>OY728160.1:682138985-687138985 GCA_963277665.1 Viscum album | reverse complement strand
TAATATTTAGGGTTGAATAGATTTGACCATAAATTTTGAATTAGATCCCAAACAAAACATTATGGCTAAGAATTTCTTTAACATTCTTTAAATACTTCCAAGGGGAATCTTGGGATAGTATTTTTTTATGGATACCAAATCATAAATCATGCATCACTATAATGTGTGCCTTTTCCATGAATGAAGTTAACAATACATGAAAAATTCATTATGGGGGCTAAATTATAGAGGGCCAACTATGGAATATTCTACATAACCAAATAATGGAATCCTTTGACTTCCTATTATGTAACCAACTTATGCAAGGCTGCCTAAGGGCACGTGCTGCATAGTCAAGCAAAAAGAGCTCTCATAAGTTTGATGTTCTATTGATAAATGTCAAGGAATATTTATTTAGATTCATATTTTCCAAATCATATAGTTCGGTTTATGGAGAAATGTTCCTTAATATGGAAAGGGTATTTCTAATAAAGACATCTAAAGTATCAGAGGAATAAGACTTTGACAACGGTCTGACCCAAATGTAAATGATATGGTGTCTGTAGTATTAGGGGATACAACAAGAACTATAAATGGAAACAATATATAACATGTGTTCAAGTTATTTCAAGATTATTTCATAGTGTATCGATCACATGATTAGAGAAATTTGTAAACCATGGTCTTGAAGATTTTTAGATTGTGAGAAAGATAATGGGACAAATATAATTGAATGCATGTTTTAAAATATAAATTCTTGTATATTTTCTTCAATGATTAAAGGGGACAAAGATACTATACCCAAGAACAATGTTACCATTATTTAACAAACCAAATATGGGGGATGTATTATGCAAGGCCAACTAGGGCATATGGTACATTGTAAAATAGTGGAATATTTTGATTGAATGGCCTATTATATAGGAAAATTATTCAAGGACACCTAAGGGCACATGCTGCTTAGTCAGGAAAAATAGCTCTCAAATATTAGAAAACCAATCGCTAGAAACCATATGAAAGAATATGAAAATCTGGAAGAAAAAATCAAGTATAAGAGTGTGAGATATGGATGGTGGTTATTCTAAATGACTATGAGAAATATTTGAATCAATATTCACCATAAATTTGATGTCCTTTACATAGATCTAACTCATATATAAAATTGAAGTTTTATTTGTTTCCATTGAATGAATATGTTAATGTGCAGTTTTAAGTCATGCTATGAGTAAATTATACTATGCTGTTTTGAGACATGAAGTGAGGACTGATAACCCCTTAAGAAATTATAAACACCTTATTTATATAAAGAATCCATTTACCAATTTCCTACACCCACGTGAGCCATTCTCGGTGTAATAAATAAGGAGCAGTAAGGGTTTCATTTATAATATAAAGGAGATCCAAGTGAGAAATAGGGGTGTTAAATTTCCATATAGTTTAACGTCATGTGGTGAGGACGAGAATAAACCAATATGAAAGAAAGGACACATTGTAACTGGATTCATATGCTAAATGTCATTATGTGTCTTTCTGAATAAAGAATCAATTCATGCATAATTCTTTAAAAACATTTCCTATGTAGATTTGATTCTCAAACATGAAATAAAAAAGGGGTTTTTTGTTTTTTTATCAAGGCTGGGCCCAAAATTGGAGATTTATGCATCTCTACATATCTCATTAGAATATGAGAATCAACCCATAAGTTGTTCACTAATCGAATTTGGCATGATAAATGGGTGCTTTTAACACATTCTAAAAGAATGGAAAATCTTAAGACAAAAAATGGTATATGAACCAAATCACATATCTAAAGGAAAAACATTTTATTGATCTGATTCATATACCGGAGGAGAAAAGAAAATAAGAAACTTTTTTGATTGTGGCTGGGCCTCGAATTGGTGATTCAAGCGTCTATACATATCTCATTATAAAATGAGATCAAGCCATACATAGTTCTTGAAACGTGGTCTCTATACAGATTTGACTCCGACATAAGAATGATAGGGACTCGTGTACTACAAAGAAGTAGTGGTGATGTCAATAAAATTTTCTTATTGAAACATATGACATCTTATGGAGAAAACATTAGTTGTACGAATGATTTCTTATAGTTTAACATCATGCGACAAGGATGAAAAAGATATGAACTTTAATGTGATGCAACATGGATGCTTATGGTTGTTAAGAAGTTTAATGTATTGTAACTAGGACATGGGGGTTGTGTAGTTTTATGTCCTGTAGCAAGGATGTGGTACCGTGCTGTTTAAAGTATTGCACTGAGGACTAATTATAACAAACTATAAAATGTATTGCATCAAAAATCTTGCATTGGTTGGGGTTGTGATGAACTCTCTATCCATTGAGATTAATTCATATTCTCCATTTGAATAAACCTTATGTATGGAATGAGGTCCTTCCCACTTTGGTACATGTTTTGGAGGTTTCTTTCCTAGTTTCATTGGAGTTCTAAGGACAAATAACAATTCTACTTGAATGAATGAACGGAGACAAACTTTCTTATAAAAATATCACACAATACACTTCGGATAGAATTCTATATGATGCAAAGTATGAAATATTTTCTCATCTAATCATTCCAACTCATTGAATAGTTTTTGGGACCTTTCATATGTAGATAATTGATCACAGAATTCAACTCTTAGGGAAGGAAATTGGACTTTAAAAGGCAAGAATGCTTCCGTTCCATACACCAATGAATATGGAGTTGATCGTGTAGCTGTACGGGTGGTAGTCCGATAAGCCCATAGAGCTTGATTTTTTTTTCCAGGCCAGGAAATCTTATCGTTATGCACAATCTTTTGAAGTATGTTTGCAATATTTTTATTGAAAGCCTATATTTGACCATTGGCTACTTCATGATACCAAGATGAATGGTTAGATCTGATATTTTTTTCTTGATACAATTTTCTTACATTTGATGAAAAAAAGTTGGTTCCATTATCTGTCAATATGGTATGAGGAATTCCAAACATGGTAATGGTATTAGTTTTGATGAGAATAATGATTTTTTAGCTCCATCATCTTTGAGAGGTATTCACTCAGCACACATATTTAGCTGTATGTAGTAACTCTGGGGGTTGATGAAAGAAGTTGGAATGTATTTGATAGGGATGACATTTTTTGTGAAGTCTATAAAATCATGTGTCATTGAAGGCCAAAAGTATCCAAGCCTTCGACTCTGATCGGAGAGTCTGTGACAAGATTGGTGGGCACCACAAACTCTTGAATGAACTTCATTCATGAATGTCTCGGTTTCACCTCTATCAATACATTTGAAGAGAATCTCATTAATTCCCCACTTATAAAGGAACTTTCGGTTGTTTGGACCATCATAAAGATAAAAATTAACCGCTCATCTCCATATCTTCCTCTTATCGGCCCTATTTATTGGAAGTATCTCATTTTAAAGATATTAAATGATGGATGATCTCCATCCCATGGTATGACAATACGGTTCAGAAATAGGGAAAATTTCATTTATTTCAACCCTCATGGTTTGATCAAAAGTTGAAACCATGTGGCGATGGGCTATGCTAATAATTGTCTCATCCTGATTTCGATCTTCCAAGGCTATAGCTGCATTAGCTAGTGCATCTACATGGGAATTTTGTGATCACGGGACATAGTACAATGTTGGATCTAATGGAAATTCAGCCATTAATTATCTGACATAATCACACAAAGGTATTAACAATTCATTTCTGATAGAGTATTCCACATTGATTTGTTTGATTACCAATTCTAAATCACCATTTACCTTTAAATGATCCATTTGTACCTGAAGGGCCAATTCCAAACCTGCGATGAGAGCTTGATATTCTGCCTCATTGTTGGTACCACCATCTGATAATAGAAATGAATAAGGCAATAATGCCTTTTTTGGGGAAATAAAGACTATTCCTAAGCCAACTTTGTTGAGTTTAGGATTTTCAAGTCTCTTCCCTGTTGGACTTCTAGAAGCACCATCAAAATACATTTCCCATGTCTGGGTATTTTCTTGAATAGACAAGACCTCTTCATCAGGATGCCTAGTATATGATGTTGTATCTTCCTCGGATGGATGCTCAGCAAGGAAATCAGCCAGGGCGTCACCCTTTATTGCCTTTTGAGGAAGAAACTAGATATCAAACTGCTACAAATTAACCACCCACCGTGCTAGAAGTCCAGTAAGCATAGGAAGACTGAGGATAAATTTGAGTGGGTTTTTAAGAGATATAATTAGACCTCATGATGTTGTATATAATTCCTCAATTTCTAAGCTGCAATGATTAATTCCATGCAAAACTTTTCAATAGTCGAATATCGAGTTTCAGCATCAAGCATAGTGCGATTGTCATAGTAAAGGATTTTTTCACTCCCGACATCATTATTTTCTTCGAGGAAAGCACCTAGTGATTGCTCAAAAGCTGCCACATAATGAAAAAGTGGTCGTCCTTTAACAGGCGGAATTAATACTGGTGGAATCAAGAGATATTTTTTTAAGGGTATCAAATTCCTCTTGGCAATCTTTGGTCCATTGGCAGTTGACTCCCTTCTTCATTAATCTGGTGAAGGGTAAACACTTTCCCGCCAAATTGGCAATGAAATGTCGAATATAGGACCATTGTCCTGGAATTCCTCTTAATTCCTTTAAATTTCTTGTAGGTGACATGCAAAGGATTGAATTTGTCTTCTCAGGATCAGCATTGATACCACGATGGTGTACAACAAAGCCGACTTATTTTTCTGAGGTTACCCCAAAAGCACATTTGAAGGGGTTCATCTTCAAATTGTGTTGTCAAAGTTTTTTGAATATGTCTTCCAGATCACCCATGTGATCAGAACGTTTTTTGGATTTGACCACAAAATCATTCACATAATGGTCAAAAAAATTCCCTAAAAAGGGTTTGAAGATATGGTGCATGGCACGTTGATACGTTGCACCTGCATTCTTCAGGACAAAGGGCATTACCCGATATCAAAACACACATTGAGGAGCTCAGAAGGCTGTAGACTCTTCCTCTTCTCGGTACATTCGTATTGGATTGTACCATGAGTAACCATCCATGAATGAAAGAACATCTTAGCCAGCTATTGCATCAATTAGGAGTTCTGTGACCAGAACATGAAAATCATCATTAGGACAATACTTGTTAAGATCTCTAAAGACAATGCAAACTCTAATTTTTTTATTCATCATTTTCACATTGACAATATTATCCAGCCATTTAGGATATTAAACTTCTCATATGAAGTAAGCCTTGATAAGATTATCAATTTTAGCCTCATTTTTAGAGGCATAAGTTTGGTGTGTTCTTCTATCGGCTTGCTTGAATCCTTGATGTTCTTCTGGAAAACCCAAATGGTGAGTGAAAACATCAGGATCAAGACAGATCATTTCTATATAATTCTACGAGAATAAGTCTCGATTTTTTATTTAGAAATTAATTAAACATTTATTTCTCTCTAGAAGACATGGGTGCACTAATTAAAGTGGGATGTTGATATTCTTTTGTACCCAGATTTATTTCTTTGAGTCATCCACATTGGTAGAGATTAATTCATCAAATGCTAAAGAAGCATCCATTAGATCTTCCTCTTCTTATTCAATATATTTTATTTTGTCTGTTTTTACTTTCATATTAGATGACTATGAATAATTTCCATGGTCAGAGGAGAAGTTAAAATTTGATCCTGTTGGAGAAGTGGATACCATTTCTGACCCAATTTATGAAGGGTCTTCCTGGGGTAATAAAGAGGAGATGATGGATTGAGAATCTACATCGTTGTTTTCCTCTGATATTTCTATAACTTCTTCTGACCTGGTTGATGAAGTATAGAATTTTTGGATTTCAGCAGATGAAATGAATAAATCCCCATCTAATATTTCATCATTTCATGGTGAAACAAAAATTTCTCCAATGCGGTCTGGCACAGTTACCGTAATTTATATTATGGATGTTTCCATAAGAGTGTTTGGATTTAGGTCTATCCTATCAATTGGACTGATAGGAAACACATAATTTGTACTAACATGTATGAATGGGTTTACTAGAACCTTTTCCAAACCACTTGGAGCAATAATTTTGGTAACCTTCTTTGCCGTGGATTTTTTTCTTCCCTCCTTGTGATAAAATTCTGTATCATTGTATTGAGATTCACATGTTTTGAATGGGGCCTTGTCACCATTCAATGTCCAAATTTGACCATTGAAATAATATTTGAGACATTGATGGTACGATGAAGGTACAAATGCATGTTGATGTAGCCAAGGTCTTCTAAGAAAAATGTTTAAGGCTGTGTCCTGACAAACAACCTTGAAATTTGAATTAGACACAAGGTCTTCAAACTGAATTCTAAGTGTAATTTCACATAGTGTTTCTTGTTCATTCTTATCATATCCTTGAAACAACAAATTATATGGAGATAAATCATATTTAGTGAGGCCCAATCGACGAAGAGTACGAATAGGAATGAGATTGACTCCTGAGTTATTATCAATGAGAGCTCACCAGATGTATATATCATTCACTTTTACAGATAAATACAATGTTATGATATGTCCATGTACAAGATCATCTTCATCTTTACCTATAAAATATATCACTGCATGGCATTCTCTAGGTTCATTCTCTATATGATAGACCTGAGTCGCATCAATTTCAGTTTTGAATTCTTGAGGACATGACAATGTCTCAATAAGTGCCTCTCGAAGATCTTTTGACAGATATAAGACATTCAGAATTGATAACTTGGAATGTACTTGAGAAAAATGTTTCAAGACATCATACTTTTAGTCCAAAGGTCTGTATTTCTCATAATGAAAATGTGGTTTTTCAGGTGCCTTAGAAGTTGATGATTTGGATGTAGTTGCATCTCGTATCGGGATATGAGTTGGAAACACTCTTGGCTTCAGTAGATTAGACTGAATAGGTCTATGTATTTGTTGAGAGTAATAAGGGGTGACCTCTAAACGGTCATCCAATATAACTCTTTCAGGACTGAATCTGCCATGTATGGAAGAACTTTATTGTTCTTTTTGAGCCTGCTGAAGATCTTTTCTATGAGTTTCTGCCGCATATACAGTTCTAACAGGGGTAGGATTAAAATAGTTGTTTCTTGAATATCCACGTCTCCCCCGGTATCCTAAAACTCTTTCACTTCCTATAATTCCTCTATTAGATACAGGGAACATAGTCTCATCATAATTGAATCTGTTATTGGCATAGGGATCTGTTAAATTAATCAAGTTAAAAGAACCAAAAAATAACTCTCTATCTGATGAATATTCTTCTTGATGAACCAGTTCAGGCTGTGCTGTTTGGTGGGTCGGTGCCCATGCTTTCGTAGCAAATGGAATAAATTCTTCTGGAGGCAAATACAACTTAGCTTTTTCCATGGGATCACATTCTTCTAACTACTCTTCTTTAATCGAATTACACTGCTTCTTTGAGGGTTTTCCTTCTGATGAAGGGGTTTTTTCTGTGGAATAAATAGTAAAAGACACAATTTATTAATTCAATTATGTTCGTAAAATGGAATGAGTTCGGTTGATCGTTTTCCTGACCATCCAATCATCATTTTTCAGTACATTTTTACATTTGAGTTCTTGCCACTTGTCATTTTCCTCTAGATCAGTAGTAGTAACACATGCTACTTGGGCTGAAGAACCTTTCAGTTTTACTTATCCAGAGTCCACCATCATTTTCTGAAGGTCATTGAAGACAAAAAACTCCTGAATGGGATACCCCAACATCTGATGAAATGTACAATTGTTGGGGAGGTCTTCATCTACTTCCTTTTTTGGCCTTTTGGGCCATAGAAACTTGACCAGATAATTTTCCAGAGCCAAGATGAAATAACCAGGAACCTATTCATTACAGAAACAATAAAATTTGTTTTATAAATCTTTGAACTATTTCTGCATTTGAATTTTCTGTTCATCCTGATGACCTGGCCATTGTGGCTGATGCTCAGGAGGTGGAGCCCTTTGATATGATGAAGGATTATGATGTGGAAGTAGGTACATGTACTTGTTTCTGTGTAATAGTATCAGTTTATGCTTTCCCTATTCTCCTTCCTAGAACTACTATAATTACACAAGTTTTAGCCTTAATCTTTATAAGAGATTCCTCTATTTATAGAGAGATTAAAGTAATGTCTTGAAACCCTCCTCTGTATTTCATAGGAACCAATGGTGTGTGTAATTCATCATTAAGATTTTCCACATAGATTAACAAAAATTCTTCTTGGGGGAGTGCCAAACATAATGAATATTTTAATCCCTTCCAGCGAGCAGTGAAATCTGAAACACTTTCATTTTCCCTTTTCATACAGTTGGTAAGATAAAAAACTATCATCTTTGGCAATGATGAGCTAAATTGAAGAAGGAATGTTTGACGTAGATCTTCGAACCCAATAATTGACTGAGATTGAAAACTTGTATACTAGACAAAAAATGTCCCTGAAATGACTATACAAAACACCCGAGTTTATCTACTTATGGTTATTGAGGAGTTCTCATCATAGGATCACAATGAGAAACAAAATTTGTAAAGTGTTTTTCTAGATCTCACAAACCATTAAAAATTGGGAATATAGTACTCGCAATATTTGATTGGGGAAGAATTGCATCCACCCATTCAGGGTAAGATCTCTTTTTTGGTTGAACTAATGCATGATTTCCTTCCATAGCTTCCAACTGAGCTGTTAATGACTCAATGGTAGTCATTAATTTTTGAGAAACATCTAGTTGAGCTTGGACCTGGGTGGGTGAAATAACCGGAGTTTGGATGGGTGTGGCGACTGGTACTGCCACTAATGGAAGTATTGCCGAGTTTTTCCACATATGACCCATAGGATTAGACATCTAAGGGTGTCCTTGTAAAGGGGGATATTCATGATCTATCCCAGTAGCTGCAATAAATTACCTTGATTTATTAACTCCATAATGCTTAGGAGGAAGACTACCTTGAAGTAGTTCTGCATTTAACCTCCTTAACTCTTTCATTTATTCTTCTTACTAGACGAAATTTCCTCTAATGTGAGTGATTGGCCTTCTCCAGATGTAGGATGGAATGTATCATGCCTTTTTTACTTTTCCCTTATTGGATGCCGTTAAGGGAGGGGGGGCTTTGGTTATTTAAAAAAATACATAGATTCTAGGTTAGACTTTAATTTAAGGTATGCACTCATTATTCATTTATTTCCGTACGTAAGGCATCTTGAATAGGAACTTCTTCATCTGATCCCTATGAGTGAGTATCATGTTCTGGGGAATCTTCTAAAATGGTATTGATAACATTTACTGATGCATAATGCATTAATGGCATTCTAACAGTTCTTCTGCTAGATTTTTTCCCTTTATGTCTTCTATGAGACTCTATTATCATATGTAAGGAATTAACTGGAACTGTTTGGTGGACATTAATTTGAAGGGAATCAATGGATAATTTAGTTATATGCTTTCCTTGTGGCTTCTTCCATAGTTGGGAGAAAACTGACTTCCGCTGAGGAGGGGATTGCAAATGTGAAAAATCCCCCAGCCTTGTACGTTGGGATTGTTCTTATTCTTCTTCATCAAATATTTGAACTTTGTTTAATGAATTTAAATATTGATTTAGTTGATCCCCTAGCCTTTCAATATGGGGTGATTCTTGAACTTCTATAGCTAAAATCCATGCAACTCCTCTTCAGATTTTGAAGGTTTTGGTTCAGACATTAGCTGGGAGCATTATCCGATCATCATTTACAACACCTGTTTCAGAATATCGTTGTATAATTTCTGAAATTTGCATCCTCTGATGCCTGAAATCATCTAAATGAGATGCCTGCACAATATAATCAGATGCTTAATATAAAAGTAGCTCAATAACTTCTTATCATTGAGCCTGATTCTGATGAGAACTGATTGAGACCTGTTCTCGAGCATACATTTGATTACATACAAAACCCATTGATTTAGGCCAATCATGAGAAATAACTTTGCATGAAACCACTTTTGGTGGAATTTTATGATTTTGGACAGTAGTGAAATGAAATTCTCCATATGCACCCCATCCTATGATGCGAACAATAGATGGGGAATCAGAAATTAATTGTTGTATCCTCTTCAAAGCATTTATACATGCATGTTGAAGGGCTATCTATTTTTTTCAACTCTTTGATGTTGGGAAACTGAAAGAGATGCCAATTCATTTTGGTGTTGCAACCATTCTGTTACCTTTACATGATTTTTATATTGATCATATGGTAATACTTTTGTTTTCAAATGATGAATATTTTTCTATAAGTTGAGTTAAACGTCATGAATGAAATCTTCTGTCATCAATTCTGCAATATCAAACTGATAATTTTCTGAATTCCAGAACATAACTAGTATTTATCCTTTAGCTAATTATTTCCTCATGTTCAACACATCATCATCATCTTCTACTAGAGGTTTCTCCACTTGGTCTGAACAATGTGGATGCTCTGCATTTGAGGATAAAGGACCCAAGGTAGGTTCGGAGAATGATCGTTCCCTTAAGATGACTTCTGACTGAGAGGGTGTCTCACCTATCAATGACGAGGCATTAGACATGTCTATCCCTATGCTTGAAAGTTCCTTGAGATAGGAGGGCTTTCTTCTTGCTACATTTTCAATTATAGAATTGGTTTGAAAATGAAAAAAACTACTGTGGAGAGGACTTTCACAGTGAATGCCATTGTGGGGAGGATCACCATGATAGATTACAGCAAGGGATAAATATTATTGATCCTTGGAATTCTGGTCACATGAAGGGTTGTCGTGGCTCTCATCCAAATATAGACACTCTGGATTGACCGCATTTTCCTGAAGCAATCCTTCATGATGAAGTGTCTGGTGAGAAAATTCAGAATTACAATTACTACTCCAAAAATTTGGTAATGAGAAAGTAGGATATTGAACATCAATAGATAAATGTCTGAGGGCTTCAAGAACTCTATAATTATGAAGAGATGAATTATAACTTGACTCTTGATTTTCCAACTGTATTTAGTGAGATTTCGGCTTCGATTTTATCTTATACTTAGTTGGGGACAATTATTGGGAAAAGTGGTTATCATGGACATGTATATGTGCATGTCTTGTATTATTTACTAGAATAGACCAGTTACCTTTAATTGTAAAGGGTTTATGTTCTCGATCTTGTTGTCCGTATGATATAGGGGTGTATACCCCATGACCCTTCTGGACTAGAACAGAGGTATGTATCTGCTTTGGTATGCCATGATGATGTATTATCCCATGTGTGGGGACATATTAATATATTTTTTCCCCTGATACTATTTAAGTAGTTGTTAAAATATTCTTACATGCTTCTAGAATATGGGCAGGGATGTACGCCTTCCAATTCACCATTGATAAGATGTGTTTGGTTGCATTAGAAGATAGAATGGGAATATACGCCCATTCCGTATCTAGAGTAGGTGTATGTGCCTACTCTTTTCCTCCTTTTCATATCAATGGATATTGAAAGTACTTATGCATAGGGGCAGAGAGTTGATTCTGCTCCAAATTTGTCATCAGAGCATTCCAACTGACATCTCCAGGTGGTACCAAACAATATTGTTGGAAGACATGATGAACATTAGTAGGTGTATGTGCCTATTGGATATTCTCCGTCAAGTATGGTTGATGGGTTTCCTTCGATACTCGCAGACGATACTACTGACAGAATTGGTGATTGTGAACAGGTGTATGTTCCTACTTACCAGTTTCCGCCATATTAGATTGGCGAGTCTCTTTAAATGTATTTAGATGAGCCTGTTGACTTGTTGATAACTTGTAAACAGTTGTATGTGCCTGTTCACGGTACTCCACTGGGGTTATCTAGTGGGATTGGTGGGTTTCTATTCGATGAGACTGCTAAGCAAAAAAATTAGGATGAACATGTGTATGTGCCTGCTTGTTGTTCACCATCATGTTTGTTTTATGGACTTCTCCGGGGGAGGTAGAGATGAGAACCAGCTTCCTGTTAACCAGACGTCATCCCTGGAAGTTTGTCTTGTGTGCCTGAGTCGGAGAGACTTGGGCCAAACGTTGAGAGGCAACATCCCCATCATGTTGGAAATATACTAAAGCATGATTCTGGTGGTAACTACTGGTGGGATTCCTCAAGGACATCTTTATTTTTGATGTGTGGTCTTTAGTGACCTCTTTATTTACCAGCATGTAGTACGGGAGATATTTATTATTGTGTTCCTTGGATAATGAACTAAAACGATTGGAAATAGTGGTTGGCACCAACTTCTTATTGATCATTGGTTGTTGTTGGCCTACTGATCGAGGATTATTGTTGACCTAGAGGGCCTGTTGAGAAGCCTCCAAAGTCGGAATTGTACCGTTCTAGAGATATTCTTTTATCAGCACATTGGAGACCCAATGTTGATGATGATTTGTTGGGGATAATGTTCTTCCCGTGGATGGAGATCCAACTTGTTCGACAGTCAGAAAGTTAAAAGATATTGTCCTTGAGAAAACCATTTTTAGGATTGAAGGGAATTCTGTGGAAAACTAAGATAACAAGAAGTTATATTAAAGTGACCTATTTTCATATGGATACATGTGTGATTTAATTCCTTTGCCTAGCCTTATTTTATCAATTGATAGGGGCCAAACATGTGGGTAACATTATTATCTTGGTTAAGGATTCATGTCGGGTTCACCATCTTTTTTAGTACGTCCTTGAAACATGATATTCTAGAATTAAGAATCCCTTTTTGCAGGTACTTTCCTTTGAATTTATTCGTGGATCTGGAATCATCGAACAATTATTTATTCAAAGAGAACCTGCTTTCTAAGGGCAGGCATTTGTTAATTTTTGAACTTAACTATACTTAAGAACATGCTTTGGTCGAGAGGATGGGAGGTCGGACTCATAAAATCTTTTTGGGGGGAATTATTGACAACTCCGGGACTCTATTAGAAATTAAAAATATTTTCATGAATCCTTATTAATTCACCAAGTATATTATAATATCCTTTTGAATTTAAAATCTCTTATTTGATATGTAAAATTTTTATAATTATCAGTATGTATTTGAGGTTTTCCATTAATGGTATTTTCTAATATACTGATTAGAGATTCATTTAATCATTATTTTTTATGATACTGGTTTTTAAGACACTTAGTGGGGCACACTAGAGTTTATCGACATCCAGGGAGATGAAAAATTGTTTTAATTTTGGGATTGTACTCATAAAATAGGCTACCTTCGTATCGTTGTGAATGTAATCAGAACCCTCGTAGTTTGGTTCCACTTAATGGGACACATCAAAACATTAAAGGTCATGTGATAAGGACCTCTAAGCGGTAGGTTCTTAGTCGAAACTTAGTGTAGGACTTATACTGAAGCAACCTATGGAACTTCTAGAAAGGATATAGGTTTCCAAGTAGAATTAGACCCTATTGGGAATATGGCCCAAAGAGAACAGGGTAGATTTGAATTGTTGGGTTTTTACCTCAAGGATGCATCCTACGTATCCCATATGGATGGGAATCAAATCCCACATAGTTCGATGAATCTCATAGAAGAGTATAGTCCTATTAAAGAAATGAGTTTGGGCTTACTTCCTGAAATGGATGGATAGATGATTTGAGGAATGAATTTGGGGCTTGTTTCTTGAGGAGGATGCCCAAGTTGGGGGAATTAGAATTGGATTCCTCAGGAGGATATCAAATTAGCTTGGGACCTAAAAGGCATTCCTACGTATCCTATTTTGAATAGGAATCAGAGGTCTCTTTGTTCTTTCCAATGATTTTTTGTGCACATGTTGCAACCATCACATATCTCTAAGCCTACGTGAGTCATTCTTAGTGTGAGAAATAAGATGATGTGAATGATTCAACAATGACATTCACACTTCCAAATTTTTCATCCATATTAATTGAAGAGGGTGTGTCGAATATAGAGGAGTGTGGGGCGACGATCCTTCCCTTTATACTATTTACATTGGACAGTGGTCCAATGTAAGGAAGAAGGGGTGAAGGTGAGGGGATTATACCATGATTAATGCCCTTAAATTTCCAACACTGTTAATCGTAGAAAAGTCCATGAGACTAAGGATAAAAAATTACACAAGAATAATGTGAATCTTAAACCCATTGTGAAGAAAATGTGGGAAACCTCTAGCTTTGGAAATACAAATCCAAATTGAAGACACACTAATGTGCATTACCCAAGAATCTAAGAAGACAGGAGGTTTTGGGGGAGGATTCAACTTAGCCCCTTTTGAATAAGGGAACCAAAGAAAGAAATACCCCACCATGAAAGGCTTCAATGCGTATTTGAGTTTTTAGTGTAGGCACCTCATGCAGGTATGCCGCGTAGTTACCCCGCGCTACTCAATCATGCAGCTATGGTGCGCAAATGTACCGCGCAATTGTACTGCACAGGTATGGTGCGCAGGTACACCGTGTAGGTATGGAAGAGTACTGAAGAGAATGTAAAAGAACATAAAAACATTCCTATACCATTAATTATATTTTCTTTTTTAGTATAGAGAACTACGTGAGATAATTTTATAGATCTAGGTTAATGATCTACGCAATGGGAGCTTCAAAGAGTCTTTCAAAAAAATTCATCCTGAATATGGGGAGGCCAGGGGTCCTCTTCATAGGCATGGATGGGCCTAGCCGAGTAAACGTAGGTCACATAGCTCCAACATATAGGTTATCTTCATAAAGGAATCTGAAATCCTCTCGTGCATAGTTCAGACGCGTAGGCATATCCTGCAGCTTGGCCGTGTAGCCCTATCGCGCAGCTCGGCTGCATAGCCCTGTCGCGCAGCTTCATGATATTGGTTGATGATTCCTATAAACTTTTTTTTGAATATAATTAAGGGGTGTCAACAATATATATTAAATAAAAATTAATCTTTAATTAAAATATATTATTTTAGATTCTTTTATTTGATCCATCGTGAAAACAGAAACAATGATCATGTGTACCTATAGCCTACCTTCTCCATGAACAGTGTAATTTATTTTCCAGCTCTATCTTTTATTTACCACTATAAATACATGTATAATGAATATATATGTTATTTATATATTATTTAGAAAATTAAATAAATTAATGATATATGATCAATATTTAAATATAGAAAATTCCAAAGCAAAAAATCCAAGAAAAATGAAGCAGTTAGTGCCCAAAACAAGATTTTAACAATAAATTGTTATTAATATAAAAATAAAAGGTAATAAATAAAAAATATATGGAAAAGAAAAATGTTACTATTGATAAGTAAAATATTTATAACTAACATATATCTATTTTAATGGATGTTATAATGTATATTAATTTAATACTTTTGGTAAGGGATTTCTAATATCTCTTGTATTTTTGGGATACATAATACATATTCATCAATTTTTTTGTTGGATTTATATACTACCAATTTTAAATTTTATATCCATATTATCATTATATTAATGATATTTATGTTTTTAATTGATTTTATTATTTATTGATTCTTAAGATTCAATGTGTATAGTTATTTTCCTCACATGTTTATTTCTATGGGGCACATTCCATATATAGAACTTTTTAATTTTTCATGTTGTATATACTACCCATGAATAAAGTTTATGATCCATATCATCATAATTATTTTATATAAATATTATTATAATATTTTTACATTAATGGGGATTATGATTCAAAATTTACTAAAGAAGGAAAGATTTAATGTTTCAATCTCATTGTTTATTTGGATTGCTTATTATATGATTTTGATGATTATATATTGTGATATTACACATTTTAAAAACATTTTATTTATTATCCATATTTTATTTCCTAAAAATACATGTTTTCTATTCATTTTTCTCTCTTTATGGCCTCAAGATATTAAAAAATTAAAAGAAAATTGATTTTCTTTATATAATCAGTCAAACCACCATTTTCATCCATGTCCCAATTTTATTAAATGATTTAAAAATGATTTACTATTAGACTATGATATTTTAAAGTCATATTTTACCTTTAAAAAAACTAAGTAATCATCTTTTTTCCCAAAGAAGGCTCATTGAGATATTACTAAAAATGTGGAATAAATATTTTTGAGAACATTTAAAAAATGATAGAAATTTTAAACCATCACAACTAGTAATTTATTTTAGGATTCTATTATTATATTCCATAGTAATTTAAAAAAATGTATTTTGAAAATTCATTTTTATTTTATTATTCTAAAAGTGATTTATAATGTGGAAATCCATTTTACACATGAAGTGCTCTGTATGACATTTCAAAATCATTATAATCTAAAATGAAATACCTTGAGGTTACTTATGATTTTTCAGGGTTACTATCCAAGGATACCATTCTTATTATTTTTAAAAATGATTTATTATTATGATTAAGATGAAAATATTTTTTGGAATCTCATACCATTCAAACAGGTTAGGATAGGATAAGATATTTATGAAACCCATTTGTTTTCAAGGTTTTTGAGATGATTATTGTTGTGTGATATTGTGGCGCACATATATATGATTTTAATTATGTGATGGGTGGGACTAATATATCCCTTCAATACAAAAGGAAATAATGAATAAATCATCTATTTATTATGTAATTAGTGAACTTAGTTTGATGTTGATAATGTTTTGTGTTGACCTACTTCCATATCAATAAGGTTATATTTAGAATTTATTTCATGTTCATATGGATATTTCCAGACCTTATTTCATGTCCATAATATTATTCAAGAACATTATTTCCAGTCCATATGTTTCTTTGCGGTCCTAATTTCATGTCATTACTTAATTGATTGGACCTATACCTATTTAGACATGTTCACAATGTTTTATGATTATGTGGATACCATATTTCAATGTATTATTCCATTGATTGGATCTCATTGATTATATTATTTTATTAATTTATAATTCACAAATTATGAACTCCCATGATTTTTTCCGTAACTCATGTTTATGTTATGTGACATGTAAGGTCTATTTTTCAGATTCTATTACCATTTTCTCATACCATTAGGCTTATGTTCTATTTATATCCCTTTTGGAAATACTTTATATGTATAGGATATCATACTTTATTATATTCATTTCCCTTGTTTATGAATAAATTCAACAAGTATGATATGTACATGAAGGGTGCTAAATAGGAATTATATAGTGGGAGATAATAAATTTCACATATGAACTAGTTGTTTATGTTTCCAAGGTCCCAAATACTCAAAACAGTTGTAATCAACTTGAATGTATTTGTAAAATGTAATATTTATTCAAATAAAATTATGTAATATATATGTTTTAAAAAATAGTTCACATTATCTCTCTCCTTTTGCATCAATCTATTCAGTGTTCAATCCCCATGGAGGTTGTGTTACTTCTCCCAAGTAGGTAGTCTTTCTACTTCTTCGTATCCATTGATTGAAGTAGCAATATTGGAAATTTCTATTTAATGAATTGTGATCAGTTTATATTTTTTTATCAATCCATTATAGGTTTTCCCCAATCCCTATCATTTAGAGGCTGATTTTATTTTTCGAAACACTTTTGTTTATGTATATTCTATTTCCTCCAATCTTGACATAAGTGTCTTTATAAAAGTTCTCAATTCCTGAAATGTTATATTTTCTATTCATTGATATTCACTGATTGTGTTAAAATTAAATATTTGAAATGGGAAATGTTTCATTGAACATTATTAATATTTTATGAGGATTTGATTAATAATTGATTTGTACACACAAAGTGTTTGATTAATTTCATTAAATGGTAGTGTGGTTTTTGTAACACGTCTTCAAGATAGAAAGTGCAAATGATTTTATTTGAAAATTCAATATTAAATGTTATCAAGATTTTAAATTTGATTTAGAAAAACATATAAAATGGTATATCCATCGGTGTACAATGAATAGCCTTTTTATTATATCTATATAAATACATGAGAGGTAGTATGTCATGTTATTTTATGTAATTCCAATAGATATTATATTGGTTGTATCCACCTTAGGCCCAGAATGGGTATTTGTTTCTTGCCCAGCATATATTAACATATTTTAGAGTTTAAATTGTATGTGTTTTTATGACTATTTTATCACCTATGTAAATATTTCATGGTTATGTTCACACATTAATACTTTATGATTTACCCATGGTTTCATACCCATTTTATTTCATTCATTAAATGATAGATGAACTGTTGAATATGGTTTGGTTTTAATAAAAAACAATTGATTGTTTTGTTACATTTATTAAATTTTGTAAAATTCAATTTGAATTGATTTTTTTGGATATAGATATAATTAATTGTTTATATGATAACTCATATAGATTATTCGGAGGTATTGTACTAGAATTTTTTCTTACTTAAATATTTTTGATTTATGAGATTTTAAATATTTTTTCCAATATTTAAAAAAGGTAAGAGAATAATTTAGTATTTCAACTTCTATTATAATCATCATTGTAGTGGGATGGTTTGGTGGTGATGTGTGGTCACATTGACACTATTTTAGACATGTCATGTTTTATCTTTCTAGTTTCTATTTTTTGGATTGAATTTTTATTTTTCATGGATATGTTATACTTATTTTTCTATTCTCCCATGTGGTTTAACTTTTTCGGGTTTATCATGAGACATTTTACATCCATTACTTATAATTTACCTTGTGGTGGAAAAACATGGGTCATATTTTTTCATAACACAGGTTGGTTCATTAGAAATTGGTATCAGAGCGACTTCCTAGTATGAAGGGTTGTGGAACTACCTATGTTTGGTTTGATGTCTTGGTATACCAGATTTAGGAAAATCAATATTAAAATAGTGAGTATCGAAGGGTTCCTGAACATATTACATCCCTGGTTGAATATGAGTTATCATGAGTGGTTAGGGACTGTTTCTAATATTAAGACATGGTTGTTGAGTCTAATTGAATCACCCTATTACAACCTATCTCTTTATTCCACATTAATAAATGATTTTTTGCATAAAATTACACTTAATGAATCCAAAAGTATTCATTTTTTTGGTGTCTATGTGAATTAGTTACAAAACATACCATCTTTATCATGGGGTATGACAACATTTTTAAAAACATAATTTACATGATTTTATTGAAAACACCCTCCACATGCTCTAAATAATCCATTAAACATAAAAATTCATGGTATAACATTGGAAAATACATATTAAAGAGGTGATCTATAAATCCCATTACAGGAATAAACATTGAATAAATGATTAATGTTAGTTAATGGGAATATCACCGAGGAATAAAAGAAACATGAATAATAATCCATGATATAGAATGATAATTATAACAAGGGAAATTTCGAAAAAACATAAAACATAGAATCATAAACAAAGGTGAAGGATTAACCACTCTGTCTTCATGGTTCATAATGACCCACAATGGGATCAGGTACACCACTCTCCTAGAATGACATATTAGGATACTAAATATTATCCAGTGCATTGGAGTTCTCTCAAGGTGGACCCATCATAATCATTTCATACTCATGATTAAGTGTACCATATTGAACACATGATATGGATTAATTTATCATCATAATATATTCGAATATCACGAAATGTAAAATACATACATGTATTCCCCCAATCAGTATGTATATATGCATAATGGTGAATACCCTTGATATAATAATGGGTATGGTATCCAATACACAATTGTTTTGGCATGGAAAATCATGCAAAACATTTAGCAGTATAATGAAATTAAATAAAAATTAATAAAAATGGTTGATTATTGAAAAAGGGGTCTATCATTATTTTTAAATAAAATGAGATGTATTAGGGACAAGTGAAATCATATACCAACATTCGAAATTTTGAAATAGAAAGAATAATGTAATGAAGAAACATGAATAGATAAATAAATCCTTAAAAAATTTGGCATGGTAACAGGTGTACGTAAAGGATCCTGGGAGGATTAAAGAGATTTAAAGGATTATCTCATAATATATCAATAAAATTGAAAGTAAGGGTTCGATTGAATATCATACCCCATCATAAAAAATGAAAAATAAATCAAAGAGCTTAAAAGGAGTGCTTAATAAAAGACAAGAGTGGAAGATCTTTTACATGAGTGAGTGACTAAAAAGGCTTGGGGAGGCTTAAGGAAAGCATTGGGGTGACTTGGGAGGAATGTAAGGAGTGGAGGGAGACATTTGGATCTAAGGAGGTTGACTGATGTGAAATGGGATCTTAGGTAGGTTTATATAGGAAATGAAGAGCATTTCTATACTTTTTTGGTTTTTTACTATAAATAATAAAATAAAAAGATAAGAATTTGATAGTTTTTTCACATAGTTTCTCCCATAAGGGATATTTTATTATTACATTAGGAGGAAAATGTTCGAACATGATAAAATATTACCCTTGTAATAGTGAGTAGAGTCACACTCCAAACGAACTGATTTTGAAATCATAAAATATATTTTCAGTCATGGAGGATTCATAATGGCGATAAAAAATAACTAAAATAAACATCAAATCACCTTATGTTAATTTCAAAAAATAATTTTTTTTGTGTTTCCCATTTATATTACTTGTTAAATCACATTTGGATCATTAAGATTTCATAAAACAAAAATTATATTTATATGGTATTTAATTTTTAACAGAAAATTCCACAATCTCAGAAAATTGTGTAAAATTAACCATTGGATAATATAAACATCTGGATTCATAAAATTATATTCATTTTATAAAAATAATTTCCAAAATATGTGAATTTTCAATTTTAAAACTAAAACTGACATTTATGGAAAATGAAATAGTTTTGAAAATAACAGTTTGGAAACCTTATAAAAAGAACATTTGACTTCGTAAAAATGATATCATAATTTGTATTTAATAAAATATGTTTAATAATAATATGTTATTAAAACATTATTTATTTCAAAAATACCTTCATTAATCAAAATAGATATCTAAATTGAATTTTAATATTAACCAAAAATATTATTTGTGTTTTATTAAATCAATTTAAAAATAATTAATAATGTGAATATAATAGGATGGAAATATATTCATTATCCTATATGAAAATAATATACATACTCATATTTCTAGGGTGTTATTACATTTCCCTTTAATACATAAGAAAATGCCATAATGGTAAGGTTTGCGATGGTTGGACTTTCATGGGGTGGTTCAATGAATATGGTTTGGGCCATGATCTCGATGATCTTGAACATCTCATATAAATAATTTCACTCATGGTTAAGATGATAGATCTCAGTATCATCTTCATCAATGTAATATTAATGAAATTTTATCTCCCTCGGAAGATTTGATAAATGGTTTTCATAGGGTATAATCTTATTGGTTGACTGAATCATTTCGATTGTATATAAAAATTTGATTTTTTAAAACCCTATATTTATACTAATCACGTGATTACTATTCAATGGATATGTTATCAAGGAAATTTATTCATAATGGTAAATTAAATCCAATAATCATAATAACACAAAATAATTTCATGTGTTTTCAATAATCGTATTATATAACACAATATTAAATAAAAAAGTATGGAGAATTTTATTTATAATAGTTAGGGCCATTAAAGTCTTTCCCTATAAGAAATTTCTCCCAATAAATTTTAATTTCCCATAAAAAAGTATTGAGGGTAATTCGTCATCATCACTTCCTCATGTTATCACATTGCATCATCAAACTTGGGGTTTCTCTACAACACTTTGACTACATGCATCATCTTCTTCCATAGATCTATTTCTCTTCGGTCTAATTTTGTCACTGGATTCTCCCAATAGGAATGTTAATTTTCCAACACTACCACTAATAGATTGAGTAAACTTGATGGTTCTAGTATGTACTTTCTCAAGATAGATATGTGAATCAAATCATGTACTTGAGATAGGTTCGGTGGGAGGTCTAGTAGATATAGCACCGCTCATATGTGATCAAGAATCTCAAAAAAGATGATGTACCATGGACTATGCTTTTACTTCTTCTCAAATATAATCAATTTAATACCTTTAGATATACCTAGTAATACCTTGTATCTATCATCAATATCTAAGACTCATCAATGATTTCATCATAGATCTTTTATCGACTCTAAAATGATTTAATGTACTGCTGAATTGTTTTAACCTTCTCCACTATTTCCTCAACCATTTCAGGACCTAGTTGTTTATGTTCCCCAACTTCATCTCAAAAAGTAGTTTCTCTATACCTATTCCTATAAAGGACTGTATAGGGAGCCATTTAGATTCTCAAGAGGAAACTATTGTTGTGAGATAACTTATCTAGAGGAAGGCATTGGGCCCATCCTCCTTTGAAGTCAATTGATCCTACTCTCAACATTTCCTCAATTTTTGGGTATTCCTCTCCAATTGGCCATCATTTTGAGGGTGATAAGCATTACTAAATCTATTCTCAGTGTTAGAACATGATATGGACTTTTCAAAAACCAAGAGGTGAATATTTTATCATGATTAGAAACAATCAATTGTTGTACACCATGATACCTCAAGACTTCCATGAAGTATATCCCTTTAAGTTTATCTAGTGAGAAATCCTATAGAATCCCAATAAAGTGTGAAGTCTTTGTAAAACGTTACACAAAAACCCATATATCATTGTTTCCTTGGGATGTCTTATGAATTCTGGTGACAAAGTTCATGGAGATGTTTTCATATTTCCATATTGGTATGGGTAATGATTGCAATATCCATTTATACTTCTTCCTTTCGACCATAAATTACTAATATACCAGACACATTGATGTATATTTAGGGATATCCTCCTTCATTGTATTCCAAAAAATAGTTCTCTTGGAGATCTTGATACATCATCGTGTTTCCTATATGAATGGTGAAAGTCAAACTATTTGAATCATCCAATAGTTCCTTCCTTAACATAGGATTTTATAGAACACATTCTCATGACCCAAATATCACAATTCCTTATTTATTAACAGTGATATCCTTGGATTTCTATTTTCGTATAGTTTCGAATTTATTCTCAAATTCTCACTTCATCATTTTGATCATCCATTAATAGTTAAAGAAGAGATATTTGAAAATCATTTGTGAAAGGATTGATTATGTTCCTTCCTTAATGATTCCCATGTCCATCCTCTTCAATTATAAGAATATTGGATTCATCTCAATTAACATCAATGATAAAATTTTTGGATCCTTTCTACATAAAGAAACCCCAACATTGTTCACTTTTATAGGATATTACTGAATTGAGCAGTCATAGTTCTTGATCATCTGTAGCTATCTTCATTGTGGAATATTCAGCTCTTTTTGTGTGAATATATATTTGATACATTTGTGATTGGTAAATATTTCAGACATCTCTCCAAAGAGTCTATGTTGTAAAATTTTCAAATTGATGATCATTGCTCGCAACCCCATATCATGTGTAGAATATTTTTTCTCATGAATTTTCAACTACCCTGAGGCATATGAAATGACTTTTTCATTCGACAATAACAAACATCCCAATACCTTCTTCAATGAATTACTGAATACTACAAAAAAATCATCTCTTGTGGGTAGTGTTAGCATAGGGGAAGTGATAAGCCTATTTTTTTACTGATTGATTAATTCTTCACATTCATCATTACATTATAACATGAATCCCTTTTGATTTATTTTTCTAAGACAATTCAATAACAATGATAAATTTCTCACAAATTGATAATAATAACCAAATTACCCAAGGAAACTATGTATATCTATCACAAAGTTTGGCCTCATCCATCCTTGTCTTTCTTTTTCCTTTTATGGACCCATAAATATCCCACTTTTTATCATTATATTCCCCATGAATGATACATTCTTCAACAGAAACTCACACTTGTTGAACTTTTCATAAATCTAATCCTTTTGTAAGGTCCTTAACCTAGTGTTCAAATGATACTCATGATCCTACTTTAGTATTGAGTATTTTAGTATATAATATATAAATACTACCACAAATTTACAAAGGTACTCTCTAATGACACTATTCAACATGTCCATAAAGATTAATGGAGCATTGTGAGTTTGAATTGCATCACTATGAACTCGTATTTCCCCTAAAATGTATGAGATAATGTATTGGGGATATCTTCTTTCATCACCCTTACATGATAATATCCCAACCAAATATCCACCTAGGAAAAGTATTGTGGTCCATGTTGCGTATTAAAAAAGTCATAAATCTATGGTATTGAATACTTTTTCATTATCGTGATCCTTTGGAGCTCAGGATAATCAATGAAAATGTGCATTTACCAATAATTTTTCTTGAAGAAGTGGACTGGTGCACCCATAGTGATGCACATGGGCATATAAACCCCTTATTAATATTATTCTATAGTTTTTTTTCATTGTCTCCTCAATTTAAACAATATACAAATTATATGGAGTCTTTGATATTGGAAACGCCCCACGTATATGATCGATTGAGAATTTAACCTCCCATCTAGGAGGAAGACTAAGAAATTCCTTGGGAAACAAATCAGCATATTCCCTTACAATAGGAATTTCATTAAGGATGATCATTTCTATAGAATAAAAAATTTGATCTAGATATTCTTACTCAAAAGGAAGTGATATACATGATTTAGATGATGGTGTTTGAGAAGATTCATTCTCCTCCTTCCAATTATACAGAATCAGGTTGTTGATTTGCCATACTAAGATTCATTTCCTTCTCGTAATAATTTATGTTGGATATATAAAAGAAAATCCAATCCATTCTCAGAATTCCATCAATTTCAACCAAAGGAAGCATTAAATGGTTTATTGGGATGTTTATCCTACAAATTGTTATTGGAGAGTAGTTGTATACATGGGATGTAATAAATGACCCAATTTCCACTTTTAATGACATCTCTACTTCAATTATTTGTGGTGGTGTTTGAATAGTTATGCTAATTTTTTTTGATATGATAGAATAAGTATAATCAAAATAAATAATAATGTCTATTATTCTTGAATGAATATATAGCGTACATGTCTCCAATCCATTATAAGTATTCAATTTAGTGGTAGTTATGGAAACATTTTTCTCTTGATTTAATGGAGGTTTTTTGATTCCTCGGAACTGACATGGAATTGGTAATTGGTTTGAAAAGTACCATAGTTCCTTGTAGTTTCAGAAATGAACAATGTACTGATGGTTGACTGGAGAAATCCTTTCCTCTGTCACATTAGTGGGTTTATCATATTGGAAATTATCAGCTATGGATCATTCCTTCCCACAACTAGAGCATTTATTCATCCTTATTATGAAATGTATGGGGTTCTTGTTTACACACCATTGGAAAGTACGATGATGAAATTTTTTGGCACTATTATATCTCTCTATCAGGCCATAACAATTAAACTCTTTTTTTAAATTCTTATCCACATAATACCCTAGATATTATTTGATATACATTTTGACATTAAGGCTACATCAAACAATCTTTACATAGCTATCAAATTCATGGATCTCTAGGTTAGTTCGTAGATGATGTTTTAGTCCACCAATGAAATGGTCAACCTTGAATTTGGGGCTAATGACAATACTAGTGGAATATTATACAAGTCTTCTGACATTTCCCTTATACACCCCAATTGAATATTTATATTTTTTTCATCTATAGAAGGAAATACCTAACCATTTTAAGACAGAGAGTGAGGGGAAAAATTTATCGAATAATATTTTTCATAATTCCTTCTAATCCATTTCTTCGATATCATCCTCAGGATTCATATTACTAATCAATGTCAACAACTAATCAGATTCTACCTCTATAAGATATATAGATAGTAGAACCTTTTAATCCTAAGATAATTGAAGGATGTAGAATATCATTTAAATGGAGTTGATACAGTCTTCCATGATTTAGGGATTAGATGATCCATTGAATGTAGGAGGCCTTTATCATATAAAGATCTCTATTGTGGCTTGTTCTCTCTTATAGTGGGTATGTGAGCTCCTCATGATTTTTTTTTCTATTAAAAAATTGTTAATTGAGAGATTATAAGGAAAAAGTTTGTGATTTTTTCTCCAATTGGGTTGGGCATCATGTTGGTGGAAATCATCACATTTCGCATCCCATTGATTATCTACCATATTTCTCCTAATTCCATCCATCATATAGAATAAAATTAAAATTACGGACGGTTATTTTAATAAATTACAAACATATAGGGGAATCAAATGATGTTAAAGGTGTAAAGAATTAATTATATTTTCCTCTATAACATATTATTTTGAAGGCTTTAGTCTATGTTATCTATGGTATATTTCCTGACTGATATTCTTCTGGGAATATTTTTTGTTCCCATAATAATTATTTGTAATGAGCTTATGAATTAACCAAATCATTTCTCTTGGAAGTGTCAAAAAATGTTGAATTTTCTTCCTATTTTCATGAACTAGGACAACCTGAGTCACATTCAGAGCACCTTATCGGAGTAGTTACTCTGAAGTACATTTCTTACAGAACCACATCCACTTATAGTATCCAGACAATGATGTATTGTTTTCATAAACCATATTCTATATAAATAACATAATTTTGGGATTTGATTCTTATACTTAGTCTTATACATAATGCTTTCTCTTGAGTTCTCTTTTCCTAATCCGAAAAGTAACTACAAATTTCCTCTAATAACAAATAATACAAACCATCTCTATATCAAACATAAATATTTGATTTATTGCATTAAATTACACTTAATACAACCCAAAAGATCAATAATTTAGTGTATTTGTAAATTAGGTACACTGCATAGCTTCTTGGACATGGGATACAATAACATTATTAAAAACCTACATAACATATTTTTTTTAATACTTGTTTAACATACTCAAAATACACATTTGAAAATAGAAATACATGGGATAACCTGGGGAAATACACATGAAAGGGGTGATCTATTAGGATTAGTTAGGGACTAAAATGGAAATAAGTGAATGATTTTAGACAATATAAAAATCAATGAATTATAAATTTAACATGAAAAATAAGTCTTGATAGAGGATGATAATCCGAACATGGGAAGTGTTGAAATAACAAAAATAAATAAATCATAAACATAGGTAAAATAATACCCGCAATGAAATAATGGTGGAAAAAGTACCATAAAGGAATAAGGTTCACCCATATCCCCACATGACATATCATGTTATTAAACGTTACCCAATGCATTGGAGTTTTATATGGGCAAACCATCATAATAATTTCATTCTCATGCATAAGTGTGCTACACAGATCGTACCACTTGGGATCATTTATCATCATAATTTATTTCACGATAAAGGAATGTTCAATACATACATATATTACCCAATAAATATTTACATGATCATAAAGTTGAATACCATTGATATAATTATATGTATGGTATACATTACACAATTTTTTTGGAATGGAAAATGATGGAGGACTTTCGGTAGCATTAAGACATTAAATAAAAATTAATAAAAAAGTTTAATGAGAGAAAAGGGGGACATAAATTATTTTTAAATAAAATGGGAAGTATTAGGGCTATTAAATTTCATATCCCAAAATTATAAATTTTTAAATAGAATCATACTGTATTGGAGAAACTTGATTACAAAAAATAATCCTTACGAAATTTTGGCAAGGTAATTGGTGTAAATGAAGAATAATGTGTGGATTAATTATTTAAAAATGAATATATCATAATCAATACCTAAAATAGAATGTTTGATGAATATATAATATCATGTACCATTATAATCAAGTGAAAATTAAAAAAAATTACATAAAAGAGGTGTTTGATAAAAGAGGAGTGTGGATGATCGTTTACATGAATGCATGACCCCAATGGCTTGGAAGGGTATTCATGAAAGATTGAAGGAACCTTGTGATAACTCTAGGGGTCAGATAGAATAGTTTGGACATTTTCCAGGGAGTTTGAGTGAAGAGAAATGGTATATTGGGTGGGTTTATATAGGAAATGAGGGTTATTTAATTATTATGTTGGTTATGGACCCTACAAAATAATATTAAAAAATCCTTCCACGTTTTTTTCAGGGTTTCTACCAAAGGGGAATGATTTTTATTATTTTAGGATTCCAATGATATAAAATATTAAAATATTTCCCTTGGTGATGTGGAGTTAAGTCTCAACCATTATGAAATTATTTTAAAATATTAAAATATATAATACGCCATAGAGGATTCATAATGGATTTAAAAAATAAATAAAATAAATATAAAATCAAATTATTCAAAAGGTAAAACATATATATGTTCATGAATCCCATTTATATTACTTACTAAAACACTTTTACGTCATTGTGATGTCATAGAACACAAATTATATTTATGTGGTATTTAATTTTTACACGAAACTTTAACTACCTCATAAAATTATGAAAATTAAACATTGGATAAATCCAACATTTCAATTACAAAAAAATATTCATTTTATCAAAATAATTTTCTAAATATATGAATTCTTACTTTTTTTAAAATTGGCATTTATTAAAAATGAGGGGTTTTTGACATGAACATTTTTTAACCCTTATAAAAATTACATTTGAGATCATAAAAAATGTATGATCATTTATATTTAAAGAAATTATTTAATAATAGAATAATATTAAAATATTATTTAATTAAAAAACGAATTAATTCATCAAAATAGATATCCTAATTGAATTTGAATATTAACCAAAAATATTATTTTTGATTTACTGAATCAAAATAAAAATCATTTTCATAGAAAAAATAATACCATGAATATTTATTCATTATTATATTAAAAATAATATATATACACATATTTTTAGGGTATTTTTACATATCCCTTTAATACACCAGCAATCACCCTAAGGTTATGATGTCCGATAGTGGGACATTCATGGGGAGGTTTGGAGAACATGGTTTGGGAGATGAGCTCGATGAGCATGAACTTCTCCCATAAACAGTTTCACTCATTCATAAGTTGTTAGATATTAGATTTTGTTTAGTCAACGGAAAATCCAAGAAATAAAATATCCCTCAGAAGCTCTTGTAAATGGGATTCATAGGGTATGATATTACACGTTAAGGACATAACGACCTTTTTCTATGAAAATTGGATTTCTTAAAAGAATATATGTATACCAATCATGTGATCAATGGTCTACAACTATATTATCAATGGTAATGATTTTTAAGGCTCAATTAAATATAATGGGAATAATTAGAAAACATATCTGAATGTGTTTTTGGTAACCATATTATATAATAATAGATTTAATATATATTCATAGAGGATTTTATTTATAATACATCAGGTCATTAAAGAGCCAGAAATATTGTTTATTAAATTGAAATATTCCTTCTATTTCTTCAGTATTTTATTAAAAAATCAACATATACATTAAATTCATGGGTTTTCAAAACCATTGATATAGATACCTGATGTTGGTCTTTTCATATTATAATTTTATTTCAAGATGATTGGTTTTTTTATTGTGATCATTAGACTATGAATCCTATAAGAGATAATAAAATACAATTTTTGATGTTGTGAGATAGGTTCTATAGGAAAATCTTATAATGGGGCCTTATTATATAGAGGTTGTAATCCACAAAATTCATACTCTAGTTCATGAGGGTGTTGGGGACCTGAGAGGAGTGGTGGAATATATGTGAGAATTAACTGTGAATAATCCACCAATATTCCATGGTGACAAAAGACCCCTATGAATTTGTTTATTATTTTCAGAGGAATTATTGGATATACATCTTTCTGAAGACTCATGAAGACTCTATAGTGGGTTTTCAACATATGCAACTGAAGAAACTAAACCTAGTTCAGGAAGAATAAAAATTGGAGTTGATTTTATCTTCACCTTATAATATTACAACTTAGGGAAATTAAAACAATAGATAAATGTGATTTGAGATGCTTGGTGGCAGAAAAAATTAATGTGCATATTTTTAATCCAATATTGATTAATTTTATCTTTTTTTTAATCAAAAAAACCCATGTATTTAATTTTTTTTAAATAATTCGCAATTTGGATTATAGAATGAAAATGTGATAAATTTTGAAAATTTATTAATTCTGGATTTTTGATAGATTTTTATGCCAAGGGTATTATGGTCATTTTATTAACAACATTATTCCAAATTGAGAGATTAATTTTTTTTAAATCCATATATAATTGCATTCAACTTTGTCTTCTAGACCAGTGGTTGATTCAAGTATATAGGGGCCACAAAAATTCAATAATGTTGGGAAATATTCCGGGCACACAGTGTGGACCCCACAACTATAATAGAATCCCATCTTGGATTAAACACCTCAAATTGAGGTGATTACACATGGTTTATAACTACGACACATAACCGCACCTATGAACATATTATTATAGAGTTTTGAAGTCATTAAGGTTTCCATTGGATGCTATACGTTTGAAAGAAGATTCCTGGAACCTACATCCACAAGATGTAATAGTTAATTAATAATTTATAACATATATATCTTACGGAAAAATGAGATGAAACATTGAGAAGAAACATGAAATAAATTGAGGAACAACATTCATGTAGGTTAAAATTTGTTAATTGTCTATTATAGGGTCCAATATGTGTAAACTTTTTGGGGATAGAAATATGCCTACAAAAGGAGATGAGATCCTACGTCACAAATCATTCTAATCGATCCCATTTCATATAGGACACTAAGGATAGGTGGAAAATGGACATTTAGGAGTGTTATTACTTTATTTTATTTTTATTTCAATTTTATTTTCTCATGTAATGAATTCATATTTTTTTATTAATGTGTTTCTCATTCTTTCTTCCATCCTAATTTTTTCTTCCAACTATAAATATCATTACCTCTCTTCTATCTTCCACCGTGATCACTTTTCACATTTCAATGGAATGTGAATAATACGATGGTTTAACCTAGGGAAGGGTTCATGGTGTTATTTATTGTTGATCTTCAATTTAAAATTTTTTAAATTTATTTGTGGTGGATGGATGAGTATTGCACAAGTTTGGCGGTCATCCAGAAGAACACTATTACAAAATCTATTCATTTAAATTGATTCATTATTTTCCCTACCATTTCTTGGGAGAACCCTTCATATGGTGTATTTAGATTTTCCTAAAAGGATGAAATGGAATAAAGTGAGGTTGAGTCATTTAAGAATAACAATATCTGTTGAGGTGTTGCCCTACTTGACTGTTGAATGAGGTGTGGGATAGTGTGCTGGACGCATACTAAAATCACACACTATATAAATCAAAGGAAACTAATTCATTAACGAGGATTCACAAAATGGTTTATATATTGAATTTAAATAACAAATATGTAAAAAATGAATCTATGTTATCCAACCTTAAGACCAAGTTCTTTCTTCCATTATTTTATTCGGGGTTTTTCTACATTTGTATTTGGATTTAAAGTTTTCATTTAATTATTTTATTTTAACTATTTTCTAAAAAAATTTAAACAACAATTAATAGAAAATTATAAAATAAATAATAATAATTATAAAATTTGAACTTTAATTAGTGTTCGAACTAACTGTGACACACTTCAAGTAAGAAAACTCTGTTTAGCCACCATGTTGCACTAAGAAAGTAAATTTTCTTTTTCCATGACTTACGACAAGCATTCATCAAACTAGAATTGTTCCTAGCGAGTTAAGTAATTACATCAATCACTTTCTCTAAATTCACATTTTTCTAAATATTATTCATTCTTTTCCCAATAAAAAATCTAAAAAACAATTATATTTCCATGATGTATTCAAATTAGAAAATTTATGCAAGGGAAGATTACTCATAGGTGAAATATCTAGAACCGAAAGTGGATTATATAGATCTAAATGATAGGGTGGATAGAATCAGAAATTCTCTAGATGATTTGGGGAGGAATATAGAATGAACATTTTAATATGTTTGTTCATTAATAATGAAACCCGAGCCTAAAATAGGAAAAGAACCTGAGGTAGTGGCAGAAGAAATTTGACCACTCATCATTGAAGAACCCATGTAAATAAATGTAAAGGTACTTAAAGACCTATTAATCCAAAGTCAACCAATTTTACCTGAGAGATATGAAAAGGACGATGAATTGTCTTCTAATCCACATCAAAACACCCAAATATTCCATAATATTCTTCCTTTTAAATAATTCAATATATTTTGCTACAACCAACATCATGTTCAAACACACCATGACCTTTCAAACTAGAAGTCTAAAAAAATTAGGAACATTATTGACCTATTTTTTAATTAATATAAATTTTATTTTAAAAATAGACTTCATTTTTGACATCAGAATATCAAAATTACCTGAAGGTGAAGTTTTTGTAATTGTCTGGAATGTTTTAATTTTTGATGAATAGTGAAAAACATTGCATTGATGTTAAAAAATAGACATTTTAAATATAATTATATTGAATTAAATTTATTAAAATGTAAAAACATATATATAATACTTATATTAGTCCAATGTATGTCAATAGTTTCATTTTATACTAGGATTAGATATGGAAAATTTTATTGATATTTTGATTGTCTTTTTTACACACCTTTTAGGTGCTTTTAAAAATTATAACTTAACATAATTTTACCAATTATGTGAATTTAATTTCTAAAATATGACATAAATGGTTGTAATTAGGTTAAAATACGTGGTCTAATTAGATCAAAATAATTTTTGTGAGTAGTATCTTTTGAATATTATTATCTATGATTAAATGTAAATCAGGTAATTAATGGTATAAATAATTTTATAATATTATAAAATTACCCTAACACATGTCCTAATTCAATTGTATAAGTCTATTTAAACCAAAATAATCCTTAGGTGGAAAATTTGAACTTTTTTAAGCCACTTGTATTAGATTAACACATTTCTTTTATTTTATTTAAAGAAGAGTTAAAAATGACATATTCAAATTTTAATAATTAAACCATTCTTATTATAGAGTTATAAATAAGATAAATTAGAAAGTATATATTCATTATAAATATATGAAATTTATCTACATATTTATACATTTTTAAAATTTTTAAAAATTAAATTATTAAATTTAAATGTTACATCAGGATGATGAAGTGGCTGATTTATTAAAGGAATAATCAAATAAATGATATTAATAACATGAAAATAAATAAAAATTGATTTCATTAATGACATAAACTAATTTTATATATTATATAAAAATTTTAGTGACATATTAGAGGTAATAATTTGAACTTATAATGTTGATTTTATTTATTAAAATAATTTTTTTTGAGTAGTATCAAAATTGACATAAATTATACTTTCAAATAACTAATATTTAATTAAATGTTATAAAATTAAAAAATATATATAATTTTTGGTCAGCTAACTAGGATTTTTTATATATGTCATAAATGATCTAACTGGGGTTCTTTTGGAATTTTATAGTAACTACATTAATCATATAGTTTCAAAATACAAGAAGACAAAATAAGAGTTTAACTATTTAACTAAGGATTGAATCTAAAAGATAAGAATAATATTAAGACATAAACATATCTAAAAACAATTTTTTGAGAGTATTTAGACCCATTGTATTCATAGCCTCGATATATATACCATTTATAGAAATTATAAACTAAATGTCATTTTATAATAAATTAATATTTCAAATTTTTTCAAAACGTTCCCCTCATCTCTCTTATAAAAGGGAACCTCCCTCACTCTATAAATCACACCTCTAAAGATTTTTGTTCCGGCCAAAACCTACCCAATACTTATCCCAACTCCCATAAAATCATCCTAGAGTCCTAACATTGGGAATAACACCATCATAGGAAGCTATTTTATTCAAATAAAAAGGAACCACATGAAGAATAGTTATTTGTTTCATCAACCCTTTCAATGTTATTTTCTTCTTCAAATTCATATTTCTATGATGATTCCATATCAAAATTATGACTATAATACCATCCATATACAATGTTGTTATTATAATAGTGGGACAACCATATTTATCATTTTATCTATCTTTTGAAGAACAATATCACCATGTGTCTATATGTATGGATTACCATCTCAATGTCGTGGTGTAATATGTTATTAAACACTACATTTATTGGATCAGTATAATGATGAATATAATGGATTCAACTAATGAATATAAAATTATAATGATTCTGTATAATTAATATACCCTCAAATTTTATACCATTTTACCACCAAGGGAATGATACCATCGCTCATGCGTATGTACGACCTACAATATCCATGATACAGTGTGATTCATTATATACGTTAACCATTTAAGAATAATTATAAAATTTATATGATGAGTAAAAAGAATAATTAAGAACTTAATTTCATTCTGGATATGAATAACATATAATCTTTTTATAAAAAATATGTCTTATATAGCAAAATCCGAATAGGAAAAAGAAGTAGTTAACACCCGAAACAACAGTAATACTAAAATATTATGTTCAAAGTGATATAAGAGGATAATATATGATATAATAAATATTTATATGGGCCTAGTATAATTTAATAACATGTTTTAACCATTATACAAGAGGCTAATCCAACCTAGACTAATGGAATGTATAATGTGAGGCTTAATTTTACAATATCTTATTTACCTGATATTTTTTATACGTAAGTATCTACTTGGAAAACCATATCATCCAGGTCTGTGTTTAATTAAAGGTATTTAAAAATATTATCTACATTTGATAAAAGTCATTTTTACCCATGTTTTACATTTTATAAAACATTTTTAAATTCATTTTTCCATCGTTTTCCAAATGAGGTACTTTATTACCTTTTCAACAAATTAAATAAGGAAAAGTATTTAACTTATACGGTGTGAGAGACTATTTTCTACAATTATGACACCTTAAAATTTTAAATATTCTCCTAAAATCTGACACGTATGTTTTCAAAAGAAATGTTTAATTCTATAATTGTGTATATTTTAAATTTTTTAAAGTAGAAAATTCATATTTCTCAAAAAGAGTTTTATGATTGTATTAGACCAATTTAATCATGGTCAACATTATTTGCTAGATTTAACACTTCATTAAGGATGAGTTATTATGATATATTATTCCATATTTTATTTATGGTTTTATGATATGTTTGACTATGATTGTGATATTTTTATACCATTCATAGTTTATAGTTAATGTATTATCATTTTTTATGCTAGTTTTAATACAAAAGTTTATGTAATATTTCTCATTTTTCATACATGGAATGCATTAGATTTAATAGTTGAAGGGTGGAACCCTCAATATCCCCTAAATGAATTTTTATGTCTCATGATAAAAACTGGAGTCTTGTCCCATTTCCTTGTTAGAATATTTGTGTATGGTCTTGGTAAGTGGACTTGACGTAGTTGTTATGAGGTATGAAATTATGAATTCCCATATTATGAGATTAGTTATTGATATTACATGTGATTATTATACTATTAGAATATTCATGAGAATGTATAAACTGAATTTTTTCATTAATTATTTCCATATTATGCTGAATATTATGATTAAAAGGATTTTCTTTCAGTTTTATACATTTCCATAAAATATTATGCTTACTTATGATAGCTTCTGCTATATTTATTATCCTTACTAAAAATATAAGCTCGCCACTTTCTTATGTTTCATTTTTACCTAGGATGTGAAGAAGTTTATTATGTTTAAACTGCAGGGGTATTATAAGTAATTTTTGTGGTTATGAAGGAGACACTAGGCTGTTTTTAAATGCAATATGTAAGGTAAAACATATGTTGCATCTTGTTTTTCCAATTTTGAAAAATCAATCTGTCCTTTGGGATTTCATATTTTTTTTATCATGCCAATTTTATAAAATAATGCACCAACTCTACGAAACTGGCGTCAGTGTGTTATAGTTTGTATCAATGGATGCTTAGTAAAATCTATAGAATCTATATTTAGAAAACATCCTCGATTATGGAATATTACCCTAAGATAGAAATTGAGGTTAAATCTAGAAATCACTCCACGAATTTTGGTAAAATAATTATTATGTGGTTATTACTAGGAAATGAATCCTTTTCTAGTTACTAAAAATGAACACGGTTTAGGAGGAGATGTACCTAGGGGTGAAAACTCGGACATGGTGTTCTGATCTTATCTCAGGGTAACCTAGTACATGACAACATGCCTTATTGTTCCCCTGGTTTGACACTCCCGGAGGATATGCTAGGGATAATTTATATTTTATTTACAAACCATTATGAAATATTTATTATTAACAATGTCTATAATGAAAAAATGTTTATGATTATGGATTGTATACACATAAATTTTTCAATTTTTGTTATGTATTTTACTATTTTATAATTATGAATTATGATTCACAACCTCATCTAGTGTATGCCAGTCTTATAAAAATGGTACCTAGTGGAAGAAATTAAAACTGTATCAATGAACATAATCAATATAGGTATTGTTCTCTTATAAAATATAATGATTTTGGAGCTGGTGATACAACTGGAACTGAAAAACTTATAACCATTCTGGGGAAACTAAATCAGGTTATGAATAATAACCTTCCCATATAGAGAAACCTAATCCATGACATAGAGGATCAATGTAAGAATAATTCATGATTAAAAAACCACAAAATGTCCATGGGACTAAAAATAATATTATATCTGAGCAGTGTATAATTTCATTAGAGAAAATATTTATTGATATGTGGAGTAACAAAAGAGAAAAATTTGTTATGGAAGTCTATCGCCTTTCATGAGATGTAGATCAATGTTGGTCATTGAACAAAAACATTAAAGAGGATGAAGAGGTCGAAAAAATGGTATAGAGGGAATTTAAAGAACTATTCCTAGGAAAGTAATTTCTCCGGATATACTAGTGGAGATGGAAAGGAAATTTTTTAGTCTGAATCAAAAAGAGGATGAGAATGCCACAATGTTTGATGATAACTTCACATAGTTATCAAGTCATGTTGTAGAGTATATACATAACCTATGATGTATGATTGGTTCATTCATTAATAGGTTGAAAACATTCCTCTGATGATCATTGTTCATGTAATCTTTCTTATCCTAGGAAGATATTTTCTCATGATCAATCAAAATAGAAAATGAATTCTCTATGTCTTATGACATTAAAGGGAATTAAATGAAGAATAGGGATTTTGAAAAATCTAGTAAATGAAATAAGGGGAATAAGGGAAATGATAACATTCCACCCTATAGTAATTGAGGCCAGAAACACCTCGGTACATTCCTAATGGGGATTGGAGTTTGTTACTAGTGTCTAGAAAACAGCCACCATGCTCGTGACTGTAAGGGGAAGAGAGTGGTTGTTAATCTTCAATGCTATCATAATAATGAAATGGGAAATTATGAAAATGAATTTCCTAAGCATCAAGGAAACATGCATCAAAAAATATAAGGTCTCAAGGACAAGCTTATGCTATCAAAACTACGGATGTTGATGTTCCGAATTACATTGTGGAAGGTACTATAATTGTATCCCCAAATTTAGGCAAAGCATTATTTGATTTTGGATCCTTTCATTCCATCATATAATCATAGTTTTCTATAAAAATTAGATATATACAATTGAGTTTAAAAAGTGTGATTTTAGTCAACACCCCTATGTGACATCTAATTGCATCAAAGATGTGTCAGTCAGTTCCCATAGTAGCATACATAATTGCTTTATCTACTAATGTTATCATGATACCTATGTTCAACTTTGATAAAATACTTGGTTTTTATTGGATATAAAAATAAGATATAAAAATTTATTGCAAGGAGATATGAATTTTTATTTATGAGGATAATGTAGATCCCATTAACTTTAGATAAGAAACTTCATCATATAATTCTTATTTAGATCAACCCCTTCTAGCTCTTCTTAATGAAAATCATGGGGGGGGGGAGAGAAAACATAATCCATGGGTAAAGAAAGAAATATCTCAATTGGGGATATTCTTATTATAATAGAATATATTGATTTATTTACATAGGATTTACTATGACATCCTCCATAGTGGGAAGTTTATTTTACTATATATTTAATCCCTCATGCAAATCCAATAGAGAAAAATCCCTATATAATGAATACTATAGAATTATTAGAGATGAAGAAGCAAATAGAGGATTTGAATAATATAAGATTTATTCTCCCTTTTGTTTCACCATTTGGATCTCGAGTTCTTTTTCTTAATAATAATGATGGATCAATGGGGATATGAATTAACTATAGGGAAATCAATTCTATAATAATAAAGACCATGTATCCTATACCTCACATTGATGATTTATTTGATCAACTTCATGGTGCTCAATATTTTTCAAATAATGACCTTCATTCTAGATATCATCAATTGTGTGTATAAAATGAATATATTCTAAATACATAATTCATATTAAGGTATTGTCATTAGTAATTTATAGTAATTCCATTTGGATTAACTAATACACTATATATTTTCATGGTTCTAATGAACTGAGTGTTAGAAGAATATCTTGATTATTTTGTAGTCTTATTTATTTATGATATATTTGTATAATCCAAAATATATGAATTCTATGAAAACCACTAGAGGATTATTTCGAAGGCCCTTAAAATAAATGAATTATATAGTAAATTTTACAATTCTGTATTATGCCTCCAGGTAATTTGTTTTCTTGTCCATATTGTCTACAATGATCGAATCACTATAGATCCTGTAAAAACAAAAGCAATCCAAGAATGGAAAAAACAAATGAGTATAACTGAGGTATACAGTTTCATTGTTTCAGCAGGTTATTATCGGCATATCTTCCAAAATTTTCCCGGATTGGAAAACCCATTATCCATGCTCACACATAAGGGGGTTAAATTCATTTCAGAAAAATATTGTGAAGAATGTTTTGATAAATTCAAGAGAATAATAGTGAACTATTCTATCATGAATATATCGTATGGGATTGATGGGTTTGTGAATATAGCGATGCATTAAGAAAAGGACATGGTTGTGTACTCATGCATAATGATATGGTTATGCCTTATGCATCAAGAAAATTAAAAAATTATTCATCAAAACAACCAATCTCATGATCTAGAGTTAGTAGTAGAAATATTTTCACTGAATATACGGAGACACTATATCTATGGTGAAAGATATGAGATATATAATGATCATAAGTGTTTGAAATATATTTTCTCATAGAAATAAATCAACATGAGATAATGGAGATGGATTGAGCTACTAAAGGATTAAGATTGCACAGTACACTACCACCCAGAAAAGGAAAATATGGTGGCAGATGATTTGATTAGAAAAGAAAATGCAATTCTATAAAAAATGAGAGTTGAAGGAGAACTTATTTTTATGGATATACTAAATATGGATGTGTAAATTATCATAGAAGGTGAAACTTCACTACTCATTCAAATGGATGAATATCAATCTTTACAGGAAAGGATAAAAAGTTCTCTATCTAGTGATGTGGAGTTTCAAAAGGAATGTAAAGATGAGAATGATAGGTTACTGATTGACTTCGTATTTGAATATGGTGTTTTCAAATTTGGGAAGAGGATTTTTGTTCCTACTATACTTGAGTTTAAAAGGTAATTATTGGATGATTCTCATTGCTATGATTTCTCTGTACACCATGGTGGAACTAAGATAAATAGTGATTTGAAGGAACATTTTTTAGTGGGACAACATGAAGAGGGATATTGCTGATTTTGTGTCATGATGTATCATTTTTAAACAAGTTAAGGCTGAAAGAGGACATCCTAGTGGTTTCATGAAACCTCTTCATATACTTGTGTGAAAATGGGATGTTATTTCGATGGAATTTTACAGGGGGTCACCAAAGACTCTGAGAAGAAATGATTCGATATGGGTTATTATTGATCATCATTCCAAATCAGTATATTTTCATTCTATAAATGATGATTTAACACTAGAATATTTAGAATGATTATATATTAATGTGTGTTTAAGAAATCATGGTTTACCCATATCGATTTTTTCTAACAGTGATCCCCATTTTAAATCACAATTCTTGAAATTTCTTTTGAAGTCCCTAGATGTTGATCTTTGTTTTAAAACAACATAGAACTCTCAAACTGATGGAAAATCAAAATATAATATTAAAACATTAGATGAAATGTTGATATCTTTATCACTTGAGATTCAAGGTGTGGGGGATCAATATTTATCTCTAGTATAATTTTCCTATAACAATAGCTTCCATCCAAGTATTCAGATGGCACCATATGAAGTTTTATATGGAAAATGATTTCATGCATCAACTTGTTGGTATGTTGTGGGTGAATGAAAACTCATAGGTCCTAAACATGTGGAGGAAATGAAAAAAGGTAAAATCAATTCATAACCATATAATAATAGCTCAATGTACGCAAAAGAGTTATACTGGTAACTGGAGGAAGGATTTGGAATTTCAAGTGGGAGATCATGTTTTCATGAAGATATCTTCATTGAAGGGTGTTATACAATTTATTAAGAAGGGTAAATTAAGTCCCATGTATGTTTGAACTGTTGAATTTCTGACCAATTGCATGTAATTAATATGAATAAATTGAACATGAATTCAATATGTCTTATTGTGAAGAGTCCATCAAGATTCTTGATACCAAAGAACATGTGTTGAAAAATCTGATTACTTGTCCAGTAAAGGTTTTTTGGAGAAACCAAAAAATGGAAGAGGTGATGTGAGAACCTGAAGAAATAATGATGAAGAATCACCCAAATCTATTTATGAAGTGATATTCTAGAATATTTAAAGAAAAAATTATTTAAAATAGGTAATAATGTTACACCCCAATCTTCCACAATATTCTCCTTTTAAATAATTCAATACCTTGTGCTACACACAACATCAAGTTCGAGCGCACCTTGACCTTTCAAACTATCCGTTTAATAAAATTATGAAAATTATTAAACACATTTTGAAATATTATAAATTTTAATTTTCAAAATAGACCTCATTTTTGAATTTGGAATATCATAATAATCATAGGGTGATATTATTGTAATTTTCTGAAAAGTTTCAATTTATGATGAATAGTGAAAAAAAATTTCATTGACATTAAAAACCATCTCATTTTCTTTAAATAATTAATTTAGGTTAAAATTATTTTAATGTCAAAATAGAAACATAATACAAACAGTATCCCAATTTATGTCATTTTAGTCATTTTGTAATTGAATTATATATATATAATTTTATTGAACTTTTGAATGTCTGTTTTACCAACCTTCTAGGCACATTTACAAATTGAAACTAAATGTAATTTTTATCGCTTATTTGAATTGGAATTATAAAATATGAAATAAATGGTTTTAATTAGGTAGAATAAAATGGTCAAATAAGATCAAAATAATTTTTTGGGGATATTGAAGTTTGAATATTATTTTCCACCATTAAAGGTAAACATGTTAATTAAATGTAAAAATAGTATTATAACATTATAAAATTACCCTATGTCATGCCTTAATTATATTTTATAAGACTATTTCGACCAAAATAATCCTTATGTAAAAAATGTGATCCTTTTTTAGCCAGTTGTGTCAAATTATCACATTTATTATATTTATTTCAAGAAGAGTTAAAATACCATATTCAAATTTCAATAACTAAACCATTATAAATATATGGGTATACAGAAGATAAATTCAACTATAAATATACATTATAAATCCATAAAATTTCTCTACAGAATGATATATTTTAATAATTTTTTCACATTAAATTAATAAATTTAATTGTGACATCATGAGGATGTAGTAATTGATTTACTAATGGAAGAATGAAATAAATGATGTTAATAATACTAAAAAATAAATATAATTTTATTCAATATATCACATCCAATAATTTTATTGATATTATAAAAAATTTAGTGACATATTATATTGAATTATTTGAATTTATCATGTTGTTTTTATTTTTTTAAATGAATATTTTGAATAGTATCAAAATTTACATAAATGATACTTTAAAATAAATAATAATGAATATAATGTTATAAAATTAATAAAATTATCATGATCGGACATATAACTAGGATGGTGTTGAATATGTCATAAATGATCCCATTGGTGTTCTTTTTTATCATTTAATAGTAACTATGTTAACCCTATAATGTCAACATACAAGAAGTCATTGTAGGAGTTAAACTATTTAACTAAGGGTCAAATATAAAATATAAGTTTAATTTTTTGACCTAAAAATGTCTAAAACAAATTATTTGAGAGGAAATAGACCCGTCCTTATATTAACCTTGAAATGAATCAATTTTTAGATATAGAAACCGTATTTTTTATAAAAAAAATAAATATTTCATGATTTTTCCTAAATTTCCCCACACCTTTATTATAAAAGGGTACCTTATTTTACCTTTATCTCACACCTATATGAATTTCAGTTTGGCCAACCCCTACCAATTTCTCCTCCCAACCTCTCTCACATTATCCTAGAGGCGTATCTATGGGTATAAATTCATCCTAATATGCCATTTTGTTCAAATCAAAAGGTACCACTCGAAGAAGAGGTAATTTATTTATAAACCCTTTAAATGATATTTTCTTATTCTACTTCCTCTTTCTATGTTGTTTCCATATAAAAATAATAAATATGTTATAATACATATACTAATATGTTATTATAATCATTATACAACCATATTCCTCATTTTATCCATCTTGAGTATAATAATATCATCATGTGTGAGTATGTACAGCTAACCGTCTCCACATCGTGCTGTAATTTTTTATTCAACACTAATTTTTTTATATTGATACAATGATGCACATAATGGATATAGTTAATTAATATATCATTATTATGTTTTTATATAATTAATATACCATCCTATTTCATACCATTTAACCATCAATGGAACGATACCATCGCTCCTACGTACATATGACCTAACGTCTCCACTGTGCGGTGAAATTAATTCTCTGTGTTAACCATTCTAGAATGGTTATAAAATTTATATGATTATTAAAAATAATAATTATGAACTTAATATCATTTTGGATAAGAAGAAAATATATCATCTTCATAACAAACATGACTTATATGACAAAATAGGAATAAGAAAACAAAGTAGTAAACACCCGAAACAATAGTAATACTGAAATATTAGTACCAAAGTGATATAAGAGGATAACTAATGGTATCATTAATATAGATATGGTCCGTGTATAATTTAATATCTTGTTTTAACTATAATACATGAGTCTAACTAACCCTTGACTAAAGAAAAGTATAAGGAAAGGGATAATTTCACACTCACTTTATTTCCTGAAATTGTTTATACATAAGTGTCCTGAAATTGTTTATACATTGGTTTCTACTGGGACAACCGTATCATCCATGTCCATGATTCATTAAAGGTATAAAATTATTATTTAAATTTTTTTATAGATATTTTTACATATTTTTGGTTTTTATAAAACATTTTGAAAGGAATCTTTCCATCCATTTCAAAATAAGGTACTTTATGGCGTTTCTGGAAAATTAAGGAAAATAATTTTTTTCTAACTTGTACAATGCGAGTGGATATTTTACACTATTATGATGACTTAGCATATTAATGATTACATTTAATGAATAAAAGGATGTTTTCAAAAGAAATTTTTTATTTTATAATTTCACATCTTTTAAATGATTAAAAGTAAAAATGTATATTTCTTATAAAGACTTTTAATTATTTTATTAGATCAATTTAAGCTATGTCGACATCCTTTACCTGATTTAATGCTTCATTATGGTTGAATTATTATGATACAATATTCCATATTTTATTGATGGTTTTATGATATGTTGGACTGCGGATGTTCTATTTTTATACCATTCACAGTTTATGGTTAAATTATTAACATTTTGTATACTACTTTTAATATGAATATTGATGTTATGTTTCACCATTTTCATGTGAAGATTTCATTAGACTTAGTAATTGATGGGTGGGTTCCACTATAGCCCCCCTAATGCATTTGTAGGTCTCATGAGACAAACATGTGTCTTTGAATAGGGCCTTGATAGAATATTTGTGTATGGTCTTGGAACGAGGCCTTGACGTAGTGGTTATGATATTTGGCATTATGATTTCCCTCATTATGAGATTAGTTATTGATATTATATGTGATCATTCGACTAGTATAATATATATGTAAATGTTTAAATGTAATTATTTTATTTATTATTTACATATTATATCAAGATAATGTTTAAAAGGATTTTGTTTTATTATTTTATCTTGTATTAATAGGTTATGATTATTTTTGATAGTTTTTGTTATATTTTTTATCCTTACTGTGCATATGATCTCACACCATTTTTATGTTTCATTTTTATCAAGGATGTGAAGAAGTATATTATGATTTACTAGAAGGGACCGTCTAAGTAATAAGGGTTTTTATGAAGGAGACAGTGTATTGTTTTTCGATTTAATATGAAATGTAAAACCTATTTTGTATCTAGTTTTTTTAAGGATGTTAAACTGATTAGTCCTTCAGGATTTGATTTTCCTTTGAGTAAACCCTGTAATAAAATATTCTACCAATAATGGGAAACTAGGGTCTGGGCATTACAGTAGGTATCAGTGAATGTTTAGTCAAAACAATGAGAACTATATTTAGAAAATAACCTTGAATATAGTACATTTCCCTAAGATAGACATTGTGGATATGTATTTACGATCATCCTAGAATTTTGGTAAAATTGATTTTATGTGGGTATTACTAGAAAATTCATCCTTGTATAGATAGTAAAAGTGGACGTGGATCTAGAATAGATGTTATTAGGGGTGAAAACCCTGACATGGTGTTCTGAACATGACTAGGGGTAACCTCGTATATGACAATGGGCCTTAATATGCACCTGGTTTGACACTATTTGGGGATATGCTTTGGATAATTAATATTTTATATACAAACCATTATAGAAGATTTAGGATTAATTATATCCTCAATGAAACCATTTTTATAATTATGGATTAGATATGCATAATTTTTTTTAATTTATGTCAATTATTTTACTAGTTTGGAATTATTCATTTTGATTTATAACGTAATATAGAGTATTAAATTATTTATAAATTAATCCTAGTGGAAGAAATGGAAATTTTTTCAATGCATGTAATCTGTTTAGGGATTCTCCTCCTATGTAAGATATTTATAGTGGATCTAGTGATATAATTGGTGCTAAACTGGTTGAAACCATACTCAGACAACAGACTATGGTTATGAATAATAAACATACCTGTATGGAGTAGAATGATATATAATGTGGAGGATCAATGTTATAACACATTATGTGACAAAAACATCCATCATTCCATGGGTCTAAAAATACTTTTGTAGCTGATTAGTGGATACATTCTTTAGAGACAATATTTTTTGTTTCTGGGAGTAACAAAATGGAAAAAGTTTTTATGTTAGTCTATCACCATTTAGGATATGCAGCTGAATGGTGGTAATTAATATAATATATGAAAGAGTATGAAGAGTTCACAAATCTAAATGGAGGGAATTTAAATAAATCTTACTCGAAAAATAATTTCCATTGGATCCATGAGGGGATATGGAAATGCAATTTTTAATGTTTGAGGTAAAAAAGGATAATAATGTTACAAATAATGAGGCTAACATCCCAATGTTATCAAAGGAATGTTTCAAACTATATATGTAACCCAAGAGGTAATATTAATCTATTATTTTCTGGGTTAAAACCATTCCTCTAACAGGAATTGGTCTCACAATCATTCTTATGATATGAAGATATAGACTCATTTGAGATCAAAACAGAAAAATAATTATCTACATATTATGAATTTAAATTTAATCAATAGAAGAAGATGGGTTTTTAACACTTTGGGAAAGGAAATTAGATGAGTAACAGAAAATATGACTTTCCACCCAGCGATAATTATGTGTAGAAACACCACAGTACTAGCCTAAAAGGGATGGGAATTTGTTACAAGTGTGGGGGAAAAGGCCACCAAGATCACGATTTCAAGGGAAGAAGGAGTTTTCCAATGATCAATGATAAAATTTTAATGAAATGGGATTTTATAAAAAATTAATGTCCTAAGAGACATAGTAACATACCTCTAAAAAGGCCAAGGGATCAAGGCCAATCGTATTAAATTGAAACTGTTGATGTTGATGTTCTGAATGATGTGGTGGAAGGTACTATAATCATCTCCTTAAATCTAGAGAATGAATTATTTGATTCTCGGTCCTCCCATGCCTTTATATCTTCCCAGTTTTCTTTTGAAATTATATATTTCCAATTAACTTCAACAAGGGTGTTATCATTCAAAACCCCAATGGTAAGTCTAATTATAACAAAAATGTGTCATAAATTTCTCATAATATCTCATAAATATGCTTTATCTGCTAAATTTGTCATCATACCTATGGTCAAATTGAATATAATATTTGGTATATATTGGATATAAATATATGAAGCGAAAATTTATTACAATATGAAGGAAGTTATGATTTGTGAGGATGATGTGAAACCCATTATCTTTAGGCCATAAATTTCATCATCTGTTTCTTATTCAGATCCACCACCAATAGCTCTTATAAATGAAATTCTAAGTGAGGAACTAAAACAATCATCAATGGGTGAGTTGATAAATATCAAAATTGAGGTTGTGCATATTGTACAAGAATATATTGATTTATTTTCAGAGGATTTACCTAGAAATCCTCTAGATTTAGAAGTAGAGATTACTAATGTTTTATTCCCTGATGAAAGGAAAATATTGAAAACACCCTATAGAATGGAAACTATGGAATTAGTAGATCTCAAGAAACAACTAGAGGAGTGGAGTAACAAGGGATTAATTCACCCTATTTTTCCTATATGGGGAGTCCTAGTTATATTTGTATGAATAATGATTGATCAATGAGGCTATGCATTGACTATAAATAAATCAATGATATTACAATAAAGAAAAAATATAATCTTCCTTGCATTGATGATTAATTTGATTAACTTCATGGAGCTCAATATTTTTCAAAGTTTGATCTTCATTCTTGATATCATAAATTTTGTGAAAAAAGTAATATGATCCAAATAAATCATTCTGATAGAGGTATGGTCATTAATAATTTATAGTAATGCCATTTGGATTGACTAATGCACCATATATTTTCATGGATCTAATGAATTTAGTGTTGAAGTAATATATTGACGATTTTGTAGTCGTATTTATTGGTGATATTATGGTATAATCGAAAATCTATAAAGACCATGAGAACCACTTTCGTATTGTTCTGAAGACTCTTAGAAGAAATGAATTATATACTACATTTTCCAAGTGTGAATTTTGGCTTGAGTAAATTTATTTTCATGGCCATATTTTCTCCAAATATGGAATATCTATTGATCCTAAAAAAACAAAAGCATTCCAAGAATGCGCAGCACTGAAGAGTATAACTAAGTTATGTAGTTTTATTGATTTAGTAGGATATTATCTATATATCTGCAAAAAAATCTGATTGGAAAACACATTAACCAAGAACACACATAACAGGTTTAAATTTTTTTGAAAAAAAGACTGTGAAGAAGTTTTTGAATAATTGAAGAGAATATTAGTCAATTATCCTATCTTGACTCTACCATATTGGAGTGATGGGTTTTTTATGTATAGTGATGCATCACAGAAAGGACTTGATTGTGAACTTATCCAAAATTTTAAAGTTATTTTATGAATGTCGGAAAATAAAAATTCCTAAACAAAACTACCTAAATCATGATCTGGAGTTAACAACAGTAATATTTTCTCTAAAGATATGAAAAAATTATCTCTACAGTTATATACGTCAGATCTATACTGATCATAAAAGTAAGAAATATATTTTCTCATAGAAAGAACTCAACATGAGACAAAGGATATGTCTTAAGCTACTGAAGGATTTTAATGTCACAATACACTACCGCACAATAATGGAAAATAAGGTGGTATGTGTTTTTAGTAGAATAGACCATGGATTTCTAATGAAAATGAGATTTGAAGGGGATCCAATTTTTATTGATATAGTAAAGAGAGATTTTGGAATTTTCATAGAAGCTAAAACATCACTAATTTTTTTAAATGGTTTCGAAACCATCTTTACATGAAAGGAAAAAAATATCTCAGTCTGTTGATAAGGAGTTTCAAATGAAAATTTATAGGTGTGAATGATGGGAACCTGATTGACTTCATATTTTAAGGTGGTGTTTGGAAATTTGGGAAGAGTATTTGTGTTACTGTTGTACCTGAGCAAAAACTGCAATTATTGGATGAATCCCATTTTCTTATTTCTATATACACCCTTCTAGAACTATGATTTATAGATATTTGAATGAAATGTTTTGTTGGGACAACATACAGAGGGGGATTTCTGATTATGTGTTGAGATGTCCAGTTTTTTAACATGTGAAGGCTGGAAGAAAATAACCTACATGTTTCATGCAACATATTCTTATAACTATGAGGAAATTGGATGATATTACGATGGAATTTGTCATGGGGCTACTAAAGACTCTCAGAAGAAATGATGTTATGTGGGTTATTGTGGACCATCTTACAAAATCACCACATTTTCGTTCTATAAGAGAAGATTTACCACTTAAAAATTTAGCAATACTATATATTATTGAATTTTGAACACTTCATGGTGTACCCTATCAATTTTTTTGAATGTGATTCCCATTTTATGTCACAATTCTAGAAAATATTTTTGAAGACCCTAGATATTGAGTTTCATTTGAGCACAGTATACCACCCTCAAATATATGGACTATCAGAATGGACTATTAAAACATTAGAAGACATGTTGATATCTTTCTCACTTGAATTTCATGGTATATGGGATAAGTATTTACCTTTTTCTTAATTTTACTTTAAAAATAGATTCCATTCAAGTATTATAATGGAAACATATGAAGAGTAATAGGGAAAGAGATGTCGTACACCTACATGTTGGGATGATGTTGGTGAAAGAAAACTCATAGGTTTGGAACATGTGGAGGAAATGACTGAAAAGGAAAAAGCTATTCAGACCCATATAAATACTCCTCAATATAGGCAAAATAACTATGCTAATAATGGAAAGAAGGATTTGGAATTTCAAGTTGGAGATCATGTCTTCATGAAGTTATCTCCATGAAAGGTTGTTATACGATTTTTTAAGAAGGTTACATTATGTCCTAGGTATATTAGACCTATTGAATTACTGGATTGAATCGGAGTTGTAGCTTATTAATTAGTAATGTAACCAATTCTATCTAAAGTTCATGATGTGTTCCATGTATCAATGTTAAGGAAATACTTACCAGACATGAAAAATGTACTCACCTAGGATGAAATAGAACCAGAACCAAATCTGTATTATTGTGAAGATGCAATCATGATTCTTGATACCAGAGAACAAATTTGGAGAAATCAGACGACTTGTCTGGTAAAGGATCTTTGGGGAAACAATAAAATAGAAGTGGTGAAATGCGAACATGAAGAACAAATTATGAAGACCCACCAAAATATTTTTAAGGAGTGATATTCTAGAAATTTTTATAATGAAATTTTTTGAAGGTTGGAAGAATGTAACACCCAAAGAATCCACAATAAACATCCTTTTAAATAATTATTTATATTACGCTACACACAAGATCATATTCGAGCACACAATGACCATTCAAACTAGCTGTCCAAAAAATGTTTATGAATAGTATTGACCACATTTTGAAATTATAGAAATTTTAATTTTCATAATAAACATCATTTTTAATTTGGAATATCAAAATTAGTTTTGGGTAAAAATTGGGTAATTTTTAGAAAAGTGGTAATTTTTTATGAATATGGAACAACACTACATTGGCATTAAAAAATGAATTCTTTTATTTAAATAAATTTTTTATTTATTTTTATTTTAAAGTAAAAATAGATAGATAATACATATATTAGTTCTATTTAATTCATTTGACACATTTTATAATATAATTAGATATATAAAAATTTATTGAACTTTTGAACATCTCTTTTACCCACCATCTAGGCATATTTACAAATTAGAACTAAACATAATTTTACCTCTTCAGAGAATTGAATTTAAAAAATACGACATACATGGTTGTAATCAGGATGAAAAATGTTGTCTAATATGTTCAAAATAATATTTGGAGAATAGTATCTTTGCAATTTTATTTACCGCAATTAATGGTGAATAATGTATTTATTGGATAAAATAATATTATAATTATATAAAATAACCCTATAGATGTATTAATTATATTTGATAAGTATATTTGGACCAAAATAAAAACTAGTATAAAAATTTGATCCTTTTTAAGCCACTTGTGTCAAATTATGAAATTTTCTAAATTTTATTTAATGAATTGTTAAACATTCCATATTCAGATGTTAATAATTTAAAAAAATGTAATATAGGATTATAGGTAAGATAAATTTGACTATAAATATTTAATATGAATATATTAATTTTATCTACTTATTTTTTGTTATAATTTTTAGACATTACATAATTAGATTTAATTGTAACATCATGATAATGCAGTTATCGATTTATTAAAAGAACAAATGAAATTAATGATATTAAAAATAGTATGATATAATTAATTTGTTTTAATTAATGACATACACTAATTTTATAGATATCATAGAAATTTTAGTGAAATATTAGAGGAAATTATTCGATGTTATCATGTAGGTTTTAATTTTTTTTAAATCAAAATTTTGAATAGTATCCAAATTGACACAAATGACACTTTAAAATAAATAATATTAAATTCAATGTTATAAAATTCCTAAAAATCTAATTTTCATATAACTGGCTATTATAGTGTTAAATAATTCATACATGATACAATGGGGGCTTGTTTGGAATTTTATTGAAACTATATAAACCCAATATTGTCAAAATACAAGAAGACATGGTTTGAGTTAAACTATTTAACTACAGGTTAAATATAAAAGACAATGTTAGTTTTATGACCTAAACATGTCTAAAACCTATTGGTTGAGAATAATTAGAGCCATAATCATCTTATACTCGAAATAAATCAATTTGGAGCTATTGGAAATTAAAATTTATTTTATAAGAATTTAATATTTCATGATTTTTTCATAAGTTCCCTTCACCTCCCTTATAAAAGGGAAGCTTCATTTATATTTAACTCATAGCTCTAATGAATTTTGGATCAGCAAAACATAACCACTCATCCTACCAGCCACCCAAAATTTATCTTAGGGAACTAACTTTGGGCCTAAATCCATCCTAAGAATCCCTTTTGTTTAAATCAAATGGAGACACCCGAAGAAGACACAATTTTTTATCAACCCTTTCGATGTCCATTTCTATTTCTCATTCCTCTTTATATGTGGTTTCTGTATAAAAATAATTAATCCAGTATCATACATATAATGATATTTTATTATAATCGTGGAAGAACCATATTATTCATTTTATCCATCTTACGAATAATAATATCCCTATGCGTACGTATGTATGACTTATCACCTCCTCATCGTGGTGTAATTTTCTATTTAGTACAACATGTTTGGATGGGTATAATGATTAGTATAAGGGATATAAATAATTAATATGAAATTATAATTATTATTTATAATTAATATACCATAAAATTTCATAAAATTTAAGCATCAAGGGAATGATACCATCACTCGTACGTACATACAACCTACTGTCTTTCTGATGTTGTGAGATTAATTCACTACATTAACTACTAAAAACGATTATAAAATTTATATTATGAGTATAATGAATAATTATGAACATATTTTAATTTTGGATATGAATAATATATATCCTCTTCATAAAAAACATGACTTATTGGACAAAATAGGTTTGGGAAAATAATGTTAAAACCCGAAACAACAATAACAATGAAATATTATTAAAAATGGATATAAAAGGATAATATAAGATATTATAAAGAAATATACCTTCCTATTATAATTTAATAACATGTTTTAACCATTATACAAGAGGCTAACTTACCCTGACTAAAGGAATGTATAAGGTAAGAGTTAATTTCACAATCTCTTTACTACCCAAAATTGATTATACATAAGTATCTTCTGGGACAACCTTATCATCCATGTCCAAGTTTCATTAAATGTATTTAAAAATATTTTCCACATTTTTTAAATACATTTTAACCATGTTTTAGTTTTTATAACACATTTTGAATTTTATTTTTCCATCATTTTCCAAACGATGTACGTTATGACCTTTTTGAAAAATTAAGAGAATACTATTTTATATCTTATACGGCGCAAGAATATATTTTATTCTGTTATGAGTCCTTAAAATTTTTAATATTCCCTTGTAGATAAGAAGGTTATTTTCAAAATAAATTATTTAGTTTATAATTTTGCATTATTTAAATGATTTAATGTAAAAAGTGATATTTCTCTTATAGGGTTTTAATAATTTTATTATTTTAATTTCATTTGTGTCCACATCCTTTACTAGATTTAATGCTTCATTATGGTTGGGTTATTATGATAAAATATTCCATATTTTATTGATAGTTTTATGAGATGTTTGAAAGTGGATGTGCTATTTTTATACCATTTATTGTTCATGGTTAAAGTATTAAAATTTCATATTATATTTTTAATAAAACTGTTTCAATTAGGTTTAACTTTTTTTTTATTGGTAATGAATTGGACTTTGAAAGTGACAGATGAGGCCCACGACATCCCCTCAATGAATTAGTAGGTCTCATGAGACACACTAATGTCTTAGCATAAGTCCATGAAAGAATAATTTTCTATGTTCTTTGCCCAAAGCCTTGACGTAGTGGTTATGATGTCCATCATTATACATTCCTTTAGTAACAGGTTAGTTATTGATATTAAATGTGATTATTCTACTTGCTGAATATCTATATTAATATTTAAATGGAATTATTTTATTTATTATTTCCATATTATTCTGAATATTATGTTTAAGAGGCATGTGTTTCAATTTTATACCTTTCATTAAAAGTTTATGCTTATTTATGAAAGCTTCTGCTATATTTTTAATTGTTACTGAGCATATGATCTCACCCCTTTCTTATGATTCTTTTTTACCCATGATGTGATGAATCATATAATGATTGACCAATAGTGATATTCTAAGGAATATATGTGTTTGTGAAAGAGACACTAAGTTGTTTTTCAATTCAATGTTTAATGTAAAAATGTTGTTACATCTAATGATTCATAGACGATTAAACCAATTGTTCCTTCAGGATTTGATTTTCTTATCATCATGAAAAAGTAATAAAATATTGTAAAAACTCTGGGAAACTATGTTCAGGGTGTTAAAACATGTGGTATATTAACCAGAGTTGGCTGAATTTTTGAATGATTGTGGTGAACTTCTTGATCTCACTAAGAATTGCAAAGAAGAAGAGCCAACACCACTAAAAGAAGACACCGCCAATGTGGTAGAATATGAAGTCAAAATGGAGGATCCTGACTAACTACCTCAATCCTCATAGTGTCTTCTTGGATAATAACATAATCTGGGGAAGAGATTGATGTTGAACTATCTCAGGGAGGTGATACAATCTTGAAGTCAAACTCTTTAATTATTATTGAAAACAATTCTGTATCCTTCCTAATATTTTTTAATATTTACATTCGGACATATCATATTACACCCTAGAGGATCAAGATAAAAAGGATGATGCAACTATTTTGGAAAAATGGAGATACCAAATAACATTGAATATTCACTAGAGGGAGTACAAAGAGAGAATGAGACCATTTCACAAGAAGAAATAGAGGAGGAGGTTCCAAACCTAATTCTACCCCCACCATGAAAAATGAACTACATTACAATGGGGGTAGATCTGGTGTACTCTATCCATGGAGTTATCCACAACATTGAAAAAGAACTTCAATCTAGGAAAATCCACATGTTGTGGTTCATGTCAAAGAAGCTTCATCCACCATTCAACTTTTGATAGCAGTTGGTACTTCCCATTGGAGGCAGTACAAACTCAGGTCCCACATGGGGGTCATACCAAGATTTATCTTTAAATTATTTCTATAAATTTAAATTTTCATTTTCATTTTTAGATCATTCCATCATGCAGACCACTCCCTATTTTCGTTTTAAGATTAAATGAAATTATCATTATTATTAATTGAGTAATTTTCTTTTGTAGGATCATGATAGCAGAAGGAAGCCCCAAACATTTGTGGTAGATGATTTAAGCATTATATAAATAGGGTTTCCATTTTTAATTTTTAACTTTTATACTCCTTAAATTATTGTCCAAATCATTATTTTATATTGAAAGGTAAAATTTCATGCCCACACATGAATTATGCTCTAGTTGAACTCTCTTGGAGACATGAGTTTCTTAGGAATCCAGTGATGCCATGTTTTATATTTCAATGATTATAAGATTGAATAAGTAAAATGGAAAATTGAATGATTAAAGTGAAGCATGGATATTAAAATAATGACTTAGAATTTAAATGTAATTAGTTGATTTATGAAAATTTAATTTCACTACCATTATTCTTGCTTTGAATTCCTGAAATTCATGTCAACTCTTAAGTAATTATAAATCAGGCCTTGTGTTATTCTATAATATCATATGTCTCATTAATGATAGTATTTATGCACCATGTACTTCCAATTTATTCTTAATAATATTTCATGAGTGATCATGGGACCTGTCACCTCCTAGAACTTCCATTAAAACTTTTCAAATCTGTTACAGTAAAAAAACACAAGAAAAATTATTTTGGAATCTTTTGAAAATTCTTTATCCTTAAATATTACCTTTACATAAATATTTATTTTTCCCCATAGTGACCATTAATGTACTTTATTGGGATGAGCCATTTTTCAAGACATTTTTATCCATTCCTACCCTACTCTTGGTATTTTCATGATATTTTAAAGATAAAGTATTGGGGTTAAGGGATTCATAGTGGAAGGGATGATTTAGTTGATAAGAAAAATGTGTGGTGGTTTTACTGTGGGAATTGTAAAATTATGTGTAATAATCCATTTTATATAATTAATTTCTCATAATGAAATAAAAAAAATGAATAAATGAATAAAAACAAAAAATAAAGAAAAATGGGTAGTGATTTTGGAGAAACAAAAATCACCATTTTCCATAACGACAATATTTAAATTATATGTGGCTATGTGATAGATGCGAGGTTTGATCTAATGATAACATTCTAAAACAATAAAATACAGTACAAAAAAATTAATAGGTTCCATTAATCATTCTTTACTCTTTACTTTGATCGTGAAATGACTTTGTGTTTTGGTGGATGTGGGTATTGCTACATTGAAGGGTAAAATTTCATTACACTTTTTGATATCATGCATTGTACTTAAGAGATAAACCTCCTCCCACATACTTAATTTTTAAAACATAAAATCCTACCATCCTTAATCCTCTGAATCATTTGAACATTTATTTAAAAGTTCTCATGATTTTATGTAACCTTTTCACTTAAAAAGTGGATAAATTAGTTTTTTAAAAGCGTCTGGATAATGTAAAAGTTCTCTTAATATGAGCATACCTCTACATGAATAGTATCATTAGATATGAGAGTAAAAAAATCAAAGGTTTGGTAAATCATGATATATCATGCTAAATAATAATGAATTGAGAATCATGAATGAATTAAGGAGCCATTCCTTCATTTTTCAAATGGGTAAAGTAAAATATATTTGTGATTTTTTTCTTTAAAAATTGGGAAATTTAATTGATATTTTTTATGGATTTTTGAAATTTCTTTTTGACATTTATTTTTTTATTAATTTGGAATTTTAATATTGGTAACATTTTTGTCCTATTAATTCCATGATGAGATTTAATTCTTAAGGGAAAACATGGTTTAATTGTGGTGGTATTTGACAAAGAAAATTTATGTTCATATATTTAATCCAATAATGATGATTTTTTATGTTTGTAAATGGTAAAAACCATGTATTTAAATGTTTTATTAAAATAATTGGAATGTTTTTATAGAATGAAAATGATCTACATTGTGAAAAGTTCATAATTCTAGATTTTTGATAGATTTTTTTGTCATGGGTATTTTGTCCATTTCAATAAAAATATAATTCCAAATATAGAGGTTTTATTTTTATAATCCTTACCAAATTTCCTTGAACATTTCCCTATACACTAGGGGATTATTCAAGCATCTAGATACCCAAAAAATTCACTGAAGATGGTAAATTTACATGGTGCACAACACGGAACCCACCACTGTAACAGAATCTCATCTAGGCCTAAACAAATCTAATTGGGGTGATTCCACCTATAATAAAACTATGACACATAGCCTCATCTTGAAAATAAATTTTTGGGAGTTTTGAATCCTTAATATTTCCGTTGGATGTCATACTGCTGAAGGAAGTTTCTTGAAAATATATTCTATAAAAGTAACAATCAATTAATAATTCATAACATATTCATCGGGTGTCCTAATGAGCTGAAATTTTGTGAAGAGACACACAAGAAACTAGGGAAACCCCATCACGGAGGGGACCATGCATGAATTTTCAATTTAATGGGTCAAAAGCATGTCAAACTTCAAAGGATAAAAATATTCCTATAAAATGATAGGATCTCCTACCATATAATTCATTCCAATCCTTCCCATTTCATTTAGGACACCCAAGAGAGGATGCCAAGGTCCATTTATGATTTATCTTTCATTATTTTATTTTTATTTCAGATTTATTTTATCCTATAACACATTAATATTTTTTTAAAAGTGTACCCCATTTCTTTTTCCTTATTTCTTTTTCTTACATCTCTAATTCTAATTATCTCTATTTAATCATTCCCCCATGATCTTTTTTCAAATTTCAATTTCAAGTGACTGATCTGTGGCATGGACCTGGGGGAAGTTCCATGTTTTTATTTATTATTTTGGTTCAATTTAAAATGTTTTTAATTAAATTGTAGTTGATAGAGGAGTATATCATAGGTGTAGAGGTCCTCCACAATGTCACTATTTCAAAATACATTACATCCTGTTGATTCATTCCTTTTCCCTCCATTATCATTGAAAAAAGCTTCATATTGTGGCGTTGGGGTTTCCTAAAGAGAAAAAACAACATATGGTGGAGGTTTGTCTTTTAGAAGTAATTTTATCTATTGAGGAGTTAACCTACATACTGGTTGGAGGAGGTGTGGTTTTGTGGGTAAGATGCATACTAAAATAAAACACTCCATAAATAAATGGAATGTAATTCATTAAAGTGGATTCACTAAATTTATTAAAAATTGAATTTAATAAATTAATAAATAATTAATGAACCCATGTTTTATATCTCTAAGACCATGTTCTTTCTTCCCTAATTTTGTTATATTTTCATCTTCATCTTCATTTAGAATTATGGTTTCATTTAATTACTTTAATTTCACATTTTTACAAAACCAAAACCCTCATTTTTAGTAAATAGTAACGAAAACAAAAAGAATAAGAATATGTGAACTAGAATTATGGATTGAGCTGAATGTGATGCTCATCAAGTGAGACGACCCTTGTCAGCCTCTATGATCCATTAGGAAATTAACTTGTTTTTCACACACCCTACAACCTGTGTGGGTCAATTTTTTAGCATAAATAAGGGATATATGTATGAATTATCATGAACATAAGGCTATTAGAACATGACAATAACCCCACATATCAAATATCAAATAAATAATTCATGACATAAATATTAAGAGTTAATAAGACATGAATCATAAAGGAATCAATCGAATAATCCATCACACCATAACATAATAATAATATATGATATAGTGGAATTAACCTAAACATATAAAATTAGTTCAAAAATAGTCAAGGAATCATTTCCAAGGGCATCATAGGGGTACGGGTAAACTCGTCAAACTATATTTGTAGTCTATGTTCACTCCCAATACAATATTAGTGGACGATGTTATTTACTAAAATGGGTTCACTCCCTATTCAGGCAATGTATTATTGAACTCTATTTATATCCCATTCTTATCCTATATTAAATAACAATGTTCAAATATATTTCCATTCCTATCTTACTGAACTATGTTCTTGACCACATTCCAGACATATCATATTAAAATATGTTTATTCCTTATACCATCCCTATATGCTGAACTAAGTTCAATAATCATTCATGCCAGGTCATACAGAACTGATTTCACTCCTTACTCTATCCCTTTCATACTGAATTGAGTTTACAGCTCATTCTAGCCCTATCATACAAAACGATGTTCACTTTTCCTTCCATCCCTGCAACATTGAACCAAGTTCACTCCTAGTTCCATCCCGGTAATATTCATTAGATGTGAAGCTTTACCCAATGCATGGGAGGGATATATAGGTCCCACTATTCACATAATAAAATAATACATCCATATTCCACAACATTAAAAACATTCATCATATCATAGCCCATAAAAAGAGATGGGTTTCATAATTATCATATCATAACCTAGGAAATGAAATTGATATTATAAACCCTTCATCCTATAATAATCTATTTAAATGATACAAGATTCACAATAATTTCATTTAGGAACAACCCATGAGAATAAGTTTCTTTCATAATCATTTTATCAATGTTTAACCTACTAAAGATAAATGGGACTCATAATAAACATTTCACCATAAACATAAATCATTCAACGAAATAATAAGACTGTTGTCCTTGGATAATATCACTATAAAAGGATAATCTATATCTAAGTATTTCATCACTGATTTATGATAATTTTGAAAGGATAATTTAAAACATTTCTTGAAGAAAATAATTTTGAAACATCTCAATGTGTCCCATAAAACATTGATACATTTTAATCACAATCCCTATGAAATAATAATATTAAATAAATATTACAATATCATGGGAAGAATTATATTCATGATATAACATGTCTATGGAATGTATATACTCATGTTAGAATAATATAGTCGTCGAACATGGAATGTGTCTCAATGAATGAAAATTCAGAAAAAATTACGTTACGAAGTTGGTAGCTTTTGAACCATAAACCCTATAAAACAGGGATCATTAAATGGATAAGTAAATACCCATAAATTTAAGAATAATAATTATAGAATACATTCTTGGAATGAATATACACAAAAAAAAAAGAAAAAATTGGTGAATATGGAATAAGTCTTATAGAAATAAAGGTGATTGTATAAATCTCCTAACTACATGAGTAACTTTAGTCTTGACATTCATTGTACACATTATGTCCCCCAATTATTTGGGTAAATTCTTTTTGTTTTCACCAAATCACAATCTTGGATGGAATAAATCCAAAACGGAGGATTCTAGGATGATTATATGAATGTTTGGAGTATATTTGGGTAGGGGTTGGATTATCCAACATTACATGAAAGGAATAAAATTAAGAGGAGGTGTGCATGTCATTTACAATTGGGGAACATGACACATTTGATATTCTTGAAAATATTTCATTGATATCCATGTTTTAATTGTCCACCAAGGGTTAAAAACTGACCATTGTAGATCCTTATTGGTGGAATGGTCGATCTATGTCTATAAAATAATATTTAGACAAGTTTCTAACCATTTTTATACAGTATTGTCAAAGTTTAGTCCTTAAATGTGGTTGTTTTTACCATAATCACTATATATAAATTTAATTTCCTTCACTAATATTTTTGGGAAAAACTATGTTTACCATATAAGAAATTATAAATTATGATTATTCAAAATATAGAATCCATTTTTTCAATTCCAACAATAGAAGTAGCATAACATAAATTAAATTTATCAATAGGACAAGAAGAAGAGTCCTAAATTAAAATTTTTAATAGGATGAATGGTTTTTATAAATAATTTCATTTTAGATTTTTTTTTAATTAACTAAATTATATTTGGTGACTTATAATTGATCAAATTATACATTAAATAAAAAATTAAATATAATTAAAATGTACAAATAAATTAGATGAACAAATTAGTTTGGAAATAAAATTCAATATTTCTCACCATTCATAAAAATATGAAACATATAAGAAAATTAAAAAACTAATTTTGCGGTAAATTTTTATATTAAGGTTTCAAAAGATTTTCTCCAATTTTTATATAAAATTTTTAAATGTTTTAAGAATTATATTTAAAATGATTTCTCCCTAAAAAAGTTGTAAAAAAACTTTTAAAAAAACACCACTTTTAATTCATATAATTTGATTTATTTCTCTATTTTACCAATAAAATATATTGGATGAGTGTAATAAATATTTATATAATATATATAATATAAATTATTATGAAAACATTCCTCATAAGTGGTTTTAGATAAAATTGTTTTTGTACATAGAAAAGTAGTTTACTAATAAATGTAATTTCTTTATTTTAAAATAGATATTACATTTGTTTCTAACTAACTAATAACCAAAGGATTAAATTTATATACATTTTTAAATCATATTTTAACAATTTATAAAATCATATTCATAATGACCATTTTAATCGATAGGTGATAAATATTATAATAATTTAATAAAAATATTAAAATTTTATTGTAGTTTGGAAGAAAATGATATTAAATATAACAAAAGAAATCAAGGTGACTCTGTATTGTGCGTAAAACAATACAAACATAATGTGGAGTGTACCACAAGATAATCTAGTAATTATTTTGAACCATATTTACTTCTTGTTATGTATAACATAAGAAAAATAATGTTCCTTCATATAAAAAAATATATTTAGTGTTACCTAAAATAATAAAAATCAAAATAATTAAATTAATTTTGAAAAATAAACAAATCATTCGATGTAACATTTTACCCCCCCCCCCCCCTTTAAATGAAAATTTCCCTCAACAATTATATAGGTTATCAATGGAATAATGCTTGAAATATCATTTCAAGAAACCCACATCATAAATATGAACACTAAAACATCATTTAAAATGAAGATGTTGAAACCATTATGGTTACCCAAAGTTACTCATAATTAAGTTTCCACATATTAGAAATTAAGTGGAAACTGAATACATATACATAGAAGAAATTGTAAATAATCATAGATAATGAAAAAGATCACAAAAAATAAAAAAGTGAGTGATTCTTAGAATGATAAAAATCATAAAACAAAAAGATGAAGTGGCATTTAATAAGTCATTGATATCGAAAACAGTGATAATAAAAAAATTAGTTTAAGTCCATTTTCATTAAGATAAATAATATTTTTACATAGGAAGATATACTTACTTGATTTTATTCTCTTTAATAATAAAAATACCACCTTTTCATGTAATGTAAAATTTCCACTTCAACTATTACTCCAAAAAAGAATGATTTTTCCATTCATGGAGAAATAAAATATCATGAGATCCATGATAATTCATGCCATGAAGATTTAGATTCCATCAACAAAAATTGTTTAGAAAAGGTGATTCGATATTCATAAAATCTAAAATGCTGATATAATAACTTTACCTCAAAAAAATAATTTGATGTTAATGTTAAAAATCCAAAAAAATGATTTACCATATAACCAATTCAAAAGATGAGAATACAAAACATTAGATAGAAGGTTACTAAATATCTAAAAATAACTAAGAATTGATTGACAATAAATCTTAAAGTAACTCTTTGTTGTCCCATACCAATAATGCTAATACCTATATCATTTCTTCTCCAGATTTATTGTAATAACATAAATTTCCATAAAACCTTATCGAACACAACAATTCTCTCTTATTCTTATTATTAGTGGGTGCATTTCATCAATAATTTTTTTTGTAGACATCATCAATGATAACATATACAAAATTTTCACTGAATCATTTATCAGTTCTAATTTCATTTTTACTATCTAAAATAACTTATCCCAATCAATCATCACTTTATCCAAGATAAACAAGACTTTTCTCAGTATCCAAATGATATTACAGGTTACCTTCCCCTAATGAAAATATAACCTTTCCTTGAGATCACTTTTTTACTTCATCAGCCCCATTTAATATATCCTTTCAAAACCATAATGAAAAAACTTATACTAAAAATACATATAATATTTCATTATTATTATAAAATAATATTTGATTTTAAAAACATAAATACTAAATTCATCTAACATTCTTCAGAAACAGTTATCTAAGCTTCATCATATTATTTCTCAACACCACCTTCCATTAATTTGAAATATGAATCATTTATTATCATTTATCGAACTAAATTTAATCAATATTATCATCACAAATATTAGAACAACACATACTATTAATATTTCATTCATGGTCTCTTATTTATCAACATAAAAAACATTACTTACACCACCTTAATAATGCACATCATGAGAAATCATAATGGGATTTTGATTTTCATAATGTCCATAATTTCTACATTTAAAGAATTTATCAATCAATATAAAGTTAGATAGGAAATTATTCACATCTATTATGTCATCTGAATTTTTCATTTTCATTTTCCAGTTACTTACTTTAATTCCTTTTCCACATTCAATGAATCTTCTAGTGCATATAATACATTCACTCTTTTTATTTTTTCAAAATTATTGACACAAATAAAATTTAATATTAATTTCTTGATGATATCCATTACCAAAAAACACACTTATCATGTTCCTTTTCATCTTTGGTGAGTCTGATAGATTATTAAGGTTCAAATTGTTAATCATGTCCTGTGAAAACAGATTAGAAATTATTAAAACATCACTCAATCTAGAGATCACCCCATTTGACTTCTCATCGGAAAATTTTATATTACTATAAACATTAACCAGGTTCCATCTAGTTCATTCCATTAAAAAATCCAAATATCAGATTGTGAGAAACACTTAATGTAGAAGAAAACTACATAATAATGAAAAAAATTGTAAAGGATTTCTAAATTATGGAACATTTCCATTAAATATAAATCACCTTAGATTTATTATTAGATACATATATAGACAAATCCATATAATTATCTATAGGGATATCACTAAATTTTTCGCATTCTAGTTTCCAATGGAGGAATCAAATTTTCTCCAATACCAACTATATAAACCCTAAATTTTCATTAATTAACATTACATAATTTTAGACAAATAATTAATACATTACACAAAAAGATATACAAATATTGTGTTTGTTTAGTTCCATTGGAAACACGGAACACATGCTTCTATTCTGGTGAAATATATTTAATGTTTCCTAAAATGATCTCCCCCTTTAGTAACCCAACATTAAACCATTCATTAAAACATAATGAAATGAAATCATAAGAAACGTGTTATCTCAGATTGTAAATGAGGGTAAATAATGATGATATGTAAGCACAATCATGGAAATTATGGTATGAGGACATGATAATTACATTATAAGTTCATACACTACATATCAAAACTTATATAGATGAGTCATGTCGAAAATATTATAAATTCATTAGAGATGAATTATTATGGAATCAGGATCAAAATAATAGAAAGCATAACAATAGCCTAATAAATGGGACTATGTAAGACTCATAATCATATAAAATTATTTCATAGTAGTAAAGGAATCACTGACAATGCCATTTGAGTGGTATGGGTTCACTCTGCAAACCATCTCGTTACTCGATGTTCACTCCCAAGACCACCTTAGATAACAAGGTATATCACATAACTAAGTTCACTCTTTCTTCCATACCTACATTACTAATCCAGGTTTACTTCCTATTCCATACCCGTATAACTGAACAAAGTTTTCTTCCTATTGTAGCCCTGTAATACTGAACTCAGTTCCCCCTTATTCTGGCACAACCATACTGAACTGAGTTCACTCCTCATTTCAACCCTCTTATATGTATCCATGTTAGTTCTATATTATATCCCTACCATTGTAAACTGAGTTAACTCATCATTCCATCCATGTCTTTCTAAATTGAGTTCACTCCTCATTCCATCCCTATCATACATAACCTAGTTCATTCCTTGGTCTAACCCTATCATAATAAACTGAGTTCGCTTCACATTACTGTCTTATCATAATTATGAGATATAAATCATTACCCAATTAATTGGAGATATGTATAGTTTCCACCCATCACATAATAATATCACACATCCACATTTAACAAAATAATTAAACAATCCTCATATCAAGACCCATAAAAAGAGTTGGTTTTATAAATATTATATTATTACCCATGAAAAGAAATGTATATTATAAACACATCATCCTATAATAACCTATGGAAAAGATACTGGATACAAAATAATTTCATCACATATTAAATTGTGAGAATTTGTGGGTTTCATAATGATTTTATCATTATATAACCCGTTGAAGATAAATGGGTTTCATAAGAAACATGTCCTCATATATATAACTCATTCAAGGAATGAATAATATCATCTTCTATGGATATTATCCCCACGAAGTAATAAAATAAATCAAAGGATTTAATCTTTTATATAAAATAATTTTGAAAGTATCATTTAAAAAAACTAAGAAAAATAATCATGAAACATTTCAAAATATTCCATAACACCTTGAAAAATATTAATCACATCCCCATGAAATAATAACATCACATGAAGATTATAATGACATGAAATGATGTATTTTCATTGTGTAACATGTAAAATATAATTATATACACATTTTATAATAATATAGGTGTGTAACATGGAATGTGACTCAATGATGGTGAATTGAGTAAAAATTAATTTACAGATATGGCATCTTTTGGACCATAAACCCCATTAAAGAGAAATAAAAAATGGATATGTAAATATCAATAAATTTAAGAATAATAATCTCATAAAATATTAATTTGTATAATATAATTGATGAAAAATAAAAAACTATGTTTAATATGGCATAAGTCTAGCGGAGATAAATGTGAAACTATAAATAAACCTTCATCAGGAGTAACTTCAGTCTTGACGTTCTATGTACATGTTAAAAATTCTTCTTCTTTGGTCAAATACTTTTGGATTCCACCAATGTTCTTCCATGGATGTATTTCTATAAAAAATTATGCTTTTAATATAAAGTTATGTATTTTGGAAGGGTAATTCTGTAGGGGTTGGTCGATCAAAAATGGAATGAGAGTTATAAATAGATGGAAAGGAGAGGAGGAATTTCACATGTTGGTTAATGTATATGTTGGATATTCTTGAAAATATTTATGTTCTATAAATGGTTTAAATATCCCCTAAGGGTTCAAGATGAACCACTCTTGATCCAAAAAGGTGGAATGGTTGAAATATTTCAAGGAAATAATAGATAGACTTGTTTAGGGCCATTTTTATATCTTATTTTCTATGTTTAGTAATTAATTAAACTCATTTTTACATTAATCATTTTAATTAATTTCGATTACCTTCGACAGTGTATTAGGTAAATAACTATGCTGTCTTTATTATAAATTAAAAATTATTTTTTTTCACAAATATAGAATCCATTATTAAAATTTCTAATCACAGTATTAGAATAAAATTAAATTAAAATTAATCTCATTGATGGGACAAGATGATAGTTTTTAAAAGTTAAAAGGTACAAAAGATTGCAATGTTTTTATATCCAATTTCAATGTGAAATTGGTTATAATTAACTAAATAGGATTCATTTATTTATGATTTATCTAATTAAGGTATCTTTTGTGTTCTCAATGATTTATTTGATATTAGGGTACCATTAGTTGAGAGTAAAAGATTATGATATAATGAAGAAGGAATTCAGAAGCAGGTATGTCCTTTATGTGTTTTTTGTAAAGATACATTGGTTGAGAAATGCGCAAGTTGTGTTTATGGGATTGATGAACAAGCTCTTTCATCCATATCTGTATTATTTTGTGGTTGTGTTTGGGGATTAAATCTTGGAGTACTCCATGACTCATGATGATCATGCACAACATCTCGATATCCTATTGAGTTCATTGAGAGAGAATCAGTTATATTCCATGCTATCTATGTGTCAGTTCTGGATGGAATATGTACACTTGTTGGGGAACATCATAACAAGGTAAGGTGTATTAGAGGACATGAATAACGATCAAGATTTGGTTTCTTGGGAGCATTCCAATAATGGTTTGGATATCCAATGCTTCATGGGATTAGCGGGATATTATAGGAGGTTCATCTAAGTCTTTCTATGTTTGGAAGTAATGATATTGGGATTGAACAAAAAGATGTTTTATTTTGAATGGTCAGAGGTTTGTGAGAAGGATTTTTGAGAGTTGAATAAGTTCTTCAAATCGTCATCGATGTTGATCCTACAAGAATCAAGTGAGGAGTATATGTTTTATTGTGATGATTCCAGGATCAGAAATGGAGCTATGCTGATACCGGGAGATCAAGTTGGGGAATATGAGTCTTATTAATTGAGGCCTCATTAATTGAACTACCCACATAATGGCCTTGTGTTGGAAGTAGTACATTATGATCTTAAGCGTTGGAGAAAATATCTTTTTGCTGAAAAGTTTACCTTTTATATAGATCACAATATCATGAAGAATATATTATCACAATGTGATTTAAATCTTTGTTGGAGGATATGAGTAGAGTATATATAGTCCATTGATGTTAAATTAACATACATGCATGAGAAGTGAAATAGTATGGTTAATCCCTTGAGCAGGAAAACTCAGACTCAGATGGGTCATTAGATCAATGTAGACTGGAATATGATGAGCTTACTGGTTGAAATGCTTGTATTTTTTCTAAAGAGTCAGGAAAAGATGAATATGGTTTCTATGGAAGTGTATTATAATCTTTTGAGATCGGTCATGGATAAAAAATATGAGGATCCATAGAGCTTATCCTTTTGGGGACTCATTGATGATGGGGATACATCTTTAGAGTGGTTGATAGATGAGGATTAGATCACCTATGTGAACAATCGAGTTGTGTTACCTTTGAGCATGCGAGAGGAGATCATAATGGAATTTCATACCTTGAACTAGGAAGTGAATACAATTGTTACCAAAATTTACCATGACATTTTATTATAGTTTTGGTGGTAAGACCTGAAAAATGAGATAGTAGGGTTTGGGACAAGATTCTTCACTTGACAACAGGCTAAGGTAGAGAATCAACGATCTAGAGGTTTTCTACAACCGTTAACGATTCTGGAGTGGATGCTGGATGATGTGACAATGGAAATTATGATGTGTCTTCTAATGAAAAATAAGAAGAATGATTCTATATGGTTCATTGTGGATCAATTGAAAAAGGTAGGGAATTTAATACCTAAAAGAGAAACCATTATAGTATGAGAGTTTGGAGAACTATATGTTCAAGAGATACTCTGTCTGCATGGATTGAAATAAAATATAGATTCATATAAAAATTCAAGCTTTACTTCATTCATTTGGTAGGTCTTGCAGAAAGATCTTGGCACATTGCTATTATTGAGTGTGGCTTTTCACCCACAAACAAATGGGATGTCCTAACATACTATACAGGTTCTTGAGGATATGTTGTGGCTAGTGTTCGTGGATTTGGTGGATCGTGGAGGAAGCATTTTTATGTAGTGTTGATTTCTTATTAAAAATATTATATGGAAACTATACAGATGGAACCATATGAGGATATTTATAGTAGTCCATGTAGTTCACTGCTATGCTGCATAAAGGCTGGTGATTAAGAGTTTTTCGGACCGAATCTTGTGGTGGAGGCTTCTGAGAATGTATAGTTAAGTATGAGACATATGGATATGTATTATAGTGGATTAAAGTCATATGATAGTAGATAGAGGGGACCCATTGAGTTTACCAAGTGCGATTGTGTGTTTATTTGCGTGTTTCCTGGGTTGGGTAACCATAGGATACAGAGGCAAGGAAACTAATCTCCCCAGCTTGTTGGATGAGAATGACTTAGATATTGACATAGAGATTGATGTGTGATCGATATGGATGAGGTTGACTTAGAGATTGATGTGTGCTTTGAAGAGAATCTATTACGTGTGTTGTATCCTAGTGAGAATGAGTTTCAAGGAAATACCATGATGATAATACATGTGTTATGGATCTATGGAAGTTTAAGAGAAAAATCATGTTAAATAGAATATATATAAGGTCTCAATGTCCTATTCCTTTTTTCTCAGATTCATAGAAAGGCTTGGAAGTGTAGCTCGAGGATGAGGTATTATAATATCAAAATATTGTAAGAGCCCGACCATTTCTGGAGTTATCTCGAGCCTGATTTTAGGTACATTTTTTTAAATAACTAATTTTGATCGGATTTATGGATTGGGGTGAATCTTTGAAATGTTTTGTGAAAAATAAGTTGTTTAGGGTTGGGAACAATTTATACAAACTGTACAGCTACCTAAAAGAACCCATGTGATCTCTGATATTTGAGGATGTTTCTTTGGCATGGTTAAATCATAGTTTGGGTGGATTTTTGAGGAGGCCAATAAAATTTCCCCCTTGAAGAAGTGGCTAACTCAAAGTTACAACATAGTTTTTTTAACCATGGGACTAAATAGTGCGTGGTCTGACATTGAGATCATAAAATTATGGATCTCACTCGTTTTCAGGAATTAATGACATGTTTCCCCTTCTATGTGTCCCTAACTATAGATATAACATTAATATAGGTAAATTATTCTTCTCCAATAAACATGGAGAGATTCTAAGGATTAAAAAATATCATTCATTGAGATCAAAATCCCAAATTGGGATCCAATCTTCTCCAGTTAAGTGGATTTCCTTTTGATGCTTCTCCCATTCTTTCTTCTATATTTCCTTGATCTTTTTATAGAAGATATATTATATTTTCTAGGATCTATAATACAATAGTGAGATTTGGATCTAGTATTTTTGATCCAGATCGAGATTAAAGATATATTGATGGTCATTCTAAATTGAGAAGTACAAATGATAACATGGTCATTATACATATGAGTAATAGAATGCAAACATGGTAATTAAAATGTGATACATACATGGTAAAATGTCAATTCTGCTTATGATTAAAGAGAATGCGATCATGGTTATTATTTTGAGTAATCATGGTAACATGGCCATCTTACATACAGTTTTGATGTGGGTATCATTTAAAATGTGGACTATAAATTTGAAATTATAGGATGGAAATAATGGAACTCCGAGTTATGGCCTCACATGAGAATATTCAAACTCTGGTATGAGTCAAATTAGGTAATGAGATATCATAGCACCTTTAATACATTGATCATTTGATATAATCATTTATTAATATAAGATATTATCTAGGAAACAGATCAGGCTTTGGTATGTGATGAATTTATTACGAGGTTATTGGTATCCTTTGGAACCCTTGAGTTAATGTAGTTAGATAAGAATAAATGAATATGTGATAAAATATTTATTATTTAAATATACTTATATACTTATAGAACTCCATTCACTATCATTTGACTGGACTTATTTTATACATCATTGGTGGTGTCCATATAAGTTGTACTCACACCCTCTTTGGAACCCGAGATAGATACCTGAATAGATTATAATGTTCCAGGACTAGATAATGGAAAAGGCCTCGTGATAGGTGGATAATTGGGGATAATTCTTGGAGGATGGAATCAGGTTTTGTTTAGAACCCATTTGGTGAGTCATAGTGTCTTTATTTTTAATTTCATTATAGACACATGACAATAATATTGACATAGAAGGTTTTCCATTAAATTATGTATTGTGTTTCATTTTTGGATATCTTTTGACCTTATTATTGTTCAAGTTATATATGCATAATATATTGTTCATTTATTTATACCGGAATGTTACGCTAATAAATTTGGGTATTGTCTTCCATGAATGGCTTTCCAGACCCTCTCTTCTAGTCAAAAGCCTATAGATTATGGGGAGGTGTGGTTGAGGTCATGTTGCTGACCGACATGGGGCACTGATGTGTGGAAACCTAGTTGGTACATTATAATTCCCAACCATCTCTTAATTTATTTAAATTCTCACAGAATTCTTTTATCATTTGGAACATGTCTCCCTTTAGATTCAAAAAGGATATTTGATTTTATCTCTATGATAAATGACTCATAAATCCTTCATAGTATTTATCCAACCTAAGAAAACTATGATTCATGGTCAACATGGTTGTTCTAGTCCATTACTCAATAACATTAATCTTTTAAGGATCCACTAATATACCCTAAATAGTGATTAAATTTCCCAATAATGAATAATTATACCACAAGAACTCACACTTTTTGAATTTGGCATAGAGCTTCCCCTTCATAATAATAATAAATATATTACCCAAATTGTCTTCATTATCATCTTTAGTCTTCAAATATATACTAATATCATCTTAAAATACTATTATAAAAATATCTATATAATCATTAATGAATCCACTCATTATATCCATGATGATATATGAGGAATTAGAATGTCCAAATATCATAACTATAAATCCTAAATGACCATACCACACATGGAATGTTGTTTTGGGGATATCCTAATTATTTACCTTCATATGATAATATCAAGATTGAAGGTCAATAATTAAAAAGTATTCAGATTTATTTAGTTGATAAAAAAATTCATGAATAATGGGTAAAGGAATCTTTTTCTTGATAGTGATCTAGTAGAGTTCTTAATAATCAATGAAAAGTTGCATCGACCCTTCCTTCATCCTAAAAAACGAATAGGTTCACTCTATGTTGATGCATTCAGATATAAAAATCCTTTATAAATATTCATTTAATGATTTTTATTTAATTACTAAAATTTTATTATGTCAATTCCACATTGATTATTTTTAATAAGTGTCACAACAAGTATGAATAATATTCAAAACTAAACATCATTATTAAGAAGAAGAGAAGGAATGTATTTCTACAGTACATCCCCATATCCCTATAAAATATATATATTTTCAATGTTGAGTTTTATTCAACCCATTGGATATAAATAACCCTTATAATGGGTGATTAATTCAATAAAATGTAAGTAAATTTGGTGTTCATATTCATCCTCACATCAAAATATGATCAAAGGACTATTTAAAATATCATCCAAAACATCCCATCCTTGGAAATCGATATCTTAACTATATAATTAAATGTAATAAAATCTATAAAGAACATAAAATTCCTTTAATGGATGAATGATAATATTTATATAGGTATCATTATTACAAAATTCAACATGACTTATCCAACACTGGAGTGGAAGATAAGTGTGACATTAGATTCAAGATCCAATTAAACAAATTACATAGCATAGAACCTTCCTTTTTCTAGAAGTTATCCCTTATATTAAGTAATTGAATCATATTATTTACAAGTTCACCACAAATAATTCATTTAAATATTCATAGTTTATTAATTTTAACATGATTCCCCTCTATTAGAATATTCATTTTTTTATCAAAAGATTTATTTATGACTTCATTTTCCACAGATGTAACATGTTCCAATTCCTTTGAGGAATTTCCATGGGTGGTTTTTTATCGCATTCTAGACTTTTTGGATATTGAATCATCTTCCCCTTGTTATTTATCACCTAATCAATTTTAAAAAATTCATCTTTATCTTATTTATTAAATTCCAAAACTCACAGATATCTATGTTTTAATCAAAAATAAAAATATCTAATTAATCATTACCAAATTAATTTTCAATGTGTCCTCTATATTGAACGATTTATCATTTATGAAATCAATTTATTGAACTTTGTAGTCATTGTTAACTTGGTCATCCAAGTTTTGTACATTTACTAAAACCAAAAATATTTATGTGAGTATCAAACATCAGTAATTAGATTAATAAATCAAATTAATATTAAAATCATAGTAATTATTTCCAATATTATGTCACCTTATTATAATTCAAGACACTTCGTGGTCATCTCATATCAAGATGGATTGTCAAAAGTTATGAAATATTCTATCATATAATTCATTATAGTGGTTCATAAATAAAATTTGATTTAACCAATACATATCCCTTGGGATTATCTAGATAGATGTGAAATATTATTACCACTCATCATGTATTAAGTAAAGATAGATTTGATACATAACTAGCCTTTTCAGGGTGTTTACCCCTGTTTTTATATGTTCCATTACATCATTCACTTTTCTATATCCTAATAGGGATATCATTACAATGAAAAAATACAATGTCTATTTATCAAAACATTAGGATGTTATTCTATACATAGAATAATCTCCAATGTTTTCACTAATTATCAATAATCATGATATCTACAAATAAATTATCACTTCTCAAATGGAATATACTGTGACCCATGAATTACACACTTAAATAATACATCATTTTAGTTGAATATTTAATATAACTCGTAATAATATAGAAATAAGAACTATAAAGGTTCACATTATTTATAAATTTGTTACATAATCATATTATTTCATGAAATATATTCATCATCTCTTACAAATCACCTTTCGTATGGTACATTTTTTGGACATACCCCACGTAAAACTATTCATCATTACCTAGGGAAATGAAAACATAAAATAGTGTGAGATTAAATACTCAATGAGGGTAGAAATTGTAGATATGAATCAATAATAATAAGGGGGAATAATATAAGTATAAGGTTATGATATCATGATCATAAAATATGAAAGGCATTCCTTGTCAATAAAACATATTTAATATCGAGCCATTACATAAGGATTTTTCATAAAAAAAGCACAAGTCATATAAGTGTTGAATCATCATCAAACAAATATTACAAATGAAAATATATCAAAATCAAAATATATCTGTTCCTAGAATACACTTAATCATATTAAATCCTTTCCTTTATTAAGGCTTGTTTCCAAGACTATCAAATAGGATTAAGATAAATCCACATCCCCTGATTTTTTTTAGCCACGGTTCAATACCAATACTATCATATTCAATTTAGTCCCTTAAAAAAGTTGTACTATATTAGCTTCATAAAAAACATACTTTCATCATAGAATAACTTATAGGGAGGAAACATGTTTTATAAATATTTCTACAAAGAAAAATTTACAAAAATTAATGGATCGTGTTTCATATAATCTTCAATATATCATTAAAATCCTAAAAAATATGTATAAATAAATTGGTTGGTATCATCAGAGTATATTCCCTATAAATCATAAGAATATTTAATGGGTGATAATATATATGAAATGTTCTATTAAAAGTTATTATTTCCATTTCATTTAAAAAAAAATATTATATTCATTTTTATATATTTAAAAATAATTTTTTTTGATAATATTTAGATATATATTTTCATTGAAAATGACAATTTAATATCGTAATTTAATATTCAAATAAAACAATGTTCATGAATGTGGAAAATGGAATTTAAAAATTAATGTTAAAACAATGATTTCATTCACACTTTCTTTAAAAATGCAAAAATTACCTTTTTCTAAAAACGTAAAGAAGATAAAATATAATTAATTGAAACTGAAGTCAACTATTATTCAAAATGAATTTAAATAATAATTTAATCATAGAAAATTTTAATCCTAATTTTTTTTAATGAATTTATATTTAGAAGAAAATGGTTTTCCTATAAAGAGAAAATAAGGTTAGTTATATTGAAAATAGTTTTTTCCATAGTTTTATGTAACAATGATGGGAGAATAGTAATATGTTATTAATATTATTGAAATAAAAATAGAATAATAAAACTTACATGTTTTGAAGGATAATATCCATATAATAAACTCAACATAAATTCAACAAAGATAGTTCGGAATGGAAATGAGATTGTAACATAAACACTTAACTCAAGTATCATCTTTAATAATATGAATTATAACCTCATATATAATAAAATATATATTACATAAAAATATGAATAGCTTAATAACTATGTATCCGTAAACTATAATTTCAATTTTTCCTTTCATGAATAATTTCATCAGGAAAATGAACATTTTGGAATAAACTAGTCTTTTTGCATGCATGATTCAGTTCGATGGTCCAGGTACATGTTTCCTGGTCAGGGTATAAAAATATATATAGTATTAATAATTAAATGATAATCGTATTTATTAATTTTATAAACTTCCATAACCATTCATATTAACCAATGTTGAAATTTTTTACAATAATTTGTGTAGGTGGTAGTCCAAACATATACACAGGTTATGCTTTCAATTTTTAGTAGATAGAAGAAATGAAAAGAACATGATAACTAAAATTTATGAGATAATAATTATATCATTAATTTCAGATATATTCACTAAATATATCATTATAAATGTCCAGGTAATTGGTATGTTTAAAAATGAATCTAATTGCATCATGAAGGTGGTAGTCAACACATACGAAAGAGCGACATTAACATTTTTCAATGGGTGAGAAGAAGATAGAAATTGGATATAACATTAAAATAAAAAAATAATTATTTCTATAATACTAAATTCAAATCTTTTCTATAGTTATTAATCAGTTTTATTTGGTTTAATAATAATAAAACATGAAATGGATCAGTATGAATATATAACCCTTCTTCAGGTATCACACTCAGAAGAGTAATTTAAGGCTTCATTGATGGGTATATTTGGAAGAAAAAAGCCAAAAAGTTATGGATAATTTTTTGGGGTATTATTTATTATATTCATTTCAATCTAAATTGCACATGTTGTGTCAATAAGATAAGATAGGTGGTGGCCTTTTATAAATGATGGGTCAGAACAGTTGTAATTATTATAAGTATGTGATTATATTAATTTATCTCTCATGGGAAAGTGTATCAATGTTATCTCAAGATCAATGATAAGATGATATATAACAGAAATATATTTATACCATCAAAATAAATGATTTTTTTATATTATAACACTTATCTCTTAGGATAATCCCCACTTTTAACTCTTTTAATACTTTTAACCCTTTCAGTGGTAGCAAGACAGTTATCATTGTAACTATAAATTATGGAAAAAATATGTACTTGTTATATTATGTTAATTTATAATTCTAAATAAGGAATCCATTTTAGAATTTAAAATATCATCATTTTTCATAAATTCATTTTAAAATAATCCTGTAAAATACATAAAAAAAGTTTTTACAAAAATACATTTTTAACCACAAAATTGAATTTAAGATTATTATTTACCAAGTGAAAACCTATATATGAATACCAGAATATTTTACATTAAATATTATATAAATATTTAATTAAAATAATTCATTAATAATGATTAAATTATTTATATAAGGTTATAACAATTTCACATATAAAAATAAATTTTCATAAAAAATATGTTTTTACATTCAAAGATATCATTTTCATTTATATCCAACTTATAAACAATTAGTTTTTTTTACACAAATGTAATGAAAAATTATTAATTATTAATATAGTTGTATTAATACTTGAAAACCAACATCTATGTGATAATTATCACATTTAATAATGATATTTCAATAGTATATCACGGTTCATTTAAACATGACGTTGTGTGTAAAGTAAGATAACAATGATATAAGATTAATAAAAAGATAAATATATCCTAAAATATCATTTTTTTAGTAATGTAAACAATGAAGATTACCCAATGACAAAAATGAAACACATAGAAAATAACTAAAACCCAATAAAGCTCAATATGAACCGTATTGAATTTTTGAACTCCATAAAACCTCTTTTCCATATCAATTCTCTATTATTTTTAATTATTATAAATTTATTATGAAGATTTTTGTAAAAAGCATTTGTTTTATTATACCTTTTTTATTCTATCCCACTAAATAATGGTGTTATTTTTGGAAATATATTGGAGGATCAATGTGCTACTAAAAATATGGAAACTAACATAAATATGGCCATATAGACAATGGCATGACCGATGAATAATTTTATTATAAATTAAGATCTAAGTGATTGATTGAAAAAGAGATATAACACTTTTTGTAACATGAAGGATAAAAAAATTATGTTCTTGAATATTATCAATATATTTCTACCAAGACTAATGTTAATATGGTGTGATCGTTGTTTACAAACTAAAATGTGAAATATTTTTTCTCGAGTTATCACGATCTAGCAATATTATGTTTGTCATTTCTATTTTATTATGGTTTTAATGTTATATTGCATATTTTTGTATCACTACAAATTTTTTAATTTACAATACAATATTGTGTTTTTTAATTTCTTAGTAAAACTACACAATAAAATGTAGGTATGTGGAGTTATGAATACAAATAAAATTATTTCTTATTATATTTTTTGACATGGGTAATAAAAAGGAAGGTTTTATTATAGTTTGGGTCTCTATTTGAAAAATGTAAGATCCCGAGTTTTTTATGACATACAAATATTTTTATTTTTTGTTAAACACGTGTTACATTATATTTTAGCTCAGACACTAAAGTCGGGTGATGGTCCAGTAGAGTTATGTTTTTAAAGGAAGAGGCAAGAGAGTTTCTGGTTCGATATAGTCTAATTACATGATGTGTGATCAATAGATAATACCTAATGTCACGGTCTTTCCAATTCATGTTACGTAATAGTTTTTCCCTTGGTGGAATAAATATATCCTTATAGGAATTTTAAATTACATGGATGTCATGTAATACCCCTAGATCTATATTTAACATAGTATGTAGAGGCTTCTTTTTCAATGGGAGGCATTTCCCTCCTCCTTTCTCACTAGTGTGGGAGTAATAATGAATCCTAACCTTGTATTTGTCTATATTTCACAATCCAAACATCCATTAATCCACTATATCTCTTAATGGATGTGCAATAGTTTGTTTTATGTTCCTCTTATGACATTATTTATTTTCATTCATATCGATAGAGTTATTTTAGTGCCTGATCATATACCATATTTCATGGTTTTTAATATGTTATTATTTTTTTATCTCGATCTATAAAAAAATAGATTGTGATACTCGATGATAATTCTACTATGGGTATACAGTAGGTGGTCTATACTATTTCCCATATGTTTTTTATATATTTTCATAGTTCTGATGCGCATCATAATTTTCTATGTTTTTTAAAAATTAATTGAACGAATTTAATAAATTTTTGGAACATGATTATTTTTTACACATTGAAACTCTTTATCATTATGGGTTCGTATCCCCATTCAAGGACAACCATGGTGTGTTCCCTTTTATCATACCTTTGTTATAATACTATTTTGGGTGTTTTTGAGCCTGCCACATGTTTTGGGTGCCCTGTTGAAATGAATAAGTATTGAATGAATGATTATGAGAGGTATTTTTCTTTCATTTAAATGTTATAACTTGATTTTTACATGATTTAATTGTTTAAATAGAAAATTGTGAAATAATTTGTATGAAATAATGTATTTATAATGATATTGAAGTGGCTTATGAATTTAATGATGAAATTATAATGGTAGTTTATTCCTTATAGAATCTACTTCGATCCTGATTCTGTTTGATTATGTGGACTTTTCTACTACATCGATTAATATTGATAATGGTAGTGGATGCTATGGAAATTTATTATCCTTAGATCTAAATTCCATTAGATTCCATGGGAATTTCTTCACCATGGATCTATATTGATAATGGTAGTGGATTTTATTGACATTTATACACCATGGATACTGAATAAATTTGATGTTATAGAATTTTCTACTCAATAGATCTGTATTGAATACGGTACCTAAGGACATGGAAATTTTTACTCCTTGGATTTTGATTATGTAGGGTTCTAAGGGCCTTACTACCCATGGAATCTGGCTTCCCTGGACTAGAAATAGACATTCTCTACTAACAAGCTCCATGGACTCCACCCATGTTGTTACTGAGTACCACAGATATGGCATGTGGACATGATAAATATGAAATGGTATGCAAAACATATGATCTGGCTCTTTTTTTGACACTAGAATTCATGGCATATGATGTTATTGATGTTTTAAACTTGATTACAAGGAATATAAATTTTTATATATTTTATATGCATATATATTTCCATGGTGTGGGTATTATATTTTAGTTGTTAGACTAAATAGATCACACGTATTTAATTATAATTTACTATAACATTATTAGTGGGTGCATTGTTAATGTCAACAGGGATCCATGTTTCTCTAGGTAGGATAATTTATTCTTTCGAAGCTTATTTAAATTACTATTATAGTTGTGATATATTGAACTAATATTTTGTTTGTATTACAGATACTGAACATGTAATCGACACCATTGGTGGTGGCCTATAATATTCAGTCTCACACTATTTTTGGGCCTCTATTGGGTACTAACATAGATTTCATGGATGTAGGTAGGTACTAGAAAATGCACCAACATTACGATGCGTGATTGAATGCACATAAAATAAGGGTAGAATAGGACCAAACATTGTTCATTGTGCAAGAAACAATAGTACCTTTTTGGTGTTTTTGTTCTTTTAATACATGTATTATATTGCACACTATTTTACATGTATTTACTCCCATCTAGTACATATAAATTACATGATGACCATATTTTAAATTAAATTGATTTTATATTTATGATTATTATTGTCTATTGGATTTTATTTTATGTATTTATTTATATTATTAATCTATTTAATTATTATGGTTACATCAGTGTATTCCACTATAACCTGAATGAATAGTATCCCACATAGAAACAGTTAGGGCCTCACTCCTAGTCAGCGACTTCATGCATATAGGGGGAGTTCATGACGCCATGTGACCCTCTAGCTTGGGAATCATTTAAGGGAACCCAATCAATATTTTAAAAAAGTGGTATTTGATTGTTTTTCTTCAATTTTCTTTACTATTTTATCAAAAATATAAGAATTAGGAATTTATTTTAAGTTTGTAATGATATGTTATTAGGAATATCAAACCCACGACTAGGAAAAATCCAAATAGCCTTGAATAATTTTTTTTTGATTTTCTATATTTTTTCAATTATGTATGGCCAGATTCCACCATTTGGTGACTCACATTATGATTGATTACATTATTGACATGGTAGATAATTTAATTTCCCCTATCTTGATGAGATGATGAAATTCCATCTCATGCATCATTTAAGGAACCTTATTGGATTGATATTCTATTCATTATTCCATTCCATTTAGGATGAATTTCATGACTATATAAAATTTATTATGTGTTCTTTGAGTGATATACATGTTTTATAATAAATTTTTTTATGGAATTGAAAAAAATTATTGATACATAGATTTCCTTCCATTCTAGATAATTTTTTCCTGCACATGATAAAATAGACACCATTGTTATCCAATTTATGTGTGTTGAGTCATCAAAAATTGGTCAAATGTATTGGAATGTGTTATGTGTTGGTTTAAGTGGACACTAGAAATTAGATCGTTACATGTATGGTCCCCTATGAATTCGAAGTGGTGACAAATTTGTTTCACCAATTTAAAAAAAATGTAAATATAAATTTAAATGAAACTAAAATAGTGAAAATATGATTTTGATAATAATATGAGAATATAGGGATGAGTAAGAAATTTATCTAGATCATTTATGGTTGTTTCTATTACCATGTACGAACATTATGAGTTGGAATATGGTTGTGTATTTTTGTAAGAAGGCTTCAACCTATCCAACAGTTTAATTTGGGACTTATCACTACTTGATTCCTTTCAGAGGAATGTTTTTTTCATTGTAGAGACATTACCCCGGGAAGAAATCCATTTGTATGCCTAGAGGGTCATGAAAAATATGATCTAGAGGTATTGGACCATGGGCTACCCAAATAACTATCTATAGTTCCAACTTCAACACCAATGGTCGTTCCGTATACGGGTGTAAATTCTCGGTTATGTGAGGTTTTCCTACACTTCATGCAAACATTCCATGGAGCCACGCTGCCTGCCTCAACTATGGAAGAGATGTGAATTATCTTCCATCAGTAGTATCCTCCCCCCTTTTGTATTGATGGAGGAATAAAATATTATGATTTGAGACATGAGAATAATTTATTAATTTTATAGAATCTGGATACACAGCCTCCGAGGTGAGTGAAGCCTGTACAAATTTTATTTTGGGAGCTATTATGGGTGAGTGGAATGTTTTGAAACTGGATAACATTTTTCGAGTATACTTGAGAGGAATTTCTATACCAGGTTTTATGATTTCTTCTTTCCTATTACCCTAAGATCTAAAAAGGATAGTGATTTTATGCATCTAGATAACGGTGTGGTGGTTGTTATGGTGCATTCCGAACATTTCATAGTGACTCAATGTTTTTCACTGATTTATCTTTCTAATGAGATATTGATCATGAGACAACGTTAGTGTGTTATTAGAAATTATATTTCACAACAATTCATCATTTTTTAGTTGAATAGTATTATAGAGATAATGAAATAGGAGATTATTACGAGGCGATACCTGAGGGATGAAGGTGCTGTATAGAAGGGTATTTCAAACTTTTGACCTAGGGCTTTAGATTCTAGTGTCCAAAATCACTATTTTGAGGCTTCTTGTTTGGGGAATACTAGTTAGGTATTCATTTCAGGTAGTGTTCGCTCCTTTCATCGGTTTCAGTGCTGAGGAAATACGAGGAACACTTGTGATAGAGACCCAATTGATTGTCGATCTTGTAGAGGGATGGTCCATGTACAATAACTTTTCATTTACATTCAAATATATTTTAGTATAAGGGGATCAATAAAAACATTAGGTTCATGAGCAGGATTCATAGATCTGAGAAATGATGGGAGATGTTGTAGTGCTGGTTGTTTAGGCTAAGGTTGTAGTGAGGGATGGGGAATACAGGCACCAGTTGTACCGAGATAGCAGATTGGACCATCATCGAGTAGTGATTTTGTTTCATATGGATACATTTAATATAGATATAATTTTTATATCATGTAATTAAGGAGAAGTGTTTCTTTGAATCTACATTAATAGGAACATTCCTAGTAACCACTAATTTAGTATCAAATCAATTCGATATAGGTGATTCAAATTGATTCAAATTTGTACCTTATTTGTAGAGCCTTAGTATCAATATTAAATTTTTTTATGTCATTTTGAGATTAGATACATCATTGGGAATAAAAATAGGGGTTTTATACTAGTGTAAAGAGTTTTCCTTCATACTAGTTGGTGTAACATTGTGTGAATATTTTTCCCTCTAGACGACAAGGTTTAATACCATTCAGAGAATAGACTGGATTGTTTCTTATCATTCATATGTGGACTGTTATAACTATAGATTGACCTATACATCATCTAAGGGTGGAATTTTTATTCACATAGGTAAATTGAATGTCTTTGAGAGCTGAGAAAGACCAGATCATCATGGGTTCGTTGCATTGATATGATATATTTCTAACTTATATCTCCATGACTCTATAATGAATTAGGTGGATTTCTTCCCTATGCTAGATCATTTTAGTGACATTTTCCCAGATGAATTATCTAGCTTACCTCTTAAGAGAGAGTGGGAGTTCTCTATTGAGCTAGTTTGGAGAGATACACTATTATCCATTCCTACTTATAGAATGGCTACTATGGGTTCGTATGATTTCAATTGGTAGCTAGAGGACATGGTATTGAAGGGTTTTTTATGACCCAATACTTCCTTGTTGGGTTAATAAATGATTTTTGCAAAAAAAAATATATGTAAAAACTCAAGATATGTGTATATTATCATGAGTTAAACAAGTTGATGGTTGAGAAAAGGTATCCCTTTCCATGTATAAATTATCTACTTGAATCTCTCTAAGGATATCATGTGTTCTAGAGTATTTATTTTAGGTCAATATTTCACTAGGTTTGTGTTAAAACTATAGAAATACTTCGTAATGATTTCCATTGTTGGTATAGTCTATATAAGTACTTTAATATTTCATTCAGTTTCATGAACTAGCTAGTAGTTTTCATAGCATTGATGTCACAATTTTCTGTCCTTATCTTTATTTTTTTGTGGTTGTATTTTTTGATGATATCTTGTTTTATTATCACTATCGACATGACCTTGAAAAAATATTGAGATTGTTTTGAATACATATAGAGGTAAAATTTTATATACAATCCTTATAAAGTGTGACTTTTTGATGGAAAGTATTCACATCCTTGGTAATATTATCTGAGAGAGGGGAGTATCGGTTGATCCATAGCTGGTGATATCTATAATTTCCTTGGACTATCCCAAGAACATATTTGACAAATAGTTTTTATCAGGGATAATTGGATATTCTAACAATTTCATAAAAGTCGTCTCAATCCTAGAATAACTTGTTATGTGCCTGAATATGAAGGTTGTGATGTTTTTATGGAGATATTCATGAAATTAATCCATTCAAGAGATAAAAGGGAGACAAACATCAATGTCAATCCTAATTTTGAAGTATCTAGGATGAAGTTACACTATTTATTGAGATATATCAGCTATAAATATATGAAAATTAATGATGATGGAAATGTGAGTCATGATGTATGAGACTATTTATTTGAGGCCACATTAGAAGAATTACCTAACACAAGATCTCTTGTTAGCTTCTTCTGTACATTCCTTATGTTGTTGGAGTCATTACTTATTACGAAAGAATTTTGTGGTGTATAAAGACCAAAATACTCATGGGTACATATTTACATTGCATGATCTGAATTTGAGGCAATGTAGGTGGGTTGATTTCATATAGTGTGTTGACTTTAATCATGAGTATATTCTTGGAATTTGAAATGTAGTTGTCGATGTTTTCAGTAAGAGGACATAGATACATGATTTTTTGGTGGACAGTAACGAGTACAAGATTAAAAATTATTCTACGAGATACACTTGGAAGTGTAGGATAGTCTTGGATAAACTATTCTATCATCAGTATTATTGAATTATAATAATTTGGATAGATTGAGGATGATGCAATTATCTGATGTTGAGGGCCTATTCTTTTAGTAGAGTGTGGTAGGTGAGAAACCACCTCCTGTTGAACTATGGGATTGGATAAAATTATATATATCCATAGTCATGTTTTGGTCGGAACCGGCATTCATGAAGAGTTGATGTGAGAGTATCATGCCTCAGTTTGGGTAGTACATCCTAGTGTTACCAAGATGAATCATGAATTCCACCATTTATTCTGGTTGATGGGGGAGAAATGTAAGGTATCTTGTTTTTTCATGATGTATTCCACCTCTCAGAAGGTGACGGAAGAAGACTAGTATGATGTTATGATTTTATAGCAGTTTCCTTTTCCTAAGCCTAAATGAGATGATGTTGTGATGGATTTCATGACTGGTTACCAAGGCCTCCTCGAGGTAGTGATGTTATGTGGGTTACGTTGGACAATCTCATAATGGTCACTCATTTTTTCCTATCATGGTAATTATTTTCGTTTATTATCATGGGAGACTATATATCCATGAGGTTTTTTGTATTCATGGGGTTCCTCATACCGCTACATTAGATAGAGATTTTTGGTTTACATCTCGATTATGTTAGCTCTTTCCGATAGAATTGTGTATATAGGTGCTTCTAAGCATTAAATACCACCCTCAAATTGGTGTCTTGTAAAATTACACTATAAAAGTTCTGTAATGCATTCTTAGATCATGATCATTAATATTGGGGTTTTCCATGAGAGTATTATACCCCTAATTGTGTTCACCTACAACAATAGATAGCATATGCATATACAGATGGGACATCATGATGCTTTTTATGGTAGTCCATGCATGTGAACTCTATGGTAGTTAGAGATAGGAGAGGAAGTGTCTCTCAGACCCTGTATGGTGTAGGAGACTCCAGTGTTGGTCTAATTGATAAGGAAGTGGAGGGATACTGCACAATCTTGATATAAATCTTATTTATATTGTTATCGATGGTCTATAGATTTTATGGTCGAGGATCGGGAATTTTTTCCTATCTCTCTGAGGTTTGGGAACATATGTATTAGAAAACAGGGAAATATTTCATATTGATTTACCGATCCATTAAAAATTCTGGAGAGATTCAGGTAGAAATAATATTTTTTTAGTTACCTCAGTTGTACCGAGCTATGGATGAAATATTCTATGTATCTTAGCAACGCCATTATCACATAGACCCATATCACACTATACAACTAGATGTGGAAGAGTTATATGTTTATAAATCCTTCAAGGATAATCCTATTTATATAATTAATTGTAGAATTATGTTCTCTAAGGATAGTCAATTAATCTATTATGGGTTCGATGGTAACATGGCTTTTTTACACGGTGAGACATGGGAATGGTATGCTGATATATGTGTTAAGTGCATGATGTTATTATTTGGGGATTCCTGATTATGCATTAATGTGAAATTTAGGGATGAATTTCATTATGTTAGAATTATTGTAAGATTCAGGTTTTTCAAAATATGTATCAATATTTTTATATCATTTTAAATTCAATTAATATTATTGTTTCTCATAAACCCCAATATTGGGGCTGTGGGCTGATTATGTGGTTTTTTATAAAAGAAGATAGAGGGGGGAATTCAATTGGATATGTTCCAATTACATGTTTTTTATTTAGTATACGTGATGTGTACTCTATACATGATTTTAATGGAAAGGGATGGAAAAATCATCATGTTTAATGGTTTATTCCAAAGGTGAAGACTCCGATCATTACACGACATGTAATGCATTCCAAATTTGTGTAAATTCCCTAGGTATGTTTTTAAAATAACAGTTAGGGCCTCTATTTTCAATATAATCCCTCAACCTTCTACCTTATCTCTCATGCTGGACTACCAATGAAGACTGACATATGATTTGGTTTCATTTCATGATCCATACTCTGATTCTTCCACCATCATCCTTGTTGGATGTGTTCTGGTATGATCTATATCTCCCTTATGTCATTATTTATCTGTCTTCCTATTGATGTAATAGTTTTACTATAATATAATATGTCATGATTCAAATGTTTTATTCTATTAATTCTTTTTCTCATGAATGAAATAGAATCACAGGTTGATACTGGATGACAGTTAAACCACATGTATACGATAGAAATTATATAAATTTTTTCTTATGGGTTTTTGTGTTATATCTTGTCGTAGTTGTGTCACATACCAATATTCCAATAATTACACTAAATTTAATTGAATGTCTAGAATATTTTCTTACCTTACAAGGTTTCCATCTTTGTAAATTTTTATATCTAAAGATTGTTAGCCCCATCCTAGCTCATTCATGTGGTGTGACCATGTATCGTACCTATGTTATACCACCCTATTGGGTTTTTTGAGCTCCCCACTGGTTTTTGGAGCCTTATTGAATTGAATGATAATTAAATGAATTATTAGGTGTCGTGTTATAATTCCTTTAAAATGCAGTAGCAATATGTTTAAATGGTTACATTTATTCAATGGAAAATGTGAACATGGGTTCGATGAACTCATGAATTGTGAAAGATAATGAAATTACATGTAAATTGATTGATTAAATGGTAATGGTAGTGGATGTCTTGTACAATCTCCTTAGATCATGGTTCCCTTGGATTCCATGGAAATCTATACTCTATAGATTCATTATTATAATGTTAGATGATTCCATAAAAATTTATAGTCTTTACATCATGATTCCATTGGATGATATATACTTTTCGACTCTTTGGACCCCTATTGATAATGGTAGTGGATGTTGTGGACATTTATACAACTTGAAACCTGATTCCATTAGATTCCATTAATTTCCTGATTCATTAATCAATACTGATCTTGGTAGTGGATGCTTTGAATATTTCTACTTCTTGGATCCGGATTCCATAGGATTATACAGTTCATGTTGCCCCTTGGATCTAGATTTCTCGGACTCACATTGGAAACAGTCTTTTGACTTGCTACATATACTCTAACCATTTAATTAATGAGTTTCCATTGAGATTATCCAGGGACTCTATGAGGATTCCTTGGTCTTCTATACCTTAGATCCAGAACTTTATGATTTTACTCTAGATTACATGACATATATCATTTTTAATGTTATAAACTTGGTTATAGATAGTGGATATTGTAGATGTTTTCTATTCACATAAATAACATAGGTATGGGTATCATATTTTTGTATTTAGACAAGATAGATAAAACCTATTTATTTATGGTTTATAATAGCCCTATTCGTGGGTGCGTGGTTATTGTTAATTGGGAGCCATGCTTGATAGGATATAATGATATATTCTTTAGAAGTAGTATTTATATTACCATTATACCAATGATATATTTCGATCTAATCCTGTTTATAATACATAGACTTGAAATGTTATTGAAACTATTGGTTGTGCCCAATAGAGTTCCATATCACACCCTATTTGGTCCATCTTTGGGTACCTAGGCGAACATCAATGATGCAGGTAGGGACTAAGGTGATGACCACATTATGATCTATAATTTTTTTTTCATAGGCTCATGGGATTACACGACTGAGCAATACATGTGATGTGAGCTGGGATAATTAATTTTTTTTGTATTTTAATTTTTATACATGTATTTTATTGGATTCCTTTTACCTTGTATATCCTACCATATTTAATAGAGACATAAAATGATCATCATATTTTACATGACAATACTTTTTACTTAATTATTTTTACATCCTTAGGGATGTTATGTTCTATCATAATTTATAGTATGATACCTCCTAATTATTAGGATTACTCTGTTTTGTTCCACTGTGACAAGAGATAATAGTCTCCCCATAGACACTTTATTGTCCCTCGCAGCTAGTTAAAAACCATTGCTATATGATGTAGAATGCTTGAGGCCTTATGACCCACCAGCTTGGGGAACCATTTAGTGGCTCCTGGGTTGGAACATTAAATGCAAAAGGGAGGTTTTGTAAAATTTTATAACATCCTACAAAAAGGGTTATATTTTAGTGGGTTAATTTTCTCTTATGGATAATAGAGTAGGGAATATTTGAAATATGGTCTTGTTGATCTGATCAACAATTATATTCTAATTCAATTTTTCAAATTTTTTTATTCGTTATCTTCATTGCATTGCTAATTCTACTATAAACATTCAAAACTACTAACCTCATCACACCAGTTAATGAATTTTTATATGCTGGTACTCTAATTCTAACACTATTATTTTAATATATTTAATGTTTAAAAAATTTTAGTTCACCCCCACCCACACTAGACATTATTTTCATCTCACAATGGTACAATTATAAATAGTTTTTAAATAATTATATCTTGTATAATGAATTTAAAATGAGGATACAAAATTTGACCTTGTTTAAAACAATTTTTTTCAAATGCATTATTAATTGTACAAAATTTCATTGATTATTTTATAATTTTAATAACATAGGAATCTCATTTTGATAAATATTCAAATTTGATAAAAATTAATTTAAAATTATATTTATGAGTGAGTTATAATTTTCACTTTGATTTAAAGTTACTAAAAATAAGTATTTAATTTTTATATGTTTTACATGATAAACTAATGAAATACTAAAAAATTCTATCATGGATTTCATTAATATAATGAATTCACCTATTAGTGCCTCTTATAAAATATACTTGGATATTGTAGGAAAAAAAGATCATTAACATGCATTATTGTGTTATGATTGAGAATATTTTTTATATTACCACAATCTAGATAGATAAAATGTTCAGTATTACACATGATTCTTTTATTCAAACAAGTCATAATGAATCTCCACTAAAATATAAAAAATTGATTTTTAAATATCAATTAAACATTAAAAACCCTGATTGATTCAATCCAAAAGATATTTCCTTCAAACTAGTAAGTTAATCAAATATAAAACATTGTGGATGCTAACTAGATATAAAAATTAAAAATAGAACTTATCACTTATATTGAAAGTCACATGTTTCATGGAGTAATGTGAAATAATATATGGTTACTCCTTCTACAACAAAGGTAAAAGACATCGTTTTAAGAGTTTTTTGTACCCAAATTATTGTAATGAAAAACACACACCCTAACTATAGACTATCCTATGGACATATTTTCATCAATTGTGAAAATAAGAGTTCCATTTATATTTGTAATAATCTCATCCAACACTCAAAGGTGAAAATACTTGGTCATAGTCATAACATCATGACTGATCATTTTTACACGGGTAATAAGATTCATTAATTCAAAAACATCAGCCACCAATTGACTAATATCTTCATTAAAAAAATATACATGTTTTTGTTATATTTTTATATCATAATTAGTTATTTATTTATTCTAGTTATCTCTTTGACATGTGTAATATTTAATTTAGAATAAAATTTTATTTTTTCCTAACATATCCTAATTTAATTATATTTATTCTAAAGTATGACATGTTAACATTAATATTAATTTAGATTTAACATTAATAATTTTTTTATCACATGAATTCAATTTTATTGATAATAATTCCTAAAATTGGGAAAAATTCCCTTATTTCATAAATTAAAAAATTTATATCATATTTTCTTATTAATTTAATTTAATGTTATGGTGAAATTTTAGATTTATATTTATTTATTTTTCATAAATATTTTCTCATTATTTACAAATCATTTATGATGTTTTGAGTTAAATTTTATGAAATATAATTTTTTTATTATTTTGTTTAACTTTAATATTTGTCTTTTGAATGTTATTGTGGTAATATACTAGATGTATAATTCATAGCCATTGATGTTCTAGTGAAGAATGTAGTCCATTCCAACACTACCTACATACTTCTCGTTGGATATACATGATTTTCACTATCAAAGCAAATAACTCATTAAATAAGATAGCCCCTAGTTTTAATTTGATTTAACTAACACTCTCCCTCTAATTTAGACCCTACCATAACCATATCATTATCCCGTTATTTTTACCACTTTCACTTCATCTTTTGATATATTTTGATATGCTCTAAAATGTTTTCCTTCTTTTTTTATCATTTTATTCATATTTATCACTATTTTCACAATGGTTAGTCACATTATAATTCTCCATAAATAAAAACAATCTTCAATTGATGAAATTAATAATTATATCTCTTATAATAAATTTATTTATGTTAATGTGACTTAATAATTCAAGAAAGTGGAAGAAGAAATTTAGTAATTAATTATAACCACCACTTATACCTTCTTGTGAATTTTTTTTTCGGAATAATAATATTATATTAGGTATAATTATACAATATTAATAATTGAAATGTTTATTTATGTTACTCCAACATGTTATTACCCTTATAGTGTAGAATTGTTTTTGAAACATAAAAAAATAGGTGGTGCATCCTTATATAATTCAACAATTTTATTCCATTATTTTATTTGAAATTACCACTAATGAAATTATTGTATAGATGTGCATCCCTCACTTAAGGCCATAACTCTACTCTTCTTTGGATTTTCCCAAATACCCCAATTCAATTTGGACTATTATTTTAAATAAAATTTTTATGAATCCACCTCTACAAAAATAAAACCCAATGATATCTTCTTTAAAACCCTAATTCAGTTATGAATTTTTTAATGTTTTTATATATGAATAATGTTTTCATTGGTATTTGAAATTTAGTAATGTTTCTTTTTATTATTCTGGAACAATGATTATGGTTTCAATTATTTTTCACTATATCATTCATTTTGTTCCCCAGTTCAAATTTTTTATAATATCTATGGCTATGTTATTTTATATTTTCCCATTTTTAAAAATCCAAAAATGGCATAATGACCTATGTTACTGCATTATGGTATATTTAGATACTTATTCTCCTTATTAAATTTTTTGGAATTTAAATGATTAGATTATTTTATCATCTAAATATTATATTTAATTATTAATCATTAAATTATGGAAAAATTGCATTTTATTATGTGATATTTTTGTTTAAATATTTTACTTTAATCTTTTATATTTTTTCTTTTAGGTGTTTTTAGTAAAATAAAATTTTTTAAAATTAAAATTTCTTATTTATTCTAACATAATCGATTAAATTATTCAATTCATAAATTTCACTTTAGCCTAAATATTATTGTTTCATAACTTGTTGTTCACAATCCTCTTATTTAGTCAAACGTCGCTAAATAAAATCATTTATTGGAGTTTTTTATTAAATGTTATTTAAAATTAGGTAATTTGTCTAATAAATCACATTTATCTAAAATCATTTAAATAAATTACTCATTCTTTCAATTTATCAATTAACTCATTTCATTTCTTTTTTATACTTTAATTGAGCTAAGGATTATTTTCTTAATTTTTTTTAACATGTGTGTTAATAAAAAGTGGGTAGGTTGTTATGAAAGGATCTTACACCCTAGTTTTGATTTTAGTGATCATGAATGAATTATGAATATAATAAAAATTTATCATTAGTATTAAATTATGAAAAAACCTATATTATGTATGACAGGGTGATTATTAGACTACATGAATGTTATAGAGTTACCCCAAAAAAAATAGTATTGGTGTGTTTTATCAGTAACACTATAAGGATGGTGGAAATCCACTAGAATGATATATTATAAGGTAGTGGCAAATTCCTTCTACATAGAAACATTGGTTTCTATCCCTTAAATCATGATGGTTCCTAGATAACACCATCATATATGTGTTTTTACCTAGGAATTTTTCTTTCATGCTAACAACATTATGGTTTATTTTTCTAGAATATCATCTCTCTTAATTTTATTTTTCTAACATAATTTTTTTATCAACAACTATATTCATCCTCTAAAGGCTCGATGTGGTAAAAATAATATTTTCATCTATAAATAAGTCACCATAAATCCTTAGAAACCCTTTCTATCAAATATTATTACCAATTGTGTATCTTTTAACTTTCTTTATTACACATTCGTTACATCCTGAATGATCCATATTTTTATTACTATAATTATCAATTTTTGATAATATAGAGTGGGAATTATTGGGTTTGTACTAAAAACCATTAATATTTTTTTATTACAAGGGTTCTCACTAGTACATGAGTTTCTGAATTGGGTTTCATTTTAAAAATATTGAAATGTAGGTTTAATACATAATTTTTATGAAATTTTAGACAATATTAAAACCATGTTATTAAAGAAACCCCCAAAAAATTTATGGGAGGATAAATATTTACCCAAATAATTCATGATTTAGACCATATTCATTAATAAATTTTTCCACTTTTACTTTCACCAATTACTCTTTTAATATGGATTATTTTTTAAATTTGTAAATTGTTTTTACTTGAAATTTACCACTTTATTTATATCATCATAGAAAAAAATTGTGTTTTAAAATATCCTAATATGAAGTTATCTTGATAATAACTCTATCATATTTATATTTTCATTTTTATTTTCATTTTTATTTTCTCTATAGATAATAACATATTACCCTTTATCAAAACTAATCATTAAAATGTTTAATCATATTTTATGGTTTCACTTTTTTTGACTCTAGATTTTCCTTGTAATCCATCAACAACTGTTCCCTCACATCATTTACCATCACTGATACATTTTCTAGAAAAAGATCTATAGATTTATTATTATCCCTTTTACCTAGAATATAATTACAAAAATTAGAGTCATTAATATTACCCTTTACATCATCAATTCAAACCTTATAATGAACTATATCATTAGAATAACTTTCAAGTGTCACTTTATGTTTTATCTAAACTGTTGTTTTTTCTTCCTCTATACTTTTGATATCATTTCAACCCTCATTCGTCATATATTTTAAAGTTTATTAAAAAATACTCAAAAACACTCTATCTCATTATATACATAGTTTATCTAATTAAAAATGATATTTATATATATATTATAGATTCTACAATAAATCATATATAGTTTCACATCAGATGGAATTAGTATTACTTTTATTTTTCTATGCATAGTAATGTATGTCAAGTTATTTATCACAAAGAAACCAATTATTTTCATCACTCATTATGAAGCCTTTTCATTCCTATATAAGATAATTTTGTTGATATAATTGAAAATAATTAATGGAATAAAATCAGTAAAACATGTTTTATGCCATCAAACATGGGAAATCATATTCAATTTGTTATGGATAATAGACATATATTAATTACTTCAAAATAGAAATCAGGATAAAATAATGAATTGTGAGAATAAAAAACATTTATATTAATTAATAAATATCAATAATTAAAAATAGAATATTATAAATTTAAACTTTTATAATAATTATTGGTGACAATATGTGATTTATTAAGTAGAAACACAAAGAGGGTAGAATAATTATTGGAAAACTCTGATTTAATATTTATATATTATAGAAATTAAATCTAAATTCACCTTTATATCATAAAATCATTTTATTAAGGGTCACATTAATTTATTTTTGTTTTTTTTATTTCTCCTTTAATTAATATTACTTCACAATTCACCCATACATTATAGATGTAAATTAGAAACACAAGATTTAGTTGGTAGAACCATTGTGGTCTATGTATATTGTGTGAGTGGTAGTTTACAACTCCTCTCCTAGAGAAATATCACATAATATTTATATGTTTTGGGATACCTCACAATGATCACTATTTATGAACCTCTAAATCAAAACCTCTATAAAATGGACTCATTTTTTTAGAATCCTTATATAGATATAGAAATGTATATTTGATAAATTTCATCCCCAATATAAAAATATTTGTTTAGATAATTATAGTTCCCCCATATTGTATAATATTATACATGATTATATTTTTATTTTAAATGAACCACCTATTTTTTTATTTTCCACTCATACTAATTATTACCGAGAGATCAAATAAACCATTCATAATTCATAACCAAAATAATTTATGGTTTGACATGGACATTTATCTATATACTTCTCATATCTGTATTCACCCTCTCTCTATGAATTAAACCAAGTTCATTCTTAACCACTATATTCCTCATATTACCCTCCATTGATAAAAACTATTATTTTAGGTTGTTCACATGTGACTACACCCTCTATTATATTAGTTTCACCTCAAAAAATTATCATGTTTAGTATAAAGTTCATAGAATATCTTTATTTATTCCATTAATAATCATAATAATTATATATGATTATTGTTTTATTCCATAAAACTTTTAACATCATTTATGGGCTTCATAAAAAATTAAAATTATAAAAACCTAGTATTTTCATACATATATATCACATTTTTTAGATGAATATTCAAAAAACATCATAATCACATGCCCTAAGATCGTAATTATTTAGTTTCTTTTACTAGAAAAAATATTATTATATTAAAAAATATGTAGAACTTTGCACAAAAAGATATTTTTAAAAGGTAATCCCCTTATGAATATCCTATAAAAACCATTCTTCATTAATTGGGGAATGAAACATGATAAATGGGGATCTCAAATTCTTGGTAAGGGTAACCATAAAAGATCTTAATCTACGATCCTAAGAAAATATAAGATAAGAATAAGGGTATGTGATCATGAAAATAACCTGTAAATTTTATACAAAGCCTGTAAAATCTCATAAACATGAGTCATGGAATAAATCATAATCATTTTTGAAAACAAGGTCCATATGAGTGATAAATTATAATAAATATATCATGAACCACAAAATCATTTCCTAAATGTATGAAACCAACATACATATAGAAATATGTTTCAAATATCAAGGCTATCTACCAAGACCCTCAATATAGTAGATCCAGACATATCATCGGTTTCCCATTATGAATATAAACACACCTATTTCCAATAGTGGATCATAACTCACTTGTTTCCATAGTGGATCCGGACTCACAAGCTTCATATAGTGGATCAAACCCATTAACTTATATCCCATTGTAATCTCATGTGATATAAATCATTTCCCAATGCATTGGGGGGCATATATGTCCCAAAAAAACATAATAAAAATCATACATATATATTCTTCAAGGACATAAAATATTCTTCATATTATAATCCTGGAAATTAAATGGGATTCATAAACATTTCATGACAACATAACCACTGAAAGGTAAATTGGTTTCAAAAAAATCATCATTTCATCAAACAATATCCCATTTAAAAAGAAGTTGGATACATATTAATTTATTCAGTGTATAACCTATGGATTCTAAATGGGTTTCATAAAAATCAAGTAATAATAAATATAAATCATTCATATATATAATATAAATCATTTCCTTAGATCATATCCCTAATAAAAAAAGAGTAACATAAAAGTTTATTTTTTTATAAGAAAATTTGTTTTAAAAGGACACATGGAAAATTTATTGAGAAATATTACATCCCACTGAATATCACCCCACAAAAAAATCAATGAAATATTTTTTAAATAATTATCTTCGAAAATAAACTTTTAAACTCACAAAGGAATCTTTAAAAAACATTTTACACATTTCTTGTTTAAAATATAATTTCCATATTAGAGAAACAATTTAAAAAAAATTTATGTTTATAATACAATTTCTCTTAAAATAAACCTGAAAAATTATAATGTAAGATTCAAAGAAAATAATGTTCATGACAATGTAAAATTCTATTCATGATATACATGTTAATATAAAGATTCTTTTTATACTTTTGAATGAATATAAATTGGTATTTTTTGGTAAACAACATGAGGATTTATTTCGATTTTTTTTTTGAAAAAAACTAGAACATGAGTGAAAATTTAATTACTAATCATTATTAAAGTTTTATAAGAAAATTTTTAGAAAATGTGGTTTGGTAACATAAATGGGGTTTTGACATAAGTGTGGAATAAGGTGGTTTTTTCTAAAAAAAACATTATTTTAAACATTTGAGTCCATAAATAGAGGATAATGAATGGAAAATTGTATTATTAATAAATAAATCATTGAATAATAAATTTCCTCAGTTTTTGGAGATATAGATCATACTAATTTATAATCATAAATATAACCATAAAAATCCTGAAAAATGATGAGGTTGTATCAGAAAACACTTCCCATTTTAGTAACCTTGGATTGTAAGCCCTATGAAGGAATAAAATTAATTGAATCAAATAATATCATTATATTAAATAAATTATTGATTTTACATTTAAAATTATATTTATATACACCTCATAATATGATATGGGTACATAATATAATCTTTGTCCAACAAAGGAAAATTGAGACAAAAATCCCATACCGATTTATTATCTTTTGATCCATAAACCCCATAAAAGAGAGATCCTAAAATAGATGTTTAAATAAATATAATTTTCAGAAAAATAATCCTAAAATACATTCATGTTATGTATATATATGACATAAATGAAACACATGGTGAATATTGCATGTGTTTAACAGAAAATAAAAGTGATAAATAAATCACGTACCATAAGTCTTGACATCATTCATTCATGTTCGAATCTCATGTATAATAAATATAAGATTATTATTATTATATATATATATATTATAGAACCATTCATATATATATATATCATACCATATATGATTTATTTAAGACTTTTTTACTATTTTATTAATAATTCCGTTTTAATGTCACATTTCAGACAATAAATGCATTGTTTTATGTGTATGTTTTGATTTTTTATTTTTGGTTATCTTAAATTGATCATTATTTAATCATATAAATAATGTTTTCCATGATATTAATATAATCTATATTTAGTATATATTAATTTATATTGATCCATAAAAGTTAGATATTGAAAATAAAATACACCATTCATGGAGGACATAGGTAGTAAATATTCATGAACATAGTTTCAATTTTCTAGACCAAATGAAATAATGAAAGGTAAATAATATATTACCATTAAATAATTATTTTTTTGTTATATATGTATAATATATTCATTAAACTATCTTTATTACTTTCCATGTAAAGAGTGAATGGATCACACTGCTTTATGAGGTTGAATTCTATTATACTCCTGAGCGACAATATCGCATTCCCATATAATGGAATTTGGAATTAATATGTTATATAAAAATTATATAAGTATTATAATAGCAAATATTTCATATATAATCATTTAATCCATCATTATATCCATCCATTATAAGTTTTATTAGAAAACCCAATAACATCAATTTGTCAGGTTATAGTTCGCCAAACACACGACTCATTATTTTGTAACCCATTTTGTGGAAGTGGAAGAGATTTAGTTTATTTATTTAACATTATAAAAGGTTAGTATGTTTAATTTAATTTGGTTATTATATATTTATATTTTAAAACTAAATTAATGAGGTGAATGAAGAAATAAAATAGAACACTTTTTTAGGGATGTTTCCTCTTCATTGAACAATTTATTTTGGGTTACACCAAAAGGATTCCTAAGATGTATTTCTGTCCATACTATGGATTCATGGATGATAATAGGAATGTAAAGATTGTATTTTTTAAGGTATTTTCTAATAAAAAGTAATTTATTAGTGTGATGCGATGTTGATAGGGGGTGGCTTTTTATAAGTTAGGTGAGTGGCACACTCATATTTTATGAATAAGAAAAGGTTTACCCGATTTTTTCACATAAACAAATTCTAGAAAATGGTAAATTATCAATTATATATGGTCGATGGTGTAAAAAATAATATCCAATGGGTTTTAGATATGTTTTTTCTCATTTTGAACCCTAATATGATTAGATTAACCACCGATAAACTCACTTTTACCTAGACCATAGTAAATAATTTTTCCAATTGATTCTATTAATTATGGTAAAAGTCTATGTCGAACATATTAGATTATATAAATTTTCATGTGTTTAAATATTCAATCCATTTTTAGAAATTCCATTAATATAAGTTGAAAATTATAGTCAATCCATAAATCGTGATAAGAAAACAATTTTCAAAAGAGAAAATGATCAAATTCTTAAAATGTTATTATATCCGAATTCAATATGATATTTATTATAATGGCTGAAATTCAGTTAATAGATAAAAATTTAAATAATAATACATTTCCATCCAAATTAACAAAATTTTTATGTTTTTATATTTTATTAAATAAAATAATGTCTTAATAAAAATTAGTATTATTCATTATTTATCAAAACAATTACCCCATAATTTTCACAAAAAGCACTCCATGTTAATTTTGAAATGTTGATTTTAAAAAATTGATATTAATTTTTATCTAAATTTTATAAATTAGGTAAAAATTAATTATAAAAAATTTCAGAAAATGTGATAAAATTATTTTCAAAAATATATTGTTTTTAAGTGTGAAATTGGTTTTTTCATATCTCTTATCTAAAAATCACGTGATATGAATGTAACTAGAATTTATTTGTTTAATTAATTGAGTTAAAACATGCATGTGTGCATAACAATGGTTTTTTAGAAAATGCATTCCTTTCTTCTGAAATGGTTCTTATTTTCATTTCTAATTAATTAGTCACCAAATAAATAATTAAATATACATGTGTAAAACAAATATTTTGATAATTTATTCAATCCTATTGCTAACACCCATTTTAATGTCTTGGTTATTAAATCATGTAAAATAATAATTTCTTAATATGATTTCATGTTTTGTATAATTTCATTGTTCTGTGTAACACAAGATAAACTCATAGTTCCACGTAACATAAGATAATTCAATTATTCATGTAATGAAATAAAAATCAATTGTTTCCTATAATGAATCATAAAATAATTTTATTATTTGTTGTAAAATATAAAAAATATAAATTTTAACTGAATATAAAATATTTCTGAAAATCACAGGATGTTACAACAATTATAGCTCAGTGACCTCTATATTTAATCGAAGCATTCACGTCTAATGTGGGTTATACCATGGTCTGAACATCTCCACAATGATTCTCCTACAATCATGTTTTCTTATATATATATAACATGTGTCCATTAATAAAGATTGTGTCCTCTATACTATTTACCATATTGGGTAAACTTCATGTCCCCAATAACAACATTAAATGATATTGAACTACCATAAACCAATGACATCCTACTTGATGATTCTTATCATTATTCTTATTATATATTACAGTTAATTTAGAATCAATTTATTCTATTTACATTAAATATTTGATACATGAAAAAATAACTCTCCACATTACATTAATAATTCAATGTATCCTTATATTATTACCATTATTATCAATTACCACTTCACACTATTCATAGACTATTTCTCTATAGATTTGATGATCCATGGTTATAGTGTTATTAAGGAAGTACATTTATGATAATTTACACATGATCATCTCATATATATTTTATAATTAATATTATATTATCAAATAATAATATCACAAAATCTAATATATTAATCTTGAATAAATCTCAATTCTTGTCTCAATTGGATACAATAATATGTCCTTGACATTATTTTTGACATCAAGAGGGTTGATGTTATGGTTTTCTCATTACTATAATTTTCTAATCACAGCCTTTTCTACATCCCTTTATCCATATGTTTTATCTAACTCCTCTATACCAATTTTAATAGGGAATCCTATGACTATTCTTATTATTGATTGTCATATTTATTGAAATTCAACATTTGGTTTAAAATAGATTCTTTATCAGCTAAGAGTTATTTAGATTAAACAAGTCATAAAAAATATGAATGTAGAACTTGGATATCATATCATACATTGTCAGGAATGTGGATATTTAAAAGAATATTAAAAGTAATATGTAAATAGATACAAAAAAATAATGATTGAATCATATATTGTAAATTTAAAATGGTGTATTAGATTAATGAAATTTTAATTGGGTATTAAAAAGATCTTATATTGATACCACTATAATAGATAAATATTTTACGTAAATGGAAATATGGAAATGAATAATAATGTAAATTACAAGGATTCCTTAAAAATGATTAATCATAATTATAATTTTATAGATTATTTAGGTGGAAAAAGTTTCCCACAATAACCTATTTCGGTATTATGTTGTGTAAAAAAGGTTCAAGAATCTTTTAGTAGGATGTAAGTTCATTTTTTTAATGATTATCAAACCATTTTTAAGTCATATGTGTTTTATAGGTCATCTTGTTTTTAAAAAAGTATGATTTCTAAAAATACAAATCTACTAGATTCCAAGGTATTAAAATTGTTCATTTTTTATTAACCCATATCGTGGTTTGCACACCTCCACTATATTTCCTATTTATTTTGAAATAAAAAATAGAATATATACACACTACATGAGGAATAAAACATGTTATGGTTATAGTAATGGTATTGGATAAAATGAATAATCTACACAAGGTTTAATGAGGACTGTTTATTGACAACCTTTGAGTCATTATTAGATAATTCATTGTCAACCCACAACATAGAGATTCACATAGTTGATATAGAGGATTGATAGTTTCTAAAATCTATAGAAACTATGAAGTTGTGTTTTCCATGGAATGTTTTTTTGTAATTTCTTTATAAAGAGTGATGTATTTAAAATGTTGATGCTTTAATTCCATTTTGATAAAAAATTCAAAAATTAAACATAGTTAAAAATATACGGGAAGTTTTTTAATGTATAGAAAATAAAATATCATTTCAGTAAAGAAAAAAATTTAATTCCATTAATGTTGAAACCATATTATAGAGTTTGTGGGATAATAAATTTATAATAATGAAAAAAACATATTTTCAAGAAAATATCTATATAGTGGGATTTATATTCAAAGTAAAACATTGATAAAATAAACCATGTTTTTCATTATATAATCTTTTTATTATTTTCATATTTGATGATATTTTTACATATATTAAGTTGTGGAACTATTATATTGTCAGTTAATGGAAATAGCTTAATCAATTTTAACCATGTTTTATGGGGTGTGACATATAGAATGATTAAAAAGAATATTCGTAGTTACCCACTATATTTTGGTATGTTTTTTTCTTTTTAATATTGGTAATTTTATTATTATACAATTGAATATGTTATTTAGTAATTCATAAAAACGTATTGGGTGTGAAAATCAAGTGCAAGAAAATGTGTTTTGGTGAATGAAATGCACATAGTACACAATGTCTTAATAATGGGTACATGGTGGAAACTGCCATCATTATAGAATCTCATGGTTCAATTAATAGGCAACTAATATCCTTATAATGAATACTAATTATATTGACCTAGGATTATCATATATAAATTTTTGAAATTTTTTTATTAATATTCAATACTTTACACAAACACATTCCTAGGCAACAATAATTTTTTAGTGTCTTTGGAAACTTATAAACACAAACAACTAGTCCAAAAGAAATATACATAATATTCCACTATGATATTCTTAACTATCACCCTCTACAGGAATTTGATATGTAATACATTTCTTCATAACCTTGGGAAGGTAAACATAACAAGGCGTTAGACCAGATGATCAATAAGGGTAAAAATGTTAGATATGTAAGCATAACATAAACATAAGGGTCTTAGAACATGGTCATAACATTTGAAAACCTTACCCCACATAACAAAGAACATAATCTTGAGTCAGGGATTAATGATTTGTAGTTCGTGAGACATGAATCATAAGGGAATTCAAGAACATGATCCAATATTGAATAAAATTAGAATAAGACATACAGTTGTGTTATACACATTAGCAAATAAAATGACTTCTAATTTATACATGGACAATTACCAAGTGTATCATAATAATATTGGTTTACTACCCAAACCATCATAGCAGTCGCATTTCACTCCTCAGACCATCATAGAGGACAAAGTCCCTTACAGAACTAGGTTCACTCCCCATTCTTTCCATGATTCGTCCCCCAAGCCCGTGTTGTGACAATCCAAATCCCACCTCCATTAGGTCGGGGGTTGGAAAGTAGACCCATGTAAGAATATCCCACAAATGGGAGACATTTTCCTAAGTATGTTTAAACATTTACACATCTACAATAAAAAGTTCTTAAATGAAAAAACTAAGTAATGATGCATGCATACCACAAAAATACCAACCATTTACTAACATTACAAAACTACAAAAGAAATGGTGCCAAAATACAAGACCAAAAAAAACGGGAAAGTACATGCTCCTAAAATTTGTCCATAGAAAACCCTTCCTAAGGGGTATGTACAGAAATAGCTATCTAAAGTCCCTGAAGCACACCTCGTTTTTTGGTCCTCTATCTAAGAACAACTTCGCCCAGGTCCAACAAGGACTAGGTCATAGCATCGATCTTCTACACAGGACAAGATATGTTCGGGCATGGCCCGTTATGGGGTGAGTAAAATTGTAACACCCCAGGTAAATAAAGAGTATGAAATTTTCACTTTTATCCTTATTTGTGAATAAAAAATTAATATGACTTTAAAGGGGACGCTATGCTCGATGGCGTACCCAATACGCAACAACAAGTTTCTTGGGAATCTTATGTTGCACTCTAATAATAAAATAATATTATTTTAAATGGTAGTTAATACCTAGCCGTTGTAATGGCGGGAATGAACAGAACTAACTACAAAATTATTATATATGTTTGTAAAATATTTTTACTCATTACAATAAATGATAGAGAAATAAAATGCGAATGAATCCAATTTTAAGCGTAGACAATCTAATATTCTTTAAAAGGTCGATTAACCGCCTTTTGATGGCGAACCTCTTTTAAATCCACTTTTTACAATTTTATGTGTTATATTTGACAAAATAAAATTCTTCTTTATAATCGGGACATCAAAATTTACTTTGTGTAATTTTTTGGTATTTTTCCGAAAAAGTTCAATTTTTAATGAATAGTTAAAAATGTTGTATTTTAATTCAAAACCTCATTTTGATCAAATTTATTTATATGATTAGATTATTTTTTTAATTAGTTTTAATGTGTAAATAGAATATATTTTTACCATTTAATCCAATGGTGGTCATTGTAATTAATTTAACATTAAGATTGGACATAAACGAGTGTCAATCTTTTGGAAGATATTGTTTCATAAAAAACGCTATTTGTTTTAACAGCAAGATTTAATTATAAAATTAATTAATGAAACTTATATTTTATGAATATGGTAAAATAGACATCATTTTTGAATTCATAATATCAAATATAGCTTAGGGTGAATTTTTTGTATTTTTTCCGAAAATCTCCAATTTTTGATGAATAGTGAAACCACAAAGTGGTGGTTACAAAATTTGATTTTTCGTTTAAATGGGACTTTACCACTTCTGTGATTTGAATTTCAAAAATCCAATTTAAATGATTTTAATTGTTAAGTAAAATTTGGTTCAATGGGATGAAAATGATTTTTTATGAAAAGTAACTTTTATGTTTTATTAATCGCGACTAAAGGTACTTAGTGTGATTTAAGGTAAAAATGATATTATAATAAAATGAAAATATATTTAAACTTGTACTAACCCTATTTTATGTGTTATGTCCGACCAAGACAACCCATGGGTCGATTTTCGGTACCCCATGGAGCCACTTGGGTTTGATAATGACATTTATGCCTTTTATTTAAAGTTAAAATAAAAATGTCACAAACATGATTTGTTTTACTAAAACAATTTTTACATGTGGTTATACAAGTCATAATTTTTACTTTAAATATTCATTGGAAAGCTAAAAACATTTCCTACATCATATTATTTTTTTTATAATTTTTATACATTAAATAACTTATATTCATTATGACATCATGATGATGCAACGATGACCTCATTATTTAACGATTTAAATAAAATGGAAAGATAATGCAAAATCTAGGACCTAAACATGTCAAAAACCTATTGGATGGGTGGATTTAGAACCCTTATCACCTTATACTTGAATTATATCAATGTGGGACCATTAAATTCCTAAAACCATTTTAAAATAAAGTATCATTTTATACTTTACTAAGAGTGCCCCTCCTCTCCTCTTATAAAAGGCCCCCACCTCTACCACCTTACCCCCACCTCTCAAGACTTTGGTTCGTCCAAGATCTGATCATTATGGCTCTCCACATCCCTCTACTCATCCTAGAAGCATAAACTTAGGAAGGAAGCTCTTCATGAAACCCTTTTGGTTCAATCCAAAGGGAGTTACCCAATTTTAAGGTAACGTCTTCACTTGTGGTCTTTTGTTTTATTTTGATTCTCCAACCCCCTAAACTCTTTTTATTCATTTCTTATTTAACAAATACAGTATCTTAAATATACTAGGATTTTGTTATAATAATTAATCGAGCTACACATACACACACCTTCATCTAATGGTTAAAGAACATACTGTTTCTGTGGATGGTGAATTTCTGCCTCACGAAACGATGATTGTTCAACACTCTTATAACACCTTCAAAGGAGGCCATTAAGATGTCACTATGTTTATATATGATATATTATATTATTATTTTTTACTTAATCTTCTGTATTTTTCATTTGTGGAATACCTTTATGGCTTCCATTATGGGTATATACGATATCTTCATTTTAGGAAGTGCGGACTACCGCCCCCTCAAAGTGATTTGATTCGTTAATGTCATATGTGGGATGTATAAAGGATGGATTTAAAGTTCTTATATATGATTTTATACTGGAATTATAATATACCTTTATATCATTATTGGTTTCTTTCCATTAAAGTTTGAGATAGAAATGAATGTAGCATTAATGCTTACGTATGACTTACCGTCTCCATGAACGGTGCATTTCATTTCTTATCCTCAAATGTAATGTACTATTATTAGTAAATATAATGGATATATATTATGTATAATACATCTAAAGGATGAATATAAATCTTGAATTAAAAATATACACATCTCTCATTTAGTTTTAATTCCATTAATATGACATAGAAACGAAAGTAGCGTTCATGCGTATGTACGGCTTACCGTCTCCATGAACGGTGCATTTCATTTCTTACCTCTAAATGATTATGTAATATTATAAATACCTGTATATACTGGATATATATGATATATATGATATCCAAATCAGGAATTTCATTCTGGATATAAAGAACCTTTGACCACACGAACAACATGTAATTTTAAGAAGTCCACTTTTGACTTAAGAACCAAATATCGACAAAACAAACATTATTAACTTAAATGATTACATAATGTTTATAACATTTCAATAATTGATATAAAAGGAATAATGAAATTGAAAAAGGTTATTATGAAAGTATAAATTAACTCAAGTTTATTATTCAGGACGTTAAAGAACGATCGAGCCAATTCGGACCCGAGGTAAGGGATCTTACTCCTCTCTTTCTTTTTAATTACGCTCTTTTTTGTAATTCCTTTTAAAGATCATCTTTCTTGTTATTGGGATGTTATTTTTTATTACTCTTACTGTAATTTTTTTTTAATATGACGAGAGACCCTATTCTCTCTCATCAATCCATTTTGGAAGTTTTGAGTGGCGCCGTTAGGCTGCCGAATTTTCGTAGGAGATCTAACCTCTCTCTTTCTTTTTAAGTACTCTACTTTATGTCACTTATTTTAAGCTCCTATTTTTTATGTTTGGGGATGTTATTTTATATTCCTCTTTATATAAACATTACTTTAATATGATTATATACCCTATTTGATCTCATCAATCCATTTTTGTAAGTTTTATGTGGCGCCGTTAGGCTGCCGAGTTTTCGTAAGGGATTTTTCATCTTACTTTTATTCCCGTGGTATTTATGCTACATTTGCCACAATTTCCTTTGAGTGGTGTATGTACTGCCCATTAATTTACTAATTGTGTAATATACTTTCATTTATTAGTATTTACATCAATGTTGTATTTTCTTTCTTTCACGGGGTGTATGTTTCGAAAGATACCCATGTCGGTAAGGGAACCTTTCACCCTCCTCTTTTTAAAATACTTCTTTTGTTATGTCTTTTAATTCACATACTATTATGTTGGGATATGTTCTTATATATCCTTATTGATTTAAATTTTATGTCCAAGTGATGAGATCCCCTTTATCTCTCTCATCAACCCTTTTTTTTAAATTTTATGTGACGCCGTTAGGCTGTCAAATTTTACCAAGGGAACTTCTTAACCCAATTTAGATTTCTTTGGGTTCAACATGTAGTTATTGATTATGTCATCCTTTGAATATGTGTGAATAAACATTGATTTGTTTACACTTAATATACACTTATATTGGGTGTATTTATATTTTTCACACATAATTATGAGTTTGATTTATCCTTCATTTAAGGATACCTTATTTATAATGGATTTCATATCATTTAACATTTCTTTTGAGACATCATTGTTGTCGTGCACAAATTAACTCTTATATGGTGTGCATACTGTCCTTTGACATATTATATCATGAATCCCTTTATTCTCATGATATTATAAAGTTCGTATTAAATGTTATTCTGCTATTATTTGTATTCAAGAGTCTCTCATTTTGTTAAAAACTCTTTAACAAAAATATCATTTTAAATGTTTTAAATATTTATTATTCTAAATCATTATCTTTAATATCCACGTTTTAAAAATGGTTTTCAGTATTTATTTATAAGGACATTACGGTTTTAAAATTATAATTCCAATAAAAGATTCAAATTGGTATGGGACACTTTGTTTCAAAAATCTCTTTTAATGATTTTTGAAAATGGATTGACTAATTCAAAATCTTGGAATTACTTATTTTGATTGAAAATGAAATGTTGTTATTGAAATGTTTATATTTTCAGTATTTTATGTGTAATGATGGTACTTGGACATTTTACGGGTGGTTACGTGATAAACCATATGACGGGTGGTGCCATGAATACCAGGATGGGTGGTTACGTTATAACCTCCAATGCATTGGGTATGGAAGTCGGCCGTATGGCTATTTCATTAAGTATGTATGGAAGTTGGCCGAATGGCTATTCTATTATGTGATATGTATGGTAGTCGACCTTATGGTTATTCCACTTAAGTATGTTTATGTCCCAAGTTACCTTTATATGTTATGTGATCTTTATAGGGGTTTTATGGTAATATTTTGGTTACAGAAGGGTAAGTAATGAACTAATATTCAGTGAAGAGTTTTTACTACATCGAAAAGGTGAAAAGTATTACTTTGATAATGTATACATGGTTTACTTGTTGTTTTGAAAAACTAACTATTTCCATTCTTTGTGTATCCCTTACTGAGCTTTTTATTCTCATCCCCAGTTTTTGAAATGTTTTTCACAGGACTTAACGTGGAATAGGGTCAAGGATGGGATAAAGGGAAAGTCATGCAACCTAAAACATAGAATTGGACATGTTTCTTTTTAAGAGTTTTTATTTTATGGAAACTTAGTAAATGTTTCTACTTTGTAATCTTTTGAGATGTAATAGTTATGTCCTAATTCTTTAAAACTATAAACCTGAAAAGATCCTCAATTTGAATTATTCATTTAATTCATTAATAATTAAGGTTTAAGGTTAGGTCCTTATAGTTGGTATCAAAGGTCAGTTTAGATAACTTTAGAGGTTAGGGTATTCTCTAAGCACAAGTGACATTACCATAATGGTTAGGATTTCAGAAAGAGTCCTAGTTTTAGAAAAAGTGAATGAGTAAGTATATCTTAGTGTTTACCTTCCTCATTAGTACATGATGGTTTGGTTGATATACTCACACTGACATTTGTGTTTTTAGTGAATGGATGGATCCAGCAGGCACCAAAGTGACAATAGGTTTGATGGAAAATGTGGTGGTTCTCTGATTAAGAGACTGGATGAAATGGGGTATTCAATGAGGAAACTCGTGGTTGTTCTAAACCAACTATCAAGGAGTCATAATCATCCACTTGAACCTTGGTATGTTCTGTAATTCATCATGTACGAGATGACCAATCGATGTGGAAGTTCAGGTAATAATTATAAAGGTAACCATTAGATTTTATATGATCCTTACTTTAGAGGTAATTATGGGTTATTATATGTTATGATGGAAAATGAAAGGCATGAGATAAACTTGATGTTAAAATATGTTATGATAATTTTTGAAGATTTTATCTCGTTTTGGGGAATGTTTTAAGAATTATATAGTTTTGGAAAAAGGACAAAATGCAGACCATGTGACAACACGTCGTATCAGACAAAGCTGTGGGAATCGAACCCGTAACCAAAGTGTGACTGGTATTTATCGCCTACCACTGGACTACGTGAAGTCCCTGGTTAGTTTGACTAATTATTTTTAGTTAGATGATTTTAGGAATCAAGAGTAAGTTTATTTTTGGGTTATCTATGGAAATGATTAACCTGTCATGGAGGATATGGGATTAGGTTAATTACTTTTCAATATGATAATTTAAGAGCAACTGATGTTATTTGGCGATAAAAGTTAATTTGTACCTTGGAAGACTATGTGAAAAAATCCATCAAATATTTGGGTTTCAATCTTGGTTTGGTTTACTTTGTAGAATTTTATGGACAATTGTTTATCAAATGGTCCTCATTGAACTTTTGATTTTCTCGGAAAAAATTTAGAGATTAAGAATAGACTTTCTTTTTATAAAGGGTTATCCTTTTCTGGATTATCTGATCTTGTACTAACCATTTGGGTTTTGGTTAGAGTCTAAAGAAATGGGATGTATATTGTTCTCTATTGAGGATTAGGTAATTCTCTAGAAGTTTATTATAGTACTCTTAATGCGAATAAGTCTTCCTAAATACTCTTCTTTTGGAGAAAATATGAGTTTGTGTATGGAATCTAATAAAAGTTGAAAGTCAACATGATAAGTGATTATGTTTCCTTATGAATAAATTCCTCAATAAAAAGTATCTTAAAACAAAAAATTTTTCTATTAAATTTTCCTTCTAGGGAATCGAATACCGTTTAACCCATCACAAGTTTGTGATTCTCTTATGGTTAACTTTTTCCTAGACATGTTTACTATCACTCTCCATCAGAACATGACCCTTTGTATTTTTTACTCCATGTCCACATTTTCATACTTGGAATCCAAGTATGGGTTAACTCGAGTGACCTTTGTACTTATCTTTGTTTATTTTAAAGTGATTGTTTTACTGACTCTTGTTCCGATGTGGGATTTTCAATGACGTTTCCAAGCCCAATTTTAAAATTGCGAGGACGCAATTCCCAAAAGTGGGGAAGGATGTAACACCCTAGGTAAATAAAGAGTATGAAATTTTCACTTTTTTCCATATTTTTGAATAAAATATTAATATGACTTTAAAGGGGACGCTATGCTCGATGGCATACCCAACACGCAACAATGAGTTTCTTGGAAATCTTATGTTGCACTCTAATAATAAAATAATATTATTTAAAATGGTAGTTAATGACTAGACGTTGTATTGGCGGGAATGAACAGAAATAACTACAAAATGATTATATATGTTTGTCAAATATTTTTACTCATTACAATAAATGATAGAGGATTAAAAATGCGAATCAATCCAATTTTAAGCGTAGACAGTCTAATATTCTTTAAAAGGTCGATTAACTGCCGTTTGATGGAGAACCTCTTTTAAATCCACTTTTTGACAATTTTATGTTTTATATTTTAAAAAATAAAATTATTCTTTATAATCGGGACATCAAAATTTACTTTGTGTAATTTTTTGGTATTTTTCCGAAAAGGTTCAATTTTTAATGAATAGTAAAAAATGATGTATTTTAATTCAAAACCTCTTTTTGATCTAATTTATTTATATGATTAGATTATCTTTTTAATTGGTTTTAAAGTGTAAATAGAATATATTTTTACCATTTAATCCAATGGTGGTCATTGTAATTAATATCACTTTAAGATTGGACATAAACGCGTGTCACTCTTTTGAAAGATATTATTTCAAAAAAACACGCTATTTGTTTTAACAGCGGGATTTAATTATAAAATTAATTAATGAAACTTATATGTTATGAATTTGGTAAAATAGACATCATTTTTGAATTAGAAATATCAAATATAGCTTAGGGTGAATTTTTTTTATTTTTCTGAAAATCTCCAATTTTTGATGAATAGTGAAACCACAAAGTGGTGGTTACAAAATTTGATTTTCCATTTAAATGGGACTTTACCACTTCTGTGATTTGAATTTAAAAAATACAATTTAAATGATTTTAATTGTTATGTAAAATGTGGTTCAATGGGATGAAAATGATTTTTGATGAAAAGAAACTTTTATGTTTTATTAATCGCGATTAAAGCTAATTAGTGTGATTTAAGGTAAAAATGATATTATAATAAAATGAAAATATATTTACACTTGTCCTAACCCTATTGGATGAGTTATGGCCGACCAAGACAACCCATGGGTCGATTTTTGGTACCCTATGGAGCCACTTGAGTTTGATAATCACATTTATGCCTTTTATTTAAAGTTAAAATAAAAATGTCACAAACATGATTTGTTTTACTAAAACAATTTTTACATGTGGTTATACAAGTCATAATTTTGACTATAAATAGTAATTGGGAATCTAAATAGATTTCCTACATCATATTATTTTTTTAATAATTTTTAGACATTATATAAATTAATTTCTTTATGATATCATGATGATGCAGTGATGACCTCATTATTTAACGATTTAAATAAAATGGAATGATAATGAAAACTCTAGGACCTACACATTTCCATAACCTATTGGATGGATGGATTTCGAACCCTTATCACCATAGACTCTAATTATATCAATGTGGGACGATTAAAATCCGAAATCCATTTGAAAATAAAGTAACATTTTATACTTTACCAAGAGTGCCCCTCCTCTCCTCTTATAAAAGGCCCCCACCTCTATCACCATACCCACACCTCTCAATCCTTTGTTTAGACCAATATCTAATCATTATGTCTCTACACATCCCTCTCCTCATCCTATAAGACTCAACATAGGCAGGATGATCTTCAAGAAATCCTTTTGGTTCAAACAAAAGGGAGTTGCCCAATTTTAAGGTAACGTCTTCATTTGTGCTCTTTTGTTTTATTTTGATTCTCCATCCCCTTAAACTCTTTTTATTCATTTCTTTTGTATCAAATCCAGTATATTCAATATACTAGGATGTTGTTACAATAAGTATTCTAGCTACACTTACACACACCTTCATCTAATGGTTAAAGAACATATTGTTTCTGTGGATGGTGAATTTCTGCCTCACGAAACGATGATTGTTCAACACTCATATAACACCTTCAATGGTGGCCATTATGATGTCAATATGTTTATATATGATATATAATATGTTTATGTTTTACTTAAGCTTCTTTATTTTTCATTTGTGGCATACCTTTATGGCTTCCATTATGGGTATACGCGATATCTTCATTTTAGGAAGTGCGAACTACCACCCCCTCAAAGTGATTTGATTCGTTAATGCCATATGTGGGATGTATAAAGGATGGATTTAAAGTTATTATATATGATTTTATACTGTAATTATAATATACCTTTATATCATTATTGTTTTCTTTCCATTAAAGTATGAGATAGAAATGAAAGTAGCGTTCATGCGTACGTACGGCTTACCGTCTCCATGAACGGTGCATTTCATTTCTTATCCTCAAATGTAATGTACTATTATAAATACATATAATGGATATATATGATATATGATACATCTAAAGGATTAATAAAAATATGGAATTAAAAATATACACATCTCTCATTTAGTTTTAATTCCATTAATATGACATAGAAATGAAAGTAGCGTTCATGCGTACGTACGGCTTACCGTCTCCATGAATAGTGCATTTCATTTCTTACCTCTAAATGATTATGTAATATTATAAATACATTTATATACTAGATATATATGATATATATGATATCCAAATCAGGAATTTCATTTTGGATATAAAGAACCTTTGACCATACGAACAACATGTAATTGTAAGAAGTCCACTTTTGACTTAAGAACCAAATATCGACAAAACAAACATTATTAACTTAAATAATTACATAATGTTTATAACATGTCAATAATTGATGTAAAAGGTATAATGAACTTGAAAAAGGTTCTTAATCAAGTATAAATTAACTCAAGTTTATTATTCAGGACGTTAAAGAACGATCGAGTCAAGTCGGACCCGAGGTAAGGGATCCTACTCCTCTCTTTCTTTTTAATTACGCTCTTTTTTGTAATTCCTTTTAAAGATCAAATTTCTTGTTATTGGGATGTTATTTTATATTACTATTACTGTAATTTTTTATGTTCATATGATGAGAGACCCTATTCTCTCTCATCAATCCATTTTGGAAGTTTTTAGTGGCGCTGTTAGGCTGCCGAATTTTCGTAAGAGATCTAACCTCTCTCTTTCTTTTTAAGTACTCTCCTTTATGTCACTTCTTCTTAGAACCTATTTGTTATGTTGGGGGATGTTCTTTTATATTCCTCTTTCTATAAAATTTATTTTAATATGATGAGATACCCTATCTGATCTCATCAATCCATTTTTGTAAGTTTTATGTGGCACCGTTAGGATGCTGAGTTTTCGTAAGGGATTTTTCATCTCACTTTTATTCTCGTGGGATTTATGCTACATTTGCCACAATTTCCATTGAGTGGTGTATGTAATGACCATTAATTTACTAATTGTTTAATATACTTTCATTTATGAGTATTTACATCAATGTTGTATTTTCTTTCTTTCACGGGGTGTATGTTTCAAAGATACACATGTCGGTAAGGGAACCTTTCACCCTCCTCTTTTTAAAAGGCTTCTCTTGTTATGTCTTTTAATTCACATACTAATATGTTGGGATATGTTATTATATATCCTTATTGATTTAAATTTTATGTCCAAGTGATGAGATCCCCTTTATCTCTCTCATCAACCCTTTTTTGTAAAATTTTATGTGACGCCGTTAGGCTGTCGAATTTTACCAAGGGAACTTCTTTACCCAATTTCGATTTCATTGGGTTCAACATGTAGTTATTGAATATGTCATCCTTTGAATATGTGTGAATAACCATTGATTTTTTTACACATAATATCCACTTATATTGGGTGTATTTATATTTTCACACATAATTATGAGATTGACTAATCCTTAATTTTAGGATACCTTCTTTATAATGGATTTCATCTCATTTTACATTTCTTTTGAGACTTCATTGTTGTCATGCACCAATTTAGTATTATATGGTGTGCATATTGTCCTTTGACATATTATATCATGAATACCTTTATTCTCATGATATTATAAAGTTCAGATTAAATGTTATTCCGCTATTATTTGTATTCAAGAGTCTATCATTTTGTTAAAAACTCATTAACAAAAATATCATTTTAAATGTTTTAAAGATTAATTATTCTAAATATTTATCTTTAATGTACATGTTTTAAAAATGGTTTTCAGTATTTATTTATAAGGAAATTAATGTTTTAAAATTATAATTCCCATAAAATCTTCAAAGTGTTATGGGACACTTTGATTTAAAATAACTTTTAATGATTTTTGAAAATGGATTGATTAATTCAAAATCATGGAATTACTTATTTTGATTGAAAATGAATTGTTGTTATTGAAATGTTTATATTTTCAATATTTTATGTGTAATGATGGTACTTGGACATTTTACGGGTGGTTACATGATAAACCATATGATGGGTGGTGTCGTGAATACCAGGACGGGTGGTTACGTTATAACCTCCAATGCATTGGGTATGGAAGTCGGTCATATGGATATTCCATTAAGTATGTATGGAAGTTGGCCAAATTGCTATTCTATTAAGTGATATTTGTGGTATTCGACATTATGGTTATTCCAGTTTAGTATGTTTGTGTGCCAAGATACCTTTATATGTTATGTGATCTTTATATGGGTTTTATGGTAATCTTTTGGTTACAGAAGTGTAAGTAATGAACTTATATTCAGTGAAGAGTTTTTACTACTTCCAAAAGGTGAAAAGTATTACTTTGATAAAGTATACATGGTTTACTTGTTGTTTTGAAAAACTAACAGTTTCTATTCTTTGTGTATCCCTTACTGAGCTTTTTATGCTCCTACCAAGTTTTTGAAATGTTTTTCACTGGACATAACATGGAATAGGGTCAAGGATGGGATAAAGGGAAAGTCATGCAACCTAAAACATGGAACTGGACATGTCTCTTTTTAAGAGTTTTTATTTTATGGAAACTTAGTAAAAGTTTCTACTTTGTAATCTTTTGAGATGTAATAGTTATGTCCTAATTCTCTAAAAATCTAAACCTGAAAAGATCCTCAATGTGAATTATTCATTTAATTCATTATTAAGTAAGGTTTAAGGTCGGGGCCTTATAAAAATAGTACTTAGTAAAGAACCATAAAAAATGTAATATCACAAACAAATTTATGATTTACACCATAAAGGAAACACACAAAATAAACCCTGACAAAAAAACAAACGAAGTATAGTACATATGGTTAACTCACATAGTTATATGTCTAAAGAACGAAGTGAAATATTTCCAGTTTCTGTCCACATATCCATCAGTCTATATTACACTAGAAGTGTAAATAGTGTATGGAGATTTGATGGCACACAAAGCATCAATGGAACATAGATATTCAATAGAACATGGATATTTAGTGGAGAACATGTTGTTTTTGGTTCATATAGCATCGGTAGAACCCGGATCAGTGATGGTGTCTAGGAAGTCGATGGAGAAAGGATCGTCGATGGTTAACAAAGCATCAATGGGTCAAGTATTCCGCCCAGTCACATAGTCACACTCACCCACAGGATTTCACTCATAATGTAATTTTTTTGGGAAAAACTACACTCTAATTAAAAGTCCCCAACCTTAAACCTTACATAATATTGAGTTAATACAAGATTACACATTGAAGATCTTTTCAGGTTTAGAGTTTTAGAGAATTAGATCATAAACCTTCATTACATTCCACATTTAAACAAAGTGGTTACATAAAATATAGTATTCATTTTTTCCCATCAACGGAATCATATTTAAAAGAAAACATGGATTCATTCTTGACACTTCCTTGACACTATCATCATATCATGTACCTTTCCCATGACCTGTGAAAAACATTTAAAAACATGGGATGAGAATAAAAAGCTCAGTAAGGGATATAAAAATATATGGAAAGGAAACATGAGTACATGTACACATAAGAATCAATGAAATCATACTTTACTCATAAAACAGAAGCACTTTAACATACCTCATCAAATCATGAATAAATCATAGAAATAATAAGACATAAAGGTAACTTGAGGCATTCATAACATTATTACATAGGGAGTAACCCTATTGGTTACGTTTGGAATACCCACCACCATATATTCCCTAAATCTTTTCGGAGAAACCTTAACGTTTCACTCCTTCGCGTTACCCAATGCATTGGAGAGCTATATCGGGCTCACCTGCCCTTAGTTTATCACGGAACCACCCGTCTTCATAACAATTCCCAAGAACCATAACATAATCATAGCACATAACATAAGCATAAAGGAAAGATAACATTACCACATTGCAATAACAATATAACATTTTAAGATAATGAAATAATGAATCCATTCTAAAAACCATTTTCAAAACCATTTAAAACATTTAATAAAGAGATTTATGAATCAAAGTGTCCCATACCACTTTGAAAATTTTAACATTTTAAACCCTTAATATCCATATAAATAAATCCTTAAAACCATTTTGAAAACATGGATATTAATGAGAAATATTTATAATATTAAATCATTAAAACATTTAAAATTATATTTTAGTTAAAGGGTCTTTAACAAAATGAGAGACACTTGAATAAAATAATTGAGGAAAAACATTTAATAAAAGCTTTATAATATAATAAGAATAAATGGATTCATGATATAATATTCCAAATGATAGTATATACACCATATAAGAGTGGATTGGTGCATAACAACAATGAAGTCTCAATGGAAATGTAAATTGAGATGAAATCCATTATAAAGATGGTATCCTTAAATTAATGATAAATAAATCTCATAATTATGTGCGAAAAATATAAATACACCCAATATAAGTTTATATTAAGTGTAAAATAATAAATTTCCATTCACACATATTCAAAGGATGACATATTCAATAACTACATGTTGAACCCAAAGAAATCGAAATTGGGTTAAGAAGTTCCCTTGACAGCCTAACGGCGTCACATCAAAATGAGTTGTGAGAGACAAAAAGGGTATCTCATCACATGGAAATAAAATTTAAATCAATAAGGATATATAAGGACATATCCCAACATAATATTATTTGAATTAGAAGACATAACAAAATATATCTTTTAAAAAGAGGAGGGTGAAAGGTTCCCTTACCGACATGGGTATATTTCGAAACATACACCCCATGAAAGAAAGATAATACAACATTGATGTAAATACTCATAAATGAATGTATATTAAACAATGAGTAAAATAATGGGAAGTACATACAGCACTTAAAGTAAATTGTGGCAAATGTAGCATAAATCTCACAAAAATAAAAGTGAGAAGATAAATCCCTTACGAAAACTCAGCAGCCTAACGGCACCACTTAAAACTTATAAAAATGGATTGATGAGATCAAATAGGGTCTATCATCATATTAACATAATTTTTACATAAATAGTAATATAAAAGAACATATCCCAACATAAAAAATAGGAGCATAAAAGAAGTGACATAAAGGAGAGTACTTAAAAAGAAAGAGAGAGGTTAGATCTCTTACGAAAGTTTGGCAGCCTAACGACGCCACTCAAAACTTCCAAAATGGATTGATGAAAGAGAATAGGGTCTATAATCATATGAACATAAAACTTACAGTAAGATTAATATAAAATAACATCCCAATCACAAGAAAGATGAGCTTAAAAGGAATGACATAAAAGAGTGTACTTAAAAATAAAGAGAGGAGTAGGATCCCTTACCTCAAGTCCGACTTGTCTTGTTCGTTTCTTTATATTCCTGAATAATAAACTTTGGTAAATTTATAATTGCCTAAGGACCTTATTTAAGGATTATTATTCAGTTAATATCACATATTATAATGTTATAATAATTGTTTAATAATTTTAGTTCATATCAGACATTTTTGCCGATGTTTGGTACTTGAGTAAAAAATGAACTTGTTTGAAAAAATGATTTCCCATGTAGTTATAAGTAAATAATTTCCAGAATAGTATTAATGATTAAAATATCATATATATCCAGTTAATATTCATTTTATACTATTCCATATCAATTGGAGATAAAAAACAAAAAGCACCATTCATGGAGACGGTAGGTCATACGTACGCATGAACGCTACTTTCATTTTTTCATTGTCATATTAATGGAATTAAAAATAAATGATATATATATATATTATAATTCCAGTATAATATATATGTTATATAGGTCACAGATGTTCATTAATTTCATTCTTTATGCATTTCATATATTGCTTGTACGAGTCACAACACTTGAGGGGGCGGTAGTCCACACTTCCTCATATGAAATTATCGCATTTACAGAACATGAAAAGAATAAACTTATATTTTAAATATAAAATACAGAAGCATATAGTAAACATAAATACCATATATATAATATATAAAGTACAATGACATCATAATGGCCACCTTTAAAGGTGTTAAAAGAATATTGAACAATCATCGTTTCGTGAGGCAGAAAATCGCCAACCACAGAAACAGTATGTTCTTTAACCATTAGACAAAGGAGTGTGTAAGTGTAGCTCGAATCCTTATTATAAAAACATCCTAGTATATTGAATATATTGTTGTTGTTACAAAACAAATGAATAAATAGAGTTTAGGGGGTTGGAGAAGAAAAATAAAACAAAAGGACTCAAGTGAAGACATTACCTTAAAATCAGGTAACTCCCTTTGGTTTGAGCTGAAAGGCTTCCTTGGGAAGAAATCTGCCCTAATTGAGGCTTAAAGGAGTTATAGAGGAATTTTTTGAGACAAAATGGGCAGGGGTTGGCCGAGCCAAAGGCTTTGGAAGTGTGGTTAAGGAGGTAGATGTGGGGGCCTTTTATAAGAGGAGAGGAGGGGAACTCTTGGAATGTAATGAAATGTTACTTTATTATAGAATGAGTATCGGATTGTAATGGTCCCACATTGAAGTTTTTCGAGGATAAGGTGATAAGGGTTCGAAATCAACCCATCCAATAGGTTTTGGACATGTTTAGGTCTTATATTTTACATTATCATTCCATTTTATTTAAATCCTTTATTAATGAGGTAATCCGTCCATCATCATGATGTCATAAATAATTTAATATATTTAATGTATAAAAATTATAAAAAATATCATGATGTAGGAAATATTTTTAGATTTATAATGAATATTTATAGTCAAAAATATGACCATTATAACCCCATGTAAATATTGTTTTAGTAAAATATCTCATGCTTGTGTCATTTTTACTTTAACATTAAATAAAAAGTTATTTATGTCATTTCCCAACCAAAGTGGCTCAATGGGGTCCCCAAGTTGACCCATGGATTGTCATGGTCAGACATGACACATCCAATGAAGGTATTACATGTGTAAAGTTCATCTCATATTATTAAAACATTATTTTTACCTTAAAATACACTAATTACCTCTAATCGCGATTAAAAACTTAATAAGTTATTATTCACCAAAAAATTATTTTAATACCATTGAACCACATTTTACTTCTTAATGACAACCTTGTATGTTGGATTTTTTAAATTCAAAACACAAAGATGGAAAAATTTCATTTAAACGGAAAATCAGTTTTTATAAGTACCACTTAGTGGTTTCACTATTCATCAAAAATTGATGTTTTTTAGAAAATTACCAAAAATTCACCCTAAGCTATATTTGATATTCCAAATTCAAAAATGATGTCTATTTTAAAAAATTCAAAACATATATGTTGCATTAATTAATTTAATAATTAATTCCCGCTGTCAAAACAAAATGCGTGTTTTTATGAAACAAAATGTATCAAAAGATTAACACTAGTTTAAGTCCGATTTCAAAGTGAAATTAATTACAACTACCACTATTAGATTAAATGGTAAAAATATATTATAATTTCACTTTAAAACCAATTAAAAAGGTAATCTAATCATATAAATAAATTAGATTAAAAATTAGTTTTGAATTAAAATAAATCATTTTGCACTATTATTTAAAAATCGAACTTTTTCTGAAAAATACCAAAAATTTACACAATGTAAATTTTGATGTCCCGATTCTAAAGAAGAATTTTATTTTTTTCATATATAACACAAACAATTATAAATAAGTGGATTTAAAAGAGGTTCTCCATCAAAAGGTAGTTAATCGACCTTTTAAAGAATATTAGAATGTTTATGCTTAAAATTGGATTCATTCGCATTTCTAATCCTCTAATATTTATTGTAAAAAGTAAAAATATTAGACAAAAATATATAATCATTTTGTAGATAGTTATATTAATTCCCATCATCACAACAACTAGTCGTTAACTACCATTTAAAATAATATTATTTTATTATTAGAGTGAAACGTAAGATTCCCAAGAAACACGTTGTTGTGTGTTGGGTACGCCATCGAGAATAGCTTCCCCTTTAAAGTTATATTAATATTTTATTCACAAATATGGATAAATGTGAAAATGTCATACTCTTTATTTACCTGGGATGTTACATCCTTCCCCCCTTTTGGGAATTCTGTCCTCGCAATTTTAAAATTGGCCTTGGAAACATCCTGGAATGTCCCACATCGGAACAAGAGTTGGTAAAACAATCACTTTAAAATAAATAAAGATAAGTAAAGAGGTCACCCGAGTTAACCCATACTAGTATTTCCTGTAGGAAAACATGGACATGGAGGAGAAAACATAGGGTCATGTTCTGAAGGAGAGTGATAGAAAACATGTTTAGGAGAAAGTTAACCACAATAAAATCACAAACTTGTGATGGGTTAAACGGTATTCGATTCCCCAGTATGAAAAGTTAATAGAAAACATTTTTGTTTTAAGTTACTTTTCATTGAGGAATTTATTCATAAGGAAACATAATAACTTATCATGTTGACTTTCAACTTTTATTAGATTCCTTACACAAACTCATATTTTCTCCAAAAGACGAGTATTTAGGAAGACTTTTTCACATTAAGAGTACTATAATCAACTTCTATAGAATCACCTAATCTACAAAAGAGAACTATATACTTCCCATGTCTTTAGACGTTAACCAACACCAAAACCAGAAAGGTTAGTACAAGATCAGATAATCCAGAAAAGGATAACCCTTTATAAAAAAAATCTATTCTTAATCTGCAAAATTTTTCCAACAAAACCCAAAGTTCAACGAGGACCATTCGATAAACAATTTGTCCATAAAATTCTTTAAAGTAAACCAAACTAAGATTGAGAACCAAATATTTTATGGATTTAGTCACATAGTCTTCCATGTTAAATCGTAACATTTCTCTCCAAAAAACATCAGTTGATCTTAATGTCTCGTATTGAAAAGTAATTAACCTAATCACATATCCTCCATGATAGGTTAATAAATATCCATAGATAACCCAAAATCAACTTACTCTTAATTCATAAAATCATCTAACTAAAAATAATCAGTCAAACTAACCAGGGACTTCACGTAGACCATAGGTAGGTGATAAATACCAGTCGCACATTGGTTGTGGGTTCGATTCCCAGAGCTTTGTCCGACGCAACGGGTTGTTACACGGATTGCGTGTTGTCCTTTTTCCAAAACTACATAATTCATAAAACATTCCCCAAAACGAGATAAAATCTTCAAAAATGATCATAACATATTTTAACCTCAAGTTTATCTCATTCCTTTCTTTTTCCATCATATCATAGAGTAACCCATAATTACCTAAAAAGTGAGGATCATATAAACCCTAATGATTACCTTAATAATTTTTACCTAAACTTTCACATCGATTGGTCATCTCGTACATGATGCATTACAGAACATACTAAGGTACAAGTGGTTGATCATGACTCCTTGATAGTTGGTTTAGAACATCCACGAGTTTCCACATTTAATCCCCCATTTCATCCAGTCTCTTAATCAGAGAACCACCACAGTTTCTTTCAAACCTGTTGTCTCTTTGGTGCCTGCTAGATCCATCCATTCACTAAAAATAGAAATTTCAGTGTGATTATATCAACAAAAATATCATGTACTAATGAGGAAGGTAAACACTAATATTTACTTACTCATTCACTTTATCTAAAACTAGGACACTTTCTAAAATCATATCCATTATGGTACTGTCACTTATGCCTAAAGAATACCCTAACCTCTAAAGTTATCTAAACTGACCTTTGATACCAACTATAAGGCCCTAGCCTTAAACCTTACAAAATATTGAGTTAATACAAGATTACACATTGAGGATCTTTTCAGGGTTAGAGTTTTAGAGAATCAGATCATAAACTTGCATTACATTCCACATGTAAACAAAGTGGTTACATAAAATATAGTATTCATTTTTTTCCCATCAACAGAAACATATTAAAAATAAATCATGGATTATTTCTGGACACTTCCTTGACATTATCACCATATAATGTACCATTCCCTTAACCTGTGAAAAACATTTCAAAAACATGGGATGAGCATAAAAAGCTCAGTAAGAGATATAAAAATATATGGAAAGGAAACATGAGTACATGTACACATAAGAATCAATGAAATCATACTTTACTCATAAAACATAAGCACTTTAACATACCTCATCAAATCATGAATAAATCAAAGAAATCATAAGACATAAAGGAAACTTGAGGCATTCATAACATTCTTACGTAGGGAGTAACCCTCTTGGTTATGTTTGGAATACCCACCACAGTATATTTCCTAAATCTCTTCGGAGAAACCATAATGTTTCACTCCTTCGCGTTACCTAATGCAATGAAGAGCTATATCGGGCTCACCCGCCCTTAGTTTATCACGGAACCACCATCTTCATAACAATTCCCAAGAACCATAACATAATCAGAGACCATAACTTAAGAATAAATGAAAGATAACATTCCCACATTACAATAACAATATAACATTTTAAGATACTGAAATAATGAATCCATTTTAAAAACCATTTTCAAAACCATTTAAAACATTTAATAAAGATATTTTTGAATCAAAGTGTCCTATACCACTTTGAAACTTTTAGCATTTTTAAACATTAATATCCATATAAATAAATCCTTAAATCCATTTTGAAAACATGGACATTAATGAGAAATATTTATAAGATTAAATCATTAAAACATTTAAAACGATATTATAGTTAAAGGGTTTTTAACAAAATGAGAGACACTTGAATACAATAATTGAGGAATAACATTTAAAAAAAACTTTATAATATCAGGAGAATAAATGGATTCATGAAATATTATTCCAAATGATAGTATATACACAATATAATATTGAATTGGTGCATAATAACAATGAATTCTTAATGGAAATGTAAATTGAGATGAAATCCATTATAAAGATGGTATCGTTAATTTAAGGATAAATCAATCTCATAATTATGTGAGACAAATATAAATACACCCAATATAAGGGGATATTAAGTGTAAAATAATCAAAGGTCATTCACACATATTCAAAGGATGACATATTCAATAACTACATGTTGAACCCAAAGAAATCAAAATTGGGTTAAGAAGTTCCCTTGACAGCCTAACGGCGTCACATAAAAATGAGTTGATGAGAGACAAAAAGGGTATATAATCACATGGAAATAAAATGTAAATCAATAATGATATAGAAGAACATATCCCAACATAATAGTATGTGAATTAAAAGACATAACAAAATAAGTCTTTTAAAAGAGGAGGGTGAAAGGTTCCCTTACCGACATGGGTATCTTTCGAAACATACACCCCATGAAAGAAGGATAATACAACATTGATGTAAATACTCATAAATGAAATTATATTACACAATGAGTAAAATAATGGGCAGAACATACACCACTCAATGGAAATTGTGTAAAATGTAGCATAAATCTCACAGGAATAAAAGTGAGATGATAAATCCTTTACGAAAACTCGGCTCCCTAACGACGCCAGTTAAAACATAAAAAATGGATTGATGAGATCAAATAGGGTCTCTCATAATACTAACATAAAGTTTACAGAAAGAGGAATATAAAACAACATACCACAACATAAAAAATAGTATCTTAAAAGAAGTGACATAAAGGAGAGTAATTAAAAAGAAAGAGAGAGGTTAGATCTCTTACAAAAGTTTGGCAGCCTAATGGCGCCACTCAAAACGTCCAAAATGGATTGATGTGAGAATAGGGTCTCTAATAATATGAACATAAAAATTACATTAATATTAATATAAAAGGACAACCCAATCACAAGAAATATGAGCTTAACAGTAATGACATAAAAGAGTGTATTTAAAAAGAAAGAGAGGAGTAAGATCCCTTACCTCAAGTCCGACTTGTCTTGTTCGTTTCTTTATATTCCTGAATAATAAACGTTGGTCAATTAATAATTTCCTAAGGACCTCCTTTAAATATTATTATTCAGTTCATCTCACATATTATAATGTTATAATAATTGTTTAATAATGTTAGTTCATATCAGACGTTTTTGCCAATGTTTAGCACATGAGTCAAAAATGAACTTGTTTGAAAAAATGATTGCCCATGTAGTTATAATTAAATAATTTCCATAATAGTATTAATGATTAAAATATCATATATATCCATTACATTTTCATTTTATACTATTCCATATCATTTGGAGATAAAAAACGAAAAGCACCGTTCATGGAGACGGTAAGCCGTACGTACGCATGAACGCTACTTTCATTTTTTCTTTGTCATATTAATGGAAATAAAAATAAATGATATATATATATATATATTATAATTCCAGTACAATATATATGTTATATAGGTCACATATTTTCATTAATTTCATTCTTTATGCATTCCATGTTTTGCATGTACGAGTCACATCACATGAGGTGGTGGTAGTCCACACTTCCTCATATGAAATTATCGCATTTACACAACATGAAAAGAATAAAGGTATATATTAAATATAAAATACAGAAGCATATATTAAACATAAATACCATATATATCATATATAAAATACAGTGACATCAGAATGTCCACCTTTAAAGGTGTTAAAAGAATATTGAACAATCATCATTTCGTGTGGCAGAAAATCGCCAACAACAGAAACAGTATGTTCTTTAACCATTAGACGAAGGTGTTTATAAGTGTAGCTCAAATCCATCTTATAAAAACATCCTAGTATATTTCAGATATTTTAGTTATTACAAAAGAAGTGAATAAAAAGAGTTTAGGGGGTTGGAGAAGAAAAATAAAACAAAAGGACTCAAGTGAAGACATTACCTTAAAATCTGGTAACTCCCTTTGGTTTGAGCTAAAAGGCTTCCTTGGGAAGACTTCTGCCCAAATTGAGGCTTCAAGGAGTTAAATAGGGATGTGTATAGACAAAATGGGTAAGGGTTGTCCGAGCCAAAGGCTTTGGAAGTGTGGGTAAGGAGTTATAGGTTGGGGCCTTTTATAAAAGGAGAGGAGGGGCACTCTTGGAAAGTAAGGAAATGTTACTTTATTTTAGACTGAGTTTCGGATTTTAATGGTCCCACATTGATGTGTTTCGAGGATAAGGTGATAAGGGTTCGAAATACTCCCATCCAATAGGTTTTGGACATGTTTAGGTCTTAGGTTTTACATTATCATTCCATTTTATTTAAATCCTTTATTAATGAGGTAATCGTTGCATCATTATAATGTCATAAATAGTCTAATATATTTAATATCTAAAAATTATAAAAAATATCATGATGTAGTAAAACTTTTTAGATTTCTAATGAATATTTATAGTCAAAAATATGACTAGTATAACCCCATGTAAAATTTTTTTTAGTAAAATATCTCGTGCTTGTGTCATTTTTACTTTAACATTAAATAAAAAGTTATTTATGTCATTTCCCAACCAAAGTGGCTCCATGGGGTCCCCAAATTGACCCATGGATTTTCATGGTCGTAAATGACACATCCAATGAGGGTAGGACATGTTTTAAGCTCATCTAATATTATTAAAACATTATTTTTACCTTAAACTACACTAATTACCTCTAATCGCGATTAAAAACTTAATAAGTTACTATTCACCAAAAAATTATTTTAATACCATTGAACTAAGTTTTAATTTTTAATGAAAACCATGTATGTCAAATTTTTAAAATTCAAAACACAAAGATGGAAAATTTTCATTTAAACGGAAAATCAGTTTTTATAAGTACCACTTAGTGGTTTCATTATTCATCAAAAATTGATGTTTTTCAGAAAATTAGCAAAAACTCACCCTAAGATATATTTGATATTCCGAATTCAAAAATTATGTCTATTTTAAAAAATTAAAAACATATAAATTGCTTTAATTAATTTAATAATTAATTCTCGTTGTCAAAACAAATAGCATGTTTTATGAAACAAAATGTATCAAAAGATTGACACTAGTTTAAGTCCGACTTCAAAGTGAAATTAATTACAACGACCACTATTGGATTAAATGGTAAAAATATATACTAATTTCACGTTAAAACCAATTCAAAACATAATCTAATCATATAAATAAATTATATTAAAAAGTGGTTTTGAAATAAAATACATCATTTTTCACTATTATTTAAAAATTGAGCTTTTTCTGAAAAATACCAAAAATTTACACAATGTAAATTCTGATGTCCCGATTCTAAAGAATAATTTTATTTTTTTATAATATAACACAAACAATTGTCAATAAGTGGATTTAAAAGAGGTTCTCTATCAAAAGGTGGTTAATCGACCATTTAAAGAATATTAGAATGTTTACGCTTAAAATTGGATTCATTCGCATTTCTAATCCTCTAAAATTTATTGTAAAAAGTAAAAATATTTGAAAAACATATATAATCATTTTGTAGTTAGTTCTATTCATTCCCATCATCACAACAGCTAGTATTTAACTACCATTTAAAATAATATTATTTTATTATTAGAGTGCATCGTAAGATTCCCAAGAAACTCGTTGTTGTGTGTTGGGTACGCCATCGAGCATAGCTTCCCCTTCAATGTTATATTAATATTTTATTCACAAATATGGATAAATGTGAAAATGTCATACTCTTTATTTAACTGGGGTGTTACACTAATCAATTACGTTTTAAAATGAAATCCAGAAAAAAACACTCTTAGTGTATCACAAAAGGAAATTTTCAACAAAAGGGTCGCAATGTCACAAACTGATAGTAAAATGGAAACATAGTTTTAAATATATGTAAAATTTTGTAAAAATGGTTTGGTCTAGTCTGTGTCTGACCCAAACCATTTCGGCTAACCCAATTCGGCCCACCTGAAGGTAGCCACCCACTGGGCTGTGTGTCATCCATTCCACCTGTCACCATTCAATAAGCCCTCATTTATTCATTCCCTCTTCCAATAGCTACTTCATACTTACTACGATCGCATCGCACCTCCGCAATTCCATCATAGATCGTGACATACGGGTTTAGATCATTGAACCATAGATCATGGTGCCACAAATGATCATTTATATCTGGATTCAATGGCTAGAGAAAGAACAAAGAATACTATAGATTTTGGGGGTAGGTATTAGGCACATAAACACACAAAGAATGGATATTTTACGAGTTCATTCGACCTTGATACATTCATGTTAGAAAGATCACGATGAAACCAACAATAGAATAATCACCACGATCTATTCTATTTAATCCCGCAATAATTATCCGTCCTACATGAATGATCGAACCACTGATCAACCTGTTTGTGGGTTGTTTCATGTTAATAATTTCTCTTTTATAAGTGTAAATGAAATCATGAAAATATCCACATGCGACCTCAAATATTGGATCAATATTTGGTGAAGAGGGGAGGTATGTTCCATTCTTGATCCTTAGTCCACCAACATTTTTCATCAGGAGAGAGATTCCTTCTATTTTTCTGAGAAGAATTCCATTATTATGGAGATAAATCTAAATTTCTCTGACATGTATTATTAGAGAAAATGAAACCACCACTTTTTCAACACGTAACATCCAAATAAATTATTTTTATAATAAAATTTAATTATGCTCATATCAATAAACTATGTTCCACCTTCAACCCATACTGGTTGAGGATATTCCCCAACTATGGTAAAGTAATTTTACTATATTCAATGGTTCCCTCAGATTTTTAATCCACGAAACTGTTTAGAAGTTATTCCATTTCAATAATAAAAAACTCAAGCATTTTAATTTTAAAATAAATTTTATTCAATAAATCATTCCTGGAACACCAGGCCACAAAATCTCACACTATCTCACTGTCTAACCTCATAATTTTCTGATTTCATTTATAAAAATAAAACCAATGAAAATATTAGTCATTAAATTAACTCCACCTTAGGTATTTACATCCATGAAATTAAAAAAAAAGATACTAAAAAAATAGATGAGGTAAATAAGAATGAATATGAGAATCCCACTCCCATGTTATCTCCTATAGATCCTAGTGCTACCACCAAAGGAGCACTAGTAGAATAAAGTTCCTATAAGGCATCATCTCCTATCAATCCTCGGTCTTTACTGGGTACTCTGTAAAATTATCCCCATTGTTAATGTCCAACTTGCCCCAAATGATGACATGCGATGGATCATCCATGTTCCTCATCAACTACATCACGTGGATGATATTATACACCTGGTGCAACTACATGGGTAGAGACACATGGTATGAAACCTCACTAAATATACTAAAAATCTGAAAAGGACTCATGTATCATTGATATAACCTGCCTCCCCAACCAAATCTATACAATCTCTATAAATTTTAGACCTGAAGGAGCACATGTTCTACCTCATTGAAATCTAGAGGCACACATCTTCGATTAGAATAAGAATTCTGATGGATCTATGCATTCTTAATCCACTCCTTATTGACTTTCACCTTCTTTGTAGTTACCTACACCAAATCTTGGCCCATAAGTTCTGTGTCTCCTAGGACTATCCAGCAATGTGGTATCCTATAGGGTTACTCGTACAAGGCATCAAATGGTTCCATACAAATTGTGGAGTGATAGTTTTTGTTTTACCAAACCACCTCTAATGGTTGGTATTCCTCCCAACTATGTCCAGATTATAGGTTGTAAGCACATATCATGTCATATAGAACATGGATGGTCCTCTCTGTCAGTCCATCCATCTGGGGATGAAATTCCATTATCAAGCACAACTCAGTCCCAAATGCCTCCTTTAATCCCTTCAATATCCGGGATGTAAAACGAGTACCAAAATCCGAGATGATTGTCGATGGCACTCTGTGCATATGATCTATATCCTCCTCATAGAGGCATCCTAAGAACTCTACTTAACGCTTCTCCGGGATCGGTTGGAAGTGGGAGGACTTGGTGAGTCTTTTAATGATCAAAAATATGGAATCATGTCCCCTAGACATGTGTGGTAAACCCATCATGACACTCATCGATATCCTATCCCACATCCACTATGGCACCTCATGGGGTTGAGTCAAATCTATTATAACCTAGTGCTCATCCTTCACTTGCTAACAACTGACACATCAATAAAAAAAATCTACCACAACCTTCTTCAACCATGGGCACCAGAACTACCATCAAAGGGCATGATACAAATTCGATACTCTTGGATGTACCACCAAGGGGTAAGTATGGAACTCCCCCAAGAATTCCTAATGCAACGTCATTGGAACTTCTATGGACACTCAGAAGAGAAAAAAGTGTCCCCACCTATTGAATATTCATTAGTGGCTAGCCCCATGGATATTTGTGCAGGTGTAGTCTCATAGTCAGAATCTCTTTGTTGTGACTCCCTGAATCTTTGTAACAGTGGAGGGGTAACCCCCATCGACAAGAGAAAAGCTACTATATCTCAATCCAAAAAAGATATATACAATGATGAAAATAGCTCTGATGCCTCATTCATTATTTGGGAACTCAATCACCAGTTGAGAGAATCTGTCACCACATTCCCTTTCCCATGATTATAGACCATCTGTAAGTCATCGTTCTAGAGATTCTCTAGCCAAAACCTCTGAATCATGTTTAAATACTTTTGGGAAAATTTATACTTGGGACACTTGTTGTGAGAGTAGATGGTTAACTGATTTCCATTAGGTAGTGTCAACACATCTTCAATGCAAAGACTACCACTTCCATCTCAAGATCATGGGTTGCATAGTTCTTCTCATGCTACCTCAATAGGTGTGAACCATATGCAATCACTACTTTCCCCTACATCAGGAAAAAACCATCCTTGGTCTCTAATGCATTATAGAACACCAAATACTCAACACCCTCCTCAGGTAATCTCTAGAAGAGAGCACCTTTCAACCTAAGTCTCTATTTATGAAATCACACCTGGTACATCTCTATACACAAGAAATGATTCCACTTCCCATTAAAGGCTTTCAAGGGTGATGCTACCATAGAAAAGTTAGGTAAAAACATTAGATAGTATCTTTACATCAAAATGATACCTTGCTCCTTAGTAACACTTTTTAGTGGCTCCCATGAAAGCACTGCCTCAATCTTCTCCAAATCTAATTCCACTCCAGCCTATAAAATGTTGTGTCCCAGAATGTGGAACTCTCAAAACCATAATTTATACTTAAATAGATTCCCATGAAGATGTTTTTATGAGAGTGTGTCTAGGACCATCCTCTTGTGTTTCATGTGCTCCTCCTTAGACTCCAAGTACACTAGTATTTCATCAATGATGATAATGACAAACTAGTCTAAGTAAGGATATACAATCATGTTCATGATTCCCAAGAACACTACTGGGGTGTTATTCATTTAAAACAAAATCTCTATGTACTTTTAATGTCTATATCAACATCATAAATCCATCATTGGGATGTCCTCATACACTACATAAAGATGGTGATATCCAAATCTGATGTATATCTTTGAAAACAAACTCACTCCCTTAAACAGATCAAATATGATGTCAATCCTTGTTAGTGGATAATTATTCTTTTGAGTCACCTAATCTGGGAACTAGAAGTCCACACATAATCTATGGATCCCTTATTCCTTCTAGAAAAAACAACATAGGGGCTGGCCACAGTGAAACACTACGTCTCAAAAAACAATTTCCCTACAAGTCCTCCAGCTGTACCCTTAACTCATGAATCTCTACAATAGCCATCTGATATATTGATGTAGATATTGGTGTTGTCCAGCCATATAGATCAATGTATAAATTCACCTCCCCTTTAAAAGTTAATCCTTGAACATATTTAGAAAATAAGCCCTCATAATTTTCAACCACTGTAGGAAATTGAGGAATCACCTCATCCACTGTACTGAGGGTCATTCGGGCCAACTGATGTGCAATCTGTTTCACCCTCTTATGTGCTAGTGTATCATCAACTACGTGGGTATCCTTTTTGATGACCAAGGAAAACTAGGTCCAATCATTGAATACAAACCACACTATGGGCCTAAAATAGTCAATATGGGCATGGACTATAGATAATAAGTCAATACAAAGGATTACTTCGTAAGGTCACAATGCTGCCCCACAAGAGATCCCAATTGAAACCCCCAACCCCAAGAGTAAGGGCACACCTTCATTACCAGTGTGTGATTATCAAATATCCTCCAGTAAGAGTGTCTAATCCTAGGGATCAAGTCAAATTTTCCACTTAAATATCTATGTCTCCATCTAGGGTCGTGGTGAAAAAAGACTGACTGAACCTCTTTTCTATCAAAAATACTTCATGGGTGGAAAAGATACAAATCGTACCTCTAATCATATTTGGTGAATTGGGGTTGTAAACCTTCATCACCTGAATCTTCCCTCATCCATATCCACCAAAACCCAAACCCTTTGTGGACCACCTGGGCGTGGTGGTGGTAGTATCATAAACCTTCACCCACCTCATACAGCCCATCTAGCTCCTCTTCTACAACCTCTTCTTGGTCGAACACCCTGTTCCTTCCTTCACCTCTTCATGGGAAGTCCATCAAACATATGTTGATAATTTATATGGAGAGTTAGGAAATCTTGAGCCATGTGTCCCCAAACACCACATGAGTAACATAACCTATCCTTTGGTTGAATCTCTCGTCCCCGAGAGCCTTGCACCAAGGACACCATGTCTTAGGTATATACCTTAAACTTTATGATATTCTTGGATCAATGGGTTAGCTATCGACTACCTACTATTGATGATTCGTCTACCTGACGCCCAGTTGTAGCTTTTATTATCGGTGTCTGCTCCTCCGGAAATCTATATACTAAAAGAGTTCACTTCATTACCCTTGAATATGTCAAGAATGCCAAGGGAAATCATGGATTCCATGATCTCTTGACGGAGAACATGATCGATGGTTTGTGACATGAAGAATGGATCCCATACTACATCCATGGAGTAGTGACAATGATCCATAAATCACGTTGAGTACTCTTCTATTGTCTAGATGCACAGTTGTAGATACAGTAGCTTCTCTATATACATGGGCGTAACATTGCTTAAATGAACTTTTCCAAAAATAGGCACACAATGTTTTCCCAATAGATATTTGTCTCATCATTCATCTAGATCACTAAGCTCCACCATCTCCCTAATGAGCCTTGTACAATATGTGTACCTAGGACTCCCATTGTATCCAGAGGTGTCCTCCCTAGGTGAAACACATGTGTAACTGTCTCTATCCAATCCATGGTTATTTGGGGGTCTTGCTCATGCATAAACCTAGGAGGTTGCTGCCTCTGGAACTCAAGAAACACACTCAGCCTACATGAGTCATCTACTGGTACTGATGGTAGTAACTGCTACTCTCCAAGAAGTTATATCACTGGTAGACCTCTTGGAGGTGCTATATTTGATACTGGTTCCCTTAGGTATGCCTCATCGTTAGGTGGATCATAATCATGATCACACATATGAATCATGGATGACTGTCTATATAGAGTCATCCTCAAATAGATCAAAATGTTACACAATCCATAGAGTATTCCTGGTGAGCTGACACTGACTTAAGAAGGCTATGAGAACACACTCAATCAGATATGATTCATGTACCAATCATTTTTCCTCTCAACTACTTTTTTCATGTACTGAGTCAAAAAACAGAATTCATAGCCATGGTGTATGGATAAGTCGATTGTTTCACCAAAACATGAGTCCCTGGTCCAAATTGTAAACTCAAAACAATTAAAACTATTTCTAAAAACCAATCTCACAGACTCTTGGTTGTTTAGGTACAACCAACCTAATCTGATACCACTCTATCAGGACTCGTCCCTCGGGGCCTATTCAATGTCTTCCCAAAGCCTACCCCCAAAAGTTCATGGGTAGGGTACTAGTTCCAAGTAGGTATATCCCAAAAATTAGAGGAATTTTCCTTTGAACTTGTACACATGCACAAGTAAGCAAGAAAAAGTGTTGAACTGAAACCAGAAAGTAAACATATATGCATAGCACTATAATACCAACAATAAAGTATGAGTACAAAACATGAATTCAAATGTGGCCATATTACAAGAAAAACCAAAAGGGAATGTACAAGCTCCTCAAATTCATCAACAAAAAACCATACTTGAAGGGTAGCTATGAGAGAAGCTATTAGAAGTTTCCGAAGCACAACTCATCTATCAGGCCTCTCAATAAGAACCACTAGGCCCCATTCCACAATAAACTCTATCAATTTGTCGATCATTTGTACAAGAAACGACCTGTGTAGGAATAACCCAAGAAGGGGTGATAAAAACAATACTTAGAAGGGACCCCGAATCCAAAAAAACAATAAAAATAAAAAATACAACAAGTAAACCATAATGAAAGAACACGAAATACACCATGAAGGAAACACAAAAAGTACACCATTAAGGAAACACAAAAGTTTCGTCAACATGGTCATCTCACATGGGTACAAGTCTAATGCATGATAAGAAATATTTCCAGTTGTATACCGTAGATCCCTTTGTCACTATGACATTAGAAGTGTCAAAATTGCACAGATCGTCTCTTTCACATTGAGAGATAATAGTGCACATAGTGTCGATGGCACACGAAGTGTTAGAGGCACACGAAGTGGTGGTGGTGCACAGAGAGGTGGTGGCACCTTGAGAAGTAATGGTGTCAGTGATGTCAATGGAATAGTGAGAGTTGATTTTGAATGGATCTTCAATGGAACATGGATCATAGATGGTTCATAAATTCCCCCAAGTCACGCAGTCACAACAAGAAGCAAGATTCTTCTCATAGTGCACTTTCTCCAAGAGAACTAAGTACTCAATCAATTAGTTAGTAAATCAACATCCAGAAAAACTCACATAGAGTATCTAAAAAGGAACTCCCCATCTCAGGGGTCCCAATGTCGTAAACGAATCTTCAAATAGACACATGGTTTTAAAGATATGACTTATTTAGAAAAGATGGCCTGATCCAATTCGGGTCTGACCGGACTGACCCAACCTGACTCGGTACGTTGGACATAAACCAACCTAGTTGTTGTCGGCCAGCATGAACTACAATAGGCCGTCGGATACTGGGTCATGTGTTTCAAACCTATAAGATGTCAGAGCTACCCAGATTACCCAACCCAACCCACAGCATACAAGGTATCTCCATTAGCGCACGACTCTGTCTTGTGCTCCCAGTCAACACAGTAGCCACATTCAATGAAGATTTAACCACCTACCATCTCCTTATCCATGGATTCTACTGACTCGGGTTCCACAGAAACCCTACCACATTCTTGCCTCCATTGAACACATATTTGTTTATGTCGGTGGCAGATGCCACCACAGGCTCCTCCTATAGTGCAGTCCCACTGGACAGTGGCTATGTGCCCCACCAGAACCCTACCTCTCACTGGTCTGCCTAATATCATCATTGCTAGTCGCTCTTCCAAAGGCCCACGATTTGTTGATCCCTGTTTCATTAGCTGATTCTTTCCTTCTATGCTATCATCACTCCTCCATAATGTCATTTTAGATCACATCCTTCGATCTCATATCGTTTCACCATGGATCGTGCATGAAAAAATCGATCAATCCCATAGGGTTTCAAAGGGTGAAGAACTAAAAATGAACAATGTAAATTTAAGGGGGTGATTTATGAACATGAATAATATAATGGATCTTCATCTTGTTCATTCAGGCTTGATCTATTCATGTTAGCAGGATCACAAAGAAACCAATAGCTGAATAATCACCATGATCTGTTCCCTTTAATTGCATAATAATTGTCCCACCCATATGTATGATTGAACCATCATTCATCCTATTCATGGGTTGGTCCACATTTATCAATCAGCTATAATAAGGGGAATATAATTCATGAAGAGTTCTACACACTACCTCGATAATTAGACCAATTTTTTATGAAAAGCAGAGGTCTATGTCGGTGTTGATCATTAATCTGCCGACATTCATCATCATAAAGAGAGCTTCCTTATCCTTGACATATGAGAATTTTAGTGTTATTGTGTTAAAACTGAGTTCCTCTAAAATGTATTATAAAAAAGGAAACTACCACTGTGTCAACACATAACATCCAAATAAAATATTATTATTACATATTCTAATGGCTTTTATGTCAAAAAAATAAAATGCACCCTCGACCTGTGATGGTCGAGGATAGGCCCCACCCAAGGTGAAGTAAATGTTCTATACACATTGGTTCCCTCATATGTAAAAGGATGGAAAATGTTTAGTTGTTATTCCAGTTTAATGAAAAACATCCCAAATATTTTAATTAAAAGCTGAACATGATTCAACGAGCACACTAGGCCACATAATCTCATACCATCTCAGTTCCTGGACTCAATATTTTCCCAATTAATTTGTGAAAATAATATTGGTAGATATCTAAGCCATTAAAATTATATTCTGTTTTATCCAATGAGATATAAACCTTTACGCAATGCATTGGAGGGAGTTTTAGGTCCCACTCATTATATAATGAAAATCTTATCTATGTGGTCTACAAGACCATAAAACATTCATCATATCATAACCCATGGAATAAAATGGGTATAATTAGTACTCTAATATATCATGACATGTGTAAATGAGACATGTTTCTTAATCACTTCATCATTTAACCACCCATAGAGGAAAAATGGGTTTCAAAATAATTTTATCATGGTGACCCATATAAATGAAATGGTTTTACTGAACATATTGTCATCATAAACCATTAAAATAATGAATATGAGTGGAATCAAAGGCTTATATAACTAGTAATGAATACGTTACATCAAAGGATGTTATCTTATATTTTAAATTAATTTGAAATATAAATCACATGTAACATTACACGGGGAATATAAATTTTCTTTGAAAATCAATTTTTAAAACATAAAATCTTTTGGTAATAATTTTATTTTAAAATATTCATGATTAACATGAATTGTAATGTTTAATAAATATTTAAAACCATTATTATGTAAAATACCATTTCCACATTAAAAATACTTTTAAAACATAAAACAATTTAAACTATATTTAAATTTGAAAATAACCTTGAATACACATAATGGGATCTTCCATGGAAAAAAATGTTCATGAGAACATGATGTTTAATTTATGTTGTATATGTAAAAATTATTCCATTATAGTATTTGGTAAATTCAAATTTGGAATTGTTTATAAATTTACAAGAATATTTATTTCCAAACATTTTTTTAAAATGTATAACATGCGATAAACATCTTTTAAAAATTATAGTATAATAATTAAAATTTTGAAATTTTTTTTAGAAAACATTGTTTTGGAAATAAAATACATGTAATGAAACAAGTAAAAAACTAATACACATATTTTAACCAAAATAGATGGGTATCCAATAAACTTGGATAATGGTTCCCTTTATTTATACTGTCAAGAAAGTATGTCTTTCTTTAGTAAGGAAATTAATTTAAATGATTGTCAACTTATCTATTTGTCTATCCCCACCATCCCTCAATCCAATTGATCTGATTTTTTTCTTACTATCATAGTATGACCTTGAACAATAAGATAAATATCTCTAGCCTCCCAACCTTAGAATCCATTGATTTTATTCACACATTGAGATAAACCAAAATATTAAAACAAAAAAATCTTAAGAAGGAATCCTAATATGGATTTTATAAGAAGAAATCTCTCTAAATAAATACATGATTCTGAGAACAATTTATTCTGGATTTTTAGAATTTAGAAAAATCAGGACTGATATTAATCAACCAACCACTTAAAAATCTTCAACTAAATGTTTATTTATAAAAAATACCAACAATACATATTTCCATCCCAACAGAAATATTTCTCTATGTATGTTGCAACGACTTGGAAAAAAGGCACCCCAATGGTTATATCTAAATAGAATGTTTGACATCATCTTGTTTTAAACTATTACAGTGTAAAAGTTACACCATTATGACATAAATTATTTTTCTTTATTAAGAATTTATAATTTAGTCAATCTTATAGATTTATTTACATATATCATTATGATGATCTTTATAAATGTGGATCCATTGTTTATCAGTTCTGATATAAATCTGATTATAAAAACTATTCATGGGTGAAACACAAGAAATTATGTCTTATAACTAATCTGATAAGGTGAATCTGATTGTTCTCAGTTCCATGTTCATTAAAATAATCATAATGGAGAAAGTTACTATTATTTGATGAATAATTTTGAACTGTTTTTATGTATGGTAAATAGATAAATTTTATATAAAAAATTTAAAAGACTTTTTACATGAATATAATAATAATCAGTTTGTTAATAATGTGTTTGTGATTTCCAAAACTAAAGGATAAGAAAAACTCATAAGTAAAACTTTTGACTCAATAATCTACCACTTTTTGGAATGAACAATTCAAAAATCATAAATATGATAAAATTTGAAAAACAAATATAGTGTTATCTTTAATGTACGTCATATTAAAAAATAAAAACTGATAATTATATCCCTTTAATATTAGGATTTATTTGAAATGATTTATAAATATGACTATCTCCCCCAACATCTTTGGTTTCTTAGAAATTTTTTCTTGTAGTGTTTTTCCTCCAATATTTTCAACAATATGCTTTTTTTTCTTTATCAAAATCATATTTCATCCTCTTGAGAGTATCATCACTAATGAGAAGAATTCTCATTTTTTCCATCTTTGACATATTTGAAACAATAAAAGAATTCATACACATAGGAAATAACTTTGAAAACGCTGCTAAGGGAATTGATAAGCCTCCTTTTAAAATACATGAATCTTTCATCACATTCTTTATTCCAAGAAAAAATGAATCCCTTCTGATTTATCATGGTAAGAGCATCTAATTATGATGATAAATTTCACAAATATTTTCAATAATAAACATCTTACCCTAGGAAACTATGTATATCTATAAAAAATGTTGGCCTCACTCATCCATGGATTTAATTTTTCTTTTATAGACACATATATATCCCATTTCTTGTGATGATATTCCCAAATAATTAGACATCCTTCAGCTGGATCTCACACATGTTGTACATGGGATAAATCGTCTCCTTTAAAAAGGTCTTTAGCATAGTTTTGAAATGAACCTCATGGACATCATTTATTTTTTAGTAAATTTGGATATCATCTAGAAATACTACCCCAAAATTTTTAACATAATCTCTAAAGGAACTATTAATTATGTCCATGAATACTGCTGGATAATTAGTGAGAATGAATGGAATCACTATGAACATATATTTCTCATACCTTATATGAGAATCTGTCTTGGGGGTATTTTCCTTCTTCACCCTAACTTGATAATATCCTAACTGAAGATCCACCTTAGAGAAGTATATTTCTCCATGTAGTTGATCAAACAATTCATCGGTCTATGGTTGGGGATACTTGTTCTTTATTCCTATCTTGTTGAGATCCCAATAATGAATGCAATGTTGTATTGACCCATACTTATTATTGAGGTGGAGGACTATTGCACCACATTGTGAAGTACGTGGGAAAATAAACCCCTTATCTTAATTCTCCTATAATTGTTTCTTTAGCACGTCAATTTCCACAATGTCCATTTTTTGGATTACTTATATTTTAGAAATTCTATAGGTATAACATTGATTGAAAATTCAAGCCACCTTGTAGGAGAACGAACAGTAAATTACTCAGGAAACACATTAGTGTATTCCCTCACAATTATAATATTTCTTGGGTGATCCATTCCATAGACAAAAACATTTGAGAAAAATTTTCATTGCCATAGGAAAATAATATCTATTCTTTGGATTATTGTGTTAAATAATATTCATAATTCTCCTAAAACTTGTACAGAATTAGGGGGTCAATTCATTATATTGGGAGTCATTTCCTTCTCTTGAAAATTTTTGTTAGATCTATATAATAAAATCTAATCCATTTTCATAATTTCTTGAAATTACACAAAGGTAAGTATAATGTTGTTTTCACTGAATTATAACCCCTAAATTATGACAGAAAAGAATTTTTTTACATGGGCTGAAATAATATCCCCATCTACCATATTCACTGACATATCTACATCTATTCTTGTTGGTGGTGTTTGAATTGTTATACTAAACTTTTGTGATATGAATGAATAAGTAGAAACAAAATAAAAAATTGTGTTCATTATTATATAAAGAATAACTAGTGTACTTATCACAAGTTCATTGTCAACATTCACTTTAGTGGAAAGGACGGAAAAAGTTCTCCCTTACATCCTATTCAGATTCTTGTTTCCGAAAAAATACTTGGATTATGTAATTGGTATGAGAAGTACCCCAGTTCCTTGCAGTTGTAGCATTGAACAATGTGTATTTTGTTGAATGGAGCATTCCTTTCCTCTGTCATGTTAGACAGATTTTCTAATAGGAAATTATTAGCTATGTTTCCTTCCTTCCCACACCTTAAAATATTATTCATCCATGATAGGAAATTTATACGGTGCTTCTTTACACACATTTGGAATATTTGATGATAAATTTTTTTATCACTACTAGATCTAGCATTGGTACCACTTGAATTAAACTCTTCTTTCCGCTTTATATACCTTTGATACCCTTTATATTATATGGTCACCATTTTGACACTAAGGGAACATCAAAAAATTTATTCATAGCTATCATAGTCACATATCTCCATTTCTTTTTGTAGAATAGGTTTTGTCCCACCAAAGTAGAGGTCAACCTTTCGTTAGTGGGTAACGACAAAAATGATGGCATATAATCCAATATTATAATGTTTTCATCATATACCCCAATAGACTCTTTATCCTTTTGAACCTGTATAAGGATATGCCATTCTATTTTATGATAGATAGTGTGAAGAAAATATTAATCGATTAAATTTTTCCAGAATATATTCCACTCCATTTCTTCTGATATATTCCTTAAGCTTCGTATTGTTGATCAATGTCCACCACTGATAATATTCTCCCTCTATATGATAAAAATATAATAGATCCTTGTCTTTCCCAAAACATCGAAGGATGGAGAATAACTTTTCAGTGGGTTTGATATGATGTTCAATAATTAAGGGATCAGATGATCCATTGAATGTAAGAGGCATTTTTCACATAAAGTCCTCGATTGCATATTTTTCTCCATTTGGGGGGGGGGGTTTAGGAACTCATTTTGATCTATTTATATATATAACATGAGTTAATTGAGAGTGTATCATGAAAACCATTGTGACTCATTCTCCTATTGGTTTGGGTATCTCTTTGGGGAAATCATAACATTTACCATCACATTGATTGTTTACTCGATTTCTCCTATTTCTATCCATTTTCCAAAATAAAAGTAAAATTACTAATGGGAAATTTAAAAAACTTTATTGAGAAAGTGTAATACAATAACGTTAAAGGTATAACATTTAAATTATATTTATCTCATTATCATATATGTTTATGACATTAATGAATGTTCTTCGTGATCTATTTCCGAACATATATTCTTAATGGAATATTTTTATTATTCCCATAATAATGGTTCATAATGAAGTTATAAATTCACCAAATCATTTAACCTAGGAGTGTCAAACCATGTACATCGTACAACCCATTTTCTTGTACCGGGAAACCCCATGTCAATCCCAGAACACCTTGTCAATGTAGTTACTCCAAGGTACATTTATGCGAGAACCACATCCACTTGTAGTATCAAGATAGGGATGAATTTTTTATAAACCCTATTCTTTATAATTACCGTAATTTTGGGATGTTTTCCTACACATAGTATTATACCTACATATTTCACTTGATTTCTCTAATCCTAATCAAAAAACTAGTCTTTTTTATAATATCAATTATAAAAAGCTCACTCTTTATCAAACATTAATATTTGATTTATTAAATTAAATTAAATTAAATACAACTCAAATATCATTAATTTTAGTGTATTTTGGAATTAGATACAAAATATATCATCATGAACATGGGATACAATGACATTGTAAAAAAAATCCCTAACATACTTTTATTAAAAACTTCTTTAACATGATCAAAATACTCTTTTGAACATAAAACTCTATGAGATGACTTGGGGACATACATATAAAAGGGGTGACCAATGAATACCATTAAGGGAATGAAAATGGAAAATGTGATACATGTTATACAATAGGAATATCAATGAGGAATAAAATGAACATGAAGAACAAGGGATGGTATAACATGATAATCATAACATGGGAAATGTGAAACAACTTAAATCAATGATTCATTAACATAATTCAGGGATAAAACAAAAAAAAATAATTTTTGAAAAATTCCCATAAATAAATCAGGTACAACCCTGTTCCATCATGAAATTTCATGTTACTATACAATACCCAATGTATTGGAGCATTATCTGGGTGAACCCATCATAATCATTACATTTTCCTACGTAAGTGTGCCACACAGATCATATGACATGGAATCATTTTTCATCATAATTTATTCAAGGATCATGGAATTTTAAACACATTAAAAAAAGTCCCCAATAAATATTTATATGTTCATAATGGTTAATACCTTTTATAGAACAATGGGTATGGTATAAACTACACAATTGTTTTGGTATGGAAAATCACGGGGGAATTTCTATAGAATAATAGTGTTGCCAAAAAATTAATAAAAAAGGTATGTTAGAGAAAAATAGGTTTATAAATATTTGGAAATAAAATGAGAAGTATAAGGTATATGAAAAATCATATCCCAAAATTAGAAATGTTTCAATATAAGGAATATGTTCATAAAGAAACTTGAATAAAGAAAATAATCCATATGAAAATCTAGCAAGTTATCGGTGTACATAAAGGATCATTGGGGGATTAAAGAAAGTTAATGGAAGATATAATCATATACACAAAAAAATTGTTATTTTAAATATTTAATATCATATCCCATCATAATTAAATGAAAATTAAAAGACATAACATAAAAGGAGTGCTTGATAAAAGAGGATAGTGGAAGATCCCTTTCTTGAGTATGCGACTCCACATGCTTATGAGGGGATTAATAAAGCAATTAGGGCACCATGGGAGGACTCTTGGGAGTGGAATGAATGGTGTGGATGTGATAAAATGAGTTTTGGTGATAATAAATGGTAGATTTTGTGGGGTTATAAAGGAAATGAAGTGTATTTCTTTATTATGTTGGTTTTGGACTCTAAATAATAAAATAATAGAAAAAAAAACCATCCCATGGATTTTACAGTGGTTTATACAAAAGGGGAATGTTTATTAATTATTTTAGGAGTTTACTTATAGAACATATTAAAATATTAACCTTGATGATGTTGAAGTAGGTCACACTATTAATGAAATAATCTTAAAATCATAAAATATATTATATGTCTAGGATGATACATACTGGATTTATAAAATAAATAAAATAAACATAAAATAAAATTATCCTAAAGATAAACATATATTTGGTTGTGGATATCATTCTTTATTACTTATTACATCTCTTTTTTGGGTCACCATGATGTCATAAAACACAAATTATATTTATTTGGTATTTAATTTTTACCTGAAAATGAGACTCTCCCAAAAAAATTTGAAAAATATTTCACTAAACAATTTCAACATCCTAATTTCCCAAAAAAATATTATTTTTATCTAACAAGTTTCCAAAAATTTGAATATTCAATTTTAATATAAAAATTGACCTTTATTGGAAATGAAGTGTTTTTTACCATAACATTTCTTTACCCTTATAAATATTAAATTAGACATCATAAAAAATATATAATCATTTAAATTTAATGAAAATTATTTAATAATATAATTTTATTAAAATTTTATTTATTTACAAAATGAGTTTATTCATCTAAATATATATCTTAATTAAACTTGAATATTAACCAAAACAAATATTTATTATTTATTGAATAAAAATAAAAATAATTTATAATGTAACAGTAATATGATAGAAATATATTCATTATTTTGAAATAAATAATATACATATAGAAATTTCTAGGTTCTTGTAATATATATCTTTATGACACTACTAAATGCCCAATGGGTAACATGTGTGATGGTGTTACTTTCATGGGGAGGCTCATCGAACATGGTTTGGGTCATGACCTCAATGAGCTTGAACCTCTCCCATAAATGGTTTTTCTCATTCTTATGTTCTTTGATTTTATCTTGTGTTTGGTCAAGGGAAAATCCTGGAAATGCTATCTCCCTCAAAAGATCTTATAAATGGGATTAATAGGGTATGATCTTACTAGTTGAATCCATAACATTCTTTTTCTATTAGAATTGTATTTTTTATGACCCGTTATTTTTCTAATCATGTAATTACTATTCAACAACTATATTATAAATATTAATGATTAATAATGGTAAATTAAATACAATGTTTATAATAAGAAAAAAATAAGTGAATGTTTTTTCTATAACCATATTATGTAATAAGAAATTTAATAAAAATTCAATATGAATTTTTTTATAGCAGTTCAGGTCATTATAGAACGAGATATGGGTTTTTTTAAATAGACATATTCCTTCCATTCCTTCGGTATTTTTTTAAAAATATCCATAGCTACATCAAATTAATTTTCTTTTAAAATCATTGATATATATAGCTAATGTTGGTCTTTTGATATTATAATTTTTGTCTCTAGATGGTTGGTTTTTATATTTCGATTATTATACTATGACTCCTAGAATATCTCTTCAAATGCAGTTGAGGATGTTGTGAGATATGTTAGTCAAGAAAATCCTCTCGTGGACCCTTCTATCATTGAATTGTAATCCATACTATTCAGAATCTAGGTCATGCATGTGTCAAGAACATAAGATGAGTGGTCGGCCATATCATGGAATTAAGAATGAATAATCAACCTATCATCCATTGTGACAAATGACCCCCATGAATTTGAGGATTTTAATGAGTGGATTGATAGGTTATTATAATTTCTGGAGACTCTTGAGGAATCTATGGTGGGTTTTTCTACATTCGAATTAGAGGAACCAAACATAGTTCTAAAACAATCATAAATGGAATTTATTTTATCCTCACAATAAACCATTACAACCTATGGAAAATATTACGAAAGAAAAAATTTGATCTCAAATTCTCTATGAGGGTAATGAATGGAGATATGTAAAAATAATCATGAACGATAGGGTTTGAGAACCTGGTAAAAACATTAAAAGGTCATACACTATATATCAAAGATAAAATAAAATAGTCATGACATATATATTGGATGTTAATAAGATATGATTCAAAAGGGAATCAAGAGAATAATCCACGACTACATAAAATAATAATAATACATTAAATTTTTGAAAAAATTAAATATAAAAATTGATTTCCACTATATTCAAGGTATCACATTCTTGGGAATATTAGTGGTATGGGTTCATTATCCAAACTATATTCGTAATAAATGTTCAATCATAATACCATATTAGTGGATACCACCCCTTACTATATTGGGTTCACTCCCTATTCCATCATTGTACTATTGATCTATGTTCTTGTCCCATTCATGTCATATATTATTGAACCAAGTTCACTTCTTATTACATCCCTGTCATACTCAACCGAGTTCACTCCTCATTCAAGCCCTATCATACTGATCTATGTTAACTCCTTATTCCACCCCTTCATGATGAACAGATTTCACTCCTTATCTGATATATGTCATACTAAAATGAGTTCACCCCCCATTATAGCCCTATCATACTCAACTGAGTTCACAACTAAATTTAGTTCAATCATATTTAACCAATTTCACATCTCATTACATCCTTGTTATATTGAACCGAGTTCACTCTGAGTTCTAGCCCTGTCATACTCTTGAAATATGAATTTTCCCCCAATGAATTGGAGGGAGATATAGATCCCCCTAGTCACATTATAAAATGAAACACCACTCTTCCAGAAATTTAGAACACATTCATCATATCATGACCCATAAAAAGAGTTGGGTTTAATAATTATGATATCATGACCTATGAAATCAAATGGATATTATAAAACCATTATCCAATAGAAACCTTTTGAAATGATACAAACTTCATAATAATTTTATTATAGAATAAAACATGTAAATAAGTGTCTTTAATAATCATTTTATTATGGTTTAACCTGTAGAATAGAAAAGGGTTTTATAAAAAAATTCATAATAAAAAAATCATTCATGTAATGAATAAGAGTGGTGTCATTAAATCATATGCCCATAAAAGAATAATATCTATATAATTATTTCATCATATATTGATGATTATTTTTAAATGATCATATGGGAAATTTATTGAGGTAAATAATCAAAAATTATTTAAAAGTGTCTCATACCACTTTGAAACATTTTAATCATTATCCCCCAAAAAAATAACATTAAATAAATAAGATAATATCCTAAAAATCATCTTATTCAAGATATAACATGTAAATATAAATTATATACACATCATAGAATAATATAGGTATCAAACATGGCTTGTGTCTCAAGGAATGAAAAGGGATACAAAATTACTTTACCGATTTGGAAACATTTGAATGATAAACTCCATAAAAGAGAGATCATCAAATGGATATATAAATACCAATAAATTTATGAATAATAATTATAAAATAAATTCATATGTATTATATACACCTAAAAAGAATAATTTTGTTAACATGGAATAAGTATCTTAGAAATAAAATATAAATTAGAAATCTCCTTAATACATGACTATCTTGAGTACTGACTTTCATTGGACAAATTAGGACGTCCTCTTATTTGGGTAAATTATTTTGGTTTTCCCCAAAGAAATTTAATTGATGTATTTCATCACAAAAATAGGCTTCTAGGATTAAGGTATGGATTTTGTGAGAATATTTTGGTAGGGGTAGGCTGAGCCAAATGGTCATGAGAGCTGTAAAAATTGTGGGAAGCGGGGAGGCCATTTACAAGTTGGGGAAGGAAAAATGGTTATTCTTAATAATATGCGATTTCAATCCATGTATAAATTTTACTCAAAGGGTTAAAAAATCGACCATTATAGATTCTTATAGGCTTCATGTTCAAAATATTTCTAGAAAATAATTTTTAGACAAGTTTAGGTCCATTTTATACCATATTTTCTATGTTTAGTCCTTAATTATACAAATTTTTAACTTAATCGCTATAATTAATTTTAATTATCTTCACTAACATTATTTGTAAAAAACAAAATTTTTACCATATTATACATTATAAATTATGATTATTCAAAATATGGAATCCATTTTTCAAAATGATAATCGCTAAAGTGGGAAAAGTTATATTAAAATTATCCAGTATATGGGATGAGAAGACATGTTTGAAAGTGAAAAAGTTACAAAGGATGAAATGTATATATATATTTTTTCACTATAATATTATTTTTAATTACATAAATTGGATTAATTTATGTTTATTTTAACTAATTATAATTTAAAACAAAAATTTAAATAATTAATAAATATAAATAAATTAGATGAAAAATGTGTTTTCAATTAAAATTAAGTGTTTTTCACCATTCATCAAAACATTAAAATTCTAAAAAATATATATTATCCCAAAGTAAATTTTAATATCACACTATACAGAAATTATCTTTTCCTTTCATCTATAAATTATAAATGTGTTAAAAATTAGATTTTAAATTAGTTATCACTTAAAAAATGCTAAAATTACCTTTTAGAAAAAAACATTTTTTAATTCATTTAATTTGATATACTCATGTATTATTACAATAAAATATATTGGAAAAGATTAAAAAATATTTATATAATGTATATTATATAATTTTTTATGATTAAAATCCATAAATTTGATTTAAGAAATAATTTTTTTTTGTAATGTGATAATAAGTTTCCTTAGAAAATTAATTTCATTATTTTCAAATAGTTCTTATATTCATTTATACCTAATAGATAACTAAATAATTAAATTTAAAACCATGTCTAAATATTATTTTCAAAATTTATTTAATCATGTTGAAAATATTCATTCTATCACCCACGTGATACTTATTTTAATATTTTAATAAAAATGTTAAAAATATATTTTCGTTTGGAAAAACTCAATGTTACGTGTAGCATAAGTAATCAAGAGGACTTGGTATTGTGTGTAATATAAGTTGAACATAGAGTTGAGTTTATCAAAATCTAATATAATTATTTATTTAGTGCAAGATTTACTTTTTGTTATGTTTAACACAAGAAAAACATTGTTCCATCAAATAAACAAATCTAAATTTATTGTTGTGTTAAATAAAAAATACCAAAACATTAAAAATAATTAGAATTAAATATTTCAAAAAAATGGGGTGATACATTCTAACCCCATTAAGTGAAATTTTTCCATGACATTAGTTTGGGTTATCAAATTTTTAATACATTAATAATCATTTCATATAAACCCACATTGTAAAAATAAATAGCAAAACATCATATAAAATAAGACAGTTGGATCCCTAGAAGTTACCCAAAGTGACTCATAACTATGTTTCAATATATGAGAAATTTTCTGGTCATGAATTGTTAAATTTCCACTTCACCTCTTACTCTAAAAAATAAGGTGTTTTTTCTGTTAATATAACACTAATAGATCATGAGATCCAAGTTAAGTCATCCAATCAATATTTATTTTCCATATAAACAAATTGGATAATAAATGTTATCTGATATTCATAAATTTTCACATTGTGATATCATACTCAAATAAAAAAAAATCATGTTAGGTTTGACAATAAAAATTCTACAAATTATTAACCATATAACGCTTCCAAAATAATAGAATCCAAAACAATATATATAAGGTCACTAACTACCTCAAAAATATATTCACATTGATCCCCATGTTTCATAAAGTTATTATTGGTTTCCAAGTACCAATTATGTTAATATCATTATTCTCTTTCATGTACGACACTGTAATAACATTGATTACCATAAAACCTTATTATAAACATGAATTATTTCTTATTCCAATGATTATTGGGTAAATTAGATCAATACATAAAAAAATTAAACTTCATAAATGATAACATAGAAAACATTCATAATTAATTCTTTATCAGTTATATGTTCATAATTAATATTGAATATAATTTATCCAAATCAATCATCATATTATACATGATTAACATTTCCTTGAGATCGTTTTTTTACTTTATCATCAGCATTTTACATATCCTTTCAAATCCTTAATGAAAAATTTGTATTAAAATTTCTTATAATATTCCATGATTTATATAACATAATTTTTAAATTCCAAAATATAAATACATCATTCATCCCACTTCATTCTCAAATAGATAACTGAGATTCATCATTTTATTCTATAATACACCCATACAAAAATATGAAATATGAATCATGTGTTAAAAATTATCCAACACAATTTAATCATTCTTATCAAAAAAATATTAGAATAACACATATCATTCAAATATCATTCATGGTCTCTTCACCATCAACAGAAAACCCATTACGTGTACCACATTTCTGATTATCATCATTAGCCTTCATCTTAGAACACAAATATTCATAATTCCCATAATTTACGAATTTAAATAATTAATAAATAGATAATAAGTTATATAATCCAATATTCCCATCCATTATGTTAACTAAAAATTTCATTTTCCATTTATTGTATCTTTATTTGTTTTTTTCACAGTCCAAACCTCTTCTTGTTCCTCTAATACATTCACTTGGGTGATTTATTCCACATTCATGACACAAATAGATCTAAATATTCATTCCTCACTGATCTTTATAACCCAAAATCTCACAAAACTCATTAATTATTTTCATTAGCATGTCTGAGACTATGTTAAGGTTTATCTTTTTAATCATTTCTTCTAAAAACGAATTATAAATAATTGAAACATCCTTCATTTTGGTGATCATACCGTTTGATTTATATTGAGAAAATTTTATGCTTCCATCATCATTAACCAATTTCCTTTTAGTTCCCACGGTTGATGAAAATCAGAAATCATAGTGTGAGGAACACTTAACCTAGATGAAAACTACATAATAAATAAAAATCACTTATAGTATGTCTAAATAAAAGGGTATTTCAATAAATCTGAGTATCAAATGGCATATAGTTAGATATATCCTTAGACATATCCTTATAAATATCCATAGGGATATCACTAAATTTTTCTAATCCTATTATCCAATGGAGGACTAAATGTTTTCTCTCATACCAACTGTAGAAACCCTCTCCTTTCATTCATTAACATTAAATAATTTTAACATAATACTTACTATATTAAACAAACAGATTACCAAATATGATATTTTTATAGTTCTTTTGGAAACATGGAACACAAACTTCTAGTTTGGTGAAATATCTTCATTGTTTCCAACAAAAATATTACCCTTTACTAACCCAACATAAAACATTTCTTTAAAACATAGGGAGAAACATAACAAAAGGGTGATATATTTTTCTCAATAAGGGTAAAAAATGGAGATATGTAAGAATTATCATGGACATAAGGGTATGAGATCATTATAATAACCTTATATTGTCATAAACTTCATATCAAAGATCATAAAAATGTGTCATATCATAAAAATTGAAAATTTATAAGATATTAATCATTATAGAATCAAGATCATAATCTATAAAAGCATAACATAAACATAATACATTGGATTGTGGAGGAATCCAAAAAAAAATAAAATTATTTCCATAGTAGTAAAGGGATCACTTAAAAGGAAATCTGAGTGGTATGGGTTCACTCCACAAACCAACTTGTTAGTCAAGGTTCACTCCCAATATCATCTTAGAGAATAAATTCCATTACATAACAAGGTTCACTCTTTAATCCATCTCAATATTACTAAACCAAGTTCATATCATATTCTATCCATGTATAACTGAATTGAGGTCACTTCCTGGTGCTTCCCTGTCATACTGAACCAAGTTCACTCGTTATTCTAGAACTGTCATACTAAATGGATTTAAATCCTCATTACAACCCTGTCATACTAGAATAAGTTAACTCCATACTATATGCCTTCTATATTGAACTAAGTTCACTCATAATTCCATCCATGTCATATTTAACTTAGTTCACACATCATTCCATCCCTACCTTACCTAACCTACATCAATCATTACTCAAACCCTATTATGATGAACTAAGTTCCCTCCCATTTACAATCCTATCATACTCCCTATATAAAAATATTTAATGAATTCATTAGAGAGATATATATTTCCCACCCATCACATATTACTATCAAACATCTATATTCCACTAAATAATTATAAAACTCATCATATCTTGACCCATAAAAATATACGAGTTTAAGAAATTACATATCATAACCCATGAAATGAAAGGGTTATTGTGAAAAATTTATCCTATCATAACATATGGAAAAGTGACCAGAATAACAATAACTGTTTTGTAGATTAATCCATGGTAAAAGTGGGTTTCATAATAATTTTTTCATTTTATAACCCAAGTAAGAGAAATTGATATCCTAATAAACATATCATCATAAAAATAACTCATTTGACGAAAGAATAAGATTTCATTCCTTGAATATTATCCCCAATAAAGAAGAAAATATAACAAAGGATTTCATCTTATATATAAAATATGTTTGAAAGTATGATTTAAAATATTTCTTGAGGAAAATAATCTCTAAACATTTCAATGTGTCTCATAGAACATTGAAAATATTCAATCATAACCCCAATGAAATAATAACATTACAATAGCATATAATATCATTAAATTAAGTTTATTAATGCAACAACATTTAAAAGGGATTTATATTCACATTTTAGAATGTTTTATGTGTATAACATGGCATGTTTCTCAATGAAGGTGAATTGTGTAAAAATTACTTTAACAATTTGGTAACTTTTGAACAAAAAACCCCTTTAAATAGACATCATCAAATGGATATGTAAATGACCATAAAGTTAAGAATACTAATTATAAAATACATCTATGGGGATAATATAATCCACCAATTATAAAAAAATTTAAACATAGTTTATGTCTTGTGGAAATAATTGTGACATGAGAAATCCCCTTAGAATATGAGTAAATTTATCCTTGACTTTCTTGGTACATGTTAAACCCACATATTCATTGGGTAAATCATTTTGGTTTTCACCAAAGGGCATACATGGATGGATTTCTTCCCAAAGTATTCTTTTATGATTAAGCAAGATATTTTGGGAAGTTATTTGCATAGGGTTTGGTTAATCCAAAACAGCATGATATGTATAATGATATGGGAGAGGGGAGGCATTTTACAGTCGGTAAAAGGACTCAATAGATAATATTGAAAATTTTTGACTGCTCCTAATGTTTTAATTATCCATAAAGAGTTTTAAATCAACCACTACAGATCCTCAAAGGTGTAATAGTATATATATGGCCAGCCAATAATTTTTAGACATGTACATGTCCATTTTTACTTCATATATTCTAAGTTTAGTTATTAATTAAGCTCTTTTAAATATTAATCATTGTAATTAATTTTAATTTCATCCACCTGTCTATTAGGTAAAAAATATTTCCCTTATTTTGAAATTATAAATTTTTTTATTTCAAATTTGAAATCCATGATTCCAAATTTGAATCATAGAAGTCGAAAAAACTAAATTAAAATAAATCCTTTTGATGGGATGAGATGATTTATTTTAAAAGTGAAATGGTTAAAACATTTGATCATTTCTTATGTATAATTTAAATGTGAAATTTCTTCCAATTACCTAGACTGTATTAACTTATGTATAATTTATATAATTAAACCTTAAAAACTAATTAAAATAAAATTTGAATATAAATAAATTAGAATAAAGTGATTTTTAATTAAAAATTTGTGTTCTTCACCAGTCATCAAAATATGAAATTTCTTTGAAAAGTATCCAAAATTCACCCAAAGTAAATTTTGATATAAACCATTTGAAAATAATGTATATAATTTCAGATACTAATTATAGATGTGTCAGAAATTATATTTGAAATAGTTCTTCGTAAAAATGTAGTAAAATTTCATAGTAGAAAAATACCACTTTTTTCAAGTAATTAGATTTATTCTTATCCTATGCCTATCAAATATATTTTATTATAATCTAATTTTTTTTAATAATAATAAATATATAAATTTTATGTTAAAAATACTTCATAATTTTTATTATATTAAATTTATTTTGTACATAAAAATGTAGTTTTTGTTGAAAAGTACTTTTAATTTTGAAATAATGCTTACCTTCATTTATTCCTAATTGTTAACCAAAGGATTAATTTTATTTACATGTCTAAATAATATCTTCACAATTTTTTTAATATTATTAATAAATTCCATTAGAATGGATTTGTTATAATTACAGTAATATATTAATAATAACATTACTAGTATATAATAGTGTGGTAACACTCGGCCTTGAGTGTAACACAACATATTGAGGGGACATGGTATTGGGTGTAAAAAAACCAAAAATAGTGTAGCGTATACAAAAATATTATCTAAGAAATTAATGTACTAAAAAATTAACTTAGTGTTTCATATAACACAATCCAAACAAATATATTTTATAAAAAAAATTATGTATTAAAATTTGGGTGAAATGAAATACATAAAAATAATTAAATTAATTTAAAGACAATATTTCAAAACATTCTGGGTTGTTATATGTTTTGGTTGTGTATTGATACAAAGGTGATTGGTGGTGTCCTATATCTCTATCCAGTCATATACAAATTTGAAGAAGTACACTACCCATGATCTTTAGTTGGTAAAAGTTATGTATGCACCAAAAACATGATGTCACTTACTCATTGGAGAGTGGTCTATAGTATATTTTTATAATAAAATAAAAATATATATTTACACTCATACAGATATGATCTTTTGATAGATATATTTATTTGAGTATATCTAAACTTCTTATTTTGATAATTATTATTCTTCTAAGATGGGAATGTAATTGATGATGCATTATGTACAAATTTTCCAACTCAATCATTGAAGTAATTAGTTGAAGAGTGGTCTTTGATGAGTTTGATTTTCCAAGTTGAGTTTGGGAGTGGGAGAAGATGGTGGTTAGGTAAAATTGGATTTGATGAAGGAAGAGTCATCATAATATGAGTGGTATTTTCATTAATATGAACCATAAAACTTCTTTATTCACTTTATAGAAATCTTAAATGGTGGGGATACCTTAGTTGAGTGGTCTCAATCTCTTGGTGTCACTTTGCGATTCCAAATAAGGACTATTGTTCTTATTTCTATGATACTAGAGGTGATGGATAGTGGACACTATTTTTTATGGTCTATGCACCCTAATACTAAAATTATTTATCAGGACATGAGATGTTTTTATTTGTTTCTAGTGATTAGATGGTCTATTACATATTTTATTTCATTTTGAACTATAATTCAATGAATTTAGGAGTAGCATGAGAGACCTGGTGGTTTTTTCATCCCATGAAAATTCTATTATGGAATTCAGAAGAGATATTAATGTAATTAATAATTGGATTACCATGGAATCAAAGTGTAGAAGATATGATTTGGGTGATCATCAATCAACTCACAAAATCAGATCTTTTATTCCCTATTAAGTAGATGATGTATGTGGAGCTGCTCGGGGGGTTGTATGTTCAAGACATTTTTAGTCATCATGGGGTTCCCTCTACAGTTCTCCCTAAATGTTAACCATGGTTCAAATATAGTTCTTAGAGTGGTTTACAATAGGTTATGTGTTTCCGTTAGGAATTGATCATGGCATATCAATCAAAGATGAGTGCGAGAAAGAGATAGGTATCATTTTTCTTGAAGATATGCCTCAAGAATGTGTTCTTAATTTTGGTGGTTCTTGAGAAATTTATTTTACATTGTTAGAGTTTTACAATAAAAATAGTTTTTAGGAATTGATAAATATTGAACAATTTGATTTTTTCCATGGTTCTACATGTATATATCCTATTGTGAAATGATGACTTGGGAGAGTGGTCATTAGTCGGGTTAAGAATTGTTTATAAAATATTGAAAAATGAATAGTTGATCTGGAATAGGTTGATCTTGAAATAGAGTCATCATAAATATTATACATACCATAATAATAATCATCTATTTTTTTAGGTTTTTGATAAAGTTTTAATTAGATTTTTAGCTTAGAAATAATACTATTGGATGGGTAGGATGGGTAGGATGGAAATGAAGATTGTTAGCCACAGTTAGATTGTAGAGTGTCTTTTAATGGTGGTATATCAGTTTAAATTTCCCTCATATTTTAGATCCATCCATTATGAGTTTCATATTTCCTATATAATTCATCATTAAATGGATATTTCCCATGTGATTGAGTGGGAGTATATTGATAATGATTCTAAGACCACTGTGGTTGAGGAGAAAAAATTCAAATTAAGGACTTCCAAGAGAAGGTAATGTGTTCTAAAAAAGTACCTTAGTCTATGTATTTTTGTAGTGTAGATCTGATATCCATGAGATGTGGGAGTATGAGTTATTCATGAAGCATTAGTTGTATTATTTTTTTCATTTTAGGGATATTCATGAATTTATGGGGAAGTAAATCTTTTACGTTGAGTAGAATTGTAAAATCATGTTACCCTATTTAATATATTTATTGAACTGTGTTTTTATCTATTATTCTGGTTTTTCTATTGGTTTTAATTGAAGGAGTCTGTGTCTATTTCTATCAAAAGTTTTAAGTGTATTTTTCATTAGGTTTGAGTCGATTATGAGGCCTTTTTTGAGCTTCTTTACTGAAAAAAATATGCACTACTTGTTATATATATTCATATCATGAAATTGGTTTCACGATGTGAATTCATTTCTGGAAAGGTTCTATGATTCTAGTTTTGAACATGAAAATTTACAATCCTTGATTTCTTTTCATGAAGATAAATTATCGTTATCATGATTTTTAACCCTAGGTTCCATTTTTTAAGCATATTCACTACCCAAGACATTCAAATCATGAATTGAGTATTCAAATCAGTAATTACTCATTACAATTGGTTTTATTTAATCTACACAACTAGATATTAATTTATTTGACATGCAATCCTCCCTCATAAACCCAATGGATGGTTTAGGTGATTTTGTGAGATATATCTCTTTCCTGGTCTCTCTATCTAGTCTTTGATGCATGTGGAATTTTTTTTCTTTTCCATGGTATGTTATATTTCTACTTTACCATTTCTATTGACCGTTGAAGAATTTTTGGATGTGTATTCATAAAGTATTTTGAATGTTGTTTTCTTCTTATCTATCCTTTCCAGTCTTCCGTTGAATATTGTATTTGAGTTGGTGATCTACTTGTTTCCAATTTGAATTGTCCAATGTGGTTTTACACTAATCCTTCGTTAGGTGTCTATATATATGGGGCAAATTATTTAATTACTATAGGTTATTTTTAATTACATTGGTTTATTTAGTTAAAATTAATTATTTTAAATTTGAATTACTTATTGGATGTGATTCTTTTTTAATGGTTTTTCTTTAAAAAATTATTTATGCATGCCGTGTGACTTATTAAATGATTTAAAAATTGGTTATGATTATAAAATGGGTCTCTAAACATAGAATTGGAAGGGATTTGATGTTAATTTTTTTATTAAATGTGAAATTTGTATCTCAATTAATTTCGAATAACATAGCACAGTGGGTAGCCTTGGGTGCAATGGGAATAGAATTTTTGCAATTTGTGTTTGTAATTTAATTTGAGTTTTTATAACCCTTATGTGTCTATTACTACACTAGAATTTATATTGGTTTGATCCACCTTATTCATGGATTGGGTTATATCATTCATTTCATGCACATATTCGTCGAGTTTGGATAAAAAGTGGTGTACTTTTCAATTTATGATTAGTTTATAACATGATGTCATATTTCATAGTTATTTTCTCACATTCTGAACTTATTAATTATCGGTGGATTCTTACAACTTTTCTTTCATATGTGAAATAATTCTAGATTGTGTAAATATGGTATGATTTTACTAAAAACCAATGTAATTTTTTATAAAATGGTTTTACCTTATGAAAAAAATTAAATTGAATTAAATTTTTATTTAGATCTAATGTATTGTTGATATTAGTAATATATTAAATTATTTGTTGTATCCTTCTAAGATTTAGGCTCAATCCCAACTTTTCCTTTAAACTGTTATATATGATGTTTTTCAAGATTTAGGTTAATAGTAGGGAAATATGAGTCATTTTTTTTACCATTTTGTTTTCATCATAGAGGGATGAATTGGTTTTGGTGAATTGTCTCATGGAGACTTTTTTAGAGTTTTTTTGTTTTTCCATTATGGTTTGGCCTATATTCATTAAATTTATTTTTCTCATGGATGTGTTCTCTAACTTCCACAATTTTCACTATCAATTTTAAATGGTCATGTTTATCATGATTCATGTTGTTATCTCCTTGTTATAGTTCACCATGTGGCCGACCACCTTGGATGACTTGTTTAGTTGACCCGAGTTGGTTTTTCACAATATATATATATTTACTTTTGACAAAATGATTATTTATGATGATAAGAATTATGAAATTTAAATTTCAAATATTCCATTATATTATTCAATAACTTGAAATATAGATATTATATTTCTTTCTATTAGAGATAATATTATTAAAGGAGATATTTTTAAGCAATTTGTTCCAATTGTTAGTCAACTTGATGATATACTTACTAATCCTTTTCATGTAGTGAATTATGATAAAATAAAATATACACTCATCATGATTGAGATTTTACTTAAACTGCTACAGGGTAAGAATTTATTTCCATTTGAAATAATATATTGTAATAAATGTTTTTCGTAAAAAACATAAAATTATTGACATTTTTATATGGATTTATAAGCTACTGTCGCTATTTAATTTTTTTATTTAATTAGTTGTTCCTCTATATTTTTTATATATTTTAAATATATATATATAGAAACATATTATGTAGTTTATATATTTTTTATTTTATTTACTAAATTTATCCTTTTTTATCTTTGATTCATAAATATATACTTTAATGGTTTCACTTTTTTATTTATTTATTAAGGGAAAGGTAAAATATATTAATATTTTTACAAGAGATTATAATGAAATTTTTTTTGACATATTTTGGATATTTTTCCCTAATGTGTTTTTTATTAATTTTAAAAGTAAGGTAAATATCAACAAAATTAGTTTCCAAAAAAATAATATCTGCTTTATGTTTTAAAATGGGTAATGTTTTGGTAAATAATATTTTATAGATTTTTATTTTTAAAAAATTTGGATACTCTTTGTGTCGGGTTTGAGTGACAGACTGATTTTTATTATCTATTCTAGATTTATTATTTGTTTTTTTATATTACATCACCAAACATCGGTGTAACAAATCAAAATTTTAATATTCGGTAATCATACTTTATCAAAGATTAATTTACCCTTAATTATTCTCACTTTGAATTTATGTTGTTTTTCTTTCTTTCATTATACTATGTTAAATCTATAGTATCTTCTTAATTTTTATTTATGTACTATACATTATGAATTATTATAATGTACATTATTATGATGGCTTTTTGGGAAACTTTTTTACCTAAAAAATATTTGAAAATGATCCTTATGATTCATATTTTTTACTATTTTAAGAATAAATTAAACATTACATAATTATATTTACAACAAATTAATTGATGTGACCCAAGAATAACATTTTTAAATATCTCATATATTTAGATAAATATTTATTATATATTATAAAATACATTCCATAAAACCATATAGATGTTGTGTCATTAGAAATTATATACATAATCAGGTAATTTCATGATATCTTTTCAAAATCTCCCAAAATGTTCCTCTAATATAGTATACTACATAAACATACCCGACTCAAAACATTTATTTATAACAAATGTATATGAAATAAATAAGAAACTATAAGCTTAGATGCTTAGAATAGGAAAAAATTGGAGGTGTATTCCAATTATCATATGTGAGAATAAGATAGGAATAAGGTTATGATAAAATAATCAAAACATAAGAATAACATACCCAATAAATAAAATATCATTAATCATGAATTATTATATACATCTTTTTTACAACAAAATATATAATTCATATGAGCATGGAATCAACAGTAATAAATCATGAGACATTAGAACATATCATAAAATTAATATATAAGTTTGAGGATTATACATAAGCATTAATAATCATTTCTATTGACAATTATCATTTACATTTCTATCATAGAGGATTGGGATCACTCAAAATTTCATCAGTTCCTTAATCATGGTTTACCCTCAATACTATCATATTAGACTGATCTCTATACTGATCTTGGTTTAGTCCCCATTCAAATCCATTCAATCTCATAAGATATCAATATTTATATAATTTTTTAGAGGGATAAATAATTATTATCACATCCATAACATAATGAACACAATATATAAAAGTGACATATGATCATATAGACATTCATCAATTCAGTACAACATGACCCGTGGGAAGGAAATATGTCTCATAATGATTTCCTCAAACATAACATTGCTAATTGAGAAAATATGTTTCCTAGAATAAAACATATGTTATTATCATCATAATCCATATCGATAAATAATTTGGATGGTATAATAGAATCATATCCTTTGTGAATGATAATAATCCTTAAACTACATTAACGTAGAAAAAAATACATTTAAATGATAATTTGAACATTTTATTAAAAATGAGAAAAAGTTTCATTTCATTCGGTATCATTAAAAAAAGATTATAATAATTTGGATAAAATTAATTTCAATAATAATAAACCTAGAAACCAATAATGGTTGATTCGATGTTATTAATAGTCCCAGTGGTGGGGAAATCCATTCATTCGGTAAACATTAAAACAATTATTATTATAAATATTTTTATAAAAAACTCCAAAAGATCCTCATTTAGACAATTACATGAATATTAATTTTAAGAAATTTATAATTATTTCATATATGTTTCAAAATTAATATATAAAATTATTTTATAATAAAAAATAATATTCTTGAATTTTTTTATACAATATAGACATAGAAGAAAAAATTTATCTATTAACCACGTAACAAATTCTTTTTTTAATAAAAATATTGTCTCTGTTATTTTAGGTGAAAATGAGTGTAAATTGTTACTATTACATGAAAAATCATGGATGATTTATCAGATATGAAAATATAATGGGATTAAATAATAATTTTTATATAGTTTCCAATAGTATAAATTTATAGTAGACAATCAGGATATGAAATGAAACAATAAGATAAACCCTTACATTAAGTCTCTTCTTGAGTTATATGAATTAAAACATACAAAATAATAAATAATTATTTATTATAAATATATTATAAAAACATATTAAAACATTACTTTATATTTATCATTTTGTTATAATTTTCAATAATTTATATTAATATTTTTATCATTAAAATGACCATTTAGTGGAAAATTGTTTGTTTTCCATGCTTGTTTTAATTCAATAGTTCATGTACTTTTCCCTTGTTCTAGGTTTTATATTTAAAAGAATATTTAAAATGACACAATTATCATCTTTATTTATTATTTACAATTATATAACCATTCCTATAAAGTAGTGATTAAAAATAAATTACATCACTTCATCGAGGGGGCAATAAACATACACGAACATGGAATGATTTCAATGATCAATAGTATAAAATAATGAATTGAATATAATATTTATCATTTATTTTATAATAATTAAATCATAAATGTCAAATATATTTCTTATATATATCCTTATGTCAAAAATAGTAAATAGGAAATGAAAAATGAATCCATCATTACACGGAGGTGGTAGTCCGTATGTATGCATGAGTGGTATTGTGATTTATGAATGGATGGGATATAGATATGAAATTGATAAAATATTAATATAAAATCCTGAATATATAGTTAATAAACTTATTTTATGATTTTATTTTGGTTATATAATAGTTTAAGTTGATTAAAAATTTTGAATCCTCAAGAGTATTAGTGAAAACATATATCTCTACCTTAGGATTCCTCTTTAAAGTGATCCTTAAGAATTCATGGAATGATATTTTATGAATAATATCACATAAATATCTTAGATAATTATTTTGGTATATTATTTTGGTATATAGCAGTTGAGATAAATATCTCATGTTGTCTGAATATGATTGATGAGGATATTCCTTCTTATAAATGAAGGAAATACCACACTTGTAATTATTAATAATATTAAAAAATAATAAAGTCACCTGTATTGGAAGGTGGATTAAAATTGAAACATTTAATAAGAAAGAAATATATAGTTTTGGAATAAATTTATCCAATCAAATTAAATAACATATTTTGGAATATTTTATGCATTATCTCTTTTGTTGAATGCTCTTTTATCCCTTTTAACTCTTAATATGGTAATAATATTTTTACCACAGTAACTATTCACTATTTCTATAACTTAATTTTAATTTATAAAATTATAATAATTATATTTCATGAAAATATTGAATCTATTTCATAAGACTAAATTTAAATTAGTTGAAGAAACTACGTTTAAAATAATATGAAAAATGCAATAAAACCCATTTTTAGAAAAATGCATTTTAAAGCATAAAACCAAATATATTCATATTCTATGCCCTATGAAAACCATTCAATGAATGATAAAATATTAAATTTAATATAATATATAAAAAATTAATTATAATCATCAACCAATGGTGACTAATTTAATCTATTAGGATAAAGACACATTCCACTCCTACAAAACATTTTCAGAAAAACCAACTCCGTATTCATTCAATTCATTTTTATTTTCTTCTATAACTGACTTATAATTTATTAGTTAATTTTATAAATTTCCTGAATATTATTTTCATAAATTAATTGGTCTTATTGATACCTATCATCCATGGGAAAACAATTAGATTTAGAAATAATATTTTGATAGTATATTGTGGTTCGTTTAAACTCACAGTCGAATGTCAAGAAACACATCAAAGGAAGACAACATATTTAAAGATAAATATATAATTATAAATTTGGGTTTTACATTCTACCTCACTTATTATAATTTCACCTTTGAAATTATATGACATGGATTCAAAAAATTAAGGAAACTTCTGCATTACAACATCCTCAGGTTTCCTTGTAACTTTTATGCATTTATGGGTTTTCCACAAAATAATAACGTATTGAGTGGTCTTGTTTTATAGTAATTTTTATTTTAAATATCAAATATCAACCATTTTTTCATTATAAGAGATATAATTCTATAATTTTATAACCTTTGAGTTCGTTGTATTTAAATTAACAAGCATTTACTTCGTTTTGATAGATACTTAGAACACTTCGTAAACATGAGACATATTCGGGTGAAGCAATAAGAGATATGAAACATATCTAGATATGATCAATAATTTATAAGGTTATTATATATCTTGGTCATGACTTTCCCTTGACTCCAAAAATTTTTACCTTATCTCAAGAATATAATAACAGGAATACCTTATCACTAACTTTGAACTCTAGATCCCATCAACAATTTTCAATATAACTTTTATATAATCTTTTAGCTACCATGACATGTTAAAATATTAATCTAATAGTTTATTCCATTTTTTAGACTATATAAGGTCCCAAATCATTTCATTCTACATTTTCATTCCATAACATTGTATAAATGTAATTCTTTTCTAAGATTTCTTAATAAAGAGTCATCTGAATATGTGAGTGAAAGCTATTATATTCAGAAAAATAAAATGAAAAATGTGTTAATCACAAACACTATTGAAAAACATAGATAAATATTTCAATATATCTTTTATTTTTTAACTATTCCACTTAAATTAGACAACTATTATATTATGATATGAAGTGGTTATGTATGTCAACCTATTCAAATATTTTTGAAGACTTTTTGGGAACATCAAATTCATCATTGGATCCTGATTAGATATAACATAATGTGGTACTCAATTAAATCATACAAATTTATTAATGTTTAACCAAGAAATATAATATTGGGAAAAATCTTTATAATTTTAATTAAATGTTCTAACATCATAAGTCGATTAACTATAGTGCAAAAAAAATAATGGCCTTTATATGTTTTCGATAGTCCGATGATAAAACTCATGATGATATCTTTCCAATTCAATTATGGTATGGGTAATAGGTTTTTAAATACCATTAAAAGGTTATCTCATATTATTTATGTTTTTTCATAGAATAAATCAGGATATATTATCCATAACACCTCTTTTCATGTTGTCTCACCCGATATACTCTTTTAGATCACTATACATATTTTTACATATATGGTGAATATAAAATGATTTACTATGAGCTTCATCTATTAATTTTTTTTAAATATGGTTTTCATGGGATAGAAACTCAATTTTTTTTTGCCTTATCGTTCTTTCACAATCATAGTTGAACTTAGGATGATTCATAACATTTTTTTGTAGTCCTTCATCTTTCTTCTGTGAATCTATAATCCTCAAATGGATAGATGGTTGAACATTCATATGAGAAATAGAATATTTCCCCCCTTCCATGAATTTTTAAATATACATATTACATGAATCCATTAATATTATATCCCATTAAATCCTCATCTTGGACAAAATAGTATGGTGTTTCAGACTAAGGGTATCAACCACCATTTCACCACCCAACTGTGGTAATACTCTAAGGATTCATAATCGTTAATAAAATTCAACCATATCCCTTAGTTAATATTAAAATATTTTTGTGATAATATATAATTAATTATTTTCATATGAATATATATATATATCACATATTTCATTATAAAATAATTCCCCTATATTATCTATGAAAAAATACTACTTCTAACTCAAACTCGTGATAAATGTAAATTTTCTCTTTAATTTTTAATTAGATTTAAATAAAAGATATCAAAAAATATTTTTAAATTAATATGCATCATATTCCCTTCATTGATTCAACACAATAGATCCAAATCCCTTCTCCACTAGAGGGTGGTTTCAGTATAGGTGGAATGACCAACCTTCTCTAGATTTTTTTAAATTCTTCCAAAATTCATATATCAATGGTAACATGAGTACATCTAGATTCAACAAGGTTTTTAGATTTGTATCCAATATAAATATCTCAAAAATACTTTATAGTATCTATACATACCAGGAAAACTATGATTCTAGGTCACCGTGGTTGTTCTAGGCCATTATTCAATAGCATATATCTTTTAAGGATACACTAATATGCCCTAAATAGAGATTAAATGACGTAATACAAAAACATTATACAACCAATATTCACACATTCTAAATATGGAATAGATGTTCTCTTTCATCATCATATTCAATATAATCCACAAATTAGCTTCATTGACTTATTTAGACTTCAAATATATAATAATATCATCTTCAAATACTACTATAAACATATCTATGTAATCATTAATTAATCAACTCATTAGATCCATGAAGATATAGGGGGATTTGGAAAGTACAAAGGAAGTCACTATAAATCTAGAATGACTATACCTCATATGGATGGTTTTTTGGGGGATAAACTCCTTCTTGACCCTCATATGATAATATCTAGAATGGTGGAAAATAATTTAAATGTATTCATATTCTAGTAGTTTACCAAAATACTCGTGATAAGGGGTAGATGAAACTTTTTCTTGATAGTGATGTGGTAGAGTTCTTAATAATCAATGCAAAGATTCATTTAACCGTCTTTCTTCAAAAAAAATGAATTTTTACACTACATGGTGACGCACTCAGACATATGAATCCCTTATAAATATTTATCTCAATATTATTATTTATTTCCTACATCCCAATTGAGTCAATTATATATGAAGTCTTTATAATCGGTGTAGCACCATGTGTGTATTCTATTGATAACTCAACATCATGATTATGAGAAAGTATAAGAATGTATTTATAAAATACATCATCATATCCCTAAAAATATAAATATATTCAATGCTTATTTTTTTTAATATATTACAGATTAATGAACGTTTTTAAATGGTAATATGTCCCATACAACATAACTAAATTGTATGTTGATATTCATCATCACATCAAAATATGATTATAGGGTTATTTAGAATATCAAAGATGACATTCCATACATAGAAATTTATACATTTTCTATATAATGAAATGTAATAAATTCTATAACGAACAAAAAATACCCGTAATAGATGAATAATAATATTCATATAGGTGAAATTATTAAAAAATTGATCATGAATTCCCTAACACATGAGTGGAAGATAAGTGTGCCGTAAGCATTATGATCCAATTCAACACATTACATAGCATATAACCTTCCTTGGTCTAGTTTTTATCCAATATACTACGAAATTGACTATTATAATTTAAAATTTTACTATACATAAGGCATTGAACTATTAATAGTATATTAAAATGAATATGAATTCTCTCTATGAGACTATTCATTTTTCTCATCAATTAATTTCTTCACAACAATTGTCTCCACATATATAACATGTTACTATTATTTTGAGACATTTCCATGGAATATTTTTCTCTCATTATTTACATGTATTATGTTGAACCATATTCCCCCATATTATTTTTCATTTAATAATCCTTTTTATTTTTATTTTTTAACATATTTACTGTATTAGAAAACTCACATATATCTATGTATTTAATTATAAATCAAAATATCTAGTTAATCATAACCATAAAATTTTTCAATGTAGCTTCTAAATTTAATGGTTTCTTATTCATATAATCAATATATTTTCATTCAATGCCAAGGTAAACTTGGTCATCCTAGTTTCATACATTTACTAAAACCGAAAAGCATAGTGAAACTATCAAACATTATTAATTAGAGATAATAAATCATATAATTATGAAAATCATTCTGATTATTTCCCATATTATGAAACCTTATTTCAATCTCAGAAACATTATTCTTATCTAATATTAGGATATATTATCTAGTATTTTCAAATATTCTATCATATCATTCTTCATAGTGGTTCATAATGAGAATGTGATTTAACCAATACAGATCCCCTGGTAGTGTCTACCAAGTTGTGTGGTATTACTTCCCCTAGTCATAAACAGAGTAAAGACATATTTGACACTCAACCATCCATTTCAGGGTGTTTACCCCTAGGTGTGTATGTTCTATAACATCATTCACTATATAGTATATAAATAGGGATTTCATTGCAATAAAAGCACACAATACATATTTTACCAAAACATTTGGATGTTATCCTATACTTAGACTATTCCCAAATTATTTCACTAATGATCTATAATCATTATCTCTAAATATTAATAAACACCACTATAATGTAATCTTTGGTGACCTAAGTATTACAGAAATAATTATTACTTTATTTTAGTTGAATATTTAATATAACTCATAAAATTTTATAACCAGGAACCATAAATGTTTACTATATTTTGAAATTCGATACATAATCATCTTATTTAATGAAATATATTCAACATATAATGTAAACATCTATCATACAGTACACTTGTAGGACATAACCTACATAAAACTATTCATCATGACATAGATAAATTAAAATATAAAGAGGGTGATCTTAGAAAATCAGCGAGGGTAGACATTGTAGATATCAATCAATAATAATAAGTGTGAAAAAGATAAGAATTAGTTTATGATATCATGATAATACCATATGAATGTCATAACATGTGAATAAAAAATATATAATCTTGTGATATTACATAACGATTTCTCATAACAAAAGGAAAAATTCTAAATAGTGTTGAATCATCCAAAAAAATAACAAGACAAGAAAATATATCATAAGCATAAAATATGAATCTCTAGAATACTCATATACATAGAAAATAATTTCCTTTATGAAGGCACACTGTTAAGACATTCACAGGGGATTGGGTTAAATCCCCATTGCATCGTTTTCTTTTTCAATGTTCACTACCATTACAATCATATTACATATAGTCCCTTAATGAAGTCGTAATAAATGACTTTCATAACAAAATTCATAATTTCATCATAAAATAAACTATTGGGAGGAAACACATTTCATAAATATTTCTATGAAAAATAATGAACAAACATCAATGAAATAAAATCCATATAATCATAAATATATCATTAAAACAGTAATATTTATAGATAAATAAACTGTATAGTTTAACCATATCATATTCCCTATAAATAAATATAATCCTTAAAGTATGATTAAATATATGAAAATTTTCATTGAAATATAAATTGTTCATTTCTTTAAAAATAGGTAATGTATCATTTTTGTTATATATATATATATATATTACTATTAAATACATGAAGATATTTTCATTGATAATATCAATATAATATTGTAATGGAATCCTCAAAGAAAAAAATTTGTCATGATAGTTGTAAATGGTAATCCTTTGGTAAATGTTGAAACTAATATTTCTTTTACACTATCCGTAAAAATGTCAAAATTACCTTATTCATAATTATTGATAAATATTCTTTATAATGGATTGAAAATAAAGTAAAATGTTTTTGAAAATGTTTTTAAATAATAATCTGATCATAGAAATTATTAATCTTAAAAAATGTAATGACCTTGTATTTGAAAAAATATCATTTCCACCAAAGAGGAAATATGGCCTGTTTTATTTAAAAACATTTTCTCTATGTATTAAAGAACCAAAGAGATTAAAATAGAACAATTTTATTAAAATTATTGGAATAGAAATAGGTTAATAAAACCTATGGGTTTTAATTTGTATGATCCATATAATTTACCTCAAAATAAATTTTGTATAGACAAACATGAAGGGAACAGATTTTGTAACATAAACACATACCTCAAGTACCATCTTTCATAATATGAATTCTAACATATTATATAATTAATATATATATATATATTACATAAATATATGAATACATAACTTACGATGTATCATTAAATTATAAATTCAATGTATCCTTTTATGAATAATTTAATTATTAAAATTAGAATTTGGGAAAAAACTAATCTATTTTCCATACATATTTAGGTATGATGGTCCTAGTCAATGTGGCCTGCTCAAGGAGTAAAAATATATATAGTGTTAATCATTTAAAGATAATAAAATTTAATTATTATATAAATTTTATATCCATTCATATAAATCAATGATGAAAATTTCTGTACAATACTTTGTGGATGTGGTAGTCCACACGTAAGAACATGTGATGTTTTCGCTTTTCGATAGAAGGAAGAAAACATAAGAACAAGATAATTAAACTATACATGTTATAAATTAAATCATAAATTTCATATATATTCATTACATATATTCTTATAAGAATCTAGGTAATTTTTATGCGAATAATTAATCAAATTTCTTCTTAAAGATGGTATTCCACACATATGAACAAGTAATATTATCATTTTCCAACAGATGGGATGAAGATAGAAAATAAATATAACATTAAAATAAACAAAAATAATTTTATCTATAATAATTATTACATAATTTTTCTTTTTTATACACCATTTTTATTTGGTTTATAAATAATGAAACATTAAAAATATCGATAGAAACATATAACCCTACTTTAGGTATCCTACTCTGAAGAGCACTTTAAGGCTTAATGGATGTGTATATTGAAAAAAAAACCAACTGGTGGTGGATATTTATTTTATAGATTATTTTCTATATATTTTTTCTACTAAATTTCTCATGTGGTGGTCATATTATTGGATAGGTAGAATCATTTTATAAATGAGGGGTTGTAACAGTTGTAATTATTGATTATATTCAATTATATTAATGTAACTCTCATGGGAAAGTGGATCAACGATAGCTCAATATCAAAGATATTATGATATATAATATAAAAATATTCATAAAATCAAATTAAATGATGTTTTTATATTATAAACATAAATTATTGTGTCAATACACACTTTTAACCCTTTTAACCCTTTCTGTGGTAACAAGATGTTTATCCTAGAAACTATTCATTATGGGCATAAAATAATATGAAAATATTAAATTTTATTAATTATTATGATTCAAAATATGGAATCCATTCTAGAATTAAAATATATTTCTTTCATAAATTCATTTTAAAATAATCACGTAAAATACATCAATTTTTTTTACAAAAAAATACCTTTTTATCCACAAAATTGAATTTATGCTTATTCTATACCAAGTGAAAAACAATATATTAGATCCAAAACAATTATTAAAAATATTATCATCACATTTAATTAAAATCATTCATTAATAATGATTACATAAATTTAATATTATAAAAACCCATTTCACTTATAAAAATAAATATTCATAAAAAACAACACCTTTTACATTAGAAAGATATTATTTTAAATTATATTCAATTTGTAAAAAATTAATTCATTTTATACATGTTTAAGAAAAACTTATTCATTATTTAGTTTGTTTTATTCATTACTAAAAACCCAAAAAAATTGGTTATAATTTTCACATTTAATAATGATATTTTAATAGTATATCACAGTTTATTTAAACTCGATGATGAGTTTAACGAAAGATGTAAACTACATCGGATAAATTAATTGATAAATATTTATTAAAATATCCAGTTTTTTAGTAATTTAAACTATTAAAATAAACCTATGATTAAAATAAACCATATAAAGAATAATTGGCACCTTATGATGTTTAATATAAAATGTATTCAATTTGTGAACTCCATAAAAACTTTTTAAGGTGTGAGTTATTTATTATTTTAAATTATTATATATTTCTTATGAATAATTTAAAATTATTTTTTATGTTTTAGTATTCCTATTTCATTCTTCATTAATAAATTATGGTGTGATTTTTTTAAAAATATTATAGTATGAATGGTTATCTAAAAATTTGGAAACCCATATAAAGATGGCCATAGAGATAATAGGATGACTAATAAATAATTTAATTATAAATTATGATATCAATGATTGATCAAAATAGAGATAGAACACATTTTTTAACATGAAGGATAATAAGATTCAATGTTATTAGATGTTATGAAAAGTTTTCCACTATGACTTATGTTTCTATTGTGATATCCTTATTAATAAACTATAATGTAAAATATTTTTGGTCAAGTTATGATAATATATCAAAAATATGTTTCTCATTTCTTCTTTATTATAGTTTTGATGTAGTATTGTTTATTTTTTTAGTTCCAATTTAATAATTTACCTTCCAAAAGTACGCTTTTATTTCATAGTATAAATCCACTAAAAAATTTAGGTTTGTTGAGTAATTACTCTCACTAAAAGTAATTCTTATTATTGGTTGTGACATGATCTATATAAAGGAAGGATTTATTATAGTTTGTGTCTCCATGTAATAAATGTAAGATCTCTGTTTTAATAATTATATAAAAATATTTTTATTTGTGGTTATATTTTTGTTTATTTATCTTATAGATCAGACCCTACATTTTGTTCTTGGGCCAGTTGATTTTTTTGAATGGAAGAGGCAAGAGTATTTTAGGTATGTTATATCCCAATTAAATGATGTATGTTTAATAGATGACATGTAATTGCCTGGGCATTCCAATTCATGGTTTGTAAATGGTTTTAATGGGTAGAATATATATATCATTAAATGAAATTTAAAGAATATACAAATCAGTTAAACCCCCAATGTCTATTTTTAACATAAGTGGAAGGGAATTTTTATAATATATGTTCTTTCTCTCACCCTGTATCGCTAGAGTATGATTACCAAGGAATCCTAACCTACTCTTTTTCCCCATTTCATAATCCATACTTTTATTATTCCACTGTTGTTTTCACTATATGTGTGATAGCATTTTCTATGTTCCTCTTATGACATTCTTAATTTTTTTCATAATGATATAGTTATTTTAATGCATGATAATATGCCCATATTTCAAGGTTTTTAATGTGTTATTTTTTTCTCTTCATCCATAATGACTAAGAGTAATATGTAATATGAGTGTTCAACTATTGGTATACATTAGATGGGCTATACCTTTTCCCTTATGATTTGTTTTTTTATATAGTATAATAGTTGTGCTACACATCGTATTATATGTTGTTACACTAAAATTAAATGAACTCATTGAATAATATTTTGGAACGTGATTAGGTTTACCACATAGTAGCTTTCAATTATTATAGGTTCTTATCCCCAACCAAGGACACCCACGGTGCATGCCCTAGAATCATTCCTATGTTATACCAATAGCTTGGGTGTGTGTGAGCTCACCACTAGTTTTGGGAAACCATTTTAATTGAATAATAATTAAATGAATGATTAGGAGATAGAATATTCCTACATTTAAATGTAATAACCTGATGTATAAATACATTAATTAATTAAATTGAAAATTTTGAAATTGGATTGATGAACTCCTCAATTTGTGAATGATATTGAAATGGCATATGAATTTATTGATGAAATGATAATTGTAGTGGATTTACTAGAGTATCCCCCTGGTTCCTTATTCTATTGGATTCCATGGAATTTTATAAATCATGGGTCCATGTTGATAATGGTATTGGATGTCATGTAAATTAATTCTCCTTGGGACCTAATTCCATTGGATTCCATGGATTTTTCTACTCTGTGGATCCATATTGATAGTGGTAGTATATTTGATGGAAATTTAAACTCCATATATATATAATAAATTTGATTCCAAACACTTTTCTACACCACGAATGAGTATTAAATATGGTACTAGATGCAATAGAAATTTTTACTCCATGGATTTTGATTATTTTATGATCCAAGGGCCTTACTACCCCTTGAATCTGTCGTTATTGGAATTTGATTGGACATTCTCTGTTGAAAAGATTCTTGTAATATAACCAAGTAAATAATGAGTTCTATAGAGATGGTAAATGAACACGATGAGGATGGATTGTTCTTCTAAAACTACTATATATCCTATTTTGGTTTGACACTCGACTTCAGGGCATAGGTTTTTGTGTATGTCATTAACATGATTACATGGCATTGCCATTTTGTATGTTTAATATACTTATAGATAGTCGTGGTATGGGTATAAAATTTCTGTCGTTAGACTATATAGATCACAAATATTTTCTAATGTCCTGGAATTTCAGTATATTCTTTTATTTATATATTATTATTTCAGGACGGAAAAATTTGATGGCATGTTATTCCGAGGCCCGGAGTGTCGGAATGATCTGTAGAAAAATGTTAAACATTAAATAGCATGTGTGGGAAGTTTTCTTGAAAATCTGTAATAACTCATATAAGTGTGCCCGAATCATTAATATGAGGGAACCATTGAATTTAGGATGGAGGGATTACCCTAGTCATGACAAAAGATTAGTCGGCGCATGCCTCTAGTGAGAAACCCCAGAAATGGCATAATTGAAAATAAAATTATTTTATTCAAAATAATATAACCCGTGATTGGTTACTCAAATTAAGAAATTGAAGTCCACCACTGAACTAGTGAGGGTATGTTTTACTTAGTAAGAACCTATCATTGGCCGACGTGAACCACTAGAAAAGTTTGATTTTGGCCATAAATAAAATAATGAGTAATAATTATTTTATTTATAAAACCTTATAACATATAAATGGTAACCTGGATTGAAATTTTGAAATTACGGTTGAGTTAGTGGGGCTTTTTCCCCTTAGGCGGAGCCTAACATCGATCGGCACAGTTAGAGGGTGACAATTAATAATTTTTGATCTTTTTTAAGGTACGTTCAGTAAATGTGCGAGCATCGATTTCTATATTTTGAACTTTTGATCAGATTAAAAATCCAAGAGAATCATTGAATTTGTAGAACCAGGATTTCCTTAGGAGAATTTTAACCTTTTTCGGATAAAGTTGGAAGAAAATTTTTATTTATAGACCTTACAAAATAAATAATAAAATAACTAAAGCTTTTTTTTTGCAACAGTTGAGCAATGGTAGTGGGACCACAGTGCAACATCAGGCATTAAATATGAGTCATTAAATATAAAAAAACTCTTATTTCATTGGATTTTATCAAAGATGTTTTTTGTGTTTAATTTACTCATTAATTATAATAAATTAATGAATCATAATGTTAAACACAACAAGGGTTATTATTCAGTTATTTAAAAAAATATTTGGAAAAGGTTTCGGGGATAGACATGATGAACCTCTAACGAAGTTCCAAAAAAGTCTTCAACCAATATAGAATAGATATATGAAGACCATTAGAGGATTCGAATCAGACAACGATGAACACTGATTAACACCCCTAAGAATGTGAGTTCTTCTTCATTTATCTGCAGTGACTTCCAACAAATTCTAGGTAGGGGTTTGTCTGATTTTATTTTTAAGTGTATAATTAATTCATCTACCTTTGATGATGAAAAATTATTTTCATGTTATAATGCCAATGCGTAGGGTGAAGGTCGAACGAACAAGGCATGGAACCTCCTCTAAACATGTTGTTGATTCTGTTAATCATGGGTGATGAACGATATGGTGGAAAGACGAAACTAGGAGCCACACAATGATTTCAGTATCCAGAGAGGCCTGTAGGTACTGTAGGAAAAGAAAAAAGGCCACCGAAGCTTTACAGGAGGACCGAAAATGCTCCTATGACGGCTAGAGGAGTCAGCAGCTGGCTCTCGGCTGCCGCAAAGGGACGACGGCGCCCGAAGGCACCACAACAGACATGGGATGTTGGCAGACACCGACCCCATTGATGATGAAATCATACCATAAAGGAGGTTCATGGCTTCATGATGTGGAGTAGGGTGGACCCGTGCTTGGGGGTCTACAATTGATTGGTCCACGTAGACCATCCAGCAAGAGTGGCGACAACTGGTGCTGCTGCTTTAAAGACCCAAACAACAGAGCCGTTCGGGAGGGGAATAGACCCCCGTGCCCTCCAGGGTGCATGGTGGTTCCACGGTTCTGTGGGCCATGGCCCACTGGGCGGGTCGGTCTAAACACATGGTGTAGAGGGCCTTGCCTGTACCCTTGCGGGCCCAGCCAAACCAAGCTACAGGGCCAGGTTGGAATGGACCAGGACCCACTTACGACCCAATTTCACTTAAATGGGCACACCACCTAAACCAGACATCCATTTGGTGAAATTTCTATGGATCTATAACCCTTAATATTTTATTGTCCTTTTGAGATACTAAAATTGAGATTTGGAGGATGTTGGAGTATGAACGAGTTTGATCGAACTTGAATCCAACTGGGCCCTCCACACAAAAAAATTTATAACATACAGACCGGGTGTCTGATTGATGCTTCGACTGTTGTGTTGAAAACCATATCACATGTAGTTTCATCAGATTAGTTCTTCATGGGACTTCGTAGAGGTTCAGGTATAAAACATTTCTTGAGTAGTGGATTCTCTTAGAATCAAATGTGCATAGTGTGGGTATCCAGTGGATGATTATGATGTGAGGAATGAATATCAATCATGTGTGGGCCACCATCGATCGATCTGGTGTGGTTCGTCGCTAAGAAATTCTATGTCGGTCATCATCTATCGATCTTATGTGGTTCAACGCATAGCGATCATGTCCGGGACAGCAAAAATCGATCATGTGTGGGTCAGCGCCTCGCGATCCTATGTGGGTCATCATCTATTGTTCATTTTGGTTCAGCACTTCACGATCTTGTGTGGTCAGCATCTATGGATCATGTGTGGTTCAGCACGTGGTGATCCGGTGTGGGTCAACATATATCAATACTGTGTGGGTTAGAGCCTCTAGATCTTGTGTGGGTTAGCATCTATTGATCCTAGAGAGTCAGCCGCAGAGCCTCTCAATAGAATAAGATGATCTAGATTTATGATTAATCATCTCTACCCCTGTATTTAAGTTATATACCTAATTTGATATGAGACCTTATAATTATACTTTAAGATTGAGATTTTGATTTATGCATTTTCCTTCTTGGAATTATGGGAGGCCTTCGGGAGTCTCGGGGTCCCAACTGGGTATTATTATACTCACCCCTACATGAGATTTTCCCACACCATGTTGTGTATGGTGTAGATGACAGATAGATTTGACAGTGATTAGGGAGCAAGGACCAGACAATGCATGGTGTTGACCGGTTGATGTGGTAAGCTGTAGTGACGAGATGTACCTACCCTTCGTGTAGGATCCTAAGCGGATGACCTCAAGATGTTTTTTCCCTTTTTCTATATTTTCTTTTAGTCGGGTTTGTATTATGGATAATTCTTCTTCCGTCCAAAATTTTTCTTTTATCATTTATACTAGGTGGTTTGTTCATTTTGTGAACCTGATTATTTTGTTTGTAGGTTTAAAGGAAATTCCTTCCCATTTTTGGGGATATGCCTTTCTGGTACTAGTCGCCAACCCATGGCCAATAGAAGGTATGCATGGGGTTGTCAAGAAATTGGCCCTAGGGGATGGGTCAAGATAAAGTGGTATTAGAGGGGTCATCCGTTATACCAGAAGAACTAAGAGTCTTTTTTTTCAGTGTGGGAAATAATATTAAGTTTATTGGGTTTTTATTTTAGTCCATTGAGTCCAGTGTTAGTGCGGCAGCCGACATATCCATACACCAGGACTCTAAATTCTATTTTCCCTCTCGGTATAGGAAAACACTAGTTTAATTTTTTTTAAATGTTTTTATCTTGATTTATTTTCAGTCATCTCACCATTTATAACTTAATGACCGTGGTTCATCTTGATTCTCTTTGAAGGTGACTCCCTATAGAAATCCATCTCCGATTCCAACTCATGACCATGAGGATAGGCCATGGAGTGATGAGGCCTCAGTGTGAGGATTGATGCTTGAGATAGTACCTTCAAGTGGTGTCCTAGAGATACCACTACCCGTTGGTCATTAGTCACTATTGGTGGTATAAGTGGAGGAATCATGTAAGCTCAATGCCTTACACTATATTCAATGATAGATACTTCTTAGGTTTCAGGGTGAGCTCAACTCATAGGCGGCTAAGGACTTGCTTGAGGTGGTGACTGAGTTTCCATCTAGCTAGCACACCATTAGACCAGATGGTGGTCATAGAAGTGAGCATTCAATTTGGATCATTCGGGCGATGGTAGGGTTTAGATTACCCCTATATGAAAATGTGGCGACTTTTATGTGGATATATCTTGAGAAACTTCCTCATAGAAGGGGTTTTATGAAATAAAAATCTAAGGGGTGTGTGTTTCCAAGAGCTTCTAGTACATTGGAGGAAAAACATGTCAGTAGCTGAGTATTCTTCGATGAATATTGACCACTACAGATACATGATTAATATTATATGACCAGGGATTTAGTTAACGGACCTCCAAGAAATATTTGTTTCGGGAAATCAGAGCTGGTATTATTCATTTGTGCATTCCTACTTATGTTAGGGTGCTAGAGAGAACCATTGTGGTTAAAAATTCATTTGTTGTGCAGATAAGGCTAGTGAATGTCAGGAGTGTGGATGTAGGAAACTGACATTAGTCTCAAAGACTTGGATATGTGAAATGTTTTGGGAAGAGGAACTGATATGAACAAATGAATCTTTAGGGAAGCAGATGTTGAAGAGGATCTAGGAGAGCAGTAGGAGGTGGTATAAAATTGTACATGTTATAACCAACACCCCAATGTGGTCCACACCAAGCTCGTGGAGCTGTAGGACATGGGAAGGGAGTAGTTACTTGAGGTCAAGGAGTATGAACCAAGGGCTCCGTGAATGATTCATAGTATGATCTCTGTCTAGTACTAGCTGTTTTATTAATAGACATAGGTACTAATCATTCCTTCTTATCACTAATATTTTCAGGACCTATAGTTTCTGGTTAATTCGTTGACATGACCTATAAATCTTGATATACCTATGGAGGATAATTGATAATTACACATATTTTCATGGTGTGATATGACCCTTGAGGAGAGAGTTTTTGTTGGAACCTCTTGTCAGAAGTTTCATAGCCTTACGATGTTAGTTTGGATATAGACTAGTCAACCATAGTTCATGATCAGATTATCTATTTTAGGAAAAATGATGTGGTATTTCTGAAGAATTTGAATGGGGTATTCCTTCTTTGAAGAAAAGGGAAACCCAAAAAGCATGGGAAAAACTCATGCATACGAGGATGCGGCCAATCACACTGGATTCGGCCAGACATAGACTCATGGCAGTATATTTTTGAGTTTTCATTTCCCATTGGTAGTGGCGGAGTATGAGAACATTTTTTCAGAAGATGTTTCCTGGATTACTATGTCGTAGGGGGAGGTAATTCATCATCTTTATTCAAACCAAGATAGAACTGATATCAACATCACTATATCAGAGAGCTTTTGTAGAGATTCATAATACGAGGGTATAGGTGGGAAACTTGTAGAGGTAGTTTTTAGTAGGACCTACTATTTGAGGTTATGTGTGTATGACCATAACATTAGTCATGTGAAAGTGAAGAATTAGTGCCCAATACCAATGGGTTGATGGGAAAAACAATCATCTAATAGGGAAACCCTTTTGCATGGATGGAAAGGTTTCTGTAGGATTTTCTGCAGTTGAGGCAGTGGTGGTGGTTATAGTTTTTCTTGGAAAATGACTTGAGATTTTCTACACTCCTGGGAAGGAGAACGTGGTGGCAGACACACTATTCAAGAGTTTTGTTTTACAGTTACTGAGCGAGGTGGCAGTGAAGCTAGCTGTGTTGCAGTTATCCTTCGTGGATAGTGATGGAGCTGCTTTCCTCCTGTCCATGACAGTCACTCCCCCACTCCTTCAGCAAGTCAGAAAGGTACAACATGGGGATGTTTACTATGAGACGCAATGTTCTTAGATATCCTAAGGACGAGATCCTAATGTAATTTTATAATGTGGGGAGAAAGTTATACTTTTTGAGGGTGCACCATAGTACCAATGACGTTTCCAGAGGAGGTTTTGAGGGAGTTCCATACATTGCCTTTGGTGGTACATCCTTGAGTGGAGATGGTGTAATAGGACCTCCAGAATCAGCACTGGTGGCCAAGGATGAATTAAATGGTGGCATATTTTATCTCACAATACCTTAATTTCTAGCAATTGAAAGAGGAGCATCAGGTTCTTGCATGTTTTTGCACAACTTTTACCCCTAGACACATGGTCCGACGGAGCGGACCATATACGACTTAGAGGACATGCTTAATGCTTGTGTCCTGGATTTTGGTAATAGATGGTAGGAACACCCTCCACTGTAGGATTTTTCATACATTAATAGCTATAACTCCACTGATGGCTTGGCACCATTTGAGGCCTGGTACGTGGGGCCATTCAGATCACCTCTATGCTAGACAGAATTAGGGGAGTCAGCACTCATGGGCCTAGAGTGGGTACGGGCTACCAATGAGAAGGTGTGGATTATCCAGAAGCATATGTGTATGGTATAGAGTAAACATAATTCTAATGAAGATAGGATACAGTGACCCTAAGAGTTCTAGGAGGGAGACCATGTATCCCTACGGGTCCCACCTCATCGAGAATTGTAGTGATTTGGTCGGGGTAGCAAGCGATCTCCGAGTTTCATCGGAGCTTTCCAAATTCTAAGAAGTGTTATCAAGGTGGAATAAAACCAATATCTACCCCATAGATGCCTTGGGTGCATAATGTTTTCCAGATATTTCAGTTAGGGAGATACATGCAGGATCCATTGCACGACATCGAATGTGGCGAGCTTGACATTGATGATAGAGTGACATTTGCAGAGTTACTTGTGGAGAAATAGGATCGACATGAGAGGGTCCTACATGGATATTCGGTTCCTCTAGGGAGCATTTGGTGGAAGTACAAGAATCTCTAGTAGAGAACAAGGGAGCGGGAGGATCCAATTCAGGATTAGTACCCCTACTTGTTTGATTTGCCTTTGTTTTGGATTTCAGTGACTAAACTACATAAGGTGGGGAGAATGTATTGTCCTGGAATTTCTTTATAATTATTTTTAGTTATATAGAATTATTTCAAGAGAGAAACATTTGATGGCACGTCATTCCGAGGCCTGCAGTGCCCAGAGTGATCCATCAAAAAATGTTAAGCTTTAAATATCTTGTGTGGGAAGTTTTTCTAAAAAAGTCGGAAAACACTTAAACAAGTTCCCAGATCAGAAATATGGGGGCACTTTTGCATTCAGGATGGTGGGTTTACCATAGGCGCAACTTATGTTTAGTTGGCGCAAGCCTCTAGTGAGAAAACACAAAAATGGCATAACCGTAAATAAAATAATATTATTTTGATATTTTATTTTTCAAAATCATTTAACTGACAAATGATAACACATATTTAAAATATGAGACCACCATTGGGCTTGTGATGGTATGATTTTCTTAGGTACAACCTAACATTGGCTAGTGGAGCCAACATAATAAGTTAGATTTTGGATATAAATAAAATAATTATTAACAATTATTTTATTGTCAAATCCTTATAACTTCTAAATGGTAACTTTTAATAAAAATAAAAGAGTACTGTTAACTTCATGAGGGTCATTTCCCCATTGATGGAGCCTAAATTTGACCAGCGCAGTTTAAGGGTGACTGTTAATAAATTTTAAAAAAATTAATGTATGCTCAGTAAACGTGCGAGCGACGATTTCTATCTTTTAAATCAGAGCATTGATTAAAAATCTTGGGACACCATGGAATTCACATTACTGAGAATTGATTAAGGGAAGCTCAACATTATTCATAAAAAGTCGAACGAAAATGTTAATTTTTGGTCCTTACAAAAAAATATAACTAAAGGTTATTTTATTTTCATTTTTTTGAAAAAATTGAGAAATGGTAGCAGGACCGCAATGCAATGTTAGACATTAAATAAGAGACTTTCAATGGATTAGACTTATCATTTATTTGGATTTGTAATGATGAAATTTTTGTGTTTAATTGACTCATTAATTATAGTCAATTAATAAATAACAATGTTAATCACAATAATGGGGATTGTACTTTTATTTAAATAGGGATTAGGCATGTATTTTGGGAATCTATGTGTGGAAATTCTGACGAAGTGTCGGTGATGTCTTCCACCAATATAGAACGGAGCGTCGATGACTGTTGGATGATTCGAATCAGACAACGAAGAATGCCGATGAACACCCTTTCAAATGCGGGTTCTCCTTTCCTCATCTGCAGCGCCTTCCAACGAATTCCTGGTAGTGGGTTTTCATGATTTTCTTTCTATGAGTTTAATGAATTCATCTACCCCTGACGATGACAAATTCATTCCATGTTATAATTCTAATGTGGAAGGCACAAGATGAAATGAACAAGGCACAGAACCTCTGCCAAACATTTTATTTATTTTGTTCTTTGTGGGAGACCAACCAATATGGTGGGAAGATGAAACTGGGAGCCACACAGTGATGTCAGCATCTCAGGAGGCTGGTAGGAAAATTCTAGAAAATATAACGGACATCCGGATCTTCATCGGAGGCCCACGGAAGCCCCGCTGATGCGGTGGTTCCTGAAGGCGCCACGATGGACATGGAAGGTCAAGTGATGCTGGCCGCGTTGATGACGTAAGCACACCATGAAGGAGGGTCGTGTGTCTGAGACACCGAGAAGTGTCGTGGATCTAAGCTACGGTGGAGGGCGGACCCGCGCCTGCGAGTCTGCTGTCGACCTGTCCACATGGACTGACTTGCTGGAGTAGTGCCAAATGGAGTTGCTTCTTTGAAGACCAGAATAGCTGAGATGTTTGGGAGGGGACAGGACCCCCACACTAGCCAGCGAGCCGGGTAGTTCCACCGCTGGCCTGGCTGCATGCAGCTGGGTGGGCCTTACTGAACCCGTGACCATTAGGCCGAGCCCATGGCCCAACGGGCCAGACCAGGTCCATCCATACCGGTCTGAGCCCATGCCCTTCGGGCTGGGCCCAACGGGCCGGGTCAGACCAGACCTATAACCACTTATGGCCCGGTATCCCTTAAATGGGCATATCTCATAAACCAGACATCCATTTGAAGAACGACCTATGGAGATAGAACCCTTAATATGAGAATGTCATCTTGAGATACTCCACATAAGTTTCGGAGAATGATGGAGTATACTGGGTTGGATCCACTAGAATCCAACTAGGCCCCTAGCATTAAAATGCCTATATAATAAATATTGGGCATCTGATTGATGCATCGTCCATTGCCTTGGAACATTTATGACATGGATGTTCATTGGGTTACTTCTTCGTTGGATTTCAAAGAGGTTGAGGTATGACCAATGTCTTGAAAGAGGATCTTATTGGAATTAATCATGCTTAATGGGGGAATCCAGTGGCTGTTTGTGACATAAAGAAAGAATATCAAGCCTTTGTGGGACAGGACTCAGCGATCCTATGTGGGTCAATGCCTAGAGATCCTATGTTGGTCAAAATCTATCGATCTTATGTGGGTCAGCTGTTATAAATCCTCTATGGATCAGAATCTATCGAACATGTGTGTGTTAGAGCTTATAGATCCTGTGTGGGTTAACATATATTGATCCTCGGTGGGTCAGCGCTTAGGGATCTTATGTGGGTCAGCATCTATCGATCATCTATGGGGAAGCACTTAGAGATCTTATGTCTATCATCATCAATTGATCCAATATGGATTAGTTCATAGAGATCCTGTGTGGGTTCATATCTATCGATCTGGTGTGGGTCATCACAATGCCATCTTGTGTGTGTCAACATCTATCAATCTTGTGTGGGTCATCAGCAGAGCCTGTCGACAGAATAATTTGGTCTAGCTCTATGATTAATCATATGTACTTCTGTAATTATGTTATATATCTCATTTCAGATGAGTCTTTTTATTGTTCTTTGTGATTTAGATCATGATTTGTGGCATTTCATTTGTGGAATTATGGGAGACCTTTGGGAGTCTCGGGGTCCCTACTGGGTATTGTTATACTCACCCCTACACGTGATTCTCCCACACCTTGTTGTTTCTTGTGCAGACGACAGATAACACTGACATTGTTTATGGAGAAAGGACTATATGGGGCATGGTGGTGACCAGTTGACATGTAGAGATGCAGTGACGAGTAGTACCTTCCCTTTGGGTAGGATCTTTGGTAGATGACCTCATAAGTTGTTTCCCCTTTTTTCTGAATTTTCATTTAGTTGGGTTTGTATTCTATCCCATTCTACTTCAGTCCACACTTTTACATTCTGTGGGTGTACTCTATGATATTTTCTTATTATATATATGGTCCTTGTGTTTTCATGTTTAACAGCAATGCCTTCCCATTTTTATGGACATGCCTTTCCAGTTCTAGTCACCAACCCCTAGCCTATGGAAGGCATGATTGGGGTAGTCATGACACGATCCCCAAGGGATGGGTTGTGACATATATAATTATCCCTTATTATATCCTTGTTAGTGTGTTCTTGTTTATTTTTCACAAGAATAAATGGTTGTCTAGGTAGGATCATATATGATTTTTAATCCTCATTTACATTACTGTTATAATTGGGATATATTGATCAGTTCTTCAATTTATGTTACACAGACCAGACATGTTATAGACACCATTAGTAGTGGCTTACAATGTGTTGTCTCACACCATTATTGATCCCCCATTAGTTGCCGATACAGACTTCATGGATGAAGATACATACTAGAGAAATAACCCATATAACGGTGCATGATTGGTTATAAATAAAAGCATTGGAGAATAGTGTCGATCTGTGCTCATGATTCTGTCAATGATAGTTACTTTTGGTATTTTTTCTTTTTCTATAAATGTATTGTATTGGATAAATTTTACATGTTTTCCTACCATATATTATAGATACATTACATGATGACCATATTTCACATTGTATTGATTTTAAATTTATTATTATTAATGTCAATAGGATGTTATCCAATGTCTTGTTTTTTATTAGTATTCTAATTAATTTATATGATTACATCATTGCATTACACTCTAATGTGGGGGAATATTTTTTCGATATAAACACCATGGGTCCTAACTACTAGTCAGTGGCCCCTAGTGAATATGGAGGCTTGCATGATTCCCTGTGACCCTTCTACATGACCATCAGTTAAGGGATCCAAGGTCAGGACATTACATTGTGGTAACAAATTATTTACTTTTCTATTTTATTTACCATTTGGATATAATAGATAAAAATAGTGAATATATTGTAGTTTATTATTGGTATATTAATCGTAATATCTATCCTAAAAACAGGACAATTCTAAATTCCCTAGAATAAAAATTTCATTTTTCTACCTTATTTCTATTATATTTTTTCTGATTCCACTATTTGGTGACTCACATTAGGATTGATTATATTGTGGACATGATTGAAAAATATATTTTCACAAGGATTGATGAGATGATGAAATTCCATGTCATGCATCATTTTAGGCACCTTAGGGGTTTCACATTCCATACATTATTCTAGGCCATTTATGATGAATTTCTTCACTACCTGAAATTTATTATCTGTTCTTTGAGTGATATACATGTTTTATGATAAAAAATATTCATGTAATTGGAAAACATGATTGATACATAAATTTCATTCCATAACCTAAATAGTTTTTTCTTACATAGTGTATGACAGAATACATAAGTACCCAATTATGGCATGTTGAGTCATTAAAAAATAGTAGCATAGACTGGAATGTGTTATTTCAGGGACTAAGAGGAAAACACACATTAGATCATTACATGTACGGACCCTTATGAATTATAAGTAGTGGCACATTTTGTTCCACCATTTAGAGAAAATTTCATGTAAATATAGAATTCAAAAAAAATAAAATTGTGAAAAAGAGAGTATGACTTAGAACCTGATATAGTGTGTTTTGTAGGGGATGCCTCTTTTTCTTTTATGGTTGTTTCTATTACCCATTCTAGACTTAAAAGGTAGGAATATGGGTGTATCTTGTTTAGAAAATTTCATTATCCCATCCTATATTTTTATTTTTGACTTTTCACTACTCGATGTATGTGATTTTCATTGTATAGACATTCAACCCTGGTAAAATCCAATAAAATTCCAGGAGGATGGTGAAGACCATGATCTTGAGGAATTGGGTCATAGGCTTCAAAAATATCATCATGTAGTTCCTGTTTCTACTTCAGTGGTTGTACCAGATATAGGTGTTGATTTTTGGCTATTATAGGGTTTACTACACATTATGTGAACCTTCTAGGGTACCCCGTTGCCTACCTCATCTATGGAAGATATGAAGCTTTTTACAATCAGTAGTACCCTCACTTGTTTTCAATGTATGAAGTACTCAATGATTCTGATTTGTGACTTGAGAATGATTTATTGATTATAGAGCATCTAGAGACACCACCATAGAGGAGAGTGAAGATCACAACAAAAATTCTTTAGGAAGATGCTATATTCTGGTAGGATTTTTTTGAAATATTATGATTATTTTGATTATGTTTTGGAGGAATTTTCAATCCAAGATTTACTATTACATCATTCATATGACCCTAAGATATGAAAGAATTTATGCATCAAGATCAGGGTGTGGTGGTTCTTATAGTGTATTCATAAAATTTCATAGATTTTCAATGTTTTCCACTGATTTATTTTTATAATGGTATATCGAGGGTTAGATGATTTTGGGGAAGGTCTATGAATGTCATTTGATCCCAATTCATTATTTTTTAGATGAAATGTATTATAGAGATTGTGAACCAGTTGCCTACTACTAAGAAAACCCCGAGGGAAGAAGGTGGTGTATATAAGGTGATTTCAGCCTATCGAGCCCATGAATCATCTTCTAGTAATATTATTCACTCTATTTAGGCTTCTTGTAAACGGAATAATGGATTATTATTCAAAATAATAACAATTATCTTATATCATTTGTGTGAGTTCCAAATAAATATTAGGAACCAATGTGATAGAGACCTTGTTGAGTGTCGAGCATGTGGAAGGATAGTCAATGTATATTTAATATGCATAACCTTCTAACCACCTATCATTGGAAGGGGATCACTACCAAATCAAGGTTTATGAGAAATATTTATAAATCCATGAAACGATGGGAGATGGTGTAGTGATGGTTTTTCAGGCTATGGTGGTAGTGATAGCTGAGGCAACTAGGTACCAGTTGTATCAAGATAGCAAATTGGTCATACTCTGAGTAGTGATATAGGTTAACATGGCTACATTTTAGTACAGATAAATTTTATAAATCCAACAACTAAGGTGTAGAGTTTTTGGGAATCTATTGAGGGTGTTAGAATCCAAGTAACCTATAACTTTGTATCAACTATATTCAATAAAGGAGATTCACATATTTTCAAATCTATACATTTTCTGGATAGAATTAGGGTAGTCATTCAATTTTATTATGACGTTATTACATTAGATACACCCTTGCGAATAAGAATAGATTTTTTATGTCAGAATAAATAGTTCCCCCTTGATACTAGTGGGTTTCACTTCGTGTGGATATATTTTTTCAACTTGATTATAGGGTTTAATTACATTATCAGAATGGACTTTCATGTTTCTTATCATTCAAATATTGATTGTTATCATTTAAGGGTGACCTCCACATCATTATAGGTTATAATTTTTATTCAAAAGGGTGAATGGAATGTCATGGAATGTTAAGCTGGACTAGAGAATCATGAGATCTACATAATGATATCCAAGATTTCTAGTTTATGTCTCAATTATCAGGTAATGAATCCAGTGTATTTCCCTCCAGTGTTTGTTTATTTTAATGACATGTTTTCAGATGAAATGTATGGTTTACCTCTTAAGAGATAGGTCGAGTTCTTTATTGACCTGGATTCATTATATACATTGGTATCCTTTCCTACATATATGTTGGATAGTATGGATTGGTAGTGTTTTAAGTGGTAGCTAGAGGACATGGAGATAAAGGGTTTCATACAACCCAATACTGGTATGTGGGGCTCACCCATAATATTTTCCAAAATATATGACAGAACCCTCATGATATGTGTTGATTGTCTGAAGTTAAACAAGTTGATAATTGAAAAAAAAGAATCTCTTTCTATGTATAAATGAACCCTTTGAGTAGCTCCAAGGATCTCAGGTGTTCTAGAATATTCATTTTAGTTCATGATATCGCTATTTTTGTGTTCAACCTACAAAAATACTTCATAAAGAATTTCATTATAGGTATGTTCTATATACGTACTTGGTTATATCATTCAATGTCTTGAATAGTCTAGCAGTTTTCATGGCATTGATGAACCAATTTTCCATCATTATCGAGATTAATTTTTGGTGGTATTTTTGGATGATATCATGACATATTCCCACTATTTATATGACCTTTCCAAAAAATGATTTTAGTTTTTTTATAAACTTAGAGAGAATTAGTTATATACTCTTCTTACAAAGTGTGACTTTTGGATCAATATGATTAACTTTTTTGGTCATTTTATCATAGTGATAGAAGTATCAGTTGACCCAGAGAAGGTGGGAACTATATTTTAGTTGGATCATACCATGATCTTATTTGACATATAGTGTTTATTGGGGTTAGTGGGAAATTGAAACCATTTAATATAGGTATTATCAATCTTAGAATAACCTCTTATGGTCCTGACTATGAATGTTGTGATTTTTTATGGTCATATTCATAGTTGGAAGACATTCAAGAGATAAAAGGCCAACTGGAATTAGTGTCAGTCTTGATTCATTTATAGCTTGGATGACGTAAATCTATGTATTTTCATGCATCAGGTATCAATCTAGGAGAAGTTATGATGCATGAGAAGTAGGTCGTGATGTATGGGACTCTTTAGTTTCTGCCACATGAGGGGAATCACCTGACAAATGATCGCATGTTATCTTCTATTGTACATTCCTTTTGTTGTTGGATACATTATTTACTAGGATGGAATTTTTTGGTGTATACAAACAACAAAAGACTCAAGTACATATTTACATAGCATGATCTAAATTTGAGGCAATGATGGTGGATTGAGTACCTATAGTATTTCGAATTTGGTCTTACCTTTATTCATGGAAAATGAAATGTTCTTTTCAATGCATTGAGTAGGAGGAAATATATACATGTTGTTTTGGAGGCAACTAACGAGTGGATTCTTTGGTAAATATTCTAGGAGATGCACTTGGAAGTGTAGGATATTCCTAGATAGACTATTAATTCATCCATAAGAGAGAAATATAATCTTCTAGATATATATAGGATGGGAATGTTATCTGATATTGAAGTCCCATTCCTTATATAGAGTGTGGTAGTTGAGGAACCAACTCTTATTGAACTATGGGACATGATGAAATTCTGTATATCCATGGTCATGTTTGTTTTGAAACATAAATATAGAGAATATGATGATAGATTTTGGTTCCCTAGTTTGGGTATTACATCCTAGTGTTTCCAAAACATATCATGAATTCCACAATTAATACTAGTGGATGTAGGTGAAATGTGAGGAGTCTAGTTTTTTCATAAGTTGTTTCACCTATCATAAGGTGACAGAAGAAATCCCACAAGAAACTATTATTTTATAGTAGTTACCTATTCCGGAGGGTAAATGTGATGAATTTGTGGTGGATTTCATGAATTCTTGTCGAGGTCTCCTCACAGTAGCGATGTTTTGTGGGTTGTTGTTGAAATTATTGTAATGGTTGCCCATTTTTTTCCTATCAATAGAAACTTACTAGTAGATGATCATGGGATACTATGTATCCATGAGATTTTTCACCTTCTTGGGGTTCCTCAAACTGCATTATTAGATTGGGATTTCATGTTTACATCTTGATTTTGGTATTTATTTTATAGGGAATTTAATATATAGGTGATTTTGAGCATTTCATACCACCCTTAGACTGATATCCAGTCAAAGAACACTATACAGGGTCTAGAGGACTTTCTTAGAGAACACTCCACAAGTTTGGGGGTTCTTAGAATAGGAATGTACACATAATTGTGTTCCACTACAATAATAGATATCAGATGTGTATGAATATTGAACATTATATGGAATTTTATGGTAGGTGATTCTTATTAACTTTGTGCTAGTTTGAGATAGGAGAGGCAGTGTTTCTCAAATAGTGTTTGTTTTAGGAGACTCCAAGATTCAGTCCAATTTATAATGAAGTGGATGGTTATTGCTTAGTCTAGAAATAAATCTTACATATATAATCATCCATGACCTCTAGAGTTTATGATCATGGGTTGGGTCTTTTTACGTATCTGTAGAAGCTAAGTGACATATGTATTAGAAGATTGGGTATGATTTCATTGGGATATACCAGGACATTAGATATTCTAGAGATATTTGGGATGGAATCATATGAGTTCTAGTAACCTTACTTGTACAGATCTATGGATGATGTCTTCCCTGAATCTAATATGTACATTAATCACTCAGAACCATATCACACTCCACATCTAGATTCCATTGAGTTATAGGTTCATGCATGAATTGAGGATTATCCTATTTAAATCATTAATAAGAGAAATAAGATATCTATGTCTATTAAATTCATCTATAATATGTTATATGGAGAAAGGTTTTTATAGGATGAGACATTGGAGAGGTTGGACATCATTAGTGCTTGGTGGATGAAGTTATTCTAATGTGATTCATGGCAGACTATTGATGTAAAATTAGGGTATGAATTGATTTGAGGGGATATGATTGTATGATCCATTGTTTTTAAAATAGGTACATATATTTTTATTTCATTTTAAACTCTTGTAATATTATAATTTTTCTTATACCCCAATGTTGGGTCATGGTCCAATTGTGTTGTCTTTGGAAAGGAAGTGATAGGAGGGATTTATCATAGATATAGGCCATTTACATGACATGTTTGAAATAAACAATGTGGAATGGAATGGGATGGAAAATTCATGATGTGTGAAGGGTTTTTCCCAATGGAAAGACACTGATCTTTACATGACATGTAATGTATTCACAATTTGTGTAAATTCCCCATGTTATATTTTAAAATAATTGTTAAGGCATTTATTTTGAATAGAGGGACTCACTCTCCACCCTTCTCTATCATGCAAGAGTACCAAGGTTTCCTAATCTGGGATTTCGTGTCATTTCATGATCCATAATTTGATTATTCACACCATAATCCTTGTTGTATGTGTGCTGGTTTATTCTATAGATATCTTATATTGTTCTTCTTCTTTATTCATTTCGATGAACTAATTTATTAAATAATATTATATGTCATGTTTCCATGGTTTTCTTTTATTCGTCACTTTTATCTTGATCAAAAAATAATTAGGGGTTAATACTCAATTATTGTTCAACCGTAGGTATACGGTAGGTGTTATATACATTTTCGCTTACATTTTTTGTGTTATAGTTTGTTGTATTTTTGTCGTGTGAGCATCATCCAAGAATTGATCTGAAATTAATTTAATGTTTGGAGTAAAATGTTAGCACCTTAATAGGTTTCCCATTTAGTGTCTTTTTTATCTTTGGTGGTTTTTATCCCCAACCAAGACTACACATTAGGGTTACCCTTGTATATTACCTCTGTTATACCACCCTATTGGTTGATTGTGATCTCTAAACTAATTTTGGGATACTTTTTTAAATGAGGAAGAATTAAATGAATGATTATAAATGGGATTATGCCTCCTTTGAAATGTGATGACATGATGTTAAAATGGATAAAAAATTTCAATGGAAAACGTGAAAATGGCTTCTATGAACTCATGAATTGTGAATGACAATTCAATGCAGTGTGAATTGATTTATGAAATGATAATGGTAGTGGATATCATGGATGATCTCCTTAGATCATGATTCTATTAGATACTATTAACATTTATACTCTATGGATTCATATTTATAATTGTAGATGATTATTTATACAATTATACTCCTTGTATCATGATTCGATCGAATAGTATAGAAATTTCTACTATATGGATCCATATTGATAATGGTAGTGGATGTTATGTACATTTATACACCTCAATACCTTATTCCAATTAATTCCATGGATTCTCTACTTCATGGATCCATACAGATTAAAGTAGTGGGTTCTTTAGATATTTATACTTCTTGTATCATGATTCTATAGGATTCCCAAGGCCATTCTCCCCTTGGATCCATCTTTCTTGGACTCGAATTGGACATTGTCTGTTAACATGATCATTGTACTCAAACCATGCCTTTACGATGTTTCCATTGATATTCTCCATGTACTCATTGAGGATGCCAAAGTATTCTATACAATAGATCCATCCCATCATGGTCCAAAACATGATTACACGACATAGGCCGTTGTGGATTCCATACACATGATTACACATAGTGGTTATTGTCTATATTTTCTATGCATATATATAGCCCTATTACGGGTATCAAATTTTATTTTTTATACTTGATAAATCCAACATATTTATTTATTCTTTATAGTAGCCCTATTTATGAGTGCTTGGTTATTGTTCATAAGGATCCATTCTTGACTAGATATAATGATACATGATTTTGAAACTTTGTTTATTTTATTTTTATACCAGTGATATATTTCAAACTACATTGGTTTATATTACATAGAGTAGAAATGTAATATGCATTATTGGTTTTGGCATAGAGAGTACTATCCCACACCCTGTTCAGGCTATTTTTGGGTTCTTATATGGACTTAATGGATATCTGTAGGGACTGAAATGATTCCCATGTTATGATTTATTGTTTTTTTCATAAGATTAATGGGGGTACCCAACCGATCCACAAACATGATGCTAGCAGTGATAATTTTTTCTGTGTATTTTTTACTTTTGATACATTTATTGCATTGGTTTCCTTTTACCATGTATTTCCTACCCTATTTTATAGGGACATGAAATTAGAATCATATTATACCTAATATCACTTTTTAATTTATTAATTTTATATTATTTTGGATGTTATCTTTTATCCTAATTTATAGTATTCCCCCTCTAAATTATTATGATTACTCTGTTCTGTTCCACTCTAACATGAGGGAATATGTTCTCCACAGAATCACCATTGTCCCTCAAGAAAATTCCACAGCCTCTGACGTATCATGAGGCATGCTTGAGGATTTTTAACCCACTGAAAAGGATCCCCATTTATTGGATCTTGGGTCGGTACATTGCTTAATGAAGGTTTAAAATATATATATATATCATTCTATCAAAAGTGACATTTTTAGTGGGTTCATTATAACTTATGAAGAAGAGAGGAGTAAAGAGTATACATAGGATCAAGTTTTTCAAATCTAAAATTTAATTCCAAATCTATTGTTTATATTTTTTTGTGATTATCTTCATTGCATTGTTAATTCTTCTTAATGTTTTCAAAACTACTAACCTCATCACACAGATTAATGAATCTTTATGTACTACAACTCTGATTCTTAATAATGTTATGTTAATCTATTTAATGCATTGAAATTATCAAATCACCCCAAAACCATTCTATAAATTATTTTAATCTCACACTGCTATAATTATAATGAGTGTTTAAAATATCATATCATGTATAATGAATTTGAAATTAGAACACAAAATTTTCCCTTGTTTTAAAAAATTATTTCATTTCATTAATATCTATAGAATTTTTATGGCCTTATGTATTTATTAACTAAGGAATCACGTTTTGATAAATATTAAAATTTGATAAAAAAATTTATTTAAAATGGAATTAATAAGTGAGTTATAATTTACACATGTATTTGAAGTTAAAAAAATAAGTTTTTATTTTTTATGAGTTTTAAAAGACTACCTAATGAACTACTAAATAATTATGGAATGTATTTCATTAATGTAATTATTTAAACTATAAGGTTCTCTTATAAAATATCCTTGGATAATATGGAAATAAATGATAATTAACCAAAATTATAGGGATATGATTGGGAATATTATTCACATGACCACAATATAGATAGATATAATATTAAGTATTAATCTTGATGCTTATATTGAAGCCAAAAATAATTAATCTCAATGAAAATCTATAAAATTGGTTTTAAAATATCAACAGAACTCCAATAAATATTGTTTCATTTTATCTAAAAGATAATTACTTCAAACTGACAAGATATGAAATATAAATTTTGAAGGATGAAAACTAGATATGAAAAACTAAAAGTGGGACTCCTCACTTACATAGAAAATATCTAGTTTCTTGGAGTAATGAGAAATAATATATAGTATCTCTCTCTACCACTAAGGGAAAATACATACTCGTAATATTTTTTTCCCCAAATTATTTCGATGGAAAACACACACCCTGACTATAGACTAACCTATGGAAGTGCTCCCATCATGTTTTCCAATAAGAGTTCCATTTTTATTTATAATAATCTCATCCAACACATAGATATGAAAAACACTAATCATAAGCATATTGTCATGAGTGATCATTTTAATATGGGTAATATGTTTTGTTAATTCATAGTCATCAACCACCAATTTATTAATCATCAATCTAAAATTTTATTCAATTTTATTTTTACATAAATTTGGTAATTTATATAATATTTTGTTATTAATTTAAATTAAAATGATGGTTAAATTATATATTAATATTTATTTTGTTTTAATAATTATTTTCCCATTATTCTCTCTTTATTTAAGATGTTTTGAGAAAAAAATTAAGAGCTTTGATTTTTTTATTATTCTATTTAAATTTTAATTTATGTATTTTGAATGTTGTAGTAGGAATATACTAGATGTCCAATTCATATCCATGAGAGTTCTAGTATTGAATTCAGAAAATTCCAACACTACCAATAGTCATCTAGTATGGTATAGGTGAGTTTTAGTAGCAAACCCTATATGTCATTAAATATGATGGCCCTTAGTTTTTATTTCATTTTACTAACTCTCTCCCACTCAGCTAGACCCTACCCTGACCCTCTCAGTCACCCTTTATTTTTCTCTATTTTACTTCATCTTGTGATCTATTATGTTAATATCTAAAATATTTTACTTCTTTTTCCATCATTTCTTTCATATTTCTCACAGTTTTCAAAATGGTTCTTTAAATTCCTCTTCAACATAAATAAAAACACCCTTTAATTGAAAAAATTATTTATTTTAACTCTTATATTAAATTTATTTATGCTAATGGGACCTAAAAACTCAATAAAGTGGAATGAGAATGTTAGTAATTTATTATAACCACCACAAATCACTTCACTTGTAATTTTTTATGATAATACAATTATACTGGGTATAATTATATAATTTTATTAACAAAACATTTTATTTCTTCTACTCCCACATGTTATCACCCTCTAAGGGTGGAAAACATTATTTAAGAATAATATAAAGATGTGGTGTAACCTTATGTAATAAACCAATTTTATTCCAATATTTTATTTAAAATTAAAACTAGTTAATTTATTCTATAGATGAGCAACCTTCACATTAGGCCGTAACAGTACTCCTCTAGGTATTTATTTCAATACCACCAATTCAACGAGAATCATTATTTTGAATAAATTTTTTATGAATCCAAATCCACCAAAATAAATCCGAATGTTATTTTCCTAAAACCCTTAATTAAATTTTTAATGTTGTGATGTTTTTATATAAGAATTATGTTTTCATTAGTATTTTAAATTTAATAATTTTTCTCTTTATTATGCCTAAACTATGATTATGGTTATACTTTTTATTTATTTATTTCATTAATTTTTTTCCCCAGTTCGAATTTCATGTACAATCTATGCCTAATTTTTTAATTTTTTATCATTTAAAAAAACAGAAAATTGTTTAACGGTCTATGTTACTCTATTATAGTTTATTTATATACTTATCATAAAAATTAATTTTTATATAATTTTTATGATTTGATTATTTTTTGTCAAATTATTTTATTTAATTATCAATAATCAAACAATGTTAATGTTACATTTTATTTAGTGATATACTTTTTTAAATATTTTACATTCATATTATTGATTTTTTTTTGATTCATTTGAGTTGTTTCAAAAAAATAAAATCTATTATACATTAAAATTTCTAATTTATTATAACTTAATTATATAAATTAATTAATACTTAAATTTCACTTTATCCAGAATATTATTTTTTCTTAACAAATTTTTCATAATATTATTAATTAATCCAAATTTTATAAATAAAATAATTTCTTGGATTTTTATTTAATGGTATTTAAAATTGAATCAACATTTATAAAAAATCCTATTTATTAAAAATCATTTCATGAAATGCATCATTTTACCACTTTAAAAATTATATCATTTCTATTCTTTTTTATACATTAATTGAGTTCTTGATTAGTTTCATAATTTTTTTATCATATGTGTTCATAAATTGGGTATGTTGTTATAAAAGGATCATTTAACATAGTTTTTTTAATGATCATGAATGCATTATAAATTTAATAAAAATTATTCTTTAGTATTATATTATGAAAAAAACATTTATTATGTATGAGATAGTTATTATTAGTCCCAATTAATGCTATATAGTTACCCAAAAATAAGAAAATGCAATTGGGTTGGTTTATCCACAACACTATAATGGTGGTAAAAATCCATTTAAAGGATATATTATAAGGTAGTGTCTATTTCCCATAACATAGAAACTCTTGTTTTAATTGGTAAAAAAGGATGGTTTCAAGACAGTACCACTATCTCTATGTTTTACCTAGGAATTTTTATATAGTCCTAATAACATTCATGTGTACTTTTAAATAATTTCATCAATATTAACTTCCATTCTCTAATATATAATTTTTTTATCAACAACTTTATTCAGTCTCCAGAGGCTCAAAGTTGTCAAAATAACAATGGTGGCTATATATAAGTCGTTGTGAAGTTATAAAACCCATTTGTTGAAAATATTAAAACCAATTATGTGTCTTTTAACCTTAATTTTTACACATTCAATCCTTTAATAATGATACCTATTATCTATTATTATAATAATAATTGTATTTATATTATAGAGTGGAAATTATTAGGTATTTACTAAAAAACCATTCATATTTTATTTATTACAAGGGTTCTCACTATCATTGGAGTGTTTGAATATGATTTCTTTCTAAAACAATAAAAATTAACATTTACAATATTCTTTTAAAAGATTATTAGAAAATATAAATACATGTTATTAATGTAACCCTAATGTAATTTAGGAGAGGATACATAATTACTCATATAATTAAGGTTTTAGAAAATATTGATTAATAAATTTTTCATCTTTTTCTTCCACCACAGACACTTTTATTATGATTTTTTTTTAAAATATACAGATTGTATTTTTTTAATGTAAATTTATACCTCTATTTCCATCATCATACAAAAAAACTATGCTTAAAAATCCCCCAAATTAAATTATCCATCTAATAACCCTATCATCTATATTTTTTCTTTTATTTTGACATTTTTAATTTTCAATATAGATCATCATAAGATACCCTTTCAATAAATTAATCATTATAGTTTTTCTTCATAGCTAATATAATGTATTAATTTGACTCCAAATTTTCCTTGTAATCCTTCATCAATTTTTCTGTCTCATCATTTACCTTTAGTGAAATTTTTCCATAAAAAGTTGGATAGATTCGTTATAATCCATTTTCCTAGATTAAAAAACCCATATGAACAACATTCATATTATCCTTTACATCATAAATGTACCCCTATCATACTCCTTGAAATTAGAATAACATTCTAGTAAAAATTTATGTTTCATCAATAGTATCGTAATTTATTCCTCCACAATTTTGATTTTATTTGAACCCTCATACATCATATCTTTTAAAATTCATTAAAAATTACTCAACTAAAATGTATCACATTATATACATTCTTTATCAAATGAACAATGATATTTATATATCTATTATATATTCCCCCACATATTATTTAATGTTTCTTATCACATGAAATTAGTATTTATTTTATTTTTCAATGTATATTCATGCACCTCTAATTATTTAACATGAAAAACCTATTCATTTTACCACACATTCTAAAGTATTTTAATTTATATATTATTATATTTTATTGACTGTATTAAAAATAATAAATAACTTTAAATCAATAAAAACATGTTTTTTATAATCAAACATGGGAACCCATATTCATTATTCCATGGAGAATAGAAATATATTAATTTTTTCAAAATAAAAATTAGGTTGAAATAAATAATATTGAAATCCAAAAACATTGAAATCAAATACTAAATATCAGTAATTGAATTTTAATATAATTAAGGGAAACTATGAAAAAAATTATTTTTTTTAATAATTAGTTGATTAAGTCAACACACTAAGATGTAAGAACCATTTTAGAAAACATTGATCTAATTTTACCAGCAATATAAATTAAATATAACTTCTCATTTATATCTTAAAATCATAGTATTATGTGTCACTTTAAAGTATTTTAGTAATTTTTTTCTCATTTAATAGATATTAATTCCCAATTTACCCACTCATTATATATATATATATATATTAGACACACAATATTTAGTTGGTACACCAAATGAGGTCTTTGTATAAGGTGTGAGTGGGAGTTTTCTACTCCTCTCATAAGTCACTATCACTTTATAGTTATTAGTTTAGGGATACCTGACAGGGATTTCTATCTACGAATATATAAATCATATCCACTATAATATGGACTCATTTTCATAGAATATATTTATATATATAGAAATATATATATCTATATATATATATTTGTGTCTTCATGTGTGTGTGTGTGAGAGATTAATTTCATACCGAATATAAAGATCATTCATTAGATAATCATGGTTCCACCATCTTGTATCATTATATACATGATTCTATTTTTATTTTAAATGATCCTCCTATTATTTTTCTTTTCCCACACATACCTATTGTTACTTAGATATCTAATTATCCATTTATTATTCATAACCACTATCATAAATTGTCTTACTTAGATGTTATTTTTTATACTTCACTTATCTATATTCACCCTTTCCATGTGAATTCACCCACAATATTTCTTTGAAAATATATTATTTATTTTCCCCCACTGATAAAACCTATTATTTTAGGTTGTTAACATGTGCCTACTCCCTCTCTTATATTATTTTTACTTCAAAACATGTCATTTTTTTAGTATAATGCTCATCCAATATCTTCATCTATTCTGTTAATCATCACAATAGTCATATATAATGAGTATTTATTACCCTAAATCTTATAACATAATCTATAGTCTTCATAATCCAAGACCATTATAAAAAATGGGATTTTCATACGTAAACACTGCATATTTTATTGATGAATTTTCAATAAATTTAATAAACACATGCCCAAGGATAGTAATTATTTAGTTTCTTTGAATACTAGAAACGAAATCATCATATTTCCTGAAATATTTTCAATAATACAAAAAATTATATTCTCAAAAAGTACTCAACTTAATAAAACCTTACCAAAATAATTTTTCATATATTGGTGAATGATACATGATAAAGGGTAATCTCAGATGCTTAGTAAGGGTAACCATAGGAGATATTAATCTATGATCATACGAAAGAATAAGATAATATTAAGGGAATGTGATCATGAAAATAACCCTAAAAGTTTATAAATATCCTATCATATATCATACACATGATTCATGGAATAAAACATTATCAATTTAGAAAATATGATCCATAAGAGTTAAATATCATCATAATTCTATAATTGACCAAAAAATCATTTCATAAAAGTTCGGAACCACCATATATATAGTAAAACATTTCAAATATCATTATTAACTAAAAATAATCTCAATATAGTGGATAAGGACATGTCATTGGTTTCCCATAATGGATTTGGACACACCTATTTCCCATGGTGGATCAGAACACACTTTTTCCCATTATGGATCAGGACTCACCTATTTCTCGTAGTTGATCATTCCCATATAATGGTTTTTTATTATCAGATCATGAGATATAAGTATTTAGTGAGTTAATTGGAGGGATATATATGTCTAACACAGAATATTAAAAAAATACTACATATGTTGTACCCATGATCAAAAAATATTCATTATATCAGAACATTTGAAATTAATTGGGTTTCATAAACATTTCATCATAACAAAATCTCTCGAAAACTTATAGGTTTCATAAAATTTCATCATTTAATAAAATAATCTCTATGAGAAGAATATGTGGGATACATAATCATTTTATCATGGTACAACCTATGAAATAGAAATGGGATTCATAAACCTCATTTCATCATAAACATAAATCATTTAGATAAATAAAAAAAATCATTTCCCTCTATCATATCTCTATTAAAAAAGTGTAACATTGAAGGATGTTTTCTTATAAGAAAAATTGTTTTGAAAGGATACATATAAAATTTGTTGAGAAAGATAACATCTCATTGAATATCAATTTATGAAAATAAAAATCAATGAAATATTTTTTAAATCCTTTCCTTTGATAATAAATATTTAAACATAAAAAAGATGGTTTAAAAGAAATTATAATATTTCTTGTGTAATATATCATTTCCACTGGGAGGAAAAACATTTTAAAAATTATTACAATTTCAAGTCCATTTAACTTAAAATAAATGAAAAAAATATAATGATAGATTCGAAAATAATAATTCTCATGTTAACAAGAATTGTATTTATTTTATACATGTTAAAACAATGATTCCATTTATACGATTGAAGGAATTCTAATGTAAATGTTATGGAAAATGACATGAAGATTCATTTTGAATAATTTTTTAAAAATTATAATATGTGTAAAAATTTAATTACAAAATCATTATGAAAATTTAATAAAAATATTTTAAACCACCTTTAGAAAACATGGTTTTGGATGGAAAGTGTGATTTTCATCTAAAGAGTGGAATAAAGATGATTTTTTTAATAACACATTATTTTAAACTTTTTAGTATATAAATAGAAGATAATTAAGGGTAAATTTTTATTGTTATGAAATAATCATAGAAGACAAAATTTCATCATTTTGTTAAAATATGGATCATATGACATTATCATCAAAAACATAACCATAAACAATCCAGAAAAACAACCTGATTGTATCATAAAACACATTATATTTTTGAAACATTGGATTATAAACCCCATGAATGATTAAAATAAAAAAAACAAATAATATAATTATATTAAATAAATTATTCCTATTAAATTTAAAAGGGTATGTATATACACATTATAAAATAACACTGGTTCATAACATAGCAAATGTCAAAATACTGAAATTTGAGACAAATTCCATTATCGAATTGGTAACTATTGAACCATAAACCCCATGAAAAAGATATCCTAAAATTGATATGTAAATAACAATAGTTTTCAGGATAATAAACATAAAATAAATTTATGTTTATTATATATATCACATTTAGGATACATGTGGTGAATATTACATGTGTTTCACAAAAACTAAAAGTGAGACAAAAATCACTTACCATAAGTCTCAACTTCTTATATACATGTTAAAACATCCAGTATAATAAAAATATTTTTATTAGGAATATATTACATAACCCATAATATATATATAATAACATTTATTAATTACTGAATACTTTTATTACTTGTTTATTAATAATTCCATTTTAATGTCACGTTTCAGTCTATAAATGCATTGTTTAACATGTATGTTTTGTTTTTTAATTTTTTTTCATCTTACATAGATCATGATTCAATCATATAAATAATTTTAACCATGATATAAATATAATATATATTAATTATACATTTATTTATTTTAATTAATATATGTTAGATATTGCGAATGAAATACACCGTTCATGTAGGCGGTAGGTTGTACATTTTCATTAACATTGTTTCCATTTAACAAAAATAAATTACTAATGAAATGTAAACAATATAATACCATTAAATAATTTTTTTTTCATATATATCAAATATTTTCATTAAAACTATCCTCATTAAATTCAATGTAAATTGTTAATGGATTACATGGATTCATGAGGTTGTATTCTTCCATATTCACGAGAGACATTATCACATTCTAATAGAATGGAATGTTAGAATTTATCTGTCATATTAAAATTAGATATGTATAATAATATCATATATATCATATATAAACCTTTAATCTATCATTGTATCAATTTATGAGATTTGGAAATAGAAGAACAAATAACATCGTTTTGTTAGGCTATAGTTAGTCGTACACACGACAAATGATTTTGTAACCCATTTTGTGGAAGTGGAAAAGTATTAAGTTATTTTATTAAAAGAATAAAATATAATTACACTTTAATAAAATTGGTTAATTATGTCATTTTATTTTCATAATAATTTAATGAAGTGGTTGGAGAAAAAAATAAAACGCTTACTTAGGGATATTGCCACTTCTTCGAACAACTTCATTTGGATTACACCGAAAGGACTATAATAGAACAAATATTTTCAATTATTTTATTCTGAATTTAAATGTTTTTAATCCCACCGATGTTTTATTTCAATGTCAATTGTCACATTTTATGTTTTATGAGTATTTTTTTAGCTTAATTGTAAAAATGGCTTATTTGGGATTTAAACAGTTTTCATTTATTATAATGTTTCGGCCATAACTTTTTCTAAAATGATCCAATTTTCAAAATTCTTCTTTTATAGGTTCCTATTTTCTATTAGCTTCATTTTATCCTTCTGGACCCAAAGCTCAATACATCATTTTAAGCTCAAATCCAGCTCACAAATCAGGCCTCGAAAACTGTGTACAGAACTGCATAATTTTATTGTGGGGACCGTATCTCATAAATGGCCAAACCAATGGAGCTGAAAGCATACATGGAGATGAAATAAATCCGGGGGAAGAACTTTAATTAAGATGTCCGCGCATGATTCCTTCATTACCAAGGACATTAATGCGTTGGAACTCGGTGTTTTGGAATACAAAGAGTCACCTAGACAGAATTAAATATCCGGAGTAGTTTGGCCATATCTCCTACATACGTGGACAAATAAGGCTCAAATATTGTGTTTGGATAGAAGCGATCATGGGGAACAACTTTAAAGAAGGACCCAGTTCCAAATTATGTCATTAAAGGGGCCATCCACGCGCCTACATTAGGGTACGATTTTTTGGATCCAAATTTTCATACCCTTTCCCTATAAAAGTGTATCCCTTTCTTCATTCCAAAGGGTTGGAAACTTAGGAATAGCCTTTGTGGGCCATTATATGTAGTCTATTAATGTATTTTATTTTCTTTTAATTCTGTAATAGCATTTCATATTTTTATTCAAGTTTTCTCCTTTCTCACTTTTCTATCTCTCTTTTGTTTTCTCTCCCTGTTTTCATTTCACTGTGAACTCTTATGCTCGTGATCATGAGTATCTAACCTGAGGAATTTATCAGGGGAGTAATTCAGTGGTGAACCCAAGTATTTGATCATTAATGTTATACAGTTTCTTTTTTTTACTTATAGATAGGCTAAGGGGGATCTTAGTGGGCAAGGCGCCTTTGTGTCTCCACTTGCCACCTGAAGCTTAGCTTTCACTTCTGTCACATTCTCCCTCGACCGAGGAGGTGGATGTATGGTCTCTCGAATGTCTTTGAGTGTATCGTACATTCAAAACCATAGGCATAAGGGGATGTTCCTGCATACGATGGATCATGTTCAATATGTAAATTGGAAACTAAGAAAATAGACGATGAAGGTTCACTCTAGACAATCTCTCGGGAGGATCTCCTTTCTGTTAAACATCATTCGGTTTTCTTTCATTGTGTTTGCATTTCATCTGCATATTTACATTTAGTTTTGTAATTTTAATTCTCAAATATCATTTCTGGTCATTTTAGTTTATATATATACACTGAATTAGAAATAATGATTGATTGACTGCAAAAGGCTCCTCAAGAGATCGACCTAGGTCAGCCACTATGTTGCACTTAGTATAAATATTTTTAAGAGCGCGCATGACAACGCTTCATCAAATTGGAGCCGTTGTCGGGGAGCCTAGTGGTCTTCACTCATTATTTTTATTCACATATTTTAAATTAATTTTCTTCCTTTTATTTAACAAAAAAACAAAAAAAATCATAAATAAAAAAAATTAAAAAAATATCTTTGTTCATGATGTCTTTCATTTCATATTTTTATGCATGGACTGATGAATCTCATGTGACAGAAGAAGTTTTAAATGATCTTGATGCTAAGTATAAAAGGATTAGTTATTTAGTGGAAAAATTGGAGAGCCAAATAAATTTGATTTCTGAATATGTTCATTCGTGTCAAGAGAAACCCGAACTTGATCCTAAGCTGGAACCTGAACCTGAACAAGTGGTGGAAGTGATTTCACCAATCATTTTTTATGCCAAATAACCTGAGCAGGGTGAGAAGGAGCTTCTAAAGGAATTAATCATAACATCTCAAACTCATCCATTGCTCAAGGAAGTACCTGATGTACAGATGCCAGCTGATTCACTTATGGGAGATCAACATTTTTTCGAAAGAATCTTGGAATCACTTTGTTGATGATAACCTGAAACTTGATCTTCCCATCCATTCTAATGAACAATCAGAACCTTTTGACCTCTATATTGATTTGGAAGATGATAAAGATGATGCACCTACTGAGATGGAGTTCCCAATGGTCTTGCGTGAAGAGATCAATTTTCAAGCTGACTTACTTGAAAGTGAAGATTTCTTAATTGATTCATCTTGTTTTAATCTCATTCAAACTGAATTGTTTTTTGACATCTCCTTTCCTGAAATTTCTGATATAGCACAAATGGAGAAGACCTTGGATTATATAAAATATACCACTCAAGTTGTTGTGATCATAGAAGAAGAGCTAGAGAAGCTAGTGGTGGTGTGAGTGCCTCCTCTACAACAAATTCCATACCATATGGAGGAGGACACCATAGAAGTTCACAGGGAGCACCCCTATATTCTATGCCCTCCCACTATGGATCTAAAATTCTATATTTATTATTTCTTTGGGGTTGGGAACATTATTATTTTATTTGGGGTTCTCTAATCTCAGTGTCTACTGATGGACGCTGGAAAAAGTCACATGTGGTGGTTTATCTCAAAAAACCACATCCACCTTCTAATTGGGGATAATCTGCTGCAAATGCCTGACTAGGAGCTGTAAAAACCTAGCACCCGCTTGGGGGGTAAAACCAAGAATTATACCTTTTATATTACTTTTCTATTTCTTTTTATTTATTTTTCTTATGTGTTGTCATTTTTTTGTGATTTCATTTTATTTTTCATGTTTGTTTTTGAAATTTTTTTATTTTCATTTTTCATTTTTTTGTGTGTTTTTCGGAATCTTGAGATGAATCGAATACTTTGGAAAATTCAAACCATCTTGGTATTTTTGTAACATTTATTGATTTGTGTATTTAAGGATTTATATTATTGATGAATGGATTTTGTTTCTGATTTATGATCATATCATTTGATGATGTTTGATTGATTGTGAAACTCATGTGCACTAGTGCTATCCAAATTGAAAATCTTGCCCAACCCGAGAGGTTTCTAAACATGTTTGATATCTTCTTTACATTTATCTTTTTCTTGAGAGTCTTGAGACATGTTGTGTGATCTAGAACTTGCTATTTTTCTATTTTTCAAAGCTATTAGAGTTCATGGAATGTGTCACGTATGATTGAGGCGTCACTTTGAAAGCCCCTTTTGCATTAAACTCTTATTTTGTTCTACCTTTACATCTGACCTTCTTTAATCCCATAGTATCCATGAAATACATTTTTAGGAAGCCACATTACAAGCCATTTATCCCTTTCCAACCTTCTCTAGAAGTTAAATGCATGATTATTGTTTAACTCAAGTGTGGGGGAGGGAGAACATGGCATGTGTTTCACTTTCCTGAAGAATCTTTTTGCGCTGAATTGAAAGTGTTTCCATATTTATTGTTGTTTGGGTTGAATAAATGTCATGTTGGGAAGATTTATGGGTGGACCAAATATCATTACACATATGGGATGGGTGTTCACAAATTTTTGAAGATCAATAGCTACCTCTCTTTTCCTCCAAAACATGATTCGGAAGAGAAATCCAGACCTGAATTCAAGCTGAAACAATACTACAAATGGGGAAAAGAGGGAAGAAAATAATTGACGCTGAAATTATAAGTGTGAACATACCAAATGAAGAGGTGTTTGGAGGTGATTTGTTTTTGAGCTGATTGAGGAGCACACCATTCTTGAGAAAAACTGTTTTCATGCATTTACTTCACATTAGAGCATAACCCTCCTCATTCTGCCTCAGATGTTTTTACATTTTAAACCCGCCAAACCTAATCCTCATAAAAACACTTTAAAAAGACCTCATTATTGATACATTTGTGAATTTTTTATGTGGAGATACTAGAAGGATAGCAAGCCTATGGAAATCACACATGTTCTTGGGAATGAGAAAAACTCCACATTAAATATCCTTGAGTGAAGAGAGAAATAATTTTCTAGGTAGGTAGGTACAACATGAATGTGAGGATTAATATGAGATTGAATTGATTCATATGATTTTTGAGGAGTTATGAAATTTTTATCCCTGTATGAGGAATGTTATTTTCTCTGATATGATAATTGAGTTGTGTTGCCATTTATGCTTTGAGAAGTTTGTTTTTGACCATGGTATAAGATGATTGACCAAGTGTGCAATGTTTAAGTGTGGGGTAATTGATAGAAAAAAAAATTTCAATTATTTTATTCTTAATTTCAATGTTTTTAATCTCACCGATGTGTTATTTCAATGGAAATTGTCACATTTTATGTTTTATGAGTATTTTTTAGCTTAATGGGAAAATGGCTTATTTTGGATTTAAACAGTTTTCATTTATTATAATGTTTCGGCCATAACCATTTATAAAATGATCCAAATTGAAATATTATTCTTTTATAGGTTCCTATTTTAGATGAGCTTCATTTTATCCTTCTGGACCCAAAGCTCAATCCATCATTTGGAAGCTCAAATCCAGCTCACAAATCAGGCCACGAAAACTGTGTATAGAACTGCATAATTTTATTGTGGGGACCATATCTCATAAATGGCCGAACCAATGGAGCTGAAATTTTACATGAAGATGAAATAAATCCTGAATTAGAACTTTTACTAAGATGTTCGCGCATGATTCTATCATTCCCAAGGAAATTAATGCGTTGGAACTCGGTGTTTTGGAATACGAAGAGTCACCTAGACAGAGATAAATATCCGAAGTAGGTTGGCCATATCTCCTACATACGTGGACCAATAAGGCTCAAATTTTGTGTGTCGACAGAAGCGATCATGGGAAACATCTTTAAAGAAGTACCAAGTTCCAAATTCTGTGATTAACGAGGCCATCCACACGCCTAAATGCGGGGACAATTTTTGGAGCCAAATTTTCATACCCTTTCCCTATAAAAGTGTATCCCTTTCTTCATTCCAAAGCATTCGAAACTTAGGAAGAGCCTTTGTTGGCCATTATATGTAGTTTATTATTGTACTTTATTTTATTTTAATTATTTAATAGCATTTCATATTTTTATTCAAGTGTTCTCCTTTCTCACTTTTCTATCTCTCTTTTGTTTTCTCTCCCCGTTTTCATTTCACTGTGAACTCTTATGCTCGTGATCATGAGTAGCTAACCAGAGGAATTTCACAGGGGAGTAATTGAATGGTGAACCCAAGTATTTGATCATTAATGTTATATAGTTTGTTTGTTTACTTAGAGTTAGGCTAAGGGGGATCTTAGTGGGAAAGACACCTTTGTGTCTCCACTTGCGACCTGAAGCTTGGCTTTCACTTATGTCACATTCTCCGTTGATCGAGGAGGTGGATGTATGGTCTCTCGGTGATCGTTGAGTGTATTGTATATTCAGAACCATAGGCAGAAGGGGATGTTCATGCATACGATGGAGCATGTTCATTAAGTAAAGTGAAAACTAAGAAAATAGATGATGAAGGTTCACTCTGGATAATCTCTAGGGAGGATCTCCTTTCTGTCTAACATCATTCTGTTTGCATTCATTGTGTTTGCATTGAATCTGCATATTTACATTTAGTTTTGTAATTCTAATTCTCAAATATCATTTCTGGTCATTTTAGTTTATATATACACACAGAATTAGAAATAATGAGTGATTGACTATAAAAGGCTCCTCAAGAGATCGACCTAGGTTAGCCATTGTGCTGCACTTAGTATAAATATTTTTGAGAGCGTGCATGACAATGCTTCATCAGATTCCTAAGATGAATTTCAATCCAAAATAATTATTATATTATGATAGGATAGAATTAATGATATTATTTTTATGTATTTTCTATTCAAATGTCTCTTATAACTATGATGATAAGTTGGGAGGGGTGTCATTTTATAGGTTATGTGAGTGGAACAAATGTCTTTTTTGAAAAGAGAAGGGTCTGCCCAATTTTTTCACATGAAACAGTCAAAATAATGGTAAATTCTAAATTATAGACTAAATACGGTTTAAAATAATCTATCCAATAGTATTTGGATATGTTTTTGGTCAATTTAACCTTAAAATGTTTATATTTACACCTAGTAAACTCATTTTTTCCACAACCATAGAAAATATTATTTAATATATTTTCTATTAATTATGGTAAAAAACTAATTAAAACTTATTAGATAATAAAATTCATTATGATTATAATTATTAAATCCATTTAAAAAATTACAATAATAGAAGTGGAAAAACATAATTAATCTAGCAGTTGCGATAAGAAAACTATTTTCAAAAGTGAATATGATGAAAGGTTTAAAAAGTTATTATATCTGAATTTAATATAAAAATAATTATAATGTTTAATTGGATTAAAATATATATAATTTAAATAATTATAATTTTAAATCAATATTAATGAAAGTTATGTTTTAAAATTCTATAAAATAAAAGGTAATTCTTAATAAAAACAAGTATTTTTATTATTTATCAAAAAAATTATATCCTCGAAAAAATTATAAAATAATTAATACAAGATAATTTTGAAATGATTATATAAAAAATTAATATTATTTTTTTACAAAGTTTTATATATTTGAAAAAAAAATATAAAATAAATGCACAAAATGTGAAAAACCTCTCTCAAAAAAAATAGTTTTTAACGGTATATTTTTTTTATTTTAACCCTTTTCAATAAATCACTTTATATGAGTGCTTAAAATTTGATTAAATATATAATAAATAAATTTAGTCAAATTATATCCTGAAAATGTATTTGTTTAATTTATTTAGGTAAAACAATGTTATGTGCATAATAATGGTTTTTCAGAAAATGTTTCCCTTTCATTTCAAATGGTTTTTATTTTCATTTCTAAATAATTATTCACAAAATAATTCATTATATATTGATGTAAAAACCATATATATTGATAATTTAGTTAAACCTATTTATATCCCCCATTCTATTGTCTATTTGATAATTACAATGTAAGTTAACAATTTTTTACTAGGATGCCATGGTTCATTTAATATCGATGTTCTGTATAATGTAAGATAAAATCGGTGTTTCATGTAACACATGATTAATTCCCTTTTCAATGTAAAAAAATTTAAAATAATGTTTTCATGTAATTAAACATAAACATAGTTTACTCTATAAGGCTTAATATCAAAAAGATGAAATTTAATTGAACAGAAAATATTTCTCAAAATCACAGGTTGTTGCAACTATTTTTTCTCAATGAACTTTATCTATAATCAAAACACTAATGTATAGTGTGGGTTATACCATAGTCTGAACATATCCACCATGATTCTCTAACAATCTCATTGTCTTTTATATATACACACAATGTGTCCATCAATATAGCTTTCATCTTCTACCCACTTTACTAGATTAGGTTACCTCAATGACCCCACTAACAATATTAAATGCTACAGAACTACCATACACCAATGATATTCTATTTCAGGATTATTATATTTATTCTTATTCTATATTATTAGTAACTTATAATCCAGTTCCTCTATAAATAATAAATATTGGAGATTAGGAAAATTGAAATCCACATAAAATTAATCATTCAATGTATCCTTATTTTCATACCATTAATATCCAGGCCCACCTCATACAATTCATAGACTATTTCTCACTTGATTTGATGATTCTTGTGAATAGTGTTATTAATGAATGCATTTATGATACATTACACAAGTTCAACACATCCATATTACCTAATCAATAGTATCTTGTCGAATAATAATAACATAAGATGTAACATATTAGTCAATAATAAGTCATAAATTTTCTTTTAATTGAATAAATAATATTTCCTTGAAGTTATTTTCAACAACAACATGGTTGGTGTTAAGGCTTTTTCATTGTTATAATTTTCCTATCACTACCTTATCTAATAAACTTTTTCCATATGTTTTATCCAAATAGGCTATATCAATGTTCCTATAGAATCATATTACTATTTTTACTTTCTTTATTATATTTATTGCAATCCAATATTTGGTTTGAATTTTACTTTTTATCATCTAAGAGTTATTTATTTGAAACAAGTCATCAATCTATGATTGTAAAATATTGAGATCATATCATATATGCTCACGAATGTGGATCTTCAAAACAATAATAAAAGTGGTAATAAAATAGTTACAATAAAATGATCATTGAATCATATATGGTAAATTGTAAAAGGTAAAATATATATCTGACATTGATAATGGGGATTTAATAGATCTTATATTGATACCACCATAATGGCCATAGATTTTATATAAGTATAATGATAGAATCTATAAATCATTAAAATTTGCAGGATTCTATGAAGAATGAAGATTCATAATCAGGATTTTATTTATTATTTTAATGGAAAATTCATCCCACTATAGCCTATTTTAGATGTATATAATCTATTAAAATGGGATTACACTTTTTCAGAAGGAAAGTTTTTTTAGATTATCAATCTATTTTGTAGACATAAGTGTTTTTATAGGTCATAATTTTAATAAAATGATGATTGATAATAACAAACATTAATATTATTAGGGACTAAAAATTTAAACTTTCTATAAACCCATGTCATAGTTTCCACACTACCACTATAGTTCCAACCAATTTAGGATGAAATCGTAATAGAATCTATACACACTACCAGATGAATAAAACATGTCCTGTTTATAGACATATTACAAGATAAAATGGGGAAGATACTCTTGATTTCATTATGAATTTTAATTTACTCAATTTGAGTTGTTATTATAGAATTAATTTTCAACTTATATGCCAATGATTCACATTTTTGATATAGAGGATTGATAATTTAAAAAATATAGAGAAACTAGGAAGTACTGTGTTCTATGGAATATCTTTTAAAAAATTACTTATAAGAAGTGATGTATAAAAAGATAATGGTGATGGTTTAATTACATTTTGATCTTTAATTGGAATATTAAACATACTTGAAAATTTAGTGATAGTTGTTTTTTAAAGGAAAGAAAATTTAAAAAAAAATGGTGTGATGAAAAAAAAATTAAGTGTAGGAATGTTGAAACCAAATTATATTTTTTGGGAGATAATAAATTTAAAATATAGAAATAAACATATTTTCAAGAAGGTATAGATATATGGGAATTGATTGTCAAAGAAAAATATTGATAAAATATACCATTTGTGGATTATAATATATTTTCCTTGTTTTAATATTTGATGATATTTTCTCATAGGGAAAGTTGTGGAACTATTTTCTAGATAGTTCACTCTAATACCTTAAACAAAATTCACCATTTTTAGGGTGTCTAACAAGTAACAAGATTAAAACATATTTTTTTATTCAGCCACTATATTTTTTTATGTTTATTCATTTTAATTTGGTAATTTTCTCATTAAATATTTGATTATGGATTTTAGTAATTCTTAAAAAGGGATTGGGGGGGAAGTGAGTAACAGAAAATGTGTTTTTGTGAATGAACTATAATGAATGTCATGTGTCTTAATAAAGGGAACATGGTGTTAAATGAATGATTTTTAGAATCTCATGGTTTCATTAATGGTCCCCTAGTACCTTACAATGAATACTATGTATAGGGACCAAGGCTTGTTATATATAGATATTAAATTATTTTTAATAATATTCAATACATTACACAAACACATGCATGAGGACCAGTAATAGGTCAGTGTATATTGAAACATAGACACACAAAAAACTAGTGTAAAGGTAAACTAAATTATCTCCCACTATGATCTTCTAAACTAGAACCCTTTTTAGACATATCATATGCAATACATTTCTCCATTACCTGGGAATGTATACATAAGAAGGGGTGAGACCAGATGACATGAAAGGATTAAAAAAGATAGATATTTAAACATAAAATAATCATAATAGTATGGAAACATGATCATAACATTTTAAAACCTTACCCTACATATTTAGGAGAATAATCTTAAGTCACAGAATAGTGATTGGTAGTTAGTGAGACATGAGTCATAAGGTAATCCATGAACATGATCCATTGGGGAATAAAATTAGAATAATACATATATATTTGGTATAAACATAAGCATAGAAAATGACATCTAGTATATTCAAGAACCACTGCCTAGTATATCATATTAATACTGGTTCCTTACCGAAACCATCATATTAGTAAAGGTTCACTACCAAGACCATCATAGAGGATGAAATACCTTACTCAACTAGGTTCACTCCTCATTCTATTCATATCTATCTCAGAAGATATAAATCATTTCCTAATGCATTATATGGAGTTTTATGTCCCACCCATTATATAATGAAAATTATATGTATGTTGTCCACAAGACTATAAAACATTTATCATATCATTACCCATGGAATGAAAGGGTATCATTAATACTTTATCATACCCTAACCTATGGAAATGAGATGGGTTTCTTATTCATTTCATCATTTCACAAACCATGTAAAAGTATTAGGTTACATAAGAATTTTATCAGAGTGAACTATGGAAATTAAATGGTTTTCATGTGTATCATGTCATCATAATCCACTCAATGAATGAATTATTATGGTATCCTTGGATTGTATCACCTGTAAATAATTTTTTACATTAAATGATGTAATCTTATTTTTAGTGTTATTTTTAAAGAGAAATCACATGTAATGTTTCATGAGGAAGATAAATCTTCCTTAAAAATAAATTTTTAAAACATAAACTATTTCAGAAATTTTGTTATTTTTAAAAAAACTTGAAAAATATATAAAGGAATATTTAAAAATAATATAAAACATTTTCTAAGAAAAAAATAATTTCCACATTAAAAGACATTTTTTTGAAAATAAAACATTTTTAAAACACTTTTATTTGAAAATAAACATGAAATCCTATAATTGAATCTTTAATTAAAAATTTTTTCCTGATGATGGGAGGTTTCTTTTATGTCATACATGTAAAAGAATATTACTTTTTAATTTTTGGTAAAATCCAAATAGGAATTGTTTATAAAATTTCATGACTGTTTCATTCTATGAATTTTTTTAAAATGAATAACAAGTGATAAATTTATTTTAAAAATCATAGTATAATAATAAAAAAAATTGATAATTTTTTTTATAAATCAGGGTTTTCAATGAAAATGGATCTTTTATTGAATAGAGAAATAATGTCAAATTTTATAAACAAATCTCAATTATTTCAAGAATAAAATAGTTAAATAATGGTATTATTACTGGAAATTAAATTTAATATCCATAAGAGGAGAAAATTTATGTTTTTATTGATAGATATGTTAGTATATTTTATCATGAAGATCATAATAAAAACAATCATATTATCTGATAAGATTTTAATGTAAAATTATTACCACTTTTGTAAATTTGAATCATAAGATGCCTAAAGAATAAGAAATGGAACTTTAAATCTAAATTCGATAAACAATTTAATTATATAAAATTTCCAATGGGATTTATATAAACAACATGGAGAAAATAATGTGCATAACATAGCTTACATATGAAATAATGAAAATTTTTACAAAAAAACCATTAACATAAGTCTTGACTACATTCATACATGTTCAAACAACCTATGTAATAAATATAAGTTAATTATAAATATATTAAAAATTATTTATATATATCATACCATATATGATTATCATATGACCATTATTACCCATTTATTAATAATTCCATGATAAAGTTAAATTTTAGGTAATAACCTCTTCGTTTTTAAAATTTTTTTTCATTAGTTATTTTTGGTCTTATTAATTTGATTAGGATTTTTTCAACTCCATAATTTTATTAATTATATAAGTATTATATATATTTATTTCATATGTATTTATGGTAATTGATTAAATTTAGTGATATAAAATGAAATACATCATTCATGAAGATAGTATGACATATGTACACATTAGCGCCATTTCCATTTTATTATCAGATTGAATGAATGAACGGTAAATTGTATTTTATATTTATTGAATTTTTTTTCTCATATATATCACATATTGTTTTCAAAACCATACTCATTACCTTTCATATAAATCGTGATTGAATCACACTACCTTGTGAGATGGCACTCTACTATACACATGTCCCAGGTTATCGTATAACCACAAAATTAAGAGTGTGATGGTATATGTGATATAATAATTAATGAAGTATAGTAATATCATATATATATATATATATAATCCATCAATATATCCAACCATTAGATATAGAAATGAGAAAAGGGGAGGCATTGGTTCGTGAGGTGGAAATCTATTGTGCACATGAACAATTATCTCATAACTAATTTGATGGATGTTGAAATGGTTATAGGTTATTAAATTTATATAATAACATATTATTATTTTCCAGATAATTTTTTATTATATTTTTGTACATAATACAAAATTATTATTCTAAAAAAGGTTACAATAGATAAGTATATTAGTAAAGACAATTATCATCTCTTAGAAGCACCACCTTTGTATCCCTTATGAAGAAAACTATTTTTAGTCTTTTAGGAGGAACAGAAGCTCCAAACATGTACAAGGATTTTTGGGATGTATTATTTCAGTTTTTGTATTAAATTTTTTGATTTATAAGTTTTAATAAGTGATGGGTGTTTTTTGACTTTTATAATACAGGGAAAGGAACATACATGGTAACTACTTAAAAATTTCCCAAAATAATTGAAAGTAAAAATGTCATAACCAAGTAACAGTCTTCCAAATGACCATATATTTGATCATGTAATTGATAATATTGAAATATGGATAGAGTATTGGAATTTTAAAGGTTAATTAATCATTTTTACACACATCATATTACTTGAAACCCCCTGGTAAACAATTTTCTTCCTCAACAATGGTAAATAATTTTTACGATTTCCAATGTTCATTTTGTTCATGAATTATGATTACCCTATTTGATAATATAAATTATTAATATTATAAATATTTAATAAAATTTTTCAAATTCAGTTCAGATAAATGGAAAGTTTTATATTCAAATTAATCCCATATATGTAATGGAAAATTACGATTTTAAATAGAAAAAGATCAAAAGTTTATAAGGGTTTTTATCAAAATTAAAAATGATAATAATTAGAATCAAATAAAATGTATATATAGATATATTATTAAACTGTTGTTAATTTAAAACCAATTTAATATATAATTTATCATTATAATTAATTTAATCAAAAAGATGTTTTTAAATTAAAATTCAGTATTTTTTACTATTCATCAAAAAATGAATGTTTTCATAAAAATCCCAAAAAATCAACCAAATATACTTATAAAGTGATGATTTTAGAAATATTTTTCTATTATTAGATTAATTTTTATGAAAATTTGAAAAGTTAATTTGTCTAATTCTCATATATAAAAATAAAAATTGATTTATGATGAAATAGTATTTCAAAATCTTATAAAAGATTTACTAAAGAATTAATAATTTTACAATCAATATATTTTCCTTATATAAAATCAATATATAAAATATATAAATAGAAGTTATTATAATTCATATATATAGTATTAATTTCTTTGTTATAACTTTTAAATTAAAATAATTATACCAATGATGTATATATGATTTTTTTTAATATTCCTTTTTGTGTGTAAGAAAAGATATAATCAGGGTTGTGTGTAAGGAAATATTAACATTGTTTTCCTTGTAGCTCATGATATTAAATAAATTTAATTTTTTTAAAATAAAATTATTCAAAAAAACTTTCAGTGTTTCATTTTATCACCCATTAAATATTGTTTTCCCCTAAAATATTGTCATGTTGACACAAAGAAAAATACGATACTTCTAAATCATTGTTTACTCAAGTTCCCACATAGACCACTAAAACTGCTGGTTTTCTGGAAAGAGTTGACCACGTGAGTGGTCTTGTATGACATAACAATTTCTTTACAATATCAAATCCATATAGACTGTTCCCCATTTGAAAATATCTAACTCCAGTAGTATAACCTAGGAGTTCAGTACATGTGACAGGTTAGGTATGTACATCTACAAAATAGATACATGGAACACATCAATGGACATGGAAGAGGTTTGGTTGAAGTGAAAATTTATAATATGTGGTTTAGATATGATCAATAATTTTAAATTGCCTTATATACCTGGGGATTATTTTTCCAATTCTTCATGAATCACGTAGTCTTGTTACATGGGAATGTTATTAGAATAACCTTATCACGAAATTCAAATTAAAGATCACATTGATGATTATCAACATCACATTACTGCATACTATAACAAACCATGATGAGTTATTCAATAGATCTACCATTGTCTACCATTTATTTAGCTGTTTCAAATCCCAATATCATTATTTATCCAATATAATTACATCATATTAGAGATATAAATTTCATTACATTGATGGATTCATAAGGATCATTCTGAATGGTTTAGTGAATGATATTATTGTAAGAAGTATCATCTAGAGGTAGGTCATGATCCCAACCACCATTGATGTCTTGAGAATAAGATCCTAACATTATCTCTAAAGTTTAAATTATACTCTCAGACAGAAAATCTGACTAAGGATGATACAATGTGCTTAAATACAACTCAATTTCCAGATGTTCTTAATTAATTCACCGAAAGGATTAAGTAAACATCATATCCTAGCCATACATAATGAATTTTCATATACATGAAACCATACCACTTTCTTAATTAATATCATTGAAATATATTCAGAGAGAAATATTATTTGATAGTGATGAAGTGTTCCAGTAATGTAATTTGATCAACTATAACCCTTATAACATTATTCCATTTATATATTTTGGAGAGTCTAATGAATAAATCAATGGTGATGTTTTCCCAATTCCATTTTTGTATGAGTAATGGATTTAACACCCCATTAGAATTTTTTCTTTTAGGCACAACTTTCTGATATACGAAACAACAAGATATAAACTCTATTGTATAACACTATACCATCCCACCAGAATTACACTTTCAAGTCCTTATACATAATCATACATCTAAGATGAATTGGGAATGAAGAACAGTTTTCTTGCTCTAACATATACAACATAAAATATGCAATGGAAATAATTCATAAACGATTACTAAAACTTATTATTTAAATATGATCAAGGTTAAATTAATTAACATTTATAACCTTCTTTTTAGCTCTATGTATTCCATTTGCACCTATTTAATCATCTCGTAGATTAATAGTTAAGCATTCAATTGGGACGGAAAAGATTTATCCCCTTCCTTAAGGATTTCCAAACAAATCCATTTTAAATATAGAAGTATGTGATATTATTTAATCCTCATCATGGATAATCAATTATGATCCTTTAAGCTCAATGCATTGACCACTTTATTGAATTTCTTAGGGTTGTAATGTTTTTACTGGTCATAATCATTAATCAGTTATAACCAACTTATTTGGATCATATTCAACTCCATCTTTGTGAATATATACATTAATATTTTATGATCAATACATAATTCACACATTTCTCCATAAAGACAATTTTACATATATTTAATGCAAAAAATACCATATCTACCTCGAAATCATGATTTGAGTAATTGTTTTTCTAAATCATCAAAAACTATGAGGCATAAGCTATAACCTTGAAATTTTTTCTAATAACACATCTAAATCTGTTCATGGATACATTAATATTTATTAAAAACCCTAGTCCACTATGTGGTAATTAAATAATAGGTTATATGACTGATCTTCTTTCAGTTCCATGAAATTTTCCTCACACTCATATGTTTAATGGAACATGGATCCCATTCGTGTTAGCATAGTCAAAGGATTATATATTTGTGATAAATTATATATAAACCATATAAAATATCTAGATACACCAATAAAACTAATGATCATGGTCATTATCGTTGGTCTGGTCCAACATTCAACATCCTCCATCTATGATGGGTCTACTGAAATACCCTCTATAATGATTATATGACCAAAAAATGAAACCATTTACATCCAAAATTCACACATTTATTATTTTTCAAATAGTATATCATTCATTATGGTCTTTAGTACAATTCTAAATTGGTAATCATGGTATTCCTTGTTCTTTGAGTTGATTATAATGTCATCGACAAAGACTACCACAAATTGATCAATTTAATATCAAAATAATCTATTCATTAAATCTGTGAAAATTGTGGGGTTATTAGTAAGAAAAAATGAAATCACTATATATTCATAGTACCCATAACATGTACAAAATGTTGTCTTTGTTATATCCTCATTATTTACCCTCAATTAATGATGTAAATAATTAGGTAAAATCTTGTTAAAGTATTTAAATTTGTGATGTAGATCAAACAAAGAATCAATACTGGGAAGAGGATAGTTGATCTTAATTATGATATTTTTTATCTTTAGATGATCAATGGAGAAACACATTGATATATTTATATATATATTTCTTTTTGTAAAATGTAACAGGTGCACCCCAATGTGACACACATGGTTGAATGAATCCACGTTCAATGTTTTTCTAGAGATTATCATTAATTCCTACAATTCAATCAAGGTCATTAAATTGGGATCCTTTAAAAATGGTATGGCACTAGTTATGAGTTTAATTAACATACGAACATCATGTATTGGTGGAAGGATAAGAAAATATTCTATAAAGGCATCCATAAATTCCAATATAAATTGAATATCATTGATGTTGAGGTCCTCCAAACCATCTGGGATAAACACCCCTTCTAAATGGGAATTATGACCCATACAATGTATGTGATATCAATAAAAAGATCAAATATATCATCATATTGATAGCTGATCATAGGATGGTTTAGAATATCAATTGTAACTTCCCTTCCTCAACAATTGATGAATTATTTATCATGAGAAGTCCAATATGTACCCAATATAACATCAAATTAATGTAGAGAAAGAATTATAATATTTTTAAGAATAAAAGTCTCACCAACATAAATTAGAAATAAATAATAGACATAAGGTGTGATCATATTACCATTTGGGGTTTTTACTACTAATTATACATCTACTAATTAGGGTGGAATGTTGATACTGTTATAAAATTATATAGAAATTTAATAATGGGTTGATTCATAGTGAAATAAGACATTATGTGTTTTATAGTGTTTTGTAAGTGTACCTTTCACCATGTTGTTATCAAACCCCTCATCATAAATATTTTTCGACTATGATTTCCCTTTTTCTCTCATATTTAGAGGTTTCTACCATCAATCATAATCATTAACCTTCATTTTTGGGAACTGATTATCACAGTTCACATACTCATTACATTTAAATAACTGGAGTATGGAAGGTGTGAATATTTCTCTATATTTTTTTCTCTAACGCACTTATTCTCATCACATAATAAAATAGTTTTTTGATGACCTTCCTTTCCACACATAAAACATTTATTATTCCCTTTAAGGAAATTTACTCTATGCTTCATCCCATGATTTTAGCATTAAGGAAAAATAATATTCTTCTCACTATTGTTCTTATATTTTCCTTTAATGTCCATTTTATCTTCTTATCGAACAATGAGATTGATACATAACTCCAAAACAATTACACCTTCGTAAACATCGAACAATATATTCATATCAACAAAAGTCTCTTATAGCTAATTCCCTTATGAAACATTTATTTAACCCACCAATGAATTGACCAATCATACGCTTAGGATGGATGATAATATCAAAATCATACCATTCATTTCTTCTAAAATTATTCTCATATGTACAAACATATTCATCATTAATTTTTTTCTCATGGAACTCATTTTCCATATTAATATAAATAATATTAGGAAAATAATTAATGAATATAAAATTTACCTCATTTCAAAACATGGATTTAATTTCATCCTTTTTCCCTTGTCTTCTTGATCAGATTCCACCATTGATGCGCTTATCCTTCAGAATAGTAGATAGACAATAAAATTCATATTTTGGACGCTGTATAATGAAAAATTTATTTTTAGTGTTTTTGATACATTTTTCAGCAACAAGTGGAGCACAAACTCCACTGAAATAAGGTTCTTGTTTCTTTATAAGGAAATCAATAGAATATGTGTTCCCTCATTTTTTTATAAGACTAGAAAAAATCATAGATTATTAAATTTGTGTGATAATAAAAATGAGTCTTTTCATTCTATCTCCCATAACATGCGGATGACTGGGAAGAAAAAGTTTGCATTTCCCATCATCCTCATCATTAAAATGTTTCATTTTGGGATCAATATATGGAATAGAATGAAAAATAAAATTTTAAAAACCAATAATCACATTGGGAAATCAAATAATAGCCCAAAATCATGTATAATATGTCTAAATAATGACACCATATTTAATTTATGAAACCATAAGTTCATCTTAGTTCATTAACATTAATTTTTAATTTAAATCCATTATTATTTTTGTGTAAGTATTTCATGATTTTCTAAAGAACATCCTTTGGTAGTGTGAAACTAAGTGTACAGTAAGGCTTGTTCTCATGCACCAGGTGACGATTATGTCTAGATAAATGCACCCATTTAAGAGCTATTACTTCTTGGAACCTCTATTCGAGAATGACATCCACTTTTATTTTCCTAATATAGATGTAATTTCTTAGAAACCACTTTCTTTATCCTTTAAATAAATTCTGGGACATTTTTCTATACATTGACTCATCCTTAGACTTATTCGTAGACATGTGCTTTTGGATCTCACTAATGTTTTCTCCACATAAATTTGAATGGGTAACTGAGAATATCTTATGATACCAATAATAATGACCGGGTATTTTCATATATAGATATTAAATATTTCTATATGAATATTCAATAAATTCCACAAAAATATGCGTAATGACCATAATTGTTAATTTTCTTGGAAACATGAAAATAAAAACAAATAGTCAAAAGGTAAACTAAATCATCTTCCAATATGATCTTCACAAATTTCAACTTTCATAGAAAAATCTTATGTAATAAATTTCATTATAACCTTGGGATTGGAAACATTAGAAATGGTGATCTCAAATTCTTAGTATGTGTAAAAATGGGAGATAAGTAAGCACAAAATTAAATTATGTGTATGAGAACGTGAGAATAATATTACAAAACCATACCCTACATACCAAAGATCATAATTATGAGTCATGGAATAAATATTGGTAGTTCATAAGACATGAATCATAAGGGAATCATAAAACATGATCAATGAAAGTAAAGGATTAGCATAATCTATATATTTGAAGGATGAAAAAAATTATAGAAAACCATTTCCATGGTAGTCATGGATAAACTATAAGGATTTAATATTTGTATCAGTTCACTCCCCAAAACATTATAGTAGTCAAGGTTCATTCCCAAGATAATCATAGTGGATGAATTTGACTATTGAACCAGGTTGACCCCCCCATTCTATTCTTATTTATCATATGAGATATACTTGTTTACACAATTCATTCGAGAGAGATATAGTCCCCACCCATCATATAGTGATAATCATATACATGTGTTACACATGATCATATATCATTCATAATAAAATAACTTATTAAATGAAATGGGTTTCATTAACTTTTTATCATATAATAACCTCTAGAAAAGATATATGTTTCATAGTCATTTCTTCATTTCATCATTTTAGAACTCATGAAGAATGAAGTGTGCTTTATAAGAATTTTATCATGGTATAACCCAAGGAAAATATATGAGTTTCATAAATATATTGTCATGATAAACCATTTCGATAGAGAATTAAAATGTTATCCTATTTTCATATCCACAAAAAATCATATGTCACACCAAAGGATGTCATCATAGATTTGGAGTGGGTTTTAATAATGAATAACATTGAAATTTTCTTGTAGAAGATACAAATTTCCTTGAAAATCACTTTATAAAAATAATTTTAAATTAAAATAAATATGAAAAACTTATAAAATAAGGATTAAAAATAATTAAAAACATTTCTTTTGGGTAATGACCTGTCATTATTGAAAAAAACTTTTTCAAACATTAAAATTTTAGAAAATATTTCTATTTTAAAATAACCATAAAAAAATTTAAAGTAATATTCATAAAAAATAATGTTCATGATGATGGGATGTTTCATTCATGTTGTACATATTAAAATAATTAATCCTTTATCATTTTTTGGATAAGATAAACTAAAATTTTTTATAAAATGAAATGATGATTCCAAAAAAAAATATAATATAAATCATCAGAAAAAATGACATTAAGAATTATATGATAAAAATAAAACATTTTTTTAAATATTTTTAGAAAACATGGTTTTGGACGAAAATAGATTTCTGACCGAAAAGATAAATAATATTGAATTTGATTAAAAATATTTTATAAAGTATCTTTAGTACCAAAATGTGGTAAAATTAAACAATTTCATAAAAATACATTGAATAACCAATGAAAACAAATTCATGTGTTTATTGAATAATGTATCATAATATTTTATCATAAAAAACATATTCATAAACAATATCGATAAATAAAGAGATTGTAACATAAAATCATTACCACATTGGTAATATTGAATCATAATCCCTATAAAAGAATAGTAGAAAGTTGAATAAAAAATTATGATAAGGATAAATAAATTCATGATATTACATTTCAATGTTTATATATATGCACCTCAGGATAGAATAGTGGTTCATAATATGAATTAAATCTATAAGAAGGAAAAATGAATGGAAAATATCAGACATTATGTCTAAAAATTCATTGTACATATTAGAACCATATGTATAAAAAAATTATGATAAATATCTTAAATAATTATAGATATCAAACCATATATGATTTTTTAAATAAAATTTTATTACCCATTTATTATTAATTCTATATTAGAGTTATGTTTCATATAATAACCCATTGGTTTTTCAAATAAGTTTTATGTTTTTATTTTGTTACACTTACATTGATAATTATTTAATAATATATATAATGTTAACAGATATATAAATCTTATATATATTAAGTATACATGTATTTATATCAATCAATAACATTCTGAGATATTAAATGAAATACACCATTTATGGAGATGGTATGACGTACGTATACTTGAAAGTCTTTTCCTTTTTCCCAGTGAAAGAAAGAAAAAAGTGAAATGATTTATTATCAATTTATAATAATTTATTTTTAATATATATAAAATATTATCATTAAAAACATCCTTATTACCTTAAAATTAATTATTTACTAAATTATATCACTTCACGAGGTGGAAGTCGTCCGTACGCACAAGCGACATTATCATATTCACAAAAAATGGAGACTATGATGGTTTTTATGACCTAAAAATTTCACAAGTATAGAAATATCATAGATATAATATACAAATAATAAATACATCATTATTTCCATCCTAGATAGGTGTTAATGGAAAAAATTAATGGCATCGATTTACTAGGAGGTAGTCCACCATACACATGAACGATGATTTGATAACCCATTTGATGGGAGTGGAAATAATTGTATATTATTTCTTAAACATTTTACAATTAAGGCATGTATGAGATAATTATATTAATATATTATATTAATTAATAAATAATAATCTGTGTAAAATAATAATTAAAAGAAAAGATCTTAGTGAACAAATTTTCCTTTACTTAGAATCACTTCCTTTGGATCTCTTATTAAGGGCCCTGGTGTTTGTATTTTTGGAGGACCTTAAACTATAATACATGTATGAGTATATTGGGGAGGAATTTTGGTAGTGTTTTTCATAACTATATGGATTTATATGTGTTAATATGTGATTTCTTATGACCATTTATTAATGGAAAACTAAATTGAGATTTTCAAAAAGGATACCAAATAAGAAGGTAATTCTAAAGAAAGAAGATTCAAAATTACCATTGATTAAAAATTAGGAATGATAATATAGAAATATTGACATAAAATATTAATTATAAAAGTCTCATAGTAACTTTAACCCTTATAATCTTATATTGACTCCCGGTAATCCCATTTTCAACTTAACCCTGGTAATTAATTTTTACTATTTTCACAATTCATTTTTCTCAATAATTAAATTGAATATATAAGATAATATAAATTAATTTGATTCCAGATATAGAATATTTTTTAAAAAATATAATTCAGAAAATTGTTACGATTTAATTTAAAAATAACCCTACATATTTAATGAGAAAGTGGGTTTTTAAGGATAGATATTAAAAAAATACGATTTCATAACAATTATATAATTGAAAATTATTATAACTACATAAATTAAATTAAAGAATATATAAAAATAGACTAATTTTACATAAAAAATTTATAATATAAATTAATGTTCTAAATAATTTAAACTAAAAATGATGTCTTCAATTAAAATTTAATATTTTTTAGAATTCTTCAAAAAACAAAAGAAATTCCCAGAAATCAAAAAAAATCTCAATGAAAATTTATAAGTGATGATTTCAATTATGAATTTTATATAATATAATATATTTAATAAATATTGGAAATATTAATTTTATTAATTTTTTAAAAAATAAATAATAATTATTTTTCAGAGAAAATAGTATTTTGTAAACATATAACTTCTTTCTTGAAAATTATTTAATTTTTGTATGAATGTGAATAATTTATATAAAATCATTATAATTAATATTTTAAATTTCTTTATTACTAATCATATCACTATGTTTAATGGACATATTATATTGATCAGGCTTAAATAAATATATTAATATTACATAGAGATCTTGTTAAAACTCAATGTTGCATATAATGCAATTTGAACTTAGTAAAACATATAACACAATAATAACATTGTGTTTCATGTAATAAAATATTTCAAAAAAAATTAAATTATTCCAAAAAATAAAGAATCCTAAAAACATGGGTTGTTACACATAATTTTCGACCATGCGGCCAGACATCTCTCATTTAATACCTAGTAGTAACCAAATTGGTTTCCTATAATGAAGGGTGAAGTTTTCATTATCATTAAATAAAAAAAAATATTAACATTTAATTTTTGTAATTTAAGTGTTTTTAGACATGTTAGTCTCTTCCGAAAAAATTCATATGTACTAATCATTAACATTGTAATTTAGTTTTTCAATCATTATATGAATCACCCAATGTGTCACGTGGATTTTTAATTGGCGGGGATAAGGTTTGGCATCCTTCCATTATATAGATTCATTCTATGTTTGTTAGGATTAATTATAATATTTAAATATATATTCACTTTAATTGTAAAATCCTTTTGTAGGTGACATCTATTTTTTTTCTACTACCAGATTATTGTTTGGCATAGAACCTCAGTTGTTAACACTCCTCTATACCATATTATTGAAGTGGATATGGATCGAATGACCTGAATTGTATTGGTAAAATATTAAATATTTATATATTTAAAAAAATCTTTCATTGTTTTTGTTTCAAAATAATTTTGAATAAACATTTGGTTTCCCATGTTAAATTGGTAGTTATTATTTTATATTTTAATTTAGTTTAATATAATCAATATATTTTTAATATATTACATACCAATCTTTCCTTATATGATATTTGGTTTAAAAATAAATTTTGTATGTTTTATATGGTTAATATAGGTTTTTTTGGCTAAAAAATGAAATTTTACATATAGAGACACAAAAATTGTTCTACTTCAATATACTATTTATCTTATGATTAAAAATATTGGTTGGGTGGAGATCTCCAGATGCTTACATTGTACTCACCCCATATAAGTCCCCTTAAGATTTTTTGTAGACCATATGACCTATGATATAGATAAGGATATTCAACTGATGAATTTATTTTAATAAATAATCGAGATAGATGTTTTTGTGATTTCAGAGTGGATAAGTGTCTTCATATAAAAATAAAAACTTAGTATATTTTTTTATTTTTGGATAATATATATATACATCATCAATTTACTCATTATGTGCACATGTGTTCTTGAATTCCACTTAAATTTTATTTTTCAATTTCATATTTGGTTTTTTTGTATTCATTTGCATGATTGTATATATTATTTTTCCATGAATCTTTTTATAATCTATTTTTATTTATAAATTGTGTAGTTAGTGAATATAATTCACTTTCCACTATTTCATTCCCCATCTCCTAGTGTTTATAGAAGATTTTGATAACAGGGAAGAATGTCGTAGGGTTTTTATTCATTTAGGACAGATTAAGTAATCCCAATATAGTTATTAAAAAAGAGTAGCATAACAATGTGTTAGGTAGTAGGAATGATAATAGACATTAGATTTATTTTGATGTACTCTAAAATTAAGCCATAAATATTCATATCCAACATAATTATGGTGTAGTCATGAGTTTCCCTGGGTAATTTGGGTTCAATATCATCCTCTATTTGATGTATAATTATTCTTATTAATAATAATACATCATTATTAGGTATTTATTGGAAAATGAATCTATATATATGTAATTGATTGCGTGTTTGGTGAATTGTTTTAGTTAGTTATTAAAATAATATAGCGTTTTACATCAATTAAAAATTCATATTTAAAAAATGAGTGAATAGATTTTTTATTAGTGATTATTAGATTAATATAATCATTTTTTGATTTAAATTTTCATTCTGTCTAATTATATATTTAGGATTATTCTGGTATATAATCTCATTAAAGACTACATTTTCTTATTATATGTTTTATAGTAGCACGATATATGAAATTTATGTGAGTTGGGTGGGGTTTTTTCATACTATTATAATGTTTTCCATATAATTTTATAAATCTTTTTATCCCTAGATAACTATGATAATGTAAATATCTACATCGAAATAGAATTTTTTTCTATTAAAACACATATAAAAATATATAATGGGGGTGATGATTATTCTATACACACCATATTGGTTGTTGATATTTATGTCCAAAATGACATTATCAGCTACATCAAGCTATATGTTTGGGATTGCTTCATCAGGAATTTATTCTTATCAATGTTATTTGAAACTACTAGTTTTATCCTCACCCCCACCCAATATTCTTGGTTAAGGTGGTATTGTAATAAGATGAAGTGTAGACTAAATTAAAATATTACATATTCAATATAATTAATATATATGAGTTGTATTGGGTAGATTTTGTAATCATTTTTCTTGATAAATGTTTCAAGTATTGGTCGAATATTATTTTTGAATCAAATAAAGGATAATGTTAAAACTAGTAGGGCTTATAAGAGTAGCTCTATGATGAATTATATATTGATACCCTTAAATTGGCAATGAAAAATGAATTATTTGAATTCAATATAGGGTAAATGATAGTGATAATATGATTCAAAGTTTATAGATATCCTCTATTTTCTACTATACATGAGTGGGGAAGAGGAAAAAAATGACAACCACAGTGAGAAGGATTTAAAGGAACCTTACACCCTCAAGTTCATTTATCACTTTTTTAATTTTTTTTCTAAAAATATGTTTTGGAAATGAAATATTTCAAGGGATGTTAGAGATATTTTTTATTTACATCTAGATGGAAAATAGATGAGGATTATCAAATAGAGAAAATAAATGAATAGAGGAAATAGGTCATGGTGGATCATCATAGGGTAGTAATAGAAACATGTACCCATTTTTATTGTTTTATGATAACTCATATTTTATTCTCCTAGTTTAAATGTACATGGAATGGTAAACACGGTAATCCCTATGAGGAAAATAATAGTCATTTGTGTTGTTAGTAAAATCACATTTAAATTTTCTATTTGAATATTACTTGTGGGTTTTTTAATCAAGGACCTCAACTGGAATGTACATATCATGTATATATTAGATTATAAATGACTAGGGAAATTTAACCTTTAATAAGTTTATTGTATATGTGAAACAGGAAAGGTGATCAGATTTAGTAATCAGTTACACCTTCTTTATTTATCATATTCAAGTTAATGGATCCTCAGGACAACACATCTATGGAATTTTCAAAAGAAATTTATATAGCTTGTGTTAGGAAAATCCATTCTAATATGAGATTTCCTATATTTATATCATATACAGACATGTTTTATTTATTTTATTTAGGTTTTTCTCATACGTTTGTCTTAAATAAACTAGTTTCTCGACAGTTATTGGGTGTATAAATGTCTTTGATGATTATATATATTATTATTTTCATGGTAGAATGAAAATAGATGGGCATTAAATGTTTATATTATGCTATTATTTTAGTCAATTTAAGGAATATAAAGTAATTTGTTTATATTAAATTTAATATATTTGATGTTTTTTTCTATAAACATGTTAAAATAGTTGAAATATGATATGTAATACTCTAGAGGGTGTGCTTATTTTTCCTATCAAACTATTATTTAGTATACTCTTAGTAGTGAGTAGAAATTATAAATAGGATATGTTAGAAATCATCAAAGGTAGATTGGAAATTTCACTAATCGGACTGTGGTAATAATGCATGGAGAATTATACGTAAATTAACCATGGTTGTTACCACCAATGGTAAGTATTTTTCAAAATATATATTTTTTTTGAAAAAATTATATGATTGAATCTTAAATGGGAGGTATACTTATCTATTTATTAATAAATATAATATATCTAAAATAAATTTCATTTTTTCATATACCCTTTATAGAGATTTAGAAACATAAAATTTATCTTTTTGATCATAAAGATAAATGTTTTATCCATCGAACCACTTACAATAGGTATTTATTTTTTATTTTCCCTATGAAAGGTTATTTAATTCAATTATTGTGTGTTTACAATCACAAGTAAAATAAAATAATCGTTACGATTCTAAATCTATTTATATAGATCAATAATTTATTTGGTTAATTACAAGGTTTAAAATTGTATAAAATAGTTGACTTATAATGGGACTAGAGTAAACACTAAGTGAGAATTAAATACAGTCCCAAGATAACTTTTTGAAGTTGATATTCCCACTTTGAGTATTTTTTCAGTGCCTTAGAAATAAAATATTTTGTAATTATATTTATAAATTAAATGAAGATTATTTTTCATTTATTATTAGATTCTTTTTCTTATTTTCTTTGTGGATGAAATAATTCGTTGATCAAGATATAGTGAATTGAACGGTAGTAATATTTTGGATCTTTTAGGAAAATTAGTGGATAATTGAATTTATTTGATTATTATAAAATGATTTATTTGTATTTTTTTGTTAAATTCATTGGGAATGAACTATCATTGGGTGTAAAATCTATATATCTATTAAATATTGATGTATTAATTTATTGGGAGGTGCTCAAGAATGCTTCCAAGATTTAATGTTTCTTTTAAAATATAAGATATTTCATCAATTATATTAAATATTATTATATAGTTGATCATATGGTCTCTTATATGAAAAATGGTTGAATGTTTGGTTGTTTTGATACGTTTTTGGAAAATATTAGGCAATAAATAAGAGTTTTACTTTTTATTCTATCTTAATATTTTGAGTGTTTTTATGGTATTTGAAGCCTATTTTAATTCCTCTATATTATTTGATATATGTGTTCTTATACATGATCATTTTGTGGTAGCTTATGGTTCTTTGAAACATTATCATCTTGAAAGAATTTAGTCAAAAAAAATTGTAGAGCTCTCAGATATAGTGCCTCATCCAATGTAATATAATAACTAACACCTTAGGGATTGCTTCATTCTATATTGTATCATCCCCAACATGATTTTCCCCCACATGACATAGAATAATCACTATAGTACCTCTATAATTCCTCTATATTTTCCATTTTATGATGACTATAGGGTCTAATAAGTATTGTGGGGAGACTATACACTATACTACTAAATAAAAAACATAGCTAAAACTTGATATACATATCAATATATATAATTTGCAGTAGATAAATTTTTAAAGGAAAAAAACCATCCAATATAATTAAACTATTTAACATCATACATTAATGTAATTCTAATGTCATTCAAGTAACAACAAGAAGAATTAATAGAAATGTAAGACCAAAAAAACCATTGTGGAATCACATACTTGGTCCCATCTCCAAGATCTAGTCCTAGCTAGAAAATATTACAACCATGTGTTGAGCTATTTTCCCTTATCCGAACCTGCATCCATGAAGTATAATTTGGAAGTGAACAGTAACCCGAAAAAAAGTGTCAGAAAAAATTAGTATGACACCAAAAACAGTGTACAAAATATAGTATAAGTAATTGTATAATAATTTTATGATATAAAAAATAATTAAATACATATTTAAATAAAATCCTCAAATAAATCCACCAACACTCAAGCTCCAGGTTGATGCTAGAGGTTGGCGATACCTACGTCTGCACGATGTTGGATGTTCTTGTATATAATCACCAATGAGTCTATTCATATTCCCATGCCAAAGTACCAATAACACATTTATTACCAACCTGAAGTATATTCCCATTAAGTTGTGAATTTATCCTTCAACATTTTAATGGAATCCATGTGAACTCAAATGGTTTAGACACTTATATGATCCCAAGGTGAAGTACAATTCAAAGTTAAAGTTACCTATTTCAAGTATCAATTGAATATATGTGAATTACCTTGTTATATTTTGTTATATGTTACCAAGGTGTATTACAAAAATTATGGAATGTTGAATATTTCTGGAATCTAGTTTATGAATGATCTATGTATACCAAAATACCAAACATGACAACTATTTTAATATATTTCGTATTGGGTAATTCAATCTAATAACCAGTTATCGTTAGATTAAAATAAAAAATAAATTATTCTTGAATGAATATTATGAATCATCAATGAACCATGACACTATGAAGATATAAAAAATGTAATTACTTAATTTCTTGTTTCACACAAATTTTCTAATTACATGAATATTTTCCAAATAACATTTTCACAGAAGACTAATGCCAAATGATATATGAAAACTGACAATTACTAATTCACATGTCAATATAATACCCAATTTAAAATAAAAATTTTTTGTTATTCATTAACCCATTCATGAAGAATTTAGATATCAATATTTATACGCATAAGCTATATGTTCTATCCAATGTTCAATGATAGGATCACATCCTAGGTCACTAAAGGTTCAATGTCTCAATCACCAAGAACCCTAATAGGATTTGTGGGAAGTATATTCAGGTTGATTTAACACATTCATGTGAATTTAAATTAGATTAGTTTGTTTAAACACTATTATGATGCAATAAAAAAGGTTTCACATACTAGACAATTGATTTAGTCTTTAGGGAGATGTTTCATACCCCCTACCTCAAGAAAAAAAAGAACTCAAAAGATAAAGATTCTAAATCAACATAGAAAAACATGAAATATTAAGTAAATCGATAGATCCATCACATAAATGTTGAAATAATATGATTTTTAAATAAAACAATCAGGGTTCATTAAACCAAAAAAATATCAATAAATCTTGATACGGAGATCGAAGAATGGATTATGAAAAACAAGATAATGATGTAGCGAAGAAAAGGAATCCCTAGAGAGCCCTTAAAATTTACTAAACATTATTTAGTGTTTATGAACATTTGATTTTAAGTTAAATGGGATTTCCACGTGAAAACATATGATTTTCCCCTTACTAATATGGCCTAGATCAGCACGATTGATTATCTAATGATACCAGACAGATTTCCTACACCTAAAAAAATCCCATTATATGGTAGGTGGGTCTCTTTTAGGGGAATGATTCTACTAGTAATCAATTATCCTTCTGGTGGGATTTATAAAGCCACACATGGATACTACCCCATCCACTGGCTATCCAGTGGTAGTACAACTTCCCATTTCTATATTCCCCTTCAATCTGTTACAAAATTTCCCCCCACTATGCCGCTAAAAACCTATAAAACCTTAGCATTAACTGGTTAAAAGGATATTTATCATAAACTAAGAAAGTCCAATATAAACTATACTTGGGATTCTCTTAGTTAACGTATAGTATCTTACACACCCCTTTCATTAAACTTCTTTTCCCCACATCTTTATATAGTGCATCGCTGAGAGGTTTCTGTAAATCACTTGAGTTTAGAGACACAAACATCTCATACATAGATAATACATATTAATAATTGAATATTCATTACATAACAAAATTTTATATTCTAAAAACAATTATTTCTAGAGACTTTGTAAAATTAGAAACATATTAAACTAGTTCATAAGAGTTTTACATTGTCTCTCACTTATTTCTTCATAACATGCACACATCAAAGAAATATGAAAAGTAATACACTTCTTTATAACCAAGGTAGAGAAAAAATAATAAAGGGTGAAATTAGATGCATAGTACGGGTAAACATGTGACATATCAATGATTAATTAATAATTAGATGAGTATAAGGCTAAGAGAACATGAGCCTCTCATTTTAAAACCACACCCTATTTATCATATATCATAAACATGATTTATATAATAACTCTTAGTATTTCATTATACATTAGTCATAATTTCATCAAAAAGCACACACCACAAGAACATAACATTATCTTAATGCATAGATTTTTGCATTCAAATAAGGTCAAAAAATAATTTACACAACAATAAAGGCTCATATAAAAAACTATAATAGTGAAATGTGTTTACTCCCCAAACCATCAAAGTAGTCATAGTTCACTCGCAAGACTCTCATACGGGAAAAATACATAATTAAAATGGGTTAAATTCGCATTATATCCCTGCATAACTCATGGGATATATATATATATACAAAATTAATTAGGGTGAGATATAGTTCCCACCCTTCCTTATATATAAGTATATCACCCTCAGTGGTTATAATGCCATAACTAAGCTTGGTTATAATTCAAAAAAAATCACATAATGAAACCCACACATATGCTTTGCATAATGTTATTAAACACTCATCATATCAGAACCCCAAAAAATAAATGGTATTAATAAAACATATATAATCTGAGAAACCCTGGTAATAAATGGTTATCATAATCATTTTATTATGGAATAGACTATAGAAAGGAAATAGATTTCCTAAACATATTGTCCTTATTCAAATAAACCATATAAATAATGAAGAAATATTATATAATTGGATCATATCCCTAATAAATATTATGTAACATAAAAGGATATTATATTAGATAGGAAATTATTTTTAAAGATCCCATTGAGAATTTCATAAAAAACATATTATTTTAACTACAAAAATCAGTTTTTAAAACATAAAAAATTCATTTTCATTTTCATTTAAAGTAACCTTAAAAATTATCAAGGATGCATTAAATATCATTTAAAACATTATATTAGAATAATTTCCTTTTAATTTTCAAGTCACATCTTTAAAATCATAAAATTTCCCAAATTTTAAATAAAACATTTTCTTTTGAAAATATACTTGGAAACATGTAATTGAAAATTTAAATCATTCAAAATTAATGTTAGTAAGAAATACAATTCATGTTGTATATGAAAAATAAAATATTCCATTCACATTTTCAGTAAAATTACAACAGGGCCTTGTTTGTAAAATGATATGAATATTACTGTAAAACCATTTTTATTTAAAAAATCGGTAAAAATGAATTTAAAAAATCATAAGGGAACATTATAACATGTTTTTGAAATGTAATTAGAAAAAATAGAAATGGAATGAAAAGGGTTTTTGATTTAGAATAGAAATAAAATTAGTTTTCATTAATAAAATTCTTTAGTAATCTTTTTTATAGAAAGAGATAAAATTTAATGTAAAATATAAAATCTCATGAAATGATGAGAACAAAATAAAACATACGGGTTTTTTGATATATAGATCAAAAAGGTTCATCATTAGAAGCATAAAAATAATAATCCTCATAAATGATGAAATTATATTATAAAAAATTAAAAATTTTCTAAAATTTATTCATGATTCCCATAATAGAATAAAATTATTTGATGTATATAATATCACTGTAATAAATAAATTCAAGATACTACATGTTACAGGGGTTGAGAGAAAAATCCCTTAAAAAGTATTGATTTCATTTATATATGTTCAAACATCCCATATAAGGAATATATATTTTTCATACATTTAATATAGACCCAAACTCATTTTTATTATAACTTGTAATATTTAATTATGAGGATTTATTCCATTTATTAAAAATTCTTTTCTCAAATTACATTTTTTGTAATGACTTATTTGTTTTTCCTGAATGTTTTGATTTTATATTTTCTTCCATTGTACTTTGATCATAGTTCAACAATATCAAAAATTTTTAACATGATATAAATATCATATATATCCATTATATATAAATTTATATTAATTTTATAATGTTAGAGATATAAAATGAGTTACACTGTTCAGGGAGAAGGTATGTCATACGTACGCATGAAAGTTGTTCCCATTTTCTCGATGGATGAAATGATATACTGTTAAATAATTTATCACCTTTCAAGAATATGTTTTTCATATATATCATATTTAATCATTAAATATACCATTACTAACTTCTATTAAAATCGTTGATGAAAAATGAATCACATCATTTCGCATGGAAATAGTCTATCATACACAGAAACGATGTTATTGTAACCCCCATGAAATAGAAAGTAAAAAAGTATATGTGATATAAAAACAATACAGATATAATTATTTTAAAAATATTATAAATATTAATTAAATATATCTTTATTATCATCTATATATATCATAAATGAAAAACACATTGCATAGGTTCATCAAGCGGTATTCTTCCATACACATGAGTGACGTTGTTATTTTAGAAAATTTCAGGTGGTTAGAAAGTAGATGTGTTAGTATAGTTTAATATAAACTATTATTAATATTAATATAATATATAAAAATTAATCCTATCATTATATATTGTTTTGAGAGGAGGGGATGGAATACAAATAACAATAGTTCATGAGGTTGTTGTCCATTGTACACATGATCAACGATTTCATCTCCCATTCAATAGACGAGGGGATGAAAATAATTTATTAAAAAATAAATAACATTTCAGTATATTATATAAATTTTATTTGTTATTTTTTAATTAATATGACATGAATTGAGGCGGTAAGAGAATAATTAAAAAAGTGTTTTGTGATGATAATTATATTCGCTAAAAAACCCTTTTTATCTCTTATTAATGACACTAATGTAGGTATTTTGTGAAAAAACAGCTATATATATTGTTTTATGATTTCGGGGATGGATTCTTTTAGTTTTTTATTGACCGAAATGGCTTATGAGGTGTGAAGAAGTAAGTGGAGGAGTTGACCTTTTATAATGGGGGAGGAGTCTTATTTTTTAAATTCAAAAAACTATTCGATAATGGAATCTCAATACCACCCCTAGTGTCTCAAAAATTTAAAAATAATAGAGTGTAATGATAATATAGTAAATAAAAATACAAAACAAAAAAGACATGTGTTTTTAAAATTTCATTCCTTACCCATTAATTTTACTTAACTAAAATTTTCTGCATTTGTTAATATTTATGAACATACATTCCATCAACATCAGTATAAATAATAAACAATTATTATATATAATCTATAATCTATAATTTCAAATTAAAATTATATTTTTTTTAAAATAATTTTATATTAATTTCACATACATGGCGAAAAAACAGTTTTCCCAAGGGAAAATTTTCAAATGCTTAAAATGTTTCATTATTTAAATTAAACATGAAATTGATTCAAATTACCTAAATTGAATTAATTATAATATAATTTACCTAATTTAATTTTGATCCCATTTTTCTAAAAAATTTATTTGTATAATTTTTTTAAAAAAGTTTTGTTTCCTATAAAAACGAATATTTTCACTATTCTTCAAAATATTTATCTTTTCAGAAAAATCTCAAAAATTTACTCCAATATAATTTTGAAATGCTGATTAAAAAAATAATTTTCATTCGTTATAATTAATTTCAAAAAAAAATTAAAAATAAAATTTTAATATTTTTCAAAAAAAAATAAAAAACATATTTTTATAAATGGGTATTTTCAAAGAATATAATGACTTCACTAGAAATAATGTATATTTTTATCAATATGATTTCCTTATATAAAAAATCATACATAATGTTTTTTTCCATATTATTTTTTTCAAGTATAATGGATCAGTAATGATTTTCCTACATAAATAATAATATTAATTATAAATCACGGTCTATAAAAAATCAATGTTGTCTATAACGCAGACTATCGAAGAAATTAATATATACGATTGTAAAAATATGTCATAAAATCTAGGGTTGTTACATTGGTCCTATAAACCATAATATATGTTTCATACTCCCATGTAACTTCATTCATAATCCCATGTTTCCGATATACTCTCATTTGTATAATGATCGTTCATTGGAGATTCTTCACACCATGGTCCACGATGCGTGTTAGATGCCCGATAAATGACACATCTTCATGAATCTCCACAAAATAATAATCTATCAGGTGATAAGGATCAATTTGATATATCTAAAGAAGTAAAACATGGAACTTTTCATGCATTGCATTATAAAACACTGGGATATCCAATCAGTATTCCAATGGATAGATTCTTTCCACCATATTAAACATCACAACTAACCCCAATGCTTTCTTCCCCAACATCTAGATACGATATTTCCCTAACCTAGGAAACCCTTTCAAAAAGGCGTGATGACCAACAATGAACTATATAAGAATTATCTTATGCCCATATTAATATTTTTTCATAATATACATGATTTCCAACCACATTTTCATCAAACTCAACCTGCTCAGACATCTCCTGCATGAGACTATTTCATATGAGAGCGACTCGCCTTTATATAAATATTATAGAGGTGATCAACATAGCCATCAATATAAATACTTTTAAGGACTGTTGATATTTATTATCATAATCAACTATTATAAGTGAAGTCCACAAGATCTATCTGTTTCTACCATGAACCACCAATGTTCAGAACAGTGGCTCATCACATGTCCTCAAATATTAGAATCATCCTTTCAGATTAGATGTTTCTCTAAGGATAATAGGTTCTAAATAGAGGAACCATTCATCCAAGTTCCTTATAAAATCCATACCAAAATTGTGCCCTATAATATTGATCTCGATCATAAATAATAGTCAATAGAACTTCATACAACTAAACTATATCCCACATAAAAATATTACTGATATCATTGACACTAAATGTCTCCCGGAAAAGAAATAAATAGGATATATATTTTTGTCGATCCATGACCACCCACACTATATCATTATTTTGCAGTTTCATGGTTAATCATTTCATGATGTCTATAGTGATTTCATATCACATCCTTTCCAGAATGGGAAATGGCTATAACAACCAAAAAAGCCACTAATGCTCGAACGTCACCTAATGAGAAGTGAAACATCGCGCCATTAATCCAATTATCTCATTCTCAAACAATAGACAGTATAATTTCATACAAATATCATGATAAATATTTTTAAAATCCTAATGTATTTACTTTTTTATGTATGGTGTTATATTATCAACTCTTTTTTCATACTCTTAGGAGCACAAATATGTCCAAGGACATGAATTAATTCATCACTCTTAAAGAACCAACCAGATAGTGTCTCACCACCATATATGATTCCCCTCAGTTATAAAAACATTAAATTATATGACATACCTATCTTGATCTGATATACAAGAATGATAACAACGTATTTTGATGTCAAAGACTCTCTTCCCTTATACTCTAAAACATTTAGATGATATTACAGAAAGAGAACAATCAGTATCCACATTCCATGTAATTCCTTTATTACATATAAATGTTTCATTATATTCATGGATTTAAAAATTAAGTTACCCTTCCCAATATTATATTTCTACTCTATGTGGAAATACCAGAGATACTCAACCAACTTCCATTGTTGAAGGTTCATATCGAACTGTAAAATGAAAACATCGATATCTTATTATCTGAGTACACCATAAATCCATCACCAAGAAGATAATTTTAATAGTATCTTATAGTGTGTACCGCTATAGATAAATATAAATAATGAGTTTTGTAATTCCTCTCACGTGGAATAAAATTCTTGGATATATAGAAAAAAATTTGATCCTCATGTATATGAACTTATTTAATACCAAATACTGATGTGTTAGAGTACACAATATACTCTTTACTTGGATCAAGTATGTTGAGGATCGATGTTGAGGTAAACCTTCTATCCAAATTTGAGAAGATATACTAGAAATAATATGTTCAAACAAACATCACCCATTTTTTATATAAAGCAGACACCATGACTTCTTTGAAGGATATGTCCTATATAAAATTTTGGAAATAAATTTTCAAACATAGAAATCTCTATATATAAAAGTCATTATTTGGTCGCTCAAAAGATATTATGGATTCCATGTTCTTTAGGTCCACTAACAAACCATATTTTGAGCTAATGTAACCCAATAAATTTACTTTTTTAATCTAGAAATTAAATTTCCAAAAATATACATGAAGAAAATGTTCTTTGAGTGTACTCAATACAATGTCAAGATATTGGGAATGATCATCTCTAGGCTTGGTGTACATCAAGATATAGTAAAAACCCCTCATAAAATAGTCTATTTATGTATTAAGTAACCAATTCATCAGGATCATGAATATTTATAATGTTTTTGTTAGACCAAATGGAATTAATAAAAAAAACGTTTACCATTAATACATTCTATTAAAAGAAATCATGGGTATGTTGATTGGCCTCTCCTTTAACTGATGGAACCCTGAACTAAAGTCAATCATGGAGAATATATTTACACCTCACAACTAATAAAGTATATCATTGAATAACAGAAGGGGATACAAGTTCTTAACTATCACGTGGTTCAGTCTCTTATTATGCCCACATAAACATAAGTCTATATCTACCATCTTAGTGAATAAAATGAGGGAACCACCGCATTGAAGTACTAAGAAATATAAATCCCTTATCATCATAATCATCCAATTACACTTTAAAATAATAGATATTTGGTGGTGTGATCCTATATGGTGGAATAGAAATAGGTTTATCTCTTGGAATAAAATTGATAATGAAATTCAACTCCCACTCTAGTGGTTTGCTAGAGAATTCATTATGTAATGCATCCTAAATGTGGTCTCCAACTATAATAATGTTACTCTAATGTTACTAACCATTATCTATAATATATCATTCTACCTGATCCATGAGGAAATAAAATATATGTTGAATTGGTTTTACACAACAATCCTAAATATCCCACACACCATGATAGATATGTGTTCCCTCATATCAAGATATAATGTTCACCCTCCTCCAATAACATTCGATATGAGAACGGTATAAATATGGGAAATCCCAATGTAGTATTAAATATAATCCCCACATTTTCAGTATAGACTATCCTTAGAAGAAATTATAGCCACTAATTTCAGGATAAAACACCTTATAGTGTTAGATACCCTCCGATTGCCCCTCTAATGGTGTGTATATAGTTATGAGTCCATCCAATCCTTTTATATCTGAACTTAATCCATTAGAAAAATTATAAATTAAAATGTATTTTGATGTGTCTCTATTATAAGCACATATAAGGGTAGATTATGCCAGAATTGTATATCTCATATCAGAAAGGGTATATATCTATAATTTATAGTGTATTCCACGTAATAAGAATTTGAATCACCCCTCTAACCAGGGATCTACCCAAATTCCCTTGTCCATCGTACAAATAAATTTCCACTATGATCTAGGGACCTATATGACAAACCATATCGTTAATACACCTTAATCGATGTTTTCATATAATAAAATACACATAATACCATACCAAAATTTTGAGATGGAAAGTAAATTTGGTTAATTAGATACATATAACAATAACATGAAACATTGTTAAAACATAATTATTTAAATACTCAAAAACATACCCTTATATTCCATAAATCTTATAATATTGCATGAGATATCCAAGGGATGTGATTAAGAAATATTTGAGCCATAAACTAAAGTAAGGGACAATCGTATAAAAACATGATGAATGTAATAAATTTTGTTCAAGTTAAAAATAAAATCTATATAAAATAGGTTATCTTGATAAACATGATCATCGAACCATGATATTAGACGATAAGATTAATGATACACTGCAATGTGGAAACAACATTAAACATGACATCATAAAAATTAGTAAAGGCTCATTGTCAAGTCATATTCACTTATTGTAGTTATTATGACCTATAATGAACCATATATGGTATCTCATGAAATAAAAATATAACTTAATAAATTGGAGGGAAATATAATTCTAGTCATACATGTCATATTCATATCATGTACATACATTTATGTTTCACATAGATCATAAAAATAAAGATGACATTTTTAAATTTTTATCCCATGATTATAGAGTGTGTGTTACATAAATACGATTCCACATTCAATGATTTGAATATAGTTCTAGGTGAATACCCTAGAGTAGAAATGGGTTGGATATTTATAAGACAATAGTTTGGGGTTGAAAATCATGAGAAACTATTTAGAGAAAAATGAGAGTAAATAAAGGTTTATGGTGGGATTTATAGAGAAAAAATGGAATTATCTCCTTACATGGGAATCATAATGATCATAAAAGGATGTGTAAACAAATATTACATGAAAATTTTAAATAAATTTAATTAGTACAATGGAATTACATGAATAAAAATATTGGGGCATGATACTGTTAAATTGAGTTGTAGCTTCTAAATGATTGGGAGGGGATTCTTAAAAGATTGTGAAAACTATTGGAGGGATTTATAGAGAATAAGTGTAACACCCTAGGTAAATAAAGAATATAAAATTTTCATATTTATCCATATTTGTGAATAAAATATTAATATGACTTTAAAGGGGACGCTATGCTCGATGGCGTACCCAACACGCAACAACAAGTTTCTTGGGAATCTTACGTTGCACTCTAATAATAAAATAATATTATTTTAAATGAAAGTTAACATGTAGCCGTTGTATTGGAGGGAATGGATATAAATAACTAAATTATGATTATATATGTTTTTAAATGTTTTTTACATTTATCCAATAAAATATAAAGGCTTAAAATACGGAAAGAATTCAATTTTAGGCGTATATGCCCCAGTTTTCACTAAAGGTTCACTTATCGCCTTTTTATGGAGAACCATAATTAAATATAGTTTTGTACACTCTTATAACTTCTATTGTACCAAATAAAACTCTCCTTTAGAATTGGGACATCAAAATTTACTTTGTGAAAATTTTTGGTATCTGTCCGATAAAGTTCATTTTATTAATGAATAGTGTAAAATGTTGTATTTAATTCAAAACCACTTTTTAATCTAATTTATTTATATGATTAGATTATCTTTTTAATAGGTTTTAAAGTGAAATTATAATATATTTTTACCATTAAATCTAATAGTTGTCGTTGGAATTAATTTCACTTTGAAATCGGACTTAAACTAGTGTCAATCTTTTGATACTTATTGTTTCAAAAAAACACGCTATTTGTCATGACAGCAGGAATTAATTATTAAATTAATTAATGTGACTTATATGTTTTGAATTTTGTAAAATAGACTTCATTTTTGAATTCGGAATATCAAATATAGATTAGGGTGAATTTTTTGTAATTTTCTGAAAAACTTCAATTTTTGATGAATAGTGAAACCACTAAGTGGTACTTATAAAAATTGATTTCCCGTTTAAATGAAATTTTGCCACCTTTGTGTTTTGAATTTCAAAAATCCAACATAAATGGATTTCATTAAGAAGTAAAATGTGGTTCAATGGGATTAAAATAATTTTTTGGTGAATAGTAACTTATTAAGTTTTTAATCGTGATTAGAGGTAATTAGTATAGTTTAAGGTATAAATAATGTTTTAATAATATGAAACGAACTTGAAACATGTCCTCACCTCATTGGATGTGTCATGGCCAACAAAGAGAAGCCATGGGTCAACTTGGGGACCCCATGGAGCCACTTTGGTTGGGAAATGACATAAATAACGTTTTATTTAATGTTAAAGTATAAATGACACACACATGAGATGTTTTAATAAAACAATTTTTAAATGGGGTTATACAAGTAAGATTTTTTACTATAAATATTCATTGGAAAGATAAAAAGATTTACTAAATAGTAGTATTTGTTTTATAATTTTTAGACGTTAAATAAATTAAATTATTTATGACATCATGATGATACAGTCATGACCTCATTATTTAACGATTTAAATAAAATGTAAAGATAATGTAATCTCTAAGACCTAAACATCTCCAAAACCTATTGTATGAGTGTATTTAGAACCCTTATCACCTTATCCTAGAAATAAATCAATGTGGGACCTCTTAAATCCGAATACCATTTTGAAATAAAGTGACTTTTCTTCACTTTCCAAGAGTGCCCCTCCTCTCCTCTTATAAAAGGCCCCACATCTACCTCCTTACCCACACTCCCAAAGCCTTTGTCTCTACCAACCCCTGCCCATATTGGCTCTCCAAATCTATCTCTTACTCCTTGAAGCCTCAATTTGGGAAGAAGTCTTTCCAATGAAGCCTTTGAGCTCAAACCAATGGGAGTTACCCGATTTTAAGGTAATGTCTTCTTTTGAGTCCTTTTGTTTTATTTTTCTTCTCCAACCCCCTAAACTCTTTTTATTATTTTATTTTGTAACAAATCCAGTATCCTCAATATACTAGGATGTTTTTATAAGATTTATTTGAGCTACACTTACACACACCTACATCTAATGGTTAAAGAACATACTGTTTCCGTGGATGAAAAATTTCTGCCTCACGAAACGATGATTGTTCAACACTCGTATAACACCTTCAACGGTGGCCATTTATATGTAACTATATTTATATATGATATATAATATGTTTATGTTTAACTTACACTTCTGTATTTTTCATTTGTGTCTTACCTTTATGGCTTCCATTATGGGTATACGCGATATCTTCATTTTAGGAAGTGCGGACTACCGCCCCCTCAAAGTGATGTGATTCATTAATGCCATATGTGGGATTTATATAGTATGGATTTAATGTTATTATATATGATGTTATACTAGAATTATTATATACCTCTATATCATTATTATTTATTTCCATTAATGTATGAGATAGAAATGAAAGTAGCGTTCATGCGTATGTACGGCTTACCGTCTCCATGAATGGTGCATTTCATTTCTTATCCCCAAATGTAATGTACTATTATAAGTACATGTATATAATGGATATATATGATTAATTATACATATAAATGATGAATATAATTCGGGAATAAAAATATACATACCTCTCATTTAGTTTTAATTCCATTAATATGACAAATAAATGAAAGTAGCGTTCATGCGTACGTACGGCTTACCGTCTCCTTGAACGGTGCATTTCATTTCTTACCTCTAAATGATTATGTGATATTATAAAAACATGTATATTATAGATATATATGATATATATGATATCCAAATCAGGAATTTCATTCTGGATATAAATAACCTTTTACCGCATGAATAACTTGTAATTGTAAGAAGTCCACTTTCGACTTAAGAACCAAATATCGAAAAAACAAACATTATTAACTTAAATGATTACATAATGCTTATAACATGGAAATAAGTGATATAAAAGGAATAATAAACTTGAAAATGGTTCTTAAGAAAATAGAAATTAACTCACGTTTATTATTCAGGACTTTAAAGAATGATCGAGTCAAGTCGGACCCGAGGTAGGGGATCCTACACCTCTCTTTCTTTTTAAGTACACTCTTTTATGTTATTCCTTTTAAACTCATATTTCTTGTTATTGCGATATTATTTTATATTACTCTTACTGTAATTTTTATGTTCATATGATGAGAGACCCTATTCTCTCTCATCAATCCATTTTGGAAGTTTTGAGTGGCGCCGTTAGGCTGCCGAATTTTTCGTAAGAGATCCAACCTCTCTCTTTCTTTTTAAGTACTCTCCTTTATGTCACTTATTTTAAGATCCACTTTGTTATGTTGGGGGGATGTTCTTTTATATTCCTATTTCTATAAACTTTATGTTAATATATTTAGATACCCTATTTGATTTCACCAATCCATTTTTGTAAGTTTTATGTGGTGTCGTTAGGCTGCCGAGTTTTCGTAAGGGATTTTTCATCTCACTTTTATTCCCGTGAGATTTATGATAAATTTTCCACAAATACCTTTGAGTGGTGTAATTAATGCCCATTATTATACTCTTTTTGTAATATACTTTCTTTTTATGAGTATTTACATCAATGATGTATTGTCCTTCTTTCATTGGGTGTATGTTTGAAGGATACCCATGTCCGTAAGGGAACCTTTCACCCTCCTCTTTTTAAAAGACTTCTTTTTTTGGGTATTTTAATTTACATATTGTTATGATGGGATATGTTCTCATATATCCTTATTGATGTAACTTTTATGTCCAAGTTATGAGATACACTTTTTATCTCTCATCAACTCATTTTGATGTGACGTCGTTAGGCTGTCAAGGGAACTTCTTAACCCAATTTCGATTTCTTTGGGTTCAACGTGTAGTTATTGAATATGTCATCCTTTAAATATGTGTGAATGACCTTTGATTATTTTACACTTAATATCCACTTAAATTTGGTGTATTCATTTGTCACACATAATTATGTAATTGATTTATCCTTAAACCAAGGATACCGTCTTTGTATGGGACTACGTCTCAATCTCCTTTCATTGAGGCATATTTCGTTTTATACACAACTTCCTTTTATACAGTGTATAAAACCCTTTGAATTTTAATTTTATACAAAAGAATCTTTTTATACGAAGCGTTTTACTAAACGACAAAAAGGAATGTTTCTTTTAACGTATGCGGTGGAAACGACCTTTTCCACTGCCACGAGTGTGAATTAGTCTTTGGCTTCCTCAACAAGCCGTGATGTTTTTAAAATGAAATAAATACCATATACTCTTTTATGTATTTTGGTATTGAAAATGGTTTTTATAATGGATTTGTTATGTCAATCTATTTTAGTGATATATTGTGATCAAAGTGTGGAAATGTTTTCTTTCCATTATATTTGTTTTATGTCTTATGTTTTTATTATGGTACTTGGACATTTTACGGGTGGTTACGTGATAAACCATATGATGGGTGGTGTCGTGAATAACAGGACGGGTGGTTACGTTATAACCTCCAATTCATTGGGTATGGTATTTGGCCGTATGGCTATTCCATTAAGTATGTATGGAAGTTGGCCGAATGGATATTCCATTAAGTGATATGTGTGGAAGTCGGTCGTATGGTTATTCCACTTAAGTATGTTTATGTCCCAAGTTACCTTTATATGTTAGGTGATCTTTTTATGGGTTTTATGGTAATCGTTTGGTTAAAAAATGGTAATAAATGAACCATTATTCAGCGAATAGTTTCTACTACTTTGAAGAGGTGAAAAGTATTACTTTGATAAAGTATACATTGTTTACTTGTTGTTTTGAAAAACTCACAGTTTTCATTCTTTGTGTATCCCTTACTGAGCTTTTTATGCTCATCCCAAGTTTTTGAAATGTTTTTCACAGGACTTAGCGTGGAATAGGGTCAAGGATGGGATCAAGGGAAAGTCATGATACCTAAAACATGGAACTATACATGTTTCTTTTTAAGAGTTTTTATTTTATGGAAATTTATTAGAAGCGACTACTTTGTAATATTTTGAGATGTAATAGTTATGTCCTAATTCTCTAAAACTCTAAACCTGAAAATATAGTCAATGTGAATTACTCATTTAATTCAATATTAAGTAAGGTTTAAGGCTGGGGCCTTATAGTTGGTATCAAAGGTCAGTTTAGATAACTTTATAGGTTAGGGTATTCTTTAAGCATAAGTGACATTACAATAATGGTTAGGATTTCAGAAAGAGTCCTAGTTTTAGATAAAGTGAATGAGTAAGTATATATTAGTGTTTATCTTCCTCATTAGTACATGATGGTTTTGTTGATATATTCACACTTTCATTTCTGTTTTTAGTGAATGGATGGATCTAGCTGGCACCAAAGAGACAATAGGTTCGAAGGAAACTATTGTGGTTCTCTGATTAAGATACTAGATAAAATGGGGGATTCAATGAAGAAACTCATGGTTGTTCTAAACCAACTATCAAGGAGTCATGATCAACCACTTGATCCTTGGTATGTTCTGTAATGAATCATGTATGAGATGACCCATCAATGTGGAAGTTCATGTAATAATTATAAAGGTAACCATTAGATTATATATGATCCTTACTTTTGAGGTAATTATGGGTTATTATATGATATGATGGAAAATGAAAGGAATGAGATAAACATGAGGTTAAAATATGTTATGATTATTTTTGAAGATTTTATCTTATTTTGGGGAATGTTTTAAGAATTATATAGTTTTGGAAAAAGGACAACACGCAGACCGTGTGACAACCCGTCACATCGGACAAAGCTGTGGGAATCGAACCCACAACCAAAGTGCAACTGATATTTATCGCCTACCACTAGACTACATGAAGTCCCTGGTTAGTTTGACTGATTCCTTTTAGTTGGATGATTTTAGGAATCAATAGTATGTTTATTTTGGGTTTCATAGGGAAATTATTAACCTATCATCGAGGATATGTGATTAGGTTAATTACTTTTCAATACGAGACATTAAGAGAAACTGATTTTGTTTGGAGATAAATGTTACAATTTAACTTGGAAGACTATGTGACTAAATCCTTCAAATATTTGGGTTTCAATCTTAGTTTGGTTTACTTTGAAGAATTTTATGGACAAATTGTTTATCGAATGGTCCTCTTTGAAATTTGGGTTTTGTTGGACAAATTTTGTAGATTAAGAATAGATTTTCTTTTTATAAAGTGTTATCCTTTTCTGGATTATCTGATCTTGTACTAACCTTCTGTGTTTTGGTTTTGGTTAAAGTCTAAAGACATGGGAAGTATATAGTTCTCTTTTTTTGGGTTAGGTGATTCTCTAGAAGTTGATTATAGTACTCTTAATGTGAACAAGTCTTCCTAAATACTCGTCTTTTGGAGAAAATATGAGTTTGTGTAAGGAATCTAATAAAAGTTGAAACTCAACATGATAAGTGATTATTTTTCCTTATGAATAAATTCCTCAATAAAAAGTAACATAAAACAAAAAAATTTTCTATTAACCTTTCCTACTGGGGAATCGAATACCGTTTAACCCATCACAAGTTTGTGATTTTCTTGTGGTTAACTTTCTCCTAAACATGTTTTCTATCACTCTGCATCAGAACATGACCCTATGTTTTCTCCTCCATGTCCATGTTTTCATACTTGGAATCCTAGTATGGGTTATCTCGGGTGACCTTTGTACTTATCTTTCTTTATTTTAAAGTGATTGTTTTACCGACTCTTCTTCCGATGTGGGACTTTCAAGGATGATTCTGAGCCCAATTTTCAAATTACGAGGACGCAATTCCCAAATGGGGGGAAGGATGTAACACCCCAGGTAAATAAAGAATATGAAATTTTCATATTTATCCATATTTGTGAATAAAATATTAATATGACTTTAAAGGGGATGTTATGCTCGATGGTGTACCCAACACGCAACAACGAGTTTCTTGGGAATCTTACGTTGCACTTTAATAATAAAATAATATTATTTTAAATGGCAGTTAACATGTAGCCATTTTATTGGCAGGAATGGATATAAATAACTAAAATATGATTATATATTTTTTTAAATGTTTTTACATTTATCCAATAAAAGATAAAGGCTTAAAATACGGAAAGAATTCAATTTTAGGCGTATATGCCCCAGTTTTCATTAAAGGTTCACTTATCACCTTTTAATGGTGAACCGTAATTAAATATAGTTTTGTTCACTCTTATAAATTCTATTGGACCAAATTAAACTCTTCTTTAGAATTGGGACATAAAAATTTACTTTGTGGAAATTTTTGGTATCTGTCCGATAAAGTTCATTTTTTAATGAATAGTGTAAAATGTTGTATTTTAATTCAAAACCTCTTTTTAATATAATTTATTTATATGATTATATTATCTTTTTAATTGGTTTTATAGTGAAATTAGAATATATATTTACCATTAAATCCAATAGTGGTTGTTGGAATTAATTTCACTTTGAAATCGGACTTAAACTAGTGTCAATCTTTTGATACTTATTATTTCATAAAAACACTCTATTTGTCATGACAGTGGGAATTAATTATTAAATTAATTAATGTGACTTATATGTTTTGAATTTTGTAAAATAGACTTCATTTTTGAATTTGGAATATCAAATATAGCTTAGGGTGAATTTTTGGTAATTTTCTGAAAAACTTCAATTTTTGATGAATAGTGAAACCACTAAGTGGTACTTATAAAAACTGGTTTTCCGTTTAAATGAAAATTTTCCACCTTTGTGTTTTGAATTTCTAAAATCCTACATACATGGTTTTCATTAAGAAGAAAAATGTGGTTCAATGGGATTAAAATAATTTTTTGGTGAATAGTAACTTATTAAGTTTTTAATCGCGATTAGAGGTAATTAGTGTAGTTTAAGGTAAAAATAATGTTTTAATAATATGAAATGAACTTGACACATGTCCTAACCTCATTGGATGTGTCATGGCCGACCAAGACAATCCATGGGTCAACTTGGGGACCCCATGGAGAAACTTTGTTTGGGAAATGACATAAATAACTTTTTATTTAATGTTAAAGTAAAAATGACACACACATGAGATGTTTTGAATAAAATAATTTTTACAGGGGGTTATACAAGTCAGATTTTTCACTATAAATATTCATAGGAAAGATAAAAAGACTTCCTAAATCATAGTATTTTTTTATAATTTTTAGATGTTAAAAAAAGTAAATTATTTATGACATCATGATGATGCAGCGATGACCTCATTATTTAACGATTTAAATAAAATGGAAAGATAATGTAATATCTAAGATCTAAACATGTCCAAAACCTATTGGATGAGTGGATTTAGAACCCTTATCACCTTATCCTCGAAATAAATCAATGTGGGACCTCTTAAATCCGAATTCCATTTTGAAATAAAGAGACTTTTCTTCACATTCCAAGAGTGCCCCTCCTCTCCTCTTATAAAAGGCCCCCACCTCTACCTCCTTACCCACACTCCCAAAGCCTTTGGATTGGCAAACCCCTGCCCATTTTTTCTCTCCACATCCCTATATTACTCCTTGAAGCCCCACATTGGGCAGAAGTCTTCCCAAGGAAGCCTTTGAGCTCAAACCAAGTGGAGTTACCCGATTTTAAGTTAATGTCTTCTTTTGAGTCCTTTTGTTTTATTTTGCTTCTCCAACCCCCTAAACTCTTTTTATTATTTTCTTTTCTAACAACTCCAGTATCCAAAATATACTAGGATGTTGTTATAATATGTATTAGAGATACAATTACACACACCAACATCTAATGGTTAAAGAACATACTATTTCCGTGGATGACGAATTTCTGCCTCACTAAACGAGGATTGTTCAACACTCCTATCACACATTCAAAGGTGGCCATTAAGATGTCACTATATTTATATATGATATATAATATTTTTATGTTTTACTTAAGCTTTTTATTTTTCATTTGTGGCTTACCTTTATGGTTTCCATTATGGGTATTCGCAATATCTTCATTTTAGGATGTGCGGACTACCGCCCCCTCAAAGTGATGTGATTCGTTAATGCCATACATGGGACGTATAAAGGATGGATTTAATGTCATTATATATGATGTTATACTGGAATTAATATTTACCTCTATAAAATTATTATTTATTTCCATTAAAGTATGAGATAGAAATGAAAGTAGCGTTCATGCATACGTACGGCTTACCGTCTCCATGAACGGTGCATATCATTTCTTATCCCCAAATGCAATTTACTATTATAAGTAAATGTATATAATGGATATATATGATGAATGATACATATAAATGATGAATATAATTCTGGAATTAAAATATACATACCTCTCATTTATTTTTAATTCCATTAATATGACAATGAAATGAATGTAGTGTTCATGCGTACGTACGGTTTACCGTCTCCATGAACGGTGCATTTCATTTCTTACCTCTAAATGATTATGTGATATTATAAATACATGTATATTCTATATATATATGATATATATGATATCCAAATCAGGAATATCATTCTAGATATAAAGAACCTTTGACCACACGAACAACATGTAATTGTAAGAAGTCCACTTTCGACTTAAGAACCAAATATCGACAAAAAAAACATTATTAACTTAAATGATTACATAATGTTTATAACATGTAAATAAGTGATATAAAAGGAATAATGAACTTGAAAAAGGTTCTTAAGAAAATAGAAATTAACTCAAGTTTATTATTTAGGACGTTAAATAATGATAGAGTCAAGTCGGACCCGAGGTAAGGGATCCTACACCTCTCTTTCTTTTTAAGTACACTCTTTTATGTTATTCCTTTTAATCTCAACTTTCTTGTTATTGGGATATTCTTTTATATTAATCTTACTTTAATTTTTATTTTCATATGATGAGAGACCCTATTCTCTCTCATCAATCCATTTTGGATGTTTTGAGTTGCGCCGTTAGGCTGCCGAATTTTTTGTAAGAGATCCAACATCTCTCTTTCTTTTTAAGTACTCTCCTTTATGTCACTTCTTTTAAGCTACACTTTGTTATGTTAGGGGGATGTTATTTTATATTCCTATATCTATAAAAATTATGTTAATATTATGAGATTCCCTATTTGATCTCATCAATCCATTTTTGTAAGTTTTATGCGGCACCGTTAGGCTTCAGAGTTTTCGTAAGGGATTTTTTATCTCACTTTTATTCCCGTGATATTTATGCTACATTTGCCAAAATTTCCTTTGAGCGGTGTACGTACTTCCCATTATTCTACTATTTTTGTAATATAAATTCTTTTTATGAGTATTTACATCAATGATGTATTGTCCTTCTTTCATGGGGTGTATGTTTTGAAAGATACCCAAATCGGTAAGGGAACCTTTCACCCTCCTCTTTTTAAAACACTTCTTTTGTTGGGTATTTTAATTTACATATTGTTATGTTGGGATATGTTCTCATATATCCTTATTGATGTAACTTTTATGTCCAAGTGATGAGATACACTTTTTATCTCTCATCAACTCATTTTGATGTGACGCCGTTAGGCTGTCAAGGGAACTTCTTAACCCAATTTCGATTTCTTTGGGTTCAACATGTAGTTATTGAATATGTCATCCTTTGAAAATGTGTGAATGACCTTTTATTATTTTACACTTAATATCCACTTATATTTGGTGTGTTCATTTTTCACACATAATTATGTAATTGATTTATCCTTAAACCAAGTATACCGTCTTTGTATGGGACTACGTATCAATCTCCTTTAATTGAGGCATATTTCGTTTTATACACAACTTTATTTTATACGGTGTATAAAACCTTTTGACTTTTACTTTTATACAAAAGGAATATTTTTATACGAAGCGTTTTACTAAACGACAAAAAGAAATGTTTCTTTTAACATACGTGGTGGCAATGACCTTTTCCGCCGCCACAAGTATTATTTAGTATTTGGCTTCCTCAACAAGCCGTGATATTTTTAAAATGAAATAAATACCATATACTCTTTTATGTATTTTGGTGTTGAAAATGGTGTTTTATAATGGATTTGTTATGTCAATATATTTGAGTGGTAAATTGTGATCAAGGTGTGGAAATTTTTTCTTTCCATTATATTTTTTTATGTCTTATGTTTTTATTATGGTACTTGGACATTTTACGGGTGGTTATGTGATAAACCATATGACGGGTGGTGCCGTGAATACCAGGATGGGTGGTTACGTTATAACCTCCAATGCATTGGGTATGGAAGTCAGCCGTATGGCTATTCCATTAAGTATGTATGGAAGTTGGCCGAATGGCTATTCCATTAAGTGGTATGTGTGGAAGTCAACCGTATGGTTATTCCACTTAAGTATGTTTATGTCCCAAGTTACCGTTATATGTTATGTGTTCTTTATATGGGTTTTATGGTAATATTTTGGTTACAAAATGGTATGTAAAGAACTTTTATTCCGTGGAGAGTTTTTACTACTTCGAATAGGTGAAAAGTATTACTTTGATAAAGTATACATGGTTTACTTGTTGTTTTGAAAAACTAACAGTTTTCATTCTTTGTGTATCCCTTACTGAGCTTGTTATGCTCATCCCAAGTTTTTGAAATGTTTTTCACATGACTTAGCGTGGAATAGGGTCAAGGATGGGATCAAGGGAAAGTCATGCTACCTAAAACATGGAACTATTCATGTTTCTTTTTAACAGTTTTTATTTTATGGAAATTTAGTAGAAGCTACTACTTTGTAATCTTTTGGGATGTAATAGTTATGTCCTAATTCTCGAAAACTCTAAACCTGAAAATATCCTCAATGTGAATTACACATTTAATTCAATATTAAGTAAGGTTTAAGGCTGGGGCCTTATAATAAGGTAGAGGAATATCTTTCACAATGGGTTTTGAGTGAAGAGGAGTGTGAGTTTGGGTGGTAAATTATAGAAAAATAGAGTATAATTATTTATTAATTTCTAAACATGGGTTTTGGACTATATATGATAATGTAAACAAAATGACAAACCTTCCCGTGATTTTTCTCATGGATTCTAAAAAAAATTATCGGTTTCAATATTTTAAAAGGAAATTATGTGAGTAAATTAAAATAATACCATTAGTGACACAGAAGTGAGTCATGTTAATAATTAATTGGTCTGAAAATATTAAAATATAATATAGGTTTTGGAGGATTCATTGAAGGTTTATAAATTCAAACAAAGACATTAAAAACATATTATTTTAAAGAGGGATTTGTTTACTCTATTATACCCATTATAGTATTTAATACATCACTTTTGGGATATTTTGATGTGATAATACATATACTCTATTTATACAATATTTAATTTTTACCCAAAACTTATACAGTCTTATAAAATTATATAAAATTATCCATTGGAAAATTTTGAGGTTCTGATTTAAAAAATAATATTTATTTTATCATGATAATTAAATAAATATGATAATATATAATTTTTCATAAAAATACTTGTTTACGTTAAAATATATTTTTATTACAATGTAAACAACATTCTGATCCTTATAAAAACTATATTGGACTTCATTAAATTATATTGTCATTAGTAAATACATAAATGTTATATGTCAATAATTTGTTATGAAAATAATCCTTATTTAAAAAATTCATCAGTTAACCAAAAATTGTGGTTTAAATGAATCATTATATTACAAATAAAATAAATTTTTATTTAATCATATCAAAATAAATTTATTCTCAATCCTATTATATAATAATTAATAAAAAATACTAAAAATTAATAAATATAACCATTATTTCATGAAAAAAAATTCCCAGATTAATATTACTAGGGTCTAGATGCGTAAAACCTTATCACACAATTATAATACCTATGGGTAAGGTGTTTTATAGTGGTGCATTCATAGGATGGTTTGATGAATATGTTTTGGGTCATGATACTAATGATCTTTGACAACTTCAATAAACAATATTCCTCCTTATTTAGTTAATGAATCTTGTCATGGTACTAGTAAATGGATATGCAAGTTATTGAATCTCCCTTGGAATCTCCCTGAAGTGGTCTTAATAGTGTATGATACTATTAGTCGAGGCCATCACTTCTTCCATATGTGTCAATTTTACTTCACCATAACCCTAAATATAAATAAATTTTTACGTTCACTATTAAATAACAATATTATTAATGGTTATGATGTTTAATATTATCTTAATTCTTATTTTTTAGATTTCATAACAGTCTAAAATAACCAATATATATCATATTATATATATAATAATTAATGAACAATTCTTTCATTTAAAAAGTAATTTAATTTATAAATTATTGGGTAATTATATTCTTCTTCCGTTCATAAATATCACCCTCAAAATTACATTTCATATAAAAAAACAGATTATAATATTTCTATTTCATCAACTCTTCTAGTTCCTAGGATTCTTCCTAAAATATGTTTCACCACCATAACACCTTGACATGATGATTTTTCTGGTTTCATAGAACATTTTACCTATAATCTAATAACTTCATTGTCATCACCTCATATTGAAACACCCAGAAAATCTAATTTAGGAAAATTGTAATAGATTGTGTGTATGAAATACACACCAAGAACCTAATGGAATATGATAACATGAATATTTATAATATATTTATTATTTTAAATAAATTTAACATATTTTATAGCTTTCAATCATTTAAACACTATTTGTTTTTATATCTCATGTAGAAACAACTTTCTTCGATAATTTGAGAGTTTTACAGAACAACAATATATTATTATAACATTATCAATTAATGAAATAAGATATTACCTAGCCGTTAAATTATTGGTAATGAATATTATTATATAAATTTTAAAAATATATGTTTTATAAAAATATAAATTTAATTCATAGGTTACAAAATATTAAGAAACTAATATAATAACTAATTGAATATAAAGAGAATTTTTTTATAGAAAACTATTTTTACGACCAAATTTTTTTTTAACAATTAAAATTAAACTAATTAAAATTATTTAGTGATATTAATGTAATATATATATATATATATATTCAATTAAATGTTTTTATATTAATATAATTGATTTGTTAGGTATAAGAAAATATTTACCCAAATTTATGCATAAAACCCAATATTTTTTTAAACGTGGATTTATAGCCTTTTGTTGGAGATAAAATTTTTAATCAATTTTTTTGAAGATAAATAAATATTATATGTTAAAATAAAAATAATCATTTATAAATTAAAATAATAAATTGGTTAAGGTGAATTTTTGGTATTTCTCTTTGATGTTTTTTTGTTTGATGATTACTAGAAAAACTAAAAATTATTTAAAAATTTATTTCTCATCTAATTTATTTATACACATAAATTATATTTTAAATTTGTTTTAAAGTATAATTAGATAAATTATTTTATTAATCCAATTTAGGTCATTTTAATAAATTTCACATTGAAATTGATATATATAGACCTAGAAAAATGTTGATCATTTTTACATTAAAAACCCACATTATCGTCCCTTATACTTCATTATATTATATTTAATCTTTTCCACTTATGTGATAAGAATTTAGAAAATTATATTCCATATTTTGAATCATAATAATTTATAATTTAAAATTATTTCAAATTATTTCTTGATTAAAAATATTTTAGAATTTTGTTAAGATATATTATAGAAAATAAGGAAAATTTAAACCTAATAAGGGACTAAACCATAAACATAATGACTATAATGATATAGAAATAGTTAAATAATAAATTTAATGGTATTTTTTCTAACTTTATCTACCTTTTATTGAATTTTTTCCATTATTGGAGATCATTTTCAGGGGTAAAACATTGATTGAATTCCAATTCCAAAATTTACAAGAGTATCACTCCCCCACTATAAAAGGCATTAAGCCTCCCACTCCCTCACACCTCTAAATAATATTTGGATAGACCAATATACCTTGAAATATATCCTAAACATACATACCCTATTTATAGAATAATATCATTGTTCATAAATCCATCAATGGAATCCCTTTGGGTCAAACCAAAATGTGTTTCTCAGAGAAGAGATAACCTCTTTCCTCAAGCTAATTAATTTTACTTCCATTATGCAACACAAAACTCTCATTAATAAATTATTGTAGAATAAAAAGCATAAATATATTAATATTTTTCAATGTTCTAGGTTTTACCTACACTTACACACACTTCTATCTAATGGGTAACTAACTTACTGTTTATGTGTACGGTGAACTACCACCTCACAAAAGGATGATTGTTCATTCTTATTTTACCACCCCCATGGTAGGAGAAATGATGGAAAAAAAATTATATATGATATCTATGTTATTTATTATTTATTTATTCTGATTTACTTTTTATATATATCATATATTTATTAATTCCATTTTGTTTAATTATGATAACATCCTTTGTGGAAATGTGGACTCCCGCCTCCAAAAACCAATGTGATTCCATCACATTATACAATGAATTTATAAATGATGTAATTAACTAAACATATGTCAAATAAAACTAATATATATGATATTAATTTAATAACTACATTTCTTTAATATAATATATATAATCTTATTTGTTACCATTTCATGCACTTAAAAAGTTATAATGTCATTCATGGACGTGTGGATTACCACCTCCTCAACATGATGTGATTACATATATATCACAAGAATTATATATAAAACTTTATATGATTAAATACTACAGTATATATGATATAATTTTCATATTTATATATTAATGTTACTTACCTTATTTCCATAACATCTATTGAAAATGGGAACATTACTCATTTGTATGCATGATCTACCATATGAATGATTATAACGTGTGTTCAGTTTTAATAACCATATATAATAACTCATTTTAAAAGTTTATATGACATATAAATTTGATAATTATTTCATTATTATTATTCTTCAATGATATATAATGACCACATTGATTATATTTGACCTACAAAAGTTGTTTTGGATACATAAACTGAATTTGATTAAGACACCTGCTGTAAACATAATTTTTTTAGTTGTTGGATTAAATATTATGGTAGGTGAAATAAAAGTAATGCTAAAAATGAAAAAAGTTATGAATAAATTAAATAATTAATAGAAGTTTATTATTCATGAATATAAAGAAACATGAGACAAGTTGGACTAAGAGGTAAGGGATTTTCATCTGTCTTTTTTCATCAGTGAGATAGATGTCATATTAACCATTTTTTTGGTGTATCTACTACCCCATTTGATATAAAATATCATTAATACATTTATTTTAATGTAATTTATAAATTATATTTAATTTCATACCTCCATTAATTCTATGATTAAAACAGTTTCAAAGTGGATTGGGTCACTTTGGAATGTTTAAAGACTATGTTCCTTATGAATAATTTTAATGATATTTCATTTCCATTCGAGAAAAATATATGAATATTTTTCAATAATCCATTTTATTTTTCTTTCCTTGGGTTACGCATGGCCTTTTTCAAGATTTAGTACCATTTTCCCTCACTTTGGTACTCAAAATTGTATTTGAATTTTTTTATGAAAACCCAATATCATTACCTCTTATTCGGAAAGCCTATTTTTTTCTTAAATCCATTTTTTCTAAAAATATTTTCAATTTTTATAAAAATATTTCCAATAATATTTATTAATTTTTTTCCCTTTATAGGTTTTTTTAAAATGAAAGCAGTCTTCTTGTATCATTCTGAGCAAGTCATTTTTAACCCTTTTACCCTGAAAAATAAATATTCTATTTACCTTATACGAAATTTATATATTTAACCACCCTAATTTATATGAAGCATCCTTTTCATGTTTAAAAAAAGTACATTTAAAATAAAAAAAATTCAAAGTTTATTTTCAATGAAAATGTTTTTCAATTGGGTTTTCGAAACAAAATATTTTTTGGTAAATAATGTGTTTAAAAGATCTTTTTATATAATTTTTATTCGTCAATGAAATCAACCCTTTATATTAACTATACATGGAATATATTGTATTGAAACTATCAGTATTCCTCCTATGATTCATTTATGATTGTTTTTTAAGGATATAATTGACATTATCTTCCTCTATTCTATTCAGTCCCCTTAAAATATTAAACTTCTTATAATCATTAGACATTTAATTTCACCTAAATATACATATATTTTTTCATATGTATGAATATTGCTTGAATTATTAACAAATTAGTATATGGTGTCTACATTGAATGTTATTTTATTATTTAGGGAAATATTGATAAATATATAGCATTTATTTAATATGGATATTTGATAAGGAAAATTTTCTTTAAAAGTAATTATATTATTTGGTATGTGAGGAATGATTTGGACATGTAGTGAAAAGTGGGGAAAAAACATTATATACCCCCTTCATGCATATGTAGTCTCTTGACATGAAATTATATGGTGAAAAAAACCTTGGATTTTGTTTAGAAGAAGAATATTTGAGCTCCCGCCGACATATATCAACTGACTTGAGGATATATCTTGATGGTATAGTGGTTTATATACTAGATATATGTGGTTTTAAGAATTTCATTCATTTTATTTAAATATTTATTATCCTTATTATTTTCACTATGACAATGTCTAGGGAATAATTTCATTATTATTTTATTGATTAAATTTTATGTTTGTTCTATTATTTATCGTTCCATAGTTATTAATCACATTGATTTTTTTGAATCAGTTATACTTTACTCTTACTAAGAATTTGAGATAATCCTTATTTTTTTCCATTCCCCGAGAATCGAAGAAGTGTTCGTTGAAATATATATAGAGATATACTAGATAGGATAATGTTTTCCTCAAAAGAAACAAATTGTGTCATCATTTGTGTATTTATTTTTAATAAAATACTCATGTATGTTGCTATTTTACCAAGACTACTAAAAACTTCAATCCATCAGGATTTTATTCCTTGTAATCATGTAAATGTAATCATATAATGACACCATCTCAGGGATTTTTAGGCATGAGTCTCTATATTTGGTATCAAAGGATGTTTAGTTGAAACCTAGGGAACTAGATTTTGTAAAAAAAAATATATATATTAGATCAGATAACCCTAAAGTAGAATTTGAGGATCAGTATAGAATAATATCCTATAATATTGGTATGGTAAAAATTATGTGGGTCTTCATATTAATATATCCCTATCTAGATAATACATGTAAGTGTGGTTATAACATAGATGAGCCTAGGAGAAAAAACTATGACAAGTTGTGTTGGTCCTAACCTAGTAAAACTTGGTACATGACAATGGGAATTACTTCACACCTAGTTTGACATTACCAGGGGATATTCTTGGGATTATTTTAATTTTTTTAGAAATGATTGTGGAGGATTTTGAAGATGGATAACCTCGGATAAACATAATGTGTTTATATTTAAGATAATGGGTTATAATTTAGATATCTTATAAATTATTATACATTTTTCCATGAATATTGAAACTCACACCATGGATTATCATTTCAGTCAATGTTAGGTACTTGAAGAAGTCATGCTAACATTGAACATGAAGGAATTAGGGGGATATAATGAGAACCCAAATGAGGTGTATATATGATTAAAATATTTCATTTTTATGCCTAATCAGTTTTTTCAACATATGATTAACATCATATACCATAACCAATTCCAAAACTCACCAAACAATAGAAGGATTTAGTTTTCGTAGAGCTCGTGTAGTGGATACCATGGAGACAAGAAAGATGGATTTTCATCATGAAAGATGTATATAAGGATACACCTATGAAGTTTGTCTAAATGGAATATTAAAATATGTTATATTTGTAAAATAACATAATGCAATAATTTTTTTAAGAAAAATAAAGAGTTCCATGGAAGGAAATGAAACAAAACTGATGGAATCCGTTATAGCTTGTTTCCATAAGTGTCGAGAACATAGGAATTACCCATGTTGATTCCCTATTCTAAAGGCAAAACTGAATAATGAATGTGTCAAGTCATAGTAATGTATCACTAAGAGAGGGAGGGGTGAATTAGTGATACTCTTTTTCTTTTAAGTTTCTTTAAATTGAAACAACCTTCAACTCCTATTAGAGATTTTTATTCCCTATTGAGAAAAAACTCAACACACATCCATAAGAACACAAAAATTTAAAAGGATCAATATTCAATAAGAATAACTACATCCTTGGTATAGTTTTTAAATTATGCAATACAATAAAATTCACTATTAAAACAATCCTTGTATTACAATGAGTAGTATGTACACTTTTACTTTTATATCCATTTGATACAATCCCACTAGTGTGTGTGCACCCACATAGCACAATAGAGAAATAAAATTGGTTTGTAACAACTCTTGTTACTTATGATTCCCATAAATATAGAAAATGTAATCAAATTTTAAAAAAATTATAAATTCCTTACCCCGAAGAAAGGTAAGAACAACATAGACATTGTTATGATGCACTAAGTCTGATCTTTTCTATGTCATTTTCAATCAAAATTTAGCTCCCAGACCGATTCTTTCAAAATAAATCTCTGAGTCTGATTATTTCAAAACAAATATCCTATACATATTATTTCAAAATAAAGCTGACAATATTATTTACAGATAGAAAAAAATAGAGTTGAATTGGCATCACCTCAATTCCCAAATACAATTGTCATGCTGAATAGAATATGAATGAATCAGCACCACCCAAGACAACTATCATTCTGAACATAGTTGAACATTCCTTATCTCTAGAATCTCAGAGCGTCTCTCTCTTCTAAATCGAATATTTCAGGTCACCCAAGTATAATGTACTTCATTCCTTTTATAGGTGACCCAAAACATGTTTAGGTGGGAATCCCAAAACAATTTCCTACTCACTTAAATTCATAAAAATCTAAATATCTCTGGAAATCTTGGAGAAATAAGGACTTTTTCAATGATTCTCGATTCATTTTGAATCTTCTATGGTCTTCATCCCTTCTTTTCAAGACTCCCATTTCAAATTTCAATACAAATAAAGTCGATCAGAAATACATGGTTCTGAATCTAATTCCCTCATATAGATGTCCTCAAAACAATACTTGATATTATACCAATTTAATATGTTTGAAGAAATGCACTTCCCCATTTGAGATACAATCACTCTTTTTAAAAGAATGGATCCCCGGGAGAATTAATTCATCAATATATAATTGTTTTTCTATTTTCTTGACCCTCTTGAGAAAACACATCATCTTTAGAAACAACCTTCATTCACCAACATGTTCTTTTATCATGACTCTATTCAATACATTGAATGAATTGAGGACCAGCTTTTTCATCGTCTAAATTCAATTGGAATGTATTGTAAATATTCATCCATTCCTGCTTATTTATTTTAGTATCAACCAATGCATGGTATTTTTTGAATTCAAATGGACTGGATACTATTATCCTAAATACGATCATATTTGTTTGTGCTCATTTTGGTTATGATCATCTTTGATATGATAATTCTAGTTATTTACATTCTGGATATGATCATTTTGGTTATGATCATACTGGATACGGTCATTCTAGATATGATCATTTTTTGTTCTGATCATGATGGATACAATTATTCTAGATATGATCATGCTGGATATGATCATTCTGGATAAAATCATTTTAGGATACGATCATTCATGGTTATTATTTTTGGTTACGATTGTTGGTTATGATTTGCTGGATACGATACAATACAATTTCAAAAGGATAATCTACCCAGATATGAAGCAAAACAATCTGATATGATTCATTCTTAATTGACACTATTTCATTATTTTTCATCTACCTAAATACTATTGTTTCAAAAAAAAATTTGTCCCATCTTAAATTGGAATCACCTCTTCAATTTTCACCACCGATTCAATCAGCATCACCTCGGCATCGTCACTACCTTTAATCGGCAACACTTTTTATCAAAAACACATTTCCATCCGAACCACTTTCATTGGCACCACCTTTCCATCAGCACCACTTCAACTGTTTTGAAACACAATCAGAACTCCCTCTTCAATCTAGATGATATTTTTTTCTAATTCCTTTTAAAACAATTTTTACCCCTTCTTTTCAAATTTTTCGGAAATCAATTTAAATAAAATTAGTTTCCGATTGGAAGAATATATTTCAGGCCCCCATTTTTATATCGAGATCACACCAAAACTTCTCAATAAAAATCATGATTTATATGAATTAAAAAATTGAAAGGAATCATTACAATTAACATGGGTCTGATTCTTTTCAAAAAAAACAAAAAACAGTTGTTACACAAAACAAAGACATGTGATTTCATTTCATCAAAACCGACCTTGACAAAAAAAGACAACACTTGAAACCTTCAACACCTTGATCATCAATTAAGTCCCAACAATCTCCCCCTTTGTATTTATTTGCAACTAGGTTTCATAAAAAATGAAAATTTTAAACTCAAGAAATGTTTTATATATTAACAATTCTATGAATTCATGGGCTAACTCATTTTAGAAAACAAGAATCATTGATATAAAAACCATTCCATCAAAAAAAGTTATCATGAACTCATTTTTTTTGTCATTCTTCGTGGAAAACAAATTAATTTCTCTTCTGATAACCACAACAACAAACTGTTAGATTCGTTCACACACTAAACAATGTTGAATGCACAGCTTACCCACAACTCTCTCTTCTGTGCAATATATTTATGAAACAAAACAATTCTCCCCCTTAACAAAACAATCCAATGGAAATATGAGATAGTGGTCAAATACAGAAACCTTATCCTCGAATAAAAATAGGTTTGACACCCATTTGTACCCTCATTTTTTAGAATGATTCCTTCGATAATGGTTTGGGGAAGATATCAACAACTTGTTCCGAAAATTGAACATACTTCATCATCAATTAATTCTTCTCCTCATGATCTTTGATGAAATGATATTTTATATCAATATGTTTTGAATGATAATGTTTCATTGGATTCCTAGTGATATTTATTGTACTTTGATTGATATAACCCCAGAGCAAGGGTAACTTCACTTATACAAGTAAATATTCTAATTGTGATTTAATACACATAAGTTGAGTAATGGAAAGAGTAGCAGAAACAAACTCAGCTTTAGTCGTACATAGAGTTACTAGGTTTCGTTTCTATGAATGACAACTAACATAATTATTTCCCAAAAAATATAACACCAGATGTAAATATTCTATCATAATCATTTTCTACCCAATTTTCATCAGAATACCCAAATAAGTCTATACTACAAGAGCTGCAATATCTGATTTCGAATTCAGTAGTTCCTCTGATGTATTTGATCATTCTTTTTTCAGAAATAATATGTGATTCTCTTGGATCACTCTGAAATATTTCACATATGGTAACATCATAAACAATGTCATGTATTGAGGTAATCAAACACAATAGACTTCCAATTCGCTTTCGAAGCTCTTTCTGATCAACTTCATTTCCATCTCCACCAATACTCCTCTTTTTTCCCATTGAAATCAGTATGGAAACAGGTTTTGAATTTTCTATACCAAACCTATTGATATGTTCTTTTGCATACTTTTCTTGGGAGAGGAATATGATATTTTTTTCAATTGTTGGGCTTGTAACCCAAGAAAGTATTTCATTTCTCTCAACATGGAAATTTCTAATTTTTTCTTCCTTTGGTTTGTAAAACCCTTACATGTTCCTTCATTATTCCCATCAAGGATAATATCATCAATATAAACAATTACAATGAGGGAATACTCATGTATTTATCTGGTGTAAAGATTGTTATCCACTATTCATTTGTTAAAATTCATATTTCATAAACATGGTTCCAATTGGGAATCTCATGCCCTCAGATCTTTATTTAGGAAATAAAATTCCTTTTTCAATCTTCATATATAGTCTTAATACGTTCCAATAACAAATCCACAAGGTTTTTCAATATAAACCTCTTATTCAAGATCACCATTTAATAATGTTGATTTAACATCCATTTGAATGATCTTGTAGCCTCGTTGTGCGGAAATAGAAATAAATTTTTTAATTGTTTCATGTCCTTCCAATAGAGAAAATTTTTCATAAAAACCAATACCCTCAATCCACAAATACCCTTTGCACACCAATATTTATTTGTTTCATATAAATTCACTTTTTTCAATCATGTTTTTCTGGAAAACTCATCTTGTGCCTATGATTCTTTTGTTTTCTGGCTTGGGTATGAGTTCACATGTATTATTATATTTAATCTAGTCCAATTATCCATTCATGGATTGAACCCATTCTGGATGCTCAAAATCATATTTCACATCATTTGGTTCCACCTTTGAATACAAAGAATTATGTGTAATAGAATTGGTTGTTCTTCAAGTTTGAACTCTTTGATGTTGATCAACAGTTATAATTTTTTCTTCCACATATTCCTCATCCTTTGATAAAATTTTCGATTTTATTCCTCATCACAGGAAATAACAGAGTTTTAATATAAACATTTATTAATATTACAATTTTTATATGCTTATCAGAAATATCTTCTTTAACTAGCATAACTTCATTGTCTGCCTAAACAATTTTCTCATTCTCATATACTTAACAACATTTGCATGAACTGAATCAACAATTGTTTTCTTTGTTGAAGAATATGTATCCTCTTCCTTCCGGAGAATATCTAATTATGATTCCATCCTCACCTTTCTACTCAAACAAACCATAGTTTCCACCTTTCTTCTTTGTAATACAATGACTCCCAAAAACACTAAAGTGCCTCAAACTTGGACATTTCCATAAAAAAATCATTGGGAGTCATACCTGATTGTGGAGAATAGAAACAAAGGTTATAAATATAAGAAACATTACTGATGGGTTGCCTCCAAAAGTAATGAGAAATACCACTCTAAAGTAACATGGTTATTCCAATTTCTATTAGGCTTCTATTCATTCTTTCAGCAACCCCATTTGGTTGGGGATTGAATGGAGGGATATACTCATGCTGAATTCCATGCTTCTTAAGATAGTTTTCAAACTCTTCACTTCTGTATTCACCACCATTTTCAATTCTCCTCTTCTTCACAGAATACATACATTCTTTCTCTTCAATTCTTCAAAAAAATTTAATCAATTTAAAAGCATTTTATTTGTGTTTCACATGCATAATACAAGTAATATGAGGAAAATAATTAATAAATGTATTTAATTACTTATCTCAATGGGATACTTTTTTCTCATTGGACAACATATATTATAATGGATCATCCTTAGGGGTTGTTTTGATCAAATATTACCATTATTATGCCTAACATTTTTAATCGTTCCTTTCTGGAAAACATTGCAACACTAACCACTACATCATGGAAAATCTAGAATGTCTCAAACACTATCTTATTCAGATTAAGTGCTCATGTTTCTATGAAACATATGTTAAATCCTTTTATTCCATAACTGATTCTCTTCCAAAATACATATGTTACTATAGATTTGTGAATTACCATCCTAAAACAAGTTTTCGTTCATACGTTGACCTCTTGTAACAATCATTCTATCTTCTTCACTCTTTATAACAAATCCATATTTCTAAAAAATAACATTTTTACCCTCATCACACAAATTTAAATCAATTAGCAGACTGTGTTTCAGCCCATCAACATAATATTTTTTCTTAGATTTCATCATTTATTTCCCAATGGCAGTTGACCAAACACCTTTGATTTTCAATGATTTGTCATTTCCATAATTCATTGTGCGTTCTTTAATATCATTCACATCCTTCAACAATTTCATGTATCTTGTCATGTGATAAGAAAACCCACTATCAAGTATCCATGATCATTATCATTTCATGTATTTTAATGTAGTTTAAACAACAAACACGTTTTCTCTATTCATTTCATTCTTCACATTCAACTTTTGAGAATTGAGAATCTTGTGGTCAGCTGGTTACAAAACAAGACATCCTTTTTCAAGATTTATAGGTTTTCACATCTTTCTCAAATAGTTTCAAATGGTTGGAACATATTTTCAATCTTCACTTCATTCTTTTCAGAATTATTCAAGAAATCCTTCTCATTTTTCTTTCTTTGAGGAGATTGACTCCCCTTAAATATCTTCATTTAATAACAGGTTTGATAATAGTAATGTTGTTGATTGGACCAACACATACGTTCTATGTTCCCAAATACCCCACAATACTAGCAGAACCCATGTAAATAGTAGTTTCTTTTGAACCCTCTATACTAATAATAATTGTGACTTTGTTTCTCATCCACATTCTTCTATTTCATTTCTAATTCACCAACCTTTCTATTATCAATAGAATTCCTTATTTTTTTATTCTAAATTATCAGAACCAGAAGTATTGGAAACACTTCTAGAATTAGAATATTTCAAAACATTCTCAACCTTGTTGGTCTTGGCCACATACATAACATTCACATCGTTCATCACATCAAAAACAATTACATTATTATTTTCACCCTTTTAAGTTATATTTTGTTGAACCTTATCAAGTTTCTCATTATGATGTCATTCACCAACTACAGTGATATAGTTTTGGATACATAGAATTTTATCTTATGTATTATATAGTATTTTTTGGACATGTTCTAGCTATTCTTCTTTTACATTCAACTTCAACTATAAATTCATATTACAATTCTTTTCTTCTTCAAGATATTTATTCAAATCATCAATCACTTTAATCATCTTTTATTTCTCACCAACCAAAAATTCTTGGTTTCTTTACCATTAATCATCCACCTTTTTTTATATTCAACTATTCTAATCTTTCTTATACATTCATTCAACACTTATTTTAGATGCATTTAAATTTCAGTTTCTTCTTCTTCAGAACTACTAATTTTGAATTCTACATCATTCACTATTGCAATGAAATTATTTTCATTTCCATACTTAATGGATTTTTTAGTTTCAACATCACTCTCTTCTTTATAATCATCTTTTCACAGAAAAAATCTAATTTTTTATTTTAATAATTTATAATCTTTTCCTTTGTCTCACTTTTTATTCCATGATCTTATTGTATTTCTTTCTTCAGTATCATTATCCTCTTATTTCATTATTCAAGGAAAATTAGTTGCAATGTGACCAACACCACCTCATTAAAAACATCTCAAGGGATGTTTTATTTTTTGTACTTCCCATGACCTCTTTTCACATTGTTAGAAAAAAAAGGATAGGTCTTCATTGAGATTTTTACATACCTCATTTTCAGAGTCAGAATCACCATATTCATCTTCGATTACAATATTCTTTGACATTTCATTCATCATAGACATGAAAGACACTTCTCTATCAGCCATTATTTTTCTCAACATGGAATTATCTCTTCTCATTTCATATATAATAAGAGTGGTATGTAAACCATCAAGAGCCAATGTTTCAGGATCTCTATCTTCTAGTGAACAATGTTTTTCATTGAATTTATCAGGTATGATTCATAGGATTTTTTATCAAATATTGAGCCTTTTAGCTTTTCACAAACACATATGATTGTTCTCACAATTTCATTCACCCTAGTAATGAATTCCCCAACATATTCAAGCTCTCCCATCTTCAAATCTTCATACTTCAATATTCATATTTGTAACATTTCCTTCTTTTCTTTTGTATTGACTTTGTATGTGTCTTTAAACATATACCATATACTTTTTGTTGTGGACACCTTTCACTCTCATGAATTCACGTTCATGAAGTGATGATAATATATAATTTGTGTTCTTTCCATCATTCCCACAAAACTTCTTGTCCACATGTGTAAGTGTGACACTATCATCAATAGAAGGAAACCCGACTATTGTAGCTTCAAGAACATCATAAATTATAGACATAAGATATGGAAACATTCTATCTTTCCAGATATGATAGTTCATTCGATCAAAAACTGGAATAACATTACTTTTCTCACAGTCTTGTTCTCCATTAGCAAGGAAAAACCAACAGAACCTCCCTCTGATACCAATTGAAAGTGTCCAGTCAGAGTAATGTATCACTAATATGGGTTGGGGTGAATCAGTGATATTATTTATCTTTTATGATTCATTCAAATAAAACAGCATTCCCCTCCTGTAAGAGATTTACATTTCCCATTGAGAACGAACTCAACACACATCCATTGGAACACATAGATTTACAAGGTTCACTACTCAATAAGAATAAATATGCCCTTCTATAGTTTGGAAATGATCCAATACCATACACTCCACTAATAAAATAAACCATGGATTACAACAAGTAGTATGTTCCCCTTCATTCATGTTGCATTACGAAACAATTCCTATAGTGTGTGTTCACCCTTTTTTCACAATAGAGTAACAAAATTGTTTTGTAACAACTAATTATAACTATGATTGTTTTCAATTCAACAAATGTATTTAAATTGTAATACAATTCAGAAATTCCATACCTAGAATAAATGTAATATCAACATGGAAATTGTTATGAAACACTAAGTCCAATATTTTCTCAGTCCAGTTCCTTCCAAACAGAGAACCCAGTCAGATTCTTTCAAACCAAATCTCCCATTCTAATTATTTCAAATCAATGCTCATGGTCATATTATTTCAAACCAAAAATACCAATCTGAATTTTAGATAGAAAACAATAGTGTTGAATCGACACCACATCAATTCCTGAATACAATTTTCAATCCAAAATGAATATGAATGAATCAACACCTCCCAAGACATTTGTTAATCTGAAAATAATTGAACTATCCCTCTCTCTAGAAACATGAAGCTTCTCTTTCTTCTAATGTGAATAGTGCAAGTCACCCAAGTATAATGTACATCACTCCATTTATTAGTAACCCAAAAAATGTTTAGGTGGGAATCCCAAAACACTTTCCTGCTCACGTAAATTCACCCAAATCTGAATATCTTCTGATATCGCAGAGCAATTATGACTTTGTCAATGCTTCTCGATTCATCTTAAATCTTCTACAATGATATTCTCTTCTTTTTCAGACTCACATTTCAAATGTCAATACAATTAAAATTGATGAGAAATTCATGGTTTTTATTCTGATTCTCTCATACTAATTTTTTCAACAAAACTATTGATACCATACCAATTGAATGTGTTTGAATAAATGTAATTTTCCACCTGAGATACAATCACTATTTTTAAAATAAAGTCTCCCCCTTGATAATTCATTCATAAGTATCTAATTTTTTTATTTTTATCTTGACCCTCTTGATAAAAGACATCATCTCCATCAACTAACTTCATTCACCAATACGTGCTTATATCATGACTCCATTTATGACTTTGAATGAATTGAGGATCATCATTAGCATCGTCTAAATTCATTTAAAATGTATCATAACTTTTCATACATTTCTGCTTCTTAATTTTCATATCAACCCAAGCATGAAATTGTATGTATACAAATGGTATGGATACTATTATCATTAATATGATCATATCTAGTTACGATAATTTTGGTTACAATAATTCTGTATACGATCATTCTATTTATAATCATTCTAGATACGTTATTTCTGGTTACGATCATGCTGGATAGGATAATTCTAGATATAATGATTTTTTATTAGGATTAACCTAGATACAATCATTCTGGATACGATCATGCTGGATATGATCATTTAGGAGACAATCATTTCGAGATATGATCAATTTGGTTAACATTTCTTGTTACGGTTGCTAGTTACGATTGTGGTTTACAATTGTAAAATATGATACAAAACATTTTGATAAGGATGATCTTCCCAGATATGATGCATAACAATTTGATATGATTCATTCACAATCGACACCATCTCATTCCTTTTATTCTAATCGAATACGATTGTTTTGAAAAACCATTGGTGTCTCATCTTCCATCAGCATCACCTCTTCCATCGTCACTACCTATTCAATCGGCATCATGTTTTCATTGACACCACCATTCATCGGCCCCAATTTTTATTGGAATCACCTTTCAATTGGTACCACTTTCATTGGAACCACCTAGACATTGGTACAACTTCGATTGTTTTGAAACACAATCTACTCCTCCTCTTTAATCTGGATATGATGGTTTCCTGATTGTTTTGAAAAAAAAATCATACCACTTCTTTTCTGATTGTTTTGAAAAATAATCTCAATAAAATATATTCTGATTACCATCATCTCTTTAACTCCACCTTTTTTCTATCAATCTCACATCACAAGTTTTCAATAAAACTCATTATTTATATGAAATACAAAAGAACAAAGCATCGTCACAATTAACATGGTTCTGATTCTTTTCATAAAAACTAAAACAATTGTTTCCCCCAAAGTGGAGAAATTTAATTTATTCAAAACTTACCTTGACAACAAATGAAAACACTTGAAACCTTCATCACCTTGATTTTTATTTTGGTCCCAACAAATACCATGGAAGGGACTATGTGGAAATAAATAGATGATGACTTTATATACTAGTGTAGTATTGTAAATCATAGTTAAAAGTATTTTTAGTTGTAATCCTTTTATTAAGGATGTCAATCATATTTATTTTATATATATTATTAATCTTGTTTTAGAAAAGTATGACAAGTATTATATGTGACAGCCAATCATTCCTGGAAATTCCTTTCGTCCTGAATCCATTATTGAAGAAAGATAAGGGTTTCATGGCACCCACTAATGTGTCCAATACCTAGGTTAACATGTCATTATTTTTAGTTAAAAAATATGACTAATAATTAATAATGATCCAAATGTAGTGTTTCTTTTTAGGTTTATAGATTAACTTTTTAACTATTTTGTATTTAGAGAGTATTTAGTGACAAATACATTTACTTATCTCCCTTTTATGGGCCTTATGATCCTTTCAATATTTATTTTAGTTCATTAGGTGTAAAAGTTAATTTTGGGGACCCATTTTATGAAGTGATGAATTATTATTTAATTGAATTACAATGAAAATAATGAATTGTTCATATGAAATAAAAATAGATCATTTATTTAAATTTCTTTATATTATTAGGCATTAAAATAATTTCTCAACATGTATAAAAGAATATAAAAATGTTGTCATAATACCTTCATTTTTGTTGAATCGATGGCCTTCCAAATCATTAAAAATTTAAGGATTTGAGGATATCAAATTTACATTGATCATTCAATGGTTTTTTATTTATGACCTCAATCACTCCCTAAAAATATTTTTTCATTTCCAATAAGTATGTATCTCTAATTTCCAGTAATGTTATAATACATTGTTAAGTAGTTATATGTTATTCCTTGTGACGTTTCTACTTCATATTATCACCTTTTTAAGAGTTTTTCTTACCAACCATTTTCAAGATGTGTGATTTAAAACATATTAAATTTCAAACAGTTTATCACCATGATCACCTTTAAATTAAACGGATTTAATTTAATTAATTTGAAAAGAATGTAATTCCTTAAAAAAGTAAATTATGAACATTTTATTTGATAGTGTTTATTCCATGCTACAACAAGTGTATAAGAAATTATAATATCTTGAGAAATTATAATAAATTTACAATTTTAAATAAATTCCACATAATTTATATCTTTAAATTCAAACAGCAATGACTTAGAATACTTGACATGCAACAACACCTTTAATTGGTGTCCTTTGAGTATTATGAAACATTAATATATTTTTAAAACATTATTATTTAAAATGGTATGATATAACCTAGATGTTAAATTAGTGTTTATGAAGAGTATAAATTTATTATAAAAATGTAAGGTTTAATAAAATATAAAATTAATTCGTATGATAAAAATAATTTATAAATTAATATAAGAACCAATTGAATATAAAGAGAATGTTTTTTTATAAAACTATTTGTATGACCAGTAAGTATTTTTTCAATAAAAAAATAAATTATTTATAATTATTGAGTGATTCTAATATAATAAATACATTTTATATTAAATAAAATATTTTTTAAATTCATCCAATATATTTTATATGCAATAGATAATAAGAATCCAAATTTTATGTATAAAAGCCTCTATTTTTATAAAACTATTTTCACTAGAATTTAATGTAGAAACAATTTTAAATACAATTTTTTTTTATATTTTCAAATATTATATATTAAAATAAACATAATATAAAAAATAATAACATAAACATTTTATTTGGGTGATTTTGTTTGTATTTTTTGGTAATGTTTTTATATTAATAATGAAAAATACAATATTTTAATTAAAAAATGATATCTTCATATAATTTATTTATATGTGTAAATTATATTTTAAATTATTATGTTGTCTAATTAGATCAATTTTTTTAATTAATATAATTTGGATCTTTGGAATCAATTTGAAATTTAAATTGGATATATATCCTATAAAATGTGGGAGCATTTTTACTTTTGAAAACAGCATTCTCATCCCATCAATGGGATTAAATTTTAAATTGTTTTATTCTTTTCAACAATTAGAATTTTAAAAAATATATAATATATATTGAATTTAAATAATTTTTAATTTTTAATAAGTTAAAATTAGTTTTTGACCAAAAATATTAATGAAAGTAATTAAAATTAATTACAATGATTAAGTTGAAATTAAGCCTAACAAGGGACTAAATCTTCAGAATAAGAAACCTAATAACTGATAACCATGTCCAAAATCCAATTTATGTAATATTTAGAAGATATCCTCCCAAAAATAATATTTTTACTTTATTTGGATCCATATAATATCGTTAAAACATGGGTGGAATTCCCTTTTCCAAAATTTTCAAGAGTACCACTCCTCCTCCACTATAAAAGGATATCAAGCCTCTTAATTCTTCACACCTATCAATACACTTTGGATTGAAATATATATCAAAAAATATCACCTATAAATACCTCCCCTAATAAAAGATTCATCTCTTCGGTCATAATTTTTTTTATGGAAACCCATTGGTACAAACAAAAAGGAGTTACCCAAATAAGAGGCAACATATTTCCTCATAATCCTTTGAAGTATTTCCATTATCCCCCACCAAAACCCTTTTCATTCCATGATTATACAAAATAATATCCTAAATATAATGTGATGCTTTTATATTAATGTTTTTAAATACACTTACATTCAATTCCATTTAAAGGTTATAATAGTTACCATTTTAGTGTACGACAAACTACTGGCCCCCAAAACTATGATTATTCATTCTTCCATTAAAACGTATCATGGTGGAAATTATGATGGAAAAAATATTTATATAGGATATATATTATATTAATAATTTCACTATTCTTATTTGATTTTTATAAATATTTTACCTTTACTCCTTCCATTTTGTGTTAATATAATAACATCATTTTTGGAAGTGTGGACTACAGTATTCTAAAGGCAATGTGATTCGATCACATAAAATATGGAATGCATTAAGGGTATATTTAGTTAAAAATATGTGAAATAAAAAATATCTATATGATACTCATTATATAATTACTTCTATGTAAATATAATATATATCTTTTTCTTTATTTCCCGTTAACACACTTAAAAGGTGATAATGTCAATCGTGGATGTGTGGACTACTGCCTCCTCAACATGTTCTGATTCATTTTACATCACAGTAAATATATAAATAATTAATTATTATTAAATAATATGTTATTTGTGATATAAGGACCATTATATAATTATTAAAGTTACTTACCTTGTTTCCATAATTATCATTGAAAATGGGTACGTTACTCATGCATATGTACGACCTAAAATCTCTATGATTGTAATATTTGTTCTTTTTTCATAACCATATTTAATAATTGGTATTAAAAGTATAATTATTCCATTATTATTATAATTATTTCATTATAATTATTTTTTTGATGTTATATAAGGATCGATTAGGCAATAGTTGACATACCAAAGTTGTTTTTGTCGTATAGACAAAATTAGTCAAAACACAATATTCCAAATTAATTATTTATGTAGTTGAATAAATCGTCGAAGTAATTCAAATAAAATACAGTTAAAACGGTTATAATTAACCTAAATAATTAATATAATTTTATTATTCAAGATTATAAAGACACATGACATAAGTCAAACACAATGTAATGGATTTTAATCACACTTTTACATCTGTCCGAAAAATTTTCTATTCACTAGATACAATTTCTGTGTGAGGTATGTACTTAACCATTTGATATATTATATGTTTAATAATATTTTACTCATTTTATTTAAAAAATTCATTTAATGGCATTACTTTATGAGTTTTATAATTTAATATGTTTCAATGTGGTATGTAAATTTTTTTAATCATTAATGATTATTTTCCCCATGAATAATATTAATGATAATTCATTTTCATTCATGGAAATTATATGAAAATTGTTCAAAAAACTATTTATTCATCTATTATGGATATTCATGATCATTTTCATGTATTTTTACCATTTATTTTCCACTCTGGTACATAAAATGAATTATAAATTTTTTTTAAGAAAACATATCATCATCCTCTCTTCAGTCGGAGAACCTGTTTTCTAATAAAATCCATATTTTCTAAAAATGACCAAAACAATTCATTTCCAAAATTATTTATTAATGAAAAAATTACCCTTATATTCTTTTAACAATGTTTTCAAATGAATATTCTAATTGATTCTAACAAATTCATTTTTCTAACCTTTTATTGTGAAAAAGAGTTGTTATTTTCACATCATATAGAATGTATAGATTAACATGATTTCATTTATTGGAAGATACATTTTCATTTTGAAAAGGATAATTTTTTGAAATTTGTTTTTCAAAAGTTACTTCCATATATGAGGTTTTAAGAAGAAATCCAATCCCAAGGATAGCTTCCCCAAGAATGTTTTTTAAAACATCTTTTTATAGTATTTATATTCATCGATGAAAAAAATTACTTTACTTTTAATCCATGTGGGATATGTAGTATTAATACCACCCTAATTCTTCCCTAGGATTATTTATGATTGATCTTTCCAATATAGTATTAACATTCACTTCGTTGGAAGATTTTAGTCCCCTTGAAATATTCAATTTACTATGATCATTTAATCCCCAAAATATCCATATCATTTTTCATAGATATGATTATTTCTTGAACCATAAACCATTTTTCATATGGTTTTTTATTTCAATGTTATTTTATTATTTGGGGAATGATTGATATATTTTTATCCTTTATTTAAATTATATGATTTAAAAATAACATTTTTTTGAATTAAATCGATTATTCAATTAATGTTGAATGATTTAGATATCAATTGGCGGGTGGGTCCCATATATTATATAGCCCCTCAAAGAACTAGCAGACTCATGAGATGAAATTAGATGATGAAAAACACTTCAAGTTTGTTTCTATGAATAACAGATAGGTTTCTACCAACATCCTTAAAAATTTTTGAGGATGGATCTTGATGGTATAGTGGTTCATATGCTATAAACATGATGTCCAATAATTATGAATTTCCTTAATTATGATTCATTTTTTATTATCCATTAGATTTTCACTATGATAATGTATATGGATTCATTTCGTCTATATTTTATTGATTTAATGGTTTATGTATTTAGTTATTTACTATTCTATTATTATTATCCTCATTAATTCAGTATTTCTTCTTCTATACATTTCCCTTACTATGCATTTGATCCCACCCATATTTTTTTTCCAATTCCCCAAGAATGCAATATGCATTCTATGGAAGATATGTAGGGATATACTAGATGGAATAATGTAATCCATGAAAGAAAAAATGTTGTAATTAGGGTATTCATTTGTAATAAAAGACTCATTTCTTGGTGCTTTGGGATTTGATTCCTTGTATGCTTACAAATTTATTCCCAGCACAACATTGGTTTCGAGATTTCTGGGGTCAGGTCACTACACATATGGTAGATCATTTTCTATGGGTACTACCTATGGATTCAGTAATTTTTACGAGTTTTTTTGAACATAATCAAAAGATATACATGTAAGACATCATATACATGAGATATATTAGGAGGGAGTGCTAATTGATAATCCATATCACATAAGTTATCAAGAATCTCAAAGGGATTGATCTATAATTAAATAAGAATCCCCTAATTCCAAAACCTCGTGACATTTTTCTTTAATGATATATAAAATAAAACCTTATATCCAACCACAATATTCAGGTCTAATCAACAATTTTATAGATATATTATTTTTCAAATTTAGTGTACATTTATTATTATGTGGAATGGTTTTAACTTTCCCTATCATCTCTTAGTTAAGATCAGATACCTTTATATTCCTCTCTCCATCTTTTTTCTAGTAAGTTGGAGTCTTACTCTTCATCCCATATATAACCTCATAATTCGCCATTATAATTCGCAAATCGAAACAATTGTAATATGAGAAGTCTAGTATGGAAGGTGTTGATCCTGACAACCTTATAAATTCATTGATCATTATCTAAATATATATTCTAGTATTTAAATAGTTCTCTAAAAATTACTATCTATCTAAGGGTGATATGACGTACTAAAACATATCACTATATATAATGATTATTAAATACATCTCTAGAGCCTAAAAATAACCTATAAACTTGATAAATTACTATCAAAAGTGTCACTCCTTTTAGTATTACGACATCTATTTGGTACATCATAGTGAAGTGATTAAGAGATAAGTTTTCCTTGGCATAAATAAAATGTTTTGAATTTATAAGGTGAACGACTACCATCCAAAGGGAAATATTACTATTAGATGTCATGGGGAATCTTATGAAAAAATTACATCAATATTTTTTATCCAATTTACATGTTATTATGGAAAATGGTTGCCATATACAATTATGTGTTGGTTATCAATCCTTGAATTTTTGGAATACTGAGCATCGAGATACACATTTTTTAGTCTCTTTCATGTTATCCCACCAAAAACTTTTCTTCACATATATATATATATCTTATGTCATCATGGATGAATATAAGGATAAGCTTCATGCACCTTGAATAATTTCTATTTTCATTTCATGTTTTTATGTTACACATATCTAGTATCCAGAACTAATAACTCCATATTTACAAATGTTTAACACTATAATATTCTTTAAATTCCTCAATATCTCCTCATTATGCATTTAGGAATCCTTGATCCAAGGAATAATCTGTGGTTTATTAGTTATTTGACTAAGGTTGTTCTAAATTTCTTTTGGGATTTCCTTATCTATCCATTGAATCTCCAAGAAGATAGGATCCCTTTTAATCCCCATCATAGTAATGGATACAGAATCATTTCTACATAAAAAACGTTCCACCATTTTTAATTCCTTGATATTGTAATGTATTGAAGAATAATTATCCAAAATCAACTCTAACAACCTTTTTGGGACATATTAAGCACCAGGTTTCTGAATATGTACATGAGTTATTTATTATCATTATTTATGTCTAAATTTTTTCTTATAGTGATAATGTCACTATATATTTATTGTGAAGATCTATAAAACCAATTTAAAATAATGGGATGGTAAGTTATTCTCTATGATTATTATTTTTTGGGATGTGTAGGCTATCACATTTTCATCTCGAACGAGTATCAAGACAAATAATATTTGTGACACATCATTGAATATCCTAATTCTTTCCTCACTACCGAGTGATGTGAGAATAGGTGTAGTGGTAACCCTCTTCAACAACTCTTTAAATATATCCTTTCATTCACAGGTCTAGGAAAGAATCAATCCATGTTTTTAGATTGGTTAGTGAGATTCAAATGTTTGACAGGTTTCTCAAAACTAGATTATAGTTCCCAGATAATCCATGGAAATAATAAATATTTTACATAGATGTTGTTATTGGACATCATTCAACTTACTTTTTTTTGGATGATCCATTGATATCCCTATTCTAGTGATAACATTCCCCATTGACATTAAATTTTCAATTAAAAAATCACATTTTTTGTACATTACATATATCTTTTATTTTCACATTTTCTTTTCTAAAACATTAAAATTCTCCTCATGTTCCTCCTTAATTTTATCGTTGATAACTATACCATCTATAATAACAAACATGAATTTATCAAGGTAACACCTAATGTCTCAATTTATTATTTCCCTGATGATAGATAGATAATTAGTGAGTCACTATGAACTTACTGTGCTTATAAATAGTATGAAAATAAACTATAGGGATATCATCATCCTTCACTATTACTTGATAATATCATGACTGAATATCAACATTAAATATGTTTTCAGCTAGACATATCTTATCATATAAGTCATAAATCCATGGAAGATGATATTTTTTATCAATTTTTACCATACTAAGATCATGATAATAATTTTAGAGTCACATTGACCCATCTTTATTATTGATTAAAAGGATAGGTTCACCCCCATAGTGAATCACATGCTATTATAAACCATTTCTCCAGATTCTCCTAAAGATCCTTATTTAGATCTTGAAGATCAATAATGGCCTTTATTTATGGATTCTTAGTTATTTTAATTTTTTTGGGTATAAGTATAATTGAAAAATAAACCACTTATTTATGAGTAGGATTGCACAATTCTTCATGAAACTTGTCTATGTATTCCCTCATAATGGTAATTTCTTCAATGATAATATTTTACTTAGTATAAATCGTTTTAGAAAGATAAAATTTCTCCGAAATAAAAAATATAAATTCTTATTTCATAAATTTAAAATAAGATTCATCATAATCCTAGAACATGTATAGAATTTGGGGGACATTTGTGATACAATGAGTGATTTCCTTCTCTTGGTAATTTATGATGGCTCTATACAATGAAATAAAATCAATGCCCAGAATCCTATCAAATTATTCTAATGTTAGTATGACATGGTTATCATGGAAATTATTCCACAAAATATTGATAAGGGAGAAATAACATGACATAGATTCAATAATTACCCCATTTTTCATTTTTAACAGCATCTTGACATCCATGTTTTAAGGTGGTGTTTTAATAGTAGTAGTAAACTTGCATTATTTGAAATAATTTATATAACTATAGTCATGTAGGACATTATAGGTTTATTAAAGGATGATAGTCATTCACTTCATTATATAATTATATTTAGAAAAATTTATTCATTCAATTGATTTTGTGGTTAATAATTTAAAAACTATTAAACATAGAAAATGGAAACTATATACATTCAAGTGATGACTCATAAATGATATATATTGCATAACCAATGAATTTATATGTTTCAATCTATGTTATATGTGGTATATTTCCTAACATAAAATTTCATGTGAATATCTATTATTAAAAAGTGGTAAATAATGAAATTCAAAATCAACTAAAGAATATATCTTATGAGTATCATCCAAGGTTTCAAACATGGCCACATTTTCATTCATGTGGTGATGATTGAGAAACACCAAATGTGATATTCTTGATTTATTACCCATTGGAATAAATATTATAGAGACACATCAACTTTAAATATCTAGACATGGATTTTTTTCCATTTAAAACACTTACAATATACTTCACCAAAATTTAGAGATATTTTTCCTATGATTAATAATAACCTCAAGGCCTTTAATATGGTTTTCAAATCCTAATATCCAAAAATAATAAAGCCTTACTCCGATACAAACAATAACAACTCTTATATTTAATACACCATAATTAATTATTTAATACATAATGACACTATTAATAAAATCCAAAACGTTTGATAGGATAGGTATCATTTGGATATTACATATAAATAATAGTAACCAAAAACATGGTATCAAAAAAATTATTTAAAAACTCCAAAACAAGACCTTATATTCCATTGATCTTCAAATATTGCATAGGATATTCTAGTGACATACATAAGAAATGGTGAGATATAAACCCCAATAAGGAGATAATCAAACCATAACATGATTATAGAAATGCATGTGAGTTATGATATATATCATGGTGCCATAAAAGTGGTTATAATCATAAAATTGATCATCTAAGCATGATATATTTTTCTAGTATAAAGGTAATATAGGAATGTGGATACTACATAAAACATGAATTCATAAGAATAAATCAAGTTTATCTCATAATATATCTTAAAATTGTCTCATAAGGATAACCAAACATGAACTATACATGGAATATCATTAGATAAAAATGCTACCTAATGCATGGGAGTACTAAACAATTCTTGGTCGATCCATCACATTCATATAATTTACATGAATTTATGTTCCACATAGATCATAAACCATAAGAATGTATTTCATCATTTTGAATTTCATGATTCAGAAGAGTGGGTAACAAAAATTGGATTCCCATTTAAATTTAGGATAGGTACATCTTAGTGAATACCTTTGAGTCAAAATACATGTGATTATTCAAAACAAAAATCGTTGCATGTAAAATCATGAGATAAATTTGGTTGCATAAAAATTGTACATAATGGTTCAGGTAAGGAATTAATGAGGTTTAGGAGTGGCCTATAATGAAATTTGAATCATAAGTATAGTGATGAGATGTGTAAAAACATATGAAAACATAAATAATTTTAAATAAAATATCTTATTAGAAAGATATTACATTAATAAAGAATATTAAAATATAATCCCTTACCTTGAAAGGGAGATTCTAAAAGATTTAGAGATGTTTCTTAAGAATAGAGATCACATTACGATGGATTTAGAGAGGCATTTGGAGAGTAAGATCATCCTAAATGGAGTTTCAGTGTAATAGATGGGGATGTTGGGTGGGTATTTTTTGAAAATGTTAGTGGAATTCATTATTAGTATCAAAACACATGTTTCAGGATCATTATGGAAAAATAATAAAAATCACTATTTATTGCTACCTATTTACCATAAAAAAATATATAAAGGAATAAATACTAGAATATAGGTAATATGTTTCCTGATAAAGAAAAGGAATAAAATTCGGCTAGAACACGTGGGTCAAATTATCACTACTAGAAAAGGGGGCATTGAAGCCCCCCAGACTCGGGCGACCGCCATTGGCGGTCGCTATAGCTAACCAATAGCGACCGCCAATGGCGGTCGCTAACCTACATAAAAAAACGGGGGGCTTCTGCACCCCCCCCCCCCCCCCCCCGCGACCCCTCGACCCCGATCGCCTGATCGCCGCCCTAACCCCCTCCCTCCCTCGCCGCCCTCCCCTCCCCCGCCGCCCGGCCTCCCCCGCCGCCCGGCGTCCCCCGTCGCCCGGCCTCCCCCACCGCCCGGCCTCCCCCGCCGCCCGGCCTCCCCCGCCGCCCGGCCTCCCCCGCCGCCCGGCCTCCCCCGCCGCCCGCCCTCCCACGCCGCCCGCCCTCCCTCGCCGCCTGCCCTCCGGCCCCCGCCCTCCACCCTTGGGCCCCCTCCCTTCGGCCTCTCGGCCCTCCCCCCCCCCACCCCGGACGACACCCGCACCCCGGACAGCCCCCGCCGCGCACTCCGGACCACCCCCCGCACCCCGGACGCCTCCCCGCACCCCGGACAGCCCCCCCCCCCCCTGCCCCCCCGCGCACTCCGGACCGCCCCCCGCACCCCGGACGCCTCCCCGCACCCCGGACAGCCCCCCCTGCACTCGGACACCCCCCATCCGAACCCGGATAGCCCCCCCCCCCCCCCCCCCCGCACTCGGACACCCCCCTTCGAACCCAGACAGCCCCCCCCCCCACCCCGGACAGGCCCCCCACACCCCGGACACCCCACCCCACACCCCCGACAGCCCCCATGCACCCCAGACAGCACCCCCCCCCCCCCCCCCCCGCACCCCGGAAACCCCCGCACCCCGAACACCCCTGCCCGCACCCCTGACAGGCCCCCGACACCCCGGACACCCCTCCCCGCACCTCGGACAGCCCCCCCCCCCCGACCCCGGACACCCCCCCCCCCCTCGCTGCCCGTCCCCCGTCCCCTCACCGCCTCCTCTCCTCCAGCTCCCCGCCGCCGCCGCCGCCCGTCCCCTCCCTTGCCGCACCGCCTTTGGCTCCGACTCCCCTTCGCTGCCTCCTCTCCCTCGCAGCACCGCCTTCGGCTCCCCTCCCTTTTAGGTTTGTAGCTCAATCAGGTAACATGAGCTTTCAGTTACATTATTATTTTATCAATGGTTCATAAACAAATGGTTAATATTTATTTTGAATATAGTTGATTTGAAAAATGTAAATGTAATAAGTATTGTGTAAATGTTTTTTATACAGATATTATTATGGATAAGAGTTGGATTGATCTTCCAAATCGAACGTCTAGAGAATATTTCATTGGAATTATGCAGTTTATTGACTTCACGAGAGGATTTGAAAGTGACTATATTAGTTGTCCATGTAGAAAATGTGCTAACAGATATCAATTCACACGAGATACTGTGAGGGAGCACCTTTTCTTTAATGGATTTCTGAAAAATTATAAGAGTTGGACTCGTCATGGAGAAGAATATGTTCGTTGTCAAAATACAGATGCAGCTCAGATGGATGTTGATGCAAGGATGACTGATCCAATGCATGAAATGCTTACTGAAATGGTACGTGGGTTTGATCCTGAAGGCATTGTCATCCAGAATCTTGAGACCGGTGAGATAAATCTTCGCTCTGGTGCAGATCGTGATTCGAGGAGGTTTTATGAAGTACTTGATGATGCGAAAACAGAATTATATCCTGGATGTACTTCTTACAATAAACTGTCGTTTATCGTGGAGTTGTTGCATTTGAAGACTTTGAATAATTGGTCAGACACATCACTTGACATGCTTTTGGTTTTATTGAAAAAAGTTCTTCCTGTCGACGCTAAGATTCCTGAGTCGTATTACTATTCTCGTAAGTTGACAGAGAACTTAGGTTTTACATATGAGACTATAGATGCATGTGCAAACAACTGTATGTTGTTTAGAAATGAAACTGCTCATTTGGATATTTGTACGGTTTGTGGCGCTTCCAGGTGGAAATAGAACAGGGGAAATAAGACTCATCAAAGTCAGATTGCGATACAGGGGAAACCGATTGTCGTAAAGAAAATGCGTTACTTTCCCCTTAAACCGAGGTTGAAAAGATTTTTTATGTCATATAAAGTTTCTAATTTAATGAGATGGCATGCAGAAAGAGTTCATGAAAGTGACATGTTAACCCACCTGGAAGACTCTCATGCATGGAAGGATTTTGATAAGAGACATCCCGACTTTGCTAAAGATGTTTGTAATGTCCGATTGGGATTGGCAGCAGATGGTTTCAATCCATTCAAGTCTATGGTTGGTGCAACTCATAGCACATGGACCGTGGTGTTGGTTCCATATAATCTTCCTCCGTGGCTTTGTATGAAGCGACAATTTATATTACTTTCCACTCTTATTGATGGACCTAAAAGTCTGATTGTTTCCTTTTCAGCAGTGCGGCGCGCGCTGAAATGGCACGTTGGGGGGTCAAAACCACCCGAACGACCTCCGAATGCCACGAAACCGTACGACAACATCCGGGGCGTGAATTGTGAAATGGTCGGCCAGACGGCACCTCATTCAGAGGTGCCGTTTGAGCGCGGCGGCCGGAAACGCGTTTCTGGTGCCATAAAACACCAAAACGGCATGCGGCGGTCCCATTCGGAGCAAAAGTGCTCCGAACGACCTGAAACCGCACGGGAACGATAGAAATATTATTCCTGAGATGCAGGAGAAGGCCTCACGTCCATCGGACGTGCGGTGCGCACGGCACGTCCGATTGTATCCTTTTCAGCAGCACGGCGCGCGCTGAAATGGAGCGTTGGGGGGTCAAAACCACCGGAACGACCTCCGAATGCCACGAAACCGTACGACAACATCCGGGGCGTGAATTTTGAAATGGTCGGCCAGACGGAACCTCATTCGGATGTGCCGTGTGACCGCGGCGGCCGGAAACGCATTTCTAGCGCCATAAAACACCAAAACGGCGTGCGGCGGTCCAATTCGGAGCAAACGTGCTCCGAACGACCTGAAACCGCCTGGGAACGATAGAAATATTATTCCTGAGATTCAAGAGGAGGCCGCACGTCCATCGGACGTGCGGGGCGCGCGACACGTCCGATTGTGTCCTTTTCAGCAGCGCGGCGCGCGCTGAAATGGGGCGTTGGGGGGTCAAAACCACCCGAACGACCTCCGAATGCCACGAAACTGTACGAAAACATCAGGGGCGTGAATTGTGAAATGTTTGGCCAGACGGCACTTCATTTGGAGGTTCCGTGTGACTGCGGCGTCCATAAACGCGTTCGGGCGCCATTAAACACCAAAACGGCGTGCGGCGGTCCCATTCAGAGAAACGTGCTCCGAAAGACCTGAAACCGCACGGGAACGATAGAAATATTATTCCTGAGATGCAGGAGGAGACAGCACATCCATCGGACGTGCGGTGCGCGCGGCACGTCCAATTGTTTCCTTTTCAGCAGCGTGGCGCGCGCTGAAATGACGCGTTGGGGGTCAAAACCACCCGAACGACCTCTGAATGCCACGAAACCGTACGACAACATCCGGGGCGTGAATTTTGAAATGGTCAGCCAGACGGCACCTCATTCAGAGGTGTCGTTTGACCGCGGCGGCCGGAAACGTGTTTCCGTTGCCAAAAAACACCAAAAAAGCGTGCGGCGGTTCCATTCGGAGCCAACGTGCTCCAAACGACCTGAAACCGCACGGGAACGATAGAAATATTATTCCTGAGATGCAAGAGGAGGCCGCACGTCCATCGGACCTGCGGTGCACGCGGCACATCCGATTGTGTCCTTTTCAGCAGCGCGGCGCGCGCTGAAATGGCGCGTTGGGGGGTCAAAACCACCCGAACGACCTCCGAATGCCACGAAACTGTACGACAACATCCGAAGCGTGAATTGTGAAATGGTCGGCCAGACGGAACCTCATTCGGAGGTGCCGTGTGACCGCGGCGGCCGGAAACACGTTTCTGGCGCCATAAAACACCAAAACGGCGTGCGGCGGTCCAATTCAGAGCAAACGTGCTCCGAACGACCTGAAACCGCACGGGAACGATAGAAATATTATTCCTGAGATGCAAGAGAAAGCCGAACGTCCATCGGATGTGCGGTGCGTGCGGCACGTCCGATTGTGTTTTTTTCAGCAGCGCGGCGCGCGCTGAAATGGCGCGTTGGGGGGTCAAAACCACCCGAACGACCTCCGAATGCCACGAAACCGTACGACAACATCCGGGGCGTGAATTGTGAAATGGTCGGCTAGACGGCACCTCATTCGGAGGTTCCGTGTGACCGCGGCGGCCGGAAACGCGTTTCCGGCGCCCTAAAACACCAAAACGGCGTGCGGCGGTCCAATTCGGAGCAAACATGCTCCGAACGACCTGAAACCGCATGGGAACGATATAAATATTATTCTTGAGATGCAGGAGGAGGCCGCACGTCCATCGGAAGTGCGGTGCACGCGGCACGTCCGATTGTGTCCTTTCAGCAGCGCGACGCGCGCTGAAATGGCGCGTTGGGGGGTCCAAACCACCCGAACGACCTCCGAATGCTACGAAACTGTATGACAACATCCGGGACGTGAATTTTGAAATGGTCGGCCAGAGGGCACCTCATTCAGAGGTGCCGTTTGACCGCGGCGGCCGGAAATGCGTTTCCGGCGCCACAAAACACCAAAACGGCGTGCGGCGGTCCCATTCGGAGCAAACGTGCTCCGAACGACCTGAAACCGCACAGGAACGATAGAAATATTATTCCTGAAATGAATGAGGAGTCCACACGTCCATCAGACGTGCGGTGCGCGCGGCACGTCCGATTGTGTCCTTTTCAGCAGCGCGACGCGCGCTGAAATGGTGCGTTGGGGGGTCAAAACCACTCGAACGACCTCCGAATGCCACGAAACCGTACGAAAACATCCGTGGCGTGAATTGTGAAATGGTCGGCCAGACGGAACCTCATTCGGAGGTGCCGTGTGACCGCGGCGGCCAGAAACGTGTTTCCGGCGCCATAAAACACCAAAACGGCGTGCAGTGGTCCAATTCGGAGCAAACATGCTCCGAACGACCTGAAACCGCACGGGAACGATATAAATATTATTCCTGAGATGCAGGAGGAGGCCGCACATCCATTGGACATGGGGTGCGCACGGCACGTCCGATTGTGTCCTTTTCAGCAGCGCGGCGCGCGCTGAAATGGCCCGTTGGGGGGTCAAAACCACCCAAACGACCTCTGAATGCCACGAAACCGTACGACAACATCCGGGGCGTGAATTGTGAAATAGACTGCCAGACGGAACCTCATTTGGAGGTGCCGTGTGACTGCGGCGGCCGAAAACGCGTTTCCGGCGCCATAAAACACCAAAACAGCGTGCGGCGGTCCAATTCGGAGTAAACGTGCTCCGAACGACCTGAAATCGCACAGGAACGATAGAAATATTATTCCTGAGAATCAGGAGGAGGCCGCACGTCCATCGGCCGTGCGGTGCGCGCGGCAAGTCCGATTGTGTCCTTTTCAGCAGCGCGGCGCGCGCTGAAATGGCGCATTGGGGGGTCAAAACCACCCGAACGACCTCCGAATGCCACGAAACCGTACGACAACATCCGGGGCGTGAATTTTGAAATTTTCGGCCAGACGGAACCTCATTCGGAGGTGTCGTGTGACCGCGGCGGCCAGAAACGCGTTTCCGGCGCCACAAAACACCAAAACGGCGTGCGGCGGTCCAATTCGGAGCAAACGTGCTCCGAACGACCTGAAACCGCATGGGAACCATAGAAATATTATTCCTGAGATGCAGGAGGAGGCCGCACGTCCATCGGACGTGCGGTGCGTGCGGCACGTCCGATTGTGTCCTTTTCAGCAGCGCCGCGCGCGCTGAAATGGCGCGTTGGGGGGTCAAAACCACCCGAACGTCCTCCGAATGCCACGAAACCGTACGAAAACATCCGGGGCGTGAATTTTGAAATGGTCGGCCAGAAGGCACCTCATTCGAAGGTGCCGTTTGACCGCGGCATCCGGAAACGTGTTTCCGGCGCCATTAAACACCAAAATGGCGTGCGGCGGTCCCATTCGGATAAAACGTGCTCCGAAAGACCTGAAACCGCACGGGAATGATAGAAATATTATTCCTGAGATGCAAGAGGAGGCCGCACGTCCATCGGACGTGCGGTGCGCGCGGCACGTCCGATTGTGTCCTTTTCAGCAGCGCAGCGCGCGCTGAAATGGCGCATTGGGGGGTCAAAACCACCCGAACGTCCTCCGAATTCCACGAAACCGTACGACAACATCCGGGGCGTGAATTGTAAAATGGTAAGCTAGACGGCACCTCATTCGGAGGTGCCGTGTGACCGCGGCGGCCGGAAACACGTTTCCGGCGCCATAAAACACCAAAACGGCATGCGGCAGTCTCATTCGGAGCAAACGTGCTCCGAACGACCTGAAACCGCACGGGAACGATAGAAATATTATTCCTGAGATTCAGGAGGAGGCCGCACGTCCATCGGACGTGCGGTGCGCGCGACACGTCCGATTGTGTCCTTTTCAGCAGCGCGGCGCGCGCTGAAATGGCGCGTTGGGGGGTCAAAACCACCCGAACGACCTCTGAATGCCACAAAACCGTACGAAAATATCCAGGGCGTGAATTGTAAAATGGACGGCCAGACGGCACCTCATTCGGAGGTGCCGTGTGACCGCGCCGGCCAGAAATGCGTTTTTGGCGCCATAAAACACCAAAACGGCGTGCGGTGGTCCAATTCAGAGAAAACGTGCTCCGAAAGACCTGAAACCGCACAGGAACGATAGAAATATTATTCCTGAGATGCAGGAGGAGGCAGCATGTTCAGCGGACGTGCGGTGCGCGTGACACGTCCGATTGAGTCCTTTTTAGCAGCGCGGCGCGCGCTTAAATGACGCGTTGGGGGGTCAAAACCACCAGAACGACCTCTGAATGCAACGAAACCGTACGAAAACATCCGGGGCGTGAATTGTGAAATGGTCGGCCAGACGGCACCTCATTCGGAGGTGCCGTTTGCCCGCGGCGGCCGAAAACACGTTTCTGGCGCCATAAAACACCAAAACGGCGTGCGGCGGTCCCATTCGGAGCAAACGTGCTCCGAATGCCCTGAAATGAGATTATTTCTTGAATCGAAGTTTTTAAATTATTATAGCACAATGATTTGATATTATATATATATTATATATATATTAAAACATTTAAAATATAATATATATATATATATATTTAAAATATTTTATTTAATAGTATATATATGAATATATATATTTATATATTTATATATTCAATTCAATAAAAAAGTTTTTTTTAAAAAAATTTAGACTAGCGACCGCCATAGGCGGTCGCTATAGGGTCCCCGGCAGAGGGGCTGCAGCGACCGCTTGGCGGTCGCTGAAGGCCGATCTGCCGGCCTTCTAGAGCGACCGCCATTGGCGGTCGCTGAAAGCCTCTAGCGACGAGGCAACAGCGACCGCCAATGGCGGTCGCTGAGCGGCCGCTACAGGCCTTTAGCGACCGCCAATGGCGATCGCTAATGGCCGGATTTTCAGTAGTGTATCCCCTTGAATATATGAGATTGCAAGACCTTCAAAATGTCACATGAAAGAGTCTTGTGCAGGGTATATCCTAGGTAAGATTACATGAATCCCCTTTGAAATATAATTATGATCTTGAAAATTAACCTCCAAAAATCAGTGATCATGCGGTGGCTACTAGACAAGAATCCCCAGGTGACGTTATACAACAGGCGGTAGGAACCTAAGATGAAATCCAAAAATACTTGGAAAATATGGGGGAAACTATCCCAATGGATGGATCCTATTGTGGCCAAAAAACTCATCTGGTGCAACCATGAAGATTAAGAGATATCATAGAAGACTTGGTGACATACCAACCTTGCTATTCAAGAGTCTTTTTTCATGTCACCGAATCGGGCGAAGGGATTCAAACCTATCCAGCAGTCTTGTGATGCCCCTTTACATAAAAAATCCAAATCATGTTGTCTATGATAATGATTTTACTTCACCATAAGACCATTTTATTGTCATGCGGAACATCACCATAGTGTAGAATGATTTTCCTTGACCACACTCGTGTAAACTCACGAAACCCACGGACCCTGTAAAATAAAAAAGGATATAAATGGGGGAAATGTGACAGCATCTTGGAGTCTTAAAACTCACACAATGTTCCCCCATATGGTTCTAAGGGAACTTTATTCCCGTGATGACATGTCAACATCACAACATGTAGGGGTTAAGAAATTTACAAGTGTTTTAACACTACAAATTTGGATCTATAAAGAAAACTAAAAGGTTTTCCAATGAAATTCTCTTGCATCATCACATGACCCTTTATTGGTCACATGACACATCACCAGTGGGGAGAGTTATTTTTTTTTCAGTAACACTGGTGATATCTCATATGATCCAAAATCATTTAAAAAATAAAATAATTAAAATAAAATTGAAAATGTGGGATCATATTTCTATTAAAAACATCATCTGATGCACTCATGACCTCTAAAAGACCTCAAAAATACCATTGGATGATGAATTGATCACGTAGAAGCCTAAGGAAATTCATCATTGTCTCATAGAAGGTCCCATAAAAATCTCCTAAGATCACATTATGTCCATTCAACAAGCTCCCTATTCTTATGACGGTCCTCGAAGATATCAGCTTGAAAATATTGAAGTCCTTTTTCATGAACACATGATTTGGAAAGACTCCATTAATTGGATATAATCCAATAATTGGGGTGTTTATATTATGTTTTCTTGATCACCAAAAATCATTTGAATCCCCCAAAATGACCTATAGAAAGACCTCGTGAGAACAAAATACACCAATTCCCTCCACCAAATTTATCTTGGATTTATGTTATATACACTATGTAAAGGGAAAAAAATTGGGGGTGAAAAGGCCTTTAAATGCCCCACCTCAGTATGAAAGAATGCATCATTGGATCCTCACACAGGCACACTCAAGTATTATAGAAAATTTCTCAAAGAGTCTAATCTCATGACTGGAAGGGTTCTCATCATTTGGTTCGCATGAAACACTAAGGCCATGTGAAAACACTAGTACAATTAATCATTATCAAAGGATAGTACATTGGTATACTATTTAGATCATGTGATGTCCCATGGACATGTCAGATCAAGTCACATGGAGACCCCAAGAATTCCACCCACGTCTCAAGAAATCCTTCAATATTAGTATACAAACATCATTATTTACCCTATACATTTCACCCCAATCATACGGTGACACTAGTGCATGTGAGTTATGTATCAGGATATAACTATGGCATTTCAACAGGTTCTCAAAATTTTCTCCAAAAGATGAATCCATGATCTCAAAACACCCTCTAGGTATGTCAACTAAAAAGTCACCAACATATTGCAATGACCTCTTGGTAAACAATATAGATCTCATGAAGCCCCCGAACAAGTCATCTAGATTTCACGACGACACCCAACCTAGTCAGCCGTGACATGTGTCACCCTCATAGATATATAACATTGACTCTTGTTACGTCCTCCATTAATGTGAGCTAGTTTTTTTATAACAGTAGGGAATGTTATATTAATCACAAGAAAACCTCCGAGCATTTCATCCAAGATCATGTGATGGATTCTAGGCTCAATAATCTATGTCTTGAAATGTTATCCAGAAAAGGACACCTTGGTCATGCAACATCCTTCAAACATTCCATCTTGATTATGTGATTTCCCTCAAATAATTCAATAGGATCATGTGATTTTATTGGAACATGTTAGGCAGAAATGATCTGACATGTAATGCAGACTATAAAGGCTGCTTGAGCATAAAATAAAGATATGTTTGAAAGAAGAGTAGGCCAGGTCAAATGGGAATCCTTCAATATGATAACCTTATCCTACCTACACATAAGTGAATTCTCATTGTATAACCCATGATTATTTAAATAACATGATATGTCCTTCATATAAGGGAAACATAATTGTGTAATCCTTGGTCAATGGAATAATGTGATATGTATCCCATAAAAGTGCATCCTCTATGTGTAATCCTTGATCAAAAAAACTACGAGAAAAAAAATTCCTTTCATAACAAGGATACATATGATTCCTTATTATTGCTCGATCTCTATATTAATCCTCCAAAGGGAAATCCCAACACAAAAATCTCACATATATAAGTAGTGAGAAAAGTTATTTTCTATACCTTATTTCTCACACTAAACATAGCCCACATGGGATTTGGCAGTTGCAATGGCCATTTCAGTCATGAAATAAGATGTATTAATTGAAGGGAAATCTCATAATGTATGACCCGATCAGAAACAAAATATGATATGTTCCATATGTAATAGAACCCTCATATTTTAAGCCCTCTTCAATGACATAATATGATATTTTTGGCATAATAGTGTAGCCACGATGTGTAATCCCCAACCAAACAATCCATGAGAACTCTGATTACATCCATAAAAATGATACATAGGACACCATCTTAAGGCCCAAAATCTACATTAAACATACATAGGGAATGCCTGACACATAATTACGGCATATATATGTATGTATACTATTTATCATCTATCCCTTGTTTCAAACACTGAGCGTCTCTCAAGAGAGCATAGACGTTTCAATTTTCATATCATTCATGTCATAATCCATTATCAAGATAAAGAACTACTATAAATCTAGGATACATATACATAACTATAACTATGTTATTCCAAAAAAATGACTATAGGTATTTATGTCAAGGCTATATCCATGGTCTGTATTGATGTGGGGCTATAACCTGCACCTATAGCCACAGTTTTTCTAAACCTTGGCTATAGGTAGTTTTTTTGAATTCTATAGGCCTGGTTCTCTAAAACCATTGTTATTACATCTACCTATAGTTATGGTTTTCATGGAACCATGTATATAATTATTTTTTCAAAGGATATATCCATATTTTTCATAGAATAATTTTTATAGGTTGTTTTCAAAAGGCTATAGAAATATTTTTCATTGAACTGTGGCTATATATTGTTTTTAAAAGGCTATAGCCATGGTTTCCAAATAATTGTTCCTATGTCCTTTAATTATAGGCATGGTTTACCCATTCCAGGGAAATAGGTTGTTTTTAAAAATTCAATAGACATGTTTTTCATAGAAAAGTGGATATATATTTCCCACATAATTGTGGGGAAACAAATTAACATGGGAATTTGGTAGGAAGACCTATTTATATGGGTATTATTCATATTTCCATGGTTTTTAAGGATATATATATATATATATATATACCGTAATTTGGGTTGTGGGGTAGTCTTAAGGTTCCTGTTTAAGAATTGTAGATGTATGGAGATCGAGTTACAGTGGAAGTAATTTTTTTTACACCTATAGAATCAGTTTAAACCATAGATATAGCCATATTACCTCGTTGGAAAAATGGGAGGGATATTGAAATAGTTTCGAAAACTATGGATATAGGTTTTGATTCTATGGTGTAAAATAGGGATATAGCTCATCATAATTGTGGCTATTGATTTTCCCAATAGCCACACCAATATTCTCCATAGACCATTAGAACTGTTACTATAGGTTATATCCATGGTTTTAACCATTATAGGTAAGGTTTGGGACCATGTTTATAGATAAATTTTATAATTGTGAGGGACTCCTCTGTGTGTAATCCACGATCAGCAGTATAATATGATATGCCCCATATAAAGTTAAAACCTTCATGTGTAAGCTCTATTTGGATAAACTATGATGAATCAGATTCTTTCCACAACCAAGACACATCAGATTCCATCCAAAGGCCTAATCCCAAGTGGGAATCCTCTTTAGTGTAAGTCCTACCACATATATAATATTTTAACCTCTAGGACCCAATATCTCCCATGGTCTATTCCTCCCCCATCATCATACATTGTATTGAGAACTCAGCTGAACTACGAATCCTCTAATTCTTAAAAACATTAGTATATGTAGGACACCTTATAAAGGCTTATCCTTACATTAAACATCATATGTGATGTCCCAAAACATTCTCATTATATCCATATTAATTTAGTATTATATATTTCATTCATTTCTTCCACACTGAGAATAGCTCACAGAGGATTAGGGTGTCAGAGTGGACACTAAATTGGTATCATAAAACTCCATCATCTAGTGAAATCTTATTGTGTAATCCCTTGTCATTGGAAGGATATGACTACCAAACATATAATGGAATCTACCACGGGGAAATTCACAAGGGAAATAATGAACTCTGATAACTCTGATTCCTTCAATAATAAGGATACATAGGATTCCTCCAAAAAAAATTGACCTCAATACACGGTGCTTTAGTGACCAAATATATATTATTTCCATATGTTGTTAAACTGAAAATGTTTTAATAAACTATGTGGGATTTGATTCACATTAAAAAAAGGATTTGTATAAAATAATCCTAAAGTATCAATCCCATTCTAAAAAAAACATCCACCTCCCTAGATAGCAATAAACTTTTCATTTCCTATTTATATACCTTCAACATATAATCAGCCACCCAACAAAGAGAAATAGATGAAGAACCTCAGATACAAATAGATGGACTCACTTACAAGACCCCCACCCCCACTTTTTCATATAATTTTATTTAACTTGTGATGATTGTACGGGGTTAAACTATCCAATATCAGGATTAACAAGAGATTATTTAATATATACTAAATCAATAAGTGATTCTTGGGGTGGGCAACAACCCCCCTCAAAGGGTGTGATGATGCTGACCTCCCATCCTCTTATCCAATGTGTGTTCCAAATCATCATTATGTATGATACACCAACCAATCACCTGCCCTTTAAAATTAGGTCTGTACCTAGTTATGGATGTGGGAATCATTCGGAGTTTCTATGAATGATTAAAAAATGGCGAATATGATCCGAGTGATTATTTATATCCTCTAACCCCTCACAATCAAAAAATATAAAAAAGATACCTATTTAATTCTAGGAAAACAAAAATGGTCAACCCAAACTAAATATATCAAATAAAAAAATTGTGTTATTATCCATTATGCCATTTTTATATTCTATGCAAAAAATGGTGAACCTAATGTTACTCTCCAAAATAATGAAATTATTGGTTCATTATCTACCGAGACTTTTAGTTTCATTTCCAATGAAAACAATAATAATAAACATGATGTGAAACATTGAGATACCATGATGATTGGTTGAATATAGAATGTATCTTACATATGATATAATGTAGCGGGTGTCATCATAAAATAGGTCCTTCCTGAGTTTGATAATTCCATGAGATTAGAACGGATGGATTGGAAATTAAAGGGAAATTTTGTTACCCATTCCTATGTAATAGAGCACATACCATTCCTATAATGATGCAATTATTGGTGACCTTTTACCTTGTGGTCTACATGACTATAAATTCTTACCTCGTTAACAACAACTAGATATGAGATAATGTCTTCATCCAATGACCGTTCAAGAAAATTATTTATAATTAGAACCCCTACAGCTCTATGACCTCAACAACCCAACATCATATGTCTTGTGTATCCATTGATATTTTATGGGAATACCATCGACAGGGTATGATTATGACCATCAAGGATATCCATTGGGGACTTTAAGTACATAATATTATGGGTATGTATCGTTAAAATAATTTTTCAGTAAATCTAGTGGCCCTCATTACCTCATCAAACCTCTTATGAATTCTATCCCTATAGTGCGACAATCACCATCTTTAGTATATGATTACGTTTCTTTCAGGGGTCAAATAAGTCTCCCTTCTAATTAAGGGTCCAATGAGGAGGTATCCTCTCAATTTTTGCCTCTAACACAATCCCCCCAGCACCTATCATTCACATGCTAAATATACCACCTAATACACTACCCCTTCATAGATCCATTCATGGAAAATAAGGAAGAAATATCAGGAATGAAATCCTCTAGATAGTTCTAAGTGGTATATATCCCCTCTCCCAATCAAAGTGTTGATCTGTATTTTTTGGAAGTAAATAGGGAGAGAGATCATACACATACTCACTCAGAGAAATTATTTGGGAATATTCCAATAGCATCCATGGGGGAAACACATATCCCTATCCTCAGTCAAGAAGTCCGTAAAAATATTTTTGGGGCACAAGGATGAAAAATTTGGAATCATACCCCTAATTATATTGAATCTATCTGTCCGTATAAGGTGGTGACATAAAATGTTAAGGCTTATATATCTATGCAGCCTTTTCAAAAATTCCATTACATATTATCAAAAACTAAATAACTTCACCACTATATTCCAAAACATGTTGAAATATTGTTATTGGAGCTTATTCCCATACATACAACCAGATTAGTAAAACAATCAAATAATTATAAAAAAGTGATTTCTCTAGTTCAAGTGAACATTATTTCTCCCATGAAGAAGGATTATCAATATAATTTGGCAAAGGAATATGTATCTTACAAACCTCATATTCCCACTCTAATCAAATCTCACCAGGTGATAGGGAAACATGCTTTGGTACAGATGAACATACCTATCAAAAAAATTGTTGGAAAATTCCAAAGGCTTAGGATTGAGCTCATATTCATGTTCTAGTCAGGGATCACCAAGTAAGAGGGGAAAATGACTCGATACATACTCATATATTTATCAAAGATGACTAATGGAAAACTCAAAAGGCCCATCATCATACTCGTATCCTTGTTCATATTGGGGTTCACCATTTAAGAATGGAACATGCCTTGGGATAGGATCATAATCCTCTCAGTGAATCTACCTATAATATTCTGGAATATCATGAAATCCATATTGATGTTCCTAATTCCAATTAAAATGATTCACCAGCATCTTATTGAGTCGATATAGAAGGAGGCACTTATACCTTCTTCAATTCAAAACATCATTCATCTTCTTTTAACAGAGAAAGAGTATTCGAATTGGGATCATATCCCCATTCCAATTTAAGGTTACCCAGGCAGATAAGTACATGCCTCAGGGTAGGCTTATGTCCCTATCATAAAAGAATATTGGCATATTTTGAAGGCTTGTGATAAGTCCCATACTCCCATTCTAACTAAGGCTCACAAAGTGATAATGACACATTCCTCGGGATAGGCACATATTACATTCAATAATGAAGAAACTTATTGGAATATTCTAAAATATTATCAGCATTATGATTATAATCAAAAAAATAATATTCTTATAAACAAGGACATTAATCATCATACAATAGGACAATATCCTTGCACAATTTCAGATGGTTGGTTGGCATATTTTTGACACGACACAGTTTAAGTCTCATATAACTTATCTTCTCGATCCCAATTTCCTTAAGGTTTCTTGACATACATTATAAAAACCCTAAGATTACTTTAAAACTTTAATCAAATAAAAATATGATCATTACATTAATTTACACTTCTAGGTAGTGTGGATATGGATCACAGGGACACTACCCCTGAATTTTTCCATGGTTGACCTCCCTTAGTGATATCTGTCACGAATAAAATAATCCCCCTTTCCCGGAAACCTGAATATATAGGGGTGTTCAAAACTCATATTCCATCATATAGATAGGATTTGAAAACATCATTGTTTTCTGTATATTTCTCTGAATAATCATCTAGAAGTGCATCAATCCATTCAATAGGTGACCCTATGAATTATCTTCTATGGTCTGATCAGATTGAGGGATGTAAGTCTGATAAATAAGAATATGTCATTTTTATATTGAGATATCTATATGGAAATAACCACCACATAATATTATATCCCTAACGAACATATGAATATGAGGTCTTAGATGAAATATAAAAGGAGTTAATTCCTTATCAACACCAAAATATGTGGGATATGTTGTACCTCTCGTTCCCCTCGTTGTTTGATTTTCATGATCACAATCACCTTATTCTTTGTCTAACCTTGTTTTTAAGTATTGTGGATGATAGGAAAAAGATTGCCAAAGGATTGGCCCAAGAAAGTTGGCAAAATGGACTGAATTGCAGTCCACCGGCCAACCAGTGTTATAGCACCGGCCAGCCGGTGGACCAGGCAGAGGCATTGGCCACTGCCAGGCTCCACCGGTCAGCCGGTGGCTTGACCACCGGCCAGCCGGTGGCATCCAGCCCAAATAGTGTTTGCTACTGTCTTGCCACCGGTCAGCCGGTGGCTCCTCCACCGGTCAGCCGGTGCTGCCTGGGCAGAAGGACCTCTCTACATTCCAAGGCACCGGCCAGCCGGTGGCCCTGCACCGGCCAGCCGGTAGCCCAGTCAAACTAGCCGTTGGGTTTGACCAGTCAACCATCTTTTGGCCTCCAACGGCTCCGAGGACTTCTCCAACGGCTCCGAAGGCCCCCAATGGGTTCCATGCCTATAAATAAAGGCCAAGGAAGCCCGGACACTAATCAGATCATATACCAAGCGCCCGGACATATTGTTGCACATTTGGCGAACCTCCGGCGCTCCACCTTCAAGGATCCTCAAGCTCCAACTCAATTCCACATCCATGGAGCTCCATCATAGAAGCTTGGGAGTGCACGTCTTCAACTCAAATCATCCTCCGGCGCCCAAGGCTTCTCCAAATACGGTTTTTCATTGTTTTATTTATTTTGAGCTTAAAATTGGGTTTGTGCCCACAAACCCCAAACTCTTTTCTCATACCCTCTTTCTTTTGGGTTTCACACCACCATTAAGGTGTGAAGAGGTTAGACAAGCCTTTCCTTTTAAAAGGCTTGAGTTTTCGGTGAGCTAGCCTTCACCCGTTAAAAAGGCTAGTGGGTTCTTACTTAACCATTAAAAGTAAGTGGGTTCTTGCTTAACCAATAAAAGCAAGCTGTAATAGGTCCTAGTGCTACCTCAAAGCCTAGTGGGTTTCTTGCTAAAACCATTGAAAAGCAAGCGGTAGGAATCTCTCAACGGTTGAGTTGGGAGGGGAGACGTAGGCCGGGTTTTGGCCGAACTCCGTTATCAATTTCGTGTGTCTTGCCTCTTTACTTTCCGCTGCACTTTCAAATTTGATTTTAATTTGTTAATCATTTTTTAAAAAGGCAATTCACCCCCCCTCTTGCCATCATTCCCGTTTGTTCCGACCCAACAATTGGTATCAGAGGGATGTATTTGAATAATTCCCTTACCGGTTTCAAATTAAAGATCCTATTTTTGGATGGCTTCTACCGCTTCTTCCTCTCAATCCCCCGAAGGACATTCTTTGGATCGTGCTCCATTCATTGATGGAGCCGATTATTCTTTTTGGAAAACCCGCATGTCAACTTTTCTTAAAAGCATTAGCTATCCTATTTTTAGAATTGTTATGCATGGTTTTACGCTCTCTTCTCCCGATGAGTCTAAATGGACCCCCGCCGACATTGCAAATTTCGAGCTTGATGGCAAAGCCATGAATGCTCTTCATTGTGGCTTAGACCGTAATATATTTAATTGTATTTCTTCTTGCACTACCTCTTATGATATTTGGAAATATTTAGAGCTAACCCATGAAGGTACTAGCATGGATCAAAAGCAAGAACCCGCTCAAAAGCAAGAACCCGATGCAAAATCCGTACCCGCTTGCCCACTTCACAAGAAAAGGGCCAAGAAGAAGAAAAAGAAGAAGGCTTCAAAGAAAACTTGGAGTGATAGCTCCTCCTTCTCTTCTTTCTCCTCGAGTGACAATGGTAATAGTTGCCTAATGGCAAAACATGAGGTATCTTCCTCCTCTTCCTCCTCTTCCTCCTCTAGTTCTTCTAATTCTTTTAATCATTTGTCATATGAAGAACTCCAACATGCTAGAGACCAACTTTAAAATGGTTTTCATGAACTTTCTTCAAAATTCGTTGCTTTAAAAAAGAATTTCAAAAATCTCTCCTCCGAAAAAGAACAACTTCTCAAAGAGAAGGAGGAACTCTCCCTAAAAATCCAAAATTTCCCCAATGTTGATTCTTTGGAATCAACCATAAAAGACCTAAGGGAATCTTTAGCCATGTTCACCCAAGGTGAACAAAATTTGTCCAAACTCTTAGGTTCTCAACGAGTATCTAGAACCACCAATGGACTTGGCTACACCAATATAGCTTCCTCCTCCCATGCACCCACTGTTTTTGTAAGGGGGAGCTCTTGTTATAAATTTTGTAACTATTGTAAAAAACCCGGGCACATGATATATGAATGTAATTGCAAAAACGCCCGGTATGGTAGGCCCAAATCGATTTTTTATTCGGATGAATTCTATAGGAGAAGACCCGCCATGAGACAAGTATGGATTGAAAAATCCCTTCTTGCGAGTCTCTCCGGGCCAAAATTTATTTCCTATCCCCGGTGATTTATTGTTTTTTTAGGAGGAGTTAGGTTCTTTTAAGCCTTTTTGTGAATTAAAAATTTTCATTCAAAATTCTAATTTCAAATTTTTTATTCAAAATTTTCAATTCCATCTTTCAATTTCAACACTTGGTTTCAAAATTTTCATTTCAAAATATTCAATTTAAATTTTCAATTGGCTTTTGATTCAAAACTTTCAATTCAAACTGTTATTCAAATTTTCATTTTCAATTGATTTAAAATCTTGTTTTTCAAATCTCATCTCCCTCAATCAAGTTTTTTGCCCCATTCTATTTTGATAATCACAAAGGGGGAGAAATTTCTTGATTGATTGGGGGAGAATCCTTTTCATCATGCTTAGCATTTCCTTTCAATTTCAGTATTTTACTTTGATTGTTTTGGTGATTGTGATCATCAAAATAGGGGGAGATTGTTGTACCTCTCGTTCCCCTCGTTGTTTGATTTTCATGATCACAATCACCTTATTCTTTGTCTAACCTTGTTTTTAAGTATTGTGGATGATAGGAAAAAGATTGCCAAAGGATTGGCCCAAGAAAGTTGGCAAAATGGACTGAATTGCAGTCCACCGGCCAACCGGTGTTATAGCACCGGCCAGCCGGTGGACCTGGCAGAGGCATTGCCCACTGCCAGGCTCCACCGGTCAGCCGGTGGCTTGACCACCGGCCAGCCGGTGGCATCCAGCCCAAATAGTGTTTGCTACTGTCTTGCCACCGGTCAGCTGGTGGCTCCTCCACCGGTCAGCCGGTGCTGCCTGGGCAGAGGGACCTCTCCACATTCCAAGGCACCGGCCAGCTGGTGCCCCTGCACCGGCCAGCCGGTAGCCCAGTCAAACTAGCCGTTGGGTTTGACCAGTCAACCATATTTTGGCCTCCAACGGCTCCGAGGATTCTCCAACGGCTCCGAAGGCCCCCAATGGGTTCCATGCCTATAAATAAAGGCCAAGGAAGCCCCGGACACTAATCGGATCATATACCAAGCGCCCGGACATATTGTTGCACATTTGGAGAACCTCCGGTGCTCCACCTTCAAGGATCCTCAAGCTCCAACTCAATTCCACATCCAAGGAGATCCATCATAGAAGCTTGGGAGTGCACGTCTTCAACTCCAATCATCCTCCGGCGCCCAAGGCTTCTCCAAATACGGTTTTTCATTGTTTTATTTATTTTGAGCTTAAAATTGGGTTTGTGCCTACAAACCCCAAACTCTTTTCTCATCCCCTCTTTCTTTTGGGTTTCACACCACCATTAAGGTGTGAAGAGGTTAGTCAAGCCTTTCCTTTTAAAAGTCTTGAGTTTTCGGTGAGCTAGCCTTCACCCGTTAAAAAGGCTAGTGGGTTCTTACTTAACCATTAAAAGTAAGTGGGTTCTTGCTTAACCAATAAAAGCAAGATGTAATAGGTCCTAGTGCTACCTCAAAGCCTAGTTGGTTTCTTGCTAAAACCATTGAAAAGCAAGCAGTAGGAATCTCTCAACGGTTGAGTTGGGAGCGGAGACGTAGGCCGGGTTTTGGCCGAACTCCGTTATCAATTTCGTGTGTCTTGCCTCTTTACTTTCCGCTGCACTTTCAACTTTGATTTTAATTTGTTAATCATTTTTTAAAAAGGCAATTCACCCCCCCTCTTGCCATCATTCCCGTTTGTTCCGACCCAACAGGATATTCATCCAAAAATGATGGTAAGAAACCTAAATTATATAGGATATGAGGTTAATCATCATAACAATAGGATAAATTATTGTTCGTTACACCCGTCTTCTATCTCTATGGCCCCATATCCAAAAATAGAAAATCACAGTGCAAATATGCAACTTTCTTTTCATCATCGAATCACAGACCTTTTGAAATTGATATCCTAATCCATGTAATGTATTTGTATTCAAAGATGGTGGATGTATGTTGATTTAAAAAACATTGCAACCCTAAAATATAGTGTTTTTTAATTGAATATTCTCCATTGAAATTTGGTGACCATGTAATGTTTGAGCCAGTAGGTCACTATAACAGAATAACTACACTTCACCATTATCCAAACATAATGAATGGAGGAAGTGGATAGCCAAAAAATTTCAAATGGCCCACTCAAAGAAATTAGAATTCAATTTAAACATGGCACCATAGTTTCAATCAAACCAATGGCATACATTAAGAATTGGCTCTAGTCATGGGTTTTCATTGCACCCAACTCCTATGAGAGCACATATGTGACACATCAAACATTCCATAGTAGCAGCGTCCATAATTGTCATCCAGGAGAAAAAACTACTCACCGAGGTGGAAAAAAATCTACAAACACCACCACCTCTCAGATTTTCAATTCCTGAGAGTATATAGGACATATCATCAGAAGTTGTAAAAAACATGGATTCTTTTGGATGGGGGAATTTATATCAAAAGTATCATCACCTGGTTCATAATCCTTTGATAGGGACTTTGTTAAATCAACACAATTTCTAGACTAACCCCAGATCACTGTGATGGGAGAATTAATTTCTCAATTTCTAGCCAAAGGATCATTACGTCATTTATTTGAATCATTGCATCCTCAGTAGAAAAATCAATCAATTAAAATTTTGGCCCTTGATAACCCCTATCCTATATGGCATGGGGTATTTTTATCATCATCATCACCATAGAGAGAAATAGTATTCTAATTTTAGGGAGGTAAATATTGACAGTTGACATCCCATCTTTTCCTCTTGTCGCAATACAAACCACTATTTTTTGGGGCATGCTCCGCAACCACAACTGGAAACTCTATCAAAGTCATTAATCATTTTCCAAGATATAAGGATTTTATAGAAGTAAAAATAAGACACTATAGGGTTTAATAGCCAAAATGGGCCAATACTGACACGTTTTTGAGGAAAGACCATAATGAATGTATTATATAATCATCCTATTACATTAAAAATAATGGAAAATTCAAAATTTACCGATATGACTTTAGGAATTTCTTTAATTTAAACACAACATTTATGGAGGATCAAGATGAAAATTAAAAGGGAAACAACAAGAAAATAAACCTCGATAGAAGGGTGATTTGGATGCACAAAAAGATACCGGATGTAGCTAGAACAACGGAAGTATCCAAAATATGGAACCTTTGAATAACGGGTTTCCACATTTCTATCATAACCCTTCCAATGATAATGGGAATAGTGTGTCCACATCCCAATCACTACCTTGAGCAGTCAAACTTTATTCTAATGATGATAATTTTTCACTATATGATAATGTGATTCGAATGCTCAAACAAGTTAATGAGGTGCTACTCAAGGGAAATATTCCCACTGGATATCGTTCTCAAGTTTAGGTAAATATACCTCCAATTATAAGAGTTGTTCTACAAAGAAATGTGGAATCAGAGTGATGGACGGGCTCTGGATTCTAGTATCTATTATACATAAATGTGGAAGTCAAAAATGACGGTTAACTTCTTCCATTATGAAGAGACGATCTCCCTCTCCAGTGTAAAAACATAGCTTATACACGGGTTAAGATTCAAAAAAATATCACCACATTATCAGTCTCTTCTTGCTCCCAATAGATGGGAGGAAGATCATATAACAATACCTATGAAACTACACAATTCCATCTTGTCCTTGTTTTCTTGTAATCTAAGCCATGGAATTTCTATGTGAACCAATATATCCTAATAAGAAGTCAGATCCTAAATTGGTGATGGTAATTTTCCTAATTGAAATTTTAGAAATTCAAACTTGTTTACCATTTATAGATAGAGAGACCTTGAGGATAATCTCACGCACATCTTATCCCAATGTGGTTTGATCATGGGACCTCATGTCCAATAAGGGGAAACAAATATGATGTATTCTGTATAGACTTCAGTAGAGATAGACTTTTCTTGGTATATTAGCATTCCAATAGGATTTGTTTCAGGATAGAAATTCATTTTTGATCAATTACTTTACTAGTTCAGATCCATACTGAAGAAAACAACATTTTTTACCAACTAAACTATTAGAAATTCAAAAATGACATGGTCTCTACCTTCATATCTATATGGAAGGGATTAAAATATTCACTCAACATCCCAATATTATAAGAATAAATACTAGAACTCTATGCTTAAAATATATGGGATGGTTTATAGACACCTCTAATACCAATTAACTATCAGGGTGGGATCCATGAGTTCATAGAATTTACTCAGAATTTGGAAGATTGTATTCAATAAACATGAGTGAAATATTATTTTAAACCTTCAGCATATGGTAAATGACTCAAAACAGAATAATTTTTCACGATTACCCTCAAACTAGAAGTGGATCCCGTTCAAGAACCTAAGAAGGTCCCAAACAACTCATCATAAAAAATTGTGTGGTAAAAAACATGAATTCTCCATCAACAATAATAATAGAGGAATCAGGGCTTCCATGTATTTGAGTAATGGATGAATAAATCCCACTCTATCGAAATTGAACATGTTCCATGTTATTTTCTTATAGTTATGGACAACAACCTGCTCAAGCTACCACATCCCAAGTATCCAAATGAGGTCAACCTCATTGACCATCCAGACTACTTCGCATTCCATTGAAGGCTATGTTATAATATCCAAGACAATTTTATCATTAATGATTTCCATCAAGGAATGTTTGATTCAAGATAGGTGGAGTTTGATAACATCCCATATCAGGTGTCCACAATAATCATTTCCCAGTTAGAAGAAGAGGGTGACTTGTAGAAGTTAACTACCAAGCATGGATGGAATTTCAAAAACATTATGACTCAAAATAAAGTTGACCAAGATCATGCCATACATAGAGAACAACTTTGCAGATGGACAATAATTATATTTCCCAAGAAGGTGACATCAAATATTCCTCCCAGAAAAAGATGGGACCATCAGACATAGGAAGAGATAGTAGTGTAAGAATTATATTTTAGTCTAATAAAGCCTCCGGATCATGAAGATTTCATACCTAAAACTTCTGAGACATAGGCCCTACTAGAACAAATTGTACCCTGATCAAATGAAGAGTACATATTTTGTTTTATCAATGTGATACACATGGAAGACCCATTCTATGATGATGAATATTCCTTTGAGTATGAGATCCCTACACCGAAGTGGTGAATCGGAGGCCATATGCATACGAACCAATGATATAGTGGATAAAATGGGTGTTTTCAGACCCAATAATTCAGTCACATCCACACAATGGATATATACTTAGATACAACACATGGTCATTGAATCTCATAATCCTTCAATGGTTGTTTGCACATAGTTTTCTTGCATTACCACCTCATGAGGTTGTTATTATCTTACCATCCCATACAATAGGGAATGTAGCTACTAACCATGCCACTAGTTGAAGATGATACCACCACCTATTCACAAGAAATGGGTTAATATTCTTCAAATTCATTAATTCTTAAGCGATATTTCAAGGAGAAACCCCACCTCAATAAGAAATGGCCTTGGTAAAAAACTAAAAAAATATGAAATAGCTTGCAGTTGTTCCATCTATGCTATGCATCTTATATGTTATCCATATTTAAAATTAACGCATAGAGGAAATAATTGAATCCCTACCTATCCCCCAAATTTTGAAGAAAAAGTTCACAACTGTCAGGGTCTATTGATTGGAGAACATGCCAGCAGAATTCCATGTCGTTATCTCGTTAATTTAACGGGAACAGTATGTGGTCATCCGAGGTCACATCAGAACCCTAAATGTTTCTTGTAGACTCAATAATTTCTATATATTAAGTGATAACATTTAAAATTGTTTTGGGATCAATCTCATCCAAATTCTAACCCTCTAATATTTTGAGTATATAAAAGGGTATTTTTCATCCACAATGCTGACCATTTAAGTGTATGATAAGAATGATAAGAGTACTATTGGGAAGATAAAACTCAAATCTCAATTTAGGGATCTCACTTCTATTGTTCTGTTTATGGATATCTAGTAATACACCACATACATTGTCTTTCTAGGAAGGCCTTTACATTTTATCCACATGGACGTACCTTCTATATTCCATTAATGTCTGAAATACCACATTAATGGAAAATTCGACATACATCATGGATAAAATTCCCACTGTGAGACTTGTAAAGCCACATATCATGAATCTGGTTTTAATAAAATTGGAGACAAACAAATAATGGTTGATGTTGTTATACTGGTTGTAGCCCCCATTGTATTGGGGACCACCACTATAAATCCCTAGATTATGCTCGGTGGAAACTATGTATTCCACACAAACATAGTTGAGGTAATAGACCTATAGCCAAAGGTCCAATCTTATCCTGTCCATAGGGATAGTATATAAGATTACTAGATATGGTACATCTATTCAATGAATTTGGATGTAGGGGTTGATAATGTATCTACCTATGCCCACTCTCACCTCGGTAGGGATAGAGATGCCCTAATATTGGATTCATTGTCTATGAATACCCCCATAGACTTAGAGGTTGAAGAGGAATAAGACGACCACAAGAACACACCTCCCACATTCAATGAACGAATATCCACCACCATTTATGAGTTTGGGTAGGTGAATTTTGTAACATAAGAAGACCTACGGATGAAACTAATTAGCTCATACATGCCTCTCGAATAGCAAGGGATTTTTATTTCATTTCTAAAGAAAAACAGATCTGTGTTCTCTTGAAACTTTATCAAAATACATAGAATGAATCCAAAAGTGGCTATGAACCATCTCAAATTAACTAATTAAAAATTAATATTCATGAAGTTGGATTGATGTATTCACCCCTATCATGCTACCAATATAGAGGTGGAAGTTAAAAAATTGATCGAAGACAGCTTTGTCCAATAAGTGGAATACCAAAGATGAATTTTTAATTATCTTTTTTATCAATAAAAACAATGGTAATATTATGATTTTAATTGATTTATGATACCCTAGATAACATTTAATAAAGTATGACATAACATTTCCAATAAAAAACTCTTGATTGATGAAACAACTAGATTCCATGTACTTTTCATCATGTATGGGAATTCAAAGTACAATAAAATAAAGATGACCCTTGGTGATTAATAATACACTGCCTTTATTGCACCCCAAGGGATATGTTTTTATCAGGTCATTCACATTATCTTAATGAGTGATAGAACCACTTATTAATAAACTATTCATCATATCTTTAATAAATTTTTGGGAATGATATATTATTGTTATGTCAAAAACATGGTTGTAAAATCCCAAAAGTGATGTGATCACTTTGCTGATATTCAAATACTCATGGAAAAGATATGATAAAATTTTATGAATATAATCCTTCTGAAATTCACTTTCGATGTAACATTAGTGATATTCCTTAGATTTTTTCATTTCACTGGAGCATAGTGGTTGACACAAGGAAGAGTTGGAATATTTTTTATAATACTCCACTGAGAAATATCAATGAACCAAGGGGAATCCAAATGAAATTCACCAAAATTATGCATTTCATAGCTAACATGGTTAGAAAATATCTACCTATCACCAGTGTAATGAAGAAGGAAATCACATACCAACTGTACGAGGACAACCATGAAAACTTATAAAATATCATGTAGTGTTTACTACACCAAAAGAGCCTGATGACACAATTGGAATTAAATACACATATCTTATATGAGGTCTCCATGGAATTCTCACCGTGCACCCTCCTTGAATATAGTAATGATGTGGTAGTGATAAAATTATCTATTACCTCTTGAAAACAATGATAGGTACTATGAACCAATACTGAAATGTTGAGAATAACTTCGTCACAGTCATCTTTGAAGTTAGAATTTTTAGATATTACTGGAAGAACCATAAAGTACATCCTATCTCTCATATTGTTCTGCTCAATTACATATTCGTCCTTCCAATTCTAACTAGGCATCTGGCCCAATGGGTAGTCATTCTGCAACAACAGGACATCCATTTCATGTAATAAAAGGAAGTGGAATTAAAACACTTTATGAATTTCTCACATCACATCCCAACCGTAAATGTATAGTAATAGACATCGGACTCCTATATGAGGTGGTTCTGTAAGCCCATGAAACTCTCCAGGAAAGGTATATGTATTTCTCATGGTTCCTCCTGATGTCCAATTATAAAATGGATGGAAATTTGGATGATCAATCTTGTTCTCTTAGGGATTGTATTTGTTTCCAGAAAGAAATTTTTTTTTTCCAAAACATTATCAATATTTGAAGGCTACATGAATAATGATGCTGAATACCAAGCCCTAATCATTGTCTAGGAATTGGTTCTACAGTTTTAGATATCTTAAAAAGTATAAAAGGGGATTCAGAAATAGTGATAAAGAATATTAATTTATAACATTCCATAAAAATGATGAATTTACCCCTCTCACTAGCTAACTAAAAGGACCAATTGAATAAATACTTTATGATGAAAAATTGTATCATGTTATCCAATAACAGAATACTCGTGTCAATGCATTGTTGAATGAATCAATAGTCTTATCCGACCTTGATCGATAGGAATTTATCATTCATATGATGCAATGATGAATGGTCTCATTAATCAGCATCTGTGATATGGAATAACATAATCAGTTAGACACCACCCTAGAAGAATGATGTACATATATACATGCTTAGATAGATGGATCCCATAATTAGTTATCTTTTTAATGGGACTCTCCCGAAAGACCGATCCATAAGGGATTATATGCAGTGTTATGTATCAATCTTTCCCCGAGGGGAAGACACAAATGAGAAAAAACAAATCTACAATAAAGGATTTGATGGAATGTTCCTTAGATGCATAGTATAAATAGAGATCGATGCCATAATAGAAGAATTCCAAGCAGGATCCAACAATGGTCATCAATTACGGGCTGGGTACCCACTCAAAATCAATAGTCCAAGTTATTACTGGTAAACCATAATACAGGACTGTGTGGATTAAACCTAGAAATGTCATGAATCATGATCAATGAAAAAATCATCCATTAGCCCTTGGAATTTCTACACAGGTCTAAATTTTACTATCTAGTTTCCTTTGCGATAATGGATGATGTGGCTCTATATCCCATAGACACATTTAGGCAAATCAAGTACATCCTTATTTATATAACCTTATAATCAAAATGGGCCAAGACAATACGCCACAAATAATTCATGATGAGTAATATCATCATCTTCATAATGTCATATATCGTCTCCATGTTCGAGCTCCCTCATATAATATTGTGGTTTAATTTCACCAACTTATATTATATTGAATTCAAGAAAACTTATCTATGATTACAACATCAAATATATTCACCCATCTTGATATCATGTAGTGGAAAAGGAAAAAATAGAGGCCTTGAAATAGTTTTTTTTCAAACATACTCTAGAATATAGTGAATAAAGAAAATATTCCCTTGCTAGATAAACTACTCCATTCTCTATGGGCCTACCATACCACCACATGTACTACAACAAAAGAAACTCCATACCCATTGGTGTATAGTATTGGGGTAGTATTTCCAACACAGTTCTTGTTTCACTCACATCAAATAGATATTTCCAAACATATATCTGATGATGCGAAATCACAAATGTTTCTAGATGAGATAGAATAGATTGATGACAAAAGGTTGTGTACATTGATAATCCATGAAGTCCATCAATATAGGGTGATACATGCATTGAATAATAATTTCTCCCTCCATTAATTCGTCCAAGGAGAAATAGTGTTGGATCAAAGATACCCAATGATACCTAGGAAGAATCCACCCAAGATGGAACCGAAATGTGAATGGCCTTATATCATACATAATTTATATCATAATGGAGCCTACTCATTGGCCATAATGGATTTGGAGATTGTCACAACACCCAGAAATGTAATATATCTCATGAAATATTTTTCATCACATTCAACAATCACCATGTCTTGGCAGTAAGACATTAAACTCCATAGTGTCACACATCATAACGACATGAAATTCAATTGTACTGGGTTTTAATGGTAGTATAACATTTAACTATGTAGTAACGTACTGAACACATGATGATAAACCATATATATCACGTAATCACTGCATGATGTGAAACTACACGGATACCCCAAAGGTTCAACTTCTATTATATAGGACAACCCAATTCTAAGATGCTAGACTTTAAATGGAATTTTTTCTCACATACTGTCCACTTGATGTCAATAATTACATAATAGGTCTTTACCACATGATTTTAAACAACATGGACGATTTCATCACTACATGATTCTAAACTACATTGGAAGCACCATCTCACCAATGAATCAACGAACCCAAACTAGATTTATGAAAAAGAAGGATGAAATTCTCCAATACTCATGCGATAGTTGTCTCTAAATAGAGATTATAATCATCAAATAACTACATGTGGATTAATTCATATTATCCCATGGTATGTAGTGACAGAAGAACCTATATACCAGTGCCCAACCACATGATTACTATTATGTCATGTCGTGTGATCCTTGTCCTTACCTCATGAAATTAAACTGCATAGAAAATATCATTACTCCGTGACATAAAATTGCATGGATCCACAACATCAATCATCAATCATGTCAGGGAACCCACAACCATGTTGTAAGACATTAAACAACACGTCTGATGTCTTTATCACATGTCATTAGGCTACACAGGGTTCAAGAACAATGTTCAGCTTGATTCCAATTTTAATGAGATATGAAGGGATTACTCAATCAAATATCTTAGTCCAGCCAACACATGATTCTAAATGACCATATCCTATCCTTAATCACATCTCCATGGTGAGAGCACCCCTTTACATTCTATGTTTCTCACACTGAGCATATATCATGTGAGTTTAGAAATTTTAGTAACGGATTACCCATGAAAATAAAGAATAACTACTCATGAAAGGTTTATCATGGTCCTGAATTCAGGACCATAAAAGGCAAACCATGTGTCCCCACAAGATGATGGTAAACTGAATGACTAATTTACTTTACATTACATAAAATTGAACATTTCATTAGACATCACATGAGAGGAAATGTAACACCCCCGGTAAATAAAGAATATGGAATTTTCATATTTATCCATATTTCTGAATAAAATATTAATATGACTTTAAAGGTGACGCTATGCTCGATGGCGTACCCAACACGCAACAACGAGTTTCTTGGGAATCATACGTTGTACTCTAATAATAAAATAATATTATTTTAAATGGTAGTTAACATATAGTCGTTGTATTGGTGAGAATGGATATAAATAACTAAAATATTATTATATATGTTTTTAAATGTTTTTACATTTATCCAATAAAAGATAAAGGCTTAAAATACGGAAAGAATTCAATTTTAGGCGTATATGCCCTAGTGTTCACTAAAGGTTCACTTATCGCCTTTTGATGGCGAACCGTCATTAAATATAGTTTTGTTCACTCTTATACATTCTATTGGACCAAATAAAACTCTTCTTAAGAATTGGGACAACAAAATTTACATTGTGTAAATTTTTGGTATCATTCCGATAAAGTTCATTTTTTAATGAATAGTGTAAAAAGTTGTATTTTAATTCAAACCCTCTTTTTAATATAATTTATTTATATGGTTAGATTATCTTTTTAATTGGTTTTAAAGTTAAATTAGAATATATTTTTACCATTAAATCCAATAGTGGTCGTTGGAATTAATTTCACTTTGAAATCAGACTTAAACTAGTGTCAATCTTTTGATACTTATTGTTTCATAAGAACACGATATTTGCTCTGACAGCGGAAATTAAATATTAAATTAATTAATGTGACTTATATGTTTTGAATTTTATAAAATATACTTCATTTTTTAATTCAGAATATCACATATATCTTAGGGTGAATTTTTGGGATTTTTCTGAAATACATCAATTTTTTGATGAATAGTGAAACCACTAAGTGGTACTTATAAAAACAGATTTTTCCGTTTAAATGAAAAAATTCCATCATTGTGTTTTTAATTTCAAAAATCCCGCATACATGGTTGTCATTAATAAGTAAAATGTGGTTCAATGGGATAAAAATAATTTTTTTGTGAATAGTAACTTATTATGTTTTTAATCGCGAATAGAGGTAATTAGTGTAGTTTATGGTAAGAATAATGTTTTAATAAAATGAAATGACCTAGACACATGTCCTACCCTCATTGGATGTGTCATGGACGACCAAGACAATCCATGGGTCAACATGGGGACCCCATGGAGCCACTTTGGTTGGGAAATGACATAAATATCTTTTTATTTAATGTTAAAGTAAAAATGACACCAACATGAAATGTTTTATTAAAACAATTTTTACATGGGGTAATACAAGTCATATTTTTTAATATAAATAGTCATTGGAAAGATAAAAATATTTCCTACATCATAGTATTTCTTTTATAATTTTTATACATTAAATAAATTAAATTATTTATGACATCATGATGATGCAGTGATGACCTCATTATTTAACGATTTAAATAAAATGGAAAGATAATGTAATATCTAAGACCTAAACATGTCCAAAACCTATTGTATGAGTGGATTTCGAACCCTTATCACCTTATACTAGAAATAAATCAATGTGGGACCTTTAAAATGCGAAACTCTTTTGAAAATAATGTAACATTTTGTAACGTTACAAGAGTGACCCTGCTCGCCTCTTATAAAAGGCCCCCACCTATACCTCCTTACCCACACTCCCAAAGCCTTTTTCTCGGCCAACCCCTGCCCATTTTGTCTCTCCACTTCCACCTATTACTCCTTGAAGCCTCACATTGGGCAGAATGATTCCCAAGGAAGTTTTTGAGCTCAAACCAAAGAGAGTTACCCGATTTTAAGGTAATGTCTTCACTTGTGTGCTTTTGTTTTATTTTTCTTATCCAACCCCCTAAACTCTTTTTATTCATTTATTTTGAAACAAATACACTATCTTAAATATACTAGGATTTTTTTATAAGAATTATTAGAGCTACACTTATACACACCTACATCTAATGGTTAAAGAACATACTGTTTCCGTGGATGGCGAATTTATGCCTCCCGAAACGATGATTGTTCAACATTCATCTAACACCTTCAAAGGTGGCCATTAATATGACACTATATTTATATATGATATCTAATATGTTTATGTTTTATTTAATCTTCTGTATTTTTCATTTATTTCATACCTTTATGGTTTCCATTATGGGTAAACGTGATATCTTCATTTAAGGAAGTGCAGACTACCGCCCCCTCAAAGTGATTTGATTCGTTAATACCATATGTGGTACGTATAAAGGATATATTCAATGATATTATATATTATACCATACTAGAATTAAAATACTATTATGTATAATTATGTTTTAATTCTATTAAATATGAAATATAAATGGAAGTAGCGTTCATTCGTACGTAAGGCTTACCGTCTCCATGAACGGTACATTTCATTTCATATCTCAAAATGTTATGTAATATTATAAGTACATATATATAATGTATATATATGTAATATATTACATATAAATTATGGATATCACTCTATAATAATAATATATATATATCTCTCTCATATTGTTTTAATTCCATTAATATGACAAAAAAATGAAAGTAGCGTTCATGCGTACGTACGGCCTACCGTCTCCATGGACGGTGCTTTTCGTTTTTTATCTCCAAATGATATGGAATAGTATACAATTAATATTTTCTGGATATATATTATATTTTAATAATTAATACAATTCTGGAAATTATTTACATATAACTACATGGGAAATCTTTTTTCAAACAAGTTCATTTTTGACTCATGTACCAAACATCGGCAAAAACGTCTGATATGAACTAACATTAATAAAAAATTATTATAACATTATAATATGTGATATGAACTGAATAATAATCTCTAAATGAGGTACTTAGGCAATTATTAATTGACCAAAGTTTATTATTTAGGAATATAACGAAACGAACAAGACAAGTTGGACTTGAGGTAAGGGATCCTACTCCTCTCTTTCTTTTTAAGTACACTCTTTTATGTCATTCCTTATAAGATCATATTTCTTTTGATTGGGATGTTATTTTATATTAATATTACTTTAATTTTTATATTCATAGGATTAGAGACCCTATTCCCTCTCATCAATCCATTTTGGATGTTTTGAGTGGCGCCGTTAGGCTGCCGAATTTTCGTAAGAGATCTAACCTCTCTCTTTCTCTTTATGTACTCTCCCTTATGTCAGTTCTTTTAAGATACTCTTTTTTATGATGGGGATGTTATTTTATATTCCTCTTTCTGTAAATTTTATTTTAATGTGATGAGATACCCTATTTGATCTCATCAATCCATTTTTGGAAGTTTTAAGTGGCGTCGTTAGGCTGCCGAGTTTTCGTAAGGGATTTTTCATATCACTTTTATTCCTGTGAGATTTATGCTACATTTGCCACAATTTCCTTTGATTGGTGTATGTACTGACCATTATTTTACTCATTGTGTAATAGTCTTTAATTTATTAGTATTTACATCAATGTTGTATTGTCCTTCTTTCACGGGGTGTATGTTTCGAAAGATACCCATGTCTGTAAGGGAACCTTTCACCCTCCTCTTTTTAAAAGACTTCTTTTGTTGGGTATTTTCATTTACATATTGTTATATTGGGATATGTTCTCATATATCCTTATTGATGTAAATTTTATGTCCAAGTGATGAGATACCCTTTTTTGATGTGACGTCGTAAGGCTGTCACAAGAACTTCTTAACCCAATTTTGATTTCTTTGGGTTCAACATGTAGTTATTGAATATGTCATCCTTTGAATATGTGTGAATGACCTTTGATTATTTTACACTTAATATCCACTTATATTTGGTGTATTCGTTTGTCACACATAATTATGTAATTGATTTATCCTTAAACCAAGGATATCGTCTTTGTAAGGGACTTCCTCTCAATCTCCTTTCATTGAGGCATATTCTGTTTTATACACAACCTTCTTTTATACGGTGTATAAACCCCTTTGACTTTTATGTTTATTCAAAAGGAATCTTTTTATACGAAGTGTTTATTAAATGAAAAAAGGGATTGTTTTTGTCCTATGTATGCGGCGACAACGACTTCTCCGCCGTCGTGACCATTATTTGAGTTTCGGCTTCCTCTACAAGCCATACCATATTTTTAAAAGAAAAATAAATACCATGTTTTAATTTTCATTTATTTTTTTTATTTAAAATGGTTTTCATAATGTATTTATATCAATGTGTTGTATTGATATATTTTTCATGAAAGGTGGAAATGTTTTGTTTCCTTTATGCATGTTTTATGTGATAAGATTATGTTATGGTTCTTGGGCATTGTCATGAAGATGGGCGGTTCTGGGATAAACTAAGTGCAGCTGAGCCCGATATAGCTCTCCAATGCATTGGGTAACGCGAAGGAGTGAAACGTTAAGGTTTCTCCGAAGAGATTTAGGGAAAATACTGTGATGGGTATTCCAAACGTAACCAAGTGGGTTACTCCATACGTAAGAATGTTATGAATGCCTCAAGTAACCTTTATGTCATATGATTTCTATTATTTATTCATGATTTTATGAGGTATGTTAAAGTGCTTATGTTTTATGGGTAAAGTATGCTTTCATTCTTATGTATACATGTACACATGTTTCCTTTCCATATTTTTATATCCCTTACTGAGCTTTTTATGCTCATCCCATGTTTTTGAAATGTTTTTCACAGGTCAAGGGAAGGGTACATGATGTGATGATAGTGTCAAGGATGTGTCAAGAAAGAATCCATGTTTTATTTTAAATATGTTTCCGTTGATGGGAAGAATGAATACTGTCTTTTATGTAACCACTTTGTTTAAATGTGGAATGTAATGCAAGTTTCATGATCTAATTCTCTAAAAATCTAAACCTGAAAAGATCCTCAATGTGTAATCTTGTAATAACTCAAGATTAAGTAAGGTTTAAGGCTGGGGCCTTATAGTTGGTATCAGAGGCCGGTTTAGATAACTTTAGAGGTTAGGGTATTCTTTAAGCACAAGTGACATTACCATAATGGTTAGGATTTCAGAAAGAGCCCTAGTTTTAGATAAAGTGAATGAGTAAGTATATAATAGTGTTTATCTTCCTCATTATTACATGATGGTTATGTTGATATACTCACACTGACCTTTTTGGTTTTAGTAAATGGCTGGATCTAGTAGGCACCAAAGTGACAATGGGTTTGAAGGAAACTGTGGTGGTTCTCTGATTAAGAGACTGGATGAGATGGGGGATTCAATGAGGTATCTCATGGTTGCTCTAAACCAACTATCTGGAGACATGATTGACCACCTAAATCTTGGTGATTTCTCTAAGGCATCATATATGCGAGAAACAAATCCCTACGGAAGTACATGTAATAATCATAAAGGTATGTGTGTTCAAAAACCTATGTGTCAAAGATGTGGAAAGAAACACATAGTAAAATGTTTCAAATGGATAGAAATATGCTATAGATGTGGAAATGAAGGTCATAAAGCGAGAACCTGCCATGGAAAAAGGAAGCATCCAGTTGACTCGAGGAAAGGGAAAGAAGTTCTTTCTGAGGGATCAATTGAATGTTTTAAATGTGGCGTGCATGGTCATTATGCAAACACATGTCCTATGAAGAAGTTTCGTGAATGGGATCACCAAGAGCGTACAAATGTTCATTTACCAATACCTAATGCCATTCCGATTGAGGATGAAGAAACCGACAATGTCCAATCAAAGGTATGTATTATTTCATGTCTATTGTTTTCCTATTTTGGAATCGTAGGATATGATTCGTGATTTTTTTGTAGGAAAGAGGTATTTCGGAATAAGTTGGAAAGGAATGGTTAATGGATAATGAAGAATGTTGAATGAGTAAGATGTCAACATATAAGGGCTTCAAGAGTAATGGTGAAATTCTTATGAGTATTAAGTCTCTTTTGATGATGGGTTTACATTAGAATACTTTTTATATTATGTGTAACGCTGATGTTTAATATATGCAAATTTTATTCAAGGAATAGTTATCTATTATTTTGTGGACATAGTTATAAAGAACCATTTGGGGTTATATGATCCTTGCTTTTGAGGTTAAATTATGTTCTGTTTATTTTTGATGATTTTATCCCTTTTTGGGTAATGATTTGAGAATTATATAGTTTTGGATAAAGGACAACATGCAGACTGTGTAACTACCCGTTGCGTCGGACAAAGCTGCGGGAATCGAACCCACAACCAAAGTGCGACTGGTATTTATCGCCTACCACTGGACTACGTGAAGTCCCTGGTTAGTTTGACTGATCTTTTTAGTTATATGATTTTATTAATTAATAGTATGTTGATTTTGGGTTATTTATGAAAATAATTAACCTATCATGGAGGATATGTGATTAGGTTAATTACTTTTCAATACGAGACTTTTAGAGCAACTGATTTTATTTGGAGATAAATGTTACGATTTAACTTGGAAGAATATGTGACTAAATCCCACAAATATTTGGGTTTCAATCTTAGTTTGGTTTACATTGAATATTTTTATGGACAAATTGATTATAGAATGGTCCTCGTTGAACTTTGGGTTTTGTTGGACAAATTTTGGAGATTAAGAATAGATTTTATTTTTATATAGCGTTATCCTTTTCTGGATTATCTGATCTTGTACTAACCTTTTTGGTTTTGGTTTTGGTTAAAGTCTAAAGACATGTGATGTATATATTTCTCTTTGGTGGATTAATTGATTCTCTAGAAGTTGATTATAGTACTCTTAATGCGAACAAGTCTTCCTAAATACTCGTCTTTTGGAGAAAATATGAGTTTGATTAAGGAATCTAGTAAAAGTTGAAAGTCAACATGATAAGTGATTATGTTTCCTTATGAATAAATTCTTCAATAAAAAGTAACTTAAAACAAAAATGTTTTCTATTAACTTTTCCTACTGCGGAATCAAATCCCGTTTAACCCATTACAAGTTTGTGATTTTCTTGTGGTTAACTTTCTCCGAAACATGTTTTCTATCACTCTCCATCAGAACATGACCCTTTGTTTTCTCCTCCATGTCCATTTTTTCATACTTGGAATCCTATTATGGGTTAACTCGGGTGACCTTTGTACTTATCTTTCTTTATTTTTAAAGTGATTGTTTTACCGACTCTTGTTCCGATGTGGGACTTTCAAGGATGTTTCCAAGCTCAAGTTTAAAAATTGCAAGGACGCAATTCCCAAAAGGGGGGAAGGATATAACACCCCAGGTAAATAAAGAATTTGAAATTTTTATATTTATCCATATTTGGGAATAAAATATTAATATGACTTTAAAGGGGACGCTATGCTCGATGGCATAACCAACACGCAACAACGAGTTTCTTGGGAATCTTACGTTGCACTCTAATAATAAAATAATATTATTTTAAATGGTAGTTAACATTTAGCCGTTGTATTGGCGGGAATGGATAGAAATATCTAAAATATGATTATATATGTTTTTAAATGTTTTTACATTTATCCAATAAAAGATAAAGGCTTAAAATACAGAAAGAATTCAATTTTAGGCGTATATTCCCTAGTTTTCAATAAAGGTTCACTTATCACCTTTTGATGGAGAACCGTCATTAAATATAGTTTTGTTCACTCTTATACATTCTATTGGACCAAATAAAACTCTTCTTATGAATTGGGACATCAAAATTTACTTTGTGTAAATTTTTGGTATCTTTCTGATAATGTTCATTTTTAATGAATAATGTAAAATGTTGTATTTTAATTCAAAACCTCTTTTTAATATAATTTATTTATATGATTAGATTATATTTTTAATTGGTTTTAAAGTGAAATTAGAATATATTTTTACCATTAAATCCAATATTGGTCATTGGAAATAATTTCACTTTGAAATCAGACTTAAACTAGTGTCAATCTTTTGATACTTATTGTTTCATAAGAACATTCTATTTGCTCTGACAACGGGAATGAATTATTAAATTAATTAATGTGACTTATATGTTTTTAATTTTGTAAAATAGACTTCATTTTTGAATTCGGAATATCAAATATAGCTTAGGTTGAATTTTTGGGATTTTTCTGAAAAATTTCAATTTTTGATGAATAGTGAAACCACTAAGTGGTACTTATAAAAACTGATTTTTCCATTAAAATGAAATTTTGCCATTTTTGTGTTTTGAATATCAAAAATCCGACATACATGGTTGTCATTAAGAAGTAAAATGTGGTTCATTGGGATAAAAATAATTTTTTGTTGAATAGTATCTTATTATGTTTTTAATCGCGATTAGAGGTAATTAGTGTAGTTTATGGTAAGAATAATGTTTTAATAAAATTAAATGACCTAGACACATGTACTACCCTCATTGGATGTGTCATGGCCGACCAATAAAATCCATGGGTCAACTTGGGGACCCCATGGAGCCACTTTGGTTGGGAAATGACATAAATATCTTTTTATTTAATGATAAAGTAAAAATCACACAAACATGCGATGTTTTACTAAAACAATTTTTACATGGGGTTATACAAGTCCTATTATTGAATATAAATAGTCAATGTAAAGAAAAAAGATTTACTACATCATAGTATTTTTTTATAATTTTTATAAATTAAATAAATTAAATTATTTATGACATCATGATGATGCAGCGATGACCTCGTTATTTAACGATTTAAATAAAATGGAAAGATAATGTAATATCTAAGACCTAAATATGTCCAATACATACTTTATGAGTGGATTTAGAACCCTTATCACCTTATCCTATAAATACATCAATTTGGGACCTTTAAAATTCGAAACGCTTTTGAAAAAAAAGTAACATTTTGTAGATTTACAAGAGTGCCCCTCCTCTCCTCTTATAAATGGCCCCCAACTCTACCTCCATACCCACACTCCCAATGCCTTTGAATCGGCAAACCCCTGCCCATTTTGTCTCTCCACTTACCTCTCTTACTCCTTGAAGCCTCACTTTGGGCATAAGTCTTCTCAAGTAAGCCTTTGAGCACAAACCAAAAAGAGTTACCCGATTTTAAGGTAATGTCTTCACTTGTGTCATTTTTTTTATTTTGCTTCTCCAACCCGCTAAACTGTTTTTATTAATTTATTTTGTAACAAATACAGTATCTTCAATACACTAGGATGTTTTTATAATAATTATTCGAGCTACACTTACACACACCTACATCTAATGGTTAAAGAACATACTGTTTCCGTGGATGGCGAATTTCTGCCTCCCGAAACGATGATTGTTCAACATTCTTCTAAAACCTTCAAAGGTAGAAATTATGATGACACTATATTTATATATGATATATAATATGTTTATTTTTTACTTAATCTTCTTTATTTTTCATTTATGGAGAACCTTTATGGTTTCCATTATGGGTAAACGTGATATCTTCATTTAAGGAAGTGCGGACTACCGCCCCCTCAAAGTGATTTGATTCGTTAATACCATATGTGGTACGTTTAAAGGATATATTTAATTATATTATATATGATAACATACTGGAATTAAAATACTATTATGTATAATTATGTTTTAATTCCATTAAATATGAAATAGAAATGGAAGTAGCGTTCATGCGTACGTATGGCTTACCGTCTCCATGAACGGTACATTTCATTTCTTTTCTCAAAATGTTATGTAATATTATAAGTACATATATATAATGGATATATATGTAATATATTACATATAAATTATTTATATCATTCTGGAATTATAAAATATATATATCTCTCTCATTTTGTTTTAATTCCATTAATATGACAAAAAAATGAAAGTAGCGTTCATGCGTACGTACGGCCTTCTGTCTCCATGGACGGTGCTTTTCGTTTTTTTATCTCCAAATGATATGGAATAGTATAAAATTAATATTTACTGGATATATGTGATATTTTAATCATTAATACTATTTTGGAAATTATTTACTTATAACTACATGGGAAATCTTTTTTCAAACAAGTTCATTTTTGACACATGTACCAAACATCGGCAAAAACGTCTGATATGAACTAACATTAATAAACAATTATTATAACATTATAATATGTTATATAAACTGAATAATAATCTCTAAAGGAGGTACTTAGGCAATTATTAATTGACCAATGTTTATTATTCAGGAGTATAAAGAAACGAACAAGACAAGTTGGACTTGAGGTAAGGGATCATACTCCTCTCGTTCTTTTTAAGTATACTCTTTTATGTAATTCCTTCTAAGCACATCTTTCTTGTGATTGGGATGTTATTTTATATTACTCTTATTGTAATTTTTATATTCATATGATGAGATACCCTATTCTCTCTCATCAATCCATTTTGGAAGTTTTGAGTGGCGCCGTTAGGCTGCCGAATTTTCGTAAGAGATCTAACCTCTCTCTTTCTCTTTATGTACTCTCCCTTATGTCACTTCTTTTAAGATCCTATTTTTTTATGATGGGGGTGTCCTTTTATATTCCTCTTGCTGTACATTTTATTTTAATTTGATGAGATACCCTATTTGATCTCATCAATCCATTTTTGTAAGTTTTAAGTGGCGCCGTTAGGCTGCCGAGTTTTCGTAAGGGATTTTTCATCTCACTTTTATTCCTGTGATATTTATGCTACATTTGCCAAAATTTCCTTTGAGATGTGTATGAACTGACCATTATTTTACTCATTGTTTAATATTATTTCATTTATGAGTATTTACATCAATGTTGTATTGTCCTTCTTTCACGGGGTGTATGTTTCGAAAGATACCCATGTCGGTAAGGGAACCTTTCACCCTCCACTTTTTAAAAGACTTATTTTGTTGGGTCTTTTAATTTACATATTGTTATGTTGGTATATGTTCTCATATATCCTTATTGATGTAAATTTTATTTCCAAGTGATGAGATACCCTTTTTTGATGTGACACCGTTAGGCTGTCTGGGGAACTTCTTAACCCAATTTCGATTTCTTTGGGTTCATCATGTAGTTATTGAATATGTCATCCTTTGATATGTGTGAATGACCTTTGATTATTTTACACTTAATATCCACTTATATTTGGTGTATTAGTTTGTCACACATAATTATGTAATCGATTTATCCTTAAACCAAGGATATCGTCTTTGTAAGATACTTCGTCTCAATCTCCTTTCATTGAGACATATTCTGTTTTATACACAACCTTCTTTTATACGGTGTATAAACCCCTTTGACTTTTAAGTTTATTCAAAAGGAATATTTTTATACGAAGTGTTTATTAAATGACAAAAGGGAATTTTATTGTCATACTTATGCAGCGACAACGACTTCTCTGCTACCGTGACCATTATTTGAGTTTCGACTTCCTCTAGAAGCCCTACCATCTTTTTAAAAGAAAAATAAATACCATGTTTTAATTTTCTTTTTATTTTGGTATTGAAAATGGTTTTCATAATGTATTTATATCAATGTGTTGTATTGATATTTTGTTATTGAATGGTGGAAATGTTTTGTTTCCTTTATGCATGTTTTATGTGATAAGATTATGTTATGGTTCTTGGGCATTGTTATGAAGACGGGTGGTTCCGTGATAAACTAAGGTCGGGTGAGCTCGATATAGCTCTCCAATGCATTGGGTAATGCGAAGCAGTGAAATGTCAAGGTTTCTCCGAAGAGATTTAGGGAATATAATTTGATGGGTATTCCAAACGTAACAAAGAGGGTTACTCCCTACGTAAGAATGTTATGAATGCCTCAAGTTACCTTTATGTCATATGATTTCTATGATTTATTCATTATTTTATGAGGTATGTTAAAGTTCTTATGCTTTATGGGTAAAGTATGATTTCATTCTAATGTATACATGTACCCATGTTTCCTTTCTATTTTATTATATCCCTTACTGAGCTTTTTATGTTCATCCTAAGTTTTTGAAATGTTTTTCACAGGTCAAGGGAAGGGTACATGATGTGATGATAGTTTCAAGGATGTGTCAACAAAGAATCCATGTTTTATTTTAAATATGTTTTTGTTGATGGGAAGAATGAATACAGTCTTTTCTGTAACCACTTTGTTTAAATGTGGAATGCAATTCATGTTTCATGATCTAATTCTTTAAAACTCTAAACCTGAAAAGATCCTCAATGTGTAATCTTGTAATAACTCAAGATTAAGTAAGGTTTAAGGCTGGGGCCTTATAAGAAAACCATTGTTAGTTTTGGTATCATATCATTAAAACCATTTCTTGAACTATGTGTGACTTGATTCTTAACAACACATGGTGTATAGTGATTCCCAAATCATTAACCCCAGGTCCAATCACAATGAATATTCATAAAAGTTACTCTACCATACAAAAAGTAAGGCTTTCCTAGGAACATACTTCTTCATGAATTATGTGTGGCTCAATTCCTATCATCATAATATATATAGTGATTCCCATATCTCTAGTCATGGTCCCAGTTATAACAATCATCAAAAAACCTCCCACGTCCACGTAGGGATTAGACCTGCGTAGAGAGTTTCCCATTAAAGAACAAAAAATAGAATGATTCCTATCATGAAATGATATTCATTGATACCTATATATACAATACTAATCTCAGCTATAATAACTAAATAAAAATTCACCCCAACTACAGAGGGACTAAGCCATTCAAGACCATTTTTTCTTGCATATGAGTCGGATCTATGAGAAGAATATTTTGCATGTAATATATCTTGCTCAATTTTTAATTTATGTTCCCAAATCCTTAATTTATGACGTCTAACTAAAAGGAAAACGTCTTGGTCACATGAAATAAAAACTGTACAAAAAACACTTCCTTTCTAAATGTCATTAAACTGCAAAGACAATATCCTTACTAAAATATGTTAAAATACACCTATGAAGTTACGTACCAACTACATGATGTTAAAATATATATACCATCATCCATTATCATCCTTTATCAAAGGAACACAACTTTATTTCCCCATAAATACATAGTATAGGTTTATTTGTCCCTCTTTCAAGCACCTCAGTTCATAAATCTGACTTCATGTCTCAAGAACCTCAATATTCCACAAATATTTCATATCCATTAAAAATAAAGATACCTATATTCAAGGGACCATTTTTGTAACTATTCATGCATGCCTACGGATCCTGTAATTGCCCATATTTCCATCAACCACTAGTGTCACTCTATAAAAACAGGAATTTTATCTTTGTGGTCCTTAATGTTGATGTGGTAGAACAAAGAACCTTCATGTGTTCTAGGCCATTACCATTATGATTTTCTTTTATCATTACACATAACATGAGAACATAATGAAATTATTTACATCATTTTCACCTATCTCTTTAAAGGATGTTGGAGTAATATTTATTTTGGGAGTCATAATTGGGCTCTTTTGTAACATCCACCATTTTAGTACAATGTGCATCATGAACATAGACTACCTTCATATTGTTCATATCTATGTGACCTTAAAAATTAGCCTATAATGCCCCTATCAAAAGACCATGATCTACTAGTGAATGTGTGAAAAAACATTTCATGTTCAAAACATACCAAGGTAGTCCTTAAGAAAATTCATGTATTAAATTTTTTAAGTCATCATATCCAAATATTAGGAAAAATGTGGTGAAAATAAATATGGAATAAATTTCAAAGGGATTATACTATACCACTAGTAAAATTTAGGCTACACCCACTAGAAACTCTAGTTTAGGAAAATGTCAGAGTAATTATTTTTAAAATATCCTCACCATGAGAATATGTTTTCTAGGAATTGAAAACAAATTACGCTGCTCGAAAACTTCATAGATATTAATAATTCCAAAATTCACGCATCATTATTTGAGCACCATGATTCACTATAAACCATCCATCAACCCTAAAAAAGATACCTAGTTTCAAGGTACCAAATGTTTGACAATGAATGTATGCCTATGGATTATATCTATTCTACTATGTGAGTGAACAAAAAGGATCACTCTAAAAAGGTATTTGGGATCCCTGTTATACCTAATTTTATTATAGACGAACTCATCACCTCCTTTTATTTTAAGCCAATCCCATTATGATTTTCCCATACCATCCTCCTAACTTGAGCACTTTGGACCATTATTTACAATCCTCACACCATACTATCTAAGAATATTAAATATCCAAACATTAGGTCAAAAAAAAAAATTATCCGTTCTCATAGTAGGAATGTGACACTCCATTCCAGAACCATTGATAAGCCACACCTAGAGACTAAAAACCACTTGACATAGGTCTTGAGCTTTGTGATTATGAGTTAAACTTCCTTAGGGTTTTGGAACCCTTCTTGGATAGCTTTCCCCCATACCCAACCTCATCATCTGAACATTTTTTTCTTCATAAATATTTCATGGCCCTCATAAAGGATTAGAGAACAAATTTTATTTACCATTCTATAGACACGTAAAAAATTTTACATACCAATTAAAAGAATATCCTCCATTAAATAAAGATCCCAATAATTGTGATCTTTTGGAACATTGTGATAGAATCTGGGACCTCAGGTTGTTATGTGACATTCTCAAATTTGGGCCCAATTCCATATTAACTACCTCAAACTTATGGGTTTTGAATTATATCACCCATATTCCAACTATCATGTTGGACATTTTTTCCATACTATTTCTCCCACATCTAATATTAACAACATAAATCATCAACAAAACTTGGAAATAAGTAGATTCAAAACTATTTTAAAATTTTTCTAATTCATAATGGATTTGAACTACAAACCAAAAGAATCTACCCTTTATAGGAATGGTGATATAATCCTCATGATCATTAGAAACTCCATGGAATAACTTATAATAGTACTCTGCTTTATTCATTCCATTCATATTTTCACCAAATCCAACAATAATCAATCAATTCATAAAAGTAATATATTAAACATCATGGAATCCTATGGTCCACGATAATAGACCATAAACTATATTGATAGATATTTTAAGCTAAAAGACCCCAAACTAATGTGAATGAATGTTAGAGCTAAAGGACACAAAACTAAAGTTATAAAAGGAATTATAAATAAGACCCTAAACTGTAACACAACCTAAATTTTTTCAATAATAATATTAATTCTTATAAGGCATATCATATAGACCAAGAAAAATTCAAACTATTCTCACCAAGCATATCATAATTAGTAAATGATATAGAGATATACATCTAGGACATATATTCTACCCAAATTATCTTTCTGTGAATGAAGTAATATCAAAACAGATGGAATATACTTATAAATGAAGAATCTCATGTTTTTGTAAGTTCATGGGAATTTATCATGAAAAATATTTTAAGATTTAAACATTCAAATACTGGCATTCATGTTTACATGGTATTATAAAAAGGATGGGTATCATCGGAGATTCAAATATCATCGATTTATTGAAGTTTCATGAACATCATGAATGAATGAAAACTGTACAACAACCTGAAAGGTTAAAAAAAAAATCCATTAATTGATATAATGAAATAGGATGAATCGCTACTTTTTTGAGTCTCTCCAGGAATCTCTTCAAAAATAGCATGTCATCAACTGAACTATAATAATATTCAATCGACTAAGATGGACAATTTGGAAAGAGTCTGGAGATAAGGTTGAATTCAATATTGAAGTGTCACCCCAACTCTTTTTCTTCTTCCCGGAGATCGAGGGTCTCAACTAATGAAATCAGCTACACAATTTTTTCTGAGCAGTTTCTAATGAAGAAGTTGATGTCGATAGGTTAGAACATTCAAAAACTATTATTTCCTCATATCAACATATATGTATGCTCCAACCATCCATCTAGACCTGAAAATTATATATAAATGAGAGAATTTTCTCCAATTTCCCTAAATAATCCATCATATTCTCAATAAAGGGAGCCTCATCATCATGATCAGACAAGAACCTCTCTTTGGGGGAAAAATATTTTCTATTCAGGATAATTTGTCTCATGATTTTTTAAAGTGGTTGGTGATTATATACATCCACCCCAAGTAATCAAATAATTGATTAAGGTGTTCCCCTTGGTCACAAAATGTTTCTAGAGGAGTCTTAGTAAAAAAGGCAGGAATCTACTTTCAGATCATCCTATGTCGTATTCAGTATTCTATGGCTTCCGAAGAACAAAGATAAGATGTCTCGTATATTCTTTCCTCAACAGAGGCACCACCCATTATGTGTTCTCTAGGGATTATTTCCTTGATTTATGTTTTACCACTATTAGGTTAGTCATCTCTAGGATGACAGAACTATTTAAAATGCTCTCCCATGTCCCAAATCAACTCCACCATTAATATGGACTGAGGGTTAAGTGTGGAAAATGGGTTTTCCTTAAGACAAACCAGTCATCTTTTCACAAATATTGGGTGGGATTCTACCCAATATTGGGAATAATCCAAATAAAATAAGGAGATAGAATTATCATACAAAATAATATTATCATTAATAGTGTCTCAACATGCCAACATTTTTCAAAACTAGAATATGATCTCGAGGTGTCTCTATTCTTGAATAATGTCCAAAGGAAGAGGTTAAACCCTTTGGGTGTAACAAAAATGATGAGAAAAATGATAGCATTTATATGGATCACAAATAATCATATCATCCTCCCTTACTGCCAGAACCTCATCCTGAAGAGAAATATTTTCTGTCCTTTTATCAAGTGAGATACCACCATTTTCAATTTTTATCCCATTCAGTGTAGGATTAGGGGTGAAATAAAAGAACTCTAATCAACTGAAAACATCCGTAATCTCATTGATGCCTAGTGACATAGCCCGAACACTAGTTATGTTCATCAATTTCATATGTGATAACATACTGAGGATCTTCCTTATATTGTAGTGTTCATAGAAATGGAAATGGTCCCCTATACGGGCTAATATTAACTAGAAAGTAACATTGAGCATCTAAGGGATGATTCCACAAAAAAAAAATTCACATGGTAGGTAATGTTGTGAAAGGGGAAGCATTTCCATATTAAGGTGTCATCCATCCACTATTTTTGCTCCCATTTCCATTATACTTACTTGGATTCCTATATTTGCATGCAGAACTGGTAAAATACACTCATTCAAGAACATGACCATAAAACCCATCATCCAAAATCATAGTGAGATCCCTTGATTCACTTTGTATCCATATTAAGTTTAATCCCAAGCATCCAAAATGTCTCAATTCTATATGTAACAACCAAAAACCATCTGGGAAGGGAACCTATGGGGCTGTATAGTAGTCTGCCTAGCTCTACATAGATTAAGAAAAAATTTCATGCAATATATAAAATAAATAATTACTCACATAGTCAAATAGATTCATAACATTTCCTTCACAATTATATTCATATACATCACCAATAATATGGCGTGCAAAGGGAAATCCCAACCATCTATGGTAGGAAAGAGTTCATTAAACATATCTCTGATAAGGGGTATCCCATCCAACTAATGGATATCCCATTGACTATTTCTAACCTCTCAATGGGATGGATTAATTGAGTTGGATCCAAAGAAAAATGAATTAACTATTCTTTAATAATATTTAGTTGATGATTAATAGTAAAATGGGGAACATATATTTCTTCATAAAGTTAGACCACATATAAGTGGTCAAGAAACTATAAACACCTTTTATTACCCAAAAGGACCACCCCCATTCCTCAGAAAAGTTACCCCAAGGACATCTATCTTATTTCGAGCTCCATCCACATTGTTGGGTAGTTCATGAAAGAGATGAATATAGTTTAATATCTCTATGGAATGGGTTTTTGAGGGAAACTACAGTTTTCCACACCCAATAGAAAGTTTTTCAACATATTATGAAACCCTTTGGTTCGAGTTGTGACTATTCATCCATCCTCATCAATTGTCATCTAAATACCGTCAATGTAAGTTGACACATAGAAATATGGGATATTGTAGTTTGAATAAGGAATGACAATATCATCTAGAAATCAAAACCCATATATATATATGAATTTGATGTGATAATGGATAATATATTAACTCAAAAGGAACAATCCATTTTAGAACCTCATTTTCATAATTCATGCGGTATTTATGGTCAAAATTGTTTTTTGTAGAAATCATAATTCATTAATTATATATAGTAGATGAAATATAATGTGATATGGAATCCAAATTAAAAAATTATGTGGAATATATTAGAAAAATGAAATAAAATATTCTAAAAATAAATACATAAAGAACCATATACTTCATGAAAATCTCACGATTTAGTATGGAATTCATGATTTCACAAATTATTATTGATGTACCTTTCTCTAAAAGTTCTCACAGACTACATTTACCTGTAGAATAGCATGAATCCACATGACCCCCAATAAGTATCATGATCACATGACCATGAAATGGTTATTCGAGTTGTAAAATAGTAGAAAAGGATCACATGATTGAGCTAGCACATCTCTCGAGACATTCAATGTACGTCATTCATCCATATGATTGATGTTTAACCAATTACAAAAATATATTTTGTGTTTTATTCAAAAATGTTCCCAATAAAAATAATTTTTTGCGAATTACTTCTCATGGGATGGTCTCACGAACAGATCTCTAGATTGATTCTTGAAAAACGGTCTGGAAAAAGGGTTTTGTGATCGAGTTAGGGAATAAGAGCTCCAAGAAGTGTATTTTTCAGTGAATGATACAATCTATACTATCCTTTCTATAGATAATATTTATGAATACCAAACATCAACTAGTAGACTAGATGTCACCCAAAGACACTTATTGGAAATAGAACTAAATCCACAAGAAGGTATTTACATTTCTCATAAGTGATCCCTTTTCCTTGTGTACGTTTATCATGATTGGGAACTTATTGACACCAAGAAAATGAGAATATCCAAATCCATAAAAGTTGAAAAAACATGAATATGGGTATTGTTTTTCCAACAATGAAAAGTATGAAAAGGATCCCAGAACATGTAGATCATGTGAACCCCCTGAAGGCACGTGATCATGAGACCTTAAGAAGGTAACACAAAAGAGACATGCATAGTGCATAAACTATGCTATATCCCAAATATCCCTTTTACAAGTAATTATTCTCATTCTGATGATCCCCATACAATTAGTGATCATGTGATGACTTCCAGATGAGCACTTCTAGGTCATGCCAATCATCATGTGGTAAAAAGATAAAAAGGAATCCAAAATCCTTAGAAAAGTTGTAGGAAAATATTCAAAATAATGGATCCCCTTATAGTCATAAAACTCACATGACAAACCTATGTAGCTCATGAGACATCGTGGAATCCCAGATGACATGTCCTCCAGGCCGTGCAGGAGCCCTCATGTTTTTCACCCCATCATGTGAAAGGTGAATATGTTTCCAAGTGGTCTCACACTCCAATTTTTTCTCTAAAAATAAACGAAATGCTTTGACCCATGATAATTCTCTCACATAACCATAAGACTTTTTATGTATCTCGTGACACAACAATGATTGGGATAATTATTTTTCCCATTAGCACTCAAAAAAAACCCAAGACCCCAAGCCCTTGTAAAATAAACAATGAAAGATAAAGGGAGAAATCTGAGAGTATCTAGTGGTTGTAAAACTCAAGAGACACACCCACAAGGGTTCAAAAGACACAATAATCCTACACCGATAAGTCACCCTTACCATGTGAATGGATTCAGACAATTTAAAACAGTCTAGAACTCCCCCTTCACATCCATATTGAAAAAATGGGGTTTTCCCTGAAATGATAATGTGTCACCATAGGAATATTTCTTTGGTCACACAGTGTATCACTAGTGGGTACGATTGTTTTCTTCGACAAAACTATGGAAGATCATATTATCCCCATGACTTCGAAAAATGAATGATTCGAAATAAAATATAGAAGGTGGGAGTCTCTTATGGTTTTAAACATCATTTGACATGCTTTTACCCTCCACAGGGCCCCCAAAAAGACATTCATCATGATGACATGATCTTGTGAAATCCCCCTGGAAATCCATCCTTGTTTTATGAAATTTCCCAAAAAAATTTCATATGTTCACATAAAGTCCTTTTAGTAGGTTCCCTAATCTTGTAAATGCCCTTGAAAAAATTGGCCTGATAATATGGAAGTCCATTTGCATGCCATCATGATTAGTAAAGACCCCATTAGATGGATATAATCCAATAAAGGTTGAATTGAATGAATGTTTTTTTGGTTATTTAAAATCATGTGATGGCCCAATATCGACCTATGATAAGACCTCATGAGAAGGTGTGAAATCAAATCCCTCCACCAACTCCAGCCTGGATTTATGTGATATGCACCACACTAGGAGGTGAATAATTGGTTTAGTGAGGCCTATAAATCTCACACCAAATCATCAAAGATTCATAATTGGATCCTTAAAATGGAACATCTAGGTACCAATTTCAATTTCTAAAAGTCACTAAACTCATGACAAGAAATATTATCCATCAGGTCTAATCTAGGAAACAACTAGAATGATCTTTAATCTTTCATAACAACATCACATGATCACTCATAAATTATGTGAAGAACTTTTGGACGGTTAAATGAAGGAAATAAAAAATATTTCACAAATCATGCTAGGATTAAAATAATCTAACACTAGAACATCAAATCTAAATGTAATAAAATGATGGAACAAAGTCAAAAGATGAGGGGAAAATTCGAAGAATATATATTTTTATCCTTATGTTCTTTTCATGAACCACCTAGGTTTTGCGACAACACCAGTACATGTCTCCTCGATCACATGATGATCCATTATTATACTATTTGGATCATGCACGGTCCCCATCACTTGTCATGTAATGTAACATGGATCCCCATCGAGATTTACAACCCATGTTTCTTAAAACCAACCATAATCATTATCCATACCTTGAAATGTAGTTTATATATGTCACTCTGATCATACAGGGACACCAGTATGTCTCCAATAAGTCTCAAGTTAGTAATAGGACATGTCAACCAACTCTGATGATGTCCTTTAGAGAAGACATCCAGTTCTCTTGACATCATAATGATATTTCAACTTACAAGACAAAAAAATATCATGACTTCATTTGGGTATGTCAGATAGCTCTCAAGATATCCCCTGGATATGACATCCAATTTTAATAATGTAACTAAAAAAAGTCATCAAATACATGTCACACCCTTTGAGAGATGTCACACTAACTCTCATGATGCACCCATGCATGCCAAATATTTTTCAGGACGACACCATGGAAATTCAACAAGATTAGGTGATTCCCTCCAATAAAATATGTTAAAATGATTCTATGGATTTCACGGTAAATCTTCTTGGTCTTGTGATGTCCTTCGGACAAGTTAGCCATGGTAATGCAAAAGCCTATAGAGATTCCATCCAAATTATGTGATATCCTTCAAACAAGGAAACTGGACATGTGATTGAATTTTATCATGTCAATTAGAAATCCTTCATCATGTCAAGAAAACAATCAAGGAATGAAATGTAGATAATCAACATATGTTAGGAAAACAAATAGGCCAGGTCAAACAGACATCTTAGGACATCATAACCATGTCCGGTCTACAGAAAATGGAAACCACGTTGTGTAAGCCCTGGTTAATGGTATATTCTGATATGTCCCAAATATGATGGAAACCTCAGAGTTTAATCGTCAACCAGTGCCATAATATTATATTTCTCACATAAAAAAACCTCAATGTGTAATCTCTGACTGAATGAACTATGATAAATCTGATTCCATCCATAACTAGGATACGTAGTATGCATTCCCAAGGCCTGATCTCCATATTAAGTCATCAAAGGGAAGTCTCAACACATAATTCGTATATCTATATGAAGTGAGGATAGTAATTTAATATCCCTTCATTCTCACAATAAACATAGAACAAGTGGGATTAGGGAGTATCAATAATCATGTCATTCTTTTCATAAGTTGTTATACATACAAGGGAAACATTAGTGTGTAAGCCCTAATCAGTAGAATAATATGATTTCACCCACAAATATTTTAAACCTTAGGGAGTAAAGCCTAATCAGAAGCATAATGTGATCTGTCCTACATAAAAGGGAGGCCTCATTTTGTAAGCCCCGATTGAATGAACATTGAGGACTTTGATTCCTACCATAACCATAATACCTAGGATGCCTTCGTAAAGCTTGATTTCCATTTTAAACCTCAAAAGTCTAGTCCCGTCACAAAATTCCTTCTAATATAATAAGTGAGACTAGTTGTTTATTATCCCTTGTTTTTTATACTGAGAATAGATCCCATGGGCTTAGGGGGGCTGTAATGAGCTTATCATTCACATCATAATCCTATATCAAGACCAAGGAAACCTCTTTGTGTAAGTCTTGATCTTCATCATAATATGATATGTCCTACATAAAAGGAAAGCCTCAAGATATATGACCTAGTTGAATGATCTATGATGACTCTGATTCATTCTATAACTAAGATACGTTGGACTCCTTCCGAAGTCACATGCTTAACTAGGAATCCAATTCAGTGTAATCCCATAACGTCCCCAATATTCTAACACCCAAGACCCAATCTCTACCATACGGCGATCATACCACCTTATCCACTCAAAGATTAAGAACTCATATGAACATTGATGACATTGATTCATAAAACAATTAGGACACATCTAATGTCTTCCAAAGGCTCAATCATTATATTAAACATCCAATGGTATGTTCCATCACATAATACCTACATCCATATGTTAAAAGGATGATTATATACATTCCATTATATCCAACATTGTGCATAGATAATGTTGTCTTAGGGAATCCCAATGATCACCTTATTAGCATCATGAATCTCCACCAGCTAGTGTACTATCAATCTTTTAGCCCTGATCAGTGGAATGATATAAATACCCAACATACAAGGGTATCTACATTGGGAAAAGTCCCAAGGGTGTGAATTTACTTTGATAACATTGATTACTTCCATAAATTAGATACATACGATTCCTCCTTGATGTTTTAGGTATATAAATATTTATTAGTGCCCACATATATTTTCGTTACATATGAAATTAAACTGTGCGGGCATTAATGCCCTATGAGGTTTCTAATTCTTCTTTTAAAATAGTATACATAGGATGTCTCGTAATGGCTCAATCACATCCTCAAAATATTAACCACTTCCCTGGATAAAAACAAACTCTACAGTTCCTAGTTATACAAGTTAAATAATAATAATATAACCGCCAAAGGGAAATAGTGGAAGAACCTCATATACGTAAAAATGGATTCACCAACAAGACCCCCCTCTCATATTTTTTCATATAAAGAGATTTGAAGAATGGTCATATTGTTTGGGTAACCTTCCATGTATCATGATTAGTATGTGATTCATGAACATGTCATAAATATATAAGAGAGTCTATAAGTTGGAACCAGTTCCCCCTAAAAGGTTGTGATGAGGCTAACCTCACATCCTCTTGAGCAATGTTTGTTGCTAAGCGCCACTGGGTTTGAAACCCCAACTATCTACCTTAATTTTTAAATTATGTTGGCACCTAGTTATTGATGTGGAAACCGTTGGGAGATTTTATGTATGATTAAAAATAGTGAGCCTAATATGATTGATTTTAAAAAATAAAAATAAAAAAACCACTCAATCAAACATCAAGACAAAATCCACCCACATCATTTCATGGATGTAACCTGAAACCTTCCATTGATTTTTTCCCATTATTTAACCAAAATATGAGTAGTTTTATATATTTTATATGGTGAGGAACCAAAAAATCTAAATAATACCATTGGTGATGTATAATTGAGTAATGTTCATAATTAATAGAACTTAAAACCTTAAAATATAATATATGTTATGGGGGATTTATTAACGGATTATTAAATAAATCAAATAACACCAAAAATTGATTATTTTAAAGGGAACCCTATTTTTAGTCATGGATTCACATTATATTATTTGTTACATCAATTTTGGGATATTATTATGTCATATAGGTACCATATATTTAAATTTAGAAACCCAGGTAATGATAGAATAAATCATTTTAATATGTATTAGTATTCTGAAATAATGTAGTAATATTCATTACAAATATATAATGTAAATATGAAAATAAAAAATGAATTGGTTTTATAAAACTCAGTCCTTATAATATTTTACATATATTTTAATTTTAAAATTATAAAATTTTAATTAGTCAAAATTAATTTCATTTTCATATACATCATTCCAAAATTATCTTAGGATGAATGTTTTTTAAATAGTTGATTTCTCATATAATAGTATAAAATATTTATTTTTATTGAAGAAAATATTTTATTTTAATTATTTTACAAAGTAAAATTATGTTATGGATTATTTTAATATATTAATAAGTTTATCTGGATTTCATATAATCAAATTATGATTTTGAAATTAATTTTATTCATTACCTTAATATAAAAACATTTAATATTTTAAAACAGAATTCTTTTTAAAAAACCTCTTTTGGTTGGATTTTTTATGTTTATTATTAAGATAAATTATATAATTTATATGTTTTTAATTTTGAAAAATGGGTTACATATTTTTAATCAGTGGTTAAAAAATTTAAAAATAGTTCTCGTTTATTCAAGGGAAATTTGATTAGTAAATAAAGTAATTTTATTACCAGAGTAATTTATGATAAAAATAAAATTAAACAAATCATAAAATGACACAAAAACGTACATAAATATTATATGATGAGTAAATATCCACCATAAATATCCAATTTAATAATTTATTACCTTTTGGGTCCACCTAGTTATTATTATGTTCATTTTAGTATTTTATTTAATGAAATTTTAAATATTTCAAACTCCTGTTTTTAATAACTGTAGTATATTTAATGTGGTATTTTATTTATGATATTTAAACTATAAATATTATTTTAAAATATAAAATACTTATATTCATATCATTAATTTATTTTAAATTTTTTGTGATGAAATAATTATCTTAAATTATTACACAATATCGAGGTAGTAATTACTCTAATAATAGAAAAATCATATAAACTATACTAAAAATAATAGAATAATTGTACTTATAGATAATTAATTTAAAAAATGATTTCATTAGAACTAATATACATACTATGAATTTTTTAAAATATTTTATTCGAATTAAATGTGTTATATTGATATTATTATATTTCTTAGTGATGAATATTTATAAAAATTCATATTTTCAATGTCTTATAGTAAATAAAATTTAAGTAAATGATATAAAATTATTAAAGGAATTAAATTTTGATAAGTTGTTTTATTAATATTTAAAATATCATTAATTATCCTTTTTTTGGTTTTTTTTCATTTTATAGTGACTATATTTACCCTCGAATTGTAAAAATCAATGTTATCACAAAAAGAGTTAAAGGGGTTAAAAAGGGATTAAAACCAAATGATAATCATATAAATATAGTGAAAACATTCATAATTTCTATTTAATTGGGTTTTATTGACCCATAATCACCCTATATTCTAAATAACTCACATTCCATCCATTTATAATTGAAGCATAATTTATTTTAATGTAATATTATGGGAAATGCTAAGAGTTCCCCTCCCCTATCTTATAAAAAGGAACATCTCCTTCTCTTTTATTCTCACATAATAACCATATTATAGGACAAATAATCCCCAAATACCATCCTATAAAACCTAAAATCATTCTAGAAGTCCTATGTTAGGTATAACACCATCATTACAAGGCATAAATTGTCAATCAAATGAGGTTTTCAAAAAAAAGAGTTGTACTTTTTCTCTAATTTTTTGGATTTGTTTCTTATTTCCCATACATCGTTTATTATTAAAAAATACTAAAATTATAATCCTATTATCAGTCATATAATATGATTTTATGATATTAATTTAATATTCTATATCCTCTCCACCGACCATCAAATGTGAATGGAATTCATCCTTCTTGTGTACGGGGGACTACCGCCTGGCGAAATGATGTAATTTATTTTCCATTAAAATCTCTAAAGACTTGTTATAAAGATGGAATTTATATTTATATATAATATTCATTAAATATTTATCATTATTAAAATTCAATATAATGTTTTCCTCCTTAAAATTCAACAAATTTATAATTGATAATGTCATTCGTGAGTACATGTGGACTGTCACCTCCATGAAATTATGTGATATTTTTTTCATCACCACATCATATGGATGACATATATATTGAATTTAAATAATTAATATGATTTTTATGTTATTATGATAATTATGGAAAGGTAATTTAACACTTAAATTCATTCCATATTGATCTTTGAAAATTGAAATGTCAATCATGTGTATGTACGTTCAATAACCTCCATGGTTGTAACATATTTTATTTTTCATAATGGAATTTAATGGATCAATTTAAAAGTATAATTGACGTATAAAAATTCTAAATTTTTAATTATTATTATCATATAATTTATTGATTATATACTTTATGGACCATATTCAAACTTCCAAAGTCATTCTGGACATATGTCCCAAATATCACCAAAATGTCTGACATGAACAAAAAATATTAACTACTTTTCATAATATAGTATTAAGTGAGATAAAATAAGTAATAAAATATAAAAAGGTTATAAATTAAGTAAATAATTAACCTATGTTTATTATTCCTAAAGATAAATAAATTATTTTATGATTTAGAGTCAAGGTAATGGATTTTCATATCACTTTTATTTATGTGGGACACATTACGTATATAATACTTGTTCCAGATGTTTGTTGTATATACTTCCCATGCATTGAATTATTTATTATTAACATGAATAATATGTGATATAAATACCCATATAAATTTATTCAATTCATGGGTATTATTATTCAAATGTTAGCAAAGAAATAAGGTTTTATTTCAAAATATCATCATTATTCATGATTATTTATTTTTTTGTCTCTCCTATGAAATATTTCTCTTCCAATATCATGTTTTCAAATAAAAATGTTTCCAATTTTTTATTTCTATTCTACTATAATTGTTTAATGTTATTTTACCCATGTTTTATGTATTAATAATTTTTTTGAAATGAATATTTTTTCCTTTTCCAAATCATATACTTTATCACTTACATGCAAAAGTATGGATAGAATATTTTTTAAACATATTGTGCATGAGAACATTTTCCCATCCTTATGAATAATATTTTAATTTAATATTCATTTATATGATACAAAGCTTATTTCTAATAAAAAAATTTCCTTCATATTTTTTCATTTTCTCTTTAAAGATGAATTTCAAGGGTAAAAAGTTATTTTCCCCAAAAAATGTTATTAACTTTATGTTAATGGTAATTTTATTCATAAATAACAAAAAAACATTATTTCAATTGTTCACCACTGGGGATATGTTGTAATGATAATATCATTTGAAATATTAAATTTCATTTCATTATTGGATAATATATTTACCCTAAATATCCATAGTATTTAACATGGATATACTTATTACTAAAACCATATATTATTTATATATATAGTATTTTATTTTGAATGATATATAATTTAAATGGGAACCTATTTTTAATCTATATTACTTATTTCATATGAAAATTTATTGATATGGAATTTTATTAATGAATTCAATCTATTATTTGATATATAAGGAATTTTCTGGACATGAAAATACTAGTGGGACCATTTATAGATATCACCTCGATACATAAATTGTATCATGAGATGAATTAGTTGGATATCAAAAATTAAATGGGTTCCTAGTGTATACCTACCCATCATTTTATAATTGTATTATTAAATGCCTCGATACTAGAGGTATCATGATTCTTGAGATCATGAAGTCAAATTATTATTCATTTCCATTATCAAGAATTATTTTATTATTATCCATGGAATATTAAATATGATATTATTTGTGGATGACTTTTTTTCTCAAGGTATTAATTAAAAAGAATGTGTGTTGATTTATTTACCTTCCCATGCCTTATCTGATAATGTTAGTCAAGTAATTTACATAATGTACTGTGTGTTATATTATTAAATTTTTCGTTTAGTTCATTACCAATAGTATATGATAAATTTATTATTGATTTTTTGTGGATTTCAATGTACAAAACCCTTTCTCAACCATTTGTCTCACTCTTTTGTTTGTTTATTTTACCCAGGTAGTGAAGATTGATTTTAAGTAAGTTATACAAATGAATATAACTATATGTTGATATTTTATTAGTATACAATGGAAATATTTTTGAACCATTTTTTTAGAAAACCATGTGGTTAGGAGTCTGTCTAATTATATACAATTATAAACCTAAAAGTTTAATGGATATATAAATGTTCCAATATTTCTTTTAGATTATGTATCTTTTCGATTAGGACAATTTGGTCACCTCTATTTTTATAAAATCCAGACTGTATGTTTTTTGTATTTAGAACTAGATTTGGGAGTGTAGGTTTTGGGTTGTTATTTGTCATGAACCGTCCCCCGAGGGCCATATCATGACTACCCCATGCCCGCCTTCCAAAGGCCAGAGGTTGGCAACTACCACCAAAGGCGTAAATCCCTAAACTAGGAAGGCATTTCCTTTTATAACTGTATCAAAAAACAACAGAGTACAAATGGAATGAAACACTATGTTAAAACTATATTCAAAAAGAGTGTTGGAAAGTAAAAGGGTCCAGAAATACAATCCCAACTATAAAGTACAAGTACAATTGAAAAAGGGAAAAACAGCTGAAAGGTGAATGCAGCTCCGGGATCATCCACCATGGATCCTACCTGAAGTTCAGGCATAGATAGCCTCCTCAACAATCCACGTTCGTCAGACTCCTTTGTGTACCATCTCGTCGTATGGTCCACCTCTGGGTACTATCCAGCCCTGGTGCTCTCAGCCTTCGCAAGCACTGTTCGTCGTCTGCATCCAACAAAACGAGGTGCGGGCATAGCCCATGTAGGGTTGAGTATAATGATACTCAGTAGGGAACTCGAGACCCTCATGGTCTCACAAAATACAACATGGATAAACCAAAAAGTCTGAAATATATAGATAACCCCACTTAGGTATATTCCTATACAAAAACCTTATTTATCAAGTAATATGTCTCGTTCAGAAGGAAACACAAGAGTTTCTGACTCAGCCCACACAGGTATAAAAATTATATAGAGAGATAGAGATGTTTATATAGAGCCACTGAATCGTCTATTATTCCAGACCAACACATGATCTATGAATATAAGTTAGAACTGTCGGACCAACACAAGATCCCGGAACAGTTGTCAAATCTGTCGGACCAACACATGATCCAGGACTAGCTATTCTGTTGGACAAACACATGATCCAATAATAGATGTTAGAACTATCGAACCAACACATGAAAGCTGTTGGACCAATAGTTTTAACTTCAATTCTTGGATCTTGTGTTGCTCTGATAGAATATCTGGTCCTGGATCATGTGTTGGTCTGACATCTTTGACAACTATTCCTAGATCATGTGTTTGTCCAACAGTTCTATCTTCGGTTCTTGAATCATGTGTTGGTCTGACAGAATAGACGATTCAGTGGCTATATCTGTTCATCTATATATATCTATATAAGTTGTATACCTGTGTGAGATAAGTCAACAACTCTTATGTTTCCTCGTGAACGAGATAGATTACTTGATAACTTCAGTATATGTATGGGCATATACCTAAGTGCGGTAATCTATCGAATTAATACTTTGTGGTTTATCCATGTTGGATTTTATTATACCTTGAGGGTCTCAGGGTCCCTAATTAGTATTTTTATACTCACCTTAGCATGGTCTATGCCCGCACTTCATTGTGTTGGATGTAGATGACGGACAACGCTGACGGAGGCTGAGAGTGCCAGGACTAGATAGTACCTGGAGGTGGATCTTACGACGAGATGGTACACGGAGGATTCTGAATGGCGTGGAGTGCTGAGAAGGATATTTGTACCTACCCTTCAGGTAAGATACGTGGTGGACGATCCAAGAGATGCTTTCACCTTTCAGTTGTTTTGTTCCTTTTCAGTTGTACTTGTATTTTACAGTTGAGCTAATATTTCCGGCCCCTTTTACATTCCAGTACTCTTTTTTATACAGTTTTTACTTAGTGCTTTCATCCAGTTGTACTCTGTTGTGTTTGGTTATAGTTATAAAGGCAATGCCTTCCTAGTTTAGGGATTTACTCCTTTGGTGCTGGTCTCCAGCCCCTGGACTATAGAAGGCGAGCATGGGGTAGTCACGATACTACCCCCGGGGGCGAGTCATGACAAATTGGTATCCTATGTGTCAGTTATACCACAGAACATAGGACACTTATCTTTCCATTCTGTGATGAAATAGTGTTAAGAGTATTGAGTGTGGTTTTTAGTCCAGGGAGTCTAGTGTTGGTGTGGCGGCCGACGTATCCATACACCAGGACCCTGACTTCTAAAATCCGACTTAGTACATGAAAACACCAATTGTGTGTGTGTTTCAAGACATTTCTGTTTGATCTATTTATGTCAGGCGACCAGGTATAACTTATTGACCATGGAGCATCCTTTTCATTTCAAGATGCCTCCATGAAAACAGCCATCTAGGGTTCCGAGAGTTGTACAAGATGGCAGCCCACCGAGCGATGAGGCCTTATTGTAGGGCCCCATCATAGCGGAGGCTCCAGAGGTACCACTACCCATTGGTCCATTGATACCACCAGCCCTAGAATTAGATGATTCATGCTTCATGAGCATGTATCATGAGTTCGAACGCCAGAGGCCGCCTAGTTTTAAGGGTGAGATGGACCCACAGGCCACCGAGGATTGGTTGGAGGCTGTGGTGAGAGTCTTCAGGAGAGTAGGGACACGAGACAAAATTATGGTGAATGTTCCGTGAGTCTCCTTCAAGTATCAGCATGAAGAGGGTGAAGCCTGATGCTCCAGGTTCCTGATGAGAAGACAATACTTTGTGACGACTTTGAGAGCCTGTTCCGGGTGGAGTTTGTCCCATCCACCCTACATGCGGTGTGGATACAAGATCTAATTCATCTGCAGCAGGGCAGTATGATAGTAGAACAATACTCAGTGAGGTTCATCGACCTCTCGCACTACTCTACCTTAGATTTAGTTCTTATAGACACAGGTTCCAGCCACTCTTTCATTGCCTCTACCCTCATTCTAATCTCAGAGATTTCGACGGAGTCGTTGAATCGATCATTACAGCTAGAGACTATTACGGGAGCAGACTCGAAGATTAGGCATTGGTGCTGGCAGTGTGGGCTTACTCTAGGAGGCTAAAGCTTTGGATGTGATCCCCTCATAGAGGCATTGAGGCCTTACGACGTCATATTGGGTATAGACTGGTTATCTAAAGTCCATGCTCAGATCGACTGTATTAGGCGTAAAGCGCTATGTGTCCACACAGATGGGACAAGGTTCACCTTCACCGGTGATAAGGGAGCCTCTGTAGCACAAGACAGACTTACTCAGAGGAGGTTGAAACTGATCCCTCATAAGTTGTCTTTCCTTACCCTCAGAGCAGTTGATGTAAAGAGTCCGAGCTATCATGCAGTGGTGGACCAGTATATGGATATTTTCCCTGAAAACGTTCCAGGACTACCTTATCACAGAGAGGTGGACCTTTACATTAACATGTACTTGGGGCCAACACTGATATCTACTCCAGCATATCTGATAGCTTCTGCCGAGCTTCGTGAGCTATGGGTATAACTAGAGGACTTTTAGGAGAAGAGATTCATCTGGCCCAGTGTTCTCCCTGGCAGCCCCGATTCTGTTTGCCAAGAAGGCAGATGGAAGCTTGATGCTTTGTGTTGAATATCTTCACCTGAACCAGGTGACCATGAAGAACATGTACACACTTCTGAGGATTGAAGATCACTTTTATCAGGTGAAGGGAGCATGATGGTTCTCAAAGATAGAAATCAGATCTGGCTATCTCGAACTCAGAGTTCGAGACGAGGATGTGCAGAAGATAGCCTTCAGGTGTTGGTAGGGCCACTAAGTGTTCTTGGTTTTTTCCTTTCGGTGTAACCAATGCTCCATCAGTGTTAATGGGACTCATGAAAATGATCTTCCAGCCATACCTTGATCACATTGTTGTAGTCTTCATAGAAGGTATTCTGACCTACTCGACTGTTGAGGAGGAGCATGCCTACAATTTGCCGGTATTACTATACACACTCTGAGAACACCATATTTATGGTATTCTCTCGATGTGATAGTTCTGGATCAGATTGGTTAATTTCTTGGGTAATTTCATTTCGGAGGCTGGTGATGTAGTGGATCTAGGGAAGATTGAGGCAGTATTTTCTTGGGAGCCACCCAGGAGTGTGACAGAGGTACGAAGTTTCTTGTGTTTTGATGCATACTATCAGAGGTTAATTCCGTACTTCTCCAGAGTTGTAGCACCACTATCAGTCTTGACAAAGAATGGGCTACCCTTCGTGTGGTCAGAGAGATTCCAGCAAATCTTTCAAGAGCTGAGTCAGAGGCTGACTATTGCCCTAATCTTGAGGCTTCTAGAGGAAGACATAGGGTACGTAGTCTACTGCAACGTATCAAGGATCAGACTCGGGTGTGTCCTAATGAAATAGAGATCAGTTATCATATATGGTTCTCGGTAGCAGAGAAAACATTGTCAGAACTATGATAACCATGAACTAGAGTTAGTAACAATGGTCTTCACCTCGATGATTTGGTGACACTATCTGATGGGAAAACATTTTACCATGTACTCTGATCACAAGAGTCTCGGGTATATATTCTCTTAGAAGGACTTAAAAATGAGATAGCAGCGATGGATTGAGTTCCTCTAGGACTATGACATCGAGATAGTCTATACTTCTAGGAAGGGGAATGTTGTTGTAGATGCACTTAGTAGGAGGTTTGGTATACAGTTACCAGGAGAGGTGATAGTGAAGTTTGTTGTTTTACAAATATCCTTTGTGGTTAGAGATGGAGAATCCTTTCTACACTCTCTTACAGTCACTCCCCCACTTCTTAAGTGGGATAGGGAGGCACAAAATGGGGACACTAATTGTGATACATGAAGTGCTCAGATATCCACAGGGCAGGCACCTGAATGATTTTCTGAAGGTGGGGAGAACGCAATCCTCTTCAGAGGATGTACCATGGTAGCAATAACACTTCAGGAGGAAGTGTTGAGGGAGTTCCACACATCCCCTATAGAGGTACATAAAGCTGTGGCGAAGATGTATCATGACCTCAGACGGCAGCACTGGTGGCCAGGTATGAAGAAGGCAGTGGCAGATTTCGTCTCTCGATGCCTCATTTTTCATCAAGTAAATGCGGAGCAACAGGTACCATTAGGCTTGGTACAAAAATTAGAGGACCTAGACTTAAAGTAGGATGGGATATCCATGGACTTGGTGATGGTTCATCCACCTACATCTAGGGGTCATGACTCGATTTGGGTGATCATCAACCGACTCACCAAGTCGGCCCACTTCCTACAGATGAGAGAGCAGGGTTCAGTATAGATATTGGGACACCTCTATGTGTAGGGGATCATGTGGCTACATGGAGTACCTTAATCTATTATATATTATTGTGACATGAGGTTTACTTCCCAACTATGGAAGGGTTTCAGGAGGCTTTTAGGATGATGCTATTTCTGAGCACTGCCTTCCATCATCAAAAAGAGGGCCAGACGGGGTGGACCATTCAGACTCTCGAGGACATGCTCCATGCATGCATCCTCCACTTAGGTCGCAACTGGGAGGATCACATACTAATGGTGGAGTTTTCCTACAATAACATTTATCACTCCACCATCGTGATGGAACCTTTTGAGGCCTTGTATGGTCGAACTTGCAGATCACCAATGTGCAGGACAGACCCAGGAGAGTCAGCACTACAGGGTCCAGAGATGGTATAGGCTACCAAAGAGAAGGTGTAGATCATCCAAGAGCGGATGAAGACTACACAGAGCAGATAGAAGTCATATGTTGATAAGAGATAGAGACCTATGAAGTTTGAGGATGGGGACCACACCTTTTTATGAGTCTCACCTCAAAGGGGTCTACAGAGATTTGCGAGAGGTGGAAAGTTATCTCCGAGTTGCATCGGTCCTTTCCAGGTCCTCAGCAGAGTAGGCGAGGTGTCTTACCGTCTGGCTCTTCCACCTCAGTTTCACCAGGTGCATGACGTCTTCTATTTATCCTAGCTGAGGAGATACTTTCACAGCCCTTCTCACATCATCAACCATGGGGAGATGGACGTCGATGATGGGGTGACATTTACGGAGGTTCCAATGGAGATTGAGGATCGAAAGGTGTGGGTCCTTATTGGATGGTCGATACCTCTGGTACGTGTACATTGGCAGCACGGGAACCTCCAGGAGAGACCATGGGAGCGGGAGGCTCAGATGCGTGCTCAATACTCCCATTTGTTCCCTTAGTTCGAGTTGAATCATACGGGGGTGTAAACAACTCAGGTGGGGAGAATGTAAAGACACTAAAATCCCATGGGAATTTTATTTCATAAATACATGGGAATTTACCAAGTCTGTGATGATATACAACACTTGATTTTGTGGCCCGGTGTGCCCAGAATGATGTTCTGAAGGTTTGATCAGGTACGTTCAGTAAACGTATGAGCTGAAATTTATAACTTTTGAACCAATGCTCGGAATTGAAATCCAAGGGCACTGTTGAACTTGCACCGCCAGTATTCACTTAAGAAGACTTTCACCTCAATGAAAGATGATCAAGATATAGATTTAGTTTTTGGGTTTTCTTAAGGAAATAATAATATAAAGTGTGCAACACCTTATTTAATTTTAAGCTGACATGTGGTTGATTGTTGGTTAAAAACTCTACTTGGGAGTTGGAGGTGGGACCACCACACCCTAATATCCCATGAGAGGTTATGGTGGGGGGGGGGGCTGAACTTAACCTCCCGTAAGATGTTACGATGCAGGGAATTTCATTAGTTGGATAACCTGTTCAGGCACGTGGGTGGGACCTAGGGTGGGGCCCAGGTGTCTGCGTGGCAACTGGAGGGCGAGGCCTAGTTGTCACATTATAGTTGGAATCTGATTAGGTTTTAGATTAAATTAGAGGTTATGATATTATTTAATAATAAGTTAAATGTCTTATTTAACATCTATGGTTAGTCTGTTTCGTAGCATTTTGGGTGACTTTTATTTAGTTTTGATATATTCTTGAGGTACAGGTGAAACCTATGTTTTTCATGTGAAAAAGATATTTCAGGATGAATTTTATTTTCTTTTTTTTTAAATATTTTTAATGGTAGGGATGACTTTTAGTTATTATATGTAGTTTTATTTTAATGTAATTATAGATTATATCATTTTTTATAATGAAAAATGAAAATTATGTGACAAACTTTGAGGATTAAACATTTCTTTGATGTTGAATATAATATTGTTATTTTCAGGATTTTTATCACATTTATATGAATATTTTATGGATTATATTATTATAGTTTTAAAAATGGACATCCAATAGGTTAGGCGAGAACCTGTAACTTTTTGAAAGGATGTGGGGCTTAAACCCAAAAATGAACAGTGGTAAGGGTACAATGCCTACCATTGGCCTACATTGTGTCCCTATTTGTTTGAAAATTTATTTTTATTTAAAATATTTTATGGATGAGGAATAACATAAATTAAGGAATATATATTTTGTCTTATAGATAATATTTCGGTTTAATTAATTATTTGGTTATTAATTGATTAATGTTATTTCAGAAGATGATAACTATGATTTTTTGGGAACATTATAAGATTAAGGTAAAATAAATGTTATGGGATTTTATTTTAGAAATTATTGTTGAATTATATTTTTGTGGAAATGTGATTTTATTTTGGAGTTATGGTTATTATGGTTATTTATAGAAATGGATTGTGTATCTTGAAGATTCAATGGTTGGGTGGGAACATTTTGGGTGATAAATGTGAAATTTATATTGGAAGATTATGTAATTAAATCCTTATTTTTCTTTTATTTTAGTTATTGTTTGTAATTTTTTGAAGATTTTTTTTGAATTGTGATTTATTGAATTATCTATGATGATCTTTGGTTATTATAGATGAATTATGGAGATTAAATTAGTTTTCACTATATTAAGGTTTATTATTTTAGGGAATTATATTATCATATGTTGACCAATTTTTTTTCTTCCAAAAGACTGGAATATTATATTGTTTATATTTTTTTAGATTTTTTGATCCATAGAATTTGACTTTAGTCCATTATTCTTGAAATGTGAATACTCATCATTTGGATCAAAAGAAGAGTTTGTGGTGAAAATTAATTAAAGGATGAAGTTGTACTTGTCAAGTCTGTGTATTTCTATTTTTTATTACCATAGAATGTAAAATAATTCTTCAACTATAGGAAAATAATTTTTAACGAAAACATTTTCTATTAAATTTTGTTATTGATAAATCAGTGGCCCTTTAACCAATCATATATTTATAGTTTTGTGATGGTTAACATTATCATGACCATGTTCTCTATCACTCTCCATCAGTCATTGGCAGTTAGTTTTCTCTTATATATCCATGTTATCACTTTCCATTTTTTCTCCTATATAAAAGCCTATTATGTGTTATTTTATATTTCCTTCTAACTTTTCATTTTCTCTTTTCAAGGTTAATTTATATTGACCATTTATATATTGCTGGATTTCAACAAATCCATTTTTAACAGTTGATCCCCATTCTTTGATCCTGAGTTTAAAACTATGAGGACGCAATTTACAAAAAGGGTGAAAAAAATAACAAAACAGGTAACAATAGAATAAATCATTTTAATAATATTATTGTTATAGAATTATGTAATTATATTTTTTATAAAAATATTAATTAATTTTTAATATCAACGATTAAATTTTTTTATTAAAATAATTTCTTATAATATTTCATTAAATGAATAATATTAAAATTATATATTTTATATTTGAAAAAATTAATTTTATTTCCCATTTCTTATAAGAATTTATTTAAATGATTAATTAAAAAAATAGATATTTAATTTGAAAAAATTATTTCAATTATAAATTAATCATATCAAAATTATCTTAGGATGAATGTTTTTATAATTTTCTGAAAATAATCATTTTTAATGAATAGTGAAAAATATTAATTTTTATTCACAAATGTATTTTACTATAAATTACGTATAATAATTTTTTTTTATTTTTTATTGGTTTATTCTTTTTTATTTATATATGATTTAAAATACTACCATTATTGTTAACGAAATTTATTTTTAAATTTAATTTAATAAAAACATTTTAAATTAAAAATGGAATTTTTTTGTAAAACAATTTTTTATTGTGTTTTGCCAGTTTAATTTTAAAATAAATTATCCAAATTACCTGTTTTAAATTTTGAAAAAAAAGTCATTAAAAATTTTTAATCGTAGGATCCAAATTTGTAAAATATGTAATTTTTATTTCTCATCAATATGAATAGTATATATAGTAATTTTATTTTCATGTAAAAGGTAAATTAGGTAATTTAGGTAAAAATATAATTATAGAACCATCTAATTACCAATGAACTTAACTAAATCTTATTTTATTACTAGATCTTGACCATCTTTATCCAATGGTTTAACTTATTACCATTTGGGGAAAATTGGATAAGTTCATCAACATTATAGTATTCTATTTAATGAATAGTCAAACATGTCACACAAGTATTTTAAAGAATTTTAATATTATTAATATTATGTCATTAAAAATACATTATTACTATAAATAATATTGGGAAATTTAGAAAAATTATATTCTTATTAGTAATTTATTTTTAATTTTTGTCATGAAATAATTACCGTAAATTAAAACACAACTCCGATGCATTAATTATTCAATTAATGTAAGAATAAAATAAATGAAATAAAAAATAATAAATTACATATAATATGAGATTAAAAATGTAATAAAATAATTATTTACTACGAAGAAATTTTTTAATTTTTTTAAAATAGTTTTTTAGAAATATATGTGTTATCTTGATATTATTTAGTCAAAGTGGTGAATAGTTCATAATATTGAAATTATTGATATTTTATAGTAACAAATATATTAATAAATGATACAAAATTTATAAAAATATTAAATTTTTTCACATTATTAGGATATTTCTTCAAAATGTAATACATGACCCATTTATTGGTCTTTATTTAGTTTTATAGTACCAATATTATCACTCAATGTGTAAAAATCCATGTTATTGTAGTATGAGTTAAGGGGGTTAAATATATGTTTTAAAAAAGATAAGGGTAGAAATATAGTAAAAATTTGTATAATTTCTATTGGATGAATAAATTTTGACCTAAAATCATATTATTCTCAAATTAAATAACATTATAACAATTTTTCATTTAAAATTAATTTTTATTAATTCAATATTTCGAGATATGCCAAGAGTGCCCCTCCAGTGACTTATGAAAAGGTGCCTCTTCTTCTTTTCTCTTCACACATCAAAACTATTTTTTCATCCCATACATGCCCAAATACCTTTCTATAATTAGAAAAATCATTCTGAATTCATTATTTTTAGTAGAAAACCAACATTATAAGGCTTAACGTATTTATAAAAATAAGTTTTATAATAAAGAGGAATTTTTTTATCCACTTGTTTTAGTTTTGTTTCTTCTTCCACCTCCTTAAAATATTCATAGTCCATGAAAAAAATTGTAAAAATATTATTATCCATATAATAAGATGTTATTATGGTGATTTAATGACTGATATACATGTTCAACACGAATAAAATGGGAAAGGAATTCATCATTAATGTTTTTGGTAAACAACCGCCTCACGAACAGATGTAATTTGATTTTAATTTTTGTCTCTCAATAATGGTTTTAATGTAACACCCTGAGATTTTATGAGAAAATATTATTTTTAATTTTACTGATGTCTTGTGTTGTACGTTACAACAAAGGAGTCGTGCACAACATGCAACCGTAACTTGGCTACATTACACGCAATCGCGACCTACCTCGATAGCGTGTGTAGTACGCAATACTGAGTTTCACCAAACGAGATATTATTATAATATTATTATGAACTATTCGTTATGAATAGTAATACCCACTTTTTGAAAATTTATAAATTTTATCTTTCAAAATGGACTTAATTTTTGGATTCGGAATATCGAAATTAGCATAGGGTAAAAATTTTGGTACTTTTCGGATAACATTCATATTCTGATGAATAGTGCAAATTACTAAATTTTAATTAAAAATATATTTTTAATCGAAATAATTATTAGTGATAAATTATTAATTTGAGTTTTTTTAAAGTATATTTAGAATATATTTTTACAATTTAATAAAATGTTGGACATTGGATGTAATTTTACATTTAAACCAGACATAAACAAGTGTCAATCTTTTGATAGTTATTATCTCTTAAGAACACGCTATTTGTTTTGACGACGGGAATTAATTTTTAAATTAATTAATGCAACTGATATGTTTTGAATTTGGTAAAATAGACATCATTTTTGAATTCATAATATTAAATATATCTTAGGCCTAATTTTTGTATTTTTCTGGAAACATTCATTTTTTGATGAATAGTGAAACCATTAAGTGGTAGTTAAAAAAATTGAATTTTTCATAAATCTTAATTTTACCGCTTCTGTGAGTTAAATTTCGAAAATCCGAGAGACACGGTTAATATCAAGGACTAAATTGTGGTTCAATGAGATGAAAATAATTTTTTATGAATAGTAACTTTTGACTTTTTTTACCACGGTAAAAAGTAAATAGGGTAATTAAGGGTAAAAGTGTTATTATTATTACCCTAACACATGTCCTAATTCTATTGGATAAGTTTAATTCGACCAAAAAAAATCTTAGGAATAAAATATGACCATTTAAGCCCACTTGGATTAGATTAGGACATTTATTATTAATTTATTTAAAGAAGGGTTAAAATAGTTAAAATCAATGTTTAATAACTAAATAATTTTTAATATAGGGTTATACATAAGATAAATTCGACTATAAATATTCATTATAAAGATGAAAAAATTTCCTACATAATGGTATTTTATTTGTAGTATTTAGACTTAAAATAAGTTAAAATATATATGACACAATGATGATGCAGTAATTATCTTATTAATGAAATATTGACATAATTGATGTTATAAATACCCAAATAAATGTAATTTGAAACTTTTTATAAATTAAAATAATTTTCTATGTTAATATGACATGTTAGTATTGAGTTAATTTACTTGTTTCGAACAAATCATTCTGTTATGATTTTCACAAAAATCAATTACCAAATAGTGTCAAAATTGACATAAAATAGTTTTTAAAACAAATATTATATGAAAAATTGTTATCAAATTCCTATAAATCTACGGTTCAGCCAATATACTTTATCATGATATGTGTATCATTAATGGACCACTTGGGGGTCTCTTGGATGTATATGGTATGTTTGATAACTAAATAATATAAAAATACAAAGTGACATGGTAAATGTCAATCTAATTAACTAAGAGTTAAAACTAAAAGTTAAGATTAATATAATGACATAAACTTGTCTAAATTCTATTTTATGAGGGGATTTCGACCTATCCCCACCTAATCTTATAAATAAATCAATTTGGAGCTATTAAAAACAGAATACGACTTTATTATAAAATAATATTTTTAGTTATTCCAAAGGTGCCCCTCTCCTCCATTATAAAAGGGAACCTCCTCCCTCTCTTCCTCACACCACATTGAGCCTTCAAGCTCGGCAAAACCCAGAAAAATTCTCTTCTCCACTTCCATAAAAACATCCTAGAGGTTCTTGTCTTCTTCAATGACCAATTTTAGTGCCCTAAGAGGAGGTCTCAAAGAGGCGCTTCAAAGAAGAGGTAATGTCCGTTACCGATTTTTTCAACTCTATTTCTTCTTCCACTTCTTCTTCTTTAGTTGTTTCATTATGAAGTAATAACATAAGTATAAATCATATAATTATATGTTATTATAAGTATGAAACAACCCTATTTCACCATATATTGATCCTATGGAAAATGAAATCACCACGCGTGCGTACGTACGGAATACCGTATCCACGTCGTGGTGAAATATGTTTTTCCACCAACACCTTACATGGATGGGTATAATGGTGTAAATAATAACTATATATGGTTAATATAACATCATACTGATTCTGATATATTATACCATCCACTCCAATTCTATTCAATAATTATGGGAACGATAGCATCGCTCGTGCGTACGTACGGACTACCGTCTCCACGACGCGATGAGATTCAATCTCCATGTTAACCATACATGAATGATCATAATGTTTATATAATTAATAATAATGAAATATATGAATTCTACTGGATTTATGTATATATATATATGTATGTCATCTATCTATTTTCATTCAATTCAATAAGGAAACGAAAACATCATTCATGCGTACGTACGGCCTACTGTCTCCATGAACTGTGTATTTCATTCCTTTTATCGATATATAATATATATATATGTATATGATGAATATATATTATATATAAATCATGTTTTACATTCTGGAATTAAGTAAATCAGGATATACGTAATAATATCAAGAACGACAAGTCGAAACACATATGATAAATTAAATGATTTTACCCAAAACGCTGCTTTAACTTGGAATTTACAAAAGAACAGGTAATATAATGTCATAAGTGAAACATATATGATATAATAACAATGAATATGATTCTGTAATAAGTCAATGACATTATTTAAATCATTATACAGGATGTTCAGATACGTACGAATCATATCAGACCTAAGGTATGGGATCATTGTGCAAATCTCATTTTATCCGAGATTTCTTATTCGTAAGTGTTTACTGGGGTTATTGCTATCATCCATGTCCATGTTTTATAAAAGTGTATTCATGTATGTTTAAATTCATTTTTACCCATTTTACTATTACCCCATGGTATGGAAGGCATCTTTATTTTATTTACCCTACAAGGTACTTTTTTTACTTTTCCGACAAAAGTACGAGAAGAATGTTTTTTTAACGTATACGGCATGAAAGGATTTTTACGATTTTATAAAGCCTTATTTTCATGATTCTTACTCCAAAATATTTCAGGACTATTTTAAACAAAATACTTTTATTTTAAATTTGCATGATGATTTGTGAAAAGAAAATGATTTTGGAAGAAAAAAGGATATTTTCCTCAAGAATTCATTTCAAGTGTTTTATCAAAACCATTTTTCATCTAAGATGACATTATTTCATATGTGTATGTTTTAAGTATAATGTCTCTATGATTTACCTGGTTTAACTTTTATTATTATGAAATGATATCCATTTCCTTTATATGGATTACGTGATGATGGGATGATGTTTATGAAACCCATTTTATTTATTGGGTTTTTATGAATCATGCATGTTTATTTTGTGGCACAAGTAAGAATGATTTGAATTGATATAGGTGGGACCTATATATCCCTCCAATGCATTGGGTAAAGATTTATATGTCATGAGATAGACATGGCTGGAATGATAAGTTAAACCGGTTCAGTAATACAGGACTGGAACGAGGAGTGAACTCGATTCCGAAAGGGACTTTGTCCACTAAGATGGTCTTGGCAGTAATGCCTTGGCTACTATGGAAATCATTACATGTGCTTAATGGATGCCACAGTTACATGTTTTATTCCCATGCTATTTTATCATGGTTTATGTTCCATTATGATCTATGACTTATGTAATTCCATGTTTTATGCCGTTGCTCATGATTTTGATGTTTAAGAAATATGTTCATGTTTTTAAGTTCAAATGTATATGGAATTTTTTATTGTATCCATGTTTACCCTTACTGAGCATTTGAGCTCACCCTTTTTGTGTTTTATTTTTCCCCAGGATCAACAGAAAGGTTTTAGGTAAGGAAGCAAAAAGTGGAAGATCTATATTGGAGATGTTGAAGATATTTAACCACGATTAGAAGATTATTTTCTACATTTCCAAAGACACTAAACTATTACGGTCCTTGTGTGTCTATTTTTGTTATGTATTAAGTATTCTGCAAAAGTAATGAAATGTCCATGTACGTCAAGCTTCGTGTCTCTACAATTGGAATCAGAGGAAGGGTTTAGTCAACCTTTGGAAACTAGGATGCGAAAATGTTAGTGAGATCCCTAGAGATATTTCAAAGGTATGTCCAGGGAGGTCCCTAAAGATAAGTATACGTATAGGATAATGTCCTAGAACTACGGTAACTGTCTTAGAATTTAACCTAAGATGTTAGATATGGAGGGTTCTCCCCCTTTACTATGTTTTTTTCCCTGGCATGATTTTTTCCTCTCACACTATTCTTTTTGGGTTTTAGAAAATGGCTGGAAACATAAAGATTCATGATAATGGAGGATTTGACGGACAATGGAATGATATTCTTCATGAGAAACCAAATGAAACGGGATTTGGAAGTCCAAACATCATTATTATGCCTAATCCGCAATCTCATAATATAATCAATAATCTCAACTTTGGTATGTTTACGGACTCAGATAATAAGAGAAAGATAGAGTTTCATGATGATCATAGAGGAAAGAAGGTTCAATTTCACCTATGTAAATCATGTGGGAAGAGGCATCAAGGAGAATGTTTCAAAGGAACTAGAAGATGATTTGGGTGTGTAAAAGAAGGACACAAAGCCAGTAAATGCAAAGGAAAAGGTTCAGTTAACACCATGGATGAGGATAATGGTATTGCTACGACATCAACAATGGTTAAATGTTTTAAATGTGGAATGTATGGGCATTACGCAAACCAATTACCTAAGGGAAAGTCTCATGAAGAGAATCAGTACGGTCATATGGGTAGTATTTATGTTGATGATGATGAAGAGACTACAAATTATATGTGAGTTGAATGAATTGTTGAAGCTCAGTCAATGGTTTAAGAAGGTAGTGGAATGATTACATGTTTATCAAGTGTAATGTTTTATAAGTAATCTCATGGTACTATGGAATAAAGAGACATCTAAGGATTGTTACACTGTTGTCTTTCCTTAAGTTTCTAATGTGTATGATTAATGGTACCATTAACCTTGAACGTTTATTCATATATTTTTGGAAAGTAGATGATATGCGCATAATGAAGGGATAAGGAGAAAATTAAATGTTTTATAGTATTCATGAGCTCATGACTGATATAAGGAAATAGTTATATCATGGTTTGAGTATATAGAATTTTGGGGTTTTGGTATGTGGAAAGTGTTAACTTTTGACAGCACTCATGTTTTCACTAAGGTTCAATGGGTGTTCATTTTTCAAGAGAATACATGACTAAGGCCTTCGAATGTTTGGAATTTGACCAACAAGACATATCTTATGATATATGGGGATCAACGATGGTATTAAATATCTAGTAATCATTTTCACTATATTATGAGAGTGGACTGCAGTATTACAGATAATCCTAAAGATTGGAATGGGTTATGTTGGACATAAGTTAGTATTTTTTAAGGATAGAAGTTTTTTTGATATTATTGATGGGATGTTATAGTAATATAGTTTTAGAAAAAAGACAACCTGTAGGGCGGGCGACAGCCCATTGCGCCGGACAAGGCTGTAGGAATCGAACCCACAACCGAAGTGCGACTGGCCTTTATCGCCTACCACTGGCCTACAGGAAGTCCCTAGTTAGTAGAAACTAGTTTTATTTTATTATGCGGTATGATATATGAAGTATATGTTCATTTTTGGAACCATATACCATTAATCTAACCATAAGATGTACTTATAACTTTTGCTAACCTTTTGTTTGAAACGGATGGAATGACCCATCATTCTATCACATGATCTGCTAACACATCACGAATAACAAATTCAACTTCATTTCTTTAAGGTATTAAGTGGAAATTGTTCAATTCATGAACAACAATGATATTGTACCAAAATCATGTGAGTATTTCTTTTAATTCATCAAATTTAGGGAAATGATCTTGAAAGACAAAAATGTTGTCCTAATTCCCTTATATCTGATGAATCATGTGGTACCTCATATCATCACAAATCTATAGATTTGTGATGGTTTGATTTTTCATAGCCATGTTCTCTACCAGTCTCCATTATAACATGATGGTCAGGTTTCTCTTCCATATCCATATTTTCACCTATGTTCTCCTATGTGGAAACCCAATGATTAGTTAATTTGGGTAACCATTATGTTTCATACTTTAGATTTTAAAGATTGGTTTTGGTATTCCTTTTTATGATGTGGGTTTCTATTAAAGAAACTTTCGAGTAGTAAACCATTTATAACCCCGATGAATTTTGAGGGCAAAATTCATTTTAAGGGGGGTAGAATGTAACACCCCGAGATTTTATGAGAAATATTCTTTTTAATTTTATTGATGTCTTGTATTGTACGTTACAACAAAGGAGTCTTTCACAACACACAATCCTAACTTGGCTGTATTACACAAAACACGACCTTCCTCGATAGCGTGTGTAGTACGCAATACTGAGTTTCACTAAATGAGATCTTATTATAATATTATTATGAACTATCCGTTATAAATAGTAATATCAATTTTTGAAATTTTATAAATTTTATCTTTCTTAATGGACTGAATTTTTGGATTGGAAATATCGAAATTAGCTTAGGGTAAAATTTTGGAACTTTTCGGATAACTTTCATATTCTGATGAATAGTGAAAATTACTAAATTTTAATTAAAAAAACATTTTTAATCGGAATTATTAATAGTGATAAATTTTTAATTTGAGTGGTTTAAAAGTATATTTAGAATATAGTTTTTCAATTTAATACAATGTTGGTCATTGGATGTAACTTAACATTTAAACCAGACATAAACAACTGTCAATCTTTTGATAGTTATTATCTCTTAAGAACACGCTATTTGTTTTGGCGGCATGAATTAATTTTTAAATTAATTAATGCAACTGATATGTTTTGAATTTGGTAAAATAGACATCATTTTTGAATTCATAATATCAAATATATCTTAGGTCTAATTTTTAGTATTTTTCTGGAAACGTTCATTTTTTTGATGAATAGTGAAACCACTAAGTGGTAGTTAAAAAAACTGAATTTTTCATAAAACATAATTTTACTGCTTCTATGAGTGGAATTTCAAAAATCCGAGAGACACGGTTAATATCAAGGAATAAAATGTGGTTCAATGAGATGAAAATAATTTTTGGTGTATAGTAACATTTTACTTTTTTTACCACGGTTAAAAGTAAATAGGGTAATTAAGGGTAAACGTGTTTTAATTATTACCCTAACACATGTCCTAATTCTATTGGATAAGTGTAATTAGACAAAAAACAACCTTAGGAATAAAATAAGACCATTTAGGCCCACATGGATTAGACTAGGACATTTATTATTAATTTATTTAAAGAATGTTTAAAATAGTTAAAATCAAAGTTTCATAACTAAATCATTTTTAATATAGGGTTATATATAAGATAAATTCGACTATAAATATTCATTATAAATATAAAAATATTTCCTACATAATGGTATTTTCTTTGTAATATTTATACTTAAAATAAGTTAAATTATTTATGACACAATGATGATGCAGTAATTATATTATTAATGAAATATTGACATAATTGATGTTATAAATACCCAAATAAATGTAAATTGAGACTTTCTATGAATTAAAATAATTTTATATGTTAATATGACATGTTAGTATTGATTTAATTAACTTGTATCGAACTAATCATTCTGTTATGTTTTTCACAAAAATCAATTACCAAATAGTGTCAAAATTGACATAAAATAGTTTTTAAAACAAATATTATATTAAAAATTGTTATTATATTCTTAAAAATCTAAGGATCGGCCAATATACTTATATCATGATAGGTGAGTCATTAATGGAACACTTGGGGGTCTCATAGATGTATATGTTATGTTTGTTAATTATATAATTTAAAAATACAAAGTGACATGGTAAATGACAATATAATTAACTAAGAGTTAAAACTAAAGGTTAAGGTTAATATAATAACCTAAAATTGTATAAATTCTATTGGATGAGACTATTTAGTCCTATACCAACCTTATATTATAAATAAATCAATTTGAATCTATTAAAAACCGAATATGTCTTTATAATAAAATAATATTTTTAGTTATTCCAAAGGTGCCCCTCTCCTCCCTTAAAAAAGGGAACCTCCTCCCTCTCTTCCTCACACCACTTTGAGCCTTCAAGCTCGGACATAACCTGCCAAATTCTCTTCTCCACTTACATAGAAACATAATAAAGGTTCTGTTCTTCTTCAAATACAAATTTTAGTGCCCTAAGAGGAGGTCTCAAAGAGGCGCTTCAAAGAAGAGGTAATGTCCGTTACCGATTCTATCAACTCTATTTCTTCTTCCACCTCTTCTTCTTTAGTTGTTTCATTATGAAGTAATAACATCAGTATAAATCATATAATGATATGTTATTATATGTATGAAACAACCCTATTTCACCATCTATCCATCCTACGGAAAATGAAATCACCACACGTGCATACGTACGGAATACCGTATCCACGTCGTGGTGAAATCTGTTTTTCCACCAACACCATACATGGATGGGTATAATGGTGTAAATAATAACTATATATGGTTAATATAACATCATAATTATTCTGATATATTATACCATCCACTCCAATTCCATTCAATAACTATGGGAACGATATCATCGCTCGTGCGTATATACGGAGTACCGTCTCCACGACGCGATGAGATTCATTCTCTCTGTTAACCATACATGAATGATCATAAAGCTTATATAATGAATAATAATGAAATATATAAATGCTATTGTATTTATGTATATATATATATGTATTTCATCTATTTAGTTTCATTCAATTCAATAAGGAAATGAAAACAGCATTCATGCGTACGTACGGCCTACCGTCTCCATGAACTGTGTATTTCATTACTTTTATCGATCTATAATATATATATATGTATATGATGAATATATATTATATATAAATCATTTTTTACATTCTATAATTAAGTAAATCAGTATATAAGTAATAATATCGAGAACGACAAGTCGAAACACATATGATAAATGAAATGATTTTACCCAAAACGCTGCTTTAACATGGAATTTACAAAAGTACGGGTAATATAAAGTCAAAATTGAAACATATATGATATCATAACAATGAATATGATTCTGTAATAAGTCAATGACATAATTTAAATCAATAAATAGGAGGTTCGGATATGTACGAAGCATATCGGACCTAAGGTAAGGGATAATTGTGCAAATCTCATTTTTATCCATGATTGCTTATTCGTAAGTGTTTACTGGGGTTATTTCTATCATCCATGTCCGTGTTTTATAAAATTGAATTCATGTATGTTTAAATTAAATTTTACCCATTTGACTTTTACCCCATGGTATGGAAGGAATCTTTATTTTATTTACCATACAAGGTACTTTTTTACTTTTCCGACAAAAGTACGAGAAGAATGTTTTTTTAACGTATACGGCATGAAAGGATTTTTACGGTTTTATAAAGACTTATTTTCATGATTCTTACTCCAAAATATTTCATGAATATTTTAAACAAAATCCTTTTATTTTAAAATTGCATGATGTTTTGTGAAAAGAAAATGATTTTGCATGAAAAAAGAAAATTTTCCTCAAGAATTCATTTCAAGTGTTATATCAAAACCATTTTTCATCTAAGATGACATTATATCATATGTGTATATTTCAAGTATAATGTCTCTATGATTTACCTGGTTTCAATTTTACTATTATGAAATGATATCCTTTTCTTTTATATGGATTATGTGATGATGGTATGATGTTTATGAAACCCATTTTATTTATTGGGTTTTTATGAATGATGTATGTTTATTTTGTGGCACAAGTAAGAATGATTTCATTATGAGATGGGTGGGACCTATATCTCCCTCCAATGAATTGGGTAAATATTTATATCTCATGAGATAGACATGGCTGGAATGGTAATTTAAACCGGTTCAGTAATACAGGACTGGAATGAGGAGTGAACTCGATTCAGAAAGGGACTTTGTCCACTAAGATGGTCTTGGCAGCAATGCCTTGCCTACTATGGAAATCATTACATGTGCTTAATGGATGACACATTTACATGTTTTATTCCCATGCTATTTTATCATGGTTTATGTTCCATTATGATCTATGCCTTATGTACTTCCATGTTTTATGTCGTTGCTCAAGATTTTGATGTTTAAACATTATTTTCATGTTTTTAAGATCAATTGTATATGGTATGTTTTATTTTATCCATGCTTACCCTTACTGAGCATTTGAGCTCAACTCTTTTATGTTTTATTTTCCCCCAGGATCAAAAGAATGGTTTTAGGTAAGGAAACAAAAATTGGAAGATCTTTATGGGAGATGTTGAAGATCTTTCACCACGATTAGAAGATTACGTTCCATGTTTCCAAAGACACTAAACTATTACGGTCCTTTTGTGTCTGTTTTTGTTATGTATTATGTATTCCACAAAAGTAATGTAATGTCCATGTATGTCAAGCTTCGGGTCTCTACATTTGATGATGACATTATTTTTTATAAATGATATTAATTTCTTATTAATAACTCCCAAAAGATAATATATCATTTAACTTCTTACAATTTCATGAATATAAAAATGATAATGTTCTTCGTGTGTATGTGTGGACTACCACATCAACTAAGAAATATTATTTGTTTCTCATCATCACATCACATGGATGACCTATATAATTATGTTACATAATTAAAATGATATTTAAAATATTATTATCAATATATAATGATAAAATAGAAATTAATTTTTTCCATATTTATAGTTGAAAATTGAAAATATAATCATGCGTGGTACGATCTACCATCTATATTGTTATAATGTAATTCATTATACATAAAAACATTTATTGGTAGGATTTTAAATGATTATTTATTTATATAAATTATAATTATTTCATGAATATTATAATGGATATTATTGATGAATAAACTATTTTATTATATTGAACCTACCAAATTCATTTTGGACTTATGTACCAAATATCACAAAAACACCTGACATGATCATAATGGATTCAGTTATTGTTGTAATAGGGAAATACATGAGATAAAATAATAATTGAATTTAAAATTATTCTTAATAAACAAAAATTTTAACATAATGTTATTATTTAGGAATATAAATAAGGTACGGTATGGGTCATACTAAAGGTAAAGGATTTTCATATCATTTTAATCTATGTGGGGAATAAGACTTATACTCTAGTTGTTTCTTTTACGTGGGGTATATAATTCTCCTAAAAATATTTTATGATTATATTAATTAATATTATGTTATATTAATATTTATATAAATTTATTTATTCAATGGGTCCTATGTTTCTAAAGATACCAAATCCATAATGGTTTATTTCACAATATCATCATTATTCTGAATTTTTTATGCATAATTATATACTAGGGAATATTTTTTGTTCATGCCCATTTTTTATAAAAAAAAATTAAAAAATATTTTCACTACTCTCTGATAATTTTATTATGTCATTTTTAACCATGTTTTACTTATTACATGATGGTGTAAATAAATATTTTTATCATTTTACGAATGAATTTATTTATACATTTCCAACAAAATTATTGAAGGAATCTTTTTTTAACTTATAAAACCTGAGAAGATTTTACGACCATAATGAATAATCATTTCATTTAAGATTACTTCACATGTTGACAAGGTCATTTTAAAATATTAAAATTTCCATCATATTTGTGATGTTTCTTTTTAAAAGTTATTCTCAATGTTAAAATATATTTCACACAAAAATGTTTTTAATGGACTCTTTAAAGTAATTTTATTCATTAATGACAAGATCAATTTGTTTTTCTTATTCACCATTGAGGAAATATTGTAATGAAACCGTTATTTGGAATATTCACTTTCATTTAATCAGTGGATATTACATTTACCATAGATATCTATATTATTTCTCATGGATATATTTATTACTAAAACTGAATTTTATTTTTATATATCATATTTTTCTTTGAATGATATATGATTGACAAGGGATTTATTTGTAATCATCATTTCTTAATCGATATAGAAACATACTGATAATTAATATTGTTATTTAATTATGTTTATTATTTGATGTATGGGGAATGATTTAGACTTGTAGAAATTGGTCGGGCCTAATAATTTATATCCCCTCAATTCATTGATAGCCTCATGTGATAAATCAATTGTCTATCCATAGTTAAATGGGACTGAAGTTTATACCTACCCATCAGTTTTAAAATTTCTTATGAATGGTCTTGACAATAGAGGTAACATGATTCTTTAGATCATAAAAACAAATAAATAAGAATTTCGTTCATCATGAATTCAATTATTATTATCCATGATATTGTCACTATGATAATATTTGTAGATTCATTTTGTGTTCAATATATTAAATAATTGGAATTTTTGTTCATTTATTTACCTTTAAATTCCATATATAATCATGCTAATCATGTTATTTATTAGATATATTTTTTTCCAATTATTTACGCATCCCTTTATATTATACCCTATTGAATTTTTTTCATTTATTATTGATTCATGATAAATTCTCTCATATATAACCCATTTTGAGCATTTCACCTCACCCATTACAAATGTTTCATTTCACCACGTAGTGAATAAAAAATTTATGTATTTTATAGCCAATAAGGTTACTATATATGGATATTTTATTGGTACATGATCTTTTATTTTCAAACTATATTCTTATAAAACCATGTGGTTATTAGTTTTTCATAATTCAGAAATACTCTAAACCTAAAAGGTCCTTGGATATGTAAATAATTTAACATTTACTTTTAACATTGTATGTTTTTATAGGTAAATTGGGTAACCATTATTAGTATCATATCTGGAATTGTAATGTCTATATACTTAACACTTGATCTAGGCGGGTGTGTTCAGGGCTATTACATATACATGATTAAATTTTTACCCAAAAAATCGAATATCATAGATAAATATGGAAAATTATCCATTGGTGATTTTATACATGTTTATTTCAAATATAAAATTTATTTCATCAAAATAATTCTATAAATTTTAGTATTTAAATTTTTATATAAAATCCCTATATGCAGGAAGATATGATTTTTTATAATACTAACATCTTTTTAACCCTTATTATAACCGCATTCGACCTCATTAAAGTATATTATCATTTATATATAAATAAAATTTATTTTATAAGTATAATTTATGAAAAAATATTAATTTCAAACCTTCTACAATTTTTCAAAAGGAGTATTTTAATTGAAAATGTTTACATTCTGAGAATACAATTTTCTTTTCTTCAAATATTTTTTTTCAAACTCATTATATAATAATTTATAAACATTACTAAATATTTATAAAAATAATAATTCTTCAATTAGAAATTAAAAATATAAATTTTTTTTACTGGGGATGAGTTACATAACCCCTTATTACACAACTATAATTCCTTTGTGTGTGTGTGATAACGGTTTATTCTTAAGAGATTCGGAAACCATTGATTGGGTTGTGATCTTGATACACATTAAATTCCTCCATAATTTATTTTTTTCATTTTTTGAATATTAGAATAGTATTGGTTAAAGTAAAAGTTAATTGATTTCATCTCCCTCATAAGGTATGAAAAATATAATTTATAGTGTATACTCAAAATGGTTTATCACAAAAACAATTCCATCTATCTCAATTAGACATTATCGTAACCCTAAACATATAATAAACTTAATGATCACTACATAATTGATATATTATCAACGATTATAATTCTAATAGGCCTTAAAAATCTAACCGAGTCTACTTTATTAAATTCTAGAATAATAAATGTAATGCATGTGTTTTCTATAATTATATTACATAATGATTAATTTATTCATTTAAAATATAATTACATTTATAAAACATTGATCTATTACACCACATCCCCTATATTGAATTGATTGACAAGTATAGCTCCAACTAAAAGTCTACTAAGGGAATGCTAAGTCCTTCCTATATTTTGGTTCTTAACACAATCGTTTTTCTACTACAAGAATTATATGTACTCAAATAGACCATATATAAGAAGTCCATTTTACCGTAAACTTGGAAATCAACTATAGTTATGGGACACTAAAAAATATTATAGTTATTTGTACCAAACTAAAATAAATACACTTTTTCATTGTCCAAAGATAGTTTTCCACTCCCTTGGTTTCACATCTTTCCAATTCCATGGGGGAAATTTTTAGAGTGGAGCTTCTTTCCAACAAAATATTAACTACTTACTCACCCTACAAAAAAATCCTACACAATGCATGGGGTCTCCTAAAGGATCCCATCGGTGATGAATACCAGATTCATCATGACATAATATTTTTTATTAGAAGAAATTCACCAATGAATTTATCTCTTAATATGGACCATCCAAGAATTTATTTTCAAAATATATCTCATCTCCTAGTAGTTATGTAGAAAAAAACTATAGGGTGGTGAAATACCTAGTGTATTCAATCCCAAATATTATCTTCTAAATCGGATTCATAACCTATCGAGCCAACTCAACCATTAGTTCCTAATTGTAAAAGTGTCTTAAGATATTCTTCTCAAACCATTTCTGGATTAGAAACTCTTAGTGTGCATTATATATTGTAGTATCATAGTAGAATTTGGATATCCCTCAGAGAATATAGGAAGATATATTTACCCACCTCTACATGGGTGTCTCTAGGTGACAAGAGACAATTAATATAGTCTTGATCTAGAACATTTCTTGCCTAATGGCCTCCCTCTTTTGTTAACATTGGTTGGTGTTCTAGTTGGAACTCCCTCATTGACTCCACCATCAAAGGAACAACATGATTAGTATATATAACTATAGATCACAAGATCCACAGGAATATATTCTATAGATGATAATCCATAAGATTCCTTAGACATGAAATTTTTTTATCTTTGTTACATGATGTGTGTGCCCATTACAACCATCTTAATGATCAATACTGAGGAATTTATAAAAAATTGTTAAAAAAACTCCTAAGATAAATTTATTCAAAACAAGATAAACTTATAAGGATGTGAATAATAGATATCAATGCTCCCAATGTCAATTTTTATTCATGAAAATTTTATTAATCATATTTTAATATATTAATTTCTTCTATTTTAACATGAATGCCATGAAATTTCATTTTCAATAAATCCATCAATATGATGAAAAATGAATGATAAAATCCTATTGAGTTTACCTACTATGTCGCATGTGTATCAACCTCATGACTCACTAGACCATGACTAAAATATTATAAAAGAAAAACATCACACAGTAATTGTGTCATCCATGGTGAAATAACATCAATCTACAACAACTGAAACTCACTAATATAAATTCCATATCGGGAAACATGGTATTTCCATTAAACATAGTTTAGCTAATCCGAATAATAAAAGCTTTACCAAGACCTCACACATCCTACTCTCTTGTCTACCATTCCAAAATAGTAAGTCAAAATAAAAATACCTCATTTGGTACACCTTTGTAATGGTTCCAGCCCTGTTCTCCATCACATGAATTAGACAAGTCAAAAATAGACCCCAATAATGCATCCCCATATACCATAGTCTACTGAATAGTAGTAAGGGTCTAGTTAGTATTGTGTGGAGACTACAGTGTTTGGGGTTGTATGAAAATCATAGTGAAAAAACAATAAACTAATCAAGATATGTCATCCTGAGAAGATAAACATCCAATAAAAAAATAATCCAATATACTAAAACCATGAATTTTTGTACTTTAATATATTATTCATATCATAAATTAAACCAACTAGAAGGAATACTACAAATTAATACCCCTAAACTAGTCTTTAATCCCAATATTAGTCTGAAATCCATGGTCCACTCCTTGCTATCCATGAACAGAATCAATCGCTAGGCCTCTTTCCCCATTCCAAATCTATCTCCATGATGTCTTCTCAGGTCCCAAATAATGGCCCAAACAGGGTGTGAGTAAAACTTTGAATTTTACTACCAATAAATGGAAATAAAAATATCATATAAAATTTCATTTCCTAGAGATCTAGGTGGACATGTCGGTTCATTCCTACCTCATTCATCATAATTTCAGATTTCACTATCTTTACTCACCACTGATTTCAAAAAGATTAATATTCCAAGGATTTAATAACCCGATATTTTATAAGATATATTCTTTTTAATTTATTTCATATCTTCTTTTGTACGATACACCAAGATTATCTTGCGCTATACACAACACCGTATTAGCTTGCAGTATACGCAACACTAATCCTGGATCGTGTTACACACAATTTCATGTTTGTTTGATAGTAGTTATTCTACGAAACATTGAGTATATATATATATATATTAAATGTATTTTGTTATACGTAGAAACAAATGAGTCGTGCACTACACACAACCCTGACTTGGCTTGCATTACACGCAATCGCGACCTTCCTCGATAGCGTGTGTTGTGCGCAATACCGAGTTTTACTAAACAACGATATATTATTATAATATTATTATGAACTAGAAGTTATGAATAGTATTAAATAAAATTTTAATTTTATAACATTATTATTCATCTTACACATTTTCTAGAACATGGTATAAGAACAAAATAAATTTTTCGGGTAAAATAAGTATTTTTCAAAAAATGCAGTTTTGCCGCCTTTTGATGGCGCACCCACTTTAAATCTAGTTTTTGACATGTTTATAAGTTCAATTTTACAAAATAATATTATTCTTTGGAATCAGGATATAAAGTTTTACCTTGGATAAATTTTTCATATTATTTGGTAACTTTCATATTTTAATGAATAGTAAAAACACGCTATATTTTAATTAAAAACAACTTTTTTTCATCGTAATAACTTATGAGGTTAAATTATAATAATGAATGGTTTTAAACTATAAATAGAATATATTTTTACCATTTAATATAATTTATGTCATTAGCATTGATTTTACCTTGAATTCGTAGGCTAAATCAATTCAATCTTCTGCAATGTTTTAAACAAAAACTCGTTTTCATTCGACAACGAGATTAATTTTAATTTAATTTCTGAAACTTCTGTGTATTGAATTTGAAAAAATGGATTCCATATTTGGAATCAGTGTGTCCAAATAATGTTAATAGGCTACTTTTTATTTTTGGGAATTATGAATAGTTACTACGGTAAATTTTATTTAACATAGTTAAAGGTAAATCAGGTAATTAGGGGTGAATATAATATTATAAAATTACCCTAAAACATTCCAAAATTCTTTTGGATGACTAAAAGTAGACCCATATCACCTAAGGGTCGGATTAGATTCATTTTATGTACTTTTGACCTTGAAAATAATTTAATTATTATTAAAACCAAAGAAAGTGACAGCATGTCACTCTCTTAAATCTTATAAGTATAATAATTTTAATTTAGTGATAAACATCATAAAACTTAGAACATGAATAGTATATATAAATATAATAAAATTATATATATCATGATAATTTATTTATATTTTTTAGGGATTAAATAATTATCATTAATGGTGATATATTAATGATGCAGAAATTATTTATTAAGTGAAAAATCAGTAATATAGTTTTTATTGAAATAATAATTCCCATTAAAAGGCCCACAAACCAGACCAAAACTTATTATTAGTGTATATATATACCATAATAATATAATGACATAATATATAACCGTTTTTAGTCTTATAAAAGTGATTATGACACTTATATTATTTTATTTTAAATGATGCAAAAGTTGTCACCTTCATAATTTAATAAATATAAAAATTTAAATATTGTGATTTTAAGATGATAAATTATAGTAAAAGTATTATTGTGAAAGTTAATTTATTTATCTTCATCATAGGATTTTATTTTTAATTTTTATGTAACAAATAAGTAATTTAAATAATTATACAAAAATGTTGTAGTAATTATTTTATTAAGAGATAAACCAAATGAATGGTTTTAATAATAATAAAATAAATATTATATGAACTATTTAATGTTCTCAACTATTTTTCTAGATACATATGTCCTTTTATGAATCTATTAAAGCTTTTATTTTGAACATATATTCTGTATATAGTTTATTTAAATTCAAATAAATGAATAGTGTCAAAATTGGCACTATTGTTATTTTATAAAAATAACATATTATAAAATTTTGTAAAAATAACACAAATATATAAAAATTATAAATATAAATTTATATTGTATAAACATTTATAAAGTATCCAATTATTGAAAATTCACAACAAATAAGTAATTATTTTTATAATTTATAATTTAAAATGTTATTACCACAAATAAAATTAAATAGATTAAGTAAGGATAAATGAAGTTGATAATGTTCAAAATAATTTCCTAACATGTCTAAATTTTATTTGTTGATGTGCTTACAACCATATCTCATCTAATATTTAAATATGAGTCATTTTTGGAGATTTTTAAGTGGGGTTAGATTTATTATAATGTTGTATTTTTAAGATTTCCAATGGTTCCCCTCTCCTCCCTTATAAAAGGGCACCTCCTCCCTCTCTTCCACACACAACTATGAGACTTCAAGATCGGCCAACCCCTTAAAATATCTCCTCTCCACTTCCCTAGAAACATCCTAGTGGTCCTGGTCTTCTTCAAAGGCCAATATTAGTGCCCTAAGAGGAGGTCTCAAAGATGCGCTTCAAAGAAGAGGTAATGCCCGTTACCGATTCTTTCATCTTTATTTCTTCTTCCACTTCTTCTTCTTTAGTTGTTTCATTGTGAAGTAATAACATCAGTATAACTCATATAGTGATATTTTATTATAATTATGAAACAGACCTATTTCACCCTCTATCCTTCCTATGTAAAATTAAATCACCACGCGTGCGTACGTACGGAATACCGTCTCCACGCCGTGGTGTAATCTATTTTCCAACACCACCTATCTTGGATGGGTATAATGGTGTAAATAATAACAATACATAGTTATTATAACATCATAATTATTATGATATATTTTATCATCCACTCTATTTTAATTCAATAACTATGTAAACGATATCATCGCTCGTGCGTGCGTACGGACTACCGTCTCCACAACGCGATGAAATTCATTTTCCATGTTAATAATTTAAGAATGATTATAAAGTATATATAAGAAATAATAATGAAATATATGAAATTATAAAGCTACTGGATTTATGTATATGTATGTCATCTACTTAATTCCATTCAACTCAATAAAGATACGAAAACAGCGTTCATGCGTACATACGGCCTACCGTCTCCATGAATGGTGTATTTATTTTCATTTATAGATCTATTATATATATGTGTATTATGAATATATTTTAAATATAAATCATGTTTTATATTCTGGAATTAAGTAATCATGATCTATGTAATCATATGAATAATTACAAGTCAAAACACGGATGACAAATGAAATGATTTTACCCAAAACGCTCTTTAACTTGGAATTTACAAAAGAACGTGTAATATAAAGTCATAAGTGAACCATATATGATATCGTAACAATTAATATGATTCTTTAATAAGTCAATAACATTATTTAAATCATTATACATGGGGTTCGGATACGTACAAAGCAAATTGGACCTAAGGTAAAGGATAACTGTTCCAATCTCGTTTTTATCCGAGATTGTTTATTTGTAAGTATTTACTGGGGTTATTTCTATCATTCATGTCCATGTTTTATAAAAGTGTTTTCATGTATGTTTAAAGTCATTTTTACCCATTTTTGACTTTTACTATATGGTATGTAAGGAATCTTTATTTTCTTTACGTTACGAGGTACTTTTTTAACTTTTCCGGCAAAAGTACGAGGAGAATGTTATTTTTATCTTATACGGCGTGAACAGATTTTTATGGTTTTATAAACCCTTATTTTCATGAAGATTCCTCCAAAAGATTTCATGACTATTTTAAAAAAAACCTTTTCTTCTAAAATTTAATGACATTTGGTGAAAAGAAAATGATTTTGAAGAAAAAAGGATATTTTCCTCAAAATTCATTTCAAGTGTTTTATCAAAACCATTTTCATCTAAGATGACATTATTTCACATGTGAATGTTTCAAGTGTCATGTATCTATGATTTACATGGTTTCACTTTTCTTATTATGAAATGATATCCATTTCTTTTATATGGATTATGTGATGATGGGATGATGTTTGTGAAACCCATTTTATTTATTGGGTTATTATGAATGATGTATGTTTATTTTGTGGCTGAAGTAAGAATGATTTCATTATGAGATGGGTGGGACCTATATCTCCCTCTAATGCATTGGGTAAAAATTTATATCTCATGACATAGATAGGGCTGGAACGGCAAATTAAACCGGTTCAGCAATATGGGACTGGAATGAGGAGTGAACTCGATTCAGAAAGGGACATTGTCTACTAAGATGGTCTTGGCAGCAATGCCGTGGATAATATAGAAATCATATCATGTGCTTTATGGTTTCCACAATTACATGTTTTATTCCCATGCTATTTTATCATTCTTAATGTTTCTGTATGATCTATTCCATACTTACTTCCATGTTTTATGTCATTTCTCAAGCTTTTGATGTTTAAACATTATGTTCTTGTTTTTTTAAGTTCAAATGTATATGGTATGTTTTATTTTATCCATGCTTACCATTACAAAGTATTTGAGCTCACCATATTTATGTTTTCTTTTCTCCAGGATATAAAGAAAGGTTTTGCGTAAGAAAAAAAGGAAGATCTTTATGAAAGATATTGATGATCTTTTACCACGATTAGAATATTACGTTCCAAGTTTCCAGGGACACTAAACTATTATGGTCCTTATGTGTCTATTTTTGTTATGTATTAAGTATTCCGCATAAATAATGTAATGTTCATTTACGTCAATCTTTGGGTCTCTACAGTTGGTATCAGAGGAAAGGTTTAGTCAACCTTTGGAAACTAGGATGTGAGAACTTTAGCGAGATCCCTAGATATATGTCTAATGTATATATAAGGATGTCCCTAAGGTTAAGTATACGTATAGGTTATAGTCCTAGAATTGTGCTAACGATCTGATAATTTAACCTAAGATGTTAGATATTGAGGGTACTCCCCATTTATTATGTTGTCTTCCCTAGCATGATTTTTGCCTCTCAGACTATTCTTTTTGGGTTTTAAAAAATGGTTGGAAACAGGAATATTCACGATAATGGAGGATATGACGGACAATGGAATGATATTATTCATGATCAACCAAATGAAACGGGATTTGGATGTCCAAACATCATTATTATGCCTAATCAGAAATCTCATAATATGATCAATAATCTCAACTTTGGTAAGTTTCCCGACTCAGATAATAAGAGAAAGTTGGAGTTTCATGATGATCATAGAGGAAAGAAAGCTCAATTTTCCTCATGTAAATCATGTGGGAAGAGGCATCAGGGAGATTGTTTCAAAGGAACTGGAAGATGGTTTGGGCGTGGAAAAGAAGGACACAAAGCCAGTAAGTGCAAAGGAAAAGGTTCAGTTAACACCGTGGACAAGGATAATGGTATTGCTACGACATCAACAATGATTAGATGTTTTAAATGTGGAATGTATGGGCATAATGCAAACCAATTCCCTAAGCGAAAATCTCATGAAGAGAATCTGCATGGTCATATTGGTAGTATTTATGTGGATGATGATGAAGAGACTACAAATGAAATATGAGATGAAATAAATGATGAAGCTCAGCTACTGGTTTAAGAAGTTAGTGGAATGATTGTATGTTTATAAAGAATATTGTATGGTAATATGGAATAAATAATCTTCTAAGGATTGTTACACTATTGTTTTTCCTAAATTATATGAAATTATATATTGAATGGTACCGGTAACCATGGAAGGATATTCAGATATTTTTGGAAAGTAGATGATATGCGCATAATGAAGGGATAAGAAGATAATGAGATGTTTGATTGTATTCATGATCTCATGACTGATATAAGGACTAAGTGATATTATGGTTTGATTATATATAAATTTTGGAATTTTGGTATGTGGAAAGAGTTAACTTTTGACAACATTCATGTTTTCACTAAGGTTAAATGGGTATTCATTTTTCAAGAGAATACATGATTAAGGTATTCACATGTTTGTAATTTGACCAACAAGATATATCTTATGATATATAGGGGATAAATGATGGCATTCACGTGATTGTTATGTGACATTTCAAGTAATCATTTTCTTTATACTATGATCTTGGACTGAAATATTTTAGATAAGCCTAAAGATTGGAATGGATTGTGTTGGACATAAGATAGTATGGTTTAAGGATAGAACTTTTTTCGATATTATTTATGGGATTTTATAGTAACTTAGTTTTAGAAAAAGGAAAACCTGCAGGATGGGAAACAACCCATCGCGTCGGACAAGGCTGTGGGAATCGAACCCACAACCGAAGTGCGACTAGACTTTATCACCTACCACTAGCTTACAGGAAGTCCCTGGTTAGTAGAAACTAGTTTAATTTTATTAAGAGGTATGATATATGAAGTATAAGTTCATTTTTGGAACCATATATGATTAATCTAACCATATGATAGACTTATAACTTTTTCTAACCTTTTGTTTGAAACAGATGGAATGACCCATCATTCTATCACATGACCTGCTAACACATCACGAATAAAAAAGGATGAAGTGGAAATTTTTTAATTCACGAACAACAGTGAGATTGTACCAAAATCATGTAAGTATTTCTTTTAATTCATCAACTTTAGGGAAATGGTCTTGAAAACCAAAAATGTTGTCTTAGTGACCTTATATCCGATGAATCAGACGGTACCTTATATCATCACAAATCTATGGCTTTGTGATTGTTCGTTTTTTCATAGCCATGTTCTCTACCACTCTCTATCAGAACATGATGGTCAGATTTCTCTACCATATCCATATTTTCACATATGATATCCTGTGTGGAAACCCATTGATTAGTTTATTTGGGTAACTGTTACGTTTCATACTTTAGTTTATAAAGATAAGTTTTGGTATTCCTTTTTATGATGTGGGTTTCAATTAAAGAAACATTCAAGTAGAAAACCATTTATAACCCCGACGAATTTCGATGGAGAAATTCATTTTAAGGGGGGTAGAATGTAATATCCCAAGATTTTATTAGATATATTCTTTTTAATTTCTTTCATATCTTCTGTTGTACGATACACCAAGATTATCTTGCGCTAAACTCAGCACCGTATTAGCTTCCAGTATACGCAACAGTAATCCTGGATCGTGTTACACACAATTTCATGTTTGTTTGATAGTAGTTATTCTAAGAAACATTGAGTATATATATATATATATTTAATGTATATTGTTATATGCAGAAAAAAAGTATTCGTTCACTACACGCAACCCTGACTTGGCTTACATTACACGCAATCACGACCTTCCCTGATAGTGTGTGTTGTACGCAATACCGAGTTTTACTAAACAAAGATATATTATTATAATATTATTATGAACTAGAAGTTATAAATAGTATTAACTAAATTTTGAATTTTATAACATTATTATTCATCTTACACATTTTCTAGAACATGGTATAATAACAAAATAAAATTTTCGGGTAAAATAAGTATTTTTCAAAAAATGCATTTTTTCCACCTTTTGATGGCGCACCAACTTTAAATATAGTTTTTGACATGTATATAAGTTCAGTTTTACAAAATAAAATTATTCTTTGGAATCAGGATATAAAATTTTACGTTGGATAAATTTTTCATATTATTTTGATAACTTTCATATTTTAATGAATAGTAAAAACACACTATATTTTAATTAAAAACAACTTCTTTCATCGTAATAACTTATGTGGTTAAATTATAATATTTAATGGTTTTAAAGTATAAATAGAATATATTTTTACCATTTAATATAATTTATGTCATTAGAATTGATTTTACCTTGAATTCATAGGTTAAATCAATTCAATCTTTTGCAATGTTTTAAACAAAAACCCGTTTTCATTCGACTACGGGATTAATTTTAATTTAATTTCTGCAACTTCTATGTATTAAATTTGAAACAAAATATTCCATATTTGTAATCAGTGGGTCCAATTTATGTTAATAGGCTACTTTTAATTTTTGGGAATTTTGAATAGTAACTACGGTAAATTTAATTTACCATAGTTAAAGGTAAATCGGGTAATTAAGGGTGAATATAATATTATAAAATTACCCTAACACATTCCAAAATTCTATTTTATGACTAAACGTTGACCCATATCACCTAAGAGTCGGATTAGATACATTTTATGGACTTTTGACCATGAAAATAATTTAATTATTATTAAAACCAATGAAAGTGACAACATGTCACTCTCTTAAATCTTATAAGTATAATAATTTTAATTTAGTGATAAACATCATAAAACATCAAAAATGAATAGTATACAGAACTCTAATAAAATTATCTATATCATGATAATTTATTTAGATTTTTAGGGATTAAATAATTATCATTAATGGTGATACATTAATGATGCAGAAATTATTTATTAAGTGAAAAATCTGTAATGTAGTTTTTATTTAAATAATAATAACCATTAAAAGGCCCAAAAACCTGACCAAAACTTATTTTTAGTGTATATATATACCATAATCATCTAATGACATAAAATATAAGCGTTTGGAGTCTTATAAAAGTGATTATGACACTTATATAATTTTATTTTAAATGATTCCAAAGTTGTCACCTTCATAATTTAATAAATATAACAATTTAAATATTGTGATTTTAAGATTCTAAATTCGAGTAAAAGTATAATTTTGAAAGTAAATAGATTTATCTTCATCATAGGATTTTATTTTTAATTTTTATGCAAAAAATAAGTATATTAAATAATTATACAGAAATGTTGTAGTAATTCTTATATTAAGAGATAAACCAAATAAATGGTTTTAAAAATAATAAAATAAATATTATATGAACTATTTAATGTGATCCACTAATTTTCTAGAAACATATGTACTTTTATAAATCTATTAATGCTTTTAGTTAAAACATATCTTCTGTATATTGTTTATTTAAATTCAAATAAATGAATAGTGTCAAAATTGACACTATTGTTATTTTATAAAACTAACATATTATAAAATTGTTTAAAAATCACAAAAATATATAAAAATTATAAATTTAAATTTAAATGGTCTAAAATTTTATAAAGTATCAAATTATAGTCAATTCACAACAAATAAGTAATTATTTGTTATAATTTAAAATTTAGAATGTCATTAACACAAATAAAATTAAAATGATTATGTAAGGATAAATCAAGTTGATAATGTTTAAAATAATTTCTTAACAAGTCTAAATATTATTGGTTGATGATATTACACCCATATAGCTTCTAATATTCTAATATGAGTCAGTTTTGGAGATTTTTATGTGGGGTTATATTTATTATAAAGTAATATTTTTAAGATTTCCAAAGGTGCCCCTCTCCTCCCTTATAAAAGGGCACCTCCTCCCTCTCTTCCACACACCACTTTGAGCCTTCAATCTCGGCCAAAACCTTCCAATATCTCCTCTCAACTTCCCTAGAAACAACCTAGAGGTCCTGGTCTTCTTAAAAGACCAATTTTAGTGCCCCAAGAGGAGGTCTCAAAGAGGCGCTTCAAAGAAGAGGTAATGCCCATTACCGATTCTTTCATCTTTATTTCTTCTTCCACTTCTTCTTCTTTAGTTGTTTCATTATGAAGTAATAACATCAGTATCACTAATATAATGATATGTTATTATAATTATTAAACAATCCTATTTCACCATCTATCCATCCTACGGAAAACGAAATCACCACGCGTGCGTACGTACGGAATACCGTCTCCACGTTGTGGTGTAATCTATTTTCAAAGACCACCTTACTTGGATGGGTATAATGGTATAAATAATAACAATACATAGTTATTATAACACCATAATGATTCTTATATATTGTATCATCCACTCCAATTCAATTCAATAATTATGGAAACGATATCATCGCTCGTGCGTACGTACGGACTACCGTCTCCACGACGCGATGAGATTCATTTTCCCTGTTAACCATTTGAGAATTATTATAATGTATATATAAGCTATAATAATGAAATATATGACATTATAAAGCTACTGGATTTATTTATATGTATGTCATCTACTTAATTCCATTCAACTCAATAAGGAAACGAAAACAGCGTTCATGCGTACGTACAACCTACCGTCTCCATGAACGGTGTATTTCTTTCCATTTATCGATATATTATATATAGGTGTATTATGAATATATTTTATATAAAATCATGTTTTATATTCTGGAATTAAGTAATCATGATCCAAGTAATCATATGAATAATTACAAGTCAAAACACGGATGACAAATGAAACGATTTTATCCAAAACGCTCTTTAACATGGAATTTACAAAAGAACGGGTAATATAAAGTCATAAGTGAACAATATATGATATTGTAACAATTAATATGATTCTTTAATAAGTCAATAACATTATTTAAATCATTATATAGGGGGTTCGGATACGTACGAAGCATATCAGACCTAAGGTAATGGATAACTTTTCCAATCTCATTTTTATCCGAGATTGTTTATTCGTAAGTATTTACTGGGGTTATTTCTATCATCCATGTCCATGTTTTATAAAAGTGTTTTCATGTATTTTTAAATTCATTTTTACCCATTTTTGACTTTTACTACATGGTATGTACAGAATATTTATTTTGTTTACGTTATGAGGTACTTTTTTAACTTTTCTGACAAAAGTACGAGGAGAAAGTTATTTTTATCTTATACGGCGTGAACGGATTTTTATGGTTTTATAAAGCCTTGTTTTCATGAATATTCCTCCAAAATATTTCATGACTATTTTCAACAAAAACGTTTTCTTCTAAAATTGCATGACATTTTGTGAAAAAAATGATTTTGAAGAAAAAATCATATTTTCCTCAAGAATTCATTTCAAGTCTTTATCAAAACCATTTTCATCTAAGAAGACATTATTTCACATGTGTATGTTTCAAGTGTCATGTCTCTATGATTTACGTGGTTTCACTTTTCTTATTGTGAAATGATATCCATTACGTTTATATGGAATATGTGATTATGGGATGATGTTTATGAAACCCTTTTTATTTATTGGGTTATTATGAATGATGTATGTTTATTTTGTGTCACAAGTAAGAATGATTTCATTTTTAGATGGGTGGGACCTATATCTCCCTCCAATGCATTGGGTAAAGATTTATATCTCATGAGATAGACATGGATGGAATGAAAAATTAAACCGGTTCAATAATAAAGGACTGGAACGAGGAGTGAACTCGATTCAGAAAGGGACATTGTCCACTAAGATGGGCTTTGCAGCAATGCCTTGGCTAATATGGAAATCAAATCATGTGATCAATGGTTTCCACAATTACATGTTTTATTCCCATGCTATTTTCTCATTCTTAATGTTTCTTTATGATCTATTCCATACATACTTCCATGTTTTATGTCATTTCTCAAGTTTTTGATGTTTAAACATTATGTTCAGGTTTTTTTAAGTTCAAATGTATATGGTATGTTTTATTTTATCCATGATTACCCTTACTGAGAAATTGAGCTCACCCATTTTATGTTTTATTTTCCACAGGATATAAAGAAAGGTTTTATGTAAGAAAAAAAAGGAAGATCTTTATGGGAGATATTGAAGATTTTTCACCACGATTAGAATATTACGTTCCAAGTTTCCAAAGACACTAAACTATTACGGTTCTTGTGTATCTGTTTTTGTTATGTATTAAGTATTCCGAAAAAATAATGTAATGTTCATGTACATCAAGATTTGGGTCTCTACAAAGGAACTAATAAGAAATCATATCTAGCTTGAGTTAGATTCTTTTTCCATATGTGAATTTCATATTGCATGTGTTAATGGACTGTATGTGAATTCCTATGCTACAATCCCATATATGTTCCTAATAGAATTAAAAATCCAATGGAAAGTCACATATTTTACGTGCCAAAGGATACTATAAAAATTCAAATGCTATATTTCCTTATATGTTCCTATAAACATATATATTACAGGGGAATGACGTATATTTTATTTTTCAGGTGCATGTAAGAGCCAAAAATACTAAAATACCATGTATTCAAAACATGTCAATATATTCCATATTCGATAATTAAATTTGATTACCCATTATCTTACCAATTAAGATTATATTCCATCATTTCATAATTCCATCGTCCAATCTCAATTCATATATGACACTATGCCAATATTTCAAATTGAATTTAAGGCATTTCAAATTTCAAAATAATTGGCCAATTACATTTTTTTACTAATTAAAATTTTTATTTGTTACTAATTCAAAATCACATATAATAATTCTCAAATACTGATTCACATATCATGAAAAGAAACAATATTATATTCTTATGTTGTGTCATTATTAACCAAAACCCCAAATTCATGAATAAGGTAATAGACTCATACAATCTATGTTGCAACTAAAGGTCAATGATAGGAACACATTTTGGGTTGCTGAATGTTCAAGGTATCAATCACTAATAGAACAAATGGAATTAATGGGAGGACTATACCAAAGGATTAAATCAATTAATGTGAATTCCAATTTGTTGAGGCTACGTGCATGGTGTGTTGGTGAGATCACACATGTTTCACATACAAGAAAACTAATACATACCATAGGAAGATATTTTATACTCCCTAAATAATGAAAATAATAAAAACATTATTGTTACTGCATCCAGATAAATTTTAAAAACCAAAATATTATAATTAGAGTGATAGATTTATCACATTAAGGTTATAAGAATAACATTCTCGAATAAAACAAGATTAATTAAAAAATTCTAAGAAAAAATCATTGAATCTAAATTTATAGATCAAATAATATAATTAAAGAATAAAACAATGTTTTTTAGAATAAAAAAAATTCCATGGATAAAAAATGTAAAACATTAAAAATGATTTAGTGTCAAAAGTGGGGTAATGAAAAGTTAAACATGGTTTTTGGGTGAAAAAAATAAGATTTTCCCCCTTAGTAATCATGCCTAGAATGGAACCACTAGAATGGTCCTAGATGCCACGAGTTGTCCTGTGGTTTTAGGTTGAGATCCTTAATTACTAGGAACCCCACTATATAGAATGTCATATTCTTGTATCCATGCCTAGATAATTACCTACCCATCTGCTCGACTGTGCACTCTACTAAATTTTCAATAGCATTATAGCATTCCAATAGATACATTTTATTGCACTCTATTTCAAAATTTCCTCCTACAATCCATCAAACACATCTAAAATGTCATATTTAACTAGGTAATATTTTCATTAATATAAATTAAAATGTATCAATAGAATCCTAAATAGGGGCATACCTAGGTAAAGTAGAGTTCCTTTCATATCTTATAATTATAAGGGAATTAAATATATATTTCCTTAGTGTGAAATAAATATTTGGTATTGATTGGGTTTGTATACCTAAATTTTTTAAATTTTGATACTCTATATAAAATTTCTAATGTAAACATGCTATATGATTCCATCTCTTGGATAGATCGACCTCTAAATATTTATCAAAGAATTAAGATATTGAGATTGTGCCATTGTTTTCTTTAATTCAACCCGATATCTATAAAGATTGTAACATAGTATCTTTGAATCATAATTATCATACATATTTTATTTTATAGTGTTTATGGACTCCAAATACCTAATAATGATTATATCATCATTCGATAGAGGCTCAATTGTGGTGATATCCTCAAAGGATGGTATGAAAATATTGATTCATCACACTTTTTTCATGGAAAGAATATGGTTAAAACCAGAATGTGGAAAGAATTTGTGATGAAATTTCATTCAAATCAATGGGATTTTATTCTTATCACATTAAATTTTTATGATAATAATCATTATATTTTATATTGTTCAAGTTTAAAATAGGATAAATCTATTTTTTTTCTCTAGATACCATAATTATCAATGGGTGAAAGAATAAATTGGAGAATTTTAGGTGAGTTGAAATTAATCAAAATAATATTATGGAAATGGGATGAAGTCATAAGGGTTTGTTTGAACACCCTGCCTCAATCCCTAAGAGTTCAAGAGATATTTTATGTAATTGTAGATTTGTGACTAATAAAATTCATTTCCTGTCAATCAATGAATCAAATTATTTATATGAGTTTGGTAAACTATATATACAGAAGATATATAATCATTATGAGGAAACAGCTTGTATTATAACTATTTAATACCCAAAGAATACATATAAATTTCAATAAGGGTTTTAGTGGGTATTATTACTATGGTATAACTAAGCACAACTTAACACCCATGTATTGATATTCAATCGGAGCAGATAATGTATATAATGAAGGTTATTTTTTAGTATTGTATTAATGATTTTGGTGGATCTTGAGAAGAACATAATTTGTTATTAAAGTAATTGTATAATTATATTTTTCAATTTTCCATCAATATGGAACCTTTGGAAGATCCCAATCATAAACCTGGTCATTTTCCCTTGTGTTAAAATGATATGAGTTATTCCACTTTGATTTGGCATAACATAAAATAGGATGTGACCAAACCTATGAAATTAATTGATAAATGGTTAATATATATACAAGGACATGAAAAATCATATATCATTAATATATAACATCAAATATAATTATAATATAGTGATAATGAGTATTATGAGTCTCTACTTCATTTAGTGACCAAATAATTCATAAACATGAGAAACTAGCTCTTTACCTGATTAAACGATTGAAAATTACTATATATATTTGATAAGAAACTTATATATTTACATTTTCTGCCATATTTTAGTGTCATGAATAATTGTCTTATTTTTATCAACTAATTTGATTCATTCCCAATCCCAATCATTTCATTCATTTTAATGATATCAAAAAGAATCCAATGAATATTATATATAGTATCTAATTTGTATCATCAACAAATGTGATAAGGTCTTGCGGGTGGATATCATTCTATTAATTTGGATACATTTTCATCATTGTGGAATTTAGAATAAAATATCTAAATTAGATCATGTGGTGATAGCTCAATGGACTATGATATTCCCATTTAAATATCAATATTTCTTCTTGGGGGAGAAAATCCTCAAAATGGGAAATTTATAATAATCCACAATACAACATGTTAGTTTGAGAATTTTAATTTAACTAATTGAAATCATTAACTAACTAATATAAACAAAAAAATGTTTAACTAATGATCATCAGGAAAATGGATATTAAAGAAATTTATTTTGGTGTTATGATGTCACTGAGATCTAGATAGCCTTCCAATGAGTACTTGGTGGTAACTAATAAAGTAGTATTACATATTATTTCCAAATCAAGACTCTTAGTTTAATTACTCTAGGTAACAGATTGATTATTGGGTGGTTAGTAGTCACTCACTAGGTACATGGTTTGATGTATAGGATTTTATTTAATTATAGAAAAAATATTTAATTTTCCATAAATCTGACCCTCCTATTAACTCCTCTATTTTGGATTTTTCAATATATATTGATGAAAGAATCATATATAAATTAATTCCATGATTTGTATCTCTAGACACATATATCCAACTTCATCCATAGTATAAATTACATATCAAGGTATTATAGGGAGCTTATTTTGATAGTTCCATGGTAGGGACTCATTTTCTCTAGATTACTATAATATTTTTAAAATGTATACAAATCCAAAAATATGTCTTATTTTGTTTTGGAAAATTAATTTATAGCTTGTATCTATTATTTCATTAAAATTAATAATAAAGATTCATTAATGTAAATTATATTTGACCCCTTTTATCTTTCATAATATTATAATTGTAACAATGATAGCGACACTAGGCAATGTGAGGAAAAATTTGAAAATCATTTTTTATTAAAATATCATTTTTATGTGTGAAATTCTAAAAAATTGAATAAAAAATATTTATTTAAAATTATAATGTTTATTACGATACGATATGTTTTCTTGGTTAATTTCTTTAAATTTATTATAATTTAACTTTTGTATAATGGTTTCATTATATGATATTTGGTTTATGGAGACTTTTTAATTATTTTATATAGTTTATATAGTTTATCCTACATATGTACATAGAATAATTTGTATTATATATAAATTATTTGAATCAAAGGTGGTGGTATTGGTGATTTTGGATCTATCATCTTCTTGAAATATTTTTTATTTTATTTGATAACAATCAAGGATGATGTTTTTAGTTGGATTAAAGGAACATGAAAAGGATTAATGAAATATAGAATGTATTTTTATATGTAAGAGTAGCCAGTGAATTTCACTACTTATATAGAGTAATATTTTAGTATTCTTATGCATATTAGTAAGTAATATAGAACATATCTTTCCTGAATAACTATTAAAATGTATGGTTATATAGAATAATAAATCAGATTCTTCAATGGTTTTGTAATATTAATTATTGATTAAATAATTATTCATAAGAGGAACTCATATCTCCGAAGTATGGATAAAAATAAACATGTATATGGATTAGTTTGAATAATAATAACTTTGGAATTATAACAATCTCTATGTGATTAAAAATGATAATATTAATATACATAAGAGTAACATAGAACTTATGAATATTTGTCACATAAAATCATAAAGTTAGAAGGATATGTAAGATTAAAAAAATTCTATATAAGAATAATTTATTAAATCTAAAGGCTATGTAATATTAAACTATATTTTATATATGGTTAACATAGGAAGTCTAAAGGCAGTGTAAGCTTAAGAAAAAGTATACCTAATATTAATAAGGAAGTGGGTAAACAAATGTATATATACTATTAAATTGGGAAGGGTAAAGGATAAATAAGATTAACATGTACAAATTACAATCCATATATTAGAAAAATGAGGTTCACATAAGGGTGAATAGTTTGTTAATGAAATTATTGAAAGTGATAATTTAAGGTATTGTGTCACCTAAAAAAATGTCAAATGAATTTATTCAATTATATTAATCAATTTATGTGGATAACTAAATGGAGAAAGTCATAGAAGAATTTAAATAAGTTTTGATCTTTTTTTAAGAGGAATGAATGAATCAATTTTTTTATTTATCTTAATATAGTAATTATTGTTAGTCTAGAATATTGAATGAGAATATTTTATTTATTATTTAAATACATAAATGTGATTTTTTTGGCACAATTTGTGTTTTTTTTAAAATAGGAATATTTTTTTGTAGAGAGGTGTTCATTGTTGATCTATACATGTAAAAGTAATTTTATGCACACAAATAAATCCCATGATCGTTTTCATGTTTTCTTATTTTTGATATTATCATCATAAAAAATTATTTTTTATCTTGTACTATATATCTAAAAAAAGTTCATGTAGATATAAGTTAAGGAGTGACCCATGGATCAATAGTTAATCCTTCCAACAAAATACTCTATTGTGGTCGTTATATATTCAGACCATGGACATGGTTTTTATTTTTTTTATTTACATCATGGATATTTATATTCAATTTGGTTTCAAGGTTGATTCCCTAGTAAAATATTGTATTTTGGGGTGTTTCGGTCTATTTTTGGCCCTATTAATGGTTTGGGGGGAAACGATGTGACCCCTAGATAAAAAGAATGTTTCTAGACCATTAGCTTCTTATATGGTTGGTGTTTTATGATATATGAATTATATTTCCCAAAACATGTGAGACAATGGAATAAATGTGCATCTTTATTAGGGTATCTGAGACATGGAAAATATCATGTGGAAGGCTGGACTAAACCATTTGGAAATCTCATTAGGGTTTCCTTCATTTTCAAAAAACTATTTTTCATAGATGTCACATGGTTTACAAGACTATGCTTCCAAACCATGAGAGGATTTAGTGTCATTCCAGTATAATTCACATAGTTGGTGTATTTTTTGTAATCCTAACATCCAAACTATGTGGATTTCCCAGAATCCCTAAAAAATTTACACATTTCTCCAAATGATTTAATCTCCCAAATCGACTCCCTTCCTCCCCAATTAAACCTTGTCACTTTATGGGGCTCCCAAACCCTCGTCCCCTAGATCCTCCTCCTGGATTAAAGCTTCTCATTAGTTCTTTAGTAAGATTCTGTGGATTTTTTCATGTTTTTCTCCACTTCTCTTATTCCCAATCATGGCATATTATTTTTCTTAGTATTGTGTCTCTCTTGGAAACCCCCTAGGGTGGGGTTGGATTATGTGGGTTGTTTCAATGGATGATAGGGTGTGTCTATTGTCTCATGGGGATAATTCATCTTTATTATTCAGGCTTACATGAATTAATAGATTGTTTAGGTAGGTGTTTACATACATTTCCTTTAAAAACTTTCCATATTTTGGTTTTTCTTTTCCAAATTAATTTTAGTGATTTTTTTAGGAATGTGGTTTTCGAAAAATATTTTCAAAACATTCTATGTTAGTAGAATGATGATGATGGATTTTTCAAATGGTTTTTATGGTTATACCTATATATATCTATTAAATATGTAAGGTGTTTGATAAAAATTAATAATGGCCTTGAAAATTGATTTAGTGAATTTAAAATTATTTTTTGCCTTGTTTGAGTTTGAGAAAATTGGGTGCAATGTGGAATTGTTTTTTAATAGGTTTTTGGCCTCTTTATCATATTTTTTCTTATGTGATATCTTTTGTTCATGCATATGATTATTATTTTGTTTACCTAAAATGAAACATAGATATTTTCATTTTTTTCCATATACATTCTAATGTTATGTGTGCATGTACATATTCACAGTGGGTGCACATATAAATTTTTACATTCTTATGAATGGTATATTTCATATAATTTATACTTTATGCACCAATTTTTCCTTAGAATTTCTTCTTGGATTATAATTTTCTTTTCAAATAGGGTTTTCAATTATTCTATCTATAGTATCCCTTAGAGGTTCATTTAGCACATTATAATTTTTCGATTACTAAATATTGTTTTAATGGACAATTTATAACATTTAAATTCCTATTTGTAACATCAAAATATATGTTTGGGTTACCATATTGGTTTTTGGAAACAGATTTTGATTAAAAGTTCATTCTCTTAGAAATGACCATGGATTACAAACACTAAGGCTCATTTGGTAATTTTAGATTTTTCTTTGAGATGTAATTCCAAACACTCATAATCATAAGGCTAGGTTTCTACCATTAATTGTTTCTTGGAAAATGGTTTTGAATTCAGAGGATGATTATGCCTAGTAAAAACATGAGAAATTATTATTTTGTGATGGTAACCCTCATATTCATTTACCAGTTAGAGAGGTTCTTCTCATAGATGGTTTTATGGAGTTTGAAATGTTTTCATGTTGGCATTATAGGGATGTTGTTAATGTCATGAATGCGACGATCTCCTCACTTTTCACGGTGCACTATCATCATGGAATTCTATATTTCATCTAGAGGATTAATAGATGGTTAGGATCATTTTTTTATGGACAGACTAAGTCTAAAATGGTAGGTGGATGGCCATGGTTAAGGTTCCACTGTGGTTATGATAGTAGAGAACCCAGGTTGGTGATTGACTACAGACCACATTATATGAAAGAATATTTCTATAAAATGTGTACAACGAGGGTCTCCTCTATATATGTTTAGGTAATTCCAATGAATATAAATAGTATATTTTCTAGTATTTTTTATAGAACCCAATTTTATTATACTTTCTTCATTTACCTATTTATTCATGTGTTTAATTTACTTTTTATTTACAATAACTATCCTTTAAAACATGTTATTGTATAATCTCATTTCTGGTTTCTCTTCCTTATTATTATACATTGGGTTTTGTTTTCATCATTGAATTGATTTCCAAAAATGGTTTTTATAATAGGATTATATTTTAATTTAAAGTTATCTATTTCATTTTAAATTGACTATTGGAAGGATGTGATTTTTTGTTTAAATGAAAAATGTCCTATTTCTAACTATATTTTTAAACTATTGTTGAATGATTTTTTCGAGAAAATAAATGCATGTATTCTAATATGCTTACCTAGTGATATATTGTTTGTTGACACCATACATGTCCCATAAAATGTATATAAAATGAGATATTTTATATGTTAGAGTTCATTCATTATTTCTCATGTAATTGGATGGTTTTTTGGATGGGGGTGAACAAGAGGTCATAAAGACATTATGAATAGTTCTGGTTCATTTTTATTTATTTCTTTTATCTGTATCTAGATATTATTTTAGTTATTTTCTTATAAATTTTTTTATGTTCAGTTATTTATATACCATTTTTTGGTTGTGTTATATTCTTTTTTTATGTTTAATATTATTGGTATAAATATTCCGTAAAAACAAATCACGTGATTACTCACTGATTGTCTTCATCCAGTTGGGATTGGGGATTCCCAACTAGAATTCCCATTGATTACTTTAGGAGATCATTCAGTGATTAATCTGAATGATTCATGATAATATGATATCAAATTTTTCTTTTATAATTTTGGTATAATGTAGATTATAGATGAGATTTTAAGGGTGTAGAAGGTATGTAATGGGTTAGTTTTTGAACACTACCACTCATGATGAAACTAGAGTTTCCGGGGAAAATTGGGTTTTCAATCTTTGGTTTTTGGATTTTGGGGTTATATTTTTGGTGAGTTTATGTGTGTTCAAGGGATGTTGATAGAAGTGAGATAGTGTAACTATGTGTGTTTACATGGCATTCTGAACCATGTAAATATCATGTACACAATTATTTATTCTATTAGTATAGGTGAAAGATAAGGACATGTTCTACTAAACCTTATAGGAAAGTCATGTATTACCACTAGTGCCCTATTACAAAGATGGTGGTGTGAATGCTGATGTTTTTATTAAAATCTTGGTTAGATTAAGTGGATTTGGAAATGAAATTGGTTTATATAAATGGTTTTTATTTTAAAATTGATTTACTTTCTAATGAGATCTATGATTTAAATGTTAATGTGAAAGTTGTGTTTTGGTATTTTAATAGTGGGTAAGATGGAATGGTTTTTTCGAAAAGGACATGAAATTCTAAATATAACTTGTAAATTGTTTGAAAATTACATGTGTTTAGATGTGAAATGTTTTGTTATTTTGTATTTGGAAATAGTTTCTTTGAAAAAAGTATTTTTTGTGAGGTTTTAGTTTATCAGGTCTGTATCTTGGTTTTTCTAATTATTTTGTTCGATTTCTGGTTTAATATTTATTTAGTTTGCGATTTCATCTTATTTAGATCATTCAACCAAGAAATGTCCCAATGGTTTTTAAGGAGTCTCTTGAGGTTTCTAAATTTGTCTAGACTCCTAATGGTGTGATGTAGTCAAATTCTTCTCAGTGAATTCCTATTTTTCATTGTGCCCGAGGTGTTTTATAATTTTTCAGGTGATTTGGAGATTTTGAGTCAATATTTAGATACATGGTAACTCTAGAATATTTGAGGGTGTGAATTATCCCAGGTTTTTTAGGGGACCTCATTTGTATCCATGGAAGGTGATCTCTATATACTAATTATAAAAAGGGAATACATAAAATATTTTTTTGACTACTTTTATCCAGTGGTTTATACCTAATGAGGCTAGGATGAGGAAAGTGTAAAATATCATGGATATAAAGCAAATTCAATTAATTTTGAAGGGGTATGTCGACTACTTATAGGTTATACTTCTATATTCATCAGAAATGGAAATGTGTGATCTTTTGAAAGCACATTTCATTGTGTGTTTTCTTCATCCAAAGATAAAGGATCAAGTTTGTTATTTTGGGAATGTCTTGTTCAATAAGTTGGTAGACGGGGTGTTTCATTATGATTTGGATCCCAGAGGGTTGCATGTGGCCTCATGTAGTCATGTTTCTCTTGGTGACGATAAGGGTTCTTTATCTAGTGAGGAGGGTTAACTAAAAAGTCATACTCTGAAAGACACTCCATCATTTGATCATACATCCAACTGATAAGACTACTCACTCATGTGCTTCTTGTTTGTTTAGTTTGGTATTTCTATCCTATATTTCTATAACACGTCAAGGAATTTCTAACAATATGCCTAGTGGGGAAATATAAATAAATTATATGGTGTGTTAACAAAGTAGAATAAAAAAATTCCATACCAATTCAAGATCCTAGAATGCCTTCCTCTATAATATTTTCAAGTAACCCTAATACTTCCCATATTTTACCTCTTTCATAGGGTTTTGTTTGTCTTTCCCTTTTACAGTTTTGTACACATGTTTATAATACTTTTTCATGGGAGAATAATGATCTAATTTCTATTTAGAGATGAATTTTTCTTGTGGAAATTTAAAAACTTGTTTTGATCGAGAATTATTTATTACTTTTCGCATATTGATTATTTTCATAATGGTGGATATTCTCATTCTATTAATTTTCTTAAATGTTGGGGAGACCCACTATATACCTTGATCTTTTTCTACCTTGATTTGGTCTGGTGTGACATGTGTTTTTATAAATTCAGACTATTGTTGGTGGTTTCATTACATTTGAGCTCCATTAAGAGGATTTCTTTTAGAGGATCGTTTATTGGATTACTAATTCTAATTTTATAGCTTATCTTAGATTTCATAAATTTTTGGGGGTAAAAAGTTTTTTGGTTGATAGAATTGTCACACCCTAACCTTGGATATTCATATTTTTTTATTTTTTTATTGTTCTCGGTAATTATTTTTTTGGGGTTGAATCCCTTGTTAAGAATTTGAGTTTTGGATGTTTTGGAATATTTTGGATTTATTGCATAATATTTTTAATGGTTGGGAGAGAAACCATGTAACCTCTTGATTAAGTGGGTTCTTCTAGATCATTTTATTTTTTGACAATTTTTATTTCATTGATTGAAAAAAGTTCTTCTGAAACATTTTGAGATAAATGAGTAACTATGAGATAGTATTTGGTGTGTCTGAGACCCACTGAATAGATTTCACAAGGTTAGAGTAAACCATGTAGCAATCATTTGAGGCTTTTTATCGTATTTATAGAACTACTTTTCAATGTTGTGCAAAAATTTACCAAACTATGCATCCAAATTATCTGAGCCTCTAGTTTCTATCAAGTAGGGTTCTAATAGCTAGCGAATGGTTTGGTAAATTGTGCATCCTAACCATTATGTTCTCTATGAATACCTAAAGCTATGATATATATGTTTTCCCCTCTTGAGTTAAAATACCAAAATGACTCTCCTTAATACCCATTCAACCACGGAAAATGAAGGGATCCAAATCCCTACTCCTTTGGATCCCATTATTTGTTTTTAATCTCTTCCTTGGATCTTGAGTAGGTTTCGTTGGATTTTCGGCTTGGTTTCCTCCTCTTACCTTCTTCACCTCGTATTCCTCTTTTCATATTGAAATGGGACCTCTCTTTTCCAAAACATAGTGTAAGGATTAGGTAATGTTAGTGGTTTCATTTATTTTCAGGGTGTCTGGTTTTTTCACTTGGGCCTAGTTCTTTCTTCTTCCAACAGATTCATCACATTTTTACACCAACGAGGTAGGTTTTTTTTGGGTATTTTACATTTCAAACAATTCTATAAGATTGTTGACATTTTCCAAATTAATTAATGATTCCTTCCATGCTTTTGGATTACCAAAATACTTTTTTAGGAATTTTTTGGTTATTTTTTCCAAAAAATGTGTTTTTAAAACAGACTATATTTTCATATAAATATATATAAATTATATGGTTATTTATGGGATTTTACAAAATACAGAGTTTCCTTTTAAATGGAGTTGCATGTTTTTAAATTTTAGTATTCCTTTTTGGAGTTTGATGAAATTTTATGACATGTGGAATTAAGTTTTGAATGGATTTTGGCATGCATGCAATATTTCTACTTATGTGAGAACTCTCGTTCATGGCTAAAATTTTTATTTGATTTATTTAAAATGAACATTTTTCAATTTAATGGTTTTAAATATTTATTCTAGGGTTACATGTGAATATCAATATGTCTACATGTTGTACATATAGATGTGTTCAGGTATAATAAAGGTAGATTCCATATAAATGACGGCTTTTTTAAAATATTTCCCCTAATATTTCCTCTTGGTTTCTTAATGATTTCAAATAATGATTTCAATTTTTATTTAAAAAGTCTTATATAGAGGTCCATTTGTATCTTTAGAACTTTGTGATTCAGAAATATTCTTTTAAGGGCTCATTAGACTCTTCTATAGGCTTATTTAGTACTTATAATGTTCTGTTTCCACAACCACCTTGGTGTTTAGAACTTGTTTTAGATGAAAAGTGTTTTTTTTTCAGGAAATGGCCTTGTATTTAAAAAACTATGGACCATTTAATAAATTAATATGTTTCATTAGTATGTCATTCCAAATTCTTATAATAAAAAGGCCTAGTTGAAACCTTTAATAGTTTCATGGAAAATGGTTTTTATATCACAGGATACTCAGGCCCATTTAGAACATGAAATTTTTTTTCTCTGTGTTGGCTGCCCCCATGGTTTTCCTATAGCTACCGAGAGTCTCTCCATGGATTATTTCATGGAGTGTGAAGGGAATGAATATTGAATTTTGATGGTTATTTTTTATGTAAATCATGTGATGGACTCCTCAATTCCCCCCTTATAATATATTTATAGAATCATAAATGGCATCTAGATGGTTGAGAGAGGATTAATATCTTGATCCCAATGCAACATAAAAGATCCCTCATTATAGGTGAATGTCAATGGTGGGAGTTCCACTGGATTTAAGGTAGTATAATATCCAGGTCAGTGATAGACTTTATACCACAACATATGTTAGTAGATGGATTTGAACAAAGTATCTCTAAGTTCATCACAGAAGATTTTTGAGAAATGCCATTAACTATGTAAATGTATGTTCTAGTGGTATTTTTCAGAACATAATTTTCATATTTTGTATATATGTGCATCTTTATACTTATGTTGCTTTATTTTTTTTTAATTTCTATCTTTTGATAAAAACCGTTTTCTATGCTTAGTTCTAGTTACCTTTATTATACATTTACATGGTTTTTGGATTTATTCATCTAATTGGTTATAATATTATTTTTTAAAATATGTATGTTTTTAAAATAAATCATTGTTTTTGGAAATTGGATTTTGGGACGTGTTTCTTTATGAAAATAAATGATTTTAATAATTTATTTTTAAATGATTTTTGACATAATAGTTTTTGGGAAAGGATATGTAGGTATTTTTTGTTTCATACCTACATGGTTATTGTATTATCACACTATACTAAAACCACTTAGTTTCGGTAGGCTCTAGAAATTTTCTAGATTCAGGTCCATTCAGGTTTTCCAATAGAGTTGGATAATTTTATATATAGTGGTGACCAATGGGTCACATAGAGATCATATCTAGTTAGTGTTTTTTTAATTTTATCTAGTATATTTATATATGATCATTTTTTGTTATTTTATTTTTTGTTTTTTATTTTAAGTTATTTTATATCCTAGTTGTACTGTGTGGTCTATTTTTTCTAATTTTAATGACTATTGGGTAAACAATCCTAAACAATTTATCATGGGATAATCCGACACTTTTTATCAGCCCACAGGGACCAGTTTCTCCCTTTCTTCCATTCCATGGAAGGGTTAAAGTGTTTGTTTTGTCGATGAACCATGATGGTTCCCTGAAAATTCTTATCATAGGTGGTCTCTTTTATTTTTTATATTATATTGATTATAAATATGATTTTTGGCACATATGAGGTAGGTCATGGTTCGGTTCTAGATCACCACAATCATAATGAACCTGAGTTACCATAAATACTTGGGTTTTGATTTTTTTATATTTTTAGGTTATGATATTGGTGAGTTTATGTGTGTTTAGGCTATGATAATGGATGTGATATGGTGTCACATAGTGAGTTTACATGGCTAGGGAACCATCTGATACCCAGGTGTATGGTTAATTATCTATTCATGGGTAAGGGTATTTTTAGAACAAGACCTCCTAAATAGTGTGGTCAATTCAGGTAAGACCACTTGTTACTTGTCTCAGTGGTTGTTATGTGTGTGATATTGAGGTCTTTTTCATAATTATTATAATAAGATAATTTTTTAATGAAAATGATTTCTATATATTATTTTTGTTTCAAAATATGTTTCTTTCTTAATGGGATTTATATTTTCAATGGGAAATTCAATGTTGTGTTTTCAGATTTTAATATCGGGTAAGATGGAATGGTTTAGGCCAAAATGGAACGAATTGGGAAATTTTATTCATAAATGGTTTTGGAATGTTTTATTGTATATAACTGAAATGTATTTTGAATTTTGATTTAGAAATGGTGGATTTAAAAATGTGGTTTTTTTGTTTTGTTTTTGGAGGTTTTAGTTTATGACCATAGTATCCTGGTTTGAGGAAATATTTTTGTTGAGTTTTGGTTTTATATTTATTTATTTCTATTTAAATTATATTTAGATTATGTAACCAAGAAGGACATAATGGTTTCTAAATAGACTATTCTAATTGTTGACTCTACCCAAACACTAAGTGGAGTGCTAGAGTTGAGTTCTTCTAAACTATTTCATATTCATCATGGTGATCTAAGTCCACTGAAATATTTGGAGTGGCATGATGATGTTTACATAATCATCATTTCATTTGGAAGTCCAGAAGCATTGAGGGTGGGATTTTTATTAATTTTTTTGGATGACCAGGTTTGGATAGTTAGAAGGTGATATCTTCATCCTTATTATGGAAATGGATGACTTGGGTCATGATTATGACAACGTTCCCCTATCGGTTTATCCCTTTGTAAGTTAGGATGAATAAATTGGTAGAGATCATGGGTATCAAGTAACTTCAACAAATAGTGAGGGAGCATTTTAACACTATCAAGGAGAAGGTTCCATTTTCTTTATAAAGGTTATTCTTGGATCTACTAAAAGATAAACTCTATGTGTAGGGTCTCAATCTAGAGATCATGTATTGAGTACATTCTTATGGGCATTCCTTTTTCAGGTAGTTCGTAGATGATGTTTTTCTAGATAATTTTTTTCCAAAATAGTAGAATATGGTTGTTGGAATCCCCTCTTCTCTTATTACCAATAAGGGTTCCCCATACGATGGGGTTATTAAACCAGAGGATATTATTCAATATTATTCTCATTCATTAGATCATGATTCCTATCAAATGGGTTATTTTTAAATGTTATTCCAATGTTTTTGGTTTGAGAAATTTAGGCCTTTTTATTATAATAATTCATTTAATTTCCATCATTCTACTCGGATTAGAAATTTTAAGATATTAAGCAGGGTGGGACCTTGATAAAAGAAAAATAAGTACACGTAAATTCTAAATCTTAACAAACCATCCTCTTTGATATTTTTTGCAACCCCACTTACTTTTTACATACATTAACACATTTAATGAGGTTTTTTATCTTTTTTATTCTCTCATGTTATTCATGACCTTATCCTACATGTTTCTTTAGTAATTTGTGGCCACATTATTATTTGGAGATGAATTTTCCTTATGGAAATTATCAATTGTGGATTTATATTTTGTACTTTTTGAATATTCTTGGTTGGTTTTTTTCACATTGGATATTTTCCCATGCTATTAAAATTTATAAATTTCATATATAACATCCATGGAATTACAATATTTTATCTTTTTCTTCATTTATTTTTGAATTTTGTGGTTAGAATGTCACATTATTAGTTGTTGTTTTGTTGGTATTGAGATCAGTTTAGAGGCCTTGTGTCATAGGTTCTTTGTTTTAATTGAGAGTTCTAGTTCTGTTAACCATTATTGGATTTATGATTTTATGGGGGTATAATGTTTTGTAGTGGGAAAATATATCACCACCAAATAATGGTTCTTCTTTTTATTTTATTAATTTTTTTGGGTCATGAAGTTTCCATTGGTTTTTTGGTTGAATCGCTGGTTTAATTTCTATGTTTTGGAAGTTTCAATCTGTTTTTGTTCCTATAAATGGTTATTTGTTATTATTTAGAGGTAAATTGTGATACATATTGACCGTAGGGGTGTTTGAAGTATTTTTTGTCTTTCAGGTTTTTTCAATCATGGTATTCCAATCTTCTGTTCCAAACCATGCGAGATAATGGAGTAACTATATGGTTTTTTTAGTGTGTCATAGACCTAGTTCATAGATTTCTCATGGTTATATTAAATTGTTTGGAAATAATTTGATGTTTTTTTACTGAACTATTTTTCATATTTTGTGCATCTTTTACCAAACTCTATGGCCAATCCATGTAAGGTTTTAGTATATTTATTGTGGGGTCCACATTTTTCTAACATGGTTAGTTAAAAGAAGTTTCATGAAAAAATTCATAAAATATTGATTTATAAGAATCTCTAACTGATCTAAAACCCAAAATGGACTCCCCTCCAACCCCATCTGATCTTCATGCCAAAAGGGTCTCCCAAAGCCTCATACATTGCCGCCACTTCTTGGATTAAAGATCCTATATGGTTCTTCATTATGTTTCTTTTGATTTTTCACTTGTTTTATTATTTTTCTCCTTGTATCGACTTGTTACATTCAAATTAATGTCTTTGGGACTCTCTTGTAATGGATATTGATTAAGGGTTGTCTTGTATTGGTTGTTTATTTTTATTTTGTGGTGTTTGGTTTGAAACTTAAACACAGTCCCCACTGATCTGATCATTTCGTCGCATTTACACATTTTTCAAGTAGGTGTTTTACTGATTTTCCATTCTAAAACATTATATATGATTATTTTTCTTTTTTTAATGTATTTTTGTGATATTACTCATTCTTTTTATTTTTTGAAATTATATTTTATGGCTTTTAATGATGGTTATTTTAAGAAAATGGGCTTATCAAATGGTTTATGTGGGTTTTCCTATATATATAAATTATATATGTATGATTGGTGTCATATAAAATTTCATGTAGCCTATTAAATAGATTTATGTTTTTAAAATTATTTTTTCTATTTTGGAATTTGAATAAATTTGGTGGCATGTATGATTGTGTTTGGAATGGGTTTCTTATAAATTTACAACATTGGTTCTTATGTGATAACTCTTATTGTAAGGTATAATTCTTCCTATGTATTTTTAAAATGAACCTTATTCATTTTCATGGTCTTCCATATAAAATATTGTGTGGTATGTACATTTCCAAATGTTCACAAAGGTGTACATAAAGATGTATTCAATCATATAAATGGTAAATTCAATATAATTTCCTCTTTATTAAACCTTTTCCACTAAAATTTTATAATGGTTTCTAAATGTTTTCAAACAATTATTTATAGTTTTCTTAGTAATCTAATATTTGGAGGAACTTTTCATCAATGAAATTTTTTTATTCCAAAATCATTTTTAATAACTCGTTCAACACTTTGAGAGGCCCTTTTTCCACTATAAAAGTTATGTTTGTGTAACCACATTATATTATTGAGATGTTTTTAGATGATGTTTTCTTCAATTAGAGATTAATAGTTATTTAAATTAGTATGCCCCATTTAGTAATTATATTTTTTTCATCGGTAATTCATTCCGAAATCTCAATTTCCTGAGGCTTGGTTAATATATTTATGTTGTGCGTGGAAATTGTTTTGGACCACCAATGATGCTATATCCAAGTTATCATATGGGAAATGTTTTCTTTATAAAGGTTTATCCCATTATTGTCATCCAGGTAGAGTGAATCTTTTCATGGATAATTATTGGTTTGGTTTAAAGAATGCATGTTGTCATCTAATTGTTATTGTTAATATTAAGTATGCGAAAAACTCCTCAAATTTACCCTTCAACTGTCTTCTTGGGATCCTATACGTCATATAGTGGGTTAAGAGGAATTTCATAAATGTCTCCTAACAAGATATACTATATCCCCCATGGTAGGTTAATGGACAAGGTAGGAGTTCCATTTTTGTTATACTAGTAGAGAAACCGGATTGGAGATTGACTATAGACAACATAATACACATCTACGTGGATCTAAATAGAGTATTTCAAGGGTATCCTCCTAAGATATTAATGACATTAAAATGACTATGTATTGTGTATATTACTGTTTTGTTTTGTTTCACACTATTTTATAACCCAATCTCCTTGTAATTTTTAAAATGTTTCCCACTTCAAATTTCTTTTGGATGTTTTCTCTATTGATACAAATTTTTTTATGCTCAGTTCATATTTCCCATTTTTATACTTTCTCCAATGTTGTTTTATTCTTTTTGGAAATTGTTTTCCAAATTTTTTTTGAAATAAGAATTTATTTTAAAGGCAATTAGTGTTTTTAAATTGGATTTTTGGAATGTTTCTCCTAATATTTTAAATGAGAAAAACATATTTTCAATGTGTATTTTCAAAATTTAATTAATGGAATATTTCAAGAAATGACATGTATGGATTCATTGGTTCTTACATATTATGTTATTATATGCACACACCATACTTGTGCCACTCAACATTTGTATACCCTAGTTTTATTTCAGGTTTAGACCCATTCAGCTTTCACATAGATCATGTTAGCTTAAAATATTATGGTGTCCAAGAGGTCACATAGAGATCATGTTCAGTGTTGGTTCAATTTTAATTTTTTGGAATCATTATATAGACCTTTTTTAGATATAATTATATTTTTTATTTCTATTTAGTGAATTATGTATCTTATTTATGTTGCTTACACTACTCTTTATTACGTATATGATAATTAGGTTAAATTTTACCTAATGGTTTTTCTTTTCATGCCATTTAAATTTTCATCAGCGAGTGTGGATCAAGGATGCACGCTGGGCCTCACCACAGATTAGTTTGGATAACTTTTTCCAGGATGAACTAGGCTTGTTAAAGAAAAATTAATATTAGAGGTGTCCTTTTCAATTTTTTGTGCCATATAGATTGTAGATAATATATTCAATGATCATGATGTAGGACATGGATCGATGTGTGATCACCACCACTCATGACAAAACTCAAGTTACTAAAGACAAGTGGGTTTTGATTATTTTGTTTTGTCATTTTGGGTTCATGAATTTGGTAAGTTTATTCATGTATATGGGATGAAAATAGAAGTGATATAGTGTCCACTAATTATTTTACAAGGCATAGTGAACCATGTGAATCACTAGTTCATTGTTTATTAGGCTTTGAATTGTATTTTCAAACTTAGAACATTCTTTGATAAAAAATGTGAATGATTTATTTATGACCGTCTGTGACCTATTGCAATATTGTGATGTGGGTGATATTATTTTTGGTTGGTTATTGTTTTCTATGAGTATATTTTCAAATGATAATCATTTCTAGGGAATTATTTCGTTTGAAATGGTGTTTCCTTCATGATTGGATTTTCATTTTCATATGGAATGAGAAATTTGTGTTGTGGGATTTTCAAATTTAGTATGATTCAATTTTTTTGTCTAAAAGGGCATGAAATGGGAAATCATATTTTGAAATGTTTTTGGAATTAAAAACTACTTGTAATTTAAATTATCCATTAATTTTAATTCTGAAATGGGGGATTTTAAAAATAGGAATTTTTTTTGTTATATGATGTCTTTGATTTTGATCTTGGTAACATTGTTTGAGGAACTACTTTGGTTTATTTTGGATTTAATATTCAATTGGATTGTGTTTTAATTCTATTTAGTGTATAACTCACATAAAGTTACAAAGGTTTAGAAGGAGTATCTTTTGTTTTGTTGACTCTTCTTAGATTCTTGGTTGAGAGATATAGTCGAATTTGTCTTGGTCTCGACATATGTTTCCTGGTGATCAGAGTTCACTAGAGGTTGTTGACTGGATTGAATAAATTTTAAGAATATTAATGTACATGGGAACTATATTATATTTTATGGTGTGAGTTTTATTCAGTTTATTCAAGGTACCTTGTTTGGATTGGTGTAAGGTGATCTATTTAACCTCATAGATTGAAGTGATGACTACGGAAATATTTAACACCATTATCATCCTATTGTGTATCCTTGAGGAGGTTAGGATAAAAAAATTAGAAGAGATATTGATTATACTATATTGATAATAATCATTGAAGGGTTTTTAACAACTTCAAGTATAATATTCCTTGATCGAGCAACGATTCACAGATTTATTTATCCCTTATACCATTGTATTAAACTGATTTTGTATAGTAAATTATAGTTACTAGATTAAATTTATCATCAATTTTTATTTAATACTATATTTTTTTCACTTTCAAAAATTAAATTTCACTTTTATTTAAGTTTTCATTTTATTTGGATGTGATTTGGAGGTCCAAGGATGATGTTAAAGAAAAATCGGGTAGACTGTCCAAGAATCCAAGCATCTCAGTGGACTCAGATGGATACTACAACATATCTATGCATCCAATTGGGATGAAGATTTTTTCATGATCCGAAATTAGTTGGGATACAACTATAATGAAGGCCTAAAATCCCAATTCATCCATTAAGTGGCCCAGATGAAGAAATTCGTTTAAGACACCAAATCTACATGAAGAAAATTGTTATGTTCTGTATTTCAGCCATAACTAGAGTAATAGGCCTCCAAATGATTCCAAATATTTGGTGAAAATTTTAAATAGGTTTGGAAAACCATTTAGTTTTCTCCAAAGTGGGACAAGTCTTTTTAACCACCCAAAATCATGGGCCTGGGGGTCCCTCAAAATCTAGGTACCCAAAACCAACATCCATATTACCTATAAGAGAGTACCTTGGGAACCCCATTTGGAAGTTCAACCAGGATGAAAGAATTGGATATTATATAGTCCAAAATTATTCGTATCCTCATTCCTATAATATATGAAGGCTAGGGCAATTGATACTTCATAATCATTATCGTCCTCCCCTCCCATGTATTTCTAAACTTGTCATGATCACCCAGGGAGGAACATGATGTAAGTCCTATGTTTCTTTTTTATAATATTTAAATTCTATTTTTAATTCTATTTTTTGTTTTGGTTTTCGTATTCTTATATTATTTTTTACTTAATTTATTTACAATTATACCATTCCTGAATCATATGATCTTTTCTGGGGATACCCATTCATGTAATGTTTCACACATCATTCTTAAATTATTCTTCCCCATTTAAATTGTGGCGTTTTAGTGGTTCATATTGGTCAATTGAACTCTAATAAACACTCTCATAGAAATTTAATGTTGTTTCATAGTAACACATTGAAATAATATAAAATCCTGGATAGCGCATCGAGTTCTTCATGTGTTCCCTTGGTGAGTTTTTGTTATGAATTATAATGCAAATCACGCAATTATTAAAGGTAAATGGTGAATCATTATGTGTTTCCAACTACTCCCTAAGATATATAAAAGTAAAAAATTAGTATAATTATATTTATATGTATAAAAAATAGGTATTAAAATATCTATACCATTTTTATTTAAGAGAGGAATGATGAGCATCATGAGAAATTCCCAGGTTGATCACGATTAATCAAATCAATTAATTTTTAATTTATTTTATTTCATGTTTATATTTTACTTCCTCATAAATCAAAAAACCCAATATTTATATATTTTAAATCCCATTTTAATAAAAAAAAATTTAAATAAGTGATCTAAGGCTCCATCGAGGGACAACATAGGGTCTCTTCTATAATATAGAAATTCTAGTAATACTAAACAACTAATTTGACTCACTCAAAGAGGTGATCATATTCTGGAACCATTTATAAGGATCTGATATTATTATCATTTCATTTAATTTTATTTCATTATTTTTCTTTTTTTAAAAATCATTTCAATATCCCCCTCCACATTTGATTGTTTTTTGTTTTTGTTTTTTCTTTTCTTTTTGTGTGTGTGTGTTTCTTATTCTATATCTCTTCCTCTCAAGCTATATATCTAATTATATAATATCACATTATCTTTAATTTTATACTATGTCATGACTCGTCCTATTGGGGACCGTGTCACGACACCCCAAGACCACCTTCCATAGGCCAGGAGCTGGTGACTAGCACCGAGTAGGCATATTACAAACTTGGGAGGCAATGCCTAAGTACATGCACACACACACACATCTCCAACTCTACAAATGCCGAAATTTAAGGGAATCCAATAGGGAAAAAATGCATGCATACAACTAAACCCAACCACCAGAGTAAAAAAGTAAGGTAAAGTGCTAAAAGTAAATTAGTCCAAAAATACAAGCCCACCAAAACAAGAGTCTAAAAACTGAAAAGTCCAACCCGTGAACACAAAATGGTACTAGAACTGCTGCTCGTAGCTGTAGGAACACCTTGGCCCGTAGGGAAATCCGAAATCTCGATCCTTTCCTAGTCCACCCTAGACTCTATCAAAAGGCTGCTCATCTACACAAGACATGAGACGTACGGGCAAAGCCCGTGCAGGGGTGAGTATAACAATACTCAGTAGAGGACCCTGAAAACCGCAAAGACGTGAAGTAAAGGTACAGTCTTCTATTTACAATATATTTCTACATAACATATATAACAAAAAATACAAACCAGATATACTCAAAACCCAGACCCGCGGTTTAGAGACAAGTCTCACAATGGCATACCCCATCTAGGGATTCCGTTCAAGATTCCATGAAGCACTCTTTCTAGGAGAACACACTCCATGAGTCTGGTAGCTCTGATGACGTCCATCTGAGAAATATTGTTTGTCTGGAAAATGAGATGTAGATACACTAATTATGGGAGACACACACCAGAGTGGGAAGGATCACGATAGATAGTTGCACTCATTACGGAATACACACTCTTGAGTGGGAAAGATCACGATACACTGATGAGGATCACTGCCAGGGCCATGGCGGACACCGTGACTCATCTGAAATTCTCCTGCTAGGTGATTCACTAGCTAGGTAGAGGATCAATGCTCGGTAAAGGTGGTCACGATGATTCTTATCTCTACCTAGGGTTAGGAATGGATAAAGAATATTGCTCCGAGCCTCTCAGAGGGATGCTGACACTATCACAGAAAGTCCTGCTGAAGGGATCATACTCCTGTCAAAGGGAATGATGCATGACCTTTAGGGGAACGAGAAGAAGGTTCACAAACCAAAACGAAAGATGTCCAATATATGGTGAACAAGAAGACAATTCCATTTTTTTAAAAGTACACGACTTGTAGAAAATGTACACACCATGTTGTCTGGCCCTGGGTACTGCCCGTGTACAATGGCAAGTGTCGTGAGGCTAGTCGTTTAGAAAATTTATACACGATGTGTACTATAGTGTACATGGTGTGTCCGTGTTCTTGGGATCGGTTCTGTGTGTATTGTCCATGTGCCTATACACGGTCTTCAACTTGTGTACTCTATCCCATGGAATCGGTACACGGGGTAACCCGTGTTACTGGCCTCACCTGGACCTGTGATAGAGTACACGTTGTGTACTTCATCCTGTGTCCGTGTATCCCATGGATACACGACGAGTCCCATGTAGCCGCCTCTTCCATGATGCGTATAGAGTACATGTCACGTCTTTTGAAGCCGTGTAGTTCTACCTGTGTTCGTGTATTTCCTAAAATACATGTCAAGCATCAGGGGAAAGTCCAACAGGCCATGTGACCAGGGTCACATGAAATGTGATTCTGACCCCTGAAACCCTATCTACAATAATAATCACTACACGGTAGTCCTCTTTGGATGTACACGCCATGTATTATGGAAATATCAAAAAATGTGAACCTCCGTTGTCGCAACTTTCAAGCTACCCCATTCGTCGATCCGTCCATCCGATCACCATGAAACTCCTAGGTTTTTGTTCGTCCTGACACCATGAAGCCGCTTCCAGTGTTTGCGGACCTCCAATCGGCTCTGAAAAAATGGTTTGATATTCCTGTGTGAAGAATGCCCAAAGAACAACCCTTCGTGATCCAGTGTGATTCATCATCCGCCATCAACTTCGCACCTCTACAAGGTCTTTGTGGTTTCAATTCTTCAATTTGGGATAGTTGCGACGTAGAAAGGATGTGCAATGATTTTTTGTTCATAATCCCATGAAGAACGCGAAGAACACGAAGAACGAAGGAAAATAATACAATAAAACCAATTGAGGAACAAACCTCTACCATCGTTCATCGCGTCATTGATCTGCTCCCATTTGTAGGATTAAACGAGGCATAATCAAACAACAATAGTTCAACATGGATCAATTCCCTGAATCATCCCGATAAAACCCTCCCATATGAATGAAAAAATCTACATATCAACTTGTTCATGGTTGATACTCGTTCATCGTTTAAAATCCCAAACGGGGAAAATAATTCAAATAACAAACCCCTACCTCAAACTGGGATTGATCGCTGTTGAATGTGTCACATTGCCATCATCTTCGAGATCCTTCAACTTTGATGGAATAGCGATTCACAGCCTTGATCTGTCGTCATTCATCACTGAAATCTTTCTCCATAGTTTCCTCTCAATTTTTCAAAAATAATCGTCATTCGATTATCCCAATAAAAAAGGAAACATGATTGGCATCCATTATGTTGTGGAATTAATCAATCCAACATTCCTTTCTTGAGTCATTAAGACAGGATATAAAATTTAATCAAACAGTTGTCCTGTCGCCGTGATACAGTGGATGTTTCCATAAAAATTAAATAAAAATTTAGAAATTTAATTAATTATTATTTTACTAAAAATGTACGAAAATTAAATTCTTCCCTCAACCGGCGTCGGTTGGGGTTTGGCTCATTCTTAGGTAAAGTCAATGTTCTGGACGCAACTATTCCCTCAGATTTGTTATCCAGACATCTGTTTGGAAACTGTCACAGAAGTGCACAAGTGCCGACTCACATAACTTAAAAAGGTTCAAACCACTGTTCCGATGTCACCATGCATCAAAATGATGTGCCGTCTCTGCACCTGGTTTTGTAATAATTCCATATAATTTTTAAAAAAGATATAAAGAAAAATCTATTAAAATACATTACTGGTGATAACCTGATCGAAGGTCAACCTTTGAGAACCACTGTTCCCCTCTCAGCAGATCGAAGAAATCATCGGTTCTCGGTAGTGGATACTTGTTCTTCACTATCCCCTAGTTTGGGTGCCAGTAATCCATGAAAAACCATAGACTCCCATCTTCCTTCTTAGTAAACAGGATTGGGGCTACCCAGGGTGAAACACTGGGTCTCAAGAAACCCTTTCTCTGCAAATCCTCCAACTACACCCTCAGCTCACTAAGCTCTGCGGGAGCCATACGATATGCTGATGAAGAAATAGGTGCCATCCAGGGGTGTAAGTTGATGTAGAAATCGATTTCCTGATGGGGAGGTAGTCTTGGAACTTCTTTGGGAATGACTTCCTTGTACTCTGACACTACTACTCGGAATTGGGATCTCATCTCATCTACAGCTCCAATGCCTATGCTAGCCAAATCATGAGTGACCTGCTGCACCCGCCTATTCATGGAACCATTAGAGACCTTGTATGGAAGACCCTATCGGTCACCGGTTTGCTAGACCGAGCCCAGAGAGGCAGTGCTCATGGGTCCAGAGTTGGTGCGAGCTACCAACGAGAAGGTGCAGATCTTGCGGGATTGGATGAAGACTGCACAGAGCTAGCAGAAGTCTTATGCTGATAGATGAAGGAGACATCTGGAGTTCAAATAGGGAGACCATGTATTTCGTCCGGACTCACCTCGATAAGGGTTAAGGAGATTTTTTCGGGGCGGTAAGATATCTCCGAGGATCATCATACCTTTCCAGATAGTGTGTATAGTTGGTGAAGTGGAATACCTCTTTGCTCTACCGCCGCAGTTGCATCAGGTACATGATTTCTTCCACGTGTTGTAGCTGAGGCGGTACGTGCAAGACCCATCGCACATCATCAACTGGGGAGAGTTGGACATCGAGGATTGAGGGACCTTTGCTGAGCACCCAGTGGAGATCGATGATCGGTAGGATATGATCCTTCATGGTAAAATGATTCCCTTGGTGCACGTTCATTGGCAGCACGAGAATCTTCAGGAGAGCACATGGTACTGGGAGGCTCAGATCTGTGCCCAGTACCCTCATCTTTTTTAATAGTCTTGTTTTGGATTTTTGGGGACATAAATCCCCAAGGTGGAGAGAATTTAGTGTCTCTGATTTTTCAATGTATTATTTTTAAATATTATATTGAATTATTACGAAACCATGTGTAGAGACGACACATCATTCCGATGCCCAGTGAGATCGGAACTGTGGTTTGAACCTTTTTAAGTTAAGTGAGTCGGCACTTGTGTGCGGCTGTGAAAATTTCCAAACAGATGCCTGGATTAAAAATCTGAGGGAACCTTTGCATCCAAAACGTTGAATTTACTTATGAACAAGCCTAACCCCGACCGGTGCGGGTTGAGGGAAGATGTTAATTTTCAGAAATTTTTAGTAAAATAAAAATAAAATAAGTGTCTAAATGTTTATTTTAGTTTTATGGAAACATCCGTTGAAGTGCGGTGACAAGACATATGTTTCATTAATTTTTATATCATGTATTAATGACTCAAGAATGGTAGTTTAGACTCATTAATGCCATATCATAATGAATGCCAATCATTTTTTCCTTTTTATAGGGATAACTGAACGTTGATTATTTGCGAAAAATTGAGAGGAAACTCTGGAGAAAACTTTTGACGATGAACAACGATGGATCAGAGCCACGAATTGCCAGGCCAAAAAGTTGAATGATCTCGAAGATGGAGGAAATGTGACACATTCTTCAGAGATCGATCCCAGTTTGAGGTAGGGGTTTGTTATTTGAATTATTTTCCCCATTTTTTATTTTAAACTATGAATGCAGATCAACCGTGAACAAGTTGATTTGTGGATTCGTTTGTTCTTGCGGGAGGGTTTTATCAAGAAGATTCGGGGAATTGATCCATGTTGAACTCTTGTTGTGTGATTATGCCTCATTTAATACTACTAATGGGAGCATATCGACACTGTGATGAACAACGGTGGAGGTTCATTCCCCAATTGGTTTTATTGGTTTTTTTTTCTTCATTCTTCGCGTTCTTCGGGTTCTTCGTGGGATTATGAAAAACGAATCATTGTGCATCATTTCTACGTCACAACAATTCCAAATTGGAGAATTAACACCACAACGACCATGCAGAGGTGAGACGATAATGGAGAACGATGAATCGGACCAGATCGGGAAGGACCGGTCTATGGGCATTCTCCATGATGGAAGATAAAAACATGTTTTCGGATCCGATGGGAGGTCCAAAAACACTGGAAGAGGCTTCATGGTGTTGGGGAGACCAAAAATCGAGAGTTTTGTGGTAATTGGATGGTTGGGTAAATGAATGGGATAGCTCAGAAGGCGCGGCGGTGGGGGTTTGCATTTTTGAAAATTTCCAGAATACAAGGTGTGTATTTTATAAGAACATGTCGTGTAGTGCTTGCAGCGATGGATAGGGTTTCTGGGGTTAGAGAGGAATCACATGGCGTGTGACCCTAGTCACACGGTATGTTGGACTTTCCCCGATGCTCGGCGTGTATTTTGGGAAATACACAGACATAGGTAGGACTACATGGCTTCAGACGACACGGTGTGTACTCTCTAGGTGGCATGGTAGAGGCGAAAATGTCGTACTCAGCGTGTATCTAGGGGATACATGGACACGGGATGAAGTACACATCATGTACTCCATCACACGGCCTGGCGAGGCCAGTAATGTGGGTCACCCTATGTACTAATTACACGGGATAGAGTACATGGGTTGAAGACTGTGTATGAGCACATGGCCATCGTACATGGAGACAATCCCAGGCACACGAACATGACGTGTACACGATACTTCACATAGTGTAAAAAAATTTCTAAATGACAAGCCTTATGACACGGGTCGTTGTACATGGGCAGTACTCGGGGTCAGACAACACGGCGGGTACCTTTCTACAAGCTGTGTACTTTTTTCAAAATGGCATTGTCTTCTTTTCACCGTATCTCGAATATCTTTCTTGTGGTTTAGTGCCCCTTCTGCCTATTCACTTGATCGTTAGGAATCATTTTCATCGACAATAGTATGATCCCTTCATCAGGACTTTCTGTGATAGTGTTGGCATCCCTCCGAGAGGCCCAGAGTGAGATCCTCTATCCATTACTGACCCTAGGTAGAGTCAGGCATCAACGTGACCAACTCTACTGGGTGTTGATCCTCTACCTAGCTGGTGAATCACCTAGCAGGTGATTTCTGGATGAGTCGCGGTATCCTCTATGGCCCAAGTAGTGATCTTTATCTGTGTATCGTGATCTTTCCCACTCAAAAGTGTGTCTTCTGTAATGAGTGCATCTATCTATTGTGATCCTTCCCACTCTGGAGTGTATCTCCCGTAATTAGTATATCTACCTCTTGTGGCATTTCCTGATGAATAGTATTTCTCGGATGGACGTCATCAGAGCTACCAAACACATGATGTGTGTTCTCCCGGAATGAGTGCTTCATGGTATCTTTGAACGAAATCCCTAGATGGGGTATGCGGTTGTACGACTTATCTCTAGACCACAGCTCTGGGTTTTGAGTATACCTGGTTTGTGTTTTTCTTTCTATATGTTCTTTAGAAATATACTGTACATAGCTGACTTTACCTTTACTTTACTGCTTTGTGGTTTTCAGGGTCCCCTTCTGAGTATTGTTATACTCACCCCTGCACTGGCTTTTCCTTCACGTCGCGTGTCTTGTGCAGACAAGCAGCCTTTTGATAGAGTATATTCTGGAACAAGATATGATCGAGATTTTTGAGTTCCCTATGGGCTAAGGTGTTCCTTCGGCTGCGAGTAGTAGTCCCAGCACCACTTTGTGTTGAATGATTGTACTTTTCTATTTTTAGACTCTTGTTTAGGTGGTCTAGTATTTTTGGCCTCATTTAATTTCATCACTTTAACTTCCCTTGTAATATGGTGGTTGGGATTAGTTGTATGCATTCATTTTTTGTCCCTAGTTTTTTCCTTTACATTTCAGAATTTGTGACCCTGGAGATGTGTGCATGTGTACATGTACATATGCATTGCCTCCCATGTTATTAATATGCCTACTCGGTGCTAGTCACCAGCCCTTGGCCTATTGGAGGCCGGCATGGGGAGTTGTGGTGCGGGCCCCACTAGGACGGGTCGTAACATACTATATTTATACACAATTAATTCTTTTTTTATCCATTTTCAAACATACTAATAAAAAATGATAAAAAAACAAACATCACAACTTATTTGCATAACCTGATCAGAAAATGAAAAACTGGTTGAATTTTACATAGAAATCAAGAAGATGCTTCACCGCAAATTAGGTCATCGAGATAAAGAAAATAAAGTAATAATTGAGAAAAATTTATAGAACCTCAAGTTATTCTAAACCAATCTAAATGTGAACCAGATAAACTATAGAAACATGGATGAAAATAATCTGTTCTTAAATGAACTGACCACCCCCGATGTGGAATACCATGTTGTTTACATCCAATATCCTAAGGAAGAATCCAACATTGATTTGAAATTGTGCATCACACACATCCTCCCCAAAATCTATGGACATCATTTTGAGGATCCTCAAGAACATATAAAGTAGTTACACATTTTGGGATCCACCATGAAACCTCAGAATATGTATGAGGATCTCATTAAGTTTTGGGCCTTTTCTTTCTCCCATGACGGTGTATCCAATGATAGGAGATATTATCTTTCTACCACAATTGGGGACAAGAAGGACCTGCAATTTATATTTCTAGATAATATTTTCTCAACCTAATTAACTACATCAGTCAAAAAAGAAATCTATATAATTTGGAAATCACAATAAGATACCCCTCGTGGATATTGGGAGAGATTCTATATAATTTGTTCATGTTTCCCCCACCATCAGATTAGTGAAAATTTTCTAATTCATTACTTATATGGGAAAAATTCCCCATGGATATTGGGATGATATATGATGTTTTTGGTGGTTCTCTAGTTGATAATACTTCTTCTGATCCTCATGACTTAATTTCCAACATGGATCCAAATGAAAAACAATTTGGAAAATAAGCAATTCCAACAAACTCGAGGAGTTCATGAGGTAATTCTTTCATCCCTAGAACAAAAGGTAGATTATAAAAATGATGAGATGCATACCCTTGTAATGAAATTACCTAAAGAAAATGTTAATTCAAAATCTCCTCCTATCCCATCACATTATGGTAGTTGTTAAAAAAACACTCAATTTTTTGACTGGTGCCTATAACATTAGGATCCGACTAATTCTTATGTAGCAGTATTAACTAAGAATCAATTCCAAAAAAACACATCCCATCAATCAAGAAAAATTCATTCTAAATACAATCCCTAGGTGGAATGCACAACCATAGTACCAACAAGGAAGAAACTCAAGCTACCCTATGCAGAAATGGTATCAACAAGGCCAAGGCGTCCAACATTCTTATCAAATAAAGTCTCAAAACAATCCTCCCAAAAACCAGGACTCGAAGAAATGGTAAGGAAAAAAAAACCTAGAACATATAGTTCCAAAAAACCACACACTCAACTATTCTAGACCAACGTACTGAAGTGGGACAATTGACAAACACCATCAGTGAGGTAATTATGCAATGTTCCGGAATACTATAATGACAACCAATTGCTATTCCAAAGGATAAAGGAAATGTCTTAAAAATCACTCATATTTGTGGTAAATAATTTTCTATATCTAATTATTATACCTAACAGAAATGTTACCCTATTTAAAACACTATTTTACTACCCTTAATATATTCTCATAAAGAAAAAAATACAAAAAGGGTACACAAATTATCATTGATGATTCCCCTGAACAATCCATTACTCTTCATTTCCGTAAAAGGCTGTATAAACCTAATAATTTTTTTATAATGAGTTTGACCATGAAATGATGGATACATTAAAAAAGGTGCAAGATAAAATTACATTATTGGAATCAGTTAATCAAATATTTCACTACACAAAGTTTCTTGTGGAGTATTGCAACAATATATAGTGACAGAAGGGAAATAAGAGAGTCAACCTAGGATGGAATGTCTCATCTTTTAAACCACAATATATGAAACCCAAATTCAAGGATATTTGTGACAGCCCAAGATTTTATGAGATTTATTCTTTTTAATTTATTTGATGCCTTGTGTTGTAGGGTAAACCAAGATTATCTTTCACTATATGCAACACCGTATTAGCTTGTAGTATACACAACACTATTCTTGGATCGCGTCATACTAATTTTCTAGTTCTTTTGATCGAAGTTATTCTATGCAAAATTGAGTGTATTTATATATATTCAATGTATAAATTTAATATGGTTGGATTCTATTATACACAACAACAAAGTAATCTTTCACTACACACAACCCTGACTTGGCTTGCTTTACATGCAATCGTGACCTTCCACGATAACGCGTGTTGTACACAATACCGAGTTCCACTAAACAACGATATGTTATTAAAATATTATATAAACTAGCCATTATAAATAGTAATAACAACTTTTTAATATTTTATAAAATTTATCTTTAAAAATGGTCTTCATATTAGGATTCAGAATATCAAAATTAGCCTAGGGTGAATTTTTGTTTTTTTTCAGAAAACTTTCAATTTTTAATGAATAGTGAAAATACTATGTTACTAATTAAAAACTGAATTTTTATTTTAATAATTATTTATTTTATTTATATATATTTTAGGTAAAAATTGATACATAATACCTATATAATATTAATTTAATTCATTGGTGTCATTTTATAATAATTTTAGATATATAAAAATTTTATTGAACTTTTGACCATCCTTTACCAACCTCCTTGGAGAAATTGTAAATTTACATAAAACGTAATTTTACCACATCTGTGAGTAGAATTTCAAAAATATGAGAGACACGGTTGATATCAGTAAGTAAAATGTCGTTCAATAAGATAAAAATAATTTTTGGTGAATAATAACTTTTTACTTTTATTTACCACGGTTACAAGTAAATAGTGTAATTTAGGGTAAAAATGATATTACAATTACCCTAAAACATGCCCTAACTCTATTGGATGAGTGTAATTAATCTGAAAACAACATTAGGAAAAAAATATTACCCATTAGGTCCACTTGGATTAGATTAGGACATTTATTATTATTTTATTTAGAGAAAAGTTAAAATACTTAAAATAAATGTTGAATAACTAAAACATTTTTAATATAGGGTTATACATAAGATAAATTCGACTATAAATATTCATTATAAATATAAAATTAATTTCTACATAATGGTATTTTATTTATAATTTTTAGATATAAATAATTTATTTTATTTGTGACACAATTATGATGTAGTAATTACCTAATTAATGAAATATTAACATAATTGATGCTATAAATACCCATATAAATGTAATTTTATACTTTTTCTGAATTCCACTAATTTTATATGTCAATATGACATTTTAGTATGGATTTAATTAACTCTTTTTGAACAAATCATGCTGTTATGATTTTCAAAAAAATTATGTACCAAATAGTACAAAAATTGACATAAAATAGTTTTTAAAACAAATATTATATTATTAATTGTTATTTTATTCCAAAAAATATAAGGATTAGCCAAATGACATAGATAAGGATATATATATTAATAATGAAATTCTTTGTGTTCGTTTTTTCTTGTCATTGTAAGTTTATTAACCATATATTTTCAGAAAACAAAGAGACACGGTAAAAGTTAAATTATTTAACTTAGAGTTAAATCTAAATGATTAGGAAACAATAGTAACATAAACATGTCTAAAACCTATTGTTTTAGATGATTTGAACCCATACCAACCTTATATTTTAAATAAATCAATTTGGAACTATTAAAAACCAAATATGACTTTATTATAAAATAATATTTTAAGTTTTCTATGTTTCCCCTCTCCTCCCTTATAAAAAGGGCACCCCTTCCCTCTTCTCTTCACACCACTTTCAGTCTTGAATCTAGGAAAAACCCTGAAAATTACTCTTCCAAACCTTCTAGTTATATTATAGGGGTTCTTTAATTCTCAAAATACCAAATCTAGCTCTCTGAGAAGAAGTTTATAGGAGGTGCGTCGAGGAAGAGGTCATCTATTATACCGATTCTTCCTTATTTTCTTTCTTCTTAAACTTCTTATTTATAGTTATTTCATTATAAAATAATAAAATCAGTATCACTAATATACTGATATGTTATTATAAATATGAAACAACCCCATTTCACCTTCTATCCAACCTACGGAAAATGAAGTCACCGCGCGTGCGTACGTACGGAATATCGTCTCCATGCCGTGGTGTAATCTGTTTTTCCACCACCACCATACTTGGATGGGTATAATGGTGTGAAGAATAAATATATATAGTTATTATAACATCATAATGATTCTATGGTATTATATCATCCACTCCAATTCAATTCAAAAATTATGGGAATGATATCTTTACTCGTGTGTACGTACGGATTATCGTCTCCACGACGTGATGAGATTATTCTCCATGTTAACAATTCAAGAATGATTATAAAGTATATATAATAAGTAATCATGAAATATATGACATAATAATGCTACTGGATTTATGTATATATATATATATGTATGTCATCTACTTAATTCCATTCATGATAATAAGGAAAGGAAAATAGTGTTCATGCGTACGTACGACCTACCGTCTCCATTAATGGTGCATTTCATTTCATTTATCTATCTATAATATATATATATACTGAATATATATATGATATATAAATCATTATTTATATTCTGGAAGTAAGAAAATCAAGATATAAGTAATAATAATATCACGAACAACAAGTCCAAACACGTACAATAAATAAAACGATTTCACCCAAAACACTGCTTTAACATGGAATTTACAAAAGAACGGGTAATATAAAGTCATAAGTGAACCATATATGATATCATAACAACGAATATGATTCTGTAATACATCAATGACATTATTTATATCATTATACAGGAGGTTCAGATACGTACAGAGCATATCAGACCTAAGGTAAGGGATAATTTTGCAATTTCATTTTTATCTAAGATTGCTTATTCCTAAGTATTTACTGGGGTTATATTTCTCATCCATGTCCATAAAAATGTATTCATAATGTTTTTTCTTCCATTTATGTTTAAATTCATTTTTACCCATCTTTACTTTTACTTTGTGTTGTGTAAGTAATCTTTCTTTTGTTTACCATATGTGGTACTTTTTGACTTTTCCTTTAAAAGTACGAGGAGAATGTTTTCCTTAACTTATATAGAATGAACAGATTTTTATGGTTTTATAATGCCTTATTTTCATGAATATTAATCTACATGATTTCATTAATATATTCAACATAATCCTTTTCTATTAAAATTCCATGTCATTTTGTGAAAAGAAAATTATTTTGAATAAGAAAGGATATTTTCCTCAAAAATTCATTTTAAGTGTTTTATCAAAAAACAATTTCCATCTAAGATGACATTATATCATATGTGTATGTTTCAATTATAATGTCTCTATGATTTACATGGTTTTACTTTTCTTATGATGAAATGAAATGTATTTGTTTTATATGTATTATGTTATGGTGGGATGATGTTTATGAAACCCATTTTATTCTATAGGTTATGATGAATGATTTATGATTATGTTATGGCACAAGTAAGAATGATTTCATTATGAGATTGGTGGAACCTATATCTCCCTCCAATGAATTTGTTAAAGATTTATATCTCATGAGATATACATGGCTGGAACGGTAAGTTAATCTAGTTCAGTGATACAGGACTGGAACGAGAAGTGAACTCGATTCAGAAAGTGACTTTGTCCACTTAGATGGTCTTGGCAGCAATGCCTTGGATACTATTGAAATCATATCATGTGATTAATGTTTTACCACAATTACAAGTTTTATTTCCAAGCTATTTTATCATGATTTATTTTCCATTATGATCTATGCCTTACGTACTGTCATGTTTTATATCATTGCTCAAGATTTCGATGATTAATCATTATGTTCATGTATTCTTGTACAAATGTATATGGTTTGTTTTATTTTCTCCATGATTACCCTTACTGAGAATTTGAGCTCACCCTTTATATGTTTTATTTTCCCTAGGATATAAAAAACGGTTTTAGGTAAGAAAACAAAAGTGGAAGATCTTTATAGGAGATGTTGAAGATCTTTCACCACGATTAGAAGATTATGTTCCAAGTTTCCAAAGACACTAAACTATTATGGTCCTTGGGTGTTTTTTTTGTTATGTATTAAGTATTATGCAATAGTAATGTAATATCCATGTACATAAAGATTTGGGTCTCTACAGTTGGTATCAAAATAAGGTTTGGTTTAGTCAACCTTTGGAAACTAGGATGCGAAAACTTTAATGACATCCCTAGATATATTTATAAGGTATGTCTAGGGATTACTCTAAGGTTAAGTATAAGTATAGATTATAGTCCAAGAATTATGGAAACAACATTAGAGTTAAACCTAAGATGTTAGATATTGAAGGTACTCCCCCTTGATTATGATTTTTGCCTTGCACACTATTCTTTTTGGGTTTTAGAAAATTGCTGGAAACATGAAGATTCACGATAATGGAGGATATGATGGATAGTGGAATGATATTTTTCATGAGCAACCAAATGAAACAGGATTTGGAATTCTGAAAATCGTTATTATGCCTAATTATAAATCTCATAATATGATCAATAATTTCAACATTGGTTTGTTTCCTGACTCAGCTAATTAGAGAAAGACGGATTTTCATGATAATCATAGAGGAAAGAAAGTTAAATTTCCCTCATGTAAATCATGTGGGAAGAGGCATCAGGGAGAATGTTTCAAAGAAACTGGAAGATGATTTGGGAGTGGAAAAGAAGGACACAAATCCTGTAAGTTCAAAGGAAAAGGTTCAATTAACTCCATGGACATGATAATGGTATCGCTACGACATCAACAATGATTAAATGTTTACAATGTGGAATGTATGGGAATTATGCAAAAAAAATATCCTAAGGGAAAGTCTCATGAAGATAATCAGCATGGTCATATGGGTAGTATTTATGTTGATGATGATGCAGAGAGTACAAATGTTATCTGAGATGAAAGAATTGTTGAATCTCGGTCAATGTTCTAAGAAGGTTGTGGAATGATTTATGTTTATCAAGAGTTATGTTGTATAGGTAATGGTACTATGGAATAAAGAGACATCTAAAGATTGTTACACTATTGTTTTTCCTAAAGAATTTGACAATATATGTTGAATGGTACCAGTAACCATGAAAGGTTATTCAGATATTTTTGGAAAGTAGATGATATGCGCATAATGAACGGATAAGGAGATAATGAGATTTTGGATAGTATTAATGAGCTCATGATTGATATAAGGACAAAGTGATATCATGGTTTGAGTATATAGAATTTTAGGGATTTTTGTACGTGGAAAGAGTTACCTTTTGAAGAAATTCATGTTTTAACTAAGGTTCTATTGTAATTCATGTTGCAAGAGAATACAAGATTAAGGTATTCACATGTTGGGAATATTATCTACAAGATATATCTTATGATATATGGGGGATAAACGATAGTATTCACGTGCTTGTTATGTGACCTTTCAAGTAATAGTTTTCATTATATTTTGAGATTGGACAGATGTATTTTGGATAAACCTAAAGATTAGAATGGATTATGTTGGACATAAGATAGTATCATTTAATGATAGAACTTGTTTTTTTAATATTATTACAGAAATGTTATAATAATGTAGCTTTGGAAGAAAGGGACAACCTGCAGGACACGCAACAACCTGTCGCATCAGACAAGGTTGTGGCAAATGAACCCACAACTGAAGTGAGACATGCCTTTATCGCCTACCTATAGCCTACATTAATTCCAAGGTTAGTAGAAATTAGTTTTATATTATTAAGTGATATGATAGATGATGTATATGTTCTTTTTAGGAACCATATACGATTAATCTCAACGTAGATGGACTTATGTATATAATTATTGCTAAATTTATGTTTGAGACATATGGAATGACCTATCATTCTATTGCATGATCTGCTAACACTTCGTAGAAGACAAATTCAATTTCATTTCTTTAATAGATGAAGTGGCAATTGTTCAAGGAACGACCAACGGTGAGATTGTACGGAAATCAAGAAAGTATTTCTTCTAATTCCAATTTTTTTCAACATTATGAAAATGATCTTGGAAACCAAAATTGTTGTCCTATTTCCCTCATATCTGATGAATCAAATGGTACCTTAGATCATAACAAATTCATGGATTTGTGATTGTTGATATTTTCATAGCCATGTTATCTTCCACTCTCCATCAAAAACATGATGGTTATATTTCTCTTCCATATACATATTTTTACCTATGTTCTCTTATGTGGAAACCCAATGATTAGTTAATAAGGGTAACCATTACGTTTAATAATTTATTTTTCAATGTTAAGTTTTGGTATTCCTTTTTAAGATGTGGGTTTCTATTAAAGAAACATTCAAGTAGTAAACAATTTATAACCCTGATGATTTTTGAGGGAAAAATTCATTTTAAGTGGGGTAGAATGTAACACCCCGATATTTTATGAGAAATATTTTTTTAATTTATTTTATATCTTGTGTTGTATGCTAAACCAAGATTATCTTGGACTATACGCAACACCGTATTAGCTTGCAGTATATGAAACACTATTCTTGGATCGTGTTACACAAAATTTCAAGTTCGTTTGATAGAAGTTATTCTATGTAACATTGAATGTATATATATATTTAAAGTATAAATGAAATGTGGTTAGATTCTATTATACACAACAACAAAGGAATCTTGCAATACACGCAACCCTAACTTGGCTTTCTTTACACGTAATTGTGACCTTCCACAATAGTGTGTGTTGTATGCAATACCGAGTTTCACTAAACAACGATATGTTATTAAAATAATATATAAAATAGTCATTATGAATAGTAATACCCACTTTTTAAAATATTATAAATTTTATCATTCAAAATGGACTTCATTTTTGGATTCATAATATCTAAATTAGCCTAGGGTGAATTTTTCGTATTTTTTCTGAAAACGTTCAATTTTTTATGAATAGGGAAAACACTATGTTACTATTTAAAACCCGGATTTTTATTTAAATAATTATTTATTTTATTTAAATTTATTTTAGATCAAAATAGATAAATAATACCTATATATGTTCAATTTAATTCATTAGAGTCATTTTATAATAATTTTAGATATATAAAAATTATATTGAACTTTTGAACGTCTTTTATCCACCTCCTAGGAAAATTTGTAAATTCACATAAAAATTAATTTTACCAATTCTGTGAGTGTAATTTAAAAAATCAGAGAGAAATGGTTGATATCAGTAATTAAAATGTGGTTCAATAAGATAAAAATAATTTTTTCTAAATAGTAACTTTTTGCTTTTATTTAACACGGTTAAAAGTAAATAGAGTAATTAAGGGTAAAAATGATATTACTATTACCCTAAAACATGTCCTAATTCTATTGGATAACTATAATTAGACCAAAAACAACCATAGGAATAAAATAGTACCCTTTAAGTCCACTGGGATTAGATTAGGACATTTATTATTATTTTATTAAAAGAAGAGTTAAAATAGATAAAATGAAAGATTAATAACTAAAAAAAATTAATATAGGGTTATAGATAAGATAAATTCGACTATAAATATTTATTAGAAAGATAAAAAGATTTCATACATAATGGTATTTTATTTATAATTTTTAGACATTAAATAATTTAATTTATTAATGACACGATTATGATGCAGTAATTACGTTATTAATGAAATATTAACATAACTGATGTTATAAATACCCAAATAAATGTAATTTTATACTTTTTATGAATTAAACTAATTTTATTGGTTAATATTACATGTTAATATTGATTTTTTTATCGTTTTTAGAACTAATCATGCAGTTATGATTTTCAAAAAAATAAAGTACGAAAAAGTTTCAAAATTGACATAAAATAGTTTTTAAAACAAATATTGTATTATTAATTGTAATTTTATTCCTAAAAATATAATATTCGACCAAATGACTTAGATAAAGATATATATTAATAGTGAACCACTTGGGGTTCGTTTGGCTTGTTATAGTAGGTTTGTTAACCATATAGTTTATCAAAACAAAAAGACACGGTAAAAGTTAAATTATTTAACTTAGAGTTAAATCTAAATTATGATGATAAAATAGTAACCTAAACTTGTATAAAACCTATTGGTTGAAATAATTTCAACCCATAACCACCTTATATTTTATGTAAATCAATTTTGAGCTATTAATAACCGAATAATACATTATTATAAAATAATATTTTACGTTTTCCTAAGGTGACCCTCTCCTCCCTTATAAAAAGGGCACCCCTTCCCTCTTCCCTTCACACCCCTTTGAGACTTGAATCTCAGCCAACCACTGCCAATTATTCTTCTAAACCTCTATATTTATATCATATAGGTTTTATTATTCTCAAAAGACCAACTCTAGTTCCCTAATAAGACGTTTGAAGGAGGTGCGTCGAGGAAGAGGTAATCTCTTCTACTGATTCTTTCATGTTTTCTTTCTTCTTCAACATCTTATTCTTTAGTTGTTTCATTGTAAAGTATTAACATAAGTATCACTAATATACTGATATGTTATTATAAATATGATACAACCCTATTTCACCATCTATCAATCCTACGGAAAACGAAATCACCGCGCGTGCGTACGTACAGAATACCGTCTCCACGCCGGGGTTTAATCTGTTTTTCCACCACCACCATACTTGGATGGGTATAATGGTGTAAATAATAACTATATATAGTTAATATAACATCATAATGATTCTATGATATTATATCATCCACTCCAATTCAATTCCATAATTATGGGAACGATATCATCACTCGTGCGTACGTACAGATTACTGTCTCCACGACATGATTAGATTCACTCTCCATGTTAACAATTCAAGAATAATTATAAAGTAAATATAATAAGTAATAATGATATATATGACATAATAATTCTACTGGATTTATGTATATACATATATATGTGTATTTCATCTACTTAATTCCATTCAAGTCAATAAGGAAAGGAAAACAACATTCATGCATACGTACGGCCTACCGCCTCCATGAACGGTGTATTTCATTTCATTTATCTATCTATTATATATATATGTGTACTGAATATATATATGATATATAAATCATGATTTTACATTCTTTAAGTAATTATATCAAGATATAAGTAACAATAATATCAATAACAACAATTCCATAAACGTACGATAAATAAAACGATTTTACCCAAAACGATGCTTTAACATGGAATTTACAAAAGAACGGGGAATATAAAGTCATAAGTGAACCATATATGATATCAAAACAATAAATATGATTCTATAATACATCAATGAATTTATTTAAATCATTTACAGGATGTTCGGATACGTACGAAGCATATCGGACCTACGGTAAGGGATAATTTTTGCAATCTCATTTTTATCTGAGATTGTTTATTCATACGTATTTACTGGGGTTATATTTTTCATTCATGTCCATAAAAATGTTTTCATAAAGTTTTTTCTTCGATGTATGTTTAATGTAATTTTTAACCATCTTGACTTTTACTTTGTGTTATGGATGGAATCTTGCTTTTGTTTACCAAACGTGGTACTTTTTGACTTTTCTATTAAAAGTACGAGGAGAATGTTTTCTTTAACATATATGGCATGAACGGATTTTTACAGTTTTATAATGCCTTATATTCATGAAGCTTAATCTACAATATTTCAGGACTATTTTCAACAAAATACTTTTCTTTTAAAATTTCATGACATTTTGTGAAAAAAATGATTTTGAATAAGAATGGATATTTTCCTCAAGAATTCAATTCAAGTGTTTTATCAAAACCATTTTCCATCTAAGATGACATTATTTCATATGTGTATGTTTCAAGTATAATGTCTCTATTATTTACATGGTTTCACTTTTCTTATGATGAAATGATATCCATTTGTTTTATATGGATTATGTTATGATGGGATGATGTTTACGAAACCCATTTTATTCTTTGGGTTATGATGAATGATTTATGCTTATATTGTGGCACAAGTAAGAATGATTTAATTATGAGATGGGTGGGACCTATATCTCCCTCCAATGCATTGGGTAAAGATTTATATCTCATGAGATAGACATGTCTAGAATGGTAAGTTAATCTGGTTCAGTGATACATGACTGGAACGAGGAGTTAACTCGATTCAGAAAGGGACTTTGTCCACTAATATGGTCTTGGCTGCAATGCCATGGCTACTATGGAAATCATATCATGTTATTAATGTTTTTCCACAATTACAAGTTTTATTTCCAAGCTATTTTATCATGATTTATGTTCCATTATGATCTATTTCTTGCGCACTGTCATGTTTTATGTCATTGCTCAAGATTTTGATGTTTAAACATTATGTTCATGTTTTTATGTTCAAATGTATATTGTTTGTTTTATTTTCTCCATTCTTACCCTTACCGTGCATTTGATCACACCCTTAATTTGTTTTTCCCCATGATATAAAGAAAGGTTTTAGGTAAGAAAAAAAAGGTGAAAATCATTATGGGATATGTTGAATAAATTTCACCACGATTTGAAGATTATGTTATGACTTTCCAAATACACTAAACTATTACGGTCCTTTTGTGTTTGTTTCTGTTATGTATTAATTATTCCGAAAACGTAATGTAATGTCTATGTATGTGAAGATTTGGGTCTCTATAGTTGGTATCAAAGGGAGGTTCATTTTAGTCATACTTTGGAATCTAGGATGCGAAAACATTAGTGAGATCCCTAGAGATATTTTTCACGTATGTCTAGAGATGTTCCTCAGGGTATGTATAAGTATGGGTTATAATCCTAGAATTACAGAAATGATATTATAATTAATCCTAAGATGTTACATATTGAAGGTACTCCCCCTTGATTATGATTTTTCCCCTCAGACTATACTTTTTGGGTTTTAGAACATGGCTGGAATCATAAAGATTCACGATAATGGAGGATATGATAGACAATGGAATGATATTCTTCACGAGTAACCAAATGAAATAGGATTTGGAAGTCCAAAAATCATTATTATGCCTAATCAACAATCTCATAATATGACCAATAATCTCAATATTGGAAAGTTTCCCAACTAAACTAATAAGAGAACAATTGAGATTCATGATGATCATAGAGGAAAAAAAGTTGAATTTTACACATGTAAATCATGTGGGATGATGCATCAGGGAGAATGTTTCAAAGGAACTGGAAGATGACTTTGGTGTGGAAAAGAAGGACAAAAAGCCAGTAAGTGCAATAGATAAGGTTCAGTTAACACCATGTACAAGGATAATGTTATTTCTATGACATCAACAATGATTAAATGTTTTCAATGTGGAATGTATGTGCATTATACAAACAAATTTCCTAAGGGAATGTCTCATGAAGATAATCAGCATGGTCGTATGGGTAGTATTTATGTAGATGATGATGCAGAGACTACAAATGTTATGTGAGGTGAAATAATTGTTTAATATCGTTCAATGGTTTAAGAAGTTTGTGGAATGATTTGTGTTTTTCAAGAGTTATGTTGTATAGGTAATGGTACTATGGAATAAAGACACATCTAAGGATTGTTACACTTTTTTGTTCCTAAAGTATTTGAAAGTATATTTTGAATGGTACCGGTAACCATGAAAGGTTATTTAGATATTTTTGGAAATTATATTATATGCGCATAATGAAGGGATAAAAAGATAATGAGATTTTTCATAGTATTAATGAGACCATGAATGATATAAGGACTAAGTGATGTCTTGGTTTTAGTATATATAATTTTTGAGATTTTGGTACGTGGAAGGAGTTACCTTTTGTAAGAATTCATGTTTTCACTAAGGTTATATGGTAATTCATGTTGCAAGAGAATACTAGGTTAAGGTATTCATATGTCTGGAATACGATCAACAAGATATATCTTATGATATATGGGGGATAAATGATTTTATTCATGTGCTTGTTATGTGACCTTTCAAGTAATCGTTTTCTTTAGACTATGAGATTGGACAGATGTATTTTGGATAATCCTAGAGATTTGAATGGATTATGTTGGACATTAGATAGTATTATTTAAGGATAGAACTTGTTTTTTATATTATTGCAGGAATGTTATAATAATGTAGCTTTGGAAAAAGGGACAACCTGCAGGACGCGTTACAACCTGCCGCGTCAGACAAGGTTGTAGGAATCGAACCCAGAACTAAAGTAAGATAGAAATTTACCACCTACCACTGGACTATAGGATGTCCCAGGTTAGTAGAAATTAGTTTTAAATTATTAAGTGGTATGATAGACAAAGTATAAGTTCATTTTAGGAACCATATATTTTTAATCTCACCGTAGATGGACTGATGTATATAATTATTTCTAACATTATGTTTGAGACATATAGAATTACCTATCATTCTATTTCATGATCTGCTAACACTTCGCATAAAAATATTCAACTTCATTTCATTAAGAGATGAAGTGTAAATTGTTCAAGGAACGACCAATGGTGAGATCTTACCAAAATCAAGAAAGTATTTCTTCTAATTCCAATTTTTTCAACTTTAGGGAAATGACCTTGAAAACCAAAAATGTTGTCATATTGCCCTCATATCTGATGAATCAAATGGTACCTTAGATCATAAATAATTCATGGCTTTGCGATTGTTGGCTTTTTTATAGCCACGTTATCTACCACTCTCCATCAGAAAATTGATGGTTAGATTTCTCTTCCATATACATATTTTTACCTCTGTTTTCTTATGTGGAAACCCAGTGAATGTTAATTTGGGTAACCGTTACGTTTCATATTTTAGTTATCAAAGTTATTTCATGGTAGTCCTTTTTACGCTGTGGGTTTCTATTAATGAAACTTTCAAGTAGTAAACCACTTATAACCCTAATGAATTTTGAGGGTGAAATTCATTTTTAGGGGGGTAGAATGTAACACCCTGAGATTTTATGAGAGGTATTATTTTTAATTTATTCGATGTCTTGTGTTTTATTCTAAACAAATATTTTCTTGCACTATACGCATCACCATATTATCTTGCAATATACGCAACACTATTCTTGGATCGTGTTACACAAAATTTCAGGTTCATTTGATAGAAGTTGTTCTAAGTAACATTGAGTGTATATATATATATTCAATGTATAAATGAAATACGGTTGGATTATATTATATACAACAATAAAGTAATCTTGTGCTACACACAACCCTGACTTGGATTGCTTTACACGCAATCGTGACCTTCCATGATAGCGCGTGTTGTACACAATACCGAGTTTCTCTAAACAATGATATGTTATTAAAATATTATATAAAATAGCCATTATGAATTATAATACCCACTTTTTAATGTTTTATAAATTTTATCTTTAAAAATGGACTTCATTTTTGGATTCAGAATATCGAAATTAGCATAGGGTGAATTTATGGTATTTTACTGAAAACATTCAATTTTTTATGAATAGTGGAAAATATGGGTTACTATTTAAAAACCGACTTTATATTTAACTAATTATTTATTTTATTTAAATTTATTTTAGGTCAAAATAGATACATTATACATATATATGTTCAATGTAATTCATTGGAGTCATTTTATAAAAATTTTACATATATAAACATTTTATTGAACTTTTGGCCGTCTTTTACCCACCTCCAAGGAGAATTTGCAAATTTACATAAAACTTAATTTTACCACTTCTGTGAGTGGAATTTAAAATATCTGAGAGACACGGTTGATATCAATATGTAAAATTTGGTTCAATAAGGTAAAAATAATTTTTGGTGAATAATAACTTTTTTACTTTTATTTACCACGGTTAAAAGTAAATAGGGTAATTAAGGGTAAAAATGATATTATTATTATCCTAAAACTTGTCCTAATTCTATTGGATAAGTGTAATTAGACCAAAAAAACCATAGGAATAAAATATTACCCTTTAATTTCACTTGGAATAGATTAGGAAATTTATTATTATTTTATTTAAGTAAGAGTTTAAATAGTTAAAATCAATGTTTAATAACTAAAACATTTTTAATATAGGGTAATACATAAGATAAATTGGACTACCAATATTCATAATAATGATAAAAAGATTTCCTACATAATGGTATTTTATTTATAATTTTTAGACTTTAAATAATTTAATTTATTTATGACACAATTATGATTGTGTAATTACCTTATTAATAAAATATTAACATAATTGATGTTATAAATACCCAAATAAATGTAATTTTATACTTTTTATGAATTACACTAATTTTATAGGTGAATATGACATTCTATTATTGATTTAATTATCTTTTTTTAAAATAATCATGTTGTTATGATTTTCAAAAAAAATCAAGTACCAAATAGTGTCAAAATGGACATAAAATAGTTTTTAAAACGAATATTATATTATTAATTCTTATTTTATTCTTAAAAATATAAGGTTCATCCAAATGACATATATAAGGATATATATATTAATAATTAACCACTTAGGGGCTTTTTTCCTTGTTATAGTATGTTTATTAACCATATTGTTTAAGAAAACAAAAAGACACGATAAAAGTTAAATTATTTAAGTTAGAGTTAAATCGAAATGATCAGGATACAATAGTTACCTAAGCTTGTATAAAACCTATTTCATGAGAGGATTTCAATCCATACCCACCTTATCTTTGAAATAAATAAATTTGGAGCTATTAAAAACAAAATATGGCTTTATTATTAAATAATATTTTAAGTTTTCCTAAGGTACCCCTCTCCTCCATTATGAAAAGAGAAACCCTTCCCTCTTCTCTTCACACCCCTTTGAGCCTTGAATCTCGGACAACCCCTACTGATTACTCTTCTCAACCTCTCTAGTTATATCATAGAGGTTCTGGTATTCTCAAAAGACCAACTCTAGTACCCTAAGAAGAAGTTTAAAGGAGGTGTGTCGAGGAAGAGGTAATCTCTTCTACCGATTATTTCAAGTTTACTTTTTCTTCAACTTCATATTCTTTAGTTGTTTCGTTATAAAGTAACAATTTCAGTATCAATAATATATTGATATGTTATTATACATATGAAACAACCCCATTTCACCTTCTATCCATCCAACAAAAAAGGAAATCACCGTGTGTGTGTACGTACGAAATACCATCTCCACACCATGGTGTGATCTGTTATTCCACCACCACATTACTTGGATGTGTATAACAGTTTGAATAATAACTATATATAGTTATTATATCATCCTAATGATTCTATGATATAATATCGTCCACTCCAATTCAATTGAATAATTATGGGAACGATATCATCGCTCGTGCGTACGTACGGATTACCGTCTCCACGACGTGATGAGATTCATTCTCCTTGTTAACAATAAAAGAATGATTATAAAGTATATATAATAAGTAATAATAAAATATATGACATAATAATGCTACTGGATTTATTTATATATATATGTATGTCATCTACTTAATTCCCTTCAAGTCAATATGGAAAGGAAAACAACATTCATGCGTACGTACGACCTACCGTCTCCATGAACGGTGTATTTAATTTCATTAATCAATCTATTATATATATATATATGTTTGTACTGAATATATTTATTATATATAAATCATGATTTACATTTTGGAAGTTTTTAAATCAAGATATAAGTAATAACAATATCAAGAACAACAATTCCAAACACATAAGATAAATAAAACGATTTGAATTTACAAAATAACGGGTAATATAAAGTCATAATTGAACCATATATGATATCATAACAATGAATATAATTCTATAATACGTCAATGTAATTATTTAAATCATTATACAGGAGGTTCAGATACCTACGAAGCATATCAGACCTAAGGTAAGGGATAATTTTGCAATCTCATTTTTTTCCGAGATTGCTTTTTCATAAGTATTTACATGGGTCATATCATTCATCCATGTCCATAAAAATGTTTCCATAAAGTTTTTTCTTCCATGTATGTTTAAAGTCTTTTTTACCCATATTGAATTTTAATTTTTGTTATGGAAGGAATCATGATTTTGTTTACCATAGGTGGTACTTTCTGACTTTTCTATTAAATGTATGAGGAGAATGTTTCCTTTAACTTATATGGCAAGAACGGATTTTTACGGTTTTATAATGCCTTATTTTCTTGAAGCTTAATCTACAAGATTTCATGAATATTTTCAAAAAAATCCTTTTCTTTTAAAATTTCATGGCATTTTGCGAAATGAAAATGATTTTGAATAAGAAAGGATATTTTCCTCAAGAATTCATTTCAAGTGTTTTATCAAAACCATTTTCCATCTATGATGACATTATTTCATATGTGTATGTTTCAAGTATAATGTCTCTATGATTTACATGGTTTCAATTTTCTAATGATGAAATGATATCCATTTGTTTTATATGCATTATGTTATAATGGGATGATGTTTATGAATCCCATTTTATTCTTTGGGTTATGATGAATGATTTATGATTATGTTGTGGCACAAGTAAGAATGATTTCATTATGAGATGGTTGGGACCTATATCTCTATCCAATGCATTCGGTAAAAATTTATATCTCATGAGATAGACATGGCTGGAATGGTAAGTTAATCTGATTCAGTGATATAGGACTGGAACGAGGAGTTAACTCGATTCAGAAAGGGAATTTGTCCACTAAGATGGTCATGGTAGCAATGCCTTGGCTACTATGGAAATCATATCATGTGCTTAATGTTTTTCCACAATTACAAGTTTTATTTCTAAGATATTTTATCATGATTTATGTTCCATTATGATCTACACCTTACGTACTGCCATGTTTTATATCATTGCTCAAGATTTTGATGTTTAAAGTTTATGTTCATGTTTTTATGTTCAATTGTATATGGTTTGTTTTATTTTATCCATACTTACCCTTAATGAGAATTTGAGCACACAATTTTTATGTTTTATTTTCCCAGGATATAAAGAAAGATTTTAGGTAAGAATACAAAAGGGGAAGATATTTACGGGTGATGTTAAAGATCTTTCACCATGATTAGAAGATTATGTTCTGAGTTTCCAAAGACATTAAACTATTACAGTCACTTGGTGTTTGTTTTTCTTATGTTTTAAGTATTACTCAAAATTAATGTAATTTCTATGTACATAAAGTATTGGGTCTCTAAAATATTTTTACATTCACGATACCTTTCACCAAAAGGGAGACCTTGTTTTCTGATGCAGTGCTAGATTTGGGTGGTTTGATTAATGTGATGTCTTACATTGTGTAATCTCTATTGTATGTTGAAGAGCTTCAACCAATGATAATCTTCATGAAACATCCCAAATAGAGCATAACACCCCCATCCAGAGTGATCAAAGAGGTCCTAATAAGAGTTCATAAAATCCTCTTCCCTGTAGACTTCTATATTCTTGAGAGAAAAGATACCCAAACCCATAGACATGGTCCTCCCATACTTGGGAGGAAATTTTTAGCAATATAAAATTTGGTCTTTAATATTCATAAAAGTAAAACATCTATGGATTTCATTAAAGAAAATGTACGTTTTAATATCCTTGATTTCATGAAATTTATCATTGAAGGGCACTCCACTCTTCTTGTCTATACAGTTTAAGTTCTCTCTAATGACAAACCGACACAAAATTATCTCATTAACACATAAAATGATTAATTTTAATCTAATTATCCAAATGATTAAATGTGTTTTGATTCATTTTTTGAGTGTTTTGTGGGTTCAGAAAAGTGTAAATTTTGAGGATTTATTGATGCGGGTGTTCATTATGAGGTACCCATAACCATCAATGATTCTGTAAATCTCCTTTCCATAATCTATCATTCCATTGGGAATAAACCTTAGTTTATAGATAGTTTCATAGACCTCACTACCCCTAAATTACCACCCTAAATCAAAATACTAATGGAAATGGAATTAAATCCACTCCCATCAAATTTAAAATATGTCTATCTTGATGGTGTTCTCAAATTATCCACTGTTACATCGAATAACCTATCTCCATAGTAAGAATCAAAACATCTAGATCTTTTAAGAGAGTGAAAAAATGTGATAGGATGGACATATGACGACATTAATTAGATTAGACCACCTATTTGTATGCACCATATAGTTTTAGATTATGTGGGTATACTCATAAAATAATCTCAACACTTTTTCAATCCCACCCCCCAAAATGTTCTGAAAATACATGTTAGTTAAAATTTTACTACTGGGATAATTTATCCCATATCTGATAGTAAATTGGTTATATAAGTTATAATTATACCTAAAAAATAGATTAACTAGAGGGTAAAATTAAAAGTTTCAATTGGTTACAACACATGTATGAAATAGTTTCTAAATTTTTATTAGCTTTCTTTGACTGAATCAAGCCACATAAAAGGACCACTTTCCTCTATATTTCATTGACTAAATGTTGGAAACATTGGTTAGTAAGTCACATTATTGTTTTCTTGATGGCTATCTGAGTTATTTTCACATTCATTTATCACTTTATGAACATGAAAAGACAACATTTTACTATCTATTCTACACATTTTCATACAAAGGATTCCTTTTGGTCTCTCCAATTCTACTGGTTCATTTCCGTGTTATTTTTTCACTATATTTTCAGAGTACCTAGAGAATTACAAGGAATATTTTCTGGATAATTTAATATTTTATGGGTCTTCCTATGATGACAATTTAACAAACCTATGTTCTATCCTATTCTATTTAATTAGGAAATAGATTTTATTAAATTATTAAAAATTACATTTCATAGTTGAGAGGTGTCTGGTTTCTGGGAATGTTATTAAAATGATGTAATTCAAGAGTATAAATCAATAAATGAATTAAATTCATCCCTTATACATCCAAATTTCTTTGAGGTGTGATCTATCATGAGCCATGAATGTTTTTACTATTGATTCATTAAATACATTAATAAAATCATAGTTCCTTTTTCTGGTTTTTTCAAAATGATTATAAATTTTTTTTATGAATAAAAATTATGATGGTGGTTTCTATTCACTAAAGAAGAGTCTCACATCACCTCCACTCTTCCAACTACCAATGTGGGATCTCCCCTTCAAACATATGCTTTATGCCTCTAGCTTTGCAGTTGAGGAAGATATATCGCTAAGGGTTGAGAATTCTCATAATGTCATTATGTATGCCTCACATACCCTTTTACTTTCCATGGAATGAAAAATGAAAAATGAAAAATATCTTATATCAACTATTTTTCCCTTGGTAAAATTTTATTCTTATATTCTTAGGTCAAAAAACATTTTTTTACATCATGCTACCCTTTGTTTTCTCTTAATGAATCATGAATCTAAACTGCACCTCATTCAGTGGATTCTCCCCCAAGATGTTTTTCCTTGAGATTCGAGATAAGATATGATTGAAAAATTTGGTTTCTTACCATGTTAGTAGGATTTATCCTCCATTGGACCACCATGTGGACTCATCCATCCCTTTCTTGGGTCCCCATTGATTTTATCACTTCACAATTTCTAATAATTATGTAAGATTCAGGATGGTACATTGGGGATGACCGTTACTTATAGAGAATATTTAGTGACCAGGATGTTCCGCGGTGTGTCCCTGTCCAAGAATTCGCCTATGTTTTGACCTTCATCAAAACATTATCCTGTTAAGGCCACTTTGGATCTCTATGTATATCTAAAAAGGTCCACCACTCATGACATTATTGGATATCATTGTACAAATATGCCCATATGGTTTGTATGTCAGGACTCGATGACGATTCAAAGGGAATATCTACAAGAGGAATGAAATTCCCCAATAGCCCATGTTATTTTTTGAGATATTTGATGTAGAGGGCATTAAATTCATGAGGCCTTTTAAAAATTCATTTGGATTTTTGTAAATATTAGTATCTATTAATGATGTATCTAAATGGGTGGAAGAACGTCTACGAAGATAGATGACTCTCGAATGGTAGTGGATTTTGTGAGGTCCCAGATTTTTATTAGGTTTGGTTTTCCAAGATCCACCATTAGTGATCTGGGTTCCCATTTTTTTCCATTGTAATATGAAAAACCTGCTCTATATGTATGTGTTTGATCATAATGACTCCTCTTCATATCACCCCAAACTAATAGTCAAGAATAGTCTAAAATCGTAAAGTTATGTTAATCCTGGATAAAATGGTAAAACCCAATAATAAATATTGGAGTTTTTACATGAACAATACACTTTGGACATATGGAACATCTTTTAAAACACTCATTGGAATGCCATCATACATGATTGTGTTTGGGAAGGATATTTATCCTCCTAGAATAGGAATATCATAATGAATATTATACTATTAAATATTGTAATATGGATAATTTAGAAAATATTGAGCATAGGATATTTCAGATTAATGAGTTGGATGAAAATTGGTGTGATTCTTTTGAGAACATTAGAATAAATAAAGGGAAGAAAAGGACATCCATGATGATATGATTCTCCAGCGAATATTTTTTTTTCAGTGATAAGGTTCTCATGTAAATTTCTAGGTTAAATCATCACCCAAGTAAGCTTTATTTTTGATGGTTTAGTCCTTAAACCATTAATAATGTATACCCTTTGGTGCAACACAGGTCTGGCATGAGTAGAGTGGTCGGAGTGTTACCATAAATGGGTTGAGACATAAACAATTTATTGAGTATTTTAAAAAGCATCATGTGGAGGAAATCCGTCTTAAAGAAGCAACATGCCTATGACACCAACCATGTTTTATCCTTCCTTCCCACATTCTCTTTTATTATAGTGATGAAACTACATAATCTAGGTGTGGGGGATGGGTTCATTCTTAGGTTAGTTAGAAACTTTTATCATCTTTATTCTTTTTCTATTTTTTAGTATTTATATAGTATTTTAAAAACCCCAACCCCCCCCCCATAATTTTGGGCTGGAAAAATCATGGAAAATGATGACAACTTAATAATTGAAATTATTGAAAATTTATGAGAAACTTCTATATTTCATGTTTTTTTAACATTTAAAGAAATTTATGGTTGATGTGTATATTATAGCAGGAATTTTATATTTAAGTGTTGTTTTTTATAGTAAATTCTTTGTTTAACGATGATATTAATGGTTATATCATATTTAAACCTTTGAAATAATGATACCCTTTGAGTGTTTAGTTTTTGGTAAAAGAATTCACTTAATATCTCCACACATCATTACACCCAACCACGAAGTGAAAATTTTTATTAATCAATATAAGGTAAATGTATTCTAGGTTAATATTTATCACTATTCAAAAAAAATTCCATACAATCATTCACTATCTGATCTCTTTAAATATTGTATCAGATTGACCTATATAGGTGTTTTTGTTATTCGACCATTGTACACCCTCAAATAAAAAAATTAAAAAAATACACAAAAAAACAAAAAATATGGGTTGTGTATTGGAATGTTCAAAAAACACTCTTCTTAAACCATTTATCTTGTTATAAAAATTAAAATTTCTATCATGAGTAGGTAAAATAAGGGTTGAGTGATGAGTGTGATATTCTTTCCAAGTTCAACATTGAAAATAAAATTAATAATAAATTATGGTGTTGATGAAATCTAAAACATATGTGTATATCTAGTTTGGGATCTTATGGTTTGACATCTAGGAATTCTTATGTGAGTGGGTCTTGAAAATTTATTATAAATAATGTAGGGTAGGTTCAGTGGACAAAATAATCTAAGCATAAAAATTTTAAAATAAAATATATTCATGCAATGTGGTGTGGAAAGAGTGGTGTAAAATGGTTCTCAACTAAACATGTTGAGTGTTCATGAATGTTATTTATTTTTAATTATTTTATAAATGTTTTATCATTCATATCCTTGATTTTAATTCAGATACAATTTATGTGACATATTTTTCCGTGATCATTTAGTATAACTCCTTATTGATGGTTTTTATTTGGTCACATTCCTATCATGTAAGAAATTTTCAATGTTAAATATTTGTGAATTTTTTAATATACCAAGTTAAATATCACTATAAATGTGACTTTTCCCAATAGTTAAAATATTTAGGTATGGGGGTGTGATCACAGCATGATTCAGTACTTAATTGGACCCTTATACCACTATATTAAACAAAGTATGTGTTGTAAATTAAAACTATTACAATAAATTGAACTTCATTTTTGATTCAATAATTTAACTATTATCATAGTTAAAATGGAAATTTAACATTTTTTTATGTTTTCATTGCAGTTGACGGTGATTTTGAGGGGCCAGTATGTAGTTGATGAAAAATTGTCCAAACTAAGCATGTTTCCAAGGACCCCAGTGGAATCAAATGGATACATTAACTAATCTGCGAAACCAATTTGGGTGTAAATTTATGGGATGATCCAAAATTATGTGTTACATAACTCTTTTGAAGACCCCAAATCCTACTTTATATATTAAGTGGCACAACAAAACTTATCTATCCAAGACAAGCAAACAACATGATGTCAAATGTTCTTTTTTATATTTCATCCATATATTTATCTATTAACTTACAAATGATTAAAATCATTATATATAAATTTTAAAGTGGGGGGGGGACAAATTTTTAGTTTCCTCCTAATATAGATAATGTTATATACCCACCAAAAACCATGGGATAAGTTTTTCCTTGAAATCTGGGTTCCTAAATCCACCATCCACATTGCATATAAAAGAGTACCTAGGGAAACCAATTTGGAAGTTAAACTTGGAAGAAATGTTTCACTATTTTTTAGTCATAAAGCATTCCTTTACCCATTTCTAGAGGTATTTTAGGATAGGGGAATTTCTACTTCATCATGTTTTTCTTCCTCCCCTCCCATGGAGTTCTAAACTCCTAGAGATCACCTAGTGAGGAACATGTTGTAAATTCCATGTTTTTTTGTAATAAATGAAATATTTATTTTAATTAGATTTTTTATGTGTTTTTTTCACCATAATAAATTTTTAATTAGTTATTTTATGTATTGGTGTATCATCATTTACTCATATGAAAATCTGAGGGGGTTTCAATTTATGTGTTATTTCGCACACCTTTCACCACTTCTTCTTCCACCTTTCAATTATGGTGTTTGTCTTGTTTATATTATTAAATTTCTATCTCAAAAACATTGATATGGAAAATTAATATTATTTTATGATGAAACAATGGAATAATATACAAACCTTTGATAGTACATCAGATTATTTATTTTTTTCTTTTGTATGTTTTGGTTATAAAGTCAAACACAAATCACCAAGTCATTGGCGGTAACCAAGGAATCATTTTGTGATTCCAACTGAACCCTAAGAGATATCATAGTAAAAAATCAGTATAATTATGGATATAGGTTTTAAAAATACAGATTAAAATATCTATACCGTTTCTTATAATGTGATGAATGATGAGCATCATGACAATTCTCTAGGTTGATGATGCTTAATCAAATCAATTAATTTTTCATTTATTTAATTTCTAATTTATTTTTTCTTGCCTCTTAAATAAAAACCCAATATTTTTTAATTTTAATTCATGTTTTCTTAAAAAAACCCCTTTTTATTAATGATATAGGGATTTTTCGAGAGTCAACTGAGGGTTTTTAATATACTGTAGAAATTCTAGTAAAATAAATAATTTAATTTGATGTGCTCAAAAATACGATCATTAATTTTTCTTAAAAAAAATTATCGAATGATATATTGAAATATAAAATCATTATGTGTGTTATTTTTATATATATCAAGGATCATTTTATTTCTTCTATAAATGGCCAGTTTAAGATGCTGGTAGATGAGAGGTTTCTAGCTGAGTTGAGTTCTTAAAGGGCAGCCTAATGTGGATGGAAAAACCTACTTGTCATGGTGTCTATAATGGTTCCTCATATGATTAAGAGGATAAACTAGAAGAACGTGTTACAAATTATTATCAGTCATTATTTCCTTTTTCCCATCAAAAGGACCACTCATTCTGGTTATTCTATTGTTTTCAGTTTTGGAATTCCAAAACACCTTTCTATAACACTTCGAGGGTATTCCATCACTGTGGTTAGATGGGAAATATTATAGGATTATGTGTATGGTACATCAATAGACACAAAATATTTCCAGGCTAACTACAAATCTAGGTAGCTCATACAATCTGATCTTGTATGGTAAAAACATTATTGTTTTCGCTCCTTTCCATTTTTCCTTGTTTTTGTTTATTATTGAAATTTTTAGGCTGTTATTTTTCTTATCATAATTGTTCATTTGGAGATTCATTGTCTCATTCATGTTTATAGATGGATTTTTATTGTTGAATTTATTAATTGTGGTTTAATTGAGTGTTATGCTTGTGTTTTCTTATTTGATTTATATTCATGATAGTGGTTGTTTTCATGCTTGGGAGTTACATAAATTCTTGTGAGGCCAACCATAGACATATGTTTTGTTATCACTTGAGAATGTACGGTATAACATGTATAGTTGAATGATCACACTGTTATTGGTTGTTTTGATTGTTTGGAGATCAATTTAAAGTCCATGTTTCAATGGATCGTCATTTGTATTGAGAGTATAGTTTTTTCCCACCCTAGACATTGATATTCTGAGGGAGAACATATTATGGTTGGGGAGAATTTGGACACCTTGACTGTGAACTATATGTTAAAAATTGGGATAGTAAATTTGAAAAGCAATAATTAATAAATGTGATTTTGGAGTATTTATATATATATATATATATATATAAGAAAGAGGTATTATATAGACACAGAAGGTTCCATGAAAAACAAGTTTTAGATCCAATCAAAATGAAGAAATAAAACTAATGTAAGAACCACGACCTCTCCCTACATCTAATCATAACATGTCATCCACAAACTCTCTGTATAACTATAAGATTTGTAACAATACATTGATGAGTCATATAACAAACATGTCCCATTTACCATAGTCATGTTTTCTTTCAAAATATTCAGAACACAAAGGGTCATATCTAAGGTATATAAGACCAAGTAATCCTCATCATGTCATAGGATAATCATGATGGAAAATTTATTATCCTTTAGTTGGTTTCAAATGAGCCTATCTACTCACCATGTCCATTGCAATCTCACGAAAAATCATATCTAAGGGGTATCCAGAACCAAGGCATCCCATGAAATCAATACCCATAGAGAAAACTAAATATAGGTCATCCAATACCATGTTCAAAACCAATTAGACAAAAATTTATGGTGTCTAATGGAATCGAAGTCCACTATTTTCCAACCAATTCATACACTACCATTTATTTCATCAAATTTAATACATCAATTAATAAAAATTCAATTCATGTAGTATAGACACTCATATATCATTTCTCATTTAAGCTACAAATTATTTTACCCACTCATACGACATATTGAAATTCAACAATTAGACAATTCATCCTCTTGTATCATTAGGAAAAAGAGGAATAACATATCCATATTAAGAAATTAAATTCCATTAAATTATAATTGGTCTTCTCTTAAGTTTAAAATTAGTAAAACTCACCCATTGGGTGGTTTAATAAAATGATAAGGCAAGGGAACACCCCATGGGTGCCCTTAGATGGGACAATAACCTCCAAAACATCTCAAGAAACATAATGTATTCCCAAAAAGATCTAGTTCCATTTAATTGAATTCATCATTTCACTTTCATGTCCATTTTATAATGTCTTACTTGAGGAACAACAGAAAATAGCCTATTAAAGAAATAAATTAAATTGGAAAAGTGTACACTACCTACTATAGTTTGGTAGAAGAGTTCTCATCCAGTATCACCTCCTTATTCGACTAAGATCGAGAGAGAAATGATGAATGGAAAATGAACATGAATAGAGGTTAAATTATATTTCACCTAAATAACTAATTCAATCCAATGTTAATTGACAAACAACCAAAAATTATTTTATATCCTACCGATGCATATCAAAGAGGACTGACAGTGCTTGATTACGAGTTCAATTGGAGGAGAGGAATCAAAAAATAAAATTCCTCCTTCAAAGGAGCCCTCAGGAGCCAATATCTTCCAATTGATAAATAATAGTAAAATTATGTTGAATTAATAGATTATTTAGGAGATTTTTTATAATTTATGAAGAATTCCTAGGTCAAGAGGTTGGAAAATCCATGAACCAATCATGAATATTTTTCTATTGGAAAGGGTAACTCAGCATGGTTTTTACACATGGTATGAATCACCATGCACAAACTCTGTCTCATCCCACTATAAAAAATTGGAAACATTCATGTATGGTAGTGTTACCCAAATTTAATTTTTTTAACTGTGCATCAAGTAGGACTCCAATTTCAATCCTCAAAATGTTAGAAGTAATTATGATTACTTTACTTAATGGTTTTTCTTAAAAATGTTGCATTCCTTTTCACCCCAAATATTGGGTTCTGATCTTTGAACCATCCTTTTACACCCACATTACCTCCATGACATCAAAGTAAGATTATATTAGGCTGCACTGAATCATTCAAACTGAAAAAAATATTTCCACCTTATATGAAAACCTCAATTCTTAAAATCTTCCCCCCTTAAAGAAATTTGACCCTAAATTTTCCTCCCATGGGTGGTCATGATTTTTCTAACAATAACTATTCACACTGAGCACATACATCAGCCTCCAACTCCTATATCACATCCTGTAAATGTCTATGCTTCCATAGACTCCATACCAATGGAACTGATCGACATTAATGAAAATTCATTATCCTCGAAATGTTATGAATTGGATTCTTCTCAAATGATGCATCAATGTGTAAATACACCTCCTCAAGATGAGGAACATGTGATGAGTCTCAGTTGTAGTGGTATATCTATGATACATGAAATAATTCATGCATTTAGTGATACCTATAAGGAAACTACAATTGATAGGCTACTAGATTGACTCTCTCCAGAATCTTGAATGGCCTGACATATCAATGTGAAAGCACACCCTATCTCTTGATCCCTATATGTTCCAACCTCAATGAGATACATAAAAATACATGATCCTCAACCTCAAACTCTGGATGTAGTCTGCGGTGATCGTCTTAATTTTCCTTTTGAGAGTGTTTCATAGCTATCCATTTACAATTCAACTATACCTACATAGAAGTCTCATTAAAGAGACATAGTCCCAGTAAAACTACCTCACCTACCTCTAACTATCAAAGGGGTGATCGACATGGCCTACCATACAAATTCTCATGAAGAGCCAAATAATTAATCACTTGATATATATTATTTTAGGAAAAATCATCTAGGTGATTATTCAATTCCTTGGAGCCACAAAAATTCAAGACGCATGCTCGCAGCATGTACTCAAATACTAATATGATACGCTATGAATGTCCATCATTCTGAGGCTAGTATGTTTCTCTCAGTAGAAAATTTATACTAATATCCCTAGGAAAAATAGGCTAGAAGTGATATGTAAATCGTTATTTCCCAATTTGAAATGATAATTCCCATGCCCTCATGATGTCTTAATATCTCATGGATATAAAACATCACAAGATCATCAACACTGGATGTTTACTTTAATAGTAATAAATGTGACACCATTGTGAGACTTTTAACAACATCTCACGTAACTTCACCACCGTAAGGCAACCTCAGTAAAGTGGTCATAAAGTCTATCATAATTTCACCCCATTCCCACTATAGAATGGGTAGGTATAGTATATTTTCATCTGGTCATGGATGTTCAACCTTCAACTTTTGATATATAGAGCAGCACATAACAAAACCAGTTACCTCACACTTGATACGCCACAACAACTACTGATGGTGTAATTCAAGATACATTATGGTGGCACTATGTTTCACTTCCCAAACTGAGGCATAAAACTCCCACATCAAATGTTCGTGTATATCCACTAGAACCATAACATTTCAATGGATATTTAGAATCACATTCCCACTTATGGTCCAACTATTAGGTCGGGAATCTCCTACCATTCTCTCCTGTAGAACTAGGACCTCAAAATATGATAGTTGTCTCATCTTTACACTATCAAATATGATATATTTCTTCACTAAGGATGATATATAAGTCTTTACATAACATCCCTATACCTCTAATATCATTATATAAAAAAAATTCCCATGATTCCACTCACTAATGGTGTCTTGAACTACTAATATCTAAGTCTTTATTCACATTTTATAGGCCACTATATTTATTTTTATATAAATTTAGGAAAGATATTTGTAAAAAGACTATAGGTAGTCAACAATACTATGCTTACATATATTCAGATCATGCTATGTAAATATGTACGTGAGGCTTGTGTAGTCTGTGTACATCACAAAATTCTATCACAGTAAATAATTTCTCCAAAAACATGAAGCTTGAAAAACTACAGCTAACTCAATATCGTGTGTTGGGTAGTTCCTCTCATGTGGACTCATCTACTGAGACTCATATACCAGAAATATACCCTATGTATTAGAATCACTCCAGTCCAGATACCAAATCTGTAGCAATATAACGTGTACCTTCTTCCCTTATTTGACCAAATCAAGATGGGTGATGTTGTCAATCTCCCTTGCAACTCCTAAATTTTTTTCTCATTGATATCTTACAATAGAAAAGTTTCACCTTTCTTATTCAATCATATGAGAATCAATGTTAGCTGTCAAGAAGTCCTATGTAAAATCATTGTAATATTCATCTAGCCCCAAGAAAAATTATATGTATAATACATTATTGGGTTTCTCTCAAAAAAAAAATAACTCTAACCTTATATTGGTCAACTGACACTCATTTATCTGAGATAATATGACCTATGAAGTTAATATTATCTTTCTAGAAGTGGATATTTTCGAGCATAGCATATAACTTTTTATCTCTCAGTGTATCCAATACAAAATCAATATTTTTGTAATGGTCATTGAATAACCATTGTGATACACTTTTTTGACGTTGTTTTTGTATTTTCAAAAAAATAAAATTTTTTATATGAATTCTTTTTATTTTTGTGGAATTGAACCCAGTCTATCGTAATGGTTTTAATTTTCAGACACAAGTTTCTGGACCCAGGTTTTCATATTGAGTTGAATGGGACAAAGAAGAAGTCAAGAAAATTAAATTTTTTGTCAGACACTTTATCATATTTAATTAAATTGACATTACATTTAAAACAATCGAATTAAAAACAATCAGAAGAGGAATTTATTGTATTATTGAATATTTTATTTTATAAAGAAAGAATGAAGTTTCTAAATAGTTTTGAATGAAGAATGTGATGTCCAGAGTTAGAAAGTCTTCATATTTTATAATAAAATATCACATGATTCTTTGATGATCCAGATGTCCCCACAAATCATGAAAACAACAATGATAATTGAATTGGATGAAATGGTGGAGAGGTTTGAATAATTTCTGAGTTGTAAAGTGAAATTTCCATCTTAATGGGAATTACATCATATTGAGATGAGAAATAAACAGATATTACTGATCCCAAGGAAGAACCAAATCATAATAATATTTTCAAACTCAGATTTTCATACTCAGATTCTCATACATATTTTTTCAAACTGATATTTTCATACTCGTATTTTCATACTCATACTATCACAATCAGATTTCCATATTGAGATTTTTTACAAGTATTTTCATAACTGTAAAATCATACTGAGATATTCATACTCTGACTTTCGTACTGGGATTTTCATACTAGTAAAATCATACTGAGGTATTTGTACTCATATTTTCATACTAGGATTTTCTTACTGTGGTTTTCATGTTGGGAAAATTGTACTCAGATTTTCATATTTATATTTTCATAGTGAAATTTTCATACTTGGATTTTCATATTGGGAAAATCATATTGAGAAATAAATATATCATAATGAGATGTGAATGAAATTTTTCATAATGATATGAGAGGGAAATATATCTTCATGAGTTGAGAGAGAAAAAAATCATAATATGCTACGAAAGAAACATATCATTATGAGATTAGAACGGAAAATATTATAAGGGACTGAGAAAGAAATAGGTCCTAATGAATCTAATAAAAAAATCATTCAATAATATGATAAACATATGGTTAATTTATGTTGTAACACCCCAAGCATCCATGGTACGCTTCCCTTTGAATAGTACAGTAGCGTGTGTTTTACACAACTTTGAGTTCTAACACACACACCACAACCAATCAAACTAGCTGTTATGAATAGTAATAACCACTTTTTGAAATTTTATAAATTTTATCTTTCAAAATATACTTCATTTTTGGATTCGGAATATCAAAATTATCCTAGAGTGAAATTTTGGTGTTTTTGGAAAACATTGAATTTTTGTTGAATAGTTAAAAAACACTCAGTTATAGTTTAAAACCGATTTTTTATTTAAATAATTATAAATTTTATTTAAATTTAATTAAGGTCAAAGTAGATACTTAATACCTATATAAGTTCAATGTAATTCATTGGATTTAGTTTAGAATAACTTAAGATATATAAAAATTTTATTGAACTTTTCACCGTCTTTTACTCACCTCTTATGAGAATTTGGGAATTCACATAAAAATTAATTTTAAAGCTAATGTGACTGGAATTTCGAAAATTAGAGAGACACGGTTAATATCAAGGAGTAAAATGTGGTTCAATGATATGAAAATAATTTTTGGTGAATAGTAACTTTTTACTTTTATTTACCACAGTTAAAAGTAAATAGAGTAATTAAGGGTAAAATGATATCAATATTACCCTAACACAAGTCATAATTCTACTGGAAAAGTGTATCTCGACCAAAAACAATCTTAGGAATAAAATATTATCATTTAGGTCATCTTAGATTAGATTAGGTCATTAATTATTATTTAATTCAAAGAAGAGTTAAAAGAGTTAAAATCAAAGTTTAATAACTTAAATTTTTTTAATATAGTGTCATACATAAGATAAATTCGATTTTAAATATTAATTATAAATATCAAAATATTTTCGAAATAATTGTATTTTAGTTATAATTTTTAGACATTAAATAATTTATTTTATTTATGACACAATGGTGATGCAGTAATTACCTAATTAATGAAATATTAAAATAATTGATGTTATAAATATAAAAATAAATGTAATTTGAGACTTTTTATTAATTACACTAATTTTCTAGTTTAATATGGAATATTATTATTGGTTATATAAATTCTGATCGAAGTAATAATGCTGTTATGAAATTATCAAAAAAAAATACCCAATAGTATCAAAATTGACATAAAAGAGTTTTTTTAAAAAAATATTATATTATTAATTTATATTCTGTTCCTAAAAATATAAGGATTCTCCAAAGGTCTTGTATCATGATAGGTGTATCATTAATGGACCACTTGGGGTCGCTTGGATGTATATAGTATGTTTGTTAACAATATAATATAAAAATACAAAGTGACATGGTAAATGTCAAACTAATTAACTAAGAGTTAAAACTAAAAGATAAGGTTAATATAGTCACCCAAACCTGTCTAAAACATATTTTTTGAGAGGTTCATGACCTATACCCACCTTAACCTTTAATTATTCTACTTTGGAGCTATTATAAACCGAATATTAATTTATTATAAAATAATGTTTCAAGATTTTCCAAAGGTTCCCCTCACCCCTCTCATAAAAGAGAACGCCCCCTTCTCACTAATTCACATAATTAAAGCCTTTTGAATTGGCCAAACCCTAACCAAATACTCTCTAAACTTCCCTCACTTCGATCTAGAGGACTTATTTTGATCAGAAAGCCATCCTATGGAGCCCTTTTGATCAAATCAAAAGGATGAACCAGATTAAGAGGTAATGTTTTCACCACCCTCTTTCAAGTTCCTTTCTTCTTCAACTACTTCTTTGTTTGTTATTACCATTATAAAATAATAACTCCAGTATCTTATATATATTGTGATGTTATAATAAATATGGTACATCCATATTTAGTATTATATCCATCCTTTGAATGTCATGTCACCATACGTGCGTACGTATGGCTTACCGTCTCCATGTCGTGGTGTAAGTGTTATTCAATAAATTATTATTTGGATGGGTATAACAATGATGTCTAATTCATGTAAATAATAAATATAAGCTGATAATTATTCTGTATATATTAAATAACATCCAATTATATATTATTTTAATATCAAAAGAATGATTTTTTTGCTCGTGCATACGTACGGACTACCGTCTCCATGAACGCGATGAGATTCATTCCCCATCGTATCCATTAAAGACTAATTCTCATTTAATGATTAATTTTTTTAAGGACTTGGTATCATTATGGATATGAATAAGCTAAAACTATCCATAACTAACTCATCTTATGTGAAAAAACATATAAAAGAAAACGAGTAAGTTAACACCCGAAACAACGATAATACTAAGATATTATTAACAGATCAATTTTAAAAGATCATATATGATATCATACTAATGTATATAATTAATGTATAATTTAATAATAATTATTTCACCATTATACAGGATTTTAATCTACCCTCAACCAAGGAAAAGTACAATGTAAGGATTTATTTCGTAATCTCTTCATTATCCGAGGTTGTTTATACGTAATTATCTACTGGGACATCTTTGTCATCCACATCCATGTTTCATAAAAATGTATTTCAAATCATTCTTACTATTTTAAAAAATACAGGATAAAGTTATTTGTACCCATATTGACTATTATAACATGTTTATAAAGGAATCTTTCTATCATTTTCAAAACAAGGTCCTTTTTATCCTTTTTGACAAAATTTAGGTAAGAATGTATTTTTGACTTATACGACAGGTGCAGCTATTTTCTGCCATTATAAAATCATTAAAGCTTCCCTTACAATATTATAATAATATTTTCAAGTAAATGTTTTATTTTATAGTTATGTGAATTTTAAATGATTTCAAAAAATTGATATTTCTCTCAAATAGTTTTGATTTCATATAGGTCAACATCCTTTGATGGATTTTAAGCTTATTTGAAGATTATTTATTATGATACAAAACATCCATATTGTATTGAAGGTTTTGTGATATGTTTGACTGTGGATGTGTTATTTTTATACCAGTCATGGTTTATGGAGAAAGTATTGGCATTTCTTATTCTAGTTTTAATACGAATGATTATGTTATGTTTAAACCTGTTTATATGTGGAATGCATTGGACTTAATATGTGACGGGTGGAGCCCGCTATAGCATCTCAATGCATCGGTAGGTCTTATGAGACAAACTAATGTCTTATGACAAGGCCTTGAAAAAATATTATTTTTAGTCTTGGCACGAGGCCTTGACTAGGTGGTTATGATAGTCTGGCATTATGCATTCCATCATTATGATAGTGGTAATTGATATTGCATGTGATTATTGAACTAGTAGAATATCCATGTGAATATGTAAATGGCATTATTTTATTTTATTTCTGACATATTATGCAGAAGTTCATTATTAAAAGGCTATTGTTTTAGTTTTACATTACAATAAAGGTTTATGCTTATTTATGAATGTTTCCTCTATATTGTTATCCTTACTTGGAATCTGAGATCACCCCTTTCTATGTTTTATTTTTCCCAGGATGTGAAGAAGTATTTTATGAATGAACTACATAGATATTATGAGGGGTTATGAGTGTGGACTATGGAGACTATATTTTTGTAGTTTTCATTTTATTATGTAATGTAAACTTTATGAATGTATCTAGTGATTCCAAGGCAACTAAACTAATCGGTCTTTGGAGATTTTGATCTTTCTTGTGATCATGACAATGTTATGTATTAATGCACCGACTCTAGGTAACTGGGATCGGGGCCTTAAAGTTGGTATCAGAGAATGTTTAGTACAAACCTTGGAAGCTAGATTTAGATAAACTCTGATTAAAGCAGTTAGATCTAAGATGGACTTTGATGAGAAGTATAGAAGATCTTCTTAGAATGTTGGTATTGTAGAAATTTCGGGATTTTTCCAAGAAATACATCATTGTATGGATACGAGAAGGTAGAGGCAGCTCTGGCACAGATGTACCTAGGGGTAAAACTCGAAAACCCCACTTTGAGCAAGACTCGAATTGGAACTGGTGCTTGACAACGGGCCTTGTTGCACTCTTGGTTACAACACTCCTAAGGGATATGCTTAAAAAAATTCTCATTTTCATTATAACCATTATGAATGGTTTATGAGTATATACTTCCTCAAAGAAAACATTTTTATGATTATTGATTATATCCATAAATAGTTCAATTTATGTTAAGTGTTTTAAAAGTATGGAATTATGTATTTTGATTCATAAAATAATCTAGTTTATGACATTGTATAGAAATGGCGCCTAGTAGAAGAAATGGAAAACAAACCAATGCATGCACTCCAGGTAGGGATTTCCCTGCTGCTCAAGATAATTATAGTGGAGATGGTGATGCAACTGGTGTTGATCAGGTAATCACCATACTTTGACAACTCACTCAGATTATGAATAATAACTTTACCGGTATGGAACACCGTGATCCACAACATGTAGGATCAATGTTAGATCGCTTCATGAGGCAGCAACAACCAATATTCAATGGGATTACAAATCCATTAGTAGCTGAGAAATGGATAAGTTCCCTAGAGAAAATATTTCAGGCTTTGGGGAGTAGTGAAAGGGAAAAAGTTGTCATGGCAGTTTATCACCTCACTGGACATGCTGATCAATGGTAGTCATTGATTCAAAACACGAAGGAAGATGATTAAGTATCAAATATGTAAGGGAGGGAGTTCAAAGAGATTTTCATAGAAAAATACATTCCTCGTGACCATCGAGAAGATAAGGAAAGGAAATTTCTAAGTCTGAGATAAAAGGAGGATGAGAATGTGTCAAAGTATGAGGAAAACTTTACAAGGTTAGCAAGGTATGATGGATATTATATACATAACCAAAGAAATAATATTGATCGTTTCTTTGATGGTTTAAAAATATTTCTTCGTCGAGCATTAGTGTCACAATCCTTCTCATCGTACAAAGATATTGTCTCGTTTGCTATCTAGATAGAAAAATAATTCTCTAAGTTTTATTACTTTAAAGTAAAGCAATATAATAAGAGATTTTCTGATCACTATGGGAATGGAAATAAGGGGATGAAGGGAAAAGTTTAATATCCATCCTGTAGTAAATGTGGGAAGAAACACCCAGGTTCTTGCTTGAAGGGACTGGGAGTCTATTACAAGTGTGGTGAAAAAGGCCACCAAGCTCATGATTGCAAGGGGAAGAAAGAATCTACCGATGTTCAATTCTACAACTGCAGAGAGATGGGACATTTTGAAAATGAATGTCCTAAGCATCAGGGGAACATATCTCAGAAAAGTCCAAGGGATCAAGGCCAAGTTTATGTTATCACTTCTGCTAAGGTAGAAGCTCCGAAAGACGTGGTGGCAGGTAATTTAATGGTTTTCTCAAGTTTAAAAATGCATTATTTGATTCTCGATCATCACATTGTTTCATATTTCCAAGATTGCTAAGAAAATTAGATATTTCCAATTTGATTTATAAGGGAGTTGTCAGTTAAAACTCCTAAGGGAAGTATCATTGAAAAAAAGTTTTCCGAATCAGTCCCCATTAGAGCACATAAATGTTCTTTATCCACTGATCTCATCATCAATCCTATGATTGAGTTTGATATAATCCTCGGTATGGATTGTCTTTCGGACCATGATGCGAAGATTTATTATAAGAAGAAGGTGGTTACAATTTTTGATGATGATGATAAGGAACACCTTATCTTTAGAGTCGAATCTTCACCACCTAATTCTTATCTAGATTCACACCCCGTAGCTCAAATAAATTCAATTATTATGGAGGAAGAGAATTAAATGACTATGGGTTAGGAAAGGAATGTTAATATAGTGGATGTACCAATTGTGAAAGAATATATATATGTGTTTTTGAAAGATTTACCTGGACATCCTGTAGAATGAGAAGTTGAGTTTTCCATTGATTTAATTACTGTTTCAAGGCCTATATAGAAGACCCCTTATTGAATGGACACTATGGAATTAGCTGAACTAAAGAAACAACTAAAGGAATTGAGTAATAAGGGATTTATTTTCCCTAGTGTTTCTCCATTGGGAGACCCTATTCATTTTGTTAAAAAGAAAGATGGATCCATGAGGTTATGTATCGACTATAGGGAGATCAATGCTATAATAATAAAGAAAAAGTATCCCCTACCTCCCTTTTTTTATTTATTTGACCAACTTCATGGAGCTCAATAATTTTCAAAGATTGACCTTCAGTTTGGATACCATCAGTTGTGTGTGAAGAAGGAAGACATTCCCAAGACATTATTTCGAACCAGGTATGGGCATTACGAGTTTACAGTAATGCCTTTTGGGCTGATTAATGCGCCCTCTATATTCATGGATCTAATGAATAGATTTTTCAAGGAATATCTAGATGAATTTGTGGTGGTATTTATTAATGATATCTTGGTATACTCCAAAAGCTACAAAGATCATGAAAATCACTTGTGCATTATCCTGAAGACTCTGAGAAGACATAAATTATATGGGATGTTTAATAAGTGTGAATTCTGGATTCAGGAGATTTCTTTTCTTGGCCATATTGTCTATAATGATGAAATATCTATCGATCCTTCTAAGAACATGGCAATCGAAGAATGGCCTGCACCGATGAGTATAACTACGGTACGCAGTTTTATTGGTTTAGCAGGTTATTATCAACGTTTTGTCCAGAATTTTTCCCGGTTGGATAACCCATTAACAAAGCTCACACAAAAAGGGGATAAATTTTTTTGGACAAAAGAGTTTGAATAATTTTTGAAGAACTAAAGATATGATTAGTCAATGCTCCTATATTGACTATACCATCAGGAAATTATAGGTTCGTTATTTATATTGATGCATCGAAGAAAGGACTTGGTTGTGTCCTTATGAATAATGATAGGGTTATTTCCTATGCATCACGACAGTTGAAAATTAATGAGAAAAACTATCCTACTCATAATCTCATGTTAGCAGCTATGATCTTTTCTTTGAATAAATGGAGACACTACCTCTATGGTTAAGTATGTGAGATTTTTACTGATCACAAGAGTTTGATGTGTATTTTCTCAAAAAAATAACTCAACATGAGGCAAAGGAGATGGATTGAATTACTGAAGGATTATGATTTCACGATACACTACCAACCGGGGAAGGAAAACAAGGTGGCAGATACATTGAGTAGAAAAGATCATGGAGTTTTGAACAGTATGAGAATTGAAAGGGATCCAATTTTCATGGATCTAGTGAAGATGGACATGGGAATAACCATGTAAGGTGAAACATCACTGATTTTCAAATGCTTGCCAAACCATCTTTACTAAAATGGATTAAGAGTTCTCAGACCGATGATGAAGAATTTCAAAAGAAGAATAAAGCTGTGAATGATGGGAGATTGAGAGACTTTGTGTATGAAGATGGAATTTTGAAATTTGGGAAGAGACTTTCTGTTCCCGATATACCTGATCTAAAAAAGGAATTGTTGGACAATGCTCATAGTTCCAATTTCCCTATACACCCTTGGAGAACCAAAATATATAGATATTTGAAGGAACATTTTTGGTGGGACAACAGGAAGAGGGAGATTGCTGATTTTGTGTCAAGATTTATAGTTTTTTAACATGTGAATACTGGAAGGCAACAGCCTGGAGGAAGCATGAATCCTTTTCCCATACCTGAGTGGAAATAAGATAATATCATGATAGACTTTGTCATGGTACTACCAAATACTCCTAGAAGGAACAATGCAATATGTGTTCTTGTTGATGATCTTACCAATTCAACACATTTTATTGCAATAAGAGAAGATTTACCACTCAAATTTCTAGCAGGACTATATATTAATGAAGTTGTGAGACTTCATGGAGTACCCCTATCGATTTTTTCTGATCGTGATCCCCGTTTTACTTCAAGATTAAAGAAAAGTCTTCAGAAATCCCTGAATACTGAACTTCATTTGAGCACTTCCTACCACCCTCAAATATATGGAAATTCTGAACGGACTATTCAAACCATAGAAGACATGTTGAGATCCTACTCACTTGACTTTTAGGTTATGTGGGATCAATATTTACCTCTGGTAGGATTTTCCTATAACAATAGCTTCTATTCGAGTATTCAAATGGCACCATATGAAGCGTTATATAGAAAGATATGTCTCACACAAACCTGTTGGGATGACGTTGGTGAAAGAAAACTTTTAGGCCTAGAACAGGTGGAGGAAGCGATAGAGAATGTGAAGGTAATCCAAAACCACATTAAAGCTCCTCAAAGTAGGCAGAAGAGATATGCTGACAACCGAAGGAAGGATTTGGAATTTCAGGTAGGAGATCATGTTTTCTTGAAGGTATCTCCAAGGATGGGAGTTATACATTTCAGCAAGAAAGGTAAATTGAGTCCCAATTACATAAGACCTTTAAAAATTCTAGAACGAATTGGGGATGTAACGTACCGTTTGGCAATGCCGCCGAGTCTATCCAAAGTTCACAATGTGATCCACGTATCACTGTTGAGAAAATACATGCCTGACCCAACGCATGTACTCACTTACGAGGAAATAGAACTGGAACCCGATCTGTCTTATTGCAAAGAGCCAATTATGATTCTTGATACAATAGAGAAAGTGCTCAGAAACAGGACGACTTGTCTGGTAAAAGTTATACGGAGGAACCATAAGACGGAAGAGGCAACGTGGGAACCCAAGGAACTTATGATGAAGAACCACCCGAGTCTTTTCATGCAGAATTATTCTAGAAATTTTGAGGACAAAATTATTTGAAGGGAGAATGTAACACCCCAAGCATCCACGGTACCCTTCTCTTTGAATAGTATATTATCGTGTGTTGTACGCAACTTCGAGTTCTAACACACACACCACAACTAATAAAACTAGCTGTTATGAATATTAATACCCACTTTTTAAAATTTTATAAATTTTATCATTCAAAATGGGATTCATTTTTGGATTCAGAATTTCTAAATTATCCTAGGGTGAAATTTTGGTATTTTTCTGAAAACTTTCAATTTTTGATGAATAGTGAAAATACAATGAGTTATAGTTTAAAACAAAATTTTTATTTAAATAATTATATATTTTATTTAAATTTCAGTAAGGTAAAAATAGATACATAATACCTATATAAGTTCAATTTAATTCAATGGCATTATTTTAGAATAATTTTAGATATATAAAAATTTTATTGAACTTTTCACCGTCTTTTACCCACCTCCTATGTGAATTTGGAAATTCACATAAAACTTAATTTTACCACTTTTGTGAGTGGAATTTTGAAAATCCGAGAGACATGGTTAATATCAAGGAGTAAAATGTGGTTCAATTAGGTGAAAATAATTTTTTTTATGTAGTAACTTTTTAGTTTTATTTACCACGGTTAAAAGTAAATAGGGTACTTAAGGGTAAAAATGATATTAATATTACCTCAAAACATGTCCTAATACTAGTCAACAAGTGTATATTTACCAAAAAACCTTAGCAATAAAATATTATCATTTAGGTCCACTTGGATTAGATTAGGACATTAATTATTATTTAATTCAAAGAAGAGTTAAAAGAGTTAAAATCAATGTTTAATAACTAAATTTTTTTTAATATAGGGTTATACGTAAGATAAATTCGATTGTAAATATTCATTATAAATCTAAAAAGATTTCCTACATAATGGTATTTTATTTATAATTTTTAGACCTTATATAATTTAATTTATTTATGATACAATGGTGATGCAGTAATTACCTAATTAATGAAATATTAAAATAATTGATATTATAAATATCAAAATAAATGTAATTTTAGACTTTTAATGAATTCCGCTAATTTTATTGGTTAATATGACATATTATTATTGGTTATATAAATTGTTTTAGAATTAATAATTCTGTTATAAAATTATCAAAAACAAAATACCCAACAGTGTCAAAATTGACATAAAAGGCTATTTAAAAAAAATATTATATTATTAATTGATATTATATTCCTAAAAATCTAAGGTTCATCCAAAGGACTTTTATCACGATAGGTGTATCATTAATGGACCACTAGGGGGTCTCACTGATGTATATAGTATTTTTCTTAACTGTATAATATAAAAATACAATGTGACATGTTAAATGCCAAACTAATTAACTAAGAGTTAAAACTAAACGATAAGGTTAATATAGTGACCCAAACCTATCTAAACCCTATTAGTTGAGTGTTTTTAGACCCATACCAACCTTAAAATTTAAATAATACAATTTTTAGCCATTATAAACTGAATATGAATTTATTATAAATAATATTTCTAGCTTTTCCAAAGGTGCCCCTCACCCCTCTTATAAAAGGGAACTCCCCCTTCTCACTAATTCACACATTCAAAGCCTTTTGGATCGGCCAACCCCTGCCCAAATACTCTCTCAACTTCCCTTACTTAGAATTAGATGCCTTATATTGATCAGAAATCCAACCTATAGAGCCCTTTTGATCAAATCGAATAGAAGAACCTGATTAAGAGATAATGTTTTCACCACCCTCTTTCAAGTTCCTTTCTTCTTCAACTTCTTATTTTTTTGTTATTCCCATTCTAAAATAATAAATCTAGTATCTTATATAGAGTAATGTTTTTACGAAAAACAATTATCTAAACTCTTCATCAATAGAATTAGAATAATATTTTATTTTATCATTTTTTACATCAAACATAACATGAAAAGATTATTCAATGATTATATTTCTTTAATTATAAACTCTATATTCATTAATATTATTAGAATATCCATGAATAATACATAAATAAATTTTTTTGATTCCCAGAACATAATTATAATAGTAATAATAATATTTTTAGTTATTATTATTATTCTTCTTTTTAAAATGTAAATTTTTGTGTTTTATTTCAAATACACTATAGTGAAAGAGAACCATTTAGTTCAAACACTAAAATATTACATTGATACAAGAAATTAAAACTACTCAAGAAAACACATCATAAGACCTAATAGAATAAATAGATGACTACCAACCATGACAATAAGGTTTATGGTGTCATCAAAATCCCTTGGATCAATTGTAATAAAATTACTATATAGTATAGAAAAAAAATGAAATGAGTCAATAAAATATAGAGCATCATTCTTTTGAAGCCTGAAATGATATTGGATCATTATAATACCTTCAATGGGTATTCATGAGGCTTATAATGACCGTTAATAAATACATTGGGTTTCAAGTTAACCATTTGTGTTTTTTAACCATTGGGTATCTTGATTGTTTTAAATTTAAAAGGATTTAACTATTTTAAATTAAAATTTTCAGTAAAATGAAAATATGAATTTATATTAATTTTTAATAACATCAGAATTAAACATTAGTGTTTTATGTGTCTTATTATGATAAACATTTTAAATTAAAATGGTATTGTTTAAAATATTGTTTTTATCTTAATATTGTGTATTGTGTTAATCAAGGAAGATAAAAAGGGAAAAACCAATGTGGAAAAAAATTATTTATTAATTATCTATTAATTATTTTAAATTATTAGTATTAAAAATATAGAACCATCCCTAGGATGATGGGACACCTCAACTATGTTATTGTATCCTCAAGGGGTTAACCCCGTCAAGGAGGTGTCTACCCGTGCCCAAGGTGGCTCGAGCACCAGAAAAAATAGATGATAATCATTGAGGTAAGCCATGTATGGACCTATGTATGGGGACCTTTTCAAGCATGAGTAGAGGGTAGTCTAATATCCCACGGTGCCATCCCATGTATAGGGACCCATTGTGTGTGTGGTTACATCATTGAGAGATGGAGAAACACACTGATTCTTATAAGGCAGCCACGTGAGAACCTAACTGTATCCATTGGTATCGCGTTCGAACCCCCACTATCAAATCTCTATCATTGTCTTTTTCTCAACCCTCTTATCTGGATTCACCTGATCTAGACCATCAAAACTTTTTAAAAACCCCTCTATCATTGTATATGTCCAATCCTTCAAATTTAATCTCATCTATCCATCATTTTAAAATTATCTAATCAATTCATGATTGTTCGATCAACCTTGCGACCTCATCTAGGTCATCCGTTCCATAGCCGCAAAAATCCACTAAAAATTATGGTTATTTCTATCCTTTGGATCAGATCATGATTGATATGATCTACGATTATTATTCCCTTCTTCTTCCTCGTGAGGCCACACCAGTACCCATCCTACCCTACAGCTGTCAGTTCCTCTTCATCCCCTCTTTCCCATGACGATACCTTTCCCCCCTCCTCGTGGCTTATTCAATTAATTCCAAAGATGGTGGTTATATTCAGCCAAAAATGTCCATCCCTAGATCAGATCTCCTTTATGATTTTATTTTCATATTCTGTGGTGTCAATTAACCATGTTTCACATAGAATTTGTGTTAATAAACATTTTTGTTTGATTATATTTAGTTTATTCATACCAAAAATTGAAACATAGTTTTTTTAAACCTCACATTTCACACCGAGGCACCACTCAAAAATTTCCTCTTTCAAGCTCTCTCCCTCTCTCGGTTCTAGAAACATCATCCCTCTCTTGATCTGAATCAAGTAAGGGAATTTTATTATTTTTTAGTGACCTAATATATGTACATATATATTAATATGTATCTATATATATGTGGGTATACAATACACTTTTCACAAAAATCGTATATATGAAATGTTTTCACAATTTAGAATATCTATATCTAAAGTATTTTATATTTAAGAATGGTATCTTTTTATCTAATTACATTCCTTTTTTAAACCATTATACATATATATGTATATATATATGCGTATATACACATATTTTAATTAATATTTTCAAAATATATATATATATATATATGTTAAGTTTTTCTTCCCCATGAATCTTATATTTAAAAACATATGTGTTAACATGGATTTGAAAATTTATTTTTGTACAGGTGATATACATATATATGGGAATGTGTGTAATCCTACAAGAAAGTAACCCCATTTACACTTATTTATCGACTTCTTAATAGTGTGTCTTCAAATGGGAGGGTTCTTTATTTAAAATATACAATGAGTTTTTTTGTATACAACCCACATAGACTGTAAATAAATATATATATATATATAGTTATATATAAATATATACATATATTAGAATATCTGTATAAATAAATTAGATGTATTTGTTATTTATCTATTATTTAGAAATGTTATTTATCAACCTCTGAACTAATGTTTATTGATTTTAAGCTCTCATAAAAACTTTGTTTTCTCATCTTTTTGAGATAATACTTATCATTTTATGTGAAATTATGAAAGATTGTATCATTTCATGTATGTACTTGAATCTGTATCATCTACCAAGTCATGCATGGATAGGTATGGCCATCATATACACCATACATGATAATATCAACATTATGAGATCAGGAACACATATAAACCATGTATCTAGAAATTATGATTCTTAGTTATTAAAAAGGTTTTCCAACATTGGATTCTCGCATAAATGACTTTATAATCATTAAGAGTGTGTGGGTGAAATTGGGACGTCTTTATTATATAAAAGGAATTTAGTACTACATGAGTACTTTATAAATGTTTTGGGATAGAGATGAGAAAGTCAGACCATGGGAAAATGTTTTTTTAAATAATTCAACACTTGTGAAATATGTGAAATTTCATGGAGTAAACCCATAAGTCTATGAATTTATTGGTGGTTGTATGTATGGATTTTAGACATGGATATCCATGTACTATTAATTACCCATAGAAAATTATTAATTTCAAAGAGGAATCCCCAACGAAATTTTAACTTTTCTTAATGGTTTTCTACAGATATTTATGAACTACTAATTGTAAAATTTTCAAGAGATGTCTTAAAATAATTTTTTTATTTGTTTTGAAAAAACCCTTATTGGGAATTTTGTGCTCACCCTCTATATAATAATCAATTTTATAGGTTTACCAAACCTGCATCATTGAAACTCTTTTGTGGATGCATCGTGCTGAAGAATCATTATTTTCAATTTGTATATTTATTTTTGAAATGTATGTCATGTATCTATTTTTCTAGAACCTAGACCAGAAAATGGTCCTCTATTTTATTTTATTCTGTTTATTTATTCGAAATTAATTTTTGAAATAAAAAAAGTACCCTGCATTTTTTAGTGCAGAACCTGAGTCTCAGGTTCAGGTCTTTAGAATTGGTATTAGAGGATTGGTTTATTTAATTTTTAAAAATTAGAACGAAAATACATATTTATTTATGTATTACCATGTAAAATTAATTTCATAAACATTCCGATGGAAGGAAATTGTTAACCAACTAACATCTAGTCACTTCGTACTGAGCTACATGAGGCCATAATTGTCAAAAATTGTTCAGACACATATTGCCCTTTCGCATACCTACTTCTATCCTGCAAACACCATTACAAAGTTTCAAACAACAAAAATGTATTTTGAATCTACCAAGGACTGAATCATGTCTATCACTTTATGTATTCTGCAAAACTTCTATATAATATTCATAAATTATTGTACTAGGAAGGTCTCTTTGTGTGTTTTTCCCTTTCAGATAATTATCTAGATTTGTTAAAATTCTGAGATGCTGTAGAGGATGGTGACCTCCGTGCAGCCATCATGTTCCGTGTTCTAGGATTTAGAAGATATTTGGGTTTTCTATGATATCATACCTTTTAAAAATAAAATATTTTGATAGGTCTATACAGATCATATGCACTCTGATAACTTCAAGCTCTACACCATCAATGCCTCTTTATGGAAACACAGTTGTATCATGTGTGAGTTTAATCCATGCTGCTCAAGATCTCTTTGGACTAAAGAAGTTGAGGAACATAATATTACCCTGGGAAATAACATGTGATCATCGATGGACTATCCACGATGGTGGGCCTGGTGATCGTATAAATTAATTTCCTTTCAATTTTCTTTAATTAATTGTAAGGACCCGGCCTTAAAATGTTACATAATCATGAATGAAATATATAATTCACATATTGGCTATTTTCAGGTTTAGAGTTTTAGAGAATTAGGATATAACTATTACATCTCAAAAGATTACAAAGTATACACTTATACCAAGTTTCCATAAAATAAAAACTCTTAAAAAGAAAAATGTCTAGTTCCATGTTTTAGATATCATGTCTTTACATGATCCCATCATTGATCCCATTCATCTTTAAGTCCTGTGAAGAACAATTCAAAAACATGGGATGAGAATAAAAATCCCAATAAAGGATACACAAAGAAGGAAAACTGTTAGTTTTTCAAAACAACAAGTAAATCATGAATACATTACCAAAGTAATAATTTTCAACTTTATGAAGTAGTAAATACTCATCACTAAATAAAAGATCACTACTTATCCTTTGTAACCAAAAGGTTACCATAAACATATATAAAGAACACATAACATATAAAGGTAACTTTGGACATAAATATACTTAAATGGAATAACCATACGGTCGACTTCCACACATATCACCGCATGGAATAACCATACTGCCGACTTCCATACCCAATTCATTGGAGGTTATAACGTAACCACCCGTCCTAGTATTCATGGCACCACCCATCATATAGTTTATCACGTAACCACCTATCAAATGTTCAAGTACCATTATAAAATCATAATAGATAAAACAAATATAATGGAATGAAAACATTTCCACATTTAGATCACAATATATCACTTAAATATATTGACATAACAAATCCATTGCAAAAACCATTTTCAATACCAAACAGTACTAGATAGTGGAATTTTTCTAACTCTTGTATACCAACGGTTCAAAGAACTATTGGTATATGTTTTCTTTCCCAACAGTTTATATAAACCATTGGAAAAGACCTTTAACAACTAACTTTTCCCAACGGTTTTATGAAACCGTTGGGAAAAGTGGGAAAAAATCACTTTTCCCAATGGTTTCCTCAAACCGTTGGGAAAGATGGAGAAAAACGTATTTTTACTAACGTTTTCATAAAACCATTGGGAAATATTGGGTTTTCTCAATGGTTTTTTATAACCCTGTGGAAAAAAGCCCCAAATTTTCCAAATGCAGGCAGCGGCCTCCCCATGATTTTAGAAGCCTACCGCTTGTCTCCAGAAGCGATTCCTTGGCAGAAGCACTTCTAAATCCCCACATCATCCATCAGATTAGAAACTACCAGGTTAGAATCCTTATATATTTTATCAAGGATATAGTTCCACCTCTTATAATGAATATCCTTCTATTCTCAACAATTTCGTTATTCCCAATTTTTAGGGTTTTTGTAAAATTTTATGATTTTTCCATGAATTGTGTACTCAAATCCCTATATCTGTGTATATCCAATTAATTTTTTCATTACACATTTACATTTATAAGGGAATGGTGTCTCTTTATTATGTTCTAATTTTAAAGATTCATAGCTTTTTTAATCTGCTTCAAATATCATAGCTTCATGTTTAAGAACTAATAATAAATTGTTTGTAATATTTATTGATATTATTTCATGAAAATCACTCCTTTCATTAAAATCATGCCAAATATGAAGATCTTGTTCATCCTAATTTTTGTACACTATGTGTATTACATAACAAGTATGTATCATTTTCTATCAAAATATATATATATATATATATAATGACACACTTATCAATTATCCATTGCACAATAGAACATATGGAGTATCATCATGAACTTTGCCAAATAGTATGTGGTCCCTAATTAGTACTTCTTCCTTCTTCATGAAACTAATTCACAGAATGTCAAATTCTCTATATTAGTGAATATTTGTTTTTCTAATATAACTATTAATCATTATTCCTTCGACATCGTACATGTGTTATTAAATCACCTTTTTAAAACACAATGACCATTTTCACTGATTTGGGGTTCCTCAAAATGCTTGGGAAAATCAGAAAAATGCATGTATTGAAACGTGTTTCTCATATGGTTTCATGGATACAAGTTCATCTCGAAAATCATGACTGCGTGGTTCAAATATCACGAGGACCATGAGATTATTATTCTTCATACAAATAAAGTTTTTTACTACAACTATGTGTTTTTGTTTTCACTTTTGATTTGGCCGAAAGGGGAGATTTGTGGTCAATAATCATGGTTGTGGGTGGTCATTTAGGATGTAAGATAGTATGAATTAATTTTACTTGATATATCCAATATTATTATTGATTTATGTTCAATTTGATAATCTTTAACAAGTGATGTTATTTACTAAGTTGTTATTAATGGTTGTAATAATGAAGATATGGTATAAGGGTTCATATAGTGTGTATAAGGGTTCACATGGTGTGTATAATGGTTGACATGGTATCAGTGAACTCACGACATTAATTTAAGCCTTCATTCCCACTATCATGTAAGAAATTGAATGATGTAATCCCATCCTCACATGATTTCTTACCTTAGATATTTTCCACCATAGGAAATATGAGCTTTTGAATTCATCAATTAACCAGGATCATATATTCCATTTCCCCCAAGATGACTGTACTAATATAACTGTAGGGTCAACTAAATATGGTTCTAATTGTACATTGTATATTATGTGTCCTTCCTGGACAACAATCACTTTTATGAGGGTGGGGTACTTTTCACTACCCATTCTGGCATGTGTATATATCCATAAAAATGATAGATAAGTCACAAGTTTAATTCAGTAATGTTGTTATCATTGACATACATTATTAAGAATTTAAAATTTAAAAATAAATGTTTTTGTCTATACTTAATGAAATTAAATATTATTACAGGTCATGAACAACCTATTAGTGTAGAAGCCTAAAATTTATTCTCCCATGGGGTGCGCTTGACTTGGGGAAGTAATTTGGTAATGAAAGGACTATCCAGGTGTCAATAATGAGTTATTGAACATGAGTGAATGACTTGATATGCCTATAACACATGATGGCACCTGAGGCATGTGGCTCTTATAGACCTAATGAAAATGAATATAAATAAATTTTAATTTAATTTATGAGTACTTGTTCTTTACATTATTTTAATAGTTCACTACATCGACTAGAAACTTCTTCCTTTATCGTTTAATTAAATGTATTTTCTATTAATGTTCAATCCTATTGAATTGTTTATGAAAAAATGACTTATATAAATCTTTTTTACAGAATGGACATATTTTGGATGTATGAAACCGATCGGATCTCAAGCGATTTTCAAAATAATTTGGAGAGCTTTATAGATTTTGCATTTCACAATGCATCAGATAGTGGTCGCATACACTGCCCATGTTCCAATTGTGTTGGTAGACCATGGTTGATCCATGAAAAAGTCAGATACCACATAACCAAAAATGGTTTTCAAGCAAACTACATTGTGTGGTATCACAGTGGGGATAAAATGAAATCTCAAATTGGTGATGATTGAAATGAAAAGACTGGAATGGAGAATTTGTTAGATGGTCAGTTTCCATTTATTCGTCATCACGAAAAAGAAAGGATTTAGACTCTAGAATACTTCTATATGAGCACAACTGATGCATCTAGTGAAAATGATGATATTTATAGGGTGAAAAAATAGAATGATGCTTCCATGACTCCAGTATATCGACAATGCGATAAAATGAAAAAGCTGTAATTCTTAATCCGGTTGTTTCATGGGAAAACAATGTACGGGATTTCTAAAACAACAATCGATTACATTCTTAACCTCTTGAAGGATTTACTTCCAGATGATCCAGATATTCCCTCAAACCACTATATGGCATGAATGTTAGTTGAGGAAATTGTATTTTCAAGAAAAAAAATTCACGCTTGCCCGAAATATTATAGTTTACTCTGGGAGGAAACCGCTGAACGAAATGATTGTATAAAATGTGGCACATCCTGCTGGAAGTCAAAATATGATGGAACACCATCCTGCGTTCCACAGAAAGTAATGTGGCACTTTCCATTGATCCCTAGTCTCCAGAATCGTTTTATTTCTGATGACATATCAATAAAAATGAGATGTCATGATATCGAGAGAATGAAGACTAATGATGAGTTGGTTCATCCTGCAGATGGATTTGCATGGTAGATATTTGATGCTCGACATCCTTATTTTGTAGCTGACGTGCATAATGCGAGGCTGGGTCTTTCATGCAACAGTTTTAATTTTTCTGGGCAGATGCTTACTTCTGACAGCACATGGCCAGTTTTTATACACATTTATATTCTTCTCCAATGGTTTTGTATGAAAAAACCTTTCAGTTTCATGATTATACTAATATCTAGTCCTTCTGATCTCGGAATTGATATTGATGTATACATGCAACCTTTAATAAAAGAGTTGAAACTTCTTTGGGATGTGGGTGTGTGCACATACGATGTATGTTTGAAAGACATATTTCAGTTGTGTTCTGTGCTTATGTAGACAATCAATGATTTTCCAGCTTATGCAATGATGTCTGGATGGAGCACGAAGGGAAAATGTTCATGTCCAGTTTGTATGAAGAATACACGATCCAGAAGATTGAAACATCACTGTAGTTTCAGTTTTATGGGACATCGACGATTCTTTCCAAAGGATCACCTATATAGAATGAATCGTCGAAGATTTGATAATACTATATAGACTGATGATCCACCTCAGTATATGTCTAGAACTGATGTGATTAATGAATTGAAAGATTTCATTTTTTTGTTCGGGAAGGGTCAAATGAAATCTGGAAAGAGAAATAATGTTTCCACTGAAACTTGTTACAATTAAAGGAAGAAAGTATCTTTTTTGATTTTCCTTATTGGTCAAACAATTTGTTACTTCATTGCTTAGATGTAATGCATATTGAAAAGAATATATGTGAAATATTGTTTTTTTTCTTCTAAATGTCAAGGGGATGACAAAAGATGATTTACGATCACAGCATGACTTGGTGGATTGGGGCATCAGACCAGAATTAAATCTTGTGTGTATCAGTGAAAATAAATGGAAACATCCATGTGATTCATATATGATGAAACCTATGGAAAAAATAATTTCTGGAAGTATTAGAGACTATTCGAGTTCCTGATGACTATTCAAGCAACATATCTAAATGGGTCAACAGAAGAGAGTTGCAGCTAAAATCATTGAAGACTCGTGATTATCATGTTCTGCTGTATGAGTTGCTTCCAATAGAAATCTGTTATCTTTTTTCCAATAATGTAAGGGTGGATGTTATTTGGTGGTGCCATTTGTTTATAGATCTTTGTGCTACAAAGTCTTCCATGTCTTTCTTGCAAAAACTGTTGACAGATGCCCCATTAATTTTGTGTGAGTTGGAGAAAATATTTCCTCCATCATTTTTCACATGCATGCTACATCTGACTGTCCATATTCCCACTGAAATACTTCTCGGAGGACATGTTTCTTTTCATTGGATATATCCAACTGAATGAAATATGTTCACATTAATGTCTTATGTCCGAAACAGAAGTCATCCTGAAGGTTCTATCGTCAACGGTTACTTGGCTCAAGAATGAATGGATTTCTTATCGATGTATTTGTCTGATCTTACTACAAGATTGAACAGACCAATGTGAACTGAGGAAGAACAGTATGAGAAAATTGAACCAAGTTTTCCATCACTTCCTCAAATAGGAGGAATTCATGGATCATATACATTGAAGACATTAAGCCATGAAGAGCGGGAGATGTCACATCGCACAATTTTGTTCAACTGTGATTTGTTCGATGACTATATCAGGTAACTAAATTGTTTATGTATATCTTACATATATATCTGCTAAACTATTCATATTTTTTATCTACAGGGAACATAAAACAATGATAAATAGTATGCATCGTTCTATATCTTTGAGAAGGAGAGAGACTTTTTATAGAAAAGAGTTTTTTGCTTGGTTAAAATTGAAGGTATAAAAAATTAATGATTAAAATAATTATATCAATATTCAATTAAGTCTAATAGTCATTTATATTGCAGGTATTGAGTTTGTGTACTGACTTTATATCTGAGGAAATAAGAGCTTTGGCTTTTGGTCCCAATTCCGTGGTTCGTGACTTGAAATCAATTGTTATCAATGGGTACAAATTTATTTTCACTGAACGAGAAAAGAATATGAGAACACAACATGATTGTGTTATGGTTACTGCCACAACATATTGTTATGCCAGTGCATCAGATAGTAGACCGCGATTTGAAAATGTGGTTTATTATGGAGTTATTGCAAAAATAATAATATTGGATTATTACTCTCATGGATGAGTCGCAATAATGAAATGCCATTTGTTTGATTTGATGACGAGACATGGAACATTTATTGATGATTGTGGATTTTGAGTAATTAATATCACTCTCCCTCTTGCTACTGAAGAACCATATGTGTTGGAATCAATGGATAAACATTTTTTTATGTCAATGACCAACATCGACCTGAATTTGGTTTCATAGTTGAAATAACTCCAAGATATATTTTGGATGATGATGATGATGGAATTGACACTATCCCTAGTGCCATTGGAACCAATCCATTTATTTCATTTGATGACTCAAATAGCTCAATTGTCAGAGTTTATTGTGAACCTAAAGTTGTCATTGAAAATATATAGAATCATTCATCCATGTTCTAAATTCTTTTAGTTTACCTAGAGTTGGGTTGTTAAGGTTGTTAATATTCAAATTGATTTAGTATTGATCACAAATATGTTTTAGCTGACTTGACAGTTATGTGAATTTTCAATGTTTATTGGTAGCAGTTTTATTTGAATTGCATTTTCTAATTTGGAATTGAACTGTATTCAAACATAGTCAAACAATATTTCTAACTTGTTGAACATTACAACTTGTATGATTTATTAAATCCATTCAAGCTCTTCTAAAACAATTAATAGTTGACTTGACCGTTATTTGAATTTTCAATGTTTATTGGTTGCAGTTTTATTTGAATTGCATTTTCTAACTTGGACGAGTAGATGCGCGTACCCGACTAGACCTTGCCCCTCCCACTGACATGTCATCCTTCCCAAATTCTGATCCCGGTGTGTCGTTAGGGACACATAGGATATTTAGGCCTCCCATGTTTTCGCTACCTTCTGCATCTTCTGGCCCATCATTTTCACATCCCATTATGATTCCCACTCCCCAGTCAGCATCCGGTCAGACAGTTGTCCCGTCTTCTTTTCCTTCTACTTCTGCCTCTTCGGGCTTCTATAATCCATCGTCTTCAACTCCTATTCCACCACAGGGTGTTCCATCAGTTTCTGTGGATCAAGCGTCGCTCAGCGATCAGACCGTCACAGGTATATTTAAAAAACCCTAACAATTTTTTTTACAAATATTTATTTTCATTATAACATGTTTTGATAAAATATTTGTTTTTATTTCATGATAGATATATCTACTGACCAGAGGCGTGGTCAGGGGTGTACACGCATGCATTCGGTGTGGAATCACCGCACACAGGTTATGGTGTATTATAATGAAGACAACCAAATTGTTGAGAAAACATGGCAGCAATGTTGGAGTTTTTTGGCAACGATTTCCAAATACTCCAACATCATTCCTGTCATCCCGCTATCATGGAGACATTTTCCACACGAGGTCAAGGATAGTGGTTGGGTAGAGATATGGGTAAAAAATTTGTACTATTTAACACCATGCATTATTTTTGTATTTATATGAATTAATATTTCGATTTCAGCTTCGATTTAATTTTCCCGATGCTGAGGGTGCACGACCGGAACATCTAAAGGATTTTGGAGAGATTTGGAGATCCTACAAGAATGAGTTGTATATTGGCTGGGTTTCTAGAGTTGGCACTGATTTAGAGGCGGTACCAGTGGTGGATGATTGTCATATAGAGAAGTATCGTCAGATGATTACCCATTGGACGAGTACCCAGTTTAAGGTATTAATAACATTTGATGTATTTAAATAATAACTTTCATGTTTTTCATTAGTACTATCTATTTCATTTTCAAATTTTATTTAGGAATCATCTGGAAAAAATAAAAAGAACATTGATGCAAAAAATACCTCCACACACTGGGACGCACTATGATGCCTGATCATGAGAGGAAGCACGTATGAAAATTGTTTATAAGTTTTCATTATGACTTACACATTATTTTTTTTCCTCAATTATTTAATAGTTTTATAAAGTTTTCATATAACTTTAGTTTTCAATGTCATTGTAGAGGCAAATACGAAATATTGAAGGACATGTGCCTCGAGAAAAACGGTTTTTCTCATGTAGACGGAAAAAGGATGGAAGTTCCGTCAACGAAGCGACTCAGCAGTAGATTGTAAGTTTTAATATGTTGAATTTATATTTTAATATCTATTTTGTAACTTAATGAAATATTTATATTTGTAACAGGATGCTTTAGAGGCCCTCAATTCCCAAGAACTAGAAAATTTTGGGCCAACAGATCACTTACATCACGTGTTGGGAGAGGAGCATTCTGGCAGAGTACACTGCTGAACTAGGATAGCCCCGACGAGGTATTGGACCTCCTCAGGTACGAGCTTTAGTGCCACCGAGCTACAGAAAGTTAGGGAAAATGTAGAAAAGGATGATAAAATGTCCACAGAGATGGAAGAACAGTCCTCTAGGGAAAACAATGCGTTTGTGAAATTAATTGAAGTTCTACGTCCTACACTTCCAGCAGAGGCCAACCCAGCTTTTGATGAGTATATGTTGTCGATACATTCTATATATGGTGCACCAACTGGAAGTTCTAGGGGTGGTCAGGATGATCTCTAGCATGACGATGATGATAGCGAGGAGTCTAATGCGGATGTGGAGGGAGAGGAGGAGGGCGAGGCGGGTGACGAGGGCGAGGAGGAGGGAGAGGATGAGGAGGAGGGCGAGGGCGAGGAGGGTGAGGACGATGATGGGGACGAGGACGAGGGTGATGATGATGGTGATGGTGATGTGGGAAAAGTTTATACATTACATTTTTGAAAAATATTACTGAGATTTTATATTTAATCTATTCTAGATGTTGGTTTTATCTAGACTCTAAGTATAGTATTGTAGTTGAGTTATATTTATATATTATCTGTTTTTATGGATGTTGTTGTCTTTTAGTGGTTGTGTGTTTGGGAACCCCCCTCCTTCTTAGACCCTGGACAACCCCCACCCTCCTTTTTGGACCCCAGACATCCCTGCCGGACAGCCCCCCAGACAGCCCCCCCCCCCCCCCGGGTAGCCCCCCACCCTCTTCCTTGGACCCCGTAAAACCTCCCAAACACCCCCAGGACAGCCCCCGGACAGACCCCACCCTCCTCCCTGGACCCCAGATAGCCCCCCGGACTTCCCCCCATAAAGCCCCCGGATAGCCCCCCCACCCTCTTACTTGGACCCCAGACAACCCCCCGGACAACCCCCTGAACAGCCCCCGGACAGCCCCCCAAAGAGCCCCCAGACAGCCCCCCCCCCCCACCCTCCTCCCTGGACCCCGGACAACCCCTCAGACAGCCCCCCAAACATCCCCCCCATATAGCCCCCACCCTCTTCCGTGGACCCCGAACAACGCCCCAAACACCCCTGGACAGCCCATGGATAGCCCCTCAAACACCCCCACCCTCCTCCATGGACCCCAGACAGCCCCCCACCCTCCTCCTTGGAACCCAAACAACCCCCCCGAACACCCCCCAGACAGCCCCCCCACCCTCCTCCCTAGACCCCGGACAGCCCCCTAGACAGCGCCCCAGACAACCCCTCGGAGAGCCCCCCCCCCCCACCCTCTTCCTTGGACCCCGGACAACCCCCCGCACAGCCCCCCACCCTCCTCCTTGGTCCCCGGATAGCCCCCCAGACACCCACCGGGCAGCCCCCGGACAGCCCCGCCAGATAGCCCCCCACCCTCCTTGATTTCATTTAGTACTAGAAAATCTATAATATATATTTTATTTATTTTCATCATGATAATCTATGTACATCACATTTACACATCTAATCAATATCATAGATTCTTGGTATGTTATAAAAAAGATGTATTCATTGGGCATGGCATTATTAGCTCCAAAATGTTTCGTAGAATTATAAACTAAAATATAATCCATAATAAGAATGATATAAAAATATTTTATATAAATATCCAAAAGATTTTATGTAAATACCATTCCAATAATAGACACATGAGGATTATCATAAAATCGACAACATTTTAAGTACATACGGAAACCAACCATATGGATTTTTTTTCTATTGAAACTTTAGGAGAATGTTCCATGGGTCATATGTGACGTGTACGAATCAACCCCGCCTCAATATGAGGCACGGTGTGGCCGCCACCACTCAAAGTGTCTGCCATTTGTTTCAAAAGGACGTAATTTTAATTGAAAAAAATCAACTCGCATACGGAAAACTGACCTAATGCATTCGGAATGTGTCGATACTTTAGCACAACGATCCATGGGTCATATGTGACGTGTACGAGTCATCCACGCCTCAATCAGAGGCGTGGTGTGGCTGCCACCACTCAATGTGTCTATCATTTGTTTCAAAAGGATGACATTTTAAGTGAAAAACATCAACTGGCATATGGAAAACTGACCAAACGCATACGGATTGTGTCGATACTATAGTAAAACAATCCATGGGTCATATGTGACGTGTACGGGTCAACCCCGCCTTAATCTGAGGCGCGGTGTGGCCAGAATCACTCTAAGTGGCTCTCTTTTGCTTAAAATGGACAACATTTTAAGTACATAAAGAAAACTGACCAAACACATTTTATTTCCGTTGAATCTTTAGGAGAACTATTCATGGCTCATATGTGATGTGTACGAATGAACCCTGCCTCAATCCAAGACACGGTGTGGCCGACACCACTCAAAGTGTTTGTCTTCTGTTTCAAAAGGACGTCATTTTATTTGAAAAACATCAACCGGCATACAAAAAACCAACCAAACACATTCGGATTGTGTCGATACCTTAGCACAACGATCCATGGGTCATATGTGACATGTACGAGTCAAACCCGCCTCAATACGAGGTGCGGTGTGGCTGCCACCACTCAAAGAGTTTGCCATTTGTTTTAAAAGGATGTCTTTTTAATTGAAAAACATCAACTGGCATACGAAAAACAAACAAACGCATTCGGATTGTGTCGATACATTACCACAACGATCCATGGGTCATATGTGACGTGTACGAGTCAACCCCGACTCAATTCGAGGCGCGGTGTGGCCGACACCACTCAAAGTTTCTGTCTTTTGTTTCAAAAGGACGTCATTTTAAGGGAAAAAATCAACTGGCATACGGAAAAGCGACCAAACACATTCGGATTGTGTCTATACTTCAGCACAATGATCCATGGGTCATATGTGATGTGTACGAGTCCACCCTGCCTTAATCTGAGGCACGGTGTTGCCGGAATCACTCTAAGTGGATCTCTTTTGTTTAAAATGGACAACATATTAAGTACATATGGAAAACCGACCAAACTCATTTAGTTTCCGTTTAAAAATTAGGAGAAAAATACATGGGTCATATGTGACATGTACGATTAAACCTCGCCTCAATCCAAGGCGCGGTGTGGCCGGCACCACTCAAAGTGTCTTCCTTTTGTTTCAAAAGGATGCCATTTTAATTGAAAAACATCAACTTGCATACGGAAAACCGACCAAACGAATTCGGATCGTGTCGATACTTTAGCACAACGATCCATGGGTCATATGTGACGTGTACGAGTCAACCCCGCCTCAATTTGAGGTGTAGTGTGGCTGCCACCACTCAAAGTGTCTGCCTTTTGTTTCAAAAGGACGTCATTTTAATTGAAAAACATCAACTGGCATACGGAAAACTGGCCAAACGCATTCGGATTATATCGATACTTCAGCAAAACGATTCATGGGACATATGTGACGTGTACGAGTCAACCCCGCCTCAATCCGAGGCACATTGTGCCCGCCACCACTCAAAGTGTATGTCTTCTGTTTCAAAAGGACGTCATTTGAAGTGAAAAACATCAATTGGCATACAGAAAACTGACCAAACGCATTCAGATTGTGTCGATACTTTAGCACAATTATAAATGGGTCATATGTGAAGTGTACGAGTCAACCCCGTCTTAATTGGAGGCACAGTGTGGCCAGAATCACTCTATGTGGCTCTCTTTTGTTTAAAATGGACAACATTTTAAGTATATACGGAAAACTGACCAAATGCATTCGGTTTCTGTTGAAACATTAGGAGAAGATTCATGGGTCATATGTGACATGTACAAATCAACCCCGCCTCAATCTGAGACGCGGTGTGGTGGGCACCACTCAAAGTGTCTGTCTTTTGTTTCAAAAGGACATCATTTTAATTTAAAAACTTGAACTGGCATACGGAAAACCGACCAAACGCATTCAGATTGTGTCGACACTTTAGAACAACGATCCATGGGTCATATGTGACGTGTACGAGTCAACCCTGCCTCTATCCGAGGCGTGGTGTGGCCTCCCCCACTCAAAGTGTCGGCCTTTTCATTCAAAAAGGACGTCATTTTAATTGAAAAACATCAACTGGCCAACAGAAAACCGACCAAACGCATTTGGATTTTGTAGATACATTAGCACAACGATACATGGGTCATATGTGACATGTACGAGTCAACCCCGCCTCAATACGAGGTGCGGTGTGGTCAAAACCACTCAAGGTGTCTGTCTTCTATTTCAAAACGACGTCATTTTAATTGAAAAACATCAACTGGCATATAGAAAACAGACCAAACACATTCATATTGTGTCGATACATTAGAACAACGATCCATGGGTCATATGTGATGTGTACGAGTCAACCCCGCCTCAATCCGAGGTGCGGTGTGGCCGCCACCACTCAAAGTGTTTGCCTTTTGTTTCAAAAGGACGTCATTTTAATTGAAAAACATCAACTGGCATACGGAAAACCGTCAAACGCATTAGGATTGTGTCGATACATTAGCACAACGATACATGGGTCATATGTGACGTATACAACTCAACCCCGCCTCAATCCGAGGCGTGGTGTGTCCGCCACCACTCAAAGTGTCTGTCTTTTGTTTCAAAAGGACGTCATTTTATGTGAAAAATATCAACTGGCATACGGAAAAGCGACCAAACGCATTCGGATTGTGTCAATACTTTAGAACAATGATCCACGGGTCATATGTGATGTGTATGAGTCATCCCCGCCTTAATATGTGGTAGGGTGTGGCTGAAATCACTCTAAATGACTCTCTTTTGTTTAAAATGGACAACATTTTAAGTACAAATGGAAAACCGACCAAACACATTCGGTTTCCATTGAAACCTTAGGATAATGATCCATTGGTCATATGTGACGTGTACAAGTCAACCCCTCCTCTATCCGAGGAGTGGTGTGGCCGGTACCACTCAAAGTGTTTGTCTTCTGTTTCAAAAGGATGTCATTTTAATTGAAAAACATCAACTGGCATACAGAAAACCAAACAAACACATTTGGATTGTGTCGATTCATTATAACAACAATCCATGGGTCATATGTGATGCGTACGAGTCAACCCCGCCTCAATCTGTGGTGCGGTAAGGCCGCCACCACTCAAAGTGTGTGCCTTTTGTTTCAAGAGGACGCCATTTTAATTGAAAAACATCAACTGGAATACAGAAAACCACCCAAATGCATTTGGATTGTGTCCATACATTAGCACAACGATCCATGGGTCATATGTGACATGTACGAGTCAACCCCGCCTCAATCCGAGGTGCGGTGTGGCAGCCACCACTCAATGTGTCTGTCTTTTTTATCAAAAGGACGTCATTTGAAGTGAAAAACATCAAATGGCATACAGAAAACTGACCAAACACATTTGGATTGTGTTTATACATTAGCACAACGATACAAGTGTAAACTTTAACATGTACGAGTCAACCCCATCTTAAACGGAGGCATGGTGTGGCCAGAATCACTCTAAGTGGCTCTCTTTTGTTTAAAATGGACAACATTTTATGTACATACGGAAAACTGACCAAACGCATTTGGTTTTTTTGAAACATTAGGAGAATGATTCATGGGTAATATATTTCGTCTATGAATCAACCCCGTCTCAATCTGAGATGCGGTGTGGCTGGCACCACTTAATGTGTATGACTTTTGTTTCAAAAGGACGTCATTTTAATTGAAAAACATCAACTTCCATACGAAAAACTTACCAAACGCATTTGGATTGTGTCGATACTTTAGCACAACAATACATGGGTCATATGTGACGTGTACGAGTCAACCCTGCCTCAATCTGAGGTGTGGTGTGGCCACCACCACTCAAAGTTTCTGTCTTTTGTTTCAAAAGGACGTCATTTTAAGTGAAAAACATCAACTGGCATATGGAAAACTGACCAAATGCATTCTGATTGTGTCGATACATTAGAACAACGATCCATGGGTCATATGTAATATGTACGAGTCAACCCAGCCTTAATTGGAGTCACAATGTGGCCATAATCACTCTATGTGGCTCTCTTTTGTTTCAAATCGAAAACATTTTAAGTACATACGGAAAACCGACCAAACGCATTCGGTTTCCGTTGAAACTTTAGGTGAATGATTCATGGGTCATATGTGACATGTGCGAATCAAACCCCCTCAATCTGAGATTTAGTGTGGCTGGAACCACTCAAAGTGTCTGCCTTTTGTTTCAAAAGGACATCATTTTAATTTGAAAAACATTAACTGGCATACAGAAAACCGACCAAATGCATTCGATTTCCATTGAAACATTAGGAGAATGATCCATGGGTCATATGTGACGTGTATGAGTCAACCACACGTCAATATGAGGCGCGATGTGTCCGGTAGCACTCCAGTTGTATGTATTTTGTTTAAAATGGACATCATTTCAGGTAAAAATATATGGTATTCAATAAACCGATCATATTATGAATTGACATCCGGATTCGACATATAATTGTCATCTAAATTTTAAATTGAATTCTAAATGAATTATGTATGTTTATAATTACATTATGAATTATAATTTAATTATGGATGTGTATAGTTGCAGCATTATATGTTAAATGTGTATGAATTTGTTCTCTATATGTATGTGTTTGTTGATTATTGCAGGTACAATAATTTTATATGTATGTGTTAGTTTATTGAAGGTATAATAATTGGATTGAAAATGAGAGGGAACCCACAAAATGAGACCTGGTGGGAAAATTGCAGAGCTGCTGGGAAAATTGCAGAGCTGTTGTGAAATTTGCCCAACATAGGCTATGCCAACGGTTTGAAACCATTGGTATAGAATCTCTGGGTTCTGTTTTACCAACGGTTCCATGAACCGTTGGTAAAACACTTTTCCCAATGGTTTAGAAACTATTGGGAAAGAGGAGACATTAGGTTTTTTCCAACGGTTTGGCAGAACCGTTGGGATAGGGTTATTTTTCTCAACCCTATCCCAATGGTTGTAAACTATTAGGAAAATCTTTCCCAATGGTTTGGAAGAACCATTGGGATAGGGTAATTTTTCTCCACCCTATCCCAACAGTTAACTGTAAACCGTTGGGAAAATCTTTCCCAACGTCTTACTTGCCTATGGTTTGTAGAACCATTGGTATAACATATACCAACGGTTCTCCAGCCTTTCCCAACGGTTCTAAACCGTTGAGAAATACTGTATTTCCAGTAGTGAAAATACATAAAAGAGTATATTGTATTTATTACATTTTAAAAACATTATGTCTTATTGAGGAAGCCAAAGACCAAATAATACTCGTAGCGGTGGAAAAGTTCGTGGTCACCATGTACGTTAAAATAAACATTCCTTTCGGTCGTTTATTAAAACGCTTGGTAGAAAAAGAATCCATTTGAATGAAATGAAAATTAAATGGTTTTTTATACAGCTTATAATAGAATGTCTTGTATTAGAACAAAATATTCCTCAATGAAAGGATATTGAGACGAAGTCCCTTACAAAGTCAGTATCCTTAGATTAAGGATAAATCAATTACATAATTATGTGGGAGAAATATAAATACACCCAATATAAGAGGATATTAACTGTAAGACAATCAAAGGTCATCCACACATATTCATAGTATGACATAATCAAGAAGTAGAGGTTTAACCCAAATAATTGAAATTGGGTTAAGAAGTTCCCTTACAGAAATTCGATAGCCTAACGACGTCATTTAAAAATTTATAAAATGGGACGATGAGAGATAAAAAGGGTATCTCATCACTTGAACATATCATTTATAGAAATAAGGATATATAATAACATATCCCAACATAAGAAGATGTAAATTAAAAGACCTAACAAAAAGAAGTCTTTTAAAAAGAGGAGGGTGAAAGGTTCCCTTACCGACTTGGGTATCTTTTGAAATGTACACCCCATGAAAGGACAATAAAAAATTGATGTAAATACTCATAAAATAATTTATATTACACAAATAGTAGAATAATGGGCATTAAATACACCAGTTAAAAGAAATTGTGGAAAATGTAGCATAAATCTCACATGAATAAAAGTGAGATGAAAACCCCCTTACGAAAACTCAAAAGCCTAACGACGCCACTTAAAACTTCCAAAAATGTTTTGATGAGATCAAATAGGGTATCTCATAAAATGAACATAAAAATTACAGTAATAGGGATATAAAATAACATCCCCCAACAAATGAAAGATGAGCTTAAAAGGAATGACATAAAAGAGAGTACTTAAAAAGAAAGAGAGAGGTAGGATCCCTTACCTCAAGTCTGACTTGTCTTGTTCATTTATTTGTATTCCTAAATAATAAATTTTGGTCAATTTATAATTTCTGAAGGGCCTCATTTAAATATTATTATTCAGTTCATATCACATATTTTGATGTTATTATAATTGGTTAATAATGTGAGTTCATATGAGACGTTTTTATCGATGTTCGGTACATGAGTCAAAATTGAACTTGTTGGAAAAGAATTTTCCATGTAATTATAGGTACATCATCTCCAGAATAGTATTAATGATTTAAATATAATATATATCCATTATATATTCATTTTATACTATTACATAACATTTGGAGATAACTTGCCAAATTCTCTTCTCCACTTACATAGAAACATAATAAAGGTTCTGTTCTTCTTCAAATACCAATTTTAGTGCCCTAAGAGGAGGTCTCAAAGAGGCGCTTCAAAGAAGAGGTAATGTCCGTTAACGATTCTATCAACTCTATTTCTTCTTCCACTTCTTCCTCTTTAGTTGTTTCATTATTAAGTAATAACATCAGTATAAATCATATAATGATATGTTATTATATGTATGAAACAACCCTATTTCACCATCTATCCATCCTACGGAAAATGAAATCACCACACGTGCATACGTACAGAATACCGTATCCACGTCGTGGTGAAATCTGTTTTTCCACCAACACCTTACATGGATGGGTATAATGGTGTAAATAATAACTATATATGGTTAATATAACATCATAATTATTCTGATATATTATACCATCCACTCCAATTCCATTCAATAACTTTGAGAACGATATCATCGCTCGTGCGTACGTACGGAGTACCGTCTCCACGATGCGATGAGATTCATTCTCTCTGTTAACCATACATAAATGATCATAAAGTTTATATAATGAATAATAATGAAATATATAAATTCTATTGTATTTATGTATATATATATATATGTATGTCATCTATTTAGTTTCATTCAATTCAATAAGGAAATGAAAACAGCATTCATGCGTACGTACGACCTACCGTCTCCATGAACTGTGTATTACATTACTTTTATCGATCTATAATATATATATATGTATATGATGAATATATATTATATATAAATCATTTTTTACATTCTAGAATTAAGTAAATCAGTATATAAGTAATAATATCGAGAATGACAAGTCGAAACACATATGATAAATGAAATGATTTTACCCAAAACGCTGCTTTAACATGGAATTTACAAAAGTACGAGTAATATAAAGTCAAAATTAAAACATATATGATATCATAACAATGAATATTATTCTGTAATAAGTCAATGACATAATTTAAATCAATAAATAGGAGGTTCGGATATGTACGAAGCATATCGGACCTAAGGTAAGGGATAATTGTGAAAATCTCATTTTTATCCAAGATTGCTTATTCGTAAGTGTTTACTGGGGTTATTTCTATCATCCATGTCCATGTTTTATAAAATTGAATTCATGTATGTTTAAATTAAATTTTACCCATTTGACTTTTACCCCATGGTATGGAAGGAATCTTTATTTTATTTACCATACAAGGTACTTTTTTACTTTTCCGACAAAAGTACGAGAAGAATGTTTTTTTAACGTATACGGCATGAAAGGATTTTACAGTTTTATAAAGACTTATTTTCATGATGCTTACTCCAAAATATTTCATGAATATTTTAAACAAAATCCTTTTATTTTAAAATTGCATGATGTTTTGTGAAAAGAAAATGATTTTGAAAGAAAAAAAGAAAATTTTCCTCAAGAATTCATTTCAAGTGTTTTATCAAAACCATTTTTCATCTAAGATGACATTATATCATATGTGTATATTTCAAGTATAATGTCTCTATGATTTACCTGGTTTCAATTTTATTATTATGAAATGATATCCTTTTCTTTTATATGGATTATGTGATGATGGGATGATGTTTATGAAACCCATTTTATTTATTGGGTTTTTATGAATGATGTATGTTTATTTTGTGGCACAAGTAAGAATGATTTCATTATGAGATGGGTGGGACCTATATCTCCCTCCAATGAATTGGGTAAATATTTATATCTCATGAGATAGACATGGTTGGAATGGTAAGTTAAACCGGTTCTGTAATATATGACTGGAATGAGGAGTGAACTCGATTCAGAAAGGGACTTTGTCCACTAAGATGGTCTTGGCAGCAATGCCTTGCCTACTATGGAAATCATTACATGTGCTTAATGGATGACACATTTACATGTTTTATTCTCATGCTATTTTATCATGGTTTATGTTCCATTATGATCTATGCCTTATGTACTTCCATGTTTTATGTCGTTGCTCAAGATTTTGATGATTAAACATTATGTTCATGTTTTTAAGTTCAATTGTATATGGTATGTTTTATTTAATCCATGCTTACCCTTACTGAGCATTTGAGCTCACCTCTTTTATGTTTTATTTTCCCCCAGGATCAAAAGAATGGTTTTAGGTAAGGAAACAAAAAGTGGAAGATCTTTATGGGAGATGTTGAAGATCTTTCACCACGATTAGAAGATTACGTTCCATGTTTCCAAAGACACTAAACTATTACGGTCCTTGTGTGTCTGTTTTTGTTATGTATTAAGTATTCCGCAAAATTAATGTAATGTCCATGTACGTCAAGCTTCGGGTCTCTACATTTAATGATGACATTATTTTTTATAAATGATATTAATTTCCTATTAATAACTCCCAAAAGATAATATATCATTTAACTTCTTACAATTTCATGAAAATAAAAATGATAATGTTCTTCGTGTGTATGTGTGGACTACCACATCCACTAAGAAATATTATTTGTTTCTCATCATCACATCACATGGATGACCTATATAATTATGTTACATAATTAAAATGATATTTAAAATATTATTATCACTATATAATGATAAAATAGAAATTAATTTTTTCCATATTTATCGTTGAAAATTGAAAATATAATCATGCGTGGTATGATCTACCATCTATATTTTTATAATGTAATTAATTATACATAAAAACATTTATTGGTAGGATTTTAAATGATTATTTATTTATATAAATTATAATTATTTCATGAATATTATAATGGATATTATTGATGAATAAACTATTTTATTATATTGAACCTACCAAATTCATTTTGGACTTATGTACCAAATATCACAAAAACTCCTGACATGAATATAATGGATTCAGTTATTGTTGTAATAGGGTAATACATGAGATAAAATAATAATTGAATTTAAAATTATTCTTAATAAACAAAAATTTTAACATAATTTTATTATTTAGGAATATAAATAAGGTACGGTACGGGTCATACTAAACGTAAAGGATTTTCATATCATTTTAATCTATGTGGGGAATAAGACCTATACTCTAGTTGTTTATTTTATGTGGGGTATATAATTCCATTAAAAATATTTTATGATTATATAAATTAATATTATGTTATATTAATATTTATATAAATTTATTTATTCAATGGGTCCTATGTTTCTAAAGATACCAAATCCATAATGGTTTATTTCACAATATCATCATTATTCAGAATTTTTTATGCATAATTATATACTAGGGAATATTTTTTGTTCATGCCCATTTTTTATAAAAAAAATTTAAAAAATATTTTCACTACTCTCTGATAATTTTATTATGTTATTTTTAACCATGTTTTACTTTTTACATGATGGTGTAAATAAATATTTTTATCATTTTACGAATGAATTAATTTATACATTTCCAACAAAATTATTGAAGGAATCTTTTTTTAACTTATAAAACCTGAGAAGATTTTACGACCATAATGAATAATCATTTCATTTAAGATTACTTCACATGTTGACAAGGTCATTTTAAAATATTAAAATTTCCATCATATTTGTGATGTTTCTTTTTAAAAGTTATTCTCATGGTTAAAATATATTTCACACAAAAATGTTTTTAATGGACTCTTTAAAGTAATTTTTTTCATTAATGACAAGAACAATTTGTTTTTCTTATTCACCATTGAGGAAATATTGTAATGAAACCATTATTTGGAATATTCACTTTCATTTAATCAGTGGATATTACATTTACCATAGATATCTATATTATTTCTCATGGATATATTTATTACTAAAACTGAATATTATTTTTATATATCATATTTTTCTTTGAATGATATATGATTGACATGGGATTTATTTGTAATCATCATTTCTTAATCGATATAGAAACATACTGATAATTAATATTGTTATTTAATTATGTTTATTATTTGATGTATGGGGAATGATTTAGACTTGTAGAACTTGGTCGGGCCTAATAATTTATATCCCCTCAATTCATTGATAGCCTCATGTGATAAATCAATTGTCTTTCCCTAGTTAAATGGGATTGAAGTTTATACCTACCCATCAGTTTTAAAATTTCTTATGAATGGTCTTGACAATAGAGGTATCATGATTCTTTAGATCATAAAAACAAATAAATAAGAATTTTGTTCATCATGAATTCAATTATTATTTTCCATGATATTTTCACTATGATAATATTTGTAGATTCATTTTGTGTTCAATATATTAAATAATTGGATTTTTTGTTCATTTATTTACCTTTAAATTCCATATATAATCATGTTAATCATGTTATTTATTAGATATATTTTTTTCCAATTATTTACGCATCCCTTTATATTATACCCTATTGAATTTTCTTCATTTATTATTGATTCATGATAAATTCTCTCATATATAACCCATTTTGAGCATTTCACCTCACCCATTACAAATGTTTCATTTCACTACGTAGTGAATAAAAACTTTATTTATTTTATAGCCAATAAGGTTACTATATATGGATATTTTATTGGTACATGATCATTTATTTTCAAACGATATTCTTATAAAACCATGTGGTTATTAGTTTTTCATAATTCAGAAAAACTCTAAACCTAAAAGGACCTTGGATATGTAAATAATTTAACATTTACTTTTAACATTGTATGTTTTTATAGGTAAATTGGGTAACCATTATTAGTATCATATCTGGAATTGTAATGTCTATATCCTTAGAACTTGATCTAGGCGGGTGTGTTCAGGGCTATTACATATACATGATTAAATTTTTACCCAAAAAATCGAATATCATAGATAAATATGGAAAATTATCCATTGGTGATTTTATACATGTTTATTTCAAATATAAAATTTATTTCATCAAAATAATTCTATAAATTTTAGTATTTAAATTTTTTTTTAAAATCCCTATATGCAGGAAGATATGATTTTTTATAATACTAACATCTTTTTAACCCTTATTATAACCGCATTCGACCTCATTAAAGTATATTATCATTTATATATAAATAAATTTTATTTTATAAGTATAATTTATGAGAAAATATTAATTTCAAACCTTCTACAATTTTTTAAAAGGAGTATTTTAATTGAAAATGTTTACATTCTGAGAATACAATTTTCTTTTCGTCATATATTTTTTTTCAAACTCATTATATAATAATTTATAAACATTACTAAATATTTATAAAAATAATAATTCTTCAATTAGAAATTAAAAATATAATTTTTTTACCGGGGATGAGTTACATAACCCCTTATTACACAACTATAATTCCTTTGTGTGTGTGTGATAACGGTTTATTCTTAAGATATTCGGAAACCATTGATTGGGTTGTGATCTTGATACACATTAAATTCCTCCATAATTTATTTTTTTCATTTTTTGAATATTAGAATAGTATTGGTTAAAGTAAAAGTTAATTGATTTCATCTCCCTCATAAGGTATGAAAAATATAATTTTTAGTGTACACTCAAAATTGTTTATCACAAAAACAATTCCATCTATCTCAATTAGACATTATCATAACCCTAAACATATAATAAACTTAATGTTCACTACATAATTGATATATTATCAACGATTATAATTCTAATAGGCCTTAAAAATCTAACCGATTCTACTTTATTAAATTCTAGAATAATAAATGTAATGCATGTGTTTTCTATAATTATATTACATAATGATTAATTTATTCATTTAAAATATAATTACATTTATAAAACATTGATCTATTACACCACATCCCCTACATTGAATTGATTGACAAGTATAGCTCCAACTAAAAGTCTACTAAGGGAATGCTAAGTCCTTCCTATATTTCCGTGCTTAACACAATCGTTTTTCTACTACAAGACTTATATGTACTCAAATAGACCATATATAAGAAGTCCATTTTACCGTGAACTTGGAAATCAACTATAGTTATGGGACACTAAAAAATATTATAGTTATTTGTACCAAACTAAAATAAATACACTTTTTCATTGTCCAAAGATAGTTTTCCACTCCCTTGGATTCACTTCTTTCCAATTCCATGGTGGAAATTTTTAGAGTGGAGCTTCTTTCCAACAAAATATTAACTACTTACTCACCCTACAAAAAATCCTACACAATGCATGGGGTCTCCTAAAGGATCCCATCGGTGATGAATACCAGATTCATTATGACATAATTTTTTTTATTAGAAGAAATTCACCAATGAATTTATCTCTTAATATGGACCATCCAAGAATTTATTTTCAAAATATATCTCATCTCCTAGTAGTTATGTAGAAAAAAACTATAGGGTGGTGAAATACCTAGTGTAATCGATCCCAAATATTATCTTCTAAATCGGATTCATAACCTTCGAACCAATTCAACCATTAGTTCCTAATTGTAAAAGTGTCTTATGATATTCTTCTCAAACCATTTCTGGATTAGAAACTCTTAGTGTGAATTATATATTGTAGTATCACAGTAGAATTTGGATATCCCTCAGAGAATATAGAAAGATAGATTTACCCACCTCTACATGGGTGTCTCTAGGTGACAAGAGACAATTAATATAGTCTTGATCTAGAACATTTCTGCCTAATGGCCTCCCTCTTTTGTTAACATTGGTTGGTGTTCTAGTTGGAACTCCCTCATTGACTCCACCATCAAAGGAACAACATGATTAGTATATATAACTATAGATCACAATATCCACAGGAATATATTCTATAGATGATAATCCATATGATTCCTTAGACATGCAATTTTTTTTATCTTTGTTACATGATGTGTGTGCCCATTACAACCATCTTAATGATCAATAATGAGGAATTTATAAAAAATTGTTAAAAAAACTCCTAAGATAAATTTATTCAAAACAAGTTAAACTTATAAGGATGTGAATAATAGATATCAATGGTCCCAATGTCAGTTTTTATTCATGAAAATTTTATTAATCATATTTTAATATATTAATTTCTTCTATTTTAACATGAATGCCATGAAATTTCTTTTTCAATAAATCCATCAATATGATGAAAAATGAATGATAAAATCCTATTGAGTTTACCTACTATGTCGCATGTGTATCAACCTCATGACTCACTAGACCATGACTAAAATATTATAAAAGAAAAACATCACACAGTAATTGTGTCATCCATGGTGAAATAACATCAATCTACAACAACTGAAACTCACTAATATAAATTCCATATCGGGAAACATGGTATTTCCATTATACATGGTTTAGCTAATCCGAATAATAAAAGCATTACCAAGACCTCACACATCATACTCTCTTGTCTACCATTCCAAAATAGTAAGTCAAAATAAAAATACCTCATTTGGTACACCTTTGTAATGGTTCCTGCCCTGTTCTCCATCACATGAATTAGACAAGTCAAAAATAGACCCCAATCATGCATCCCCATATACCATAGTCTACTGACTAGTAGTAAGGGTCTAGTTAGTATTGTGTGGAGACTACAGTGTTTGGGGTTGTATGAAAATCATATTGAAAAAACAATAAACTAATCAAGATATGTCATCCTGAGAAGATAAACATCCAATAAAAAAATAATCCAATATACTAAAACCATGAATTTTTGTACTTTAATATATTATTCATATCATAAATTAAACCAAATAGAAGAAATACTACAAATTAATACCCCTAAACTAGTCTTTAATCCCAATATTAGTCTGAAATCCATGGTCCACTCCTTGCTATCCAGGAACAGAATCAATCGCTAGGCCTCTTTCCCCATTCTAAATCTATCTCCATCATGTCTTCTCAGGTCCCAAATAATGGCCCAAACAGTGTGTGAGTAAAACTTTGAATTTTACTACCAATAAATGGAAATAAAAATATCATATAAACTTTCATTTCCTAGAGATCTAGGTGGACATTTCGGTTCATTCCTACCTCATTCATCATAATTACAGATTTCACTATCTTTACTCACCACTGATTTCAAAAAGATTAATATTCCAAGGATGTAATAACCCGATATTTTATAAGATATATTCTTTTTAATTTATTTCATATCTTCTGTTGTACGATACACCAAGATTATCTTGCGCTATACACAACACTGTATTAGCTTGTAGTATACGCAACACTAATCCTGGATCGTGTTACACACAATTTCATGTTTGTTTGATAGTAGTTATTCTACGAAACATTGAGTATATATATATATATATATATATTCAATGTATTTTGTTATACTTAGCAACAAATGAGTCGTGCACTACACACAACCCTGACTTGGCTTGCATTACACGCAATCGCGACCTTCCTCGATAGCGTGTGTTGTGCGCAATACTGAGTTTTACTAAACAACGATATATTATTATAATATTATTATGAACTAGCCGTTATGAATAGTATTAAATAAAATTTTAATTTTATAACATTATTATTCATCTTACACATTTTCTAGAACATGGTATAAGAACAAAATAAATTTTTCGGGTAAAATAAGTATTTTTCAAAAAATGCAGTTTTGCCGCCTTTTGATGGCGCACCCACTTTAAATATAGTTTTTGACATGTTTATAAGTTCAATTTTACAAAATAAAATTATTCTTTGGAATCAGGATATAAAATTTTACATTGGATAAATTTTTCATATTATTTGGTAACATTCATATTTTAATGAATAGTAAAAACACGCTATATTTTAATTAAAAACAACTTTTTTTCATCGTAATAACTTATGAGGTTAAATTATAATATTGAATGGTTTTAAACTATAAATAGAATATATTTTTACCATTTAATATAATTTATGTCATTAGCATTGATTTTACCTTGAATTCGTAGGCTAAATCAATTTAATCTTCTGCAATGTTTTAAACAAAAACTCGTTTTCATTCGACAACAAGATTAATTTTTATTTAATTTCTGAAACTTCTGTGTATTGAATTTGAAAAAATGGATTCCATATTTGGAATCAGTGTGTCCAAATAATGTTAATAGGCTACATTTTATTTTTGGGAATTATGAATAGTAACTACGGTAAATTTTATTTAACATAGTTAAAGGTAAATCGGGTAATTAAGGGTGAATATAATATTATAAAATTACCCTAACACATGCCAAAATTCTATTGGATGACTAAAAGTAGACCCGTATCACCTAAGGGTCGGATTAGATTCATTTTATGGACTTTTGACCTTGAAAATAATTTAATTATTATTAAAACCAAAGAAAGTGACAACATGTCACTCTCTTAAATCTTATAAGTATAATAATTTTAATTTAGTGATAAACGTCATAAAACTTCGAACATGAATAGTATCTATAAATCTAATAAAATTATCTACATCATGATAATTTATTTATATTTTTTAGGGATTAAATAATTATCATTAATGGTGATATATTAATGATGCAGAAATTATTTATTAAGTGAAAAATCAGTAATATAGTTTTTATTGAAATAATAATTCCCATTAAAAGGCCCACAAACCAGACCAAAACTTATTATTAGTGTATATATATACCATAATAATATAATGACCTAATATATAAACGTTTTTAGTCTTATAAAAGTGATTATGACACTTATATTATTTTATTTTAAATGATGCCAAAGTTGTCACCTTCATAATTTAATAAATATAACAATTTAAATATTGTGATTTTAAGATGATAAATTCTAGTAAAAGTATTATTGTGAAAGTTAATAGATTTATCTTCATCATAGGATTTTATTTTTAATTTTTATGCAACAAATAAGTATATTAAATAATTATACAAAAATGTTGTAGTAATTATTTTATTAAGAGATAACCCAAATGAATGGTTTTAATAATAATAAAATAAATATTATTTGAACTATTTAATGTTCTCCAATAATTTTCTAGATACATATGTCCTTTTATGAATATATTAAAGCTTTTAGTTTGAACATATATTCTGTATATAGTTTATTTAAATTCAAATAAATGAATAGTGTCAAAATTGGCACTATTGTTATTTTATAAAAATAACATATTATAAAATTTTTTAAAAATAACTCAAATATATAAAAATTATAAATATAAATTTATATTGTCTAAACTTTTATAAAGTATCCAATTATTGAAAATTCACAACAAATAAGTAATTATTTTTATAATTTAAAATTTAAAATGTTATTACCACAAATAAAATTAAATAGATTAAGTAAGGATAAATCAAGTTGATAATGTTCAAAATAATTTCCTAACATGTCTAAATTTTATTGGTTGATGAGATTACAACCATATCTCATCTAATATTTAAATATGAGTCATTTTTTGAGATTTGTAAGTGGGGTTATATTTATTATAAAGTAGTATTTTTAAGATTTCCAAAGGTTCCCCTCTCCTCCCTTATAAAAGGGCACCTCCTCCCTCTCTTCCACACACCACATTGAGACTTCAAGATCGGCCAACCCCTTACAATATCTCTTCTACACTTCCCTAGAAACATCCTAGTGGTCCTGGTCTTCTTCAAAGGCCAATATTAGTGCCCTAAGAGGAGGCCTCAAAAATGCGCTTCAAAGAAGTGGTAATGCCCGTTACCGATTCTTTCATCTTTATTTCTTCTTCCACTTCTTCTTATTTAGTTGTTTCATTGTGAAGTAATAACATCAGTATCACTAATATAGTGATATGTTATTATAAGTATGAAACAACCCTATTTCACCCTCTATCCATCCTATGGAAAATAAAATCACCACGCGTGCGTACGTACGGAATACCGTCTCCACGCCGTGGTGTAATCTATTTTCCAACACCACCTATCTTGGATGGGTATAATGGTGTAAATAATAACTATACATAGTTATTATAACATCATACTAATTCTGATATATTGTATCATCCACTCTATTTCAATTCAATAACAATGTAAACGATATCATCGCTCGTGCGTACGTACGGACTACCGTCTCCACAACGCGATGATATTCATTTTCCATGTTAATCATTTAAGAATGATTATAAATTATATATAAGAAATAATAATGAAATATATGACATTATAAAGCTACTGGATTTATGTATATGTATGTCATCTACTTAATTCCATTCAACTCAATAAAGATACGAAAACAGCGTTCATGCGTACGTACGGCCTATCGTCTCCATGAATGGTGTATTTAATTCCATTTATCGATCTATTATATATATGTGTATTATGAATATATCTTATATATAAATCATGTTTTATATTCTGGAATTAAGTAATCATGATCTAAGTAATCATACGAATAATTACAAGTCAAAACACGGATGACAAATGAAACGATTTTACCCAAAACGCTCTTTAACATGGAATTTACAAAAGAACGGGTAATATAAAGTCATAAGTGAACCATATATGATATCGTAACAATTAATATGATTCTTTAATAAGTCAATAACATTATTTAAATCATTATACAGGGGGTTCGGATACGTACGAAGCAAATTGGACCTAAGGTAAAGGATAATTGTTCCAATCTCATTTTTATCCGAGATTGTTTATTCGTATGAATTTACTGGGGTTATTTCTATCATCCATGTCCATGTTTTATAAAAGTTTTTTCATGTATGTTTAAAGTCATTTTGACCCATTTTTGACTTTTACTACATGGTATGTAAGGAATCTTTCTTTTCTTTACGTTACGAGGTACTTTTTTAACTTTTCCGACAAAAGTACGAGGAGAATGTTATTTTTATCTTATACGGCGTGAACAGATTTTTATGGTTTTATAAACCCTTATTTTCATGAAGATTACTCCAAAAGATTTCATGACTATTTAAAAAAAACCCTTTCTTCTAAAATTTCATGACATTAGGTGAAAATAAAATGATTTTGAAGAAAAAAGGATATTTTCCTCAAGAATTCATTTCAAGTGTTTTATCAAAACCATTTTCATCTAAGATGACATTATTTCACATGTGAATGTTTCAAGTGTCATGTCTCTATGATTTACATGGTTTCACTTTTCTTGTTATGAAATGATATCCATTTCTTTTATATGGATTATGTGATGATGGGATGATGTTTGTGAAACCCATTTTATTTATTGGGTTATTATGAATGATGTATGTTTATTTTGTGGCTGAAGTAAGAATGATTTCATTAGGAGATGGGTGGGACCTATATCTCCCTCTAATGCATTGGGTAAAAATTTATATCTCATGACATAGACAGGGCTGGAACGGAAAATTAAACCGGTTCAGTAATATTGGACTGGAATGAGGAGTGAACTCGATTCAGAAAGGGACATTGTCCACTAAGATGGTCTTGGCAGCAATGCCTTGGATAATATAGAAATCATATCATGTGCTTAATGGTTTCCACAATTACATGTTTTATTCCCATGCTATTTTATCATTCATAATGTTTCTGTATGATCTATACCATACTTACTTCCATGTTTTATGTTATTTCTCAAGCTTTTGACGTTTAAACATTATGTTCTTGTTTTTTTAAGTTCAAATGTATATGGTATGTTTTATTTTATCCATGCATACCATTATAGAGCATTTGAGCTCACCATTTTTATGTTTTCTTTTCTACAGGATATAAAGAATGGTTTTAGGAAAGAAAAAAAGGAAGATCTTTATGAAAGATATTGATGATCTTTTACCACGATTAGAATATTACGTTCCATGTTTCCAAGGACACTAAACTAGTACGGTCCTTATGTGTCTATTTTTTGTTATGTATTAAGTATTCCGCAAAAATAATGTAATGTTCATTTACGTCAATCTTTGGGTCTCTACGGTTGGTATCAGAGGAAAGGTTTAGTCAACCTTTGGAAACTAGGATGCGAGAACTTTAGAGAGATCCCTAGAGATATGTCTAATGTATATATATGGATGTCCCTTAGGTTAAGTATACGTATAGATTATAGTCCTAGAATTGCGCTAACGATATGATAATTTAACCTAAGATGTTAGATATTGAGGGTACTCCCCATTTATTATGTTGTTTTCCCTAGCATGATTTTTGCCTCTCAGACTATTCTTTTTGGGTTTTAAAAAATGGCTGGAATCATGAAGATTCATGATAATGGAGGATATGACGGACAATGGAATGATATTCTTCATGAGCAACCAAATGAAACGGGATTTGGAAGTCCAAACATCATTATTATGCCTAATCAGAAATCTCATAATATGATCAATAATCTCAACTTTGGTAAGTTTCCCGACTCAGATAATAAGAGAAAGTTGGAGTTTCATGATGATCATAGAGGAAAGAAAGCTCAATTTCCCTCATGTAAATCATGTGGGAAGAGGCATCAGGGAGATTGTTTCAAAGGAACTGGAAGATGGTTTAGGTGTGGAAAAGAGGGACACAAAGCCAGTAATTGCAAAGGAAAAGGTTCAGTTAACACCGTGGACAATGATAATGGTATTGCTACGACATCAAAAATGATTAGATGTTTTAAATGTGGAATGTATGGGCATTATGCAAACAAATGCCCTAAGGGAAAATCTCATGAAGAGAATCTGCATGGTCATATTGGTAGTATTTATGTGGATGATGATGAAGAGACTAAAAATGAAATATGAGATGAAATAAATGATGAAGCTCAGCAACTGGTTTAAGAAGTTAGTGGAATGATTGTATGTTTATAAAGAATATTGTATGGTAATATGGAATAAATAATCTTCTAAGGATTGTTACACTATTGTTTTTCCTAAAGTATATGAAATTATATGTTGAATGGTACCGGTAACCATAGAAGGTTATTCAGATATTTTTGGAAAGTAGATGATATGCGCATAATGAAGGGATAAGAAGATAATGAGATGTTTGATTGTATTCATGATCTCATGACTGATATAAGGACTAAGTGATATTATGGTTTGATTATATATAAATTCTAGAATTTTGGTTAGTGGAAAGAGTTAACTTTTGACAACATTCATGTTTTCACTAAGGTAAAATGGGTATTCATTTTTCAAGAGAATACATGATTAAGGTATTCACATGTTTGTAATTTGACCAACAAGATATATCTTATGATATATAGGGGATAAATGATGGCATTCACGTGATTGTTATGTGACATTTCAAGTAATCATTTTCTTTATACTATGATCTTGGACTGAAATATTTTAGATAAGCCTAAAGATTGGAATGGATTGTGTTGGACATAAGATAGTATGGTTTAAGGATAGAACTTTTTTCGATATTATTGATGGGATTTTATAGTAACGTAGTTTTAGAAAAAGGAAAACCTGCAGGATGGGAAACAACCCATCGCGTCGGACAAGGCTGTGGGAATCGAACCCACAACCGAAGTGCGACTGGCTTTTATCACCTACCACTAGCTTACAGGAAGTCCCTGGTTAGTAGAAACTAGTTTAATTTTATTAAGCGGTATGATATATGAAGTATAAGTTTATTTTTGGAACCATATACGATTAATCTAACCATATGATAGACTTATAACTTTTGCTAACCTTTTGTTTGAAATAGATGTAATGACCCATCATTCTATCACATGACCTGCTAACACATCACGAATAAAAAAGGATGAAGTGGAAATTTTTTATTTCACGAACAACAGTGAGATTGTACCAAAATCATGTAAGTATTTCTTTTAATTCATCAACTTTAGGGAAATGATCTTGAAAACCAAAAATGTTGTCTTAGTGACCTTATATCCGATTAATCAGATGGTACCTTAGATCATCACAAATCTATGGCTTTGTGATTTTTCGTTTTTTCATAGCCATGTTCTCTACCACTCTCTATCAGAACATGATGCTCAGATTTCTCTACCATATCCATATTTCCACCTATGATATCCTATGTGGAAACCCATTGATTAGTTTATTTGGGTAACTGTTACGTTTCATACTTTAGTTTATAAAGATAAGTTTTGGTATTCCTTTTTACGATGTGGGTTTCAATTAAAGAAACTTTCAAGTAGAAAACCATTTATAACCCCGACGAATTTCGAGGGAGAAATTCATTTTAAGGGGGGTAGAATGTAATATCCCAAGATTTTATAAGATATATTCTTTTTAATTTCTTTCAGATCTTCTGTTGTACGATACACCAAGAATATCTTGCGCTAAACGCAGCACCGTATTAGCTTGCAGTATACGCAACAGTAATCCTGGATCGTGTTACACACAATTTCATGTTTGTTTGATAGTAGTTATTCTACGAAAAATTGAGTATATATATATATATTTAATGTGTTTTGTTATATGCAGAAAAAAAAGGAGTCGTTCACTACACGCAACCCTGACTTGGCTTACATTACACGCAATCACGACCTTCCCCGATAGTGTGTGTTGTACGCAATACCGAGTTTTACTAAACAACGATATATTATTATAATATTTTTATGAACTAGCCGTTGTAAATAGTATTAACTAAATTTTGAATTTTATAACATTATTATTCATCTTACACATTTTCTAGAACATGGTATAAGAACAAAATAAAATTTTCGGGTAAAATAAGTATTTTTCAAAAATGTAGTTTTTCCTCCTTTTGATGGCGCACCCACATTAAATCTAGTTTTTGACATGTTTATAAGTTCAATTTTACAAAATAAAATTATTCTTTGGAATCGGGATATAAAATTTTACCTTGGATAATTTTTTCATATTATTTTGATAACTTTCAAATTTTAATGAATAGTAAAAACACACTATATTTTAATTAAAAACAACTTCTTTCATCGTAATAACTTATGTGGTTAAATTATAATATTTAATGGTTTTAAAGTATAAATAGAATATATTTTTACCATTATATATAATTTATGTCATTAGAATTGATTTTACCTTGAATTCATGGTTAAATCAATTCAATCTTTTGCAATGTTTTAAACAAAAACCAGTTTTCATTCGACTACGGGATTAATTTTAATTTAATTTCTGCAACTTCTAAGTATTGAATTTGAAACAAAATATTCCATATTTGTAATCAGTGGGTCCAAATTATGTTAATAGGCTACTTTTAATTTTTGGGAATTATGAATAATAACTACAGTAAATTTAATTTACCATAGTTAAAGGTAAATTAGGTAATTAATGGTGAATATAATATTATAAAATTACCCTAACACATGCCAAAATTCTATTGGATGACTAAACGATGACCCATATCACCTAAGGGTCGAATTAGATACAGTTTATGGACTTTTGACCATGAAAATAATTTAATTATTATTAAAACCAACGAAAGTGACAACATGTCACTCTCTTAAATCTTATAAGTATAATAATTTTAATCTAGTGATAAACATCATAAAACTTCAAAATTGAATAGTATCCAGAACGCTAATAAAATTATCTATATCATGATAATTTATTTAGATTTTTAGGGATTAAATAATTATCATTAATGGTGATACATTAATGATGCAGAAATTATTTATTAAGTGAAAAATCAGTAATGTAGTTTTTATTGAAATAATAATAACCATTAAAAGGCCCAAAAACCTGACCAAAACTTATTTTTAATGTATATCTATACCATAATAATCTAATGACCTAAAATATAAGCGTTTGGAGTCTTATAAAAGTGATTATGACACTTATATTATTTTATTTTAAATGATTCCAAAGTTGTCACCTTCATAATTTAATAAATATAACAATTTAAATATTGTGATTTTAAGATTCTAAATTCGAGTAAAAGTATTATTGTGAAAGTTAATAGATTTATCTTCATCATAAGATTTTATTTTTAATTTTTATGCAAAAAATAAGTATATTAAATAATTATACAGAAATGTTGTAGTAATTATTATATTAAGAGATAAACCAAATAAATGGTTTTAAAAATAATAAAATAAATATTATATGAACTATTTAATGTGATCCACTAATTTTATAGATACATATGTCCTTTTATAAATCTATTAATTCTTTTAGTTAAAACATATCTTCTATATATTGATTATTTAAATTCAAATAAATGAATAGTGTCAAAATTGACACTATTGTTATTTTATAAAACTAACATATGATAAAATTGTTTAAAAATCACCAAAATATATAAAAATTATAAATGTAAATTTAAATGGTCTAAAATTTTAAAAAGTATCCAATTATAGACAATTCACAACAAATAAGTAATTATTTGTTATAATTTAAAATTTAGAATGTGATTAACAAAAATAAAATTAAAATGATTATGTAAGGATAAATCAAGTTGATAATGTTTAAAATAATTTCTTAACAAGTCTAAATATTATTGGTTGATGATATTACACCCCTATGGCTTCTAATATTCTAATATGAGTCAGTTTTGGAGATTTTTATGTGGGGTTAGATTTATTATAAAGTAATATTTTTAAGATTTCCAAAGGTGCCCCTCTCCTCCCTTATAAAAGGGAACCTCCTACCTCTCTTCCACACACCACTTTGAGCCTTCAAGCTCGGCCAAACCCTGCCAATATCTCCTCTCCACTTCCCTAGAAACATCCTAGAGGTCCTGGTCTTCTTAAAAGACCAATTTTAGTGCCCTAAGAGGAGGTCTCAAAGAGGCGCTTCAAAGAAGAGGTAATGCCCGTTACCGATTCTTTCATCTTTATTTCTTCTTCCACTTCTTCTTCTTTAGTTGTTTCATTATGAAGTAAAAACATTAGTATCACTAATATAATGATATGTTATTATAATTATTAAACAATCCTATTTCACCATCTACCCATCCTATGGAAAATGAAATCACCACGCGTGCGTACGTACGGAATACCGTCTCCACGTTGTGGTGTAATCTATTTTCAAAGACCACCTTACTTGGATGGGTATAATGGTATAAATAATAACAATACATAGTTATTATAACACCATAATTATTCTGATATATTGTATCATCCACTCCAATTCAATTCAATAATTATGGAGACGATATCATCGCTCGTGCGTACGTACAGACTACCGTCTCCACGACGCGATGAGATTCATTTTCCCTGTTAACCATTTGAGAGTTATTATAATGTATATATAAGCTATAATAATGAAATATATGACAATATAAAGCTACTGGATTTATGTATATGTATGTCATATACTTAATTCCATTCAACTCAATAAGGAAACGAAAACAGCGTTCATGCGTACGTACAACCTACCGTCTCCATGAACGGTGTATTTCTTTCCATTTATCGATCTATTATATATAGGTGTATTATGAATATATTTTATATAAAATCATGTTTTATATTCTGTAATTAACTGATAATGATCCAAGTAATCATATGAATAATTACAAGTCAAAACACGGATGACAAATGAAACGATTTTATCCAAAACGCTCTTTACCATGGAATTTACAAAAGAACGGGTAATATAAAGTCATAAGTGAACAATATATGATATTGTAATAATTAATATGATTCTTTAATAAGTCAATAACATTATTTAAATCATTATATAGGGGGTTCAGATACGTATGAAGCATATCAGACCTAAGGTAATGGATAACTTTTCCAATCTCATTTTTATCCGAGATTGTTTATTCGTAAGTATTTACTGGGGTTATTTCTATCATCCATGTCCATGTTTTATAAAAGTCTTTTCATGTATGTTTAAATTCATTTTTACCCATTTTTGACTTTTACTACATGGTATGTACGGAATCTTTCTTTTGTTTACATTATGAGGTACTTTTTTTAACTTTTCCGACAAAAGTACGAGGAGAAAGTTATTTTTATCTTATACGGCGTGAACGGATTTTTATGGTTTTATAAAGCCTTATTTTCATGAAGATTCCTCCAAAATATTTCATGACTATTTTCAACAAAAACTTTTTCTTCTAAAATTGCATGGCATTTTGTGAAAAAAATGATTTTGAAGAAAAAATGATATTTTCCTCAAGAATTCATTTCAAGTCTTTATCAAAACCATTTTCATCTAAGAAGACATTATTTCACATGTGTATGTTTCAAGTGTCATGTCTATATGATTTACGTGGTTTCAATTTTCTTATTATGAAATGATATCCATTACGTTTATATGGAATATGTGATTATGGGATGATGTTTATGAAACCCTTTTTATTTATTGGGTTATTATGAATGATGTATGTTTATTTTGTGGCACAAGTAAGAATGATTTCATTTTTAGATGGGTGGGACCTATATCTCCCTCCAATGCATTGGGTAAAGATTTATATCTCATGAGATAGACATGGCTGGAACGACAAATTAAACCGGTTCAATAATACAGGACTGGAACGAGGAGTGAACTCGATTCAGAAAGGGACATTGTCCACTAAGATGGTCTTGGAAGCAATGCCTTGGCTAATATGGAAATCATATCATGTGATCAATGGTTTTCATAATTACATGTTTTATTCCCATGCTATTTTCTCATTCTTAATGTTTCTTTATGATCTATTCCATACATACTTCCATGTTTTATGTCATTTCTCAAGTTTTTGATGTTTAAACATTATGTTCATGTTTTTTTAAGTTCAAATGTATATGGTATGTTTTATATTATCCATGATTTCCCTTACTGAGAATTTGAGATCACCATTTTTATGTTTTATTTTCCACAGGATATAAAGAAAGGTTTTAGGTAAGAAAAAAAGGAAGATCTTTATGGGAGATATTGAAGATTTTTCACCACGATTAGAATATTACATTCCAAGTTTCCAAAGACACTAAACTATTACGGTCCTTGTGTATCTGTTTTTGTTATGTATTAAGTATTCTGAAAAAATAATGTAATGTTCATGTACGTCAAGCTTTGGGTCTCTACAAAGGAACTAATAAGAAAACATATCTATCTTGAGTTAGATTCTTTTTCCATATGTGAATTTCATATTGCATGTGTTAATGGACTGTATGTGAATTCCTATGCTATAATCCCATATATGTTCCTAATAGAATTAAAAATCCAATGGAAAGTCACATATTTTACGTACCAAAGGATACTATAAAAATTCAAATTATATATTTCCTTATATGTTCCTTATAAACATATATATTACAGGGGAATGATTTATATTTTATGTTTCAGGTGCATGTAAGAGCCAAAAATACTAAAATACCATGTATTCAAAACATGTCAATATATTCCATATTCGATAATTAAATTTGATTACCCATTATCTTACCAATAAAGATTATATTCCATCATTTCATAATTCCATCGTCTAATCTCAATTCATATATGACACTATGCCAATATTTCAAATTGAATTTAAGGCATTTCAAATTTCAAAATAATTGGCCAATTACATTTTTTTACTAATTAAAATTTTTATTTGTTACTAATTCAAAATCACATATAATAATTCTCAAATACTGATTCACATATCATGAAAAGACACAATATTATATTCTTATGTTGAGTCATTATTATCCAAAACCCCAAATTCATGAATAAGGTAATAGACTCATACAATCTATGTTGCAACTAAAGGTCAATGATAGGAACACATTTTGGGTTGCTGAATGTTCAAGGTATCAATCACTAATAGAACAAATGGAATTAATGGGAGGACTATACCAAAGGATTAAATCAATTAATGTGAATTCCAATTTGTTGAGGCTACGTGCATGGTGTGTTGGTGAGATCGCACATGTTTCACATACAAGAAAACTAGTGCATACCATAGGAAGATATTTTAGACTCCCTAAATAATGAAAATAATAAAAACATTATTGTTAATGCATTCAGATAAATTTGAAAAACCAAAATATTATAATTAGAGTGATAGATTTATCACATTAAGGTTATAAGAATAACATTCTCGAATAAAACTAGATTAATTAAAAAATTCTAAGAAAAAATCATTGAATCTATATTTATAGATCAAATAATATAATTAAAGAATAAAACAATGTTTTTTCGAATAAAAAAATTCCATGGATAAAAAATGTAAAACATTAAAAATGATTTAGTGTCAAAAGTGGGGTAATGAAAAGTTAAACATGGTTTTTGGGTGAAAAAAATAAGATTTTCCCCCTTAGTAATCATGCCTAGAATGGAACCACTAGAATGGTCCTAGATACCACGAGTTGTCCTGTGGTTTTAGGTTGAGATCCTTAATTACTAGGAACCCCACTAGATAGAATGTCATATTCTTGTATCCATGCCTAGATAATTACCTACCCATCTGCTCGACTGTGCACTCTACTAAATTTTCAATAGCATTATAGCATTCCAATAGATACATTTTATTGCACTCTATTTCAAAATTTCCTCCTACAATCCATCAAACACATCTAAAATGTCATATTTAACTATGTAATATTTTCATTAATATAAATTAAAATGTATCAATAAAATCCTAAATAGGGGTATACCTAGGTAAAGTAGAGTTCCTTTCATATCTTATAATTATAAGGGAATTAAATATATATTTCCTTAGTGTAAAATAAATATTTGGTATTGATTGGGTTTGTGTACCTAATTTTTTTAAATTTTGATACTCTATATAAAATTTCTAATGTAAACATGCTATATGATTCCATCTCTTGGATAGATCGACCTCTAAATATTTATCAAAGAATTAAGCTATTGAGATTGTGCCATTTTTTTCTATAATTCAACCCGATATCTATAAAGATTGTAACATAGTATCTTTGAATCATAATTATCATACATATTTTATTTTATAGTGTTTATGGACTCCAAATACCTAATAATGATTATATCATCAATCGATAGAGGCTCAATTGTGGAGATATCCTCAAAGGATGGTATGAAAATATTGATTCATCACACTTTTTTCATGGAAAGAATATGGTTAAAACCAGAATGTGGAAAGAATTTGTGATGAAATTTCATTCAAATCAATGGGATTTTATTCTTATCACATTAAATTTTAATGATAATAATCATTATATTTTATATTGTTCAAGTTTAAAATAGGATAAATCTATTTTTTGTCTCTAGATACCATAATTACCAATGGGTGAAAGAATAAATTGGTGAATTTTAGGTGAGTTGAAATTAATCAAAATAATATTATGGAAATGGGATGAAGTCATAAGGGTTTTTTTGAACACCCTACCTCAATACCTAAGAGTTCAAGAGATATTTTATGTAATTTTAGATTTGTGACTAATAAAATTCATTTCATATCAATCAATGAATCAAATTATTAATATGAGTTTGGTAAACTATATATACAGAAGATATATAATCATTATGAGGAAACAACTTGTATTATAACTATTTAATACCCAAAGAATACATATAAATTTCAATAAGGGTTTTAGTGGGTATTGTTACTATGGTATAACTAAGCACAACTTAACACCCATGTATTGATATTCAATCGGAGCAGATAATGTATATACTGAAGGTTATTTTTTAGTATTGTATTAATGATTTTGGTGGATCTTGAGAAGAACATAATTTGTTATTAAAGTAATAGTATAATTATATTTTTCAATTTTCCATCAATATGGAACCTTTGGAAGATCCCTATCATAAACCTGGTCATTTTCCCTTGTGTTAAAATGATATGAGTTATTCCACTTTGATTTGGCATAACATAAAATAGGATGTGACCAAACCTATGAAATTAATTGATAAATGGTTAATATATATAAAAGGCCATGAAAAATCATATATCATTAATATATAACATCAACTATAATTATAATATAGTGATAATGATTATTATGAGTCTCTACTTCATTTAGTGACCAAATAATTCATAAACATGAGAAAGTAGCTCTTTACCTCATTGAACGATTGAAAATTACTATATATATTTGATAAGAAACTTATATATTTCCATTTTCTGCCTTATTTTAGTGTCATGAATAATTTTCTTATTTTTATCATCTAATTTGATTCATTCCCAATCCCAATCATTTCATTCATTTTAATGATATCAAAAAAGAATCCAATGAATATTATATATAGTATCTAATTTGTATCATCAACCAATGTGATAAGGTCTTGCGGGTGGATATCATTCTATTAATTTGGATACATTTTCATCATTTTGGAATTTAGAATAAAATATCTAAATTAGATCATGTGGTTATAGCTCAATTCACTATGATATTCCCATTTAAATATCAATATTTCTTCTTGGGGGTGAAAATCCTGAAAATGAGAAATTTATAATAATCCACAATACAATATGTTAGTTTGAGAATTTTAATTTAACTAATTGAAATCATTAATTAACTAATATAAACAAAAAAATATTTAACTAATGATCATCAGGAAAATGGATATTAAAGAAATTTATTTTGGTGTTATGATGTCACTGAGATCTAGATAGCCTTCCAATGAGTACTTGGTGGTAACTAATAAAGTAGTATTACATATTATTTCCAAATCAAGACTCTTAGTTTAATTACTCTATGTAACAGATTGATTATTGGGTGGTTAGTAGTCACTCACTAGGTACATGGTTTGATGTATTGGATTTTATTTAATTATAGAAAAAATATTTAATTTTCCATAAATCTGACCCTCCTATTAACTCCTCTATTTTGGATTTTTCAATATCTATTGATGAAAGAATCATATATAAATTAATTCCATGATTTGTATCTCTAGACACATATATCCAACTTCATCCATAGTATAAATTACATATCAAGGTATTATAGGGAGCTTATTTTGATAGTTCCATGGTAGGGAATCATTTTCTCTAGATTACTATAATATTTTTAAAATTTATACCAATCCAAAAATATGTCTTATTTTGTTTTGGAAAATTAATTTATATCTTGTATCTCTTATTTCATTAAAATTAATAATAAATATTCATTAATGTAAATTATATTTGACACCTTTTATCTTCCATAATATTATAATTGTAACAATAATAGCGACACTAGGCAATGTGAGGAAAAATTTGAAAATCATTTTTTATTAAAATATCATTTTTATGTGTGATATTCTAAAAAAATTGAATAAAAAATATTTATTTAAAATTATAATGTTTATTATGATACGATATGTTTTCTAGGTTCATTTCTTTAAATTTATTATAATTTAACTTTTTTATAATGGTTTCATTATATGATATTTGGTTTATGGAGACTTTTTAATTATTTTATATAGTTTATATAGTTTATCCTACATATGTACATAGAATAATTTGTATTATATATAAATTATTTGAATCAAAGGTGGTGGTATTGGTGATTTTGGATCAATCATCTTCTTGAAATATTTTTTATTTTATTTGATAACAATCAAGGATGATGTTTTTAGTTGGATTAAAGGAACATGAAAAGGATTAATGAAATATAGAATGTATGTTTATATGTAAGAGTAGCCAGTGAATTTCACTACTTATATAGAGTAATAGTTTAGTATTATTATGCCTATTAGTAAGTAATATAGAATATATCTTTCCTGAATAACTATTAAAATGTATGGTTATATAGATTATTAAATCGGATTCTTCAATGGTTTTGTAATATTAATTATTGATTAAATAATTATTCATAAGAGGAACTCATATCTCCGAAGTATGGATAAAAATAAACATGTATATGGATTAGTTTGAATAACAATAACTTTGGAATTATAACAATCTCTATGTGATTAAAAATGATAATATTAATATACATAAGAGTAACATAGAACTTATGAATATTTGTCACATAAAATCATAAAGTTAGAAGGATATGTAAGATTAAAAAAAGTCTATATAAGAATAATTTATTAAATCTAAAGGCTATGTAATATTAAACTATATTTTATCTATGGTTAACATAGGAAGTCTAAAGGCAGTGTAAGCTTAAGAAAAAGTATACCTAATATTAATAAGGAAGTGGGTAAACAAATGTATATATACTATTAAATTGGGAAGGGTAAAGGATAAATAATATTAACATGTACAAATTACAATCCATATATTAGAAAAATGAGGTTCACATAAGGGTGAATAGTTTGTTAATGAAATTATTGAAAGTGATAATTTAAGGTATTTTGTCACCTAAAAAAATGTCATATGAATTTATTCAATTATATTAATCCATTTATGTGGATAACTAAATGGAGAATGTCATAGAAGAATTTAAATAAGTTTTTATCTTTTTTAAGAGGAATGAATGAATCAATTTTTTTATTTATCTTAATATAGTAATTATTGTTAGTCTAGAATATGGAATGAGAATATTTTATTTATTATTTAAATACATAAATGTGAAATTTTTTGGCACAATTTGTAATTTTTTTAAAAATAGGAATATTTTTTTGTAGAGAGGTCTTCATTGTTGATCTATACATGTAAAAGTAATTTTAAGCACACAAATAAATCCCATGATCGTTTTCATGTTTTCTTATTTTTGATATTATCATCATAAAAAATTATTTTTTATCTTGTACTATATATCTAAAAAATGTTCAGGTAGATATAAGTTAAGGAGTGACCCATGGATCAATAGTTAATCCTTCCAACAAAATACTCTATTGTGGTCGTTATATATTCAGACCATGGCCATGGTTTTTATTTTTTTTATTTACTTCATGGATATTTATATTCAATTTGGTTTCAAGGTTGATTCCCTAGTAAAATATTGTATTTTGGGGTTTTTTGGTCTATTTTTGGCCCTATTAATGGTTTGGGGGGAAACGATGTGACCCCTTGATAAAAATAATGTTTCTAGGCCATTAGCTTCTTATATGGTTGGTATTTTATGATATATGAATTATATTTCCCAAAACATGTGAGACAATGGAATAAATGTGCATCTTTATTAGGGTATCTGAGACATGGAAAATAGCTTGTGGAAGGCTAGACTAAACCATTTGGAAATCTCATTACGGTTTCCTTAATTTTCACAAAACTATTTTTCATAGATGTCACATGGTTTACAAGACTATGCTTCCAAACCATGAGAGGATTTAGTGTCATTCCAGTATAATTCACATAGTTGGTGTATTTTTTGTAAACCTAACATCCAAACTATGTGGATTTCCCAGAATCGCTAAAAAATTTACACATTTCTCCACATGATTTAATCTCCCAAATCGACTCCCTTCCTCCCCAATTAATCCTTTTCACTTTACGGGGCTCCCAAACCCTCGTCCCCTAGATCCTCCTCCTGGATTAAAGCTTCTCATTAGTTATTTAGTAAGATTCTGTGGATTTTGTCATGTTTTTCTCCACTTCTCTTATTCCCAATCATGGCATAATATTTTTCTTAGTATTGTGTCTCTCTTGGAAAACCCCTAGGGTGGGGTTGGATTTTGTGGGTTGTTTCATTGGATGATAGGGTGTGTCTATTGTCTCGTGGGGATAATTCATCTTTATTATTGAGGCTTACATGAATTAATAGATTGTTTAGGTAGGTGTTTACATACATTTCCTTTAAAAACTTTCCATATTTTGTTTTTTCTTTTCCAAATTAATTTTAGTGATTTTTTAGGAATGTGGTTTTCTAAAAATATTTTCAAAACATTCTATGTTAGTAGAATGATGATGATGGATTTTTCAAATGGTTTTTATGGTTATACCTATATATATCTACTAAATATGTAAGGTGTTTGATAAAAATTAATAATGGCCTTGAAAATTGATTTAGTGAATTTAAAATTATTTTTTTCCTTGTTTGAGTTTGAGAAAATTGGGTGCAATGTGGAATTGTTTTTTAATAGGTTTTTGGCCTCTTTATCATATTGTTTCTTATGTGATATCTTTTGTTCATGCATATGATTATTATTTTGTTTACCTAAAATGAAACATAGATATTTTCATTTTTGTTCATATACATTCTAATGTGATGTGTGCATGTACATATTCACAGTGGGTGCACATATAAATTTTTACATTCTTATGAATGGTATATTTCATATAATTTATACATTATGCACCAATTTTGCCTTAGAATTTCTTCTTGGATTATAATTTTTTTTTCAAATAGGGTTTTCAATTATTCTATCTATAGTATCCCTTAGAGGTTCATTTGGAACATTATAATTTTTCGATTACTAAATATTGTTTTAATGGACAATTTATAACATTTAAATTCCTATTTGTAACATCAAAATATATGTTTGGGTTACCATATTGGTTTTTGGAAACAGATTTAGATTAAAAGTTCATTCTCTTAGAAATGACCATGGATTACAAACACTAAGGCTCATTTGGTAATTTTAGATTTTTCTTTGAGATGTAATTCCAAACACTCAAAATCATAAGGCTAGGTTTCTACCATTAATTGTTTCTTGGAAAATGGTTTTGAATTCAGAGGATGATTATGCCTAGTAAAAACATGAGAAATTATTATTGTGTGATGGTAACCCTCATATTCATTAACCAGTTAGAGAGGTTCTTCTCATAGATGGTTTTATGGAGTTTGAAATGTTTTCATGTTGGCATTATAGGGATGTTGTTAATGTCATGAATGCGATGATCTCCTCACTTTTCACGGTGCACTATCATCATGGAATTCTATATTTCATCTAGAGGATTAATAGAAGGTTATGATCATTTTTTTATAGACAGACTAAGTCTACAATGGTAGGTGGATGGCCATGGTTAAGGTTCCACTGTGGTTATGATAGTAGAGAACCCAGGTTGGTGATTGACTACAGACCACATTATATGAAAGAATATTTCTATAAAATGTGTACAACGAGGGTCTCCTCTATATATGTTTAGGTAATTCCCATGAATATAAACAGTATATTTTCTAGTATTTTTTATAGAACCCAATTTTATTATACTTTCTTCATTTACCTATTTATTCATGTGTTTATTTACTTTTTATTTACAATAACTATCCTTTAAACCATGTTATTGTATAATCTCATTTATGGTTTCTCTTCCTTATTATTATACATTGGGTTTTGTTTTCATCATTGAATTGATTTCCAAAAATGGTTTTTATAATAGGATTATATTTTAATTTAAAGTTATCTATTTCATTTTAAATTGACTATTGGAAGGCTATGATTGTTTGTTTAAATGAAAAATGTCCTATTTCTAACTATATTTTTAAACTATTGTTGAATGATTTTTTCGAGAAAATAAATGCATGTATTCTAAGATGCTTACCTAGTGATATATTGTGTGTTGACACCATACATGTCCTATAAAATGTATATAAAATGAGATATTTTATATTTTAGTGTTCATTCATTATTTCTTATGTAATTGGAGGGTTTTTTGGATGGGGGTGAACAAGAGGTCATAAAGACATTATGAATAGTTCTGGTTCATTTTTATTTATTTCTTGTATCTGTATCTAGATATTATTTTAGTTATTTTCTTATAATTTTTTTATGTTCAGTTATTTATATACCATTTTTTGGTTGTGTTATATTCTTTTTTATGTTTAATATTATTGGTATAAATATTCCCTAAAAACAAATCACGTGATTACTCACTGATTGTCTTCATCAAGTTGGGATTGGGGATTCCCAACTAGAATTCCCATTGATTACTTTAGGAGATCATTCAGTGATTAATCTGAATGATTCATGATAATATGATATCAAATTTTTCTTTTATAATTTTGGTATAATGTAGATTATAGATGAGATTTTAAGGGTATAGAAGGTATGTAATGGGTTAGTTTTTGAACACTACCACTCGTGATGAAACTAGAGTTTCCAGGGAAAATTGGGTTTTCAGTCTTTGGTTTTTGGATTTTGGGGTTACATTTTTGGTGAGTTTATGTGTGTTCAAGGGATGTTGATAGAAGTGAGATAGTGTAACTATGTGTGTTTACATGTCATTCTGAACCATGTAAATATCATGTACACAATTATTTATTCTATTAGTATAGGTGAAAGATAAGGACATGTTCTACTAAACCTTATAGGAAAGTCATGTATTACCACCAGTGCCCTATTACAAAGATGGTGGTGTGAATGATGATGTTTTTATTAAAATCATGGTTAGATTAAGTGGATTTGGAAATGAAATTGGTTTATATAAATGGTTTTTATTTAAAAATTGATTTACTTTCTAATGAGATCTATGATTTAAATGTTAATGTGAAAGTTGTGTTTTGGTATTTTAAAAGTGGGTAAGATGGAATGTTTTATTCGAAAAGGAAATGAAATTCGAAATATAACTTGTAAATTATTTGAAAATTACATGTATTTAGATGTGAAATGTTTTGTTATTTTGTATTTGGAAATAGTTTCTTTGAAAAAAGTATTTTTTGTGAGGTTTTAGTTTATCAGGTCTGTATTTTGGTTTTTCTAATTATTTTTTTCGATTTCTAGTTTAATATTTATTTAGTTTTCAATTTCATCTTATTTAGAGCATTCCACCAAGAAATGTCCCAATGGTTTTTAAGGAGTCTCTTGAGGTTTCTAAATTTTTCTACACTCCTAATGGTGTGATGTAGTCAAATTCTTCTCAGTGAATTCCTATTTTTCATTGTGCCCGAGGTGTTTTATAATTTTTCAGGTGATTTGGAGATTTTGAGTTAATATTTAGATACATGGTAACTCTAGAATATTTGAGGGTGTGAATTATCACAGGTTTTTTAGGGGACCTCATTTGTATCCATGGAAGGTGATCTCTATATACTAATTATAAAAAGGGAATACATAAAATATTTTTTTGACTACTTTTATCCATTGGTTTATACCTAATGAGGCTAGGATGAGGAAAGTGTAAAATATCATGGATATAAAGCAAATTGAATTAATTTTGAAGGGGTATGTCGACTACTTATAGGTTATACTACCATATTCATCAGAAATGGAAATGTGTGATCTTTTTAAAGCACATTTCATTGTGTGTTTTCTTTATCCAAAGATAAAGGATCAAGTTTGTTATTTTGGGATTGTCTTGTTCAATAAGTTGGTAGACGAGGTGTTTCATTATGATTTGGATCCCAGAGGGATGCATGTGGCCTCATGTAGTCAAGTTTCTCTTGGTGACGATAAGGGTTCTTTATCTAGTGAGGAGGGTTAACTAAAAAGTCATACTCCGAAAGACACTCCATCATTTGATCATACATCCCACTGATAGGACTACTCACTCATGTGCTTCTAGTTTTTTTAGTTTGGTATTTCTAACCTATATTTCTATAACATGTCAAGGAATTTCTACCAATATGGCTAGTGGGGAAATATAAATAAATTATATGGTGTGTTAACAAAGTAGAATAAAAAAATTCCATACCAATTCAAGATCCTAGAATGCCTTCCTCTATAATATTTTCATGTAAACCTAATATTTCCCATATTTTACCTCTTTCATAGGGTTTTGTTTGTCTTTCCCTTTTATAGTTTTGTACACATGTTTATATTACTTTTTCATGGGAGAATAATGATCTAATTTCTATTTAGAGATGAATTTTTCTTGTGGAAATTTAAAAACTTGTTTTGATCGAGAATTATTTATTAATTTTCTAATATTGATTATTTTCATGATGGTGGATATTCTCATTCTATTAATTTTCTTAAATTTTTGGGAGACCCACTATATACCTTGATCGTTTTCTACCTTGATTTGGTCTGGTGTGACATATGTTTTTATAAATTCAGACTATTGTTGGTGGTTTCATTACATTTGAGCTCCATTAAGAGGATTTCTTTTAGAGGATCGTTTATTGGATTACTAATTCTGATTTTATAGCTTATCTTAGATTTCATAAATTTTTGGGGGTAAAAAGTTTTTTGGTTGATAGAATTGTCACACCCTAACCTTGGATTTTCATATTTTTTTATTTTTTTATTGTTCTAGATAATTATTTTTTTGGGGATGAATCCCTTGTTAAGAATTTGGGTTTTGGATGTTTTGGAATATTTTGGATTTATTGCATAATATTTTTAATGGTTGGGAGTGAAACCATGTAACCTCTTGATCAAGTGGGTGCTTCTAGATCATTTTATTTTTTGACAGTTTTTATTTCATTGATTGAAAAAAGATCTTCTGAAACATTTTGAGATAAATGAGTAACTATGTGATAGTATTTGGTGTGTCTGAGACCCACTGAATAGATTTCACAAGGTTAGAGTAAACCATGTAGCAATCCTTTGAGGATTTTTATCGTATTTATAGAACTACTTTTCAATGTTGTGCAAAAATTTACCAAACTATGCATCCAAATTATCTGAGCCTCTAGTTTCTATCAAGTAGGGTTCTAATAGCTAGCTAATGGTTTGGTAAATTGTGCATCCTAACCATTATGTTCTCTATAAATACCTAAAGCTATGATATATATGTTTTCCTCTCTTGAGTTAAAATACCAAAATGACTCTCCTTAAAACCCATTCAACCATGGGAAATGAAGGGATCCAAATCCCTACTCCTTTGGATCCCATTATTTGTTTTTAATATCTTCCTTGGATCTTGAGTAGGTTTCGTTGGAAGTTCAGATTGGTTTCTTCCTCTTACCTTCTTCACCTCGTATTCCTCTTTTCATATTGAAATGGGACGTCTCTTTTCCAAAACATAGTGTAAGGATTAGGTAATGTTAGTGGTTTCATTTATTTTCAGGGTGTCTGGTTTTTTCTCTTGGGCCTAGTTCTTTCTTATTCCAACAGATTCATCACATTTTTACACCAACGAGGTAGGTTTTTTTGGGTATTTTACATTTCAAACAATTCTATAAGATTGTTGACATTTTCCAAATTAATTAATGATTCCTTCCATTCTTTTGGATTACCAAAATACTTTTTTAGGAATTTTTTGGTTATTTTTTCCCAAAAATGTGTTTTTAAAACAGATTATATTTTCATATAAATATATATAAATTATATGGTTATTTATGGGATTTTACAAAATACAGATTTTCCTTTTAAATGGAGTTGCATGTTTTTAAATTTTAGTATTCCTTTTTGGAGTTTGATGAAATTTGATGACATGTGGAATTATGTTTTGAATGGATTTTGGCATGCATGCAATATTTCTACTTATGTGAGAACTCTCGTTCTTGGCTAAAATTTTTATTTGATTTATTTAAAATGAACATTTTTCAATTTAATGGTTTTAAATATTTATTCTAGGGTTACATGTGAATATCCATATGTCCACATGGTGTACATATAGATGTGTTCATGTATACTAAAGGTAGATTCCATATAAATGACCACTTTTTTAAAATATTTCCCCTAAAATTTCCTCTTGGTTTCTTAATGATTTCAAATAATGATTTCAATTTTTATTTAAAAAGTCTTATACAGAGGTCCATTTGTATCTTTAGAATTTTGTGATTCATAAATATTCTTTTAAGGGCTCATTAGACTCTTCTAGAGGCTTATTTAGTACTTATAATGTTCTGTTTCCACAACCACCTTGGTGTTTAGAACTTGTTTTAGATGAAAAGTGTTTTTTTCAGGAAATGGCCTTGTATTTAAAAAACTATGGACCATTTAATACATTAATATGTTTCATTAGTATGTTATTCCAAATTCTTAGAATAAAAAGGCCTAGTTGAAACCATTAATAGTTTCATGGAAAATGGTTTTTATATCACAGGATACTCAAGCCCATTTAGAACATGAAATTTTTTTTCTCTGTGTTGGTTGCCCCCATGGTTTTCCTATAGCTACCGAGAGTCTCTCCATGGATTATTTCATGGAGTGGGAAGGGAATGAATATTGAATTTTGATGGTTATTTTTTATGTAAATCATGTGATGGACTCCTCAATTTCCCCCTTATAATATATTTATAGAATCATAAATGGCATCTAGATGGTTGAGAGAGGATTAATATCTTGATCACAATGCATCATAAAAGATCCCTCATTATAGGTGAATGTCAATGGTGGGAGTTCCACTGGATTTAAGGTAGTATAATATCCAGGTCGGTGATAGACTTTATACCACAACATATGTTATTAGATGGATTTGAACAAAGTATCTCTAAGTTCATCACATAAGATTTTTGAGAAATGCCATTAACTATTTAAATGTATGTTCTAGTGGTATTTCTCAGAACATAATTTTCATATTATGTATATATGTGCATCTTTATACTTATGTTGCTTTTTTTAATTTCTATCTTTTGATAAAAACCGTTTTCTATGCTCAGTTCTAGATACCTTTATTATACATTTACATGGTTTTTGGATTTATTCATCTAATTGGTTATAATATTATTTTTTAAAATATGTATGTTTTTAAAATAAATCATTGTTTTTGGAAATTTGATTTTGGGACGTGTTTCTTTATGAAAATAAATGATTTTAATAATTTATTTTTAAATGATTTTTGACATAATTTTTTTTGGGAAAGGATATGTAGGTATTTTTTGGTTCATACCTACATGGTTGTTGTATTATCACACTATACTAAAACCACTTAGTTTCGGTAGGCTCTAGAAATTTTCTAGATTCAGGTCCATTCAAGTTTTCCAATAGAGTTGGATAATTTTATATATAGTGGTGACCAATGGGTCACACAGAGATCATATCTAGTTAGTGTTTTTTTAATTTTATCTAGTATATTTATATATGATCATTTTTTGTTATTTTATTTTTGGTCTTTTATTTTAAGTTATTTTATATCCTAGTTGTACTGTGTGGTCCATTTTTTCTAATTTTAATGACTATTGGGTAAACAATCCAAAACAATTTATCATGGGATAATCCGACACTTTTTATCAGCCCACAGGGATCAGTTTCTCCCTTTCTTCCATTCCATGGAAGGGTTCAAGTGTTTGTTTTGTCGATGAACCATGATGGTTCCCTGAAAATTGTTATCATATGTGGTCTCTTTTATTTTTTATATTATATTGATTATAAATATGATTTTTGGCACATATGAGGTTGGTCATGGTTCGGTTCTAGATCACCACAATCATAATGAACCTGAGTTACCATAAATACTTTGGTTTTGATTTTTTTTTTATATTTTTAGGTTATGATATTGGTGAGTTTATGTGTGTTTAGGCTATGATAATGGATGTGATATGGTGTCACATAGTGAGTTTACATGGCTAGGGAACCATCTGATACCCAGGTGTATGGTTAATTATCTATTCATGGGTAAGGGTATTTTTAGAACAAGACCTCCTAAATAGTGTGGTCAATTCAGGTATGACCACTTGTTACTTGTCTCAGTGTTTGTTATGTGTGTGATATTGAGGTCTTTTTCATAATTATTATAATAAGATAATTTTGTAATGAAAATGATTTCTATATATTATTTTTGTTTCAAAATATGTTTCTTTCTTAATGGGATTTATATTTTCAATGGGAAATTCAATGTTGTGTTTTCAGATTTTAATATCGGGTAAGATGGAATGGCTTAGGCCAAAATGGAACGAATTGGGAAATTGTATTTATAAATGGTTTTGGAATGTTTTATTGTATAGAACTGAAATGTATTTTGAATTTTGATTTAGAAATGGTGGATTTAAAAATGTGGTTTTTTTGTTTTGTTTTTGGAGGTTTTAGTTTATGACCATAGTATCCTGTTTTGAGGAAATATTTTGGTTGAGTTTTGGTTTTATATTTATTTATTTCTATTTAAATTATATTTAGATTATGTAACCATGAAGGACATAATGGTTTCTAAATAGACCATTCTAATTGTTGACTCTACCCAAACACCTAGTGGAGTGCTAGAGTTGAGTTCTTCTAAACTATTTCATATTCATCATGGTGTTCTAAGTCCACTAGAATATTTGGAGTGGCATGATGATGTTTACATAATCATCATTTCATTTGGAACTCCAGAAGCATTGAGGGTGGGATTTTTATTAATTTTTTTGGATGACCAGGTTTGGATAATTAGAAGGTGATATCTTTATCCTTATTATGGAAATGGATGACTTGGGTCATGATTATGACAACTTTCCCCTATCGGTTTATCCCTATGTAAGAGTGGATGAATAAATTGGTATAGATCATGGGTATCAAGTAACTTCAACAAATAGTGAGGGAGCATTTTAACTCCATCAAGGAGAAGGTTCCATTTTCTTTATAAAGGTTATTCTTGGATCTACTAAAAGATAATCTCTATGTGTAGGGTCTCAATATAGAGATCATGTATTGAGTACATTCTTATGGGCATGCCTTTTTCAGGTAGTTGGTAGATGATGTTTTTCTAGATAATTTTTTTCCAAAATATTAGAATATGGTTGTTGGAATCCCCTCTTCTCTTATTACCAATAAGGGTTCCCCATACGATGGGGTTATTAAACCAGAGGATATTATTCAATATTATTCTCATTCATTAGATCACGATTCCTATAAAATGGGTTGTTTTTAAATGTTATTCCAATGTTTTTGGTTTGAGAAATTTAGGCCTTTTTATTATAATAATTCATTTAATTTCCATCATTCTACTCGGATTATAAATTTTAAGATATTAAGCAGGGTGGGACCATTATAAAAGAAAAATAAGTACACGTAAATTCTAAATCTTAATAAACCATCCTCTTTGATATTTTTTAGCAACCCCACTTACTTTTTAAATACATTAACACATTTAATGAGGTTTTTTATCTTTTTTATTCTCTCATGTTATTTATGACCTTATCCTACATGTTTCTTTAGTAATTTGTGGCCTCATTCTTATTTGGAGATGAATTTTCCTTATGGAAATTATCAATTGTGGATTTATATTTTGTACTTTTTGAATATTCTTGGTTGGTTTTTTTCACATTGGATATTTTCCCACGCTATTAAATTTTATAAATTTCATATATAACATCCATGGAATTACAATATTTTATCTTTTTCTTCATTTATTTTTGAATTTTGTGGTTAGAATGTCACATTATTAGTTGTTGTTTTGTTGGTATTGAGATCAGTTTAGAGGCCTTGTGTCATAGGTTCTTTGTTTCGATTGAGAGTTCTAGTTTTGTTAACCATTATTGAATTTGTGATTTTATGGGGGTATAATGTTTTGTAGTGGGAAAATATATCACCACCAAATAATGGTTCTTCTTTTTATTTTATTAATTTTTTTTGGTCATGATCTTTACATTGGTTTTTTGGTTGAATCGCTGGTTTAATTTCTATGTTTTGGAAGTTTCAATCTGTTTTTGTTCCTATAAATGGTTATTTGTCATTATTTAGAGGTAAATTGTGATACATATTGACCGTAGGGGTGTTTGAAGTATTTTTTTTCTTTCAGGTTTTTTCATTCATGGTATTCCAATCTTCTGTTCTCAACCATGCGAGATAATGGAGTAACTATATGGTTTTTTTAGTGTGTCATAGACCTAGTTCATAGATTTCTCATGGTTAGATTAAATTGTTTGGAAATAATTTGATGTTTTTTTTACTGAAATATTTTTCATATTTTGTGCATCTTTTACCAAACTCTATGGCCAATCCATGTAGGGTTTTAGTATCTTTATAGTGGGGTCCACATTTTTCTAACATGGTCAGTTAAAAGAAGTTTCATGAAAAAATTCATAAAATATTGATTTATAAGAATCTCTAACTGATCTAAAACCCCAAATGGACTCCTCTCCAACCCCATCTGATCTTCATGCCAGAAGGGTCTCCCAAAGCCTCATACATTGTGGCCACTTCTTGGATTAAAGATCCTATATGGTTCTTCATTATGTTTCTTTTGATTTTTCACTTGTTTTATTATTTTTCTCCTTGTATCGACTTGTTACATTCAAATTAATGTCTTTGGGACTCTCTTGTAATGGATATTGATTAAGGGTTGTCTTGTATTGGTTGTTTATTTTTATTTTGCGGTGTTTGGTTTGAAACTTAGTCACAGTCCCCACTGATCTGATCATTTCGTCGCATTTACACATTTTTCAGGTAGGTGTTTTACTGATTTTCCATTCAAAAACATTATATATGATTATTTTTCTTTTTTTAATGTATTTTTGTGATATTACTCATTCTTTTTATTTTTGGAAATTATATTTTATGGCTTTTAATGATGGTTATTTTAAGAAAATGGGCTTCTCAAATGGTTTATGTGGGTTTTCCTATATATATAAATTATATATGTATGATTGGTGTCATATAAAATTTCATGTAGCCTATTAAATAGATTTATGTTTTTAAATTTTTTTTTACTTTTTTGGAATTTGAATAAATTTGGTGGCCTGTAGGATTGTGTTTGGAATGGGTTTCTTATCAATTTACAACATTGGTTCTTAGGTGATAACTCTTCTTGTAAGGTATAATTCTTCCTATGTATTTTTAAAATGAACCTTATTCATTTTCATGGTCTTCCATATAAAATATTGTGTGGTATGTACATTTCCAAATGTTCACAAAGGTGTACATAAAGATGTATTCAATCATATAAATGGTAAATTCAATATAATTTCCTCTTTATTAAACCTTTTCCACTAAAATTTTATAATGGTTTCTAAAGTTTTTCAAACAATTATTTATAGTTTTCTTATTAATCTAATATTTGGAGGAACTTTTCATCAATGAAATTTTTTTATTCCAAAATCATTTTTAATAACTCGTTCAACACTTTGAGAGGCCCTTTTTCCACCATAAAAGTTATGTTTGTGTAACCACCTTATATTATTGATATGTTTTTAGATTAAGTTTTCTTCAATTAGATGTTAATAGTTATTTAAATTAGTATGCCCCATTTAGTAATTATATTTTTTTCATCGGTAATTCATTCTGAAATCTCAATTTCCTGAGGCTTGGTTAAAATATTTATGTTGTGCGTGGAAATTGTTTTGGACCACCAATGATGCTATATCCAAGTTTTCATATGGAAAATGTTTTCTTTATAAAGGTTTAACCCATTATTGTCATCGATGTAGAGTAAATCTTTTCCTGGATAATTATTGGTTTGGTTTAAAGAATGCACGTTGTTATCTAATTGTTATTGTTAATATTTAGTATGCGAAAAACTCCTCAAATTTACCCTTCAACTGTCTTCTTGGGATCCTATACGTCATATAGTGGGTTAAGAGTAATTTCATAAATGTCTCCTAACAAGATATACTAGATCCCCCATGGTAGGTTAATGGACAAGGTAGGAGTTCCATTTTTGTTATACTAGTAGAGAAACCAGATTGGAGATTGACTATAGACAACATAATACACATCTAGGTGGATCTAAATAGAGTATTTCAAGGGTATCCTCCTAAGATATTAATGACATGAAAATGACTATGTATTGTGTATATTACTGTTTTGTTTTGTTTCACACTATTTTATAACCATGTCTCCTTGTAATTTTTAAAATGTTTCCCACTTCAAATTTCTTTTGGATGTTATCTCTATTGATACATATTTTTTTATGCTCAGTTCATATTTCCCATTTTTATACTTTCTCCAATGTTGTTTTATTCTTTTTGGAAATTGGTTTCCAAATTTTTTTTTGAAATAAGAATTTATTTTAAAGGCAATTAGTGTTTTTAAAGTGGATTTTTTGAATGTTTCTCCTGATATTTTAAATGAGAAAAACATATTTTCAATGTGTATTTTCAAAATTTAATTAACGGAATATTTCAAGAAATGACATGTATGGATTCATTGGTTTTTACATATTATGTTATTATATACACACACCATACTTGTGCCACTCAACATTTGTATACCCTAGTTTTATTTCAGGTTCAGACCCATTCAGCTTTCACATAGATCATGTTAGCTTAAAATATTGTGGTGTCCAAGAGGTCACATAGAGATCATGTTCAGTGTTGGTTCAATTTTAATTTTTTGGAATCATTATATAGACCTTTTTTAGATATAATTATATTTTTTATTTCTATTTAGTGAATTATTTATCTTATTTATGTTGCTTACACTACTCTTTATTACGTATATGATAATTAGGTTAAATTTTACCTAATGGTTTTTCTTTTCATGCCATTGAAATTTTCATCAGCAAGTGTGGATCAAGGATGCACGCTGGGCCTCACCACAGATTAGTTTGGATAGCTTTTTCCAGGATGAACCAGGCTTGTTCAAGAAAAATTAATATTAGAGGTGTCCTTTTCAATTTTTTCTGCCATATATATTGTAGATAATATATTCAATGATCATGATGTAGGACATGGATCGATGTGTGATCACCACCACTCATGACAAAACTCAAGTTACTAAAGACAAGTGGGTTTTGATTATTTTGTTTTGTCATTTTGGGTTTATGAATTTGGTAAGTTTATTCATGTATATGGGATGAAAATAGAAGTGATATAGTTTCCACTAATGATTTTACAAGGCATAGTGAACCATGAGAATCAATAGTTCATTGTTCATTAGGCTTTGAATTGTATTTTCAAACTTAGAACATTCTTTGATAAAAAATGTGGATGATTTATTTATGATCGTCTGTGACCTATTGCAATATTGTGATGTGGGTGATATTATTTTTGGATGGTTATTGTTTTCTATGAGTATATTTTCAAATGATAATCATTTCTAGGGAATTATTTCGTTTGATATGGTGTTTCCTTCATGATTGGATTTTAATTTTCATGTGGAATGAGAAATTTGTGTTGTGGGATTTTCAAATTTAGTAAGATTGAATTTTTTTGTATAAAAGGACATGAAATGGGAAATCATATTTTAAAATGTTTTTGGAATTAAAAACTACTTTTAATTTATATTATCCATTAATTTTAATTTTGAAATGGGGGATTTTAAAAATAGGAATTTTTTTTGTTAGATGATGTTTTAGTTTTTGATCTTGGTAACATTGTTTGAGGAACTAATTTGGTTTATTTTGGATTTAATATTCAATTGGATTGTGTTTTAATTCTATTTAGTGTATAACTCACATAAAGTTACAAAGGTTTAGAAGGAGTATCTTTTGTTTTGTTGACTCTTCTTAGATTCTTGGTTGAGAGATATAGTCGAATTTGTCTTGGTCTCGACATATGTTTCCTGGTGATCAGAGTTCACTAGAGGTTTTTGACTGGATTGAATAAGTTTTAAGAATATTAATGTACATGGGAACTATATTATATTTTATGGTGTGAGTTTTATTCGGTTTATTCAAGGTACCTTGTTTGGATTGGTGTAAGGTGATCTATTTAACCTCATATATTGAAGTGATGACTACGGAAATATTTAACACCACTATCATCCTATTGTGTATCCTTGAGGAGGTTAGGATAAAAAAATTAGAAGAGATATTGATTATACTATATCGATAATAATCATTGAAGGGTTTTTAACAACTTCATGTATAATAGTCCTTGATCGAGCAACGATTCACAGATTTATTTATCCCTTATACCATTGTATTAAACTGATTTTGTATAGTAAATTATAGTTACTAGATTAAATTTATCATCAGTTTTTATTTAATACTATATTTTTTTCACTTTAAAAAATTAAATTTCACTTTTATTTAAGTTTTCATTTTATTTGCATGTGATTTGGAGGTCCAAGGATGATGTTAAGAAAAATCGGGTAGACTGTCCAAGAATCCAAGCATCTCAATGGACTCAAATGGATACTACAACAGATCTATGCATCCAATTGGGATGAAGATTTTTTCATGATCCGAAATTAGTTGGGATACAACTATAATGAAGGCCTAAAATCCCAATTCATCCATTAAGTGGCCCAGATGAAGAAATTCGTTTAAGACACCAAATCTACATGAAGAAAATTGTTATGTTCTGTATTTCAGCCATAACTAGAGTAATAGGCCTCCAAATGATTCCAAATATTTGGTGAAAATTTTAAATAGGTTTGGAAAACCATTTAGTTTTCTCCAAAGTGGGACAAGTCTTTTTAACCACCCAAAATCATGGGCCTGGGGGTCCCTCAAAATCTAGGTACCCAAAACCAACATCCACATTACCTATAAGAGAGTACCTTGGGAACCCCATTTGGAAGTTCAACCAGGAAGAAAGAATTGGATATTACATAGTCCAAAATTATTCTTATCCTCATTCCTATAATATATGAAGGCTAGGGGAATTGATACTTCATAATCATTATCGTCCTCCCCTCCCATGTATTTCTAAACATGTCATGATCACCTAGGAAGGAACATGATGTAAGTCCTATGTTTCTTGTTTATAATATTTAAATTATATTTTTAATTCTATTTTTTGTTTTGGTTTTCGTATTCTTATATTATTTTTTACTTAATTTATTTACAATTATACCATTCCTGAATCATATGATCTTTTCTGGGGATACCCATTCATGTAATGTTTCACACATCATTCTTAAATTATTCTTCCCCATTTAAATTTTGGCGTTTTAGTGGTTCATATTGGTCAATTGAACTCTAATAAACACTCTCATAGAAATTTAATGTTGTTTCATAGTAACACATTGAAATAATATAATATCCTGGATAGCGCATCGAGTTCTTCATGTGTTCCCTTAGTGAGTTTTATTAGGAATTATAATGCAAATCACCCAATTATGAAAGGTAAATGGTGAATCATTATGTGTTTCCAACTACTTCCTAAGATATATAAAAGTAAAAAATTAGTATAATTATATTTATATGTATAAAAAATAGGTATTAAAATATCTATACCATTTTTATTTAAGAGATGAATGATGATCATCATGAGAAATTCCCAGGTTGATCACGATTAATCAAATCAGTTAATTTTTAATTTATTTTATTTCATGTTTATATTTTAGTTCCTCATAAATCAAAAAACCCAATATTTATATATTTTAAAACCCATTTTAATAAAATGTTTTTTTCAAATTAGTGATCTATGGCTCCATCGAGGGACAACTTAGGGTCTCTTCTATAATATAGAAATTCTAGTAATACTAAACAACTAATTTGACTCACTCAAAGAGGTGATCATATTCTGGAACCATTTATAAGGATCTGATATTATTATCATTTCATTTAAATTTTATTTAATTATTTTTCTTTTTTTAATAATCATTTCAATATCCCCCTCCACATTTGATTGTTTTCTGTTTTTGTTTTTTCTTTTCTTTTTGTGTGTGTGTGTTTCTTATTCTATATCTCTTCCTCTCAAGCTATATATCTAATTATATAGTATCACATTATATTTAATTTTATACTATGTCATGACTCGTCCTTTTGGGGACCGTGTCACGACACCCCAAGACCACCTTCCATAGGCCAGGAGATGGTGACTAGCACCGAGTAGGAATATTACAAACTTGGGAGGCAATGCCTAAGTACATGCACACACACACACATCTCCACCCCTACAAATGCTGAAATTTAAGATAAACCACTAGGGAAAAAATGCATGCATACAACTAAACCCAACCACCAGAGTAAAAAAGGAAGGTAAAGTGCTAAAAGTAAATTAGGCCAAAAATACAAGCCCACCAAAATAAGAGTCTAAAAACTGAAAAGTCCAACCCGTGAACAAAACATGGTACTAGAACTGCTGCTCGTAGCTGTAGGAACACCTTGGCCCGTAGGGAAATCCGAAATCTCGATCCTTTCCTAGTCCACCCTAGACTCTATCAAAAGGCTGCTCATCTACACAAGACATGAGACGTACGGGCAAAGCCCGTGCAGGGGTGAGTATAACAATACTCAGTAGAGGACCCTGAAAACCGCAAATACGTGAAGTAAAGGTATAGTCTGCTATTTACAATATATTTCTACATAACATATATAACAAAAAACACAAACCAGATATACTCAAAACCCAGACCCACGGTTTAGAGACAAGTCTCACAATGGCATACCCCATCTAGGGATTCCGTTCAAGATTCCATGAAGCACCCTTTCTAGGAGAACACACTCCATGAGTCTGGTAGCTCTGATGACGTCCGTCTGAGAAATATTGTTCGTCTGGAAAACGAGATGTAGATACATGAATTATGGGAGACACACACCAGAGTGGGAAGGATCACGATAGATAGTTGCACTCATTACGGAAGACACACTCTTGAGTGGGAAAGATCACGATACACGGATGAGGATCACTGCCAGGGCCATGGCGGACATCGTGACTCATCTGAAATTCTCCTGCTAGGTGATTCACTAGCTAGGTAGAGGATCAATGCTCGGTAAAGGTGGTCATGATGATTCTTATCTCTACCTAGGGTCAGGAATGGATAAAGAATATTGCTCCGGGCCTCTCAGAGGGATGCTGACACTATCACAGAAAGTCCTGCTGAAGGGATCATACTCCTATCAAAGGGAATGATGCATGACCTTAAGGGGATCGAGAAGAAGGTTCACTAACCCAAACTAAAGATGTCCAATATACGGTGAACAAGAAGACAATTCCATTTTGTAAAAAGTACACGACTTCTAGAAAATGTACACACCATGTTGTCTGGCCCTGGGTACTGCCCGTGTACAATGGCAAGTGTCGTGAGGCTAGTCGTTTAGAAAATTTATACACGATGTGTACTATAGTGTACATGGTGTGTCCGTGTTCTTGGGATCGGCTCTGTGTATATTTTCCATGTGCCTATACACGGTCTTCAACTTGTGTACTCTATCCCATGGAATCGGTACACGGGGTAACCCGTGTTACTGGCCTCACCTGGACCTGTGATAGAGTACACGTTGTGTACTTCATCCTGTGTCCGTGTATCCCATGGATACACGACGAGTCCCATGTAGCCGCCTCTTCCATGATGCGTATAGAGTACATGTCACGTCTTTTGAAGCCGTGTAGTTCTACCTGTGTTCGTGTATTTCCTAAAATACATGTCAAGCATCAGGGGAAAGTCCAACAGGCCATGTGACCAGGGTCACATGCCATGTGATTCTAACCCCTGAAACCCTATCTACAACAATAATCACTACACGACAGTCCTCTTTGGATGTACACGCCATGTATTATGGAAATATCCAAAAATGTGAACCTCCGCCGTCGCACCTTTCGAGCTACCCCATTCGTCGATCCGTCCATCCGATCACCATGAAACTCCTAGGTTTTTGGTCGCCCCGACATCATGAAGCTGCTTCCAGTGTTTTCGGACCTCCAATCGGCTCTGGAAAAAATGGTTTGATATTCCTGTGTGAAGAACTCCCAAAGAACAACCCTTCGTGATCCAGTGTGATTCATCATCCGCCATAAACTTCGCACCTCTACAAGGTCTTTGTGGGGTCAATTCTTCAATTTGGGATAGTTGCGACGTAGAAAGGATGTGCAATGATTTGTGGTTCATAATCCCGTGAAGAACGCGAAGAACATGAAGAACGAAGGAAAAAAACACAATAAAACCAATTGAGGAACAAACCTCTACCATCGTTCATCGCGTCATTGATCTGCTCCCATTAGTAGGATTAAACAAGGCATAATCAAACAACAATAGTTCAACATGGATCAATTCCCTGAATCATCCCGATAAAACCCTCCCGTAAGAATGAACAAATCTACATATCAACTTATTCCTGGTTGATACTCGTTCATCGTTTAAAATCCCAAATGGGGAAAATAATTCAAATAACAAACCCCTACCTCAAAATGGGATTGATCGCTATTTAATGTGTCACATTTCCATCATCTTCGAGATCCTTCAACTTTGATGGAATAGCGATTCACAGCTCTGATCTGTCGTCATTCATCACTGAAATCTTTCTCTATAGTTTCCTCTCAATTTTTCAAAAATAATCGACATTCGATTATCCCAATAAAAAAGGAAACATGATTGGCATCCATTATGTTGTGGAATTAATCAATCCAACATTCCTTTCTTGAGTCATTAAGACAGGATAAAAAATTTAATCAAACAGTTGTCCTGTCGCCGTGCTATAGTGGATGTTTCCATAAAAATTAAATAAAAATTTAGAAATTTAATTAATTATTATTTTACTAAAAATGTACGAAAATTAAATTCTTCCCTCAACCGGCGTCGGTCGGGGTTTGGGTCATTCTTAGGTAAAGTCAATGTTCTGGACGCAACTATGCCCTCAGATTTTTTATCCAGACATCTGTTTGGAAACTATCACAGAAGTGCACAAGTGCCGACTCACATAACTTAAAAAGGTTCAAACGACTATTCCGAGCTCACCATGCATCAAAATGAGGTGCCGTCTCTGCACCTGGTTTTGTAATAATTCCATATAATTTTTAAAAAAAATATATAGAAAAATCTATGAAAATACATTACTGGTGATAACCTGATCGAAGGTCAACCTTTGAGAACCACTGTTCCCCTCTCAGCAGATCGAAGAAATCATCGGTTCTCGGTAGTGGATACTTGTTCTTCACTATCCCCTAGTTTGGGTGCCGGTAATCCATGAAAAACCACAGACTCCCATCTTCCTTCTTAGTAAACAGGATTGGGGCTACCCAGGGTGAAACACTGGGTCTCAAGAAACACTTTCTCTGCAAATCCTCCAACTACACCCTCAGCTCACTAAGCTCTGCGGGAGCCATACGATATGCTGATGAAGAAATAGGTGCCATCCAGGGGTGTAAGTTGATGTAGAAATCGATTTCCTGATGGGGAGGTAGTCTTGGAACTTCTTTGGGAATGACGTCCTTGTACTCCGACACTACTACTCGGAATTGGGATCTCGTCTCATCTACATCTCCAATGCCTATGCTAGCCAACTCATGATTGACCGGATGCACCCGCCTATTCATGGAACCATTAGAGACCTTGTATGGAAGACCCTATCGGTCACCGGTTTGCTAGACCGACCCAAGAGAGTCAGTGCTCATGGGTCCAGAGTTGGAGCGAGCTACCAACGAGAAGGTGCAGATCTTGCGGGATTGGATGAAGACTGCACAGAGCTAGAAGAAGTCTTATGCTGATAGATGAAGGAGACATCTGCAGTTCAAATAGGGAGTCCATGTATTTCGTCAGGACTCACCTCGATAAGTGTTAAGGAGATTTTTTCGGGGCGTTAAGCTATCTCCGAGGTTCATCAGACCTTTCCAGATACTGTGTAGAGTTAGTGATGTGGCATACCTCTTTGCTCTACCGCCGCAGTTGCATTAGGTACATGATGTCTTCCATGTGTTGTAGCAGAGGCAGTACGTGCAAGTCCCATCGCACATCATCGACTGGGGAGAGTTGGACATCGAGGATTGAGGGACCTTTGCTGAGTACCCAGTGGAGATCGATGATCGGTAGGAGATGATCCTTCATGGGGAAATTATTCCCTTGGTGCATGTTCATTGGTAGCACGAGAATCTTCAGGAGAGCACATGGTATTGGGAGGCTCAGATCTGTGCCCAGTACACTCATCTTTTTGAATAGTCTTGTTTTGGATTTTTGGGGACATAAATCCCCAAGGTGGAGAGAATTTAGTGTCTCTGATTTTTCAATGTATTATTTTTAAATATTATATTGAATTATTACAAAACCATGTGTAGAGATGACACATCATTCCGAGGCCCAGTGAGATCGGAACTGTGGTTTGAACCTTTTTACGTTATGTGAGTCGGCAGTTGTGCGCGGCTGTGAAAATTTCCAAACAGATGCCTGGATTAAAAATCTGAGGGAACCTTTGCATCCAAAACGTTGAATTTACTTATGAACATGCCTAACCCCGACCGGTACGGGTTGAGGGAAGATGTTAATTTTCAGAAATTTTTAGTAAAATAAAAATAAAATTACTGTCTAAATGTTTATTTTAGTTTTATAGAAACATCCGTTGAAGTGCGGTGACAAGACATATGTTTCTTTAATTTTTATATCTTGTATTAATGACTCAAGAATGGTAGTTTAGACTCATTAATGCCATAGCATAATGAATGCCAATAATTTTTCCCTTTTTATTGGGATAACTGAACGTCGATTATTTGCGAAAAATTGAGAGGAAACTCTGGAGAAAACTTTTGACGATGAACAACGATGGATCAGAGCCACGAATTGCCAGGCCAAAAAAGTTGAATGATCTCGAAGATGGAGGAAATGTGACACATTCTTCAGAGATCAATCCCAGTTTGAGGTAGGGGTTTGTTATTTGAATTATTTTCCCCATTTTTTATTTTAAACTATGAACGCAGATCAACCGAGAACAAGTTGATTTTTGGATTCGTTTGTTCTTGCGGGAGGGTTTTATCAAGAAGATTCGGGGAATTGATCCATGTTGAACTCTTGTTGTGTGATTATGCCTCATTTAATACTACTAATGGGAGCATATCGACACTGTGACGAACAACGGTGGAGGTTCATTCCCCAATTGGTTTTATTGGTTTTTTTCTTCGTTCTTCGCGTTCTTCGGGTTCTTCGTGGGATTATGAACAACGAATCATTGTGCATCATTTATACGTCACAAAAATTCCAAATTGGAGAATTGACACCACAACGACCATGCAGAGGTGTGACGATAATGGAGGACGATGAATCGGACCGGATCGGGAAGGACCGGTCTATGGGAATTCTCCATGATGGAAGATAAAAACATGTTTTCGGATCCGATGGGAGGTCCAAAAACACTGGAAGAGGCTTCATGGTGTTGGGGAGACCAAAAATCGAGAGTTTTGTTGTAATCGGATGGTTGGGTAAATGAATGGGATAGCTAAGAAGGCGCGGCGGTGGGGGTTTGCATTTTTGAAAATTTCCAGAATACAAGGTGTGTATTTTCTATGAACATGTCGTGTAGTGCTTGCAGCGATGGATAGGGTTTCTGGTGTTAGAGAGGAATCACATGGCGTGTGACCCTAGTCACACGGTATGTTGGACTTTCCCCGATGCTCGGCGTGTATTTTGGGAAATACACGGACATAGGTAGGACTGCATGGCTTCAGACGACACGGTGTGTACTCTCTAGGTTGCATGGTAGAGGCGAAAATGTCGTACTCAGCGTGTATCTAGGGGATACATGGACACATGATGAAGTACACAGCATGTACTCCATCACACGGCCTGGCGAGGCCAGTAATGTGGGTCACCCTATGTACTAATTACACGGGTTAGAGTACATGGGTTGAAGACTGTGTATGAGCACATGGCCATCGTACATGGAGACAATCCCAGGAACACGAACATGACGTGTACACGATACTGCACATCGTGTAAAAAAATTTCTTAATGACAAGCCTTATAACACGAGTCGTTGTACATGGGCAGTACTCGGGGTCAGACAACACGGCGGGTACCTTTCTACAAGCTGTGTACTTTTTTCAAAATGGAATTGTCTTCTTTTCACCGTATCTTGGATATCTTTCTTGTGGTTTAGTTCCCCTTCTACCTATTCACTTGATCGTTAGGAATCATTTTCATCGACAGTAGTATGATCCCTTCATCAGGACTTTCTGTGATAGTGTTGGCATCCCTCTGAGAGGCCCAGAGTGAGATCCTCTATCCATTACTGACCCTAGGTAGAGTCAGGCATCAACGTGACCAACTCTACTGGGTGTTGATCCTCTACCTAGCTGGTGAATCACCTAGAAGGTGATTTCTGTATGAGTCGCGGTATCCTCTATGGCCCAAGTAGTGATCTTTATCTGTGTATCATGATCTTTCCCACTCAAAAGTGTGTCTTCCGTAATGAGTGCATCTATCTATTGTGATCCTTCCCACTCTGGAGTGTATCTCCCGTAATTAGTATATCTACCACTTGTGGCATTTCCTGATGAATAGTATTTCTCGGATGGACGTCATCAGAGCTACCAAACACATGATGTGTGTTCTCCCAGAATGAGTGCTTCATGGTATCTTTGAACGAAATCCCTAGATGGGGTATGCAGTTGTACGACTTGTCTCTAGACCACAGCTCTGGGTTTTGAGTATACCTGGTTTGTGTTTTTCTTTCTATATGTTCTTTAGAAATATACTGTACATAGCTAACTGTACCTTTACTTTACTGCTTTGTGGTTTTCAGGGTCCCCTTCTGAGTATTGTTATACTCACCCCTGCACTGGCTTTGCCTTCACGTCGCGTGTCTTGTGCAGACAAGCAGCCTTTTGATATAGTATATGTTGGAACATGATATGATCGAGATTTTTGAGTTCCCTATGGGCTAATGTGTTCCTTCGGCTACGAGTAGTAGTCCCAGTACCACTTTGTGTTCACTGATTGGACTTTTCTATTTTTAGACTCTTGTTTAGGTGGTCTAGTATTTTTGGCCTCATTTAATTTCATCACTTTAACTTCCCTTGTAATCTGGTGGTTGGGATTAGTTGTATGCATTCATTTTTTGTCCCTAGTTTTTTCCTTTACATTTTAGAATTTGTGTCCCTGGAGATGTGTGAATGTGTACATGTACATATGCATTGCCTCCCATGTTATTAATATGCCTACTCGGTGCTAGTCACCAGCCCTTGGCCTATTGGAGGTCGGCATGGGGAGTTGTGGTGCGGGCCCCACTAGGACGGGTCGTAACATACTATATTTATACATAATTAATTCTTTTTTTATAAATTTTCAAACATACTAATAAAAAATGATAAAAAAACAAACATCACAACTTATTTGCATAACCCGGTCAGAAAATGAAAAACTGGTTGAATTTTACCTAGAAATCAAGAAGATGCTTCACCGCAAATTAGGTCATCGAGATAAAGAAAATAAAGTAATAATTGAGAAAAATTTATAGAACCTCAAGTTATTCTAAACCAATCTAAATGTGAACCAGATAAACTATAGAAACATGGATGAAAATAATCTGTTCTTAAATGAACTGACCACCCCCGATGTGGAATACCATGTTGTTTACATCCAATATCCTAAGGAAGAATCCAACATTGATTTGAAATTGTGCATCACACACATCCTCCCCAAAATCTATGGACATCATTTTGAGGATCCTCAAGAACATATAAAGTAGTTACACATTTTGGGATCCACCATGAAACCTCAAAATATGTATGAGGATCTCATTAAGTTTTGGGCCTTTTCTTTCTCCCATGATGGTGTAACCAATGATAGGAGATATTATCTTTCTACCACAATTGGGGGCAAGAAGGACCTGCAATTTATCTTTCTAGATAATATTTTATCAACCTAATTAACTATATCAGTCAAAAAAGAAATCTATATAATTTGGAAATCACAATAAGATACCCCTCGTGGATATTGGGAGAGATTCTATATAATTTGTTCATGTTTCCCCCACCATCAGATTAGTGAAAATTTTCTAATTCATTACTTATATGGGAAAAATTCCCCATGGATATTGGGATGATATATGATGTTTTTAGTGGTTCTATAGTTGATAATACTTCTTCTGATACTCATGACTTAATTTCCAACATGGATCCAAATGAAAAACAATTTGGAAAATAAGCAATTCCAACAAACTCGAGGAGTTCATGAGGTAATTCTTTCATCCCTAGAACAAAATGTAGATTATAAAAATGATGAGATGCATACCCTTGTAATGAAATTACCTAAAGAAAAAGTTAATTCAAACTCTCCTCCTATCCCATCACATTGTGGTATTTGTTAAAAAACACTCAATTTTTTGACTGGTGCCTATAACATTAGGATCCTACTGATTCTTATGTAGCAGTATTAACTAAGAATCAATTCCAAAAAAACACATCCCATCAATCAAGAAAAATTTATTCTAAATACAATCCCTAGTTGGAATGCACAACCATAGTACCAAAAAGGAAGAAACTCAAGCTACCCTAAGCAGAAATGGTATCAACAAGGCCAAGGCGTCCAACATTTTTATCAAATAAAGTCTCAAAACAATCCTCCCAAAAACCAGGACTCGAAGAAATGGTAAGGAAAAAGAAAACCCAGAACATATAGTTCCAAAAAACCACACACTCAGCTATTCTAGACCAACGAACTCAAGTGGGACAATTGACAAACACCATCAGTGAGGTAATGATGCAATGTTCCGGAATACTATAATGACAACCTATTGCTATTCCAAAGGATAAAGGAAATGTCTTAAAAATCACTCATATTTGTGGTAAATAATTTTCTATATCTAATTATTATACCTAACAGAATTGTTCCCCTATTTAAAACACTATTTTACTACCCTTAATATATTCTCATAAAGAAAAAAAATACAAAAAGGGTACACAAATTATCATTGATGATTCCCCTGAACAATCCATTACTCTTCATTTCCGTAAAAGGCTGTATAAACCTAATAATTTTTTTATAATGAGTTTGACCATGAAATGATGGATACATTAAAAAAGGTGCAAGATAAAATTACATTATTGGAATCAGTTAATCAAATATTTCACTACACAAAGTTTCTTGTGGAGTATTGCAACAATATATAGTGACGGAAGGGAAATAAGAGAGTCAACCTAGGATGGAATGTCTCATCTTTTATACCACAATATATGAAACCCAAATTCAAGGATATTTGTGACAGCCCAAGATTTTATGAGATGTATTCTTTTTAATTTATTTGATGCCTTGTGTTGTAGGGTAAACCAAGATTATCTTTCACTATATGCAACACCGTATTAGCTTGTAGTATACACAACACTATTTTTGGATCGCGTCATACAAATTTTCTAGTTCTTTTGATCGATGTTATTCTACGCAACATTAAGTGTATATATATATATTCAATGTATAAATTTAATATGGTTGGATTCTATTATAAACAACAACAAAGGAATCTTTCACTACACACAACCCTGACTTGGCTTGCTTTACATGCAATCATGACCTTCCACGATAACATGTGTTGTACGCAATACCGAGTTCCACTAAACAACGATATGTTATTAAAATATTATATAAACTAGCCATTATGAATAGTAATAACCACTTTTTAATATTTTATAAAATTTATCTTTAAAAATGGTCTTCATATTTGGATTCAGAATATCAAAATTATCCTAGGGTGAATTTTTGTTTTTTTTCAGAAAACTTTCAATTTTTGATGTATAGTGAAAACACTATGTTACTATTTAAAAACCAAATTTTTATTTAAATAATTATTTATTTTATTTATATATATTTTAGGTAAAAATTGATAAATAATACCTATATAATATTAATTTAATTCATTGGTGTCATTTTATAATAATTTTAGATATATAAAAATTTTATTGAACTTTTGACCATCTTTTACCAACCTCCTAGGAGAAATTGTAAATTTACATAAAACGTAATTTTACCACATCTGTGAGTAGAATTTCAAAAATATGAGAGACACGGTTGATATCAGTAAGTAAAATGTCGTTCAATAAGATAAAAATAATTTTTGGTGAATAATAACTTTTTACTTTTATTTACCACGGTTACAAGTAAATAGTGTACTTTAGGGTAAAAATGATATTACAATTACCCTAAAACATGCCCTAACTCTATTGGATAAGTGTAATTAATCCGAAAACAACCTTAGGAGAAAAAATATTACCCATTAGGTCCACTTGGATTAGATTAGGTCATTTATTATTATTTTATTTAGGGAAAAGTTAAAATACTTAAAATAAATGTTGAATAACTAAAACATTTTTAATATAGGGTTATACATAAGATAAATTCAACTATAAATATTCATTATAAATATAAAATTAATTTCTACATAATGGTATTTTATTTATAATTTTTAGACATAAATAATTTATTTTATTTGTGACACAATTATGATGTAGTAATTACCTTATTAATGAAATATTAAAATAATTGATGCTATAAATACCCATATAAATGTAATTTTATACTTTTTCTGAATTACACTAATTTTATAGGTAAATATGACATTTTAGTATGGATTTAATTAACTCTTTTTGAACAAATCATGCTGTTATGATTTTCAAAAAAATTATGTACCAAATAGTACAAAAATTGACATAAAATAGTTTTTAAAACAAATATTATATTATTAATTGTTATTTTATTCCTAAAAATCTAAGGATTAGCCAAATGACATAGATAATGATATATATATTAATAATGAAATTCTTGGTGTTCGTTTTTTCTTGTCATTGTAAGTTTATTAACCATATAGTTTCAGAAAACAAAAAGACACGGTAAAAGTTAAATTATTTAACTTAGAGTTAAATATAAATGATTAGGAAAAAATAGTAACCTAAACTTTTCTAAAACCTATTGTTTTAGAGGATTTGAACCCATACCAACCTTAGATTTTAAATAAATCAATTTGGAACTATTAAAAACCAAATATGACTTTATTATAAAATAATATTTTAAGTTTTCTAAGTTTCCCCTCTCCTCCCTTATAAAAAGGGAACCCCTTCCCTCTTCTCTTCACACCACTTTGAGTCTTGAATCTAGAACAAACCCTGACAATTACTCCTCAAAACCTTATAGTTATATTATAGGGGTTCTTTAATTCTCAAAATACCAAATCTAGTTCTCTGAGAAGAAGTTTAAAGGAGGTGCGTCGAGGAAGAGGTCATCTATTATACCGATTCTTCCTTATTTTCATTCTTCTTAAACTTCTTATTTATAGTTATTTCATTATAAAATAATAAAATCAGTATCACTAATATACTGATATGTTATTATAAATATTAAACAACCCCATTTCACCTTCTATCCAACCTACGGAAAATGAAGTCACCGCGCGTGCGTACGTACGGAATATCGTCTCCATGCCGTGGTGTAATCTGTTTTTCCACCACCACCATACTTGGATGGGTATAATGGTGTGAAGAATAAATATATATAGTTATTATAACATCATAATGATTCTATGGTATTATATCATCCACTCCAATTCAATTCAAAAATTATGGGAACGATATCTTCACTCGTGTGTACATACGGATTATCGTCTCCACGACGTGATGAGATTCATTCTCCATGTTAACAATTCAAGAATGATTATAAAGTATATATAATAAGTAATCATGAAATATATGACATAATAATTCTACTGGATTTATGTATATATATATATATGTATGTAATCTACTTAATTCCATTCATGTTAATAAGGAAAGGAAAATAGTGTTCATGCGTACGTACGACCCACCGTCTCCATTAATGGTGCATTTCATTTCATTTATCTATCTATAATATATATATACTGAATATATATATGATATATAAATCATTATTTATATTCTGGAAGTAAGAAAATAAAGATATAAGTAATAATAATATCACGAACAACAAGTCCAAACACGTACAATAAATAAAACAATTTCACCCAAAACACTGCTTTAACATGGAATTTACAAAAGAACGGGTAATATAAAGTCATAAGTGAACCATATATGATATCATAACAACGAATATGATTCTATAATACATCAATGAAATTATTTATATCATTATATAGGAGGTTCGGATACGTACAGAGCATATCAGACCTAAGGTAAGGGATAATTTTGCAATTTCATTTTTATCTGAGATTGCTTATTCGTAAGTATTTACTGGGGTTATATTTCTCATCCATGTCCATAAAAATGTATTCACAAAGTTTTTTATTCCATTTATGTTTAAATTCATTTTTACCCATCTTTACTTTTACTTTGTGTTGTGTAAGTAATCTTTCTTTTGTTTACCATATGTGGTACTTTTTGACTTTTCCTTTAAAAGTACGAGGAGAATGTTTTTTTAACTTATATAGAATGAACATATTTTTATGGTTTTATAATGCCTTATTTTCATGAATATTAATCTACATGATTTCATGAATATTTTCAACATAATCCTTTTCTTTTAAAATTCCATGTCATTTTGTGAAAATAAAATTATTTTGAATAAGAAAGCATATTTTCCTCAAAAATTCATTTTAAGTGTTTTATCAAAAAAAAATTCCATCTAAGATGACATTATTTCATATGTGTATGTTTCAATTATAATGTCTCTATGATTTACATGGTTTTACTTTTCTTATGATGAAATGAAATTTATTTGTTTTATATGTATTATGTTATGGTGGGATGATGTTTATGAAACCCATTTTATTCTATGGGTTATGATAAATGATTTATGATTATGTTGTGGCACAAGTAAGAATGATTTCATTATGAGATGGGTGGAACCTATATCTCCCTCCAATGAATTTGTTAAAGATTTATATCTCATGAGATAGACATGGCTGGAACGGTAAGTTAATCCAGTTCAGTGATACAGGACTGGAATGAGAAGTGAACTCGATTCAGAAAGGGACTTTGTCCACATAGATGGTCTTGGCAGCAATGGCTTGGATACTATTGAAATCATATCATGTGATTAATGTTTTACCACAATTACAGGTTTTATTTACAAGCTATTTTATCATGATTTATTTTCCATTATGATCTATGCCTTACGTACTGTCATGTTTTATATCATTGCTCAAGATTTCGATGATTATGCATTATGTTCATGTATTCTGGTACAAATGTATATGGTTTGTTTTATTTTCTCCATGATTACCCTTACTGAGAATTTGAGCTCACCCTTTATATGTTTTATTTTCCCTAGGATATAAAAAATGGTTTTAGGTAAGAAAACAAAAGTGGAAGATCTTTATAGGAGATGTTGAAGATCTTTCACCACGATTAGAAGATTATGTTCCGAGTTTCCAAAGACACTAAACTATTATGGTCCTTGGGTGTTTTTTTTTGTTATGTATTAAGTATCATGCAATAGTAATGTAATATCCATGTACATAAAGATTTTGGTCTCTACAGTTGGTATCAATGTGAGGTTTGGTTTAGTCAACCTTTGGAAACTAGGATACGAAAACTTTAATGACATCCCTAGATATATTTATAAGGTATGTCTAGGTATTTCTCTAAGGTTAAGTATAAGTATAGATTATAGTCCTAGAATTATGGAAACAACATTAGAGTTAAACCTAAGATGTTAGATATTGAAGGTACTCCCCCTTGATTATGATTTTTTCCTTTCACACTATTCTTTTTGGGTTTTAGAAAATTGCTGGAAACATGAAGATTCACGATAATGGAGGATATGATGGATAGTGGAATGATATTTTTCATGAGAAACCAAATGAAACAGGATTTGGAATTCTGAAAATCGTTATTATGCCTAATTAAAAATCTCATAATATGATCAATAATTTCAACATTGGTAAGTTTCCCGACTCAGCTAATAAGAGAAAGATGGATTTTCATGATAATCATAGAGGAAAGAAAGTTCAATTTCCCTCATGTAAATAATGTGGGAAGATGCATCAGGGAGAATGTTTCAAAGGAATTGGAAGATGATTTGGGAGTGGAAAAGAAGGACACAAATCCAGTAAGTTCAAAGGAAAAGGTTCAATTAACTCCATGGACATGATAATGGTATTGCTACGACATCAACAATGATTAAATGTTTACAATGTGGAATGTATGGGAATTATGAAAAAAAATATCCTAAGGGAAAGTCTCATGAAGATAATCAGCATGGTCATATGGGTAGTATTTATGTTGATGATGATGCAGAGAGTACAAATGTTATCTGTGAAGAAAGAATTGTTGAATCTCGGTCAATGTTTTAAGAAGGTTGTGGAATGATTTATGTTTATCAAGAGTTATGTTGTATAGGTAATGGTACTATGGAATAAAGAGACATCTAAAGATTGTTACACTATTGTTTTTTCTAAAGCATTTGACAATATATGTTGAATGGTACCAGTAACCATGAAAGGTTATTCAGATATTTTTGGAAAGTAGATGATATGCGCATAATGAAGGGATAAGGAGATAATGAGATTTTGGATAGTATTAATGAGCTCATGACTGATATAAGGACTAAGTGATATCATGGTTTGAGTATATAGAATTTAAGGGATTTTTGTATGTGGAAAGAGTTACCTTTTGAAGAAATTCATGTTTTAACTAAGGTTCTATGGTAATTCATGTTGCAAGAGAATACAAGATTAAGGTATTCACATGTTGGGAATATGATCTACAAGATATATCTTATGATATATGGGGGATAAATGATAGTATTCACGTGCTTGTTATGTGACCTTTCAAGTAATAGTTTTCATTATATTTTGAGATTGGACAGATGTATTTTCGATAAACCTAAAGATTAGAATGGATTATGTTGGACATCAGATAGTATCATTTAATGATAGAACTTGTTTTTTTTAATATTATTACAGAAATGTTATAATAACGTAGCTTTGGAAGAAAGGGACAACCTACAGGACACGCAACAACCTGTCGCATCAGACAAGGTTGTGGCAAATGAACCCACAACCGAAGTGAGACATGCCTTTATCGCCTACCTCTAGCCTACATGAAGTCCAAGGTTAGTAGAAATTAGTTTTATATTATTTAGTGATATGATAGATGATGTATATTTTATTTTTAGGAACCATATACGATTAATCTCAACGTAGATGGACTTATGTATATAATTATTGCTAAATTTATGTTTGAGACATATGGAATGACCTATCATTCTATTGCATGATCTGCTAACACTTCTTAGAAGACAAATTCAATTTCATTTCTTTAATAGATGAAGTGGCAATTGTTCGAGGAACGACCAACGGTGATATTGTACGGAAATCAAGAAAGTATTTCTTCTAATTCCAAATTTTTTCAACATTATGAAAATGATCTTGGAAACCAAAATTGTTGTCCTATTTCCCTCATATCTGATGAATCAAATGGTACCTTAGATCATAAAAAATTCATGGCTTTGTGATTGTTGATATTTTCATAGCCATGTTATCTTCCACTCTCCATCAGAAACTTGATGGTTATATTTCTCTTCCATATACATATTTTTACCTATGTTCTCTTATGTGGAAACCCAATGATTAGTTAATAAGGGTAACCATTACGTTTAATAATTTATTTTTCAATGTTAAGTTTTGGTATTCCTTTTTAAGATGTGGGTTTCTATTGAAAAAACATTCAAGTAGTAAACAATTTATAACCTTGATGATTTTTGAGGGAAAAATTCATTTTATGGGGGGTAGAATGTAACAACCCGATATTTTATGAGAAATATTCTTTTTAATTTATTTTATATCTTGTGTTGTATGCTAAACCAAGATTATCTTGCACTATACGCAACACTGTATTAGCTTGCAGTATATGAAACACTATTCTTGGATCGTGTTACACAAAATTTCAAGTTCGTTTGATAGAAGTTATTCTACGTAACATTGAATGTATATATATATTTAAAGTATAAATGTAATGCGGTTAGATTCTATTATACACAACAACAAAGGAATCTTGCACTACACGCAACCCTAAATTGGCTTTCTTTACACGTAATTGTGACCTTCCACAATAGCGTGTGTTGTATGCAATACCGAGTTTCACTAAACAACGATATGTTATTAAAATAATATATAAAATAGTCGTTATGAATAGTAATACCCACTTTTTAAAATATTATAAATTTTATCTTTCAAAATGGACTTCATTTTTGGATTCATAATATCTAAATTAGCCTAGGGTGAATTTTTGGTATTTTTTCTGAAAACGTTCAATTTCTTATGAATAGGGAAAACACTATGTTACTATTTAAAACCCAGATTTTTATTTAAATAATTATTTATTTTAATTATAATTATTTTAGATCAAAATAGATAAATTATACCTATATATGTTCAATGTAATTCATTAGAGTCATTTTATAATAATTTTAGATATATAAAAATTATATTGAACTTTTGAACGTCTTTTATCCACCTCCTAGGAAAATTTGTAAATTCACATAAAAATTAATTTTACCAATTCTGTGAGTGTAATTTAAAAAATCAGAGAGAAATGGTTGATATCAGTAATTAAAATGTGTTTCAATAAGATAAAAATAATTTTTGCTAAATAGTAACTTTTTGCTTTTATTTAACACGGTTAAAAGTAAATAGAGTAATTAAGGGTAAAAATGATATTACTATTACCCTAAAACATGTCCTAATTCTATTGGATAACTATAATTAGACCAAAAACAACCATAGGAATAAAATAGTACCTGTTAAGTCTACTTGGATTAGATTAGGACATTTATTATTATTTTATTAAAAGAAGAGTTAAAATAGATAAAATGAAAGATTAATAACTAAAAAAAATTAATATAGGGTTATAGATAAGATAAATTCGACTATAAATATTTATTAGAAAGATAAAAAGATTTCATACATAATGGTATTTTATTTATAATTTTTAGACATTAAATAATTTAATTTATTAATGACACGATTATGATCCAGTAATTACGTTATTAATGATATATTAACATAACTGATGTTATAAATACCCAAATAAATGTAATTTTATACTTTTTATGAATTAAACTAATTTTATTGGTTAATATTACATGTTAGTATTTATATTTTTATCGTTTTTAGAACTAATCATGCAGTTATGATTTTCAAAAAAATAATGTACGAAAAAGTGTCAAAATTGACATAAAATAGTTTTTAAAACAAATATTGTATTATTAATTGTAATTTTATTCTTAAAAATATAATATTCGACCAAATGACTTAGATAAAGATATATATATTAATATTGAACCACTTGGGGTTCGTTTGGCTTGTTATAGTAGGTTTATTAACCATATAGTTTATCAAAACAAAAAGACACGGTAAAAGTTAAATTATTTAACTTAGAGTTAAATCTAAATTATGATGATAAAATAGTAACCTAAACTTGTATAAAACCTATTGGTTGAAATTATTTCAATCCATAACCACCTTATATTTTATTTAAATCAATTTTGAGCTATTAATAACCGAACAATACATTATTATAAAATAATATTTTACGTTTTCCTAAGGTGACCCTCTCCTCCCTTATAAAAAGGGCACCCCTTCCCTCTTCTCTTCACACCCCTTTGAGACTTGAATCTCAGCCAACCCCTGCCAATTATTCTTCTAAACCTCTATAGTTATATCATATAGGTTTTATTATTCTCAAAAGACCAACTCTAGTGCCCTAAGAAGATGTTTGAACGAGGTGCGTCGAGGAAGAGGTAATCTCTTCTACTGATTCTTTCATGTTTTCTTTCTTCTTCAACATCTTATTATTTAGTTGTTTCATTGTAAAGTATTAACATAAGTATCACAGATATACTGATATGTTATTATAAATATGATACAACCCTATTTCACCATCTATCAATCCTACAGAAAATGAAATCACCGCGCGTGCGTACGTACAGAATACCGTCTCCACGCCGGGGTTTAATCTGTTTTTCCACCACCACCATACTTGGATGGGTATAATGGTGTAAATAATAACTATATATAGTTAATATAACATCATAATGATTCTCTGATATTATATCATCCACTCCAATTCAATTCCATAATTATGGGAACGATATCATCGCTCGTGCGTACGTACAGATTACTGTCACCACGACATGATTAGATTCACTCTCCATGTTAACAATTCAAGAATAATTATAAAGTAAATATAATAAGTAATAATGATATATATGACATAATAATTCTACTGGATTTATGTATATATATATATGTGTGTGTATTTCATCTACTTAATTCCATTCAAGTCAATAAGGAAAGGAAAACAGCATTCATGCGTACGTACGACCTACCGCCTCCATGAACGGTGTATTTCATTTCATTTATCTATCTATTATATATATATGTGTACTGAATATATATATGATATATAAATCATGATTTTACATTCTTTAAGTAATTATATTAAGATATAAGTAACAATAATATCAATAACAACAAGTCCATAAACGTATGATAAATAAAACGATTTTACCCAAAACGATGCTTTAACATGGAATTTACAAAAGAACGGGGAATATAAAGTCATAAGTGAACTATATATGATATCAAAACAATAAATATGATTCTATAATACATCAATGAATTTATTTAAATCATTTACAGGATGTTCGGATACGTACGAAGCATATCGGACCTACGGTAAGGGATAATGTTTGCAATCTCATTTTTATCTGAGATTGTTTATTCGTACGTATTTACTGGGGTTATATTTTTCATTCATGTACATAAAAATGATTTCATAAAGTGTTTTATTAGATGTATGTTTAATGTAATTTTTAACCATCTTGACTTTTACTTTGTGTTATGGATGGAATCTTGCTTTTGTTTACCAAACGTGGTACTTTTTGACTTTTCTATTAAAAGTACGAGGAGAATGTTTTCTTTAACTTATATGGCATGAACGGATTTTTACAGTTTTATAATGCCTTATATTCATGAAACTTAATCTACAATACTTCAGGACTATTTTCAACAAAATACTTTTCTTTTAAAATTTCATGGCATTTTGTGAAAAAAATGATTTTGAATAAGAATGGATATTTTCCTCAAGAATTCAATTCAAGTGTTTTATCAAAACCATTTTCCATCTAAGATGACATTATTTCATATGTGTATGTTTCAAGTATAATGTCTCTATTATTTACATGGTTTCACTTTTCTTATGATGAAATGATATCCATTTGTTTTATATGGATTATGTTATGATGGGATGATGTTTACGAAACCCATTTTATTCTTTGGGTTATGATGAATGATTTATGCTTATATTGTGGCACAAGTAAGAATGATTTAATTATGAGATGGGAGGGACCTATATCTCCCTCCAATGCATTGGGTAAAGATTTATATCTCATGAGATAGACATGGCTGGAATGGTAAGTTAATCTGGTTCAGTGATACATGACTGGAACGAGGAGTTAACTCGATTCAGAAAGGGACTTTGTCCACTAATATGGTCTTGGCTGCAATGCCTTGGCTCCTATGGAAATCATATCATGTTATTAATGTTTTACCACAATTAAAAGTTTTATTTCCAAGCTATTTTATCATGATTTATGTTCCATTATGATCTATTTCTTGCGCACTGCCATGTTTTATGTCATTTCTCAAGATTTTGATGTTTAAACATTATGTTCATGTTTTTATGTTCAAATGTATATTGTTTGTTTTATTTTCTCCATTCTTACCCTTACCGTGCATTTGAGCACACCCTTAATTTGTTTTTTCCCCATGATATAAAGAAAGGTTTTAGGTAAGAAAAAAAAGGTGAAAATCATTATGGGATATGTTGAAGAAATTTCACCACGATTAGAAGATTATGTTATGACTTTCCAAATACCCTAAACTATTACGGTCCTTTGGTGTTTGTTTCTATTATGTATTAAGTATTCCGAAAACGTAATGTAATGTCTATGTACGTGAGGATTTGGGTCTCTATAGTTGGTATCAAAGGGAGGTTCATTTTAGTCATACTTTGGAATCTAGGATGCGAAAACATTAGTGAGATCCCTAGAGATATTTATCACGTATGTCTAGAGATGTTCCTCAGGGTATGTATAAGTATGGGTTATAATCCTAGAATTACAGAAATGATATTATAATTAATCCTAAGATGTTACATATTGAAGGTACTCCCCCTTGATTTTGATTTTTCCCCCCAGACTATACTTTTTGGGTTTTAGAACATGGCTGGAATCATAAAGATTCACGATAATAGAGGATATGATAGACAATGGAATGATATTCTTCATGAGTAACCAAATGAAATAGGATTTGGAAGTCCAAAAATCATTATTATTCCTAATCAACAATCTCATAATATGACCAATAATCTCAATATTGGTAAGTTTCCCAACTCAACTAATAAGAGAACAATTGAGATTCATGATGATCATAGAGGAAAAAATGTTGAATTTTACACATGTAAATCATGTGGGATGATGCATCAGGGAGAATGTTTCAAAGGAACTGGAAGATGACTTTGGTGTGGAAAAGAAGGACAAAAATCCAGTAAGTGCAATGGATAAGGTTCAGTTAACACCATGTAGAAGGATAATGTTATTTCTATGACATCAACAATGATTAAATGTTTTCAATGTGGAATGTATGTGCATTATACAAACAAATTTCCTAAGGGAATGTCTCATGAAGATAATCAGCATGGTCGTATGGGTAGTATTTATGTAGATGATGATGCAGAGACTACAAATGTTATGTGAGGTGAAATAATTGTTGAATACCGTTCAATGGTTTAAGAAGTTTGTGGAATGATTTATGTTTTTCAAGAGTTATGTTGTATAGGTAATGGTACTATGGAATAAAGACACATCTAAGGATTGTTACACTTTTTTGTTCCTAAAGTATTTGAAAGTATATGTTGAATGGTACCGGTAACCATGAAAGGTTATTTCGATATTTTTGGAAATTATATTATATGCGCATAATGAAGGGATAAAAAGATAATGAGATTTTTCATAGTATTAATGAGACCATGAATGATATAAGGACTAAGTGATGTCTTGATTTTAGTATATATAATTTTTGAGATTTTGGTACGTGGAAGGAGTTACCTTTTGTAAGAATTCATGTTTTCACTAAGGTTGTATGGTAATTCATGTTGCAAGAGAATACTAGGTTAAGGTATTCATATGTTTGGAATACGATCAACAAGATATATCTTATGATATATGGGGGATAAATGATTTTATTCATGTGCTTGTTATGTGACCTTTCAAGTAATCGTTTTCTTTATACTATGAGATTGGACAGATGTATTTTGAATAATCCTAGAGATTGGAATGGATTATGTTGGACATTAGATAGTATTATTTAAGGATAGAACTTGTTTTTTATATTATTGCAGGAATGTTATAATAATGTAGCTTTGGAAAAAGGGACAACCTGCAGGACGCGTTACAACCTGCCGCGTCAGACAAGGTTGCAGGAATCGAACCCAGAACTAAAGTAAGACAGAAATTTACCACCTACCACTGGACTATAGGATGTCCCAGGTTAGTAGAAATTAGTTTTAAATTATTAAGTGGTATGATAGACAAAGTATAAGTTCATTTTAGGAACCATATATTTTTAATCTCACCGTAGATGGACTGATGTATATAATTATTTCTAACATTATTTTTGAGACATATGGAATTACCTATCATTCTATTTCATGATCTGCTAACACTTCGCATAAGAAAATTCAACTTCATTTCATTAAGAGATGAAGTGTAAATTGTTCAAGGAACGTCCAATGGTGAGATCTTACCAAAATCAAGAAAGTATTTCTTCTAATTCCAATTTTTTTCAACTTTAGGGAAATGACCTTGAAAACCAAAAATGTTGTCATATTGCCCTCATATCTGATGAATCAAATGGTACATTAGATCATAAATAATTCATGGCTTTGCGATTGTTGGCTTTTTTATAGCCACGTTCTCTACCACTCTCCATCAGAAACTTGATGGTTAGATTTCTATTCCATATACCTATTTTTACCTCTGTTTTCTTATGTGGAAACCCAGTGAATGTTAATTTGGGTAACCGTTACGTTTCATATTTTAGTTATCAAAGTTATTTCATGGCAGTCCTTTTTACGCTGTGGGTTTCTATTAATGAAACTTTCAAGTAGTAAACCACTTATAACCCTAATGAATTTTGAGGGTGAAATTCATTTTTAGGGGGGTAGAATGTAACACCCTGAGATTTTATGAGACGTATTATTTTTAATTTATTCGATGTCTTGTGTTTTATTCTAAACAAATATTTTCTTGCACTATACGCAACACCATATTATCTTTCAATATACGCAACACTATTCTTGGATCGTGTTACACAAAATTTCAGGTTCGTTTGATAGAAGTTGTTCTAAGTAACATTGAGTGTATATATATATATTCAATGTATAAATGAAATACGGTTGGATTATATTATATACAACAATAATGTAATCTTGTTCTACACACAACCCTGACTTGGATTGCTTTACACGCAATCGTGACCTTCCATGATAGCGCGTGTTGTACACAATACCGAGTTTCTCTAAACAATGATATGTTATTAAAATATTATATAAAATAGCCATTATGAATTTTAATACCCACTTTTTAAAGTTTTATAAATTTTATCTTTAAAAATGGACTTCATTTTTGGATTCAGAATATCGAAATTAGCATAGGGTGAATTTATGGTATTTTACTGAAAACATTCAATTTTTTATGAATAGTGAAAAATATGGGTTACTATTTAAAAACCGACTTTCTATTTAAATAATTATTTATTTTATTTAAATTTATTTTAGGTCAAAATAGATACATTATACATATATATGTTCAATATAATTCATTGGATTCATTTTATAAAAATTTTACATATATAAAAATTGTATTGAACTTTTGGCCGTCTTTTACCCACCTCCTAGGAGAATTTGAAAATTTACATAAAACTTAATTTTACCACTTCTGTGAGTGTAATTTAAAATATCCGAGAGACACGGTTGATATCAATATGTAAAATTTGGTTCAATAAGGTAAAAATAATTTTTGGTGAATAATAACTTTTTTACTTTTATTTACCACGGTTAAAAGTAAATAGGGTAATTAAGGGTAAAAATGATATTATTATTATCCTAAAACTTGTCGTAATTCTATTGGATAAGTGTAATTAGACCAAAAAACCATAGGAATAAAATATTACCCTTTAATTTCACTTGGAATATATTAGGAAATTTATTATTATTTTATTTATATAAGAGTTTAAATAGTTAAAATCAAAGTTTAATAACTAAAACATTTTTAATATAGGGTAATACATAAGATAAATTGGACTACTAATATTCATAATAATGATAAAAAGATTTCCTACATAATGGTATTTTATTTATAATTTTTAGACTTTAAATAATTTAATTTATTTATGACACAATTATGATTGTGTAATTACCTTATTAATAAAATATTAACATAATTGATGTTATAAATACCCAAATAAATGTAATTTTATACTTTTTATGAATTAAACTAATTTTATAGGTGAATATGACATTCTATTATTGATTTAATTATCTTTTTTCGAAATAATCATGTTGTTATGATTTTCAAAAAAAATCAAGTACCGAATAGTGTCAAAATGGACATAAAATAGTTTTTAAAACGAATATTATATTATTAATTCTTATTTTATTCCTAATAATACAAGGTTCATCCAAATGACATATATAAGGATATATATATTAATAATTAACCACTTAGGGGTTTGTTTTCCTTGTTATAGTATGTTTATTAACCATATTGTTTAAGAAAACAAAAAGACACGGTAAAAGTTAAATTATTTAAGTTAGAGTTAAATCGAAATGATCAGGATAAAATAGTTACCTAAGCTTGTATAAAACCTATTTCATGAAAGGATTTCAACCCATACCCACCTTATCTTTGAAATAAATAAATTTGGAGCTATTAAAAACCAAATATGACTTTGTTATTAAATAATATTATAAGTTTTCCTAAGGTGCCCCTCTCCTCCATTATGAAAAGAGAAACCCTTCCCTCTTCTCTTCACACCCCTTTGAGCCTTGAATCTCGGACAACCCCTGCTGATTACTCTTCTCAACCTCTCTAGTTATATCATAGAGGTTCTGGTATTCTCAAAAGACCAACTCTAGTACCCTAAGAAGAAGTTTAAAGGAGGTGTGTCGAGGAAGAGGTAATCTCTTCTACCGATTATCTCAAGTTTACATTCTTCTTCAACTTCATCTTCTTTAGTTGTTTCGTTATAATGTAACAATTTCAGTATCAATAATATATTGATATGTTATTATAAATATGAAACAACCCCATTTCACCTTCTATCCATCCAACGGAAAACGAAATCACCGTGTGTGTGTACGTACGAAATACCATCTCCACACCATGGTGTGATCTGTTATTCCACCACCACATTACTTGGATGGGTATAACGGTTTGAATAATAACTATATATAGTTATTATATCATCCTAATGATTCTATGATATAATATCATCCACTCCAATTCAATTCAATAATTATGGGAACGATATCATCGCTCGTGCGTACGTACGGATTACCGTCTCCACAACGCGATGAGATTCATTCTCCTTGTTAACAATTAAAGAATGATTATAAAGTATATATAATAAGTAATAATAAAATATATGACATAATAATGATACTAGATTTATTTATATATATATGTATGTCATCTACTTAATTCCCTTCAAGTCAATATGGAAAGGAAAACAACATTCATGTGTACATACGACCTACCGTCTCCATGAACGGTGTATTTAATTTCATTAATCAATCTATTATATATATATATATATGTTTGTACTGAATATATTTATTATATATAAATCATGATTTACATTTTGGAAGTTTTTAAATCAATATATAAGTAATAACAATATCAAGAACAACAAGTCCAAACACATATGATAAATAAAACGATTCGAATTTACAAAATAACGGGTAATATAAAGTCATAATTGAACCATATATGATATCATAACAATGAATATAATTCTATAATACATCAATGTAATTATTTAAATCATTATACAGAAGGTTCGGATACCTACGAAGCATATTAGACCTAAGGTAAGGGATAATTTTGCAATCTCATTTTTTTCCGAGATTGCTTTTTCATAAGTATTTACATGGTTTATATCATTCATCCATGTCCATAAAAATGTTTCCATAATGTTTTTTCTTCCATGTATGTTTAAAGTCTTTTTTACCCATATTGAATATTAATTTTTGTTATGGAAGGAATCATGCTTTTGTTTACCATAGGTGGTACTTTTTGACTTTTCTATTAAATGTATGAGGAGAATGTTTTCTTTAACTTATATGGCATGAATGGATTTTTACGGTTTTATAACGCCTTATTTTCTTGAGGCTTAATCTACAAGATTTCATGAATATTTTCAAAAAAATCCTTTTCTTTTAAAATTTCATGGTATTTTGTGAAATGAAAATGATTTTGAATAAGAAAGGATATTTTCGTCAAGAATTCATTTCAAGTGTTTTATCAAAACCATTTTTTATCTATGATGACATTATTTCATATGTGTATGTTTCAAGTATAATGTCTCTATGATTTACATGGTTTCAATTTTCTAATGATGAAATGATATCCATTTGTTTTATTTGGATTATGTTATAATGGGATGATGTTTATGAATCCCATTTTATTCTTTGGGTTATGATGAATGATTTATGATTATGTTGTGGCACAAGTAAGAATGATTTCATTATGAGATGGTTGGGACCTATATCTCTATCCAATGCATTGGGTAAAAATTTATATCTCATGAGATAGACATGGCTGGAATGGTAAGTTAATCTGATTCAGTGATATAGGACTGGAACGAGGAGTTAACTCGATTCAGAAAGAGAATTTTTCCACTAAGATGGTCTTGGTAGCAATGCCTTGGCTACTATGGAAATCATATCTTGTTATTTATGTTTTTCCACAATTACAAGTTTTATTTCTAAGATATTTTATCATGATTTATGTTCTATTAGGATCTACGCCTTACGTACTGCCATGTTTTATATCATTGCTCAAGATTTTGATGTTTAAAGATTATGTTCATGTTTTTATGTTCAATTGTATATGGTTTGTTTTATTTTATCCATACTTACCCTTAATGAGAATTTGAGCACACAATTCTTATGTTTTATTTTCCCCAGGATATAAAGAAAGATTTTAGGTAAGAATACAAAAGGGGAAGATCTTTATGGGCGATGTTAAAGATCTTTCACCACGATTAGAAGATTATGTTCTGAGTTTCCAAAGACATTAAACTATTACAGTCATTTGGTGTTTGTTTTTCTTATGTTTTAAGTATTACTCAAAAGTAATGTAATTTCCATGTACATAAAGCTTTGGGTCTCTAAAATATTTTTACATTCACGATACCTTTCACCAAAAGGGAGACCTTGTTTTCTGATGCAGTTCTAGATTTGGGTGGTTTGATTAATGTGATGTCTTACATTGTGTAATCTATATTGTATGTTGAAGAGCTTCAACCAATGATAATCTTCATGAAACATCCCAAATAGAGCATAACACCCCCATCCAGAGTGATCAAAGAGGTCCTAATAAGAGTTCATAAAATCCTCTTCCCTGTAGACTTCTACATTCTTGAGAGAAAAGATACCCAAACCCATAGACATGGTCCTCCCATACTTGGGAGGAAATTTTTAGCAATATAAAATTGGGTCTTTAATATTCATAAAAGTAAAACTTCTATGGATTTCATTAATGAAAATGTACGTTTTAATATCCTTGATTTCATGAAATTTATCATTGAAGGGCACTCCACTCTTCTTGTCTATACAGTTTAAGTTCTATCTAATGACTCACCGACACAAAATTATCTCATTAACACATAAAATGATTAATTTTCATCTAATTATCCAAATGATTAAATGTGTTTTGATTCATTTTTTGAGTGTTTTGTGGGTTCATAAAAGTGTAAATTTTGAGGATTTATTGATGAGGGTGTTCATTATGAGGTACCCATGACCATCAATGATTCTGTAAATCTCCGTTTCATAATCTATCATTCCATTGGGAATAAACCTTAGTTTATAGATAGTTTCATTGACCTCACTACCCCTTAATTACCACCTTAAATCAAAATACTAATGGAAATGGAATTAAATCCACTCCCATTAAATTTAAAATATGTCTATCTTGATGGTGTTCTCAAATTATCCGCTGTTACATCGAATAACCTATCTCCATAGTAAGAATCAAAACATCTAGATCTTTTAAGAGAGTGAAAAAATGTGATAGGATGGACATATGAGGACATTACTTAGATTATACCACCTATTTGTATGCACCATATACTTTTAGATTATGTGGGTATACTCATAAAACAATCTCAACACTTTTTCAATCCCACCCCCCAAAATGTTCTGAAAATACATGTTAGTTAAAATTTTACTACTGGGATAATTTATCCCATATCTGATAGTAAATTGGTTATACAAGTTATAATTTTACATAAAAAATAGATTAACTAGAGGGTAAAATTAAAAGTTTCAATTGGTTACAACACATGTATGAAATAGTTTTTGAATTTGTATTAGTTTTCGTTGACTGAATCAAGCCACATAAAAGGACCACTTTCCTCTATATTTCATTGACTAAATGTTGGAAACATTGGTTAGTAAGTCACATTATTGTTTTCTTGATGTCTATCTGAGTTATTTTCACATTCATTTATCACTTTATGAACATGAAAAAACAACATTTTACTATCTATTCTGCACATTTTCATACCAAAGGATTCCTTTTGGTCTCTCCAATTCTACTGGTTCATTTCTGTGTTATTTTTTCACTATATTTTCAGAGTACCTAGAGAATTACAAGGAATATTTTCTGGTTAATTTCATATTTTATGGGTCTTCCTATGATGACTATTTAACAAACCTATGTTCTATCCTATTCTATTTAATTAGGAAATATATTTTATTAAATTATTAAAAATTACATTTCATAGTTGAGAGGTGTCTGGTTTCTGGGAATGTTATTAAAATGATGTAATTCGAGAGTATAAATCAATAAATGAATTAAATTCATCCCTTATACATCCAAATTTTTTTTGAGGTGCGATCTATCATGAGCCATGAATGTTTTTACTACTGATTCATTAAATACATTAATAAAATCATAGTTCCTTTTTCTGGTTTTTTCAAAATGATTATGAATTTTTTTTATGAATAAAAATTATGATGGTGGTTTCTATTCACTAAAGAAGAGTCTCACATCACCTCCACTCTTCCAACTACCAAAGTGGGATCTCCCCTTAAAACATATGCTTTATGCCTCTAGCTTTTCAGTTGAGGAAGATCTATCTCTAAGGGTTGAGAAGTCTCATAATGTCATTATGTATGCCTCGCATACCCTTTTACTTCCCATGGAATGAAAAATGAAAAATGAAAAATATCTTATATCAACTATTTTTCCCTCGGTAAAATTTTATTCTTATATTCTTAGGTCAAAAAACATTTTTTTTACATCATGCTACCCTTTGTTTTCTCTTAATGAATCATGAAGCTAAACTGCACCTCATTCAGTGGATTCTCCCCCAAGATGTTTGTCCTTGAGACTCGAGATAAGAGATGATTGAAAAATTTGGTTTCTTACCATGTTAGTAGGATTTATCCTCCATTGGACCACCATGTGGACTCATCCATCCCTTTCTTGGGTCCCCATTGATTTTATCACTTCACAATTTCTAATAATTATGTTTGATTCAGGATGGTACATTGGGGATGACCGTTACTTATGGAGAATATTTAGTGACAAGGATGTTCCGCGGTGTGTCCCTGTACAAGAATTCGCCTATGTTTTGACCTTCATCAAAACATTAGCCTGTTAAGGCCACTTTGGATCTCTATGTATATTGCAAAAGGTCCACCACTCATGACATTATTGGATATCATTGTACAAATATGCCCATATGGTTTGTATGTCAGGACTCGATGACGATTCAAAGGGAATATCTACAAGAGGAATGAAATTCCCCAATAGCCCATGTTATTTTTTGAGATATTTGATGTAGAGGGCATTAAATTCATGAGGCCTTTTAAAAATTCAATTGGATTTGTGTAAATATTAGTATCTATTAATGATGTATCTAAATAGGTGGAAGAACGTCTACGAAGATAGATGACTCTCGAATGGTAGTGGATTTTGTGAGGACCCAGATTTTTATTAGGTTTGGTTTTCCAAGATCCACCATTAGTGATCAGGGTTCCCATTTTATCCCATTGTAATATGAAAAACCTGCTATATATGTATGTGTTTGATCATAATGACTCCTCTTCATATCACCCCAAACTAACAGTCAAGAATAGTCTAAAATCGTAAAGTTATGTTAATCCTGGATAAAATGGTAAAACCCAATAATAAATATTGGAGTTTTACATGAACAATACACTATGGACATATGGAACATCTCTTAAAACACTCATTGGAATGCCACCATACATGATTTTGTTTGGGAAGGATATTTATCCTCCTAGAATAGGAATATCATAATGAATATTATACTATTAAATATTGTAATATGGATCATTTAGAAAATATTGAGCATAGGATATTTCAGATTAATGAGTTGGATGAAAATTGGTGTGATTCTTTTGAGAACATTAGAATAAATAAAGGGAAGAAAAGGACATCCATGATGATATGATTCTCCAGCGAATTTTTTTTTCAGTGATAAGGTTCTCATCTAAATTTCTAGTTTAAATCATCACCCAAGTAAGCTTTATTTTTGATGGTTTAGTCCTTAAACCATTAATAATGTATACCCTTTGGTGCAACACAGGTCTGGCATGAGTAGAGTGGTCGGAGTGTTACTATAAATGGGTAGAGACATAAACAATTTATTGAGTATTTTAAAAAGCATCATGTGGAGGAAATCCGTGTTAAAGAAGCAACATGCCTATGACACCAACCATGTTTTATCCTTCCTTCCCACATTCTCTTTTATTATAGTGATGAAACTACATAATCTATGTGTGGGGGATGGGTTCATTCTTAGGTTAGTTAGAAACTTTTATCATCTTTATTCTTTTTCTATTTTTCAGTATTTATATAGTATTTTCAAAACCCCAACCCCCCCCCCCCATAATTTTGGGCAGGAAAAATCATGGAAAATGATGACAACTTAATAATTGAAATTATTGAAAATTTATGAGAAACTTCTATATTTCATTTTTTTTAACATTTAAAGAAATTTATGGTTGATGTGTATATTATAGCAAGAATTTTATATTTAAGTGTGGTTTTTTATAGTAAATTCTTTGTTTAACGATGATATTAATGGTTATATCATATTTAAACCTTTGAAATAATGATACCCTTTGAGTGTTTAGTTTTTGGTAAAAGAATTCACTTAATATCTCCACACATCATTACACCCAACCACGAAGTGAAAATTTTTATTAATCAATATAAGGTAAATGTATTCTAGGTCAATATTTATCACTATTCAAAAAAAAATTCCATACAATAATTCACTATCTGATCTCTTTAAATATTGTATCGGATTGACCTATATAGGTGTTTTTGTTATTCGACCATTGTACACCCTCAAATAAAAAAATTAAAAAAATACACAAAAAAACACAAAATATGGGTTGTGTATTGGAAAGTTCAAAAAACACTCTTCTTAAACCATTTATCTTGTTATAAAAATTAAAATTTCTATCATGAGTAGGTAAAATAAGGGTTGAGTGATGAGTGTGATATTCTTTCCAAGTTCAACATTGAAAATAAAATTAATAATAAATTATGGTGTTGATGAAATCTAAAACATATGTGTATATCTAGTTTGGGATCTTATGGTTTGACATCTATGAATTCTTATGTGAGTGGGTCTTGAAAATTTATTATAAATAATGTAGGGTAGGTTCAGTGGAAAAAATAATCTAAGCATAAAAATTTTAAAATAAAATATATTCATGCAATGTGGTGTGGAAAGAGTGGTGTAAAATGGTTCTCAACTAAACATGTTGAGTGTTCATGAATGTTATTGATTTTTAATTATTTTATAAATGTTTTATCATTCATATCCTTGATTTTAATTCAGATACAATTTATGAGACATATTTTTCCGTGATCATTTAGTATAACTCCTTATTGATGGTTTTTATTTGGTCACATTCCTATCATGTAAGAAATTTTCAATGTTAAATATTTGTAAATTTTTTAATATACCAAGTCAAATATCACTATTAATGTGACTTTTCCCAATAGTTAAAATATTTAGGTATGGGGGTGTGATCACACCATGATTCAGTACTTAATTGGACCCTTATACCACTATATTAAACAAAGTATGTGTTGTAAATTAAAACTATTACAATAAATTGAACTTCATTTTTGATTCAATAATTTAACTATTATCAAAGTTAAAATGGAAATTTAACATTTTTTGATGTTTTCATTGCAGTTGACGGTGATTTTGAGGGCCCAGTATGTAGTTGATGAAAAATTGTCCAAACTAAGCATGTTTCCAAGGACCCCAGTGGAATCAAATGGATACATTAACTAATCTGCGAAACCAATTTGGGTGTAAATTTATGGGATGATCCAAAATTATGTGTTACATAACTCTTTTGAAGACCCCAAATCCCACTTTATTTATTAAGTGGCACAACAAAACTTATCTATCGAAGACAAGCAAACAACATGATGTCAAATGTTCTATTTTATATTTCAGCCATATATTTATCTATTAACTTACAAATGATTAAAATCATTATATATAAATTTTAAAGTGGGGGGGGGACAAATTTTTAGTTTCCTCCAAATATAGATAATTTTATATACCCACCAAAAACCATGGGATAAGTTTTTCCTTGAAATCTGGGTTCCTAAAACCACCATCCACTTTGCCTATAAAAGAGTACCTAGGGAAACCAATTTGGAAGTTAAACTTGGAAGAAATGTTCCACTATTTTTTAGTCATTAAGCATTCCTTTACCCATTTCTAGAGGTATTTTAGGATAGGGGAATTTCTACTTCATCATGTTTTTCTTCCTCCCCTCCCATGGAGTTCTAAACTCCTAGAGATCACCTAGTGAGGAACATGTTGTAAATTCCATGTTTTTTTGTAATAAATGAAATATTTCTTTTAATTAGATTTTTTTGTGTTTTTTTTACCATAATAAATTTTTAATTAGTTATTTTATATATTGGTGTATCATCATTTACTCATATGAAAATCTGAGGGGGTTTCAATTTATGTGATGTTTCGCACACCTTTCACCACTTCTTCGTCCACCTTTCAATTAAGGTGTTTGTCTTGTTTATATTATTAAATTTCTATCTCAAAAACATTGATATGGAAAATTAATATTATTTTATGATGAAACAATGGAATAATATACAAACCTTGATAGTACATCATATTATTTATTTGTTTCTTTTGTATGTTTTGGTTATAAAGTCAAACACAAATCACCAAGTCATTGGCGGTAACCAAGGTATCATTTTGTGATTCCAACTGAACCCTAAGAGCTATCATAGTAAAAAATCAGTATAATTATGGATATAGGTTTTAAAAATACGGATTAAAATATCTATACCATTTCTTATAAAGTGATGAATGATGAGCATCATGACAATTCTCCAGGTTGATGATGCTTAATCAAATCAATTAATTTTTTATTTATTTAATTTCTAATTTATTTTTTCTTGCCTATTAAATAAAAACCCAATATTTTTTAATTTTAATTCATGTTTTCTTAAACAACCCCTTTTTATTAATGATATAGGGATTTTTTGAGAGTCAACTGAGGGTTTTTAATATACTGTAGAAATTCTAGTAAAATAAATAATTTAATTTGATGTGCTCGAAAATACGATCATTAATTTTTCTTAAAAAAATTTATCGAATGATATATTGAAATATAAAATCATTATGTGTGTTATTTTTATATATATCAAGGATCATTTTATTTCTTCTATAAATGGCCAGTTTAAGATGCTGGTAGATGAGAGGTTTCTAGCTAAGTTGAGTTCTAAAGGGCAACCTAATGTGGATGGAAAAACCTACTTGTCATGGTGTCTATAATGGCTCCTCATATGATTAAGAGGATAAACTAGAAGAACGTGTTCCAAATTATTATCAGTCATTATTTCCTTTTTCCAATCAAAAGGACCACTCATTCTGGTTCTTCTATTGTTGTTAGTTTTGGAATTCCAAAACACCTTTCTATAACACTTCGAGGGTATTCCATCACTATGGTTAGATGGGAAATATTATAGGATTATGTGGATGGTACATCAATAGAAAAAAAATATTTCCAGGCTAACTACAAATCCAGGTAGCTCATACAATCTGATCTTGTATGGTAAAAATATTATTGTTTTCTCTTCTTTCCATTTTTCCTTGTTTTTGTTTATTATTGAAATTTTTAGGCTGTTATTTTTCTTATCATAATTGTTCTTTTGGAGATTCATTGTCTCATTCATGTTTATAGATGGATTTATATTGTTGAATTTATTAATTGTAGATTAATTGAGTGTTATGCTTGTGTTTTCTTATTTGATTTATATTCATGATAGCGGTTTTTTTCATGCTTGGGAGTTACATAAATTCTTGGGAGGCCAACCATAGACATATGTTTTGTTATCACTTGAGAATGTACGGTATAACATGTCTATTTGAATGATCACACTGTTGTTGGTTGTTTTGATAGTTTGGAGATCAATTTAAAGTCCATGTTTCAATGGATCGTCATTTGTATTGAAATTATAGTTTTTTTCCCACCCTAGACATTGATATTCTGAGGGAGAACATATTATGGTTGGGGAGAATTTGGACACCTTGACTGTGAACTATATGTTAAAAATTGGGATAGTAAATTTGAAAAGCAATAATTAATAAATGTGATTTTGGAGTATATATATATATATATATATAAGAAAGAGGTATTATATAGACACAGAAGGTTCCATGAAAAACCAGTTTTAGATCCAATCAAAATGAAGAAATAAAACTAATGTAAGAACCACGACCTCTCCCTACATCTAATCATAACATGTCATCCACAAACTCTCTGTATAACTATTAGATTTGTAACAATACATTGATGAGTCATATAACCAACATGTCCCATTTACCATAGTCATATTTTCTTTCAAAAGATTCAGACCACAAAGGGTCATATCTAAGGTATATAAGACCAAGTAATCCTCATCATGTCAAAGGATAATCATGATGGAAAATTTATTATCCTTTAGTTGGTTTCAAATGAGCCTATCTACTCACCATGTCCATTGAAATCTCATGAAAAATCGTATCTAAGGGGTATCCAGAACCAAGGCATCCCATGAAATCAATACCCATGGAGAAAACTAAATATTGGTCATCCAATACCATGTTCAAAACCAATTAGACAAAAATTTATGGTGTCTAATGGAATCGAAGTCCACTATTTTCCAACCAATTAATACACTACCATTTATTTCATCAAATTTAATACATAAATTAATAAAAATTCAATTCATGTAGTATAGACACTCATATATCATTTCTCATTTAAGCTACAAATTATTTTACCCACTCATACGACATATTGAAATTCAACAATTGGACAATTCATCCTCTTGTATCATTAGGAAAAAGAGGAATAACATATCCATATTAAGAAATTAAATTCCATTAAATTATAATTGGGCTTCTACTAAGTTTAAAATTAGTAAAACTCACCCATTGGGTGGTTTAATAAAATGATAAGGCAAGGGAACACCCCATGGGTGCCCTTAGATGGGACAATAACCTCCAAAACATCTCAAGAAACATAATGTATTCCCAAAAAGATCTAGTTCCATTTAATTAAATTCATCATTTCACTTTCATGTCCATTTTATAATGTCTTACTTGAGGATCAACAAAAAATAGCCTATTAAAGAAATAAATTAAATTGGAAAAGTATACACTACCTACTATAGTTTGGTAGAAGAGTTATCATCCAGTATCACCTCCTTATTCGACTTAGATCGAGAGAGAAATGATGAATGGAAAATGAACATGAATATAGGTTAAATTATATTTCACCTAAATAACTAATTCAATCCAATGTTAATTGACAAACAACCAAAAATTATTTTATATCCTACCGATGCATATCAAAGAGGACTGACAGTGCTTGATTACGAGTTCAGATGGAGGAGAGGAATCAAAAAATAAAATTCCTCCTTCAAAGGAGCCCTCAGGAGCCAAGATCATCCAGTTGATAAATAATAGTAAAATTATGTTGAATTAATAGATTATTTAGGAGATCTTTTATAATTTATGAAGAATTCCTAGGTCAAGAGGTTGGAAAATCCATGAACCAATCATGCATCTTTTTCTATTGGAAAGGGTAACTCGGCATGGTTTTTACACATGGTATGAATCACCATGCACAAACTCTGTCTCATCCCACTATAAAAAATTGGAAACATTCATGTATGGTAGTGTTACCCAAATTTCATTTTTTTAACTATGCATCAAGTAGGACTCCAATTTCAATCCTCAAAATGTTAGAAGTAATTATGATTACTTTACTTAATGGTTTTTCTTAAAAATGTTTCATTCCTTTTCACCCCAAATATTGGGTTCTGATCTTTGAACCATCCTTTGACACCCACATTACCTCCATGACATCAAAGTAAGATTATATTAGGCAGCACTGAATCATTCAAACTGAAAAAAGTATTTCCACCTTATATGAAAACCTCAATTCTTAAAATCTTCCCCCCTTAAAGATATTTGACCCTAAATTTTCCTCCCATGGGTGGTCATGATTTTTCTAACAATAAGTATTCACACTGAGCAGATACATCATCTTCCAACTCCTATATCACATCATGTAAATGTCTATGCTTCCATAGACCCCATACCAATGGAACTGACCAACATTAATGAAAATTCACTATCCTTGCAATGTTATGAATTGGATTCTTCTCAAATGATGCATCAATGTGTAACTCCACCTCCTCAAGATGAGGAACATGTGATGAGTCTCAGTGGTAGTGGTATATCTATGATACATGAAATAATTCATGCATTTAGTGATACCTATAAGGAAACTACAATTGATAGGCTACTAGATTGACTCTCTCCAGAATCTTGAATGGCCTGACATATCAATGTGAAAGCACACCCTATCTCTTGATCCCTATATGTTCCAACCTCAATGAGACACATAAAAATACATGATCCTCAACCTCAAACTCTGGATGTAGTCTGCAGTGATCGTCTTAATTTTCCTTTTGAGAGTGTTTCATAGCTATCCATTTACAATTCAACTATACCTACACAGAAGTCTCATTCAAGAGACATAGTCCCAGTAAAACTACCTCACCTACCTCTAACTATCAAAGGGGTTATCGACATGGACTACCATACAAATTCTCATGAAGAACCAAATAATTAATCACTTGATATCTATTATTTTAGGAAAAATCATCTAGGTGATTATTCAATTCCTTGGAGCCACCAAAATTCAAGACGCATGCTCACAGCATGTACTCAAATACTAATATGGTATGCTATGAATGTCCATCATTCTGAGGCTAGTATGTTTCTCTCAGTAGAAAATTTATACTAATATCCCTTGGAAAAGTAGGCTAGAAGTGATATGTAAATCGTTATTTCACAATTTGAAATGATAATTCCCATGTCCTCATGATGTCTTAATATCTCATGGATATAAAACTTCACAAGATCATCAACACTGGATGTTTACTTTAATAGTAATAAATGTGACACCATCGTGAGACTTTTAACAACATCTCACGTAACTTCACCGTCGTAAGGCAACCTCAGTAAAGTGTTCATAAAGTCTATCATAATTTCACCCCATTCCCACTATATAATGGGTAGGTATAGTATATTTTCATCTGGTCGTGGATGTTCAACCTTCACATTTTGATATATAGAGCAGCACATAACAAAACCAGTTACCTCACACTTGATATGCCACAACAACTATTGATGGTGTAATTCAAGATACATTATGGTGGCACTACGTTTCACTTCCCAAACTGAGGCATAAAACTCCCACATCAAATATTCGTGTATATCCACTAGAACCATAACATTTCAATGGATATTTACAATCACATTCCAACTTATGGTCCAACTATTAGGTCGGGCATCTCCTACCATGCTCTCCTGTAGAACTAGGACCTCAAAATATGATAGTTGTCTCATCTTTACACTATCCAATATGATATATTTCTTCACTAAGGATGATATATAAGTCTTTACATAACATCCCTATACCTCTAATATCATTATATAGAAAAAATTCCCATGATTCCACTCACTAATGGTGTCTTGAACTACCAATATCTAAGTATTTATTCACATTTTATAGGCCACTATATTTATTTTTATATAAATTTAGGAAAGATATTTGTAAAAAGACTATAGGTAGTCAACAATACTATGCTTACATATATTCAGATCATGCTATGTAAATATGTACGTGAGGCTTGTGTAGTCTGTGTACATCACAAAATTCTATCACAGTAAATAATTTCTCCAAAAACATGAAGCTTGAAAAACTACAGCTAACTCAATATCGTGTGTTGGGTAGTTACTCTCATGTGGACTCATCTACTGAGACTCATATACCAGAAATCTACCCTATGTATTAGAATCACTCTAAGCCAGATACCAGATCTGTTGCAAAATAACATGTACCTTCTTCCCTTATTTGACCAAATCAAGATGGGTGATGTTGTCAATCTCCCTTGCAACTCCTAATTTTTTTTCTCATTGATATCTTACAATAGAAAATTTTCACCTTTCTTATTCAATCATATGAGAATCAATGTTAGCTGTTAGGAAGTCCTATGTAAAATCATTGTAATATTCATCTAGCCCCAAGAAAAATTATATGTAAAATACATTATTGGGTTTCTCTCAAAAAACAATAATTCTAACCTTCTATTGGTCAACTGACACTCATTTATCTGAGATAATATGACCTATGAAGTTAATATTATCTTTCTAGAAATGGATATTTTCGAGCATAGCATATAACATTTTATCTCTCAGTGTATCCAACACAAAATCAATATTTTTGTAATGGTCATTGGATAACCATTGTGATACCCTTTTTTGACGTTGTTTTTGTATTTTCAAAAAAATAAATTTTTTTTATGAATTCTTTTTATTTTTGTGGAATTGAACCCAGTCTGTCGTAAAGGTTTTAATTTTCAGACACAAGTTTCTGGACCCATGTTTTCATATTGAGTTGAATGGGACAAAGAAGAAGTCAGGAAAATTAAATTTTTTGTCAGACACTTTATCATATTTAATTAAATTGACATGACATTTAAAACAATCGAATTAAAAACAATCAGAAGAGGAATTTATTGTATTATTGAATATTTTATTTTATAAAGAAATAATGATGTCTATAAATAGTTTTGAATGAAGAATTTGATGTCCAGAGTTAGAAAGTCTTCATATTTTATAAAAAAATATCACATGATTCTTTGATGATCCAGATGTCCCCACAAATCATGAAAACACCAATGATAATTGAATTGGATGAAATGGTGGAGAGGTTTGAATAATTTCAGAGTTGTAAAGTGAAATTTCCATCTTAATGGGAATTACATCATATTGAGATGAGAAATAAACAGATATTACTGATCCTAAGGAAGAACCAAATCATAATAATATTTTCAAACTCAGATTTTCATACTCAGATTCTCATACATATTTTTTCAAACTGATATTTTCGTACTCGTATTTTCATACTCATAATATCACAATCATATTTCCATATTGAGATTTTTTACAAGTATTTTCATAACTGTAAAATCATACTGAGATATTCATACTCTTATTTTCGTACTGGGATTTTCATACTAGTAAAATCATACTGAGGTTTTTGTACTCATATTTTCATACTAGGATTTTCTTACAGTGGTTTTCATGTTGGCAAAATTGTACTCAGATTTTCATATTTATATTTTCATAGTGAAATTTTCATACTTGGATTTTCATATTGGGAAAATCATATTGAGAAAGAAATAGATCATAATGAGATGTGAATGAAAATTTTCATAATGATATGAGAGGGAAATATATCTTCATGAGTTGAAAGAGAAAAAAAATCATAATATGCTACGAAAGAAACATATCATTATGAGATTAGAACGAAAAATATTATAATGGACTGAGAAAGAAATAGGTCCTAATGAATCTGAGAAAAAATCATGCAATAATATGATAAACATATGGTTAATTTATGTTGTAACACCCCAAGAATCCATGGTATGCTTCCCTTTGAATAGTACAGTAGCGTGTGTTTTACACAACTTTGAGTTCTAACACACACAACACAACCAATCAAACTAGCTGTTATGAATAGTAATAACCACTTTTTGAAATTTTATAAATTTTATCTTTCAAAATATACTTCATTTTTGGATTCGGAATGTCAAAATTATCCTAGAGTGAAATTTTGGTGTTTTTGGAAAACATTGAATTTTTGTTGAATAGTTAAAAAACACTCAGTTATAGTTTAAAACTGATTTTTTATTTAAGTAATTATAAATTTTATTTAAATTTAATTAAGGTAAAAGTAGATACTTAATACCTATATAAGTTCAATGTAATTAATTGGAGTTAGTTTAGAATAATTTTAGATATATAAAAATTTTATTGAACTATTCACCGTCTTTTACTCACCTCTTAGGAGAATTTGGGAATTCACATAAAAATTAATTTTACCGCTAATGTGACTGGAATTTCGAAAATTATAGAGACACGGTTAATATCAAGGAGTAATATGTGGTTCAATGATATGAAAATAATTTTTGGTGAATAGTAACGTTTTACTTTTATTTACCACGGTTAAAAGTAAATAGAGTAATTAAGGGTAAAATGATATGAATATTACCCTAACACATGTCATAATTCTACTGGAAAAGTGTATCTCGACCAACAACAATCTTAGGAATAAACTATTATCATTTAGGTCATCTTAGATTAGATTAGGTCATTAATTATTATTTAATTCAAAGAAGAGTTAAAAGAGTTAAAATCAAAGTTTAATAACATAAAGTTTTTTAATATAGTGTTATACTTAAGATAAATTCGATTTTAAATATTAATTATAAATATAAAAATATTTTCGAAATAATTTTATTTTAGTTATAATTTTTAGACATTAAATAATTTATTTTATTTATGACACAATGGTGATGCAGTAATTGCCTAATTAATGAAATATTAAAATAATTGATGTTATAAATATAAAAATAAATGTAATTTGAGACTTTTTATGAATTACACTATTTTTCTAGTTAATATGGAATATTAGTATTGGTTATATAAATTCTGATCGAAGTAATAATGCTGTTATGAAATTATCAAAAACAAAATACCCAATAGTATCAAAATTGACATAAAAGATTTTTTTTAAAAAAATATTATATTATTAATTTATATTCTGTTCCTAAAAATATAAGGTTTCTCCAAAGGTCTTGTATCATGATAGGTGTATCATTAATGGACCACTTGGGGTCACTTGGATGTATATAGTATGTTTGTTAACTATATAATATAAAAATACAAAGTGACATGGTAAATGTCAGACTAATTAACTAAGAGTTAAAACTAAAAGACAAGGTTAATATAGTCACCCAAACCAGTCTAAAACCTATTTTTTGAGAGGTTCATGACCTATACCCCCCTTAACCTTTAATTAATCTACTTTGGAGCTATTATAAACCGAATATTAATTTATTATAAAATAATATTTCAAGATTTTCGAAAGGTTCCCCTCACCCCTCTCATAAAAGAGAACGCCCCCTTCTCACTAATTCAAATAATTAAAGCCTTTTGAATTGGACAAACCCTATCCAAATACTCTCTCAACTTCCCTCACTTCGACCTAGAGGACTTAGTTTGATCAGAAAGCCATCCTATGGAGCCCTTTTGATCAAATCAAAAGGATGAACCTGATTAAGAGGTAATGTTTTCACCACCATCTTTCATGTTCCTTTCTTCTTCAACTTCTTCTTTGTTTGTTATTACCATTATAAAATAATAACTATAGTATCTTATATATATTGTGATGTTATAATAAATATTTTACATCCATATTTAGTATCATATCCATCCTTTGAATGTCATGTCACCAAACGTGCGTACGTACGGCTTACCGTCTCCACGACGTGGTGTAAGTGTTATTCAATAAATTATTATTTGGATGGGTATAATAATGATGTCTAATTCATGTAAATAATAAATATAACCTGATAATTATTCTGTATATATGAAATACAATCCAATTATATATTATTTTAATATCAAAAGAATGATTTTTTCGCTCGTGCATACGTACGGACTACCGTCTCCATGAACGCGATGAGATTCATTCCCCATCGTATCCATTAAAGACTAATTCTCATTTAATGATTAATTTTTTAAGGACTTGGTATCATTATGGATATGAATAAGCTAAAAACTATCCATTACTAACTCGTCTTATGTGAAAAAACATATAAAAGAAAACGAGCAAGTTAACACCCGAAACAACGATAATACTAAGATATTATTAACAGATCAATGTTAAAAGATCATATATGATATCATACTAATGTATATAATTCATTTATAATTTAATAATTATTATTTCACCATTATACAGGAGTTTAATCTACCCTCAACCAATGAAAAGTACAATGTAAGGATTTATTTCGTAATCTCTTCATTATCCGAGGTTGTTTATACGTAATTATCTACTGGGACCTCTTTGTCATCCACATCCATGTTTCGTAAAAATGTATTTCAAATCATTCTTACTATTTTAAAAACTACAGGATAATGTTATTTTTACCCTTATTGACTATTATAACATTTTTATAAAGGAATTTTTCTGTCATTTTTAAAACAGGGTCCTTTTTATCCTTTTTGACAAAATTTAGGTAAGAATGTCTTTTTGAATTATACGGCAGGTGCAGCTATTTTCTGCCATTATAAAATCATTAAAGCTTCCCTTACAATATTATAATAATATTTTCAAGTAAATGTTTTATTTTATAGTTATGTGAATTTTAAATGATTTCAAAAAATTGATATTTCTCTCGAATAGTTTTGATTTCATATAGGTCAACATCCTTTGATGGATTTTATGCTTATTTGAAGATTATTTATTATGATACAAAACATTCATATTGTATTGAAGGTTTTGTGATATGTTTGACTGTGGATGTGTTATTTTTATACCAGTCATGTTTTATGGAGAAAGTATTGGCATTTCTTATTCTAGTTTTAATACGAATGTTTATGTTATGTTTAAACCTGTTCATATGTGGAATGCATTGGACTTAATATGTGACGGGTGGATCGCGCTATAGCTTCTCGATGCATCGGTAGGTCTTATGAGACAAACTAATGTCTTATGATAAGGCCTTGAAAAAATGTTATTTGTAGTCTTGGCACGAGGCCTTGACTAGGTGGTTATGATAGTCTGGCATTATGCATTCCATCATTATGATAGTGGTTATTGATATTGCATGTGATTATTGAACTAGTAGAATATCCATGTGAATATGTAAATGGAATTATTTTATTTTATTTATGACATATTATGCAGAAGTTCATTATTAAAAGGCATTTGTTTTAGTTTTACATTACAATAAAGGATTATGCTTATTTATGAATGTTTCCTCTATATTGGTATCCTTACTTGGCATCTGAGCTCACCCCTTTCTATGTTTTATTTTTCCCAGGATGTGAAGAAGTATTTTATGAATGAACTACAGAGATATTATGAGGGGTTATGAGTGTGGACTATGGAGACTATATTTTTTTAGTTTTCATTTTATTATGTAATGTAAACTTTATGAATGTATCTAGTGATTCCAAGGCTACTAAACTAATCGGTCTTTGGAGATTTTGATCTTTCTTGTGATCATGACAATGTTTTGTATTAATGCACCGACTCTAGGTAACTGGGGTCGGGGCCTTAATGTTGGTATCAGAGAATGTTTAGTACAAACCTTGGAAGCTAGATTTAGATAAACTCTGATTAAAGCAGTTAGATCTAAGATGGACTTTGAGGAGTAGTATAGAAGATCTTCTTAGAATTTTGGTATTGTAGAAATGTTGGGATTTTTCCAATAAATACATCGTTGTATGGATACGAGAAGGTAGAGGCAGCTCTAGCACAGATGTACCTAGGGGTAAAACCCGAAAACCCCACTTTGAGCAAGACTCGAATGGGAACTGGTGCTCGACAACGGGCCTTGTTGCACTCTTGGTTACAACACTACTAGGGGATATGCTTAGGAAAATTCTCATTTTCATTATAACCATTATGAAGGGTTTATGAGTATATACTTCCTCAAAGAAAACATTTTTATGATTATGGATTATATCCTTAAATAGTTCAATTTATGATAAGTGTTTTACAAGTATGGAATTATGTATTTTGATTCATAAAATAATCTAGTTTATGACATTGTATAGAAATGGCGCCTAGTAGAAGAAATGGAAAACAAACCAATGCATGCACTCCAGGTAGGGATTTCCCTGCTGCTCAAGATAATTATAGTGGAGATGGTGATGCAACCGGTGTTGATCAGCTAATCACCATACTTTGACAACTCACTCAGATTATGAATAATAACTTTACCGGTATGGAACACCGTGATCCACAACGTGTAGGATCAATGTTAGATCGCTTCATGAGGAAGCAGCCACCAACATTCAATGGGATTACAAATCCATTAGTAGCTGAGAAATGGATAAGTTCCCTAGAGAAAATATTTCAGGCTTTGGGGAGTAGTGAAAGGGAAAAAGTTGTCATGGTAGTTTATCACCTCACTGGACTTGATGATCAATGGTAGTCATTGATTCAAAACACGAAGGAAGATGATGAAGTATCAAATATGTAAGGGAGGGAGTTCAAAGAGATTTTCATAGAAAAATACATTCCTCGTGACCATCGAGAAGATAAGGAAAGGCAATTTCTATGTCTGAGATAAAAGGAGGATGAGAATGTGTCAAAGTATGAGGAAAACTTTACAAGGTTAGCAAGGTATGATGGAGATTATATACATAACCAAAGAAATAATATTGATCATTTCTTGGTGGGTTAAAAATATTTCTTCGTCGAGCATTAGTGTCACAATCCTTCTCATCGTACGAAGTTATTGTCTCGTGTGCTATCTAGACAGAAAAATAATTCTCTAAGTTTTATGACTTTAAAGTAAAGCAAGAGAATAATAGATTTTCTGATCACTATGGGAATGGAAATAAGGGGATGAAGGGAAAAGTTTAATATCCATCCTGCAGTAAATGTGGGAAGAAACACCCAGGTTCTTGCTTGAAGGGAATGGGAGTCTATTACAAGTGTGGTGAAAAAGGCCACGAAGCTCATGATTGCAAGGGGAAGAAAGAATCTACCGATGTTCAATTCTACAACTGCAGAGAGATGGGACATTTTGAAAATGAATGTCCTAAGCGTCAGGGGAACATATCTCAGAAAAGGCCAAGGGATCAAGGCCAAGTTTATGTTATCACTACTGCTAAGGTAGAAGCTCCGAAAGACGTGGTGGCAGGTAATTTAATGGTTTTCTCAAGTTTAAAAATTCATTATTTGATTCTCGATCATCACATTGTTTCATATCTTCCAAGATTTCTAAGAAAATTTGATATTTCCAATTTTATTTATAAGGGAGTTGTCAGTTAAAACTCCTAAGGGAAGTATCATTGAAAAAAAGTTTTGCGAATCAGTCCCCATTAGAGCACATAAATGTTCTTTATCCACTGATCTCATCGTCAAGCCTATGATTGAGTTTGATATAATCCTCGGTATGGATTGTCTTTCAGACCATGATGCGAAGATTTATTATAAGAAGAAGGTGGTTAAAATTTTTGATGATGATGATAAGGAACACCTTATCTTTAGAGTCGAATCGTCACCACCTAATTCTTTTCTAGATTCACACCCAGTAGCTCAAATAAATTCAATTATTATGGAGGAAGAGAATGAAATGACTATGGGTTAGGAAAGGAATGTTCATATAGTGGATGTACCAATTGTGAAATAATATATATATGTGTTTTCGAAAGATTTACCTGGACATCCTCTAGAATGAGAAGTTGACTTTTCCATTGATTTAATTACTGTTTCAAGGCCTATATAGAAGACCCCTTATTGAATGGACACTATTGAATTAGCTGAACTAAAGAAACAACTAGAGGAATTGAGTAATAAGGGATTTATTTTCCCTAGTGTTTCTCCATTTGGAGACCCTGTTCATTTTGTTAAAAAGAAAGATGGATCAATAAGGTTATGTATCGACTATAGGGAGATCAATGATATAATAATAAAGAAAAAGTATCCCCTACCTCGCTTTGTTTAATTATTTGACCAACTTCATGGAGCTCAATAATTTTCAAAGATTGACCTTCGGTTTGGATACCATCAGTTGTGTGTGAAGAAGGAAGACATTCCCAAGACATTATTTCGAACCAGGTATGGGCATTACGAGTTTACAGTAATGCCTTTTGGGCTGATTAATGCTCCCTCTATATTCATGGATCTAATGAATAGATTTTTCAAGGAATATCTAGATGAATTTGTGGTGGTATTTATTAATGATATCTTGGTATACTCCAAAAGCTACAGATATCATGAAAATCACTTGTGCATTATCCTGAAGACTCTGAGAAGACATGAATTATATGGGATGTTTAATAAGTGTGAATTTTGGATTCAGGAGATTTCTTTTCTTGGCCATATTGTCTATAATGATGAAATATCTATTGATCCTTCTAAGAACATGGCAATCGAAGAATGGCCTGCACCGATGAGAATAACTAAGGTACGCAGTTTTATTGGTTTAGCAGGTTATTATCAACGTTTTGTCCAGAATTTTTCCCGGTTGGCTAACCCATTAACAAAGCTCACACGTAAAGGGGATAAATTTGTTTGGACAAAAGAGTGTGAATAATTTTTTTGAAGAACTAAAGATATGATTAGTCAATGCTCCTATATTGACTCTACCATCAGGAAATTATAGGTTCGTTATTTATAGTGATGCATCGAAGAAAGGACTTGGTTGTGTCCTTATTAATAATGATAGGGTTATTTCCTATGCATCACAACAATTGAAAATTAATGAGAAAAACTATCCTACTCATAATCTCAAGTTAGCAGCTGTGATCTTTTCTTTGAATAAATGGAGACACTACCTCTATGGTGAAGTATGTGAGATTTTTACTGATCATAAGAGTTTGATGTTTATTTTCTCAAAAAAATAACTCAACATGAGGCAAAGGAGATGGATTGAATTACTGAAGTATTATGATTGCACGATACACTACCAACCGGGGAAGGAAAACAAGGTGGAAGATACTTTGAGTAGAAAAGATCATGGAGTTTTGAACAATATGAGAATTGAAAGGGATCAAATTTTCATGGATCTAGTGAAGATGGACATGGGAATAACCATGTAAGGTGAAACATCACTGATTTTCAAATGGTTTCCAAACCATCTTTACTAAAATGGATTAAGAGTTCTCAGGCCGATGATGAAGAATTTCAAAAGAAGAATAAAGCTGTGAATGATGGGTGATTGAGAGACTTTGTGTATGAAGATGGAATTTTGAAATTTGGGAAGAGACTTTGTGTTCCCGATATACCTGATCTAAAAAAGGAATTTTTGGACGATGATCATAGTTCCAATTTCCCTATACACCCTGGGAGAACCAAAATATATAGAGATTTGAAGGAACATTTTTGGTGGGACAACAGGAAGAGGGAGATTGCTGATTTTGTGTCAAGATGTATAGTTTTTCAACATGTGAATACTGGAAGGCAACAGCCTGGAGGAAGCATGAATCCTCTTCCCATACCTGAGTGGAAATAAGATAATATCATGATAGACTTTGTCATGGTACTACCAAATACTCCTAGAAGGAACAATGCAATATGTGTTCTTTTTGATGATCTTACCAATTCAACACATTTTATTGCAATAAGAGAAGATTTACCACTCAAATTTCTAGCAGGACTATATATTAATGAAGTTGTGAGACTTCATGGATTACCCCTATCGATTTTTTCTGATCGTGATCCCCGTTTTACTTGAAGATTCTAGAAAAGTCTTCAGAAATCCCTGAATACTGAACTTTATTTGAGCACTGCCTACCACCCTCAAATATATGGAAATTCAGAACGGACTATTCAAACCTTAGAAGACATGTTGAGATCCTACTCACCTGACTTTTAGGGTATGTGGGATCAATATTTACCTCTGGTAGGATTTTCCTATAACAATAGCTTCTATTTGAGTATTCAAATGGCACCATATGAAGCGTTATATAGAAAGAGATGTCTCACACCAACCTGTTGGGATGACGTTGGTGAAAGAAAACTTGTAGGCCTAGAACAGGTGGAGGAAGCGATAGAGAATGTGAAGGTAATCCAAAACCACATTAAAGCTCCTCAAAGTAGGCAGAAGAGATATGCTGACAACCGAAGGAAGGATTTGGAATTTCGGGTAGGAGATCATGTTTTCTTGAAGGTATCTCCATGGATGGGAGTTATACATTTCAGCAAGAAAGGTAAATTGATTCCCAAGTACATAAGACCTTTAAAAATTCTAGAACGAATTGGGGTTGTAGCATACCATTTGGCAATGCTGCTGAGTCTCTCCGAAGTTCACAATGTGATCCACGTATCACTGTTGAGAAAATACATGCCTGACCCAACACATGTACTCACTTACGAGGAAATAGAACTGGAACCCGATCTGTCTTATTGCAAAGAGCCAATTAAGATTCTTGATACAAGAGAGCAAGTGCTCAGAAACAAGATGACTTGTCTGGTAAAAGTTATACGGAGGAACCATAAGACGGAAGAGGCAACGTGGGAACCCGAGGAACTTATGATGAAGAACCACCCGAGTCTTTTCATGCAGAATTATTCTAGAAATTTCGAGGACAAAATTATTTGAAGGGAGAATGTAACACACCAAGCATCCACGGTACCCTTCCCTTTGAATAGTATATTATCATGTGTTGTACGCAACTTCGAGTTCTAACACACACACCACAACCAATAAAACTATCTGTTATGAATATTAATACCCACTTTTTAAAATTTTATAAATTTTATCATTCAAAATGGGATTCATTTTTGGATTCAGAATTTCTAAATTATCCTAGGGTGAAATTTTCGTATATTTATGAAAACTTTCAATTTTTGATGAATAGTGAAAATACAATGAGTTATAGTTTAAAACAAAATTTTTATTTAAATAATTATATATTTTATTTAAAATTAATTAAGGTAAAAATAGATACATAATACCTATATAAGTTCAATTTAATTCAATGGAGTTATTTTAGAATAATTTTAGATATATAAAAATTTTATTGAACTTTTCACCGTCTTTTACCCACCTCCTATGAGAATTTGGAAATTCACATAAAACTTAATTTTACCACTTTTGTGAGTGGAATTTTTAAAATCCGAGAGACATGGTTAATATCAAGGAGTAAAATGTGGTTCAATTAGATGAAAATAATTTTTTCTGTGTAGTAACTTTTTAGTTTTATTTACCACGGTTAAAAGTAAATAGGGTACTTAAGGGTAAAAATGATATTAATATTACCCCAAAACATGTCCTAATACTAGTCAACAAGTGTATATTTACCAAAAACAACCTTACCAATAAAATATTATCATTTAGGTCCACATGGATTAGATTAGGACATTAATTATTATTTAATTCAAAGAAGAGTTAAAACAGTTAAAATCAATGTTTAATAACTAAATTTTTTTTAATATAGGGTTATACATAAGATAAATTCGATTGTAAATATTCATTATAAATCTAAAAAGATTTCCTACATAATGGTATTTTATTTATAATTTTTAGACCTTAAATAATTTAATTTATTTATGATACAATGGTGATGCAGTAATTACCTAATTAATGAAATATTAAAATAATTAATATTATAAATATCAAAAAAATGTAATTTTAGACTTTTAATGAATTCCACTAATTTTATTGGTTAATATGACATATTATTATTGGTTATATAAATTTTTTAGAATTAATAATTCTGTTATAAAATTATCAAAAACAAAATACCCAATAGTGTCAAAATTGACATAAAATACTATTTAAAACAAATATTATGTTATTAATTGATATTATATTCCTAAAAATCTAAGGTTCGTCCAAAGGACTTTTATCACGATAGGTGTATCATTAGTGGACCACTAGGGGGTCTCACTGATGTATATAGTATTTTTCTTAACTGTATAATATAAAAATACTATGTGACATGTTAAATGCCAAACTAATTAACTAAGAGTTAAAACTAAACGATAAGGTTAGTATAGTGACCCAAACCTATCTAAACCCTATTAGTTGAGTGTTTTAGACCCATACCAACCTTAAAATTTAAATAATTCACTTTTTTGCCATTATAAACTGAATATGAATTTATTATAAATAATATTTCTATCTTTTCCAAAGGTTCCCCTCACCCCTCTTATAAAAGGGAACTCCCCCTTCTCACTAATTCACACATTCAAAGCCTTTTGGATCGGCCAACCCCTGCCCAAATACTCTCTCAACTTCCCTTACTTAGACTTAGATGCCTTATATTGATCAGAAATCCAACCTATAGAGCCCTTTTGATCAAATCGAATAGAAGAACCCGATTAAGAGATAATGTTTTCACCACCCTCTTTCAAGTTCCTTTCTTCTGCAACTTCTAATTTTTTTGTTATTCCCATTCTAAAATAATAAATCTAGTATCTTATATAGAGTAATTTTTTTACGAAAAACAATTATCTAAACTCTTCATCAATAGAATTAGAATAATATTTTATTTTATCATTTTTTACATCAAACATAACATGAAAAGATTATTCAATGATTATATTTCTTTAATTATAAACTCTATATTCATTAATATTATTAGAATATCCATGAATAATACATTATTAATTTTTTTGATTCCCAGAACATAATTATAATAGTAATAATAATATTTTTAGTTATTATTATTATTCTTCTTTTTAAAATGTAAATTTTTGTGTTTTATTTCAAATACACTATATTGAAAGAGAACCATTTAGTTCAAAAACTAAAATATTACATTGATACAAGAAATTAAAACTACTCAAGAAAACACATCACAAGACCTAATAGAATAAATAGATGACTACCAACCATGACAATAAGGTTTATGGTGTCATCGAAATCCCTTGGATCAATAGTAATAAAATTACTATATAGTATAGAAAAAAAATGAAATGAGTCAATAAAATATAGAGCATCATTATTTTGAAGCCTGAAATGATATTGGATCATTATAATACCTTCAATGGGTATTCATGAGGCTTATAATGACCGTTAATAAATACATTGGGTTTCAAGTTAACCATTTGTGTTTTTTAACCATTGGGTATCTTGATTGTTTTAAATTTCAACGGATTTAACTATTTTAAAATAAAAATTTCAGTAAAATGAAAATATGAATTTATATTAATTTTTAATAACATCGGTATTAAACATTAGTGTTTTATGTGTCTTATTATGATAAAATTTTTAAATTAAAATGGTATTGTTTAAAATATTGTTTTTATCTTAATATTGTGTATTGTGTTAATCAAGGAAGTTAAAAAGGGAAAAAACAATGTGGAAAAAATTATTTATTAATTATTTATTAATTATTTTAAATTATTAGTATTAAAAATATAGAACCATCCCTAGGAATATGGGACACCTCAACTATGTTATTGTATCCTCAAGGGGTTAACCCCATCAAGGAGGTGTCTACCCGTGCCCAAGGTGGCTCGAGCACCATAAAAAATAGATGATAAGCATTGAGGTAAGCCATGTATGGACCTATGTATGGGGACCTTTTCAAGCATGAGTAGAGGGTAGTCTAAGATCCCACAGTGCCATCCCATGTATAGGGACCCATTGTGTGTGTGGTTACATCTTTGAGAGATGGAGAAACACACTGATTCTTATAAGGCAGCCATGTGAGATCCTAACTGTATCCATTGGTATCGCGTTCGAACCCCCACTATCAAATCTCTATCATTGTCTTTTTCTCAACCCTCTAATCTGGATTCACCTGATCTAGACCATCAAAACTTTTTAAAAACCCCTCTATCATTGTATATGTCCAATCCTTCAAATTTAATCTCATCTATCCATCATTTTAAAATTATCTAATCAATTCATGATTGTTCGATCAACCTTGTGACCTCATCTAGGTCATCCGTTCCATAGCCGCAAAAATCCACTAAAAATTATGGTTATTTCTATCCTTTGGATCAGATCATGATTGATATGATCTATCGATTATTATTCCCTTCTTCTTCCTCGTGAGGCCACACCAGTACCCATCCTACCCTACAGCTGTCGGTTCCTCTTCATCCCCTCTTTCCCATGACGATACCTTTCCCCCCTCCTCATGGCTTATTCAATTAATTCCAAAGATGGTGGATATATTCAGCCAAAAATATCCATCCCTAGATCAGATCTCCTTTATGATTTTATTTTCATATTCTGTGGTGTCAATTAACCATGTTTCACATAGAATTTGTGTTAATCAACATTTTTGTTTGATTATATTTAGTTTATTCATACCAAAAATTGAAACATAGTTTTTTTAAACCTCACATTGCACACCGAGGCACCACTCAAAAATTTCCTCTTTCAAGATCTCTCCCTCTCTCAGTTCTAGAAACATCATCCCTCTCTTGATCTGAATCAAGTAAGGGAATTTTTTTTTTTTTTTGTGACCTAATATATGTACATATATATTAATATGTATCTATATATATGTGGGTATACAATACACTTTTCACAAAAATCGTATATATGAAATATTTTCACAATTTAGAATATCTATATCTAAAGTATTTTAAATTTAAGAATGGTATCTTTTTATCTAATTACATTCTTTTTTTAAACCATTATACATATATATGTATATATATATGCGTATATACACATATTTTAATTAATATTTTCAAAATATATATATATATATATGTTAAGTTTTTCTTCCCCATGAATCTTATATTTAAAAACATATGTGTTAACATGGATTTGAAAATTTATTTTTTTACGGGTGATATACATATATATGGGAATGTGTGTAATCCTACAAGAAAGTAACCCCATTTACACTAATTTATCGACTTCTTAATAGTGTGTCTTCATATGGGAGGGTTCTTGATTTAAAATATACAATGAGTTTTTTTGTATAAAACCCACATAGACTGTAAATAAATATATATATATATATATATATAGTTATATATAAATATATACATATATTAGAATTTCTGTATAAATAAATTAGATGTATTTGTTATTTATCTATTATTTAGAAATGCTATTTATCAACCTCTGAACTAATGTTTATTGATTTTAAGCTCTCATAAAAACTTTGTTTTCTCAACTTTTTGAGATAATACTTATCATTTTATGTGAAATTATGAAATAAGGTATAATTTCATGTAGGTACATGAATCTGTATCATCTACCAAGTCATCCATGGATAGGTATGGCCATCATCTACACCATACATGATAATATCAACATTATGAGATCAGGCACACATATAAACCATGTATCTAGAAATTATGATTCTTAGTTATTAAAAAGGTTTTCCAACATTGGATTCTCACATAAATGACTTTATAATCATTAAGAGTATGTGGGTGAAATTGGGACGTCATTATTATATAAAAGGAATTTAGTACTACATGAGTACTTTATAAATGTTTTGGGATAGAGATGAGAAAGTCAGACCATGGGAAACTGTTTTTTTAAATAATTCAACACTTGTGAAATATGTGAAATTTCATGGAGTAAACCCATAAGTCTATGAATTTATTGGTGGTTGTATGTATGGATTTTAGACATGGATATCCATGTACTATTAATTACCCATAGAAAATTATTAATTTCAAAGAGGAATCCCCAACGAAATTTTAACTTTTCTTAATGGTTTTCTACAGATATTTATGAACTACTATTTGTAAAATTTTCAAGAGATGTCTTAAAATTATTTTTTTATTTGTTTTGAAAAAACCCTTATTGGGAATTTTGTGCTCACCCTCTATATAATAATCAATTTTATAGGTTTACCAAACATGCATCATTGAAACTCTTTTGTGGATGCAACGTGCTGAAGAATCATTATTTTCAATTTGTATATTTATTTTTGAAATGTATGTCATGTATCTATTTTTCTAGAACCTAGACCAGAAAATGGTCCTCTATTTTATTTTATTCTGTTTATTTATTCGAAATTCATTTTTGAAATAAAAAAAGTACCCCGCATTTTTTAGTGCAGAACCTGAGTCTCAGGTTCAGGTCTTTAGAATTGGTATTAGAGGATTGGTTTATTTAATTTTTAAAAATTAGAACGAAAATACATATTTATTTAGGTATTACCATGTAAAATTAATTTCATAAACATTCTGATGGAAGGAAATTGTTAACCAACTAACATCTAGTCACTTCGTACTAAGCTACATGAGGCCATAATTGTCAAAAATTGTTCAGACACATATTGCCCTTTCGCATACCTACTTCTATCCTGCAAACACCATTACAAAGTTTCAAACAACAAAAATGTATTTTGAATCTACCAAGGATTGAATCATGTCTATCACTTTATATATTCTGCAAAACTTCTATATAATATTCATAAATTATTGTACTAGGAAGGTCTCTTTGTGTGTTTTTTCCTTTCAGATAATTATCTAGATTTGTTAAAATTCTGAGACGCTGTAGAGGATGGTGACCTCCGTGCAGCCATCATGTTCCGTGTTCTAGGATTTAGAAGATATTTGGGTTTTCTATGATATCAGACCTTTTCAAAATAAAATATTTTGATAGGTCTACACAGATCATATGCACTCTGATAACTTCAAGCTCTACACCATCAATGCCTCTTTATGGAAACACAGTTGTATCATGTGTGAGTTTAATCCTTGCTGCTCAAGATCTCTTTGGACTAAAGAAGTTGAGGAACATAATATTACCCTGGGAAATAACATGTGATCATTGATGGACTATCCACGATGGTGGGCCTGGTGATCGTATAAATTAATTTCCTTTCAATTTTTTTTAATTATTTATAAGGACCCGGCCTTAAAATATTACATAATCATGAATGAAATATATAATTCACATATTGGCTATTTTCAGGTTTAGAGTTTTAGAGAATTAGGATATAACTATTACATCTCAAAAGATTACAAAGTATACACTTATACCAAGTTTCCATAAAATAAAAACTCTTAAAAAGAAAAATGTCTAGTTCCATGTTTTAGATATCATGTCTTTACATGATCCCATCATTGACCCTATTCATCTTTAAGTCCTGTGGAGAACAATTCAAAAACATGGGATGAGAATAAAAATCCCAGTAAAGGATACACAAAGAAGGAAAACTGTTAGTTGTTCAAAACAACTAGTAAATCATGAATACATTATCAAAGTAATAATTTTCAACTTTATGAAGTAGTAAATACTCATCACTAAATAAAATATCACTACTTATCCTTTGTAACCAAAAGATTACCATAAACATATATAAAGAACACATAACATATAAAGGTAACTTTGGACATAAACATACTTAAATGGAATAACCATACGGTCGACATCCACACATATCACCGCATGGAATAACCATACTGCCGACTTCCATACCCAATTCATTGGAGGTTATAACGTAACCACCCGTCCTAGTATTCATGGCACCACCCATCATATAGTTTATCACGTAACCACCTGTCAAATGTTCAAGTACCATTATAAAATCATAATAGATAAAACAAATATAATGGAATGAAAACATTTCCACATTTAGATCACAATATATCACTTAAATATATTGACATAACAAATCCATTGCAAAAACCATTTTCAATACCAAATAGTACTAGGCAGTGGAATTTTTCGAACTCTTGTATACCAACGGTTCAAAGAACTGTTGGTATAGGTTTTCTTTCCCAACGTTTTATATAAACCATTGGAAAATACCTTTAACAACTAACTTTTCCCAACGGTTTTATGAAACTGTTGGGAAAAGTGGGGAAAAATCACTTTTCCCAATGGTTTCCTCAAACCGTTGGGAAAGATGGGGAAAAACATATTTTTACCGATGTTTTCATAAAACCATTGGGAAATATTGGGTTTTCCCAATGGTTTTTTAAAACCCTGTGGAAAAAATCCCCAAATTTTCCAAATGCAGGCAGCGGCCTCCCCACGATTTCAGAAGCCTGCCGCTCGTCTCCAGAAGCGATTCCTTGGCAGAAGCACTTCTAAATCCCCACATCATCCATCAGATTATAAACTACCAGGTTAGAATCCTTATATATTTTATCAAGGATATAGTTCCACCTCTTATAATGAATATCCTTCTATTCTCAACAATTTCGTTATTCCCAATTTTTAGGGTTTTTGTAAAATTTTATGATTTTTCCACGAATTGTCTACTCAAATCCCTATATCGGTGTATATCCAGTTAATTTTTTCATTACACATTTACATTTATAAGGGAATGGTGTCTCTTTATTGTGTTCTAATTTTAAAGATTCATAGCTTTTTTAATCTGCTTCAAATATCATAGCTTCATGTTTAAGAACTAATAATAAATTGTTTGTAATATTTATTGATATTATTTCATGAAAATCACTCCTTTCATTAAAATCATGCCAAATATGAAGATCTTGTTCATCCTAATTTTTTTACACTATGTGTATTACATAACAAGTATGTATCATTTTCTATCAAAATCTATATATATATATATATAAAATGACACACTTTTCACTTATCCTTTGCACAATAGAACATATGGAGTATCATCATGAACTTTGCCAAATAGTATGTGGTCCCTAATTAGTACTTCTTCCTTCTTCATGAAACTAATTCACAGAATGTAAAATTCTCTATATTAGTGAATATTTGTTTTTCTAATATAACTATTAGTCATTATTCCTTCGACATCATACATGTGTTATTAAATCACCTTTTTAAAACACAATGACCATTTTCATTGATTTGGGGTTCCTCAAAATACTTGGTAAAATCAGAAAAATGCATGTATTGAATCGTGTTTCTCATATGGTTTCATGGATACAAGTTCATCTTGAAAATCATGACTGCGTGGTTCAAATATCACGAGGACCATGAGATTATTATTCTTCATACAAATAAAGTTTTTTTCTACAAATATGTGTTTTTGTTTTCACTTTTGATTTGGCCGAAAGGGGAGATTTGTGGTCAATAATCATGGTTGTGGGTGGTCATTTAGGATGTAAGACAGTATGAATTAATTTTACATGATATATCCAATATTATTATTGATTTATATTCAATTTGATAATCTTTAACAAGTGATGTTATTTACTAAGTTGTTATTAATGGTTGTAATAATGAAGATATGGTATAAGGGTTCATATAGTGTGTATAAGGGTTCACATGGTGTGTATAACGGTTGACATGGTTTTAGTGAACTCACGTCATTAATTTAAGCCTTCATTCCCACTATCATGTAAGAAATTGAATGATGTAAACCCATCCTCACATGATTTCTTACCTTAGATATTTTCCACCATAGGAAATATGAGCTTTTGAATTCATCAATTAACCAGGATCATATATTCCATTTCCCCCAAGATGACTGTACTAATATAACTTTAGGGTCAACTAAATATGGTTCTCATTGTACATTGTATATTATGTGTCCTTCCTGGCCAATAATCACTTTTATGAGGGTGGGGTACTTTTCACTACCCATTCTGGCATGTGTAGATATCCATAAAAATGATAGATAAGTCACAAGTTTAATTCAGTAATATTGTTATCATTGACACACTTTGTTAAGAATTTAAAATTTAAAAATAAATGTTTTTGTCTATACTTAATGAAATTAAATATTATTACAGGTCATGAAAAACCTATTAGTTTAGAAGCCTAAAATTTATTCACCCATGGGATGCACTTGACTTGGGGAAGTAATTTGGTAATGAAAGGTCTGTCCAGGTGTCAATAATGAGTTATTGAACAAGAGTGAATGACTTGATATGCCTATAACACATGATGAGACCTGAGGCGTGTGGCTCTTATAGACCTAATGAAAATGAATATAAATAAATTTTAATTTAATTTATGAGTACTTGTTCTTTACATTATTTTAATAGTTCACTACATCCACTAGAAACTTCTTCCTTTATCGTTTAATTAAATGTATTTTCTATTAAAGTTCAATCCTATTGAATTGTTTATCAAAAAATGACTTATATAAATCTTTTTTACAGAATGGACATATTTTGGATGTATGAAACCGATCGGATCTCAAGCGATTTTCAAACTAATTTGGAGAACTTTATAGATTTTGCATTTCACAATGCATCAGATAGTGGTCGCATACACTGCCCATGTTCCAATTGTGTTGGTAGACCGTGGTTGATCCATGAAAAAGTCAGATGCCACATAACCAAAAATGGTTTTCAAGAAAACTACATTGTGTGGTATCACAGTGGGGATAAAATGAAATCTCAAATTGGTGATGATTGAAATGAAAAGACTGGAATGGATAATTTGTTAGATGTTCAGTTTCCATTTATTCGTCATCAAGAAAAAGAAAGGATTTAGACTCTAGAAGACTTCTATATGAGCACAACTGATGCATCTAGTGAAAATGATGATATTTATAGGGTGAAAAAAATAGAATGATGCTTCCATGACTCCAGTATATCGACAATGCGATAAAATGAAAAAGCTGTAATTTTTAATCCGGTAGTTTCATGGGAAAACAATGTATGGGATTTCTAAAACAACAATCGATTACATTCTTACCCTCTTGAAAGATTTACTTCCAGATGATCCAGATATTCCCTCAAACCACTATATGGCATGAAAGTTAGTTGAGGAACTTGTATTTTCACGAAAAAAAATTCACGCTGGCCCGAAATATTACAGTTTACTCTGGGAGGAAACCGCTGAATGAAATGATTGTATAAAATGTGGCACATCCCGCTGGAAGTAAAAATCTGATGGAACACCATCCTGCATTCCACAGAAAGTAATGTGGCACTTTCCATTGATCCCCAGACTCCAGAATCGTTTTATTTCTGATGACATATCAATAAAAATGAGATGGTAGGATATCGAGAGAAAGAAGACTAATGATGAGTTGGTTCATCCTGCAGATGGATTTGCATGGTAGATATTTGATGCTCGACATCCTTATTTTGTAGCTGACGTGCATAATGTGAGGCTGGGTCTTTCATGCAACAGTTTTAATTTGTCTGGGCAGATGCTTACTTCCCACAGCACATGGCCAGTTTTTATACACATTTATATTCTTCTCCAATGGTTTTGTATGAAAAAACCTTTCACTTTCATGATTATACTAATATCTAGTCCTTCTGATCTCGGAATTGATATTGATGTATACATGAAACCTTTAATAAAAGAGTTGAAATTTCTTTGGAATGTGGGTGTGTGCACATACGATGCATGTTTGAAAGACATATTTCAGTTGTGTTCTGTGCTTATGTAGACGATCAATGATTTTCCGGCTTATGCAATGATTTCTGGATGGAGCATGAAGGGAAAATGTTCATGTCCAGTTTGTATGAAGAATACACGATCCAGAAGATTGAAACATCACTGTAGTTTCAGTTTTATGGGACATCGACGATTCTTTCCAAAGGATCATCCATATAGAATGAATCGTCGAAGATTTGATAATACTATATAGACTGATGATCCACCTCAGTATATGTCTAGAACTGACGTGATTAATGAATTGAAAGATTTCATTTTTTTGTTCGGGAAGGGTCAAATGAAATCTGGAAAGAGAAATAATGTTTCCACTGAAACCTGTTACAATTACAGGAAGAAAGTATGTTTTTTGATTTTCCTTATTGGTCAACCAATTTGTTACGTCATTGCTTAGACGTAATGCATATTGAAAAGACTATATTTGAAATATTGCTTTTGGTTCTTCTAAATGTCAAGGGGATGACAAAAGATGATTTACGATCACAGCGTGACTTGGTGGATTGGGGCATCAGACCAGAATTAAATCTTGTGTGTATCAGTGAAAATAAATGGAAACATCCATGTGATTCTTATGTGATGAAACCTATGGAAAAAATAATTTCTGGAAGTATTAGAGATTATTAGAGTTCCTGATGACTATTCAAGCAACATATCTAAACGGCTCCACAGAAGAGAGTTGCAGCTAAAATCATTGAAGACTCATGATTATCATGTTCTGCTGTATGAGTTGCTTCCAATAGAAATCTGTTATCTTTTTTTCAATAATGTGATGGTGGATGTTATTTGGTGGTTCCATTTGTTTATAGATCTTTGTGCTACGAAGTCTTCCAAGTCTTTCTTGCAAAAACTGTTGGCAGATGCCCCATTAATTTTGTGTGAGTTGTAGAAAATATTTCCTCCATCATTTTTCACATGCATGCTACATCTGACTGTCCATATTCCCACTGAAATACTTCTCGGAGGACATGTTTCATTTCTTTGGATATATCCAACTGAATTAAATATTTTCACATTAATGTCTTATGTCCGAAACAGAAATCATCCTGAAGGTTCTATCGTCAATGGTTACTTGGCTCAAGAATGAATGGATTTCTTCTCGATGTATTTGTCTGATCTTACTACAAGATTGAACAGACCAATGTGAAGTGAAGAAGAACATTATGAGAAAATTGAACCAAGTTTTCCATCACTTCCTCAAACAGGAGGAATTCATGGATCATATACATTGAAGACATTAAGCCATGAAGAGCGGGAGATGTCACATCGCACAATTTTGTTCAAATGTGATTTGTTAGATGACTATATCAGGTAACTAAATTGTTTATGTATATCTTACATATATATCTGCTAAACTATTCATATTTTTTATCTACAGGGAACATAAAACAATGATAAATAGGAAGCATCGTTCTATATCTTTGAGAAGGAGAGAGACTTTTCATAGAAATGAGTTTTCTGCTTGGTTAAAATTGAAGGTATAAAAAAATTAATGATTAAAATAATTATATCAATATTTAATTAAGTCTAATAGTCATTTATATTGCAGGTATTGAGTTTGTCTGCTGACTTTATATCTGAGGAAATAAGAGCTTTGGCTTTTGGTCCCAATACCGTGGTTCGTGACTGTAAATCAATTGTTATCAATGGGTACAAATTTATTTTCACTGAACGAGAAAAGAATATGAGAACACAACATGATTGTGTTATGGTTACTACCACAACATATTATTATGCCAGTGCATCAGATAGTAGACCACGATTTGAAAATGTGGGTTATTATGGAGTTATTGCGAAAATAATAATATTGGATTATTACTCTCAAGGACGAGTCGCAATAATGAAATTCCATTTGTTTGATTTGATGATGAGACATGGAACATTTATTGATGATTGTGGATTTTGAGTAATTAATATCACTCGCCCTCTTGCTACCAAAGAACAATATGTGTTGGAATCAATGGCTAAACATTTTTTTATGTCAATGAACAACGTCAACCTGAATTTGGTTTCATAGTTGAAATAACTCCAAGATATATTTTGGATGATGATGATGATGGAATTGACACTATCCCTAGTGCCATTGGAACCAATCCATTTATTTCATTTGATGACTCAAATAGCTCAATTGTCAGAGTTGATTGTGAACCTGAAGTTGTCATTGAAAATATATAGAATCATTTATCCATGTTCTAAATTCTTTTATTTTACCTCGAGTTGGGTTGTTAAGGTTGTTAATATTCAAATTGATTTAGTATTGATCACAAATATGTTTTAGCTGACTTGACCGTTATGTGAATTTTCAATGTTTATTGGTTGCAGTTTTATTTGAATTGCATTTTCTAATTTGGAATTGAACTGTATTCAAACATAGTCAAACAATATTTCTAAATTGTTGAACATTACGACTTGTATGATTTATTAAATCCATTCAATCTCTTCTAAAACAATTAATAGTTGACTTGACCGTTATTTGAATTTTCAATGTTTATTGGTTGCAGTTTTATTTGAATTGCATTTTCTATCTTGGACGAGTAGATACGCGTACCCGACTAGACCTTTCCCCTCCCACTGACATGTCATCCTTCCCACATTCTGATCCCGGTGTGTCGCTAGGGACACATAGTATATTTAGGCCACCCATGTTTTTGCTACCTTCTGCATCTTCTGGCCCATCATTTTCACATCCCATTATGATTCCCACTCCCCAGTCAGCATCCGGTCAGACAGTTTTACCATCTTCTTTTCCTTATACTTCTGTCTCTTCGGGCTTCTATAATCCATCGTCTTCAACTCCTATTCCACCACAGGGTGTTCCATCAGTTTCTGTGGATCTAGCGTCGCTCAGCGATCAGACCGTCACAGGTATATTTATAAAACCCTAACAATTTTTTATAAAAATATTTATTTTCATTATAACACGTTTTGATAAAATATTTGTTTTTCTTTCATTATTGATACATCTACTGACCAGAGGCGTGGTCAGGGGCGTACACGCATGCGTTCAGTGTGGAATCACCGCACACAGGTTATGGTGTATTATAATGAAGACAACCAAATTGTTGAGAAAACAGGGCAGCAATGTTGGAGTTTTTTGGCAACGATTTCCAAATACTCCAACATCATTCCTGTAATCCTGCTATCATGGAGACATTTTCCACATGAGGTCAAGGATAGAGGTTGGGCAGAGATATGGGTAAAAAATCTGTACTATTTAACACCATGCATTATTTTTGTATTTATATGAATTAATATTTCGATTTCAGCTTCGATTTAATTTTCCCGATGGTGAGGGTGCACGACCGAAACATCTAAAGGATTTTGGAGAGATTTGGAGATCCTACAAGAATGAGTTGTATATTGGCTGGGTTGCTAGAGTTGGCACTGAGTTAGAGGCGGTACCAGTGGTGGATGATTGTCCAATAGAGCAGTATCGTCAGATGATTACCCATTGGACGAGTACCCAGTTTAAGTTATTAATAACATTTGAGGTATTTAAATAATAACTTTCATGTTTTTCATTAGTACTAACTGTTTCATTTTCAAATTTTATTTAGGAATCATCTGGAAAAAATAAAAAGAACATTGAGGCAAAAAATACCTCCACACACTGGGACGCACTATGATGCATGATCATGAGAGGAAGCACGTATGAAAATTGTTTATAAGTTTTCATTATGACTTACACATTATTTTTTTCCTCAATTATTTAATAGTTTGATAAAGTTTTCATATAACTTTAGTTTTCAATGTCATTGTAGAGGAAAATACGAAATATTGAAGGACATGTGCCTCGAGAAAAATGGTTTTTCTCGTGTAGACGGAAAAAGGATGGAAGTGCCGTCAACGAAGCGACTCAGCAGTAGATTGTAAGTTTTAATATGTTGAATTTATATTTTAATATCTATTTTGTAACTTAATGACATATTTATATTTGTAACAGGATGCTTTAGAGGCCCTCAATTCCCAAGAACTAGAAAATTTTGGGCCAACAGATCACTTACATCACGTGTTGGGAGAGGAGCATTCTGGCAGAGTACACTGCTGAACTAGGATAGCCCTGACGAGGTATTGGACCTCATCAGGTACGAGCTTCAGTGCCACCGAGCTACAGAAAGTTAGGGAAAATGTAGAAAAGGATGAGAAAATGGCCACAGAGATGGAAGAACAGTCCGCTAGGGAAAACAATGCGTTTATGAAATTTATTGAAGTTCTACGTCCTACACTTCCAGCAGAGGCCAACCCAGCTTTTGATGAGTATATATTGTCGATACATTCTATATATAGTGCAAAAACTGGAAGTTCTATGGGTGGTCAGGATGATCTCTAGCATGACGATGATGATAGCGAGGAGTCTAATGCGGAAGAGGAGGGAGAGGAGGAGGGCGATGCGGGTGACGAGGGTGAGGAGGAGGGCGAGGATGAGGAGGAGGGTGAGGGCGAGGAGTGTGAGGAAGATGATGGGGACGAGGACGAGGGTGATGATGATGGTGATGGTGATGTGGGACAAGTTTATACATTACATTTTTGACGAATATTACTGAGATTTTATATTTAATCTATTCTAGATGTTGGTTTTATCTAGACTAGAAGTATAGTATTGTAGTTGAGTTATTTTTATATATTATCTGTTTTTATGGATGTTGTTGTCTTTTAGTGGTTGTGTGTTTGGGAACCCCCCTCCTTCTTGGACCCTGGAAAACCCCCACCCTCCTCCTTGGACCCCAGACAGCCCCGCCGGACAACCCCCCAGACAGCCCCCCCGGGTAGCCCCCCACCCTCTTCCTTGGACCCCGTAAAACCCCCCAAACACCCCCAGGACAGCCCCCAGACAGACCCCACCCTCCTCCCTGGACCCCAGATAGCCCCCCGGACTTCCCCCCATACAGCCCCTGGATAGCCCCCCACCCTCTTACTTGGACCCCAGACAACCCCCCGGATAACCCCCCGAACAGCCCCCGGACAGCCCCCCAAAGAGCCCCCGGACAGCCCCCCCCCCCCCCCCCCCACCCTCCTCCCTGGACCCCGGACAACCGCTCAGACAACCCCCCAAACATCCCCCCAGATAGCCCCCACCCTCTTCCTTGGACCCCGAACAATGCCCCAAACACCCCTGGACAGCCCACAGATAGCCCCTCAAACACCCCCCACCCTCCTCCATGGACCCCAGACAGCCCCCCACCCTCCTCCTTGGACCCCAAACAACCCCCCGAACACCCCCCAGACAGCCCCTCCACCCTCCTCCCTGGACCCCGGACAGCCCCCCGGACAGCGCCCCAGACAACCCCTCGGAGAGCCCCCCCCCCCCACCCTCTTCCTTAGACCCCGGACAACCCCCCGCACAGCGCCCCACCCTCCTCCTTGGTCCCCGGATAGCCCCCAGACACCCACCGGGCAGCCCCCGGACAGCCCCTCCAGATAGCCCCCCCACCCTCCTTGATTTCATTTAATACTAGAAAATCTATAATATATATTTTATTTAGTTTCATCATGATAATCTATGTACATCACATTTACACATCTAATCAATATCATAGATTCTTGGTATGTTATAAAAGAGATGTATTCATTGGGCATGGCATTGTTAGCTCCGAAATGTTTCGTAGAATTATAAACTAAAATATAATCCATACTAAGAATGATATAAAAATATTTTATATAAATATCCAAAATATTTTACGTAAATACCATTCCAATAATAGACACATGAGGATTCTCATAAAATGGACAACATTTTAAGTACATACGGAAACCAACCATATGTATTTTTTTTCTATTGAAACTTTAGGAGAATGATCCATGGGTCATATGTGACGTGTACGAATCCACACCGCCTCAATCTGAGGCATGGTGTGGCCGCCACCACTCAAAGTGTCTGCCATTTGTTTCAAAAGGACGTAATTTTAATTGAAAAATATCATATGGCATACGGAAAACTGACCTAATGCATTCGGATTGTGTCGATACTTTAGCACAACGATCCATGGGTCATATGTGACGTGTACGAGTCATCCCCGCCTCAATCAGAGGCGTGGTGTGGCTGCCACCACTCAATGTGTCTATCATTTGTTTCAAAAGGACGACATTTTAAGTGAAAAACATAAACTAACATATGGAAAACTGACCAAACGCATACGGATTGGGTCGATACTATAGTAAAACAATCCATGGGTCATATGTGACGTGTACAGGTCAACTTCGCCTTAATCTGAGGCATGGTGTTGCCAGAATCACTCTATGTGGCTCTCTTTTTCTTAAAATGGACAACATTTTAAGTACATACAGAAAACTGACCAAACGCATTTTATTTCCGTTGAATCTTTAGGAGAACGATTCATGGCTCATATGTGATGTGTACGAATGAACCCTGCCTCAATCCAAGACACGGTGTGGCCGGAACCACTCAAAGTGTTTGTCTTCTGTTTCAAAAGGACGTCATTTTATTTGAAAAACATCAACCGGCATACGAAAAACCGACCAAACACATTCGGATTCTGTCGATACCTTAGCACAACGATCCATGGGTCATATGTGACATGTACAAGTCAACCCCGCCTCAATACGAGGTGCGGTGTGGCCGCCACCACTCAAAGTGTTTTCCTTTTGTTTTAAAAGGACGTCATTTTAATTGAAAAACATCAACTGGCATACGAAAAACAAACAAACGCATTCAGATTGTGTCGATACATTACCACAACGATCCATGGGTCATATGTGACGTGTACGAGTCAACCCCGACTCAATTTGAGGCGCGGTGTGGCCGACACCACTCAAAGTTTCTGTCTTTTGTTTCAAAAGGACGTCATTTTAAGTGAAAAAATCAACTGGCATACGGAAAAGCGACCAAACACATTCGGATTGTGTCGATACTTCAGCACAACGATCCATGGGTCATATGTGATGTGTACAAGTCATCCCTGCCTTAATCTGAGGCACGGTGTTACTGGAATCACTCTAAGTGGATCTCTTTTGTTTAAAATGGACAACATATTAAGTACATATGGAAAACCGACCAAACTCATTTAGTTTCCGTTTAAAAATTAGGAGAAAAATCCATGGGTCATATGTGACATGTACGAGTAAACCCAGCCTCAATCCAAGGCGCGGTGTGGCCGGCACCACTCAAAGTGTCTTCCTTTTGTTTCAAAAGGATGCCATTTTAATTGAAAAACATCAACTTGCATACGAAAAACCGACCAAACGAATTCGGATTGTGTCGATACTTTAGTAAAACGATCCATGGGTCATATGTGACGTGTACGAGTCAACCCCGCCTCAATTTGAGGTGTAGTGTGGCTGCCACCACTCAATGTGTCTGCCTTTTGTTTCAAAAGGACGTCATTTTAATTGAAAAACATCAACTGGCATACGGAAAACCAGCCAAACGCATTCGGATTATATCGATACTTCAGAACAAAGATTCATGGGACATATGTGATGTGTACGAGTCAACCCCGCCTCAATCCGAGGCACAGTGTGCCCGCCACCACTCAAAGTGTATGTCTTCTGTTTCAAAAGGACATCATTTGAAGTGAAAAACATCAATTGGCATACGGAAAACCGACCAAACGCATTCAGATTGTGTCGATACTTTAGCACAATGATCAATGGGTCATATGTGATGTGTACGAGTCAACGTCGTCTTAATTGGAGGCACAGTGTGGCCAGAATCACTCTATGTGGTTCTCTTTTGTTTAAAATGGACAACATTTTAAGTATATACGGAAAACTGACCAAATGCATTCGGTTTCTGTTGAAACATTAGGAGAAGATTCATGGTTCATATGTGACGTGTACGAATCAACCCTGCCTCAATCTGAGACGCGGTGTGGTCGGCAACACTCAAAGTGTCTGTCTTTTGTTTCAAAAGGACATCATTTTAATTGAAAAACTTGAACTGGCATACGGAAAACCGACCAAACACATTCAGATTGTGTCGATACTTTAGAACAACGATCCATGGGTCATATGTGACGTGTACGAGTCAACCCTGCCTCAATCCGAGGCGTGGTGTGGCCTCCCCCACTCAAAGTGTCGGCCTTTTCATTCAAAAAGGACGTCATTTTAATTGAAAAACATCAACTGGCCAACAGAAAACCGACCAAACGCATTTGGATTTTTTAGATACATTTGCACAACGATACATGGGTCATATGTGACATGTACGAGTCAACCCCGCCTCAATACGAGGTGCGGTGTGGTCAAAACCACTCAAGGTGTCTGTCTTCTATTTCAAAACGACGTCATTTTAATTGAAAAACATCAACAGGCATACAGAAAACAGAGCAAACACATTCATATTGTGTCGATACATTAGAACAATGATCCATGGGTCATATGTGATGTGTACGAGTCAACCCCGCCTCAATCCGAGGTGCGGTGTGGCCGCCACCACTCAAAGTGTTTGCCTTTTGTTTTAAAAGGACGTCATTTTAATTGAAAAACATCAACTGGCATACGGAAAACTATCAAACGCATTAGGATTGTGTCGATACTTTAGCACAACGATCCATGGGTCATATGTGACGTGTACAACTCAACCCCGCCTTAATCCGAGGCGTGGTGTGGCCGCCACCACTCAAAGTGTCTGTCTTTTGTTTCAAAAGGACGTCATTTTATGTAAAAAATATCAACTGGAATACGGAAAAGCGACCAAACGCATTCAAATTGTGTCAATACTTTAGAACAATGATCCACGGGTCATATGTGATGTGTATGAGTCATCCCCACCTTAATATGTGGTAGGGTGTGGCCGAAATCACTCTAAGTGACTCTCTTTTGTTTAAAATGGACAACATTTTAAGTACAAATGGAAAACCGACCAAACACATTCGGTTTCCATTGAAACCTTAGGATAATGATCCATTGGTCATATGTGACGTGTACAAGTCAACCCCTCCTCTATCCGAGGAGTGGTGTGGCCGGTACCACTCAATGTGTTTGTCTTCTGTTTCAAAAGGATGTCATTTTAATTGAAAAACATCAACTGGCATACAGAAAACCAACCAAACACATTTGGATTGTGTCGATACATTAGAACAACAATCCATGGGTCATATGTGATGCGTACGAGTCAACCCCGCCTCAATCTGTGGTGCGGAAAGGCCGCCACCACTCAAAGTGTGTGCCTTTTGTTTCAAGAGGACGCCATTTTAATTGAAAAACATCAACTGGAATACAGAAAACCACCCAAACGCATTTGGATTGTGTCCATACATTAGCACAACGATCCATGGGTCATATGTGACGTGTACGAGTCAACCCCACCTCAATCCGAGGTGCGGTGTGGCAGCCACCACTCAATGTGTCTGTCTTTTTTATCAAAAGGACGTCATTTGAAGTGAAAAACATCAAATGGCATACGGAAAACTGACCAAACACATTTGGATTGTGTTTATACATTAGCACAATGATACAAGGGTAAAATTTAACATGTACGAGTCAACCCCATCTTAAACGGAGGCATGGTGTGGCCAGAATCACTCTAAGTGGCTCTCTTTTGTTTAAAATGGACAACATTTTATGTACATACGGAAAACCGACCAAACGCATTTGGTTTTTGTTGAAACTTTAGGAGAATGATTCATGGGTAATATGTGACGTCTATGAATCAACCCCATCTCAATCTGAGATGCGGTGTGGCTGGCACCACTTAATGTGTTTGACTTTTGTTTCAAAAGGACGTCATTTTAATTGAAAAACATCAACTTCCATACGAAAAACTTACCAAACACATTTGGATTGTGTCGATACTTTAGCACAACAATACATGGGTCATATATGACATGTACGAGTCAACCCTGCCTCAATCTGAGGTGCGGTATGGCCACCACCACTCAAAGTTTCTGTCTTTTGTTTCAAAAGGACGTCATTTTAAGTGAAACACATCAACTGGCATATGGAAAACTGACCAAACGCATTCTGATTGTGTCGATACATTAGAACAACGATCCATGGGTCATATGTAATGTGTACGAGTCAACCCATCCTTAATTGGAGTCACAGTGTGGCCATAATCACTCTATGTGGCTCTCTTTTGTTTCAAATGGACAACATTTTAAGTACATACGGAAAACTGACCAAACGCATTCGGTATCCGTTGAAACTTTAGGTGAATGATTCATGGGTCATATGTGACATGTGCGAATCAAACCCCCTCAATCTGAGATGTAGTGTGGTCGGAACCACTCAAAGTGTCTGCCTTTTATTTCAAAAGGACATCATTTTAATTTGAAAAACATTAACTGGCATACAGAAAACCGAGCAAACGCATTCGGTTTCCATTGAAACATTAGGAGAATGATCCATGGGTCATATGTGACGTGTATGAGTCAACCCCACGTCAATATGAGGCGCGATGTGTCCGGTAGCACTCCAGTTGTATGTATATTGTTTAAAATGGACATCATTTCAGGTAAAAATATATGGTATACAATAAACCGATCAAATTATGAATTGACATCCGGATTCCACATATAATTGTCATCTAAATTTTAAATTGAATTCTAAATGAATTATGTATGTTTATAATTACATTATGAATTATAATTTAATTATGGATGTGTATAGTTGCAGCATTATATGTTAAATGTGTATGAATTTGTTCTCTATATGTATGTGTTTGTTGATTATTGCAGGTACAATAATTGTATATGTATGTGTTAGTTTATTGGAAGTATAATAATTGGATTGAAATTGAGAGGGAACCCACAAAATGAGACCTGGTGGGAAAATTGCAGAGCTGCTGGGCAAATTGCGGAGCTGTTGTGAAATTTGCCCAACATAGGCTATGCTAACGGTTTGAAACCATTGGCATAGAATCTCTGGGTTCTGTTTTACCAACGGTTCCATGAACCGTTGGTAAAACACTTTTCCCAATGGTTTAGAAACTATTGGGAAAGAGGAGACATTGGGTTTTTTCCAACGGTTTGGCAGAACCGTTAGGATAGGGTTATTTTTCTCAACGCTATCCCAATGGTTGTAAACTATTAGGAAAATCGTTCACAATGGTTTGGAAGAACCGTTGGGATAGGGTAATTTTTCTCCACCCTATCCCAACGGTTAACTGTAAACCGTTGGGAAAATCTTTCCCAACGTCTTACTTGCCTATGGTTTGCAGAACCATTGGTATAACATATACCAACGGTTCTCCAGCCTTTCCCAATGGTTCTAAACCGTTGAGAAATATTGTATTTCCAGTAGTGAAAATACATAAAAGAGTATATTGTATTTATTACATTTTAAAAACATTATGGCTTATTGAGGAAGCCAAAGACCAAATAATACTCGTAGCGGCAGAAAAGTTTGTGGTCACCATGTACGTTAAAATAAACATTCCTTTTGGTCGTTTATTAAAACGCTTGGTAGAAAAAGAATCCATTTGAATGAAATGAAAATTAAAAGGTTTTTATACTGCTTATAATAGAATGTCTTGTATTAGAACAAAATATTCCTCAATGAATGGAGTTTGAGACGAAGTCCCTTACAAAGTCAGTATCCTTAGATTAAGGATAAATCAATTACATAATTATGTGGGAGAAATATAAATACACCCAATATAAGAGGATATTAATTGTAAGACAATAAAAGGTCATCCACACATATTCATAGTATGACATAATCAAGAAGTAGAGGTTTAACCCAAATAATTGAAATTGGGTTAAGAAGTTCCCTTACAGAAATTCGACAGCCTAACGACATCATTTTAAAATTTATAAAATGGGACAATGAGAGATAAAAAGGGTATCTCATCACTTTGACATATCATTTATAGAAATAAGGATATATAATAACATATCCCAACATAAGAATATGTAAATTAAAAGACCTAACAAAATGAAGTCTTTTAAAAAGAGGAGGGTGAAAGGTTCCCTTACTGACTTGGGTATCTTTTGAAATGTACACTCCATGAAAGGACAATAAAAAATTGATGTAAATACTCAAAAAATAATTTATATTACACAAATAGTAGAATAATGGGCATTAAATACACCAGTTAAAGGAAATTGTGGAAAATGTAGCATAAATCTCACATGAATAAAAGTGAGATGAAAACCCCCTTACGAAAACTCAAAAGCCTAACGACGCCCCATAAAACTTCCAAAAATGTTTTGATGAGATCAAATAGGGTCTCTCATAAAATGAACATAAAAATTACAGTAATAGGGATATAAAATAACATCCCCCAACAAATGAAAGATGAGCTTAAAAGGAATGACATAAAAGAGAGTACTTAAAAAGAAAGAGAGAGGTAGGATCCCATACCTCAAGTCTGACTTGTCTTGTTCATTTCTTTGTATTCCTAAATAATAAACTTTGGTCAATTTATAATTTATGAAGGGCCTCATTTAAATATTATTATTCAGTTTATATCACATATTGTGATGTTATTATAATTGGTTAATAATGTGAGTTCATATGAGACGTTTTTATCGATGTTCGGTACATGAGTCAAAATTGAACTTGTTGGAAAAGAATTTTCCATGTAATTATAGGTACATCATCTCCAGAATAGTATTAATGATTTAAATATAATATATATCCATTATATATTCATTTTATACTATTACATAACATTTGGAGATAAAAAATGAAATGCACCATTCATGGAGACGGTAGGTCGTACGTAGCATTAACTCTACTTTCTTTTCTTTGTCCTATTAATGGAATTAAAACAAAATGAGAGAGATATATATTATGATTCTAGAATGATATACATCATTTAGATGTAATATATGACATATATATCCATTATATATATGGACTTATAATAGTACATAACATTTGGAGATAAGAAATGAAATGTACCGTTTATTGAGACGGTAAGTCGTACGTACGCATAAACGCTACTGTCATTTATATTTCATACTTTAATGGAATGAAAAAAATAATGATATATAGGTATATTATAATTATAGTATAATATAATATATAACATCTTTAAATTAATCATTTATACATCCCACATATTGTATTAACGATTCAAATCACTTTGAGGGGGCAGTAGTCCGCACTTCCTAAAATGAAATTATCGTGTTTACCAATTATGGAAACCATAATGGTATGTAATAAATGAAAAAAACTGAAGCATATGGAATACATAAAAATAATTTATATATCATTTATAAATACAGTGACATTTTAATGGCCACCATGAGTGGTGTTAAAAGAATATTGAACAATCATCGTTTTGTGAGGCCGTAATTCGCCACCCACAGAAACAATATGTTATTTAACCATTAGATGGAGGTGTGTATGAGTGTAGCTCGAATACACCTCATAACAGCATCCTAGTATATTTAAGAAACTGGTTTTTTTACAAAATAAAGGAATAAAAAGAGTTTAGGGTGTTGGAGATGAAAAATTAAACAAAAGAACATAAGAGAGGACATTACCTTCAAATCGGATAACTCTTTTTGATTTGAGCTTAAAGGCTTCCTTGGAAAGACTTCTGACCAATGTGAGGCTTCTAGAAGTAATAGAGAGAAGTGGAGAGACAATATGAGTAGAGGTTGGATGAGAAAAGGGCTTGAGATGTGTGGGTAAGGAGGTAGAGGTGGGGGACTTTTATAAGAGGGTGGAGGGGCACTCTTGGAATGTCCTGAAAAGTTACATTATTATAAAATGATTTTCAGATATAAAAGGTCCTACAATTATATATATCAAGGATAAGGTGATAAGGGTTTGAAATCCACCCATTCAGTAGGTTTTTGAAAAGTTTATGTCTTAGATTTTACATTATCTTTTCATTTTATTTAAATCGTTCATTAATGAGATAATCGCTGCATCATCATGGTGTCGTAAATAAATAAATTTATTTAATGTGTAAAAATTATAAAAAAATTCTATAATGTAGGAAATATTTTAATATTTCCAATTAATATTTATAGTCAAAAATATGACTTGTATAACACCTTGTAAAAATTATTTTAGTAAAAAAATACATGTTTGTGACATTTTTATGTTAACTTTAAATAAAAAGTTTTTTATGTCATTTGTTTACCCAAGTGGCTCCATGGGGTCCCCAAGTTGACACATAGATAGTCTTGGTATTCCATGACTCATCCAATAAGGGAAGTACATGTTTCATGGTCATTTCATATTGTTATAACATTATCTTTACCTTAAATTACACTAATTACTTTAAATCGCGATTAATAAAACATAAAAGTTACTATTCACCAAAAATTATTTTCAACCCATTGAACAACATTTTACATCCTAATGAAAACCATGTATGTCGGAGTTTTAAAATTAAAATCACAAAGGTGGTAAAATTTCATTTAATTGAAAAATCTGTTTTTTAACTACCAGTTAGTGGTTTCACTATTCATCAAAAATTGATGTTTTTCAGAAAAAAACCAAAAATTCCCCCTAAGATATATTTGATATTCTGTATTAAAAAATGATGTCTATTTTAAAAAATTCAAAACATATAAGTTTCATTAATATATTTAATAATTAATTCCCATTGTAAAAACAAATAGCATGTTTTTAAGAAATAAAATATATCAAAAGATTGACACTAGTTTATGTCCAATTTCAAAGTGAAATTAATTCTAATGACCCCCATTGGAATAAATGGAAAAAAATATATTCTAACTAAACTTTAAACCCAATAAAAAAGATAATATATCCATATAAATAAATCAGATTAAAAAGAGGTTTTGAATTAAAATTAAACATTTTCACTAAAAATGATCTTTATTGGAAAAATAACAAAAATTTACAAAAAGTAAATTTTGATGTCCAGATTATAAATAAGGATTTTATTTGGTCTAATATAGCATATAAAATTTTCAAAAAGTTTATTTATAAAGGTTTCACTATCAAAAGGTAGTTAATCAACCTTTTAAAGAATATTCAAATATTTACGCTTAAAATTGGATTCATTCGCATTTTAAGCCTCTAACATTTATTGGATAAAAGTAAAAATATTTAACAAACATATATAATCATTTTGTAGTAAGTTATATTCATTCCCACCATTACAACGGGTAGGCATTAACTACCATTTAAAATAATATTATTTTATTATTAGAGTGCAACGTAAGATTTCAAAAAAACTTGTTGTTGCGTATTGGGTACACCATAGAGCATTGCATTCCCTTTAATGTAATATTAAAATTTTATTCACAAATATTAATAAATATGAAAAATTGATATTCTTTATTTACCTAGGATGTTACATACTTCCCCCCTTTTTGGAATTGCATCCTCACAATTTTAAAATGGGGCTAAGAAACTTCATTGAAAGCCGCACATCGAAAAATGAGTAAATTAAACTATCGCTTTAAAGAAAGAAAGAAAAGTACCAAGGTCACCCTAGAGACCAGGTTCTAGGATTCCATGAAAACATGGATATGTATGTAACGCCCCGACCCTAGTTTCCTAGAGTCGGTGAATTATTACATAACATTGGCATGATCACAAGAAAGATCAAATCTCGAAAGACCGATTGGTTTAGTAGCCTTGGAAACACTAGATATATTCATAAGTTTTACATTACATCATAAAATCAAAAACTACTACAACAACATAATGTTTCCACAGTCCACACTACAATCCCCTCATAATATCCCTGCAGGTCATTCATAACTTACATCTTCACTTCCTGGGAAAAATAAAACATAGAAAAGGGGTGAGCTCAAATGCCCAGTAAGGATAACAATATAGCGGAAACTTTCATCAATAAGAATAAACATTTAAGGCAATGTATAACTAAAACAAAAGCCTTTTAAACATGAACTTTCAACATGGTATGGCATAAATAAAATGAAATAATGCCATTTACTTATTCACATGGATATTCCACTAATCGAATAATCACATGCAAAAATAAATAACCACTTTCATAATGTTGGAATTCATAATGCCAGACTATCATAACCACATAGCCAAGGCCTCGTGCCAAGACTACAAATAAGATTTTGTCAAGGCCTTGTGCCAAGACACTAGTTTGTCTCATGAGACCTACCGATGCATCGAGGAGCTATAGCGGGCTCCACCCGTCACTTATTAAGTCCAATGCATTCCCATATGAAAAGGTTTAAACATAACATAAACATTCGTATTAAAACTAGCATACGAAATGTCAATACTTTCACAATAAACTATGAATGGTATAAAAATAGCACATCCACAGTCAAACATATCACAAAACCTTCAATACAATATAGAAGTTTTGTATCATAATAAATCAACTTCAAATAATCTTAAAATCCATCAAAGGATGTTGACATAGATGAAATCAAAATTCTTTTTAAAGAAATATCTCCTTTTATTTTGAAATCATTTAATATCCATATAAAATAAAACATTTTCTTTGAAAATATTCTTATAAGCTTGTAAGGAAAGCTTTGAAGATTTTATAACGGCGTAAAATAACCGCACCCGCCGTATAAGTTAAAAAAAGCATTCTTACCTCAATTCTGTCGAAAAGGTTAAAAAGGACCTTGTTTTGAAAACGACGGAAAGATTCCATTATAAACCTCTTATAAAAAGTCAAAAAAAGGTATAAATGACTTTAACCCATATTCTTGTAAATAGTAAAAATGTTTTGAAATACATTTTTAAGAAACATGGATGTGGATGATAAAGAGATCCCAGTAGATTATTACATATAAACAACCTCGGATAATGAAGAGATTGTGAAATAACCCTTACCTTGTACTTTTCCTTGGTTGGGGTAGGTTAACCTCCTGTATAATGGTGAAATATTTGTTATTAAATTATACAAGAATCATATATATTAATATGATATCATATATGATCTTTTAACATTGATTTGTTAATAATATCTTAGAATTATCGTCGTTTCGGGAGTTAACTTACTCATTTTCTTTTATATGTTTTGTTACATAAGCCATGGTTGTTGTATCTTATTCATATCCAGAATGATATAGAGTCCTTAAACATCATTTTTAAATCATCAAATGATAATTATACTTGAATGGATACGATGGAGAATGAATCTCATCGCGTTCGTGGAGACGGTAGTCCGTACGTACGCACGAGCGACAATATCATTCTTTTGATATTAAAATAATATATAAATGGATGGTATATCATATATACAGAATAATTAACATGTTATATTTATTATTTACATGAGTTACACATCATTATTATACCCATCCAAATAATATTATATTGAATAACAATTACACCACGACGTGGAGACGGTAAGCCGTACGTACGCACGTATGGTGACATGTTATTCAATGGGTGGATAGAATACTGAATATGGTTGTACCATACTTATAATAACATCACATTATATGTGAGATACTGGAGTTATTATTTTAGAATGGTAAGAACAAAGGAAGAAGAAGTGGAAGAAGAAATGAACTTAGAAAAGGGTGGTGAAATCATTACCTCTTCTTCGGGTTCTTCCTTTTGATTTGATCAAAAGGGCTCCTTAGGTTGGCTTTCTGATCAAACTAAGGCCTCTAGGTTGTAGTGAGGGATGTTGGGAGATTATTCGGGCAGAGTTTGGCCGAACCAAAAGGCTTTGAAGGTGTGAAGAAATGAGAAGGAGGAGTGCCCTTTTTATAAGAGGGGTGAGGGGCACCTTTGGAAAAGCTAGAAATATTAATTTATAATAAATTCATATTCGGTTTCTAAAGGCTCCAAAGTTGACTATTCAAAGGATGAGGTAGGTATAGGTCGAAAACAACTCATCCAATGGAATTTAGACAGGTTTGGGTACTTATATTAACCTTATCTTTAAGTATTAACTCTAAGTTAATTAGTTTCACTTTTACAATGTCTCTTTGTATTTTTATATAATATGGTTAATAAACTTACTATATACATCCAAGCGACCCCCAAGTGGTCCATTAATTATTAACCTATCATAATATAAGTCTCTTGGCCGAACCGTAGATTTTTAGGAATTTAATATCAATTAATAATATAATATTTGTTTTAAGAACTCTTTTATGTCAATTTTGACACTATTCAATAGTTGATTTTTGTGAAACTCATTACAGATTGATTACTTCGAAAAAAGTCCATTAAATCAATCCTAATATATCATATTATCCTAGAAAATTATTGTAATTCATTAAAAGTTTCATATTTTATTTATTTGGGTATTTATAATATCAATTATGTTAATTTTTTACTATTTTAGTAATTACTGCATCATCATTGTGTCATAAATAAAATAAATTATTTAATGTCTAAAAATTATAAATAAAACATCATTATGTAGGGAATCTTTTTATCTTTCTAATGAATATTTATAATCGAAACTCCAACATGTATAACCCTATGTAATAATTGTTCTTCTAAAAGATGTAAGCTTATGCCATTTTTATTTTTATTTTAACTTTATTAATATAATGTGTCCCTACCACATACAAGTGGCTCCAAGGGGTCCCCAAATTGACCCAAGGATGCCCATGGTCGGGTAAGTGTCCACCAATAAGGTTAGGACACGTTTTAGGGTAATTTATTATTATTATAATATTATTTTTTAACCCTTATTTACCGGATTTACCCTTAACCATGGTAAATAAAATATTTACCGCAGTAATTATTCAAAATGTCTAAAAATAAAAGTTACCTATTTACACAATTTGAACATCCTGATTCCAAATATGGAATCCATTTTTCTAAATTCAAAACACAGAAGTGGCAGAAATTAATTTAAATTTAATTCTCGCTGTCAAAACAAAAAGCGTGTTTTTAAGAGATAATAACTACCAAAAGATTGACACTTGTTTATGTTCGGTTTAATTGTAAAATTATGTCCAATGACCAACATTATATTAAATGGTAAAAATATATTCTAATTATACTTTAAAACCACTCAAATTCATAATTTATCACTATTACTTATTTTGATTAAAAAATTTGTTTTTAATTAAAATTTAGTAATTTTCACTATTCATCAAAATATAAAAGTTATCCGAAAAGTACCAAAATTTCACCCTAGGATAATTTCGATATTCCGAATCCAAAAGTGAAGTCCATTTTGAAATATAAAATATATATGATTTCAAAAAGTAGGTATTACTATTTACAACGGCTAGTTTAATTAGTTGTGGTGTGTGTTAGAACTCGAGGTTGCGTACAACACACGCTATCGCATTATTCGAAGGGAAACGTACCGTAGAAGCTTGGGGTGTTACATTCTCCCCTCCTTCAAATAATTGCGTCCTCGCAATTTCTAGGGTATTACTGCATAAATAGACTCGGGTGGTTCTTCATCATAAGTTCCTCGGGTTCCCACGTTGCCTCTTCCATCTTATGATTCCTCCACAAAACTTTTACCAGACGCGTCGTCCGGTTTCTCAGCACTTGTTCTCTCGTATCAAGAATCTTGATGGGCTCTTCGCAATAGGAAAGATCGGGTTCCAGTTCTAATTCCTCATAGGTGAGTACATGCGTTGGGTCAGGCATGTATTTCCTCAACAGAGATACGTGGAACACATCGTGAACTTTGGAGAGACTTGGCGGCATTGCCAATCGGTAAGCTACAGCCCCAATTTGTTCTAGAATTTCGAAAGGTCCGATGTACCTGGGACTCAATTTACCTTTCTTACCAAAACGTATGACTCCCTTCCACGGAGATACCTTCAGGAAAACATGATCACCGACTTGAAATTCCAAATCCTTCCTTCGATTATCGGCATAGCTCTTCTGCCTACTTTGAGCTGCTTTAATGTGATTTTGGATTACCTTCACCTTTTCCACCGTTTCCTCCACCAGTTCTGGGCCTACGAGTTTTCTTTCACCAATGTCATCCCAACAAGTTGGTGTACGACATCTCTTTCCATATAACGCTTCATATGGTGCCATCTGAATACTCGAATGGAAGCTATTGTTATAGGAAAATTCTACTAGTGGTAAATATTGATCCCACATACCCTGAAAGTCAAGTGAGCAAGATCTCAACATGTCTTCTAAGGTTTGAATAGTCCGTTCTGATTGTCCGTCTGTCTGAGGGTGGTAAGCAGTGCTCAAATGAAGTTCTGTATCCAGGGATTTCTGAAGACTTTTCCAGAATCTTGAAGTAAAACGGGGATCACGATCAGAAACAATTGATAGGGGTACTCCATGAAGTCTCACAACTTCATTAATATATAGTCTTGCTAGACGTTCCAGGGGTAGATCTTCTCTTATAGCAAGAAAATGTGCTGACTTGGTAAGATGATCAACAATAACCCATATTGCATCGTTCCTTCTAGGAGTCTTTGGTAGCCCCATGACAAAGTCCATCGTAATATTGTCCCATTTCCACTCTGGTATGGGAAGAGGTTGCATGACTCCTCCAGGCTGTTGCCTTCCAGCTTTCACTTGTTGACAAACCATACATCATGACACAAAATCAGCAATCTCCCTCTTCATGTTGTCCCACCAAAAATGTTCCTTCAAATCTCTATACATTTTGGTGCTCCCAGGGTGTATAGAGAAATTGGAACTATGAGCATCATCCAGCAATTCCCTTTTTAGATCAGGTATATTGGGAACACAAAGTCTCTTCCCGAATTTCAAAATTCCACCTTCATACGCAAAGTCTCTCAATCTCCCATCATTCACAGCTTTAAGCTTCTTTTGGAATTCTTCATCATCATTCTGAGAACTCTTAATCCTTTCTAGTAAAGATGGTTTGGCAACCATTTGAAAAAGCATTGATGTTTCACCTTCCCTGGTTATTCCCATGTCCATCTTCACTAGCTCCATGAAAATTGGATCCCTTTCAATTCTCATATTGTTCAAAACTCCATGGTCTTTTCTACTCAAAGAATCTTCCACCTTGTTTGCCTTCCCTGGGTGGTAGTGTATCGTACAATCATAATCCTTGAGTAATTCAAGCCATCTCCTTTGCCTCATGTTGAGTTCTTTTTGTGAGAAAATATACTTCAAACTCTTGTGATCAGTATAAATCTCACATTTTTCACCATAGAGGTAGTGCCTCCATATCTTCAAAGCAAAGATCACAGCTGCTAACTCAAGATCATGAGTAGGATAGTTTTGTTCATGAATTTTCAACTGTCGTGATGCATAGGCAATAACTCTATCATTCTGCATAAGGACACAACCAAGTCCTTTCTTTGATGCATCACTATAAATAACGAACCCATCATTCCCCGATGGTAGAGTCAATATAGGAGCATTGACTAATCTTCTCTTCAGTTCTTCGAAACATTCCTCACACTCTTTTGTCCAAACAAATTTAACCCCTTTACGTGTGAGCTTCGTTAATGGGTTAGCCAATCGGGCAAAATTCTGGACGAAACGTCGATAATAACCTGCCAAGCCAATAAAACTACGTACCTCAGTTATACTCGTAGGTGCTGGCCATTCTTGGATTGCCTTGGTCTTAGAAGGATCAACAGAGATTCCATCTTTTGAGACAATATGGCCAAGAAAAGAAATCTCCTGAAGCCAGAATTCACACTTGCTAAACTTCCCATAGTATTCATGCCTCCTCAGAGTCATCAAGATAATGCGCAAGTGATTTTCATGATCTTTTTAGGTTTTGGAGTATACCAAGATATCATCAATAAATACCACCACAAATTCATCGAGATACTCCTTGAAAACTCTATTCATCAGATCCATGAATGCAGAGGGTGCATTAGTCAATCCAAACGGCATTACAGTAAACTCGTAATGCCCGTACCTGGTTCGAAATGCTGTCTTCGGAATGTCTTCTTTCTTTACACACAACTGATGGTATCCAGATCGAAGGTCAATCTTTGAAAAGTATTGAGCTCCATGCAGTTGGTCAAATAAATCATCAATACGAGGTAGGGGATACTTGTTCTTTATTGTTATAGCATTGATCTCCCTGTAGTCGATACATAACCTCATAGATCCATCTTTCTTTTTAACAAAAAGAACAGGGGATCCCCATGGAGAAACACTAGGGTGAATAAATCCCTTATTACTCAATTCCTCTAGTTGTTTCTTTAGTTCGACTAACTCTACAGTGGCCATTCTATAAGGGGTCTTCGATATAGGCCTTGATCCCGGAATCAAATCAATGGAAAACTCAACTTCTCGTTCTGGAGGATGTCCAGGTAAATCTTCCGGAAATACATCTACAAATTCTTTCACAACAGGTACATCCTCTATTTGAACATTCCTTTCCTCACCGATAGTTACTTCATTCTCTTCCTCCCCAATAATTGAATTAAGTTGAGCTACTGGGGGTGGGTCTAAATAAGAATTAGGTGGTGACGATTCTGCTCTAAAAATAAGGTGTTCCTTATCATTATCATCAAGAATCGTAACCTCTTTCTTCTTACAATAAATCTTCGCATCATAGCCCGAAAGCCAGTCCATACAGAGGATTATATCAAACTCAATCATAGGTATGACGATGAGATCAGCAGATAAAGAAAATTTATGTGCTCTAATGGGGACTGATTCACAAAACTTTGTTGCAACGATACTTCCCTTAGGAGTTTTAACCGACAACTCCCTTATTAAATCAAATTGGAAATATCTAATTTTCTTAGCAAACTGGGAAGATATGAAACAATGCGATGATCCAGAATCAAATAATGCATTTGCTAAACTTGAGGAAACCATTAAATTACCTGCCACCACGTCTTTCGGAGTTTCTACCTCAGCAGTAGTGATAGAATAAGCCTGGCCTTGATCCCTTGGCCTTTTCTGAGGTAAGTTCTCCTGACGCTTAGGACATGCATTTGCATAATGCCCCATCTCCCTGCAATTGTAGCACTGAACGTTGGTAGCTTCCTTCTTCCCCTTGCAATCATGAGCTTGGTGGCCTTTTTTACCACACTTGTAACAGACTCCCATTCCCTTCAGGCAAGCACCGGGGTGTTTCTTCCCGCACTTACCACAAGATGGATATTCAACCTTTCCCTTCTTCCCCTTATTTCCATTCCCAGATTGATCAGCAGGTCTCTTCTTCTCTTGCTTTGCTTTAAAGTCATAAGACTTAGAGAATTCCTTTTCGGTCTTGATAGCACATGAGACAATGTCTTCGTACGATGAAAAGGATTGTGAGACTAATGCTCGACGGAGAAATGGTTTTAACCCATCAAAGAAACGATCAATCTTACTTCTTGGGTTGCGAATATAATCTCCAGCATACCTCGCTAACCTTGTAAAGTTAGCCTCATACTTTGTGACATTCTCATCCTCCTTTTGTCTCAGACTCAGAAATTGCCTTTCCATATCTGCTCGATGGTCGCGAGGAAAGTATTTTTCTAAAAACAGATCTTTGAACTCCCTCCATTCCATGTTTGATACTTCATCATCTTCCTTCATGTTTTGAATCAATGACAACCATTGATCAGCATCTCCAGTGAGGCGGTAAACTGCCATGGTAACTTTTTCCCTTTCACTACTCCCCAAAGCCTGAAATATTTTCTCTAGGGAAAATATCCATTGCTCAGCTACTAAGGGATTTGTACTTCCATTGAACGTTGGTGGTTGTTGTCTCATGAATCGATCTAACATTGATCCTCCACGCTGCGGATCAGGGTGCTCCATACGGGTAAGGTTATTATTCATAACCTGAGTAAGTTGTCCCAGTACGGTGATTAGCTGATCAGCACCAGTTGCATCACCAGCCCCACTATAATTATCTTGAGCAGGAGGGCAATCCCTACATGGAGTGCGTGCATTGATACGGTTTCCATTTCTTCCACTAGGCGCCATTTCTAAACAATGGCATAAACTAGATCAGTTTATGAATCAAAATACATAATCCCATACTTATAAAACACTTAACATAAATTGAACTATCTATGGATATAATCCATAATCATAAATATGTTTTCTTTGAGGAAGTATATACTCATAAACCCTTCATAATTATTTGTAAAGAAAGTGAGAGTTATCCTAAGCATATCCCCCGGGAGTGTCGTAACCAAGAGTGCAGCAATGCCCGTTGTCGTGCACCAGTTCCCGTTCGAGTCTAGCTCAAAGCGGTGTTTTCGGGTTTTACCCCTAGGTACATCTGTGCCAGAGCCGCCTCTACCTGCTCGTATCCAGACAGGGATGTATTGCTCGCAAAACTCACAAAGTCTCTACAATACCAAAATTCTAGGAAGTTCTTCTATACTAATCCTCAAAGTTCATCTTAGGTCTACGTGCTCTAATCAGAGTTTATCTAAATCTAGCTTCCAAGGTTTGTACTAAACTTCCTCTGATACCAACTGTAACGCCCCGACCCTAGTTTCCTAAAGTCGGTGCATTATTACATAACATTGTCATGATCACAAGAAAGATCAAATCTCGAAAGACCGATTGGTTTAGTAGCCTTGGAAACACTAGATATATTCATAAGTTTTACATTACATCATAAAATCAAAAACTACTACAACAACATAATGTTTCCACAGTCCACACTACAATCCCCTCATAATATCCCTGCAGGTCATTCATAACTTACATCTTCACTTCCTGGGAAAAATAAAACATAGAAAAGGGGTGAGCTCAAATGCCCAGTAAGGATAACAATATAGCGGAAACTTTCATCAATAAGAATAAACATTTAAGGCAATGTATAACTAAAACAAAAGCCTTTTAAACATGAACTTTCAACATGGTATGGCATAAATAAAATGAAATAATGCCATTTACTTATTCACATGGATATTCCACTAATCGAATAATCACATGCTAAAATAAATAACCACTTTCATAATGTTGGAATGCATAATGCCAGACTATCATAACCACATAGCCAAGGCCTCGTGCCAAGACTACAAATAAGATTTTGTCAAGGCCTTGTGCCAAGACACTAGTTTGTCTCATGAGACCTACCGATGCATCGAGGAGCTATAGCGGGCTCCACCCGTCACTTATTAAGTCCAATGCATTCCCATATGAAAAGGTTTAAACATAACATAAACATTCGTATTAAAACTAGCATACGAAATGTCAATACTTTCACAATAAACTATGAATGGTATAAAAATAGCACATCCACAGTCAAACATATCACAAAACCTTCAATACAATATAGAAGTTTTGTATCATAATAAATCAACTTCAAATAATCTTAAAATCCATCAAAGGATGTTGACATAGATGAAATCAAAATTCTTTTTAAAGAAATATCTCCTTTTATTTTGAAATCATTTAAGATCCATATAAAATAAAACATTTTCTTTGAAAATATTCTTATAAGCTTGTAAGGAAAGCTTTGAAGATTTTATAACGGCGTAAAATAACCGCACCCGCCGTATAAGTTAAAAAAAACATTCTTACCTCAATTCTGTCGAAAAGGTTAAAAAGGACCTTGTTTTGAAAACGACGGAAAGATTCCTTTATAAACCTCTTATAAAAAGTCAAAAAAAGGTATAAATGACTTTAACCCATATTCTTGTAAATAGTAAAAATGTTTTGAAATACATTTTTAAGAAACATGGATGTGGATGATAAAGAGATCCCAGTAGATTATTACATAAAAACAACCTCGGATAATGAAGAGATTGTGAAATAACCCTTACCTTGTACTTTTCCTTGGTTGGGGTAGGTTAACCTCCTATATAATGGTGAAATAGTTGTTATTAAATTATACAAGAATCATATATATTAATATGATATCATATATGATCTTTTAACATTGATTTGTTAATAATATCTTAGAATTATCGTCGTTTCGGGAGTTAACTTACTCATTTTCTTTTATATGTTTTGTTACATAAGCCATGGTTGTTGTATCTTATTCATATCCAGAATGATATACAGTCCTTAAACATCATTTTTAAATCATCAAATGATAATTATACTTGAATGGATACGATGGAGAATGAATCTCATCGCGTTCGTGGAGACGGTAGTCCGTACGTACGCACGAGCGACAATATCATTCTTTTGATATTAAAGTAATATATAAATGGATGGTATATCATATATACAGAATAATTAACATGTTATATTTATTATTTACATGAGTTACACATCATTATTATACCCATCCAAATAATATTATATTGAATAACAATTACACCACGACGTGGAGACGGTAAGCCGTACGTACGCACGTATGGTGACATGTTATTCAATGGGTGGATAGAATACTGAATATGGTTGTACCATACTTATAATAACATCACATTATATGTGAGATACTGGAGTTATTATTTTAGAATGGTAAGAACAAAGGAAGAAGAAGTGGAAGAAGAAATGAACTTAGAAAAGGGTGGTGAAATCATTACCTCTTCTTCGGGTTCTTCCTTTTGATTTGATCAAAAGGGCTCCTTAGGTTGGCTTTCTGATCAAACTAAGGCCTCTAGGTTGTAGTGAGGGATGTTGGGAGATTATTTGGGCAGAGTTTGGCCGAACCAAAAGGCTTTGAAGGTGTGAAGAAATGAGAAGGAGGAGTGCCCTTTTTATAAGAGGGGTGAGGGGCACCTTTGGAAAAGCTAGAAATATTAATTTATAATAAATTCATATTCGGTTTCTAAAGGCTCCAAAGTTGACTATTCAAAGGATGAGGTAGGTATAGGTCGAAAACAACTCATCCAATGGAATTTAGACAGGTTTGGGTACTTATATTAACCTTATCTTTAAGTATTAACTCTAAGTTAATTAGTTTCACTTTTACAATGTCTCTTTCTATTTTTATATAATATGGTTAATAAACTTACTATATACATCCAAGCGACCCCCAAGTGGTCCATTAATGATTAACCTATCATAATATAAGTCTCTTGGCCGAACCGTAGATTTTTAGGAATTTAATATCAATTAATAATATAATATTTGTTTTAAGAACTCTTTTATATCAATTTTGACACTATTCAATAGTTGATTTTTGTGAAACTCATTACAGATTGATTACTTCGAACAAAGTGCATTAAATCAATCCTAATATATCATATTATCCTAGAAAATTATTGTAATTCATTAAAAGTTTCATATTTTATTTATTTGGGTATTTATAATATCAATTATATTAATTTTTTACTATTTTAGTAATTACTGCATCATCATTGTGTCATAAATAAAATAAATTATTTAATGTCTAAAAATTATAAATAAAACATCATTATGTAGGGAATCGTTTTATCTTTCTAATGAATATTTATAATCGAAAATCCAACATGTATAACCCTATGTAAAAATTGTTCTTCTAAAAGATGTAAGCTTATGCCATTTTTATTTTTATTTTAACTTTATTAATATAATGTGTACCTACCACATACAAGTGGCTCCAAGGGGTCCCCAAATTGACCCAAGGATGCCCATGGTCGGGTATGTGTCCACCAATAAGGTTAGGACACGTTTTAGGGTAATTTATTATTATTATAATATTATTTTTTAACCCTTATTTACCGGATTTACCCTTAACCATGGTAAATAAAATATTTACCGCAGTAATTATTCGAAATGTCTAAAAATAAAAGTTACCTATTTACAAAATTTGAACATCTTGATTCCAAATATGGAATCCATTTTTCTAAATTCAAAACACAGAAGTGGCAGAAATTAATTTAAAATTAATTCCCGCTGTCAAAACAAAAAGCGTGTTTTTAAGAGATAATAACTACCAAAAGATTGACACTTGTTTATGTTCGGTTTAATTGTAAAATTATGTCCAATGACCAACATTATATTAAATGGTAAAAATATATTCTAAATATACTTTAAAACCACTCAAATTCATAATTTATCACTATTACTTATTTTGATTAAAAAAGTTGTTTTTAATTAAAATTTAGTAATTTTCACTATTCATCAAAATATAAAAGTTATCCGAAGAGTACCAAAATTTCACCCTAGGATAATTTCGATATTCCGAATCCAAAAATGAAGTCCATTTTGAAATATAAAATATATATGATTTCAAAAAGTAGGTATTACTATTTACAACGGCTAGTTTAATTAGTTGTGGTGTGTGTTAGAACTCGAGGTTGCGTACAACACACGCTATCGCATTATTCGAAGGGAAACGTACCGTAGAAGCTTGGGGTGTTACAATGTAAGAAAAAAAGGGTCATGTTCCAATGTATAGTGATAGAAAACATGTTTAGGAGAAAGTTAACCTCTAGAAAATCACAAACTGGTGATGGGTTAAACGGTATTTGATTCCCTAGTAGGAAAAGTTAACAGACAACATTTTTGCTTTTAAGTTACCTTTTGTTGAGGAATTTATTTATGAGCTTAACTAAATCATAAGGAATCATACTTTCTTGTCGTTTAAACATTCATCTCTTACTAGATTTCTTACAAAAACTCATTTTTCCTCCAAAAGACAGCTGTTTAGGATGACTTGTTCACATTAAGAGTGCTATAATCAACTTCAAGAGAATCACCTAATCCAAAAAAGAGAACTATATATTTCCCATGTCTTTAGAACATAACCAAAACCATAAATTGTTAGAACAAGATTAGATAATCCACAAAAGGATAATCCTTTATAAAAAGAAAATATATTGTTAATTTATAAAAAATTTCCAACAAAACCCAATGATCAACGAAGACCATTCGATAAACAATTTTTCCATAAAATTTATTGAAGTAAACCAAACTATGATTGAAACCGAAATATGTGAATGATTTAATCACATAGTCTTCCAAGGTAAAAATTAACATTTATCCCTAAATAACATCAGTTTCTCTTAAAGTCTCATGTTGAAAAGTAATTTACCTAATCATATATCCTCCAGGATAGGTCAATATTTTACTAGATAACCCAAAATCAACTTATTCTTGATTCATAAAATTATATAACTATAATGAATTTTTCATACTAACTAGGTACATCACGTAGTCCAGTGGTAGGCGATAAATACGAGTCGCACTTTGGTTTTGGGTTTGATTCCCACAGCTTTGTCCGACGCGACGGGTTGTCACACAGTCTGCATGGTGTCCTTTTTCCAAAAATATATAATTCTCAAAACATTCCCCAAAAAAGAGATAAAATCATCAAAAATAACCATAAAATAATTTAACCTCAAATTATCTCATGCCTTTAATTTACCATCATAAAATATAGTAACCCATAATTACCTTAAAAGTAAGGATCATATAAACCCAAATGGTTCTTTATAACTATGGCCACAAAAGAACAGATAACTATTCCTTGTATAAAATTTTCATATATCAAACATCAGGGTTACACATACTATAAAAAGTATTCTAATGTAACCCCATCATCAAAATATACTAAATACTTTTAAAAATTTCACCACCCTAAAATCTACCATAACTCTTGAGTCCCTTATATGTTGACTTCCTACTCATTAAACATTATTCATGATCCATTAAAAATCCATTTCCAACTTATTCTGAAATACTTCTTTCCTACAAACAAAATCATGAATCATATCCTACGATTCCATAATAGGAAAACATATGTTAAGAAATAATTCATACCTTTGATTAGTCATTGTCAGTTTCTTCATCCTCAATCAGAATGGCATTAGGTATTGGTAAATGAATATTTGTACGATCTTGGTGATCCCATTCTCAAAACTTCTTTGTAGGACATGTGTTTTCATAATGACCATGCACACCACATTTATAACATTAATTTGATCCCACAGAAAGAACTTCTTTCCCTTTCCCCTAGTGAACTGGATGCTTCCTTTTTCCATGGCAGGTTCTTTCTTTATGACCTTCACTTCCACATCAATAGCATCTTTTTTTCCCTTTGAAACATTTTCCTATGTGTTTCTTTCCACATCTTTGACACATAGGTTTTTGAACACACGTACCTTTAGTATTATTACATTAACTTCCATAGGGATTTGTTTCACGCACATATGATGACCTATAAAAATCACCAGGGTTTAGGTGGTCAATCATGTCTCCAGATAGTTGGTTGAGGATAAACACAAGAGTTCTCATTACAGATTCCATATCATTCAGTTCCTCACTCAGAAAACTGTCACAGTTTCCTTCACATCCACTATTACATTGGTGCCTGCTAGTTCCAGCAATTTAATAAAACCAAAAAGGTCATTGTGAGTATATCAGAAAAATAATCGTATAAACATGAGGAAGATAAACACTAAGATATAGTTATCCAAGTTTCCTCAAACTAATTCTAACTTTCAAAAAAAAACAATGACTCCATCTAATATAATACCCATTGTGGTTATACACAACTTGTCACTTATGCTTAAACAACACTCTAACCTCTAATGTTATCTAAAACGACCTCTGATACCAAATGTAAGGACCCATCCTTAAAATATTACATAATCATGAATTAAATGAATAATTCGCATATAGGTTCTTTTCAGTTTTAGAGTATTAGATAATTAAGACATAACTATTACATCTCAAAATATTACAAAGCAGACACTTCTACTAAGCTTCCATAAAATAAAAACTCTTAAAAAGATACATGTCCAGTTCCATGTTTTAGATAGAATGTCTTTCCTGGATCCCATCCTTGACCCTATTCATCCTTATGTCCTATGGATAAAAATTCCAAAACATGGGATGAGCATAAAAATCCCATTAGAGATACACAAATAAGGAAAACTGTTAGTTTTTCAAAACAATAAGTAAATCATCAATACGTTATCAAAGTAATATATTTCACCTTTATGAAGTAGTAAATACTCTTCACTGAATAAAATATCACTACTTATCCTTTGTAACCAAAATATTACCATAAACAAATATAAATAACACATAACATATAACGGTAACTTGGTACATAAACATACTTAAATGGAATAACCATACGTTCGACTTCCACAGATATCACTTCATGGAATAGCCATACGACCAACTTGCATAACCAATGAATTGGAGGTTATAACATAACCACCCATCCTGGTATTCATGACAGCACCCGTCATGTGGTTTATCAAGTAACCATCTGTAAAATTTCAATGTACCATGATAAAATCAGAATACATAAAACAAATATAATGGAAAGAAAACATTTCCACATTGCGATCAAAATATATCACATAAATATATTGACATAAAAAATCCATTGAAACAACCATTTTCAATACCAAAATACATAAAAGTGTATATGGTATTTATTTAATTATAAAAACATTATGTCTTGTTGAGGAAGCCAAAGACCAAATAATACTCGCGGCAGTGAAAAAGGTCGTTGTCAACGCATACGTTAAAATAAACATTCCTTTTTGTTTTTTAGTAAAACGATTCGTAGAAAAACATTCTATTTGAATGAAATGAAAACTAAAAGGTTTTTTATACATCGTATAAAAGAAAATCTTGTATTAGAACAAAATATGCCTCAATGAAAGGTGATTGAGAAGACGTACCTTACAAATTCGGTATCCTTGGATTAAGGATAAATCAATTACATAATTATGTGTGGAAAATATAAATACACCCAATATAAGAGGATATTATGTGTAAAAAAATCAAATGTCATCCACACAAATTCATAGTATGACATAATCAATAATTAGAGGTTTAACCCAAAGAATTGAAATTGGGTTAAGATGTTCCCTTACAAGAATTTCGACAGCCTAACGGTGTGATTTTAAAATTTAGAAAATGAGACGATGAGAGATAAAAAAGATATCTCATCACTTGAACAAATCATTTACAGAAATAAGGATATATAAGAACATATCCCAACATAAGAAGATGTAAATTTAAAGACATAACAAAAAGAAGCCTTTTAAAAAGAGGAGGGTGAAAGGTTCCCTTACCGACTTTGGTATCTTTCGAAACGTACACACCATGAAAGAAGGACAATAAAAAATTGATGTAAATACTGATAAATGAAATTATATTACAGAAAGTGTATAATAATGGGAAGTACATATACCACTCAAAGTAAATGATGGAAAATGTACCATAAATCTCATGGGAATAAAAGTGAGATGAAAAACCCCTTACGAAAACTCGGCAGCCTAACAGCGCCACTTAAAACATCCAAAAATGGTTTGAAGAGATCAAATAGGGTATCTCATAAAATTAATATAAAAATTACACTATGAGGGATATAAAATTACATCCTCCAACATATGAAAGAGGTGCTTAAAAGGAATGACATAAAAGAGAGTACTTAAAATGAAGGAGAGAGGAAGGATCCCTTACCTAAAGTCCGACTTGCCTTGTTCGTTTCTTTACAATCCTGAATAATAATCATTTGTAAATTTAAAATTTCTTAAGGACCTCCTTTAAATATTATTATTCAGTTCATATCACATATTAAAATGTTATAATAATTGGTTAATAATGGGAGTTCATATCAGACGTTTTTGTCGATGTTCGGTACATGAGTCAAAATTGAACTTGTTGGAAAAAGAATTTTCCATGTAGTTATAGGTACATCATCTCCAGAATAGAATTAATTATTTAAATATCATATATGGCCAGTATATATTCATTTTATACTATTCCATATCATTTTGAGATAAAAAATGAAATGCATCGTTCATGGAGACGGTAGGTCGTACGTACGCATGAACACAAATTTAATTTATTTTTCATATTGATGGAATTAAAACTAAATGAGAGATATATATATTATAATTACAGAATGATATCCATAATTTAGATTTAATATAAAAAATATATATCCATTATATATATGTACTTATAATAGTACATAACATTTGGCGATAAGAAATGAAATTTACCGTTCATGGAGACGGTAAGTCGTACATACGCATGAACGCTACATTAATTTCTATTTCATACATTAATGGAATGAAAAAAATAATGATACATAGGTATATTATAATTACAGTATAATATAATATATAACATCATTAAATACATCCTTTATGCATCCCACATATGGTATTAAAGATTCAAATCACTTTGAGGGGGCGGTAGTCCATACTACCTAAAATGAAATTATCGCGTTTATCCATTATGGAAACCATAATGGTGTGGAATAAATGAAAAATAAAGAAGAATAAGGAATACATAAATATAATTTTTATATCATATATAAATATAGTGACATCTTAATGGCCACCATGAGAGGTGTTAAAAGAATATTGAACAATCATCGTTTCGTGAGGCAGTAATTCGCCACCCACAGAAATAGTATGTTCTTTAACAATTAGATGGAGTTTTTTATGAATTTAGATCTAATACTCTCCATAAAATCATAATAGTATATTTAATATACTGTTTTTGTTAAAAATAAATTAATGAAAAGAGTTTAGGGTTTTGGAGAAGCAAAATAAAATAAAATAACATCAGAGAAGACATTACCTTTATATTAGATGACTCTTTTTTATTTGATCTCAAATGCTTCCTTGGAAAGACTTCTGCCCAAAATTAGGTTTCTAATAGTAATATAAAGATTTAGAGAGACAATATTAGAATATTTTGGATGAGCCAAGGGCTTGAGAGGTGTGGGTATGGAGGTAGAGGTGGGGGCCTTTTATAAGAGGGAGGAGGGGCACTCTTATAAAGTCTTGAAAAGTTACATTATTATAAAATGATTTTAGGATATCAAAGGTCCAAAAATTATATATTTCTAGGATAAGGTGATAATGGTTTTAAATCCACCCATATAATAGGTTTTTGACAAGTTTATGTCTTATATTTAACATTATATTTTCATTTTATTTAAATCGTTCATTAATGAGGTAATCGATGCATCATAATGGTGTTATAAATAAGTTAATTTATTTAATGTCTAAAAATTATAAAAAAATACTATGATGTAGGAAATCGTTTTATCTTTCAAATGAATATTTATAGTAAAAAATATGACATGTATAACACCATGTAAAATTTTGTTTAGTAAAACAATACATGTTTGTGATATTTTTATTATAAATTTAAATAATAATAATTATTGTCATTTTCCTACCCATGTGGATCCATGGGTTCCCCAAGTTTCCCCATTGATTTTTATGGTCATCTAAGACTCATCGAAAAAGGTTAGGACATGTGTCTAGGTCATTTCATATTATTATAACATTATCTTTACCTTAAATTATACTAATTACCTTTTATCGCGATTAATAAAACTTAAAAGTTACTATTCACCAAAAATTATTTTCATCCCATTGAACCATATTTTACATCATAATGACAACCATGTATGTAGGATTTTTTAATTTCAAATCACAGAGGTGGTAAAATTTCATTTAAACGAAAAATCTATTTTTTAACTACCATTTAGTGGTTTCACTATTCATCAAAAATTGATGTTTTTCAGAAAAATACAAAAAATTCTCCTTAAGCTATATTTGATATTCCAATTTCAAAAATGATGTATATTTTACAAAATTAAAAACCTATAAGTTTTATTAATCAATTTAATAATTAATTCCCATTGTCAAAACAAATTGCGTGCTTTTAAGAAACAAAATATATCCAAATATTGACAGTAGTTTAAGTCCAATTTCAAAATGAAATTAATTCCAATGATGACCGTTGGATTAAATGTTAAAAATATATTCTAACTACACTTAAAACCTAATTAAAAAGATAATATATCCATATAAATAAATCAGATTAAAAGAAGGTTTTGAATTAAAATACAACATTTTCACTAAAATGATCCTTATGGAAAAAATAATAAAAATTTACACAAAGTAAATTTTGATATCCAGATTCTAAAGAAAGATTATATTTTGTCCAATATAGAATATAAATTTTTTAAAAAGTTTATTTAAAAAGGGTTCACCATCAAAAGGTAGTTAATCGACCTTTTAAAGAATATTCGAATATTTACACTTAAAATTGTATTCATTCACATTGTAAGCCTCTAATATTTATTGGATAATAGTAAAAATATTTGACAATCATATATAATAATTTTGTAGTTAGTTCTATTCATTCCTACTATTACAATAGATAGGCGTTAACTACCATTTAATATAATATTATTTTATTATAAGAGTGCAACGTAAGATTTCAAAGAAACTCGTTGTTGCGTATTGGGTACACCATCACCCATAGTGTTCCCTTTAAAGTAATATTTATATTTTATTCAAAAATATTAATAAATATGAAAAAGTTATATTCTTTATTTACCTGGGATGTTACATTAATAATAATTAATAATTTTTTTTGTGACATAAAGGAGGATGTCAGGAGGTCTTTTGCTGGTGGGATTGTGTGAGTATGTGAATTACAAGGGATAAAATTTTTTATAGGGTAGAATGTAACCTTCCTAATATAATTATATCAATAATATTAATATTTTATTTATTATAATTATTATTTTTTAAATGAAAATTGTTGTGTTTTATTTCAAATACGCTAAACAGAAAGAGGAACATTTTATTCAAACAATGAAATATTACATTGATATAGTACATTACAACTACTCAAGAAAACTAATCACAAGGATCAGTAGAATAAATAATAGACTACCAATCATGATAATAAGGTATATGGTGTAGTTGACATCTAATGTATTGGTTGTCACAAAAAACATTACAAAATTAAATATAGAAAAATTTGTTATCGTCAAATAAATATAGAGCACCATTATTTTGAAGCGAGAAAGGATCTCTGAACTTTTGAATAAATTGAAGGGGTATTTATACAGCTTATAATGACTGTTATAAATAGTTGTTGTGTTTTAAGGTGAACATTGATGTTTTATAACAATTGGTTATTTTTAGTGATTTAAATTTAAAATGTACTAAATTTTTTAAAATAACAATTTCAGTTAAATAAAATTATGGTTTAAAATTAATTTTTTTAACAAGGGTATTAAACATTAGTATTTTATGTGTTTTAGTATGATAAATATTTAAAATTAAAATTTTATGGTTGTAAATATTTTTGTTTTCTTAATAATTTTCATTATGTTAATTAAATAAGCTAAAAAGGTAAAAAAACAACGAGTAAAAAATATTTTATTCAATATTTATGATTTTTATGATGTATTGGCATTTAAAAATTTGGAACTATCCCTAGGATAAGGGGACACGTCAGATGTGCAAGGGTGCCCTCAAGGGGTCAACCCTAGCAAAGAGTAATATACCTGCACCCAAGGAGGGTCGAGTAATAAGAGAACCGGGTTAGAATATTTGAGGTAAGACATGCACGAACCTATGTATATGGACCTTTTCATGCACGAGTAGAGGGTGGGATGAGCCCAAATGGTGGTGTCCCATGTATAAAGATACATTGTGTGTGTGTTTGTGTCATCGAGAGATGGCGAGGCATGCTGAGCCATAAAAGAAAACCCTAAAACCATTGAGTTTTCAATGTTGGATTTGAATTTTTCTAGGATGCATGATCTCAGCTACACGATCTCTCCACACAAGATCCTGGACATCCGTGTCAGTACCACATTGGAACCCCCACTGTCGCATCTCTATCGCTTCATTTTTATCAACCGTCAGATATAGATTCACCTGATCTAGACCATCAGACACTTTTTAAAAACTTATGATCTATGTATTTGTCTAATATTTCGGATCTAATATCATCCATCCATTTTCTAAAATTTCATAATCAATTCTGGACCATTCGATCGACCCTACGATCTTATCCAGGTCATCTGTTCCATAGTTTTATAGCTCCTCCATTAAAAAATCTAGAGTTATTTCTAAACCATGGATCATATCAAGATTGATCTGATCCATTTATTCTTCTTCCCTTATTCTTCATCATAGAGTCGCACTATTCCCCATCTATCCTTGCAGCCACTGGCCCCTATTCAACCCCTCTTTCCCCTGATGATATCTTTTATTCCTCGTCATGACTTCATCAGTTAATTCCAAGGAGGGTGGTTGTTTTAAGCCAAAAATCATCCTCCCTAACTCATATCTCCCTCATGATTTCATTTTTATATTTTTGGATTTTAATTAAACATGTTTCACATAGAATTTTTTCTAATCCACATTTTTGTTTGATTAGATTTTTTATGTTCATATCAGCAATTGAATCTTTGGTATTTTTAAGAATCCTCACTATGTACATCCAAGTGCCAATCGAAAATTTCCTCTATCAAGCTCTCTCTCTCTTCGTCTCTTAGTTCCAAAAACCATAGATCATTTCTAATTTGAATCAAATAAGATGATTTAATTATTTATTTATTTTTAAATTAATATTTGTAAATATGTATACATATGTCTTTATATATATATATGTGTGTGTTTGTATAACATAACCTTTTAACCAAAATAGTATATATGAAATGTTTTTTTGATTTAGAATATTCATATCTAAAGTATTATAGATTTATGAATGAAATATTATTAATGAATAATGATTATTTTATAAAAAACATTACTTATATTTGTGTGTATATACATGTGTATATACACACATATATATCTTAATATTATTTGAATATATATTTTTATATGTTAGGGGTTTCTTCTCCATGAATATTATATCTAAAAACATTTGTATTAACATGCTTTTAGAAATCTTTTTTTATAAGGGGGATATCCATATATGTCAGTATGTGTGCAATCCTACATGAAAGTAAACAAGTATACACTTATTTGTAGACATTTTCTTTATTTTTGTTAATATTGGTGGGTTCTTAATTTAAAATTTAGAAATATTTTTTTAAGAAAACCACATAAGCATATATAATTATATAATTATATATAGTTATATATATACATAAATAAGACTAGTTATATATGTTATTTCGCTATTATTTATAAATGGTATTTATCAAAAGCGAAACTAATGTTTATTGATTTTAAACTCTTATAAAAAAAATTTCAGGTCAACTTTATGAGGTAATTCTTAACATTTTATGTGAAATTGTGAAATAATGTGTCATTTCATGTGTTCAATAGCATCTACATTATCTATAATGTAATGAATTGTAATGTATGGCTATCATCTAGTCCATACATGAGGATATCAACATCACGAGATAATGCAATCATTTAAACCGTGTATCTAGAAATTATGGTATTAAATTATTAAAAAGGTTTTCAAGCATGGGATTCTCTCATAAATGATTATATATACTTTGAGAGTATGTGGGTGACTTGGGGAGGTTTATATTCATTTAAAAATTTTAGTACTACATAAGTACTTTAGAAATGTCTTGGGACAGAGATGAGAAAGACATGCCATCGGAAATTTTTTTCAAAACATTTGGCACTTCCAAAATAAGTTACATTTCTAGAAGTGAACCCATAAGTCTATGAATTGAATGGTGGCTTATCTATATATTTTAGACATGTTATTCTATATTCTATTAATGACCCATAGAAAATTATTATTTTTGAAGAGGAATCCCAAATGAAATTTTTTGTTTTTATAATTGTTTTCGAAAGATATGTATGGATAACTATTTGAAAAATTTTCAAGAGTTGTCTTAAAAAATATATTGTTTATTTTCAAAATCCATTACCAGAAATTTTATGCTCACCCAATATATAATAATCAATTTTACAGGTTTAAAAATCTTACTATGTTTAATCTCTGTTGTGGAAGCAACATGCCGAAGAATCATTATTTTAAATTGGTATATTTATTTGTATAAATGGGTTTCATATATATAATTTTGTAGAACATTGACTAGTAAATGGTCCTTTATTATATTTAATACTATGCTTTTATTCATTTTTCTTTTATCAAAAAATAATCACCATTTTTAAGAGCTGAACCTGGGTTTTAGCTTCCAGAATTTATACACTTAATATCAAATTTATGTAAATTATTTTTTGAATTTAAAATAATATCTTTATAACCTAAATATCTAAAGTAACCAATATCAGGCTTTTTAGTTTTTGAATAATTCATAATGTTTTTTCTTTAACAACATTATAAATAAGAATTCTATTTGAAATATATCAATAATACACAATAAATTTAACCAAAAAATATACAAATTATATTTACTTAACATAGTTTGAGCCATTTCAATAAGAGTTATATATTTCTATTCTACAACACCATTTTGTTTCGGTGTTCTGTGAGAATAGAAATTAATGAAAATAGCCTTTCTTTTCACAAAATTTTTAAAATCTGAATTATAAAATTCACCTCTGTTATCACAACAACTAGAAATAATCATACAACCATTTTCATTTTGAAATAATTTTCAAAAAGTTGTAAATATAAAAAATGTATAATTTTTATGATCAAGAATGTATAGACAAGTAAATATAATATATTAATAGAAAATAACTATGGTATATATCTTTCCAACGAGGCTATAAATTCTAGTGGGAAAACATAAATCAAGATGTATTAATTGTAAAGGTATATTAGTACTTATCTGATTGATGGGTCTAAAATAATTTTTTTGTTGCTTTCCTTTCATTCAAGATCAAGATGCATGAATATGTACTTTCTCAAAGGAAGGACGTAGTGACACATTATAAAGATTTGATAACATGTGAACCACTCTGAAATTAAAATGACCTAAATTACTATACCGAATTATTTTGTTATTCTGTACAGTATTAAATTAGTTAACATGCTGACCAATTAGTTCATAAAAATAAATTGTGTAAATATTAACATTTTGATTATCAAAAAATAATAAAGACACATTTTTAAAAACTAAACATTTATCATATGAAAATTTAACTTCCATTCAATCATCACATAATTGTGATATACTTATTAGATTATGTTTTAAACCTTCAACATATAAAACATTATATTTAAAAGTAGTATTAGAAATACCAACATTACCAAAAACTTTTACATATCTATTGTAATTGTCCCCAAAAGTAATAGTACATCCCTCACATGTGTTGTAAGTGGTAAACATTGATTGGTATCTAGTTATATTTCGAGAGAATCTAATTTCCATGTACCATATTTCTTTATTGAGACATCCAAGTCATTTTACTAGAAGAATCAATTACTTGACAATTTTCGTACCTATTTTACATTAGGACCAATAGGATTAGTAATATTATTTTTAGGTGCCCAAACAGAATTTAAACTTGTGTTATATTGTAATATATACAAAAATGATTTATAAATATTATTTTTTATATATCCCATAGATTTATATATATAATAGAACATTTAGTTATGTAATGATCCTTCATGGCACATTTAATTCAATAAACAATATAAGTACAACCATTTTTACACTTAAAAAATATGTGTTTTATACATTTGGGGTAATATTATGTCATTTCCAATACAATTTATTTTTTTATCAGTTTTTTTCAAAGGAATAATCTAATGATATTTTCTATGACCTTAACTAAAATCAAATAAACATTTTTAAAGACACTATTCTTTATTTTCCAAAATATCATTTGAATCTTCATTATATTTCAAATTTTCATAATGTTTTGAATGAGAAGAAGAGGATGTAGTGTTACGTAGTATTTTATTCTTCTACAAAAGTGTTTTATTTTAAAATAATAGTTTCTCATTGTTTTCATTATTTTTGTTATATAAATTAGTATATTTGAAAATATAGTTTCTTAATATTTTAATTTATTTATTTAATTCAAAAACCATGGGGTTTTCAGATTCACATTCAAAATCAGAATATTCTTAATAAAAAAAGAATTACAAACATTATCTACTAATGCTATGAAGGGGATGTTTTCAATTTCATTTTCATTTACAGATCATTAATGGGAATTTGATTCTTCTTAAAAACTCCAGCTTGTGTCCAATTCCCTTTTATCCTTCCTTTTGTATTTTTCTTTATTCTATTGTTTTGGAAAATCAGTCATGATATGAAAATCCTTTCTACACTCAAAAACGTTACATACGAAGCATTATAATTCATATAACCTTTATTATATTCCTTATATTTTTCATTTGGAGGGTTTCTTCTAAACTAATCTTGAATCATTTCATTTTATTTATTTTCTAAACTCTAGTAACATTCTAATCCATATCATCTTTCTCAAAATCTTGTAGATCAAAATTAGAAGATTCATTAGAAATTTCAATTACGGATTTAAATTCTACACCTTTTATATTTATTGTCTCCTCATAAGCTATTTTCTTCAATTACAATTCATAATGCAGGTGTGATCCAATAAATTCTTTATGTTTGTAGTCTTTGAAATTCTTGAATTCATCATTGGAAGCCTTCCTGGAATTCTATTAATTTGGTAAGGATCATTGAACTCGTTCAACTAGTTTTGGGGTTTCCAAATCATCTCTAATTGAACTACATCAATTTATAATGCTTCTCGATATGAGGAAAATTTGGTTTATTGTTTCACATACAACTATATTGAAGTCTTGGTACTCACCATGAAGCATTCCAGGCTTGGTAGTGATTATTTTTTCAGATCAAAGGTGAGTTACTTGTAGAATATTCTACATTTCATGATATTGCATACAATAGGACACATAAATAAAAGAACCTCTGTTAATATAACAATATAAAATATTTACAAATTTATAATTTAAAACATATCTAGTAGCATCAATTTTGATAATAGTGTCATTATCAACATTAATTAGTCTGCACATTTTTGGACATGATAGAATAATGCTCAATGCTTAAATATTGTAGGTAAGACTCTATATGGGATCTCTAGTAGCCATATTCATTTCCATCAATGTGTGGTGGATTTTTCAGAATCCAAGCATTATTTTGGATTAATCCAGCCATCTTATAAGAACTTGTCCTTATAGTGTGAGTTCTATTTAAATTTTCTCACAAATAAAATTAATCAAAACTCTAAAGAGGTATTTTATAATTCTGTAAGGAACAAGATTTTGATAAAAATTGAAGTGTTCTATAAAGATAATAGAAAATATAATTATTTCTTAAAGGATTTCCCTTTGATACCAATTGTTATGTTGGAATGGGTAATAGAAGATGGTCCAGAGTGGGTGAATAATCCATATTAAAATTTTAAACATGTAAATTGATTAATATATTCAATTATCAAAGATAATTAGCGAGGTTAATTAGCAGTAAAAATAGATAATAATGCAATGATGATTTTTATAGTAGATCGGTCAAATGTGGGACTACTCTACTTTAGTACCTCTCTACTCAGTGAGAGATATGTGTGCATTAAAGATAACTTTTATGGTGGAATCATAACCCAATTATATAATCCTTTTATATTGGAGTAATAACCATGACACTGACTTTTGAATGGGGATTCACAACCCCGACAACCTGACTTTAGACACTTGGATTCACAACCCAAATATTCCCCATGTTAGATACAGGGAGTCAAAACCCTTAGATCATGAATTTAAAATCTAGTAGTTATAACATGAGAATACAGAATGAAAAATGATGTTTTTGAGAGTTAAAGTAAAAATTGAAATATTGATTACGACTGAGAGATTAGAAAAAGTGTTACAGACATAAAAATAAATGAAAGGATATAAACAATGAAAGATCATGTACTAGTTAATGGGGATTATATTTTCTCGTCTCTTCAAGGTAGAATATGTGAAAGAATAATAAATACTTCCCCTGAGAGATTGTTTAGGTGATGTAACATAGTGTTGCAAGACGTTGAATATTGCACATCAGGTTAAAAGTTTACACCACTTTCTCATTGAAAAAATAGAGTATCAAAAATGTTAACATGTTTCCTACAGTTTGTATCTAGATATCTTATTTTATCATGAAAAATAATATGACATGTATAGAGAAGATATTCAACAGTTATAGCAGCTATGCTTCTTCGAGATTCTCAAAATAAATTGTTTCATGGACTTTCATAAATATCTCCATAAAAAATGTGGTCTTGTTGCCTCTTTATTCATGAAGAATAAATCTATAATAAAATAATTAAAAATAATTAGAATATGTATTCCAATAAAGTCTCCAAAATAATAATAGTGTCTAATTATTTAAAACACCAATGAAAATAAATTTAAACATAGTGAATACAATTCTTGAAGAAAAGCAGCATAGGGAAAATGTAAGTTCAATTATGTGAAAATAAATAAACATAAAACCACAAAATTTATTATAAAAGGTTTTTGAAATAATTTATTAATTTTTAAATTTAAATATTCTCCCAAAACATTAAAAACTCATATATTACAATCCTTATAAATAATGTGAATATTTATTGTAGAAAAACTCTTTAAAATAATCCATACATATGCAGAAAATCAATTTTTTAAAAAAAATGCACGAAATGAACAGTAACATCGAAACTGAATAGTAACGTAAAATAGGGTGTGAATATTAATTTTTCATAAGGATGATGAACTATAACATATTATAGGGATGATAAATTGTAACATAGGGTTGATGAACCATACATTGCAAATGAACAGTAATGTAACCTAAGGATGATAAATAGTAACATAGGGTGGATGATGCATAGTTATCACTATTCATAAATAATTATTTACTGTATGGTATGAATAGTACTATAGGGTTCCTGAACTGTGATTTGAACTATTTTGAATGTAGTGTCTCCCATACTCTCTGGAAAACTGGATAGTAGACTTTAACAAAATGAAACAATTTTAATAGGATCTTAAAAATAGATTTAGACTTTGGTCAAGAAGATGTATTTGTATAATATCATATATTCATTCTATTAAATCAATATTCACATAGAACTGACCTCTAATATTCAATATATCATCAAAAAACAGAAGAAACAACCTTATGGAAAACTATAGTTCTGGAAAATCAATGCAAAAACATCAAACGATTTATTCACCTTTAGAATCTCCTTTTTGAAATTATATGTAAACTAATAAAATAAATAAAAAAATAATTATAAAAAATTTTAATGAGAATATTATATCTATATATGTTTTAGTAAAATAAATACAGAAATTTTTTAAAACTGAAAATAATAATGTTTCTAGAAACAACAGTAGCAAATTCATTGAATTTTTTGAGTAATAAAAATGATTTTTCAAACATCGTAATAAACTAATGAAATGTAAATAAATATCTTATATAAAAAATGTGATAATAATCACATAAATAAAAAAAATATAGTTTAAAAAATCATTAAAATATAGAAATGGTTTTTTAAACAAAAAATTACTTGTAATCAAAAAGTAATCAATAAAAAGAGAAAGCACATGCACAAACAATCCACGTCCATTTAATTCATCACATTTAATACATAAATTCAATATAATTAAATTAATTGAGTATACCCAATCATATATCATTTCAAATTTATGCTACCAATCAGTTTACCCATATTTACATCGTATCGCAATTCAATAATTAAACAATTCATCGTCATTTATCACCTCGAAAATGAGTCAGAACATCTTATAATCAAGATATTCAATTCCATTCAATTATAATTTGGATTCCCCTAACTAGTAATGAAATATAACTCACCAATTTTGTGGTTCAAAAATTGTAATAGGAAAGCGAACACCCCATGGGTGGCTTTAGATTGGAAAACAACCTTCAATGCATCTGAAGGAACATAAAGGCTCCCCTTATATGTCCAATTCCATTTAATTCATTTCATAATTTCAATTTGGAGGATAATTTGGAATGTATTGTGGGTATAAAAATGATAAATAACATAATAAAACACTAAACCAAAACAAAAAATATTTACCACTTATTATAGGTTGATATTAGTGTGCTTGTCCAGCATCAGCTCATGATTCAACTCATATCGGGAGAAACGTTTAGAGCAATCGAAGAACCTAAAAATGGTTCAAACTATCATTCAATCAAAAAAACTTCATTGACCCAATTTTTAATGAATTATTACACAAAATAAATTGAGATCTTATATATGTGTATCCAACAAGATTGACGTTGCTCGATTCTGAGTTCCGAAAAAGGAGAGGGATCAAAAACTCCAATTCCACCTTCAATAGTGTACTCAAAACACAGGGGTTACCAATGGATTAATAATGGGAAAATTTGGCTTAATAATATATTAATTCGGGTAATTTTGGTAATTTCACAGGAATTCATGGGTTTCATGATTGGGCCGCATGGTTGGTCATGGTATGTGCCAATAGTTCACTCATTATTGTTGAAAAGGGGCACTTTGCATGGTTGTCATGCATAGTTCGACTAACCATGCACAACACTATGTCTAATCCCACTCTCAAAAACTGAAGAAATGCATGGATGGTCATGAACCCAAAATTTAGTGGTTTTTACAACTATCTGGCCTATATTACTATATTATCTAACCTCATATGGTTAGAAGTAAGCATGTGGCCTACCCCACATAGTTTCTACTAACAGTGCGATCAACCCTTTTCACCCCAATGGATGGGTTCTGGGATCCAATACTTATCTAGACACCACCATTACCATTAAATACTCGAAGTACACTCGTATCATGCCATATTTTTTCATTTAAACCAAAAACAAAATAATTTTTATCTTATACAAAAACATGGATTCTTACATGGTTCTATTTGATTTTCTTATTGTATTGTTCAACATTCACTATATGCACATGGTTTGGACCAAACTATGAAAGACAATGGTTTATCCATATGACTATCTCTGGGATTCTAAACCCTAGCACATGGTGAGTGAATTTTTTGAGTAATCTGTGTTGATTGTATGTTAGGGTTTCTATCATTTTTACATAACCATTCTTCTTGGTCAGAACATGATTTAACAAACTGTGTGGCTATATTGTGTAGGTTATATTGTCTTTCTATTAGGGTGTTCATGGTTTTATTATCCATGAGTTATAACTCTTTTTATTTCCTATAATGCTTTAATAATGTATTTCCATGTTTCCCCATCTTAAATTAAAACTGTAAATCATCTTCCCTTCTCCCTCATTCAATCATGGAGCACGATGGGGATCCAAAACCATCCTCTCTAGCCTTCACTTCATGGAATAAATCTCTTCTATATTTATTGGGTATGTTACTATTGAGTTTTGTCTTGTTTTACCTATCATATATTATTCCTCTCTTATTCCATTATTATTATTCCCTTGTGGTCTCTCTTGGAAAACCCTATAGTGATAGTTGGCTTGTGTGGGTTATTTCATATGGTGTTAGGCTGTGTAATTTGTCTCTTATCCTATTTCTTCTCACTTATGAATGATCTAATAAATTTTTACACTTTTGTGGTTAGTGTTTCCAAAAAGTTCATTTCTATTACTCTCTATATGAATTTTTAGCTAATCAAAATTTATTTTAGTGATTTATTCATTCCTTGGGTTCTCTAAAGTTATTTTTTAGAGATTTCTATGTTAGTATTCTGATTAAAATGGGTCTTTTAGAGGGTTTCTATTATTATGGATATATTTATTGATTATATATATATATTCAAGGTGTTAGATAATATTTTAAGTAAAATTTTAAATGGATTTTAGTTTTAATTTTTTTTTTCCATTATTAGAGTTTGATGAAATTGGGTTGGATGTGGAATTTTTTTTGAAAGGGTTTTTTGGCCTCCTTACAATATTGGAGCCTATGTGAGAACTCTTCTTCTTATATAAGAGAATTATTTTTTTATTTAAAATAAAACTTGTAAATTTTCATGGTTTTCTATATATATGTCGGTGTGATATGTTTATATCGATATGCACACATGGTGTACATGTTGAAATGTACATGCATATAAATTATAGATTCCATATAATTCCCTCTATCTTAAACCATGAATTCCTATAATGTCCTCTTTTTCTTAAATAATTACAAACGTGGGTTTAAATTATTCTTCCTGAAGTCTTTTTTTATTGTTTTTGGAACTTAGGAATTTTGTGATTCATAAATCTTATTATAATAGCTCATTCAGCACATTTGAAGGAATGTTTGGCACCTCAAAAGTAGGTTATTGATAACCTGTTTTTTTAAATTGTTTTAGGTAAAAGGTGATTTGTACTAGAAATGACCTTTAATTTCATACACTAAGTCCCATTTGTTACATTGATATGTTTATTTAGTATTTTCTTCCAAACATTAAGAATCCTAAGGAAAAATTGGTACCTTTATTACTTTCATGGAAAAGGTCTTGGAACTCCTATAATGCACCAGATAGTTTAAGGTTATAAGCAGTATTCTATGTAATGGGTAAATCCATTGTTTTCCCCTGGTTAGGGAGGATCTTCTCATGGATAGTTGCAAGGGGTGGGAAATGTATTGACATTGGTATCTATGGGTTATTGTTAATGTCAACCATTTTACGATCTCCCAACATTTCCCCTTATATTATCATCATTATATCCTAGACTTCAACAATATGGTTTATTTATTGTTAGTATCTCGTTCCAAATGAGACAAATTGGATCTCTCACTACTGGAAAATGAAAATTATGGGATTTCCAATAGTTTTATGATAATATGTTATCATGGTTTGTGATAAACTCTAGACTACATCCTACACTAGATTATTTATATGAGTTATGCATGTATGATGCCTCATTTCGATATTTTTCTAACATACCCATTAATATGAACATTGTGTGTTCTAGTATTTTTCAATGGCAACCTATTTCGATACTTTTCAAAAATGCACCTATTTAAACTTATGTTTATTTAAATTTCTTTTGTAATTACTCCCTTTATATTCACCATAGTATTTCTGTTTTGTTATGGTTTTACATAATTTTAAATTTACCTGGTTATTGGTTTTCATTGTCGAAATTTTTTCAAAATTTATATTTGAATTGGGAATATTTTTTAATGGAAATTCGTGTTTTTTTGATGTGCAGTTTGGTAAGGCATTTTTTGGTCATATTAATAATATAAACATATTTTATAAATATATTTTCAAAAAATGGGTTGATGGAATATTTCAGGAAGGGACATGTACATATTCTATGGTGCGTACCAATTGAGTTATTGTCTGGTTAAACCCTAATTTCACCAGTCATGATGGATATACATGATTAGTTTTTCATATTTAGGTTCATTTGGTTTTTCCAATAGATTGGGATAGTTTTGAGGAAGGTGGTGACCAAGTGGTTACACCGAGATTGTGTCATGTTCTTCTTCGGTTATCAGTCTTTATAGTATCTATATCTGGATATTTTTTTCATTCAGTTATTGTTTTTTATATACATTTAGATATTTATTTATCTAGGATGTGTTTTTTGGGGTACTATTTCTTCTTTTTTGTTATTGTGCGAAATCTCCCACAAATTATTTATCATGTTCAACCCTAAGTATTGTCTTTTTTACATGGAGTTTTTGACGGCATTTAGGCCTTTCCCAGGATTGGTTCTGGTGTCCTCTGCAGGGATCAACTGAGTTGGTTCATGAAATATATCTTCTAGTATATCAAAACATATTTTTCATATACTCTATAGAGCATCCCTTGGTGGTGAACCAAGTAAAATCTATGTGTATTTTGTTTTTCATTAAAAATATTAGTTATTGTCCATGATTAATGTTTCTTGGTTCCAATAATTCCTTCCAACACATTAACAAGATATAGGCAATGTTATAAAAAAAATACACCCTAATTTACCCACAACCCCTATATGGGGTTCTCTAGTAATTTTGTTGGAATATTTGGTATCAAAGCAACATGGATAAATCTTCTGGAATCTATCATTTATATATTTCCAAAAAAAAATTGAATTTAAGGAAAATGTGTTCTTTAATTTTAATGATAGAAATAAGAAATATATAATAACTAAATAAGATCTCATCAATGATCACCTATACATTATTTCTACTTAGTTGCAGTGCCTAAAATTCAATTATGTTACATTATAGGGATTTAAACGATTATATATAATGTAAATATTCTGACCACTAATGAAAAGGCTTAAAATACATTATTTATATATCTAACAAATAATTTGTATTATAAATTTTATGAATCATATTTTAATGAAATCTGGGCAAAGAAAAAATTCTGGGTATTGTACCAACACTTTAGAAGGGGGAACTATAGTAGCAATTTAGTAGTGGCGACATTGTTGTTGTGGTGGTACTATAGCAGCTCGAGTACTGTAGTAGTAGTGTTTATCGAGGGGTCCTCTGGGCCAAAAATGAGATTTCAAGCCGTGTATTCAGGCCACATGGCCTTGGGACTTCAGGATATGTAATGTGTCTCCCTATACCCAGTCAAAAATTGTTCTTTGCATTAATAATAAAAAAAGACTTTGACCCCCAACCATTTAATAAAACAATCCAAAGTAATTGGTTCATAAAAAATTCAACCATGTAGAGTTATCACATGATGATATTCATAGCATGTTTGGGGAAATAAAAATGTGGGTAATTCCAGAGATAAAATAAAGTCAATCATAAAATGTGATCACATTTATTTATAAGTATCGTCTCGATATACATGATGTTTGAAGAAAAAAAAGGGGATGTCAATGATGAATTTGTTTTCACTAGTATCAATAAAATTCAAGCAGGCCTTATGGAGGAATAATGATAAGATACTATTGTATTTTTTTAATAAAAATATTTAAAAAAATTTAAGTAGTGGGAATATTTCCAAGGAAATGTAAAAAACAATATTAAGATGAAATTAAATCAAAAAAATCCTAGAAAATTTACATTGAAAATAATATATTAATATGGGAGTACATAATAGAAAATGTTTCAATAGAAAATCCTCATGAGAAAAGAGGGAGATGAATATAAAGAAAATTTAGATGATTATGATGTTAAATTTTTTATAGATTTTGAAGATGTAATGATAAAAATGATTAATAAGAAAAAACCTGAAACAAAGGGAGAACAATAACCAAATGGTAATATATATTTAAAAGGTATAATTTTAGGTGTATTATTTGAAGAAAGACCAAAAATAGAAGAAATATTAGAAAATTAGTGGGTTATTGGAGAAATCATATGAATATGTTGAAAACCTGAAAGATAATATTAACTTTTAGGTAAGATAGTGAAACAACATAGTGTTACTCGATAAAAAAACATATAACTGGTGGTTTTAATGTAAAAAATAATTGACATAAAAAATATGTTTTTTTAACATAATGCTCAAGTCAAAAATATGATAAAAGGGATTTAATCCCTTAAAGAATAAGGTGTGATCACATGAATGAACATGATGTTTAACATATAGTTAGGGGTTATTTTTTCATTTTGAAAATTTATTTCATAATGTTTGAATATATATATATATGTACGAGGTAAAATTAGGGATTAGAAAATAATAAGTGAACATAGTCTAATTCATATGGGAAAAGCTGGACTTCATTTTTTGTGATTGAAATACATAATCAAATGATTAATTTTGAAATAAAATGTGAAAAAAATGATTTCTAATAACTCTCAAACATTGAGAAATCATGAAAAAAATTAATATATTCAAATTCTATAAATATATAGAAAGATAGTTAAAAGAAAATTTCTTTTATGAAGTGTCATTTTTTGGCCAATATTTTATATATAATGATATATTGAAATTAAATTAAAATATATATGAAAAAATAATCATCTTGGAATAAATAAATAATGATGAGTACATATTTCATACTATATCAAAGGAACACATTTTATATAATTTATTTTAACATTTTCCATAAGCATAACAGATTTAAAACAATGGTTATAAAATTAAAACAATATAAAAAGGTCAATTGATGAAATGAAACTAAATGGGATTCCTTGGGAGAATAGTTTTTACCCATTGGAGGGAGAATAATAAAACTCTTCTCCCTATTATAAAGGGAATAAGGGGATAATATACCTTATGTGAACCCAATAAACCATCTCTTAAAAGGATGTGAATAATAGTGAGAAGATAATATGAGATGAAATCATTCTTAAAGATACAAAAAATAGAAACCCATGGATTATTGATAGTGGATGTTCATCCCCCATGACAAAAGACATGAACTTATTAACAAAATGTAAAGGGTGATATTGATAGAATGGTTTGTTTTGGAAATAATAGAGCTTTAAATATATAAGGACGCATAAAGACTAGGATAGATCAGGATGAATTAATAAATACCTATATTTTCATTGAATATGGTCTATGAGGTTATCTTTTGAGCATGAATCCACTACGAAATTGATAACATGAATTATTATTCAATCAAAAGAGGTTTATATTAATAGACAAGGATGAAAATTAATTGATGAAATGTAAGATAGAAACAAAAAACATAAATCAAGTTGATATAAAAGTAAAAAAATTTATACATAATGTGTAAGAATAATATATCCTATCATGACCTGACCTCCTCAGTTTGTGAACATATTCATCCAATCCCTTGGATCTCTTGTAATATCTTGGTAACCCATCCAGCAAACAAATGTGTATTTCCCATCAGAGATAATTTTATTTCTAATGATTTCCCCATAGAATAACACATGTTATTTCAGTGTGTTTTTTCATCACTCACACACACCATAAGAAAATTTATATAAGGTCAACCATTATTACACTACTCTGGTCCAAACATTGTTTACTATGGAGTTCTAATTTGGTAACCTCCTAAAAAGGTGCTTATTTTTTACATGTGTAGTAAAATTTATTCTATTATGTCCCAAATTTCATGGGGTGATACACTCACCCATGTAAAAGTGAAATAAAAAACTTTTAAACCAATCACCTTTAACTCATATAGTTCCATTTCACATTTATTAGAGTGTTGGATTTGATTTTTTTCATGGCATAACCTTGCTAGTTTATGAACCCAGTCATCTGACACCATATTCTCCTAGAATATATTGGATTCCTTCTCAACACACCACTGCGTATTACCCACCAAGGTCACTTATAAAACCAATTATGTACTCATGGGACACCACAAGATATTTCATTTGGATTTTTCCTCACTCAGACACACATCAAAAAACTTTCAAAGGGATCTCCCATCCGGATACCACTTTCATCAATGCATTCTTATCTATGTATTTTTAATCTAGTAGGATCCTAAAAATAATGGTGTACTTTTTAAAATTGGTATTAACATTTAGCCTATTATTTATCACTTTTCAAGGGTTATCATTCCCCCATCTAATGAAAAATTCCTCCACTATGGGCCTCGTACAACAATCCAAGATAGTTCAATTATACATTCAACTTGTTGTTGTCTTTGATTCCATTTTTTCATGACCCAACCAACCCAATTCCTGAAACAATCCATCGACCACAATGGGTCCCATGTAATACCTTCATTTACATCCTATTACAACATATGGTATTACCCACTAGAGAAAATTATCAGACTAATAATTACCTTGTATTACAACACATGTGCATTCAATGTGGTCTATCATTTATGAGATACACACTAGGAATATTTTTAAGAGATCGTCTATGCTAACACAACTCTACAGTAAGAATTGTTAAATGTGGATTTATAATCAGTTATGATTCAGAAAATCATGGTCATCCCTGTTAACATGGATAAAGAAATTTATTATATTATATATCACTTTTCTATGGGTATTACATAACCATTTTTATCAATGGATATCACGTTTTGAACAACACCTCGAGTTATTATTTTCAAAATGATGGATTTATGTAAAGATTAAAATCTAGTATGTCATTGGTAGAAGTCATCTGATGCATGTGTAAGAGGGAAAATGGGATAAATCCCAACCCACTAAAGAAGAAAAGTGATTAAAATATATTAAACCTAGTTCACATAGATTCTTGTGGTATTATGAAGGGTTCCTAAAAAACATGGTTATAGATGCTTTATCCCATTAATTGATTATTGTTGACGAATGGGTTGCATCTTGTTTATATATAAAAAATATGTTATTGATTGTATCAATCAGTTTTGATGGGTTTATGAAGATAAAAGTGCACCAATGTTCAACATTTGAAAATAAAAAAATGGAATGGTGAAATATCAAATGAGTTTTAAAGTAATAATTATTATTACTAAATCAAAGACAAAGTACCATTAGTGATAATTCTATAAAAAAAATTCATTGAAAGGATGAATTATATATTCTTTATCATTGAAAAAATCTTCTCATCGATAGTAGAATCTCTTCATATTAATGTAAATAAGTTGAATAAGTCGTGATGACAACACAAAATCCATATTTTTAATCCCTGTATAGAATAAGAATCCCTTTAAAATGTCTCATCGGTGGAATCTTTTACTAATTTAATTTAAATTATTTGATAGAAATTGGTACATCAAGAAAAAAGATGGAATGGAAATATTCATCTTGCCTGGCCGCTTTCCACACTTTGGATGAATTATATGAACTCTCTCCATGTGATTGATTACGTAGCTACTCATGCCTATCGTGAAGCGAATGCTGTTGCAGATACTCTTTCTAACAAAAGAGTACACCAGAGCATGACTTGGCTGGACACTCTGCCAGCTGACTTATTATATCTGTTTGATAGAGATTCTAGAAAAATCACATCCTTCCGACTTTTGTAATCTTTTTTCTTATCAATAAATTGTGCTTTAGCCTTTGACCAAAGCATTACCTTTAAAAAACCATAGAAAAAGAAGAATGGAGGTTAAACTACTCTATTATAACTAATGGTTCTATTTTTTGTTGGGGGAAGTAAAAAATATGAGTCATGGGCTATGGATTTGAATTAAGAGTTGAATAAAATAGAGAATAACTAAAATTCGGATTTCATGAGACTTTGGAATAAAGTGGGTGTCCAAACATAAATAAAGACCAACATGAAAGTTCCCTGTGAAAATAGTAGTATCATTTATTTTATTAAAATATTATAATTGTTAAATAATCAAATATAGATACGATATAATCATATTAATTATAAGGAGAATAAATATATCATAAATATTTATAAAGTTGGTACAAATCAATAAGTGGTGGAAATATTCATGAAACTATTGTCCACACTATAATTTTTGAAAAATCGATTGATCCTTAGTTTTCATTCACCTAAATTTACTTAAGATGGTTTTTAAATTTCCCTCTCCCCATATTAATTTAATTTCTAACATAGATTCTTGAAATTTATAGAATATTACACTTTGGGTATATTAATTAAAGTGAATAAATGGTATTCAAAGTGGTGTTCTTGTCTCAAGGAGAAGATAACCTTTTTGGGGTATTATTTTCCATGAATAAAAGGTTGGATACAATTCATGGGGCTGTTATATTATATGAGTTGTACATGGGTCGATTACTATGGGATTTTGGTAGAGAATTTTGGGTTTATCGAAAACTGTTTTGAGTTTAAGTTATAAGGTATACTTGGGGGGAAATATTTCTTATTTGTATGTTTTTTATACATTGAGAATTACACACTTGAAATTAGAGTGACAGAAGTGTAATTCTATTTTTCGTTTTTTTTTGAGATTTTAGTGATTAAATTTCACCTAATATATATTATATTTCCAACAAATACAAATTGGTGGAATTATGTAATAATGTTTTGGACGAAGAGATGTTGTGTCTATATAGTGATTTACATGTTGCAATTGTGTTTTATTTGTAATCAGGTAAGAGGTTTTTAGTAGATTTGAATTCACAATGAGATGATTTGTAAAATTTATTAATGTACGGTTTTTTCTAAGTATATATCAGGAATTACATTATTCACATAAGCATAAAATTTTATTAAATGCAAGTGAAAGCATTATTTATATGGAAGATATATTTCATGGGAAATTATTGTAATGTATGGTGATATGAGAGTTAAAATGGTATTTTCCAAATTATTTATGATATTAACTATAAAATATAGATTATTACACAATATAAACTCTTTTATATGGTGAATTTATATACATAAACATGTTTCTTAGATTCTTATGTATGATTAAATTGGGAATTCTCACTGTCTGAGTGATATTTTAAATTTTCCAAGTCATAATAATAAGCGTAACACTAAATATCTAAATGTATGTGGAATTAACTTGAAAAATATGAGGGTAGTTTAATATTAAACATAATTCTATGTAATATTTTCCTAGGAAGTCATGAAGTTATGGAATATTAAACCAATGTTTCAATAAGATTAAATTAGTATGTATGAAGGCTCTGTAATATTAAACTATAGTCTATATAAATGTAATTTTAATAGTATTAAGGTTTTATAATATTAAATTTAGAAATATAATTGTTTCTTATAAATGATAGGGATAATATAGTAAACACATATCCTAAAAATGGGGCGCAAATATCTGTAAAATATTAAATTCAAAAAATACTAACATGAGTTACTAAGGTTTTTTAACTTTTGAGGGAAATATAATGGGAATTAATTTAGATTTTCTAATAATGTATATTAAAGAAACTAAATAATAAAATGAAAACAGTTCTTCCATTATTTAAATTAATGTTTTATGGTTGAATTAAAGGATCATTTTTTCCCATTTTCTAAGGAAGTGTAGGTAAGAATTCCTAAAATTAAATGAGAATATTATCTGGTTTATTCAAATATATGAATATGTGATTTTTTTATCGGGGTAATTAAAAGTATTCAACATCTAGATTTTTTTTGAAGAAAAAAATATTTAGAAACTTATTTATGAAATTTTTTCATGAAATAAATTGGAGATTATGTGATTTTTTATAGAAAGACTACCACATCCAATATAACAATTTGAGTATGGTGTAGTTTTTTTAAGATATATTAATGTTAAGGAATGTTAATGTAAAAAAATAACTCCAATTCTAGTTTAGGTTTATTTATTGTTGATATAATTATAAGAAAAATTTTAGTTTTAATATTTTATTTATTATATTAAATTAATTTTATGAGAGATATATTGTGGTAGTTACATTAGGATTGATAGAGCATCCTTCCAAAGTAGTGTAATCATATTTAGTGGGTAGTGATATCCTTTGGTACGTAATCACTTCATTGGTGTATGATTATTAGAGTACCACATAGTGGTGAACTAATTAAAATATATCTATTTTTAATCTTATTTTATTTTCTTGGTTATTAATAATGATTAAGAATTATATGTTCTATGTTTTCCTACTAATGTGGTAAATATATCTAGCTAAATGTAAGAGAAATTATGCAGCAAATTCCCCCCCCCCCCCTTAGGGTGTGTTTTGGATTATTGTTTCAAAAGAGACGAACACAGATATATATATATATATATATATATATTTATATTCTCATATATTCTGAAGAAAATAGGTAATACCCATTAAATATGGATATATATGTTTATATAAATTTTTATTCTAGTTTGTGTGTATGTGTGTCTATATGTGTCAATATAAGTAGTCATTTCCCCTTTATAGAGGATGCGTGATATCCAATATGATTTGATTATTAGTGTGAATCAAAATAAGTGTACCTATTATCAAGTATGGATTTTTGAGAACAAGGAAAGAAATTACAATGTAATATTATTTTATTTTATTTACATACTATAATGATAAACTAATTATTTAAATATTATGTTACTTGAATATTTTTTTCTATAAATATATGTATTTGAACTTCTGATGGTCATGTATGGGTCATGTGGGGACCTCATACTTGGTATTTTTCACTTCCACCCTATATTTCTCTCATAATATGTGTTTAGAGATTGTTTTCCATGACCTATGAATGATTAAGGAACCTATAAAATAGGTTTTATAAGGACATGAGAATGGTCTTTTAAAATATTTTGAGTAGGTGATGGTCATCTTATACAAGATTATCTTGTTTCTTTTTATATTCTTTTAAAAATTATGTATATATATTATATATACTCATGATTTATATATGTATTATTTTATGTCACTTCATGAATTTCATTCAAATTTAGGATTTCATTTTATCTGACGTAACATGTATATATACCAATTATCTATATTCATTTTAAAAGTGTTTTTCTTATTATGAACTACAATTTAAAATGATGTAAAATCGATTCCCAATTTACCATAACTTATACTTGTTTCCTTAACCACCCTTTACTGATAGGGAAACACACTTGAGATGTAACACCTTGAGTTTTTATGATATAATTCCCTATAATTAAATTTTAATTCTTTAAAAGATTTTTTGGCATGTAATACCTAGTTTAAAAAACTATTTTATAATTTTGAAATATCAATATTTAATATTATAATTATCATCTAGTAATTAGACGTGGAATTTGAAAAAAAATAATGAAAAAGTTATATTTTACACATGTATAAATTAAGTAAATTTTTATCAATTTATTATAAATGAAAATAAAAAACATTTGACTGTAAAGTTTATATTTTTCTAAATTTTTTTTTATTCACTAAATTATTTTATCCCAATATATTAAATAAATCACTATTAATGAATAATAATTAATAAAATATATATATTTTATATTCCATAAAACATTTTAACACTCATATAATTTTTTTCCAATCATGTTATAAGAATGGACCTAAATAGGAGGAATATTTGGAATATGATGATTCAAATTTTCTATATAGATCCCTTTTATTTTTATTCATTATGAATAATAGACGTGGTAAATATTTTTCACCATAGTGAGGGTCAAACGAGTAAAACATGGTTACAAATTTGTGTTTAGAAATTATAATTCCTATAACACATTACATTATCCTCCTTTATTATTTTACTTCATAACTTACTATCCATATACGGTTCCATATTCTTTTATTATGAATATTATATTCTTTTATGAAAAGGATAAATACAAAATATACTCTCTTGACTTTAATAACTCTAAATTTTTCATATGTGGATAATAATAGGATAGTCATGGTTATAAATAATTATTTTAAATATGAATTAACTTTTTGTCATGGTAATATATTTGTATTTTTTATTGAGTTTATAATTACTTTAAATGTCTATCTAATGTTGACACAATAATTATTAAATTAGAATAAAAATAAAATAAATTATTTTCAAAATATTAATACTAATAAAATATTATTGATTTATTGTCTTCCACGAATTATATAGATAAATATAACATAATGGGTATTTTGAAATGATTATATTTGAATCACTTTGTTTTCATTCTGAATTTAATGCCAAATTAAATAAATAGTGTTGCGTGTCATTAATTGAATATTAATTAAATAATATTTTATTATATTTTTAAAAAAATTTAAAAATACTAAAAGATACAAATTATGTTGTTAAATTGAATAAAATTTTATGAAATTTTCCATTATGATCTAATCCTTATGTTATAATAAAAATATTAACCCATTGATATTAAAAACTCATTACCATGATAAAGGTAAAAATATTCTAACCATGGGTTTAAACCAAAAGATAAGATTAAAATGACACCAAAACATATAAAAATTTCATTGTATATTTATATTTATACCTTATCCAATTTATATTTTATTATTTTACCATTTATGAAGTACTTTTCTTCAAAATGACTTAATTATATTTTATTCTTTTTTGTAATTCTGTACATTTCATTTCCCTCTCTCTTTAAAACCAAACTCCTTCCCTCATTTAGTCACACCACATTGAGAAATATATGTCATCCAAAACCTACCCAATACATTATAAAATTATATAGAAATATATTATATGTGTTTTTTTCTGGAAATTCTAATCCAAGTGTCTTTAATTAGGGACCTATTGGAGGCCTACTAAATAAGACATTATCATTCTACAAAACCAGTTTCAATTTATTACTTCTTATACTAACAATAAATATTTTGTATTAAATATAATATATTTTATTTAGTGACCTAAATATGATAGTTTTTTATTATGATCATGAAAACTCTATTAAGGACCCTCTCATCTAACAAATAGTAAGTGAAAGTATCACTCCTGTGCACATGTTGACTACAACCTCCACGTAGCGATACAATTAATTTTCCGACACCACGATTAATGGTTGATTATTATAGGGTTTTTAATTTTTATTAAATATATTTATGATATATATATATATATATTATAATAATGATTCTATATAGGTTGATAATTATTTACCTTTCTTTCATCAGTTGGTTGAAAAGTGAAAACAGCATTCAGGAATATGTATGGTCTATTATCTCCACAGACAGTTTGAATCATTTCTAAAAATCTAAATTTTATGGATAAATATAATTGGTATATAATTCAAATATATTATATTTAAAACACTATAAAAATTATGAATATTATTTAACCATTATCAATGTAAAAAAACTGATACTACCAAACAAAACTTCTCATGAAAAATAAAATAGTTAAAAACTGAATATGAAAAATTTAATATGTAATTTTTAATCAATAGGTGTTAAAATGATATAAATTGATAAAATATGATATTAAAAGTTTTTAAAAAACTATGTTACAAAATTATCATAAATTTAAATTTATTATACAAGAGGTTAATGTTCATTCAAAGCTATTCGAACTCAAAGGAAGGAATTTTGTTAATATATCATTGTTTATCATGATTATTTATGATTATATTTTTAATGATGAAATTTAATTATATATAACTAAAAAATATCGTTATTTTACTTCTAATATAATAACTAATTTAGAATACATGTTTTCATTTCTTTTTCTCACATTAAGTACACAAGATACTGAAAGATTCTTTTAATGGAAAATCAACATTATTTATATCTTGGGTCAAAAATCCATTTTATTCTAATTACATGTTTTCTAAAACTATTTACTAGTTTTTTTCACTATTATTGTCTGAATTTTTAAATTAATTTTAACCCTTGTTTTATTTTTTTTAAAATGGATTAAAATAAATTTTCTTAATGTTTTCCAAAGGAGGCACTTTTTACTTTCTTCTAAAAATGATGGTGGAATATTTACCTTATCTTATAAGACATGAATGGTATTTCCAACAATAATGACCACTCAATGTTTTAAATATTACTAATAAATTTTACTTTTTTCTTTTAAAATAACAAATTTTACCTATTATTTCACATATTTTTTATTTTAATATGTTATATGAAAATGAAATTGTCATTTTCCTCATAAAATATTCCAAAGGACTTTCAATGGAAATTTTCATCTATGATAACACACATAAATGGTACATAAGTTTCACTATGGATATGATCCAAGGATACAATATTTATCCATTAAATGGATGGTTTATAATTATGATGATGAAATATATATATCCCATTTTATTTTCTTCAATGTGTTTTGTTATACTTATATTTATAAAATAAAGAATATATATGAATGTATTTATGATTATGTGATGGGTGGGACGAGATTTATAAATCCCTCCAATAAATTTGGTTGTGATTAATGTTCTATTAGCTCAAAGGGTACTTAAGTGGTTATCCCAGTCCATAAATAGAGGGTACATAAAATGTTATCACAAGACCGAAAGAGGGTATATGAGGTGTTATCTCAAGCTTCAATCCAAAACAATAACAGTTATAATAAGAATTTTTTTTTATTAATTTAATTTTGTTTATCCTTGACATAATATTTTGATGAATATTATTATGCCACATCTTATTAAACACTTTTATGACATAATACGATGCCAATATTATGATCTTATAGCTCATATCTTTGATCCCATGGTGATTCATGTCTTATGAACATCTATGAATTATTCCATGACCCATGTTTTTGATTTAAGACATTCTAGGTGTTTTTTTAAATGTTAAAAGTCATGTTCCCTTACCTATTATTCATATTTTATGCTAAAGTGGTCATTGATATCTTCCTTTTTTACACATATTGAGAATCTGAGCTCACCAATTAGTGTGTTTTTCATTACCTAATATATGAAGAAAATTATTATGAATGATGTGTCTTAGAAGGGAGATAGATATGATGAAACAAGAGTTATATGATGTAGATATTGTATGAAACATTTATTATATATACAAGTTTCCAAAAACCCTAAAACGTTATTCTTATGTCATGGATCATATTATTATTTATTGACTATTCATATAATTAGTTGTGATATTTAGGTATTAAATGTATGGGTCTCTCTGGTTGGTATCAGAGCCAGGATTAGTTACCATTTGTAACTATGAGGATAGAACATTATTTATAATCCTTAGAATAATTCAATATATTGATGAATGTGGTAATATATGGTAAAAAAGGAGTGTGGTTTTTGTTGAAAAACATCCATGTTTGGATACTACAAGTTAACATGGTTTTAGAAAAGATTCTTCTTAGAGTAATATCCCACAAAAGGTTTGGTAGATTGTATGTCATCCTTTATTCAGGTTCATGATGAGTTTTCCCTTATAGAGCATATACATTGACACTCCTAAGGCATATTCTTCAGTTAATTTTCATTTTCTTTATAAACCATCAAAAAAATATTTAATTGATGAATCTTATGTATGACATAGGTTAAACCTAACGTATCAAATATTAAAAATAATATTTCAACAATTAGATATCCTATAAATAATTTTTCAGTTTTTTTTGTTTTCCCCTAAGATAATTTTTTCTCACACTATACTTTTGGTTTTTTTCAATGGGTGGAACCCTAATAACAATAATAACGATGAATGTGAGGGATAATTCAATAATTGTCTTCTTGAAAAACTCAATGGTATGGGATATAGGATAAAAAAATTGTCGACATTCTTATAAAAAATTTTCAATCCAAGAATTACGTTGAGATCCAAAATTATCAAGATATGGAACGACATTCTACTATGTCTCATATGAGGAAACATACAACTTATTTTAGTTTATTTTATGAGATACTAGCTGATAATAATTGGATTAGTACCATTGAAATGATATTTTACATTCTCTAATGTTTTGAATATTATAAATTCATTATGGAAGTATATCATTGGGATGTAGAAACCTACCAACGGTGTAATCCCATCAAGAACATGAGCAAAAAAGAATAAATTGAACCCATAAAGAGGGATGAGTTTAATCAGTTATTTTTCAATGATAAATTTACATGTATTTATAATATAAAAATAGTGAGGAAATTAATTGATCTAAGGCTGAAAGATGATGAATCTATTATTTCATACAAATAAACGTTTTAAAAAATAGTGAGTAATTATTCCAGTATTATCATTAAATGAGAAAGTAAAATTTATTTAATTTTTAGTGGCATAAAATAAATTTGATGAAGGTTCTTATCCACAAGTTACTTTGATATTTAAAAATAAACTATTATATGTGCTTCTAAGGTATAAATATTGAATGGGGTTACTCATTAATCTCATATATTTGATAAGAAAGTAAATATTGTATTCAAATGCAATTATCATAATAACAATAATGGAGGTAAGAAGATAATCCTTCGATTATGCTTGAATTATGGAAGAAGGTTTAAGGAAATATTCTTAAGGGGACTAGTAAATGATTAATATGTAGAAAAAAGTCTTTTGGGTAATTTAACACTGGAGTAATTGGATACATATAGCCAATGACAGTGGAAAAGAACCATAGAGTGCACCATCCACACTATAGTGTTAAAAATAATGAGTATGTGAATTTTTATAAATAATGCTCAATATTGAATTTTAATGATGATGATTGACTTTATAAACCTCTTAATACAAGAAATAAAGGTAAATCCCATGTTATCACTAATTTTGATGAGGGGTATGAATAAAACATCGTGAAAATTAAACATTCCTTCCAATCTAAAATTGTTATTTTTATAATTAGGGTTATACTCACTAGTTCAATCTAATGAATTTTTAAGGGTCTCAAAATACCATAAAAATGATTAGATGTTTAATTATTAGAGAGAGCCTCTAGTAGTTTGATTATTTCATATTAGGTATGTTATTATTCATCTGTTGATTTTTTTTTGAATGTGATTTAGGAAAATATCATTATTCTCCATCTAGTTGAATTTGATGTTATATTAGACATAGACTATATCTCTTCTAAATACTCCCACATTAATAACCAATGTAGAGAATTAAAGTTTTATATTATGAACCAACCTATGATCTTATATCAATATTATGATAAATATGGCCATCTAATGGAAATAATATCTATTATATGGTTGTTTATTCCTATTTGAAATTGGTGTTTATCTTATATGGTTAAAGAGAAACAAAATATTAAATATATGCCTATTGTGCATGAGTTTTTTATTCCTTTCTTGAAAAAATACAATTATTCCACTGATATATGAAGTTTATTTAACAATAAAACTCTTAAAAAGTTACAAACCCATTTCAATGAAACTATATAAAATGTCCTTGATTGATTTGTAGTATTTGAAGAAAAATTTATTGGAAAATCATGACTAGTGATACATTCCACCATGTAAATTAAAATTCGGAAAACTATTTTTTAATAATAAATATTCATTAATTATAATTTTTATTGATTATCTATAGCTTAACAAGATCACTATTTGTAAAAAGTATCATCTATATTGTATTTATGTCCCGTTTGATCTACCACGTAGAGGATAATACTTTTCCATGATTTTCCTTCATTCCGCATTTCCTTAATTATGGATCAAGAATATTGATATAATCAAGAAATCATTTTGTATGTGGTATGGACACTATGAGTTTTTAGTGATTCCATTTTTTATTACTCATTCCTCTGTTATCTTCATAGATTTAATGAATAAGTTATTTAGATATTACATTGATCAAATTGTAATAGTCTTTATATGTAATATTCCTATACATTTAATGTGAAAGGAAGAGCATGAATATCACTTAATGATTTTACAAAATATCATAAGAATAATTTATATGAATATTTTTTAAATTATAATCTATTTCTATAAAAATTTTCATTTTTTGATTATATTATCTCAGGAGAGGGAATATTGATGGACCCATTAAAGACGTGAGTTATTGAAATTTGAACCATACTAACCACTGTGTTTGAGATCCTTAGATTAAATTTTTGGATTCATATTATATAATCATTGTGTAATGTTTGTCATGGATATCTAATATACTCACCAATTAAACACAAAAAATATCCAAGTAACGTGGGAAACATGAATATGAAGAAAAATTCAAGTAATTGAGGGTTTATTTAGTCAGTGAACCTTGGAATACATTACCCTATAGTGGATAAGGTTTTATGATCTATATTGATTCATTTAGGAATTGTAAATTATTTATCCTTAGATATAATAATATGGTGACCACATATTCATCACACAAATTGATGGTTCATGAGAAAATTACCCAACTAATTATTTAGAGTTAGATGTTGTAATTTTTTAATAAATATATAAATAAATTATCATTAATAAGAAATTTATGTTATAAATAATGAGAATAAAATTTTATATTATATATTCATTCTAAAACTGTTGAATATTTTCCAAATGAGATAATTGGGTTTGATTTAAAATTACAACTAATCAGTACACTACCACCCTATGAAATTGATCAAGGTGGCTAATTCTTTGAGTCAAAATGATCATGCTAGATTATCCATGGAGAGGATATAAAATATCTAATATTAATGTATTTGAAAAGTATTCATCAAGAAATATTTATTAATGTGAAGAAATTTTTTCTTATTCAAATAAGTGTTGAAACATTTATCCCTTTTAGTATTAAATAAGAATTGAAAGAAGATGTGGAACTACTGATGAAGACCACAAATCTTCTTATTTCCAACCTTTATTGTGATTGAATGATAAAGTTTGAGAACTTTGTTTTTTTCACAACACATTTGAATTAGATTTCAGATGAGTCTAATAGTTCACCATTATTTATTTATCTTATTTGTATGAAAGTGTATATATATTTAAAAGGTTGTTTTTTTTGAAAATATAAAGATATATATTATAATTTTTGTATCTAAATACTTGGTAAGTTCACAAGTAAATGATAATAAATAGATGTATAAGGGTATGCTACAAAAATTACCCATCCAAATATATGAATATGAAAAAAACACCTTGTATTTTTTCATCGGACTCCCCAAAAAGTATAAATTACATAATTCTCTTTGGGTTGTAGTAGATCACCTTATGAAGTCGGCATAAATTATTTATATAAAATAATATTTATATATTGATTCAATTTCCAAAATACAAATTTGATAACATTTAATGTTTATTGGAGTACCACATTCTATTGTACCTGATTGAGGTCTGAGGTTTTCCTTAATGTTTTGGTGAATTATTCAGAAATCTCTTAGTACATAGTTCATTTTTAGTAATTATTATAATCCATTGATGGATGGTTATTATGATAGAGCCATTAATTACCTAAATGAAATAATGGGATGATGTTCTATGGATTTAGATGTTGTTTGGGATAAAAACATTTATTAGGATTTGTTTTCTTACAATAATGGATTTCACAGAGTCTTTAAGATAGATCCTTATGAATCTATCATTATAAAGAAGTGAAAAAATATAACATGTTTGGATAAATTTAGATAAATAAATCCATTGATACCTGATACAGGTGATGAAATGGAAGATAAATTCTACATCACTCATCATTATATTAAGGTACCTTAGAGTTGATATAATTTTTATACTTTCAATCATTAGTGAAATCTGAGAATCATAGTTGGTGAGAAGGTATTTTAGTGAATTTATTCTTGGAATAAGTTTATTAGTTTCTAAACTAATATAAATCTCAGGTGTATGTATGTTGTCTTCTTCTAGATTCTATATTTAGTAGGTATGGTAGCTTATCCCTTGTCACTTCCACTAAAACACTATCTTATTTATGATGTTTTCTTTGTATCTATCATATAGAAGTGATCCCTTGTAAAAACCTCACTGGTTATATCATTGGATCTTGATTTTTATTATGATGAACAACTAGTAAAAATAATAGAATATAGAGATAAAGTTCCATGGAACAAAAATGCTTATTTGGTTAATGTTTTCTAGTGGAATTTTAAATTCCAAGATTCTATATGGGAACTAGAAGATGTGATAAAATGTTGATATACCCATTTTTTTATCAACATAATACAATTTAATTGGATAAATTCATTTTATGGTGGAGAAAATATAACACCTCAATATATTATCACATAGTTTCCTCTACATTAATTTTATTTATCTAGTAGATTGGCTTAAAAAAGACACCAAATTTAAATTAATGGTGATATACTATTGAAATATTATTAGTTAATGTTTCAAATATTGTCTATTAATTATATTAGAGGTTATGAATTAGGCTAACTAAATTATGAAAAAATTATATTTTACACATGAATAAAATTAATTCATTGGTTAACAATATATTAGAAAAGAAAATAATAATCATCTGAATGTAAAATTGATATTTTTCTAAAAATAGATTTTATGTGCAAAAGTTTTTTATGTGTGTGATGAGAATAAATCCAATTTTAGTTTTAAAAATATATTTTTCTAAAAAATGGTTTTCATCGGGTATCAAGAAATTATTTCAAAATATATTAATTCCACTTATAATAATTGAATATATAAATTGTTTTAAAATATGTGGTGTTATTAGATTCAAATTCAGTAAATATGTCACTTTTATTTAAGATAATTACAAATAATAACCTTGGTAATTTTTTCACCTCGATAAGAGTATAATGGGTAAAATATTGTTAAAACTTTGTGTTATGGATTTATGATTCCTTTAAAGCTTTAATTTATCCTATTTTATGATTTTATTTGTACAATTATCATCCATGATTATAAAATTTTTTTGGATGGTTCTATTTTTCTTTGATTAAGACAATTATATTAGTTTTAAGATAATGGTAAATACAAAATGTCACTATCTTGACTTTAATAACCCTAAATTTTTATTACGGTTCTAAAAACAAGAAATTTTCAGTTATAATTTATTTTGAAATATGAATTTGTTTTTATTGGGGTAATTTTTTTCTATTTTATAGTGATTAATTAATTATAAAACATTCCTATGCAACACAGATATAGTATTTATTCAATTTATTTAAAAATAATATAAATGATTAAAAAATAAAGGTAATGAAATTTGGGTGATTTATTATGTTACACTAATATTAAGGAAATATATAACATATTATTAATGTTTTAAAAGTTTATAATTTAATTTCTTTATATTCATATAGTCTTTAAAGTAAAATTAATTTAATTGTGTCAATAATGATATTATGGTTATTTTATGTTAAATTATATTTTATCAAGTTATTTTTAAATCAAAAATATATTTATTGTGGATAGGTAGGATTATAAATTGTATAATTTCTTATCAGTCATCAATTTATGAGCTAATGTTTAACTTATAATTAAAATTATATCCCTTTAATATTAATAAAATGTTTATCATCTTTAGGATTAAAATTTATTGACCATGGGTTTAAACAAAAAGATAATGCTTAAAATGACATCAAGCCCCATAAAAATTTCATTAGGTAATGATATATTTGACTTATAATCATTTTCATAAAATATCATTCCATTTTAAAGAATTTTTATTAACAACTAGTTAATGATATTTTTATCATTTTTCTAATTCTATGTGTGTCCTTTCCTTCCCTTATAAAAAGACACCATATTTCTATTTTGCTTACACAACTTTGATCCATATATCCTGATAAAAACCTACCAAATTATCACATAATATAATGTAGGAATAAATTGGAGGTGTTTTTCTTCTATAAATAACATATAAAATGTGTTTAAGAATAATATAAATATGGCCTACTAATGAGGAGGTAATCATCCTACATGAACTATTTTAATTTATTTATTCATCTAAAACCTCTAAATTTATGGTATATGTCACAAAATAATAAATTATGTGTCATAAATATAATTTAATTTTATTATGATCATCAAAACACCATTATACACCATCTTTATCATCAAAAGGGAAGTGAAATTACCATTCCTGTGTATGTGCGGACTACAGTCTTCATGTAGAAATATAATTCATTTTCATCACCATATTTCCTAGATTGTTGTTATGGTGTGTTTAAATTTTATATATGAAATTTATTATATAAATATATATATGATATATTAATGAATCTATAAATCAGAATTATTTTTATCATTTCTCGCATTCTATCCATCAAAAAGTGGAAACATCGTTCATGCATACATATAACATAACATCTCCATGACTAGAGTAAATAATTTTTCAAATAATAGCATTTATGGATAAGTATAAATATGTAAATAATTATTATATATGATAATGATTAATAAATAAAATTCTAGGGATTACAGAACCATGGTGAAGGTGTAATGATCGTTACTAGAAAACCAAATTTGTTGTGAAAAAAGAAAGAGTTAACTCCCAAAAATAATGAATTTTTTAATTATTAATAAATAGATGTTGAAATGTAATAAGTTCATAATAAGGGATTTTATATTTATTTAAATGAATCATTTATAAAATTATAATAATATTAAATTTACTATAAATTAGTTTAAAGTGATTTCAAGGATATCCAAACTCGAGATAATAAATTAGGTTACAAAATAAATTTTTATTAGGATTATTTATAATTAAGTTTAAAATGATAAAATTTCATAATTTATATCTAATAAAAACTCTATAATTTTTTATAATATATCTATTTCTTCAGAATATATATTTTTCTTCAATTTCCTTACTTTAGTTACTCAAGAGATAGAAAGAATACGTTTATGGAAAACTAGATTTATTTCCCTCTTCGGTCAAAAATAATTTCTCATCAATAAATATGCATTCTAAAAATAATATCAAGAAACATTTTACTATTATAAAATCATTTTTTAAAATCATTTTTACCCCTATTTGAATTTTTTTAAAATAGTTTAAAAGTTATATTCCTATTATTTTCTGAATGGGGTCATTTTGATTTTTAACGAGAATATAAAAGAGACCATTGTTTTTATATATACAAAGTGAAAAGAATTTATAGAAATCATAATTACTCTATAATTTGAATATTCATTTTAAATTTTCCTTTTTTATTTTAAATGAAATTTTTTTCATCAATATTTAAGATAATTTGATATTTTAATATTTTATTAGGAAATGAAAAGGGTATTTCCCTCAAAAAAATATTCTTGTGAACTTTTAACGAATTTTTTCATATATGAAATTATATTTTGATGTTAGTTAGGATACACTAAGGATATAATAAAATGATACTATATTTATTGATTCCCATTATATTTTATGTTCATGGTTATAAAATATTTATGAAAACTATTTTATTTTTTCTATGGGTTATTTTATAAATTCATTTACACTTGTGAAATACATATGAATATATTTATTACAATGTAACATGTTGAACTATAAGTATATATACCATATATTTATTTTGTTAATATTACTTTTCATTGATATCAAAGGGTATATTATAGTTAATCCATGCCAAATAAATATTATACATAGGAGGTTATCCCATGCTTGAAAGAGGGTACATAAAAGGTTATCCCAAACCTAATAAGGAAAATAGATTTTTAGCCAAATCCAAATATGTTTTGAATATCATATTTGGTGTCTTTGGAATAATATTTCTATTATTATAATTATTACACTCTTTTATTAAATTTTATTATGAAAATTTTATGAAGTAATATGTTGGAGATGAAGTGTATGTAAGATCAGTTATCTGAAAAAAATGAATTTTTATAATATAAAATTCAATATGGTGAATATATTTTTTCTGTGAATATTAGTGGATTAATATCAAAATAAATATTTCTAAGAATGTTTCAATAATATCTAGATATGATGTACTAAGTTAGAGAGAGGATAAAATAAACACATGAAATTTGGGATTGAAAATGTCATTTATATCAATTTCGTATATTAATTTAGATATATAACAAAGTATATATAGGTTTCAGGATCTATATTAATGTATATCTTAGAGATAGAAAAATTGTAAGTGATCTATGGGATGTAATTCACCATATCAAAGCAGCTTTTACATACAGTGAGACTTTCCATGGAGTGTCTAAATCTATCATCATTGTTTCAACATAGAAAATATATTATAGAAGATTTTTTTGTACACCAATACATTATCATGTGTATTATCTTTAGAGTTATCTTGGTGTGGATAAACCTAGTACACACATGGTTCCTTTAATAATTTACTTTATTTATATATATTATATTTGGTGTGGGTACAATAAACACATGGCATATAATTTTTTTTATTTATATCATGGGATCAAGGCCCAATAATGGGTGAGAGTAAAAAGTAAGAGTTAAAAGTGATATTTTAAAATGTTCATCACCTTGATTCGCCCTCTCTCTCTAAAGTTTCCATGAGTATCACTTCATAAAAAAATAGTACCAAAAATATGTATTATGTAAATAAGTATTAATTAAATTTCAATACGTCAACTTTGATTTTAGAAATATTACCGCAAATGGAATGATTTATTAATCTAATAGTTTTCATATAAATAACTATAAAATTTTAACATTGGATATACATAATTTTAATAATAATTTTTTAGTGATTTCATATGATTATACACCATGATGATGACTTTAGACTGCATCGTAAGAGTGATCCTAATAGAAATCTGTATAATATTTTTTTGGTGCTATAATAAATGAGGTATTTAAAAAAAGGTTTCATTATGATATTTATTTTTAAACATTAGAGACATAAATTGTTATATAAATATTTACAACCCATCAAAAAATTATTATTTTGAATCCAACTAAAAATATTAGATTAAAATTTAAAGAGGGGGACCCCGATTTTGATAAAACTAGATAGAATTACTCTTGGTTAATGGGAAAAAGGACGAATTGGATCAAAATGAGTGTGAAAACAAGGATTTAAATTCCCATTAAGGTGAATAAACATGATTTTATTGATATATTGTTTGTAGAAATACATTAAAATTTTCATAAAAATTTATAATTTCATTATATACAAATGTTATTAAAAAGAATGATATTATATAATTGAAGATAAAATAATATTATCATTAGAGATAATGTTCATAATGTAAAAAAACAATAGAAATTTTACAAGAAAATTAGAATCATTTAAAAATAATGAAAATAAATGACTTTATACCAATGGAATACTTTTTTCAAGAAAATTTAAACATAAAAAATTATAGGATCTATTATAATGATGAGTATAAAGGTGAGACCAAAAGTGGTTTATGTAGAAGTTTTCAAGAAATGTGAAGTCAAATGCTTAAAGAATATAATCACAAATATTATTCCATTTTATTAAATAAATAGGTTATAAAAATAATAAATAAAATAAAATAATAATGATAATAATTTATGATAATTGAAACATGATTAAAGGAGAGATACCTAATGATCTTGGTGATTTAAAATAAGCAGAAATTTTAAGTTGAATGCTGTTTCAATATTGAATATTCTCACACTGAGAATTTATAATTTGTTAGTTATGATATTAATAATATTTAATAACTAAAAGAATAAAATTATTTTACAAAAATTATGGAGTAATCCATAAAACAAATAAGCAATGAAGAACTACTTTTATTGTAGCATGAGATATCCCATAAATGTTTGTATATAGGATATGGATCTATAAATTGGAATAAAACATTCAAAAAGATCTCATCTATTAAAGGATAATTTAAAGTATGATTTATTATTTCTAATTATCAATTATAATAAAATTTTATATATATGGAATGCCATTTTATCATGAGATCTGAAAAAATATAATGTGGGTAGACACAATCACTGTATCAAAGAGAAGGTACATAAAAAATGAAGATAATTTCGTAAATTAAATAAATTATTCATGTAATTATTGTAAATCAATTATGGTAAGAATATGAATGTGTATAAATACAAATTTATTGGTTACTAATATAACATATAAAATAATTAGAAAAAATAAATCATGTGATTAATGATGGTAAAAAGGAAATATTTGAGCACGAAAAATTATTTTTTGAAAAAATTATCTCTAGAAATAAATAATTTTTTTTTATTAATGGATTATTAGGAATAAAACTATGAACCACATATTTTTAGATTTAGAGGTTCCCCTAAAATAAAATATAGAATCAATTATTGTATGAAACTGTGTTTTAATAAGAAACCTAAATAAATTTGCTGATATGATTCATCAAAGGATGAAACATACATTAGTGGGATTAATATCACATTAAGTATGAATAAAAATACAATGAATAGGAAAGATTAATACTAATATATATAATAATAGTTTAATATATGTAGTATCAGTAAAAGTATAACCATAATTATGGATTGGAAGTTAGTTATAATAAAAATAAAGTTTTCCATGACTAACAATACTAATTTACTCAGGGTGGTTGAGGAAGTACACATATCGCCGATTAATTGAATTAAAATAAATATTATTTTGGTGGTATAGGATAAATGGAGAGATATAAACTATAAAGTGAATTCATTAATAGAATAATCAAGATGATAACATTGGATATGTAAAAAAGTTGGTATTATTATGATTTGGAAAAGTAGGTGCTATCAATCCTAATCTAGAATATTTATAAGAGGATATAATCATTATGATACAAGATTAACATTTAAAAATCATACTAATATCTTCTATAATAGGTCTCCAAATTAATTGTTCATAAGATATTTTAAGAATTTAATTGGGGGGATGGAATATTTAATATGATAGAGAAATAATGATATGAAATGGGTAAATCGTGGTTTTTATTGAATAAAAATGTGGCATAATCTATGTTTCATAGATACTAATTGTTGATAAAGGGAAGATACATTAATGAAGACTTAAATTCCTAAATATAATAATGAGTGCTCACGTAGAACTAAATAAATTGGAGTTTGTATTATAAGATTTTTGGAGGGTATTATCCTTATTTAATAAAGGAAATATGTCCAATAGAATAAAAAACTTTTTATAAAAATTGGTATAACTCACAATAATTGTTTTTTATGTTTAATTGATTATTTTTTTGTGGTAATATGACTCAAATGGTTGGTATATTTTTAAAATTATTAAATTATCATTTTCTATAATCTTATGGAAGTCAGTGAATGCAATGAAAACATTAAGGTTATCAATGTATTCTATTATTTCATATATATTGATTTCATTAATGTAGAAATATGTAATTTATTGATATATCTTTGAAAATATTTATGTTCACTCATTAAAGATTATTGGAAATATATTTATATAGGTGGATGATGAGTTACCTCTTTGATAAATTGTGTTACCAAAAAATTTTCATTTAATTTGTAATATATAATTCCATTATAGTTTTAATATATGGTATACGATCACATTTACTCTTATTTTAATGCCAAAAATTCTAAACATGATGGTGATTAAATAACCCATTAAATACATTATTTATAATAGATTACAATTAATGGTATTAAATAGATATTTTATGAAAATGTGATATTTACTAAAGGGAGATCATGAGATAGATTAAACAAAAGGGGGAGAGGGAAAATCACATCACATGAAAGATTATTTAGATGGATATAATGTCCCATACTGAATATCATCATAGAAAAGAGTAGATATTAACTTCATTACACGTAAGAGGGATGAGATTTAAAGATTTCATCGAATTATTGAATGATTTATGTCAAATTTTATTTATTAATTAGCATTGTGAATGTAATATAATTAATGAGAATGTTGCAACCAATGTTGTGGTTTGTGAATTTTTATAAACTATATGTTACGTATTGAAAAACTTTCATGCAATGATGAATATAATAAATATAGATCATAAAGTAAATAATTAATTAATTCAATCATATAAATCAATTATAATGAATGAACCTAGGTTATAATGGCTTGGTACCTAATCTAGGAAATCACATGGCCAAAAGTACTTTCTAAATCACCATATCCTGGAAACTAGTGTTGGGATTCCAATTGAGAACACTTAATTATTTTATTAGACAGTATAATTTTTCAACTTGGAGCTGTAATGTTTCCTTATTATACAACTATACCATTATTCCAATTCTATAATTTAAAAATTAAATATTTTAGAAAAAAAAAAAATTTTCCTCTATTATCTGGCCCTATCACATTGATGGGAAGCCTCCAGAAGAACTATTATTTATTCCCCTTTTTTATAATCATATTAAATTGCTTAAATATATTGAATAATCTTCCATATGACCAAATACATTTAATTCAGTTTTTTAATATTCATCCTATATATTATTCTTCCTTCATTATTCACATTTTATCACTGATAAGGATGGGGTGGACTGGGCTTCCATTTTGACCAATTTTCATTTAGGGTTTCTCATTATAATTAATTCCAATATTTATCTAAGTATCTCATCTATTATTTTTTGGTGTAATAAAAATCAATGTAAATGGATTAATTAATTTAAGGTGCTTAAATAATTTTTAAATTCCTTTATTATTTAAACCTCGAGTGGTTTCCTATTTTTAAATTGATTTATAAGATAACATAAAATATTTTCATACAAATTATGCTCATTTAGTTATATTTATCTTGGATTGTCTCTTTATTTTTTATTATTTTTGGTAAAGAAGATTCCTAAAATTTACATATCTTGTTTTGTATAAATTATACCTGTATAGGGTTTGTTGAAATTCCATGCAAGGTTTTCTTATAATTTAGAAAAATTATTTTTTATGAAATGATATGATATGATTTATAATGATATAAAATGTAATATTTATACTGTATTTTTATAGATAAAATGTTATTTTGTTTATTTAGAAGTGTTCATTTCATGGGAAATCCCTTGTTATGAATGTTCCCTTTATAAATGAATTTTAGTGGTACAATATTTTATTATTGACTAATTATTGGATATTTATAATTGCTTCTTTTATATATATTGTTTGGGTATATAAAAAATTTCACTATTTTAGGGAATTCAATGTAAAGAACTTAGGTACTTAGTCAATGACTTATGATATGTATTTGTTATGTAACCTATGTATAGTTGGATAAAGATTTAGTTTAGATTTTGTATGTGAAATTCAATATAAAAAATGGAACTATAATAGAGTATCCAATTAATATGTATTTTTCATGTTGGATGTGGATGGAAAGGGAAAATGAACCAATATAAATTATGATTTATTACAATATAAATTTAATGAAATGGAATTATTGTTCCAATTAATTAAGGGAATCCAAATTATATAATAATTGGTAATAACATAAACCTATATCATCTAATATATATATATATAAGAAGATATGATCCACCGGCCTCTTATTTCCCAGGACTTTCTACATTGACTACCATATCCACCCATCCACCCTATAATAACTAACCAAAAAAACCATATAATTCATAATGTCATCACTATAGCTCAACATCCACTTTTTCCTCTATCATTCCATTACCCCTTCTAACATAATCAACATACTTATTCTCTCACTATTTCTACTAAAATCACCCATTTTCTCTTTCTCCCACCACTATATATGTTTATATTATACTTCTCATTCCATGATTACTCATCTGATCCAGCTTCAATCACACGAATATACCCTACACATTTTCCTTTTTAGTGCCAAAAATATATCAATAGATATGGAATTACAATTATGTTTTTATATTTTTTCTTTTTTATTTAAATATTTTTCATATTATGTTCCATTAATACCAAAAAAATAATATAGAATGCTATTTCCATTTCGTAATTCTTCTCAATTTCCTTTTCTTTATCTATTTCGTACACTAAAAAATATCTTAGAGGTCATAGAACTCCCATATTAATGGAAAATCTTGTATACATGTTTCTCCCATTTAATTCCACCCCATGTACATTATATTTTTTGGGGATACTAGGGGTTTATGTATTAGTTCTATATGTATTTTCCTTTTATTCTAGTTATGGAATACTATTATAAATTACACTTCAATTATGATTTTATTTATTCAAAAAGTATTTCAATTTACTTTTTCACATTCTCAATTTATGAATTATATATTTTAAAACTTGTAAATATTTTTATCAATATGTACGATGTTATTTTCCTAGTTTTATATCTAGATATCATGAAATGATTTTTTACACAATATTTTCATGCATTATTTAGAATATTCCTATTATAAACAACATCCTCATAGGCTATATATTCAATAAAATTGTATATAGACATTTTTTATCTAATATAAGTAATTTTTTCACACCATTGTGATTTATAGGATTGTATATGATTTTAATTAGGGTTTTAAGATGTGATAGGTTGTGTTTGATCCCCTCAACATAGAGTTTGGTATATGATGATGTTATTTTGTTCCATTTTTCATGTTTTATAGCCCCTCTAATTTACTTATCCATGTCATAGATTCATTCTATTAATATATTATTTTATAAATACCCTATGTTTTTTTGTGGTTCAATTAGATTTATATTCTTTATATGTGTTATGGTTTATTTCTATCATGACCTGATTATAGATTAATGGCTTTTTGTTTTTATGATATATTTAGGAGAGTATTATTTTGAAGTATTTATCTTTTATAAAAATGACTCGAAAATATATTGGGTAGTCTTTTCAGGTTTTTGATTTAATTCCAATTATTTATTTTTTTAATTCATAGGGAGAAATTATTATTAATTAAGTAATCTTAATTTCTCTACACTAGTTTCCAACCCATATTGAATGTGAAGTATCTTTATTCCATTGTAGGGACTATATTGAGTACCGAGTTAAGGTAGCCTATGATAATATGTTAAAGATATGTTCTTGGTGGTAAAAAATGATAAATGAAAAAAATGTAGGAATCATATTCTATATAGTATTAAATCTAAATAAATTTATTAAAGTTATATTTATATATTATGAGTATTATTTAATTAGATCACTATAGTGGGTTTGTAATTTAGAGAAATGGGAAGAAGGAAATTTCATCATATGAAATGTCTATGGATGACATGATGAATAGTAATTCAAAATATGTCTTGGAAACTTATTTTAATACATAATAAAAATCACTTGAGGTAATTTAGGAAGTTCTTACTGTTTAATAATTCTAATATAATTTTCGAGAAGAATTTAATTTAATTTGGTGAGGACAATCATATCATGTTATGGTTATGAGTTTTTTTACAAGTCATTGTATTTTAAAATTATGATGGGAGAAGGTGGAAACTATATAGAAAACATAGTTGTAAACTATATCATGGTTCTCAGACCACCACTCTGGTTTTATGTATTTTTGAACAAATTTGATTGATAAAATTCATAAAAATATTGGATGAATTAAATAAATTATGTATATAGTAATGATCTATTGATAAAATTTGGATTTTGATAATAATTTTTTATAGAGATAAAAAAAATTACATATAGTTTCTATAAGTGGATCCAAGATTAAACCATGTCATAGTGATGCACATGGTTCTAATGAATGATTAAAAAATTAGAAGAGTTAAATAACCATGAAATATTACGTGTTTTGGTAAGGTATTATTCACTTAAATTATTTGGATGGAATGATGTTTAAAAGTAAGATTATCATAATTTATGGATATTTTCAACAAAAAATATGAAAATTTTCTATGCTTTTATATGTAGTGTAGGATATTTTTCTATATAATGTAAATGGAATATTACATTAGTTTTCCTAAAACTCCATAATGTAGTGTGGTTAAAAATACTTCTTATATTAGGTGATATATAAACATTATGAAATGAATATTCCTTGATTTTCAAGGTGGTAGAGATATATTGATCATGGTTTTTCAGTTTCAAATACTAACTGAAGAAAAAAACGCAAGTTTTAGTGTATGATTTCATTATTTAAATGTTATTTACCAGTTTTTTATATTTAGAATTTTTTCTAAATTTATAATATTACAATTTTTTTATATTTTACTCATGTTTCTTAGATTTGTTATGATACTAGTAGGCAAGCGACACGTTTAATGATTAAAGAGGATGTTTATCACATAAATTGATCATAGTCATCATATGTATATATTAGTCATTAATAGTTCTATATATTCTATTAGAATTTAGGAATATATTAAATTATTAATAGAGGGAACACATGAATGAGATATTACATGATATGTCTAGTTCATTAAAAAGAAATATCATCACACATGATAGTTTTTAGTCATATTTCTTATCATAAAGTGGATGAAAAAGGAGTATCTTGAAAAAAAAATCAATTGATAAATAATTTTTTTAATATAGAATCCCATTAATGTAACTTTTGACTATTGTAATTATTATAGAAAGTAAATTATAATAACTCTATAATAATGGGATAATGTCATATGGCTTGTGAAGAAAGGATGCATAATGTGTATGAAATAGACATACAATATATAAGATTTATGATAATAGATATATCAATTTCTTATAATAATTTAGAATGGCACTTAACTATATACACTTCTAAATATAAACCTCTAATTAGAGTACAATGAGAGTTTATGAAGTGCTTCATGGTATGTATTATGACACCTCTAAACAACCTATATAGATGATGGTCATTGCAATAAAATTTTCATTTCTTGAATCATTATTGTTATAAATCCCATGTGTTATAGTTGAATTTTTTACATTGGAACATCACAATGTGTATGTTCCTTATGTGTATCACAATTTAGGTTAACCAAGTAAATCATTGTTTCTATGATGACGTTAATTGATTTATATTGTATTTATATTTGGTGTGGATAATTTTGGCTCATGATAGATAAAAATTTCATTCCTTAAAACATGGTAAAACTTCAAATATTAGATGAGGGTTAAAATATAATATTGGATTTATATATCCCCTAATTACTCCTTCTATTTTGAGGGTGCATTTGGTATCAATATAACACATCATGGCACTAAATATATTGTTTATGTTGCATAGGGTTCAATGACAATTACTGTAGTAAAACCCAAATGGATATCTTTTATAATATATAACATCTTGGTTTATAATAAATTGTGGAATCTAATATATCCTTTTATCATCTTCATTAGGGTACATGCCTTTATCACATCCCATAATAACCTCTTATCCCTTTTTTCAATATACTTCATCTATCATATTTTTTTCCTTTTACTATTCATGAAACAGTATTTCAAAAACACCACTTCATATCTATTGAATAAATCGACCATATAAATATTATTCCTTGGGTTAATTCATTATTTAATCATATAAACACTTCCATATACTTTTTTAAGTAAATCCTATGAATTCTAAAATTATCTTCTATGTTTGACCCATCCTCATTCCTTGTGAATTACATAGATATAAAAGATATTTTCTTTTTATTATCTTATCTCATAAAACATTTATCTCTGAATATGATATGAACATGTGTAAAGATAACCTTTAACATTTTTTATATTAAATACGATGATATACATCAATCATTTTCCATATTTCAATTCACATCCATCAAAATGTGTTATAATCTTCTATGATCCAGGGATCCACTTTAGCTTATTCTACTATGGATTTTTTATTTTATAACTCTTCATGAATTAGTAACATGGTATTTTTAAAATTCATACTAATTTTTAGGCTATACAACAAATTTCATCTTTCTTTTTCATTATTCATTATTGTAATATATGATATTGGTAGATCACCAGCTACAATATACCTAGAGTATGGTCATTATATTTCTCTAATTCTACATCCTTTATCAATTATCTTATTTGATTAATCTACATAATTTTAAAATCATTGTATTTATTTACATTATGTCTATAAAATTATTCAAGCCTCATCATTGTGTTTCATCACTTCCTTCATTAGATATACTCATTTCTCCCTAAATAATTTTATACCTCCATATATTATAATTACTATCCATCCAATATATTTTATGTATATAAATCCTTTTTTATCATAAACCATGATATTCAATGAGTTTTAGTGAAATTTAGGAACTCTCATTCATATACATTAATGAAAAAACAAATTCTCTATTAATTATTTACTTACTTAATCCTATATTTATTCTAATCTCTTATAATATCTTTATAATATTTTCATCTTCATCATGATAGGTATAAAAATAATCCTTATTTACATGATCATCTTCATCATTGTAGATCCAACCATATAAATATACAATGTGGTCATATACATAATGATATATCCATCCATATATCTTCATTGGTCGATCATCTTCATTATGGGTAAAACCCCTACATATTAATTTTATGTAAATAATTATCATCATAGTTTCAAATAATGTAATATCACTACTTATTTTGTATATGTGGTTCAATATTATTTTCATAGGTTGAAATAATCATCCCATGTTGATCAAGATTTTAATTACTATAGGTGTGTGTACTTGATTTTGTTATGATTATCAATGATAAAATAACATAATTTTGAGGAATTTCAGTCTATAATGATGTATTTATATTATTCTTATCTTGGAAAAAAAAATTTATTAGATTGTTAAATAATATCTAAGTAATGATAATTTCTACTTGACTTTTGATAAATCACTATTTCCAATATTTTGTATCATTATTTTATAAAAAAAATTATTGAGACAAATAATTTTTTTAATTTCTATATTTGGATCATTTATGAAATTATTGTGTTTGAAAAAAGGAGTTGATTAAAAAAGTAAAATAAAATCAATTTCTAGTATTTTTAATGAAGGTTCTGTTAAATTATTTTTCAATAGTGTGTTGTGTTTTGAATTTTTAGTTAAATAAGGGTTTTTTAAAAATGTGTTGCATTAATTTTCTATGAATTGTTACTATTTTAGTACTTATATAGGAAATGTGTTATTGATTTTTTTTATAGACAAGTTATATACTTTTTCTCAATGGTTTTGATTGTTTTCAGAATTATCAAGGGTTATGTTAATTGTTTTAGGATAACAGTCAAATGATAAGGTTATAAAGCTAAGAATTTAAAAAATTTATAAATTTTGGAAAAATTTAAAACGGGTGTATAAATAAGTAATGGATTTATCTATATTATTGAACTATGTAGACTATGGTTTCATTCATTTGGGATTAAATAATTAACAAGTATATTTCTATGTTGGCTCATGTGTATTATTACCTATAATATTCTATGCTATTATTATTATATATATATATGAGTCATTATAAAATATTATTCCATATTAATATGGTAGTTTACATTTATAACATAATGATATTATAATTATTTATTATACCTTGTTGGATTAACATTATTTTTTTTGAAAAAGAAATCATTAAAATTCATTTTAAATATGTTTTTTCCTTATTATTGGTTGGAAATATGTTTTTTAAATTACAATGGTTTCCAGAAAAAATTAACTATTTATAATTTTTTTGACCATGAAATAATTTTTTAATTTTAGGCTACTGATAAATAAGATTACATTGGGTTCATAAGAGAAATTCTATATTTTTTATACTCATCACCTATATATCACACTTGCTAAATATATTGATTTTTTTAAAAAATATATGAGAAAAATGATGACATAATTATTCCTCAGTGGTAATTTATTGATCCAAGATTTATATTTATTGATATGATTTTAGTTACTTTGGGTTTATGCCAAATTATTATTCATAGTTTTTTTCCTTTTTTTAATTTTTTTTAAAACACAAATAAATTCACAATAAAAATATTTTCTAAATGGTTTTTAATAAAATAAAAAAAATTCACGTGCCTATTAATTAATTTGAATTATATATGTTCGGGAAAAATTATTCTGTAGTGGTTTATTGTATCCCTCAATATTATTTTTGATCCTCAAATAATCATGGAGCGTTTTTCGGCCTTATATAAATTTAATATAGGTCTCGGAATTCGAGTACTCGGGTTAGGTCGTTACAACATTGTAACCTAAAAATGTTAACTAATTGAAAACCTTGTAAACATTGAGGGTATGATGGTTTGGACTCAAATTATACCCAAAAATTTATATATATATATACACACACATATATATTCTCCTTATTGTGAACGTTGAAATACAATGATTTCTAGTAATAAAAAATATTATTTTTTTTAAAAGGAGTCTCACCACATTGTGTTAAGAAAAGAAATTGATCATGAATCATTTTTATGTGATTTTAAGCATCACAAGGAATTGACTTTGAGAACTATTAAAAATGTTAATTTTAAATTAATATAACAGATATTTTTGAAAATTTATTTAAAAATTAATTTATAATATATTACCTGATTTATAATTCTTTTTATAAATTTTTATCTAAGTATAATAAAGATCCACCAGGATATAGCATGGAACATATATATAGATGACTTTGGTATGGAAATTATTTTTCTATTATTGATAAATTACAAAAATAAAGATTATTTCTAGATAATAATATGATCTAGTGAATGTATTTCATATAGATACATAGTTGGTACAAGTTATTCTACAAAATGTGAATCATTTGATAGAAAATACAAATAAGATATATAAAGGGATAAAAATTAGATATTTGAATTTTAAAAATAATTCTACCAATATTATAGGTGATTATGCACTAGAGATCATAGAAGAATGTTTATAAATGATGAAGCATATATTCTTGTTCCCACGAATTCAAGAGACCAATATAAAAGGTTTTGTTTTAGTTTTTTTGGAAGGGTAAAATTAAATGTGGTTGAAGATGGTAATGGAATATCAAATTTATAAGGATATTAAATATAATTGTTCAATGTTGTATGTTATGGTCCTATAGTATATATAAAAATATGGGGGTGATTTAGTGTACCTTGAAATTTATTTTTATCTCAATATTAATTGGATTTGTATTTTTGTAACATAAGAAACTGTGAATATGTCACAGTGACAACATGAATGGAATACAAGAAAAATCAAACAAAGAATCATGAACATAGATATTTTTATGATGTTCACCCTTCCAAGTATATATATAAAGATAAAATTACAATCATGTGAAGATAATTTAATTAAACACTAGTCCACTAGAATATGATTAGAACTTTAGGACAAGCTCACTTCTCATCCAATGCCTATAGCCACATCCTCTATTCCACTCACTATATTCAAGAAGTTTACAAGGATATTATCAAAATACCGGTGTAATTTAGAAGCATATTAATAAAATGTATAAAAAAATTAAAAAATGGGTGTTATCAATGATGTTTCACTCCTCACTTATAAATATTCAATGATATGTATGTTAATTCTATCTTCCATGACTATTATTTAATTAAATGCATCTAACACATGCTTCTTTATGTAATTCTATATATTCATCACACTTCCACAGCCAAAAAAACTCATCATATTGATACTGATTTTTACTTTAATCACATTTTTATTTCAATGTATTAATTTAATAAATATCTAATTAATTTAAATTTAAATTAAAACAGCAATCCACATTTAGAGACAAAAAATTTGAATCCAACAATTAGATTATTTTTATGTTCATATCCAGTAGTGATTGTAAATTTGGTAGTTGATGAGCATAACAGAATCCTTCCAATATAAATGGTGATTAAAAATAATTAAATATTATCAAATTCACTAAAATATAATAATCCTTGTGTGAAATCATAATTCATGATGTAACTAATTATTTAATACTTTAATCATCTTCATATTTTTTATGAGACATTTTGTGACATTAGTCTTCACTACATGATCTGATTTGGGAGGCTATAACGACGGATATATTAAGAATCATGGATTTCTAATATTTTTATTGAAATTAATCTTGTTTCAATTACATCAATGATCAATTAGGATTGAACATATTATGGTGAAACACTCTTTTCATGATGTGGGTATTCGATAATTCTAAGAATCACTAAATCCGCCCAATTTGTCTTTATAGAGAAGCCACTATGTTGTGGCATAATATGAGTGCTTCAAATAAAGTAAAGTAAGAAACCTCACACACGAACCTTACAATGGTTTTATTTTACTCTTAGGATCTATAATAAAAACCTTATGCATGAAGATAATTTTCTATCTTTATGAACATGAAAACCAATCATAGTGTGTATTTTTTTTCTAGTGTGTGTCCTTTTCTTGTAACTTTCATACTTTCAAATCATATCATATTTCCCAAACTTCTTCAACTCATCTATATTGAAAATGAAAAAAAAAATTATCAACTTATGGTTTCCAAAATCCCTCTCATTGGATTTTTTCAATAACCATTAATATTTTTGAACCTCTATATATACGACTAGAGAATCTACTATATAAGTTAATCACAATATTCCAAAAACTATAGCACAAAATACATTATATTATTTCACCATTGTATAAAAATGTAAATATTTTTATTGAAAAATATATTTAAATGTATCATTTCTTAATTTTGCAATTTAAATTTGATAAAATAGTCATAATTATTTAATGATATCTAATGAGTACACATTTCTTCTTGAAAAAACAAAATAATGAATGCAGTAAGTATAATTATTGTGGTTATGGTAAAAATTTATTTACCAAGGGTTAAACTAGAAAGATAAGAGTAAAAACTAAATACAATATTATATTAATTTTTATTTAATTAATTATTTAGTCTATTTAAATAAATTTATAAAATATTTATAAATAAACTGAATATTCCCTTGAATATAAACTGTATAATGAGTTATGTAAAAAAAGAAGGAAAAAAGAATTTTTATTATATTTAATATAAATAATTATTTGGGATAAGGAAAATACCAACATTATTTTGGTTATAAATTTTTTATAGTTGAAATTGTTTTTTTTTTGTAATTATAATTTATCATTACTTTCATAGATGAAAAAATTATGTAGAATGATTATGAAATTCTAATGGAATAATTATTTAGATAGAAATTATATGAAACAGATGATACTAAAAATATTAAAAGTTAAGTAAATAAAGTGAATCGTTATGTTACATTAATTATTATGTTTAATATATCACGTTACAAAATTATTATAAAAATATATTCTAATTTAATCATTGAAATGATATTTTTTTAAAATTAAAATTTAAATAATATTGTCGAAATTGAAATCAATGTTATTTTGTAATAAATTATATTTAATTTAATGATTTCAAATTACTATAAATCCTATATTGTTCAATTTTAATTTAAAATGTAAATAGATATCAAATATGTATCATTAATGGACTAGTTTTTATTTTATAATGAATATATTTACATGTGATAAGTAAAAACATTATTATTATGGTTAAGGTTAAAGCATTGTTTTTCCACGTTACTTGCACATATATTAAAACTATTTTTCAACAAATATAATATTTTAATTTGAAAATTATTATTTCATATTTATAATATGTTATTATAAATTTTATAATATGTCTCACATTAATTTATTCTTAAATGATAAATTACTGAGGATGGAAAACTATTTACCGTAGTGAAAACCCAAAATGGTAAAAATAATGAAACAAAGATGTAAATGAACAAGATTTTTAAAACAATCATTTCATAGTAATTAATTTGTTCTCTATAAAACATATAATCCCTTAAAATCATTAATTATTATTTTTTTATCTACTTTATGTTATACTTACCTCCCAATAGTCAATATCATTGAGTATTTTCAAGAATGTCACTCCATCTCAACTATTAATGGGTACTCACTCCCCTTATATATGCACACCTCTATGGGAATTTAATTCATAAAATTCATATCCAAACTACTTATAAACATATCTAAATTCTTCATAGGATCGTTATATTTATTATAAATCCAACCTCTCATGTATTTGTTCAAACCAATGTAGCATACCCAAATAAGAGGAAATTCTCTTCAACAAGCATCTTTACTTTATTTCATATCCACCGCATCTAATTATTATTATACCATAATTATATAATAAAATCACTATATTAAAAATAATTATAAGTTTATATATTAGTGTTCAAACATAAAGCTACACAAAATTCCATCAAATGGGTTATGAAATCATTATTCATGAGTTTGGGGGACTAATTCCTCACGAAACGATGTCATTCATTTTCTCATTACGACCTATCACAGATGGGTATGATGATGGATAAGAAGTTTATATATTATTTTTAGGACATTAATATACCTATGGTGTCATTATATCGTATAAAACCTTTTATATTCCATTATTTAATGTTTGTGATGACATCATTTATATATACGGCGGACTACAGCCTCTCGAGGAAATATGATATTTTTTTAGTAAAGCGTTATATGGAAGGTAATAAGTTTAAATATATATATATATATATGTGATATAAATTTCAAATTTTGGATATTAATTGCATATTTATAATATTTAAATGTAATATAACATTTTCTTTATGCCCCTACACACCCTTAACAAAATGATAACATCATTCATGGATGTGTGGATTATCGCCTCTTCAAAGTGATGAGTTTCAATTTTTCATCACCACATCACAATAATGATATATATAAATATATTTAATTACATAATTTGGAATTTATTATAATATTATCATTATTTTAAAATAAATTTCACTTACCTTTATTCCATTATAATCATATAAAAATGGAAACATTACTAATGCTTATGTAAGGCCTATCGTCTCCCTAAACATAACATTAGTTAATTTTTCATAATGATATTTCATTATTATGTTTTAAAATTATAATTGATGTATGAATATTATAATTAATTGAGGATTACTATTTTTAGGTATTTTTAAATAATGACCTCTTTAACCATAGTCATCCTACCAAAGTCAATTGTGACACAAAATCCAAATATAATTAAGAAATTCAACCTAAAAATAATTGATTAAGTAATTATATAAATAATTGTATGTAGTGAATCAAAAGAAACAATAAAAAATAATAATGATCTCATGAAATTAAATAATTAAAATATGTTTATTATTCATTATGATAAATAAAATGTGTGACAAATCAGACTTTAGGAAAATGTTTTCTCGTATCACTTTTACATCAGTCAGATATATACAATATTCAACAGTTAATTTTTATGTTATATTTATAATAAAAGAATTTATTTTTTGAACATTGAAAAAATTATATTGATTTAAAAATACATTTTATTAAATCTCTTTCTTGTGGTTCGCAGTTTCAATGTTACCAAGGTGGTAATGGATTTTTATCACAATTTTCCTTCTTTGGGACTTACATTGTGTTTTGCACCTATGGTCTTTTATGAGGTGTATATAGATCAAATAGGAAATTTAAACTCATGAATTTAATTTTTTTTACATAGTATTTTATGTTTCAATTAATGTAATACTTTGATGGGGATTATGAATTAAATATAACAAAGTGGTAAGAGTTTTATGTCACAGTCTCATCTTTTTTGGGTTTGATTATGAATATACATAAATGATGATTTCTTTTTATACATATCTAAAGAAACTCATGTTTTTTATTATCCTATATTTATTCAAGATATTAAAATGTAATTTTATAATTTTACCACTCTTTGGTACTTAAATTGTTGATGATATTTTTAATAAAATGTCTGTTTATTTCTCTCTTCGATCAAAAATATGTTTTCTTCCGAAAACCAATTTTATTAAAATGTTTTTAATATTTTTTTAACATTTATTAATTTTTTATTAATTAAATTGGTAAAAAAATTATTTTTACAAAAAAAAAATTAAAAGGAATATTCTTATTCTTTCTGAACAAGGTGTTCTTCTAATAATTTTCTGTAAAAAGTGTTTTATTTATATCAAGTACATAATTACATGCTAAGATGACCAACATTTCATTTACGACTAAATTAAGGGTTTTAAAGGTTTTTTTAAATATAATTGTTTTTATATTATTTAAATTCATCATTTTAAACAATTATTTTCACAGATAAGTATTTTCAAATATATTGATTTTCTAAATGTTTTATGTTTTAAATAGTGATTTTCAAATTGAAAAGGGGATTTTCCTCAAGAATATATTTAATAATATTTTAAGGGTTTTTCATTTATTAACATAAAAAAACCTTTTTGTCACGTATCCTCTAGTAATGATATTTGGTATTGATACCATCCTCATTCTTTCTAAAGATGAATTAGATTATATCAAATAGATTTTTTTGAAACCCATTTCACTTCCATTTGTTAATCATGTTTCAAACATATTGTTAAAGAAAACATTTCTTTTCCACATTTCAATCATGTTTAATGGATATTGACAAGAAACCCATTTCATTTCCATGTTAGAATCAATTTATAAATGGAATAATTATTTTTTGTATCATTTTTATAATGTAATAAAAGCTCTAGGTACTTTATTCATATTCTGTTTCATGGAATTTATTTACATGGGTGTCCTAAGATTGTGTTGGGTGAACCTAATATTGCTTAAACTATGGGTATGAACATATAAAACTCCATATCATTGGGTAATTATTATGTTCTATGGAGAAATATATTGGAAGTCAGTTATATGGTTTTTATTATTTTAAGGGTTTTGTAGGGATTCTATACATTTTCTATGATTATGGTGATCCATGATAACAATATGTTTTATTTATTCCTTCTATGGGTTTATGATGTCTCCTTTGATCATTAATGGTATCCCATTGCTTGTGATTATTGATTCATATGACTCATTTTTTTAACCCTTATTGCATGTTTTCATGTTTGATGATCTAGGTATTGATGGGTATGAATATTTATGTTTTATATTCATGAACATTTAATATTTAATCATTCCCTTATTCATTTATTATTATCACTAATGACATTTGTTTTTTAATGAATATGTTTTCCCATACTAAGAATTTTATATCACCCTTCTTATGTTTTGTTTTCTCTAGTTTCAAAAGAATACGGTTGAATGAATTATTTTTAGAAGAGATTTCTATGTATGATGATGATGAAAAAATTTGAAATAAGAAAACCATGGTTAATTAGAATAAATTCTCATTAAATACATGGGTATTTTTTATGTAAGAGTTTTCCTTGGTCAATTAAAATTAAAAACCCAAATAGATCTTGAGAATATAAGTGATGAAATTTTGATGTTTTATGTTGCAAGGATTGGATTGAAAATAAACTTGGTTACAATTATCAGCATCAAATCCAGAAATTTAAAGTTTATGATTTCTCACCAGATCTTAAAGTGCAAGTTCTATAATGTTATAATATTTCCAATATAAGTAAAAATTAAATTTTATAGTTAAAAATAAATATTTTGTAATAATTTTTTTCATTACATTATTATGACTTATATTTAAATAACATTTTATTGATTTTATAAATTGAATCTAAAAAATTTGATTTCATATTTTTAATTAACATGTTCAAATTATATAATAAGGTAAATTTTAGTTTTTTCATAAAAAATATGTTACCAAAGGAAAAGTTAGTATCCAAGGTAAATCAATGATAAGGTAAATGGGTTAAATTATGTGTTAATATCATAACCACGTCATTAAATGAGTTCAAGAAGAATTTTTCAAATAATAATCATATTATCTCTATTAACTGTAAATTTATTATCCAATTGACATGATTTATAAATTCCATTGACATTAATATAAAATTAATTTCACAAATGTCACTCATATTAGATATTAAAGTACACCTTCACCACCCAACAAATTCTCAAACCATAAGGCTTTTTACAATAAAAATATATGAAAACACCCCTCCCCAATACTCATATACACATCTTATTAGTTTTTTTCTCATCGAAATACCTTCCTTGCTGGGTCTCATCCACAATGTAAACGTGGAATCCCAAGAAGAATGTTAAAAACATATAATTACATTTAGATTTCTATTTTCATCTATAACAACATATAAATATATCTTTCTTATACAAATATAATTACGTAAATATCATTATTTTACTAATATTTTATTATTTTGATATAATACCCATTATCTACCTTCCTCACAGATACTTTAAAAAAATAAAACATAGTCTATATAATGCGCGGTCCACTGGCTACATGGAAAATGAATTGTATTTTTCATCACCACGATATATGTATGGCTTTATAATTGGATTTAATGAATAAATAAAATATTTATGGAATTATTAAGATTCAATAAATATGAATTGATAATTATATTAGTATAATTAAAAATAAATGATCATAGTAATTTTAACCACTAAGAAATAAACATATCCACACATCTTTCATAATTTGAATATTTTTTTGATAATATATTAAACTGCATAAATATTATATAAATAAATAGTAGATTTTATAATTATAAAATTCATGAGAATATGAAACTATTTTATGACTCTTTTGACCATGTTTAATGATGTAAATATGTTTGGGGAAATTAACCAAAAACCCTATATGGATGATAATAGAAAAAATAATTTGACAAAAGAATGAAATTTAGTGGAAAATTTAACTTAAAACGAAATATACATGAAAACATTTATTTAAAAATTAATTAATGAAATTAAATTGGTAATTCTATATGTAATATATACCTATAATGAAACTTGGATCTCGAGGTAAGGGGATTATTACCTCAATTACCCCTCATTGAGTTATAATAATTTTTTACAGTCACAGCTTTTATGATTTTTCTAATAATTATTTAAATTTTTAAATATCAATAATACTCTTTAAATTTTCATGATTTTTAAAAGTAAAAACTTTTTTCATTATTTTGATAATTTTTATTAAAATTTAAATAAAATATGAGGATTTTCATTACAAGCCTATATTATTTCTAATTATTATTTTATATTTAATTTTTTCTATTCTATGACATAATTATATATTCTTCAGAGTTTGATATACAATTTTTAATTTTTATTATAACTGAATTGGTGGTCTTATTTTATCCCTATTGAATTTTTAGTTCATACACCACCTTATTTTTATGGTTATGTACTATATCACTCATCATCTCTATATTGAATATATTTTTATCCTTTATTCCAATATTATTTTATATCATGGAATATTTTTATATAATATCAATTATTACTATATTCTATTTGAAAATATTGATTTTTTGTTTCACCCAATACTATATATGTTTAAGTTTTAAGGGTGCTTAATAATGAATTTATTTCATTTATGGACTAGGGAAATATAAATATTTTATATACTTGTTATTTTAATACGTATGTTTATTTTTTACAAGTTAATATTTAATATTTATTTCTTTTTTATTCATTATTTTCATATGATTAATTTTTTGGAATTATTTCGTAATAGTTGGACCCCAAAAATAAATATCGCATCGATGTATCAGTAGGTATCATGAAAAAAAACTATCTTTATTATTTCATATATATCTTAATTTTTTATGCATGACATCTTTGCATCGGGCCTCAATCAAAAAATTAATATGTACTGAATTATGAATTACATCTCTACGAAAATATTTATTATTTTCCATGGGGGTTATTTTTATATCTATCGATATATTCTATTTTTAGGTTAATTATCTTTTTAATTATATGATTAATGTTTATTCAATCCATATCTATCACGTCTGGTTTATTTCATGATAGATATTTCTACAAAATTACCCTTAATAATAATTAGAGGTTACCTTTTTTTTAGTTTCAATTGGGAACCAAGAAGAGTTCTCTATATAATTTCCTGGATACACTAGGATAAATAATAATGTTTTCAATGAGATTTCTAGTAATATTTTAAATGTAGTGTGTAAACCATGTGAGAATCTAGTATCATAAGACTACTAAATTATTATATCTTATGTAATTTGATCTATTATATTTGGTAACAATATATTAATGTAACCACTAGATCTGCGATACAAGTTTCACAGTGGTTATATTTTGTATTATAACATGTTTAATAGAAAACCTTGGAACTAGAAATAGAGAAACATATTCATATAAAACAATCATTATGATAAAACCAAAAGATATCATTATTGATTTCTATAATATTTTATCTATATAAAGATTTTATAGTTTGATTTTATATTCATATTATTTTTAGATAATTTAGTGTATAAAATTATTTAGAAATGGTTTTTGTAGAAGGAGAAGAAACTATATCAACTGACATTATACATGTAGGTATTTCCCTATAGAGTAATTAAATGACACTAGAGATGTAGGTAAAAATATTATAACAATAATAGGGATTCTAAAATAGGTTATAGACAATAACCTTTATTTTTTAGAAAATCTTGTTAACCCACAACATGGAATATCATTATTATATTTCCTGATGAAACATAAACCTCCATCATTTAATGGAACCACCAATCCAATATCATACAATAAATGATTATGTTTCATGAGGAAATATTTCGTATTTTAGTAAATAGGGAAAAGGAAAATGTTTTCATGGTGGTTTATCATATAATTGGACGTTTTGATAATTAATTGTCATTGAATCAAAAGACTAAGGAAAAAGGGACAGGGATTATAGAATAGAATATTATTTTGGTGATATTCTATGAAAAATACTTTCTTCATGAGAATTGAGTTGATTTGGAAAGAAGAATAATAAAATATAGTAAAAAAACATGATGAATTATTTTTGAGTATGAGGCTAACATAACAAAGTTAGTAATACATGTTTCATACTGTCAACGTAATTGAGAAAATAAATATTGTTCAATTAGTTAACATCCTAAATCTAGCAATTAAAAGGTAATTAATCTCTTTAACATTGTTATCATATAAAGTTATAATATCAAGGGTTATAAAGGATAATAAATAATTTTCCAATTATTATGTCATTAATAGAATGAAATAGAATAAAATCATTGATTAGAAATTTGTTAAGAGAAATTTCGTGAAGGTGGAAAATATATGGGTAGAATTTTCAACATGTAACAATTGTGAAAAGAATACCCCAAGGAAATTATTGAAGGGAATGAGATTTTTCTTTATGTATAGAGGAAAATTACCTCAAGTATATAAAAAAATATATATTCCACTAATATACAATTATTTAACACAAATGAAATGAGCAATTACTCAAACCAATTCACTAAGAGTCAGGGGAATTTTCCTTCAAATTTTCCAAAGGATAAAGTTTGAGTTTATTGTATTACTATGACTAAAACTCATGTTACGAATAATATAGTTGAAATTTATATGATAATAAACTAAATTTTATCCAATTATTTATTTTATTTCAGATCTACACATACTTTTATATCTCATATGTTTTCTAATAACATTAAATCATCTCCTAACACAATGAGGAATGATTTTTCAATTAGGAAACCAAGAGGAAATCTTATTGATATAAGGATAAATTAAATAGTATGTATTTATATTCATAGATATTCACTAGTTATAAAACTAATTTTTATACCTATTACTGACATTGACATAATCCGGGGGATGGATTGACTCTCTATGTATAATTAAATATTTAATTTTTGATAGAAGGTTATTACAATTTTCAAAGGATATATTGAAACCCTTATTTTAGGGTAGTGGATTCATTATTTGAGTCTTTTGTGGAATAAACTCTAGTAAATATCTTTAATGAAATTGTGGGAGATGAAAAAATCAAAAATTAATTTATATATCAGAAAGAAATCAATAGAATGTACGATATTCCAATTTTAAAATAATATTTTGGTGTATTTCTAGATAAATAACATGGACATCCACCTGATTTTAATGTTAAGTTATACATTGAACAAATACCTAATGGAGAACCCATATCTATGACTACATATAGACTATCCCTTTTAAAACTTGTGTTTTTGAAGAAACAACTGCTCGAGTTGTTTGAAAATGGATTTTTAAACCCTAGTATATAACATTTGGGATCCCTTGTTATAATTGTTTCAAATTAATTAAGGTTCTCTGAGGTTGTGCATCGATTATAAGGAAATAAACTCCATTTCAATAAGGTATAAGTATCATTTTTAATAATATTACGTCTTATTTCATAAAATTATAGGATCTATATAATTTTAACAATTTATCATCGTTCATGTTATCATTAATTAAGAGTGAGGAAGGGTGATACACAAAAGATGAACATTCATATGAGGTATGGACATTATGAATTTATATTAATTCCGTATTAATTATCTAATGTCCCATCTATGTTTATATATTTTATAAATATATTATTCAGTAATTATCTTGTTAATTTCTTGCTGGTATTTATTAAGGAAATCTTATTATACTCAAAAAATTATGAATATAATAAAAAATATTTATGAATCATTCTTGAGATACCTAGATAAATGGATTTATATTGGAAATATAGTATGTGTGAATTCTTGCTTGAGGGTGTTTCTATCTATTTCTATATTGATTATATGGATTAAAAATTAACTTATCTTGAAAGTATAACGGGAAAAAAAACAAAAATTCGCATGCCTATAAAAACAAATAACATACATATTTTCCTTTTTTTACCAAGTTAATGGAGTTGATTTGTTCAATATTTTACCTGATTGGCCAACTTATTAATGATGTTGGCCTGTAACAGGGTAAAATTACCATGAACAATGTACAGTGATATTATTTGCAAATAAATAAATGAGTTATTGGTGAATTCACCAATAAAATAAGGATTTTTTATATATTCTAATTCATTAATTAATGGATTGGGGTGTTTTATAATACAAAATGATAGAATTTTTTCTTATGAATCAAGTAAATTAGAATCCTTGAAAAAAACTATCCATTACATGACCTGGAGTTAGAAAAGGTAATATTTTATGAAAAAAAATTATATTATCTATATATTGAAATATATGACATATACATAGATTGAAAAAGTCTAAAAAATATTCTCATAAAATATCTCAACATGATATAGAAGAGATAGTTGGAATTACCCATGGATTATAAAATCTTGAAACACTACTACCATAGTAAGGAAGACAGGGTGGCTAATTCATTGAGTAGTAAGGACCATGGCATTGTCACCAGGACGATGATATAAAAGGATCCTATATTCATGAAATTACTAAATTTTTACATAGAAATTATTAGGGAATTAGAAAATTCATTCATTTTTTAACATGATTTCCAAACCATATTTACTAGAAATTATAATGAAATACCAAAATGGTTTTAAATTTTTACCAAAGAATATCAATGTCAGGAAAGATATAAAATTGATATATTTAATTTATGGAGATAGTAGATTAGATTTTGGAATGAGAGTATGTGTCTCATTCAAATATGAACTAAAAAAGGAATTACGAGATGAATTTCATAGCTCAAAATTCTCTATGCACTCTAAGGGCTCCATGATGTATAGGTATTTGATGGGAAATTTATAGTGAGATAACATAAACAGGGAAATTTCTAACCTTATGTCAAGTTACTTTTTATTCTAACATATAATGGAATAAATACTACAACCTATGGGGGTTATACAACCTCTCCATATATTAATGATGAAGTTGAGGAATGTTATAATCATCTTTGTTATTAGACTTATAAAGACGCTTGGATCAGTGAAGTTATATAGGTCATTATGGATCACCTTACCAAGTGTTCACATTTCCTATTAGCAATGGAGGATCTCCCCTTTAAGTTCCATAAATGGAATAATATTAATAAATTTATGGGATATTATGTTATACATTCTTCAATTGTATTTGATTATTTCCCTCAAGCTATATCAATATTTAGGAGGATTTCTCAAAATTTGCTTAGCATTGAGATACATTTTAGAACCTCTTACCATATTCAAACTAATGGTATGTCTTAAAAGACTATTTAAACATTATAAAACAATATCAGATTATGGTCACATCATTTTAAAGGAACATGGAACTATTTTATACCCTTTTGGTGGCAATAAAATATCACATTAAAGTATTATGATGGAAATATATAAACCATTATAAGATAATATGTATCATACTATAAATTCATTTGACTATGTTGTAGAAAGTGATCTCGTAATCCTTGAGCTGGTTGAGGAGACAGTTATAAATTTTTGATATATTCAAGATCATATCAATGAAATTCAAATCATAAAGAAGATCTATGATGATAATAAAAGTAATGATAGTGAATTTCAAGTGGGGGACATTTGTTCTTAAAGGTATATCCAGTTAAGGGAGTTATAAGGTTTTGTTTTAATGGAAATATATGTCTTATGAACATTATGACTTTAAAATATTTTTATTTATTTGATGTTTTTGAATATTTTTTTGTTATACCATTCAATTTTTCTATGGTGCGTAATGTAATTCATGTTTTGTTGTTATGGAAGTACATTACAGACCCAACACACATACTCACCACTGAAGAAATAGATTCCAAACCTGTATATTTTTATAATTAATATACTATCCATATTCCTAACACATGAGATAAATATAGATCAATTTGAAAAATCTCTTGGGGGATGTAATCTGGAAGGAATTGCAAGTTAGTGGAAGAAATATGAGAACCTGAATAATCAAATAAAAATATTTAACCAAATTTTTTACGGGAAATTATATATAATATATTTTGAGTGAAAATGTATTCCGGGAGTAATATAACACACAAGATTCCTCTATTGCAGATATAAAATATATTCCAAAATCTTTTTTCACAATTCACATTCTATTATCCCTTAATTATAGTTTAATAGAAAAATTTTTATTCATAAATATATTCAAATTTTATATTTCAACATTTTTTAATTTAAATTTAATAAAATCGATATCATTTTTTGATTTAGAATGTCAAAACCATCTTGAGTTTATGTTTTTAAATTTTTCTAAAAAGATGATTTTTGCATTAAATAGTAATGTAGTGATTATAGTATTTCTTTATAAGACTTTATAATATATTCGGTAAAATTTTTGGAGACCAATGTTAAGACATCATGGGATTTCGAGCCTCTGAGAGGCTAGAAATTGATATATTAAAAAAATATTTTATAAAATGTTTTCGCTTCATTTTGTTAATATAATTTTTCAGGGCCTTAGATGAAAAATATGAGACCACTGTTGAATATGAAGTAGTAGGTTTACCCTAGGTGTGACCTGATATTGGTTGTCCTCATACATCTAATTAAAACAACCATTTTATGTGTGTATAATTTTAATAAATAATTAAATTAGTATATTTTATTTTAAATTCTCATAAACTAAAAATTAACTTAATAATTTCTATTATATAAATTATATAGGGTGATCCACATATCCCTAGGTAAATTGAGAGGAGTCATGGACATTTATTTTGTGGGAAAATTAGTATTGGATTAAGTGATCAGATCATGGTGGATAGAGAGGTAGCGAGCACAATAGCTCATCATCGTCACTAGTGAATACATTTTCACTAGTGATCAATGTAAATCATGGTATGGTTGATAAATTATGGTTTCCTGCCTTTTGTTTAAATCTTGAGTGTTGATTATTATATTTAATTCTTGATCTATGATTTATCTATTCTACACATAGACCCATATAGATATATTAATTATATGTTATATATAATTATATATATTAGGTTATAAGGGGAATAATTACATTTAAACACACACAAACAACACACACAAGCTGAAAAGGCTGGCCAACCACCCCCAGGGTATAGTCCACCCATCACTCGTTATTTATTTAATACATTTCCCATAAGACTAGTTGGAATAAATCCCATTACATTGCTCAAAGGCCTAGTGGTAATGAAAGACCTTTACATGTCCCTGATATCCCGTAATTATGTTGAAAAGGCATGTTAGTGAATAATAATTCTACTATACCATGGATTCTACAATACATTCCATAGTTTTTCCTCTTCTACAATACATCTACCTTTTGGGGTAGGTTCAAGAGTGATCAAACCCTTGGATTCAGGGTTGTTGAGTGCACAAAGAATATATTGGTGAATTTTTGTTGGATTGGGATTCATTATAGGTAATTATTCATGGATGAGATATTCAGAGAAGAAACAATAATGGGTTGATCTAAGGTATGAGTGTAAAGATTCATGTGGGTATATGGATAATGATTTCTAGCCACTAGAGGGCCAAAATCAATGGTTTAGGATAACCCCCATCAGTTTTAGTTAGTTGAGTGACGAGTAAAATAGTGCTAAAATTATATCAAGAGATCCATGTGATTTATGTTTAATTAAGTGAAAAACGTGACTACACATCATGTAGGGTAGAAGAACACACACTGTGCACTTTTTTATTCATGGAAGCTAGAGTTTATAGTTGAATTAAGCATCTCATGCCGGGTATCCCAGACCACATGTTATGTGACCCCACCTGGGAATCTAGGCTATGTTCCAGCATTACATGCATATGACACCATTACAGACGACACAATGTGTACTCTAGGAGTACACAGATAGACATAGAGTTACACAAGCATGTAATGATAGCTATTCATAGAAAAATGAATAACCACATACACAGTCATTGGTCGATGTACATGATCATGGCCAGAATAGCACGGGTAGGCCCCAGGTGGCTTAAACATGTAATGTACTACCGATACACACCACGTAGTATGACATGGCTTCCCAAGAAAATTCTATAAAAGAATACAGCCCTGTGTTTAGGTGGTAACACACTCTATGTAGACCCCCATATGCTCCTTCTATTACCTTCATATTTTCTTCCTCTCATATCTCCTACCTCAAGACTTAAATTTGGGACAACAAGTAACCTATTTTGTGTGTTTTTTATACTGGATGTGATGGTTTCCTTTATTGTGTCATGATATATATAATGTTATGTTTTTTGAATATAATTATTTTTTAGGAAACACGTGAAAATGGGGGTGGTAGGGAAAGTCCATTGGAGAGATGTCTGGGTTGAAAATTATTTGTCACACCAAGGCACACTCTACATATTCTTTATATTGGTAAATTTGAAACTCCCATACACTAAACATGAATCCTCTGTTTATTGATTGATACTCCACCATCTTAGAGATCTTGAAATATGATGGTTCTCCATGTGATTTATTTATACCTGGAAAGTGGAGTTAGAAAGAGAGGATCAGGCCACTCGACACAGATTCTGGGGAGATTTTGTGTTATACATAGAATAATAGTAAGCCTTTTGGAACTATAGGCAGACACATCAAATCAGCTATCCTTTGATATGGATGTCCCCTTTCTCTCTCTACTGGGGGTCTTTGTTATGATATGTCTATGATATGTTTCATTTCCTTCATTTTATGGGGAGATATGACATTTTCCATTTATTCATATTACTCCAATTGTGGTTTTCAAGGTGTACTACTAGGTATGTATTTACTCACCACTACATTGGATTTTCCCACATGATTTATGTCTAATGAAGATGATGGATTGATCAAATGTGACATTGATAGAGCTTAGGGATGGTTGGGTTCATTGACCTAATATGGTGGCTATAATTAGAGATAAAGAGTCGAGCTCTCTCATCATTATTCCATTTCAAATATTTTAAGGATTGGGACTCTTTTATAGATGGGAATGTATTTTACCCTTTTTACTTTATTTTATTCGGTGGTATCTGATGTATTCATTAGAGTTTGTTCCATGCATGATTATACTGTATTTATTGAAATATTTTTATTATTATTCTCCTGCACTGTTCCATGGAGTTTTCTGTGTGAATGAGAATGATTATAATAGGGAAGGTCCTCCAATGTCATTTATTCCATCTGAACACTAGTCACCATCACTTTTTCTATTGGAGGCATGATTGGGGTTATCATGGACTGCCTTTTAATAGTCTTTATGGCCCTCGGTGGGATAGTTCATGAGATAATTGAATCAATGTAGTTCATTACATGGGGTGATGTTTAGTTTTTTCCCTTTTATGGATGGATTGGTACATAGAGAAATGGTTTCAATGTGTCTTCAGTGTGGAATTTAAGCTAGGGATCCCAATGTTGGTGCAACAACTGACATATCCTTGCACCAGAAATTTCACTACCCATATGTCATGTTGAAAAATAGAGATTTTACTTTTATGGAACATTGGTGCATGCATTATATAGGATTAAGTCCTTTTAAAATTATTCTTGAGTAACCTCACCCTATGTATTCTCAAAAAACCACAGAAAGACTTGATCACGTTTAGGTTGCCTCTTTAAAAATGGATATCTGGGTTATAATTTCAAGATATTGATAATGATCTGATAACATGTGATGCATCAGTTCAGGGTCCACCTCATGATGTGTTTCCTCTATAGAAAAAATAAGAATCACACCCAAAATTAGATTAGCTTATAGTACCAATGGTTTAAGATAATGATTTTTATATGCTTAGAGAACTCTATGATTTCTAGTAACAGAGACCGTTGAGGTTCCATGATTAGTGGGATACCCGGGTTGTGAAGGATTAGATTGAGTATTTGATAAATTTCTTAAATCTCATATAGATCCAAATTGATCTGACAGAAATAATATAATATAGTCTTTTCTATGGTTTTTTTGGAATTGGTGGCATTTAGTGAAGCTAACCCTTGATGAGAGGACACTCTCATGGTTTAACTTCCCAAAGTTGTTTCCTAAGTATTATTACCCTAATTTCTTATGATAAATTTGGATCTTGAAGTTTCATGATTTTCTTTAGGGTGATATGGAAATGGATGAGAATGAAATGAGTTTCATTAACCAAATTTGATACTATGTTGATATGGTATGAGATAGATTCTTCAAGGCAGGGATGTTTAAAGAGGGTCTCCATAAAGAAGTTCAATCCAATGTAGTCTCTTTATTTCTTCCCACTTATGATGGAGTGATAGAGAAAGATATAATGATTGATTGATTCCCAGATGATGGACATTGGGTGTTTAGAGATAGAAGTGGGAATCATGTAGTAGATTCATCAACATCAAGTAATAACCATAAAAAATCAAGGTCTTAACAGAGGAGGTATTCTCATTCTCAGGAACAAAAGTGTGGATCTGCAGCTTAGGGATCATATAGATGAACCAAATATCTATTTGAAGGATTATATTATGAATCTGATGGGAGTGGTCATATAGAACATGATTTACTGACCAATCTATCCTTGTAGGATATGCATATAGTTGATGGACCACCATGTAAAAGGTATCACCAAGATAAGGGGTATCCTAGATGTTGTTAGGGCGGACCACATGGAGGTGGTGATGGTGGAGTAAGAGCTTCTCCAGAGGTAGGAGAAGTTATTGGAGGAAGAAATTATGAGCTACTACCAAAACCAATACTAGGTGGCCCATGTTTGGATTTTGGAGATGGCGGTCAGTGCTGTATATTATTATAAGCCATGGACAGCTATGACTAGGCTCTATATGAGATTCGCTAAGGTATGATCAATTTTTATTCTACTCTTTCTTCATTATTAGTAGACACATGTTTAAGTAATTTTTGTCACCTTATTCATGTTTCAAGAGACGAAGCATCTAGTTGATACATTAGACACATAATTATGGATAAAGGTTCCTATGGGGAATGTTTATTCATTATCACATATCTATAAATAGTGTGATATATCTCTTGTTCTAGATAGTTTCACATATAGTGTCTGGGTCATCATTATGGGACCCTATATTTTCATATTGGGTATGGATTTTTCATCTATGGTCCAAGTGCATATTGAATATAATTTCAGATGAGTCAGATGCCTATATACATATGGTATTATATTCTTCTTTGTTAGGCGAGAGGGATCTCATGGATGAGAAAGTGGGTTTTTTGTGAAGTAATACGAAACCCATAACCAATCAGTAGGAACGATTTACCTTATTGCAATGGAATCTTTAGAAATTTGAATTCATTAAGTCATGGAAGATTATATATACACCTTCCTTGAGAATGTTCTAGTACTACCTCTACAATGGGAGATACACTTATTCACATAATTTAACCCTAGTATGAAGCTGATATCTTTTTTGGTTATAAAATGGCCCCTATTGAGCTTTGGGAGATGTGGGTGAAGTCGTAGGACCATTTAGAGAAGGGTTTTATCATACATAGTGTGTCCCTTAGGGAAAACCCTGGATTAGTTCACAAAAAATCAGATGAGATCTTGAGAATTATTTTATTATCATCAAAGAAAAGTGTTTAACAATCAAGAATAAGTACCCCATTCCAATGATTGATGACCTATTTAACTAGTGGAGAGGTGCAAGTTGGATCTTAAAGTTTGATATCAGTTATCGATTACACTAGTTGAGGGTTCATTATTATTATATTCTAAATATGAAATTATGATGTCAATAATAAAACTATGACTTCATGGGGATCCCTTTTAATGTAATGAATCCCCCAACTATTTTTATTTATTTTATGAACTGGATATCTGATCCATACATGGACAAATTTTTTGATGTTTTCATTGATCACATACAAATTTACTCTAGGTTAGATGGGGATCACAGATAGGACTTGATCATTTTGTTTGACATACACGGAGAATAGAAAGTTTTTTGTAAGCTTTCAAAGTTCCAGTTTTGGATCTACTAGGTACAATTTTAGGGGAATTTAATTTATGAGCATATTTTCTCTATAGACATGGTTAATATTGATGGATTTATTTATTAGGATCCCTCAAAATGAGTCATATAGTTATGATTCATTCTTTTCATACCATGGTACTATAATATTTTTGTGCCTGACTTTTCCAGAGTAGTAGACTTGCTGATAACTTTGACATGGAAAGCTAAATCCATTTACATGAAACAAGATGTTCTAGAGATCCCTATAGAAATTTAGTCGATGGTTCAAAATTTCTTCTATATTATATCTACTAAATTAGGGGATGGAGTATGTAGTGTTTTCAAATTCCATTGGAGATGGGCTCGACAATATTTTGATGTAGAGGCAAGTATTGATCACATATTGGTCAATGAAGTTAATATCCCAAGATAATAACTACATGACTGATAAACTAGAGTTGGTAGTAGTAGTCTTCACTCTAAAGATTTAGAATCACAATCTTCTAGGATAGTAATTTGTTATATACTCATACCTCCATAGTCTCATGTTCATCTTCACTCATATAGATCTTAAATTGAGATTGTTGTGTTTTTTGTGTTTATGTAGGATTATGAAGTCAATATAGTCTATAATAATAGGATGTAAATCATTTTGTAATATTCCCTCAGTATGAAGCCACATTATTAAATGGATGGGGAGGAATCTAAGTATTTGGATTCATTGTAGATAACCCTCGTGAAGAAGGGGGTGCACATTTTCTTCTATTGATGGTGTTGAATAATTTTCTCCTATAGCATATGAGAGAGGCTCATTTGGGATACATTGACTATGATATTCTTTGTGAAATATATCCCAAGGGAAGAACATTTTGGATTCTATGATGGAGGGGACCATATCATAATTATTCAAGGATGTATGGTTGTTTTGGTCTTGATGTGAGAGCATAGGATGATGAACAATAATTCTTATCATTTGGTTATAGATCCCAGAGTGGTGAATATGTATAATTACATTTAGTAGTAGTTTTTATGGGCGGAAAAAATATAGAGGGTCACTAATCTCATGTCTTTGTATCCCACTTGTTAGTAGGTAAAGGCTGATCAAGATGATCTGATAGGTTTGATGTAGCATCTTGAGATCCCATTGTGATAATGGGATGGAATAACCAAGGAATTTTTTATAGAGATTTCATGGATAGTTATAGGGAACAATGGAATCTGTTTGATAGTTGACCAACATAACAAGTAGGTACACTTACTTTTTATCAGGGAGTAGAATTTAGTGGAGAGATTTGGGTAGTTGTACATGTGAGAGATCATTAAACTCCCTGAGTACCCAAATTATTTTATCTAACTGTGGTTCATAGTTTATGTTATGGTCGTGGAGAGGTTTACAAGAATACATTTTGAACCATGTGAGTGTGTGTGTTGTGTTACAACCCTAGATAGATGGGAATACTGATAGGACTATCTAGGTGTTGGAGGATATGCTAAGAGCTTGTGTGTTGGACCTTAACAGGATTTGGGAAGATCACATTCAATTTGTAGAGTTTTCTTATAAAAATATATATCAATATAATATCAACATGAATACTCTCAAGGACCTATATTGAAGACTCTTCAGGTCACCCTTAGGATGGTCATATATTTGTGAGACTTATCTTATGGGGTGAGATATGGTGCAGGAAACAATAGAGATGGTTTAGGTGATTCCTGAGCATTTGAGGACAGCACTGAGCCAATAGATATTTTATGATATAAAAATTATTGTTTTTTTATTTCAACAAGGGAAATCATGATTTCTTTAGAGTCTCCCTACAATAACGATTATGGATATTTTTTTGGGAGGTGAGTTATCTCTGAGGTTCATTGGGCTATTTGAGTTCCTACAAAGAGTTGGAAATGTTTCAGATCATTTATCCCTTCCCTCAAAGTTGGATCAGGATCATTATGTCGTAGATGTCTCTAGATTGAGGAGATATTTGAGTGATCTTATACACATTATCGATATGGAGATTCAAATATCAAGGATGGATCAACCTTCATGGAGTAACTAGTGGCAATTAAGGATATGTAAGAGATGATATGGATTGTGCAAACCATTCCCTTGGTTCGGGTGATATGACATCATGGAAGTGTGTAAGGGAGCTCTTGGGAGTCATGGATACATATGTGGGCTTAGTATCTCCACATTTTTTAGCTTTTTATTTTTAGGGTAAAAATACTTGGAATTTAAGGAAATAGAGTGACTATTGTTTCTATTAATATATTCAAATATACTAGCTAATATTTTCAGAGAAAGGTGCTGAGTAATTGTTGTATTCATGGCCCTATAGAGACTCAAAATTGATAGATTAAAAATACTGACTATTTATTAGCATTTGTGCACATATTTTTTATATTGTATTATTATATTACTAAAAAATCTAAGAACAGAGTTGAATCATTAACGTTGGGTTTACCCGAGGCACAACCTATTATTTTTTATCATCAAATATTTGGTTGAGGAAGCCATTGGTGGTGTTTTTAAATCAAATTAATATTTATGATTATTTTTATTATTATAAATATACATGACATGAAAATCATATATATAATTTTTGTTTTACCAATTTTCTATAGTAAGATGAAAAACCCTTTGATAATTGAGAGGATCAAGGAAATTAACTATTAATGGATTGAGATTAGAGAATGATGTGTGATTAGATCAAGCTGGATCGGGTGGAAGTGAACCCAAAATTTCATCCAAATTATTGTTTAATACATTATTAAAAAAATATTGATCCAGATCAAGGTCAGGGTCATCAATATTTATTTTTGGTCTTTTGATTGAAATATTGTACAAGGATTCTTATCTTTTATTCTTCATCTATGAATTATATATTCTTTACATGATCCCATGTAAATAGAATTGATTTTTATGTCGATTTTGTAACTAATATTCCATTATATCATCTAATATATCTTTTTTTCATGATTTTTGGTCGATTCCACATGTCAAATGATGGGTTCACCTTTATTCTTATTCATTTACATCACTTATTCATCACGTTCTCCATAATTGGACCACAGGGTCATGATTTAGCTATGTTGGGGTCGGTTCGAGCACAATAAAACCCCTAGATTCAGGTTTGCTAATCACATGATGAATGTATTACTGATTATTGAAGTATGAGGATGATTTTCAAGTTATTCTTCATGGATCTAAGATCTAGGGTGGAAATGGTGATTGGATACATTGTGTAATGGATATTGGGATTCATGTGGGTATTTGGATTCTGATTTATAGTCACTAGAGTGCTAGAATCGATGGTCGAAGATGAACCGTATTATTTTTGGTTTTTTGATCTACGAGGAATGTAGTAGAGAATAGGAATCTGGAGATCCATGTGATTGATCTGGAATTTAGTGAAAAATAAAATTATACACCATATAGTGTCGAAGAACACACAATGTGTACCAACTTTTTCGATGTGGCTAGTTATTCTAGATGAGTCAAAGATAACACACCAAGTGAATGGGATCACAGAATTTGGGTCCAACCTAAGAAACATGGATGTGTTCTAGACCCAAAAAAAGAGAATTACATGTGGGAAGACACACCATTTACTTTTGGAGTATAGTGGCACAACCAAGTGCATATCAATGTATATGGGCACGGCAAATGTACACATGCCCAAATAAAAGTGGAAAGGAAGGCCCCAGGTGGTTGAGACACTTGAAGTACTACCTATATACACCATATAGTATAAAAGGGATTCGTAATCCATGTCCCCTAAGAGAACATGACAGGGAAACAAGTGGGGTAAAATGTTGTTTGGGTTCCCTTATAGGCCATGTATTCCATTCATAATTCCTTTATCTTTTATCACCTTATTTAGAAATATGATTTTTTTCTAGTGAGTATGAAATCCTTAGTGATTTTTCATGTTCAACAAGTCTATGAGATTCATTATGAAGCACATGATATGATGTAAGGTATTCGGGTCATGATGATTCTGTAGTGGATACATTATTATGGAAATGATTGGGGAAGGATAATATGAGATGTTTTAGGATTGGAACTACCCTTTCACACCTTGGAATGGGATCCCCATACTCTTTATGTAGGTGGAGTAAAAAATCTATAACATTAGGCCAATTCCTCTATTTACGAAGTAGTACTCCCCCATTTTTGAGATATGGCGGCATGCAGGTCCTCCATAGGATTTCTGGATCCCTCAGTTATAGGCCTCATTTTTGAGAAGTGTACCTCTATACATAAATTATAGTGAGGTTATGTTTGATGTTTGGAATTAAAGATTTAATTTTTGGGAAGATCAGTCAGATTAATCAACTTCTTCTGGGTTGTGAGATACAGATCCTATTTCCACCACTATTTGGTTTTTTTGTGTACATATAACTATGATGGGTTTTTCCCTCTTGATATGGGTTGAGATAGCCTTTTATATTTCTTAATATTTCTCTATTTATGGGTTTCATTTAATCCTACATACTATGTATATACTAACCCATGAGTGGGATTTTCTAGTACATCTTTTGTCTAATGATGATGATAGACAGATGGACGTTATCATTGGCGGAGGTTAGGGATACATTTCTTCATTGATTGCGTATGGTTGTTAGACTTTGAGATCTGGAGTTAGGATCACTCGTATTTATTCCTTTTCCAATTTTTTTATATTGGGACCTCTTTTCCAGTAGGGAATTTATTTTTAAATTAACAATTTAGTTTATTATATTGTACTCTAATGTATTTCATTGAATTTTTAACATGTATTATTTTACTCTTGATATTTATGTATTTTGGTTATTATTCACATGTATTATTACATGGAGAAGGTTGGGTGTTCACATACATGTTTATTTGTCATAGGCATCCCATATTAGTTATTTCTTATTAGTTATAGTCACCATCCATGAGCCTATTAAAGGAAGACTTTGGGTTTTTATGGTTCATCCTTCCACCAGGAAGGCAGGCCTCTCTAGCTCTGGTAATTATAAATAATAATTTTCTAAAAAAATAATATAACTTTTATTGTTTCGTCCAAATAAAATAATGAATTAAAATGTTATGAAACCTATTTCAAGAAGAAATGAGTATTTGAAGTGTAAAATAAATAATTTTAAAGTAATATTTGAAATTTATAAACTTAGGTTTTACATTTTAGAACAAAAATAATATTTTTTTTCTTATAAAATTTTTATTTTTGTACTTTTACATTAAATATGTATTAAAATAATGAAATTATGTTTTGGATTAGATTGAAAATAAAACCACCCAAATTTGTTAATAATAAATCATTAAATTTCATTGTAATCAATTTTACTGATATATTTTTTCCTAAATTACTATATATTGAATTTTATGCCCAAAAAATTCATATTTTCTAAAAAATATGGAATTATGTGTAATTATATTAATATTAACTTTTAAAACATTTAAAAAAGAAATATAATAAAATATATTTTATATTTTTAATCACCATTTCCAAATTATATAATAAGTTTTTATCCAATTTTTGTAATTAAAAATAAGTTACCAAGGTTAAAATTCAGACACCACAGTAAAGGTTAAAGAAAGTAAATGGGTTATGTTAAGGGATAATTTCACAAAAATTATCATTAAATGATTGAATGGGGTATTTTTATATCACCCATTATATTATTTATTTTAATTGTAAATTTTGGATCCATTTCACATGAATTTGAAATTTATTTTAGAATAATAAATAAGTATTTACCAAAATATGACTCTTATCACTTGTAAAAGGACCCATCTACCACCCCACTTCTCCTCACACCATAATATTTTTTTTATTTCAAATATGTAAAAAAACTCTTCCCTTATAGTCTTAGATATGTTCTAGTGGTTTGTATCTCATCAAAACAACCATTTGAGTGAATAATTCACATAGTTATGGAACTAACCCAAAAAGTAAAGTGGGAACCTATAATTTATCATTTTCATCTCTATTTTATTTTTCTAAATACACTAAATATATTTTATCCATAAAAATATAATCAAATAATTATCATTAAAATATTAATGATTAATTAGGTTAAATAATTACTCGTTATCTAGATTCTTCTCATCTATTCTAAAAATGAAATTGTTTCTCATCTTACAGTTGGTTCACCACCTCCATGGGTGACGAATTAAATTTTTCATCATCCCCATACATAATATGTTTCATAACTACATTTAATGAATATATAAAATATTTATTAATTAACTAATGTTATATAATGATAAATTGGTAATAATATTAATGATATTAATTATATATTCTCTTAGTAATTTTATCCTAAAAAAATGATCATATCAGAGTAACATTCATAAAATGAATTTATTTTTATTTACTCATATAAATGTATAAATATTGTATAAATATTATTATATATACATTATAATTATAAATATTTAGAGATTATGAAACTATTTTCTAACTCTTTTGACCATAGTATACACACGAAAGGTGTTTTTTGAGAAATTGAGTGACCAACCCAAGTGGAAGATGAGAGAAAAAACTATTTGATAAATTAAATGAATGTGCTAATAATTGATGATTTAAAATAATATATATATATATATATATGAAGGTTTCAAAATAATGTATTAAATCAATATAATTATTTTATTTGGGAGGTTATAGGTGTGTACCACGTGACTCATGACTCTAAGAAAGGGGATTCATAACTCAATTTCCTCTCATTGTGTTAAAATCATTTTTAATATTCTCTATTATTAATCATTATCCTACCATTATATATACTCTTAATTACAAATATTCCTCTTAAAATTCTCAAATTATTCCAATGAAAAATAAATCTCACTATTTATGTTATTTCTCAATTAAAAAATAACATATATATAAAGGTTTTATTACCAGGTCTCCATTATGTTCAATTATTCTTCTTATATTTCATGTCATCCAACATAAAATTAAAATTTAAGTTCATGGGAGTTCTATAAACTATTTTAATTTTTTTTAATTTATGTTTATCTTTTCTTCATTACTAATTTATAATTCAGACCTCACCTTTCTCATAAAAGTTGTGTTTTTATCACTCTTCATCTCTCTCTTGACTCCATTTTTCTCTTACATATCATTATTCTTTAATATTATATGTATATTATATATTATTTCTACTATTTTTATATCTCATATTATAATATTTATATAACTTTATACCCATTAATATATACATGATAGATAAAGGAGTTTTTACTAGGAAAGGTATTCTGTATATTTTCCAGAGAAATATTGATATTATGCATACATGTTATTCCAATAAGGATGTTTATTATTTACTATGGAATATTTATTATGTATTATACCTTTTATTAATTATTTTAATATGACTAATGCATTTCACTTATTTACTTATGGGTGGGATCGGGAATTATATATCCCCTCAATGCATCAAAAAATCTCATGAGAAACACTAGCTTGGGTATTTGGTATATGATTTACTTATATGTTTGATATATTGGCATGGGGACTTAATGAAAAGAATAATATGTGTGGAATTATGAATTCCATTACTATTAATAAATTTATTATTTTACATGTGATTATTTTTTTTATTTTTTTTATATTCAACAGTCTTATAAAAAATTGGTATTTTTTATTAATTTTTTATTCTTATCATATCTATCATGCCGAATATATTTCATTATAGATTATATAATATTCTACCCATTAAAAAGAGTATAAGATAATACAATTATTTTTTCCTTTTCCTAGATAAAATAATAGAGAAATTAAAATAATTTCAGGGATACTCTATGAGTAATAATAATTTAATCATTGAGTATTTAGTCTTCTTTTGTGTTTTTAAATTTGACATGTTTTCCATCTGAGTATATAGTCTCTAAAGACTGTTAAACTATTGAATCATTATAATTTGATCTATTATATTTTATACCAATGTAGTAAACTAAATTCCTAATCAAGGCTATTGGGGTCAAGTATGTTACACCATAAATATTTATTTAAGATTCAATACACCATATATAATATTCCCCTAATATACTATATGATTTATCCCAGACTAGACATTGTCTTTCTCAACCATTGAAACTAAAATTTAAATGGTTATAACAATTATATTTCTAAACTAGAAACCAAAAAAATAGTTGTTAACAAATTCTATAGGACAATATGATCTAAATATCATTATAGAAAATAAAAAAAATGAGTTAATTTCTGTAATTCTATCCAAATATTTTTTGATCATCCTCATTCCACTTTTAATCCAAATGAATAGTTTATCTCATGTCCTGTAATCCCTGATATGTGATAAGTTACTTTTACAATAAATAGTATCCCTAAAATAAGTTATATACAATAGGAATAGTATTAATATACACCCCTTTAGTTTTAAAACATATGTTGAACTTCACGGTTAAACCTATGATTTATGAACATTTGTGTCTCTAATGGTTTGGTAATGATATCTTCCAATTTTTGTAATGTTCTAACAAAACCAAGTTTCAAAAAATTTAGTTCCACCTTCTTCATTATGAAATAACAATGAATTTAAATGTGTTTCATTATACAGTTTTGTACTTGAATATTCATTAAATAAATGTCCCTTTACTATCATGTAAAATAAAAATTGGATATTTCATTATTTCACCATGGTCTTCAAGTTAATACTTATCCATAAAACTATGTACAATCTTTAGTCCCTAAAATATACTCTGATATTACTGTACTCAAATACACACATTCCTATTTCTTATGTATCTATACAATTTTCTCCAATATAGAAATCTCCTCCGCTTATGAATTTTGTTATCTACAATATCACCCAACCATTCAACATTTTATGATTTTAATAAGTTCAAATATTCTCCATCCTTGAAAAATAAACCTTAAATTATTATTTCCGAAACATAACTCCATATACTAATCACTTATAGAAGATATTCCTCCTATACAACCAATAACATTTCATATAATATAATAGGATTGTTTTTTTAATATATAGTAAACTTATAATAATTATCATACTAAACGTTGAGTCTATTTGCTTATGGTATTCAGGTTTTCTATTTATTTTTCAAAAAAAATTAAGAGTTGAGATGGGGTTTCACCCTACTATTATAAACTTACATAAAATTTCATTTGAATACCTAGCCAATGGTATGATTGTTTCCCCTTCATTGTACATTAATTTAATCCTGGGAGAGTTTTCACAATGTCCAGTCATAGACATATCAAACTCTTAAATCATTAATTTACAAAACATTTAAGCTGAATTTTGTTTTAAAACTATGAATATGATATCATCCACATGAACCATCACTATGAACAATTATTTATGTAAAAGTTTCACATATAAGTTGTGATAAACCCCTATCATCTTAATTTATAACATTAACATATAAGAATCTATACAGAAATATTAATCATGAGATTATTTTTAGGCCATAAAAAATTATTTTTTTAATTTAAAAAATATCTGAATCATCATCTCTAATAAAAATTACAATTAATTATTCAATATATAATTCTTTATTCAATACTCTATTAAAAAAATTCTACAAATCAATTTGATAAAAATTTAATTTTTCTTAAACCGTAATTTCTACAAAAACACTTATTGAATCCAATATTCCCACTAGAATAAAAGATTCTTCAATGTCATATACTTTAACATATTCATATCCTTTTATACACAAGTATCTCTTTTTTTAGACCACTCTTCTATATTCATCCATATTATTTTGAAGACCCATTTGTTTCCAATTATATTATTATTTCTTGATCCTCCCATAATCTCATAGGATTTTTTTTAATTTGATCAATCCCTTTATTTATTGATATAACCCATTATTTTTTCATTGAATATTATTCAAAATAATATTGTTATATCATCGATAATAGAGATTTGTTATATATTAATCTTATTATATATTTCTATATTATAGTATATTTATCTCTAATAATTATTCGCAGATCAACAACACCTTTAATTTTTCTTGTTTGAGTCATAGGTTTACTTTTATATTCAACATTATATTACATAGATTCAATAGTGGAATAATTATTAGATTTAGGATTTAAATATTCTTTTGAATCCAAACCTAACTCATCATCTTCCATGAACATTTATTTTGGGATTGAAATTTCAAAATTATCCTTGAATTAATTTTCAATTATCATTACATCAACACATTATAAAATCTGATTGGGCCCTTTTTATAATAGTTATAGGAATTACTCTATGGTGGATTGCCTTGAAATATTATTTTTTGGATACATCACCATAAATTCCATTTTTTTCTCTTTATTTTAGATGAAACAATTTCTTCCAAAAACATTGAGATGGTTCAGTGATTATTTTCATCCATAATATATTTTATATGGAATATTCTCTTCCCTAGGATTGAGAAATGATCAATTATGAGTCTAAAAATCCACTTTCATGGCTTGTTTTCAATAGTGGAGAAGGATGAAACTATAAATAAATAAGATCATATCCATATTTTTTCCATATTTTTATTCCTTCCAAAACTATATTTTTTTGAGTTATCACAGAAGATACCTCATGTTTAACAGCATGATTCTCATGTAATTTTTCAAACATAATGGATATATACACTATTCAATTCTGTAATCATAAAATCCTTCTTTTTCTTACAGTTTCATTTTCTTCTAATAAACCTTTTGATATAGTTCTATAGTTCTCTATTTGGATTAATATACAAAAAGAATATCATCGTACATAATTCCTCAATAAATAAAACAAAAAACATATAACTATATGTTCTGGACTAACAAATTAGAGCACGCACAATAGATTGGGATAGATTTAGATATTTTGATTCTCACATCTTTCCTTGGGGATAATAATTTTGAACCATATTTTATCACATATAATAACCACATTTCCTTTCAAAGAATCTCATTAGGATTGGAATGTCAACTTTGTATTGTGGATTAGAAAAGTTCTCAATGAATTTTTAAAGGATTTTCCCTAGATTCTGGTGGCATAAAATATAATCATGATTCATTATAAGATAGCATGTGTTTTATATAAAATAAAAGATATATTTTCCCACGATCCTATCATGAGAAAGTTATATATATTCACTTAAGTCAAATATCCTTTTAGTTGAACAAAAAAACATGTCTGGATTCATAGATTTGACTCACACATAAGTGATTATGTATCAATCCAACAATATAATGAACTTTTATGTTTTCTATTTCATCAATTTTTAGTTGGGTCTTACTAATTTCCTTGAACATAAAAGCACAGTCATTAACAAATTGAATTAGTCTACTCACATTATGATTCACATCCTTATGAATATTTATGTCACACATTATTTGGGATGAGTATTTAATATCCAAAATCCACTTTATTCTAATATTAAAATCCTTAAATTAGAATTCAACAAGATTTGTTCTCTCAATATACTTCATTTACTTCTAAGATAGTCTGAAATGGGGTAAAATTTGTCTCACTATTTTATCATTCTCTTCAATATATTATATCATATCAAAATATTCTTCCACTACAATGTAAAATTTATTAATCATAGGAGTCATACTATATGTTCTTCTCTCTTTTATTACTTATCATCCCATGGAAAAACATCCACTTATTTTCCTATAATTTATATATTTTTTCCTAAATTAAAAATAGTTTAATTAGTATCCATGGAATGAATTTATATTCTAGTATGAAGGATATTTTTTATTGTTCTTTGAGGGAAACCAAATATTTATCTTCTCATTTAAATTTTGGATTACCAATAGTAAGATATAGAGTTTCCTAAATAGTAATAAATTTGAAACTTCATAATATAAAATATTTTATTTTGATCATTTCTATAAATATAACCAGTTCTTAAAAAAAATAACGATTATTGTATAGTTATTTATTTCATAACAATTTATCATTTCAATTCCATACCTTTGTCTTTTTATATTTTATGATTTCACCAATGATATTATATCCTTATAACCAAGACCACTCTTACCCATAAAATCTATTATGTTATCACTCATCACATCATCATAACTTATTGTACCTAATTTATCCCGTTTTTAAAACTTTAACTAAAAATGTGCCCAATTATTGATTATTCATTGATGAATTTATTCATATATTACACCCAACCATATTTCTCAATGAAATAACATCTATATCTAATTTTTTTAATATTATTATAATTTTAAATGATCAATATATTAATATTATCAATGATCATAGTTTGTACCTCAATACCGAATCAATATTTATCTACTTCATCCAATTTCCTTTAACCATTTTTAGGTTCTTCCATAACCATATATAAAAAATGAAATTATAATTCATTTTGATATAAATAACATGAGTATTACATCATCAATACTCCAATATTAATATTAATCTTAATTTTTAGATCAATATCTTCAATATGGCCTTCGAATTCAAAATTATAATCAAACAGCTTCTTATGGTTGAATATATTCTTGAAAATTATCATATATTTCTCCACTAAAATAAGTATTTCATATTCTATCTCTGAGAAAAACACAATTTCAATACTATCTTGTGGATCTAACTTAGTATCCCCCTCTTATTTTACTACCAACACCATCCTCTAAAATTTCATTCCATTTTCATTTCCAATGTAAACATTCGTTCTAGGATGGAATTATTCATTTGATTTTTCGATAATTAAAATACATTATCCCATATATAAAATCATTTAGAACAAACTTTTGTAAGTACTTAAATTTTATAAAATGAATCCATCATAGGTGTAAATTTTATTTAAATATTCATTTATCTATTTTAAGCATTATTACAATATATGATACTAAATTTTATCTTATATCTTTTTTAATATCCACCACTCAAACCACTTTATTCTCTTTACATTTGAACGGTATTTATTTAGATTAATTTTTAAAATATGTTTTTATATTGATTTAAATATAACATACAACCAATTTATGATATAAATCATTAATATATTATTATCTAGGATATAATTCTTAATGTGATAACGCTTTAGAAGAGTAAATAATTTTTAATATATATGATCATCTTTATAAAGTTAGAATCTTTCATTTTAAGATTAGGTCCATGAATATATCCAACAATTTATATTTGACTATTGGAGAAACTATCAATGTTTTCACATGAAATCATATTCAAGTCATCAAATATATATTTAATATCTTATCAATTTACCACCTTCATATTTTTATTTCCTTTTTGGATACTTAAAATATTTTCTCATATTCTTTTGGATATTAGAAAATCCATAACATTAATATAAATCTATTATTACAATGACCCTAACAAATCATTTTGATCCATATAATCTTCATTCAATGGATTTTTATCTTCTCCTATTATAGATATTCTTGTGGAAATAATTACATTATTATATGTACTAATAAAGAAAAAACATCATGCACAAGGTACCATAATTCTAATATAATTTTTTTTCAAATATGTTAATTACACTCATCAAATAAGATTACTCTAACTTCATTCACAGTATTATTTGTGATATATGTTTTTGAATGATTTTATAAGTATAAATCCATTTCTCTGATATCACTTATTTAACCTAAGGTCATATAGTAAATACTCTATGAAGGGGATCAATTAGGGTATCCTGAAACAAATTCATTCCCAATGTTACATATAAAATATTCTTTATTTAAAATACATGTTACTACTTTACTCTACTAACCTAGAGTCAGCGGTTATTTTACTACATTGTAAATGATATAATGAATCACTTACTGAATGATCAATAATTTAGTTTTTATGAGAGACGAGACATACATGATTCTCACATTTCACTTTAAAACATTAAATAAAATATCAGGATTTTGTGATGAATTTATAATCTCTTCTGCTATATCCCTAAAATAATTCTTAGATCCCTTTTTGGAATCCAATGTAATGAAATAATAATAATAAATGGTGGAATCCTATGATCAGTAAGGGAATGAGTACAACAGAAGTTGTCCTAAAATAAATAAAGCATGGATAATTTGGTAGGGGCAAAATAATCAAATATTACTTATAACTAAATCCATAAAAGGTAAAAATACATGGAATAAATAAGAAGATAAATAATCACATGATTAATAAAGAACTATCATTATAATGAAATAATTCATAATATCCAACAACATAATCATACAGTCTATGACTCATTCTAAGACATATTATATAAATAGGTAAGACAAGCACACAATACTGAAACTAGTTCATCCTGTGAGACAAACATATGAATCTATTGGATATAATGGGCATCCCCAATCACTTAATAAGCCCAATTCATTAGTCATATGAAAATGTTGAATAACAATTCAATAAAAAATCATCATAATCATTTATATTAAAATACTTTAATACAAATTATTAATATATTTTCATAACAAAAAAACAAGAAATGGTGATCATAATCCATTAATATAAATAATTAGGATGTTATCAATAGGGTATATCTACATTAAGTCAGAATATTATTCAAATTATTTTCACATAGATTAAAAAAATTAAAATATTAGTGGAACATTTCTGGAGGATAATATTCATTAAATTTTGAAATAAATTCTATTAAATACATTAAATTCAAAAAAAATTGGGAAAAAATTATTTAAAAATAACCATGGATATTAATGCAATATTTAATCTAAATAATATTCATGATCATGGGATAATTTTTTCACGCAGTGAAAATTAAAATAGATATTTTTTCCACAATACCTAAAAGTTACTCATTCTATAATTGAAAACACGATTCATTGTAAAAACAATTACTTATTGGATAATATAGGTAACAATAAAATTAATAAATATCTTTATAATTATAAAAAAAATTCATGAAATCATCTCAAAAATGTAGAATTTGAAGACAAATATTCCCGAATGAATATAAAAAAGGCAATTTTTTTAAAAGACATTATTTTGGAGTTATTAGAACTTAGAGAGGCAAAAATTAAAGGGAAAATTTTAATTTCCTCAAATAATTAAATGAAATAAATATATGGGTTTTAATATATACAGACCAAATAATTCCATTAATGGAAACTTAATCATAAAAATTCTTAAATTAGGATGTAGCAGTGAGAGAAATCATTAAAGAATGTTCTCCATTCCTCGTATGTGATTTAACCTACAATATAATAAATCTATATTCTAAATAATTATATACAAAATGTATATACATACTTATAATATCATATATTTTCTACTTACAAAAATTAAACATTGTTTTATTAATAATTGTATACAAAAATCATCATTCCAAAGTGTAAATTGTTTCATTTTTCATGTATGTTTTGGTTTAGTAGTTTTGGTCCTTGAATATCTATCATGATTAAATCATCTATAGACTTTTAATAATGATATAAATATCATATATATAATGATAATACATATATTTTAATTACCCATGAATTTAGTTTTTAAAAAATTATTTATATCTTTTCATGGAGGTGGTAGTGCGCACGTACACACGAGCTATGTTATCATTTTTAATAGATTGAAAGGTATATAGGTATATGATATATTATATTTATATAATAATAATGATATAATTTATATCTTATATATCCATTTGTTTCATATTTATAACCATCCATATAAAGTGGTCATGAAAATTTATTTACACTGCTATGTAGAGACAGTAGGTCGTACTTATACACGAGCGATATTTTTATTTTCCATAACATAGAAAAGAGGTGTAAAATTTTCATCCCATAATAATAATAACATATAAGAATATTTATGATACATTATATATTATTTTACTATTTATATAACATTTTTATGGGATGTATACAAAGAAATAAGCTTTAAAATATTTTTTAACAACAATTACCACTTCTTTTAGAGACCTCCTTTAGATTAACCCTTATGTACTGTAAGGATTTTCTTAGGAGAATAAAAATATATCAAGAATGAAGTAAGTGATATAAATTATTTTTGGGTTGGTATTTCCTAATCTATTGTTCTCATATATTTTGAATAAAGGATGAAATGGGTTCTTTATAAGTGAGAGGAGGGACACACATGGAATTACTTATATGATTCAAATAATAAAAAGTAATTTTCTTATGAATGTGGCTACCAAATGTCATATATTTTTATATAATAAGTTTATGGTCAAATTAAAACTGACAAATTTGGTTTAACAATGTTTTTTCTATTATATAAAATCCTCATCTATTTATTTTTATCCCTTTAACCCATGTTACCCTCAACTGAGTCGATAAAAATTTACCATGGGTATTATTTATTATGACCCAAAATAATATTGAAATTATTACCAAATATTTATTATACTTATTAAAAATATTTTAACCATCTTAAATGACTAATCTTATTGAAATAGATAAAAATTATATTAATATAATTTTTAAAAAAGTAATAAAATCCATTTTTATGAAAAAAATTAATATTAAAAAAGTTTTTACATAAAAATATTGTATAATATTGTATTTAATAAAATTAATTAGATTTCTTTTAATAAAATGATTCTTATTTTTCTATAAAACCAAAAACAAATCTAAATTTCCAATAAGAATACATAATTAATAAATTCTAAAAAAAATTCTTTTTAAGAAAAATGATTATTATGTATCCAAAATGTTAAGATTATATTTAGGAGCTTAAAATTATATTATTATAGCAGAAAGGTTTCGGGTCATGCCCCTTTATTAAAAGAAAAGAAAAAGGACAGTAAAACCTTTTTAAATGGGTAAGGTAAAACCCATTACTAGCCCGCAAGCCTAGTGGGACAAAGCCCAATAAGAGACACCACACAAAACATAAGAGCCCAATGGGAAAACCCACGAAAAGTGACCAGCAGCACCATAAGAGGAATAAAACAACCCGAAGGTAAAACTAGAAGGCCCAGTGGACCAATTCCTAGCTATCACTCCGGAGACACGACCACTAGAAAAGAACCAGCTACCCAAGCAAGGAAAACTAACCACGCAGCCCAAGGAAGCCTGAAAAAATATAAAAAAAATTCAATATTTAATTTTGTAATGAAAAATTAAAAAATTAATTTAATTTAATAATATTAAACTTGTAAATTTGTAAATTTTTATTTTCATTACATTCTAGAATAAAACTATGTAAATTATGTTATAGTTTCATTAGAATGAAAAGCTTACATACTATAATGGAATTGTTGATACTCTATTTTAATAAGTATTTTATTTAAATATTTCTCTTTATATATCAGGATCGATCATCAGAGTAAATAGTATTTTTTGGTGTCTAGGGACACTTGAATTTATATATTTAAAATATTATCTATATTAACACACATGTCCACATAGTTTTATTTTTTAGTTTTTCCATTATTAAGGACCATGTATAGAAAATAAAAGACAGTGGTTGATTAAAGGATATAGGGCATACCCATGGTGATCCTTAAGGTTGGTCGACAGCAGCTGTTTAGTTGACATAGCCCTTGATGGGTGTGTTTAATTAAATTAATTAATTAATTTGTTTATTTTTAATTATCGTGACCAAGATTCCTCTATAAATAACAAATAATGGAAAATCACAAGGGTTAGTCTCATAAAAATGGGTGATCTTTATAGGAGGTTTCAAATTTCTTATTTGGGTGACCAAAATAAGATAAATATGAATGATCATATCACGTTGTACTGAGAGAAGTTGAACGCATTGGGTATTCTTAATTCCTGATGAATTCATTCTTCACTAAATATTGATACTTTTTAATGTTGGACTTGTCATTTGTTGTTTCTAACTTTTTATTAAAATTTTGAGTACATATTCTTTTTATCTTCTTAATTTATATTTGATATTGTGAATTACGCAATCGAAAGTTATCACATTGAATCCTAATTATCGTTTTTTATTCATGTGCCATGATTCAACCCCCTGTATTCCCCTTTTTATGATTGTTGATAGTGATTTCATATTCCAATATTGGGTTAATGTTGTTCAAGTGATTTTTCCATCTCTATTCATCACGTTCATCATAGTTGGCCCTCATGGTTGTTATTTAACATTTCTAGGTTTGGTTACAGAAGGATTGAACCCCCTAATTCCATGTGGTAGTGTGATAAATGTATGTAACAATGGTTTTTGGATGGATTACGGTTCTATGTAAGATGTGGGTTATGATTCATGTGATTTGGATATAGAGAAGCAATGAAGGACACATAGAAAATTCCATTACTTAACATGATAGATTGTATTTTTAATTTCTATCCAATATAAGCTGGAGATATATGGTGTTATGTCCCAAATGAGGAACCACTAAATATTTCCCAAGCTGGTGGGTCACATGGCCTCAACTGTGCCTCCCCATATGCCAAAAGCTGCTAAATAGCATCCATGTTCTATGATTCTATATTGGGGAGACTATACCCTCATAATCAGTGTAGAAAAATAGTGTAATAAATGGGTAAGATGAGAATCATAATAAATGATAAACACAATAGTGGAAGAAAAACACCAAGATGATAATAATATCAAGCCATAAAAAGCGCATCAATTATCATATACAAAATGAGGTAGTGACATTTCTCAAATAAAAAAATAAATATTCAACAAGGTATCAACATACAAACATAAAGGTATATCAAAATGACTAAAAATTACTTAATAATGTCCCCAGATAGAATCATGATCCATATCTCGGTCATGTGATCCCCCAGTCCCATGCTATAACTAAGGAATCATCTGTAACCATGTTCTTTTCCATATCCCTACCTACATCCACAATGTCTATCCATGTAACAATCGAAGGCCCTAAAAGCGTGTGAGTTATACTTAGAAGGCCACTACCAACAATGTCTATAAAATATCCAGAATTTTTTTAATAACTAGAACCACGTGAAGGTATAAAAGGTAAGAGGTAATGTGTGGTAAACATAATCATTCCATGGCTCAAGCTATAGAAGAATAAATCAATAATAGATGAGAAAAAATAAGTAAAATATATATATATAATATGTAGTATCCAGCTCATCGTTATCCCCATGTGATAAGAGTAAAAGACCTACATGGCCGCATCCCACAGAGTATAACTTGGGTGATATATATCCAATGATGCAAAGTATAAAAAATTCAGTGATCTCATGCCTCGATCATTCTCAGTATTTATACTATAAATAATAATACCTAAATGTAACAGTTTCCATACCTCAACACCCTGTATCGATCCATAAATTAATAATAATTGGTTCTATGCCTTAATAATTATAGATTTAGTACCTGAATAATAGTTTTTATACCATAATAATAACAGCTTTCATACCAAAATAACAGGTTCCATAACATAATAATAATAGGTTTCATATCTGAATAATAGTTTACATATCATAATAATATGTTGTGTCCAAAATGATAAGTAATAATTGTAATACATTAATAATAGTTGTGGTACATTAATAACAAAATAATTTATAAAACTCTAATAATTTAATTTATGTATCTTCTAAAATGAATTAAATTTAATCAATAGATTAAATTTAACACAACACCAAGCTTAAATAAACCACGAAATACTTTTAAATATTAACATGACCATTGGAATTGTAATATTACCATTAGAAATAGTAATGTAGAAATTATAATAAAAAACTATCCTATGAAAGAATATATAAAATTTAGGTATCTCATTAATTTAAATATGATACATTTATATCGTGCAATAGGAAAATAAAGGTTTTAAAATGATAAATTAAGTATTGATGTTTTTGTAAAACGTAAGTTTTTATTGAAAATTTAATAATTAATATAATGATTTAATATAATGTTATTTTTTATTAAATAGTTAAATAAAAAAAATTTAATTCCATTAAAATTAAAATTTAATTCTATGATACCATAATTAATTTTTCAAACTATTGAAAAATCTATTATAATAATAAAATCGATATTTTTTTAATAAATGAATATTTTAATTAAATATTAAATATTAAATATTTAGAAAATTATTTTCTTAATATTGAGTCCATTTTCGTAATCTACACATTGAAAATTGGTTACGGTGAGTTTTTTTTTTTAACAGTACAATTTTTTATGAATAGTGAAATACGGTGATTTAAGATATTTAACATTTTAAGTAAAATAAATTTATTTTTTAGTAAATTTTTATTTAAGAGCCTAAAAATTTTAATAAACGTGCACTAGTTACTTTACTTAGTCACATGAATCAACACTATTGATTGTCGTGATTGAAAATATTAAAAAAAATCAAAATATACACCTCTCCTCCCCTATAAATACCACACCTTTACTCATAGCTTCTATGCCTTGAATATTGTCCAAATGTTTCCAAATTCCATTCTCAATCATCTTCACCACTTGAAATTCCTACTGTTCTAACCCAAATACCAAATCCATGTGTCTTAAGGATGTTCCCAAGGAGACGATATTGAAGAGGTAAAATCCTTTTTCTTTCTCTTTTAATTTTATTATTCTCTTATCCTCTCCACACCTACCTTATCCAATGTGTCTTAGTAACTCCAATATCATATATATACTAGAATATTATTTTGATAATTTATAATATATCATCAAATACCTTCCCCGATTCTTTTATTTTAAAAATGAAAACAACATATGTGAGGTGTCTATTTGCTACCTTTGTGAAAGAATTGCCTTTATTTTCCATTACCACCTTCAAAACTGGTTATATGACCACTATTAAAGTCAAATAATGTTTTAATATTAGTATTATAAGTTATATCATATTCATTAATATATATATATATATATATATTATTAAATAAAGTGGTAAAAAAATTGATGGTCATAAAAACCGCCAAAATAAACTATGACACTTTCATCCACATTTTATCTCATAAAGCATACCTGTAAAAAATAAACAAATTATATATGAGACCATTTTAACTTATGGTACTTCATTAATACTAAATAATTTCACCTTAATAGAATTTATTTCCATTTTATAAGAACTCACATATTTATACTCAATGGAACCGACTATAAAACAATGAAATAAACACTCTTAAAAAACAAAATAAATCATCAAAAATAATCTAAATTGAAATAAATAAACATAATAAAATTATAATAAATAAAATATATATTTAATATGTGTTTAATTAATTAATTAATATAATTTTATAATACACGTCATTAATTACAATGAAAAAATGATTTCAGACATAATGTAAGTGTCTCTCACCTCACTTTTACTATTGTTTGATTTATTCCTTATTAAACCCTTATCTTAAGTTTGTGGTGTACATATTACATTCAATATATTATATCTAGAATATATTTATGTTCATTCAATTCATTATTTCGTTATATGATCATTAATTTTATGGGGAATACAATTCGACTCTTTACATTGTTATAAGGTAATTTTTAACCGAATTTCCATTATTTAGATTAAACATCTACTCCATTGATTATGTCATTATAGAATTATCTATGAAAAAAATTTATTATATTATATTGAATTTTCACTTTTTTGGGGATTTATATCTGATACACATAATCTATTCATTTGGTTAATTCCCGCACATTATTTAAAAATAATTATTTAAATGTTTTTTTCAAAATAAAAAAAGAATGTTTCCGTTATATGGACTAGGAATGATTTCCCACCTTCCTGATTCCTTAATGTATTTATGAATCCATTACTTTTTTATAATGTTTTTTATAAAGAAAATATTTTAATATATGATTTTGTTTCTTTTTAAATAAATTATTTTATAAAGTAAATTAGTTTTTATCTTAAGAATTTCTCAATGATTTTATTAGATTATTTTCCTCTATTTCAACACACTTTTTTGGATATTATACATTATTTAGTTTGATATCTCATGATACCATCTAATGTATTTCATTGAATTATTTTTTGATTATTTTGACTATGGATGTTCTATTCTGATTCTATTCATCATATTACACATAATGGTTTATGATTATGTTTATTTTATAAGGAATTGTATTTCATATTCTAGATTCAATATTAATGCATACATTTATTATACCCCAGCCATTTAATATGATGAATTAATTGGACTCATTATGTCATAGGTGGGCATGTTATAGTTCGTCGATGAATCAGTAGGTCGCATGAGACAAAATATGTTTGGTATTGGATTCTGTAATACCCAATAACATATGGTGTCTTGGATGAATCCATGATGGTATGTTTATAATGCCTCTCCTCCTCCAAATTTAAATTTTTAGTAAACCATTTATAGGAAAAAAGGGAAACCAAAGTTCAAGAAAAGGCTACCACTATGTGCTAAAAGAGCACATAGAATAGCTAAACACAAGACTAATATTTCTTGACTCATCTACTCTATAATTTTCATAGTGTAGAATACTAAACTGGGTATTTGGGTCTTCTATGATAAGATCTTTAAGGTGAGTAATCATCCATTCCATTATATAAATAAATTACTCTTAGTTGATTTTACTCTGATTGATGCCTCGGGCTAGTATTATATCTTTTTTATATAACAACAATTCAAGCTCCTTAGTATCATCAACTTGAAACCATCATTCATAAATCCTCTTGAGCTCCTATTCGGAGGCATTGGGTTATATGTCTTCCTCAAGCATATCATTATTGGACTGAAAAATAAGTTTTAATCACTCCCCATCCTCTTCTTCAATGTCTTTTATATACCTATATTCTTCTTCACTTTCACCATTAACTAGGGCTTATCTTTGCTTATTTATTCCCTTCATGTCCGATCTAATTTCAATAGGATTTGGAAAGTGAGAGTAATCCTTGTGTCCCTTTGGATTTTTCACCTAAACCACAATGCATTTCCTAGAATATCTAGTTCCATTTTATCTTGTCTTCCTACAAGGGCTGTGAGGACCTTTTCATTTACATCGGTCCATACTATCCACTAAAGGGATACTATAACTATCATCTCCTAACAAGTCATTATCTTGATTCGATGGAGGTTCTTGAACTTCCAAGCCATAAAAAAAGATCTCTAGCTTTATCGATGTGTCTTCTTTGACGGGCCACTTCTTACCTAAAGACCCCTCCTTACCTGCATTGTTCTCCAAACAAGATTTCTTCCCCCAGACCCGGCCTTCAGATGAGTACCTAGGATGTTTGGGTCTAAGGACCTCAAGATATTCACACTGTCAAGAATCCCTTTTCCATTGTGAGATGTTGTAGCCGACAAGAAGGAGTTCCCCTACACTAATTATGATCCTGGGGATTGCTCATATTTACGGCCCATAAACATTACCTTCTTGTTAGAGTCCTACAAACCTCTACTTTGAGATCCACTGGGACTTTGGACCTCACTCCATATCGATCTAAGCTCACCTTCCTCGGTAGAATTTGAAGTATCTTGTGGTTACACCATGGCCACTACTAAGGGACTCTCCTCTTCAACGCCAGTGATACCCAAATCATGCTTCATCTAGGGGAAGATGTCAATAAACCATGGTTCAACGTCCCTATGGTTCACTTTATTCATATCCACTATAGAATTAAAGGGAGTATGCTGCTTCTGAGTCACCCCAGTAGTGTCCTCCGCAACAGGAGGATCATAGAACCTAACCAGTTCCATATCTATTAGAACCACCCCACATGCATCCTCATGCTCACCCAAAACCCCATTATCTCATGAGTGGTGTTTCACCACTATATCCACCTTCACCGCTAATGGCATGTCCCGGCTCATGAGATGACAACCAGAGGTAAAATGGAAAAGATGGTTTCATCTTGAGCAGAATGATGTCCATGATTTGAACAATTCTCTCTACCTCCATATTACATTTTCTCTGACCAAAATACATATCCACTCTATTGGAGGTTTGGAGATGTCAACTGAAACATATGATTGAGGGAAAATATGGTGACTGATCGCAGATGTGCGATTATACAAACACAGATACCTTCTAACCATATTCTTAAGCATAAATATAGTGGAAGGATTCAGAAAAGTTAGAGGTGGGTCAGGAAAAAAACCCATACTGCAGCCAAACATGGATCATGATTCATGTTGAGATCAAAGGGCCATCGCATAAGGAAAACATCACATCCACTGAACACATGTGGAGTGCTGGACCAGGATATAACAAAATCCTCCTCTAATGTGAATTGAATCATCAGTTGACAACAATTGAGAAGACCCACCACCGCATGGTTTTGAATACCCCATAAAATGGTAAAAATCTATTAAAATCAATAACCGATGGATGTAAACCCCTGAATAAAGCCATACGAGTCGATCTGTGAAGATTAGATGCTATGTTGAACTCCTTTCTAGAAATCACAACAATCTTGGGATGTGATATCTTACTCATAATACCCAAGTAATAAATTTACCACCAACTCTGTAGTACTAGGGATGGGGTCATTACAGTTGGTATCATATAAGGATTAGTAAAACATTAGAAACTAGATTTAGGAAAACATATATTATGGAAATATAAACCTATAACTATCTTTGAAAATATTCCCAAGGTAAACAAACTTACGATTTTGAGATTAGTTATACATAAATATTTCACCAGTTTTATAATTTATTAATATAATCTCGTGTATTCCATTTTTTAAAAATAGAACATAGCGGAAGGAATGTAAACCATATCAACTCACGTATTCTATAGAGGGATTTACCTCATATGAAAGATATTGTTATTGGAGATTTCTATGTAACTGGATGAAAACAAATTATAAATATACTAGGATAATTGATTTAGATTTTGAGGAATAACCTTTCTCACATGGAGTAGCATGATCCAAAAAGTGGTGTATCAATGTTATACTGCTTCATGTGAAAAAAATCTACACCATTCAATTGGACTACAAACACATTTGTAGCTGATAAATGGATATGTTCTTTAGGGATGGTATTTGTCTCTTTGGGGTGTAATTAAATATAGATGGTTATCATGGTAGTTTATCATCTATAGGGAGAGGTGGATCAATGGATGTAATTAATGCAAAACACAAAATATGATAATGAAATTTAAAATATGGAATATAAGGATTCTGAGTTTGTTTGCATGGAAAAATATTTCCCTCACAAATACGACAATTGAGTCTAAGATAAAAAGAGGATTAAAATGTTTATAAGTGTGAATCCAACATTACAATGTTAAAAAGGAATGTCACATACTACATACATATTCCTAATAGAAAGATTGAATATTTTATTTATGGACTTAATAAAATTATATAAAGGGTATTGGAAGAAAAATACATCATACAATGATATGGTATCATGTGCCATCATGGTGGAGAATGAATTTTTCGAGCCATATGGATTCGAATGGAAGTAGATAAGAATATGTATTCTATGTACTTTGAGAAAAAAGTATGTAAAAACCGAATTACGGGATGTAAATAATTTAAATCTTATAACAAATGTATAACAAAAATCATTGAACATGCCTGTTGCGAATGGGAGTTTGTGACAAGTGCTGAGAAAAAGGCCATTAAGCCTGTTATTGTAAGGTAAAGAATGAAGTTGGAAATGTGCAATGATTTAGATAGAAATATATGGTAAAAAATCCACATGATAGTCATATAAGTTAAGGAATAATTCCCTAGAAATGTATAAGGAAATAACTCCCTTCTTAAATGGGAACACTAGCTGAGTATGAAGAACCTAATGATATAGTGGTAGTTACATTAATCATATCCAAAAAAATCTAAATCTCAATTTGATTTTGGATCATCACATTCATTTATATCTTCCAAGTTTTCTATAAAAATATGATATTTTCAATTCAACATATCAAGGGAGTTTTTAATCAAAACACCAAGTGAAAAACTTTTTGAATGAAATATTTTTCAATTAGTTCCTATTGTGACCCATAAACACGCCCTAATTTAAATTTTTTTTATCATTTATATGGTTGATTTTAATATAATTTTTGGTGTAAAATGGATTTCAAAATATTAATAAAACATTTAATGAAAGGTGAACAAAATTTTGATTCATGAAGAATTTTTGGGACTTCTCATATATAAAGGGGATACTTCATCATCTAAGGCATATTTGGATCCACCTCTAATAGCTCTTCTAAATGAGATCATTGGAGAACAAGAAAAAAATAAAACCTACTAATGAAAAATTGTGCTCTATAAATTGAGGATATACATATTATAAATGAATAAGTTAATGTATTTATAATGGAATTACCTAGAAAACTTCTAGAGTGGGAAGTTATGTATTATATTGATTTAATAAAATTTAAAAGACATATATCAAATACTCCTTATCGAATGGCCATGGTGTAGTTAATAGAGATAAAGAAACAAGAAGATGAATAGTGTTGTATGGGAATTATATTACCTAGGGATTCACCATTTCAATATAATATTCTTTTCACTAAGAAGAAATAGGATTCTTTACGGATGTGAATTGACTATAGGAAGATCAATGATATTACGATGACGAAAAAGTACCCGCTACCTCAAATGGATTACTTATTCGACCAACTTCACATCGCTCAATAATTTTCAATGATTGTGTATGGTTATTTATGTTATCTGTTTATTAAATGAAGTTTTATATCCCAAATATTGAAATTCAAACAAGTTATTAACATTACCAGTTCAATGTAATTCCATTTGGACTAACTACTACACCCTCTGTTCTTATAGATCCAATGAATAGAGTATTAAAGGAATATCATGATAATTTTGTCGTTGTGTTTATTGATGATGTACTTTTATACTCAAAAAATATAGGGACCACTGGAACCCCTTGAGGATTGTTCTAGATACTCTTTGAATAAAGTAGTTGTATGGGATTTTTATAAAGTGTGAATTCTGCCATCAAATAGTATTTTTGACCATTTTGTCTCCAAGGGTCGAATCTTAGTTGATCCTATGAAAATAATGGCATTCCAGAAATGTACTACACCAACCAGAGATATAAAAATATACAGTTGAATTATATTGGTGGGTTACTATCACCATTTTGTTCATAATTTTTCATGATTAGCCAACCTATTAACCATGATTACCCTTAAAGGGGTTATATTTATTTAGACCAATTAATGTGAATAATTCATTGATGATTTTAAGTGAATATTATTTTAATTCTATGATCTTAAATCTACCATCAGGAAATTATTGATTTTTTATTTATAGTAATGTTTCGAAGAAAGAACCTAGTTAGAACCTTTTGAAAAATGATAGCGGTATTTCCTATACATCAAGGCAGATAAGAACTCATTGAAAACGTATTCAAAATAATGATCTTGAGTTTTCAGTTATAATATATTATATGAGGATATGAGGACACTATTCCCAAATGGCCAGAAGGCCTTCTTTTTTATTTTTATTATAGATAACCCCCCTTTTAAGGGTTAAATGGGAACCTATACATGACCTATAGGCCCAAGGCACAAGGCCCGACTAAACCTGCAATACATGACCCGATGGCCGAGAGGCATACCATTCCCATTACATGACCCGTAGGCCAAGCCCACTAGAACTGCCTCTCCCCATCATCTTGAATCATTGATCTCCTTAGCTCCCCACCTTGCATTGCTGATTGGCTAGAATTGCCCCGTAAAAAGCTGCACGGTGCCTGGTCCAGATGGTGGCTTCCAAACCCTCTCATTCTTCCAATCTAGTTAGCTCTGCATCTGGTGGCTACTACTCTTGTTGCTCTAATCCTCTTCTGGGGCATGTTCTGTGTGAATAGGGCTACTCCATAGTCTATGTGACTCGAAGGCCCTGTGGCCTGAAGGCCATTGATGACCCGAAGGCCCTAGAGACCCATATGCCAAAACTGGTGTCCCGAAGGCCCAAATCAGGTGAATAGTTTCGGCTGCTACAGTACTGAACAGTGACTGCTACAATAATTCTATAGTAACTTGAAAATTCACCTCCACCCAGTTTTGAACCCGGGTCTCTTGGATGCCAAGCAGGATCCCTTACCACTCGGGTACGGGCTCGTTAGCATATGGACACACTATCTCTATGGTGAAATATGATAGATATATACAGATCATAAGAGTTGAAATTGGTATTCACATAGAATGAAATCAATATGAGTCAAAGGCTATGGCTTGATCTATTCAAGGATTATGATTTTTCAATTCAATACGACCTAGAGAAGGTAAATATGGTAGAAAATTCATTTAGAATGGAGAATTGTAGAGTTCTAAAAAAATGAGTATTGACAGGGATCCCGTATAATGGGATCTAATAAATATGGATATGGGAATTATCATATAAGGTGAAATGTCACTACTTTTCCAAATAGATTCCAAAACTTATTTATTAGAAAAGAAAAATACTCTCAGTCTAATGATGAAAATTTTCAAAATATAATTAACATTATGAATGATAAAAAAAATTATACTTCATATATCAAGATGTTATTTTGATGTTTGGGATGAGGATTTTTGTTCCATATGTACACTATCTAAAAATTGAATTATTGGATGATTCTCAGAGATCAAATTTTTTTATACACCATAGTAGCACTAAGATATATAGAGATTTGAAGGAATTTTTTTTTTGGATAATATAAAGCATGAAATTTTTAATTATGTATCAAGAAGTTTAGATTTTCAATAATTAAGGCACCAGGAGAACATCATTGAGGATTCAGGAAACCAATACCTATTCCTACATGGAATTTAGAGGATGTTACTATGGATTTTTTTTCATAGGATTACCAAATCCTTCAAGAAAGAATGATTCAATATGGTTTATTATTGACAGTATTATCAAATCTACACATTTCCATGTTATAAGGGATGATTATCCACTAGACCACCTTTCAAGACTCTATATTAATGCTTTTTTAAGACATCAAAGTGAACCACTATTGATAGTGTATAATGGAGATCAGTGTTTCACATCAAAATTATGGAAGAGTGTCTAGAAGGATTTAGAAACTATGATTAATTGGAGTAGTTTATATCACCATAAAATATATGGACAGTCTAAAAGGAACTATTTAAACATTTTAACTCATGTTTAAATCATTCCCACATGGATTTCAAGGTATATAAGATCATTATTTAGCTTTGGTAGAGTCTCCCTGTAATTATAGTTTCCATTCTAATATTCAAATGAACCATATGAAGCATTACATATTATGATATGTCATAATTCAACTTGTTAGGATGAATTTGGTTCATGAAAAATACAGGACAAAAACATATTAAATAGGCAAAAATAATTATATATACTATTCATGCTCATATTAAAGAATATAAAAGTAGAAGAAAGTGTTATTTTAACAAATAGAGGAAGGATTTGGAGTTTCAGGTGGAAATATTTTCTATCTAAAAGTATCTCCTTGGAATGGTGTTATAAGGTTTGTTATGAAACGGAAAATGTTCCCCATTTATATTAGACCATTTGAAATTCTAGAAATAATTTTAATTTTTAACTTATAATTTGGTGATGACACATAGTCTTTCAAAAGTAAATAATGTGTTCCATGTATATTTGTTAAGGAAGTATATTATAGAACCAACACATGGACTCACCAATGAAGAAATAGAACTGGAATTTGATTTCACTTAATGTGAAGACCCTATATTGATTCTTGATGTTAGATACAAATTATTGACAAATCGATGACTTGACTTGTTAATGTTATTTTGTGGAAACAATAAAATAGAAGAAGCAACGTGGTAACATGAAGATGATATAAATAATAACCACCCTCATATGTTTAGAGGGTAATAATCATGAAAATCTTGAGGATTAAAATTTTTTATGGAGGGAAGAATATTAAACACAAATATTTTTCCATATGTATCTTCTTAAATAAATTCAATATTTGATAATTTATGTTGCATGAAACATCAAGATTAAATAAACCATGATATAATGTTAAATATTGAAATTACCTTAGGAATTGTAATGTGACCATTATGAATATTAATCGATGCATTATAATAATAACTTAACCTATGAAAGAATAAATAAAATTTTTGTATCTCATAAATGAAATTACAATATTTTTATATCATGGAATAAGTAAATAAATGTTTTAAAAGTGATAAAATAAATGTTGGTATCTTTGTGAAACATAAATGTTTATTTATGATTATATAAATAATATAATGATATAAATGAAAATATATTTCCACAAAATAGATTCAAAAATTAATATTTTTTCATTATAACTATCATAAAATTGTATGAGGTCAAAATTAATTTTTTAATGTGTAATAAAATAATTTAGAATATTTAAATCAGTATTTTTCCAATAAATGAGGATTTTATTTAAAAAATAAATTTGTCTTATTAAAAATTAGTTTCATAAAATTCATTCCATCTTTAAAATATTCATATAAAAAAATGGTTATCATGAATTTCTGGGATTTTTATAAAATAGTTGAATTCTTGGTGAATAGTAAAATACTATAATTAATGGTATTTATCATTATAAGTTAAATACATGAAATATTTAGTCATTACTGATGTAAGTATTCATTATTTTGAACTCACATGCACTATTTACTATACTTAGTCACATGAATCTACACTATTCATAGTATTGACCAAAATGACAAATAAATGAATAAAATAAATAAAAAAGAACCCTCCCCTCCCCTATAAATACCACCACTCAACACGCCTTCTCCTCAATCCATATATGCCTTTATACATGTCTAAATTATACCCAATTTCCTTCCCAATATTGTTTCCCATGTCCAATTCCTTACATTTTTACCAAAATACTAAATCCACGTGTCTTAATTAGGATCCCTAGGATACGATATTCAAAAGTAAAATCCTTCTTTTTTCTCGTTTAATTTCATATCTTATCTTATCCTCTCCGCATCTACCATATCCTAATTGTTGTGGTAACTCTAGTAGAATATATATACAATAATAATATTTTCCTGATATATAATCCATCATCAAATCCCATCTCCTCTGATTTTATTTTATATATTAATACATCATTTGTGATGTGACTATTTAATTTGTGTATAATGAGTTTTTATTTTCCATTACTATCATAAAATTTGTTCATGTAACCATTATTATAGTTAAATAATATTTTAATATACATGTTTTAATTTATATATTGTTTTATAACCAATATATATAATCTTAATATAATTTAAAATGGATTAATTTTTAGATGGTTTCAAAAACCGCAAAAAATAATTAAATCATTTTGGTCAATATTTTATCAATTGAATCATTGTCATAAAATATATCAAAATGATATATGAGACCATTTAATATTTTATATGTTTATTAATACAATATAATTACACTTCTGGGGAAGTTATTCCCATTTTACAAGAACTCCCGTATTTAGACTCATGGTAACTGGCCAAAAATCCCTAAAATGAATGGTCCTAGATCAATGAAATTAAACATCATAACTCCCAAAAATATCAATAATTGAACTCAATAAAATTTTAATAAATCAAATATAGGTTGAATAGTTTATTAATTAAGTAATTTATAATTATAATTTGACTATCCAGAACATTATGTACAATTACTGAATGCTTTCGAACATAAGGTCTGGGTTTCTCATCTCACATTTACTTTTATGAGATATATTCCTTATTCAAACATTATATATTGTCTTTGGTTTACATAATTTCAATTAATATATCATATCTTAAATCCTTTTTTCTTAATGTAATTTAATGTTTCATTTAATTATCATTAATTATATGGGGAATACAGTTCGAAAATTTTCAAAGATGATAGGGAATTCTTAACCCAATTTTGGTTTTTTGGGGTAAACTTATACTCCATTGATTTTTTAATTCTTTAATTATATTAGAAATTAATTTTTTATTGTATAATGTTTAATTTACACCTATTCTATGTGGGTTTACATGTGATATACATAATCAATTAATTTTGTTAATGATCACACATTCATTTTAAAATATTGTTTTAAATGTATCTTTAACAAAATTTAAAAGGAGAGTTTTTTAACTTATATCAAATTATTGTCTCTTCCAAATTTCATGACACCGTAATGTAATGAGGAATACATTAAAAGTTTAAATTTTTATTTTCAAATAAATTTTTTTATTCTATAATTTCATAGATTTTTATGTAAATGACATCAAAGTAATGTGGTATTTATATCAATAATTTAGAAATGATTTTATTAGATTGTCTTTATATATATAATAAAATCTTTATTGGATATTCTTCTTAATTAAGGTTTATCTATTATGATAACATATACCATTTTTTATTTAATTTTTTATGGCAATTTTGATAATGGATGACCTATTTTGATACCATATACCATATTACACTAGATGGTTTATGATTTTGTTTATTATTCGGGAAGTGTTGTTTCATATGCTAGTTTCAATATGAATATATATTTTGATTATGTTTGACCCCATTCATATGAGTAATTCATTGGACATAGTAAGTGATGGAGGGGTCTCTATAACACCTTAATGTGTGAGTAGGTCTAATGATATAAACTAGTTTGTGTGTTTGTAGAAGTCATATTTAGTTATGTATGGTGTCTTGGTTGAATAGTTGATAGTATGTTTATGATGTCTCTTAGTATTAATTCTATCATTATGATATTATTTATTTATAATCAATGTGGTTATTATACTATAATAATATATATGGTTAAGATTCATTCTTATGTAATTATTTATGTGCAATTATTTGATAATATTTTATTCCTCCCAAATTATGTAATAAATTATGTTTTAATAGAATTTTCTCTTACTAATTCACCATGGAATATTATTTATGATATTTTATGGTAGATTTCACTATATGATCACTCCTATTCAGAATCTGAGATCACCCCTTTCGTATGATTTATTTTTCCACAAGATTTTAAGATGTATTTTATGATTGACATGGTTTGAAAATTTAGTAGAATTGTGGTGTCTTCTAGGAAGTTACTATGTTGTAGTCTATTTCAAGTTTTAAGATAATACCTATGTATATTTCTATTTTCTAATTCTAATAAAATATTTATTCCTTTGGGATACAATATCTTGTACTTAGTTCCAATTTAATAATGTAGCCTCAAACTTCGGGCTGTTGGGGATGGGTTCATTACACTATCACTATAACGAGATGTAACAAGTGTTGTAAAATATTATAGGTCTAAAATAAAGAGAAAAATCCCAATGGAATATTCCTATCATTCCAAATTCAACTTATTCTAATCATATAACCAATTTAATCGCATTTAATAACATGCGATGGAAGCATGATCCACTATAACTAACTTCTTTTATTTATAAAGGCTCTCACTATAAGGGTGTTGATCACACATTCCCAACTGAGTTGTGTAACATAGGGTAGATGTAAGAAACCCACCACATGGGTAGACCAGGTTGAGGTTGAAACATCAAACCATAATTAGGTGACATAATGGTGACCCAAACATGGTGAAATATTTAATTTAGGATTTACCATGATATTAAGAATTAATATCCATAATGTCTCGTATGTGGAATGAAAAAAATCAAATAAAAAACAAATACTTATATGAAAGGGATAGAACACCTACATTTTGTTGGTAGACGAGTCATTTTCCATTTTCAGCCTTTATTTCTATCAATATCAGAAGAAAATAAAAAAAACATATAAAACCCCTAAAATCTGGCATAAAAACGTTCACAAAAATAATTCTAAACACAGTGAGATAAACTAGATAAGGAATGAAATTGACTAAATCTCTTACTAGTGGTCATCAATCATGACAAACTATATTGGAAAATGTTGTTAGATGGATGAGTGGAATAAAATGAAATGGTAAAAGAAAGGATTATCTCCTTTCATGGACCTCCTCTTTGAGAGAAATGACAAGGTGGAGGTTAGGGAACTGAAAATTAGTTCATCCCCTTTAAAAAATAAAACAATTTATACAACATGTAAATTATATACACATTGTTCAACCAATGAATTTTATCTATCTAGGAAAATACATTACACATTTTGATTTGGAATGTCCATACCATTACACAAAATATATTAAATACACATTGTCAATTTAAATACACATCATGTATTTCATATATATCTTGAATTAGGATTGCAACCAAACTCTATCACTCTTTTTCATTCCCTCTATAAAAAACCAACCAGCCTAAAGTTGTGATTTTCATGTTTAATAAAAAAACAGAACTAAAACAATGGTTTATCTAAAAAAATAAAGTAATTATACCTCTTCGGAAAACCCAAGGTCATATAGACCTCCCACATTAAAATAACTCATCCCCAAGTTTCCCTTAGAATGGTGGTACAACATCTTCTAAGAATAACTCTGGACACTGAGCACATATATCATCCTCCCACTCCCAAGTCTTATTATGTAATTGGTTGTGCATCTATATCAACCATACCAATGGAAGTGATCTACTTCAAGGAGAACTTTTTCTTCATTATGTGTCACAAATTGTGTTCTCCTGAAAAAAAAAATTGACAACATATAGTTCCACCACGTCATTATGGAAAACATGAGATGTGGTTTAATAGTAACAACATAATTGAGAGACACAAAAACATTTCTCATAGATAATTATCTGTCATGTTGTTCTATCAGATATGAAACTGGTCTCAACCTTTACAAAACCACAAAAGGTTCAACAAACAAAGGAGAATTATTTCCTTTCTTCCTAAACAATTGACTCCCTAGTCTTAGGGAAAATTGAATGAATAACCAATCACTGGCCCTAATCTATATATTTAATAGGAAATGGTCAGAATATGATTTTTTCCTAGACTGGGCTATATCCATTCACTTCTAAATCAACTAAATTCATTCCAAAGTAACTAAAACAATATGAGGTCCAATTAGTGATACTTGACCAACCTCTAACTAGTATAATGGTGAAAAGTATTACCTACCATATAAAGAAACATAGGATTATATATATATCATAGAATGAAATATGTTATTGAAGTTGAACTCGAAAAGATGTATATGTTTATCCCAGGTACCTCCAAAATCAAGTACTTATGATTGAAGCACATCCTCTAAAACTATTTTAATTTTGCTTGACTAACTGTCATTCTGAGGGTGAAAGGTTATGCCCAAAATGAATGGATGGACAAATCTCCATATATCCTCTTTTATAAACTTGACTTGAAACAAGAATCCATACCATAAATGATTGTAAAAGGGTCTAGTTTAGTGATACAATCTAATGGAAGTACAGTCTCTCAAGTACATCCAATGAGAAGGTCTCTCTAACTATTAAAAACTGAATGACCTTTGTAATCCCATAAATGATCACCCACACTACATCATTTTATTATTGGGTCTCGATAATCCCATCACAAAATAAAAAGTGATGTATTTCCATTTCCCTCTAGGAAGAGCAAATTTTTATAAAATCCATACCTTCCACAACTGTTCTTTATTCACTTACTGATAAGTGGAACTCAGAATAATAAAACCAATTATCTCCCATTTTACAAGGTGACCAGTATTGGAGATATAGGTCATGATACATCTCTATAAGTCCTGGATGTACTAACCAAGTAAAAGTGTTATGCTCTTTCAACAAAAACTACCAGATGTCTATAGAACCCCATATACGTCCATGGATGTGTAAGATATTATCTGTAATAAAAGACCCCAAAATTATAATGTAATTACATTTTATTCTATAGTGTGCATAACATGAAACACCAAGCGCGTAATGGAATATAATATACCAAGACTTTACTGTAAAATTAATATTTAAAATAAAGTCATTATATAGCTTGTAATTCATGTAATGTTGATATATATGGTGTTACACACAATAATGTATTTCTTTTATTGTTTGTGTTACACTCAAGACTCAGTTTTACCAATAAATAATATATTATTAAATATAAAATTATTTAATATAGAATGATATTACCTAGATTTAAAATTAATGGTTATGAATAATATTAACGAACATAAAAAATTTATGGTTTACAAATATTGAAAATGAATTCATTGGTTACGAATAAAATATAACTGAATATAAAAACCATTTATATATATATGGAATGTTTTCATAGAAAAATATCATTATTCCCACAAAGTTATTTAATCATTATAACTTAAATTAATTAAAATTATTGAGTGATATTAATGAAATATGTATATCAAATATTCAATAAAATTATTTTTTCATTCATCCATTAAATTCATCTTTCATAAGATAAGAAAAAACTGAATATTTTACATAAAATTTTTTTTAAGAAACTTTTAACGCCTTATATTGGTGAATATATTTTAAATATAAATATTGTAAATTTGATAAATTTAATATATAAAAATAAAATTAATTTTTGAAAAAATAACATAAAAATTAGGTTAGGATGAATTTTTGGTATTTATCTTAGAAGTGTCGTTTTTTTGATATTTTTGAAAAATAATGAATTCAAAATCAAAACTTATTTTTAATATAATTTATTAATAAGGTAAATTTATATTTAATGTTGGATTAAAAGTCACATTAGATCAATAATATATCCATTAATTAAATTTAGGACATTGGAATGAATTTCACTTTGAAATTGAATATTAAAACATAGATTTTTTTTAGTATTTTTACTTTATAACCTTTCTTTTTCATCCCATCTCCTAGATAAAATTTAAATTATTTTCTACCACTTCTCTTAATGGAATTTGTAATCATGGATTGAATATTTTTAATAATAATAATCTATAATTTATAGTAAGTTAAAATTATTTTTTGTCCAAAAATATAAGTGAGAGTGATAAAAATTAATTATAGTTATTAAGAGAAAAATTAGATTAACAAACAACTAAACCTTCAAAATAACAAAATAAAGACCTAAAAACAAGTCCAAAATCTATTTTATGGATATATTTTTACCCTAACCAACATTTTAGTTAATTATTTTTAATTAGTTGTGCCACTTTTTAAAGGAGAAATGTGGTTGGAATTCTATTTTAAAAAAATTACAAGAATGTCGCTCCTCTTCCACTATAAAATGGTCTCAGCCCAACCAATTATTCACACATATCAGTCCAGTTTGGATCAACCAAATTTTGAAAAAATATATCCTAATAATTCCTCCCATATTAATTGAATCCTATTATTTTTAAGAAATACATCAAAGGAATTCCTTGGGTGCAAACCAAAAGGAGTTACCCGAATAAGAGGTAACATCGTTTCTCAATGTCGCTTGTTTTATTTTCATTATCCACCTCATAAAAATATTATCATTCCATTATTATATAATATAAAAATTGTTCTAAATATACTTATATTTTTTATTTTATGGTTCTGACCTACACATTAACACACATCCATCTCATGGGTAATGCAGTTACCATTTATGTGTATAACGAACTACAACATCGCAAAAATATGTCGTTCATTTTTCCTTTACAACCTTTCATTATTGGGAATTATGATAGACATAATATTTATAAATTATATATATTAATTTTATAATGTCATTATGATTATTTAATTTTTTATATAACATGTAGTATTATTAATTTCCTTTTTTTAAGTACGATAATATCATTTGTAGAAGTGTGGACTACCACCACCTCTAGGTGATGTTATTCATTCTATATATAAATGAAAGGTATAAAAGATAGTATTAATAAAATTATCTGACATATATGAAATATATATGATACCAGAATTATAATATACATATATATCATTTACATTTCAATCTTTTGATATGGAAATGAAATAAAGGTAAGGTTCATGCGTACGTATATCCTACCGTCTCCATGAACGGTGAATCTCATTTCCCATATATAGATATTATGGATTATTGAAAATATATATATAATAAATATATATGATAATAAAATCATGTATTACAATATGGATATTGTTAAATCATAATCTAAGTAATAGGAACAATGAATAATAAGTCAAAATATACCTGACAAACTAGGCAATTAACACCCAAAATAGTGAAAATAATGATTGATTATTAACAAATAGGAAATAAGATATTACAAGAAGATAATATATGATATTATGAATATAATTATGGTAATTTCATAAGTTAATAAAATTATTTAGACCATTATACATGATTTTAATGTATGTTCACCTGATAATAAAATGCAAGGTAAAGGATTTTCAACTCATGTTTTACATCTATAAGATAAATATCATATTCACCACTTACATATTTTGTGGTGTATTCGCTTACCATTTTAAATTTTATATCATGAATTATTTTTTATTCAATGTATTTTTTGTTACAAATTGAATTATTTATTCTATGGTGGTTTTAGTTAAAAGTTACCTTGTGGTAAAGAACATCATAACATGTTTCTGTTTCATTGGGTTATATTACTTCCTCATTGTCATTAACATTATAAGATTATTTGTTTCAAAAAAAATTACATATACTATTGTATATATTATTGATTTATGTGCATTCACATTTGATACACATAATCTATTAATTGATTGATTCCCACATCAATGTTATTATCTTTTTGGGATTATACTTCACAATTTCATTTTATTTAGGATTATTTACACCTGAATTCCCATTAGAGTAAATTATAGGATCATTGAATAATAAAACCTTTATTTCTATACTCCCATGGTTATTCATATCTATTTATAATAAATTTTAACATTTTTCCACTCATTGGTACACAAATATTTTTTAAAATGTTTTGATGAAAACCTGACTTCATTTATCAATTTAGTTGAAGAACATGTTTCTCCTAAAACCCCGTTTAATAAAAATGTTTTCAAAAAAAATAAGCTTCCAAATATGAAATATTAAATAAATTTATAACATATTTTTCATTATTAAATTTTATGAATGGAATATTTTTGCCTTTTTCCATACAAGACATTTTTTCTAACCTTTTTACTTTTCAAAGGTAATGTTATTTTTACCTAGAATAAATTGTATTGATTTACCCACTGTCATTTATTTTAAGATTCATTTTCATGTTTAAAAGGATAATTTTTTAGAAATTTTTTTCAAAATTGATTTTCAATGAAAACTATTTTCAAAATGTTTTTTTAAAATAAAAATGATATTTTCCTTAAGAATGATTTCAAAAATATCTTCTTATAGTATCTGTATTCATCAAAGACAAAAAAATTTCATTTTTAATACACATGAGATACTTTATATTTATATTAATATTATTATACCTTTATATGTTTTATAATTCATTTTTTCAATGATATTTTTGACATTCACATCCATGATTACTTTGTAATTCCCCTTGAAATATTCAGCTTACTATGACCATTAGACATTGAATTTCACCATATTATACAACTCATTTATCATGTATATGTTTATTTCTACAATAGTATACCATTCCTACATATGTTATTTATTTTGATTTTTATTAAATTACCTTGGGAAATATTGATAAATCCATATTATTTATTCAATACAAGTATTTAGTAAGGAATATTAATTTTTTTGATTTTTTTTATACGGAATGATTTTGAATGAAAATGATTGGTGGTTTAGGACATTATATATCCCCTTCAATCATCTAGAGGTTTTCATGAGACAAATTAGTTTTCTAAATTAAACATGTTTCCACCAGTAGTTTTAAATAGTCTTGTAAAAGGACATGACTTTTTAGATTTTCATGTTCCTTAGACAAGATGACAAATAATTAATCACGGCATTCTTTTTTATTTAGTGTTAACTATCCATGATATTTTCACTATGAAAAATTCAATAGATACATTTTATTCTCAGTTTATTGTTTAATTGTAAGGAATATTTAGTTTCTTACCATTCCATATTTAATTTTCATTATCTAGTTATTTCAATGGTATGTGTTTCTAGTTATTTACCATTCATTATTTTTTATAAACATCCTTAAAAGATTATGGATTTTTTGGAATGCATATTCAATTATTACCTTTCCATATTAATTATTTACATAGATTAATTATTATATATTCTATAATTATCCCATAATAACCATTTGATACCACCCATATTTTGATTCATTTCTTCAAGAACCCAAGAATAATACTAATAAGGACATGTATTCATATACAAGATGGAATAATGTTGTTATCCTGGAATGAAAAAAATATTGAAATTATGGTATTTATTTGCAATAAAAGACTCATGTAAGAATCTAGTTTAACAGGACTAATAAAATATATAGTTTTTTGCGATTTTATTTACTTTAATCACAATGTAATGGTATCATGACACTAGCTCCCAGCTTTCTAGGAACAAGTCTCTATAATTGGAATCATAGAATGTTTTCTAGATTCCTTGGGAAAAAGATTTAGGAAAATGTAGATTCAAGAACATATCACTGTGGTATAGTTTGAGGATAAATATAGAAGAAAATTCAATAATTTTGGAAAGGTAGATATTATGTGGGTCTTCCTAGATATCGTCTATGTTTGGATACTATAAGTTAACATGGTTTGGGCATTGATGTATCTAGGGGTAAAAACTATGATAAGGTGTGACATTTCTGAGCCGAGCATATTCTGGTACACGAAAACAAGACTTACAACATACCTTGTTTGATACACCAGAGGCATATTCATATAATAATTTACATTTTATATGAAAATGATTAAAAATGACTTGAGTAGATAATGAACATTAATTACCTAGGTTAAACTGGCGGTGTCTTAAATAAAATCAATAATTATACACACTAAAATGGATTATAAGGTTTTTTACTATGATAAATTTTTCTCACACTATGTTTTTCTAGTTTTTCATAATGGATGGAACTTAGAACAGTAACATTAATGTTTAACATCAAGGAAAATGTTGTGAAAATGAGAAACAAAATAGAATTTTCATAGGAGTGAAAGATATTTTACCTTTTCCTATTTGGATTTATCAAACTAGTTTGTTTGTTTATGGATGTCATAGGAATGAATGAAGGAACCCAAGAATGTTTCTTAATAGAAAAAAAATGATTTAATCATGGTAATGAAGTACATAAAAAATTCTGAAGAAAAATGAAAACTATGATGGAAGAAATTAAATCACATACTAAGGATCCATTTATGGTTCATTTACTTAAATTTCAGGAAGCTAGGAATTACTTGGGCCAATTCCCTCATCTAAATGTCAAACTATAGACAAATGACATGTGTGGAAATAAATGGTTGAAGTATTTTTTTTGAGGTAGAATTGAAAACCTTAGTTAAGAGGGTATTTAATGGATAAATTTCATGGATATCCGTAATATGTTTTTGGATATATGGGTTTTGAAATGGAAAACTTGTATGTTGGGCAGAAACACATTAAATATGGTAAGCTTGAGGGATGTTAACCCATGACCAAAGGACGGTAAGGGTTTAATTCCAACCACTGACCTGTAAAATATCCTTGTTAATATGTCATTATTTTTAATTGAAACTTTTAGTGAACAAATATTAATGATGAACTCTTGTTATTACTTTTTAGATTTACAGATTAATGTATTTATAATTCTGTCTTAATATAATAGTTAGATAAAAAAATAGTTAGGATTTGCACTCATTTTGGGGCCTTACGATCCATTAAAAAAATTAGTGCTTCAGGAATCATAGATAATTTTTGGATATCCATTTCATGAAGTAATAAGTGAATTAGAAATTGACCAATGAACAAAAAAAAGATGAAAATTGTTTTTATATAAATTTTTTATGAAATTTTATTTACTTATATTCATAGGAAGTAAAAGAGTTACTCATTATTAAGAAAATGATCAAAAAAATTCTCTTAATATCTTCATTTTTTGTTCAACCAATGGTCTTTTTAGTCATCACATATTTTTTGTCTTTAAAGCCCTAAAATTCCATTTGATCATTTATTTGTTTTTAGTTTTTGAACCTAATAACTCCCTATTTATATTTTTGTTTAACCCCAGGTACGTATGTCCATTATCCACTAATGTTTTCCTGTATAGAGGCCTTGTTACATATTAATCCATGTAATCATTCTATATCCCATTCTATCTTTTATAGAGGATGTTTTATGGACCATTATCATGTTTTGGGATTTTAAAAAGGAAATATATAAAAACATAGCATGCATTATTTTAAATTGTGTTTACATAATTTATTTAATGTGGGGAGAATGTAATGCCTCGAAATTATAAAGTTAGAACATTATATTTGATGGCATGAATGACATGTAACACCAAGTGCATAAGGTAATATAATATTCATAGAATTTAAAATATAGATAGTATTTTAAATAAATTATATATATAACTTTCAATGCGTTAAATTATGGGTTAGCTTGCGTTACACGCAAGAAATACGTTCTTCAATAGCTTGTGTTACATGTAAGACCGAATTCTACCATGAAAAAATATATTATTAAAAATATAATTATTTAATAGAATTTTATATAACCTATATATTAACTAATATTTTTTGAATAGTATTAACTAACTTATTAAAATAAATGTTTTAAATAAATATTAAATTAATTCATTGTTTACAAATTAAATATAAAATTATATAAGAACCAATTAAATATAAATGGAATGTTTTTATAGAAAACTATTTTCAAGACCACAATTAATTTTTAACCGAATAAGTTAAATTAATTATAATTATTAAGATATATTAATTAATTATATATATTATATATTAAACTAATTTAATTGGTTTTATAGTCAAATTATAGGAACGAACTCAATATTTCACATAAAAGTCAATATTTTCTTTAAGGCACTTTTAACGCCTTTTAATGGAGAAACTATTTGAAATATAAATTTTTCCATATTTATAAATTTATTATTTTCAATTAAAATTTATTTATTAAAGAGTAAAATAAAAATTATCTTATTGTGAATTTTTTTTACTTTTTAAAAAAATTCATTTTTTGACGAATAATGAAAAATAATGAGTTTAAATTCCAAAATTATTTTTTTTATAATTTATTATTAATATTAAATTTTATATTAAATTATTTTTAAAGTCAAATTATGTATATAATATACAAAATAATACAATTTATGTTATTTTAATAAATTTCACTTTGAAATTGAATATAGAAACATAGAAAAATGCTAAATGTTTTTTACTTCAAAAACTGCTTTTTCTTCACATCTGTGTGTTTAAATTTTAATTAATTTCATCCAATTCAAATATTGGAATTTGGAACGATTTAGTCCATATTTTTAACCGTAAAAATTTATAATTTCTATTATTTAAAACATAGTTTTTGACCAAAAATATTACTGAAGGTGATTAAAATTAATTACAATTCCTATGATACAAATTAGATTTACAATGGACTAACACCATAATATTTTGTAACAAAATGACCTATAAAATAATTAGAAATGAATTGGAGGGAAATATTTCTATCATATCCTAAATTTTATATAATTTTTATTATTATTGGATACACTTTTTATATGAATAAGGTGGGTGGAATTCCCTTTTAAAAAATTTACATGAATACAACTCCTCATCCACTATAAAAAATACCCACCCTCCCACTTATTCACACCTCTCAAAAAATTATCTTGAAAAATATATTCCCAAATAACTCTTCAACATTCATTACCTAATCCTAGAATCATTCCTTTTGGTAAAAATCCATCCAAGTAATCCCTTGGGTGGAAACCAAAATGATTTACCTGAATAAGAGGCAACATCATTCCTCAAGCTCTTTTGTTTATTTTCATTATCCACACCTTCAAATATTATTATTACATGATTATATAATAATACCATTATTCTAAAAATAGTTTTATTTTTTTAATCTAATGGGTTTTCCTAAACATACATAGACTTCTATCTAAAGGGTAATGAACTTTCCATTTTTTTGTACGGCTAACTACAACCTCACAAAACAATGTCATTTGTTTTTCTATTACTACCTATCATGGTTGGAACTAATGATGGAAAAAATGTTCATATATGAAATATATTATTATTATAATTCTATTATGATTATTTAATTTTTTATATAAAAATACCATTATTCTTTTCATATTGTGTAAATAGGATAACATCATTTGTGGAAGTGTGGACAACTACCTCCTAAAAGCAATGGGATTCTTTCATACTATGCATGGAAAGTATAAAAGATTATTTTAATAAAATTATTTTAAATATATGACATATATATGATACTATATTTATAATATACCTATATATCATTTAATTTTTAATCATTTAATATAGAAACAATTAATCTAGAATCCATGCCTACATATGACCTACCATCTCCATGAATGGTGCATTTCATTTCTATATCAAATTAGAATGGACTATTATAAGAACATATGTACTTGATATATATGATAATAAAATAATGGTTTAAATAATATATATTTATATATCATGATATATATAATTGTAATAACAAATAATATGTCAGAATATTCCATAGAAACTAGAAAATTAACACCAGAAATAGTAAAAATAGTGAAAGACTGTTAAAAAGGGTAATAAGATATTATAATAAGACAATATATAATATTTTGAATATAAATATGTTTATTTTATAAGTTAATAGAAATAATTAAAATAATATAATTTATGTTAAAAGCTGTTCAATTGAAAACGAAACACAATGTAAGATATTTTTTTATCACATTTAAATTTGTGAGATAATTATGATATTCCCCAATTAATTCTTTTATATAATATTTATACTAACCATATTAATTTATTATATCAAGAATTATTTTATCTTCAGGTTATTTTTGGTTTCAATTTGAATTATTTCATCTAATGGGATTTGAGTTAAAAGTTACTCAGTGGTAAATAACTTCGTAACCTAATTAAATTTCATTGGGTTATATTGCTTCCACATTGTTATTAATATTATTAGATTATGTGTGTTGTCACATTTTACCAATATATAATCATATTTACATAGGTTTTTTCTATTTAAATTTGACACACATTATCCATTCATTTATTTATTCTTACATCAATGTTATGGTATTTTGAGGGTTTACTTCAAAATCTCATTTTTTCGGGAATGTTTACAATTGGAATTAAATTAGATGAAATTATTTGATAATTTTTTAACATAGAATTTAAATTTTTTCTTATTATTATCAATGATCTTCTCTTGTTAATAGTACCATTTTTTCTAATCATTGATACATAAGATGTTTTTTAAATTGTTTTTAAGAAAAACGATCATCCTTTCTCTCTTTAGTTAGAGCACTTGTTTTCTTCTGAAAACCTTGTTTTCATTAAATGTGTGATAAAATGTTTGTAACCTTTAAAATTTGATTTATTAAAAAGTTTTTTAGTAGTTTATTATGAATTTTTTCAAATGAATCTTCTTTTCTCTTTCTAATCAAGGAATGTTTCTAAACTTTTTACCCTGAAAATGGATGTTATTTTTACCTTGTAGCGATTTTATTAATTTAACCTCCATCATCTCTTAAAATATTAATTTTCAGGATTAAAATTTTACACTTTAATAAAAATTATTTTAAAATTAATTTTCAGAGAAAATTATTTTAAAAATTTTATTTAAAATAAAAAATATATTTTTCTCAAGAATGTTTTTAATATGTTTTTTTACAATATTTCTTTTTATAATTTAAAATAACCATTTTTTGTTCTTTACTTGGGATAATTTGTATTAATTCCATCTTTATTTATTCTCTAGATGGTTTATGATTTATTTGGTGAAGAATAGTATTGAAATTCTATTCCTTGATTCCTTTTTTAGTCCCCTTGAAATATTCAGTTTACTATGGTCATTAGACATTTAAATTCCCCTAATTATCAATATTATCTACAATGGATACAATTATTTCTTAAAATGTATACCATTCCTATATAATGTATTTACTTGGATAGCTATTTGATTAACAACAGAAATATTCCTAAATTCACATTCATTAATTAATATAGATATTTTTTAAGTCATATAATTTATTTTGATTATTTGATATGTGGAATGATTTCAAATAGAAATAACAGGTTCGGCCTGGACATTATATCACACCTCAATGGATAGACAGGTTCTCATGAGGCAAGTTAGTGGAGAAAATTAAATATTTTTCTATATTATGTTTTAAAGCATCTTGTGAAAATTATTAACTGTATAGGTTTTCATGTGCCTCAGACATAACGGCGAATAATTAATCATTTCCCTCATTTTGATCCAGTATTCATTATCCTTGATATTTTCACTATGAAAAATTATATGGATTAATTTAATTCTTAGTTTATTGATTAAGTAGCCCGAGTTTTCAGTTTCTTGCATTTATATATTAAATTTACTTTACATTGATATTTTAATGACATGTGTCTCTACCTATTTATCTCACCATATTGTTTACGCATTTTCTTGTCAATTTATAGATTGTGTGTTATGTTTCATTATCTATTACCAAGCCTTATTAAATATTCTCATTAATTAATTGTTTATTTAACTATACATGACCATTACTGAGTATTTTAGATCACCCTTATTTTTATCTATATCCCCATGAACCTAAGATGTATTCTAAAATGAAATGAAAGGATTCATTATAAGGAATAAAGTTATCATCCTTGAATTGAATTTTTTTTGTAATTAGTGTAATTATTTATAATAAAACTTACATGTATGTATTTGTTTTACTAAGAAAACTAAAATGTTTTTTCTTTTAGGACACCACTAACTTGTATCTTATTCCAATGTAATGGTATCATGACACCAACTTTGCACTTTATGGGGTCTGGTCACCACACCCTTCCTTGGTCCATCTTTATGGTATAACTTGCCTAAAACAATATACAATAATACTGAGACCTCGGGATTAGATAAATGCATCCTCATAAATCTCCCCAAAAGTGAAGAGTTTACTAATAATGATGACATTACTAATAATCCAATATGGTTCTAAACCTCCACGTGCATCTTAGAAAATAGGTCCACAAGATACCACTCATAACTAGCCTCTAGCACTATTAATGTTAGAGTCCTACGGCTTAATTAATTGTCTACAACATTATCATTCCCAATTGTTTATGTTTGATAAAAAATTTAAGTATTATAGGTATTCAACCCACCTTCTCTACCTATGGTTTATTTCATATTTTGTGAAAATATATTAGGGGATTTTGTATTCTTTAAACACCAAAACATTCTCTCATAGTATAAAATTTATCTGAAACGACAATTCATCAACAAATACTTCCATCTCGACATCATGTGTCATGTAATTAATCTCATCTGGTCTAAACTAATGAGACTCATATATCGCGAATTGATCATCCAGCATCAAAACCACTCTTATAATTATACCTGATGAATCATATTAGATTTTATAGATTCTTCCTAGCTCTAGAAGAATCGATATTGGAACTAGAGTCAATCTCCCTTGAAACTACTGAAAGGTTGTCTCAATGGATTCTTACCATAAAACATCACACTCACATTAATCAAACCAATGAGAGGTCATTCTAGGAATGAAAATTCAAGTATATAGCTCCTATAATATCCAATTATCCCCATGAATCTACATATGTTGAATAAATTCATTGTTTTCACCTAGGTAACTACATCTCTCATATTATATACGTAAATAAACACTCTTTCATCTAAAATAATATAACATACGAAGTAAACATTATTGAGCCATATTTGGTGTTTAATGAGGCTATAAATTACCTATTTTTCTATCCTAATATTCAAAATGATCTCAAGATATTTTTAATGGTTGTTTAAATTATGAAAATACACTAGGATTTAATCTTTGAATCCTGCAACAAATGAATCAAAAAATAGGTGGAAATGTGATTCATCATAGCCTTAAAAATGGTCATTGTGTTCATGTGACCAAACAACATAAACAGAGACTCAAAAATACCATACATGTTATGGGACATAGTATAAATTATTTTTCAAAGTCTAACATGTACCCAGTGATATCCTAAAATAAAAAAAATCATTAAGAAAACCTAATCACCATGAATCTAATCAAAGGGTTCATCTATTTGAAGCAATCAATATAATCTATTCACAGAAATCGAATTCATCTTCTTGTAATCCATACAAGGCCTGAGGTTCTATCCACATTCCTACAAAAAATGACTATTGAACCCCAATGCGAATTTTATGGTCCTATAAAACCCTTAAATTCAAAGTACTCCAGCTGTGTCACAAACCAACCCTGGTTGACCCTGAACCTGTCACCCGAGCCGGTCCGCGACATAGCCCGAGAGGCTTTATCGATCATCTCGGGATGGAAACAAGCGCCAGGGCATCAACAGAGGCTATAGGAATGATTTCGTCCTGTAAAAATAAATAAATAAAGCAGCTGAAATAAAATAGAGTAGTGTAAAATAAATAAACAGACTAATGTAACTAAATAAGAACAAATGAAAATAAAACCAACCAAAAGAGACAACCACTATCTCTGTGTGACCTTGCGGGTCACTCTACAACTCAAGGCCAAATGTTTCCAAAGGTGAACGCGCCCATGTTGTAGCCTGCACAAACACTAAAAACAGAAAAGAACTATAGGTTTGAGTATTAAAACTCAGTAGGCTAGCCCGATATCTATTCCCAATGCATTACCTTTAAATTAAGAAATTTACTAAATTCCAGGTTTCAACTAAATTGTATAAAATATTAGTTTTCACACACTGTTTCATTTCTAAAACAAGTATCATTCCATTTCCCTTTTTAATTAAGAAAAAAAAAGTTTAATGTTTTAAAGGAATATGTACATTTCATTTTAAAACATTTTCTGTTAACAATTTTGAAATTCAATATTCAGTCATTAGCTAAAAAGGAAAAATCACACATAATACACAACACACTCCAAGGGCAATAGAAAGAGTGGCAAATAGGGGCCAGCAATAGAACTAGACTTCTCAATCATCCTCCACATACAAATAAGCCCTCAAAGAAACATGGGTCGAACCTAGGTGGTCGGGAACAATCCTGAACGTACTATACTTGTGACTCATCCAGAAAGCATGCTCTAACTCAATGACATCATAATGACATAAGGCCTGGTATATCCCTTAATGGCCTAACCGAGGGGCCCAATCCCCATAGAAGCAATAACTATGTATTCCCCTGCTATGGGGTCACAAGACAATGCAGAATCTAAACAAGTGAAACAATCGTTCTCAGAAAATTCTCTCATGATGTCAGGCTCCCATGTCAACACATACAAGAAAAAGTGGTGCATCCACAATGTAAATCAATCAGTCATGCGGCACAAATATCATACACAACTCATGCAATCAATGCAAACCAACAATCATCCCTGAGTAAAACCAATTTGAATTTTTCTAAAATAATTTATTTTATTAAAGTGCCAAAAAGGCCTTCACCAATTTTAAATAAAAACCTCATTTCTCAAGAAAACCCAAAACACTTGTTCAGAAGAAATAATTTATCTTTAAAACCAGAACTATATTTGAAATTCTATAAAATATGTTTAAAGGCCAAATTGGCATTCTTTCACTACTGGGTTTCTGCTCATCATGAAAATATTTCAAGTGTCGTGTATAAAATAAAAAACACTTTTTACACCAAATAATATTTTAAAAATTAATTATCTTATATTATTTCCCATTTATTAAAATTAATAAATCATCAAGAGATTAATAAATTCTAAATTTAAAGGTGAATGCAGTTGTGGACCTACCTCGACTCGCATCCCAGTTACAATGATGATGCAGTACGTCCCAACTTGCACGCAAGTATGCGCCACTTGCCGATGACTGCAATATAATGGAAAAACTGTGCCAATGCGCTGCAATAATGCAAAGAATATAAAACCCATAGAAACATTGTCTTAAAATAATCCAAATGAATAAACCGAGTAAAACCAACCTTTACACCGGTGCAGACGAAACGAAACGAACCAAATAATGTGGTATAACCTTACACACATCGTAAATAATGGTGGATAGTCTAAAGCAATTCGAATCGCTTCGCCTTCGGTGGCGGTAGACAGAATGTAGTCCGATGTGACTCGAGGCACCCTTCGTGAACCCAATGAGGGGACTCAGGGCCACGTCGGAGCAACGCGGAGGCATTGTGTGACGTGATTTGGGTTCGTCGCTACTGGACACTGGACATTAGGGTCAGGTTTTTTGAAAGTAGGCCATGGAGGGAGCATATGGGTTGTCCGCTGAGGGAAAAGGAGGGGCCGCAAGGGGTGGATCGTAGCAAGGGCTGTGGAGGGTGAGCAACTGGGCAGTTGTGCAGGGCGCGCGACAGAGGCAGCCATCCCATAGGAGTGGGTGGATAAGATGAGGCCGGATCGGGGAAAAGGAGGGGAGAAAGAAGGAGGGCGCTCCGGATTTGGTGGAGGGAAGCAGGAGTAGCCGGGTGGGGATCTGAGGTCAGCAGGTGCTGCTACAAGAGGGCGCAGGGCGCTGCAATGGCCGCTGGGCTGTCGGTAGGCCGCTGCATGGAGGAGGGAAACGACGGATAGGGAAGTAGTAGTAGGAGGGTGAGCCAGGTCAGTAGGGGAGGGGGAGCTGGTTGGTTGGTTGGGCACTGTTGTAGGAGGTCACGGCCGGGGAAAGGAGGCAGGATGTATGAGGCCCTGCAGGAGGGGACCACAGAAGGCAGTAGGGGAGAACAACAGACGCTGGGTGCGAGGGAGGCATGGAGAAGCGCGCAGACTACAGGCATGATGGACAGGGAGGGAAAGAAGGAAGGTGATCCGGATCCGGCAGAGGCACGGCCACGTCGAAAGAGGTGGGGTAGAGCTAGATCTGAAGGATGTAGTCCAGGGAGGCTGCGAGTCCTGGGCGAGCAGGGAAACAGTAGGGGTCGGCCGCAGACTGGTGTGGCGGAGAGGAGCTTGCGGAGGGAGAACCGAGGGGAGGCCTGGGGAAGATTTGGGGGGTCGCAAGCATAGACAAGGGGTGATCAGCACGCGTAGAGATGAAAAAAAGAAAATAAGAAAAGATAACAAAAGAGAAAAAGGATAATATAAAATAAAAAAAGTAATGTAAATTATAATAATAATCTAATAATAATGATAATAATAATAATAATCCAATAATAATAATAATAATGACAATAATAATCTAATAATAATAATAATCTAATAACAATAATAATCCAATAATAATAGTAATAATACAATAACAATAATAATAGTAATTGGTCAGCTGCACAGTCTCCAGGACCGAACGCATGGTCGCTACTAGAGGATCGGTGACCTCGTACCCACCCGGACCGAATGTGTGGTGACCGCTAGTAGTATGGTGATTTCACACTGGCTCGAGACCCACTGAAAACATCAAAGATTAAAAAATTAAAACCCAAACCCAAACCCAAATCGTCCCAGAGTCGCGGGACAGAGAAAAGAATAAAAACATGGGTGTTCGTGGTCGGGGTGTGACAATTCTCCCCACCACAGACACTTTCTGCCCCCATAATGTCACCAAGCCAAAAGTGGACACAACTTGAGTTCATTCCTAGGAAAAATCATAGAGAACTGAGAGATTTGGGGTAACCATACCCAAAAAACGTCACACTCGACCATTTCAAGGAAAACCAGTACATGAGATAGAGGGGAGAACATAAGAGGGTTCTCCCCCTCACAAGAATTTACTAATACAAAAACCCTTAAAACCCAAACAAACCACCCTCTGGGGGTAACACGGGAACTCCCAAACCAAACTCATTCATTTTCTCCACATGTACCAAACAACACACTTGATACTTGACAAAAATCTTGCTACGGGACAATCCAACAAATTGGGGATGAGAAATTAACTCAATACCTACCATCAATTTCACGAAATGGACACCTCGCTAATGAACAGACCTGAGAGCAACTCAAAATTAGAATAGGTCCCTTTATTCACAGTCCCACACCATTCAAAGAGACCAATCAACTTATTAACCACAATGAGAGTAGATAAGACCGCTTGGATTGTGGGGGGATGAGCTCATCACGCCACCACAATGAGGATGAGATTACGAAAGCGATGAGAATAGAAGAAGGGACATTTTTGGATATTTATATTCTAAAGCTGAAAACATCATCCATACCAAGGTTCCACACACCTTTAACAACTCCCGACTGTGCGCGAGCTTCACCCTGAGACCTGTGGATAGGGCCTAGATGGCTGAAGCGTCTCCTGCCTCACAGTCAGGAAATTTCATCGTGTAGTCTGTAACTCCTTTTGTTCGATGTTTCAAACAACCACGATGGTCGTACATTTTTAAATTGATGAAACATGACGACTTAGAATGTCCGGACAGGCCACAGTGGTGGCGCACAAGAGAGAGTTCTGATGAACTAGGAGCCAGTACTGAAGAGGATAGTTTCTTGGAGACAGGGTCCACAGGCCCATAATCCTTGCCAGGTGGGGAACCTTTGCGAAAGTCAAACACCATTAATCACACCCAAAAACTCCAACGACGATGATACATATCATCTTTACAAGCCCAAAACTGAACCCTCAAATAACTCTGGGATGGTACGAACCTTAACTACCAGGGGATTTCCCAACAACCCGAAGACACACTATCTTTCTGAACTATACAATGGCCTCTAACATACATCTATTACACCGAAAAGAAATCAACACACAAAACGAACTGAGAACTAAGCATAACTCATTAAAATCTTTTGGAGGCTTTGTGGGCGGCAAAGTCATGAAAACATGAAAAAAACCATCAAAATAGGAATCAAGCCAAATCTCAATCAAGGAAACAACACAAGCCACAGGCAATAGGCTCATAATCCGAACAAATACAACATAAGTAGAAATTACTTTTCCAAAACATATAGTTCTTTTCAATGTTAAAAACTCACCAATGGAACTTTATGAACCGTCACAAGTGCGTTAATTCATTCCCACTCACATCACCTACAAAAAAGTGCTCCCACACACTTCCATACATACCCTACGCATGTGTGACCCTCCAAAAGGAGTGTCAAGGTTCAAACACTTCTTTTCCTTACAAAATCCAAACACATACCATGTTTTTCCAAACCGATAAACTTTCTCTTTAGAAACCCACTTTAGTAATTTCAAGAAAAAATTGGAAGAAACACTTTTCCCTTTCAAAACCAATTTCACTTTTAACACAATCAAATCAACCGATATTAAAACAAAACACAAGAAGTAATAACCTAGTCGAATGAGGAACTAGTGCATATGTCTAACCCAGCAACATGGTGGTCAGACATGCCCCATGTAAAGCATAACCCTTTGAGGACCTTCAGCCAGACACCTGGACTTCACCTGGGTCACCACCCCCATGTGAGGCCGCAAAGTGAACCAATTCTCCACCCATTATCATTCCTAAATCTAAAACAACCAAAGATAAAAGTTTCAAATCCCAGACTAACCCTGATAACTCAGGTCTCGTCACGAGCGGTGGTGATCAGGCACCCACTGTAACCTACCTCCTGAGCCCCGACAGTCATAATCTCCATCTACCGAACATCCCAAAAAACAAAGGGAACTCTGAAAAGCGAGGTCTACTAAGAGCTAACCTCCTTTGATACCATTTTGACATGAACCAACCCGGGTCGACCATAAACCAGTCACCCGAGCCGGTCCGCGACATGGCCCGAGAGGCGTTCCTGATCCTCCCAAGCTGGTGACTAGTTCCAGGGCATAAACAGAGGTTGTGGGAAGGATTTCGTTGAGTAAATATAATAAAATAACGTAGATGAAATAAAATAGAGCAGTGAAAAATAAATAAGCAGTGTAATTTATCTAAAAAAATAAAACTAACCAAAAGAGACAACAACTATCTGTGTGTGACCTCACGGGTCACTCTCCAACTCACAACCAAACATCGGCCAAGGAAAATTCACCCAAGATATAGCCTGCACAAACACTAAAAAAAAGAACTATATGCGTGAGTATTAAAACTCAGTAGGAAAGCCCAATATCTATTCCTAATACACTACTTTTAAATAATATTTTTTACTAAATTCCATGATTGAACTAAATTATATAAAATATTAGATTTCACAAACTCTTCCATTTCTAAAATAAGTATTAGTCCATTTCCCTTTTTAATCTAAAAAAACATGTTTAATGTTTGAAACGAATAGGTAAATTTCTTGTTAAAACATTTTCTGTGAACAATTTAGAAATCCAAACTTTAGTCATTAGCTAAAAAGGATAAATCACACATAATACACAAAACACACCAAGGGAAACGGAAAGAGTGGCACACAGGGTCCAACAATTGAACTAGACCTCTCAATCGTCCTCCATATCCAAATAAACACTCAAGGAAACATGGGTTGAACCTAGGAGATTATCAACAATCCAGAATGTACAATACATGTGACTCATCCTGAAAGCATGATCTAACAAGATGACGTCATAATGCCCTAACTTCTGGTATATCCCTTCATGGACAAACCAAGAGGCCCAATCCCCATAGTGGAAATAACTCAGTATTCCCCTGCTATGGGCCCACTAGCCAGTGCGTAATATAAACTACTACAACAATCGTTCTCAGAAGACTCACTCACTATGACAGGTTCCCATGCCAACACAAGAAATAAAAAGAGGTGCATCCACAATGTAAATTAATCAGTCACAAGGCAAAAATATCATACACAACTCACGCAATCAACTCACACCAATGATCACCCCTGAGAAAACCCAATTTGATTTTTTCCAAAATAATTTATTTTATTAAAGTGCCAAATGGGCCTTCACCAATTTTAAAGAATAACCTCATTTCTCAAGAAATATCAAAACACTTGTTCAGAAGAAATCATTTATCTTTAAAACAAGAACTATATTTGAAATTCTATGAATTATTCTTAATGGTCAAACTGGAATTCTTTCACTACTGGGTGTCTTCTCATCATTAAAATATTTTAAGTGTCGTGTATAAAATAAACGCCTATTTTTACACAAAATAATCATTTAAGAATTAATGATATTATATTATTTTCCATTTATTAAAATTAATAAAACATCAAGAAATTAGTTAATTCTAATTCTAAAGGTGAGTACAATGGGGGATCTACCTCGACTTGCAGCTCGTTTACGATGATGATGCGGTACGTCCCAACTTGCACACAAGTACGTGCCACTTGCCGACGGCTGCAATATCACGAGAAAAAACATTCCAATGTGCTGAAATAATGCAAAGAATCTAAAAATAGAAACATTATCTTAAAATAATGCAAATGAATAAACTGAGTAAAACACACCTTGACACCAGTGCAGACAAAATGAAACGAACCCAAAACATGTGGTAAAAACAAAAACACCCCGTAAATAATGGTGTACAGTCCGAAGTGATCCAAATCACTTCACCTTCGATGGCAGTAGACGTAACGCGTTATGACGTGACACGAGACACCCTTTTTTAACCTATCGAGAGGATTCACAGCCACATTGGATCAACACAGAAGCGCTACGGGACGAGATTCGGGTTCGTCGCTACTGGCCTCCAGACAGGGGTCGAGTTCTCCAAAATCAGGCTAGGGAGGGGGCATATGGGCTATCTGCCGATCGAGAAGGAGGGGTTGTAGGTGCTGGATCATAGTCTGGGGCTGCGGAGGGTGCGCAACGGGGCGTCTTTGCAGGGCACGCGATAGAGGCAGCCAACCTGGAGGAGGGGGTAGCAGGGATGAGGCCCGATTGGGTAAGTGGAGGGGATAAAGTAGGACGGCCAGACGGATCTGGCGGAGGGAAGAAGAAGCAGCCAGACGGGGAGTTGAGGACGGCAGGTGCTGCTACAGGAGGGCGTGGGGAGCGGCTGTGGCCGCTGGGCTGTCGGCAGGCCGCTTCATGGAGGAGGGCGACGGAGGACAGGGAAGCGACAACTGGAGGGTGAGCTGGGTGGGATGGGGAGGGTGGGGCTGGCTGGATGGTTGGTCAATGCTACAGGAGGGCGCGGCTTGGGAAAGGAGGCAGGCTGGATGAGGCCCTAGAGGAGGGGACCACGGAAGGCATCAAGGGAGAATGACAGACGCTGCATGGGAGGGTGGCTCAGTGAAGGGCGTAGGCTATAGGTGTGCTAGACAGGGAGGGAATGTAGGTGGGTAAGCCAGATCTGGCGGAGGCCTGGCCATGTCGAAACAGGGGGTCGAGCTAGAGTCGGCGGATGCATGCCAGGGAGGTCGCGGGTCCTGGGTGAGTAGGGAAACCGTAGGGGCCGGCCATGGACTGGTGCGACGTAGAGGAGCTGGCAGATGGGGAGCCGATGGGAGACCTGGGGAAGACCAGGGGTCATTCGCAAAGACAAGGGGGAGAATCATGCATCGAGAATAAAAAAGGAAAATAAGAAAGGAGAATAAAAGAAAAAAATTAATTAGATAATAAAAAAAGTAATCTAAATAAATAATAATAATCTAATAATAATGATAATAATAATAATAATAATTACTATAACAATAATAATAATCTAATAATAATAATAATGATCTAATAACAATAATAATCCAATAATAATAGTAATAATACAATAACAATAACAATAATAATCGGTTAGTCGCGCAGTCTCCATGACCGAATGCTCGGTCGCTACTAGTGGTTCGGTGACCACGTACCCACCCAGACCAAAAGTGTGGTGACATCTAATAGTGATGTGACTACGCACTAGCCCAATACCCACCGAAAACATAAAATCTTCACAAATTTAACCCCGAACACAAACTAAACTCTATCTAGAGTCACGGGACCACGAAAAGAATAACAACATAGGCGTCCATGGTTGTGGTGTGACTAGCTATCTCTTCAACTCCTAAAACTCAGGAATATTCATCCTAAAAGGAATAATATATGTATGATATATTATACATATTTATATATATTTATATATATTAGTTTCCTTAGTGTGGAGGATTAGATTTCCATGCCCACCCTATTCTCTATTTTTCAAAAATCCATGAATTAAGATTTTTACAAAAATTTAAAAAATTATATTTTTGAGAATGGATGCCTTGGGCTGCTATTAGAAACAAGGAGACAAGATGCCCCCCCCCCCAGGGCGAATGTAACACCCCAAGCTTCTACGGTACGTTTCCCTTCGAATAATGCGATAGCGTGTGTTGTACGCAACCTCGAGTTCTAACACACACCACAACTAATTAAACTAGCCGTTGTAAATAGTAATACCTACTTTTTGAAATCATATATATTTTATATTTCAAAATGGAATTCATTTTTGGATTCGGAATATCGAAATTATCCTAGGGTGAAATTTTGGTACTTTTCGGATAACTTTTATATTTTGATGAATAGTGAAAATTACTAAATTTTAATTAAAAACAACTTTTTTAATCAAAATAAGTAATAGTGATAAATTATGAATTTGAGTGGTTTTAAAGTATATTTAGAATATATTTTTACCATTTAATATAATGTTGGTCATTGGACATAATTTTACAATTAAACCGAACATAAACAAGTGTCAATCTTTTGGTAGTTATTATCTCTTAAAAACACGCTTTTTGTTTTGACAGCGGGAATTAATTTTAAATTAATTTCTGCCACTTCTGTGTTTTGAATTTAGAAAAATGGATTCCATATTTGGAATCAGGATGTTCAAATTGTGTAAATAGGTAACTTTTATTTTTAGACATTTTGAATAATTACTGCGGTAAATATTTTATTTACCATGGTTAAGGGTAAATCCGGTAAATAAGGGTTAAAAAATAATATTATAATAATAATAAATTACCCTAAAACGTGTCCTAACCTTATTGGTGGACACATACCCGACCATGGGCATCCTTGGGTCAATTTGGGGACCCCATGGAGCCACTTGTATGTGGTAGGGACACATTATATTAATAAAGTTAAAATAAAAATAAAAATGGCATAAGCTTACATCTTTTAGAAGAACAATTTTTACATAGGGTTATACATGTTGGATTTTCGATTATAAATATTCATTAGAAAGATAAAAATATTCCCTACATAATGATGTTTTATTTATAATTTTTAGACATTAAATAATTTATTTTATTTATGACACAATGATGATGCAGTAATTACTAAAATAGTAAAAATTAACATAATTGATATTATAAATACCCAAATAAATAAAATATGAAACTTTTAATGAATTACAATAATTTTCTAGGATAATATGATATATGAGGATTGATTTAATGGACTTTGTTCGAAGTAATCAATCTGTTATGAGTTTCACAAAAATCAACTATTGAATAGTGTCAAAATTGACATAAAAGAGTTCTTAAAACAAATATTATATTATTAATTGATATTAAATTCCTAAAAATCTAAGGTTCGGCCAAGAGACTTATATTATGATATGTTAATTATTAATGAACCACTTGGGGGTCTCTTGGATGTATATAGTATGTTTATTAACCATATTATATAAAAATACAAAGAGACATTGTAAAAGTGAAACTAATTAACTTAGAGTTAATACTTAAAGATAAGGTTAATATAAGTACCCAAACCTGTCTAAATTCTATTGGATGAGTTGTTTTCGACCTATCCCCACCTCATCCTTTAAATAGTCAACTATGGAGCCTTTGGAAACCGAATATGAATTTATTATAAATTAATATTTCAAGCTTTTCCAAAGGTGCCCCTCACCCCTCTTATAAAAGGGCACTCCTCCTTCTCTTTTCCTCACACATCTCAAGCCACTTGGCTCGTCCAAACTCTGCCCAACTAAGCTCCCCACATCCCTCTCCTCCTCCTTGAAGCTTCCCCTTAGGCAGAAAGCATTTCAAGAAGTCCTTTGGTTCCAACCAAAGTGAGTTACCTAAATTAAAGGTTACAATTTCTCTTAAAGTATCTTCATTTATTTTGCTTCTCCAACCCCCAAAATCTTTTTATTTCCTTTATTTTGTAACAACACCAGTATCCTAAATATACTAGGATGTTGTTATAAGAAGGATTCAAACTACACATACACACAACTCCATCTAATGGATGATGAACATAATGTTTCTGTGGATGGCAAACTAACGCCTCACGAAACGATGATTGTTCAAATACATCTTACCACCTCTCATGGTGGCCATTATGATGGAACTGTAATTAAATATGATATTAATGATATATATTTTATATATAAGCTTCTGTAATTCCATTTTATTTCATACCATTATTCGTTTCATGTTGTATATACATACGATAATTTCATTTGAGGAAGTGCGGACTACCGCCCCCTTAAAATGATATGACTCGTTCATACCACACATGGAACGTATAAAGGATGGTGTTAATGAACATAAGTAACATATATAAAATACTATACTGGAATAGTAATATACCTATGTATCATTTGGATTAGATTCTTTTAAAATAAAAATTAATTAAATTGAAGTAGCGTTCGTGCGCACGTACGGACTACCGTCTCCACGAACGCGAGAAGATTCATTCTCCATCATATCCATTCAAGTCTTATTCTCATTTTGGGGTTAAAAATAATGTTAATATCATTCTTATTATGAATAAGATATAATCTATCCATTACAAACATGTCTTACGTAACAAAACATACAAAAGAAAACAAGAAAGTTCACACCCGAAACAACGATAATACTAAGATATTATTATCAAATCAATATTAAAAGATCATATATGATATCATATTGATGTATATTATTATTGTATAATTTAATAACAATGTTTTAATTATTATACAGGAGGTTAACATACCATCGACTAAGAGAAAGTTCAAGGTAAGGGTTATTTCACAATCTCTTCTTTATCCGAGGTTGTTTATACGTAATAATCTACTGGGATCTCGTTATCATCCACATCCATGTTTCTTTGAAATGTATTTCAAAACATTTTTACTATTTACAAGAATATGGGTTAAAGTCATTTATACCCTTGTTTGACTTTTTATAAGAGGTTTATAAAGGAATCTTTCCGTCGTTTTCAAAACAAGGTCCTTTTTAACCTTTTCGACTGAATTGAGGTAAGAATGTTTTTTTTAACTTATACGGCGGGTGCGGTTATTTTCCGCCGTTATAAAATCGTCAAAGCTTTCCATACAAGCTTATAAGAATATTTTCAAAGAAAATGTTTTATTTTATATGGATCTTAAATGATTTCAAAATAAAAGGAGATACTTCTTTAAAAAGAATGTTGATTTCATCTATGTCAACATCCTTTGATGGATTTTAAGATTATTTGAAGTTGATTTATTATGATACAAAACTTCTATATTGTATTGAAGGTTTTGTGATATGTTTGACTGTGGATGTGCTATTTTTATACCATTCATAGTTTATGGTGAAATTATTGACATTTCGTATGCTAGTTTTAATACGAATGTTTATGTTATGTTTAAACCTTTTCATATGGGAATGCATTGGACTTAATAAGTGACGGGTGGAGCCCGCTATAGCTCCTCGATGCATCGGTAGGTCTCATGAGACAAACTAGTGTCTTGGCACAAGGCCTTGACAAAATCTTATTTGTAGTCTTGGCACGAGGCCTTGGCTATGTGGTTATGATAGTCTGGCATTATGCATTCCAACATTATGAAAGTGGTTATTGATTTTTGCATGTGATTATTCGATTAGTAGAATATCCATGTGAATAAGTAAATGGCATTATTTCATTTTATTTATGCCATACCATGTTGAAAGTTCATGTTTAAAAGGCTTTTGTTTTAGTTATACATTGCCTTAAATGTTTATTCTTATTTATGAAAGTTTCCGCTATATTGTTATCCTTACTGGGCATTTGAGCTCACCCCTTTTCTATGTTTTATTTTTCCCAGGATGTGAAGAAGTAAGTTATGAATGACCTGCAGGGATTTTATGAGGGGTTAATAGTGTGTATTGTGGAAACATTATGTTGTTGTATTAGTTTTTCATTTTATGATGTAATGTAAAACATATGAATATATCTAGTATTTCCAAGGCTACTAAACCAATCGGTCTTTCGAGATTTGATCTTTCTTGTGATCATGCCAATGTTACGAAGTAATGCACCGACTCTGGGTAGCTGGGGTCGGGGCGTTACAGTTGGTATCAGAGGAAGTTTAGTACAAACCTTGGAAGCTAGATTTAGATAAACTCTGATTAGAGCACATAGACCTAAGATGAACTTTGAGGATTAGTATAGAAGAACTTCCTAGAATTTTGGTATTGTAGAGACTTTGTGAGTTTTCCGAGCAATACATCCCTATCTGGATACGAGCAGGTAGAGGCGGCTCTGGCACAGATGTACCTAGGGGTAAAACCCGAAAACACCGCTTTGAGCTAGACTCGAACGGGAACTAGTGCACGACAACGGGCCTTGCTGCACTCTTGGTTACGACACTCCCGGGGGATATGCTTAGGATAACTCTCATTTTCTTTACAAATCATTATGAAGGGTTTATGAGTATATACTTCCTCAAAGAAAACATTTTTATGATTATGGATTATATCCATAAATAGTTCAATTTATGTTAAGTGTTTTATAAGTATGGGATTATGTATTTTGATTCATAAACTGATCTAGTTTATGCCATTGTTTAGAAATGGCGCCTAGTGGAAGAAATGGAAACCGTATCAATGCACGCACTTCATGTAGGGATTGCCCTCCTGCTCAAGATAATCATAGTGGGGCTGGTGATGCAACTGGTGCTGATCAGCTAATCACCGTACTGGGACAACTTACTCAGGTTATGAATAATAACCTTACCCGTATGGAGCACCCTGATCCGCAGCGTGGAGGATCAATGTTAGATCGATTCATGAGACAACAACCACCAACGTTCAATGGGAGTACAAATCCCTTAGTAGCTGAGCAATGGATATTTTCCCTAGAGAAAATATTTCAGGCTTTGGGGTGTAGTGAAAGGGAAAAAGTTACCATGGCAGTTTACCGCCTCACTGGAGATGCTGATCAATGGTGGTCATTGATTCAAAACATGAAGGAAGATGATGAAGTATCAAACATGGAATGGATGGAGTTCAAATATCTGTTTTTAGAAAAATACTTTCCTCGCGACCATCGAGCAAATATGGAAAGACAATTTCTGAGTCTGAGACAAAAGGAGGATGAGAATGTCACAAAGTATGAGGCTAACTTTACAAGGTTAGCAAGGTATGTTGGAGATTATATTCGCAACCCAAGAAGTAAGATCGATCGTTTCTTTGATGGGTTAAAACCATTTCTCCGTCGAGCATTAGTCTCACAATCCTTTTCATCATACGAAGACATTGTCTCATGTGCTATCAAGACCGAAAAGGAATTCTCTAAGTCTTATGACTTTAAAGAAAAGCAAAAGAAGAAGAGACCTGCTGATCAATCTGGGAATGGAAATAAGGGGAAGAAGGGAAAGGTTGAATATCCATCTTGTGGTAAGTGCGGGAAGAAACACCCCAGTGCTTGCCTGAAGGGAATGGGAGTCTGTTACAAGTGTGGTGAAAAAGGCCACCAAGCTCATGATTGCAAGGGGAAGAAGGAAGCTACCAACGTTCAGTGCTACAATTGCAGGGAGATGGGGCATTATGCAAATGCATGTCCTAAGCGTCAGGAGAACGTACCTCAGAAAAGGCCAAGGGATCAAGGCCGGGCTTATGCTATCACTACTGCTGAGGTAGAAACTCCGAAAGACGTGGTGGCAGGTAATTTAATGGTTTCCTCAAGTTTAGCAAATGCATTATTTGATTCTGGATCATCGCATTGTTTCATATCTTCCCAGTTTGCTAAGAAAATTAGATATTTCCAATTTGATTTAATAAGGGAGTTGTCAGTTAAAACTCCTAAGGGAAGTATCGTTGCAACAAAGTTTTGTGAATCAGTCCCCATTAGAGCACATAAATTTTCTTTATCTGCTGATTTCATCGTCATACCTATGATTGAGTTTGATATAATCCTCGGTATGGACTGGCTTTCGGACTATGATGCGAAGATTTATTGTAAGAAGAAAGAGGTTACGATTCTTGATGATAATGATAAGGAACACCTTATTTTTAGAGCAGAATCGTCACCACCTAATTCTTATTTAGACCCACCCCCAGTAGCTCAACTTAATTCAATTATTGGGGAGGAAGAGAATGAAGTAACTATCGGTGAGGAAAGGAATGTTCAAATAGAGGATGTACCTGTTGTGAAAGAATTTGTAGATGTATTTCCGGAAGATTTACCTGGATATCCTCCAGAACGAGAAGTTGAGTTTTCCATTGATTTGATTCCTGGATCAAGGCCTATATCAAAGACCCCTTATAGAATGGCCACTGTAGAGTTAGTCGAACTAAAGAAAAAACTAGAGGAATTGAGTAATAAGGGATTTATTCGCCCTAGTGTTTCTCCATGGGGAGCCCCTGTTCTTTTTGTTAAAAAGAAAGATGGATCTATGAGGTTATGTATCGACTACAGGGAGATCAATGCTATAACGATAAAGAACAAGTATCCCCTACCTCGTATTGATGATTTATTTGACCAACTGCATGGAGCTCAATACTTTTCAAAGATTGACCTTCGATCTGGATACCATCAGTTGTGTGTAAAGAAAGAAGACATTCCGAAGACAGCATTTCGAACCAGGTACGGGCATTACGAGTTTACTGTAATGCCGTTTGGATTGACTAATGCACCCTCTGTATTCATGGATCTGATGAATAGAGTTTTCAAGGAGTATCTCGATGAATTTGTGGTGGTATTTATTGATGATATCTTGGTATACTCCAAAACCTACAAAGATCATGAAAATCACTTGCGCATTATCTTGAAGACTCTGAGGAGGCATGAATACTATGGGAAGTTTAGCAAGTGTGAATTCTGGCTTCAGGAGATTTCTTTTCTTGGCCATATTGTCTCAAAAGATGGAATCTCTGTTGATCCTTCTAAGACCAAGGCAATCCAAGAATGGCCAGCACCTACGAGTATAACTGAGGTACGTAGTTTTATTGGCTTGGCAGGTTATTATCGATGTTTCGTCCAGAATTTTGCCCGATTGGCTAACCCATTAACGAAGCTCACACGTAAAGGGGTTAAATTTGTTTGGACAAAAGAGTGTGAGGAATGTTTCGAAGAACTGAAGAGAAGATTAGTCAATGATCCTATATTGACTCTACCATCGGGGAATGATGGGTTCGTTATTTATAGTGATGCATCAAAGAAAGGACTTGGTTGTGTCCTTATGCAGAATGATAGAGTTATTGCCTATGCATCACGACAGTTGAAAATTCATGAACAAAACTATCCTACTCATGATCTTGAGTTAGCAGCTGTGATCTTTGCTTTGAAGATATGGAGGCACTACCTCTATGGTGAAAAATGTGAGATTTATACTGATCACAAGAGTTTGAAGTATATTTTCTCACAAAAAGAACTCAACATGAGGCAAAGGAGATGGCTTGAATTACTCAAGTATTATGATTGTACGATACACTACCACCCAGGGAAGGAAAACAAGGTGGCAGATTCTTTGAGTAGAAAAGACCTTGGAGTTTTGAACAATATGAGAATTGAAAGGGATCCAATTTTCATGGAGCTAGTGAAGATGGACATGGGAATAACCAGGGAAGGTGAAACATCAATGCTTTTTCAAATGGTTGCCAAACCATCTTTACTAGAAAGGATTAAGAGTTCTCAGACTGATGATGAAGAATTCCAAAAGAAGATTAAAGCTGTGAATGATGGGAGATTGAGAGACTTTGCGTATGAAGGTGGAATTTTGAAATTCGGGAAGAGACTTTGTGTTCCCAATATACCTGATCTAAAAAGGGAATTGCTGGATGATGCTCATAGTTCCAATTTCTCTATACACCCTGGGAGCACCAAAATGTATAGAGATTTGAAGGAACATTTTTGGTGGGACAACATGAAGAGGGAGATTGCTGATTTTGTGTCATGATGTATGGTTTGTCAACAAGTGAAAGCTGGAAGGCAACAGCCTGGAGGAGTCATGCAACCTCTTCCCATACCAGAGTGGAAATGGGACAATATTACGATGGACTTTGTCATGGGGCTACCAAAGACTCCTAGAAGGAACGATGCAATATGGGTTATTGTTGATCGTCTTACCAAGTCAGCACATTTTCTTGCTATAAGAGAAGATCTACCCCTGGAACGTCTAGCAAGACTATATATTAATGAAGTTGTGAGACTTCATGGAGTACCCCTATCAATTGTTTCTGATCGTGATCCCCGTTTTACTTCAAGATTCTGGAAAAGTCTTCAGAAATCCCTGGATACAGAACTTCATTTGAGCACTGCTTACCACCCTCAGACAGACGGACAATCAGAACGGACTATTCAAACCTTAGAAGACATGTTGAGATCTTGCTCACTTGACTTTCAGGGTATGTGGGATCAATATTTACCACTAGTAGAATTTTCCTATAACAATAGCTTCCATTCGAGTATTCAGATGGCACCATATGAAGCGTTATATGTAAAGAGATGTCGTACACCAACTTGTTGGGATGACATTGGTGAAAGAAAACTTGTAGGCCCAGAACTGGTGGAGGAAACGGTGGAAAAGGTGAAGGTAATCCAAAATCACATTAAAGCAGCTCAAAGTAGGCAGAAGAGCTATGCCGATAATCGAAGGAAGGATTTGGAATTTCAAGTTGGTGATCATGTTTTCCTGAAGGTATCTCCGTGGAAGGGAGTCATACGTTTTGGTAAGAAAGGTAAATTGAGTCCCAGGTACATCGGACCTTTAGAAATTCTAGAACGAATTGGGGCTGTAGCTTACCGATTGGCAATGCCGCCAAGTCTCTCCAAAGTTCACGATGTGTTCCACGTATCTCTGTTGAGGAAATACATGCCTGACCCAACGCATGTACTCACCTATGAGGAATTAGAACTGGAACCCGATCTTTCCTATTGCGAAGAGCCCATCAAGATTCTTGATACGAGAGAACAAGTGCTGAGAAACCGGACGACGCGTCTGGTAAAAGTTTTGTGGAGGAATCATAAGATGGAAGAGGCAACGTGGGAACCCGAGGAACATATGATGAAGAACCACCCGAGTCTATTTATGCAGTAATACCCTAGAAATTGCGAGGACGCAATTATTTGAAGGAGGGGAGAATGTAACACCCCAAGCTTCTACGGTACGTTTCCCTTCGAATAATGCGATAGCGTGTGTTGTACGCAACCTCGAGTTCTAACACACACCACAACTAATTAAACTAGCCGTTGTAAATAGTAATACCTACTTTTTGAAATCATATATATTTTATATTTCAAAATGGACTTCATTTTTGGATTCGGAATATCGAAATTATCCTAGGGTGAAATTTTGGTACTTTTCGGATAACTTTTATATTTTGATGAATAGTGAAAATTACTAAATTTTAATTAAAAACAACTTTTTTAATCAAAATAAGTAATAGTGATAAATTATGAATTTGAGTGGTTTTAAAGTATATTTAGAATATATTTTTACCATTTAATATAATGTTGGTCATTGGACATAATTTTACAATTAAACCGAACATAAACAAGTGTCAATCTTTTGGTAGTTATTATCTCTTAAAAACACGCTTTTTGTTTTGACAGCGGGAATTAATTTTAAATTAATTTCTGCCACTTCTGTGTTTTGAATTTAGAAAAATGGATTCCATATTTGGAATCAGGATGTTCAAATTGTGTAAATAGGTAACTTTTATTTTTAGACATTTTGAATAATTACTGCGGTAAATATTTTATTTACCATGGTTAAGGGTAAATCCGGTAAATAAGGGTTAAAAAATAATATTATAATAATAATAAATTACCCTAAAACGTGTCCTAACCTTATTGGTGGACACATACCCGACCATGGGCATCCTTGGGTCAATTTGGGGACCCCTTGGAGCCACTTGTATGTGGTAGGGACACATTATATTAATAAAGTTAAAATAAAAATAAAAATGGCATAAGCTTACATCTTTTAGAAGAACAATTTTTACATAGGGTTATACATGTTGGATTTTCGATTATAAATATTCATTAGAAAGATAAAAAGATTCCCTACATAATGATGTTTTATTTATAATTTTTAGACATTAAATAATTTATTTTATTTATGACACAATGATGATGCAGTAATTACTAAAATAGTAAAAAATTATCATAATTGATATTATAAATACCCAAATAAATAAAATATGAAACTTTTAATGAATTACAATAATTTTCTAGGATAATATGATATATTAGGATTGATTTAATGGACTTTGTTCGAAGTAATCAATCTGTTATGAGTTTCACAAAAATCAACTATTGAATAGTGTCAAAATTGACATAAAAGAGTTCTTAAAACAAATATTATATTATTAATTGATATTAAATTCCTAAAAATCTAAGGTTCGGCCAAGAGACTTATATTATGATATGTTAATTATTAATGAACCACTTGGGGGTCTCTTGGATGTATATAGTAAGTTTATTAACCATATTATATAAAAATACAAAGAGACATTGTAAAAGTGAAACTAATTAACTTAGAGTTAATACTTAAAGATAAGGTTAATATAAGTACCCAAACCTGTCTAAATTCTATTGGATGAGTTGTTTTCGACCTATACCCACCTCATCCTTTAAATAGTCAACTATGGAGCCTTTGGAAACCGAATATGAATTTATTATAAATTAATATTTCTAGCTTTTCCAAAGGTGCCCCTCACCCCTCTTATAAAAGGGCACTCCTCCTTCTCTTTTCCTCACACATCTCAAGCCACTTGGCTCGTCCAAACTCTGCCCAACTAAGCTCCCCACATCCCTCTCCTCCTCCTTGAAGCTTCCCCTTAGGCAGAAAGCATTTCAAGAAGTCCTTTGGTTCCAACCAAAGTGAGTTACCTAAATTAAAGGTAACAATTTCTCTTAAAGTATCTTCATTTATTTTGCTTCTCCAACCCCCAAAATCTTTTTATTTCCTTTATTTTGTAACAACACAAGTATCCTAAATATACTAGGATGTTGTTATAAGAAGGATTCAAACTACACATACACACAACTCCATCTAATGGATGATGAACATAATGTTTCTGTGGATGGCAAACTAACGCCTCACGAAACGATGATTGTTCAAATACATCTTACCACCTCTCATGGTGGCCATTATGATGGAACTGTAATTAAATATGATATTAATGATAAATATTTTATATATAAGCTTCTGTAATTCCATTTTATTTCATACCATTATTCGTTTCATGTTGTATATACATACGATAATTTCATTTGAGGAAGTGCGGACTACCGCCCCCTTAAAATGATATGACTCGTTCATACCACACATGGAACGTATAAAGGATGGTGTTAATGAACATAAGTAACATATATAAAATACTATACTGGAATAGTAATATACCTATGTATCATTTGGATTATATTCTTTTAAAATAAAAATTAATTAAATGGAAGTAGCGTTCGTGCGCACGTACGGACTACCGTTTCCACGAACGCGATAAGATTCATTATCCATCATATCCATTCAAGTCTTATTCTCATTTTGGGGTTAAAAATAATGTTAATATCATTCTTATTATGAATAAGATATAATCTATCCATTACAAACATGTCTTACGTAACAAAACATACAAAAGAAAACAAGAAAGTTCACACCCGAAACAACGATAATACTAAGATATTATTATCAAATCAATATTAAAAGATCATATATGATATCATATTGATGTATATTATTATTGTATAATTTAATAACAATGTTTTAATTATTATACAGGAGGTTAACATACCATCGACTAAGAGAAAGTTCAAGGTAAGGGTTATTTCACAATCTCTTCTTTATCCGAGGTTGTTTATACGTAATAATCTACTGGGATCTCGTTATCATCCACATCCATGTTTCTTTGAAATGTATTTCAAAACATTTTTACTATTTACAAGAATATGGGTTAAAGTCATTTATACCCTTGTTTGACTTTTTATAAGAGGTTTATAAAGGAATCTTTCCGTCGTTTTCAAAACAAGGTCCTTTTTAACCTTTTCGACTGAATTGAGGTAAGAATGTTTTTTTTAACTTATACGGCGGGTGCGGTTATTTTCCGCCGTTATAAAATCGTCAAAGCTTTCCATACAAGCTTATAAGAATATTTTCAAAGAAAATGTTTTATTTTATATGGATCTTAAATGATTTCAAAATAAAAGGAGATACTTCTTTAAAAAGAATGTTGATTTCATCTATGTCAACATCCTTTGATGGATTTTAAGATTATTTGAAGTTGATTTATTATGATACAAAACTTCTATATTGTATTGAAGGTTTTGTGATATGTTTGACTGTGGATGTTCTATTTTTATACCATTCATAGTTTATGGTGAAATTATTGACATTTCGTATGCTAGTTTTAATACGAATGTTTATGTTATGTTTAAACCTTTTCATATGGGAATGCATTGGACTTAATAAGTGACGGGTGGAGCCCGCTATAGCTCCTCGATGCATCGGTAGGTCTCATGAGACAAACTAGTGTCTTGGCACAAGGCCTTGACAAAATCTTATTTTTAGTCTTGGCACGAGGCCTTGGCTATGTGGTTATGATAGTCTGGCATTATGCATTCCAACATTATGAAAGTGGTTATTGATTTTTGCATGTGATTATTCGATTAGTAGAATATCCATGTGAATAAGTAAATGGCATTATTTCATTTTATTTATGCCATACCATGTTGAAAGTTCATGTTTAAAAGGCTTTTGTTTTAGTTATACATTTCCTTAAATGTTTATTCTTATTTATGAAAGTTTCCGCTATATTGTTATCCTTACTGGGCATTTGAGCTCACCCCTTTTCTATGTTTTATTTTTCCCAGGATGTGAAGAAGTAAGTTATGAATGACCTGCAGGGATTTTATGAGGGGTTAATAGTGTGTATTGTGGAAACATTATGTTGTTGTATTAGTTTTTCATTTTATGATGTAATGTAAAACATATGAATATATCTAGTATTTCCAAGGCTACTAAACCAATCGGTCTTTCGAGATTTGATCTTTCTTGTGATCATGCAAATGTTACGAAGTAATGCACCGACTCTGGGTAGCTGGGGTCGGGGCGTTACAGCGAATAAAAGTAGCTACCGCTATACAGTTCAAAAAAAATTACTATTATTATTATTATTACCACCCCATGTTGTATGATCAAAGACCCGTTATTTTGGGTTTTCTAGTGGTAGGAAAATTTTTATTAAAATTTTTGTGTTATTTATTTATTTATTTTTTTCTTGTTTTTATTATATTATATGGAGAACCCAAACTTCTTCTCATGTATAGGATGCACAGTTTCATGTGAATCATCGACCCATCACCTTTACCATGTCGAACCAACCTTGGGCAAGCTAGGTCATGTTCTACCAAACTCTGATTTCCCTTATGGGTATTTCATGGTGATCTAAAACACCTAGTAATATCGAATAATTATAAAAATAATCTAAATATTATTAAAAAATTGTGTAATATTACTAAATATTTTATGGGATCATGTGATAAGTTTTGATTAATATAAATTGAATTAAATTTATTTCAATTCAATTAAAATAAACACAGGCTGAATTCATCACAAATTTAATTTGTATACGCGATTATAATGCATATCGACTGATCATGAGTCATAGACTGACCAAAGAATGTCTCTTATTTTTTTAATTTTTTATTAATTTATTGCAATGCATGATTTGAAATAATTATATAATAAATGAGGATCTTTATATCATCTATTACATAATATATATATAAGGGAATTCAAGAACAAATAAATGATTATATATATTTTTCGTATCTCTAAGATCGTCTCATATGAAGATGGTGATAATTGATGTAATTTAAACTAATGGTTCTTGACGTAATAGAAAGGATTTTGATGCATTGGTCTAGGTGAGTGCTGGAACATGAGTTGCATGTGTAGAATCTGAAAAAGTTAACCCTATAATCAAGTTTAATCAATGATTTTTTTAATGGATCAACCATTAGTATTGGATCATGATCACATTGTTTAATTTTATTTATGTATGGTTTATTATTTTATGCATGTTTACCTTTGTGCACGATGACATAAAATAATAAGAGGGAATGTGTAGATAAAATAAACATGTGTTGTGAATAGTTTTTCTATTTATGTTAGTGTGGTCAAAGAGAATATGAAAGTATAAATATAACTAAAATACATTCACTGGGAATAATAAAAACCCATCAAATTAATATTAACTCATTATTCCTTCCATTTATTAATTTTAAAAAAACTAATATTATGATGTACTAATCATCCCTATTTGAGGTTTTTTAATACTATTTAAGAGTTCTTATGTGAGTGATCAGTTTACTTAACTGATGTTGATTAAAAGTAAGTAGCCATAGCTATCTTTTTTTAATTTTAGAGTTAAGTGTTTCGAAATACATGGTCATCCTTTTTTAAGATATGAGACTCCACTAAATAGATAAAAAAGATATCATTTAATGGAGTTAGTCACCTGAAATAATACCTTTGGACTCTCCGAGTAGTGAAATAAACATATCAGGAAGTATGAGTATTTTTAATGGAGTATGTCCAAAACAAATACACTAGAAACTATGTCTTCCTAATAAATCAATCAAGGGATACTATATTTAGATAAAAAATGGGATATATTTTGGATAATAATATCTATAATGTCTAAATAATTAGTTGTCATGATATAATTACTAGTCAAATTAGTTATTATTGTGTAGATTACCATCTCGTAATACTATAATTTCACTATAATTAATATTGGATAAATTAATGTCATCACCGACATCAATTTCCATGTGTAATATATGATCTTATGAAAAGTTCTATGAAATTAATGGAAATTATATGACATGGACTTCCCACTACCTATTGAGCCACCTTAAGAAATTAAGGTATGAAATATTCTTGTAGGAGACACATGAATATCTCATTTTATGTTTTCATAATAATGATATCATTAATTTCAAATCATTTGTGGATACATGATGAGGACATGTATGGCTATATCATGTTGTCTCATCTATAAATAGTCTATGAGGTGAAACTAAATAAATATATGATTGATGTGATAATTACATTGAATATGTGTAAATTTAATGATGGATCACAGTCTTTCAATACATCCATTTTCTATATAATATTCACTCATACACTTTTATTTCATTTAATATTATAAAATGAATAGTATGGAGAAAATTCTTTACTACATTTTGGTTATGGTTCACTAGGTAGACAAGGATTTAACTAGAGAATAATATTTATATCTTATTGTGAACATATTGAATGAAAATATGAAATGGCTGATGGAATGTTTGATGCCAATGGAAACTTCAAAAAATATTTCATTGAACAGGGTTATATCATCATAAAGGATATTAATTTTTTCATGTCATGTTATAATTATATAGAAGAATAAATGATATGCACTAAATTTTAGAAGTAACTCGTCGGCTCTTCTTTTGGAATATTTATTAATTATATGTAATGTTTTTCATCCATACTAGATATTTAATAAAATATACTCATCACATATGTGTATTAAAATATAGTAAACATGTTAGTGGTGAGAAGCACACAATATCTAATTTTTATGTTTATAGATTCTGGTAAAACTTTTGTCAAGTGTCACGAAAATAGTTTTCTCACATGTCCATTGGAACATTTGGGGGAATTATTCTAGTTTAGGAATGTATGTTGTTTTTGGTGTCTAATAATCAAAAATATTTTATTAATTCTTGAATAATATGAAATAACTGATGAATATAAATTATAGAACTCAAGTGCCCCCAATTGTGTAAAGATAATTAATTTTCTAGTAAAAAAATGTAGTCTTAAAGGATATACCCAGTTTTGTTTTAGACTATTTAGAGTTAAATACATTAGGTATTATTGAAATAATTACATGTTTAGATTTTGGAAACAAGATCTTTATAATAAGTGTAGGTTATAAATCATTCAGAAATTGTTCAGTTAGAGATCATGAACTATTACATGGTTAAACATGGGGTAAATATTCCTCATAAGATTTCTTTATGTGTTTTAATAAATGTTGTAATGTCCCCCAATATATCACTCTATCAGGTGGCCAAATAATGTTGGAAACTACATATCAACTATGCCTCCCAATATACCATAGGCTTCTAACTAACATTAGGGATGTAAATAATAATGTGAAGAGACTATACCCCCTTGTACAGAGTTATAATAGAGCTGAAATAAACAATAATAATAAATATTATAGTAAAGTAAGTATAAGAAATAGTATAATACAAAACTATAAATTAAAGGATGAACCAAGTAAACCAAATAATAAAAAATTTAATATCCATATAGAATGTATCTAAATGTAAAATTGAATGTATTGTATATAAAAATCCATGTATACATAAATAAACAAAATATCCCAATCATGAACCCCATGTCAATATCGCAACCTAGATCCAACCCATCTGTATATAAAAAATCATCAGTAAGGTACTTTTCCCTTTTCCAAATATGCATCCATTTATTCCACTCAGGTAATAACCGGCTGCCCTAATAACATGTGAGTATTACATAGTAGATCTAAACCATAATGTCTAAATAAAAAAAGTATAACAATAAGTACATGTAAAAATGTGATGAATAGGTGTATCAATTAACCATTTAATACAAAAAATCCAACAACTGCTTCAGTACCATTCTAAAATAACTCTATGAATGTATCACAACCATGCCGACTAGAACCATAAGTCCATGGAAATATAATATAACTATAAAAATAACTCAATATATGCATTTCATTCTAATCAGTTCAAGCCTTGTATGAATTATAACATAACCTAAACAACCCATATAAGCATTACAACATAACCCGACCAACACCATTTAATAATAATTTTAGTATAACCTATATAGGACATTTATATAATCATTTCTTTTAGAATAAATATATAAATATAGTAGTAATAATAACACATATAAATTCATAAGGAAAAAGGTTAAATTTGGTCAACTACCCTTTATCATTCAATTGCCACATCTATTTATCATGTTGGTCTTAAAAAATTATCATTCTAGGTCACTCAACCATATCAAATCAAACATTTACAGTTATTCCTATAACATGTAATACATTTTCCAAGGTGAATGTATCATAAGAAACCACTTTATATTTCATGTCCTTCATTGAAAATTTTAATTCATTAGCCAATTCTTTTTTGATCAAGGGTAAGCTCACATGATAGGTAGTTACAAGACATGTTTCAACACCATTTTATCTAAAGGGATCTAAATAGTAATCCAAAACATGATTTATTATCACAATTATTAAATTAATGAATTTTAATTTTACTTCAACATAATTTCACAATATTGTAAGTACATAAAAATTTCGAAAGATACCGTAGGGTTTTGTTTTAGACCAACTACTCTAAACCAGTGACCAAGCAACTTTTCTAACATGTAACTCCAATAAATGACAGAAGAGATGAAGATTGCATGACTAAATAAGATCACACAAGACCCAGATGAAAATAGGAAATAATTTCGTTTAGGATATTCCAACACTATAATGGATAACAAATGGAATATAGGGGAAACCAAAGAAAAAACTCACTTGGGATTATATGCATGGGTCAGATATTTATAAGGGAAGAAATAACTCCATAATCACTATGATATTTCTTACGATTTGGGATATTGGGATGCATGGAAAATGAAGAATGAATCAAATTCACATTATTTCTTCAATACCCTTGGTCCAGAAAAAATAAAAGGCGTGTTATCCTTTCGCATGGTGTATTTATCAATTTATCACTTATGCTAAAAAATGTGTTATATTGGGTTAAAATAACAATGATTTACCACTTTAAATTATATATTAGTTTCATGGTGTGTAACCATTCCATTACTTGAACCAATTCATGATTTCTTCTAGGAACCATTCACACATCTTGTGACATGATCATGACATTTCTATTTCCAGTAAGTATTTCTTAATTTGGCCTCTAGAAAAGAGCCTGAACCACCTCCAAAGCCTTCAAAAATCTTAGAGAACCCACTTATTCCTTTGACATGTTTATACCCATACTCCATTAATTAAAAAAATTATATATCCACAAACATTATGACATTTTCCATAGAAAAATATATCCATTCTCCAAAAGAACGTGGCCTCAAAAAATTAAAGATGAAGGAAAACCCAAAAAATGGTTCATTGAAAAACTCAAAGCGGTAAGTACATAAAAAATGATGGTATGTTAAAAATATAAAATTTAGGTATGGTAAATTCATAGTTAAAATATATGTTAAGAGACTTAATATTTAAATACAGACGTATTGAATCTTTTTAGAATAATATTTAATAAATGATACAAAAACTCACCAAAAGACCATGAAGGTTTAGTGTATTTGGATACTAGATACACAATCATCTTATTTCTTAAAAGATATTCAAAATATACCATAAAAAACATTCAATATAGTATTATCCTTATATATACCCTAAACAATAACATTATTCATAACCTGGGTAAGGGAAAAATAAGTATAGGTGATCTCAAATGTTCTGTAAGGGTAGAAGTGGGAGATATCAATGATCACATTAACATAACATGGGAATAAGGGTTTTAAGACTTGAGAATAAAACATAAAAACTCATACATAAATATCATAGATAATTTTATAGTATTAGAAACATTCATTAAAACATTTTTTATAAAACATGGAAATGGAAGCAATTAGATATTCGATCAAATAGAGAAATAAAGTCAATTTTCAAAAAATAGTTTGCATGAACTCTTTAGTACATAAAGAGAGTAAAATGAAATTAACGCATTTATTTTCATAGAGTAACAATTGGAGAATAAAATTTATGATTACTTTGAGATATAGGTATAAATTTTCATAGTATGAAATTAAATCCTAAAAATCCTTATAAACATTGAGATTGTAATATAAATATTTTACCACTTTTGTATCTTCGGAATTGTAAGACCCATGAAAGAAGGAAAAATATATGGATATTTATATTCCATAACATCATGATAATAATCATAAAATAAACTAACTGTAATTATATACACCAAATAAAATAAATGAGTGGTGAATAATTAATGAGTCCCACGAAAATAAAAGTGAGATGAAAATATCATTCCTTAAGTCTCGACTTCTTTTATAAACATTCAATCCTAAAATATAATAAATATAGTTCTATTATAAATCTTTTAGAGAAACATAATTATATATATCAAATCCATTTAATATTTACTTATTACCTTTTATTTTGCATTTATTAACAATTCCTTGTTAAAATCACGTTTTGGGTAATATCTACTTTTTTTCTCATGTATATTTTGATTTGGTATTTTCTTTCCTTTAACTTTGATCATGGTACCATCATCCCCAAAAATTTATCCATGATATAAATATAAAATATATATATATATATATACATTATATATTTATTTATAGTAATCTATAAATGTTAGAGGCAGAAAATAAAATACACCGCTCATGGAGATGGTAGGTCGTATGTACGGATGAACATTATTACCATTATATTTATAGATAATAAAAAAACAAAGGCAAATAATATATTAATCTTATTGAAAAAAATACATCATATATATCACATATTTTCATTAAACCTATCCTTATAATTTACCATATAAAGCATAAGCGAAGAATGAATCGGATTGCATCGTGAAGAGGTAGTTCCATGTAGCCACGAGTAGCACTATCATATTCCTAAAAAATAGAAAGTAAGAAGGTATATGTGATAACATAATTCTAGAAGTATAATTTTGTCATAAATATCATATAAATATATTAAATCCATAATTATATTCAGCCTTGTTAAGTGGTGATGGAAAATGAAGTACATTAGTTGGTGGTAGTCCACCATACACACAATTGATGGATTCAGTTTCTATTTGTTGGATGAAGTGATAGATAAAAGATATTCCTTAAAAATAATTACATATTAGAAAATTTTGGATCTTATTTTTTGTATATTTTAATTAATATAACATGAATTAATATGGTAAAATAAGAGATAAAAATAAATTTTTTAGTGAATACAATTACCTTCGCTTAAGATAACCACCTTTGGATATCTTTTAAAGTACCCTAGGGATTGCCTTCAGGGAAGACCAAAAGGTGTATAAATGGAAGTAGATGAGGGATTTTGTAATTTTATGTTCAATCCAAAGGGATATGGAGGTTTTAAAAAGTGATGGATGGAGGTGGACTTTTATAATTGAGAAGTGGTATTTTTGTAAATTCATATTACTATTCAATAAAGTGAAGTCACTCAAACAAAAAGTGCCACCAAAATTAACAATTAAAATATTGCAGGGCTTATATGGCTGATACAAACCTCAACCATAAAAAACACATGTCATAAACATATTTATCATTAACATGTATGATTTCTTAATTTATCAAAATTATTTCTCACTATGGCAACTAGTCTTTAATCTATGAATTTATCTTTTAAGAATAGAATTAAAACGAGAACTATTAGATAAATAATTTAAAAGAGTTATTGATATAAAATAACATTTATAAAATTAAAAACTTATGTTCTTATAAAATCAATTTTAACATAAGTTCCTGAAATACACAAAACCCCATTTTACCATTTACCATGTAACTATGTTTTTTCTATTTATGGATCAATATATTTATTATAAAATTAATAATGGTCTATGAATGGGATATGGTTGATATGTTTAAACATTTAAAAATAAATTTTAATAGAATAGTGATTTTAATAATTCTAAATCACTTAATAAAATTTTATTTATTATAAAATAACATTAAAGTCAATTTTGACACTATTCATTTAATTTTTCTTTAAAAACATCAAGATAAGGGTGGAATTCAAATATAAAATTTAGAAAACTAACTATAATGTTAATTTCATATATATAATTAAATATAAGTAACAAAAAAATAAAATTTATATTACTTTTAACATTTTTAGTAATATTTATTTTATTTATAAATTAATTAAATAATTATTATATAACCATTTCATAAGTATTTAATGTAATAAAATAATTAATAAAAATAATAATAAATTACCCTCATTAAATTAATTTTTTTATTTTAATAATTACCATAAATATTCATTCACACATTTATTTTTTCCTTATGTGAACATAAAATTTATATTTAAAAGCAAGTTTGTGATATTTCTTCTTTTTTCATTACATAAATTATTACATTGGTCACATTCATGGAAAAGAGTCTCAAAATCACATAAAAAATAATATGATAATAATTTTCAAAATATTTTCATGCAATATGAATTATATAGGTTTTTGGGTCTTTTTACCCCATATCCTTTTAGTTTAACCCCCGGTAAACAGGTTTTCATCGTAACCGTGTTACTTTATTTTTATTGTTCTTACTATATACTTGACCAAAAATTAAGTTTATCATATTATATAATATTATTTATATTGATTTAAAATATGGAATCTATTTTTATAATATTCTTTCCCCTAATTTTTATATTTTAATTTAAAACTAAACCTCGTGACGTGATGAAATAACCATTTTTAATGAGAACATTTTCATAAGTACTGAATGTTTTGATATCAAAATTCAATATGAAATTAATCCCAGTGATATTAATTGGATTAAAAATATCAAATTTTACTAATTTTACTTTTAAAATATTCAAATAAAATATGTAACTTTATTAAAAATTTAAGTGAAAAGGCATTTTTTTTAAAAATCATTATTTTTTACTATTCATCAAAAATTTATCTCTTCAAAAAATTATCAAAAATTCACTCAAAGATAGATTTTACATCTATTTTTAAAAAAAAATTTAGTTTTTCAAAATAAATTTTCTAAAATTGGAGGAAAATGCATATTTTATTTGTTTACAAAATGAATTTGAACATTTATTTAGAAAATAGTTTTTTCGAAACATATAGACTCTAATAAATATTAATAACTTTTATATCAACATGTTTTCCTTTTTTTAAAAAATGTAATTAATATTTAAAATGTTTTTATACATATCCATACTAAATATTTTAATTTCTAGGTTATAATGGTCTTTTTAAATTATAGTAAATTGTGGTTCGATAAAACTCTGTGTTGCATGTAAGGAAATATATTAATGGAAATAAATTTATTTTAAATAATATATTTCAAATAATCATGGGGTGTTACATTCTTCCCCCCCTAAAAAATTCTTCTTCACAATTTTATCCCCATTTTTATAATCAAGGGTCTGACGTTTAAAAATCCATTCGTAAAAAACCCACATCATAAAAAGGATAATGAAACATCCTCTTAAAAAGAGAGTGAAAGAGAAATGTGAAAGTCGCTTGAAATGACACATAACTAGGTTTCTGAATTGGAAGTAAATGGTTGTAATTGAAGATATGTACATATAATAAAAGAAATTTTAGTAGAACAGTTTTCATCAGAATGTGAATGATCTTGAGAATGTTAATGATAAGAAAATCGCAAAAAAAAGATGTGAGAAAATGACCATAAATTCATTATAAATGAATTTAACCAAACAAATTTTTTTCCTGGGATCCATTTTTCGCAAGATGAAGTAATTTTTACTCTCAATATAGAAAACAAGATAAATATACATTGATTTCATTGTATTCCGTAAGAATATTTTCATTATTTGATTGGGCTACGATTGATTTCTAATTAATGTATTATTCTAATAAAATGAAATTCAAGATTAATTTTTATTTCAGAAAGAATTATAATTAACATTTAACAGATTCTAAGAACTATAAAAGATATATAATTCATTCATTCTACATCTATCTATCAATGACCCAAAATGTTTATCACAAGTTATCCAACATGGATAAGTCTTCAAAATGGTGAAATAGTAAATTAATCAATAATACCTGATGAGAATTTATGATTAAACAATTAAAAAATCGATAACCATAAGACTCATCCAAAATTCAAAAGTTTATAAATAATGCCACTAAATCTTAGAAAATCAAATTAACATTAATCCCGACATATAATAAATTATCTCTTAATTTACACAAAGAAAATTTTTAATTAATTCATCTATTATTCTCTTAAAACATAGTAATAACTTGAATTATCAAAAAAATATTGAAAACATGCATGATTCTTTATTACTTAAATAAAATATATATTATTAGATATGTTACATAAATCAAAAAACTGTTGTAAGTTCCATCAATGACAACATAAAATAATTTTTCATCAAATCATTAATGAGTTCTAATGTAATAAATACTATGTAATTTACTTTATCTTTATCAATCATCACATAATAAAAATATAATTGTGTCAAAATCAATAATATTTTAATGGTTATATTTTCTTTAATCATGTGTTTCTAAGAAATATCACCTTTAAATAAAATAACATTTCATGTTCATTAGTACCATTCAATATATTCATTCTAATCCTTAAGGAACAAATTCTATATAAAATTCCTTATATAATTAGTAATTCTTCAATCCCAATAAATAAACACCTTAGTTATTCTACTTCATTCTTAAATCGTTAACTATTCTTTACCCTATTTGTAACACCCCAAGATTTCATAGTGTGTTATTTCTTCAAAATAATTCAATAACTTGCACTACACGCAACACCGAGTTCAATTGCACCATGACTTACCAAAAAAAAAGCCATTAAAAGAGTTCATTAATAGTATTAACTAAATTTTAAACTTTATAATTTTAGAATCCATATTATGAGTTTCTTAGTCATAATGCAAGAACAGATTCATTTTCAGTATTGCACTTTTATCAACTTTTAGTGAAAATTTTTTAAATACAATATTTTAAACTTTTTGACTAAATGGAGTCATCAAAAAATTTAAAATGAAACTTCCCAAGCTTCCACGGTACGCTTTCTTTGAATAATACAGTAGCGTGTGTTGTACGCAACCTTGAGTTTTAACACACACCACAACCAATCAAACTAGCCGTTATGAATAGTAATACCTAATTTTTGAAATTATATATATTTTATATTTAAAAATGGACTTCATTTTTGGATTCGGAATATCGAAATTAGCCTAGGGTGAAATTTTGGTACTTTTCGGATAACTTTTATATTTTGATGAATAGTGAAAATTGCTAAATTTTAATTAAAAACAACTTTTTTAATCAAAATAATTAATAGTGATAAATTGTGAATTTGAGTGGTTTTAAAGTATATTTAGAATATATTTTTACCATTTAATATAATGTTGGTCATTGGACATAATTTTACAATTAAACCGAACATAAACAGGTGTCAATCTTTTTATAGTTATTATCTCTTAAAAACACGCTTTTTGTTTTGACAGCGGGAATTAATTTTAAATTAATTTCTGCCACTTCTGTGTCTTGAATTAAGGAAAATGGATTCCATATTTGGAATCAGGATGTTCAAATTGTGTAAATAGGTATCTTTTATTTTTAGACATTTTGAATAGTTACTGTGGTAAATATTTTATTTACCATGGTTAAAGGGTAAATCCGGTAAATAAGGGTTAAACAAATAATATTATAATAATACAAAATTACCCTAAAACGTGTCCTAACCTTATTGGTGGACACATACCCGACCATGGGCATCCTTGGGTCAATTTGGGGACCCCTTGGAGCCACTTGTATGTGGTAGGGACACATTATATTAATAAAGTTAAAATAAAAATAAAAATGGCATAAGCTTACATATTTTAGAAGAACAATTTTTACATAGGGTTATACATGTTGGATTTTCGATTATAAATATTCATTAGAAAGCTAAAAAGATTTCCTACATGATGATATTTTATTTATAATTTTTAGACATCAAATAAGTTAAATTATTAATGACACAATAATGATGCAATGTTTACCTCATTAATAAATCATTGAAATAAATAATATTATAATGATTAAAATATTATCTGAAACCTGTACAATTATTATTAGTTGATGTTATTTAGAATACGAGTCATCTTATCTTCAACCTCAATGATTTTTGGACCATTATAAACCGAATATAATTATATTATAAAGAAATACTTTCACTCTTTCCTAAAGAGCCCCTCCTCTCCCTTATAAAAGGAGACCACTTCTACTCATTCCTCACACCTCTCAAGCCACTTGGCTCGTCCAAACTCTGCCCAACTATGCTCTCCACATCCCTATCCTACTCCTTGAAGCTTCCCCTTAGGCAGAAAGCATTTCAACAAGTACTTTGGTTCCAACCAAAGTGAGTTACCTAAATTAAAGGTAACGATTTCTCTTAAATTATTTTCATTTATTTTGCTTCTTCAACCCCCAAACTCTTTTTATTTCCTTTATTTTGTAACAACAACAGTATCCTCAATATACTAGGATGTTGTTATAAGAAGTATTCAAACTACACATACACACAACTCCATCTAATGGATGATGAACATAATGTTTCTGTGGATGGCAAACTAAAGCCTCACGAAACGATGATTCTTCAAATACATCTTACCGCCTCTCATGGTGGCCATTATGATGGAACTGTAATTAAATATGATATTAATGACATATATTTTATATATAAGCTTATGTAATTCCATTTTATTTCATACCATTATTCGTTTCATGTTGTATATACATACGATAATTTCATTTGAGGAAGTGCGGACTACCGCCCCCTTAAAATGATATGACTCGTTCATACCACACATGGAACGTATAAAGGATGGTGTTAATGAACTTAAGTAACATATATAAAATATTATATTATACTGGAATAGTAATATACCTATGTATCATTTGGATTTGATTCTTTTAAAATAAAAATTAAATGGAAGTAGCGTTCGTGCGTACGTACGGACTACCGTCTCCACGAACGCGATGAGATTCATTCTCCATCGTATCCATTCAGGTATAATTATCATTTAATGCTTTAAAAATGATGTTTAAGGACTTGATATAATTCTGGATATGAATAAGATACAACAAACATGACTTATGTAACAAAACATATAAAGAAAATGAGTAAGTTAACACCCGAAACGGCGATAATACTAAGATATTATTATCAAATCAATATTAAAAGATCATATATGATATCATATTAATGTATATGATTCTTGTATAATTTAGTAACAATTATTTCACTATTATACAGGAGGTTAACCTACCCCAACCAAGGAAAAGTACAAGGTAAGGGTTATTTCACAATCTCTTCATTATCCGAGGTTGTTTATACGTAATAATCTACTGGGATTTCTTTATCATCCACATCCATGTTTCTTCGAAATGTATTTCAAAACATATTTATTATTTACAAGAATATGGGTTAAATTCATTTATACCCTTGTTTGACTTTTTGTAAGAGGTTTATAAAGGAATCTTTCTGTCGTTTTCAAATCAAGGTCCTTTTTGACCTTTTCGACAGAATTAAGATAAGAATGTTGTTTTTACTTATACGGCGGGTGCGGTTATTTTCCGCCATTATAAAATCGTCAAAGCATTCCTTACAAGATTACAATAATATTTTCAAGAAAATGTTTTATTTTATATGGCTCTTAAATGATTTCAAAAATAGAAAGAGATATTTCTCTAAAAAGTGTTTTGATTTCGTCTATGTCAACATCCTTTAATGGATTTTACGCTTATTTGAAGTTGATTTATTATAATAAAAAACTTCTATATTGTATTGAAGGTTTTGTGATATGTTTGACTGTGGATGTGCTATTTTATACCATTCATAGTTTATGGTGAAACTATTGACATTTCGTATGCTAGTTTTAATCCGAATGTTTATGTTATATTTCAAACTTTTCTTCATATGAATGTGCTAAACAAGTATGTTCCGGGTTGGGGACCGGTAAAAGTAAGCCCTCCAGGTTGGGGACTGGTAAAAGTAAGCCCTCCAGGTTGGGGACTGGTTAAATTAAGCCCTCCAGGTTAGGGACTGGTAAAAGTATGCCCTCCGGGTTGGTGTTCGGTTATTAGAGGCACTCCGGGTTGGTGTCCGGTTATTAGAGGCACTCCGAGTTGGTGTCCGGTTATTAGAGGCACTCCGGGTTGGGTTCCGGTTAGAAGTAACCCCTAGGTCTTGGGATGAGGCCTAGACAAAGAAATTAACGTTTATCATTATGCATTCCAACATTATGAAAGTGGTTATTGATATTGCATGTGAATATTCAATTAGTAGAATATCCATGTGAATAAGTAAATGGCATTATTTCATTTTACTTTTTCCATACTATGTTGAAGTTCAATTTTAAAAGGCTTTTGTTTTAGTAATTCATTGCCTTAAATGTTTATGCTTATTTTGAATGTTCCGCTATATTGTTATCCTTACTGGGCATTTGAGCTCACCCCTTTTCTATGTTTTATTTTTCCCAGGTAGTGAAGAATTAAATTATGAATGACTTGCAGGGATATTATGAGGGGTTAATAGTGTGGATATGAAGACTTTGTTGTTGTAGTAGTTTGTCACTTTGAAATATAATGTAAAACATTATGATTATATCTAGTGTTTCCAAGGCTACTAAACCAATCGGTCTTTCGGGATTTGATCTTTCTTGTGATCATGCCAATGTTATGTAATAATGCACCGACTCTGGGTAGCTGGGGTCGGGGCGTTACAGTTTGTATCAGAGGAGGTTTAGTACAAACCTTGGAAACTAGATTTAGATAAACTCTGATTAGAGCACGTAGACCTAAGATGAACTTTGAGGATTAGTATAGAAGAACTTCCTAGAATTTTGGTATTGTAGAGATTTTGTGAGTTTTCCGAGCAATACATCCCTGTCTGGATACGAGCAGGTAGAGGCGGCTCTGGAACAGATGTACCTAGGGGTAAAACCCGAAAACACCGCTTTGAGCTAGACTCGAACGGGAACTGGTGCACGACAACGGGCCTTGCTGCACTCTTGGTTACGACACTCTCGGGGGATATGCTTAGGATAACTCTCATTTTCTTTACATATCATTTTGAAGGGATTATCAGTATATACATCCTCAAAGAAAACATTCTTATGATTATGGATTATATCCATAAATAGTTCAATTTATGTTAAGTGTTTTATAAGTATGGTATTATGTGTTTTGATTCATAAACTGATCTAGTTTATTCCATGGTATAGAAATGGTGCCCAGTAGAAGGAATGAGAACTCTAGAAATACACATGATTCAAAGAGAAGGAAGGATCATATCTTTCATGGTCTTAAGCTAGAATTTATAAGAGAAATAGTCTCCCATGTATTATCATCATATGAAGAAATAATATCATGTGTTGATAAGATATGTAAAGAGTCTACTGAGTCCTATGGCTTTGAAGGGAAGCAAGAGAAGAAAAGGATAGAAGAGAGAAAGATGGATAAAGGGAAGAGGGAAAAGAATAATTTTCCCATATGTGGTAACTGTGGAAAGAAACACCCTGGAACTTGCCTGAAAGGAATGGGAGTTTGTTATAAGTGTGGAGGAAAAGGGCACAAAGTACGTGACTGCAAGGGTAAGAAAATGGTTTTAAATGTACAATGCTTCATTTGCAAGGAGTTTGGACACTACGCGAACCTATGTCCCAGTCATCAGACTATGCCGCAAATGATGTTATTGGATAATAACCAAGTTATGATACTACCACAGATGAAGAGGAATGATTAGAGTTCTTATGTTGATTATGTCAATTGGGTGTTGTATCAACAATGTACTTGTTATAATAATTATGGAGTATATAAGGATTGTACTGCAGTACTATTTCATTAAGGACTTGAGATTCTGTGGAACAAAGAAAAGTGACTCAATAGCAGGATAAATTTTTGGAAAATATATGGTTGAGAGAATGATAAACCATAATATAGTTCTGATACTGAGGTAGTGATTTTCAAATAATACACGATTATTTTGGAAAAAATATATTGGATATTCTTGACTACCTTGGAACTGATTAATGATTTGTATATTCCATCATTGTTGGGGTTTAAAACATTTTTGGATTAATGAAGTATATCCAGCATTCTATATGGAATAAGGGAGCATGAATGTAATCAATGAGGAATATGGTAATACATGATGAAGGTATTCATATGCTATTACGGGGTAAAAAGGATCTATATTTTGTTTACCTTCCTTATAAATGTTGGTCTGTGAGTTTGGACAGAAGTATTTTGGATAGTTCTAGTTTGGATTATTTTGGATTGCCATAAAAGGACAACCCGGAGGTCGGGCGGCAACCCGTCGCGTCCGGAAAGGCTGCGAGACTTGAACCCGCAACCGAAGGGAGACAAGGGTGTATCACCTACCACTGGCCCAAGAGATGTCCTGGATTAAATAATGTAGTTTTTAAAAAAAGATTTGGTAGATGAATTATAAATTCATTTATTTTGGAACCCTGTACGAATAGTATAAATAGAAATTTTTTTTACGTTCTATTATCTTTTAGAGTGAAAGATGAGTTTGTGGTAGAAATTTATTAATGGATAAAACTCTAATTATAATGTAAGTATATCTCCTTATGATCTTAGACAATATCATAAATAAATTCCTCAACATTAATAAAAGGAACTTAGAACAAAAATGTTGTCCTAGATGGTACCTTAAATCATCACTAATTTATGGCTTTGGGATTGTTGACCTTTTCATAGCCATGTTCTCTACCACTCTCCATCAGATAATTGATGGTTAGATTTCTCCTCCATATCCATATTTTCCTACATGGAACCCTAGTATGTGTTATTTTTGGTAATCTTCATACTTTCCACTCTTTATTTTAAATAGGGGCCTCATTAATTCATTTTTCGATGTGGGATTTCAACTAAGATATTTTGAAACGTCAAAAATGTGTTATCAAAATACCCTATGTTTTGTTGAACCGATGGTATTTCAAATCATCATAGATAGATGAGTTGAAGGACCTCAATTTTATACTTGTTTGTGATTGATGACCTCAATCACTACCTATAAATATTTACGTTTTTCCTCCAATTATATGTCTCTAAATGCCACCAATGTTCTCCTAATCGAGATCATAATTTGATGGTGACCCTTTCATTTATCTTTTCCTCATATTAAGACTAAATTTTAGTAACCCAATTTCTGATGTGGGTTTTCCCACAAATATATTTTCTACTTTCAACCTTTTATTTTCGAAGAACAATTTCAAATTGCGAGGACGCAATTTATTGAAGGAGGGGAGAATGTAACACCCCAAGATTTCATAGAGTGTTATTTCTTCAAAATAATTCAATAACTTGCACTACACGCAACACCGAGTTCAATTGCACCATGACTTACCAAAAAAAAATCCATTAAAAGATGTCATGAATAGTATTAACTAAATTTTAAACTTTATAATTTTAGAATCCATATTATGAGTTTCTTAGTCATAATGCAAGAACAGATTCATTTTCAGTATTGCACTTTTATCAACTTTTAGTGAAACCTTTTTAAATACAATATTTTAAACTTTTTGACTAAATGGAGTCATCAAAAAATTTAAAATGAAACTTCTCAAGCTTCCACGGTACGCTTTCTTTGAATAATACAGTAGCGTGTGTTGTACGCAACCTTGAGTTTTAACACACACCACAACCAATCAAACTAGCCGTTATGAATAGTAATACCTAATTTTTGAAATTATATATATTTTATATTTAAAAATGGACTTCATTTTTGGATTCGGAATATCGAAATTAGCCTAGGGTGAAATTTTGGTACTTTTCGGATAACTTTTATATTTTGATGAATAGTGAAAATTGCTAAATTTTAATTAAAAACAACTTTTTTAATCAAAATAATTAATAGTGATAAATTGTGAATTTGAGTGGTTTTAAAGTATATTTAGAATATATTTTTACCATTTAATATAATGTTGGTCATTGGACATAATTTTACAATTAAACCGAACATAAACAAGTGTCAATCTTTTTATAGTTATTATCTCTTAAAAACACGCTTTTTGTTTTGACAGCGGGAATTAATTTTAAATTAATTTCTGCCACTTCTGTGTCTTGAATTAATGAAAATGGATTCCATATTTGGAATCAGGATGTTCAAATTGTGTAAATAGGTAACTTTTATTTTTAGACATTTTGAATAGTTACTGTGGTAAATATTTTATTTACCATGGTTAAAGGGTAAATCCGGTAAATAAGGGTTAAAAAAATAATATTATAATAATACAAAATTATCCTAAAACGTGTCCTAACCTTATTGGTGGACACATACCCGACCATGGGCATCCTTGGGTCAATTTGGGGACCCCTTGGAGCCACTTGTATGTGGTAGGGACACATTATATTAATAAAGTTAAAATAAAAATAAAAATGTCATAAGCTTACATCTTTTAGAAGAAAAATTTTTACATAGGTTTATACATGTTGGAGTTTCGATTATAAATATTCATTAGAAAGCTAAAAAGATTTCCTACATGATGATATTTTATTTATAATTTTTAGACATCAAATAAGTTAAATTATTAATGACACAATAATGATGCAATGTTTACCTCATTAATAAATCATTGAAATAAATAATATTATAATGATTAAAAAATTATCTAAAACCTGTCCAATTCTTATTGGTTGATGTTATTTAGAATATTAGTCATCTTATATTCGACCTCAATGATTTTTGGACCATTATAAACCGAATATAATTATATTATAAAGTAATACTTTCACTCTTTCCTAAAGAGCCCCTCCTCTCCCTTATAAAAGGAGACCACTTATACTCATTCCTCACACCTCTCAAGCCACTTGGCTCGTCCAAACTCTGCCCAACTAAGCTCCCCACATCCCTCTCCTCCTCCTTGAAGCTTCCCCTTAGGCAGAAAGCATTTCAACAAGTACTTTGGTTCCAACCAAAGTGAGCTACCTAAATTAAAGGTAACGATTTCTCTTAAATTATTTTCATTTATTTTGCTTCTTCAACCCCCAAACTCTTTTTATTTCCTTTCTTTTGTAACAACACCAGTATCCTAAATATACTAGGATGTTGTTATAAGAAGGATTCAAACTACACATACACACAACTCCATCTAATGGATGATGAACATAATGTTTCTGTGGATGGCAAACTAAAGCCTCACGAAACGATGATTGTTCAAATACATCTTACCGCCTCTCATGGTGGCCATTATGATGGCACTGTAATTAAAAATGATATTAATGATATATATTTTATATATAAGCTTATGTAATTCCATTTTATTTCATACCATTATTCGTTTCATGTTGTATATACATACAATAATTTCATTTGAGGAAGTGCGGACTACCGCCCCCTTAAAATGATATGACTCGTTCATACCACACATGGAACGTATAAAGGATGGTGTTAATGAACTTAAGTAACATATATAAAATATTATATTATACTGGAATAGTAATATACCTATGTATCATTTGTATTCGATTCTTTTAAAATAAAAATTAAATGGAAGTAGCGTTCGTGCGTACGTACGGACTACCGTCTCCACGAACGCGATGAGATTCATTCTCCATCGTATCCATTCAAGTATAATTATCATTTAATGATTTAAAAATGATGTTTAAGGACTTGATATCATTCTGGATATGAATAAGATACAACAAAAATGACTTATGTAACAAAACATATAAAGAAAATGAGTAAGTTAACACCCGAAACGGCGATAATACTAAGATATTATTATCAAATCAATATTAAAAGATCATATATGATATCATATTAATGTATATGATTCTTGTATAATTTAGTAACAATTATTTCACTATTATACATGAGTTTAACCTACCCCAACCAAGGAAAAGTACAAGGTAAGGGTTATTTCACAATCTCTTCATTATCCGAGGTTGTTTATACGTAATAATCTACTGGGATTTCTTTATCATCCACATCCATGTTTCTTCGAAATGTATTTCAAAACATATTTATTATTTATAAGAATATGGGTTAAATTAATTTATACCCTTGTTTGACTTTTTGTAAGAGGTTTATAAAGGAATCTTTCCGTCGTTTTCAAAACAAGGTCCTTTTTGACCTTTTCGACAGAATTAAGATAAGAATGTTTTTTTTACTTATACGGCGGGTGCCGTTATTTTCCACCGTTATAAAATCGTCAAAGCTTTCCTTACAAGCTTACAAGAATATTTTCAAGAAAATGTTTTATTTTATATGGCTCTTAAATGATTTCAAAAATAGAAAGAGATATTTCTCTAAAAAGTGTTTTGATTTCATCTATGTCAACATCCTTTAATGGATTTTACGCTTATTTGAAGTTGATTTATTATAATACAAAACTTCTATATTGTATTGAAGGTTTTGTGATATGTTTGACTGTGGATGTGCTGTTTTATACCATTCATAGTTTATGGTGAAACTATTGACATTTTTTATGCTAGTTTTAATCCGAATGTTTATGTTATATTTCAAACTTTTCTTCAGATGAATGTTCTAAACAAGTATGTTCCGGGTTGGGGACCGGTAAAAGTAAGCCCTCCAGGTTGGGGACTGGTAAAAGTAAGCCCTCCGGGTTGGGGACTGGTTAAATTAAGCCCTCCAGGTTAGGGACTGGTAAAAGTATGCCCTCCGGGTTGGTGTCCGGTTATTAGAGGCACTCCGGGTTGGTGTCCGGTTATTAGAGGCACTCCGGGTTGGTGTCCGGTTATTAGAGGCACTCCGGGTTGGGTTCCGGTTAGAAGTAACCCCTAGGTCTTGGGATGAGGCCTAGACAAAGAAATTAACGTTTAGCATTATGCATTCCAACATTTTGAAAGTGGTTATTGATATTGCATGTGAATATTCAATTAGTAGAATATCCATGTGAATAAGTAAATGGCATTATTTCATTTTACTTTTTCCATACTATGTTGAAGTTCAATTTTAAAAGTCTTTTGTTTTAGTAATTCATTGCCTTAAATGTTTATGCTTATTTTGAATGTTCCGCTATATTTTTATCCTTACTGCGCATTTGAGCTCACCCCTTTTCTATGTTTTATTTTTCCCAGGTAGTGAAGAATTAAATTATGAATGACTTGCAGGGATATTATGAGGGGTTAATAGTGTGGATATGAAGACTTTGTTGTTGTAGTAGTTTGTCACTTTGAAATGTAATGTAAAACTTTATGATTATATCTAGTGTTTCCAAGGCTACTAAACCAATCGGTCTTTCGTGATTTGATCTTTCTTGTGATCATGCCAATGTTATGTAATAATGCACCGACTTTGGGTAGCTGGGGTCGGGGCGTTACAGTTGGTATCAGAGGAGGTTTAGTACAAACCTTGGAAACATGATTTAGATAAACTCTGATTAGATCACGTAGACCTAAGATGAACTTTGAGGATTAGTATAGAAGAACTTCCTAGAATTTTGGTATTATAGAGATTTTGTGAGTTTTCCGAGCAATACATCCCTGTCTGGATACGAGCAGGTAGAGGCGGCTCTGGCACAGATGTACCTAGGGGTAAAACCCGAAAACACCGCTTTGAGCTAGACTCGAACGGGAACTGGTGCACGACAACGGGCCTTGCTGCACTCTTGGTTACGACACTCCCGTGGGATATGCTTAGGATAACTCTCATTTTCTTTACATATCATTTCGAAGGGATTATGAGTATATACATCCTCAAAGAAAACATTCTTATGATTATGGATTATATCCATAAATAGTTCAATTTATGTTAAGTGTTTTATAAGTTTGGTATTATGTGTTTTGATTCATAAACTGATCTAGTTTATGCCATGGTATAGAAATGGCGCCCAGTAGAAGGAATGAGAACTCTAGAAATACACATGATTCAAAGAGAAGGAAGGATCATATCTTTCATGGTCTTAAGCTAGAATTTATAAGATAAAAAGTCTCCCATGTATTATCATCATATGAAGAAATAATATCATGTGTTGATAAGATATGTAAAGAGTTTACTAAGTCCTATGGCTTTGAAGGGAAGCAAGAGAAGAAAAGGATAGAAGAGAGAAAGATGGATAAAGGGAAGAGGGAAAAGAAGAATTTTCCCATATGTGGTAACTGTGGAAAGAAACACCCTGGAACTTGCCTGAAAGGAATGGGAGTTTGTTATAAGTGTGGAGGAAAAGGGCACAAAGTACGTGACTGCAAGGGTAAGAAAATGGTTTTAAATGTACAATGCTTCATTTGCAAGGAGTTTGGACACTACGCGAACCTATGTCCCAGTCATCAGACTATGCCGCAAATGATGTTATTGGATAATAACCAAGTTATGATACTACCACAGATGAAGAGGAATGATTAGAGTTCTTATGTTGATTATGTCAATTGGGTGTTGTATCAACAATGTACTTGTTATAATAATTATGGAGTATATAAGGATTGTACTGCAGTACTATTTCATTAAGGACTTGAGATTGTGTGGAACAAAGAAAAGTGACTCAATAGCAGGATAAATTTTTGGAAAATATATGGTTGAGAGAATGATAAACCATAATATAGTTCTGATACTGAGGTAGTGATTTTCAAATAATACATGATTATTTTGGAAAAAATATATTGGATATTCTTGACTACCTTGGAACTGATTAATGATTTGTATATTCCATCATTGTTGGGGTTTAAAACATTTTTGGATTAATGAAGTATATCCAGCATTCTATATGGAATAAGGGAGCATGAATGTAATCAATAAGGAATATGGTAATACATGATGAAGGTATTCATATGCTATTACGGGGTAAAAAGGATCTATATTATGTTTACCTTCCTTATAAATGTTGGACTGTGAGTTTGGACAGAAGTATTTTGGATACTTCTAGTTTGGATTATTTTGGATTGCCATAAAAGGACAACCCGGAGGTCGGGCGGCAACCCGTCGCGTCCGGAAATACTGCGAGACTTGAACCCGCAACCGAAGGGAGACAAGGGTGTATCACCTACCACTGGCCCAAGAGATGTCCTGGATTAAATAATGTAGTTTTTTTAAAAAGATTTGGTAGATGAATTATAAATTCATTTATTTTGGAACCCTGTACGAATAGTATAAATAGAAATTTTTTTTACGTTCTATTATATTTTAGAGTGAAAGATGAGTTTGTGGTAGAAATTTATTAATGGATAAAACTCTAATTATAATGTAAGTATATCTCCTTATGATCTTAGCCAATCTCATAAATAAATTCCTCAACATTAATAAAAGGAACTTAGAACAAAAATGTTGTCCTAGATGGTACCTTAAATCATCACTAATTTATGGCTTTGGGATTGTTGACCTTTTCATAGCCATGTTCTCTACCACTCTCCATCAGATAATTGATGGTTAGATTTCTCCTCCATATCCATATTTTCCTACATGGAACCCTAGTATGTGTTATTTTCAGTAATCTTCATACTTTCCACTCTTTATTTTAAATAGGGGCCTCATTAATTCATTTTTCGATGTGGGATTTCAACTAAGATATTTTGAAACGTCAAAAATGTGTTATCACAATACCCTATGTTTTGTTGAACCGATGGTATTTCAAATCATCATAGATTGATGAGTTTAAGGACCTCAATTTTATACTTGTTTGTGATTGATGACCTCAATCACTACCTATAAATATTTACGTTTTTCCTCCAATTATATGTCTCTAAATGCCACCAATGTTCTCCTAATCGAGATCATAATTTGATGGTGACCCTTTCATTTATCTTTTCCTCATATTAAGACTAAATTTTAGTAACCCAATTTCTAATGTGGGTTTTCCCACAAATATATTTTCTACTTTCAACCTTTTATTTTCGAAGAACAATTTCAAATTGCGAGGACGCAATTTATTGAAGGAGGGGAGAATGTAACACCCCAAGATTTCATAGTGTGTTATTTCTTCAAAATAATTCAATAACTCGCACTACACGCAACACCGAGTTCAATTGCACCATGACTTACCAAAAAAAAAGCCATTAAAAGAGGTCATGAATAGTATTAACTAAATTTTAAACTTTATAATTTTAGAATCCATATTATGAGTTTCTTAGTCATAATGCAAGAACAGATTCATTTTCAGAATTGCACTTTTATCAACTTTTAGTGAAACCCTTTTAAATACAATATTTTAAACTTTTTGACTAAATGGAGTCATCAAAAAATTTAAAATTAAACTTCCCAAGCTTCCACGGTACGCTTTCTTTGAATAATACAGTAGCGTGTGTTGTACGCAACCTTGAGTTTTAACACACACCACAACCAATCAAACTAGCCGTTATGAATAGTAATACCTAATTTTTTAAATTATATATATTTTATATTTAAAAATGGACTTCATTTTTGGATTCGGAATATCGAAATTAGCCTAGGGTGAAATTTTGGTACTTTTCGGATAACTTTTATATTTTGATGAATAGTGAAAATTGCTAAATTTTAATTAAAAACAACTTTTTTAATCAAAATAATTAATAGTGATAAATTGTGAATTTGAGTGGTTTTAAAGTATATTTAGAATATATTTTTACCATTTAATATAATGTTGGTCATTGGACATAATTTTACAATTAAACCGAACATAAACAAGTGTCAATCTTTTTATAGTTATTATCTCTTAAAAACACGCTTTTTGTTTTGACAGCGGGAATTAATTTTAAATTAATTTCTGCCACTTCTGTGTCTTGAATTAAGGAAAATGGATTCCATATTTGGAATCAGGATGTTCAAATTGTGTAAATAGGTAACTTTTATTTTTAGACATTTTGAATAGTTACTGTGGTAAATATTTTATTTACCATGGTTAAAGGGTAAATCCGGTAAATAAGGGTTAAACAAATAATATTATAATAATACAAAATTACCCTAAAACGTGTCCTAACCTTATTGGTGGACACATACCCGACCATGGGCATCCTTGGGTCAATTTGGGGACCCCTTGGAGCCACTTGTATGTGGTAGGGACACATTATATTAATAAAGTTAAAATAAAAATAAAAATGGCATAAGCTTACATCTTTTAGAAGAACAATTTTTACATAGGGTTATACATGTTGGAGTTTCGATTATAAATATTCATTAGAAAGCTAAAAAGATTTCCTACATGATGATATTTTATTTATAATTTTTAGACATCAAATAAGTTAAATTATTAATGACACAATAATGATGCAATGTTTACCTCATTAATAAATCATTGAAATAAATAATATTATAATGATTAAAATATTATCTAAAACCTGTCCAATTCTTATTGGTTGATGTTATTTAGAATATTAGTCATCTTATCTTCGACCTCAGTGATTTTTGGACCATTATAAACCGAATATAATTATATTATAAAGTAATACTTTCACTCTTTCCTAAAGAGCCCCTCCTCTCCCTTATAAAAGGAGTCCACTTCTACTCATTCCTCACACCTCTCAAGCCACTTGGCTCGTCCAAACTCTGCCCAACTAAGCTCCCCACATCCCTCTCCTCCTCCTTGAAGCTTCCCCTTAGGCAGAAAGCAATTCAATAAGTACTTTGGTTCCAACCAAAGTGAGTTACCTAAATTAAAGGTAACGATTTCTCTTAAATTATTTTCATTTATTTTGCTTCTTCAACCCCCAAAATCTTTTTATTTCCTTTCTTTTGTAACAACACCAGTATCCTAAATATACTAGGATGTTGTTATAAGAAGGATTCAAACTACACATACACACAACTCCATCTAATGGATGATGAACATAATGTTTCTGTGGATGGCAAACTAAAGCCTCACGAAACGATGATTGTTCAAATACATCTTACCGCCTCTCATGGTGGCTATTATGATGGCACTGTAATTAAATATGATATTAGTGATATATATTTTATATATAAGCTTATGTAATTCCATTTTATTTCATACCATTATTCGTTTCATGTTGTATATACATACGATAATTTCATTTGAGGAAGTGCGGACTACCGCCCCCTTAAAATGATATGACTCGTTCATACCACACATGGAACGTATAAAGGATGGTGTTAATGAACTTAAGTAACATATATAAAATATTATATTATACTGGAATAGTAATATACCTATGTATAATTTGGATTTGATTCTTTTAAAATAATAATTAAATGGAAGTAGTGTTCGTGCGTACGTACGGACTACCGTCTCCACGAACGCGATGAGATTCATTCTCCATCGTATCCATTCAAGTATAATTATCATTTAATGATTTAAAAATTATGTTTAAGGACATGATATCATTCTGGATATGAATAATATACAACAAACATGACTTATGTAACAAAACATATAAAGAAAATGAGTAAGTTAACACCCGAAACGGCGATAATACTAAGATATTATTATCAAATCAATATTAAAAGATCATATATGATATCATATTAATGTATATGATTCTTGTATAATTTAGTAACAATTATTTCACTATTATACAGGAGGGTAACCTACCCCAACCAAGGAAAAGTACAAGGTAAGGGTTATTTCACAATCTCTTCATTATCCGAGGTTGTTTATACGTAATAATCTACTGGGATTTCTTTATCATCCACATCCATGTTTCTTCGAAATGTATTTCAAAACATATTTATTATTTACAAGAATATGGGTTAAATTCATTTATACCCTTGTTTGACTTTTTGTAAGAGGTTTATAAAGGAATCTTTCCGTCGTTTTCAAAACAAGGTCATTTTTGACCTTTTCGACAGAATTAAGATAAGAATGTTTTTTTACTTATACGGCGGGTGCGGTTATTTTCCGCCGTTATAAAATCGTCAAAGCTTTCCTTACAAGCTTACAAGAATATTTTCAAGAAAATGTTTTATTTTATATGTCTCTTAAATTATTTCAAAAATAGAAAGAGATATTTCTCTAAAAAGTGTTTTGATTTCATCTATGTCAACATCCTTTAATGGATTTTACGCTTATTTGAAGTTGATTTATTATAATACAAAACTTCTATATTGTATTGAAGGTTTTGTGATATGTTTGACTGTGGATGTGCTATTTTATACCATTCATAGTTTATGGTGAAACTATTGACATTTCGTATGCTAGTTTTAATCCGAATGTTTATGTTATATTTCAAACTTTTCTTCAGATTAATGTGCTAAACAAGTATGTTACGGGTTGGGGACCGGTAAAAGTAAGCCCTCCAGGTTGGGGACTGGTAAAAGTAAGCCCTCCAGGTTGGGGACTGGTTAAATTAAGCCCTCCAGGTTAGGGACTGGTAAAATTATGCCCTCCGGGTTGGTTTCCGGTTATTAGAGGCACTCCGGGTTGGTGTCCGGTTATTAGAGGCACTCTGTGTTGGTGTCCGGTTATTAGAGGCACTCCGGGTTGGGTTCCGGTTAGAAGTAACCCCTAGGTCTTGGGATGAGGCCTAGACAAAGAAATTAACGTTTAGCATTATGCATTCCAACATTATGAAAGTGGTTATTGATATTTAATGTGAATATTCAATTAGTAGAATATCCATGTGAATAAGTAAATGGCATTATTTCATTTTACTTTTGCCATACTATGTTGAAGTTAAATTTTAAAAGGCTTTTGTTTTAGTAATTCATTGCCTTAAATGTTTATGCTTATTTTGAATGTTCCGCTATATTGTTATCCTTACTGGGCATTTGAGCTCACCCCTTTTCTATGTTTTATTTTTCCCAGGTAGTGAAGAATTAAATTATGAATGACTTGCAGGGATATTATGAGGGGTTAATAGTGTGGATATGAAGACTTTGTTGTAGTAGTAGTTTGTCACTTTGAAATGTAATGTAAAACTTTAGGATTATATCTAGTGTTTCCAAGGCTACTAAACCAATCGATCTTTCGGGATTTGATCTTTCTTGTGATCATGCCAATGTTATGTAATAATGCACCGACTCTGGGTAGATGGGGTCGGGGCGTTACACTATTATTCGTTAATACCTTAATCCATTAATATGTAGTTTGTAATCACTTCATCATCAATGAAAAAACCATTACTTTTACAACCTTTATTATATTCTTCTTGAGATTTCAAACTTGAAATAAATTTTAATAACTCATATAATTTCTACAATTATTACATTAAACAATTGATGATTCCATAGAGAAACCATTATTGTCACCCATTACATTAACTAAACTATTAATTATTACTCAAAATTCACTTACCCTATTTCCTTATTATACACACATAAAATTCTTATGATTTCATTGAGAAATTCCAAAGAATGATTCTTCCCACATTCCCAACATATAAGGAACTGAATTTTATTCACTTCATGGTACCCACCACATGAACTCAAAATGAACTCTATCCTTCTTTTCTTTTATGATTCTAATATTTTGGTAAGGTGTAATTCATAAATTATATATCATGATAATTGATTAGGAATAATCATAATATCCCTAAGTATATTTATCATCACATTTGGTCTCTTATAAACATGATATCTATCACATTCAATGTTAATAATGTTCCTTCTAGTTACCACTATTGAATGAAAACAAAAAATTTAGTGAGATAAAAAACATTTACAATAGAAAACTATATAATCATGAAAGATCATGGATAAGAATTATGAACCATGAAGTCTTTTTGTCAATATATGACACATATGTTTAACCTTGGACATTTATAGTCATCATATAGTTATGTCATTAATGATTTTTTGTAAAGTGATTATGAATTTTAAAATAATATCCCCAAATATTATCAATCCAAGTGTGCATCAAATACTGTTGTCGTGCACCAAGTGACAATTGATTCCATCTCAATGGGACCTATTTTGAGTTATTACCCTTATGTACAACTATACTAGAGGTACATCCTCTAGTAGTAAACCCACATGGATTTAATTACATTAGAACCACTTTCTCTATCATTCCCAAATATTTCATGATATTTTTCTATACTTATAATTATCAATTTAATTATCCTTAGAGATATCCCTAGACAAATCCCTAGATATATCATTAGTCATATCCCTAGGGATCTCAATAATTTTTTATCATCGTAGTTTTCAAAGTCTAAATAACCATTAATTTGATACCAACTAATGTGAACCAAGATTTAAATATTAAAATATTAAAAAATTTATATGAATATTCAATACACATCATTAAAACTCTCGCAAGGACCATAGAGTTTTATCGTTTATAGATACTATATACACAATATTCTTATTTGTTGAATTATCTTCAATATTTTCCATATATATATTTCCATATTTTATTATTCTTATAAATACCCTACTTAAAACCTTTATTCAAAACTAGGGTAAATGAAATATAAGAAACGGTTAGATCAGATGCTCAGTAATGGTAAAAAAGGGATATATAAATTATTACATAAGAATAATATTAGAATAATTATATTAATACATGATAATAAAATTTAAAAACCCTATATATCATAGATTAATAACATGAGTCATGGAATAAATCATAGCATCAATTAAAACATGAATCATAAAGGAATCAAATAACATGAGCCACAGAATCATAACATTGGAATGATACATAACATTTGTTAGATTTGGTCTCCTAGAACCATTTGTTTTTACTTTTATTACATGGATATTTTATGTATTTAAATAATAAAAATCATATTACTTATTGTTCATTTTTTTCCTTAATATGATGTAATAATGACCTTGAGTATTTGTTGCATTAATAAGGCCGTGGAAGTTCAACATAATAATAAAGACATTGAAATGCTATGACAATATTCTTATATATAGTTATATAGTTAGATGACATGCTATGATGGGAAACATAGTATATTTACCATAAAGTGTGAGTACTCATAATCAAATTGGACTTCCTCTCATGAAGTTCACACTAGGTAACCTCCAAGAATAGAGATTATGAGAATAGACCCGCTAGTATAAATTTTTCATGTTTTGGTGTCATTGGATATTCCTATCTAAGAGCATGATTAATAGTCCATTGACTTTGGGATTATCATTAATATGTGTCATGACTCACACACTTTTATTTACTGGTGAAAATAGTCCCTCTATATGTTTGCAAGAAGTAGGGTGCATTGGGTGCATCACAAGTGACATGTTATTAATGGTTAAGTTGAGTAAGGATTAATCACTTCAATTTATGGAATTATATATCTTGTCCCTTTGATTGAAATTGAAACCTCGCACAAAATTCCATGGCCATGGTGTAATGACAAGTTTATTTGATTTATTATATGAACGACATGTGTATCACAATTTTTGATGGAACTATCATGAAATACCCTTTATAAAATATTGAGATAAATGGATTATATTACACAGTGAGTGTTCATATGAGGGTGTAATTATTGTGCCTTTAAGTTAATTCGATTGGGTTCCTTGACCCATTTTTATACATTACTCTTGGACTTTAGGCAAGGTTGCCTAATTCCAATGAGAAAGAATCCATTAGTGTCACACATTAAGTTCTTTTGGTGGTCTCGGCTAAATTATATTTTAATTTAAATCATATAATAACTATTAATCTCAATACATTGGTATAACTTTATGAAAGTTAAAATTATTTCATAAATTAAATAAATATTCAATCCTTGGATTGTGGGAAAAATATTTTTATTTATTCTATTGAACATTTCATAAATATTTATTTACAATTTTATAAATAAAATATATATTTAAGAGAATTAATTATTTAATTATTTATTCAGGTGTTCAATAAATGGAAGTGGAGTTTGAGTTGACCAACGCATGTCCGGTAGTAAAATAATTATTTGCAAGATGGTAAATAATTATTTAACAATTTGGAACATACTAAAATAATAATAACATTTCTATTATTTTGTGACGGTGAATTTTATTTATAAATATTTTTTGCACAAGTTGGGGCACCATAATTAATGATGCAATATTATTATTAAAATCATGGGTTTTCTCAAAGGTTATGAATGTATTTAATTATTATTATGCAGTTAAATGTTGTAATATAAGCCCGATGTTGATAAATATAGACATACTTCTATTGTTTCATGTAGCTAACTACACGCTTGATGAATTGATAATTATTTAGCTAAATGTTTTCTCTCTGGAATCCTATTCCTTCCCCTCATAAGAATGAGAGATGTTCATCATGACGGAAGAATAATCAATCAAGAATGACCAGCACAAGACACTCGCTTCGCCAGACTAGAACCTGGAGAATGAATGGTGTCAATTGGAGGCCATTGTGGCACGTGTGGATCTCCACTAGAGGGATTCTATTTGGTTCCCCACAAGAACAACGAGACAATCTGGAAGGGTAATTCCGGATGATCAACATCATCAACAGATAGTGTACCGAGGATCCATGTATTCTATACCTTATGAAATTAAATAAATTAATTATAAACATGTTGTAAAACATCCCATCTAAAGCATTTGGGTACCTTCCATCTTTATCTAAATCTTTGATTCTATTCTATAAAGTCTATCATTCATCTTCGTATTGATCCAAAAATAATACTTGATCATGGTACAAATTAAATTTGGGTGGTAGCCCAACCATGCTTTCACTGCACCCATAACCTACAAGTGGTATCAGATTGGTTACATTATATTTTATAATTATTTAAATAATTTATTGATGATTTACGATTTAATAATTTAGCCTTTCAATTCATGGTTAATTTTTCTTGTAGTTAGGATTTCTTGATTTATTCTCCCTCGTTTTGTTTCTTGTAGATTTAACAGAAAAAATGATGTTTTAATTAAAATTAAAACAGAGAACTCATCAAGTGGCACTGATGATCCTTCCTAGGTGACACAAAATATAATCCATGTGCTTGTACTTACACACCATGTTATCTTCCATAGACGCTATGTAATCCAGACTACACATCGTGTAGTCATGTTAAGCGCATCAGGAGTAATTAAAAAATTACTCAAGCCGTGTGCATTTATTACACGCAGGTGTAGTTAATTATACACCATGTTTTGACCGAGAGAGATAATCACACATTTACTGGATTACAGGATATGTTTCCCACTACAAACTGTGTGTAGTCCCTTCATGTCATGGGGCCAAACCATGTATACCATACATGGGTAAGATGACTGGTAAACATGTAACGCAGAGAAAAAATGGCATGTATCCCACTGTACACGTTTTGTACTCTAAAATTTCTGAATTACACTTCACACACTGAGTCCCTAGGTGTGTACTTTGGGACAGAGAGTGAAGGTAGTACATGTAGTGTAGTCAGAACTAAACACCATGTACTTTAACAGATTACACAAAGTTAAAAAATTAATGTCTATGTAATGGTTAGAACTGCTTATAATGTATAAATCATACTATATGTTGTTACTCTATGCCTTAAAACATCATGTATTCCATATGTTAGAAGAGTAAAATTGTATACGAATACAATATATGTATTTTAGATTCAAACGGGTATTCACCGGCTTACCTTCAAGGTGCATTAATGTACAATGATGATAATCTCAAGGAAGTTAAGAAAAGGATTAATATAAAAGGATTGATTAATTAAAGATAATAATTAATTGATTCATGCACAATTTATCTTAATAATAAAGATTAATGAATTGAATATTAATTTTATTAAATTCATAACTCATTGCATGTATGTGGGTGATCATGAGCTAAACCAATACCTTTGTATGTGATTGGTTTCATTTTAAATTATTAATTGAAATTAATTGTTTTCTTGTGATCCATATCTCCCCAAAAATATGTAGGATCTACATTCCCATGGTTTCTTTTATGCAAACCCCCTTTTACCCCTCACTTGTGTGTGAGTTAAAAAAACAAATATAATGGATGGAACACCCATGCTAGTGGAGGTGGTTCAAGCTGGAGCTGAGAAGAAACCAATCCCAGGAGACATATAAGTGGATAGGTGAAACTATGTAAACAGAAACCCAAAAGGATCAAGGTGTTTCTCCCCTAGGTCAGGTTAGTTTATCAACTATTATATAAACTAACCATTAGAAATGCACATTACCATACCCTTTATTTACTTTCTATCGGTTGCATGGTTTTTCATTATGGATGTGTTTTTTGAGAAAACCAAATTAATGAACTGACAAGAAAGAAATATGGAAGTAAAATAAACTAGGCTTATGCATAAATATTATCAATACATGGTTAAACAATTAAGTAAGATACACTTAATATTAAAAATAATCTGATAAAGATAATAATCAATTTATGCATAAGAGATAAAAATCCCTCTATAAAATATTAAGTTAGATTAATACTTTCATTGACTGATTAAGGGAATGGCTTGATAAAACTATGTGTTTGACCAACCCTTGTTGGGACACATAATTTTATACAGGAAGACCTTATGAAAATTTTCAATTTGACTTAACCATATTACATCAAAATAAGTAGCCCTTTCTACACATGCTGTAATATTGAAGTCAAGTGTTGAAGAAATCCAAGTCAGGATTTCAATATTGGGGAGTCCAATCAAAATATCAAGGAGCTGTAAGCCAGCAGTTGGAAAATACATGCCTACTTAAATACCTTCAAATAGCATGACCAACCCTTTTTGGAGGTATGTGAATGGGAATTTGTATCCTTTCAAATAGAATGTTATGAAACTGGACATTTCGAGTTCAATAGTGAGGTCCATTGGGACTTCATAAAATTGTGGAAGACATAATAAAATTAAGTTATTATTTCTTATAAAATGTATCTAAGAAACCGCTAATGGTCTTATTGTTTAATTTTAGAATAAAATTGAAAATATATCAAACCAAACCATCCCTAAGATCAATTATGGATAATGAGAACATCCACAACGGTAGTAACATCCAGGAATGGTTTAGAAACCTTCAGGTTATTCAAATCCTTGAATGGAAGTCTTACTTTATAGAGTCATCATTACTTGATCCGCCTTCCCAAGAGGTGAGCGACGAAGAGTTCTTGGTCTAAGAGAAACATATGAATGATGTTGTCTATGTTCAATATTTGATGATATCATCATAGTCTAGTGTGCTCATGAATTCTCACTAAAACATGGAGGCTTATAGCATTATTGAGAACCTCTATGGTCTTTACCAGGGGAGAGAAAGAAAAGAACAGTTTGAGATATCCAAGTAACTCCTTCAGAGTAATCGTAGAGGGGGTGCCCTAGCTTGGACTCCCGTAGTCAAGCTCATTGGCTATGTTGAGCACATGTAAGTTCTAGGGTTTACTTCCTCGAATAACTAGGTAATGAACTCATTATTACATCACTCCATCATATCTTCTATAAATATTTTGTTAATTTTTATCTGAAAAACATTGAGAAGTCTATATCTAGTCATTTTATCTTCTTTTTCCAAGTGGACGAATATTGGAAGCGTGAACATTCTTATATACTTATGGTGCATAATAGGATGGGGAAGGCGCAGAGAATTAAGCCCAAATATTCTTCATTCCCTTCCAAGAAAAGGAATATCAAAGGGGACCCAAGGGAAAATGAATCTATTTGTTTCACATGTAGCCATAAGGTCCAGTGGAATAAGAACTCCACCCATCCTAAGAAGAATGGGGAGATTCATGTGAATTTGTTATAAAATGTAATCTATCCATTTCTATAAATTGGGTATTAGATACAAATTTTGGTACTCACATGTGCATCTAAATACATGAACCAAGGAAATTAAAGAATATTGTCCAAGGGGAGGTAGATCTACGAGTAGACAACAAAGCTAGACTTGTTGTTGTTACTGTTGGGTATTGCCACCTCACATTTCTAAGTGGGATGATATTGGTATTAAAGTGTTGTTATTATGTGTAGTTTGTTACTAAAAACATTATTTATGTATCAATATTATATACATAAGGATTTGTATTTGAGTGTGGAAATGAATGTTTCTTATTTTACAATGATATAATTTCTTTTGGTAGGGAACATTTATTCTACAGTCTTTACATGTTGGATTACATAAACCAAGTAATGGAAATTGATAACAAAGATATATCTCATCACTCATTCCACACCAAACATTTCCATCACCAGCTAGGTTAGGTAAATGAGAAATTGTTGAAAAAGTTACATAAAGATGGATATTTAGACTCTTTGGAACTAATACCACTTGGCAAATGTTGTGCATGTTTACAAAGAAAAATGACCAAAGACCCATTTAGTGGGAAAGGTTAAAGGGGTAAAGAGATTCTTGAATTGGTTCGTACTAATGTGTATGGACTATTTTCAGTTGAAATAATTGGAGTGTACTCATACTTCATAACCTTTATTGATGATTTTAGTTGATATGGATATATCTGCATAATTATATATAAGTCATATTTTTTTGATAAGTTCAAAGAATATAAGAATTAATTTGATAACCATCTTGGTAATATGATAAAGAAACTCTGCTCATACTGAGGTGGAGAATATCTTAATCAAGACCTCATTAATTAATTACTAGAGTTTGTGATCCTATCCCAACACACTCCTCCATAAAATCCCTAGTGGAATGGTGTGAGATAAAGGAGGAACCACACATTGTTGGACATTGTGAGATCAATGAGGAGTCATGAAAGTATTCAATTATCTTTTTCTAGATATGAGTTACAAACAGTAGTGCACATACTAAAACAAGTACCAAGAAATCAATAAATGGTATTCTATATGAGTTCTGGAGTGTGAAGAAAGATGTGTTATCGAATTTACATGTGTGGGGATGTGAAAAGAATGTTAAGGCCTCTTCAGGTTAAAAACATTCACCCTAAGGAGAAAAGTGTACATTTATCGGATACCCAAAGGAAACAAGGGGATATTACCTATACAACCCCTCATATAAAAATCTAAAGTGGAAAGACACACCATGTTCCTTGAAAGGGATCACATCTCTAAATGATATAGTGGGACTGAGATAGAATTCGATGAAGTCAAGGCTCAAGGTACAGAAGAGTTTTTATAAGAATAGTTTCCACAAATCCTCGTGGAAGAAAGAACTATTCCAGAGACACAATAACTATGTAGGAGTAAAAAATAAGTTATAGAACCAGAACAGTATGGTTTTCTAGTTACCAAGGATAGTGACTCATTATTAACTGATAATAATGATCCTCTAACCTACAGGGAAGAAGTAAGTGGAATAGACATTTCCAAGTGTCAAGAATCCATGAATTATGAAATGGATTCTATGTAACAAAATAAAGTCAAGATTTTGGTAAATCCTCCATTTGATGTAAGTCATGTCAGTTGAAAATGGGTATTCAAGACGAAACAGGGCATGGATGGACAAGTCAGTACCTATAAGGCATGACTGGTTTCAAAAGGATTCAAACATCATCAAGGCACTGACTACAATGAAACCTTTTCACCAATTTCAATGATGAAATTCCTCAAATTTCAATTTCAAATTGCTTCTTACCACAATAATCAAATGTAATAATTGGATTTCAAAATATCCTTCCTTAACGAGAAACTTTCGGAATATGTCTAAATGACACAACCTGAATGGATTATGACTCCAAAGGATGCCAATAGGATATACATGTTTCAGAATTCCATTTATAGATTAAGGAAATCATCCATTTCATGGAAAATCCATTTTGATGAATCCATAATAAAAATTATCTTTATTAATAATGAATTTGATATTTATTTCTATAAATGTTTTAGTGGGAGTGTAGTAGTTTTCCTAATAGTATATGTTGATGACATATTACTTCTTGGAAAGAAGATACCAGTATTACTGTTTTTTAAGGAATAGTTGAATAAATTCTTCTCAATGGAGGACTTGGGTGAGGAAACATATATTCATGGGATCAACATCCATTGTAATATATCCAAGAGATTGTTGAGCCAATTTCATGTTACATAAATTGATAAGATATTGAAGAGATTCATCGTGGAACAATCCAAGAGGGGATTGTTTCCAGCGTCACATGGCATTCATATTTCCAAGAAAATGTGTCCATAGACAAATGAGGGAATAATGATAATTTAAATGACTTCATACGCATCTGTGATTGGGTTAGTCATATATTCCATGCTATATACTAGTCTGGATGTCAGCTACACATTGAGTAAAGTAGGAATACATCAAGATGACCTAGGTGACTGCTATTGGATAGCATTCAAGACTATCTTAAAGTATCAGAGGAGTAATAATGATTTGTTCTAGGATTATGGAGTATATAATGAACTATTCATCAAAGGATTTCCATATTCTGGTTTCTAGATTGATCTGGATGACAAGAATTCACAAATGGGATACATATTCACATTAAATGGAGGTGTTGTGAGCTGTAATATCTCAATTTTAGTGTGTGTTCATAGATTCAATTGTGGAGTCTGAGTATATCGTAGAGTCTAAGGTAGCTAAAGAAGTAGTTTGGATGTGTAGCTTTGTCCAGGATTTGGATGTTTTACCTAGAAGTAAAGATCCCATCACACTTGACTATGATAATTCTGCATTTGTGGCTCTTGCAAAAGAGCCAAGGTCACACCAGTGGATGAAGAACATACTTCACATGTATCATCTCTTGAGGTATTTTTCTCTGACAGGTGAAGTTGTAGTGAACAGTATTTACATGGACTAAAACATGGTGATCCCCTTGACTAAATCTTTGACTCAGTAGAAACATGATCATTATGTGAAGTCTAGCAGACTGAAAGTCATGGTCATTTTTATCTAGTCCAAGTAGAAGTTTGTTATAATTGGGGTCCTAGATACAATTTTTTTTACTTTAATTACATTGATATTTAATTTATTTTAATATTTAATGTCTTATTAAATATTGTTCTTTATTCTGTAAGAATATGATGTAATAATGTCTTGGAGTATTTGTTTCATTACTAAGGTTATGGTAGTTCCCCTCTATGATGAGAACCTTGAAATGCTATAATAATATTATTAAATTTAATTCTATAGTTGTTTGACATAATATGATGGGACACATAGTATACATACCATAATAAGCGAGTACTTGTAAGTAGATGAGACATCCTATCATGATGTTTTCACTTGGTAATCTCCAAAATGGGAGATTATGAGAACATAACCATTAGTATAAATTCTTCATTTTTTGCTGTCATCAGATATTCCTATCTGCGAGCATGTTTAATGGTCCTTAGAATTTAAAATTATCATTAATAAGTGTCATGGTTCATGCACTTTGATTTACTGACAAAAACTCTCATTCCATATGTTAATGGGAAGTAGGGCACATAGGGTGCATCACAAATGACATATAATTAATTGATAATTCGAGGAGGGATTTATCCCTTCCATTTATGGAAGTTTATATATCAAACCTTTTATTGAAATATATAAATTTTGAGAAATTCAATGTACATGGTGTAATGATGAGTTTATTTCACTTAGTCAATGAATGAAATATCAATAACAAAGGTTGACAACATGATCTTCAAACCCGCTTAATGAGATATTCAGATACAGGGATTTTATTACATAGTGAGGGTTATTATGTGGATGTTGTTTTTGTGAATTTATGTTCATTCTCTTGGGTGCCTTGAACCGTTTCTAGATAGTACTCTAGGACTTTAGGCAAGATATCATAACACCAATGAGACAAAATCCTATAAGGTCGCACACTATGTGTTTTTTGTGGTCTTGGTAAAATTATATTTGAATTTAATCAATGTAATAAATATAATTTTCAAGAAAGTGGAATAATTCTATTCAAGATAAAATTATTTCATAAATTAAATAAATATTTATTCACTGGATTTTGGGTGAAATATATTATTTTATTTTTTTGAACATTTAATAAAAATTTATTTTCTAGTTTGTAAATAAAATATTTATTTAAAAGAATAAATTATTTATTTATTTATCAGGCTGTTCAATAAATGGAATTGGAGTTAGAGTGGGCCACGGAAAGACTAGTAGTAAAATAGTTATTTGAAATATGGTAAATAATTATTTATCTAGTGGTCACAAGTTAATATAATTATAATGCTACTATTATTTTGTGACGTGGAATTTCATTTTCAACTCTATTTTGCGCAAGTTGGCACACCATAAATAATGATGCTGTATTATTATTAAAATCATGGGTTATCCATAAGGTTATGAATGTATTTAATTGTTTTTATGCAATTAAATATTGTAATTGAAAGCTCATGTCGATAAATAGAGATGTACGTCTATTGTTTCATGTACTGAACTACACGCCTGGTGAATTGAAAATTGTTGAGCTAAATTATTTCTCTCTCAAATCCTTTTCTCGCCCCACTAATGAATGGGATACGTTATTCAAGACCAAAGAACAAGAAATAATGTATGACCAACACAAGACACTCAATTTTCTAGGCTAGCACCCGGAGAACGAGTGGTGTCGATCAGAGGCCATCGAAGCATGTATAGATCACCGTTTGAGGGATTCTGTTTTGGATCCTTGTAGGCACAATGACACAATACAGATGGGTCATTCCGGATGATCAACATCATAAACATAGAAAGTAATAGAGAGCCAAGTATTCTTTTATTTATGAAGATAATTAAATTAATTATAAACATGATGTGTAAGATCATACCTAAAGGTTTCGGGTCTCTTCCTTATTTATCTAAATATTTGATTCTATTACATGGAGATCGGCATTCATCGTAGTATTGACCCTATAATAATAATTGATCTTGGTAAAAATTAATGTTGGGTGTCAGCCCAACCGTGCTTCCGCTGCACCCGGAACCTACAAACTGGTGTCATACACATAATATTATAAAATCATTTCTCTAGTATTCACGTATCTATTAAAAACTATTTTAGTTGAATGGGATAACTCCCAAAACTATAATAGTAGTCAAGGTTCACTAACAATACTATCATAGTAGAAAAAATACCTTACTAAATTAGGTTCTCTTCCCATTCTATTCTAGATTATCTCATTATATATCAGTCTTTACACAATTTGTTGTATGTATATATAGTTTCCAAACATCACATAATGGAAATCAGATATATGTCTTCCATAAGATCATAAAACATTCATCATATCATAACCCCCAAAAATAAATGGGTTTCATAAACATTAATCATATAATAACCTATAGAAAATAAACAGGCATTATATTTATTATTTCATATCACGACCCATGTAAATTTTATATGGTTTCATAAGAATCATTTCATCAATAACATAAACCTTTGGGAGAAAAATAAGGATGGTATCATTGTATCATATCCCCCATTAAGGCTTAATTGATGTCATAGTATGTCATATTATATATAAAATGATTTTGAAATATCAATTTAAATATTTCATGGAGAAAATAGCTTTTCAACTATCAAAATCACATTCTAAAACATAAAACATTTTCAAAATAACATTCTCTTAAAATAAACTTGGAAACATACAAAGGAATATTTACAGATCTTTTAAAAAATATCTCAAGAAAAATATCATTTCCACATTGAAAATTTCATTTCATAAAGATAAAACTTAATAAATTTTTTTTAAATAATTATCATTGAGACAAACCTATAAATCTTACAAGGGAGGGTTTAAAACATCATGTGTTCATGATGGCAGGAAATTTTATTTATTTTGTATTTGTTAAGTCAAAAATTTCTTCCACAATTTTAATGAAATCCAAATGGGATTTTTTTAAATGACATAAAGATTCAATTAAAAATGTTATATAATTTTTAAAAAAATCTTTCAAAACTAATATGATAATTGAAATAACATTATTTATAATATTTTCATTAGAAAAAATTGACATGGAAGAAAAATTATTTTCAACCAAAGAGGGAAATAAAGTAGAATTTTATTAAAAATATATTTTGAAATCTTTAGAATTTAAAGATATAATAATTAAAGTAACATATTTATTTTCATGAAATAACCATATGATAATAAATTTTTTTGTTTCTAAAGAGATAGGATATATGATTACATAATCAAAAGATTGATTATAAACAATCTTGGAAAAAAATGGGATTATAACCTAAAACATTTACCTCATTGGTATATTTTGAATCTTAAACCCTATAATTGAAAGATAGTTATATATATATCCCATAATTTCATGAGAATAATCATAAAATACATTCATGGTAAATATATTAACCATAAAAAATAAATGAGTAGGAATATTTTTTTTAAAATGGAAATAAAAGTGAGACAAAAATATATTACCTTTAGTATTTACTTATTTTGTAAATATTAAAACCACCATTTTAATAAATATAGGTTTATTATAAATATATTAAATATTTATCCATATATAAATCACAAAATATATGATTTTCATATGATGTTTTATTACCCGTTTAATAAATATTCCTTTTTAAAATCATATTTCAAGTAATAACTACATTGTTTTCCATGTCTTTTTTGATTTTGTATTTTCATTCTTTTTAATTATATCATTTTACCAAAATATTCAAATTATTAAACATGATATAAATAAAATATATATATTTATTTTATATTTATTTAGGTTAATACATTAAATTTAGAGACATAAAATGAAATACACAATTCATGGAGATGGTAGGTCGTATAGACGCATAAACGTTGTTTCTATTATCTAAATAGATGAATGAATATAAATTTAAATAATATATTTCTCTAATTGAATCATTATTATTATATATATATATATATTATTTTCAATAATCCTATCCATATTACTTTTTATATGAATATTATGAAAAAAAATCACATCACTTATCGAGGCAGTAGTCCGTTGTACACACGAGCATCATTATTGTATTTCTAAAAATGAAAAATAAGAAGGTCTATGTGTTATTATAATCCCATAAGTATAATTCTTTCATAAATATCATATATATATATATATATATATATGTTAAATAAATTATTATATCTAATTGTAATATGTGGTGGTGGAAAATGAATTACATTAGTTCGTGATGCGGTAGTTTGTTGAACACATGATCGACAGTTTTGTTTTCCATTTGATGGATGATGATATAAATATTGTTTATCAAATAAAAATAATAAAATATTACTATATGGTGTGTCCTCTATTTATTTTATCATAGTTAATATTACATGAAATAAGGTGGTAATAGAATAATTAAAATGAACGATTTTAGGGAATATAATTACCTTCTCTAAGAAAAACTACATTAGGATCTTCTATTAAGTACCCTAGGGTTTGTTATTTGTAACGAGAAAAACTCTAGAACATGGATAAGTATTTTGGGTGAGGTAATTTATAGGTTTTATTTGATCCAAATTTTATACGAGTTTTTAATATGTATGGGGAGAAGGTGGTCTTTTATAATTGAGGAGTAGAATTTTTCTAAATACAAAAAATTATTCATTAAAGGGAACTCACTCCCATCCCAAGTGCCTCCAAAATTTATTATTAAAGGATTATAGGGATTATATAGTTGGTCCGAACCTCCCCCACACCAAAAAACAAAATTTTTTGATCATTTGATCCTTAATATCTATGTTTACTATCTTTTTCATTTTAGTTTTCATAGAGTTCACTATCCTTTTATATTGGTAATTTTTAATTTAAGAATAGAAATAAAATGATAATTATTAGATAATTTTTACCCACTATCTATAATTATTAAATCCAATTTATAAAATATAAAACTATATGTGTTTAAAACTTATTTTAACACATGCACATGAAACATGAAAAACCTATTTTTACCCATTACCATTGTATTGATTTCCCTACTATTCAAGGGGTAAACATAATTAATATAAAATTACCATTAGTCAATGAATAGAATATGGTTGATATTTTTAAACATACATAAATTAATTTTAAGAGATAGTAATTTTAGTAATTTTAAATCATTTAATAAAATATTTCTTATTATAAAACAACATTAATGTCAATTTTGACACTATTCATTTAATTTGACATTAAAAACATAAACACAAAGGTGTAATTAGATTATATAATTTTAAAAAATTTATATCATGCTATGTGTATCTAAAAAATTAATTTCATTTAATAATTCATTCAATTTACATTACTTTTATCATTTTAAGTATCATATATTTTATTTTTAAATTAATTAAATAATTACTCTGTTGGTTATTTTTAAGAATATAGAGTAATAATGAAATTACTAAAATTTATAAATAAATTAACTGCATGAAATTAATTTTATTATGAAAAAATTTACCAACAATATTAATTTACATTTTACTTTTATCCCTATGTGAACACATAATTGAAATTTAAAAACAAGTTGGTGACATTTTTCTATTTTTTCTTTACATAAATTATTATATTGGTCACATTCAATGAAAATTGACATCAAATCACATAGAATATAATTTAATTTATTAAGGGTATAAATATATCCCTAAATTAATACTTTCAAAAGTTTTTAGGCCATTTTAACCCTTATCCTTTTAGTTTCACCACTCTAGTAAACCGGTTTTAACCATAACTTATGTAATTCATTTTTATAGTTTTTACTATTCATTTTGACAAAAAATTATGTAAACCTTATTATATAATTATATTTATTCTTATTAAAAATATCTAATAATTTTTTCTCTATTCCACTCAAATACTTAGAAAATATTAATTTTCAATTAATCCCACTGAGACGATTAAAAAAGAGTTTTCGAAAGAGAGAATTGTCATAAGTACAAAATATTCTCATAAGAAATCAATGGGATATTGATTCAAATTATATATTTTTTAGAAATAATTATATGATTTAAATAAATAAAATTTTAAAATATTTTTACATAACAGGTAACTTTGTGAATTTATCAATCAGAAAGAACGTTTTTAATAAAAATAAGTATTATTTATTATTCACCAAAAATTATTCATTTCAGAAAATTATAAAAAATTCACTCAAATATAAATTTGATGTTTATTTTTCAAAAATGAATTTTATTTTTTAAATTAATTTTTATAAAATTTTAAAAATTTAGTTATATTTTTTTCCAAAATGTAATAAATTTTTGTTCAGAAAATAGTATTTTAGAAACATATAAATGCTTTAATAAAAATTACGTAAATTTTATATCAATATTTTTTATTTATATATAATCATTCAACATAATATTGAAAAAGTTTTTATTAATACTCATACCACCAATTATAGCGGTAAGGTTATAATAGTCTTGTTTAAATAAAAGTAAATTTGGGTCTGTTGAAACTAAATATTTCATGGAACACAATCTATTAAATAAAATAATTTTTTTAATTAAAATATTTTTTAAAATGTCTGGGTGTTTTATTTTAACCCCTATAAATAATATACATGCTCATAATTTTAAATTTTCTTTTTACAAAACCAGCATCATAAAAGGGTTCATAAAACATCCTCTTAAGAAGAATGTTAAAGAGGAATATGAAGGTCAAATAAAATGACACATAACTAGTTTTCCAAATATTAAGACATTATTAGAAAGTGAATATATAGAAATGTAATAAAATTTATTTCCATACATAATTGATCAAAATAATGTAAATGAACATGATAATGTTTTCATCCAAAAAACCACAAACAAAAGATGTGGGAAAAAGATTCTTAATTAATCATGAATTATGGTAATAGGAAAACATTTTTTTATCAAGATACTTTTCTAAAGTTGATAGAATTTTTAATATCAATATATAAAACCTGGGAAAATAAAATGACCTAATTTATTTCCATTTTCTAAGAATAATCTGATCAATTTTTTCTACTATTGATTGTAACTTCATCACTTATTCCAAGAAATGAAAATTGAAGATTTATTTTTCATGCATGAAGAACTAAAATTTAGTTTTAATGGATTTATAATTTATAAAATAATGATAGGTCAATAATTATATCTCTAGTTGTGAACAAAAATAATACATTTAGAACAAGTTATCCATTATGGATATATCTTTATATCATGAAATAATAAATTAATCTCTAAAACCTTATCCAAATTTAAACAAAAACCATTTCATAAATTTTTAACATTAAGACCAATCCAAAAAATAAAAAATATATAAATAAAAACACTAACATTTCAAAAATAAAATTACTATTAATCCAATAAATATAATAAATTAAAACTTAATTTTCAAATACAAAACATGTGAATACTTTCATAATGTACTCACTTGAAACATGGTAATAACCTCAATTGCCAAAAAAATGAAAAAACACGTTATTTTATATTCCTTAAATAGAACATAGATTATTTGATATATTCAAAAAATACTATAATTCCATAAACTCCATCAATTAAAATATAAAAAATATTTTCATAAAATCATTAATAAATTACATGTCAAACAATAAAATCCAATTTTATTTATCCATATCAATCTGATATTTACCCTCACATCATTATCTCAACATCAGGAACATATTAAGGTATATCTTTCCCTTAATCATTTTTTTCTATAAAATATCTCCAAACCATTAAATATATAGTCATGTTAATCAGTAAAATTCGTAATATTATTTAAAACCCTTGTTGTTAAATTCTATAAAAAATTACATATATATCTCAAAATTCTTTATTATCAATACATAAAAACTTTAATCATTCTACTTCATTCTTGAACCATTAACTATGCTTCATGATGTTATTCTATAATACCTCCTTCCTTCAATACGTCATTTTTTGTCTCATTACCATCAATAACAAATCTTTTACATGTAATACCTTTCTTATCATCCTCCTGAGCATTCGTGCTGAGTAGTTTATTTTTATAATACATATAATTTTCACATTTATAACATTCAACAATTTATGATTCCATAGTGAAACCATTATTCTCATTTGATGTTTTAACTAAAATTTTCATTTTCCCAAGTAGTTCTTTTACCTTGTGTCCTTATTCTCCACACATAAAACATAATATCACTCCTTTGAGACTCTCTCCATAGTTTTTCATCCTTCGTTGTTAACATATAAAAAATTAAATCTTCATTCCTCCATGGCCTCCACCACCCAAATTCTCAACATTGTCTATCCATCTATTTTTCAGTGAGTCAAACTGTTGTTCATGGAATAATTTTTTAATCATATTTAGGATTAAAAATTAAGTATAATAACAATATCCTTCACTCTAGTTATTATATCATTTGGATTCTCATCAACAAATTTTCTATCACATTAAATGTTAACATAGTTCCTTCTCATTCCTACCATTTATTAAATCCAAAAATCATAATCTGAGAAAAAATATTCATAGTGAAAACCCACATAATCATTAATGATCATTTATAGGATGTATAAATATTGAAACCATCTTTTCAATATATGAAATATTAGTTTTATCCTAGTTCGTTCATAGTCATCATCAATATAATTCATGTATTATGGTTTTTAATGTGTTGGTGAATTTCCAAAGCATATCCCCCAAGAGTCTCAAACTAGGTGGGAAGAAAAGACCATTGTTGTGCTCTAGGTGATGATAAATTCCATATTAATGTGACCTTTTTAGATTAATTACCCCTAGATAAAATTTTACCAAAGCCACATCCACTTATAGTATTGAGAAAGAGATTTATTTTCTTTTAAACCATATTCTCTATCCTTGAGAAAAATTACATGATATATTACTATAATTAGAATAATCCTTATACATATCCATAGTGATATATGTAGAAATTTCCCAAGACATATCCCTAGACATATCCTTAGAAATATACCAATGGATCACACTAATTTTTTCTCCTCTTGTTTTCAAAAGTTTTACTAATCCTTTATTTTGATAAAAACTAAAGTGACACAAAATTTATATAGATAAATATTAAGATTTTTATATAGATATTTAATACATGTTATAAAAACTCACCGAAGGACTAAAAAAATAGTGTATTTGGAGACTACATGGACAATATTCTAACTTTTTGAAATGTCTTCACTATCTCTAATAAATATATTCCTATATAGTATACTTCTTAGATGTAGCCTACTTAAAAAATTTTATCATAAGCTATGGAATTGAAACATTGGAATGGGTGATCTCATATACTCAATAAGTTATCAAAATGGGGATATTGATGATCATATAGGCATGGAATGAGAATAAGGGTATGAGTATAGGAGAATAACATTTGAAAAATAATACCCCAGATATCATATATCAAATAATTGATTCATGAAACTAATCTTGGTAGTTCACAAGATTTGAATCACAAAGAATTCAAAGAACACGTGCCATGGAATAATAACACTATCACGAGACATAGAATTTTGGAATACACATAATCTTAGAAAATTATTTCCTTATTAGATTAGGCACATTTCCAAAACTATCATAGTATAATGGGTTCACACAAAAAACTATCATAGTAGTCATGGTTCACTCCCAAGACTATCATAGTGGAAAGGTATCTTACTGGATTGGGATTCCTTTCAAATGTAGTTGTACTTATCTCAATATATATCAATATTTACCCAATGAATTAGAGGGAGTTATCAGTCTCACCCATAAAATAATAAAAATCATACATACATGTTCAACAAAATCATAAAATAGTAGTCATATCAGAACGCAATAAAATAAATGGGTTTCATAAAAATTTTATCATATCATAACATGTGAAAAATAAAAATATTTATAATAATTTTATTATTTCATCATAGAATCACCAATGGAAAAATAAGAAAAATTCATAAGAATTATTTCATCATTAACATAAACCATACATAGAAATAATAAGGATTTTATCATTGGTTCATATCCCTAATAAATCATAAGTAACAACAATGGATGAAATATTAGATGGAAAATGATTTCAAAATATCACTTGTAACATTTCATGAGTGAAACATGATTTCAAATTTGAAAATAACTTTTTAAAACATAAAACTTTTTTAAAATAAATTTATTTTAAAACAACATTGAAAACGTATAGAGGAATATTTCAAGAACATTTAAAACATTTCTGGAGGAAAATATCCTACACCACATTGAATATTAATTATTTTAAAACTAAAAATTGAAAAAAATAATTTTGAATATGATTTTCTTCGAAATGTACCTTTTAAAATATAATTTAATCATTAAAAAAAATTTTTTCATGACATTACGAAATTCCATTCATGGCATACATGTTAAAAAAATATTACTTTTACATATTGGGTCAAATGAAAATCATCCTTGTTGGAAAAATGAAATTAATAATCCTTTTAAAACATTTTGTGAAAAGTAAAAGTGGGTAAAAAAAATCTTCAAACAATAATTAAATATTATTAAAAAAATTCTTTAAAAATTATTTTTAGAAAACATGGATATGGAAGGAAATGGATTTTTGACCGAAGAGAAAAAGAATGTTTATTTTTATTTAAAACACAATTTTGAAATCATTAGTATGTAAAGAGAATAAAATGAAATTAAAACATATTTTTTCATGAAATAACTATATGGTAAAATAATTGATTAGTTTATTGAGAAATATTTCAAAATATTTCATTATTGGAAACAGAATAATTTGTAATCTTGATTAATAATGAAATTGTAACATAAAACATTGACCACATTCGTATATTTGGAATCATAAAACCCATTAAAGTAGGAATATTATGTGGATAACTAGATCCATAAATTTCATGAGAATAATCATAAAATAATCTCTTGGGAATTATATACACTACAAAAAGTAAATGACTTATGAATATGGAACGTGTCCCATAGAAAAAAAAGCGAGAAAGAAATCTTTTAACTTATGTCTCGACTACATTTGAAAACATTCAAAACTATTATATAATAAATATAGTATTACTTAAAATATATTAAATACCCATATATATATATCTTATAATATATGATTTACTTAGGACCTTTTATTTCCCATTAAGTAACGATTCCTTGTTAAAATCATGTTTCAGCTAATAATTGCTTTGTTTTTCATGTCTGTTTTGATTTGGTATTTTTGGTACATTTAAATTTATCTCGGTACCATAATATCTATAATTTTAACCATTATTAAAATATCATATATAAAATTACTGTATATAAATTTATAGTAATCCATATAAGTTATAGATATAAAATTAAATACAGTATTCATGGATACGGTAGGTCGTACATATTCTTGAACATTGTTTCCATTATCTGAAAGAATAGAATGAACTAAAGGTATATAAATATATTATATTACACTAAAATAATAATTTTAATTTCATATATATCACATATGTTCCTTAAACCTATCATTATTACTTTACATGTAATGTGTAAATAAAGAACAAATCACATCACTTGACGAGGAAGTAGTCTGTTGTACACACGAGCAACATTATCATATTCTCATAAAAGAGAATGTAAGAAGGTATTTATGATTTTATAATTAAATATCTAAAGTTATTTAATAAATATAATATAAATATTTTAAAACCATCATTATATCTTGTCATGATAAGTAGTATTCTAAATCAAATTATATCGGTTCGCGGGGTGGCCATATATCGTATACACAATCGGCGGTTTAGTTTTCCATTTTATGTATATGGATTTGGATATATTTTGTTCCATTAACGTATTAACATATTAGTATATTTAATATGATGGATTTCTTTTATTTGAAATAAAATAACATGAATGAATTTAATAATAGACGAATTAAAAATAAAGTGTTTATTGAAGATAATTACCATCTCTTAGAAAAAATCCTTTAGATCTCATATTAAGAACCTTAGGTTTAATTCTTTAGGAATACTATAATCTCATGAACATTGATAAGGATATTGTGGGTGAAATTTTACATGGTTTTTCAATCCAAAAAGCATAGGTGGTGAGAATATGTGAGGGGAAGATGTGGTCTTATATAATTAAGGATTGGAATTTATGTAAATACAAACAAATATTCAATAATGTGAATTCACCCTCACCCAAACTGCATAAAAAATTATTATTAAAGTATATAATAAATTATATAGTTGATAGAAATCTACCCCATACAAAAAAAAATGTTTTAAACATTTTTATCCTTAACTTCTATGTTTCTTTTAATATTTTAGTTTTTACTACAACAACTAGCTTTTTTATCAAATTAATTTATCATTTAAGAATTGAGATAAAATTATTATTATTATATAATTTCAAAACTCAAGTTATAATTATAAAATAAAATCTATAATATAAAAAAGACATGTGTGTGAAAAATTAATTCTAACAAAAGTGTATGAAACACGCAAAAACATGTCATACATTTTACCATGGTGATAATGTTGTTTCTATATATGGGTCAATGAAATTATTATAAAAGGACCATTGGTCCATTAATTTACTATGGTTGATGTTTAAAAAAAACATAAAATTATAATAACATAGGATTAAAATTTTTTGAATTTTAAATAATTTAAAAATGATTATTTATTATAAAATAACATTAATGTTAATTTTGAAACCATCCTTTTAATTTGATTTTAAAAACATCATGAAAAATGTGGAATTGGAATATTTCAATTTTAAACTGATGTATCATGTTATATCAATATAAAATTTTATGTAATATGAGATTTAATTAAATTTATTTTTCTTTAAACATTTTTAGTATCATATATATTTTATTCCTACTAATTAAGTAATTACTCTCTAGGTTGTTCTTAAGCTTATAAAGTAATTATATAATTACTAAAAATTAACAATAAATTACCTTCTTAAATTTCGTTAAATTATTCTCCTAATTAAAATCAATATTCATTCACGTCTTAATTTTTTCTTTTTGTGAACACATAATTGAAACTACAAATAAATTTTGGTGACATTCGGTATTTATTCTTTACAAAAATTATTACATTATTCAATTTCAGGAAATTTTTCCCAAAAGAACATAAAATAGGTCATAAGATAATATTTTTATAAATATAGCCATATAATATTAATGTTACTAGTTTTTTGTTCATTTTACCCATAACATTTTAGTTTAATCCCCCAGGTAAACTTGTTTTGACCATAACCTCGATAATTAATTTTTTAAGTATTTATTTTCATCAAAAATTAAGTTGAAATTATTATATATTATTATTTATTTTTATTTCTAATAAAGATTATATTTTTAAAAATACCATCCATTAAATTGGTGAAGTTTAATTTGAAATTAAACCACTAGACACAATGAAAAATAGTTTTCTAAAGAGACAATTTTCATAAGAATATAAATTTTTCACATAAAAATTATATATGAAATTTTTAGTCATGATTTAAATTATATTAATAAATTTATAATTGAACTAATTTTAATTTTATAAAAAATATTCACAAAATATATAACTTTTTAAATTATTTAAAATAAAATACAGTTTTTGATAAAAATATGCATTTTGTACTTTTCATAAAAAATCAATATTTTCCAAAAATTGGAAAATGTTACTCAATTATAATTTTGATGTCTATATTTCCAAAATTATGTTTATTGTTTTCAAATATATTTTATAAAATTGAAAAAAAATACATTTTTTATTTGTTCATAAAATTCAATAAAACAATTTCTAAAATTATAGTATTTTCAAAACCTATAATGAATTTACTAAGAATTATTTAGTTATTATAAATAAGTTATCCTTATATAAAACCATTATACTTAATATTTAAATATTTTTAATTCATATTCATACCGCGATGTTTAATGGATATATTATATGTATCTTTTTTAAATAATAATAAATCGTGATTTGTTAAAACTCGATGTTTCATGTATCTCAAGATATTAAAGAGGTGTAATTTATTTGAAATAAAATATGTCTTCAAATATTGGGCTGTTAAAATAAGTATTTTTTTGTGTTCATGTGTTGAAGAAAATAATGTACAAGATTTCATCAATCATTATAATATATTTTATAGTAGTTCGTAAACACATATTTTCATTATAAACATCAAAGATATGATTTCGGTATGTAGGATCGATGATTAGTCTAACATATAAACAGTAAACATTTTAATGTATTGTCATGACCCGTCCTTAGGACCCGTGCTGTGACAAATTGGTATCATAGGAGTTCGGTTCTATCGCAGAACTGAAGACTCTAATCTTTCTTCTATGTGAAGCAATATTTTTAAGGGTATTGAGTGTGGTTATCAGTCCAGGGAGTCCATTGTTGGTGCGGCGGCCGACGTATCTGTACACCAGGACCATGACTTCTGATTTCCGACTCAATGCACGAAAACTTTGATTGCATGTGTGTTTCAAAGGTTTTCTTTGTGATTACTTTTTGTCAGCTCACTAGGTATATTGTTTTGAACGTGGCACACATGTTTCTCTTCAGGATGGCCCCACGATGGTAGCTAGCAAGGGTTCTGAGCTTTGTGTGAGATGACAGCCCACCGAGGGACGAGGCCTCGGTGCGGGGCCCTTTTTCAGAGGAGGCACTAGCGGTACCACTACCCGCCGAGCCACTGATGCCACCAGCCCCAACCGTTGAGAGTACACGTCGCCTTAGTGGACTGCACGTGTTTCAGCATCAGAGACCACCCAGGTTCCATGGGGAGATGGACCCTCAGGTAGCCGAGGATTGGATGGAGGCAGTTGTTCGAGTTTTTAAGTTATTGGGGACACCAGCTGACCTCATGGTGATCCTTGCAGCGAGCCTCCTGCACGCGGAAGCAGGAAGATGGTCGAGCTTTATACTCTAGGTGCACGACGAGGCATCTATTCTCTAGATGGACTTTGAGAGCCTCTTCTACTCTGAGTTCATCCCAGACACCCTCCATGTGATGCGCATTCAGGAACTACTACAGCTGCGGCAGGGCAGCACGTCGGTCGCCCAGTACACTGTAAGATTTACCGATATCTCGTGTTATTTTACGGACATGGTACGGGACCCATTCTTCCAGGCCCGGACCTTTGAGCAGGGACTGACGCATGATATCAGGGTATTTGTGATCTCCCTCAGCATTCTGACACAGGCAGGATTACTAGAGCGATCCCTTCTCGTAGAGATCTTTCTTGCTAAGCCTACACTAGCAGCGAGACCTACCACAGGTCGGCATGTAGCAGATTCGTCTATAGCTGGCAGTCAACGGACGTCACAGGGATCCAGGCGGACTAGACCATCCGGCGGATGACCTCAGGACACTGGCTCAGAGGTGCAGGGCACACAGCGTAGTGACAGCCTTCCGAGGAGCATACAGTGCTATGCATGCGGCGGGCAGGGCCACATGGCTCGTAACTACCCGACGTGTCATGCAGAGGAGCAGTATAAGGTTGAGGGGACACCCAGGCAGAGGCAGAGGGTTGACCGAGGTGGTCCGCAGGGTGCAGGAGGATGAGGAAGAGGAGGTGGTCGAGCCGCAGGTGGTGGGCGACACTTTGAGGCTTTACCACCACCACCACCCGGAGGTCTACCCCGACCACAGGGAGCTGGCAGGTAGAGACAGGTTCAGCTTCAGGCCACGGAGGCCTACGACCACGGCGCACTAGAGATGATTCGAGGTACTATTTGTATCTACTCTACCCTTTATTCAGTTCTTATAGACATAGGAACGAGTCATTATTTCATTGCCGCTGCCCTTGTTCGGAGCTCGTAGATTCCGACGGATCAGTTGGCTCGATCCTTACAGCTATAGACTCCTACGGGAGTAGAATCAATGATTACACACTGGTTCCGGAAGTGTGAGCTTACTCTAGGAGGCAAGAGCTTCATCTGGGATCTTCTTGTAGCGGCGTAGAGGCCTTACGATGTCATCATGGGCATGGATTGGTTATCTACAGTCCATGCTCAGATTGACTGTATTAGGCGGAAGGTGCGATGTGTTCGCACCGATGGGAGCAGTTTCACCTTCACCGGCGAGAAGGGAGCCTTAGCAGCACAGGATGGACTCACACAGAAGAGAGTACAACGGATCACTCATCAGTTGGCTAGCCTCATCCTAGGAGCAGTTGACGTGTGGATTCCTAGTTATCCTGTAGTGGTGGATTAGTATGCGGACGTTTTCCCTGATGACATTCCAGGACAACCTCCTCACAGAGAGGTAGACTTCTATATTGACTTGTACTCCGAGACAGCCCCAATATCCACTCCAGCATATCAGATGGCTCCCGCTGAGCTTCGAAAGCTGCGGGTACAGCTGGAGGACTTACAGGTGAAGGGATTCATCCGACCCAGTGTTTCACCCTGGGCTTCCCCGATATTGTTTTTCCAAGAATGGAGATGGGAGATTGTGACTGTGTGTCGATTATCGTTTCCTGAACCAGGTGACCGTGTGGAACAAGTATCCGCTAAAAAGGATTGATGACCTCTTCGATCAACTCAAGGGAGCACGGTGGTTCTTGAAGATAGACCTCAGATCGGGCTATCATCAGCTCAGATTTCGGGACGAGGATGTACAGAAGACAGCCTTCAGATGTCGGTATGGCCACTATGAGTTCTTGGTTATGCCTTTCGGCATAAACGGTGCTCCAACAGTGTTCATGGGCCTCATGAACGGGTTATTTCAGCCATACCTCGATCGATTTGTCATGGTCTTCATCGATGACATTTTGATATACTCGACCACTGAGGAGGAGCACGCCTACAACTTGCGGGTTGTACTGGACACACTTCGAGAGCACTAGATTTATGGTAAGCTCTCAAAGTGTTAGTTCTAGTTACGTGGGGTCCACTTCTTGGGACACGTCATCTATGAGGCGGGAGTTGCGGTGGACCCTACGAAGATCAAGACAATCCAAGCTTGGGAGCCACCTAGGAGCGTGACGGAGGTGTGGAGTTTCTTGGGTCTAGTTGGGTACTGCCGAATATTTGCGCCAGACTTCTCTAGAGTTGTGGAACCACTCTCAGCTTTGACAAAGAAGGGGAAAAACTTCATGTGGTCAGATAGATGTTAGCAGAGCTTCCAGGAGCTCAGACAGAGGTTGACCAACGCACCTATCTGGAGGCTACCAGAGGAGGGAGTAGGGTACGTATTCTACTGCGATGCATCAGGGATCGGGTACGAATGTGTCTTGAAGCAGGAGCGAGAAATGATCTCCTATGGAGCACGACAGTTGAGGCAGCATGAGCAGAACTATGCTACCCATGACCTGGAGTTGGCAGCAGTGGTCTTCGCTCTGAAGATGTGGCGACAATATTTGAAGGGCGAGCACTTTATAGTCTACTCTGACCACCAGAGTCTCAGGTACATCTTCTCGCAGAAGGACTTGAACCTGAGACAGCGTAAATGGCTCGAGTTCCTCCAGGAATATGACTTTGAGATAGTCTATACTCCTGGAAAGGGGAATGTAGTAGCTGATGCTCTCAGCAGGAGGACGGGCATTCATCTACTTGGAGAGGTGACAGAGTATCTAGCCACTTTGAAGATATCCTTCGTGGATAGAGATGGATCAGCCTTTCTTTAGTCACTCACAGTCAGTCATCCACTACTACAGTGGATCAGAGAGGCACAAAGTGGGGACGTTGACTGTGAGACGCGGCGTGCACAGATATCCTCAGGACAGGAACCTGATGGATTCTCTATAAGAGGATAGAACGATGTCCTTTACAGAGGACGTACCATGGTACCTGCTGCTTTATTGGAGGAGGTGCTGAGGGAGTTTCACACTTCCCCTTTAGTGGTACATCCAGGAGTGGTGAAGAAGTACCAGGATCTCAGACGACAGCACTGGTGGTCGGGTACGAAGAAGTCTGTAGCAGAGTTTGTTTCTCGATGCCTCACCTTCTAGTAGGTGAAGGCGGAGCGCCAGGTACCAGCAGGCTTGGTACGGCCCTTGAAGGTCACAGAGTGGAAGTGGGACGGTATATCTATGGATTTCATGACTGGACTTCCACGTACTTCCAGAGGTCACGACTCCATTTGGGTGATTGTCGACCAACTCACCAAGTCGTCCCACTTCTTACCCATTAGAGAGAAGGGCTTAGTAGAGATTTTGGGACATCTCCACATTCAAGAGATTATATGGCTTCATGGTGTGCCATCATCTATCGTCTCAGATTGAGATGCTCGCTTTACTTCCCAGCTTTGGAAGGGGTTGTAGGAGGCATTCGGGACACAGCTATGTCTGAGCACCGCCTTTCAACCTCAGAGGGACGGTCAGACAGAGAGGACCATTTAGACTCTTGAGGACGTGCTCTGTGCATGTGTCCTTGACTTTGGTCACAGCTGGGAGGACCACCTACCCTTGGTGGAGTTTGCGTACAACAACATCTACCACTCCACCATCGGGATGGTACCATATGAGGCATTGTACGACCAACCATGCAGATCACCTCTGTGCTGGACAGACCCTGGGGAGTTAGCACTTGTGGGACCAGAGATGGTCCAGGCCATGACAGAGAAGGTCCAGGTCATCCAGTAGTATATGAGGATAGCTCAGAGCTGGCATAAATCTTATGCTGACAGGAGGTAGAAACCACTAGAGTTCGTGGATGGCGACCACGTCTTCTTGCAGGTCTCACCTCAACGTGGATTATAGAGATTTGGCCGGGGTGGAAAGTTATCTTCGTGCTTCATCGGACCATTCCATGTTCTCAGTAGGATAGGTGAGGTGGCTTATCGCCTGGCTCTACCCCCTTAGTTGCACCTGGTGCACGACGGCTTCCACGTATCTCACCTGAGGAGATACGTGCACGACCCGACGCATATCATCGACCATGGGGAGATGGACATTCATGATGGGGTGACATTTGTAGAGATCCCAGTGGAGATCGAGGATTAACAGGAGCGGGTCCTACATGGGTGGTTGATTCCTCTAGTGCACATCAGATGGCAGCACAGAAACATCCAGGATAGCACTTGGGAGTGGGAGGCTCAGATGCATGCTCAGTACCCTCATTTGTTCCCCTAGTTTTGTGTTGTATCTTTACGAGGATGTAAATACCTGAGGTGGGATTAATGTAAAGACCCATAAATTTAAAGGGAAATATTTTCATAATTTTCATTGAGATTTTATGAGTATGCAGTTTCTGACGGCACATGATTCTGAGGCCTGGTGTGCCCGAAATCAATTTCTGAATTTTAGCTCGGGTACGTTCAGTGAACGAACAAGCTGGTTTTCCTAACATTTAAACTGGTGCTCGGAATCTAAATCTAAGGGCACCGATGAAACCACAGCACCGGTAATTGCTTAGATCTTTTTAAAGGTGCGTTTGATCAGGTGTTGATGTTAAAAATAAAGTGGGGAATAAAAATATAATTGTTTTATTTTTTATTCCTTACTAAGCGGTTTAAGTGAAATTAAGTTGCGTCACAACTTACTTTCTCTCTACATAGTGGTTTAGCCCATGTGAGGGAGTTGGGGTGGGACCCACTCAAGTTCTAACACCCCCTGAGAGGATTTAAGATGAGGTGGGTCCCACACAAGCCCCCACCTTTTCATTTTTCCTCAACTCCTTTTTAAAACCTATTTTTCCATTAAAGTTCCCAACTTATCACTTCAATTAATTTTGACAAGTTAAGTTTAATTAAATGTGGTGAATTTAATTTTGAATGTTTGAATTTTAGATGTGTTGGAAGAAGTAATAAAATAAGTCTTAAGCCTTATTTTATATTGGTTGCTTCGTTGTCTCGAGAGAGGGAGAGTTCTACCATCGAAGAACGTCATCATCCTCCTTGAAGAACGCGATGAACACAGACGTGCCTTCCTTCATTATTTTTCCCACGTCAAAGGAAGGGAGACACTATTTCACCATGGACAATCTCTGTCAACGTGTACAGAGCCACACCCCTGAGACGCCGCTTTCCGCAACACTCATCGATAGTCAACATGTTATCGAGGTAGGGGTTTGATTTTCGTTCGTGAATATTACTTGTAGTTCATCGACAATTTCATTGGGCCGCTTGTTATCAATTTAACGAGAGGAGGTCGGACCGCACGAACATGGCCGACCCTCCTCCCCCTTTATTGTTGTGATCATTACGGCCCGAATGAAGGCGGAACGGTGAAACGGAACCGTGCGGGAACAAATAGAAATGTGGCAAGGAAGCGTGGTGCCATCGTGCCGCGCCATTGAGGCCGAACGAAACCTCGGCCGGAGTCGGGCCACGACGAAGGGGCGCGGCGCCGACGCATCGCACCGGAGAACCACGAATAGGACACGGCCGTAGCGGGCGATGGAATATGGGCGCGGCGATGTCGTGCCGTGCCGGTCGGATAAAGGTCACGTCCTTTGGCCCTAGTAGAGAAGGGAGCGGTGGCCGGAACCACCGGTCGCCGACGCAACGGAGGGGCGGGACCGTGGGGTCCTGCGGCCGCAGCACGGCCGGCCAGCCGGGCCGGCCGATCGGAGAAGGACGGGGGTCGTAACCCCCGGCTAGCCAATGGAGCGGCCCCCACATGGGGCCACCATTTCAAAATAGGTTGTGCAGCGCCCCCCCCCCCCCCCCCCTTCCGCGATAGCTCGGCCAGCGCCAAGCTGGCCATGCGGGTCCCGCCCTTGCCAGGCCAACCGGCCACCCAAGACGGGTCGGGCTGCCCAGGCCGGGTCGGGCCGCCGAGGCACGGCCGGGCCGTGCCCTATTGGTCCGGACCCGGACCCAGGTCAGGTCGACCCGGTTCGGGCCCACCCAGGTGGTCTTGGGCCGGGTCGGTCCGGGCCCAAAACCCCCTAATACCTGACAGGTTCATTTAAATGCTCGTAACTTGGGTTACGGACCTTCGATCGATGCACCGTCAGTTGTGATGTGATCCTTGGATCGAGATGGTCGTTTCAGTATATTACAGTCAAGTTTTCAGAGAACATGGGGTACAGCCGGGTTGGTTCGAACAGAAAACCAACCAGGCCCTCGGAGCGGAAACGTTTATAACAAGAGTTCCGGACGTCCAATTGACGTGTCGTTGACTTTGTTGGATTCCTCTTAGTGAGAAGGACCTTTTAGATTACTCTGATCGAGGTTCAGACTTAGTTGGAGTGTATTCGGGTTGGTTTTGACTTAAAAACCAACCGGGCCCCTGGAACGAAATGGCCAATAACTCTCAGACCGGGCATCTGATTGACGCGTCATCTGTCACGTTGAGTTCCCTATATCAAGACGGAACTTTGGGATACATCTAATCGGGACTACATGTCAGCTTATTTATCGACCCCTTGGCTCGTGGATCGGACCCTCCCGGAAACGAGCATGCTGTGTGCGGGATCCCTAGAGCTGGCTGCGACTGCGACGACGACGACGACGACGACGACTGCACTGAAATCCTTCGTTGGTTCAGCAGCGGCGACGACTGCACTGAAATCCTCCGTGGGTTCAGCAGCGATGAAGACCGTACTGAAATCCTTCGTGGGTTCTACGACGATGACTACTATTCTTGAATCCTATGTGGGTATGGTAGTATTATTGTTCTTGTATCCTACGTGGGTCTGGCAGTATTTGACCTCTGTTGTAGTATCCAACGTGGGTCCGACAAAGTAGGTGGAATTGTATCCTACGTGGGTCCTATAGCTTAGGTGGTTTAGTATCCTACGTGGATCCTAGCTTAGATGAATTAGTGGCTACATCTGATCATCTCTATCACCTTACGAAGAAGTATACCTGTGTGAGCTGATTCTTAACTTTCAATCATTATCTTCGATATGATCGACTTGATTTCCTATGTGGATTGAGTTGTGCTTTCCTGTGTGGATTGGGTTGTACTATCCCGTGGAGATTTGATCAAACATAGACTCGGATGTTAGAGCCGAACTGGAATTGATGACTTAGGTATATGTATGGGCATATACCTAAGTAGTGTTGGATGTTACTTCGTGATTGTATCTTTCCTTTGTGCATTATCCTTTGTGGATTCTGGGAGACCTTCGGGGGTCTCGGGGTCCCTACTGAGTAGCGTATACTCACCCCTACACGAGATATGCATGCACTACGTTGTGTTGGATGCAGACGATGGACAACGCCGATCGTGGTTGAGGCTTGTGGAGCAGGTCGGTACCTGGAGGTGGACCATTGGGCGACACATAGTGGACGGCTGGACCCGAGGAGCTGCGGAGGCTATCTGTACCCACCCTTTAGGTGGGAATTCCAGTGGATAGCTCAACGTTGCTACTTTACATTCAGTTGTTGTACTTTCTTTCCAGTTGTACTTTACATTCAGTAGGGTTTTGTATTCTTTCCCATTTACTTTTCGCACTTACTATTGTACCCAGTTTTACTTAGTGTTTACTTTTTCTAACTTACTCTATTGTGTTTGTTTACTTTATAAAGACAATGCCTTCCCCTTTGTCAGGATTTATGCCTTTGGTGCTAGTTTCCACCCCTGCCCTATGGGAGGCGGGCTTGGGTTTGTCACGGCACGAGCCCTGAGGATGGGTCGTGACATGTATCATTGAGTAATTAATAAATACCCATTTCCTAAAATAAATCAAGGTTATTATATTGTTAAGGGGTACTGATGATGAGTCTCACAAGAAAACATTTTTCATTATCATGTATCATTTAGTAATTTCCAAATGAACATTTCCTTATAGGGATCAAATCTATGATGTTGGTAAGAAAGACAAATGACGAGTCTTACATGATAACATTATTCCTTATAATGTAGTTTATATTAATTACTAAGATGGATTTTTTTATATGAATCTGATTCATGATGTATTAAAATGTAGAATCAGTGTTGAGACACATACTCATTGTAGAAACGTCCAATATTTTGGAGATATTCTTCACAAATAGTGGTGTTATCACATATCCATATGAAAACTATAATGAAAAATAGATATCATATATATTATAATATGAAATAAATCCATTATTTCATACTCCATGTGTTTATATGAAAATATTATGTTAATTATATGTTAATAAACAAATATTCCTCAAGACTAATACAAAATTAATCTTAAATAATTATCATAAAGGTCTCTAAGAATATTAAAGAAATACAAAAGGTGTAAAATTAGTACTCAAGAGATGAACTATATTTCTATAAAAAGGTGCACATATATATTTGAGGTTGAGGGATAAATATTTTCATGGGTTATATCAAGGCATAAAATGCACAATGAGTCGTAATAGGAACAAGTTTCACAAGGGTTCATGAAAAATAAATGTTCCAGGAAACATAATGTGTGGGAGATAAAAACCATAGTGGTGGTTTTATATTCTCCATGGAATGTGATATATTATTCTATAATAATATAGGATCCTATAAGGATGATGTACATGGGAATAATCAATGATTGAATTGATTATATGAGTTTTCGAAAATGGATTCCACGTACTAAGATGAGGTCTGTATTTTGGTTGTTTCTCTAATTTATGTATAGGAATTGGTCAATATTCAGGATTAAATATACATGGATTGAATAAGAGTGGTAATAATAAATATGGATTGGTTAGACCAAATCATCATACATAAATCTATTTGATTTCGATATGTCATAGTGGAATTATATGATTAGAATCTTAGGAATTAGATGTTAAAACAACATTTCTAAGAATGTTTCTATGTGATGCAATAAGAAATGGTTAATGTAGAACCCCCCCCCCCCCCATTTTAGGTACTTGACCCTTTATTTATTTATTTTAAGTATATATATTTATCGGGTTATGTTTTTTGTGTGTTGAAGGAGTTTTGGAATGTTGTTGAGGCTTTTCAAGAGGATCACAATTTGATCATGGTTATTAAAAACCAATAATTACCTCCGGTAAACCGTGTTGCTTGTGATGTTATGGAAAGTAGCTCCTCATGGTTAGTGAAAGGATTAGAAAACCATGTGTCTACTTATGCGAAATCTTTCAAGCCTACTATCATTGAGATTTTATCCAAGGAAGGGTTGATGTGTGGTTTGTCTAACCATGTGTTCCAATAGTGCGAGTTGTTAGATTTAGATAGTAGTAGAAGCATGGCTGGTACGTGGTTAAGAACACTATATAGCCTATCCTGGTGACATATATTTATCCCTCAATAAATTTTAGATCTAATTTGAATTAATTAATTTAACCCTCAACTTTTCTAATGTCTCCCAAAACACAAAGTCTTTTTTATCCCAATGTGTTAGAGAAGTTTCAAAATGGTCTGAGAGTGATTTGTAGGTGAAATAAAGGCTATTATAGATCCATATTCATTGGTAACTCTCCATTATTTTCAATAATTCATTGATCACTTCTCCTTCAATTTCTTAGAACATTTGATCTAGTATAATGGGGATAGATCATTGTTCTGTGATGTGTTTTTTATGTTTTATGGTTCGATCTAGGGAAGGAAATGTGTTTTTGGATTAGATCTAGAGAATTATTTTTCTAATCATTAGTTTCACCAAATTTAATGTGGTATGCGGCTTCTATTTCGATAGACTAGTTTAGAACAGAAAGGCATAGTTGTAATTACATGTTTTTCTTGAAATGGTGTTGAAATGCATGTGTGACTCTTTTTTCAAATAATGTTTTCACATTTTCTTGGAAAGTTGACTATTTTTTGGAAACCCCTTATTTATAATTATAAATTGATGTTTTAAAATTATGGTTTTCTTTGAATCATTTCAATTATTTGTCGAAATGCTTCAATGAAAGGAATGGCTTGTTTGTAATGACTTAGGATGATGTTGGCATAAATAGTTGTTTGTGAGTTCAATGGGAATTATAATGGTTGTAAAAACTACTACAAAACACGACTTTAACAGCACTGGTATTTATCAGTGCCATAACAAAATAGCGATAAATGGATTATTTATTATCACTAAATAAAGCGCTGCTAAATTTAACCTTTTATTATAGTATCTTTTTTATTATTGATAAAAGGAAATGTTTATCAGTACTTTATTTTTAGTACTGATAAATGTAGTCTTTATCAATGCTTCATTTTTAGTGCTGATAAAGGGTATCATTTATCAGGGCTTTGTTTTTAGTGTTGAAGCAGGGTATCCTTAATCAGTGCATTAATTTTAGCACTAATAAAGGGTATCCTTTATCAGTGATTTTTCTATATTGATTAATATTTATATACATAAAATGAAATAATTAAATTAAAAAATCAAAAAATATTATTAAAAAAATATTAAAAATTTCATTAATTAAATAATTATTAATAAAAATTAATAGATTGATTATAAATTATTAATTATTAACGATTTATTAATTAGATAATTATGGTAATTAATGCTATTAAACAATATATATTAAATATATAAATATATATTAATGTATATAAATATGATTTATATATTACAAACTATTTGTCTGCTTTACATTAAATATTCATTTTTATTGAATAATGGTTTTAATTAAAAATTAATGTTAATTAAAAATATTGACTATAAATTCATATTACTCGATATATAATCTAATGTCATTTTATTTTTCAATAAAACATAGATAAAATGTGTGTTATATTGATTTTACATATACGTTATTAATACATTTTTATATACAATGTACATACACAAAACTTATCCATTTTTTCAATATTTTTAAAGTGTACTTATTCTTAATTTATTCAATTTCACTCAATTTAAACATATATGCATGCACATAAATGATGAAATTGATTAATAATTTTAAAAATAAATTTATAAAAAATTATTTATAAATAAATATATTTATAAATGTATAGTCACTATATTTATTAAATTATATATTTGGAATTTTAAATAAATAAATACTTTTTTAAAATTATTTATATAATTATACCTAAATAATTATTTATATTTAATTACTTATTAAATTTATTATAATTTTACTTAAATAATCAATATATTTACTATATTTATATTTTTATATATTTATTAAATATATATTTATAATTATATAAATTTATATAATGATATATATAATTTTTTAAAAAAAATATTAAAGTATTTATGAATTTTTACAATTTTCTATTTATATATTTAATTAGAAATTCTTTAACAGCGCTTTAGTAATAAGTGCAGATAAAAGAATCATTATCAGTGATTTTTCTGTGTTGATAAAGATGAGGATTTATCAGCACAAAATAAATCACTAATAAAATGAAGATTTATCAGTGCCCTAATTTTAGCACTGATAAATATTGGTTTATCAACACTTGTGTTATAAGAGCTGGTAAAAGGGAAATTTATCTACACTTCTTCATAAGCGCTGAAAAAATTGTTCCAATCTATTTTAAAAAACCTATTCATTTTCAAAATCAGCATCATATTAGGACATTTTTGAATAGGCCACCCACTTTCAGTGCTCCACCTTAGTGAATAAAATCTCAAATCACATGACTCTATAGTTTCTAGCACTCCAGTTTCACAAACTTCTCAATCAACATCTGGTTTCCAAATGATGTTTTCATTCGGGTGGGGTTTCGTATCACTTTTGGGAAATTTCCCAACCTGAGGTGGGTGGTTCCATGCCCTAACAATTTCAGACAATTTAATTGTTCACTTAGATATTTTTTACAAGATCTATAGTTTATTTTTGTGGTCAGAAATTTTTTTGGAAATGCATTGACATGCCATTTTTTGAAAATAAATTTTAAAAAGAGAAAGTCTTATGTTTCTATATAGGCATTGTTCTGAAAAATCAGATTAAGTGTTCAATTAATTGTTTGAGTAGTGTGAAATGTGTTTTTTTGTTCTTAAGGTGTGTGTGTGTGTTGAAAAATGATTTTTTATGGGAAATGAATCATTTTGGGGTTGTTATCCATGTTGGACACATTAAATTATGGGTTGTGAAGTGTTTAAATAAAGAAGAATTTGTACTAGAAATGAAATTATGGATGTCGAAATGGTTTATTAAATAGTGTGAGTGATACACAATGTTTTTTCAAAGGGTTTTGTGTTCTTTGTGATGGGTTTCAGTTTTTTAATAGAAAATGACTATGTTGTGTGGGTGTGGGTGTTTTAGTGTGGTGATCTATAGAACTGTTTATGGATTGTTTGAAAGTTAAAAATATATTTTTCAAAGGTTCTTGAATGAAGATAGGTTTGGAGGTATTCCTTTAAAGTAAATTTGTATATTTTTCATGATGAACATGTGTACATATGTTAATGTGAAATGTAAATTGTTGTAAAGGATGGAAGACTTGTTTTAAAAATTATTTTGGGTCTTATAAAAAAATTATAAAGGGAAATTCTATATAACTGGTTGCGAATTGGAATAAACTCTAGTTTTATTAATTTTTAGAGTTATGTAAAGTTGTTAATATATTTATTAAACTATATAATTGTTGAAAATTATGTTTTATGTAGTTATGTGGTGTGTTTGATTTTAATAGTATAATTTTCTTCTGAACATGGGTGTGTCTTTGATGTAAATCCTTGTAGAGCATTTGGGGTTATTTTGTAAAACATTATAAATGAATTATTAACATACATAATAGGTGTATGGAATGTTTTTAAATTCGTTTTCTTGTGCATAGGTTTTCAAATGGGTTTTGGGTGTGTGTGTAGTGGGACACTATGTGTACATTTTATTCATGACTTCTATTTGTAAATGTGCTATGTTAGTGACATGTGAATGAGAAACTTGATTGAGCACAAATAAAATGGAATCATGGGTAAAAGGATAACATTATTGTTCTATGTTAGGGAATACTTATGTTTTCACATTAAAATCATTGTCCATAGAATTAATGTATTGCTTCATATTTATGTTTAATTAGTTTATTTTTAATATTACTCACATAATAATCTCTTTCATATGTAGGGGATAATTTTGTTCGTGTTGGGGTTCTCCATCCAACATTCATTATTATTCTCCCTTAAAATATTTTCATCCATCAAGTGTTTAATTTATCAATTTCTTTCAAGTTACCTCCACTTTCATTGTATGAAGTGTAACGAAACAGGATCTACTCAATCACAGAGAAAATCTTGATGTTTTATAAGTAAAATCATTTAACATATAATTAATTTATAATTTCATATTTATGTTTAATTCATTTCTTTTTAGTACTACTCGCATAGTAATTGTTTTCTTATACAAGTAGAATCTTTTGTTTGATTTGAGGTGATCTATCTAACTTTCTTGGTCCTTCTCCCTTAAAATCATTTCAACCTTGTACTTGATCAATTATCACATTCTTTCATGTTACCTCCACTTCCTTTGAATAAAGGGCAATGATGCTTCCTCTACTCAATCATAGAGGTAATATTGACATTTACATAGAAATGTCATTATCCATAGAGTAAATGTATTGTTTTATGTTTATTTTTAATTAATTTGTTTTCAGTATTACTCACATAATAATTGTTTTCTTTTAAAGGTGGATTATTTTGTTTTTATTGGGGTGTTATGTCCAACATTCATGATTCTTCTAAATTAAAATATTTTCACCCCTGTGGTGGTGCATTTATCACTTTCTTTCATGTTACCTCTTCTTCCTTTATAAGAAGAGAAACAATGTTAACTCAACTCATTCTTAGTGGTAGTTGTGATGTCTTCACAGTAAAATTATTTTCCATATAATTAGGGAATTGTTTCATATCTATGTTTAATTTATTTATTCGTAGTATTACTCACATAATAATTGTTTTCTTATATAGTAGGATTCTGTTGTTCGAGTTGATGTGGTTCTTTTGAAGATGATCATTCAGCGTTGGTAGTTAGACAATTAAATTCAATGGATATAATCGTAAAATTGATAGTTAGTATTTTTTTGAATGTATGTAATAATTTTCATTGAATTAATTTCATAAAATAATGTCTTAAATTTCTATAATATAGTGTTTTTTTAGTTTTTGGGTTTTAAATTTCATTACATTTAAATTCTTTGTTGGGAATTAGTTTTTTGATATATCATGTTTCTCTCTTGTGCTTATAGTGCTTCTGGTGTTGCAGTCTGCTATAACCGCACACTAAAGTGGAGTTGTAGTGCTTTATTATAAAATACTCTAGTGTTTCCTTTTATTTTTTCTTTAGAATGAACTAATAAATAATTCGTTTATTAGCGCTTATAAAGTGATGATAACGAATTCTTTTAGTGGCACATTAAAATGAATTGATAAATATCCCATTTATAGTGCTTTTTCATCAACAAAAAAATTTGGGGATTTTATCATCGCTAACATTATCATCAAATTTCTTCTATTGTTAATGGAATGTTTTGTAGTAGTTAAAGTACCACCATCCATTGGATAGAGTGTGGACATGAAGTTCCACCATCATTTTTAACACCATGTTTGAGTGTTTGAGTGTGTGCTCGTGGTTCTGGGTGTATACATGGAAAAGAATATTCCAAAATAATTGAAAAAATTCATAAAGTCTTATTTAATAATTTCCATGGAAAAAACGGTATTATCTTTTCTATAAACTAAATTAGATTTTTTTAAACTATTTTTTATATAAATATAAAAAAACTTTTTTCCTAGGGGTGTATGTTAGGAAGTTATTTGGGAAATCCATCTAAGTTTATACTCACCCTATGGTTGGGTACTATTCTGCATTTTCATATTTCATCTATTTGTTCATAGATAAAGTAAACTTATCTCGGTTCTTTAGAAATACCTCTAAATAATATGGTAAAGGCATGTATATTTTGATATTTTATCTGGTTGGTAATTTTTCGTTTGATGCCTTTGGTGTCTTTGAGTTTTTTGAATCCCATTTTCCTCTTGTACATTGATATGTTTATTTGTTTAGTTTAGTTTAGTTTCATGTTTATTTTGTAACCATGCATCTTATGGTGGTTTTTATGATATGTTACTATGGTTTTGATGTGTTATATTTAATTGTAAAATTTTCCCTTAATTGTATATGAAGCCCTTGAAATTTATTTATAACCATTGTTTTCTTTAAGATATCACATAAAGACAACAACACCCTACACCTCATCCAATGAAAAAAGGTGAGGGGAAGGATGTTAAAAATTGTATCAGTTTGTTAGATTCTTGGGTATATTTTATGTTCAAACCTAGAGTTTTAAATTTTATTATTATTTAAAATTTAATTTATTTTTTATGATAAAATCAAGGAGTGGGTTTTTCGGAACATGAAATATAGAGCAAAAGAAGGTTTAGATAAATTGTTTATATTGAACTTCATGTTACTAGGTATTTTGGGTATATGATTGTTGTATAGACCCACACCTGAAGTACATGAATATTACATTACTTTTCTGAAATACATAATAAATAACAAAAATAGACACTAATGGACCGTAATAGTTTAGCGTCTTTGGAAACTTGGAATATAAACTTCTAATCATGGTGAAAGATCTTAAACATCTCCCATAAAGATCTTCCCCTTCTGTTTTATTACCTGAAACCATTCTTTATATCCTGGGGAAAAGAAAACATAAAAAGGGTGAGCTCAGATGCTCAGTAAGGGTAAACATAGAGAACATAAAACAATCCATAAACATTTTAATGCAAAAACATGAACATAAAATCTAAACATCAAAATCTTGAGCAAAGACATAAATCTTGGAAGTACGTAAGGCATATATCATAATGGATCATCAACCCTAAAAAAATATCCCATGAAAAAATATGTAATTATGGAAAACCATTAAGCACTTGATATGATTTCTATAGTATCCAAGGCATTGCTTCCAAGACCATCTTAGTGCACAAATTCCCTTACTGAATCGAGTTCACTATTCGTTCCAGTAATATATCACTGAACTAGATTAACTTGATGTTCCAGCCATGTCTATATCATGAGATATAAATCTTTACCCAATTCATTATAGGTAGATATAGGTCCCACCCATCTCATAATGAAATCATTCTTACTTGTGCCAAAATACAAACATAAAACATTCATCATATCCCAAAGAAAAAAATGGGTTTCATAAACATCATCTCCTCATCTCATAATCCATATAAAACAAATGGATATCATTTCATCATAAGAAGAATCACACCATGTAAATAGTAGATAATTTATAATTGAAACATAAACATGATAAATAATGTCATCTTAGATGGAAAATAGTTTTGATAAAACAATTGAAATGATTTCTTGAGAAAAATATCTTCTCTTCTTCAAATTCATTTTCTTTTCTCAAAATGTAATGAAATTTTAAAATAAAATGATTTTTTTAAAATAATATTGAAAACATGTAGAACAATATTCTTGACAATTAGTCTTTATGATACTGTAAAAATCCATTCAGGCTGTATAAGTTAAAAACATTCTCCTTGTACTTTTGTCGGAAATGTCAAAAAGTTCCTCGTATGGTAAACAAAAGGAAGATTATTTCCATAACACAATGTAAAGGTCAAAGAGTGGTAAAACTGACTTGAAAAATACATGGAAGATCATTAAATACTTTATCAAAAAACATTTTTATGGACATGGATGAAAAATATTACCCCAGTAAATACTTACGTATAACAATCTCGGATAAAAATGAGATTTGCAAAATTATCCCTTACCTTACATCCGATACGTTTTGTATGTATCCGAATCTCCTGTATAATGATTTAAATGATTTCATTTACTTATTACAGAATCATATTCATTGTTATGATGTCATATATTGTTCACTTATGACTTTATATTACCCGTTCATTGGTAAATTCTATGTTAAAACATTGTTTTGGGTAAAATCGTTTTATTTTTCTTACATGTTTGGACTTGTTGTTCTTGATATTATTATTACTTATATAATTATTTACTTACTTCCATAATGTAAATAATTATTTATATATCAATATATATTCAGTATATATATATATATTAGATAGATAAATTAAATGAAATACATTGTTCGTGGAGACGGTAGACCGTACGTACGCATGAACGATATTTTCCTTTCCTTATTGACTTGAATGTATGTAAGTAGAGGAAATATATATATACATAAATCCAGTAGCTTTATCATGTCATATATTTTTTTATTATTCATTATATATACTTTATAATCATTCTTTAATGGTTAACATGGAGAATGAATCTCATCGCGTCGTGGAAACGGTAATCCGTACGTACGCACGAGCGATGATATCGTTCTCATACTTATTGTATTGAGTTGGAGTGGATGATATAATATCACAGAATCAGTATGATATTATAATAAATATATATAGTTTTTATTTACACCATTATACCCATCCATGTAAGGTGGTGGTGGAAAAACAGATTACACCACGGCGTGGAGACGGTATTCCATAAGTACGCACGCGCGGTGATTTCGTTTCCTGTAGGATGGATTGAAGATGAAATGGGGTTGTTTCATATTTATAAGAAAATATCAGTATATTATAGATACTTATGTTATTAATTTATAATTAAACAACTAAATAAGAAGAAGTTTAACTGCAAAGAAACTTGAAAAAATCAGTAGAAGAGATTAGATCTTCTTCGACGCACCTTCTTTAAGCTTGCTCTTAAGGGACTAGAGTTTCTCTTTTTAGAATACCAGATCCTCCAGAAGTTTACTAGTTTATTGGAGAACAGAAATAGGCAGGTTCTGTCCAATCATGAAGGCTTAATGTGTTGTGAAGAAGAGAGGGAGGAGGTGCCCTTTTATAAGGTAGGAGAGGGGCACCTTAGGAAAGACTTAAAATATTATTTTATAATAAAGTCATATTCGGTTTATAATAGCTCCAAATTGATTTATTTCGAATATAATGTGGTTATGGGTATAAATATTCTCAACAAATTGGTTTTAGACAAGTTTATGTTACTATTTTAACCTTATCATTTAGATTTAACTCTAAGTTAAATAATTTAACTTTTACCGAGTCTTCTTGTTTTCTTAAAGTATATGGTAAATAAAATTACTATAACAATCCAAAATAACCTCAAGTTGTTCATTATTAATATATATAACCTTATATAAGACATTTTGCTAAGCCTCATATTTCAAGGAATAGAATAAAAATTAATAATATAATATTTGTTTTAAAAACTATTTCTTGTTATTTTTCACACTATTTGGTAATTGATTTTTGTGAAAATCATAACAGCATGATTAGCGCGAAAAAGGTTAATTAAATCAATAAAAACCTGTCATATTAACCTAGAAAATTATTTTAATTCATTAAACAAATCAAATTACATTTATTTGGGTATTTATAATATCAATTATTTTAATATTTCATTATTTAGGTAAGTACTGAATCACCATTGTGTCATAAATAAATTAATGTAATTAATGTCTAAAAATTATAAATAAAATACTATTATGTAGGAAATAGTTCTATCTTTCTAATTGATATTTATATTCTAATTTATCTTCTGTATAACCCTATATTAAAAATGTTTTATTTATTAAACATTAATTTTAAGTATTTTAACTCTTTTTTAAATAGAATAATAATAAATGTCCTAATTTAATTCAAGTGGACCTAAAGGGTAATATTTTATTCCTAAGGTTGTTTTGGTCGAATTTAACTTATCCAAGAGAATTAGGACATGTTTAAGGGTAATATTAACATCATGTTTACCCTTAATTACCCTATTTACTTTTAACCGTGGTAAATAAAAGTAAAAAGTTACTATTCACCAAAAATTATTTTTATCTTATTGAACCACATTTAACTCCTTGATATTAACCGTGTGTCTCTGATTTTCGAAATTACACTCATAGAAGTGGTAAAATTAAGTTTTATGTAAATGTTCAAATTCTCCTAGGAAGTTGGTAAAAGACGGTGAAAAGTTCAATAAAATTTTTATATATCTAAAATTGTTATAAAATTACTCCAATGAATTACATTGAACAAATATAGTTATTATGTATAAATTTTGACCAAAAATAAATTTAAATAAAATAAATATTTATTTAAATAAAAACTCAGTTTTTAAATAGTAACCTAGTGTTTTCACTATTTATCAAAAATTAAATGTTTTCAGAAAAATACCAAAAATTCACCCTAGGATAATTTCAATATTCCGAATCCAAAAATTAATTCCATTTTGGAATATAAAATTTATAAAATTTTAAAAAGTGGGTATTACAATTCCTAAGGGCTAGTTTATATAATATTTTAATAACATATCGCTGTTTAGTGAAACTCGGTATTGCGTACAACACATGCTATCGTGGAAGGTCGTTATTGAGTGTTATGCAAGACTAGTTAGGGATGCATTTAGGGAAAGATCCTTTTGGTATAGCGTATAACACAAGGCATCAATGAAATTAAATATAATATTTTTTATAAAATCTCATGGGGTTACATTCTACCCCCCTAAAAATGAATTTCTCCCTCGAAATTCGTCGGGGTTATAAATGTTTTACTACTCAAAAGTTTCATTAATCGAAACTCACATTCTAAAAAGTAAAACACAAACTTATCTTTAAAAACTAAGGTATGAAATGTAATGGTTACCCAAATTAACTATTCACTAGGTCTCCACATATGAGAAAATAAGTGAAAATATGGATATAGAAGAGAAACATAACCATCATGTTCAAATGGAGAGTGGTAGAGAACATGTCTATGAAAAATCCAACATTCAAAAAGCCATAAATTTTTGATTATCAAAGTTAGCATCTGATTCATCAGATATAAGGGAACTAGGACAACATTTTGGGTTTTCAAGATGATTTCCCTAAAGATGAAGAATTTTAATTAGAAAAAATACATACTTTATTTTGGTACAATATCACCATTTTTCTTTGTGTTGAACAATTTCCACTTCATCTATTAATGAAATGAAGTTGAATTTGTCAATTGTGAAGTGTAAGCAGATCATGTGATAGAATGATGTGTCACTCCATCTGTCTCACACAAAAGGTGAGAAAATGTTATCAAATATACATAAGTCCATATATGGTGAGGTTAATCATATATGATTCAAAAAATGGACTTATACTTCATCTATAATACCACTTACAAAAATAAAACTAGTTTCTACCAACCAGGGACTTCCTGTAGGCCAGTGGTAGGCAATAAAGGCATGTCGCACTTCTGTTGTGGGTTTAATTCCCGCAACCTTGTCCGACACGATCAGTTGTCTTTCATCCTGCAGGTTGTCTTTTTTTCCTAAAACTTCACTATTATAACATTACAGAAATAATATCGAATAAAGTTATAGCCTTAAAAAATGCAATCTGATGTCTAACATAATACATTCCAGTCTTTAGACTTATCCAAAATACATCTATCCAATCTCATAGTATAAAGAAAACTATTACTATAAATGTCATTAAACAAGCATGTGAATTCCATCATTTATCCCCCATATATCATAAGATATATCGTGTTGATCACATTCCAAACATGTATTCTTTTGAAACATTAATTACCATAGAACCATAGTGAAAACATGAGTGTTGTCAAAATTTAACTCTTTCCACATACCAAAATCCCAAAAATTCTATATAATCAAACCATGATATCACTTAGTTGTTATATTAGTCATGAGCTAATGAATACTATTATACATTTCATTTTATCCTTATCATATCATCTGCTTTCCAAAATCACATTTCATGGTTACCGGTACCATAAATTTATTGACAACCACAATTGACCAATACATAAATATTACAATATTCCATGATACTATATACAACCTCATTTTGGAATCCCATTACAGATACACTTAATCATTACACCACATAGTTTTCATATTCAACATCACCAATAGTGAACGTATGTGACTTGCCTTTGTCCTTTTCCTTAATAGTTTGTTGATGTCGATCATTATTAACCCTTGGATTAGGGTATTGGTTAGCATAATTCCCCATTTCCTTGAACTTGAAGAATTGAAGTGTCGGTGGTGTGTTCTCTGTAGTCTTTTTTCTATTCACATCATTTGAAATATTTTTTTCATTACTTCGGTACTCAGCTACATGATGACCTTCTTTTCCACACTTGAAACATTTTCTAGTACCTTTTAGACAATCTCCACCATGATTCTTCCCACACATTGATCATAAAGAAACATTCACCATCTTATCACCATTATTCTGAGCTTTTTCCTTGAACACCATCTTTCGTTTTTTGTCAAAACCATGAGATGGATATGTTACACCAACTTCTAGTTCTACCTTGACAGCACAAAACACAATTTCATCATAGCTATTGATGTCTCTTATAGCTAATGCCCTTCAAATATTGGTTTTAAGCCACTGAATAATCAATCAACTTTACTTTCAGGTAGGATGGTAAATCCAGATGCATTCCTTGCAAGTATTGTAAAATTTTCTTCATATATACCAACAGATTCATCATCCTTCTACTTAAGATCAAGGAACTCCTTTTCCATCTTTGTTCGAATAATACAAGGGATGTACTTACTGAAAAACGGGTTCTTGAACTCATCCCATTCCATGCATTCAATTTCATCATAGGGCCATGTATTTATAATTAGATTCCACCACTAGTTTGCTTCACCTTTTAAATGGTAAACAGCGAAAATGAACTTTTCATGTTTTAAACAGCGAAGTATGGAAAATATATTTTCAATGGTACTGATCCATTGTTCAGTAACAAGTGGATTAGAAGACCCATTGAAAGACAGTGGACATTGCCTCATAATGGAATCAATAGATTATTGTTCCCATATCTAATCATTTAGAAATCCAGAATGATTCATAGATTTTGTAAGTATATCAATAAGATTTTTCATTCCATCTCCCATCACATTTGATTGCCCAGGAGGAAAATCATTGCATTTTCCATTACATTGATCAACACGGTTTTTTCGGGTTCAATCCTTCGTCTAAAACCCAAAAAGAACAGTGTGAGAGGCAAAAATCATTCTAGGAAAACAACATAATAAATGGGGAGTACCTTCAATATATTACATATTAGGTCTAATTCTAATATCATTACCATAATTCTAGGACTATAACCTATACTTATACTTAATATTAGGGATATCCCTAGGCATACCTTAGAAATATCTCTAGGGATCTCACTAAAGTTTTCGCATACTAGTTTCCAATTGTTAACTAAACTGATCCTCTGATACCAACTATAGAGACACGCACTTGAAGTACATGGAAATTACATTACTTTTGTATAATACTTAATACATAACAAAAACAGACACCAAAGGACTGTAATATTTTAGTGTCTTCAGAAACGTGGAACATAATCTTCTAATCATGGTGAAAGATCTTCAACATCTCCTAGAGAGATCTTCCCCTTTTGTTTTCTTACCTAAAACCTATCTTCACATCCTGGGGAAAAGAAAACATAAAAAGGGTGAGATCATATGCTCAGTAAGGGTAAACATAGAGAACATAAAACTATCAATAAACATTTAAATGAAAAAACATGAACATAAAATCTAAACATCTAAATCTTGAGCAAAGACATAAATCTTGGAATTACATAAGGCATATATCATAACAGAACATAAATCCTGATAAAATATTCTGGGAAGAAAACATGTAATTATGTAAAACCATTAAGAACTTGATATCATTTCCATAGTAGCCAAAGCATTGCTTCCAAGACCATCTTAGTGGACAATGTACCTTATTGAATCGACTTCACTCTTCATTCCAGTCCTGTATCACCAAACTGGATTAACTTTCCATTCCATCCATTTCTATATCATGAGATATAAATCTTTACCCAATTCATTAGAGGGAGATATAAGTCACACCCATCTCATAATGAAATCATTCTTACTTGTCCAACAAAATAAACATAAAACATTCATCATAACCCAAAGAATAAAATGGGTTTCATAAACATCATCACATAATCCATATAAAAAAATGGATATCATTTCATCATTAGAATAATCACAAAATGTAAATAATAGAGACATTATACTTGAAACATAAAGATGAAAAATAATGTCATTTTTGATGGAAAATAATTTTTATAAAACAATTGAAATTATTTCTTGAAGAAAATATCCTTTCTTCATCAAAATCGTTTTGTTTTCTCAAAATGGCATGAAATTTTAAAAGAAAAGGACTTTGTTGAAAACAATCATGAAAACATGTATAATAAGCTTCTTGAAAATGAGGCATTATGAAACCATAAAAATCCATTCATTCTGTATAAGTTAAAAAAACATTCTCCTCGTACTTTTTTTGTAAAAGTCAAAAAGTTCCTCGTATGGTAAACAAAAGAAATAATCTTTCCATAACACAATGTAAGGGAAAAAGAGGGGTAAACATGACTTCAAAAATAAATGGAATAATATTAAACACTTAATGAAAAAACATTTTTATGGACATCGATGAAATATATATAACCCTAGTAAATACTTACGTATAAGAAATCTCGGATAAAATTGAGACTTGAAAAATTGTCCATCACCTTAGGTCTGATATGGTTCATACATATATGAACCTCCTGTATAATTATTTAAATAATGTCATTGATTTATTACAGAATCATATTCATTGTTATGATTTCATATATGGTATACTTATGACTTTATATTACCCATTCCTTTGTAAATTCTATATTAAAGCAACGTTTTGGGTAAAATCATTTTATTTATCGTGCGTGTTTGGACTTGTTGTTATTGATATTATTATTACTTATATCATTATTTACTTACTTACATAATGTAAATAATGATTTATATATCAATATATATTCAGTATATATATATATAATAGATAGATAAATTAAATAAAATACACCGTTCATGGAGACGGTAGACTGTACGTACGCATTAACGATGTTTTCCTTTCCTTATTGACTTGAATGGAAGTAAGTATATGGAATATATATATACATAAATCCAATGTCTTTATCATGTCATATATTTCATTATTATTCACTATATGTACTTTATTATCATTCTTTAATGGTTAACATGGAGAATGAATCTCATCGCGTCGTGGAGACGGTAATCCGTACGTACGCACGAGTGATGATGTTGTTCCCATAATTATTGAATTGAATTGGAGTGGTTGATAAAATATCTCAGAATCTGTATGATATTATAATAACTATATGTAGTTATTATTTACACCATTATAACCATCCAAGTAAGGTGGTGGTGTAAAAAAAGATTACACCACGGTGTGGAGATGGTATTTCGTACGTACGCACGTGCGGTGATTTAATTATCCGTAGGATGGATAGAAGGTGAAATGGGGTTGTTTCATATTTATAATAACATATAAGTATATTAGATATACTAATGTTATTAATTTTTAATGGAATAACTAAAGAATAAAAAATTTAAGAAGAAAGAAACTTGACTGAATCTGTAGAAGAGATTAGCTCTTCTTCGATGCACCTTCTTTAAGCCTTCTCTTAAGGGACTAGAGATGGACTTTTGAGAAGACCAAAACCTCAAATAATGTTTCTAGGGAAGTGGAGAAGGGTATTTTGTGGGGTTTTTCCGAGATTGAAGGCTCAAAGTGTTGTGAAGATGAGAGGGAGGAGGTTCCCTTCTATAAGGGAGGAGAGGGGCACCTTAGGAAAGACCTAAAATATTATTTCATAATAAAGTCATATTCAGATTATATTAGCTCAAAATTGATTTATTTAGAAGATAAAGTAGGTATGGGTATAAATCCTCTCAACCAGTAGGTTTTAGAAAAGTTTAGGATAGTATTTTAACCTTATAATATAGATTTAACTCTAAGTTAAATAATTTAACTTTTACAGCGTCTTCTTGTTTTCTTACACTATATGGTCACTAAACATACAATAACAAGCCAAAAAACCCTAAGTGGTTAATTATTAATATATATAACCTTATCTAAGTCATTTGTCTGAACCTTAGATTTTTAGGATTAGAATAACAATTAATTATATAATATTTGTTTTAAAAACTATTTCATGTCAATTTTGACACTATTTGGTAATTGATTTTTTTGAAAATCATAACAGCATGATTAGTTCGAAAAACGTTAATTAAATCAATAATAACATGTCATATTGACCAAAAAAATTAGTTTAATTCATAAAAAGTCTCAAATTACATTTATTTCGGAATTGATAATATCTATTATTTTGATATTTCATTATTTAGGTAATTACTACATCACCATTGTGTCATAAATAAGTTAAATTATTTAATGTCTAAAAACTATAAATAAAATAACATTAGTTATTAAATATTTTTATATTTATAATTAATATTTATAGTCTAATTTATCTTATTTATATTCCTATATTAAAAATGTTTTAGTTATTAAACATTGATTTTAACTATTTTAACTCTTTTTTATATAAAATTATAATAAATGACCTAATCTAATCCAATTGGACCTAAAGGGTAATATTTTATTCCTAAGGTTGTTTTTTGCTGAATTACTCTTATCCAATAGAATTAGGACATGTGTTAGGGTAATAATAATATCATTTTTACCCATAATTACCCTATTTACTTTTAACCATGGTAAATAAAAGTAAAATGTTACTATTCACCAAAAATTATTTTTATCTTATTGAACCAAATTTTACTCCTTAATAATAACTGTGTCTCTCAGATTTTAGAAATTCCACTCACAAAAGCGGTAAAATTATGTTTTATGTAATTTTTCAAATTTTCCTAGGAGGTGGGTAAAAGACGCTGAAATGTTCAATAAAATTTTTATATATCTGAAATTATTATAAAATGAATCCAATGAATTACATTGAACTTATATAGTTATTATGTATCAATTTTTACCAAAAAAAAATTAAATAAAATAAATAATTATTTAAATAAAAACTCTGTTTTTAAATAATAACCAAGTGTTTTCACTATTCATCCAAAAAAGAAAGTTTTCCGAAAAATAACAGAAATTTACCCTAGGCTAATTAAGATATTCCGAATCCAAAAATGATGTCCATTTTGAAAGATAAAATTTATTAAATTTCAAAAAGTGGGTTTTACTATTCATAATGGCTAGTTTGTATAATATTTTAATAACATATCATTGTATAGTGAAACTCGGTATTGCGTACAACACACGCTATCGTGGAAGGTCTCGATTGTGTGTTATTCAAGCCAAGTCATGGATGTGTGTAGTGAAATCTCCTTTTGTTGTAGCGTACAACACAAGACATCAATGAAATTAAAAATAATACTTTTCTAAAAAATTCGGGGGGTTGCAATTGTTTTTAGAAACTTCTAGTTGATTTGTCACCTCATCGTCATGGGTTTAGCCAATGAGAGTTTCATGACCTGAATTGGTAGTTTGAATTCCAACTAGTTCTTAATTTTTTATTATTTAGTTAATCATTTCTGGAAATGGTAATACCAAATGATTTATTAGATGTGTTGAAAATGACTTCAAATGTGAGATTTAAAAAATGCCTGATAGTGGTACTTTGAAAATGGGTAAAATGGTTAATTGTAAATCAAAATGATTTTGGAAATTACTTAAATGCTATTGGGAAATATTTAATCCTTAAGATACTATAGAATGGTGATAAATGTAGTTTTCTTGTTATAACAAATTGAATCTAGTAGTCACTGTAGGAACCAACAGGAAGAGGTTTCCGAGAATGTGGTTGAACCTGACGCGCAAGTGAACCAACAGTTGGTCCTAAGTACTATATAGAATTTTCAAGCAATGTATTTATGGGACAAAAATGATGAACCAATAAATAGTTCCATTAAATTCATTTTCTAAAGCATAACACTCCCACCATTTTTTGGGGATTCCGAACTGAAAAAAAAATCATAATTGTGGCTTAATAGGATTAATCCAATCATTGATTTCCATATCCCACTGGATAATCTAACATTGAATATGGAAACATAAATGGTGGGGGTTATAGTACACCATTGTTGGTATTTATATGTTCTTCCAAAATTGGACTAATGCACAACATGGAAATATATATAAAATTTTTCAAGAAAAAACTTTATCCTACGACATTTAGAATTTCTTAAATAATTGAATTCCTCAATTTGAAGTAGGATATTCTATTAGTAATAGAATATGATGATAAATTTTTTAATATAGTTCTCTTTTCACCATAATTTTTTGTATGTACAGCCATAAAGGGACACATTTTTTGAGTTAATGTTAAAACCATGAATTCTCTTAATGATTGTAATCCATTGTATAATGGTTTATATAGAGATGGTTAATATAGAGATGTTATAATAAATATACATTTCAGGAAACATGGAACCATGTTTATTACTTCATAATAGGAGGTAATCAACTGATTGAAACAATAATAGGGACACATATTCTCAAGGGGTGGGTATATCTCAGAACCATACTATTAGATCAGTCAACTTAACTCCTTGATTGAAGAGTAAGATTATATGTTTTTAATGTGGATAATTGGATAACATCAACAGATATTGAATGGAACCACCTATATAATGTCACAATTGAAACCATATGGGACATTTTCATTGACATTTTCATATTTTTCCAAGTTTGTGTTCTGGAGACACTTCTCTTGCTTCTCAATAATTGTATTCTTTGATTGGAAGATTGTTGTATAATTTCTCTCAAATATAGAACCAAGAAATACATATTGGTTCTATAAATAAAATCACATCAAAAAAAATTTAATCTAAATAAAGTAATAAAGATAACGATATAGTGATTAAACAATTATGTGAATTTGAACAAGTGATCACGTATGGTCAATCAGTACCTCTGATAGTGACAAGTATAATTCATATGGATTCTACCCTTATGAAGTATTTATTTGACATGGGTGAATCCCATTAGTATATTTCTTCAATTGTAATTGGTCAGATGAGTTTACATGTTGATTTGATTCCTTCTATTTTGAAACTCAAAAAACCATTGGGACAATGAGAGTGTTGAGACTTAAAAATTGCAGTGTGTTTAATAACTATCAAAGGGACATATTGGTATGGTATTTCAATATAATAGAGAAGTATATCTAATATTTTATTTTGGGGATGGATTAGAATATTAACTTTGAGTACCATATCGATTGTAATGCATGGAAGTTGAATTTTAAATCCTATGATAGTGTTAGTCGTCTATTTAAAGGATATTGGAAAGCATAAGTAACCTAAGAAGGAACATTGATACTGGTGGCGAGAATTATCTCTTTAATGTTGATAGTAGTGGCTTAGGAATTGATAAAAATGATTGGTAATATATATTTTTCCAACAACAGTGAACCTGTTCCTTGATGTTTATCCAAAAACATTCATTGGGATTCCATAAAAAAGAGATGTTGAGTTTACGATTTATCTCCAACCAACGACAAATTGTATTTTCATTCAGTGATATTTAATGGGCCAACAAAATTAATGGAATTTTGGGATCAGATGGAAGAGTTTTAAAGTAAATGGTTCATCAGACTAAGCAGGTATTTGTGGATACCACCTATTCTTTTTGCGGTGAATGTGAATTGAACCCTTATAATTTATGTACATTATCATAATATTAACTATGTTATTATAAATAATTAGTATCAAAATTAATAAATTGATGTTATATTAGATAAATTGAGTGGTTCCCAGTGGTTTTTTAATATTTAAATATGTTTAGGATATCACAAATTATAGGTTGGAAAAGATGATATTATGAGGATAGCTTTCAGAAGAATATATAACCATTATAATTTTATTGTTATTCCTTTTGGTCATATAAATGAACCATCCATATTTATGGAATTGATGAATCATATATTTCAAGGGTATCTGGATTCCTTTATGGTGGTGTTTTTGGATGTTATACTGGTGTATCCTTGGACAAAGGTGCATCATGAGAAAAACATTTATATAGAGTTTGGTATCTTTCCATAGAATTGAATGTATTCCAAGTTTTCACATTGTGAATTCTGGATATAAGAGGTACATTTTAATGGCCTTTTCATTTCTAAAAAATAATTTTTTTAGACACTAAAAAGGGTGAAATTTTTATCTATTGGGATCCTCGTGAAAATGACTTTGAGATAGGTAGTTTCCTTTGCTTAATGGGATACGAAAACTATATTTTAGGTGATTTTTAACATTTTTAATCATAAAATTATATCTTTGAAAAGAAAGGGTCTTCCTTTCCAATGGAGAAAATAAATTCATAAATACTATCTCAAGCATAAGGATTGAATGACATCAGCTCCTATCCTTGTTTTTTCATAGTCTGGATAGGGCTATGTAGTCGATTGTGATGCATCATGAGCGAGGTTGTGATGGGTTATAATATAGTGGGGTCATAATGTTTCTTATGGCTCAGCGCTGTTATAGGTACCTTATAAAAACAACCCACCACATGATTTATATTTATCTATATTAGTACATTCGTTGAAGACATGTCATCACTGTCTTTTTAGTGAAAAATTATTGTTTTTACATATCATAAGAGTGTAAATAATATTTTCACACATACAAATTTTTATATTAAGTAATGAGGATGGAGGGAATATCTTAAAATTTTTTTCATGGAATTAATGTATCACCTGGTAAAGGAAATTATGTGGTAGTAGAATTAAGTAGGAAGTCGAAAAATTAGTTGTAAAAAGAATAATTGGATATGTGGAAGATTATGTATGTTATAGAAGACATGCACAATTATTGTACAAACTAGGGTAACGTTAAAGATTTTATCCCAATTTTTTTTCCTGATATGGATGATCATGTTAAAAATGCACAAACATCTAATTTATAATGTGTATATATGGTGTCAAAAATAAATTTTGAGTAGACCATTGAGAGGTAGAAGCTAGATAGAATTTTATTTTTATGGTTTATGGTTCGAATCATGTTACCTTTGTCTTAATCGTAATAAATTCTTATTTCTTACCAACATTTAAAATGGGTTGTTCATCCAGGAATTTGAAAATGTATTGATCTTTAAAACCATAGTTTTTGTTTGTTGGAATGTAATGTGAGGTGGATGAGTATATTTCAAGATACCTCACCTGTCAGTAGGTCAAGGAGAAACACCAGTGACTAGAAACCATGTTAAAAACATTACATATTTCAGTGAGGAAATGGGAGTCAACAACTATATATCTTGTGAAATGTTTACCAAGAATGGTTGGGAAACACAATCCCATATGGTTATTTGTGGATTAGAACATAATTTTTTCTAATCTTATACCTCTTCATGAATATCATGCAGTAGAGGAATTTTCTAAAATCTATATTATTAAAAAATTGGGAATCATAATGGTGTTCTAGTCTCAATTGTATCTGAAAGAGAAAAAATGTTTATGTATCATTTTATAAATCCTTATAGTAATCCTTGGGGATACATTTGACTATGAAAATGGTGTATCATCCTCAAAAATATTTAAAATCTTAGAGGATGATCCAAACAATGGAGGATATCCCTAGGGCTTGTATAATGTATTTTGGTGTCTCTTCGTAGAATCATTTACCATTAGATGAGATCTTGTACAACAACAGTTATCAGGCCTTGATACATATGGTTTCTTTTGAAGAATTGTATGGTCTTCCTTTTAATTCTCCATGTTTTCATATGTAATCATGTTAAGACTTCACTAGTTGTATGAATTCTTCTGAAAGAGATAATAAAAAAGATTTGATTTATCATAAAGATAAGATATATATCTAAGATTCTTCATAAATCATATGTAGATCATTGTTAACAACCATTTTAATTTGGGGTTAATGATCATGTATTCTTGATAATCTCTCCAAGTCTTGTACATAAACTTTTTGTAAGATGTTTAATTTATATCCTTTATATATAGGCCCTTTTGAGATATATTAATGAGTTGGTGAGGTGGAATATCAGTTTCCTTTTTCATCAAGGTTATGTTTAGTGCACAATGTGTTTCATGTATCTCATATGAAAAAGTATCAACCAAATCATGACCAAGTGATTCAATGTAATCACATTCACTTAGAGCCAGATGCTATATTGATTCATGTGCCAATATGAATTCTTGATAGGTAAGAGAAAGTATTTCCTGGGAAAATAATCAGTCTCGTCTATGTATTATGGAATCATGGAAAGATTCAACAAGAAACATGTGAACGTGAAAAGGAAATTTTAGACCACTAGATGAAACTCTTCCAAGACAATGTTTCTTTTCCAAATTCAAGGAACAAAAATTCCAATTTTGGGGATAATGTATCACCCCTAATTTTAAGTACTTTACAATTTATTTATTCATTTTGGGTAATAAATAATTATTGTATTATGTTTTGTGAGGCTTAAATGTGTTTTTTAGTGTTTTGGAGGATTTTCTAGAGTCACATGATTTAAGAAAAATTAATGGAAACCATGAAGCACCTCTTAAAAACCATGTGTCTTGTGGTAGGAGGGATAATAGCTCCACACAGTTGGCCAAAAATATTCCTAAACCATGTGGTTTATTAGGGGAAACCATGTGAGCCTACTATCATTGAGAGAGTATCTCATTTACAGTTTACGAATGGTTTCTCTAACCATGTGATCCAACTATGTGTGGTGATATCTTAAGATAGTATCAATTTTATGATTTGTGCATGGTTATACAAACTTTACAGCCCAACCATGTGACATATAGTCATCCCCTTGAATATTGGGGATCTAATTCAAATTTATTCATTTCACCCTTCGTTTCCCCCTAATTCTCCCATAACATTAATTCCTTTTTATCCCAAGTTTTTAGAGGCCTTTCGCTTTATTTCTAGATAAATATATAAACTAATAAATGGTTATTGGAGATCCAGATTCCATGGTAAGTCTCTATTCCTAATCGATCTCCATTAAACTCTTCTCCTTCTCTTTCCCAAAATCATAGATCAATTAAAAGGGGGATAAATCCATTTTACATGATGGGTTTTTTTTGTGGCAAGATCCAGGTAAAGAAAGTTGTTTCAGGATTGGATCTAGAGAATCATTGTGCCATTATTTTGTTTCACTAACATTAGTGATGTAGGTGGATTCTATCTCAATTTACTTTGTTTATAAATTAAAGGCTTAGATTTAATTAAATTTTTTATTGAAATGGTGTTGAAATTATTTGGTGAGTTTTTGTGAAAATATTTTTTTGAAATTGTATTGGAATTTTGAATGGTTTTTGGAAACCCGTTGTTTATAATTTTAAAAAGATTTTTTAAATTCATCATTTGGTTTGACACATGAAAATTATTTTTTGAAATTATTTAATTAAATTAATGGTTTTATTGTAATGATTTGGTATTATGTTAGAAAAAATGGGATGGGTGTGACTTGAATGTGATGGATAATAGTCATGAAGTACCATAATCAATGGGATGGAGTATGGACGTGAAGTTCCATTATCAATCGTAACACAATGTTTGAGTGATTTTTTTGTGATGGTGTTAGTGTGGGTGAGTGTGTTTATTTGGTTGTGTGTTTGTAAATAGAAAATAATATTCCTAATCAAATGATAAATTTTTAGAGTCTTGTTTTATTTCTTCCATAGAAAAGCTGTTTTTAGGGAAAACAATTTGAGATTTGTTATAAAAAACATTAAATTATTTGAAACCATTTTATAAATATTTGATAACATGTTTTTTCCTCGAGGCATGAGTTTTTAATTCAATGGGGAAATACAACTGAGTTTAGACTCACCCTCTAATGGGTAACTTTCTTGAATTTGTAGATTTCATATATCGGTACATGGGTAAAGGAAAATATATTATATTTTTAGTGATTATTTTTGATGCCTTGGTTTTTGCTTCAAGAGTCAATGCCCAGATAATTTTGGGAGTTTATGGTCTGATGTCATTGGTGTCTATCATTTTTTTTGTATTTCATTTTCAACTTTTACTGTGATATGGTTATTGTTTTAGTTTTGTTTTATCATTTTTACTCTATACTCATCCATCATATATTGGTTTTATTACTATTTTTTCATTGTTTTGTAGTGTTATATTTAAAGGGGAAACCATCACCCAATAATTATTAAGAGCTTAGAATTTAGTACCAACATTTCTTATCTAGGTGGTGTCACATAAGGCAAGTCACACCCTCCCACTCTTCCCGAGCCAATGGGTGAGGGGAAATATGTTATGGTAATTACACCAGAGAATGAGAATATTGAATTAAAGATAAACTATTCTATTTTTGGAATAATTAAATCATTGGGATCGTAGAATATTCATTCATAATGAATGAATTCAACATGTAAAAAAGAGGCTAGTGGGAGATCCATTGACTTCTAAGTAAAATAAGTAGTGAAACATATGGAAAAAGGTGATTAGTTTTATAGTTGGTTAAGACTGGATTGAAAGAAACTAATAAAAAATTTACTAAATTAGCAACCTATGTTCATGGGAACAATGTTTATTGGGGTATATCGTTATTTAATATATACAAAATCAATGAGAATATATTGAAAATGGATTATAATAATTCAAGATATAATTGTTTCCATTGTTACATGGAATTAATCTCTCTCCAAGAAGACATGTACAAGAAATACGAGCATATAAAATGGTAAATATAATTCCATAAACATCAGTGATGGATCTATCACATATTTCATGTTATGTTCTAGATATTTCCAAATACATTATCGTTCTAAAATATTAGTAATGTTCAGAAATACTACATGGGAAGTATCCATAATTATTCGATTGTACTGGATAAATTATAAAGGATGTGTATCAGGTACTTGGTGAGGAACAAATACTAGTTATATAGGGAAATAAACTAATCTAACTTTAGAAAAATATGATCTTGTATTGTATTCAAGCTATGGTAAGGGGAAATAAAATTTCATTGAATCAAGTTATATCAAAATCTTTAAATATTGAGTGCATTTTAGATTCTAATATAGCTAAAGAATAATTGTGAAAAATTAAATTACATGTTCTATTTCATTAATCACACAATGTATGTAATGTTTTATAATAATAGAAATTATAAAAATTATACTACTTCTACATCCCAATATATTGTCTTTTTTACAGTGGAAAAATGAATATATTTGGAGATATCATCTCTTGATGTTTCTTTCTCAACAAGGTGAAATAAAATATTGCAGAGTATCCATGTATTAGAGACATGGTAGGCTAAAATTCTAAATCTATAACACAGAAGAATCATGATCTTATCATGTGAGTGATAATATGTATAGATAGAAATTTGGATCTAGTTCAAGCAGGAGTGTTGTAAAAATGGGTTCACTATACCCAACATGACCAGAACTATTCGGTTACAATGTCATATATACAATTATTTATGAATGATGTAAACTTTCATTAATATTGTTGGTATTTTTCATGAACTATTTATAAGGTAATATAAAAAATATTACTTGTTTTATCAAAATGGTTATATAAGTTCCTATGATATAAAAAGAACCAAATGATACCATGAAAGTAATCTTAAACAAATTTCACATGGTCTAGATATATCGCGCATTCAATAAATAGATGATCTTTGACAATCAGGTGTTTGGGACACATAATCATTGAAAATTATTCTCTAAAAAACATAGTGATCTTGAGTAGATGTGATCATAATGAATGACCCTCAAATAGGAACACCACATGTTTTATGTGTCATTGGTAGTTCCTCTCTTCAAACACATATAATGGTTTCCTATCAAGAGATTATTATCATTGTATATTATCTGATCATGTACTATGTTGCATGGTGAAATCTATTACATTGATATTATCATGAGGTAGCATGAGTTGGGTGTGTCATTGGTGGAATGAAATTGATTAAATAATTAAGATATATTTTTTCACTTCTGAAAGGAAGCCATATCACATGAATAGTTATTAAGGATTGTAGTACATTCACTATGTACATTTACATAGTAGAAGAAGTTATATCCATATAGTTATGTAAATGAATAATAATGTAAGAAATGATGATGACACAAAGTGTGTATCCTGATGTATTAGATATCATGATATACATATATTATATTTCGCAGTGTGTGTTCATATAATGTTTTCATTATTATGACTATTACATAAACCCTTATAGATCCTGACATGTTGGTAGACTCTGCTGCTGTACTATGAATAGAATTATCTATTGTTGAGATAAGTTACAAGATGTTTACACACAAAGAATGTCTTGAATCTTGGCCAATTATATTGAATTTTAGTATAAAACATGGTTGGACCTACAGTGGTGGAAGAGTATTGTCCATGTTTATATGATTTAAAAGGAAAAAAACAAATTTAAAATTATTCAATCTTACAATAATATCCATTAAATCTATATACCAATCATATTAACAAGTTATTCAATGAATATAATGAAAAATATTTTCTGAATGAATATCATATATTTAATATTCAATATTCATTTAATATTAATATGAGAGTCGATTCAAGTTAATTACTCATATGTATGACATTTTTGTAAATTTTTATGTGTCATTTATTTCATTTTTTGGTGATTTTTATTCCTTAATTTCCATAAGTACTTAAATTCAATTTATAGAATTTAAAACCTAATCAAAATATCTTTTTTAAACCCGAAATACAATTGTTAGTGTTTTTCACAAATTTTCAATCTTCTCTACCCTCTCTTAAGTCCAAGAGAGATAGATCAAATGAAATATTAATTTTTTTATGATCAAAATTCAAGGATCCTTAGTTTTCTCTCTCATGATCATGATGACATAAAATATACTTAATTATCCATTATATCACCTAAATTTCAAGGGATATTGATTGATAAAGATTTAAAAAAATTTGGGGTTGATCTAGAAGATTTTAGGTTTGTTTCCTTAACGTGATGAAAACCAACGTAAACCAAAATGTAATTTAAATTGAATTGAGATAAGTTATGATTATGATTTAAATTTTCATTTTTAATTATTCTTAGTTAATTAAATTTCACATGATCTATGGATGAATACAGGATGGTTTTTAGTTTATTCTATGTTCAACACAAATAAAAACTTAAAATTTTTAATAAACCACATTCATGCTTTTTTTAAAGCCCAATGTTCCTTAAATATCATTTTTGGGCAATTGGACATTCTGAGAAGAAAATTAAAACCCTAGAAGATATATTTATATCAACTTCAATGCATTTTAATGGTGGTTGGGGTCAACACCTTTATCAGCTCTTGTTTTCCAACTACAACAGCTTTCACCCGAGTATTTAAATAGGTCCTTCTAATGATATTTATAGAAGAAGTATAGAAATATAATTCTTTAGGATAAAGATAGAGAATAAGAGTAATTAGGACTATATATAGTTGTGTAAATCTTGAATAAGGTTATGGATATTCATCAATACATTAGAGTGGCTCAAAGTTGATAGGAAATTTATCGTCAAAGAGATCTAGAGTTCAAAGTTAGTGACAACGTATTCATATAAATATCTCCTTGGAAAAATGATGTGATACTATAAATGAAGGGAAAATTGATATATATATATATAACTATATATCAGTTTCTTCAAAATTAATCATCATATAGATATTGTATTTGGTCATATAGTGCTTCCACTAAATATCTATCATGTTCATGAATTGTTCCATTTATCTCTCCTAAGGAAGTATATACATGACCCTTCACGTGTACTTAACTCAAACATCACACTACTAGAGAAGGTCATCTCTTATGAGTAACAAATTGGGAAGATTTTTTATCAAAGAGAAACAATTTGTTGTGAAATAATACTCTTAAACTAGTCAAATTTTTCTGAAGTATCCATAAATTTGAGGAAGCTGTGTGTGGAATCGAGGATGTTAGGAGGCGTAAATAATCTCATTTCTGGGTAACATAGTAATAAAAATTCAATGATATAATAATAATAAGTTTTTTAATTTAAAACTTTGATATTTATGATATTTTACACTTTTATTAATTTTTATTTCTTCTATGTCATTTTTTACATTTAATATTTATTTTAAATGAATTGTGATATACTATTAAATTATAAATTTTAATGTTAAAATACTCACAAAGCCATGAGATTTGAGGGTATTAATAGAAAAAAAATTCTAATAAATTATTTCATCAATATTTTTAAAATTAATTCATTAGTGATCAATTGGATATAAATGAAAATAAAATCCATTAAAGGTTAAAATATATGTTTTTCTGAAAAAAAAAATATTTTTATGGAGGCAACGTGTCTTTATATTAATTAATAAAATTAATAACTATTGATGAATGGTTTTAATGGAATTTTTATATAATATATTTAATAAAACATTTAACATTATCTTAATTATGTTAATTATGATATAAATGATAATAATTTCAATTTATTCTATACAAATAAATTTTCTTCAAAAATGGTTTTTATGATATTTTTTGTACAAATATTATAATTATTTTCTGAAAACTTTTAAAAATTGTATTTGAAAAAATTAATTTCATTTTTGAAATTATAATTTCATAATATTCTTAGGTTGAATTTCTAAAAAAAATCTAAAAAGTTTTATTTTAAATGGAATAGGGAAAAATACAGATGTTTTAAAATAATGACACTTATATGATATTTATATGGTGAAGGCATGAGATAATAAATTTTAAAAAAAAATTCCAAATAAAATATATGTTTATGAAATAAAATAATTCTTTTAAGACATTATTTTTAATTTGGGGACCCAATCTTAACTTTTAAGAACATAGGTTATATTTAATTCAAATGAAAAGAAATTGGGTGTTTTAATTTAAGAGTATGGTTGGAAGGTGAAAATATGTTTTTTCTTGATTAAAAAATCTAGAATAATTAATTTTATTAAGAAACCAAAAAATTCATTTATTCTAACTTTTCTACTTGATTGTAATATGGATTTATTTTTATGTTTAAATTGGTCATTTTTCTAAAAAATGTTTTTCAGGCATTTTGTGTTTATATATTAAAAGTAATTTATGCAAATATATAAATTGAATATAATAAAAATGATTCCAAATTTAGAATCATCATGTACAAATTATTTAACAATTCACCTTTTATTTTAGTTAATATAAATATGTTATCATGGAAAATTTTTAATTTATCATAGTTTTGGTTAAAATGTGTACAAAGTTATTTCACTAAGATATAAGGTTTAAAATATCTCTAAAACATATGGTAGTGAGATTTTATGAGCTTACATAAACCATATCATGTAATATTAATTAATTTTGTATGCCTTGGTTTCACATTACATTATTATTTAATACATTATATTTAAATATTTTATTTAATTCCCAGTGTGTCATTTTTCTCACTTATATAAGGGAACATCCTCTTCTCTATTATTCGCAAAGTTTGTTCACATTATATCAATTTTTACATACAATAATACCTTCCTAGATTCCTCTAATTATTACTATAAATTTTGTTCCAACCCTAGTACCATATTAATAATACTTATGGTGTAAGTATTTAAAGACCCATGTTTCAAGACAAGGGAGAATTTGAGGGGAATTTGAATTTTTAAATTTGGTGGATATTCCATTATTTCAACTGATATTATGAATTTAATTTTGAGATTTGGAACACTAAAATTTGTTTCTGAGACATTCATAATGTCTTGATAGGTTCCTCAAGAGTTCTATTGAGTTTTGGAAGTAACGGACCCTAGAAACTCAAAACCAAAGAAGGCTGATAGGGGCGCACGGTTTTTCTGAAACGGTGTAACCCCCTAGCATAAACCATTCGGTTGAATTGATGTGGATAGTGGTATCTCATGTTTTTTAATGATGTGTGATGGACAACAAGACCATGTGATTGATATAGTTATTTCATATAGATAAATTTCATGGTTTTCATGTGGTTTCCCAAGCAGTGTGAATGAACCATGTGAGACCCCTTTCAAAGAAATAGATGATGCTCGATTGGAACATTTTTTTCCAATCGTGCAACCGAACCATGTGAATGAGGTTCTAAGAATTAATTTTCCATTTTTTACTTAGCGATATTTAAACCCCTTTTTCATTTTTCTTTATTCTCCTCTAACCATTTAAGGCTATCCCTTTCTCTTAGGGGTTTTTTATCCTCCCTCTACTAGGAAGGATGATACCACCCTCGTTCGAAGTCAAATTAAATCTCCATTGGTCTCTATGTATTCCACATGGTTAGATATACATTCTTATTACTTCCTTCCTAGGATTCTATTCCAATTTGTCATGTTATTCTGTTGCGATCACATTCACCCTTTTTTAGGGAAAGATGACCTTTTCTTCAATTCCTTCAAAATCGAAAAAAAAATCAAGACATGATATTGGGAGAGTAATATATCATAAGTATGAATTAGATGGTATATATCCCTTACCCCATGTTCCCATTTATTTAAAAATATTTTATTTCTGTTACACACCATCCTTTTTTGTGTGTCTCCCTAAAAATGAGTTCTTTGTTTCTAATTGTTATAGACATGATGTATTACTCATTTTGATCCATTTTATGTAATTAGATTATATAAATCTCATTTATAGTAACCCATTTTGGGTGTTCCATGTGTTTTTTTATGTCTTAGTAAATTTTTTGAAAATCATATATCACCTTATAAGCATTCATCTTGGATTATAAATGGAATTTCCCCTTGTACATAGTTTTCTAATTGAGAATGGAACTTTCTAATAGGTTCATTGATCCAAAAATATTTTTTACAATTTTTGTAGGTTTCTAAGATGCTTCTTTGGTGAATTTTTTTATGACTCTTGAAGATGATTATTTGTTGAGCTTAATAAATTATTTGTTAACAAAGTCATATTTTATAATAAAACCCCTCAGATGGTGGGCGTTGTCTTCCAAACGAAAATGTCGTTACTTTTTATTTTATTATTTCTTAGCGTTATAGAATTTTTGTTATTATTATTCCATTTTTATTTCTAAATTTTTGGCTTGCTTATTCCATGGCACCAAATTTGATTCTTATGGGTATTAAATAAGGGGTAAATTCCTTTCTCTAATGAATTATTTCAATGGCCAACCAACTTCTATGTGGTTTGGAAATCCATGATTATAAATTTCCATTCCTTAATAAATTAAATGGATTCCTTAAATTAAATGGTTTAAATACAATCAAATTGAATTGGGTGATAAGACCATGCAGCTTTATAAAATAAAATTATCATTTATTTTTTGTATTTTAATAAATGTAATGTGTTATATCATGGGGTTTTTCATTAAAAAAATGGGTTAAATTGATAAATGAAATTATTAGCAAGTCCACACCTCTTGTACATTATTGATTTAATAAGAATTGAATAGCCTTCGATTATATTTGGGATTGATAAACATAAATAATGAGATTTAATGCCTCATAGATATTATTATAAATATTCTCATTCCTTTAATGTAGATTGTGGAATGATGGTAATGGTTCTATTGGGAATGATGATTCATGCTCCCTTACATCGGGTGTTGAGAATGATGTCTCATACAATTTATACTATCTGAATGGTGGGAAAATTCACCACATCACTTTTATAAATTTTGGAATAATAAAACACACTTCATATCGAGTGATGAGCAAGAAGTATCTTATAAATTTTGAGATGTAGGAAACATTCCCTTTTCCATGAGCTTATAGGCTCATATAGACTTGTTATGGATGACTGAGTTATGGCCCAGTTCAACATGTACCAAGTATTCCATGTATATGTCCACTTACATCTACATGTACTTATTCCATATAGGTTGATGAAATATATAACTTTAATCTATATATATTATTACCATATATATGTATTTACTTTTTAAACACTCCTTTCGGCCATTAGATAAAGTAGGTATAGCCGCTAGGTGTCCATTAGGAACCTGAGCAGACTTGTTGTTATATTTTTAGTTTTGTTATTATTCTTTGTACCAACACACTTTTGTACCATATATTCAAGAATTGGATATATTTTTAGACATCATTGTAGGTGTCCAACTGGGATTTTGTCACATAGAATGCTAGGACCACCACTACGATGGTGTGCCTAAGCAGATCTCATGTTCATAGGAACATAGATTATTTCTTAACTTTCTATGATTGTACCTATGAATTAGGAGCATAGGACTGATATGGATCTATTGATGCTCTTGGAGTTCTCCCTCTGAGATTATAATTATTTTCTTTTTTCATTTATTTCAATGTATAATGTTTATTTTAGTGTGTTTATTATTTTATTTTATTTATCATCATCTGGACATGCACGCATTATTGAATATTGGTGTTGGCCATTTATATTAAGTTTATATTATTCTTCCTCTCCTCTATCTTTCATTTATTACCGATTCCAATACATTTTGTTATTTATATTTTTATATACCAAAGTGATACTATAATCATGGTGGTATAGTTTCCCTACTATCAACTCCTTATAACCTCACTGCTAGTCGGAAACATTTGGCATGTGGGGAGGTTCTCTTAAGGTCATGTAGTGATCGGTCCGGCTACCGATTTAGTGGTCATTTGGTTTAGGACATTACAAATTTGTATATTATAAGTTAGTTTCTATTGTATTACTATTTTATGCTGGTATATATGAGGGTATGGATGTGTCAGTGCTTAGTAAATATCCATGTCCAAGAGTGATCAACCCACCCATGGGGAAAAGTCCAAGTGGCTAGGGATAGTATTATTCTTCATGTCCATTGCTATTATAATTGATTATTATTTCACCTTGAGGGTTTGGTTTACTTTCCACTATTTATTTTTCTATATTATTTATAGTGTTTTTTACTTGGCTCGGTATGTCAAGGGGTTAGTATTACATGCATCATTATAGGCACATTGTGATCCACATTTCATCTATATTCCATTACATGTAGTTGCATTAGTAGGCTCTGTATTCATTATGATGATGTGACTTGTCTTTTTATTAGACTTACTTTTATATACCATGTTAGGTAATTTGGATATATGATTAGTCTCATACCTATTTAGGGATTTTTTACCATTATTATTTAAATATGAAAATTCAGTTATTTGATTAAAATGTTAATCTAATTCCATGATTAAGAAACTATATGCCAGGCTACCTGATTTTTCATCATGTTTTTCCTATATGTGGTGACTTTTTTCATATTATAATTCTCTTATGTGTTTAACATCTTTCAAAAACATTCATAGTTATGATTTTTATATATAATTTATTTCATGGGTTGAACCTATTGGGTGTGACTAAATGGGGTCCATTTTTCAGTTGTAAGGGGTATGGGAGCCTTGTAAATTGGGGAAAGGTAACCATGGTATTTGAACCACATTTTAGGATTTTTAAACATATACTAAAATTTTTCTCAAATTATAAAATCTTCATAATGTTTAAATACTAAATTTAATTGGTTTTTATCAAGTTGGATCTAGTATGCAATCTGTAATGTGTATGGGATCTTTATAAATTATAGAGGGATCCCCATATAACAAAAAATTATTTATGCCCATTATATATTTTGAAATTATTATAAATTTAAAGGATTTTTAATTATGATCTACAATTAATGGGTCGATTATGGACCTCTTACATGAATCAACACTAGTAGGTCAGTTATGGTATTTAATATTATCAGATAAAACCCATTAAGGTTGATTTTATATTGTAAACTGTTGATGGTATCATCTATAAAGGCTTGTTACTCAATCAAATGGGCATGATGTTCCATATGATAAACTTCCAAAATGTAAAACTAGACCCATGTAGGTCATTTGGGAAATGTTTCTTGTGAGATAACATACTATGGGTGTTTTAAAAAATGGTAATTAAACAACTGCTATTTGGTTTCATTCTGATGAATGCATGATTTTTTAACAGGACTCTAGTACGTCACATAATCTATTACGACATGGTATCTAACTAAGGCCTACTTTGAAAAACATTATCGATAAATAAAATTATTTAAATTAATTTATATGATAAATTTATTAATTATTATGGTATGTCAATAAATGATTCGTGTTTAAAAAATGGATGTCTGATAAGACTTAAATATTTTTCCTTGAGGTGCTATTTAAATCAGGTACCAAGTGATTTAGTCTTATAATTGGTACTTTCTGTTCAGAATTAAATTTTATAAATGTTTAATGTTTCAATGTGATTAAATTTAGTGACTTACAATGTAACCTTATGTAGAAACCGTAGTTTAAACCCTTGGCAAAGGAAAGTTTAAGAATCTCTATGAGTTACATTGGAACAAAAAAGTGAAAATTTTATATAGTCCATTTAATTTTTAGATAGGGATTAAATGATAAGAGTAGGGACTAGTGATCTCTTTTTATAGTGACCATGTTATTGGGAAATTGTATTTTTTTATGGATCTAGATCGATGTTGATCTTAAATAAATTAAAAAATGTCATGACTAAACTAATGTATGGTACTGTTCAGATGCCATTGTTCCTAGTAGAACACTTTTCTTCTAAATGACACCCTTATTTTGATGAATTTTCAAGTAATACTTGTCTATTGTTATGGCCATGAGTGTTAGATAATTATTAATTTTAACATGTTATAAATTCCTAGGGAATATTAGGCTTCATAGTAAGTCTTGTGACTGTATCTTATTCCACAGTGATGAAAAACTCATCACGCCTTCACCTATACTAATGGTTGTATGGGGATATACTAATCTGGTTTAAATAACTTGTATAGACCACCTGATACATTGTTTCACAGCAGCATACAAACTATGGATCGTATCAATGATTTTTTGTTGTGCTTCTAAAACCTTGTGGTAGTTTTCGATCATATTGGAGGTACCCACAGAGTTTTTAAATGACATAATAAATTAGTTGAGTTTGATGGAATCATTTATCCTTGAGATGTTGAGTATGTTCTTAGGTCATCTCCAAAGTAGTGAGACATGGGATTAAAGGAAAAAAATTAATCCCAATTCTCAATATGGTGTTCCAAGATGATTGGGTGTTTTGACATGTCGGTCAGGTTGGTTTTGGCTTTCATGACAAAAGGTATGACTTTGGAAATCATGACTTGGATAAGATTCATGAATATGTTTGGGGTTAATATTAAATAGCACACATATGAGTAGCTAGTCTATATCTCCTTTCAATAACAAGGTTACTCCTAATGTGGGGAGTGTCATGTTAGTTCTATTGAACATGTGTCCTTCCATGTAGAAGCAACACAATGGGGGAATACAATTTGAAAATGATCAATGAGGTTTTTGAATGCCTCTGAAGCTAGTGATTCTTGTAACATGTCATTGTATGCATGGAAGTATGATTTTTATGTGGTTGGTTGTGTACTCAACCATTTAGAAACACCATTGGTTTTGGATGGGCTTTAGTGGATAATCATGAGAAATCATGATATTCCTTGGGTGGAAAAGGCATTATGATCTGTTAGTGATGATGTGTTGTTAGGTGAATCTAAGATTCATTCAGGAGAAGTTTACCATTAATGGAATGAAAACTCTTATTTATTGTAGTTAGGTATGATTTTTTTGGTATCCATACTAGTAACTTTCTCAATGATATGATGGAGGTTTTTTTAGCCTTTTTGAAATTCTTAACATCCACTTAGTGTACCATTTTTTAACAATGAGCATGTCCCCAATATTGGTGTCAACCTTGATTCAGTAAGATATAATCATTTATATGTCGATCTAAAATAATAAAATTCCATAATTTTTTAATAAATAGGCTTTATCAGTGTTTCACACTGAACACAGGTTTTTATCAAGGCTTGGTTATTCATGAGTTAAACATGGGTTCCCATTTAAGAATGCATTGGATAAATTATTGGACATCATACCTTTTCCCCTCTTATGACCACCAAACATATTCCACTCTACACCCAGTCAATAATTCAATATGGAATTATTACCATTGTACTGATGCGTCACTTGAAGATATAGAGAATGAACTACCTTTGGTTAGTTTTTTTACTCCAGATTAATGAATCTGATGTTATCCCAGACTAGTTTCTAGGAAGGGTGGTTTTGTTTAAAAGTTGGATATTCTAGTGGGTTGGATCTAAGTTAAACCATTGTTCAATATGAGGCTTGATAGATTAAATGGATAGGTGGTGGTTTTATTAAGTAATGTAACCGGAATTTAGGTATGGGAATTAGTAAATGTGCTTGTGGTAATGGTGAGATACCTTTGAAGAATTCATTATAGTTTAGTTTGTAATACCCCAATATTCTAAGCTGATCATTTGAGAATGGTCAGCTATAGGTAGCTCAACTTGTTTTATTTCGACATAAGGAATGCGACCTGTGAAAAACTGTTTCATGTATGTCATCAGGTGGAGATGAGTGCAATATGTATTAGCCACATATTTTCATGAAAATCCAGTTTTACCAAGCTTAATGAGGTTACTGGGGAATTACCAGTTTGATGGATTCCAAATCATGTCACGATCAATGCATGACTGCATAGGGAATGTTTTTCTCGGTAGTCCAACATTGGACATATCGTGGCTTGAAATTAGACCCTTTTTAATGTGAACACCTATTGTGGGTAGCACCATCAGAAATATGTTTAAAATTATGTTTATTGGATTTTTTCTGTAGATAAATGGTATTGGGTAAGAATTTTTTTGAATATTCAATCAAAAAATACGTATTTTCACAGTTTTTTAAGGATTAAGTATTGTGCACGTAAGTAATTATTGGAGGTGCATTGGTTGTTTGGGAATGAAATGTGTCAAATTTAATGAGGCTTCATAACCCTTTTAGGTTGGGTGGTGTTTTCTATATTTTCCCTAATGCTTCTTAGGGAGGAAAAGTTCTAAGATGATGAGGTTGTAATGACCTATGTTTTTAATCATGGTATAGTTCTCTGGGCATTTTAATTTTATGATTTAGTGGAAAGGGATTGGTTTTAACTGAGATTTAGAATATAATGCCAAGATTTGAAGACTCAAAAGTGTTGTTTAATACATGGATAAAGGACCTAAAGATTCCTCAGGTGTTTTATGGAGTTTTGAAAGCGTCGGACCCTTGAAACTCAAAATCAACGAAGGATTATAGTGGCACATGATTTGTCTAAAATCGTGAGACTCTCTAGTTTAAACCATGTGATTTAACCATTAGAGTTGGAGGTCTCTCAAGGATTTTTCTAACTATAAAATATGGGTCACATGGTCAAGTGATTACTGTAGATTTTTTTTATAAAGGAAAATTACATAGATTACGCATGACTTCTGATGTCACGTGCATAAACCATGCAAACCAATTTTTAAGGGTGAATTCTCCATTTTCCTTTAATAAATTTTAAACTAAAATTTTCCACTTTATTTCTTATCCTACAGCCATATGAGGCTCTCCCATTATATTGTCGGTTCTTCCACATTCATCCTATTGGAAGGGGGATTTATCCCACGTCTGAAATCTGATTCGATCTCCGTCAGTATTTATGGATTCCACTTGGTGAGATCTATGTTCCACTTTCTTCCATTCTATGTTTCCCTTCACAACTATTTCAATATTTTGGTCCTACCTCATTCACCCAATATTTAGGGTGGATTTCCATTTCTTCAATTTCATCAAAACTTGAACGAATCATACCTTGGACAGGTATAGTGTCCTAAGTACAAGGTAGGTGTTCTATATATCTTCTCCCAAGAATATATTGATTTATAAATATTTTCATTGTGTCTCACACTGACCATTTATGCATGTCACCCAAAATGAGTTCTTTATTTATAGTTGTAATAATCATGATGTATTACTCTTATTAAGATGCTATATGTAATTAGAAGAAGTAAACATAAATTTTAGTCCCCCGTTTTTTGGGTGTGGTAAGGGTTTTTAAATATTTTATTTAGTTTTTTAAATCATGTAACACCGTCTAAGAATTAATCAAGTATAATAAATCTAATTTTACCTAATAGGTAAGTTCCTAATTGATAATGGAACCTTATAAGTGATTTGTTAATCGAAAAAAATTGTTTTTCTATGTTCTTTATCACTCTAAAATTATTCTTTTGGTGATTTTAGTTATTCATCTTGAAGTTGATTCTTGGTTCAGTTAATTTTTTTTTTAAATGTCAGGTTTTATGATAACACCCCTCATAAGAGGAGTGTTGTCTTCTAATATAAAAAGTAGTGATTTTTTTTAATCTTACTTGGACTTATGGAATTTGTGTTATTATTATTACATTGTGTTATTACTAGATGTGTGGAATGATTAGTCCATGGAATAAAATGGGATTATTAAGGGGATTAAATAATAGAGAATGAACATCCTTGTGACCAATTTTTTTAATCACATACCACCTTCTAAGTGGTTTTGAAAGCCTTGATTATAAATTACCATACCTTTATAAATGAAAAGGATTGGTTAAATTGAATGGTTTAAATTAAATTATATTGAATTGGATGGTACAACCATGACACATGATATAATTAAATAATAATGGATTGTGTAAACTGTATTAAATGGAATGGTTTGTATCATGGTGGGTTTCCATTATAAAAAAATTAAATGGATAAATGGAATGGGTGAAATCCCACACCTTTTGTATGTTTTTAATATCGTATGACCTAAAATGCCCTGGGTAAAATTTGGGATTGTTAAATATAAATAATGAAAGGTAACACATCATGAATATAATTATAAATATGATTAAAACTATGATATATGTTGTGGAATGATGGTAAGGGTTTAATTTGGAATGAAGATTCATGCTCCTTTACATCAGGTGTTGAGAATGACGTCACACACCATTGACACTATTTACATGTTAGTTATAATGAACCATGTTTCTTGTTATAGTTGTTGTCTTGACAACACACCCACCATCTTGAGTAACGATCATGAAATCTCTCACTCATTATGAGATGTAGGGAAATTACTCTTTTTCATTAGGTTATATACTCTTTTAGACTAATTATGGATGATTAATTTATGACCTAGTACATCCAACCGCAAATATTCTTGATATATGTCCACATATGTATGAACTTAAATGGTCCATATAAAAGGATTAAATATATAAATATAATATATATATATATATTATTATTAATACATATATAGTTACTGATCAGACACTCATTTTGTCTATGAGCCAAAAAATGTAGAGATGTAAGGTGACATTTAGGAACCTGATTAGGGTCGTTGTTATATTTTCAGTTTTGTTATTATTCTTTATACCTTCACACTATTTTACCTTATATTCATGTACTGTATTTTGTTATAAACACTATAGGTGGTGGCCTACTAGGATTTTATCTCACACCTTACTCAGTCTACCATTACACTGAGGTACCAGAGAAGATCTCATGTTTAGAGGATAATGGATTATTTCATAAGATATTATGTTTTTACCTAGGAGTTAGAATAATATGACTAATTTTTAGTTCATGATTCTTATGGAGTTCTCCCTTGGGGTTTCTAATTATTTTATTTATTTTTGTACTTCACTGTATAATGTTTCCTACTATGTGTCTAATTTTTTAGTTCATGTATCATCATTTAGACATGATTGAATTTTTGTATATTAGTGTTTTCCATTTATATTAAATTTTTATCATTACTTTTCTCCTATTTATTTCATTTATTACATCTTCCACTATTGACTATTATTTATTTTTTCTTATATTTTTTTCTCCACTGGTCATGATGGTATAATCTCTCCACTATCACCACCTTAACCCCTCACTACTAATTTTTATCCTCTGACTTGTGGGGAGTTGATCTTGAGGTAATTTGGTGACAAATGCAGTTACCGATTTTGTGGATAGTATGTTCTAGTTCTTACAAACCTAAACGAGGTCTACAAAAGAAGTGTTATTCATATTACCTGACACTTTTAATGTTTATTTCTTCTTATCATTCTTAAAATCTATATCATTCATCCCAATAAGAATAATCTATTATCATAAGTATATTGATATGTTATTATGAATTTGGTGCATCCATTTTTTCACCTCATTTTCATCAAATTTGAAATGAAAGTATTCCTTGTGCATAAATGTGGATTTCTACCTCCACATGATGATTGATTCATTTTCCATCACCATATTTCATGGTTTTCTATTATGATCAATTTACTGATTATATATGATATTTGTGACATAATTATTCATTCTATATTATAATATCTTAACTTCTATATTAACTTCTCAATTAGTGGAAATGATAATATTGTGTGTGCGTACGTGTGGACTACCACCTCCAAGAAATAATGTGATTCATTTTCATTTTCATCTTACTTTGATATAAATAAGGATGTATTTCATGAATATATATGATATTTATGTTTTAATTTTTATTTTATGAAGTTTAATTGTTCTTTAAATTTATTTTTTTCATCCCATGAAAATTGGAAACATAACTCATGTGTATGTATGGTGTACTATCTCCAAAAAGTGATATAATTAATTTTTCATTAGTGATTTATATGAATGGTTGTCAAATAATATATAACGAAAAAATATGATACGTATTTCATGATTAAACATCTTTATATGATGAAACCATGACCATTTTTTATGTATTAGAAATATAAAACTGAAACATACATGGAAAATAGAGAATTTTTCACCCAAATAATAGATTTAATGAAGAATTTTTAATAAAAGGATAATTGTAAATTATAAGAGAAATATATATACTAATATATATATATATATATATGAATATGAGTTTTTAATTTATTTATAATGAATATAAATTTGTTTTACAACATTTTTTAATTCATTTTAATTAAGACAGGACTTGAGGTATTGATTTATCGTCTCACTTTTATACCTATGAGACATATACCATATTCATGATTTTTTTTCTTTTTTCTGGTTCATATAGGGCCCATGAATGTATTTTATAATTAATATCCGGAACACTATGGGGTTTTATAAATCCATCTATGGTTTTCTCTTTCATGAGATTCTGATATTGAGATTACCAAAGTGGTGAGGTATAAATGTCACAACCACATTTAGTTTCAGGATTATCTATACTGAATTCCCATTAAGGGAAATTATATGGATATTAATCTTTAAAATCAATATATAGACTCTCATACATTTTTGATTTGTAAATTCATTATTCATCACTATATTTATCATCTTTATCATGCTTTAAATAATCAAAAAAATTAAAGGAAATCGGACTTTATTTCCTCATTCGTCGATAAACCTTTTCATCAATTTTCATGTTATTTACATTTTTTTGAAGTTTTTATCTATATGTAAATATTTATAAAAATATTCATTTTATATTACATTACTAACAATGTATTAAAATTAATCTTGTAAAATAATTTTTTTCTGAACAGGCCATTTTTTATTATTTAAAAAAGTAAAAAAACGTTATCTTTTATGGTATGCGACATGAATGGATTCTCCATATTTATAGTTTTTCATTAATTTTAAGACTTAATTAAAATTTTCTATGGTTAGTTTTATAGAAAATTAATTTTTCAATATTTATAGAACTGTTTAGGTAATATTTTATCAAAACAAAATGATATTTTTCTCATGTTTTAAAAGAATGGATTGAATGATATGTTAAAGTATTTCATCATTGCTATAAACATACTTTAGGGATTATTATGATTCCCTGGGGATATGATCTTATTATACCATCCAATTTCTTTCTAAGGATGTAATGTGATGATGATGGTTTGAGGATTATTTTTTTAAAACATTTTTCTTTCCCATGGGTTAATTAATTTATAATTAAATCGTTATGAAACCAATTTCTTTCCACGAATTATACTATGAATCATTTTTTTAATCATTGGGGCCGAAGCCTAATTTATTATTAATGAAAATAAAAGACCTCTTTTAACTGGGTAGAGGGAGACACATTACATAGCCTGAAGGCCCAGTGGGCATTTAGCCCATTACATGGCCCGTATGCCCTTTTTTTTGCCGGAAACCCATTCTGTGAATATCACTACTACAGTACCCGCTCTGCTACAGTTCTGCACAGTACCCACCACTGCTATAGTACTCTGCCGCCGCTACAGTGCCATGGTGCCTCTAAGCCAAACCCCAACTACAATTATACAATGAAACATGTTTCCTTACCATAGTTTATTACCTTATGAATTTTTTATGATACTTTGTTTACATATATATATGGTTTTAATTTTTTTATGGGTGGTTATGTAATAATACCTGGTGGGTGGAAATGTAATAAACCAAGGATATGTTGCTATATTATAAACCAAGGATGGGTGGTTGCATTATAACCTAGAGATGGGTGGATATATTATTTCCCTCTAATGAATTGGGTAATAATGATGGAATTAAGAAACTCTTAAGATATGACAGAGTCCAAAAAGAACTTCCAGTTGATGGTGGCATTAACTATATATACATTATTTCTAATTTAATGTTGGAATTACTACGTTTAGGTGATTATATGATGAATTTATGATGCCTAGAGATATTATTATAACTACTTATGCTTATGATTTTGACATAAAATTCATGTGAAATGCTTTTTTTCTTATGACATAATCTCATGGATCATGGTTGATTAATGAATATTCTTCACTCTTATAACTCATGTATTTTCAAATGTATAAATCCTTTATTACCATGAATTATGATTTATGATCTATTAGTTATTGGGTATAATATTTATAAGTATTGATCATGATATTATAATATTAGTCTTATGATGTTCTTTCATATGATCATTGATGGAAATTTATCATTTTACTATTTCTAGGAAACAAGATCACCCTTTATATTATTCAATTTTTCCTTAGGTTGTGCAAAATGAAATTAAGTAGGTTATGTAAAAGTATGATATAATGATATATGAACATTATGGTAGATATTGAAGACAATTCATGAAATTATGTTTTTATGTGTATTGTACCCAATGACACTAAACCCTTATGGTGTTGGGTGTGTATGATTGTGATATGTATTGAATATTTATTTATAATGATGTAATATTTATGTATTTTATTCTTAGACCACCTCAAATTTTGAGTATTTTCATGTAAAGGATTCCAATGAAATATTTATTTGTAATTTTCTTTGTAAAAATTGTATTATAATTTCATGTTTGGTTTTCTCAATCATGGGATAATATTAGTGTATTAGGGAAATCCAATAGAGTTTGTACACCTACTACAAATGAAACTTAGTGAAAAATAGGAATCTTTTTAACATGACTTCGAAAAAAATACTTTTTCCACTTTCAATGGTGAGTTATATATCCATGATGGAGATATTTTTGGTTGGTTTTGGTGGTTTAGGGTATGAATTATTTTATTATTCTCATTCAATCACTTTTGCATTTTTTTCTGGATTTTAAAACCTAAATCCTTTCACTATAATAATATTTTATAAATGTTTTTTAATATAAATAGGTTTACATTCATAAAATTTTTTATCTATTGGTTTGTATATTTGGAGGTAAAATCAATCCCTAGTAGTTTATTTTATCTATAATTTTAAATTTTCATGCTCTATAAATTGAGGATCGTTCTTGAGGACTTTTACTGATTTGCTTTGGGATAGGGGATTAGGTTACTTAGATTGGGTCATTATATTAAATTGAGATAGAGATTTGTTATGAGATTCTGTGTTTGTATTATTATACTAATTTTAATAAATCTCCACAAATATTATTTACATTTTATCGTATTTCACATCATATGTATCAACTGGTGGAATCATATCCAAAAATATTTGCAATATACTAAAATACTCTATTATATAAATTATCAAATAACTCTATGTGTTTTGTATAATAATTTGGTAGCAAAAATTATATTCGTTCACATAAAATTTTATATAACAATGAGGAACATTATATTTTTTATAATGATTACAGATTTATAATTCCTAATAATATGTATAGTGTAACATCTATTAAGGTTCCAGAGTTACTTAAAATATAAATTGATACTTTATGATATTCATTAAATACATTTATTTATATACTAAAATACACTAATTTTATGTCATACATATTCTTAATAATACAATAAATTTGACAAATACATTGAGTGTAACCTACCAACACTAATAGGACTTCGCTTGAGAAATAAAGGTGATCAATAATGACCCTTGAAGACCACCTCCAATAGGTTATGGGGTTGTAAATATAACCATGTGTATAAAATAGAAAATATAAGAATAATTACCAGTTTTATTTATTTATAAAAAACCACATTAAAATAATCAATTATCCAATATCTAACATCAATAAATGAGTAAATGAATGATTTTGTTATAAAATTAATGAGGACAGATGTATTGATATATGGAAACACAAACATATGCCTCTCTCTACACACATATAGACCACCTATTGACCAAACTAGTTTCACTCAACACAACCATAAACTTGATCCAATAAGTATGAAAAAATAGGTTGAGTATACTACTGTACCCAGTATATTACACATTTAATCTCCCATGTGTCATGTAAATCGGAATAATAAGTCGATGCTGGGAGACAGATATATTTAATTAATTTAAATATTATATAAAAAAATAAAAGCCTTAACAGAATAAAGCCTTTACTATATGTCTCCCGACATACACTTTCTAATCATCAACCATTATCCACCATATATCTAGTACCACTACATTCATATCACCACAACAACCCCGAATTAATAAAATCTTCACAAGTTCCACCCCTTTCATGATTGTATTTCTATAAAAAAATAACTATTCATTGATGCAGGGGAAACATCATAAAACAATATATGTAGACCATGAAACTTCAATATAAATAACGTTTTAGCAGGATTGAGAAAAAACAACAGTCATATTCATGTTAGTGATGTAACATCCCTCCAAACTGTATCATCATTAGAGAATACCACATCCCTTTGTACCACATCAACATAAAGTCAATTATTTTTGTCACACCTAAACATAAAGCCATCAATATCACATAAATCAACAAATATATCCTATCTAATCATCAACCACAACATATCACCACAATTTACAATATAAAAAAGTTCATAATGCATAATTATCCCAATAATATTTTTTATCTTCATTTAACTCATTCCTCCCAAAATTATATCCACTTTTCTATAGGCGACCCACCACAACCTTCAAATAGATTAAATAGAATTACTATTTAACATTATACATCCTTATATAAATATAACTCCATTATATTTTTTGATTCATCACTTCATTGTTAAATATTTATTCTAGTTCTTATAATCATATTGAAAAGTCTATTGAATTATATTTTTCCTCACATTGCCTATTAGATAATCATAAAAAATTATTCAGACCTCATATTTTTCTCCAAATTTTCAAATACAGTCATTCATCAAAAAAATACCATTGGTTTTTCAATACAGTTCATTTACATAATATTTATTATAATTACCCAACCTTAAATTTTTTCTAGTTTTAAATGAATATCCCATTTCTATAGTCTATATTTGTTTTCCATTAATCATATTAAGCATTGTTAATTCTGTAGTATTAGAGGAAATTACCCTTGAATATGAATTCATAAAACATGAAATGACATAAATCAGAATCACATACCTCATCAATGATCAAATAACATATTCAACACTCATCAACTTCATGCTAAAAACACTCAAATATCTTCAATCCGTTATTAAATTGATTAAATTTCATAATGGAATCCGCAAATGGATGTTTAATAACACTATTAATATCTCCCAATTCTCCTTACATCCCATAATGTAGTAAAAGATATTTTATCAGAGATAAAATTGATATTTTGGAAGAATTTATACAGTTTATATGTTAACTACTCAAAAACAACAGTGTTTCATCATAAAAATAATTACATGATTCCATTGAACAACATGAGATATTAAATTTACATTGATTATTAACTTTAAATCTGTAAAAACTACAAGTCATTTCCAATTTTATTTGATCATGTATAGTAATAACCATGCAATTCATGGGTCCACTATAACAAGGTTGATAAATTATTTTAAAATCATTGTATTAAACAATGTAATGTCACCTTCCATATTCTTGGATTTATAGTTACTTCTCAATTTCAACATCTCAATCTAACTTTCTATTAAATATAACACAACTTATCATATTCCCATTTTTTCCTTGTAGCTACTGTTACAATACTCCTCAAAACATGATATATGTTTCATTCCTTCCATCTTAACTATAATGAGTTTCAAAAAACCCGGAATGATTAAGACCACTAAATTCCCTCTTGGGTTGACAGTTAGTGAATAATTCCACCCCAAGCCTACTACCAATGGGCCAGTAGTTAGTGATAAGCATCGAGTAGTAATATCCTAAAATATGAGTGACCTGTATCTATAAAATACTATAATAAATATATATCATTAATGAATAAAATAGGAGTAAAAAATAATATGATAAATATATATATAATAAAAAACTATCTACAACTCATGCATGGGACAACTTGTATAATAACATCACCATGAGGTAAAATATAAAAAAATGTACATCAATAAATCATATGAATATGAAACATATAAGACATGGGAAATATAATCTACATTTTATATACTCAAATAATGATATCCATCCTCAAAAAACATGTTCATAATCAAGAACCATCATTATCCAACATGTTCCCATAAGAATCATTATATGTTAGCTCTAAACAAGCTACACTAGCTCCAAGACTACCAAGACCATCTCCAAACTACTAAATTGTCTTCGTAGATATAAAATATATGGAGAGAAATACCATGCACAACTAAGTATAAACATACCTAGTAAAATTAAATGAAAAAAAATGAAACAGAATGTAATAAATCATATCAAATCTCTTAGTACTGATGTGTAACCAAAAGGAAGATAAGGAAAGTCTAGATCAAAATCAAATATATGGAAGAAACTGAAGGAGAAAATGATATGTTAATCCAAATATGACTTATAAATTGAATTATTAGGAACATAATTACATTCGAAATCATCTAAAATTAAATCCTTGAAATTTATATCACATGATTAAACAGGGAATCTTAGAACAATAAAGAGTTCACAAAACCTAAGTTAGTATCCAGTTATAAAAGGTGTCTCTAATGTAACCCTAAAGGGTTTCGAGGATTTACATGTCACAAAGATTTTTATACTACAAAAGCATCCCAAAATCACACTAACCTCAATATCCATGAATTTTATCTAGCACATCGTGTAGGAATTATCATCTGTCAGGGAAACAATATACCCTTCAAGCACCAATAATGTTCCATCGATTAAGTAAATGAACAATCAATAACAAGAAACCCATATAACCTCATAGAAACTAATGTAGATAAATGTAGCCTCATTGAAATACACATCAGTTGAGGGAAATACCAACTCCATTATAGGTTCCCAACCTTGAATGAGATCTTATATAGGGGGAATATCAACTCTACAAATAGAGGACCTTGGTCGCATGTTATTGGTGGGGGGAATTGTGACCCTTATTTTAAAATGAATCATTAATATTGGATCCAAAAATTACCTGAATAATCCTCATTAGAAGGGAATACCGATTATACTTGTAGAATGAGAATTATATGATCATAATGTTATAAACTTGTCATCATCATTATAAGAATAAATGTGTAATTTTTCTATCACTCCTAACAAAATGTCATGGGTGGATGAATGGGTTACTCCATTTCAATATGTGAAAAAAAAACTCAAAATAGGATATTCATTTTTTTTTTAAACATTCATAATATAAAAAATATAAATTTCATAATTGAAATTTAGAAAGGCATCATTTGACAGGGCCTAAGCCTCATGCCATGATTGATAATTAAATATAAAATTTTCAACTCGAATTGTTTGTCTCAATGTTTATACCACGATTCCATATATGGATCGCCAATATAAAATCTATGTTAAAAGATACAATGGAAATAGTGATTAATAATAATAATTATTATTATTAAAAAATAATAGTAATAATAATAATTATTATTATTATTATTATAAAAAATATATTTAACTTATAAAAGTGGGATGGAAGAATTTACACCACCGATCATTCTTTAATATCTTGTTTTATTACTTCTTTTATATGATTCATTTCATGTGTTCAATGTATAGGTATGAAAAACCTCACATGATCCTGGGAAAGATCCCCCCTCCCCTTTGACGAATTTTAATATTATTCTTGTTTTTAATTTTTTTAAATATATTTGAATTGATTTTTTTCTTTTCACACATTTACATAGGTTTAGAAAACAAATCACACACAGGCTAAGAAAACTCATGCTTCTTGACTGTGTTTCATAGTATTACTATCCATAATCCTCATGAACCTCATAGAATCCACCACAATCCCTTTATTATAACATTTTGGTTGTGTATCATTCCCCCCCCCCTCAAATACCACATCACACTTCCTTATTATCGCTCATAACAAGTAATTCCTGGTCTCATTGAGGTACCTCTATGTTATCATTCTCGTCAACCAAGATCCCTTGAGCTAACCCTCCTCACTATAGACACCCCTATACTATTAACCCATCTCATTTTCATTAATAACCACTAAGGATGGGGATCCATTATCCTCACATAAGAAGAATAAAGGGAGAGTATATAATAAGGTATATAGAGGAGTGAGAGGGGAAAGTGAGGTTAATTATTAACACATCTCTTCATTGAACCGCCATCGAATTATAAAATTCACATTGAAAAAATTATGAGATATAATACTTATATCCTAAAAATAAAACCCATTAATCAATAAATCTATTTTTCAATCCATTATCATTTTCGAATAATCAAATATTGAATGGATGTTAAATTTAGAATAAAATATCTAAATTAGGTCACCACCTGGGAAATTATTATGAAGATCTTACCATTGAGAGGAATAAAGTTAAGTGGTGTAATAAAAATAACCAAGGTACTACCTTGGGTTGGATCAATCATTGATGAACAATGCATTTGTGTTTGAATTTGTTGGCATTATTGATGATTTTTTCATTGTTCCACTAGATCCATTGAATCACCCCCCATGTTTTTCCAAGATTCCCACATACACAACCTAAATATCATTCTATTATTTATATTTTATTCAACCATAGAATGAGATTTTTTGATGATTTAAAGGGGGGATTAGGTAAAAAACAAAATAACTCAATTAATTAGCTAATTATTTAAATCAATTAAGCAATTTAATTAATTAATAAATCCACCCATCATGTTTTAACCATGTAAACTCTTGTTTGAATGAATCTTATTCTACTCTTAGTGTAAAGACCTCATTATAGAATCAAATGTATAATCACATTTTTATTATACAATAACTTTTTATGGTATATAAACAATTTTTCATAAATTAAAATTCATATAATAAAAATTATATATAATTTTTAATATTTTGTTATGATTGAAATTATATGCCAGAAAAACCTGTGGAAAACACCAATACTCAGAATCATTAAAACTGTTAAAAAATTTAAGGTCATTAATGAGTATAAATATAACATTTTTCTAATAGGGTGGTTCTATGACACTAAAATTTTGTAATTGATTTATGTATGAATAAGGAAAAATCAAGGTCACTACATCCTATCCACCATTAAATATTATCATCTTTAAAAAGGTAAATCTAGGGATCTACAACCAAGAATCTCAAAAAGAAACCATGTGTAGAGAAACAACCATTGTCACATTCACCTCATTTACCTACAAAGGTCTGATATCTATGATAACATGGTACCCAATAATCCACAAAGGTAAAATGTTCTTCTATCCACAAATATACAGGCTCTATCACATCCCAAATAAATACATAATCATTAATATACCTCTAAACTAAGTGAGATTTTCCAATGACCCAGCACCCATAATCTTTTCTCATCCGAAGATTATCCCACCACATGCAATGAAATTAATACTCAAACCATCAACAGTAATCCCATAAGAGTTTATAAATAAGGATATCAATGATTGGATTTCTTCTCTCCCAAACCATTAATATATTTTTTTATGGTTAGTTTATAAGAAACAATTATCGATGTTACACCCAACACTAATATCTTCACAAAATTCCACAATAACACCAAATGGGATTCTAAGTATCTAGATCCCCCTGTTCGATTTAAAATTTACCCCCATATTCTACTGTTAAGTAGTATATTCTACTATCATATCTTGTGGATAAAAGGAAAAATATAGATTTCCAATCCTCAGTATCTATGAGAATTCATCATTAATATCTCGAACTCCAATAAGTTTTTCATCCACCATCAGATATATACTAGTTTTCTTTCATCTCCCTTTCACCAATTCTACTGATGAGAACATTGAAAAAAACAAAAAACTCATTGAAATATTCCCCCATAATACCACTACCTATTAGGTGGATTAATAAAAAAACAATCCTAATTGAATGGTATCTACTAGTTGACGCTGCTATATCAATTCCATGACTGATGAAAACACTTACTTGAGTGAAATAAATCATCAAACTCCCAATAAAACATACTCCTCCACCACATAGAATGAGTTTATATGCAATGGGAGTAAGTATAATGATCCTATTGACATACAACAGTATGGTCCATCCTCTACTAGGGTTGTATTCACTATGGAATTACATCCCAATATTCATTAAGAACACTAAGGGAAATACATTTCCCATATTGGGAAGTGGTGAACATCCTTTCCACATTTAGGAAAAACCATCGGATCTAATACTTTATAATATCTAGTCACTCAAGATCACTAAGTCAACATCACCATCATTATATTATATCACATAAGGAAATTATGTTCCCACCACAATCAATCAAATTTGATCAAAGTATCTCTTTTAATGTATGATTAAACTACTTATAAAATAACTTCTCATGCAACCCCTCTATTTTTTGGACTCAAATAACTCAAAAAGAAATAAACTGCCACACAAATAAATATCTAAAAATATACAATAAACAACCAATTCCTCAATTAAAATTCATTTAATACTACTCCATGAAGCTATAAGTCATTCCATGATATGTTACTATAATGTTGATACTTATTCAGACCCGAGAATCCTTTCGAATGCCCAATAGTATCCTCTAAGAATTGATACCAAAAAGGTTTTGGTATAACTTTTATGTAAATTTTATAGGGGAGTGATATTAATTACACCTATTAACACCCAAATAAAACCTCTATAATATAAACTAATTCAAATATTGTTTTCTTGATGAGGTTCAACCATGGGTAACCCTTCAAAAGAATTCATATATTCATCCAGGTTCACATGGAATGAATTTCTCATCTATGTACCAAGTTAATTAATCCATCCACATCATCGAATGAATTTTTGACATCATCATTAAAGAGGTTTGGATCCACTCACCACATCTAGAGGGAGTTAATTATCACTAGAGACTCTAGTGAACACTTCTCATCAAGGAACATGTAAGAATTTGTGATTTGATAAAGTTAAATATTTAAAACATGACTTATCTACACCTCAGTGAACCCATCTATAAATATGATAGTTCCACTACCCTAGTTTGGGTGAAGTAAATATGTTAAACCATAGTGGAACCTATCCCAATGAAAAGGTCCAGTATAGGGGTTTCACTATAATCTTCAACTTCAAAAAAATTATTGTAAAATGAATAATTCATGTCTGTGCCACCCAATATGAGGGTATTTGAAGAAAGAACATGAATCAAACTAAGAACATTACCCACTGGTTCCTGACTATATTCATTAATCATGTATATCCTCTCTCATATCTAACTTCCATTACCCCATTCTTGATAGAAACAATTCAAAGGAGGAATTTATGGGAGTGGATTGATGTTTCATCCATCTCAGACTACTCTCACACCACTAGTTCCTCAACCACACATCTTCCTCATAAGAAATTAAGACTGTACTAGGGAGTTATCTAATATCAATGTTATCTCACATTTTATGGTCCAACCATGAAACCACTATAGTTTAATTCAGGTGAAATAATAACTTGGACCCCCAACCAAGGTACATTTCCATTAATAATACTAAACTAATAAATCATTTTGGGGGGTCTATTATATAAGTGTTATTGTGATAAAACACTACCATGGCTCGATAAATCTCCATCTAGAGTCTCCATCTAATCCACTAAGATAGAATAATTTCATATAAAATCATGTATAGGGAAAACCACCTGTAATAAATAGTATTATAAATGTACTCATACTTGGTTATGCAACCCTGTGAAGAGTTCAACATCCTCATATAAATACCTTTTTTGATAAAGGGATCAAACTACAAACATGAAAAATCAATCCCATCACGAGTTAAAAAAATCATCAACTAATACCGCACTACACTAATAAGATACATCAATTCATGAATCTTCATCTAGTCAAAATAAATTATAAACCAAATGAAAACAAGAGTCTTAGAGTCAAACTAATCCTCCATCCCCAAAAGATCAGACTCACCTCATAAAACCCTAAAGGCTCCTTCAATGAAACATAAACAATATAAACCCCTTATAGGTATTATAATCCAAATAGGTAGAAACATACCTCTATTAAATTAGAAAAATATACAATTTGTATCTAGTAGAGAGAAACTACATCAATTCAAAGAGAAAGTACATCTCTTAACCGAGTCTCAAAAATCAACACTTCTTTGTTCAATTAATGTGATGAAATGCCTAACTAAAAGTATGGTATATCCATGGACCTACCTAAGTAAATAGACATGATATTAGTAGGTATCAACCTTAATTTTATAGGTTCAACCCAAAAGTATTATATAATATCAAGATGATATGACTCAAAAAGGATAAGAAAGATTATCTATGACCACTATAAGATGCATATAGAAACATTCATATACAATTAAATGATATCTCGGAGATATGGGTCAAAAAATACTTTATCAATGATAGGATTAAATTGATCATAATATAAATATTTTAAATTTAAGAGAACCCAAATATATAACTATCTACCTATAAATAATCAAATATGTAAATATAATTGAAAAATAGAGCATAAAAAGTAAATTAAACTCTTTATTATCAATAGAATCCATCTTTTTTCATTATATTATTATTGATGATGATCATGAGGAGTATTAAATATATGTCCCATTCATATGAGTGGAGTAATTTGTGGTAGATTAATGAAAATTTCTTATAGACTCCCAAAATGCTGATGAAATTCTAGCACCTTCACCGTATGAAAAATGTAATTTTTGGAAGATGAGGGTAGAAATTATGAATCAAAAATATTTTTCCCGCCCAATTAGATAAGATAAATTACTATTATATGTATATCCTCAACACAACTAATTAAATAAAGAGTTTCATATGTGAGAAACAGTTTGGGATTCATCACATGTCCCTCGATCATTGCACCTGTTGAAGTGTTAATTCATTGATCGCTTCAATGAATAAGTTACTTATTTAAATAAATGAAATTATTTCATTCATAATTGAGATTCAATATTGGAGTGATGTTGAAATGTATGAATACCATGATTTTATAATTAAATTCACATAAACCTTTGTTGTCATTGACTATAGCACATATATATACCATGTTTAATACCATGATATATAGGTGATGTGCATCTCATTTTTATTACATATTATAGTCTCTCGATTGCACTAAAATGTCAAAAATAATTTATTCAAAACATCAAAAATATTTTATAATCCATCCAAACACTTTTTGATATGGTTTTATAAAACTATATTCATTTCAGAGTAGTCACTTTTTACAAAACATAAACCTTATCAAACTAACTAATTGTGTGAAATTGTTGGGATTATTAGCATTTTAAAAAATAATAAATCCAAATTTTATAGAAAAAATCCATGATATTCCTTTATAAAATCCTTAATGCTACTCAAGATTATAAGGGTTCCGTTGTGATCTCAATAAAACATACTCATATGTCAATACAAACATGTCTACCTGAAGAAGTATCTTATAAATCATATCAATGAGTATATAACCTATTTACACATGAAATTAAGTTACCACTGGACATGTAACATATTAATATAGTAATTCCCATAACATATTTTCTTAATTATCCAAAAAATAATGACCAAATCAATGAATACATCACATTTCATTCATCTAAAAAAATACTGCATAACTTGACCATCATTCAAGTAGAAGAACACACCATATGTGACTCAACTAAGCATGGACATGAATTTACACAGTTTAACTAAATCAAGGGATATAATTATTTAAATGTCATAGAAGTGGACACATCCAATCATGGTTGTACTTCATTTGATGACATGATCAGTAAAATACCCAACCACCTCTTGATTAGCCAATTTTAAATATTTACTTGTGTAAGTTGGCTATCAAAGAATGAATATTTTCATGATAAGTATCTCACAAAACTTTGGTAATAATTATTGATAATCAGTATAATCCCTTAAGTATATTAATTATAATTTTATATTCTGTGATATATTCTTTAGAGAGTCAGTCCATGTAATAAGTCTCTACTTTTTTCCTCATGTATCCAATCATCATAAATCAAATAAAAATATTTATAATGATTATACTAATATATTAAATCAAAAAATATAATATAATCATAACATATAGGACTCTCTAATGATAAAAAGTTAGGAATAATTAAAATTCATTCTTTGGGGGGATATTATTGTTCAACCATTCATGTAAAATAAATTATTGCACACATAAAGGAATGATAAATGGGGATTTCTTTTATTATGATAATATGATACATTTACAACCATAAAAAATAACATGTTTATATCCACCATATATTAATCATGACCCTCATGTTATTTTTTTGGTAATGGCTTAGTCAATAGATTTACTACATTCTTCTGGGTAGCCACCCACTTTCTAAAGTCCCGCAATTTTTTCAATGGAAATTCCTTTCTAATTAAATTTTGATATTTTTAAAACAAATAATATTAACTAGATAACACAATATAAACTTCTTAAATGAATAATGATTTAAGAAAGGTAATTCTTGAAATTATAGAACCTATACCAATGGAATAGTAACATGACCATTAGTAATAATAATCCAACTAATATATTAGTGACCTCACTTATTAAATTATAAATAATTTTTTGTCATATTATAAATGAAAATATTAAATAATTATATCTTAGTATAAGTAAATAAATGTTTTAAAAATGAAAATTAAGTGATGTTTTTTTATAACATAGATGTTTATTTATAATTATAAAATTAAAATATTTATTTAAAATAAAAATTATTTTCATAATATTGATCCATAAATTAATATATTGTTGTATTATAATTTTATTATAATTTTATAGGACCTCAATTAATTTTAAAAAGAGTCATAAAATCGGTTAAAACAATAAAATCATTATTTTCAAAATAAAAGATGATTTTGATTAAAAAATTAAATTTTTCATATTCAAAAAATTATTTCCCTAAAATAGAATCCATTTTGTAAATCATATCATTGAAATTTCCAAGTTCCATTTTCTAGTAATTTTAGAGAATACATTATTTTTTCGATGAATAGTAAAAAAATAATTTTCACGTAACTTGTCTAACTGAAAGTACATAATTATTGAAGTATTAGTAACATAATGATTTCAACAGCATAATGTTTAGATATTATATATATAATTTTAAAAATAATTCATAAAAATACAAAAAATACAATTTCAAAACCTAAAAATAATTTCCAAAATCTAACGTAAAAACAGTGATTCCTTGAAATAACAATTTATATATTTTTGAATTTTCTTTTTAATAAACTAATTAATTCAATTTATAAAGGTTTTTTAAAGTATTAAGAAATTATATTATATTAACAGGTGATTTATGTTGTTAAAAATTTACTATTACGAGTCACCCCTTTGATATTGTTTTTTATTTTATATTTTATTCAAAAAATACCCATCTCCTCAAGTATAAATAACCCATACCTCTTCCCTTGGAAACCCACTCAATACACTCTTTAAAAAGATTGATATCTACCAAAATACACTCTCTTAAGCCTCATCTAAAAACTAGTGAGATTCTGGATCTATCTAACTCTAATATCCAATGGATTTATAGTGTGGTAATAGAAAAGCCACACTAAGGAAAGAATAAGTCTCTATTAACTATTCCCTCTTTTATTCTTCTCCTTCTTCTTTTTCCCAATTAATTTCAAAACCATATACTATAAATTTAATTATACACTATATTGAAATTATATTAATGTCGTTTTCCTACTATAAATATCATCTATATGACATAAATAAATTTCATACTCCCTTTTTCCCCATCTTTTGACAATATCCCATTTAAGGTCAGTTAACCACCTAAAGAGACATTGCCAAGAAAATTTGTTATAGCCACCTAAATGGTTGAATAGTAAGAATTATATATAATATATAAATATTTAGATATATATATTTTATTCTTTTGGAATTAATTATACTAATTTATAATTTACATTAATCAAAATAGAAAAATAGTGGAAATGGGAAATTTCTAAGAAAACAAGATATCAAAATGCTTAAATTTTATCAAAAAAATAAGAAATATTATCCAATGATTATAATTGATAAATATTTTTTAAAATTACCATAATTCACTTCTGTATTAGTGTTTTAATAAATATATTTACTTTATTCAGGAGGTGTAAATGAGAAGAAATAAAGAGGGAATTATTTTAAAGGGACTCTAAAACCCAATTCCTTTCTTCAAGTTATTCTCTATTACATGGTATGAATGATCATATTATCATCCTAAAATGTAATCTCCATTTTTTTATTTACATTTTCTTACCATGTAAAAAATATTATGAATAAAAAACTCTTTTTAATGTCACTCCAATTTCTAAAACATCGTTTTCTACTCCTCCTAAATTCCTTCTTTTCCACTCAAGAATAATGATTTTTTATGTCCATGTATGATTTCCCTTATTCATTTGAGAATGAAGAAGTTTATTCAAGAATGTTTAAATTATGAAACCCATTTTTTAAATGGTTTTACAACATGATGTTGATTGTTATATGTTCTATGTGGCATGCATGATTATGTAAATTCTATGATGTTAAAGGTGAGAACAAACTTTTATAGAACATAAATGTATTGGGTAATGTGATGTATCTCATGACACAATGTAAAATATTCATAAACTTGATGCAATATTTTTTAACAATAATTATGTTATGAATAGGCATATATGTTATGCGTGATTAATTTACTCGACTTTTCCATAATTATATGTGGTATTTGACCACTAAGACACGATGTTTTATTTTTTGGTATTGTCATATTCCATGACTATCTAATTATTTATATCAGTATTATGATGGAGATCCAATTATTATGTTATGATTATTATTATTATTCTCACCGATGATATACTAATCCATGTCCTTATTTATCCACTTACTAGGATTTTAGCTCACCCCATTCATTGATGTATGTCCTCAGGTGATTAATTTTTCGAAATAGAACATTAGGAATACAAAAAAGATTAATAAAAATGAATTATATAATATTTATGTTTTCTTATGTAAAAGTTGTGTGTGATCCTAATCTTCTCAAGAAATTAAACTATTTTATCTTGGATTTATAACGCCATTATGTTATTTATCTTTAAAATGACATAATAGTTATCTAAGAAAAATTAGTGTCCCTAGAGTTTTTATCATAACATAATTTAGTTAATTATGGAGTTAGTATTAGAGGAAATTATTGAAAACCTTTAGTATGGGACTAAGTATATGTAAGCATCCAATAAGATTTGTTTATGAAAAATTAGGGTCCCTATAGTTCCCATCCACATGGTTCAGAATACTAGGTTAACTTAATGAAGAAGAGATTTTCGGGGCTCTACTATTCTGAAAAGGTGAAGGTGTCCTTAGCCGTATATATTTTAAATGGAGAGGCCAGTAAATGGTGGGAATTGATTAATAACAACACTAATAAGGAATAATTTTTATAAATGTGGTTGTAATACGTTAAGAGAGTATTTATTAACAAGTATTTCTCTCGAAATATTAGGAAATATTTGAAGAGAAAATTCACAGGGATGAAGAAAAATGAAGGTGAATCTATCACATAATATGAGGAAAAATTAATGAGGCTTTTAAGATACACATCATGTATTGTTATTAATAATGATAGAAAAATTCATATATTCTTTAGTGGTTTAAAATAAAACCTTTGAAAGGATCTATCCATTTGAGACTTTGGGATTTATGAATAATTGGTTTGATTTTATCTCAAAGTGGAGATGGATTTTGTAGAATTGTCCCATGTCTATAGAGATAAGAAATAAAATATAGAGTTTCAAGCAGAAGGATCTAATCATAAAGGTGGAAATAAAGCTCAACTACTCACTTGTAAAAAATGTGGGAAGAAGTATCATGGTAACTACCTCAAATGGGATAGATAAATTCTATAAGTGTGGGAGAGAAGGACACCAAACTCATTAATGATGAACATACATGAAGAAGAGGGACAACATGATAATGAAAAGAAAATAACCACACATGGTTCAATGATTCAACTCTAGGGAGCAAGGTCATTTTTCAAGCCAATACACTAAACCCCGACTCCATGGGGGTAATCATCATCATACCCCAAAGAGAAAGAAGAATGTGAAAACTTATTCTATCTCAACATCTAAAGTGGAGAAGTAAAATGAAGTCATATATGGTACACTTCATATTCAATCAATAATGGAAAAGGTTTTCTTTGATTCCAGTTCTATGAATTTCCTTTAAATATAACAAGTTTTATCAAACTATTTAATTGAATCCCCAATAGATTTTAAGTAATGATATCTATAAAAATACCTAGTGGTGAAATCATTGAATATAAAGTGTTTCCATCTTCTCTAATAATAATTTTCAGGGAATATTCTTCCAAAAAATCTCATAATTATTCCCTTGGTGTAATTTGATTTTATAATTGGAATAGATTGAATCTAATTATATATATCACATAAAATATTGGGAAAAGTAAATCTTATTTAATATTCCAAACCATCATATTCTTCTATAAAAAGAATCAAGGTTGATCATGAATCTCCATTGGAAAATATTTCAATGGTGTGTGTTTTGAAACCCTGTGAAGTAGCATACATGGCCCAAAAGGTTGTCTCAAAGGAAATAAACCTAGATGAAATTCCCATGGTGAGGGAATACAATGATGTATTTCATAAAGAGTTACAAAGATATCCCCCAGATTGTGAGATTGAGTTATCAATAGAACTCATACTTGGATCTTCTATGATCTAAAAATTCCCAATATGATGGATTCAATCGAAATATTTGAGTTAAAGAATTAGCTAGAAGGGAATTTGGAAAATGGTTTTATACATCCTATTGCATCACCTTGGGGCACCCCAGTTCTCTTTGTAAGGAAAAAGTATGGATCAATGTGGTTGTGTATCAATTATCAGGAGATCAAAAAGATCACCATAAAGAAAAAGTCTCATTTTACACTGATTTATGACTTGATCAATCAATTATGAGAAGCTAAATACTTCTCAATGGTGGATCATTGTTCTAGATACCATTAGATAAATGTGAATAAGGATTATATTTATAACACTGATTTTTTACATGTTATAGGAAATATGAGTTTATAATGATACCCCTAAAACATAATAATTCCCATGAAATAATCATGGATTTGATGGGTATAGCCTTTAGTTACAACCTAGAAATAGAATTAGTTTTTATCGAGGATGTTATCATCTACTCCAACAGAATGGAGTAACATTAAGAACATATAAGTATTTCGTTGGTGAAAATAAGGATGGAGAAATTGTATTCCATGTTTAAAATGTATAACTTTTGGATCCAACATGTCATATTATAGGGACATGTGATCACAGATGAAGTAATTTCTATGGACACTTAAAAAATAAAGGCAATTTATGAATGGCCCAAGAACACTAGTTTCAGGAAAATACACAATTTTATTAGGTTAGCAGGTTACTACCAATGTTTTGTGATAAATTTATCATGATTTTATAGCCTAATAAATATATTAAAAAGGAATGGGGTAAAGTATGTCTGGATGGAAGAATGTGAAAAAATATTCAAGGATCCAAATAAGAGGCTAATAACCGCACATCTACTCATACTACCAACAAGTGGAGAAGTTTGTGTGATATAATGTCATTATTCAATGAATGTATTAGGTTGTGTACTCATTAAAATGATAATGCGATATCCTATTCCTCATGGTATTTGAGCATCCATGAGATGAACTACCTAATTCATGATCGGGAGTTAGCAGGTGTGATATTTACATTAATGATTTTTAGGTACTAGATTTATGGTCAAAAGTGTGACATATATACCAATCATAGGAGTCTAAATTATACATCCAAATAGAAGTAACTCAAAATGAATCAAAGAATATGGTTTGAGATAATCAAGGACTATGATTATTCTACTCGTTGCCATGTGGGAAAGTTGAACAAGGTAGCATATGCTCTTAGTAGAAAATAACCTGACACTCTATCCATGATGTCGATTGAGAAAAACCCTATCATCATGGATTTTAAAATAATGGATTTATAAGTCATAATGGTGGATAAAACATCATACCTATCCCAAATTATTGCCCAACCATCTATTGAAGAGAATTTTAAGGAGGCACAAAGGTATGATCTTGAGTTTCAAAATAAATCAGTAAAGGAAGGGAAGATACAAGAGTTCTATATCGATGATGATGGTGTGGTTTGATTTAAAACAAGGGATTTTGTGCCTTCATCATCTATGATAAATAAGAGGATATTGGATAATGTAAATAGCTTACCCTTCTCTATCCATCCTAGTCGTACCAAGATTTATTGTGATCTTTGAGAACACTTCTAGTGTGATAACATGAAGAATTAGATTTTAAAATATATGTTAAGGTGTCTGTTAGGTCATAATGTTAATGTAGAAACACAAAAATCTGAAAGGATGATACAAATACTGACAATACCCACATGGAAATGGGGGATTGTCACCAAGGACTTCATCATTGGTCTCCTGAAGAAAACCAAATAAAAAAATGTGATATGGTTTATGGTGGATTGAATCACCTAGATAGACCACTTTATTACTATTTATGATGATATTTCAATTGAAAAAATTTCTATGATATATTTTAATGAAGTGTTGAGGTTTTATGGGATTCTATATTCTATCATCTATGATCGTGATCTATGATTCAGATATAAATTATAGAGAATTCTTCAATATACATTGAGTACTGAATTGAATTTCTTCATGGCCTATCTCCCCAAAACTGATGGATAATCTAAAAGGACTATTCAAATACTTGAAGAAATACTAATAGACTACCCAATAGAATTATGTAGTGGATTATATCATCATATCCAATTTTTTTAGTTCTCATATAAAAATAGCTTCCACAAGACTATTCACATAGCTCTGTATGAAGCTCTATAAGGGTGGAGATGTAGAACACCAACCTATGGGGATGAAGTTAGTTATTGAAATCTATATAGACATATTCTTGTGAGATAGATTATATAGGTGTTTAAATACATCCATTGTCATATAAAATTTTCTTAGAGTCAATAAAATTTCTATGGTGACAACCCTGAAAGGGACTTGGATTATGATGTTTGAGACAAATTCTTCCTTCGAGTATCACCATAGAAAATAGTCATGCCTTTGTAATAAATAGGACATTTATCCTAAGGTAAATTATCCCCTTTGATATAATTGATCTAATTGGATAAGTCTCTTATCACCTTTCACTACCACCAAATTTGGATCACATTTATGACATGTTCCATGTATCTCTCTTTTGGAATTAAATAACGGACCCCTCACGTTTATTGAATTCGGAGGTGGTAGAGCTTGCGAATGACCTCTATTATAAAGAGTAATCATTAAATATCTTGGACAAAAGATAAAAAGTTCTAATCAACAATAAAATTCACTTTTCCAAAGTTTTGTGGTGGAACCATAAGTATTGAGAAGATACTTGGGAACCCGAGGAAGCAATGAAGAAGAAATACCATCACCTCTTTTTGTAAAATAAAACTTATAAGGAAAATTTTCAAGGGGGAAGAATGTAATGGACCAAAAATTTATCAATGAAAATTCCATTATTAAAATAATTCAATATAGTATAAATAAAAAATCACATAGAGAACACAATAAAAACATTATAAATGAATAATAAATTAAATAAAAGTTAATTCTATAAATTAAGAAACCTATTCTGATGGAATAGTAACTTGAAAATTAAGAATAGTAATTTGGATAATAAAATATTACCCTCACCTATGAAGGTATAAATAAAATAATGCATATTATAAATGAAAATATGATATAATTATATCCTATTATAAGTAAATAATTTTGATTATGAATGTTAAATTATGTGGTGATATGTTTTTAAATCATAAATGTTCATTTTCAATTTTAAAACTAATAAAATTATTAAAAAAAATTATTTTCATAAAATAAAATCAAAGACTAATAACATTTTTTTTATAATTTTAAGATACTTTTATAAGAGCTTAATTAATTTTTTGAAGTTTCTAAAAATCGATTATAACATTAAAATTAGTATTTTTCAAATATATTATTATTTAAATTTAAAAAAATTAAATTTAGCATAAATATAAAATTATTTTCATAACATGGGGTACATTTTTGGAATCATCACATTAAAATTTTCCAATTCTTATTTTTTTGTAATTTTCAGAATTACTTCCACTTTTTTATGAATAGTAACAATATTGTTTTCATGTAACTGGTGTAACATAGATTACATAATTCATGATATATCAGTGAAATAATGATTTCTAGAACACCAATTTAATCAATTATATATATATATTTAAAATAATTAATTAAAGTAATATTAACACACATTCCAAACCTAAAAAGTATTTTCTGAAACCTAAAATCAAAATTGATCCCTCAAAATAAGATTTTTAATTTTCTTCACTTTCCTTTTTAATAAACTATTTAATTTTTATTATAAAGGGGTTTTAAAGTCTTCAACCAACTATATTATATTAATATATGATTTATATTTTAAAATTTTAACTATTATAGGTATCCCTTTTGATATATTATTTTATTTAATATGTTTTTCTAAATACGACCATCTCATCACATATAAATAATACCTCTCCCTTACATTATATAACCACTCATACAACCTTTTAAAAATCTAAATATCTACCCAAATAGTTCCTATTAAAACTCTTAGAAAACATATTGACTTTCTTTGAGCAATCCAACACCAATGACTAAGGGAGTTATAGTGTGGTACAGGAGAAGCCACATCGATGAAAGAGTAAGTCCCCATTAACTCTTCCCTCTTTTCTTCTCATACTTATTATTTTTTCCCAATTTTTTTCAAAAAAATTTACTATACAATTAATTACACTATAATCTAATATTATATTAATGATTTTAACCTAATTCGACAATCTTATATATGACATTTTCAAATGTCATTCTCCCTTTTCCTACCCTTTCGACAATGTCTCATTAAAGGTCGGTTAACCACCTATGGAGATAATTCCAAGACAATTCTTATAACTAACATCATGGATGGATAGTGTGAATAATATATAATGTATAAAAATTTAATTACACATATTATATGTTTCTGGAATTAGTTATACTAATATAATAATTATATTTCGCAAAATAGTGAAATCAAGGAAAAATGAGAAGTTTTTAAGAAAAACATGATATCAAAATGATTCAATTTAATAGAAAATTAAAAAATATAATATAGTGATTATAATTAATAAATATTTATATTAATGACTCTAATTAATTTGCGGATTACTATTTTAATAAATATATGTTTGTAATTTAGGGGTCTAAAAAGAGATGAAATAAAGAACAAATAAATATAAGGGGGTTCTCAAACCCAATTACTTTATTGGATTATTCTATCTTACATAGACTGAATGTTCGTATTATGTTATTAAAATTTCCTTCCCCTTTTCATTGAGGGATATAATTTTTCCTAACATGTCAAAAGTTTTTCTAATAAAACCCTTTTTTAGAAGTTATATCAATTTCCAAAACATCATATTCTACTCATCTTGAAATACATAATGTCAACTTAATAAAAATAATATTTTATATCCATGTATGATTTCTCAAATTATTTTAGGAACCAAAACAGTCATTCATGAATGTATGATTTATGAAATTATTATGAAACCCATTCTATTACTTGGGTTTACTTCATGACATTGATTGTTACATGTTCTATATGGCATGAATGATTATGTAAATATTATGATGTGGTGGGTAGGACCATAATTATATATCCCTCTAATGCATTCGGTAATTTAATTTATATCATGATATAAGGTGAAATATGCATGAACATGATTAAAGATTTTAAACAATTATGATGTTATGATTATGCACAAATGTTATGCACGAACAAGATGGAATCTTTTTTCAGAAATATGTGTGGTACATGACCACTAAGACATGGTGTTTCATTTTTATTCATTGTCACATTCCCTGAATTTATCTAATGATTTTTATCAGTATTATGATGGTTATGATATGATTATTTTATTATTATGATTATCAATCTCACCCATTTTATATTTACCCATTTTCTTATTTTTTTTCTCTTACTGGGATTTTAGATCACCCATTTCATTGATGTATATCCTCAAGTGATTACTTGTTTTTAGGAGAACATGATGGATACTAATAATCTTTATAATAATTAATTAAATAATTTGTAAGTTTTATTATGTAAAAGTTATGTATGAGCCTAATTTTCCCAGGACACCAAACTATTTTATCCTAGATCTATAATGCCATTATGTTTTTAAATATTAAAATTATTTAATAGTCATGTAAAAAATGTAGGGTCCCTATAGTTGGAATCAGAGTACAGTTTAGTTAATTTGTGATTTAGGATATTACAAAACTAGTTAAAATCCATAATATTAGAATAATTATATGTAATAATCCAAGATTATTTGTTTTATAAAATTTATAAATGTAGGGATCCCATAAAATATTCCTCTAGAGTTAATTTCATAAAGGAATAAATAATTTATTCACGGCCTATTGACATATGATTTGTTCAAAACATTTCTATTTTTGAAAATTTTGGAAACTAGGAGAAACCATTCCAACAACCCATGTGAGGGATAATGCAGTGATTTCCCAGATGAAATCCCTAATTATTTAAGAGGTGGAGTTTCAAATTTCATAGTGATGTTTACCCAGCAATCTTAAGATATAAACAATTATATGAATAATGTAGAATGTCCACCTTCACCTAAGTGGGAGAAACTGGAAATCAAATATTTTATAATGAAATAACTGCCAACATTTATTTGATCTTCTGATCCACTTGGTGTAGAATAGTGGGTTAACTAAATTATGATGGTCATTTTTTTGTTCCACTATTTTGAGATGGAGAAGCTGACTCTAACCGTATATCATTTATATGGATAGGCTGATCAGTGGTGGGAATTGATTAATAATGCCAATATGAGGGGTGAAATTGTAGAGAAGAAGTGGGAATACATTAATAAAATATTTCTCAATAATTATTTCTCTAAAACTCGACATACATATATGGGGAGATAATTCAAACATCTGAATCAAAAATAACACAAATCTATCATAGAATATGAGTAAAAATTCACAAAGAATTCAAGATATACCTCGTGTTTTATTATAATTATTGATATAAAAATAGATATTTTATTTAGTGGATTAAAACCACACCTTTTAAAGGATCTAGATATCTAAGACATTCTGATTTATGAAGAAGTGGTTTGATTTTCTCTCAATGCAGAGATAGAGTTTTTAGAATGGTCCCATGGATATGGAGATAAGAAATGAAATATGGAGTTTCAAGATGGGGGTCTAATGAAGAAGGTGGAAAGAAGGCTCAACTACTCACATATTAAAAATGTTGGAATAAGTATCATGGGAACAACCTCAATGGGATAGTGAAACTCTATAAGTGTGGGAGAGAAGGCCACAAATCTCAGAGAAATCGAAGAGACAAGAACAATCTGGACAACAAGATAAAATAAAGGAGAGCATAGCCCATTATTCAATTATCAAACTATTGGGAGAAAGGGAACTATATAATATGATGCACCAAACTTGACTCTCTATTGGTAATCATCATCAGCCACCAAAGCCAAAGGAGAAAGTGAAATCTTTTTCCATCAAAACTATTGAAGTGGAGTTAGAAAATGATGTCATACAAGGTAAAATTACTATTCAAAAAGGAATGGAAAGTTCTTTACTATATTCTGGTTCTATGAATTCTTTTATATACTACATGTTTTCAAGAACTGTTGAATTTAATCCCTGATACCTTGAAGTATATATATCTATAAAAACACGTAGGGGTTAAATAATTGAAACCCAAGTGTAAGACTCTTCTCCGGTAAGAATCTGTGGGAATATTCTTCTAATGAATATTGTAATTCATCACTTGGGGGAATTTGATAGTATAATGAAAATGTATTGGATATCATTATAAAGTTATCACATCATCTTTTGAGAAAATAAAATCTCATTTCCTAGACAAAAATATCATATTCCTCTATAAAAATTCAAGTAAGATCACGAATATACATCAGAAAATATCTCAATGGTGTGTGTTTTGATACCCTGCGATGAAGCATATTTGACACAAATGGTTGTTTTGAAGGAAATAATTAACCTAGAGTAAATTCCACTTATGAGAGAATATCATGATGTATTTTCGGAAGAGTTACATGTGTGCCCCTAGATTGTGAGGTAGAGTTATCCAAATAACTCATACCCATTGCTACTCCTATCTCAAAATGTCCCAATATGATGGCCTCTATCAAACTAGAGAAGTTAAAGAATAATCTATAAGGTAATTTGGACAAAGGATTCATACACCCAATTTAATCACCTTGGGGTGCAATAGTTCTCCCTATAAAGAAAAGTTATAGATCAATATGGATGTGTATCAATTATCGGGAGATCAAAATGATCACCATAAAGAACAAGTATCCAATTATAAAGATACATGACTTGTTCAATAAACTTTGAGGAGATCAATACTTCTCAAAGGTGCTCTTTGTTCTGGATATCATCAACTGAAGGTGAATACTGATGATCTTTAGAATACTTATTCTCATACAGTTTATGGGCACTTGGAATTTCTAGTGATTCTCTTTGAACATACTAATTCCCTTAAAATAATCATGGAATTGAGGAATTGATTCTTTAAATACTACCTATAGAAACTTTTTTTAGTGTTTATCAATGATGTTATGATCTACTCCAATTGAAATTAGTAACATAAAGAACATCTAAGGATTGTTCCAGTAACATTAATGAATGTGATATTGTATGCTAATTATGTTCCATAAGTGTGAATTTTGGATGCAGCATGTCACATTATTGGGACATGTGATCACAAGTGATGGAATTTCTATAGACTCTTCAAAAAAAGGTAATTGATGAATGTTTGAGGCCCACTTGTGTCACCAAAATCCAGAATTTTATTGTGTTATCAAGTTACAATCGATGTTGTGTGATACATTTATCACAATTTTCAAGCTTTATAACTATGTTAACAAGGAAAGGGGTATTGTATGTCTGGATAGAAAAATTTGAGGAAAGATTGAAGCGGATAAAAAGGAAGCTAATCACTACACCTGTAATCACACTAAAAATAAGTGGATAAGTTTTCACGATATAATTTAATTCTTCATATAATTTCATAGGCTGTGTACCCATGAAAAATGATAAAGTGATAGCATGAGCCTCATGGAAGATTTGGATCCATGAGATGAACTACCTTATGCAAGATCTAAAGATAATAGTTGTGATCTGTTCATTAAATATTTGGAGGAAATACCTTTATGGTGAAAATTTTGACTTATATAATTATCTTAAGAGAATAACGTATATACTCAGACAAAAGAAACTTAACAAGCATCAAATGATATGGTTAGAGATAATCAATGATTTTGATTACTCTATTCTTTACCATTAATGAAGATGAATAATGTAGCTGATGCTTTTCGTAGAAAAGAACATGAAAATATATCTATGATGTGGATTGATAAATACCTTTTCTTTATAGATATTGAAAGGGTTTATTTGGAAATCATAATTGTAAAGAATATATCCTACATTTCCCAAATGATATCCCAACCATCAATCTAAGATAATATTAAATAAATAGAAAATAATGATCTAGAATTTAAAAATAATGTTGTAAATGAAGGAAAGATACAAGTGTCCCATATTGATTATGATAGAGTGATTAGGTTTGTAATAAGGGTTTTTGTGCCTTCGTCACCTAAGATAAATAATGATATGTTCGATAATACATATAATCCACCTTTCTCTATCCATCCTAGAAGTACCAAGATGTATCGTTATCATATAGAACACTTCTAGAGAGATAACATGAAGAATTATATTGTAAAGCTTATGTCAAGGTGTTTGGTATGTGAAAAAAGTTAAAGAATAATGTTAGATTTCTAAATGGATAATGCAACCACTGACAATACACCAATGAAAATGGGAGAGTGTCACCGTGGACTTCTTCACCTGTCTCTTGAGGACATGTAAAAGATAAATTGTCATATGGTTTGTGGTGGATCAACTCACCATGATTAACCAAATTATTTCTATTTGGTAATATATCTTAATTTAATAAATTTATAAGATATATTTGAAAGAGGTGGTGAGTTTTTATGGGATTCTGCTTTCTATCATCCTTGATCATGATCTGAGGTTCACATATAAGTCTGGTGAATTCTTCAACGTGCTTTGAGTACTGAATTAAATTTCTATAGGTCCAATAACCTACAAACTAATGGCTATTCTAAAAGGAATCTTCAAAAACACTAATAAATGAAAATATATTGATCAATCGAATTAAAAGGTGGATTAGATCATCATATCCCATTGTTTTATCTCTCATATAAAAATAACATCCACAAGACTATTCAAATTTATCTATATAAACAAATATAGGGGTAATTAATAATAACTCCAACAAGTTGGGATAAAGTTAAAGAATGAAATATAATTGGATGTAATATTTTTTGAGAGATTACAGATAAGGTTCAATCCATCCAATAAAATATCAATGTTGCTCAGTGTCAGAAAATTAGTTATGCTAGAAATCATTGAAGGGACTTGGATTTTCATGTTGAAGATAATGTCTTCCTTCGATTATCCCTATGGAAAATAGTCATGCAGTTTGGAAGGACCGGAAAGCATATACTAAAGTACATTGGCCCCTTTGATATCCTATATCTCATAGTATAAGTGGTCTATTAACATTCACTTCCTCCAAATATAGATAATGTTTATGACATGTTCCATATATCTCTCTTGAGGAGGTAAATACATGACCCCTAACATGTACTGAATACGGAGGAGGTACAACTAGAGAATAACCTCTCGTATGAAGAACATCCAGTAAAGATCTTGGACAAAAGATAAAAATTCTTATGAAATATTAAAAATCACCTTGTCCAAGTTTTGTGAAGGAACCATAAGTATTAAGAAGATTCTTGGGGTCTAGAAGAAGTAATGAAGAAGAAATACCCTCACCATTTTTTGTAAAATGAAATTTCAAGGTAAAAATATCAAAAGGGGGGAAGACTGTAATGGACCAAACATTTATCAATTTAAATTAAAATTTTAAAATAATTTTATATAGTATAAATAACAAAAAACAACATAGAGAACAAAATACAAGTACTATAAATGAATTATGAATTAAATAAAAGGTAATTCTAGAAATTTAGGAACCTATATCAATAGAATAGTAACATGACCATTAGGAATAGTAATATCACCATTAAAACATTGAAATCACCTATGATTGTATAAATATAATTTTCCACATTAAAAATAAAGATAAGATATAATTATATCATATTATATGTAAATGAAAGTTTAAAAATAATAAATTAAATAATTATATTTTTGGTAAAATATAAATGATTGTTTACAGTTTTATAATTAATATGATGATTTAAAATAAAATTTATTATCATAAAATAGATTCATAAATTAATATCTTTTTTTATTATAATTATAAGATAATTTTATAAAACCTTAACTAAATTTTCAAAGTGTTATAAAATTTGTTATACCATTAAAATCGGTATTTTTCAAATATATGATGATTTTAATTAAAAAAATATTTCTCATTTCTAAAAAATTATTTTAATAAAATGGGGTCCATTTTTGAAATCATCACATTTAAATTTTTCAATGATTATTTTCTGCAAATTTTCTGAAATAATTTTATTTCCCGAAGAATAGTAAAAATGTCATTGTTTACGTAACCAATGTAACTTAAATTGAATTATTTATGAGGTATTATTGAAATAATTATTTCTACAGGTTAAAGATAATATATTGTATATTTTACTTTAAAATTAATTAATTAAATTACAATTACATATTTTATAATTCTAAAAATTATTTTCCACAACCTAAATTTCAAAGTTAGTCCTTAAAATAACATTTTTCCTTTTTTCACTTTACTTGTTAATAAACTAATGAATTCAAATTATAAATGTGTTTTAAAGTCTTGAATAAACTATATTATATTAATATATGGTTTATATTGTCAAAAATTCACTATTACATGTCTCACCGTTGATATAGTCTTTTATTTACCATATTATTTTAAAGTTTCCCCTCTCCTCAAGTATAAATAACCCCTCTCCCTTCCCTAGGAAAACAACTTATACCAATATTTAAAAATCCAAATATCTACCCAAATACTAACTATTAATCCTATTATAAAACATTGGGATGTTTTGGATCCATAAAAGACCAATCACCAAGGGAGTTATAGTGTCGTACAAGAGAAGTCGCGTCGAGGAATGTGTAAGTCTCCATGAATTCATCCCTCTTTTCTTCTTCTCCTTCTTATTTTTTCTAATTACATTCAAAAATATACAATTTAAAAAATATTATGTATTAATTTAAAATTATGTTAATTATGTTAACCTACTAAAATTGTCATATATATGACATATATATGTTTCATACTCTCTTTTCCTTCTTTTTTGACAACATCCCATTACAGGTTGGTTAACCACCTATGGAGATATTTCTAATGAAATTACTATAACCACCTTCATGGGTGGAAAATATGAAAATTATATGATATATAAATATTTAATTACATGAATTATGGGCTTCTTTACTTAATTATACTACTTTATTATTTATATTGTTCATAATAGAGAAATCGAGGAAAATGTGATGTTTTTAATAAGGACATGATATCAAAATTATTCAATTTAATCAAAAATTAAGAAATATAATCCAATTGTTATAATTGATAAATTGTCGTGTAAATAAAAATAATACAATTTTGGATCATTTTTTACAAATATAAGTTTGTTATTCAGCAGGTGTAAACGAGATGAAATATTTCCAGAATTAAGTTAAGGGAATTCTCGAACCCAATTCCATTCATTGGATTATTCTCTATTCCACTATATGAATGTTCATATTATGTAATTTAAAATTTATATTCCCTTTTCCATCAGTGATATAAATTTTCCAACCATTTCAAAAAAAAATTAATGAAAAATCCTTTTTTTAATTGATATTAATTTCCAAAACATTGTATTATACTCCTCTTGAAATGCTTCTTTCCTAGACAAGAATAATGATGTTTTATGTCCAAGTATGATTTACCTTATTGATTTGGGAATAAAAATTTTTATTGATGAATGTATTATTTTTTAAATCTTTATGAAACCCATTCTCTTCTCTGGGATTACTCTATGACATTGATTGTTATATGTTCTATGTGGCATGCATGATTATTTAAATGTTACGATGACACGAGTGGTCCCAGATTTATATTTCCCACTAATGTATTAGGTAATTTTATGTATCTCATGAGATAATGTGGAATGTGAATTAAAATGATTCTAGATTTTAACACAACGATGATGTTATGATTATGAACATATGTTATGTGTGAACATGATTCAATATTTTTTCACAACTGTGTGTGGTATTTGACCACTAAGACATGATGTTTAATTTTTATGCATTTCCATATTTCTTGCCATTATATAATGTTTCCTATCACGATTATGATAGTGATACAATTATTATGTTATTATGATGATTATTATTCTCACCCTTGTTATATTTATCCATGTGTTTATTTGTCAAATTTGGGTTTTTATATCGACGCTTTTATTGATGTATATCCTCAGGTGATTACTTATTCTATATAGAATGCACGTGACAAAAAAAATCTATAGAATAATGAATTCAAATATATTTTTTATTTTATTATATAAAATTTTTGTGTGATACTAATGTTCCCAAGACCGTAAACCATTGGATTCTTTATTTGTAACACTGTTATGTTATTTATCATTAAAATTATGCAATAGTAATTTAATAAGAATTATGGTTTCTGTACAACTAAAATTTATATATCCCCTCTCAGTTATCTATCCTATGAGATGGTATTTTCATGTGGTATGTTTTTCCCTTTTAGAATCCTTGGTTACTTATCCTGAGAAAAGGCCCAATTTTTTCATAATATATCTTAATTTCTACCCCAATAATAAAAAACACTATAGGTTGATTAGTTAACTTCATGATACATAAAATTTCATTCACAGTATCTGATGTAGAAATATACTCTTCCTCTACTATCAATTCGACTGTGGTGGTTTTTTGTAACTCTTCCATTGATAGCTCTATTATATAGGAAGAAATCTAATACAGATTTTTAATTTATATGTAAGAGGACCAGCTTGGGATTTAATAAACACTAATATGGGGATGAATCGGTATTGGGAACCTTTTCACCAATTATAAATTTTAACCCTTTTTCCTTTTAAACCTGTTAAGATATTAATTATCTTGTTCTATTTTCCATATCATATATAACTATATGATAGTAGGTAAATATGGAACTTGATATTTTTAAATGTTTCACATCTCAAAAATATTATCTATTACTTTTCATCATTTGGAATTAACACCTTACCATTATACCACTATAAAATAATCATTTAACATGGTTATAGCAAGTGGGGAATATAATTTCACTTGCTTTTCACTCTAGTATATTTATAGTGATTTATTTTTAGCTCCTGGATGGGTCTTTATACGACCTCTAAAGATAGTTTTCACCTTATTGTAAAATTACATTTCAACACCAATAAAGACTTCAACAAAATGAGACTTTTATTTGATTTAACCGTGTGAATTTGTTCTTCCACTAATTGCATAGTATATTATATGCAGATCAAAAGGAAAAAAACTCTTCTTCTTGTGCATAGAAAAAATCTAAAAACCATTATTTTTTTCATATGTCATCATTCACACTAATATTAATATGTTGTGAAATGATAATCTCAAAATCCTTCTACAACCTATATTCTAATTATTAGATAATAATTTAGTCACCATATTTATTTCTCTTCTTCATGACTGAATCAGAAATTTCATTTTTGATTATTGAAACAAAGAACATTCATCTCAGCAACCTAAAAATTATTCTACCCAAAATAATAATCTATTGATATCTAGGAAACTCTTTCTCTTCTTTCACCTCAATGATATGAATTTAGCTATGTATTTAAATATATATATTCATTGACACACAATATTAACAATGGTAAATTTATAGGTTCCACTCTATTAATCTTGGTGTAACAAATATTCATTCAACTTAATAATATTTCACGCTCAATTCATGAAATTTATATTTCATGTAATTATCACCCTCCAAGAATGTATGAACGAATTCATGGTCTTATCACTTTTTAAACCCTAGAATATATCTATTTTTGTATAATATTATTTTATGTGACTAAAATCATTATATATTTAAACAATTAAGTAATCTCATCAGATTAGTTAGTTTTTTTATTCATGTACACAAGTATATGCACATGGGTTCTCAATTTTTTATTCTATTTATGGATTCTCATCATTCATGAAATAGTAACATGTACTTCATGATAAAATTCATGCATTTTCATCACTATACATACCATTGTTGGTTCTTGATCATGAAAATAGAAGAACAATATCCCCTATTTTATTATCATAAGGTGAATTATCAACATACATAGTGTCTCAACACACATAAGGTAACTAGTATATGTGAATTATCATGGATTATCACGTAAAAGCTTCATAGAAAATCAAAAATGTATTTTTATAAACATTTATTTATGAGGAACTATGAGTGTGAAATAGAATTCAAAGGCCTATTTTTTACACTTTTTCTTCATGTAAGAATATTGAGTTTGGTATTCTTCTTCACATAAGGGGAATGATACGTTTTTGTTCTTATATTCAATGGTCAGTGGCTCATGGATCTTCCTCTCACTATAAATAACCACATAACAGTCATAGAGTCTCTGTTTTTAATGAACTCTCTCATGTCTCATCAATAGTTCTTTCCATAAGTACTAAAGTATTTATAAATGGATGATCACTAACACTACCATAAGTTTTAGGATGTTTCAAGGCTTTATAATATCTCATGTAACATAAACTATTTCAAGAATACTTTAAATTATTGAATATATCAACATATTTTGGATTATTTTAATGTGTTATGTGGAAATCGGTTGAGTATTTTCTTATGTGAGATCAAGACTACTCTTCATGGTGAAGTACTCATGTGAATGTGAAAATGAGTGCATGATTCTCCATTAACTCAATGCACCAAAAATAAATGGAATATTTCAATATAAATAACATTTATATCTCATTAGAAGATTAATTTTTTGAGGAATCATGTATATGAAAAACAAACCATCCATGAATATCAATCCACATAATAAGATCATTCATTCTTTTATTAATCATCAGGCATGTTTCTTAGTGCATGGATTGATCATCGGTCATGGTTGTCATGAACCAAGTTGGATCATCATCCAAACCACGGTCTGAACAAATATATGGAAAACCACTATGGGTGTTCCCGATCACATTGGGCTGTCATAAGTGCTTGGGTATCATAAATAATGTTTTTTAATGATTTAATGAAATATTATAATCATTAAATAAACAATAAAAATTAATTATTGAATCTGAAAAATTCAAACGAAATAAGCCTAAAGAAATTTTAAAATTTAACATAATGTTTGTAAAAAATCCCAAAAACTACCACAATAGAAGGTGACCAAAAACCATCTCAAAAACCACCACATGGAAATTGGATACCACCCTCAATCTATCTCCTCAACAATATGCCAAGACGATCCTCTAGCATCTCCAACCACCATCTCTAAAAGCCTTTACACTACCTCTATCAAACATAAACTAGTCTACATACACCTGATGATGTAAGTATGGTGTGATCCATTACCAAGTATGATACTACCCAAATGGTTTCCATGCTCTTGAAATTAATTGAAAAATTAAATTTCATGATTTATAAATGAAAGAAATGTTAGTACAATTTTAAATAAATAACATTTTAATGGAAGCCAATAGTAAATAAAATCACTCATTCCTAAGAAGTGACCAATATTCCATGTTGTATTCTGATGGTAAGGGAAACATAGCCAAAGAGCGCTAATCATGGGAATGTTCCTATACGTACTAGATAGTAATAGGACCCTAAAACCTCATGTCCTAGTGAAACGTGGCTTATAGACCACGACCATCATCTTTATCTTGCATGAGCCACTAGTAGGGGAAGAATCATAACCTAGTGGTGTCCAGTAATCATTCAAGTTTAGTTAGAGTTGTGATCATCAATCCCACTATATGAAACGAGGATGAAGCCACTTCCAGGTCACTAACACACTAGTCCTAGTCCACCCACCTAATAACTTGGGCTTCTGTTTTTGTTCTCATTCATGTTCCAAGTTCACATAACTTACTACATTCACATATACAAGCCAGACAGGGCACTACACACACCAAATATCATAATTTTTACACCCAAACCCTCTTATTAAACTATACACACACTAAAACCATTTCAAAACACGATTCACATCACCAGGATAATTCAATAAATCATTTAAACTATATCATAAATCATTTCAAGAATAATTATAAGGCTTTAATCCCAAAATACCAGTTTTAAAATCATACGCACACCAAAACATTTCCAAAATATTGTTTTCATCTCATACACAATTAAAAAAATCAATTTCACAATTTATAAAATTCCAAAAACTGACTTCAAAAAGGATTACACATAAATCTCACCCAAATTCTCATGAAAAACCCATTATATCACCAAAATTTTCAAATCCTTTTATAAACCACATTCAAACTACACATGACCATCATAGATCATGAAAAAATTAACAAGAAAGCCTTATAAATTCATTAAAGAATGTTTAAGCATGTAATCACATACTTGGTTGGATATAGTTATTAAAATTGGTGATAAACTCCATCTGTACCCTAACGACACCACAAGGAATCCAAATTGAATTCAAGAGATTGAACCCATAATTTCAAGATCAAACCCAAAAAAAGGGATCATAATCACTGGAAAATATAAATCCCTAAAGGAGAATCAAAACCCTATAATATACCAATAATGGTATGGCCACTGGAGGGAGTCGCACGAGCGTGAGTCCAATGGAGGGGAGCCATATAGATGGGGCTCTCACCAGTATGGGGTCACACTGGTAGGAAGTTCATGTCAGAAGGGGCTCGTACTGGAGAAGGGTCGCACCATAGGGAATCTAGCCAAGGTGTGGTGCATACAGGTGGGGTGGGGAGGTAGGGTTTTGACGTATGAATGAGAGGGGGATGTAGTGGAGAGGAGAGAAGGAAGAAAAAGAAAGAAAATAAAAATAAAAGATAAAAAACATATAGAAAAAAAATAAAAAAAATAAAAACATAACCAAAAAACCCAAAATATAATAATAATAATAATATAAACAATACTAATAAAAATAATTTAGTAATAATAATGATGATGATTATGATTATGATAATTTAATAATAATAATACCATTATTATTACTATTTAAACAATTTTTTCATTTTATTTTATTTATCTCATTTTATTTTACCGTTCATTTCACTATTATACATTTAAATTATTTAAATTTTTTTAACACCGAGAAGGCCACAGGGTGACCTGAGTGAAGCCATATGGTTTTGACAGTTCTCAACCAGTGTGTAAGATACTTCTAGATGAAAAATACTCATTTTTCAATAAAAAAAAATTAAAACCGGAACTTTACCAAATCAATGACAATAATATTTAAAGACAAGAAAAATAATAAAATAAAATTATTTCAATAGACTTTGTATGAAAATTCTCCCCAATATGTACACTTTCCACCCTCAGAAAGTCATCTTGAAGCTTGATTGGACAATGAAAATGGATACTATTTCTCAACCCATGACTAAGGGTCCCAAGTTTCTTAGACATCATCCCCATTCTACGAAAGGACGTAGACCAACATGATAGAATTACCCTGACACACCTTCTCTTAGGAATTCACTATCTACATTGGTCGTTCAAACATTAATAAATTAAGCTCTATATCCAACTCTTCCCGAATCAACACATGGGATGGATCAAGATTATACTTATTTAATTGGGAGAAACTAAATGCACTGTGATTTGATGTCAACTGAGAATGTAAAGCTAACCCATATTCCACTTTTCCAATCCACTCGGTTATTTAACAAGGTATGACATACCAAGGTGTTACCTTTCCCTACATTCCCAAATAACAATGGCCCAAGAAAGGGGCCACCGTTAAGAAAACCAAATCATGATGCCTCTAATTAGAGTAAAAAATTTCGAGAATCTGAGTAGTCAGAAACTGATGCCTGAACAACTTGACTTTCTTAAACATCTCTTGCACAAGACTCTGTCCCAAAAGTGAGGTCTTGCCTGCCTCAACCCAACATATAGGGGACTGACATGGCCTAAAATAAAGCACCTCAAATAGAGACATGTGAATTTGATATTGGTAATTGTTATTATAAGTGAATTCGACAAATCCCAAATGGATATTGCACGATCCTCAGAAATCTAAAACACATACACAAATCATTTCCTCTGGAATTCAATTTTCTCACTCTATCTGACCATCTATTGGAGGATGTTATGTCTTAATCATCTTAATCTATGAACCCAATGCCTTTTAAATTTCTTCCCAAAACAAATAGTAAGATCGTGGGGTTCTATTAGAAACAATTTTTGATGGCACACCATGAAGTCTTACCACCTCTTGAACATACCACTTCCCCAACTCATACACCTTCCCTGAATATTTGACCAGAATTAAGTGGGGTGATTTGGTAAAATGGTAAATCACTACCCAAATGCAGTTCCTTCCCTGAGTTGTATAGGTAAATCAAACAGTGAAATCCATTGTGACCTCATCCCACTTCTAGGTAGCAGTGGGTAATAGCAGAAGCAAAACAGAGGGCCTTTGATGCTCTACATTTACCTTCTAAAATGTATACCACCTCGATATGAAATCATCTATGTCCCACCTCATTCCTGGCCCCCAAAACATCTAACAAACATCACAATACATTTTGGTATCCCTAGGATGTACATCCCACTGAGATTTGTGGTTATCTTGCATCATTACCTTCTTTAGAGAGAACAACACAATGAAATGACCCTTAATGAACAAGGCTCCCTCAGGAGACAATGAAAAATCATGAGATGTCTCCCCACCATGAAGGGACTACATAAACTACTGAACCAGCTCATCACTAGGGTTCTCTTATTGTATCGACTCTAGAATAAAAGGATTCAATTCTATTCTTTTTGATAACTCAACATTGTTGTGATCCTTAGTCTCCAAGTGCATCTAGGAAAAGAGCCTCATTAAGGCCCCTTATTAACTGGGCATCCTCAAAGTCTACAATTTCACTTTTATGCTTAATGTTTAATCCAGCACAATTCCCTTTCCTGGGTTATAAATGATATCAAAGTCAAACCCCTAAAAATAATCTATCCAATATAACTGCTTCAAGTTCAAATATTTTTGGTAGAGGATGTATGCTAATATTTTATTGTCCAAATAGACAACTAATTTATCCCAAAAAAGATAATGGCACTAATTTTTCAGGTCATGCACCACCAATACTAATTAAATGTCTTGGGTTTAGTAATTCTTCTCATATGATTAGATTTTCTAAAAATCATATGCCACTACAAAATCATTTTCCATGAATACACACCTGATGCCCACACTTGAATGATCGCAATAAACAATGTAGACCTTCTCATATTCTGAATAGATCAAAAGATGTTTGGTAGTCAACCTCCCCATCAACCCCTTAGTGGATTCGTAAGACTATGTTATCCATTAAAAAATCACGCCTTTCCAGGTGAGTGTAGTCATATAGGAATCAAGCCAATCCGGAACAAGTCACCTGTAATAACATACGGGGCCAAGAAAACACATGATCTCATACACATTCTTTGGTTGTTACCACAACATAACAACACTAAACTTATCGGGGTACACTAAAACCCCTTGCTCCAAAATCATGTGTCCTAGAAACACTACTACCCTAATCTATAAGGTTCACTTTGAATTATTCATATAAAAGCGATTATCCCACAGAATTACCAACACAGTCAACAGATAATAATCATTCTCTTCCTCATACCGAGAGTAAAATTGGATGTCCTCCATGAATACCATAAAAAAGGAGTTGAGATACTAGTGGAACACCCTATTCATGTGTTCCATAAAAACTGTTGGAACATTTGTCAATCCAAAAGGCATGACCAAAAACTCAAAGTGGTCATACCTTCTTTAGAAAGATGCTTTTGTGATGTCCACCTCTATAACCGTTACTCTATGGTAACCTGGTGCAAGTCAATCATGTAAAACCACTTTTCCCCATTCATCTAATTAAACAATTCATTAATTTAAGGAAAGGGGTGTTTTTTCTTAATGGTTTTTTTATTCGTCTTCCATTAATTGATGCAAAACTAGAGAGATCTTTCAGCCTTCGTGAATAGAACAGGATCGGACCAAGGAGAGACACTTGGGAGAATTAACCCTCTCGATTCCAAATCATCCAACTATATCTTTAATTCCATTGGCTCGGTGGGGTCCATAAAATATTAGGGATTAGATTTCATATGTGTTATCAGTGCCAAATAAATTGATAACACCACATTCTACTCTCGGGATAACCATAAAAATCATCTGAAAATACCTCTGAGAACACATGCACTGCAAGAGGTAATCCATCCTTAATAGCACCACCATCCTCCTCCAGCATGAGCACCGATAACTAAAAATAATGACTTCCCAACTCTGGGAGTAGAGGTCCCATATGACCCAACTGAGGATCCCATTACCCAAGAAATACATGTGGACTGCCATTAGGTTCCATGAAATTCACTCATCACCGATAGGAATTGATATGCTCTTAAAAGTGATCTTTCCAATTCCATGTCGAGGATCACATCAAAAAGGTCCATATAAAAGACCATGAAATCCCACTACATCTCAACCCCTAACACAGAGAGCACACAATATGGGAACCTAATACCATGCTTCTTGTATTACCCAACAGTGTTTCCAACTCTATTAAAAAATACATCAGCTCAATTGATATGTTCAAAAAATTCACAACATGGGAAGAGATAAAATGATAGACAACCTAGTATCAAAAAAACATCAAACATATAAGATGCAATCATGATGGTACCCAGATCTGTTGAAGATCATATATATGATCCTGCTGGTTCTTGATCCACAACATGAAGATGCCTGGTCTCTGCCTAAGAATGACCGCTAGCCTACATCTCTTCCCTAATATGGCTCTACACTAAAGATAATCTAATCCTACCGCCATGATTAACAAACTAAGAACCCACTATTCTGGATGACTCCGACTAAACTGACACTCCACTAGATTCCATGGAACCACTTCCACTCTGATATGGGTGTATCGTGTTGTAAAATCACTATAACATTACCATAACTCCACATTGATGTCAAGTCTTAAGGGGAGTTGGACAAGTAGGTCAAATGTTCGCTACCTTCCCTCAATGATGGATCAAAATAAACCTGCACCAGAATCATCCGACGAAGACTGCAAAGAATAATGGCCTGAACTACCACCTACCTTCTTCCCCTATTCATCCTACATCCACTTCTCCTCGAATGAACTACCGTCGCCCAATACTGACATATCCCTAAGGAAAATAGACCTTCCTTTTCATCCAATCATTATCATAATGGCTTTATCAACTACCTCAGCATAGGTCTTCTCCACGAACAAGAATACCTGAGAGTAAATCTCTAGATATAAATCACTTTTGAAACTATAATCCTTTATATATTCATTGTAGGCTAATTCAGGTACATACTGGACCATCTTGGAAAAGAGGTTGGCATACTCCATCACTGAATGGTCTCCATTGATGATATCCATAAACTCTTGGGATCTGGAAAAATACCAAATATCATGACAGTAATGGTCATTGAAGACTTCCTTTAAGTCCTTCTAGTTCATATTCTCGTGATTTCCAACTTGAAGCATTATGTCCCACCACCTCCTATTAAGACCCTCATTCAAGAACGATGTGAATTTTACTTTGACTTCATTTGAAATATCAGGAAACTCAAACATGTGCTTGATCTTCAAAATCCACTTGTTCGCTTCCTAAGACTTCATTCTACCTAAAAAAAGGGGGTTTTTTCTTGAGGAACTCCTAGGATATTCCCTTCCTAGAAAAAAATCCATATTCTCTAACTGAAGAAGGAGTAGGAGCTGGACCCACTCCCTTTCTAAGAGCTTGAATAGCCTGGACCACAGCTTCCACCAACATCTGATCAAGTGGTGAGGGAGAACTCGCTCTTGCTTCCTCTCATGGGTATTAGGGAGCACTATGGGGAGGCATGTTGTTACAAAAAGAAATAACCAAAGGAAAAATAAATAGTACAATAGGTCTGAAAATTTTTAGCTATAACATCAAATATAAATAGATCACACTCATCACGACAATTAAATGGCCAAACCACTTTACTCACATCTATTGTCTGCATGAAGTCTGTAGCCCAGACATCCCACCTAGAAGAGAAGTCAAACCAAGATCCCAACATCCCATGGTGACTTGAGGTCTATCGACGAGGTGTGTTGTCCAGGAACCCTACTCACAACCAGAACATCAATCCCTGAAATTCATATATCATTTCTAACCAGACTCATCCCAAATAAAATGAACCAATGTGATTAACCTCCCTTTGATTTCATTTTTTCAACAACCATGTTGGGTCTTCGTCCAACCGGCATATGACCTGGTCCATGGAAAATCACGAGGGGCATTCCCGATCCCCATGACCAGGCACAAGTTCCTGAGTATCATTAATAAGGATTGAGAATGATTTACATGAATTTTATAATCATTAAAAACCAATAAAAATTAATAAATGAATTTGAAAAATTCTAACTAAACAATGCTTAAAAATTTTCAAATTTCAGTCACAAGGTTTATACAAAATCCCAAAAACTACCATAATGGAAGGTGACCAAAAACCTACTCAAAAACCACCACATTTCAAGAGGAAACCAACCTCAAGCCATCTCCACAACAAACAATCAAGCCAAACCTCTATAAACCTAAACCACCAACTTCAAAAGCATTTCATTACCTATGTCCAGCATTACCAAGTCTACTAAACCCAAGAGTATAATCTGGGTGTGATCCATTTTCAAGTAGGTTTCCACCCAAATTGATTACATTATCTAAAAATTAATTGACAAATACACATTAATGTTTTATAAACGAAATAAATTCTATGACAATTTTAAAGGAAACAATTTTAAAGAAAACCCATTTTAATGGAAGGAAATAATAAATAAAAACACACATGCCATAGAAGTAACCGATATGCCTTTTCATATGCTGATGGTAAGGGAAACATTTACAAATATCCCTAATCATTGTAAAGGGCATATATGTACTATATAGTAATGGGACCCCAGAACCACATGCCAAGGTTAAATGTGGATTAGAAACCATGACCATCAGCTTTATCATGCATGATCCACTAGTCGAGGACACCCATCTAACCTAGTGGTATCCAATCATCATTTAATTTTAGTTCGAGTTTTCATCGTCAATATTGTTATGTGAAATTGGGTCGAAGGAACTTCTGTATCACTAGAACACTACTCCTATTCCAACCACCTAGTAACTGAAACTTCCCTTTTTGAGCTCATTCAAGTTCTAAGTTCACATAACATACCACATTCACATACACGAACCGAACAAGGCACTACGCACAAAAAATACCACTATATTTACACCCAAACCCCTCTATTAAAACCAAACACACATTAAAACCATTCCAAAAAATTATTCTCACCACCTAGATAATTCAATAAATAATTTAAACTATTTATTTAATCTTTTAATGAAAAATTATAAGGCTTTACACCCAAAATACACTTTTTAAAATCTAGCACATACCAAAACCTTTCAAACATATGATTTGAATCTCATAAACAATCTAACTAATCATTTACATAATGTATAAGATTCCAATAATTTACATAACAAAGTATTACACATAAATCTCACCCAAATTCTCATGTGAACCCCATTATAGCAGCAAAAGCATATAAAATTCATTTACAAACCACATTTTCACCACATATGAAAACCATAGAACATGAAAAAATGCACAAGTGATAATTATAAATAAATTAAATAATGTTTAATCATGGAGTCACCTACCTCGGTTGGATAAAGTTTTTGGAAACCGGTGTGAAACTCCAAATTCACCTAACCGCACCACAAGGAATCAAAATTGAACCCTAATTCAAGATATCAAGCCAATAATATCAATATAAAACCCTAAAACGTGGCCCTAGCTGCTGAAAAAACCAAAACCCTAAAGGAGAAGGAAAATTCCTAAAATTTCCACAGAAGGGTGCAGCTTCCGGAGGCAATCACATAAGGGTGAGGCCACTGGAGGGGATCCATTCAGTTGGGAGTTGCACTAGAAGGAGGTTCGTGTCAGAAGGGGGTTGTGCTTGTAGGGGGTCACGTCGGAGGGGATCCAACCAGGGGGTGGCACGCGTAGGTGGGGAAGGGAGGTAGGGTATCGACTAATGAATGAGAGGGAGAGGAAAATGTTAGGAGGGAAAGAAGAAAAAGAAAGAAAAGAAAAAGATAAAAGGAAAATAAAATAAAATAGATAGATAAAAAAGAAAATAAAAACCTAACAAAAAACCTAAATATAATGATAATAATAATAAAAATAATAATTTTAATTTAATAATAATAATATTTTTATTCTTAATCTTAATATTATTATTAAAAAAACCAATTTTATTTTTTTTTTATTTCTCTCATTTTATGTTTATTTCATTATATTATTAGTCATTTAAATTAATTTTATTTTTAACATCGAGAAGGTCGCACAGTTACCTTGGCAAAGTCACATAGTTTATATCGTGCTCTTGCTCTATTCCAGATTCTTCCAAGAACAAAACACGCCTTTTTTAATAAAAACACAAAATTCAAAACAAGACTCTACTCATACCTCATCAATAATATTTAAATCCATGAAAAATAATAAAATAAAATTATTTCAAGAGTGATGGTGTGATAGTGGCTGGTCATTGAATGTTGCAGTTTAGTAGTTCACATGTTGAGAGAATGTTGATGATGAGTAGTTTTTTATCAGATGGACTTGATCAATTAGATTGAATGATGTACATTATATTCATATGTTTTAAACATTTGAATGTATAAACACATTTATTATCCCACATTGCCCCTTTTATCATTCTCAAGACACATTATAAGAGATTAATTTCCCACTGTTTGGTTGATATGGTACTATGGTTGGCACTTAAATACACTACACACATCATATGGTATGGGATGACCTACTCTTCCGATACCATGCCCATGTTCACACCATGTGACCTACTCACACACCTACCATCATATTCAAGAACATGAATCCTCTTGATAACATGTTATCTTTATGATTTGGAACTCCCATTTGGTTGATTACTTCCTCTCCAACAATGTGGTTGGAGAACTTTCTCCATATTTGTCTTGTAAGTGCAATTTTTTTTCAATTACTCTTAGAAAATAATTATTGTAAACTGGTATCATATAAGAATTACAAATAGAAAAATGCCAATCTTTATAAACAAATTTCATCCTCAATCCTCCTTCATGAAAATTAATATTTTAAATCATCTTCACTAAAGACTTATTCATGGAAATTAGTATTTTAATAATTTTCAAACATTCTCCTCATAAAAAAATATTTGAATTCCTTTCTTCAATTCCAAATCATCTCTTTTTATAATATTAATTCCAAAGATCTCTTCCTCATCCAACCAAATTTCTTCATATATTCCCCATTATTGTAAAAATTGGTGCACCATTAACCATATTTGTAATATTTCATTGAAATTAATACCAATTCAAAAATAATTAGAGTTATAAACTACATGTCTTAAAAATAACACCCCTAAGTGAATATAAATTGAGTACTTTATTCTCCATCCATTCTTCTAATGTATATCCAATTCGATCTCAAGATCAGATATCATGTATACTTCACATACTTCATTATAAATTCTTATACACTTCACAGGTTATTCAGTTTTATTCAAATAAAAGACACTAAAATGGGAAATGAAAATTTTATAAGTTAGATCAACATAAAACTCTTTCACCCACTTAAACAAACATATCTATTACATTCATTTTTAAAAATAAGGACAAGTAAACATAGAGAAATTTAATTATTATACTTTTTTATTATTTCATTTATTAATTCAATTACTCCCCCTTTGTGTTATGTTGGTTATTTTTTATTACCAAGTTTGAAATACTAATAACAATATAACTTTTCTAATGATATGATCTTCTGGAATATTCTATAATTACTAGATTTTATTCCAATTGAAATAATGATTCATGTAGAAACATACTCATTATTTAATTTTATCCCCCTCATAGGAAAAACTCCTCAATATATTAATATTGTTGAATCTCTTCAAGAATGAATTTTGGATGTTCAAATTTTTAGAATAAACCAAAATGGATCTTTAACTTCTGACTATCTAACTTTAACAACCTCTATAACTGATCCCAGTATGGTCTTCTTCAATAATTACTCATAATGATACCCAATATATGATTAAAACAATATTATATATTCTTTATCCTTGATATCTAGAATATGACATAACAATGTTTATCTTTATCAATGATGACCCTGGATAATATTTTTATTTGAATAATAATTGAGATTTCATTTAAGGATAATGACTTTAACAACTTTTTTATCAAGAACTGAAAGCACTCATTACTTCTCAGGTTCTCCTCTCGAGAACATAATTCACCTTAATTTCTCTATATTATAGGATAAAATAAAATACATAAATATTAATGGAATATATTGAATCATTATTTCTTCATCAATGGGAATATAAAAGTTGATACCGTTTCCACAGCCATTTTTTTCAATTTTTTTACTCTTCACACTTACATATCTAATTTTTAAATATTATTGAGGATGTGTGGATATTATAACTTATTTAATTTAATATTTAGTTAGTATTATTTTATCGAGGTATTATAAATCACCTGTATCACTTAGTGAAACATTCAACTTCTTCAATAATTTTTCTAATGTAATAATTATTTTTAAAAAAAATTCTAGGAGTATGTTCAATCTTTTTTACCACACACACATGACATCTGATTATTCATGTAGAACTTTTTATTTTTCATTAGTACTAGTATTATATTTTTTTATCCCATTCTCTTTATTCTCCCCAAATATTCTAGCAAGATAACTTACATATCATTAGGATATTTGGAAGTATTTTTGAATTTTATACATGGATTCCTCTGAGTTTCATCTTTTTTATGAGTTCTTTTGGACACACTTTTATTCAAAATCGTTGATTTGGAATCGAACGAATTCTCATCATTACTATTTTAAAAATTATTTGGAGAATTTTTTTATTAATATTTTCCTAATTAATCTCTAATGATACTTATTCTTTCTTAATCAGGTTCTATGTCTTTATTTTCTTATAGAATTTAGATACATGTTGAGATGAGAATTTACCATTATTGTGGCCGCTACCATTTCATTCATCATAGATATTTTTATGTATTACAAACTGATTTTAGGTATGCATTTTTTTATCATGTGGATGATGCTTCTTCTTCTCTTACATACTCTCCCTTAACATTGGTTTACTATGATCTTTTTCAATTAACAAATCATTCCAACAATATGATAAAAAATGCCTAAATTTTTTTCAACACCAACATTGACCCACAAACCATGATCTTCTTATTTAAAATTTTGTATTTTTTAATTTTTTTCTTCATATCTTGTTGGTATCTTCATAGGGTACTAGCTTCCATACTCTCGTTATATCTAAAATAGTCATTGTTTTATGATTATTCCATCCATTCTTCATACATACTTATTTATATATTTTAGCAACATATATTGTTTATGAAAACATATTTAGAAACACTCTTAAAAGATGGTATGGATAGTACCTATTACTTCATAGCGTCTTAAGGTAGATCATCGAATGAACTAATGATCATCTTATCAAAAGTTATAGGTCTTCTATCCTCAGAATCCTTTAGTGGGCATTGAGTATAAGAATAAATTGTATCCTTCATTTTTTAAGTATCAATATATTAATATCAACCAACATATATTCCATTTGTATAAATTTTATATTAATTTTTTTTTCTAATCATCAATCATAATAATCTTCTATTTACAATCCTACTTTAGTCATTAAACTTCCTCTTCATGAAAATTAACATTTTTCACAAATGGTCAAATGATTTTATTTTCTTATAGTTTTATTCTAATTAAAAATATTTAGCATCAATGTTATTTTTTATTTAAATGATGGATCTTCAATGCTAAATCATTATTACCTACATCCTTCTCTGAAATAGTGTTAATCCACTCTTCTTAAAACATAGATCAATTTACATTTAGGATAAATGTTTTGGATTCCTTTTCTCTATCTTACATAGAGTGATTTATACATTATAAAAGATGTTATTTTAAATCATTATTCATTAATTTTAACTTCTCCTCAAGCTTATTTATCTCTTCTTACATTCATTAAAATATATTATAGATAATAGAGACTAATTTTGTGGGATAAAAATGTGTTATATCCTTTAATGAATCAATCTAAAAATCAACTTACATGTTGTCACTCTCAGTACTAATTGGATCATTTTCAAGATAGTTTTTATAAAAGTAAAAAACTTACATCATAATCACATGAATATATTTATCCCATTGAGGAAGAAATATAGTCCAATTCTTTAGTGGAAACATTATGCACCATCTCTTCATGTCCAACTCTAATATGTTTTCTTTGATAACATGGAATAGATAAATTGATACTTAATATTCATTATATAGTAGAGAATTATTCTAAAAAAAATTATGAATTTATTTCTTCTATTCCTCATGGTCTTGGTTGATCTATACTTCTGCTTAGAGATAATATAATCTTCACAAAAACTACACTTTATAGTTAACAAAGGAATGAATCTAGAATCTTCAAAAAATAATAACTACAATGTAGAAAATATAATAGTGGTGGAACGTGGATATGATACTAATTCAGAGTACCACTTCAGGATATACTCAACACTAAGTGGGGGTGAATCCTGATTAGGAACTTTTTCACCAATTATAACTTTTATACCTTTTACCACATAGAACTATCAGGATGTTTATTCTATTATTCAGTTTTTCATATTGCATACAAGTATATAAAAGTATGTAAATATGATACATGGTATTTTTATAGGCTTCACAATACAATAAAAGTAGCAAGTCATTGGCATGGTTTGTAAAAAATCAAATAACACTCAACCACTAGAAAATAATCCTTTAATTTTTTTACAGTAAAAAAAGAATATACTTTCACATTAATTTAACTATAGTAAATTGAGAGTGTTTGTTTTGCATCTCCTAGATGGTACATTATACAGCCTATGAGGATGTTCTTCACATTCTTGTTAAGGTACTTTATAGCACCAATAATGTCTTTCACCATATAAAAATTATGTTGTATGTCATAATGTTTCATTGTTCTTCCACTAATTTTATTACTTGTTACTTGCATTTTAGGATGAGAGAACCTATTATTCTTCATAGTAAAAAAAATAAAATCTTCTCTTTCTTCTTCATTTTCCTTTCGTCAAAATAATATATATATGTTTTAGAACGATTCAATTAGAAACAATTATCAACCCATTTGGTTGTTAACATATAATAATTTAATCACTAACTCTTCTTCTCTTATTCTTTCTATAATAAAAAAGATCTTTAGGATTATTAAAACAATGAAAGTTTAGGAAAACCTCATCACAATTATTCTACCATGAACAATAATAAATTGATAGATGGAAGAACTCTTTATCTTCATTATTCTTTATGATATGAATACAACCTTGTACTGAAAACTCATTCTTCCCCAATACAAAATATCAATAATTATTATTTTATCAACACTCCTTTGTTATTCTTGGTGTAATAAATATTTATACAACTAAATCACACTACACTTTCAATTCTTGCAATGTATATTTAATTTAATTCTCACTATTCATAAATATGTGGTAATATGTATGTTATTATCACTTTGTAAACCCTAGAACATATCCATTTGTGTATATTATTTTTTCAAGTTCTTTCCAATATTCTTCCATCAAAAAGTAGGCTATCTAATGAGATTTTTTCGTCTTCGGTTATTTATGAACACAAGTATATTCATATGGGGTCTTAATATTATTCCATCTCTATGAACTTTCCAGGTTTTTACAATATTAACACATACTAAATGTAATAACTTGTGCATTGTATTCTCTATATGGACTTGAGTTGGTTATTCATCATTCAAATCGGAGCATGATATCCCATCTATTCTTAATGAAAATTTAACACTCAATGTATATGGTGTCTCCACACACTTCATTTAATAAATATATGGGAATTGTCATGGTTTTTCATATAATATCTTCACACAAACCCAAAGGGTTTCATGCAACCAGTTCTTCACAAATCACTTTGAGTGTGAAAAACAAGTTAAAATCCTTTGGTTTTCCATTTTACTTCACATAAGAGTATTGTGGGATGTATTTATATTTCTGTAATCATAAAAATATATTGATATTATTATTTTAGATTTCAAGAAGTACCCATATATTATAGATTCTATAGACGAGGGAAAATAGTTATGGATTCACTACCTTCTAGATATATCTCTCATATTTCATCAACACCTCTTGGATTGAGTACCTTTGTATTTATAGATAGATGATCACAGACTCTACTTCAAGTTCCAAGCTGCTTCAAGGCATGACAATACTCTGGAAAATTATGTTCTGTCATGCAAAATTTATGTCACTGATGTTCTCGACATTTTTTTTCTTTTAATGCTTGATGCATGATTAGGTGGAATCTTTTCTTCTATGATATTGATTTATCTCCTTGTTTTAATGTACTCATATGCATTGAAAAATAATTTCATAATTATCCATTGACTCAACGCACCCATTCTACCTTGAATATTACACTATAAACTTCATTGTTATCTCACAAAATGCTTCATATTTCGAGTATGTACATTCATTCAAAGAGTTTCATGTATGTTTATAAATCCATAGAATAAGATCATTAATCCTAGTTTTGATCACTATGGTAGATTCTCAATGCATACCTTGATCACCAGTGGTTATCAATATTTGTATTGTCAGTGTTGAGTAGATTACATATCAGGATGAAGATGAATATAAAGTTGTTTTTTATTGGACATCAAAAATTTATTCAATTAAAAGGAATTCATTAGATGCATATGAATTCAATTCATGAATAGTATTCACGTCTTTAGTTTCAAAAGTGATATTTTTATCATTCTAGACATGCTTAATAAAATATACAGTTCTCACAACTTTATCATCCTAACACTAGGGTCAGCACACAGATGCATTTCACACACAACATATGGGGTGGTCGACCCTCTTTCAACCAATGTGCATCCATGCACACTAGTGGCAGCTCTATATACCCATGTGCACTCTTAGATAAATGTTAAGTTTATCACTACTTTTTACTGCATTGATAACTCTGTCATTTGGATCTTCTATGTGGTTAATCCATACTCCTCTCATAATGTGGTTGATAAGAGGGATCCTTATTTGTCTTGTATGGCTAGCTTATTACTAATTAAACTTAGAAAATATTTAGTGTAAAATGGTAACATAGATGAATTATAAACACAAAAATTCTAATCCATATACTCAAATTTCCAACTCATTATTTCTTTATTCAATATAATATATATCATCATATCTACGAAACTCTTTTTCATAAAAATTACTATATTCATTCTCTTCAAAAAAGCTCCTCATGCACTAATGATTTTCGTGGATTTATTCAATTCCACTTTTTCTCCTTTTATAATATTAATTCCAAATATATATTCATTATCCATCCATATTTCATCAAATATTATTCATTCTTCTAATCATTGTGTCACCATTAACCATAATTGACACATGTATTTTAAACTAGAACCAGTTCATAAATCATCATAATTATAAACTCAAATTCTTGAATGTAAATTTATTAAGTGAATAAGAAATGAGTATTTTTTCTGTATATATTCATCCAATCTATATTCACATTTATATTAATATTGGATATCAGGGATACTTCACATCCTTCTTTCTAACTTATTAAACATGTTGACATCAATGAAATATTTTTATTTCATTGGCCACTATTGAAAACCAATAAAAACCAATGAAAACAAATACAACTCATACACAAATTCGGCTCCTCAATATCATATTTTAAGATTTAAAAATCAAATTTTATTAACCATTAAAATAGATCTTCTCTTATCCTCCAAGGACCAAGAACGTATCCTTGGTCCTTCTCAAGTAATTAAGAATGTTCATCAAAGAAATCTAGTAAATCTGAGTAAGAATAGACTGGTATCTAATAATTCATCTCAAATCATAAGTAACATCGCTTCAAGAAAATAATATAGAATTAATGATAGTCCCTATGGTGGATACATAAGGAATTCTATAAATATTTTCTATGTCTTTATAAGGATCCCGAATCATTCTATGATTCATTCCTTATAATATGGGTAAGCACCCTTTCTTGGTATTATCCATGTTAAACCACTATAAAACATTACCAATATATGTGTTCTAAATCCGTCCTAGAAACAATATGGATCTATCTATATAGATATTAAAATCCAGTATATAGGAAACTTCACCCATGTCTTTCATTTGGAAACATTTAACAAACCACATCTTCATATAATAAAGTGTTGGGATTTCATTTCTGAAAAGTAGTTTATTGTCCACATACTATATTAGAAACATTATTATACTCCCACTAAGACACTTATATAAATAGGAATCATATATGTGTTCATGAAACCAAACTCTTTGATTACATTGTAAAACTAGATATTCCAACTCAAGGAATCTATCTTCATTCAATAAATGTACTTTTTCGAATTGAAATCTTTATCATACTCATTTGGAGAATCAAAACATTCTTGTTGTATCATGTACACGAGATTGGAAAAATAAAAATTAAGGAAAGTGTTTTTGTCATACATTTTATATTGCCCATAATCATGATAAGATATTATGGATATAGAAATGTGAATGATATTTATCATCGTTATAGGTGAAATGGTTTCTTCACAGTAAATACTAGGAATTTTTCTCTAATAATTTTACCCATGGTATGATTAATAGATAAAGAAGATACCACCCATATAAGTTTTCTTGTGATAAACTCACATTCACATAGTGTTTCTCTCCCCTTTAGGTGCATCAACCAAGTTTTAAACATGATTAGTGGACATAATGTTTATCTTCGATTCTAGAGATTTTGAAAATTACTAAGAACCAAAACTCTCAATTTAAACACTGTAAGTGGTTTTTTTACTCTTATGAATGTTAATTCACCATAATTAATCACCATAAATTCATATCTATCATGTTCTTTATGAATAATACCCTAACATTGAGGTTATTGTGAAACATTGGGGGTATATCTTCCAAAACACTTTATGGAACAGTATCAACTTGTACCTTAGAAACGTTTCCTATTTGTTAATATTAAACTTATGTAATTTAATATTTTCCCTCTATTTATCCATTATTTATGTGTTACTTATCATGTAAAACACTACAATATAAAAAAACCTTTGTATTAAGTACGGATATAAAAGTAGTATCACAAAATTTTCTAGATTTTTATTCAATTTTACCTAAATTAATATTTCAAAAGTATGATTCACATCCTAAAATTATCATAATGGAAATATTAGTTCATTTCCCAATCCATATATCATATGGTATTTTTATGGTTACTTTTTATGGAATTAAATAAAGTATGAATGTTGTAGTTTCAATAGAATAACACCAGATAAACTATAAAGGTCACACAAAGTCATCATTTATCGAAGCATGTATAATATGTCATGATTCATACTATCATAAAACTATTCCATTGTTGTTTTATAGGAGGATTTATTTGTGAAAAAATTCCATAATCTCATATATGATTTGTGAAATCTTATCTTAAGTATTTATCACCTCCATCAAATCAAGGAATCTTAAGACTCTTACCAAGTTGATTCTATACAAAATTATGAAACTCGTTAAACTTTTAAAAAGATTTATACATGGGTTTCATTAGAAACACATATCCATGCTGACTAAATTTGTTAGTAAAAGTGATGATGTACTTATAACCACCACTCACTTGTGTTATCATTGGTCCGTAAACATCACTATGTAAGAGGTCAACTAGTCCTCCTACCCATTCACCATTTCTTGTAAAATATTTCTCTTTCATTATTTCCAATAAAACATTTTCACATAATAAAAATTATTCATAATCCATTGATCTCAAAAATCATTCTCTATAGTGTATTTTAATGTCTTTGTTATATATATATTTGAGGATATAATTATAAAGGTAGGTGGTATTATAATCAAATTTTGGATTATTACTCTGAATGATAAAAATAGGATTATCCATATCATGAATATGTAAACCATTCATTATATTCCAAATACTATAAATAATTTCACTAATATATATAGACTGACTCTTCTTCTTGATAAGGAAAAATACCACCATCTTTTCCATTAAAGATATCGAAATAAAATTCATGTTTATGGGAAGAATATAATAATTGTTCTTCAATTCTAAATCTAATCCACTAGGTATACTTTGATCATAATTGGTTACTTATAATTAATCAACACATTATTCGAATAGATATATTATTTCCAAAAAGTTTAAAATTTATTTCAATGATTAATCCCCACAACTTTCCCATTTTAAGTAAAATATGTCATTTTTTTATTTTAGGTGAATTTTGAGCATAATTATGAATATTAAATAATTATTTTTTAGCTATTTTTTATAATTTTTATATTTTATCCATATATTTTTATATTCCAATAAAAATTGCACAAATATTTTTTTAGGATGATATGTGTATTGGTATTCAATTCATGAAACTAGACCCAGAACATATTCGAATTTGATGAGGCCGAAATTATTCTTTAAACATGGATTCTCTTTTGGAGTGATTAACAAATAACCATTAATAAATGTGTTATATCTCAAGATATAAAACTCCAATTGATTTTATTCTAGTTTTCAAAAAAAATCTAATGCACAAATTAAAATAAAATTTCATGGAAAATATAGTCCATTTAGGTATCCCATGAACACATCAAATAAGAGGAATAAAAATATTTTCTTTGATTAGAATCATTTTACAAAATAATTATATCATAACTTTGGCAACACATGTCAAATGAAAATTTATTTTTGAGGAAAATGAGGAATAAAAAAAAGAAAAAAAAATAAGGACTCAATATATGATTCAATAATGTACATTTACAAGGTGTGAAAACTTTGGAAGAACAATTTTTTTAGGGAAGGTTTTTCTCCGGTGTCCTTTATAAAAAGTGAGTCCATTTCTATTCACAGTTTATGGATAGAGGGAGAGGAAGAGTGGGATGAATATTTTGGTTATAGGATATTGTATATTGGGTGAATAATTGATTATAACTACTTTATCCATTATTGGATAAAATATCTTGTAATTGTGTTGGTTGAGATCAAAATAGGAATTCCTATTTTTGGTTTTCTTCATTAATTTATCTCTTAATTTTTTTATGGAAACTATTTTATTGATTTAAGGAGGTCACATTAATTATTTTTCACTTCATTATATTATTTTTGGGTGTGTTTTTTAATATATAAATGTAATATAATTTATCATTCTATTTAATCATCTTTGCATGAGGTATCCCCTTTGATCACTAGGCGTTTTGTTAGTTTTGGTTTTTTAGAGGCCTTTGGGTTATGAAAACACTTTCATTTTATGATAAAAACATATATTATAGGTCAAAATATTGTTTATAAAACCTTTATGATTTATCTTTGATATCTTCATTTGATCATTGAGAGATATAAATTAATATTTCATTTAAACAATGATAAGGGGGAGTGTTTGAGGATTAAAACATTTTCATAACTACTAATTAATTTCTAATTTTTATTTCCTTTTTAACCTATTCTTCATCTCACTTCTATACTATTTTTAATTTCTTTAAATTTATTTAATTTCCCATTAAAATGTACTCTTTACTAATATTTAACAAAACTAATAACAAATTAATAGTTTTAAAACATAGTCTACAACATCCTCATGAGACAACCTCTTGGTCAGCACTGTACTGCATTTCTAGGGAGGGAATTTTTTATTGACGTAACATGACAAAATTATTATTATCACTCTATTTCCTAAATTAATATATAATTTAAATTTTATAAATTCCCTCTATATCTAATTCTATATATATCATATAAAAAAATTTATTCACACATATTATCTAGTAACCATGTGTTAGAGTTTATGAAATTGATTTCTACAACATTAACATATAAGGGCAATGAATTATTATCATTGATAACAATTCTCAACCCTAGATTCTAATAAATAACTATTATTTTATGTCATACCTACTAATTATCTCAATAATATTTCTATAAAGAATGAAATAATCTATAGTAATGATATATTATTTTAGGTTTATCATGTTTTATATCTTGTTATCAAGGAATTATAATTATAGTACCCCCAAAGAAATGTGTGACCTCATACATTAGTCCAATTAAGTGATCCATGATCTTAATTTCCTCAAGAATTAAATTGGTTTTATTATTTAAATAACCCACAATTATATGTGTAGGGAATCATTGCTATCATAACTATTAAGATACATGGACATTTCCTGGGGAAAACCTTACCCAATCCATCATCTGGATATAGTCAACATAATTACTCTAGTATCCTTCAAAAAGGTTTCCCATATACATTCCACCAAAATAAATCTCAAGAATAAGCTGAAAAATTAAAATCAAGGGAAACTCATGATGATATTGACCCACCCAACATGTTAATCTGGAGTCACTTATATTTTTCTTACCTTACAAAATATGATCAAGTAGTACTTGTGTATAATTTGAAAATACAAGGTATAATGATTAGGTTCATGAAGATTTTCCAATAAAATTAATGTCACCCTAATTATTTTTGGGTTTTTTATTAAAAGTATAAATTTTTTAATTTAAATAATAAGAATATTAAACTCATAATTATTGAAACTCATGAAATCTTTATCTTCTCATGGTTTATTAAATTCTCAATACATACTTCTAACTATTTATTTTTAGAATAGATATTCTGAAGACCAAATTTATGTTTTCACATCACATTAATATATAACTATTTACACAAACCAAGGTATGTTTTAATCACCCAAAAATAGAATCCATAAAATATTCATACATATATGAATTCATCACACTAATAATTCATATGAACATTTCATTCAAAGGAATAGTGTTATATGAGATTGATAAACTTTGGATGAGAAATATCTAAGGAAAAAATAGCTAACCCCATTATTCTTTCTATATGAGGCATAATCCTTAAGTCTAATAAGTACTCTAACCCTTGTATCTCTACTGAGTGTGACTTTACTCAAGATGTAATCCAATTCATGATGTCTCTAACACATAATATGCACAAACTATAACAAAAAAACTAAATTTAATCTAATAAATTCATTATAAACTAATGACAAGGTAGATTAAACCATAATTTTATTAAGTCATACCTGGCATGTAATGAAAATCCCATTCTTCTAAAATCATTTTATCACATAAATTAATCTTACACATTATTAAAATTTTATATAAAATAAATAGACCTAAATATTAAAAATAGTAATAAAAACTTAATAAATTAATTGTTCAAATATTTAAACATGAGATAAAATATGGGCTTTTCAAATTTTAAAAAAATTATAATAGTTTAATAAATAATATAATCATTAGTAATATTTAATGTAGGCATTTTCATAAGTAATTAAAAACAAATTTCCATTATTTAACCATAATTTTTAAATAACATAATTCAATACATAATTTTAATTTAATTAACAAATAAAAAAATTTACTTTTTGAAACATGTTTAAATAATTTACTTATTAGTATTTATTAAATATTAAAAATAACATTTTAAAAATAATAACTATTATAATTTATAAAAAAACTATAGCAAATGATTTAAATTTATCAAAATAAATATTCAAATCCATTTAAGTACCACCATGGATTAATCTTCATGGTTTTCCACATATTTTTCACATTTTGAATGAACATTGGGACACCTAAAAAATGGATTTATGTCAGATACTACCTATATGTGAACTATTCATGTGAAGGAAAGTTTTAGACTACCTTTACATGAACCCTTCATGTAAATGTATATAAGTGACCACTCTAGAGAGTCCCATTTCATGGTACAAGGCTTATCTCCTATAAAAAAATCACAATGAACCAACCTGCCTGACAATATGGTGTGGTGATGGTGATCTTAGTGCCTTCAAGTCACTAAGGTTATAGCATGGTGACTCCTACATCAGGGAGATGGTGATGATTTTCAAAAACATGGATTAATCATGTTTAATCCTCTAAGAAACTGTCTTTGAACCCAATAATGGGATTATTTTTATCATCACATGGCTATTGTTAGTATAATAGAACCCAAAAAAAGTATAATCTATTTCTAATGAAACATACATTAATCTATATATAAAAACATAGCATAAAAATTTCATACGTTAAACACATGAATATCAACAACATTCATCGTCTTATTTGATGGAGTGTGTTTAAAAATGATCATGAGGAGAAACAAACATGGGCCTCCTACCTTTGAGAGGGAAAAAATATACAGTGGGTTCATGAACGTTTCATGAGGACTCCCAAATGCTATTGGGGTGCTAGAACCATCTCTATATATAAAATAGTGTTTCAGGAAGATGATAATATTAGATATAGCTCAATAATATTTTTCTATCTAAATAAAAGAATATCACAACATTTAATATATCTATCATTTACATTCATCATTAAATTAACAACCCAATCCATGAGAAATGGATCACGTGTCATCACATGCAACTCAATAATTACAATAATTGGAATATTAATTAACTGATGAAATTATTGAATAATTTTTATTCCATAAATGAATAAATTCTTTAATTCAAAATTGAGAGTCTGTATTGGAGTAATGTAGAATTTTATACATCCCTTGCATGCATAAAAATAGTTACAAAAACCATCGATGTCATAAATCATATCAACTATATGTAACACTTTTGATACCATGACATAGAGTTTCTATGAATGGTTTTTAGTGAAAATATAACAATCATAGTCCTAGAGAAAGGGATACATTGGTTTTCATACCTACACCGGTCTCCTTGATCAAATAATTGAACCTAATACCCCTTTAAAATAGTTACCCAAAATTCCTAATCAACTCCACAAATGAATATTAACTCCAAACACTATCCTTATTAAAAACACACTCGGATACCCCTCTAACATGAATAGACCCATCAAGGACCCACTCAAGCTAGTAATATGTTGAGAGTTACACCACATGCCTCTCCAATTGTCCATAGGCTGGTGACTAGCACTAAGTAGTCATATCTTGGAATATGGGTGATCTTATCCAATAAAAAATATAATATATACATATCTTCAATGTATAAAAAAATATAATCACTCGTACGATAGATATATATATATTCAATTGAACTGTATATAACACATGCATGAGACGGTAGGATTAAATTTATCACCTAAAATAAAAACACAAAGAAACTATACATCTAAAAGTCCTTTTAATCTTACTAATCTAGGATATGGGAAATTGTTTCCATGCTAAATTTTATCCTGAAAAAATATCTATATTAAGTGGAAATTTTCACCATCAATAACCACCATTATCCAACATCAATATCCATGACCCACTAGGTGTTCACTCCAAACTAGCTAAACGAGCTCTGTGGCTGCTAAGAACATCTTTGTACCTGTGATCTTCTTCACATACACAACTCGTGCAGCCACAAAGACCATGAAGGTATAAGTATACACATACCCAATATGATTCTGAAACCATAAAGAAACACACAAAAACAAGCCTACTGAAAGATCATAGTACTAAAGAGTAATTGAATAGAAGAAAAGGATAATCGAACTCAATATAAGGTATACATAGGAAACCTAAGGAGAATATGACAAGGTACTACAGATATTTCCAATAATAAGAATTATCATTTATTGAAGGAAGGTATTAATAATATCCTAATCAATCCTTGAAATTCATGCAACACATGAAAATATGTAATATTAAAACACCCAGGCATTCATAATTCCTAATGTTAGTATCCAAAAGTGATACTAATCTGGAACACTACTGCTCCAGGTTCTGAATAATCATAAGTCCTCAAGAAGTGTCTAGTAGATAAACATAAAAATACCAAACCCCCTTTATTACCACAGATCACACATTATCTAGTGCTTAGTTTTTACAGTGCCAGACAAAAACTCATAATAAATGTGAGACTTTATTAGTCCTCACAAAAAACACAAATAATGTCACCTTTTATCAATGATAAAAAATGAATTGATAAATTTACCTTTCATCATTTCTAACAAATGAATTGATAAATTTACGTTTTATCAATGGTTTATGATCGATATACTAACTACATCAGCTCATTTATTACCCATTAATGATACAAACAATGTCCTGGATTTGGGAGATCAATATTGGAGAGATATTGTTCATTTTAACATAGTTCCATCTATTGTTGTTTCTAATGGATATCCTTGTTTTACATATTGGTTTTGGAGATTCCCTTAGGAGTCATTGCGATCTTAAGATTTTTTGAGTAAGACATACCATCTATAGTTGGATGGATTGTCAGCGAGAGAAAAAAAACTCTTGAGGATATTATTCATGTATGTATTCTTGAATTTGGTGGATCTTGGGATGACCATTTGGGATTTTTTGATATCTCTCATAACAATTTTTACTAGTATGCAATCAGAATGGATCCTTTTTCAGCCTTGTATTATAAGGATTTAAACAATTTTTTGTGTTGGTCAAATATTAGTGAATGTTACTTGGTCGTATCAGGATTGGTTCAAGATACAACAATAAATATTTAGATGATTCTTAAGAAAATGTTTATGTCATAGAGCCGGTATAAGTTTTATACTAATCTTCATCATAGACTGTTTTAATTTTCATTTTATGATCATGTGTTATTGAAAGATTCTCATTGTTTCGGTAATCAGTGAATTATTAGGAAAGGGAAGCTCTCTATTAGTTTTAGGGGACCTTTTGATGTTGTTCAGTAGGTGGGTAAAGTGGCTTACCATTTAGAACTTCCACTATAGTTGACATCGATACATGACATGTTACATGTATTATAGCTATGTAAGTATCATTATAATCCATATCATGTTCTGAGATTGTAATGCCTCATCCCTAGAAGCCGAGAGCTCGTACATTATTTTAATACATTGGAATAATTACAAGGAATCCAGTCTCGAAGGACCGATCAGTTTTGCAGTCTTGGAAAATAGATTACATACTTGAATGCTACATTATAATTTATAACAAAAAAATGTAGCATAAATAATCCATTGATAATGAAATTATTCCCCAAGCTTAAACCTACATGTTTATAACAATACACTTTATGGCATCCTGGGAAAATAAAACACAATAAAGGGGTGAGATAATATTCTCTATAAGGGTAAATAATTTAGAAGAAGCTATAAACTTTTAGGGAAAGATGTATAATAAAAGATCATATTTTTAAATATAAACTTGAACATAATATAGAAAAAATAAATCAAACATTACTATATAAACATGAACCTGGATATTCTACTGGTCGAATAATCACATGTAATAACTAATTTTAAAACAAGGGAATGCACAATGTCGGACATAATAACTACTACATCAAGGCCTTGGGCCAAGACAATTCAAAAATATTATATCAAGGCCTTTTTCCAAGAGACTAGTTATTATATAGTTATATTAATATATAGCAGTTATATAAATATTCATATATTGGTATTTTAAATAAAATGGATATTAGTTATTATTTAGATAAATCAAGTATATTTTATATGTAAATATGATTAATTAATTATTTAAAATATTTAGTTATAACTATATATTATATAGTTATATTAATATATAGTAGTTATATAAATATTCATATATTAGTATTTTAAATAAAATGGATATTAGTTATTATTTAGATAAATCTAGTATATTTTATATGTAAATATGTTTAATTATTTATTTAAAAAATTTAATTTTTAGGTGAGAATATATATAAAAAATATGTACATATAGTTATATATTTTTTTATAAATAGAAGTTCATTATAAAAAATGATAAAATTTCAAAGAAATAATATCAATATGAATGTAATACCTTGGAATAAATTCAGTCCCCACCAAAAAAATCCAATAATACCCCCTTAAACGAGGCTGAAAATCCACAAAATGTTAAAAATTCTGGGTACCCCGACTAAAAACTCAGTTTTGGAGGCCTTCTTGGCCTTTTTTGGCCACGAAAAACTCTTGATCGGGGATCCCATGATACTAGCAACGTAGATCTCATCACAGGATTTGATTTGATATGTGGTAGAGCTCAAACAGACACCCAGATCAAAAGTTATGGCCGTTTGAAGTTTGAGTTGCATTTTCAACATATTTTGGATCTTTTTTTTAATTTTTTTGAATTTTTTATTCTTCAAATTGTTATTAAATGACTATTACTTCATAATAATGATCAAATTATTAATTAATTTTTTTTAATTTTTTATGAATCCATTTTCACTAAATATCTTTTATATTAAGTACATTAAGTGTAAATGTACATTTATACTTACCTAAAATATATTTAAAAATTATATATTATATTTATATCAATAAAAATATATAAAAATATTTATATATTTATATATTTTATTTAAATTGTTTTTTTGAAGTCGACCCTTTATCATCGCTTTTAAAAAAAGCGTTGATAAAGCCCCCCCCCCTTTATCAGCGCTACTAAACAAGCGTTGATAAAGGGGGTCCCTTTATCAGCGCTAAAAAAGCGCCAATAAAGGGGGGGCCTTTATCAGTGCTAAAATAAACGCACATAAAGGGGTACTTTTATCAGCCCTTTTTAATGCTGATAAAGGCACCCTTTATCAGTGCTTTTTTGAGCACTGATAAAGCCCCCCCCCCCTTTATCAGCGCCTGTTCATTAGCGCTGATAAAGGGGTGGCGCTGGCCTTGCCCAGTTTTGTGGTAGTGTGCGCTTGAACTCAGTGCTGTGTACAGCCCACACTGTTGAAATATTTAAAAGGTAGCTTACCATGGAAGCTTGAGGTGTTACAATATCCCCAACATCAATAAATTTTGTCTTTACAATTTAAACCAAATATTTAATACTAGGGGTCTCACATTTTAAAATATCTTAGTAGAAATCTCACATCATAAAATGGATTAATGAGACCTCTATTTTAAAATAATGAAAGGTATCTATGAATGTTATCTGAAATAACACATATTAGGGTTCTATGTAGGAAAACATTGATATGGAAGAGAAAATTAACCATCATGTTTTTATGGAGTGTGATAGAGAATATTATTAGGAGAAAGTTTACAATAAGAAATCTATAAATCTGCGATGATCTAAGAAACCATTTGATTCATCACAAAAGAAAGTACTAGGAAATTTTTTTTGGTTTTATGATAATTTACCCAATGTTTTAGAATTAATTTAATTCATAGACTAATAATACTAAGAAGAATACTTAATTTACATGTAGAGTTTCATCATTTAACTAATTCCTACCACAAACTCTTCTTTCTATTCAAAAGTTAAAACTTGAAAAATATTTTATTTATCTCAATATTGTATAAACATATAACATTTAAATGAATAAAACTATTTTATAATAACTAGGGACTTCCACTAGGCTAGTGTTAGGCGATAAAGCTTTGTCTCTATTCGATTTCCGGTTCGATTCCCGCAGCTTTGTCCGAAGAGAAGGGCTATCACCTGACCTACAGGTTGTCCTTTTTCTAAAACTACAATATTATAACATTACAAAAATAATCTTAAACAATACTATTCAATGTTCAATTTAATACATCCCAACCTGTATAGTTATCATAAATACTTCTATCCAGTCATGGACTAAGAGGTCTTCAAATTTTCAAAATCAATTGTAACATCATATTCCCCTAAAAATGTAATGTTTCTCTTATTACCACATAATAAATATACGATTACCTTCATCATATTAAAACATTAATGAAAAAGAAAAGTACTAGAGAAAAATCCTTATATATACCACATTATTCTTATAACTTGAATATTATTCTTCAATCCAGAAACACATATACAATAATTATTCGACATCGACTATAGTAACAGTATAATCTTGACTTTGATCCATTTTATTTTTCAAATCTATATTTCATTGACGCTTTGGAAAATCAATTTCTATAATGTCCCCTATCTTTACAATTATACGATTGCATGTCTTATTTATTTTCCATACAATCATGAGCATGGTGATCTTTTTCCCCACATTTGTGACAAACTTCCATTCCTTTTAGGAAAGTACCAAGGTGCTTCTTCCCAAAATTATCACATAAGGGAAATCCTTCTTTCCCTTTCTCTCTTTATCTGTCTCTTTCTCCAATTATCTCTTCTTATCATTCTTTAATTTAATGTAATAAGACATAAAGATTTTCTTTTCTATCTTAATAGAACACAAGACTATATCTTTGTATGATGAGAAAGTTTGTGAGACCAATTCCAATTAGAGTAAAGGTTTTAAACCAACTAAGAATAGATTAATCTTTCTTAATAGGTTACATATGTAGTCTATATCATCCCTTTCTATACATTTGAAGTTAGCCTCATACTTTACAACATTCTCATCCCCCATTTTCCTTAGGCTCAGAAATTTTCTTTCCATATCAGCTCGATGTTCACGAGGAGAGTATTTTTATAAGAAAACAAATTTAAACACCCTCCATTCCATATTTTATACTTCTTCATCATATTTTTTGTTTTGAATTAATAACCACCATTGATCTACATCTTCTGAGATGTGATAAACTGCCATGGAAACCATTTCCCTTTCACTACTCCAAAAATCATGAAATATTTTCTCTATAGAACATATTCATTTCTCAGATGTGTATGGATTTTTAGTTGCATTTAATGTTGATGGTTTCTGCCTCATGAAGAAATCTAACATTGATCCTCTTCATTGTGGATCAGGTTGCTCCATATGGGTAATCTTCTTATTCATAAATTCGGTGAGTTGTCCCAGTATGGTTATAAGATGTTCAACACCAGTTGTATCACCAGCTCTACAATAATTATCATGAATAGGAGGGAAATCCCTACATGGATTATGTGCATTAATACGATATCCATTTTTTCACCAGGAAACATTTCTAAAAATGGCATACACTAGATTAGGTTGTAAATCATAATTCATAATTCCATACTAGTAAAATACATAACATAAATTGAATAATTTATTCATCTCTAATCCAAAGTCATAAATATGTTTCCTTTAAGAACATATTTACTCATAAATCCTTTATAGTGGTTTGTAAAAATAATATTAATTATCCTAAGAATATCCCTAGGGAGTGTCAAACCAGGTGTACAGTAAGGCCCATTGTCATGTACCAGGATACCCCAAATGAAGCCCAGAACACCTTGTCAGATTTTTTACCCCATGGTACATCTGTTCCAAAACTACATCCACATGTTGTATCTAGACAGGGATGTACTGCTTTGAATATCCATGTAATCCCTACTTTACCAAAATTCTAGGGGGTTCTTCTATACTTATCCTCCAAGTATATCTTAGGGTTATGATACCCAATATAAGTTTTCTAAATTTATTTCTAAGGTTGTTGCTAAAATTTCTCTAATACAAAATGTAAATCCCAGACATTAGAAGCCTAGAGCTAGTGCATTATTTTAATACATTGGCATGATTACAAGGAATCATGTTTCGATGGACTGATCTTTTTAGTAGTCTTGTAAAATAGATTACATACATGAATGTTACATTACATTCAAACATAAAACACATCATAAATAATCCTTTGATAAAACCATTATTCTCATAGATTAAACATTCATATCAATCATAATACACTTCTTGGCATCCTTGGAAAATAAAAAATAAGAAAGGTGTAAGAACCCGGATCTTTGTTTTAGGTACGACTTTCATTTTTTTGGATTTTTTAAGAAGAATGGAGTTTCTAGAAAATTTTGAAGTGCACGTTGTGTACTTTCTGAGTACACGCCGTGTACTCCTCTCCAGATAGAAGTTGTGTGCTGGCCATGTTCGTGCCACACACTCGGTGTGTAAGGGTGATGTGGAGGCCGTTTTTGGCGGATTACAGAAAAACCTAGTACACTCCATGTACTCTAAAAGTACATTTTGCGTACTATTCTTTTTTCCACTAAATGCACTTTGGTCATGCCTGACGGACAGAACAAACCCCTTCTCTCGGTTATTTGTCTGAGAGCGACCCGTATGGCCAGATCTTCCCCAAGCCCCCGCCTCTCTGTCTGTTATCCGATTCGAGCACGATCTATTGCGTTGGAAGTGCAGTGGTGAGTTATTCCTTCTTCTTGAGCAAGTTTTCTAATTCTTCCTCCTTCTCAAGTTATCTATGGTTGAACGTTTTGTGCGTTTTCTCAGATTTATGAAGTTCTTGGGCGAATCAGTCGTCATGGTTCATGTATATCGATATCCTAGGATTGAGGTAGGTGATTTGTTCCTTTCTGTAGAAATTTGTTGAGTATTTTGTGAAAATTCCACCAATACCCTTGAACGGGGTATTGCATGTTCCTGTTTTTCCCTAGTTGTATGGCCTGCTTTTCTTGATTGCTAGAGTAGTTGTTTTACTTGTGATTGTGGTAGTTTTTACTGTACTCAGGATGTTTTCCATGTTTGGCGTTTTTCCGGTTTCCATTCCTAGTTTTAGGATAGTGGAACTGTTTCTTTGTTATGTTGTTGAGCTTTAGATTGATATCCAAGTAGTTCTTGAGGTTTACTTGGACGATACATGCGCACTGAGAATTTTTCTTTCACACAGGACTGTGAGAACCTAGTGTAGTATACCATAGAGAGAATAGATGTAAGGGCTTCTCCAGAGTGTCTTTTAATACGATACGAGACCACATGGGGAATTAACGATGAGTGCTTCCTCAGAGAGTCTGTAGATCCTCGACGTAGGCCATAGGGGGAATGAGCCATTGAGTGCTTCCCCAGATAGCCTTTAGCACGATACGAAACTATTGGGGGAATTTACGGTGAGTGCTTCCTTAGAGAGTCTTTTTTTAGCTGAACCAGAGGGGTGAGACTGTGTGTGCCTCCTAGAGGGTTGCCAGTACTTGTGGGATGAACCATAAGGGTTAGGTTGTGAGAGCTACCCAGTGGGTTGCCTGTTTTCTTCTTGTTGTTGGTTGTTTACTTGTATACTTTATATGTTAGAACTGTGGATTATAGCTGCTGTGTGCTTTTCTGTTTACTACATCCTGCACTTTTACTTGTCATGTATTCACTGACTATTAGGCATAGATATTTGGGTGATTTCCTACTGGTATTGTATCTCACACCCTGTATGGGCCATTCTTTTGGGCCCAAGTAGACTTTGTTGTTGCAGGAATAGATAAGGGCAAGTGCCCTTCGACTTCTGGTACTTGATTTCTTGGAGCTGGAGAGCAAGGGACCGAGATTAGGCTTGCGATGTTGAGGAGTTTAATTTCTTTTCTTTTTCACTTTTTTTTAGTTTTTCTTCAGCACGTTGGTTTGTTTACTGCTTTCCATAGACATATGTACCATGTTGCCTCATTATTATTTTATACATTCCTTCTGTTGTTCAGTTCAGTTGTTGTATGTTGTAATTGTTTATGTGATTGTGTTTGGTTGTTCTTCTGTTGTATACTTAACCAAATGAGTTCATAGTTTCTCCACTGACTCACCAAGGTCCTCTCTACTAGTCGGCACCCTCCTGCATTTTTTGAAACGCGCTTGAGGTTATGTGGCGAACTGGGTCTGGGGTACCAGGGGAGGGGCTCTGGATTTGGTTCGTTACAAAGTGGTATTAGAGGAGTTCTTTTCTCTTGATTTACTTTTTTGGAGACATTATCCAGGGATAGGATGGATTTGGTACTTGGTATTATGCTGTGCTTGGAAGTAGCTAACCCGTGTATAGGGAAAGGCCATACTACCTCGTTAAATTGCAGTTGTTGGTTTTGAGATTTTACGGTTGATATGAATTCACTTAGAGTGATTAACATGCCTTATGTTGTTATTTTCTTGACTATCGTGGTTCTATTTATGTCGCAACCCGATAAGATGAGGGTATTCTATCTCATGCATCATATAGGAACTTGTAGAAATTACATGCCAAGCATTCTTGCCATGTCATCTAGGGTGCATTAGGGATTGCATGCGGTTGTGGGAGACTTTGTGTAGATTATGCATGTTGTTGGGATAGATGCTTGATAGAATCTCTGCTGCCTTTTTAGAGGAATTTTTTTTCCTACTTTGCTTAAATAAACGCCAAATTTTGATTTTTGAGGTGTTATGGGCCCTCATGAATCAGAAATTGGCACTTCCTTGATTTTTTTTCTGTGTTTCCTGGGCTTCTGTGCAGTTTCTGAGCTACTTCCCATAAAAAATGAGAATACACAGCGTGTAATTTTGACTACATGCCGTGTAGTTTTTGGTCATGTCACTGACCATGTGAGAAGGGACACACTATTGGGGAAGTAACTTTAGGGACATGCCATGTGCAGTTGGTACATGTCGTGTAGTTAGGAGCTGTGTACTCGGCCCTGTCACTAACAACACGAGTCAGGGAATCTTGAGTGGAACATGCCATGTTGTAAAGGAACACGCCGTGTAGTCCCATCCAGGTACCCAGCCATGTCACGAACAACATGGTCTGATGTCAACTTCTTTTAGACACATCGTGTGTTTTCGGCACACGCCGTGTAGTCTTGTTCAGGTACCCGGCCGTGTCACGAACAACACGGGACGATGTCACCTTCACCGATACACTCTGTGTTTGTTCAAAACACGTCGTGTAAGGTTCATCCATGTATACGGCCATGTGTTTAACAACACTGGCCGCCGAAGCCCTGTCTAGTACACGTGGTGTGTGTTCAGAACACGCCATGTAGACTCAGGTTAAGTCGGACCGTGTGGGTTAGCCGTGTAAAGAGACTCGGGCAGAGGAATAGCTTCAAGTACACATCGTTTATTGGGTCAACACGCCATGTAGTTTGAGGTGTTACACGACCTACAGGGCAGGGGTACACGCCCATGTCAGTGACTTAAGAAGACACACCGTGCAGTTTTATACACGCCGTGTAGTCATGTTTTGTAAGCTCATGTGTTTTTCTTGCCATGTTCCCGTTTTTCACTCTTGTGTTTACTGCCCTTGTTTTCTAATATAAGGTGTGCTTTTGATCATTCAGATCCATGCCTCCAAGACGTCCTCCGGTTGTACGTCTGTCATAAAGAAGTGATCAGACGCCAGATATGTCTGATTAGGAACTTCCTGCCGATCCACTAGTCGGACCATCCTTGGCACCGGCTGTCATACCAGTTGCAGTAGCTGTTGCGCCGTTCAGGAAATGTTTTCTGAGGATGATGAAAAACTTCTAGGGAGCACCACCTCCTTCCATGACTATGGAAGACTTGACACAAGTATTTCAGCAACAGCATCTTCCTACGGTCTCGGGGGAAGGAGGACCACAGGTTGTAGAGTCATGGTTGGAAGCCATACTGACTATCTTCGAGCATCTGAAGACACCTCTAGAGAAGTGGGTCAAGATCGCTACCTACGTGCTCCGAGACTCCGCCAAGAGGTGGTGGGACGTGATCTCACAGGCGGGTCACCAGCAGGTCATGGCTTGGGAGGAGTATCAGCGCGTCTTTTTTGACTACTTCAAGATGGAGACCCTTAGGGCCGATCGAGCCCGGGAATTCCTGAGCTTAGATCATGGTACTCTTTCTATCATGGAGTATTCCTCTCATTTCACCGAGATTCAGCATTTTACACTCTTCTAGTATGGGAGTGGGGAGTTCTTGGCAAGGAAATTCGAGTATGGTCTCAGGCGGGAGATCTGCTCACAGGTGAACATCTTCCAGTTGACTTCCATCACTTCCATCGTCAATCAGGCACTGATTGCGGAGCGCAATCTGAGGGACTCTGGAGCTACGATCCAGGGCGGTTCTTCTTCCAGAGATTGGTTTCCTCCATATGACAGTAAGAAACACCGTAGGGAGTCTACGTGTCGTGATCCGAGTAAGCGGGATGCATCATCAGGCATCCAGGTGGTATGCTACAAGTGTGTCCAGTCAGGGCACACGAGGCCGTAGTGCCAGGGAGACCCCGTGGAGTGCTGATCTTGCGGCAACATGGGTCACCTTCAACATTTCTTCCAGGTTTTCTCTCCAGCAGCTTTTGACCGGGGTTCTTCCATGACTCCTCATTCAGGAGCAGTACCACCAGTTTCTCACCAGTCGGGGAACTGGAGATCTTCCGCCCATTCGGGCTGAGGTGGAGGTCGAGGTCGTGGCGGTCAGCCACTAGTTCCTCAGCACCAGAAAGGTGGATCAGCTCAGAGTGGTCCTCCAGGGGCGCAGGGCCGTGGTGCAGGCCATACTTTCATCGTGGAGTAGACCTATCAAGAGTAGGATCCCAGCCCTTCTATAGTTTGAGGTACGATTTTAGTAGCCTCTGTTTTATCTTCAGCTCTTTTCAATACTGGTGCTAGGCATAGCTTTATCACTGTTGCTATCATGGAGAGACTTGGTCTCTGCATCTTTTCTTCTGCTGACTCGTTGACACTAGAAACACCTTTTGGGATAAGGACATCTAGTGTAGGCCATTTTAGAGAGTTCCCTCTCGAGGTTGCAGGGTATCATTTCTCATGGGACTTATATGTCCTAGAGATGATAGGCTATAATGTCATCCTCGGGATAGACTGTTTGGTTCCTTTCTAGACATTCGTCGACTGTTATCACTGCAAGGTGAGTTTTATCTCACTAGAAGGTGAATCTTTTCTTCATAGAGGCAAATGGGATGTTCAGGTGAGTCGATCACGACTCGAGCATCATGTTCTAGGAAGGGTGATGACCCAGATTTCTAGTCTTTATATGGATGATCATGGGACTTCGTAGTTGGCCTTTCCTCTAGTGGTAGATCATTTCAGGGATGTCTTTCCAGAGGACTTCTCGGGTTAGCCTCCAGAGCGTGAGATAGATTTTTCTATTGAGCTCATGCCAGGAGCAGCACCGGTGTCCATTCCTCCATGTAGGATGGCTACACATAAGTTGTATGAGCTCAAAAAATAGTTGGAGGAGTTGCAGGAAAAGGGTTTCATCCAACCCAGTACTTCTCCTTGGGGTTCACCGGTTCTGTTTACGAAGTAGGAAGATGGTACCCTTCTTCTTTGTGTGGATTATCGAAAGTTGAAATAGTTGACAGTCAAGAATCGATATCCATTTACGAGGATCGATGACCTCTTTGATAAACTTCAAGGAGCCCGGGTGTTCTCGAAGATCGACTTGAGGTCCGGTTATCATCAGTTGAGCGTTAGACCATCGGATATACCTCTAACAGCCTTCAGGAGCAGGTATGGTCTATACGAGTATATAGTCATGTCCTTCGGTCTCACGAACGCGCCTGCAGTCTTCATGTCACTGATGAACCGAGTATTCCATCCTTACTTAGATTCCTTTGTTGTGGTCTTCATGGAAGATATCATAGTGTACTCTCACACTCGACACGACCATGACACACATCTTGAGATCGTTCTAAGCACACTAAGAGAGAATCATATTTATGTGAAAATATTGAAGTGCCACTTCTGGATGGATCAGATTCACTTTTTGGGTCACGTCATCTCAGAGGCAGGAGTATCTGTGGACCTAGAGAAAGTGAGAGATATAGTTTCCTGGGAGTAGTCGAAGAAAATATTTTAGGTACGGAGTTTCTTAAGGCTACCTGGATACTACAGATGCTTCATTCAGGACTACTCACACCTAGAAGCACCTTTGACAGGTCTAACCAAGAAGGGGGTGAAGTTATTATGGTCAGATTCTTGTGATTCAGCCTTTCAGGAGCTGAAGGGAAAGCTGATGTCAGCACCGATACTAGTCTTGCTAGATCCAGGAAAGAGCTATATTATCTATTATGATTCTTCAGGTATCATACTAGGTGTTGTGCTTATGCAGGGAGATGGAGTCGTCGCGTACGGGTCTCAGCAGTTGAGGCCACATGGGAAGAACTACCCTACACACGATCTGGAGTTGGCATCTATTGTTCATGATTTACGCTGTTGGAGACAGTATCTTCTAGGAGAGAACTTTGTGGTCTTCACCGACGACAAGAGTCTCATGTATATCTTCACTCAGCGTGATCTGAATCTAAGGCAGCACAGGTGGGTATAGTATCTTTAGTCTTTTGATTCCGAGCTTGCCTATACGTCGGGAAAGGGCAACGTAGTGGGAGACGTATTGAGCAAAAGAAATCAGATTTAGGCAGTTTAGGAGGCCAACAGTGAGTGGCAGCTTATGAATCTATTCTCTGAGATGCATATAAAGGTGCATGACAGGCAGGGATAGACATACCTTTCTTCTTTAGTTGTTACCTTGACACTACTTGATCAGGTACAGATGAGGTGGCTATTAGAATCAGAAGACTTAGTCCTGCGGGAGAGTGTTCCAGGAGAGGACCCTCTTCCTGGATGGACAGTGGGAGAGGATGAGATCTTGCACTTCCAAGGACGTGTATGGGTTCCAGTGGACATACGTGAGGAGCTGATGCATGTTCTTCATTCCTCGGTTTGGGCAGTTCATCCTGGCGTCACCAAGATGTATCGGGATCTTCATCGCTATTACTGGTGGCCTGGTATGAAGAAAGATGTTGTTGGTTTTGTCATGTGGTGTTCTACTTATCAGCTGGTGAAGGTAGAGAACCAGCAACCAGCGGGCTTTTTATAGTAGTTACCCATTCCAGTGTGGAAGTGGAATGATGTTGCGATGGACTTCGTGACCAGGTTGCTGAGTTTGCCTTGAGGGAACAATGTTGTTTGGGTTGTCGTCGACAGGCTCACGAAGGTTTCTCACATCTTTCCGATCAATGAGACCTTAAGTGTCGATGATCTGGGATGACTTTACATCAGAGATATTGTTCGTCTGCATGGGGTTCCACACTCTATTATTTTAGATAGGGATGCACGCTTTACTTCTCAGTTTTGGCAGGGACTTCAGAAGGCATTGGGTACCCAGGTACTTTTGAGTACAGCTTACCATCCCCAGATAGATGGCCAGTCTGAGCGTATGATCCCGGAGCTAGAGGATATTCTCAGAGCATTCATTCTGGACTTTGGTGGTTCCTGGGAGAAGTATATCCCTCTGGTGGATTTTTCCTATAACAACAGTTTTCAGGAGACCAATCAGATGGCACCATACGAGGCTTTGTATGGTAGGCCATGATGATCACCCTTATGGTGGCTGGAGGTAGGAGAGGCAGCTTTGCTGGGACCTCGTCTTGTTCAGGAGACTTCAGAGCAGATAGAACTGATTTACAAGAGGATGGCTACAGCACAGTCTAGGAAAAAGTCTTATACTGATCAGCGGAGACGACCTCTGGAGTTTGAGGTTATGGATCGGGTTTTCCTGCGTGTCACACCGAGGATGGGACACAAAAGGATTCGGAGACAAGGTAAGCTTTCACCATGGTACGTCGGATCGTTTGAGGTATTGGAGAGAGTTGGGCCAGTTGCCTATTAGTTGCAGCTACCTCAGAGGTACCAGGCCATGCACGACGTCTTCCATGTCTCTCAACTCCGACGTTACTTTTCAGACCCATCTCATGTTTTTCAACCCGAGGAGGTTGAGCTCAAAGCGGATGCATTGTTTGAGGAGCATCCCATCCGGATTGTAGAACGTAGTACCAAGGTTCTCTGTGGGAGGTCTTTCCCTCTTGTATAGGTGCTATGGTAGCATGGGCGAGTACAGGACAAGACCTGGGAGAGGGAGGTCGATGTACGGTCACAGTGGCCGGAGTTTTTCGGGGTTTCTTCTTCTACACCTCGCTAGAGAAATTCAGGGACGAATTTCTTTAAGGGGGGAAGTTTGTAGGAACCGGGATCTTCGTTTCAGGTACGCCTTTCCTTTTTCTGGAGTTTTTATGAAAAATGGTGTTTCTAGAAAACTTTGAAGTACACGCCATTTACGTTCTTAGTAAACGTTGTCTACTCTTCTCCTGCTCGAATCCATGTGTTTTCCATGTCCGGCCCACACACACAGTGTGCAAGGGTGACATGGAGGCCTTTTTTGGCAGAGTACAGAAAAACCTAGTACACGCCGTGTACTCTAAAAGTACACACTATGTACTTTTCTTTTTTTCACTAAATGCACCGAGGTCGTGCCTGATGGACAGAACACACCCCTTCTCTAGTTTATTCATCCGAGAGTGACTCGTACGGCCGGATCTTCCCCGATCCCCCACCTCTCCATCCATTCTCCGATTCAATCATGGTCTATTGCATTGGAAGTGCAGCGGTGATTTATTCCTTCTGCTTGAGCCTTGCTTTCCAATTCTTCCTCCTTATCAAGTTAACTAAGGTTGAACATTTTGTGCGTTTTCTCTGATCTACGACGTTCTAGGGGGAATCAGTTGTCGTGGTTCAAGTATATTGATCTCCTAGGATCGAGGGAGGAGTTTTGTGCCATTCTATAGAAATTCGATGGGTATTTTGTGCAGATTCCACCAATACACTTGAACGGGGTATTGCGTGTTCCTGTTTGGCCCTTGTTGTATTGCCTGCTTTTCTTGATTGCTAGAGTAGATGTTTTACCTATGATTATTGTATTTTTTACTGTACTCGGGATGTTTTCCGTGCTTGTTTTTCTTGTTTGGTGTTTTTCCTGTTTCCATGCCTGGTTCTAGGATAGTGGAACTGTTTCTTTGTTATGCTGTTGAGATTTGTATTGATAGCCAAGTAGTTCTTGAGGTTTACTTGGATGATACACACGCACTGAGCATGTTTCTTTCACACATGACTTTGAGAACATAGTGTAGTAGACCACAGGGAGAATAGTCGTAAGGGCTTCTCCAGAGTGTATTTTAATACGATGCGAGGCCACATAGGGAATTGATGATGAGTGCTTCCTCAGAGGGTCTGTAGATCCTAGATGTGGGCCATAGGGAAAATGAGGCATTGACTAGTTCCCCAGAGAGCCTTTAGCACGATACGAGACAATAGGGTGAATTGACAGTGAGTGCTTCCTCAGAGAGTATTTTTTTAGCTGAACCAGAGGGGTGAGACTATGTGTGCCTCCTAGAGGGTTGCTAGTACTTGTAGGTTGAACCATAAGGGTTAGGATGTGCGAGCTACCTAGAGGGTTACCTTTTACTTCTTGTTGCTAGTTGTTTACTTGTATACTTTATATGTTAGAACTATGGATTGTAGCTGCTATGTGATTTTCTATTTACTGCTTCCTGCACTTTTACTTTCCATGTATTCATTGACTATTAGGCACAGATCTTTGGGTGATTTCCTACTGGGATTATTTCTGACACCATATTTGGGCCATGCTTTTGGGCCCAAGAAAACTTTGCTGTTGCAGGAATAGATAAGGGCAAGCACCCTTCGACTTCTGGTACTTGATTTCTTGGATCTGGAGAGCAAGGGACCGAGCTTAGGCTTGCGATGCTGAGGAGTTTTCTTTGTTTTCTTTTTCACTTTGTTTTTAAGTCTTACTTCAGCACATTGGTTTGTTTACTGCTTTCCATAGACATATGTACCATTTTGCATCATTATTATTTTATACATTGCTTCCATTGTTCAGTTCAGTTGTTGTATGCTGTTATGGTTTCCGTGATTGTGTCTGGTTGTTCTTCCACTGTATACTTAACTGAATGAGGGCATAGTTTCCCCATCGACTCACCAAGGCCCTCGCTGCTAGTTGGCAGCTTCTGGCATTTGGGGAAACGCGCTTGAGGTCATGTGGCGAACCAGGTACGGGGTACCAGTGGAGGGTCTCTGGATTCGGGTCATTACAAAAGGGGTGAGATCAAATTCTCAATAAGGGTATATATTTCCGAGGAAGCTATAAAATTTTAAGTCAATATGTATAATAAATACATAAACTTTTTAAAAAAAACTCAAACATAATATAGAAAAAAAATAAATCAAACATTACCATATAAAAATGCACATAGATATTCTATAATTAAAATAATCACATGTAGTAACTAACTTCATAATGATGGAATGCATAATGTTGGACATAATAACAACTACATCAAGGCATTGTGCCAAGGCAATTCAAAAATATTCTATCAAGTCCTTGTGCAAAGACACTAGTTTGTCTCATGAGACTTTCCAATTCATCAAGGGGCTATATTGGGCCTCGCCCATCACTTACTAAGTCTAATGTATTCTACATATGAAAAGGGGAAAGCATAACATAATCATTCCTAATAAAACTAGCCTATGATATGTCAATACCTTAACCATAAACCATGAATGGTATAAAAATAACACATCTACAGTCAAAATATCATAACTCTTTCAATACAATATTAATGATTGTATTATAATAAATCAATCTCAATCATGAATGATATCCAGAAAAGGATTTTCGTATAGTTGAAAATGATCCGAAAAACTCTTTTAGGGAAATATAACTTTTTCATGAATTCATATTGAAGTAACAAAATTTATAAAGGTAGTAATTTTAATTAAATTTTTTAATAAAATTTTTCCATAAACTTTTAAACTTTTGAATGGAATTAACATTTTAAAACAATCATTTCCATATATTTAAATCCTTAAAATCATTTTGAAAACATGGGCATTGATAAAATAGATTTAAAAAAATAGATCCTTAAAACATTTAAAATGATGATATATTTAAAGATACCCTTCGATAAAACCATAAAAGATTAATTTTGAAAAAAAAAATTATGAAACATGGACATGGATGAATAATATATCCCAGTAAATACTTACACATAAACAGTGTCAGATAATAACGAAATTAAGGAATTAAGCCTTACCTGAAGTCTGATACTCTCCATACCACTCTGAAACTCTTGTATAATGTATTTAAACATATTAATAAATTATATCAGAATCATAATAATATTAATGATATCATATATGATTATTTATTACTTTATATTACCCATTTTTTAACAATTTCATGTTAATGCAACATTTCGGGTAATATCACTTTGTTTATCGTACGTGTTTTGACTTGTTATTCATGATCATATTACTTATATAAAGATTTAATTACTTAAAAAATGTATAATAATATTCATATATTATATATATTTATATTATAAATATATTAAATATATTGATATATAAAATGGAACACACCGTTCATAGTGACGGTAGGCCGTATGTACGCATGAACGCAGTTGCCATTTTCTTATCATATTAAATGGAAGTAAGTGAATGAAAAATATGTAAATACACACACACATACATATATCATTATACTTGACTTATTATGTCATTTATTTCATAATTATTAATAATATATATTTTTATAAACATTCTTGGATGGTTAAATTGGAGAATGAATCTCATCACATTGTGGAGACGTTAGGTCGTACATACACATGAGCGACGATATCGTTAATTTATTGATTAAATGGTATAAAATTGGATGAAAGATTAATTTTACAGAATAAATATAATTTTATTTTAATTAATAAGGTAATTACTGCATCATTATTGTGTCATAAATAAATTTATTTATTTAATGTATAAAAATTATAAATAAAATAAAATTATTTCTGAGTTATTTTTATCTTTCTAGTTAATATTTATATACATAGATATCAGTTATATAACTTTATATTAAAATCTATTTATAAAATAAATATGTTTATGTTATAATTATCATTACATTATATTAATTTTAATAACATATCATTATCACACCCACATGGTCCCCAAATGCCAAAAATTCAGCCTAACTATGCTCATGGTCGAATATATCCCATTCAATAGAGGTATTATGTGTTTTATGGTAGTTTTATATTATTATAATATTATTTTTGTTACCCTTATTTACCTAATTTACCCGTTAACAATGGTAAATAAAAATAATTAATGATGTTGCTATTCATAATTTTCAAAAATAAAAGGTAACTATTTAAAAAAAATATAACTTATAATTAAAAATATTGAATCCATTTTTACAAATTCAAAACACATAAGATATAGTAATAAATTTAAAATTAATTCTTGTTTTCAAAACCAAAAGTCCAGTTTTAAAGAAGTAAAAACTATCAAAATATTAGCATGTGTTTATGTCCAATTTAAAAGTGAAATTACCTCCAATGACATAAATTATATTAAATTATTAAAAATAATCTAATTATACATTAAAAAACTAAAATTTATAATTTAACACTATAAATTATTACGATTAAAAGAAGTTGTTTTCAATTAAAATTTAGTATTTTCACTATTCATCAAAATATTAATGTTATCAGAAACGTACCAAAAAATTATCCAAAGTAAATCTTTATTTCTCCTCCTAAAGAATAATTTAATTTCATTATATATATTGTATAAAATTTTAAAATATTTTATTTAAAAAGTGTTCTCCATTAAAAGATTGAAAAAATCCATTTTTTGAAAAAAACTTATTTTATCAGAAAAATTGAATTTTTCCTTGTATTATGTATAAGGAAAAAAAGAAGAATGTTAAAATTATATGGGATAGATAAAATTCAGAATTGTTTTAATACTATTAAAAATCGCTTTTTAAAAGGCTAGTTTGATAGGTCATGGTGCACTTCAACTTAGGGTCTTGTACATCACAAGCTATTGAATTATTTAAAAATAAATCATATCGTGGAAGCTTGGGGTGTTACATTATCCTCTCCATCAATAAATTGTGTCCTTGTAATTTAAATATAGGATTGAAAACTAGGGGTTTGACATTTCAAAATATCTTGGTTAAAATCCCACATCTTAAAATAGATTAATGATACCTCTATTTTAAAATAAAGAAATGTACCTATGAAGGTTGTGAAAAATAGTATGTACTATGGTTCCATATAGTAAAATATGGATATAGAAGAGAAAACTAACCATCATGTTATAATATAGAGTGGTATAGAATATTATTATCAGAATGTTAACAATAAGAAAGCTATAAATATATAATGATCTAAGGACCATTTGACTCATCAGAAAAGAATGTACTAGGAAAACGTTTTTGGTTTTATTATTCTTTGCATAGTGTTGTAGAATTATTTTAATTCATAGACTATGAACACAAGGAATAATAGTTAAATTACATATAGAGTTTCATCATTTAACTAATTTCTACCACAAACTCATCTTTCTCTTCAAAAGATAAAACTAAAAAAAATATTTTATTTATCTCAATCGTATAAGGTTACAAATATTAACACATACCATTTAAAGGAAGATAACAATTTTATAATAACCATGGATATCCTGTAGATTAGTGGAAGAAGATAAAGCTTTGTCTCACTTTGGTTATTGGTTCGATTCCCACAGCTTTGTCTGACGCGACGGTTTATCGCCCGACCTATAGGTTATCCTTTTTCTAAAACTAAAATATTATATCAATCAAATAATAATATTAAAAAAATACAATCCAATGATAAACTTAATCCATCATAACCTTTAGAGTTATCCAAAATACTTCTTTCCAATCTCAGTCGAAAAGGTCTTTAAATTTCCAAAATCAATTGTAACATGAGATTCCCCTAACAACATAACACTCCTCTAATTGTGACATAATGAATATATGATTACCTTCATCATAATAAAACATTATTGATAACCAAAAGTACTGCAATACAATACCTATATATATATCAAATTCTTCTTATAACCAAAATATAATTCTTGAATCCAAAAACACAGATACATTAATTATTCCACTTATACTGTAGTAACAACATAAGCTCGACCTTGATCCATTTTATTTTTCTGAGCTGTATTTCTTAGTTGTTTTGGGCAGATTTTTGCATAATGTCCCGTAACTTTAAAATTATAAAATTTCATGTCTTCTTTCTTTCCCTTACAATCTTGATCCTGGTGACCTTTTTCCCCACATTTGTAACAAACTACCATTCCGTTTAGGAAATTACCAAGGTGTTTTTTCCCATAATTATCATATAAGGTAAAATCCTTCTACCCCTTTTTCTCTTTATATGTCCCTTTCTTCATAGTTACTTCTTGTATTGCTTTACATTAATGTCATAAGAAATAGATAATTCATTTTCTGTCTTAATATCACATGAGATAATATCTTTGTACGATGAAAAGGTCTGTGAGAACAATTCCCATTGGAGGAAAGGTTTATCCCATAAAAGAATAGTTTAATCTTACATACTGGGTTACGTATGTAGTATATATAATGCCTTACTAACCGTGTGATGTTATCCACATACTTTGCAACATTCTCATCCTTCTTTTTCCTCAGGCTCCGAAATTGTGTTTCTATATCAACTCTTTGTTCAAGAGAAATTATTCTTCTAATAAAACCTCTTTAAACTCCCCCTATTATATATTTGATACTTCTTCATCCTCCATTGTGTTTCGAATTAATTTCCACCATTGATATGTATCTCCTGAGAGGTGATAAATTGTCATGACAACCTTTTCATTTTCGTACTCCCAAAATCATGAAATATTTTCTCTAAGGAACCTATGCATTTCTTAGATACATATGGATTTTTTGCCCCATTGAATGTTGGTGGCTGGTTCCTCATTTTTTGGTCTAACATTGATCCTATTCTTTGTGAGTTAGGGTTCTCCAAACGGGTAATGTTTTTATTCATAACCTAAGTGAGTTTTCCCATTATGGTTATAATCTTTTTATCACCATTTCCATCACCAGCTCCACTATAATTATCTTTAATATGAGGGAAATTCCTATATGGATTATGTTCAATGATATGATTTCCATTTTATTCCACTAGGTTATATTTCTAAATAATGGCATACACTAGATTTGGTTATCAATCATAATACATAATTCTAAACAAGTAAAATACTTAACATAAACTGAAAAAAAAATCGTCCCTAATCCATAATCATAAATATGGGTCAATTGAGTACATATTCACTCATAATTCCTTTATAATGTTTTGTAAAGAAAATATGAATTATCCTAGTCATATCACCCAAGACTGTCAAACTAGGTGTATAGTAAGGCTCATTATTCTGTACAATGTTACCCAGAGTCAAACCCAAAACACCTTGTTGGAATTTTCACCCCATGGTACATATATTATAGAACTACATCCAAATATATTATCTATATAGGGAATTACTTCCTGGAATATCCATGTAATCCCTACTATACCGAAATTCTAATGGGTTATTCGATACTTATCCTCAAATTATATCTTAGGAGTATGATCTTGAATCAATGTTTTATAAATCTATTTCCAAGGTTGCTTCTAAACATCCTTTGATACCAACTTTAATACCCTAACCCTAGAAGCCTAGATCCAGTGCATTATTTTAATGCATTGGCATGATTACAAGGAATGATGTCCTGAAGGACCAATCCATTTAGTAGTCTTGGAAAATATATTACATACATGAATGTTACATTACACTTTATATCATAAATGAAAGCATAAATAATCCATTGTTAATGCCATTATTATGCTAGATTAACCCTATATATAAATCATAATACAATTATTTTCATCCTTAGAAAATAAAACATAAGAAATAGGTGAGCTCAGATGCTCATTAAGGGTAAATAATTCACCAAAAGCTATACAATTTTAAGGAAATATATATAATAAAAACATCATATTTTTAAACATAAACATGATCATAATATGTAAACAATTTACACAAAAATTACCATATAAACATGCACATGGATATTCTACTAGTCAACTAATCACATGTAATAACTAATTTCATAATGAGGGTATGCATATTTTCCGGCATAATAAATACTACATCAAGGCCTTGTACCAAGAAAATTCAAAAATATTTTTTCAAGGACTTGTGCCAAGATACTAGTTTGTCTCATTAGACCTACCGATTCATTGAGGGGCTATAGAGGGCCCCACCCATCACTTACTAAGTCCAATTAATTTTTTATTTGAAAAGGGTGAAACATAACATAATCATTCGTATTAAAACTATCATATGAAATGTCAATACATTAACCATAAACCATGATTGGTATAAAAATAGAACATCTACAGTCGAACATATCATAACTCATTAAATACATTATTGAAGATTTTATTATATTAAATCAACCTCAATCAGGAAAGACATCTAGTAAAAGATGTTGACATAGTTGAAAATTACCAGTAAATCTCTTTAAGAGAAATAACCCTTTTTTCATGAAATCATTTAAAATTTCCACAATTTATAAATAAAGTCATTTTAATGATATTTTTGACTGAAAGTGTCACATACCACTTTGATTCTTTTTAATGGAATTAACATTTTAAAACAATCATGTTCATATATATAAATCCTTAAAATAATTTAAGATACATGGTCATTAATTAAATATATTTAGAAAAATAAATCCTTAAAAGATATAGAATGATGATATAGTTAAAGATTCCCATCAATAAAACCTTAAAATATTAATTTTTAAATATTTTTTATGAAACATGTACAAGGATGATAAATATATCCCTGAAAATACTTACAGATAATCAATCTCGGATAATAATGAGATTGAGGAATTAACCCTTAACTTAAGTCTGATACTCTCCGTACGACTATGAAACACCGGTATAATGTTTTTAAAAATATTATTAACTTATTTAAAATTTATATTAATGTTTATAATATCATATATTATTCTTATATGACTTTATATTACCCATTTATTAACAATTTCTTGTTAATGCAACATTTCGGGTAATATCTCTTTGATTATCGTACGTGTTTTGACTTGTTATTCTTTATCATATTACATAGACCAAGATTTACTTACTTCCGGAATATATAAAATGATTTATATATCATATATATTCATAATATAAATATATTTAATAGATATATATATAAAATGGAATGCACCGTTCATGGAGACGGTAAGTCGTACGTACGCCTGAACGTTGTTTTCCTCTTTCTTATCGTATTGAATAGAAGTAAGTGAATAAAATATATGTATATATATATATCATTATAGTAGACTAATTATGCCATTTATTTAATAATTATGAGTAATATATTTTTTTATTATCATTATTGGATGGTTAAACTGCAGAATGAATCACATCGCGTCGTGGAGACTGTTGGTCGTACGTACGCACGACGGACGATATAGTTCCTTTAGTATTTAAATGGTACGTAATTGAATGGAATATGAATTTTAAATAATCAATATCATGTTATATTTTAAATTTAAATCCATTATATTAATCGTTATACCCATATAAATAAAGTGCACATGAAAAACAATTTACACCATGTCGTGGAGAAGGTAAGTCGTAGGTACGCATGAATGGTGGTATTGTTTTTCATAGGATCTGTAAAAATAGAAATATGGATGTAACAAAATCTTAAAAAAATATCCTAATATATTAAATTCTAAAGTTATTATTTCAGTATGGTAAAAACATAGTAAGTGGAAGTAGGCGAACAATTGATCTTTGAAAGAAGGGATCAAACGATTACCTCTTCTTCGAGGGTCTCCTTTTGATTGGCACAAAATGATTCCTCAAAATGTCTTTATGCCCAATTTTTTTCCTCTAATATTATGTGAGGAATTTTTTGAGGATATTTGGGTAGGGTATGGTCGAGAAAAATGTATTTGGAGATGTTAAGTTAAGATAAGTATAAGTACCCTTTTATAAGAGAGGTGAGGGGCAATTAAGGAAAAGCTTAAAATGTTATATTATTATAAAATTATACCCAGTTTCTAATATCTAAAAATAAACTTATTTAGATTATAAGGTGGGTATGGGTATAAATCCTTTCAAATAATGTGTTTTAGTAAATTTTAGGTCACCATATTAACCTTATCTTTTATATTTGACTCTTAGTTAAATAGTTTAACTTTTATCATGTCGGATTGTACATTTATACTACATGGTTAATATATTTACAATAAAATTACAAGATAACATTAAGTGGTTAATTAATGAATTATATAACATTATATAAGTCCTTTGGTCTAATAGTATATTTTTATGAATATTATATCATTTAATAAAATAGTATTTGTTTAAAAAACTCGTATATGTTTATTTAAACAATATTTAGTATTTGGTTTTTATTAAAGTCATACCAACTTTATTACTTCAAAAAATTACAATTTATACACCCTTACATGTCATATTAACCTTAAAAATTATTGTATTCCATAAAAATCTTAAGTTTACATTCAATTTAATATTTAAAACATCAATTATTTTAATCTTTTGTGAATAAGGTAATTACTGAATCATTATTGTTTCATAAATAAATTTAATTATTTAATGTCTAAAAATTATAAATAAAATACCATGATGTAGTAAATATTTTTATTTTTATAATAAATATTTATAGACATATATATCAGTTATATAACCCAATAATAAAATCAATTTAGTAAAAGAAATTTTTTTTGTTTTAATTATCTTTATTTAAATTATTTTTTATAACTTATCATTATCACACCCATGTGGTCCCCAAATGCCAAAAATTCAGCATAATTATTCTCATGGTCAAATATATCTCATTAAATAGGATTATTTCATGTGTTATGGATGTTTTATATTATTAAAATATTATTTTTGTACCCTTATTTATTTGATTTACCCTTTAACCATGGTAAATAAAAATAATTACTCAAGTTACTATTCATAATGTACAAAAATAAAAGGTACTTAATTAAAAAATTTACACCATCTAATTCCAAATATGGAATCCAGTTTTCCAAATTAAAAACACCTAATTTGTAGTAATTAATTTAAAATTAATTCTTGTTGTCAGAACAAAAAAGTTGGTTTTTAAGAAATAAAAACTATCAAAAGATTGACAGGTGTTTAGGTCCAATATAAATGTAAAATTACATCCAATTACCTAAATTATATTAAATGACAAACATATAATCTAATGATACATTAAAACTAGTCAAATTTATAATTTAACACTATAAATTATTTCGATTAAAAAATCATTTTTCAATTAAAATTTAGTATTTTTTACTATTCATGAAAATATGAAAGTTATTAGAAAAGTAAAAAAAATTATTCAAACTAAATTGTTATGTCCCTCCTCTAAAAAAAATTAATTTAATTAAATTTAATATATAAAATTTTCAAATATATGATTTAAAAATGGATTCTCTATTAAAAGGATAAAAACTGTATTTTTCAAAAAATACTTCTTTTATCTGAAAAATTGAATTTTTGATTATATTATATTTAAGGAACAAGAAATATGAATGTTAAAATTCAATGGTATATATAAAAATCAAAAATTGGTTAATACTATTCATATCTGCTTTTTTAACGGCTAGTTTCATAGGTCATGGTGTGCTTGAACTCAGTGTTGTGTACATCACACGCAATTGAATTATTTAAAAAATAAGTGTATTGTGGAAGCTTGGGGTGTTAAAGAGATAGAGTGACTGTGAGATTTATCCTGATTTATCCATTAATACACATCCAGTCATGATATTTGATACTAAAACCATGGTAATTCATGGGAGGATGATACCTTTGGTTTGAATTCAATGACAGCATGGGTATGATACCACGAGAGTTGGGACAGAGAAGTGCTAATGAGAGAATAGTGGCATCATCTTTTTGGAATGGAATATTCTTAACATGGTTTATAGGGATATAAAGTCTCTATGTTGGTGAGGTTTTAACATAATTTTACTATTTTTAGGTACTCCCTAACACCTTTATTGATCGTTATTTGTTTGGGGATCATTTAGGGGTGCTTCAAGAGAAATTATGAAAATTTTGGAAGGATCTTAGAATGTGCATAGTTGGCACACGATTTTCGCAAACCATGTGCCCTGTTATTGTAAATTATTTAAACCAAGGTAGTGATTATTATCATGGTTGGTGAACAATTTAAAAAACTCTACCCCATCCTCATAGAAAACATGCACCCCTTTAGAGGGCACACGGTTTTGGTGTAGGGTTTGGAAAACCATGCGGCCCTTCCGAGCTAAACATGGGTACAAACTTTTTTATTTACAAAAATTGATAAAAAATTTATTGAACCCCCATTTATTCCTCATTTTTACATTAACACATGGTCAGAATATTTCCCAAGTATTTAGAGCTCCAAAAACCCATTTTTGGTTCTGTGAAAACACTTCCAAGGTGGATCAAATCTTGGGGATTGTTGTTTGATTGGTCCTCGATAAGAGTTATTATCTCATTATTTATCTCTCGATATCTTCCTCTTTCTTATTTAGTGTTTATTAGATATATATGTTGTTGGAGGATATAATATCTATTTTCTAGATCTTGAATCTATGTTTGACTCTCAGATCATCATTTCTGATGTTCTTCATTGGAGTTCCCCATTACAGTCATTATGATATGTGATCCCTTGATCTCAAGGTATGTGGTTCTATATAAGATTGGAAAATTAACTTAATATACAATTGATTTTTTTTAACAACTTCAAATAATATTTGGAAAATAAATTTTAGTATGAATTGGGATTTTAAATTTATTTTGCAAGAAATTGGGGAAAAACCCTATATTCAAGTGAATTGGGACATGATTTAGATTTAATGTAAATTATGGGATTTTATTTTTGGAAATAGAATTTTGAAATTGATTTTTTAAAAATTTATTAAATATTTTGATAAGAACTCATTGGTTATATCTTGGATAAAGTAATGAAATAATTAAAAACCCATGTATTGGTTTTTAAAGAGAAATTTTTCCATTGAAATGGATATAGAGAAATTATATTTTCAATAGTTCTAAAATAATTTCTCTTTTTTTGTTTGAGAATATAAAATCCATTATTTTAGTGATTTATTAGGGACAAACATCCAAGGATGTAAATTACATAACAATAGACTCATATTTTACAACATTAACATAAAATTATTAGAGGACCTTATGCTTGATATGATGTTGATTAGTCCTCTCTTACCAGTGTCTGAGGGAAGTGTGTTCACATTTTCATTATCACTATATATGTGTGTGAGTATCCCATAACCTGGAACTATCAAACCTCTTGGCATAAGACTTTTTTCTTATTTTTGATTATTTTGATATATATTCCATTTTTTTGCACATATTTTATACATATACCTTATGAATTTATATAAATTGGTCTATATTAAATTTTAATTAATATATTGTTTTGAAATTATTCAATAAATTTAAATGATTATCATGTTTGATTTAAATATACAACTGAATTTCTATGCCTTTTTATTTTAAAATTGAAATCATGTTTTGGTTTATGTTGTGGAAATATTATTATTGAATCCTTTCTGAGACCCTACTCTTATTTTATCTCACACCCTACATGGGCCTTCATTTGTTTTTATATTTCATTATCCTAGGTTTGATCAAGGTAAAATCACTACAAGGAGGTAGTGGTTGTTGATCTTTGGTCTTGGAGAGGTATGTTTGTGGGGACTTAGGTTGATATATTTTAATTTTCTAGTACTTTTTGGTTTTATATTAGGTTTATATACCAATTTTACTTATGGTAATATTCTCCATTTTTAGTTTTATTTCGAGAATACTAACCTGTATTTTTTTATTCCACATTTTAATGTGGAAAAACCCATTCCACCATTAGATTTCATAATGTTGGGTTCTATTCACCAACTTGTGGGGATTGAAAATGACCTTTTAGATTTTTCAGTTCCGACTTCAATATCAGAGTACAATGGTGTTTGGTTTGGTTCATGACATAGTGGAACATTTATTTTTTCACATTCTCTTCCCTTCTATGGATCTGAAGATAAGGGTTTGTGGATTTGGCACTATTTATCTCATGTCAGGATTTATGCACATCCAAGAACTGGATTAGAAGTTCAACCTAATGGAGGTATAAAATTTCTTAGTTAGATTATGGGTCAAGGTATTTGGATTAAGGTGCATATATTTGAACCATTGGATACTATATGATATTTCAATGGTTATATGTATTTCTATAAAATTAGACAAGGAAATTAAGGAAACCGGATTTGGACACATACTAGGTTTTTAGTATATGTGTATCTTTTTACCTTATTTGATAGAGTGTTTCATCCAATAAATGATGATCAAATAGATCTAATAATAGAGTATCAAAATTATCCTTGATTTTTTATAGATTAAAAATTCATAGGATATGAAAATTTTAATTGCAAGATATGTGTTGTTTGTGATATTTTCACTATGTGTGGGCATGATTAAATTTCAAGATTTAAAAATATTAGAATCATGAAATAAAATGCGCAATTTGGTCTTGAATATGTTTTTTAGGCTATATCTTAGAATGGTGGAGTAAACATTCAGTTGTACTCGGATAATAAATGGCAATTGGATGTGAGTTTGATTAGCAACTAGGTGTGCAACTGGTTTTTCAGGAAGTGCTCAATGGGGCTAGTCATATTGATACTTCTACTAGAGATGTTCTTATAATTGATTGTTAGAGGGAATAGACTATTTTTGTGGCCACATTGAATCCTCATAGTCAGAATATTAGTGTTAATACAAGGGAAATCAATGCAAAAATAGTTACTAGATCATGGGATAAGATTGCGGAAGAAGGGTGGGATGGTGAGGAACATTCATCTGATGAAGTAGTGGTGAAATATTCCACTTAATAGTAGAGTATTAATGAACATATGGTGGAATAAATATCATTAAAGGAAATGAAAAATTGGATGTAGAGGCCCCTATGTCAAATCCATCATTTATCACCCAAATCCAAGAAGGGTCTAACATTTATTTATTAAATAGATTTTCTAGAAATATATCAGTTCTATCTCAAGGGGAATATTTTTTGGTTGTCCCTAATGATTAAAGTAACTTAGAACAAGCATATCCCCCTACTGTTTCTCATATGGTTGCACATCATATGTTGGAACACTCCAATTTAAGTGTTTCTCTTTATTCTTCGATTGTGAGGGTTCATGATGCTAATTTAGTGGATTTACCAAATAAAAGTGAAGGTAATTTTAGATCCCAGCGCATTGTTTCTAGTGATATTATTAGTCTTGGTGGGACTGATTCGGCCACATCAAAGGCCCCTATCCCTATACCAAAGTATAGTGCTTCACTAGATGTTGGTGGACAGAACAGAACTCATAAAACTGTGAAACCTTTGAAAAAGGATGGTTTTCATTATAATAGTTCTCAGGCTAGAAATATAATAATGTAATATGTTTCCACCTCTAATTCATTTGGACAGCTTTAATCATACAAGGAGTATTCCTTAGGGGATGGGAAAGGGGTTGACAGTGGGGGAGTTGCTCTTTAGGTTAGGGAATATGTTACCCCTCTAAAAATCACATGGGTGTCTCTTCACATTTCAGTGTTTTTTCACCCAACAATGGTTGATTCAACTGTTAATGGATGTGATTTGGTAGCTAAAGTTGATCCAGCCTATCATGGTGGTATGAGTAATGAGGTATTTTCTTCTACAGCAGTATAATATAGTTTAGGTAATATCATCACCATGGAGGTTCCTTTGGTGGTGGTGGTTGTGGTGGGGGCTTTGAGTCGTAGAACCATCAAGGTGATGTATGAAAAGTTTCAAAGGGATGTATTCAGTGGTATGGGTGCATTGTCCATAGATGAACTGTCCTCATTTCAGAATCATGAGTCTTTGTAGAGATCAAATACAGGGAGACATGGACAACATCTATGTGGCAGAGAACCTGGTGGTAAGAGATGTCAGGGTCCTAATTTAGTTCGGGTCGTTGACTTTAAATTTTTGTGTTGTTGGGTTTCTTTTGATGTTAGTGGTGACTTCATGTATCTATCATTCTTTCTTAGGGGTGTTCTTCCCTTCTCACCCCTCCCACCATTTATACCTTTTTTCTTTTAATAAATGGGATAGGGACTTTGTTCCTTGTCCCAAACTTTTTCAATACATTTATATATTAATAAATATATATATATATGACTATATTAATATATATAATTATATAAACATATTTCTAATTAAATAAAAATATTTTTTAATATATTTATTTATAATTTTAATTATTAATATAAATATATATGTATTTGAATAATTTTAGAATTATAATAAATATATTAATATAATGAAAATATTTATTATATTTATAATTGTATATATTTATATGTTAATATATATATATAATTATATATATACATATATATTTATTTATATATTTATTTATTTATTTATTTATTTATTTATTTAAATATATTTATTTATAATACTAATTATAAATAAATAAATATATTTATTTATTAAAATAATTATAAAATTACAATAAATATATTTATCATATTTATAATTATATATATTTATATGTTAATAAATATATATATAATTATATAATTATATATAATTATGTAAAAATATTTATAATTATATAAAAACATTTTTAATTATATTTATTGTATTATTAAAATTAGGCCTTTATCATCGCTTTTGTTAGAACTAATAAATATTGATATTTGTGAATGATAAAGAAGTGTTGATAAAATGTATCTTTATCAGTGCTTGATTTTTTGGGCTGAAAAATAAACATTTTATTTGCACTTTTTTCACTAATAAAGATTTGTATTTATTAGTGATAAAAAAATTATGCTAAAGAGTGGGTTTATAGAGACCATGCTTTTACTTTTAAGACTTTGAAATATATCTACAAACATTTGCAAGGTCATGCACTGAGATGACATGTGATTCTGAGGCTCGGTGTGCCCGAAATTAATTTTATAAAAATATTAAATATAATTTATATAACACATGAAAGGTTTCTTAAATAAAATGGTATGAATCATAATATTACTCTCAAATAAAAAATCTATGAACAATGTTGAATTTTGGATGTCTGGTTTACCCAAAACTTGACATAAAATTGGTCGATGTGGGGCACTCGGATAAAACAGTCATTGGTAGTATGTTTAGTGGGTTAATTTAATAATTAATATAAATTAATTTATTAATATAAAATTACCATATAAGTAAAACATTATAAAAGATATATAGAGTTATCTACATAACCCTGGGAGCTTTAAGGGGGTATCTCTTCCACTCTTTCTTGGAGAATCAAGATTAGCCTATAACAATGAACCTCTGGATCCAGGTGGAACGAGGCACAGTGAAGGTAATAACTTCTCTACTTTATTGGAGAATGTGTTATCCATGGATGAATTATCCAACATGATGTAGGAATCATAAATTATTGTATTATTCTCTAATTGATTAAATTATTGAGCATGATCATATTGATTCGTTGATCTACATTCAAATTGAGCCTTTGCAAGAGCCTCTAAATCGTTTTAAATTGTTCTTTCAGGTTTTTCATGTTTTCAAGCCCCTAAAATCCCAATCGTTATCCATTGGAAAGGAATAATATGATAATTATAGTTTCACATCTATTTATTGTTATTTTATACCACTTTTATTCTTGTTAGTCATTGTTGGACCACAGGAGCATGATTCGACATTGTCGGGTAGGATCGAGTTCGATTAGACCCCCCAAATTCACGGTGGAATCACATGTGATGAATTGATAAATGAACCATGGATTGATTCGGTTGGATTTCTAGAGACATGTGATTACACCACTGCTTTATTGGTCTTTTTATATAGTCATAACAATATAGGTGATGGTTGTCCATATGGGAGTTGATCTCACCGATGACAACATCATTTCCAATCACTAGATGGCTGGAAAAAATGAATAAGAACTCTATCCTTCAATTTTTGGTGTCTTATAGGTGAGATATTCATATGAGAAGGTGGATCCGGAACATCGGTGAACATATCTATAGTTATATAAAAATTATTACTACACTATATGTTGTTCGGAAGAATACAAGGCATGTAGGTCCCTAGCTGAGGTGGCTAGTGTTTTAGGTGAAAAAAGTATCACACGCCATTTTGGACCCCCGCATGCCTTATGGCCCATGTGTTGGTGACCCATCATGTAATCTTGGAGTAAATCGACATGAGCATGGCCAGGCACATGGCATGTACCGGCACATAGCCATGGTACACGAGCAATAACATGAGAATGGGTAGGACCCCAGGTGTCTAAGGCATCTATATAGGGATACACGGGTAGTTAGTTGTGCATCGACGAAGACACATCAAAATAGATGAGTGATACCACATACCAAGTGGTTCCCCTTACCCACCAAATACCCATTTTTCATTTTTGGTGAATCTTCTACCTCTGGTTTCTACATTATTTGGACATGAAATTTAGTTCATGAGTATCCTATCATTAGTGTTTTTGTACATAGAACAAGATGGTGGCCTTTGTACTAGATTTTCATATTTGATGTGAGGTATTCTGAGTGACATGTTTCTTTTGGTTATTCTTGAAGATGGTAGTGATTCAGTGGGATCATTAGAGTGGTACCCCCTAATGGCATTAGGGTGTGGGTCCTCTATCTACCGAGCGGTACCCCCATAGAGTTATGGTATGGTTCTTCTATCTACTAAGTAGTACCCCTAATGGACATGTTTCGGGTGTTTTATCAGTAATGTTTTATAACCATATTGGACAGGGTGTGGGTCCTAGTAACACTAAGTGCAACCCCCTTACGGATAGGGTATGGGTTCCATATCTATCAAACTTCACATACCATGGGATATAGTGTGGATCCTCCTTACCCTATGTGACACCCCTAATAGATAGCTCGCATGTCCTTTATCTACTATGTTATACCCCCTATTGGATAGCGTGGTGGTGCTCCTTATATTGAGTGGATCCCCCTAATTAATTGTGTTGGGTTCCTCTCTCTATCGAGTGGTTCCTCCTATTAAATAGGGTATTGTTCCTCCTTAAACTAAGTGTCACCCCTGATAGAAAGGGAAGGGTCCTCTATCAACTAAGTTTTCCCCCACTGGAATGGGTGTGGTTCCTCCTTACATTTACTATAACCCCACTAACGGATAAGGAATGATTCTTCTATCTAACAATTTGTACCCCCCCCCTATCAGATAGGATTTTTCCTCCTAACCCTGAGTGGATCCCCAAAGATTCACTAGGTTGCAGGTCCACTACTTGGATGTTATCCCCCCTTGATTTTACGGTAGACTGGAAAGGCATGGTCCCTCCACACACTTACTTCTATTGTCAAAAATGGGAGATATTGGGTGTCATTGATGGGTATTATATAACTAATGTCACTCTTTTCTTGGGCTGGTCTTTGAGATATAGATCCCCTTTATCTCTCTTTTAGGATTTTCCAAGTTTTGGTGTGGCAGCTGACATATCCATTCACCAAGAATTTTACTTCCAACATGTCAACTCAGCATACTGATACATAGGTTACAATTATAAATGGTACATGTATCAAATTGGATTTACTATTTTTAATATACTTGAGTCGGTTCCCTATTTTATATATATTCTCATATGAAAATGGTACATCATGATTGAATTTTAAGGATTCCACTACAATGATATCCATCCATGTTACCCGTTATAGATCATGGTGATGGTTAGATTACTGATGATAACTGAGTTCAGGATCCATTGTGTGAGGTTATTCCTCCAGATGGACTGGTATTAACACCGCTAACTATCGAGCAGTAGATCATACCAGTAAATTAGTATGATGATATGCGTAGGATTAGTTCACTCCATGAGTTCCAGTGCCAGTTTTTGTAGAGGTTACATAGAGAGACAGATCAACTGGCAGCATAATATTTGATAGAGTTTGTGATCTATGTCTTTAGGATTATTTCGGCACTAACTTATAAGGTGGTTATGATTTAATCTATCCTTTTTTATATAGTACTTGGGAATTTTAGGAGTCTACTTACACAGATTCATGATGAGTTGACACTTTCATGGGTTGAATTCCAAAAACTATTATATAAGGAATACAACAGCTTATGTCTACACTCGCTTTGGATTCATGATCTTATAGAGATTTAGTAAGGAGGGATTAAATTGTCTGAGTATGTTTTGGGGATCAAAAACCTTATGAAGTACTCCCTCGACATGATTTAAGATGGATACTTATGGGAACCAATGTTTGAGTAGGGTCTACGCAGAGATATCTATAAAAGTTTAGTTCTATGGTGCATTCCAAACTATGTTTGGGTGTTATAGAGGGTTTCAGTGATGGATATATTCATGTCACATGGATTCCATGAGAAATAGATGACAATATTTTTTATTGGGATGAGTCATATGCAGTAACTAGAAGGCACTGGTTGGCAGAATCTCAGTATAATAGAACACGCCATGACTCGATTCAGGAATGTGGCCATTTAGAATAAGTACCACACATAAGAATCTCGAAGAGTGGTGGTGTAATTCTAGGTATTGGACTGGTCACATGGTGCATGATTTCATGACCTGGTGTGTTTTGGAGGGTAGGAATGTAGTGGATGGTCTTAAAAGACAGAGGGAGAGTCATTATCATGGATCTCCTAAGAAATCATAGGGTGGACCCAAGGGAGGAAAAGATGATAGATAAAATGTGGAGATCTAGGAGGATGATCTATGGTTGGTGGATGAAACTATGAGATCCTTTCACCACCACCACCAGGAAGCCAACATCATGATCTTGGAGCCGGCAGTTGGGGCTACAGACAGCTTCTAGCTACGGATGTGTATGAACTAGGGGAACCCAAGACAATTAGAGGTATTATATGTGTTTATTATAATCTTTATTTAGGATTATTAGAAATGGGATCAAGTCATTTCTTCATCTCTTTACTTCTTTTTTCTTGATCTGGAGCTCCAAGTTGAGGCTTTATCCCAGCAACATTTCCTTGAGGTTCCTATGGGAAACACTTATTTTATATCTTTTCTCTTCTAGAAGTGCGAGATATCACTTGGTGGAGAGAGGTTCTCAGTGTACCTTTTGGTCATCACGATGGAACCCTGTGAATCATATTAGGTATGGAATGGTTTTCCATGGTACAAGCCTAGATTTAATTTCACCATAGATGAGTCATATGCCTTCAAGTTAATGTGACAAGATTCTCCTTTACGGGTGAGAGATATACCATGGTGGGACGATTTGGTTTTACGATTAAGAGGATACAACCTGTCACCCATCAATTGGAAAGTGTATCCCTTAGTTTAAATATCTCTTCACATATCTGGATTCCTTTAATCATGGAGTATTTGATGGAATTATTTCCCGAGGGAATTCTAGGACTACCTCTGACGTCGGATATGGTTTTTTGGATTGACTTGCATCCTATAACTTCTCTTATATCTTCTTTCACATATTTTATAGACACTATCGTGCACCGAGAGCTATGGTTGTAGTTAGAGGACCTTCAATATAAGGGTTTTATCAAACCTAGTGTGTTCCCTTAGGCAGCACCAGTGTTGTTCATGAAAAAGGTAGAGAAGAGCTTCTAATTTTGTTTATATTTTCATCGCCTAAACCGAACCATGGTAAATAAAAAGTAAAGTTTTCCAAATATTGATGATCACTTTGATCAGTTTCAAATATGATATGGTCATATAAGATCTATAAGAACTTAGTATGCCACTAGTTGATAGTTTTGAAGGCTGATATTCTGAAGTAGGAATTCTGATTTCACTATAGATATTATGTCTTTCGTTTGATTCCCTTTGGTGTGATGAATGAATCTATTTTGTATGTGGATTTGATGAACTAAATATTCTTTTCATCTTTGGACTGATATTTTTTCTTCATTGATTAGATATTCATATACTTTACATTAGAGAAGGATCATGTAGAGTATTTGAGGATGGTCATAGATTTTATTTAGAAGCATCATCTTTAGGGTAATGTATCGAAGTTTCAGTTCTAGATTCATGAGGATCACTTTCTGGGGAATTTTAATTTTGGGCATTGTTTAGTTGAGGATTCGGTGAAGATCGATGTCATGCTTGCATGAGATTTACCCAAGATAATGTCATAGGTGAGTCATTTTCATGGCTTGGTGGGGTAATATATGAATTTTGTGGTAGAATTCATTAGGATTAAATCCTATTTGACTTCCCTAACCGAGAAATAATAGTTTTTTAACAAGAATGAGTCTTGATAGATATACATTGAAGAGTTGAGTTAGATGCTAAGTAGTGCTCCAATTTTAGGACTATCAAAGGAGGTTAGGGATTATGAAGGGTATTGTGATTCCTCAAGAGCTGGTCTCAGTTGTGTGTTGATGTAGAGATAGGTATTTATCACATATGGGTCAAGGTAGTTGATGGTTCATATGAAGAACATTGAAACTCAAGACATAGAGCAGTTATTTGTAGTCTTCACTCTTAGGATGTGGATGTACTATCTTATGGGAGGTTGATTTGGTGTTTCCTCGTACTATCAAAGCCTAAGGTATGTCTTCATTCAGAGACAGTGGAACCTGGGGAAGAGGCACTGGTTTGAGTTCCTTTAGGAATATGAATTTGATATAGTCTATAATCCTATAAAGGGAAACATGGTTGCATATTCCCTCAGTAGGAAGTACCAGGCACGCTGGTTGCGGGAGGCATCTAAGCAGTTGTCATCCTTACAACTAACCCTAGGTGACCAAGAGGGTGCATCATTTCATCAGCAGATGGTGTTGAATACTCTAATATTTTAGAGTGTGAGAGAGTCCCCATTAGAAGACATCGAATGTGTTGTTTTACGTGACCAAATATCCTTAATAGATTCAGCTAATGGATTTTATGGAGGAAATCATTTCATCCTTTTCTATGGATCGATGGTGATCCCAGTCATGATGCGTGTGGAGGTGATGATATATTTTTATGATTCTACATTGGTTGTACATACTACTGTAGGGAAGATTTATATATACAATAAGAGGTAGCTTTAGTGGGATATTATGATATAGAGCATGTTTGAATTCATCACATGGAGACCTTTTAGTAATTGAAGGCCGAGCACTGGGTTCTGAAAAAAATTTTGCAGCCCATTGGGATCCTAGAATGGAAATAAGAAAAAAATATCTACGGAAATTGTGGAAAGGCTTCCGTGGATAGTGAGAGGCCAAGATTCCATCTTGGTGATAGTTGATCAACTCACAATGTGAGTGCACTTTCTTGCTATCAAGAAGAATAGTTGGCAACAGATATTTGGGAAGTTGTATGTATGAGAGATTATTCACCTTCATGGGGTGCCCAAGGCTATTGTATTTGACCATGATGTGTAGTTCACATCACAATTTTGTAGCATCTTACAGGAGGAATTTGGGACCCATATGAGGATGAGTACAACCTTCCACCCCTAGACAGATGGTTATATTGGGCACACTATCCAAATGTTGGAGGATATGTTAAGGGATTCTATATTATAATTTGAATAGAGATGGGAGGATCACATTATATTGGTTGAGTTTTCATACAATAATATATACCACTCTACTATTGGAATCATAAATTTTATATACCTTGTATAAGAGACACTACAATTCACCCATATAGTGGACTGAGATCGGTGAGGCATCTATTTTTGTTCTAGATATTGTGCAGTCTATGACAGGGAAGGTCAAGGTCATCCATGAGAGAATGAGGATAGCCAAGAGAAAAAACAAATCTGATATAAATTGATGTCATGGGCCCTTTTAGTTCTATCACAGAGACACCATTTTCTTGAGAGTATCCCTACAATGATAATTGAGTTTATTCATCCAGGGAGGCATGTTATCCCCAAGGTTCCTCATGGTGTTTGAGATTATGTAGATGTTTGTTGTGGTATCTTATCATCTCACCCTACCCACATAGTTATAGAGGCTAAGAGATTGATTCACTGTGTCACAGCTAAGAAGATATGAGCATGACCCTACAAACATTATTGAATCTGAAAAGCTGGATATTGAAGATAGATCCACATTTTTAGAGCACCCGGTCATGATTGAGGATCGTCAGGAGAGGACCATGTGTGGATGGACCATCCCATAAGTTCATTTGTTTTTGTAGCACGAAATCATGTAGGAGATCTCATGGAAGTGGATGATCTAGATGCAGTCTTAGTATCCCATGCTTTTTGACTAGATTTTTCTTTTTTTGGGGTGGAAATCTTGAAGGATGTAATATTGTATACACCCAAATTTTTTCCTCATAAGACATTGAAATATATATATATATATATAAGGACAAGCATAGAGACATCATGTGATTTTGAGGCCCAGTGTGCCCAGAATTAATTTTAAAAAAATATTAAATATATTTTATATTAAATGAACATAATTTGTTAAAGAAAATGGAATAACTATTTAAAGGAATATCACATTAAAAATATGATACCATAGTTGAATTTCGGATGCAAGATTTAATCTAGGTGTATCCTAAAATGGGTTGGTGTTGGGGATTCAGATAAAATTTCCATTCACAATACTTTTAGTGGGTAAACTAAATAATTATTTTAAATTAATTTCTTGATTGACCTAAATAGATATACCGTATAAGTAAACTCTTATGTAAGATATCTATGGTTACCCACATAATCGTAGGACCATTTACCAGATATTTCTTCCACCCTTAGTTGGAAAATCAATATTAGATGATTACAACAGACCTCTTGATCTAGAATAATTGAGGCGCAGTGAACACAACAAATTCTTTTCTTCAATGTATAATGTGTTCTCCATCGAAGAATGATCCAATTAAATGTAGGACCCCTCAATTTGTAGATTATACCCCAATTTGTTAAATAATTGAGCATTATCATACAGATTCACTAATCTGTGTTCAAATTTTGTCTTTTCATTATCATGTGAATTAGTTTAAATTGTTTACTATTTTTTTCCATGTTTTCCCACCCCAAATATTCCAATATTTATACGATTTCAAAAACATTATGGCCAATAAATGTTTCACATCATTTTCATGTTCTTTTCTACCTTTCTCCACTGCGTTAATAATATTTGGACCATGGGGTCATGATTCAACATAGTCAGGCAGGATCAAGCATGATTGGACCACCAAATTTGGGGAAGAATATCATGTGATTAATGAATTGATGAATCAGGGATGGTTTCAGAGGGAATTTGGGATATGGTTGATTCCATGGTGGATTTATTTATATATTGATGTAGCAAGAACACCATGGGTGAACATTGTGCAAACGTGACTTGAGCACACCAATGACGATCTGATTTCTAACCACCAAATGGAAGAAAAAGATGAACAAGGACTTTCCCCCTAAATTTCAGGTGACATATTGGTGAGATATGTGGTGTATGATCCAGATCTGGAATGTAGGTGGACACGTCTAGAGTTATATGAAAATATAAACTCTATTCTATATAGTTCATAAGAACACATAGTTTGTAGGATCATGGATGTGGCAGGTAGGGTTTCAGGAGAGAAATGTTTCATATGTAATGTAGTACCCATACACATCATATGAACCATGAGATAGAGACCCAGTGTGCAATCCATATGTACATGGGAATGGGAACATCTAAACACATATCTTGTACAGGCGCACAGACAGGGTAAATAAATATGGCCAGGAGACCGGGTAGGACTCCAGGTGGTTGAGGCAGGTTGTGTGGTCCCCAGACAAATGGTATAGGGCTAAACTGATAGATATATATTTATCTATAGGGAAAAATCTAGGAAGCACAGTGGGGTCACATGTTTTGTGTGTACCCTTTCACACCTTGTACCCCTTCTTCTATTTTATGAACCTTCTACCTATCGTATCTCCTACGTTTGGATGTGGATTTTTCCATGCGAGTATCCTATACACAATTTTTTCATGTAGAATGTTATTAAGTCATTTTTAGTGCTTTTTGAGATATGATAAAATATTTTTCGAGTGTGATTCTTTTTATGAAGATGCTTCATGATGACAGTGATCAGGTAGGATCATTAGAGTTGAATTTACCAAATGGTGTTAGGGTGTTATTCCCATATCTAGTGACTGGTACCCCCTATGGTGTATAGTATGGTTCCTCTATCTGATGAATGGTACCCCATGATGGATAGGGTATGGTTCCCATATCTACCAAGTTGAACCCCTTATCAGATAACATGAAGGTTATCCTTACACCGAGTGACACCCCAGATGGTTAAGTCACATGATCTCTATCTGTCGATTTGAACCCCATATATGATAGGGTGAGGCCCCTCTTTATATTGAGTGTAACCCCATGATGGATAGGGTGTGGGTCCTTTATTTACTGATTTTCACCCCCTATAGGATAGGGTGTAGGTCCTCCTTACACTGATATATGGATAGGGCTTAGGTCCCATATCTACCAAGTTATATCCCCTATCAGATAGGGTGTGGTTAATCATAAAACTGAGTGGAACCCCATAATGGATATTTTATGGGTCCTATATCTATCAAATTGTACACCCATATTGAATAGCTTGTGGGTCCTCCTTACCCTGAGTAGAACTCCCTTGTAGATGGGTAGTGAATATTCTATCAATGAATTTATAACGCCTATCGAATTGGGTGTTGGTCCTCCACAAACTGTGTGTAACCCCTTATAGAAAGGGTATGGGTCCTCTACCTACCTAGTTTCACCCCCCCCCCCATCAGATTGGGTTCATGTCCTCCTTACAGTGACTGTCATAGACCAGATGCACTAGTCCATGAGTTCTCTTCTTAGACATTATTCCCCCTTGACTACGAGGCACAGTGGAAAGGCATGGGACCTCCCCAAGGTTACTTCATTGGTCAGACATATGAGATTCTAGGCATTATTGATGGGCCTTGTGGAAAGGATGGATCCCTTTTCCTAGGATGGTATCTGAGATGGACATCCCCTTTCTCTCTCCATTGGTATTTTCCCACACATGTTGTGTATTTTTAAGATGAAAGACAATTCAATGATGATGACAACTAATCATAGGGATACGTAGTACATTAGACTAAATATGGTGGTTATGGCTTGAATATTAGGATTCATACTCTCTCATCAATTTCCATTTCCCTTTTTTTATGTTGATACATTATTCTAGTTGGGTTTAAATTTGTTCCCATTACCATTTATTTTACACTATCATACTCTTGTAATCCCTAGAGGTTTTACGTGCGTGAATTATTCTCTATATTTTTTTGACTTTATGTTATTATTCCTATGTACTTATGCATTGAGATAGTAGGGTGTGTGCGTATAGGTACATTAGGAAAAGGCCTCCCAAATTAGTTATGTGTTTTGGTGCTTGTTTCCACCCCTGGCCTATTGAGGCGGTCTTGGTGTAGTTGTGGCTTGAGCCTATTGGGTTGGGTCTTGATAGGTATTATTAGTACTTACAATTTTATCACTAATAAAACCACTCTTTATCAGCACATTTTTAAAGCACCGATAAAGGCCTTCCCAATATATTAAAGAAAACCCTAACTAGATCCTTCTCACTCATGTCGTTCCAAACCTCATAGAACCAAATCGTTTTTTCCTTTCTTATCGATCTTCTCGGTGAATCAATCCTCTCAAAATCAAACATATGTTAATATTTATTCTCATCATTAAACATGATCCAATCTACATGTCTAATCTGATTCCTATCCCACTATATCTCATCACATGAAAAACAAATGATCGAACCTTCACTATTCGACCCCTTTGAAAATTCCCAACTTCACTACAAAATATATCACTTTTTCCAACAGGGGAATATCTGTTAGTAAAAGTGCACTTTCTGTTGGTAAAATTTTTACCAACATATAGTTCCCAATTACTAAACTGTCAGTGAAAACTCTGTCACTAAATGTTTTTGCGATAGATAAAATCATTCTACTACAATTATAATAATATTAACAGATAATATATCAGTTGGTTATAGTTTTTGGCAACAAGTTCTGATGACACATGTTTCTGTTATTAATGATATTACCAAAATATAAAATTTATTTATAAATTACATTTGAATAAAATTATAAATCAATATTTCTAATAAAAATTTATATTATATTTATTAATTAATCACATATAATACATTGTATTAATTATTAAACTGAATACAATTTTAACAAATGTTCAAAATTAGAAAAAAAAATTAGATTAATAATGAAATTCATTATAAAACTAATCAATACAAACTCCAGACACCCCCACCCCAATGACCCATCCCTAGCCCCAACTCTGGAGACCAGCTCTGACGAGTCAACTCTTGCACCAGTAGATCCAACCCATCATCTCCAATTATTCAGATCCAAAAAATAATGTTACAACCATTAAAATCACAAAAACCTAAGATCCATCTATGATGCCACCCCCTCTCAAGGGTTTGACATCTCTTTACTACAACCCTCCAGCACCCATCATGGTAGAAGATAGTTACTCTCATCAAAGATCTTTCTTCACCCCTCATGTAAGCTACTAGAATAAACAAACCAAACAATCTCCAGTACTAGTGAGGAACCTCAAGTCACTATTATTCCACACCCTTTAGCTCTAATAACTACACCACAAAAAATAAAAGAGAATATCCAAGAATGAGTGAAAAATTTCTTCATAAATTGAAATAAAAATAAAAATAAATGAAATTGTTAGATAAAGGGAGAAAACAAAGAAATCATGTATACTAGTTGTCTTCATTGTTCTTATTATTATATTTCCCAAAAATAGTGTGATCTTCGTGCTTGGAAATCATGTTAAAATGAAATAGTTTGAATAATGGTAAGTGAAGAAACATTCAATCAAATAACTAATGAATGGATGTCTACCGGCTAGTAGCCATTAAATGGGAATAAGTTGTTACCCCATCATATGTGAACTCAACACCCTTTCCTTCTCCTGTGATGTGACTTTTGAAGCCAAAGCATCAAACTTGACTATTCTAAAGTAAAAAAAAAAGAAATAAATTATTAGACTATGTTTAGCATAAGAAAATTGTTTCAATGGATATGGAAAAGACAAAGAAGAAATAATTTTAAATATTTTACTTGGTATGAATAAAAAATGTGTGATTAAATATGTTAAAAAGAGTTATATTTAAGGAAAAAATAAAAAAATCATGGAGAAGGAAAAAATAAAATGATGAAAATATCATAGTAACAAAGGATCAATATATTCATGTTACATTTATACCAAACACGACCTTAATGAAAGATTCACTGTAGTTATGGATGAATCATGATTTATGGTTCATGATAATTTGATTTAAAAAATAAAATTCAAGAAGCGCAAAACCCCATTCTAACAAAAATAATGTCATAAACAAAAATCCTATTCATTAATTTGGGTACCTATAGTGCTTGGGATGAGATGAAAGAGAGAGTACCCCTATAGGCACTAATGTCACACCATACTATAATTTGAATGCATATACATGAGTAACAAATAAAATTCATGTGGCACCACCACTGCATAGTCGTAGAAAAACCAAGTAGACAAACTCACAAATCCAACATCTAATCTCAAATCACTATGTCTTTTAGAAAGGTAGGTGGCACGGTTCTTAAGGGACACAATCATAAACACCATTCTGGTATAAATATAGATAAAAATACCAAGTTTAAATTAATTGTATAACCATGGACCCATAGTCAAAACCTAACACTTGTAGTTGAAATAGTTTTAATTTGACAACACTTTCTGAAATCGTTTTAAAACATAACTTATAAAGGAATACATTTAATTGGTCTTTTCGTAACGATAGAGTGAGATTTATCTTATTTTTTGAGAGAAAATGAGTTCCTATTTCAACATTAAATATATTTTCATCTTGATATAAAATAAAAAAAGTGACAAAATTAAGGGTTCCAAGGCATGATAAAACAAAAAAATAAAGCAGAATGGACCATAACCGGAAACAAACCAACCCAAATAAGCAAAAAAATAATGTCTTATTAATTTTTAAGGATACAAGGACGGTCCAAAGATTATGTAGAGTCAACAAATTCCAAATTTCCTTCACCAGAAACTACGTAAAAAAACATAAACATTAAACAAAAACTCAAACAATAAACTAACCCTAGGTGACCGGAAGTATTTGATCATCCCCAATTCCAGTCACAGGTGGAACTCACACTAGTGGTGGGATCATCCCCAATCAAGTAATATGGTCCTACCTATTTCACTTGAGCATGGAATCAATTAATCTCCAATCCCACACAAGTATCAAAAAAATGATATGTGTAAAATAAATTAGCATTAGGATAGATTCCTATAAAATAAAACACATCAAACCTTTGGGAAATTGCTCCTCTCCCATGGAAGGGGATGAAAATCCAACCTGGATCTTGTGTACAATGGTTTTCAATGTCAAGTCATGTGTCCCTTGATTTTCTGAAGGGAGAATAAGTCTCAAACGCTGATGGAAGCATATCAAAATCATCAAAATAGGCAAGAGAATATATACCATATTATATAGTTTTTTTATCTTCTAAAAACCCCTACATGAATCAAAACAACTTAATTAAAATGAAAATATGCATGAAAAATCTAAAATTTCTCAATAAAGGTCTTACCAAAATGTAATAAAACTCGATTGAAAGGACTACACAAAACAACATCATTCATTATTAATTAAATAAAGGGTGGTTGAATCAAGATCCAGTAACAAGGCATTCAAACAGCCCACCATTATCCAAGATAGCTTCCCATAAACCCTATAAAAGGTATCTCACTTTACGTAGTCTCATTATGGGACTTAGGTTATAATAAAACCTAACTATTTTAATAAAAAAATCGTTATATTTCACAACATGATAATTCATGAAAAATAAATTCAGTCTAAGGAATATCACCCATTATTTACTCATATTTTAGACACTCCAATACTTCATAAAAAAAACTGGATTCATAGGGAAATAAAATGTCAAACATGAGTTGTAATTCAAACACATGTATTTTATTGTAATATGGACATCAATGATAAAATATTAAAGTTATGGCATCCATATGGAATCATGTATCGCAATTGCAAGAGCTTGGTAGAGACCATGTATTGTATATATCCTTTAAAGAAATAAATTGACCACTATGGTGTACTTATCACTTTCAACAATGGTAGTTACATCACAATAGGTAAATAAACCTTAAAATACAAATTTGATTTATAAACATAGTAGAATTGAAAATAATAACTTATAAGATTTTAAATTAGAGGTTCTCTATGGATCAAATATTCACTTTTAATATAGACTTGGCCTTTCACGATTCATGAAATTTCATCTGTGAGGAACCATCATTTATCGAGGGATGGCGTGGGTCAAGCGATGTAGTAAGGTGACAGAAGGGGTTGAGTGAGGATGATGGGGTCAACCAATGGAGATGAAAAAGGACAGTGTGATGGCCACTGAAAGAGGACGACATGCCACAAATGAGGGGGCTAGTGGTGAAGGCTGAGGGTCATAAAAGAGGTGGAGGGGGTTGCAGAAGAAGTGGCTGGCTTCAGATAAGAGTAGTGGGGGATCCCGTGGGGGTTGATAAGGCCAGAGGTGGTCGTTGAGGGTGGTGGTTGTGGTCATCGAGGGCAGCAGTGGTCGTCGAGGGTGGTGGTGGTCGCAGGGGGAACTAGGGGGTTAAAGAGGTGGAGACGGCGGCGATTGGATTTTATGGTGGTGGGGTGGGGGTAACCTGGTGTTTGGATAGTGTATGGATTGTTAAAAATGAAATCAAATTTATAAAATTAAAAATATAAAACATTTTTAAAAAAATAAAAACATATTACATATATGTATGAATTGAATAACTTCTTATAAAAAAATAATTATATTTTATAATATGAAATAAAATTTCAAAATGTGAATATCAATTAATAATAAAATAATACGAATCAATTTATTATTATTTTTCTCATTTATTTAATTTAAAAAATTAATTTTATGAAATTATTTTGGTTATATTTAATTATTTTTATTAAATTTAAACATAAAAATTAAATTATAATGTATATAGATATTATCAAACATATATGTAAATATATAAAATATCGTAATTATTTAAATGTTCATTAAATGAAAAACATTAAAAAAATATAAACACAATTGACATTTATAGAACATTACAAATTAAAATGAATGAATGAGATATTTTTAATAAGACCTCAAAAAGAGGATACTAACTTCGGTAATAAAAATAATAATACGTCAAAAGTCAGTTTCTATTAATTGGTTATTGATAAAATCTTTATGGTTATTATTGTAACATTTTTTAATGATGGTAAATAGTTTTTTGGTAAATATCATTATCACTAACAAATTCATGTGTTCGTAAAAAAATTTATGGTATTATTATGATAAAGTAATTGATTTAACTGTTTGTAAAAGATGTGTTGGTATTGAACAATAAATATCAAAAAATATATATGTTGGTAAAAATAAATGTTGGTACTTAAAATTAATACCAATAAAAGAAAATATCTATTGGAATTACCCATTTTTACCATCAAATATATTATCTGTCAAAAACATTCTACTCGTATAAATCATTTTTCTTATAGTGATTCCACCACTGATGAGTTATTCATTTACCCAAAACTAATTCCTTTACTCTTATTGGAACACTTGGATCATTCCCATATACCCACCATATCTCAAACTGATTTTTAAATATCTTTTGAAAGAAATTATTTGGATGGAAAAGAAATAATATAATTTATATTATTTTATTTCCAATGATTGCTGAGTTCCATGGTAGAGGAAAAATTTATTATGGGGAGAAAATGATACAAATCAATATCTGGGCTTACATGAGTGTTTTCTATTTTAGACATTAACCTCTGGGTTGTATTCAATTGAATCATGGAGGGTGTTTCTTTTCTAACACAATATATTCAAATCCTTTAAATGCTAGTTTATTTCAAAGATTTTCGCTATTAATGTTCATCCTATGTGACTTTCCATGAGGAAAAAATATTATTTTTCAAATTATTTCAATAATATTCAAGGAAATTGATTTCATAATATTTGTTTTTAAAAATTCCTAAGTGTTTTTTAGAAAATATTATGAGTTTTTTTCTAATTTTTCTCTTGATTCCAACGTGAATTTATAAATGTGCATTATATATCTATTGATTTCTGAGCAACATGTTTGTTAAAATCCATAAAGGATAATAAAGTATGAATTTGGTTTTGAAAGAAGTGAAGCGCATAAGATTGATGATTTTGAAATGTGTTATATTCACAAAATGATTTTCAAACCAACTGTGTGGGTGTTTAGGAGTGTATAAAATGATTGACATTGGTTTTTGACACTACCCCTTATGGTGGTCAAGAAAAAACAATGGCCATTAATATTTTTATTTATTTTTTAGATATTTACCCTTTTATGGGTTGAGGGGGAACCCTTACATGACTCGTAGGTCGAAAGGCACAAGGCCAATTATCCCCTATGCATATTTTATTCATGTTTTTCTTAAATTATTATTTATACAAATGATCATCTCTGAGATATTAATTTTATCAAATAGTATTTTCATGTGTATATAAAAACTTTGTTAAATGTAATTTGTAAATAATTTATTTCTATAACTTCAAAGTTATTTATAATTAATAATAAAAACTAATTTTTTATACTTTTTATTATGTGTATATGACTAATTATAAACAATTTATAAATAATTTTTTTATCTTGAAATAATAATTTATATAAATATCTTGTCAATAATATCAAATTAATATTTATTTTTTAATTAATATTGTCTGAATTAATATTAATTATAAATTAATTATGTTTAATTAATGAGTTTGAATTAATTATTATTTTGAATTAATATTTTCCAGTATCTTGAATTAATAATTTTAAATTAATAAATTATATAAATAATTTATAAATAATTTCATTAACTTGAACTAATAATTTATTTATGTGTATATAAATAATTTATATTGCATTTGTATAAATATTTTTTATTATAAATAATTATTTTTATATAAATAATTTTGATTATGTGTACATAAATACTTTTTTTGCATTATTTATAAATAAATAAAAAATTATAAACAAATTTTTAAATATATATTAAATATATTAAAAATTATAAATATATATTATTATATAATTAAAAAATTAATTTATATATATATATATTTATTAATGTATATTTCTAAAATTATAAATTAATAAATATTATATATATAATTAAATAAATATATTTTTAAAAATATATTTAAAATTATATAAATATTATTATATATATATATTTATTTGCATATAGTAAATATATTTTTTCAAAATCATGTATAAAATTTCAAATTATAATATTTTTTTATTTGGAATGATTGATTATTGGAAAATTATATTTTTAATATGGGTTATTTTTTTCAAATTTTCAGAACATTTCTTTTTTTTCCTTGTAAAAATTTTCCCAAAACAAGATGGAGAGAAATTACTTTCACTTCGTTTCTTTTACGAAATCTCCCATAGAAACAAAATCAATAAAAATTACAATTACAATCATTTATTGTTTGAGTGTTATTTAAATTTTAAATTTTTTTAAATATATTTGACTTAGTTTAAATTTTATCAGAAAAATTTCCATGAAATTGTATTAATATATTAAATTCAAGGTAAGTGATATATTATGATTTGTTTCACCCCTTTGAATATATTTTCTTGTTTCTAATTTTATCAAATAGTTCCATCAGTCTGTGAACAAGCCGTCTTATTTTCATTGATCTGCCTCATTGATTCTCTACCTAATATCTCTTGGATCATGATATTATTGGCCCACCATATTTCTATCATTCACATTCATTTTTACTCATTCACCATTATTTCCCACACTAATTTTAGGGAACTCCAAATTGTATACAGTATAAACCCTTACCAATTATTGTGTATAGTGGTGATAATAAATGATAAGTAGGTATAGTTTTTCTGGGGTACAGCTAGTAATCGGATCTAAGTTCTAAGTGTCCCTCTAGATCCCATAGGTTAAAATAAAACAAATTTTCCCATTTTCATTCAATTTATCCTTCCTAATTCAATTTATTAAAACCAAAATATCTTTTTAAAACATGTCATTACCTTATGTATTTTATTTTTAGTGACCATTAGAGTATAATCCTTCAATATTGTTTTCTTTTTCAGAAACAAAAATATCAAAATTATATTGTGCCAATTGTTGAGAGAAAATTTTAAATCTGAACAATTGTAATTTTTGTATAAAAATAGTTATCAATCATTGTAATAGATATCTAGTTTTAAAGATTTATAATGATGGCCATATTTATATCAACTATATGTTGGGTGGTGATAGGGGAGTAGTCTCTCTTGGGACCAGAATTAGTAAAAGAGAATGTATATTGGATCCATATAATATAGAAAAGATTAAAAATAACTCATTTTAATAAAATCATAACCATTAATAAACCAATTTATTTCCTTATGATTTTAACTATTAATAATCATACCTTACACTAATATTTTCATCATAAGATAAACATTTTCTAAGAAATAGAATTTAAAAATTATTTATTTTTTAAAATATTATTATTAACAAATAAAATAGGTTGGAAATGAATCAAAAATTGATGGATTCAAATTGTATGAAAAAAATATGAAGATGGAGTAAAATCCCATCTTGTATGAAAAATATTATACATATTACCATTCTCAAATCCTTTTCCATGTTTATGTTTTATATACTCAAGTTTAATTAGTCTGAAGAAGTTTGAACAACACTTGAACTATCATGAAATAGATCAAAGGTATAAATTTTGAACTAAGCATGAGGAAAAACTGATATAGCTAGTGACTAAGATAAAACTGCATTTTATAGATCACCTGATATAATTACAAGTCTGTACAATAATGAAGACTATATTGAGTATGTGATTACTTTGGTGAGTGATGATGAATATCATATTGAGGAAATTAAAATGACAGTTGAATATGAACTTCATGATTATCTAATATTGTTTGAGAAGTTAAAGAGTTTTGAAAATATACTATCATAAACTAGTTTTACTAAATATTCAGAATTTCCAGCCATATAGAAGCTATAAAATTTAAAATCTAGAAATGTATGGAGTGACACCAGTTCTACTGAACAACTTTCTTTATATAAACATATGATCCTAAAAGATATGGAAATTCCTTTCTGAACATATGACTCTAAACGAAAGTTATATTTATTGTGTATGATCTCTAAAAAAATAATTTCTTATCCAAATGAATGTTTACTATTTCACAAGGACCACAAATCACATTAAAAATATTGAAAGTGTAGTGATTATCAATACAATAAAAAGAGATGAATCGGTCCTACAAAAGGTGTATGTTCTTTACAATCATTAAAATGATTCAGTCATATATAGAAGTGAAAATATTTCAAGAAAACTAATGTGGAATGAATATACAAGAAATAAATATTAGAAACATAGTTCCATGAAAGACTCTCCTCCATGGAATATAATTAAACATGATTTTCCTAAATTAGGAAACAAGTTGAAAAACATTCGTCTTGTGCTATCTACAGAAGGAGAGAACCCTTTTGTTTATCAAAGAAGTACTCAAAAAATTGTATCAGTTATGTTGGTCAATTATAAATAACCAACATTGATAGGCATGAAATTAAAATAAATTATTTTTTCTCTTCCTATATCATGAAAACAATTGAGTAATAATATTTATTTTTAGTTGGATCCATTGATTTAATATTTGAAGTTATTTTTGGTTTCATGTGTTACATTGTATGATGCCTAGAAAATTATATTTAATGTTTAGATCCATGTGATATCAGATGATAAAAGACTTTACTACTTATGGAATTTTTTTTGGATTTTTAATTAATGGAACTAAAGGGTGTCCCATTTATGAACAAGGTACACAGTCAATTAGGTTGAAACAATCATTGAAGACTGGATTTCTAGGAAATTATAGATTTCTATCCCAAATACAAAACTATTTATCCTGGATGGCATCATTTTCTGGTAGTTTAGAAGAATTTGAATAATTGTATCTACTAATAGGTGATCAACTATTTGAGAATGTGAACTATATGGACACTATATTTGGAAGAACTTTTTTAAAAAATCATACAAAAACCAGTTTTAAAAAGAGGTAATTTTTTTTTGAATTACCAGATGAGAATTGTTTCTATGTTAGAAATTTTATAAATGTTATGCATATTGAAAAACCTATATGTGATAGTTTTAATTTCACATTAATCAATGCACCGGACAATTTAAATGATGTAATTAAGTATAGTTATGATGTGATTGACATGTTTATATGGGAATATTTTGTGCTAGTAAAGAGTGAAAATGGTCATTTCCTCCTCCACGTGCTTACACTCATTCCAAGAATAAGATATGTTAGATTTTAAACTTCTTAAATGATATAATGGTTTCAAAGGGGTATTCATAAAATATCAATAATATCATATCAATGCCTTATTTAATCTTAAATTGTATAAAATCACAAGATTATCATGTTTTGATGAATGATCTCATTCATGTATCTTTATGTTGCATTTTTTACTTGAATTTATTTCATATATTAATCATGATCTACTTATTTTTCAAAGTTATCTACATCAAAGTTATAGACCCAACAAATTTTCCAACTATAAAAAAGTAAATTTCAATCATATTATGTGAAATAGAGATTTTCTTACAACTGACATTCATTGATATGATTGTTCACTTAACAGTTCACCTGGTAATAGAGATTAAATTTTGTGGCCCTATAAATTATAGATGAATGTACCCCATTTAACATTATATGATTATTTTGTAATGGTATGTAAGAAATCTAATTCATCCAAAATTTTATATTGTGGAAAGATATGTTGTTGAGGAATCCATTGAATTATATACCGACTGCCACTTCTAGGTGGAAGAATTGGTCTACCATTATCTTGTCACAATGAATGGCTTGTGGGTGGATGAATTTATAGTATATTTTGTCATAATTACTACTACAGATTGAGATTAGGCACATATTTATGTTTTTATAACAATTAATATGCTTCTCCATATTCTAAAACCCACAAACTACTTCTCAGGCATTTGAATCCATGAATGTCAGAATGATGGATATAAAATACATATAATCAAAAGTTTATAGTATGGTTTCAAGAACATATTTTTTAGGGTTCAACAAAATATATGGATTCAATTTTATAAAACAATAATATAATGTGAGAGGACCAAGTGTGCTTGTATTATCTTATAATAGTTATACATTATATAAAAATGAGCATTATGAATATAGTACCATAAAAATAGTGGATTTAAACTTTGGTCTGATGTGATGCATGTATTTGGTACCAAGGATGGAAATCTAATTTATTCAAATATTTCATACTTTAGAATCATTAAACAAATATGGGAGTAGTATTATACAACATTCCAAATTTTAATTTTTCAATACAAGTAGGTTGATAATATGAGTGATATTAAAATAGATAAATTGGAATTTTTATAGTGGATTTTGATAAGGAATGGTAAAAGATGAACCATTATATAATAAGATCACATGTATTATAAGTATATTATGTTCTAGATCCCACAAACTGAAATCGGTCAATTTTTCTATTATCGACCAAAACCACTGAAGGTTCAGATTTCAATTCAAATATGATGACCCTTACGTTAGTTCATAACATTCATTTTATAGTGGTCCCAATGTAGATGAGATCATTTATTTTAGAGGAGTCCATAATGAAGGTATTTGGATACTTGATTGAGGGGTAAAATCCATTCAATATTTAAAAAATATATTTCAATAATATGGTTATATTTTTTAAAATATACATTACATTATGTAATATTATTATATATTAACTATTGCATTTATGTAATCTAAATTAAATTATCAACCACTCCTGTAGATAATGACTTCAAAAAATTTCGATGCTCTTAATCCCGACGAACAAAATTTTTCTAAACATGTTGGTGCTCCCAATGCAAAGGAACAATAACCTTCTACACATGTCAGTCCTTCCAATCCAGATAAACAACTTATTGATGAAATTGATTATAAGGAAATGGTAGATGGTGAATAACTAGGGTCCCAATAAATTTGAATCATCATAATGGGATGGGGTTAGAAACAAATATTAACTCTAGAAATAAAGGAATCAAATTCAAGGTTGAATAAAATGAACACGGCCAGCATGTTAACCCCAATAAGTCCATGTTCATAATTATATTGGGATCACTTCTCTGATGTGCATACTGATTGATGTAGATCCATGGAACATTGTTCTTCCACCTCTTAAGACACTAATTTGGGGAGATATTAGAGATATATTATGATATAATTTATTTATTTCAAAAAAAAACCAAAATAAACAAACATTATCTTACACTTCGATATCCTATGTAAATTGAATTTACAGTAGATGAATATTGAATGAAATCTATAGTAATTACTATTGGAAATTATCATAGTGGATTTCACACAATTCTTATGAAGTATCATCTCAATGATTCTAAATATAAAATAAACCCACATTAACCATTGATGTATTCACACCTAATAAACCAAAAAGTGTGGGATGAGTTTATTGGTTTTTTTGAGGATATATCTTTTCAGGTACATTATTAATTGTAATACATTTCTTCATAATATATGTATTAACCACTTTTATTAATAATTTTTAATACATTTCTTAGAAATACATGTACTAATATATTTGATTAAGAATTGTTAATTTATGAAAGGATAACTGTGTCCTGAAAATAAACAATGGGAAGAAAAAAATTACACAAACCATAAATCGGGGATGGGATATGCTTCACATGAATAAAAAATGTTGCATATTTTCAATTTTCCATAATAATTATATGTGACATAAAACATCAATATAATTATGGTCTTTTATTTATATGATCATTTATGAATCGATATCAAAATCCACATCCATATCACATCATGTTCTATTAATGGATCCACATGTAAATAAATATGTGATACAAATAGATGAAAACACACACAAAAATTGGAATCATGTGTAAGAATTTCATAATAAATATTTTTTTAGTTAAATCAGTATTACATAATAATGATTACTTATTTAACTATATTTTTTATCCTTCTTAGAAATAAGAATCTTCAATAGTTTTAATCGATGAATAACTACTATCAGTGGCCTTGATGTGGCCAAAACATTATAGTTTTTTCTAAGTTGTGGGTTTGGGGTGTCACCCTAAAAATATTTTGAGATAATAAATGAATAAGGGGATAAAGATAAGTAAATGGAAGAGTTAAAGGAATGATTAAATGCTAAGAACAAAAACTTAACTAGCATTCAGATTTGTTGTAAACTTTTATGGGAAGGAATCAAAGAGGAGAAGCAACCTAAGAACAAATACTACATGAATATCCCCCACCACCCACCATCATTGATGTGATCCATTCACCTCAAAGATGTGTCTTAGAATATGATATCAATATTTTCATAATTTTTTTCATGAAAAGTGATTTAGGAATACACTAATACCTTTCTTTTACTGATATTATATCGGGTGAAAATTATTAAGGTTTATATCTATCAACACCCACTCATTACCTTGTTCTGAGGTGTACCATGTACAATTTTCAAAGAGATATTCTACACAAAAAACAACTTCCAAAAAGTTATGTGAGTGTGGGGATTAATGTATCTCAAAACTAAACACCAAACTATATTTTCCAATTGATGATGTGAATATTTATACAGTCAATAAAGCTATTAAAACAATCATATAATGGTTGTTATATCTTGTAAAAACATGTTGATAAGGTGGTATTCATTTAGAGTTTATTTTTCCGAAAAATCCATTAATAATTAATGAAAAATGGTATGTATTGATGGATATTATTACAAAAAGAAAAAGGGAATGGGGTGAAATGGAGATCGAATTAGAATCATCTAAAGGATCAACAAACATATCAAAATGATATTCACAATGAAACTTTACCATGCCTATTCAACTTCTACATTTACAAACAATAAATTTTCATGTAATTACAATGTTAGCAAGCAGTGATATGACCACAATTGATTTTTAAGAATAGATGTACATAGATTCCATTATAGACTTTATTGGTCTTGAGAATGTGAATTAAATCCTAACACATAAATCTAAAGAAGACCCAATTGTAATTGTTTATATGAGGTGTGTTTTCATAATTGTTTTGTCCAATACCTGATCTACTGTGTTAATTATGACTGGATACTATTAATAATTTTTTCATAAGTATATATTAATATTATTTGAATGGAAAACCCTATGAATATAATATCTAACTCATTATTACTCATGTAAGTTATATAAAACTATTCTCATTAGAAACAAATAAATATGAAGGAATGGAAGAAAAACAAGATGCAGTGTTTGAAATAAATATACAGATGATATAATCTTCTTAATACCCACAACATACTGGAAAAACTCTACAATTTAATTATATCAAATATATTTCATTCATTTAGTTAATTATTCATTTTTTATTAGGCAGTATTTTTTACTCATAATAGTAAATTTGGATACTCCAATGGTTTATTTTCTATATTCAATACATGGATACCCAATAAACTGACCACATGTGATGACGTTTGTAAATTTTTAATACACAACATGAAACCTTTTATAAAAAAATTAATATTTTATATTTTATATTATGATTTAATGTAAATTATATTATGGTAGGGTGGTGATTAAATATCATAAAAATCATGTCATGAGGTTATTCCATGACCACATGGAGCTTATCAACTTATACAATTGGATAAGTATAATTTTATATATAATAATACTTCACTATCAAAACATATATCAAAAAAATCACTAATATTTATCATGGTTTAAATAGTGACTAAAACAAAAAAATGATAATGATTTTGGTTTTGGATTTTTATTTTATAAAATTTATGAAATATATCATATACAATCAACAAACTAGCATCCCCGAAGAGGTATTATCGGAAAAAAATTACAATTTATGTTAAAATATTTATTAACGCTTTTTTATATTTGTTTTTCCTATATTACAAAGACATTAAATAGTCTTAATAAACAAAAGAATAAATAGTTTTTTTATAAATTAATGTGTACTATACCTGGTGTCAAAATGTATATAGACATCATGAACATCTGACTTCCTGCTACTTATTTAGTTTATTTTATAATCATTTTATCTACTTTTTTGTTTAATTTTTTTATAACTTTTATTTTATACCTTAAAAAATGAAAAAAAATTATTTTTAAAATGTAGGAATCGAAACTACTGAATTTGATACTTGGTGGGTCTGTTATGACTCGAAGTGTGTGTTATCAATTTATCTCTTTCATTTTTTTTTGAAAAGAATTTCACATAATAAGAACCAATAAAATGATCCGTAAGACAATTGTGACAAGTATCAATCAGTCTCACCTCAATGTAATACATGTGTTGTCTAGTATGACTCAAATTATCCATTATTCATTTAAAATTAACACTTTAGTTTAAAAAAAAATTCACTCATTGAAAACCAAAAAACACTCTCAAATTACCTTGATAATTTTTTAAACATATTTATAACTTACTTGTGGCATGTATTAATTCATATCATGTCAAACTGATACATGATGCAAGAAGTATGAGTCAAAGTACTTATTTTCATTTTTAATTTTAATTTTATTAAAAAACACGGTTCAGGTACTTAATAATAAGAAAATGAATTTTCATTGTGTTGATAGTTTAGTAAGGTGATTCTTAAGTCATTTTTTCCATCTATTAATCAACCTCACTTCAATATGATGCATGGTGTGACTGGTAGGACTTCAAGTGTGTGTTTTTTTGTTTAAAATGACCGTTTAGTAAAAACCACATGTGACATACTAAAAACCAATAAAATTCATTAGGATTATTTTTATACTTTTAAAATTGATTCATATTTAATTTTTTATATGTAATAGTCATTTGAACCTAAATATCAAGCATGGCGTGGCCAGTAGGACTCCATGGGAGTCTTTTGATATAAAATTTATATTTTAGTAAAAAAGTCAATTGACATACTCAAAATCAGTAAAACGTATTTGTATTACTTGATAATTTTAGAAAATGATACATATGGAAATTTTTATGTGTAGAAATTATCCACACCTAAATCCAATGCAAGGTCTTGCTGATATGACTCAAAGTGTCTATTATCAGTTTACAATGGATGTTTTAGTTCAAAATGTAGTCCACTCACTGAAAACTAAGTAAACACACTCTAATTGTCTTGATAATTTTTCTAAATGATTAATAAGACCTCTTTCATAAATGGGAATCAGTATCATGTCAAACTATCACACCATTTGGCCTATATAACTTGAATTATGTGTTTTCAATTTAATGCAACATTTTAGAAAAAAATTGACATAATCAAAACTAGGAAAACTCATTCTGATTGTTTTGATCCTTTAGGAAAATAATCCATATGTCATTTTTTATGTGTAGGAAAATTCTAAAAATCAATCTGACACACAGTGTGACTGGTATAACTCCAAGTGTGTGTTTTGAGATTAAAATGTCAGTTTAGTAAAAACCATAAGTGACTTACTCAATTCTATGAAAGCACAATCATATTATTTTGATACTTTATAATAATAGTATATGAGTCATTTTTTACATGTATGAATTAGTCTCACCTAAATATGGTTTACATTGTTTCTTTTATGATTTGAATTTATGAATTTTTATTTAAAATTTTCTTTTTAGTATAAAATACATGTGACATACTAAAAACTAATAAAATGAATTATATTATTTCATTACATTAGGAAAATGATCCATAAGTCATTTTTGACATATAGGAATCTACATCACCTTAATATAATATATAGTGTGCCCAGAATGTCTCAAAGTCTCTGTTATTAGTTTAAAATTTACAGTTTAGTTGAAAATGTGTGTTACTCACTAAAACTAAGAAAACGTGCTCAAATAGACTTGATAATTTAAGAAAAAAAACCAAAAGTCATTTTTTATGTGTAAGAATTATTCTAACTTAATATATAAATAATATTTGACCAATATGACTCAATGTGATGGTTTTTAGTTTAAAAATGGCATTTTATTAAAAAAACAAGTGACACACTATAAACAAATAAAATATATTTGAATTGGTTTCATACTTTAGGGAAAAAACATAAGTCATTTTTAATGTACAGGAATCATCTGCACCTCAATATGATTCATTTTGTTCCCATTATCACTTCAACTGTGACTTTTTATTTAAAATTGACATTTTAGAAAAAAAAATTGACGTGATAAAAATTTTGAAAACGTGTTAGTATTGTTTCAATGATTTAGAATAACAATCCATAATCCATTTTTAATGTGAAGTAATTAGCTTCAACCCATTTTGATATGTTGTGTTTCTAGTTTGAAAAAAAGTGTCTGTTATCTATTTAAAATTGACATTTCATTTCAAAACATGTCATGACCTCAACTCTAGTAGACTAGAGCGGTTGTCTTATTTATTGATTTAGTACAGATACAAAGCATCGAATCATAATGGATCAATTATTTTATCAAATATTTAGAACCATATACATACATGATACCCATGATACATAAGTATTATAAATATAAAATAATTATAACATTGAATCCACATTCAAAGAATTCTTCTTCATAACATGGGGAGATGAAACAAAATAAGGGTGAACTCAAATTCTCCGTACGAGTTAAGTAAATAAGAAGCTATCATGAATAAATAAGCATAATAAACTTGGAATGGTAAATAACTGAACACATGTGTCATTTAAATAACTTTTCTATCCTGATATGACAAGTCATAGTCAATATGGAAAGGTAAATAACTTAAAACAAATTCCATTAACTAAATAACTAATAATAAAATGTATATATAGATAATTTCATAAATAAAATCTCATGTATAATAACAATGACTGAATTATTAAGAATATAAATTATTATTTATTGGATTTCAAGTATCAGGAACATAAAATATCCACCTGGAAGACCTTTTACTAGATAATTTAAAACTATAGGTTGAAACTCGATTAATTTTGCCAATTTTTTTTATCATGTGACCTAATGATGAATCGAGGGGATATATATAAATATAAACCACCAATATCTACATTTCCAAGTCAGTAATAAATTATCTAATAATCTATTTAATGCATGAATCAATGTTCCTTATCATTAAATATCCATATTTATTAAAGGATATTGTTTTGTCAATATTTCCTGAGTTAATCAGATAACATTAAAAGTAAGAACCAAATATAAAAATAGATTAAAATTTAGTATATAATAATATAAATCATGTAAGAATGTGGATATTTAAGAGAAATGTAATTTATAATGAAAATTTATTACTATAAAGTGATTGTTTCATGATAAAGTTAACAATCATAAAATAAAGTGAGATTTTACTATAACTTTCACCTCTTGAAAATTTTCATGTCAACTCATCTGGTATGAGATTATTCAAAGTGAAACTTAATATACCATTAATTATTAATTATTAATGATATTAAATGTCATATTTGTTCTATATAGACCCCCTAAAAATTAAGTGCATAACATTTAAATATTCCTCAATTAAGAGAAATTGAAATAAACTTTCTTACCACACACTTCCCTTTGCTTGAACCTGATTTAAACATCTTTATAATGGTTTTAAACATGTCATTAACTTACACTAGATTCATATTAATATTTAAAATATCATATATGATCCTTTTATAACATCTTATCACCCATTCTATAATAATCTTTCATTATTTTTATAGTTTCGGTTCTTAATTCCTTTTTTTTCATTCATTATTTGTCATGAAAGTTTGGATTATTATTAATTTTATATAATTTTATCACATATATAATAATAATCAGGAAATTATTATCATATTTTAAGACAATTATTTTTTTAAAACCAATCATGAAATATATTTAGGATAAATGATGTATGTTACAACGATAGTGATAGTAAGCTATACGTACGCATAAGTAATGTTTCCATTTTTCAATGATCATTATGAAAAGAAGTTAAGTAATATTTTGAATTTTAATAATTATCATAGTATCATATTTTTTATTTAAATATAATTGTCCATATCATACCTGTAGTGTGGTGATGAAAATAAAGTCAGATTGCTTTGTGAAGGCAGTGGTCCACATGTACACGAATGATGTTATCCTCTTTCAGTGAGTGAAAATGTAAGAAATAAAATGTTATATTATATTTTAATAATTATAAATATGTCATAAATATCATAATTATTTCATTTATATCACATATAATAATTATATTTATCCTTATCAACTTTCATATAAAGTTTTAGTGAAATATGAATCACATCGCATCTCGAGGTGGTAGTCTGCCATACAAATGAGTGAAGTTATCATATCACCTACAGAATAGAAATTAAAATAAGCTATATAGGATATAATTACTCAAATTATATAATTATTTCATAAATATAATATATATATATATATATATATATACTTTATATCCATCGTCATTTCCAACCGTTAGATGTGGTAATGGAAAAATGAATGACCTCAGTTCATGGGGTGGTAGTAGGTCATACACACAAATAGTGACTTTGGAACCCAATTGATGAAAGTAACTATGATTTTATATTAGGAACTTAAAACTAAAAAATATAAATATATTTAAGATAATGAGTTTATTATATATTCATGTTTTAATAATAATTAGAGGAGGTGGAAGAAAAAAATAAAATAAAAAATGCTTGTTAAAGAACCTTACATCTTACACTGGTAACCTCTTTAGGATTTCACAAAAACCTCCCTGATTTGTATTTATGCATAAAATAAGGCATATAATATGATTATATAGAATTTAGTAAGTGATTTTGGTAGGTATTTTACAAACCAACATGGATTGAAGGTGTGAAAAAGAGAGGATATAGGGTAACCTTTAATAAGTGAGGTGAGTGGGAAAATGTAATTTTAAAAAGAAAAAAATTATCCATGTTTTTAACATCTAATAAGTATAAAAAATGGTCTATTATCCTGAATTATAAATTAATGGGTTTAAATATTTCCTTAATATATATTTTAGAAGAGTTTTGTGGTCACCTTGTGTTTTTATTTTATCTCCCTAGAAAAACTGTTTTCAACCTAACTACAGTAATTAGTTTTTACATGTTTCACCATTAATTTTGGTAAAACATTAATCTCACCATTTTAGATAAAATAAATTATAATTATTCAAAATTTGGAATCCATTTTTCCAAATTTCATTTTAATAAAAATATAATCATGGGGACACGAGGAGAAAGTGGGATTTTAAAGATAAATTGTTCAAAGGTTTACAAGTTTTCAAATAAAAAACAATATTGAAATGATCCCAATGATCTAAATTGAATTAATAGATATATAATTGAACTAATTTTAATTTAAAACTAATAAAAAATTTCATCTTACATTATATATAATTTAAATGAAAAGATTGTTTTTAATTAAAGTGCAGAATTTTTCATTTTTCATTAAAAATGAAGAATTTTAGAAAAAAACTAACCCTATTATAATATCTATCTTATTATTTAAAAAATGAGGTTAATTTTATCAAATAAATTTGGTATGTATTTTAAAATTTTATTTTATTTTATGTGAATGAGGCATAGCTAAACCATGTTTTAGAAAGAGTAGAGTTATTTTCAAAAAAAACATTTCTTTTTCTAGTAAATGATTATTATTTTTATTTATAATTAATAGATAAAAAATGAACATATTTAAATTATATTTGTTTCAAAAAAAAATTATTTTTATTTATACATTCTAATTTAATGGCTGGGTTATACTGCTCAATTTTAAATTATATTTTAATATTTTATCATGTTTTTTAATCCTTGTGTTGCATGACTCACAACTGATCAATGAAATTAAATTTATTATAAGATAAATTTATAATAACGTACTGGGGTTTAACTTCCTACCCTATTAGAAAATTTCATACTTGAAATTTTGAGGTTGTTACCATCTAAACAAATGGGGGTAGTTCTTCTTCATAACAACCTCTAATTCCCATGTTGCTTTCTCTATTTTTTGATTTCCCCAAAGTAACACTACCAGTTGAGTTATCCATTTCCACAAGAATTGGTCTCTAGTATTAATAATATGGATGGTTTCTTCATTGTACGATTGATCAGGTTCCAATTCCATTTCATCATAGGTGACAGCTCGTATTGGATCCACCAATTACTTCCATAAAATGATATATAAAACACATAATGTACTTTTTGAGAGAATTGGAAACATTTACAAATGATAAGAAACAAATATAAATATTTTATGAATTTCAAAGGTTATGATATACCTGGGGCTCAGTTTCCCTTTCCTAATATTCATTATAACACCCTTATAATGAGATAATTTCAATAAAACATGATCACCTACTTAGACTTCCAAATAATTCTTCCAATTATCAGCATAAGAATTTTTCTTAATTTGAGTTATCTTAATGATAGCCTGAATAGCATTTACCTTTTTTTCTTCATCAATTCTTGGGCCAATGTGTTTACTTTCACCAACGTTATCCAAAAAATTAGGAGTGTGAAATCTATTTCCATATAATGCTTTATACTGCGTATTTTGAGTACGTGAATGAAAACTATTGTGATAGGAAAACTCTTCCAAATGTATTTACTGATCCCACATACCTTGAAATTCAAGTGATCACAACCTTAATATATCTTCAATTTTTTAATCATCCTTTCAGATTTTCTATCATTTTGTAGATGTTTGGATGTGCCCAAATAACTCTCAATATCAAGATCCTTCTAAATAATTTTCAAGAGTTTCAATGTGAAATGGTGATCTCAATCATAAATAAATAAAATAGTTTTTTCATAAAGACTTAAAACTTCATTAATATAGAGCCTTGTGTGGAACTAAAAAGTTAAATCTTAACTTATTATAATGGAATGTGTATATTTTGTTAGGTAGTCAATAATAACCAAAGTTGCATCATTATTTCTAGTATTCTTTGGTAGTACAGTAACAGAGTTAATAGTAATGTCATCACATTTCCACATAGGTTTATGAAGAGGTTTCATGAAGCCTCTATGATGTTGTCTTACAGCTTTTAATTGTTTACAAACTAATCATCTGGACACATAATCCACAATTTTCTAATTCTTTTTATCCCACAAAAAATGTCCCCTCAAATCCCTAAACATCTTTTGGATACCAAGGTGTATAGTGAATTTTGAGCTATGAGAACTATAAAATAATTCCATTTTTAGATTAGTTATAGATGAAACTCATTATCTATTTCTAAATTTTGTAACACCATATTCATATTTGAATAATTCTAATTTCCCATAATTTAATGCTTTAATTTTCTTCTAGAATATTGTATCATCAAATTGTGAACTTTTTATCTTTTCTAATAAATATAGTTTCAAACTTTTAAAAATATGTGAAGTCTACCCTTATTTAATAATTCCAATATCCATAATTATTATATCAGTGTACATAGGATCTCTTATAATCCTCTTTTGGGTCAAAACGCAATGATCTTTCTAAATTAATCCATTCACTACCATATTTTCTTTCCCTTGGTAACAATATATTGAGAAATCATAATCCTTGAGTAGATCAAGCCATCACATTTGTCTCATATTGATCTCTCTCTATGAAAAGAAATATTTTAGGATTTTATAATACATGTATATTTCACATCATTCACCATAGAGATTATGTATCTATGTATTTAAAGCATAGATAATATCTTCTAACTCAAGATCATGGGTTGGGTAATACTATTCGTGATTGTTCAATTTACATGATGTATATAAAATAACTTTATCATTTTAAATTATGAAACAACTGAGTCCCTTATTTAATGTGTCATTATATACAATATTTCATTATTTTTAGATGGAAGAGGCAAAATAAGAGCACCGAATAATCTCCTCTTTAGTTCATCAAAAATTTGTCTCATTCCTTTGTCTAAAAAACATAACACCTTTATGTTTATTAATGTTTAACGGTTTTGAAAATTATCAAAATTTCTAAATGAATATTCTATAGTAACCTTCCAAACCAATGAAACTACATATCTCGTTATCATCATTGGTGTAGGCCATTCTCTGAATGCCTTTGCCTTCATAGGATCAACTGAGATTCCATACATAGAGACAATATGGTGAAGAAAAGAATCATTTTAAATAAATAAATAAATCTTACTAAATTTCCCATATAACACTTACCTTCTATGAGTCTTAAGAGAGATCCTCAAGTGATTATCATATTTTTTGTATCTTTTAGAATACAAAAAAATATCATCAATCAATACTCCAATAAATAAATCAGGTTATTCCAGTAATAATATGTTCATTTGATCCATAAAAATAGAGGGTTCATTAGTCAATCTGAATGGAATTACTATAAATTCATAATATTCACACATCTGTTGATAAGATATCTCTAGAATGTATTCCTTATTTACACGCAATTAATGATACCCTGAATGATGGATAATCATCGAAAAATAATAGGCTCTATAATTTTTATTGAATAATTCATCAATGGGATGTAGAGGATACTTTTTCACTATTTAAATGGAATTGATTTTTCTAAAATCAATGAAAATAATTAGGGATCCATCTTTCTTTAAAACGAAGACAGTAGGGGCTCCCCATGAAAAAACACTTGGTCTGAATAAATACCATACCACCCAAATCCTCTAGTTGTTTTTTCACCTTCAATTATTCTATACTGTCCATTTTATAGGGGTTATTTGATATTATTCTTTAAACATTTATTAAATCAACAGAAAACTATACTTCACACTATGGTGTGTATCTTAGTAATTCCTTATGAAATACATCTATGTATTCCTATACAATTGGTTCACACTTGATTTTAATATTACCTTATCCATACCTAGATTTTTTATTATTCCATAAGAATTTCATTTAGTAGAGAAACTAGAGGTGGATATAGATATGATCAGATGACAAAGTCTCTTCTTTAAAGATCAGGAGTTCTATATCTTCCCTAAAAATCAAAATTTCTTTCTTTTTCAAATATATTTTATCATAATGTTTTTAAATTAATCCATACCAAGGATTATATCAAATTAAACCATAGTTATTCATCCAAAAAATCATGTTTTTGTGTCATAATGGGTACTACCAAACATATCATTGTGGCTTTGAGACTTCCCTAGGAGTTTTTACATCTAACTCTTTTTTTAAATTAAATCGGAAATATCTAATTTTCTTAGAAAAGTATGAATATATAAAATAGTATGAGTAACTATAATGAAATAAATAATTATATAAATTTTAATATATGATTAAAATACCTTCCATCATATCATTCGGTAATTCCACCTCACCTATAGTGATTATATATTATTGGCCTTCTCGAATTTTCCTCTTCTATGGTAGATTCCCTGAACATTTGGGGCATTCAATTTCATAGTTCACATATGCATACAAATGAATCATTAGTCATTATTTATTTCATTATTCCAATTAAATTCAATAGAATTGTGACCCTTATCTTTACATTTATAATAAACTTGTATTCCCTTCAGGACTTTTGCAGGATGATTCTTTCCCTAATTTTCATAAGGTTGAAAATTATTTGTTATCTTATTATTCGATGCATTACCATCTTCATGGTTTTTAGATAACATATTAATCTCTTGATATCCCTTGAATATGTAAGATCAAGATAATTTCTTCTTTGTTTTGATGGAACATAAAAATATATCATCATATGATGAACAAGTTTGAGAGACCAACACCCTTTAGAGGCTTGGCTTAAGCCCTTCAAAGAAATGTTAAATATTAAACTTCGTGTTACATATGTAATTTATAGAATACCTAGATAACATTTTAATGTTATCCCCATACTCAATAACAATTTTTTCATCATTTTTCGTTAATTTTAGGAGCATTCTCTTCATTTCAGTTTTTTGTTCATGAGGTAAATATTTTTCAAAGAATATCTCCATAAAATATATCCATTCTATGAATTATATTTCCTCTTACTCCTTAATATTATGGATCAACGACCACTATTGATTATAATCTTCTTTGATACAATACACTGTAATTGTAACCTTTTCCTTTTAACCACACTATACTGCTATAAATAACATCTCCTGACACTTAATCTATCACTCTTATACTATTGAATTATTATTCCGACCAAATGATGGGTATTTAGTCACAAAAAAGTGATCCAATATAGGATAATCACACTGTGGAATATGTTTCTCCATCTTTAATTTTTTTTTTCATATCCTGATTAATCCTCTATAATATAGTCATAATTTTGTTGGTTACAGTTCCAGTTGTATTAGCTTCCTTATCAAGGAAATATCTATACTATCCATGAGTATTGATACCCTTCTTGCTTCCATGCAGTATTTATAAAAAATGGAATATATAGAATAATTTCATAAAATAATTAATTTTAAATCATAATGTATAATTCTAAAAATGATGTCCCACTTAACATAAATTTAAATTTTATGGATTGTTAATATCAAAATTATAAGCATGGTTTCATTAGGTATATCTTTATTTTCAATCCTTACATAATAGTTTGTCAATAAAATTGGAATTATCTTAAAAATATCCCCAAGGAGTGTCAAACTTGGTGTTTATTAAGTCTAGTTTTTGTGTACCAAGTTACGATTAGGTCAAACCAATGTGACTTTTTAAAGGTTATTACCCCTAGTTAGCTCTATGCTAGAACCATGTCTACTTGTAGTATCAATAAAGGGATGTATTTCTGGGAAACATCACATATTATCTTACATAAAAACCTTATAATGTTCTTTTATAATTATCCTCAATGTCTATCCTATGATTACGTTACCTTAGCTATACATTCCAAAATATATTTCCCAAGTTTTCTATTAAAATTCATATGATACCAGTTGTAATGACCTCAACTCCAATACCTCACTTTTGGTGTATAATTTATTACATTGTCATAGATATGAATGGTAAAATCCTAAAGGACCAATTAGATTATTAGTTTTGGAGAACTAGATACGTACTTGATATCCATTTTATATTGGGATTAGAAACAGAAACATAATAACCCAAAAAATCAAATAAATTGCATCCTTAAAATCTCATTCTAATAATTCTTCATCATACCCTAGGGAAATGAAAAAATATAAATGGGAGATCAAATGCTTAATTGGGGTTTAGTATAATATAATCTATCTTGAATTAGTAATAATAATCAACATGGAATGTTAAATAACTAAACACACATTCCATTTAAATAACATTAATATTTTTATAATATAAGTAATAATAAATATAGAAATCTAAAAAACTATAAACACGTTACCTTTTAACTAATAACTTTGAATAAAATGAATCTAAATATAACATAATAGTAATCATATCATTAATAATAATAATATGAAAATTATAGATAAATAAAATGTATACTTGGTAGACATAATTTCTTAGGAATATGATACCTCAATCGTTAACACCATTCATAATAAGGTTTAAAACTACAGGTGGAAACCAATTCAATTTGGCCAACTGTTTTGTCTCATGAGACCTATCGATGCATCAAGGGGATATCTATAACCAATCCCAACCCATATCTATATTTTAAAGTAATTCCTCATATATTTAATAACAAATTTAATTCATGAATAAATGTTCCCTATCATAAATTATCTGTATTGAGTAATGGATGTGGATTTATGAATATTTCACCTGTTAGTCAAATAAATTTTAAAATAAACACCATATATAAATATTCAATTTGGTTTATAAAATAATCCTAAATACCATGAAAGGATATGTATAATTTATATAAATTTAATGTTCAATGAAAATTGATTATAATAAAGCTATTATTTCAAGGTAAAGTTATCAATCCCAAAAGAAAGTGAGATTGTAAAATAACTTTTACAACATGGTAATTTTCCAGTCAAATACCCATGGATGAAATGATTCAAATTTAAACTTATGATAACATGAATCATTAATGATTCATGATATTACATTTAAAAGGGGTATTACATACACCATAAAAAATAAATTTGGTACATAATATTATAATATGCCTCAATTAAGGGAAATTGAGATGAAGTCCCTTACATCACACATGCTTTTGGTTAAATGCATTTTAACATATAGTATAGGGGTTATAAAATATTAATTAACATAAAATAGAAAAATATTAATATTTAAAATAACATATATAATACCTTTATAACATTTTATCACCTTTCCATTAATAATCATCTATTAGGTTCATTTCTTAAGTGTTAATTGACCTATTTTCTCATTCATTGTTCTTCATAAAAGTACTGGTTATTATGAATATTATATAGTTTCATAATCTCTTGAAAAATAATAATGAATTATTTATCGTATTAATATTTCCATTATACTTTGAAAACCAATCATTAAAGATGGTTATGATAAATGATGTACATTACGATCATGGAGGAGGTAGGATGTATGTACACATGACTAACATTTCTGTTTTTCTAAAATAATTATGGGAATGTGGTAAGTAATATTTACATTTATAAAATGATAAAAAAATATTATTATTTAAATAAATATACATATACATATCATCCATGTGGTTTGGTGATGAAAATAGTGTCATGTCACTTAATGAAGGTTACAGTTCACATGAAAAAAGAATGACGTTATCAACTTTCAGTGAGTGAAAATGTAAGAAATAAAATGATGTATTATCTTTTAAGAATGATGAATATGTCATTTATATCACAATTATTTCATTTATATTACATATAATAATTAACATAATTCTAATCACCTTCCATATAATGTTTTAGTGAAATAATAATCACATCACTTCATGGAGTGGTAGTCCTCTATACACACGAGCGATAATATCGTATTTCCAATGGAATGAAAAATTAAATTTTATTATATGATATAATGAAACCATAGGTATAATTATGTTATATATTTCATATATATACTTTATATCCATCCACATACCCAGCCGTGAGAGGTGTTAATGAAAAAATGAATGACATCGGTTCGCGAGGCGGTAGTCTGCCGTACACATGAATGATGATTTGGTATCACATTTTATGGATTTAATATTGGTTTTATTTCATACACAGAACAAAAAAACATAGTATACGGATTATATTAATGATATAATATCCCAATGGTTTAATAATATTTAAATCAAGTGTAGGAATAAAAAAATAAAAATGTTTGTTGAATAATGATACCTCTTCTTTGGGTAACCTCCTTAGTTTGCCCCAAAAGCATTCATATGGTAGATTTTTTTATAAAATAAGACCTATAGTATGAGTTTATAGAATTGATGAATTTATTTTTTTCATTAATTTTTTGATCTAAAAGGGTATTGAGGTGTGAATAAGAGTTCATAGCGGGTGACATTTTTTAAGTGAGGTGAGTGGCACACTTGTAATTTTTTAGAAGAAAAATGTGTACCAATATCTTTCACATTAAACAAGGATATAAAATGGATTATTATAGATAATTAGACATTTTTTGTTGAAATATGTCCATAAAAAAATTTTATACATTATTTAAGTCATTTTATGCCCTATTTTCTTAGTTTAACTCCCTAAAAATTCATTATTATCTTAACCATAGTAATAAATTCTTACTACTTTCACTATTGATTTTGGTAAAAAAATTATGTTAACCAGATTTTAAAATAATAATTACTCTTAATAAATATACAAAACCTTTTTTTTCTAATTCCACTCATTGAAATGGGAAATTTTAATTTAAAATCAATCTTGTAGACACAGTGATAAAACGGGTTTTTAAACAGAGAATAGTATAACAATATACAAGTTTTTATACCAAATTTTTATATGTAAATGAGTATAATGAACTAAATTATATTAATATATATAATTTTACAAATTTTACTTTTAACACAACTCAAAAATATAATTTAACATTACAGATAATTTAACCAAGAATTCATTTTTCTAGTAAAATTTAGTATTTTCACTACTCATTGAAAAATTAATAATTTATAAAAAATCCCAAATATTCAGCCTATGAAAATTTTAATATTATCATTTAAATAATGAGGTTAATTTTATCAAATAAATTTTATAAAAATGGTATAAATTAATGAAATTTTATGTATTTGAAGTATGACTAAGATGACTTATTGAAACAAATATAGTTTTTTCGAAAAACATTGCTTTTTAATTTTAAATTATTCATATTTTTATATATAATAAATAGATAAAAAACTAACATGTTTGAGATATATTTTTTTATAATTTAGTTAGTTCTATTAATACCCTATAATTTAATAGATATATTATAACTACCATATTTAAATAATATTTTAATAGAGTATCGTGTTTTATTTAAACCTCATGTTTCGTGCATCGCAATATATCAAAGAAAATAATTTATTTTTCTAAAAGATATATTTTATAATGTATTTGGGTTTTAGAAAAAAATATTTCACTCATTAGATACTGAGAAGATGTGCTTAGATTGTCTTTATAATTTATGAAAATAATTCCAATGTCATTTGTGATGTGAATCTTATTGTCTCGTGTCAAACTGATACATGATATCACCAGTATGACTCAAAGTGCATGTTTTCAGTTAAAATGAAAATTTAGTAAATAAATATGACATACTAAAAATGATGAAAAAAATTTATAATTTTTTATATTTTATATTAATTATTCATAAGTCAACTATCTCATTTATGAATTATTTTCACTTCAATTTGATGCATAGTGTTGGTGGTATAAATCCAAGTGTGTGTTTTCGGTTTAAAATTAAATTTCTGTAAAAAACTAAAAGTGACATAGACAAAACCAATAAAATACATTATGATATTTTTAATACATTATAATAATTACCCACTAGTCATTTTTCATATGTGATAATCACATTAACCTCAATTCAATTCACAGTGTGAAAAGTATGACACCAAGTGTGTCTTTTTATTTAAAATTAACATTTTTGTAAAAAATAATGGTGACACACTCAAAACTAAGAAAATAAATTCATATTTTTTATATAATTTAGGAAAATTATCCATAAGTCATTTTTTATGTATTGTAATTAGACGCACCTCAATATGATAGACTGTGTTCCCGGTATGTCTCATAGTGTTCGTTATTATTTCAAAATTTACATTTCAGTTCAAAATATGTTTCACTAACTGAAAACTAAGAAAAACATGTTGTGATTGTGTTGGTAATTTATAAAAATGATTCATAAGTAATTTTTGACATGTAGGAATCAATATCATTTCAAACAAATTCATGATGTGGTTTCTATGAATCAATGTGAGTGTTTTCATTTTAAAAGTATAGTTTATTAAAAGAACAAGTGAGATACTCAAAACTGAGTAAATGAATTCAGATTATTATAAAAAAAATAGGAAAAATACATAATTCATTTTTTATGTGTAGTAATCATCCTCACCTCAATCTGACACATCATATTACCTATATTAATCAAATTATATTGTTTTAGTTTAAAAATGACATTTTATTAATGTATTGATTCATATTTATGTTTAGTTTACCTCCTTATATTATTTATAACATAATAATTTTCTTCTTATAATAGTGGATTCTTTTTTCTTGAGTTGGGGTGATATTTTAGAAACCAATAGCATGGTCGAGTGTTTTTGAAAGTGAGTTGAGTACTAAAGATAATTAAATCATTAATGTTTTTGAATGTTTGTGATAAATTTAACTTGCTAATGTAATTGAAAAAAATAATGGCTAAAATGCCTATAAAAGTTTATTTTTTATTGTATTTATGATAAAAAAAATTATTAAAATTAAATTATGATTTCTCTGTATCCGTTATTTTCTTTTATTTTCCAATATTTTTTTATTCAGTGTGTTATAATTTTAACAGTACACTACTGCTATAACAACATGAACTTTTACCAATAAAATTCCCTTTATGATTTTACTTAATGACCTATTATGGTTATAAAAATCACATGTGCTTATTTGGTTTTATTATATCCTATAATATTTAAAATACCATTAATAATCAAAAATATTGATAAAATATTCATTAAAAATTGATTATATTATTAGTATAAATATAGGGTTATCATAAATCAAATAGGCATAGAAAAAAGAAGCGATAACTTCAACCAGTAGGATCATTCCCTATAAAACACATTTATTATAGAATCCAAGGGAGATATAATCAATGTTATTTCCCTTGACCAATCCCAATCTGGTATCCAATAACTAAATCATGTGTGTAACTTTTTATGGGAGAAATTCAAGATCATCGAGATCACATCCCAAAACATGTATGTCGAACCACCTCATCAAAATCTCACCACCATGAACCTTACCCTCGGGACATTTTATGGTTTAATAATGGTTTATTTATCAAGAACCTAACAATATGAATATTTATATTATATGAAATAATTAATATATTTACCTCTTATTTTCTTTCCTTTATAAATGATTCTGATTTTGATACAATAAATCACAAATTTTATTTTTTTGTAATTTGAAATTTTGATTAAGATATTCTTATTTAATGAATTCTTGAATTTTATAAATAAAATATACGTTAATAAAATAATAATATTTAATTATATTTATGAAATATAATTGATAATATAATTTGTATTAAGTCAAATGTAATTGTTATAAGGGATTGAAAATAATTATTTCCAATTAACCCATCATTCACCAATAATTGACGATTATTTTTTAAAAAGTGAAAAATAAAAAATTTATAGAATTATTTGGATAAAATAAATATTATTTTTGGAATCATCATTTTGAAATTATACAACGGTGAATTTTTCAAAAAAAATTGAGATGATCAAATTTTTGGGTAAAAATTAAATACTATATAAAATATGGTGTGTATTATAACATCATAAAATCCAAAAAAATGGTTTAATAAATTCTTTAAAATGTATGCATAGCCTATTATATGTTTCCCCTTAAAAATAATTTTTTAGGTTATTTTATTAATTTAATAAAAAAATTATGAATATTCCAAAACGTATATTATATTTTAAGATTTAGAAAAATCTTCATAAAAATGACATCTTTGAGCATACCCAACTGTAATATTTTATTAAGTTCAGACCATGGACTAATAAAAAAATAAAACCAATCTTATTGGGTTGAAAACATTGTCAAAATCCATAGTACGGTTTTTGTTTTTGTTTACATTATTATATAGATTCCAAAAACTAATTTTGGGAAATAATAAGGAACACCACTCTCTTCTACTATACAAACACACTCATGATCTCATTAATCTTGACTAAAAAACTTTTAGTGCATACTTACTCTTCTCTACCCTATATAGAGTCCTCCTAAGGTGGCATAATCTCTCAATAAGTTCCTCCTGATGTCACATTGCATTCCCCTAACCCAAAACTAGCAACACTCGTTCTGATCAAGGTGCCTCAATCAGATCTTTATCATCGCCTGATCTCCCTCAAGTCAGAAATATTCACATTATCCACCTCTATTTCTTATAACCATCTCACTACCATCATCCACCACTGGGGCCAATATCCCATCATCCTCACATGATAATAAAAGACAGATAAGTGAGAACAGAGAGATAAAGGAGTAGGAGGAGAAAGAGAGGATAATTTCGACCACCCCTCTTCATTGAAATTAAATCGAATTATCATATTTATATTGAGAAAATTAGAATATTTAGTCCTTATATAATAATAAATAAAATTCATTAATCCATAAATATGTTTTTAATTCCATTCTCATTTTCACATAATTGTTTAATTGATAGATATTCGAGTTATAATTCAATCACTAATTTGAGCCACAACCAAGGATATTATTTTGAAGATCAAACCATAGATTGGAATAAAATTTTGACGATTAATTAAAATAAAAAATACCTACCTCTGGTTTTATATTTTATTGATGGATAATGCATCTACATCAGTGGTTGTTGAATTGGTATTGTCTGTTCTTTGTTTCTAAAAATTCCTTTAATGCCAATGATTCACCCGTACAACACTTCTATATCATGCTATGATTGACCATGTTTCCAACCCTTGTGTGAGATATTAAGGATGGTATAAATTGTAGATTAGTATAAACATGCAATAACTCTATTAATTTATTAATTATTAAAATTAATAAAATAATCTAATTGATTAATCATTCCAACAGCAATGGTCTAACCATGGAAACTCTAGTGTGAACAATGATTACACTACTTCTAAGATAAAACCCCAATTTTTAAATATACTATAGTATTTTATTTTCTTATATAACTTTTTTAGGATATTTAATTAATTCACCATGAATACATTCCTAGGTACTAATTTTAATATATTATTTTTGATATGTTATTTTTTAGACTATGTTCGACTCACAATTCAATGGTGGATCAATATGGGGGTGAAAACCCACCCCCATGAAATCAATATAACAATAAGATAAATATTGTGATGTAATATTTTTTGATACATTTACCATATTACCCAAAGGAAGTCCTTAGAAATCTAAAAAATCGTAATTAAGTTAAGTTTCAACAATGAAAAATTTGGATTACCACATAACCATAAAGTGGGTTACTATCCCATACTATCTAGTATCTAAATTCATCCACATCTCCACTAGGTCTCAAGTATTATACCCCAACCATATTCCTTTTATATTCCACATGATGTGTTATGTTTCCACTTTGTTATAGTTTTTACGTCAGATTTATTTTCTCTCTCTTAAACCATGAAGATACATTTTATCCAATCATCCCTAAAGCATTTACAACTTAAAATATAAAATAAAAAAATCTTGGATATTTAAATAAATTACAATCATGAGACATAGTGTTTGTAAATATCATATAGATAAACTCATATATTCTTTACTTTCTATGTGACGACTGGTTTGACTAATCGATACATAACATGTCCTGAATCCAAATGAATATATCACACATTATTCATCTATGTAGATAGTTATATCATTTATTACTTAAATAAGTATGGTTATACACTTCCTTGATCTTCCCCATCGAGGGATCATATGTCATAAATTTGATACATGATTAAATACCAATACCATGTAAATTTAATACTAACATTTTTTATGAGTTATGTTATAAATTTAATATATATATATATATATATATTCTATTAAAATAATGAATTTAATACAAGATAAATCAAGTAATAATAAATATAAAAAATTTATTTATTTATTATTTTATATATTTTTAATAAATAATAATGAACAATTAATTATTTTTTAATTATTTAATAAATTATTCATAAATTAAATAATAAAATTGATTTTATTTATATATTATTTATAAAAAACTGTATTTAATTTTAGAAATAATGAAATGAAAATTTTTTAAAAGCATTAAATATAAAAAAAATGATATATTCTATATTTCTGCCTATGATATGGGCACAATCATGTAATTTTTGAAAACATTCATTGATATCGCATATCATTAATCTAGTTTTGATCTATAACATAAAAAAGAATATCAAACATCTCTTTATGTTATAGATTGAGTAATACCTATCAAAAGACTCATTTTGAATCATACATAATGATATATCTATATCATTGGAGATGATTCTATTTAACCCAATTATATCATTATATTGTTCCTCATGATATATCAAAATACTATTTATTGAATAATGTTGTATAATGAAATATTCTATATCTCTACTATCTAATAATTCTTTTTTCATTACCGAAATTTTCACTCTATTATAAAGAATGATATCCTATATCATTATTGATAATATAAGAATGAATTATTTATAATTTTTCATTTCTTCCTAGTTCATATCACAAATAATGATATAAAAATATCACATTCATTGATATCCGCTTCTTAAAAATTAAATAATTTTAAAAAAATTAATATCTTCTTAATATCATGGAACTAGATATAATACCACTTCCCATTTTTAATAATATCTACCATGAAAAAACACAATGAAACAATAGTAAAAAATCTACTTTCTATGATATACATCATTATAGGTTTATATGAAATAGTAAAATAGATAATGTACTTTATATATATTTTTCTAAATCATATTATTTAATATAATTAATAAAGATCCATTAACAACAATTTCTTGAATCCAATCTCTATAGATGTCCAATGGTATAATGAATCCCAAAAAACATTGATATAGACTCTCAATTATTATTAATATGACAATACCTTAAGTAACAAAGAAAGAGATAAAATATCATTTTCTTCGAGATAAAAAAATACACCATGAATTGAACATGAATTTCACACCCTTGGCCTTGTAATAATCCCCAAAATATAAGATACCATGGATAATACAAGGAGTGAATAGCCTCATTATTTCAATAATTCTCTATACATACAATATTTTTTAACAAATATTTTATTAACTCAATATCAAATTGATTTTAATTTGTTTACATTTATAGATTCATAATTATGGGTTATAAATCTCAAAAACACCATATGATGGCAGTGAATCAAATTAATGATAGATTTGATAGAGTTATTACAACAACTAGGCCCAGGTAACCAGCCCTAAGTGGGGGCTAGAGTCTTCATAACATCAATCGTGCCTCATTTTGTAAAATAGGTTAACTACTAGAAATGTGAGTCTATAACCAACATAGGGAGGCTATACTCTCGGTATGATCACATAAAAATAACATCTAAATTATAAATCAAAGTGAAATGAAAGTTATAGTTCAAATAATATAATTTTATGGCCAAATATTAATAGTGTGTAAATATAAATATGTTTTAAAAAAATTAACTAATGATAGGTATATAAACATATGGAAGGAACAACCCAGTGTCCACTCAAATACAGAACAAATTGGGGGGAAAATATAAGGGATACATGACATAAGGCTAACTGAGAAAATTCAAACACTCCCTATACCATTAGAATAAAGAAGACTCATTCACATTCCACACATCAACCTACTCAAAGATCATATGAAATTGGAACCCATCAAGAAATTACATATTTTCACTATACATGACTATCACTAAGGTCCATGCCTTAAAATAACAAAATCTTCTATGTTGTTGAGGTATCCTCCCACATGATGCATTTCACCATAATTATACCCACTATCAAGGGGTGATAAAGTCTAAAAGTATCTTATAGTCCCTTACATACAATTCCTATACACATTCACTCAAAGAAACCTCTATCGAAGTCCCTCGCCACATTAAGGTCCATAAACCCATTCATTTGACATCATCCTAGGCTATTCAATCTTAATTAAATGGACCAAGATTATTATGGGGTCTAGTAGACATAATTAGAGATTTCACCCATTAGTGGAATAGTTATCAAACCACTCAAAAATCACCCAACCATGCATGAAATACTCATTTAACAACCATAAGGATCTATCCTAGCTTATCAAACTCCCCTAAACTCACATGACCCCTTTCCAAAAGTTTCATATTAAGGATCCCAAGAACACTCATGAACATCGCATTAAATTATGTATTATGTGTTCAAATATGAAAGGAACCACTTACCTATTTCCCATATAAGTTATCATATCCAATATCATGGATTTATCTGTCTATTTTCATAGGAAATTGATAATTCTAAAAAATAATACCTAACACGAGGGTTACACCAAAACAAGAAAAAATGAATGAAATTTTGAGAATGAACCTAGGTATCACCTTATTATTTACAAGAGACACATCATAATTTGATTAAATAATGATCCTATGAGATATTTATTTTTTGGAATTTAAAATGTGAATAAGGAGAGTGGGAAATTTAGTTGGAGATGGGCTAGAGGAAAACCTGTCGAGCAATTAATAGAAAAGGGGAGCCTTGTTTAATTTTTTTTAAATACATTTTTATCCAGAAGTGGTGAATTACAATGTGCCTAATAGTGGTACATAGTGAGACTCCCCCCCCTCCCCACCCAAGAAACAAATTATGGAAAGGTCATTAGGATCATTACACATTTAACACCTCCATGGAAGAACTAGAAAATCTCATACACCTATTTTGGTGTTATCCGGTACACTATGGTACAACACTCCCCTTAAGAGTAAACTGATACTCCTCCACCTAGAACTCATAAAGTATAACCCATAGGTTTTATTATGAAACTCCCCCTCTGAGAAACCATCATAATCAAACCCTTGGTTGTGGTATGACATATCCCCCCTAAGTAAACAACATGGTGTAACTCATTGGGTTGAAGTGTGATATGACACCTATAGCCACATTCTATATTCAGTACCAACAAGAACCCCTCAAAATTATACCAAACTATCTGGTTAACCACTAAACCATATCAAAACATGTAAAAACTCTATGATATATCCTACTTCTCAAAATTTAAATTTGAAACCCAAATTTCAAAACACTCCCTAATTTTATACACAAATTTCAAATTTTCCTTGAAAACACTAATCTACAAATTTTATGAAATTACAAAATCTCAACCATATTTCATCTCAAAATAAACAATCATAGCATGTCATACAACTTTAAATATTATTTTGAAAGAATTTTTAAATTCATAACTACCCATTTTTATTCTATGTCTAAACACTTATTGTGCATATATTGTGAGAAACCCCAAATCTAATACATTGTGAAATGAAATCCTTACTAACCAATAATTGAGACTCCTATCAAGAATTTATATAATCTCTATCAACCCAGTGTATTCTTTCAACTTTGATACATCCATTGATTCAATTTTAATTCAAGACCAATCCTCTGGGCACCCTTCTCATAGCCAACACCCTAACACCAAGATGGTTCATTAATGTGTGATTCCTCAAGACCACACTCTAATGTATGGTGATTATAAATTCATTATTTATATACCATATTTTAAATGAACCAAGGAGACCCGATTTTAACTGTTAATAATTAAAATATCGTCAACAAATATTAAGTCACATACATTCAAATAAACTTCTAGTTTTAGAGTTTTAGAGAGTCAAGAAACCCCTTTAAATAAACAATCCCGTGAATTTCTCCTCAAATGGTAATTTTTTATACTATATAAAAACTATGTGATATATAATAAGTCATCATCATCTCCCATATAATTCTCCACGGATGATATACATTTAGACATATCAACTGTAATATGCTTCTTCATACTCTAGGTAAATAGAAACATAAAATGGGTGAGCTCAAATTCTTAGTAAAGGAAAATATAAATTAGATGTTATCATTGCAATAATAATGTGGTAGGAATGAATAAGAATTATTAAGTTCTATAAAAATAAATACATGAGCTTGAAATATATACATGGATGTCATAAAAAATAAAATCCCCCCACTTCATAACATTACCTTTACTAAAGCTTTTGATGGAACTCAAGGCAGAGAAAAAGACAGCTAAGAAGAAGAAAGTTGAAAAGAATAAGATATAGAATAAGAATATTTCTTAAGAGAAGAAATTGAGGAAGGCTAGAAATAATCTTCCAAATAGTTATTCACCAGTTAAAAAATTAATAATTCCAAGAAGATCATTAAGACCAACAATATCTAGATCTTCAAGGTACTTAAGTAGGTTCATCCTAGAATTGGGATCACTATCAAGGCCATGGGTATAATGAATAGCATCTCAATGAAATATTTAGGAATCTTAATCAGGAATCATGTTGTCTTTCTCATCACATTAATAATCCAACCATCATATATCAAGATATACAAATGAATGTTCGGCTTGTTTCCATTAATGAATTGGTGAAGCATTCCACATATGAGGGAACCAAGGTTTTTATGAAGTTAAATGGTTTTTATATTATATATTATCAATTAGAACATGATTATGTCATGTATTATTAATTACAGATGTTTTTTATTTGATTTTTCATTCTATAGTGTTTTGTGGTTAAACATTGTTTTAATTTGTGATGTGGTTTTTCATGTGATGCGGACTATGTTATATTTTATGAATTTGTTTCCCTTAAAAATGGTTTTCCCACATAAACCCTTATTTTTTTTCTCATTAAAATAATAAAATGGTTTTAAGGGACATATTAATATAAAAAATCCCATGGTTAATAATAACTAAATTTATATTAATGGAATACATAATTTTGGATATCATATACCATCAAGGCCTCAACAATGTCATTATTCTTCTGATGATGGGGATAGACAATACATAATTTATTCTCACAAGGTTTAAACTAAAATTATATCTTATATAGTGTAGGCATACACCAAATACCCAAATATTTTTGTCTCACTAGACCAACTGATGTGTCAAGGGGTTATATAATAGTAGACCACAGACATTACTTCATCAAGTCCAATAAATTAATTATAGAATAAAATTAATAAATAATAAATAATAAACTTCTCAAATAACTAACCATATTGAAATAAAAAATATATGGGATGTAATTAAATAATTGATCTACTTTAGTAGTCAATAAGCATACCTATGGAGCTGAAAAATATATAGAGTGTTGAAACATTCAATAGTTGATAAATAGAGTCATATGATAATAATACATCTCGAGAAAAAACATGGATGGTTACAAAAGTTCATATCCATATTATAAAAAAAACATAGATGCTAACATAGATGGAAAACCCCCCTTAAAGAAAATTTTTTCAAACGGTACCATACAAGAACGGATAAATAATTGGATAATTTGACACCATGATTGAAATACCCAAAAAATATAAATAGAATCCTATAAAATATTTTTTATATCATGAAACAAAAGTCCCAGTATGGTAAACCATTTTAAATATGAATATGAAAATATAATCAAAGAATAAAATATTTTTTATAGAAATTTTTTAACATTACTAAAACAATAAAGTTACATGTCCCTTTCAAAATTCATTTTCAAAAAGATGAAGTGAAACTTTAGAAAAATTTTATTTTTAAAATAATATTCAATAATACACCCTTGAAATATTTATAAATGTATCTAATGAAATTTGGTTTAGAAACTGAATAATTTTATCATAAAAGGAGAAAAAAATGATATTTTTAATGTTCATTTGTTGAAATCCCACATAAAAAAAGTAGTAAAAATCTATATTGTACTAAAAATTAATTTCTAAAAAAATAAAAAATTACCATAAATAAATATTACGGTGGGATAACCTAATCATGTAAAACCATTAATCAATATGAAACATTGTAACTCAATGAAATGATATTTGATTTATCAATATCCATTATGACAAACATACTTCATGAAGCATGAAATATTTTAAAACAGGTTTATGTGGTAAAAATGTAAACAAATTATATTTGAAGAAAATGTAATTATTTTAATTAATATATCCCATGAAATATAAAGAAATTATGTATAAAAATTACATGTCATATTAAATCAATATAACATCATATAAATAAAATAAGGTTCATGAAATGTAACATGGCTCAAAAAAATTGAATTAAGACCAAGAAAACCATTACCTTATCTCCCAACATAGTCGAATGTGTTCTAAACTTCTAAATAAGAAAAAAAAACTATTTTAATATTAAATATTATAATCTTTTATATATATAATATTTTATAAACAAAATTTATCATTATTATCCACATGTATATTAGTTATTTTGTTATTTATTTTTAGTATTTGGGTGGATTAATCTTGATCGTTTGGAACTAGTTTCAAAATAATGGTGTTGTTATTTATTATTATAAAAAATTTAATCACTAAAGGATAAAAAAAGGTACTATAATATATGTTTTATAATTATTTATAATTTTTTAATTTCATTTCAAAATTATTTTGTTTCTTATTTGTAACTATGAAGTTGATGATGGGATTGTCTTTGTAATTTATAACGAATTAACAATGTTTTCTTAATTAATGAGTTAAATGATTATATTATCATTCAATAACCCAATGAAACCATTATTTACATATTAATATTCAATATTAATTTTCTGAATCCAATATTGATATAAATTTGTATCATTTTTCATATAGGTTCTAAAATCAACCAACTAAGAACATGCTTCAATATATGGGTGAACATGGTTATGGATGAGATTATTTTTTTATAATATCATTATATTTAAAGTGTAATTAATTTCTTATTTATTATTAAGTTAATGAATCATAGTTTGTTTTATTTATAATAATATGGTAAATCTAACAGAATTTTTTTCTTATAAATAAATGCATTTTCCTCTTAGTATGTTCGTTTTAGGAGGTTAGTTTTACAATGATAACTGATTGATAATTTTATTTAAATAATGATTAATTAATATTAAAATAGTATACATAATGAAATAAATAAAATATATATTCACTAAACCCGTATATAAAACTATACTACAAAGTTTGATATGAGAAATTAATTGTTTTGTTTGTGGAGCAGTTGTCTACCTATATGCATGAGAAATGTTTACATTTTTTTGATCGAATGGGAGGGAAATAGATAAGGGTTACATAAAAAATATTAAAATGTTTCTGTTTATTATTTATAATGATATAATTATGAATAAATGGTTACAAAGTCTTTGGAAGATTTCATATGATAAAGATAAGGAAAATATGTTAAAGGTTCAGTAATACTTTTGTTGAGAATTTGGATCCTCTCTTGAAGAATCCTTTAGAAATGAAGGACCTAAGGATATTTTTTTAGGCTAGGAGTTTCAAAAGTGTATAGGAATCTAGAATAATTAAATTGTGTGGATTTTCATTTTAATTTATAATTATAGGTGTGTCTTGATGTGGGTATAAGTGACCTCCTTTTGTAGGTGAAAAAGAGGTACAAATCATAGTAAGAGAATTTTTTGTAAGGGTTATGAATGGAATTGCATGAAATTTGGGTGAGATAGGTAGATAAATGTTGGTAAAACATATAGTTTTTAATTTCAAAAATCAAAATATTATTTTATACGATCTAAATTCTAAATTTACTTTGTAAAATGTGATCTATGTTAGATTATCCATTTTAAAACTTATTAATCTTTATTAAAATTTAAGCATGGTAATTATAATATTAATAAAACAATAGGATAAAACATCTTCCCAAATTTTAAAATGATTAATATGAACTTAGACCTCATTTAATCTGATTAAATTTATATGAATTAGAAATTTACCTTTTAAATTAAAATGTATAATGTGTTGAAAAAATTCATTTATATAAAAATTTCATTTTAATCAATAGGTTTTATTAATCATATTTAATAATGATTATAAATTAAATGATTGTAACTTTATTTGTATATATTTTTAAACATAATAATATAGTAATTATTTTAAAATAAATTAATTAAATTTAAATGAATAAAATTCATAAAAGTATCATTCCTTGAGAAATTAATGGTTTTCTATGGTACACATATATTTAAAGTGGTAATTTAATTTTATTCCAAAAATAAAACTGACCCCATCACTAAAATTTAACATGCTAATTAAAAATGTTAATATAATATTGTTCAATTCGATTTCAAAAATCAGTAGAAAATAATTTTTATATGAAAAAATTAAAAATTTAATGAAAACTAGTTTAATTTGAAAATTAACTTTTTAAAATATTAACTACTCATCTTATTAGTTATTATAAATTAAAAACAAAATTGGTACTAATATATTATTAATTTCATAAAATATAAATTTTTCATAATATATTTATTCTCTTAAAATAAAACATATAAAAGCCAATTTTTCCAAAAGAAACATTTTAAAAACTAAATAATTCTTATTAGTTACATATCTACAATAAATTAGTTTTCATAAATTTTCTAGTATTCATAATGAACATTATTTTAAATTTTTTATATTTTATAATTTAGTTACAACTATTTTTTCCCACTAATTATACCGGTACATTTAAACAGTTTTATATTGTTCTCTAGTTCATTGTAGTTTGTTTCTACATGCGAAGTGGTATATTGAACTCATTAGATTTTAAAGGAAATTATATATTTTAAAATCTTAGTGATACATTATCCCACATTAAATAAATTGTGCCCCCATAATTTTAATTATCACTTACTAATAAAATTACTTAATGGTATCTAAAAGATTTTCATTTCTTATGATATATTTTTAAATGAGGTGTCTACATTAATTTCATGGTTATGGCTAGGAAACAATTTTGTTCCTAATAATAATATAATATTAATATTCTAAACCATTTATTCCAAATATGCCACTATGGATAGGCATTATGAGTTCCTAGAGACATATCTTCCTTTTCTTTATATTAAATATCATGTTTCTAACCAAATATTAAAACCAAAATGATTATGTTAGTATAAAATATAATTAGATTAAATTATAAGTTGAATATAAAAGATCAACAATAATAATTATTACCCAATGACAGTTCAATTTCAACCTATGATACTTTCAGTTCGACTATGTAACACTTGGATCATCTTATAACTCTCCTGGTTCAACTTAGGATACTTTATGTTTTGTTCTTTCACACTTCTTAAACCTATCCCTAAAAGTGATTAAAAAATAAATCCTTTATAATTACTTGTAAATAGAATGTGATTAACCAAAGCATATACCTCGGTAGTGTCTATCCAGGTGTGAAATCTTAGCCTCAGACATCATGCACTAGAGTGAAGATTGAGTTGATACTCAATCGGTATTTTTTAGGGTCATTACCCCTAAGTGTGAATTTTATATATTCCCAGCCACCATCTAATATCTACATAAGGATATAATTTCATGTATAACCAAACAATATCTACTTTAATGAAACTCTTGGATGTTATCTTACACATAGACTTATCCCTTATACTTATCCCTATGGTTTTCACTAATGTTCTCTTATCCAATCCCAAAAATTTTTATTACTACATAAACTAAACTAAAGGGTTACATATAACTTTTCAATTATAATATGCCTTAATTTATCTACCCTTAAGTTATCCTCAACTATCATCCGAACCTATAATGTTATCTAAAATATCCTATGATACTATTAGTGATTCCCCAAACCTGCACTCTTGAATTTAGTGCCCAAAAGTACCTTATTTACATACCAGTTTTGAAATGAACCATAGAGACCTAATCATTACCATCAATAATTACAATATAACCAAAAAATATTGAGTCATATACATTTAAAGGATCTTTTATGTTTAGAATATTATATAGTTAGAAAAATAATTTAACTAAAAAATCTCATGCCATTATCATAAATGGAAAACATTTCCACTATATATAAATCTACTTAATCTACAATAAGTCTTCATCATCTCCCATAAATTTATCCACACAAGCTACATGTCCAAACATATTATTTTTGATTATTTTCATTATATCCTGGGAAATCGAAACATAAAAATGGTGATATTAAACACTCAATAAGGGAAAATGGATATCAAAAGCTTTCATGCCATGAAAAATATGTCCGAATTAAATAACCGTCAAACAAATCTATATAACTGCACACATGAACATGGAATAAATCAATGGATGAAATAAAAATACAACCAATCACATGGATAAAAAACTAAATTCATTGTGATGGAATACATATTGTTAAACATAATTTGCCATCAATTCCTCAAAAAAGATATGTCTCTAATCATAAAGACCATATATGAGACAACATGCTTTCATTGGGTAGGTACAAACAAAATACCCAAAAAATTTGTCTCAAGATGGAAAACAATGCATCAACGGGATATATAATACCTAGACTCTCATGTCACTTCATTCAATTCAATGAATTCATAATATAAGAAAATTAATAAATAATACATAATAAAATTTTCCAATTATCAACCATAATGTATTACCAAATAGAAAGGATTTAAATATATAATCCACCTACTTAAGTAGTCAGTAATCATTTGTGTGTAGATAATAAATATAAGGAATTTCCAAAGTTTACCAATTTGATAAATTTAATCACATGATAACAATACATTTGGAAAAATAAGGAAGATGGTTGAAAATTTGAATATCGTCAGTGTAACAAAATAAACATATAAGTATATTTACATGGATGGAAAAATCCTTGGAAGAATAATTATTCAAATGGTACTACATAAGAATGGATGAAGAATTGTATTTTTCGATGCCATGAGTTCAATCACCCCCAAAATATAATGAAAATATTATAAAATATTGGTTATATTATTAAAAACGGTTTTCATTAGGTTAATTCATTTTTAATATGAAAAGGAAAATGGAAGTAAACAAATATGATGATGTTTTTAGAAAATCTTTTTAACATTATCATAAAGAAAAATCTATGTGTTACTTGAAAAGTAAATTTTTTAAAAGATGAAGAGAATATTTTGAAAAAAAAATTACATCTAAAAATATTCTCTGATAATGGACCCCTGAAAATACAAAAATGAATCCAAGGAAATGTGGTATAAAAGATAAAACATTTCATCATCAAAGTAAAATAAAATTTCCCATTTTCAATTTACACTTATTAAAAACCCACATCATAAAAAAGAGTAGTAAAAACATTATTTTGTATTAAAAATAATTTAATTAGAGTGACAGAGAAATTATAATATAATAAAATATTAGGTTGCGAGAACCCAATAATGGGAATGAAAATTTAATGATTAAACATTATAACTCAAATAAAGTTGATTTGAGTTATCAATATCTCTTATAGGAAACACAATCCATACAGCATGAAATATTCTAAAAGTGGTATTTTTGGTAAAAATTGAAATAATGAGATAATACCACATAATATAGTGAAAATTGAATAATTTACCCAACTTATATTAAATAATCTCTAGAGAACAATCATAACCCAATAAATGAAAACCGAGTTACCAAAAACTCTTATCATTGGGATAACCCTTGAGGTAAAATCTTATGAATAAGGGAGATTGATTTATAATAGTATATCACATGAATTATAAATACATAAATTCTAAAATATTAATGTAATATTAAATCAATATAACACCATACAAAGAAAACATAGTGTATAACATGTCTCAAGGAATCAGAATTGAGACCAAGAAAACCCTTACCACATTTCCCTGCTTAGTTGTATACATTCTAATATCCTCTAAAACAAAAATAACTATTTTAATTTAATATTTCATAAACTTATTCATATATATATCCTTTTATAAACATTATTTATAATTTTTCCCTATATATATATTAGTTATTTAATATCTGTTTTCAATATCGGGTGTGATTAATCTTTATCATTATGAACTAGTTTCATAATAGCGGTGTTTTTCTTCATTATTCTCACAAATTTCATCATTCCCAAATCAAAAAAAGTAATTGAATTGATTCTTTATTTTTATTTATTATTTTATTATTTTATTTCATAAGAATTTAGTAATTATTCTTAATGATGAAGTTAGGGTCTGACTTATTTGGGTAATTTAAAATGAAAGAACAGTGTTGTCTTAATTAATGTGTCAAATGTTTATTTTTTTATTATAGAATAAAAAATAACTATTTACTTATTAATATAAAATATCAAATTTCTATATCCATCCTTGATAAAAATATATATAATTGTTTATGTAGGTGGTTAAACAGACCCAATAAGAACATGTTACAATCCATGTGTGGGTATGACTATAGAATAAGTTATTTTGTTATAATATTATTATCATAAATGAATAATTAAATTTTTCTGATTTTATTAAGTTGATGAATCATAATTTTGATTAGTTATAATAATAAGGTAAATAAAAAAATCACTTATAAAAATCATTTTTCTACTTGGTATGTTCATTTTAGAAGGTTAGTTTTACAATTATCGCTTCTTTATAATATTATGTATAGAATGACTCATTTATATTTTTTATAATAAAAACATATCTATTCACTAAACCCATTTATAGAACCATCCATGATATTTGGTGACAAAAAATGAAATTTTCCTTTTTCTAGAGGTGGTAGTCCGCACACACGCATAGACAACGGTTTAATTTTTTTATTGAAAGGACAGGAAATAGATATTTATTAAACCCTAAATATAACTAAATTTAAGTATATTATTTAAACAGATGTCGTTATATAAATATTGTTGGAATTGTTTTGGAAAAGGATGGATGAGAAGGATAAGGAAAATAAGTTGGAGGGTAAGTAATACATAAGTTAACAATTTGGATCTTCTCTTGAAGTATAGTTTTGAAATGAAGGGATTGAGTACTTTTTCTGAGGATAGGATCTTTCAAATGTGTATAGGGTATATAGAATAATTAAATTGGTTATATTTTAATTGGAATTTATAACTATAGTATTATCTTGAATTGGGTTGAGGTGAGATCCTTTTATATGTGAAAAAGAGGTATAAATCTTCAAAATAGAATCTTAGGTAAGGGTTTTGAATGGTATTGCGTGAGAATTTGTTGATTTGGGTAGGGAGAGGCTTGTGAGACATGTAGGTATAAATTTAAAACCTAAAAAAGTTATTCTAGATGGCCCATGTTTCAAATTGATTCAGTAACATTTGAGCCACATTAGATTACCCATTTTATCATGTATTAATCTTGATTGAAATTTAACCATGGTAATTACTTTATTACTAAAAACATAAGATATAAATTCTTAACAAATTTCAACATTAAAAAATTTTATTTTTATTAAAATTAATATAATTCACTTTCTTTTTTTGAAAAAATTATCTTCTAAATTAAAATGTGTGATGTTTTGAAGAAAAAAATTGTATAAAAATGTTTTTTAGTCCTTAAATGTTCATAATCGTATTTAATAATGATTACCAATTAAATGAGTTTTCATTTATTTTTAAAAATTTATAAACATGGTATTAGAGTATTTATTTTAAAATAGTTCAATTAAATTTAAAAAAAATAATATTTATAAAAGTATAATTCATTGAGAATTAATTTGACCATGCTGATTAAAATTATGAAAATACTTTTATCTAATTCAATTTATAAAAGTGTTTAGAATTATTTTTTTTATAAAAACATAAAAAATATAATGAAAACAAATCACAAGGAAAAAACTTCTTAAAAATTATTTACTATTCTTGTTTATATTTCTTATCAACTACTAATAAAATTATTGTTAATATATTATTCAAGTCAAAAATATATGTTTTATATAATATATTTAGTTTCTTAAAAAATCCAAATTTTAGAAAGTCTATATTTTAAAGCATAAATAATTAATATTAGTTATTTAGCTACAAAAATTGAATTTTCATCAATGCCTTAGTATTCACAATGACATATATTTGAATTTCTTAATATATTTCATAATTATATTACATATATTTTTATTTTCCAATTCTATTGCTATATTTTAATGGTTAATATTTCTATATTGTTAGTTATTGTTCGATAATTCATGTGAAAAAAACAATAGAACACATTATATATTAAAATAAAATATATATTTTAAAATCATGGGGTGTTACAAAGCATATTCATTTAACTCAAGGTACAAAAATTTGTACAACTAATATATCCAAGATATTTTGGTGCTTACAAGCATAATAACTTACTACTACTGGAAAATTTAATCTATTGGTTATCCCCTCCGTAGGAATATCCAATCTAAAACACATTTAAAGTACTCCAATAGACAAAAACACTATTTTTCATATCAAATTATAAGACCCGAACACCAAAAAACTACCCAATGATCCAAAAATTATTGGATCCATCTTCTAAATAGTACACCAGTATAAAATAAATCATGATTATCACTTGTGATACCTCTAAAGAATTGTACTTTACATTAATCCAATAACATATAACCCTTATAAAACTGAACTAGCCTAGATAAACACACTTAATTAATTATTTTATATAAATAAAAATTTCATCATAAAGTATAGATAAGATTATTAATAAAACAAATAAATAATATGGGTAGGAAAATTCCCAATATGTTTTATCATTCACAAGAAATATCAACTTCAAAATGATATTGGAAAGATTCCTTACAGATTTGAAAACCCATGATCCAAAGGCCCTTGAAAGATTGAACATGGGATCGGTGTATAATATATTTTATTATAATTGAAAAAATGATAAAAATATATCTGTGATTAGTTTACACACCATGAAAAAGAGAACAAGTGGTGACTATGGCATGACTATTGAATAATAATAATTGAGATGAAAAACCTATAACCTTAATCCCTAACATCCATGATTATACTTGAATATCTTGTTTAATAAAAATAAATATATTAATAACATATTTAATAATATTATTCTATATATAAAATTCATTTCTATTCATTTATTATAAATACATTAGTCGATATGGTTTATTTTCATCATCGGATGTTATTCGTTTCGGTTGTTTCTTTTATACTATCTTCACAAAGGCGATGAGGATTTTTAATTATAGATTAAAAGTTATTAATTATTATATTATTCGAGATAATTTCATAAAATTTTCATAATAATATATATTTTTATAATTTTATCCTATAATATTTCTAGTTATGGACAGGAAAGTTAAGATTTATAATGAGCATGAATTGGTATTTTTTAAAAATAATGGGCGGTATATTAATAATAAGTTAAATAATAATATAATATTTCTAGAATAATAAACCAAAACATTTTTTCTCAATAATTTCTAATAATATAAATAGAAAAATTTTCATATTCATACATGATTGAAATTTATAAAATTGTTAATGTATGTGGTTAATCTTACCCATACATGAAAGAGTTATAATTGATGGTTGGGTATGGTTAAGAAAGTGATTATTTTAGCATAATATCATTATTACTGAATGATAATGAAATTATTTAGATGTTATTAACGTTTTTAATTAGATTATAATATATTATATTAATTACTGAAATACTATAGTGAAAAAGTAAATATGTCACTTTCATGGAGGTAGTAGTCTGTATGTATGCATTTACGACCTATTTATTTTTTTGTAAAAATAAAGGAAGGTAGGTAATTTTTTATAATTTTAAAATCATAATAATTTTATAAATATCTTATTAATACATTAAATAAACCTTTTAAACTAGTCATCCAAGGTGGTGATTAAAAATTAGACAAGTCATTCATGGAGGTGGTAGTTTGTACGTACGAATAGCGACATTTTCATTTTTATAAGTCAAAGGGAATGGGTAGTTAATTATTATTCCCTCATCATAATAAAAAATAAATATATTAATAATTATGATTTAATTATAATATAATGGATAAAATTTATCTTAAATATGTTTTAAAATAAATAAAATAATTTAAATTGAAAGAGAGTAATTAAGAATATTTACCTTACTCATTGAAAATATCCTCTTGTAAAATCGATTAAGCCCATAAAGGGTTGTATCTTGAGATGAAGAAAAAAATAATATGTATCTAGTAATTTTTTTGAATGATTTATGTATATTTATGTTCTAACAAAGTGGATTTTGGTGAGAGGATAAGTGGGGTGGTGAAGTCCCCATTTATGTGTGGAGGAAATTTCATTTTTATAAAAACATAAAAGTGAAGTCATTATTCTAGGGTCAAATGGTTCCAATAATGTGAAATAATGGAGAGGTTGAAGGGGAAATTTAGATAAACCCAAAGAAATATATTTTGACATATTTTTTAAACATTTTTTGAAGTGTTTTACCCTTATATATTTCAGTTTTACCATTTGGATTATTACAATAGTAATTAAATTTTAACCAAAGTAATTTATTTTTAATGAATAAAAATAAAATAGAATGAATTTCATAATTAAGAACTAAGGATTCTAAATACAGAATACATTTTATCAAATAAAATTCTTAATGGTGAGAATAATTAATTTTAACATCATCGCATGAAATGTGCAAAACCTTATTTTTAGAAAATGTATATTTCTAAGCAAGAAAATTATATTTAGGATAAAATTATCAATTTTTATGATAAAATATATGATTATTTGGTTTATAATTAAAAAATTATGGTTTTTCTGATTCCTAATCAATCCAAAAACTAATCCAACATTTTTCGTACTTAATTAAAAATAAGGGACCAAAAATATTTTATGTTTAAGTAAATATTACATAAGTTTGAAAATGTTAAACATGGGTTTTCTAATATATTATTTTAAAATGATTCGTTTTAGTCCTCAAATAATTTTTTGGTTATGAATTTTTTTATAATTTTTAATGGAATACATAGATTATGATTATAAAAAAACAATGGTATAGGTATAAACAATATTTTTCATTATTGATCTAAAAACCACTATTTCAGAAAAATACCAAAAATTTATCTTAGAATAATTTTGATATTTTTAATTCATAATTAAGGTAATTTTATAGAATTAAAATTCTAATTTAATTTAAAATAATTATAATATAAGGATTATTTTTTTACCCACTACTTTGATGGCTACAGTGATACTTCATAATTTAATTTTTTTTAAAGTATCATAGTTTTTTTTAGTTAGTTTTTGTGTATCAAAAAAGATGCACAATGTTTAATTTTTCATTTGAGGAAAATTATTTAGTGAAATCATGGTTCATTACATTGTACAACCTTAAAGAAATATTGTCATTTTTATTACAAGAAAGGAAATAAAAGAGGTTATTTTTGTCTCATTACATCCTTCAGTTCCCATGTAGCTTCCAAGAACATATGATTCCTCCATAGAACTATGACCAAATGAGTGGTCTTATTCTATAGTATACTAGCTCGACCCAAACCATTGAGTCCAATATAGAGGGTCACATGACCTCATGTGTGCCTCCCCATGCACAATAGGTTTTCGACTAGTAGTCAGGGTATAACTCCATCAATGGGGAGACTATACCCTCAATATCATGAAATCAAGAAGATATAATAATAAAAAATACAAGAAATTATTAGCGTAATAATTTGGAAACTAAAATATAGAAAACAATACATAAAAGTGATAAAGGTATCCCAAAGAGGTAATCTAAAGCATGTAAAATAAATCATGAGAAAAAAATAAATAAACAACAGTCCTTTGGAGTCTATCCTAGTTTGGTACCAGCTCTGTAAGCCTCTAATCATTCGTCCACCATAGTATCCTCTTCCTTTTTCGAGTATATTTTCATAAAAACTATAAGGGTACTGAAATGACTAAGTAGGATTTGAGAACAATACTCATAAGAAACCACTAATAAATCATTAACAAAATTTTATATAATATATAATTTTGTATGAAAAGAAATAAGTAAATTCCCAAAAAACATACAAGAACACATGTATTGAGTCATCATGTGATGAACAAGCCACCACAAAAACAGGCCCCACCTACTTCATCCCATTTCTTGTAAGGATGTTAGATAAATCAAATATGTACCTCCTCAATGGTAACATAGCTCAACACACCCATGATGGTGGTTGTGATTTTGAACATTCTGAATTCCACCATGTTGATCCCTAATCATCTATCATTTTAATCTGTTATTGCCCAAATCCATAGGAATCCCATACAAGTATTTTTCAATCAACATATTACGAACACCCCTATATAGGGATAGTCATGCCCACCTTTGAGGATGTTTGTCCAATATCTGGTTGGTTAACTAAACACTTTTGTACATCCCTTTATGGGGATACCACACCATCCTTTAAGGATTTTTGGCACCCATCTCACCAATCTCAATTCTCCAAATGAATATCTCAATACCTGAAATATAGTTCCACAAACTATGAAACACAATAAGTAATACATGTCATATAAAGTAATAACATGACATTCCAATATCAAACATCAACAGCCACACATAATCACATGGTCATAGTCAAGAAATACTCATGGTCACACACACATCCACATGAAACTCATAAAAATCATGGGATAATCAAGAATAAACAAAATATCATGACAAAATCATATACATGACCTATAATGGTAATTAACTTCCAAGTTCATAGTTTTCCAAAACAATGCCAAGGTTCATTTAAATTTTATACACTTTAACCATGTTCACACTCCAATTGAACAAGATCACCCACCAAGGAATATTGGTATTAATTACAATGCAATAAGAAAATGGTTTTAAATTAAGGTAAGGAGAAATAAGCCAAGGCGTAGAACTAATTTTTACCCAAGTTCGATCATCGTCAATAGGGTCCTCAAGCTCAATTGAATAAGGAATAAAGAAGTCTCCCAATAAATATGGGAGGCCCAATGTCAGAAGGGAATGGGATCCAATATGGAGGTGTACTGGAATTAAAACTATGGTGAAAGTTGTAAAACCAGGGTGATGGGGTGTGGGGGAAGAATAATACCACAATGTAGGAAAAATGGATTTGGCATGGGAACAAACCACCATACTATAGATCAAGGCATTGCAGCATGGAAAAACATAAGAGAACAACCACAATGATACAATGGGAAAGGAATGAAGTAGAGGACCACTATGAAAAATGAATCACTGCTTTATAGGTGTAGTTCTATGACATGGATTCATATTTTCGGCCCATAAAAACTCAAGGAATAATTCCAAATGGAGGCAGGAAAGCCAATATATGCAAGAGATCATAATAGGTTTGATAAAACATGAGAAACCCCGAATAAAGCCTTATATAAAATACATATTCAATTCTATAAATTATTCCTTAAGTTAAAATCTTAATATCCAGTTCAAGTCTTTAACTTCTAAAGACCAAGTGCTGTATCTACAATATATAACTGATGTGGATATAGGATCTTTATTTTGGTCTGATATTCCACATCTCATCTCTCATCACCATATTAGAGGATATAGTGAGAACACATAAACCCATGCCTCCAGATTATAGCTCCTTACTCTATGGTGTGGCCTCAAATCCTTAACATCCCTATGGAACATATACTTAGATCATGGTGTATTAACCCCTTATTTAGGTAGTATGCTTTCCCAAAACACACTTAGGACTCCAAAAACTTCCCAAATCCCTCCCACCTTTTTTAAAATACGAATTAACATTAATTAAGTAGGATAATGATTTAAAAAGGCTTTAATTAAATAAAACATAATTTAAAGGGCTTTATAATTATCCCCTCTAAAGACTTATCATCCTCTAGAATCCTCACTAGAGTTCATGTTTAAGAAACTTAGGACACTAATCTTGAACATCAGTCTCTCTCTCCAACTTCTCTTCATAGAACCTCCCATGATTCCACATAATATGGATGAGTGGTACCATCTTCCCTCAGAGTACTTTCTCAATCCAGTCTAAAATTTTCCTCAAAAACTACTCATATGATGCATCTAGTTCCAACTCAACATCCTCAAAATCAATAACAAGTGTAGGGTTTGGTGTTTATCAAAAAAAAAACTGATAAATTTAGAATACATCATGAATTATTTGTTAATATGCGGTAAGATCTATATCCTAAAATATTATCCCAACCCATTCATTGATTATAAAGGGTCCAAAAAACATGGTGCTCGCATGCCATTATTTCTAAGATGTTAGTGGCTTAACTATGGAATCACTCTCAGGAAAATTATATCACTACACAATAAATCCAAAGGTATCATCTATAATGTCATTAATTTTCATAGAGGTTTCGATTCATTTAACTTTGGTAAACCCCTTACTAGTTTTTTCATTTCTATTAGACCCTAGTGACCATGACACTAGAAAAGTTGGTTTTTTAGAGGGGAAGGTATAAGTGGGATAGAGTTTGGATGCAGAACAAAGTCATGATGTCAATACAATTCATGACATTAATGAAATTCCTTATGAAAATTTATTTAGAAATACCCCAAGAAATTTTATTACAGGATGTGAATTAAATGCACTTTGTGAATCCAATTCATGATGTGAACTGGTTTTTCATTATAGAAAAAAAAATCCAAATTAATTCATGATATTAATTACATTAATATAATGAATATATCATGACATTTTTTAAAAGGTGTAGAACCCATCATTAATGTATCATCCTTCCAATGCGCAGTTCCCCCATCCTCTATTGCAGCTCCACCCATGCCTAAAGCTATGAATTGATGTTTTTCCTTTATCTAAGCCCTGATTCCTTCATCATCGGTTGTTTTTTATTTCTATCCATAATATATTTATTCATATTCCTTCTTTTATTAGTTTATCGTTCCATATTTGGTACTATTTTTGTGCTAGGTAATATACCCTATTTTTAGGAAATTTGTCTATTTTTCCGATTTCTTATATTCTAGCTCAATATAAAGGTTGATTGAAAATGATTATGGTTATAAAAACCTAGGTTAGGTGGTCTATTTATTTTTCCATAATTTATTGATGTTTTATATGGTGTTCTTTTTCCCCACGCATCAGGCCCTTCTGGTGAAACCCCTGAAATGTGAAATTAATTAAATTAAATGATTTTCTATGTTTATTATAATTATATAAAACCAAAAAAATCAATATAAGATGAGTAAAAAATCAATTTGAGCCACACCTAAAGGTTTTATTTACTTAACATCATAGTAGCCTCATGATTTGGAATTAATTTTAAACGACCTTTTGATTTTTATTTAATTTACCCTTATGAATCTAATAAAATTTTAAATTAGACCAAAGGAAAATTGTAGTGCATATGTATAAGAAATTTATAGTCATATTGTAGCTTTGATTTACTATATTAAATGACAAGGAAAATATAATTAGAATTTATTTTTTAATGGTATATTTTTAATGTTGGCAATGATCATTCTTTTATAACAAGTTGAGTGTGATACAAGGGCCTGGATTAAGGATGTCATGGATGGGCTCATAGAGACTAATAAATGAAACTTGTAATAGAATTATATTATTTTGAGAGTGATACATTAGTTATTTATATAAAACCATTTATTAGCTCACCAAACATATTTAATTATGCTTCCCATGAGTGAAACCTAGTTCCCTAGTGGATTACCTAGGATGGATTCTATGGGAATTGATATCGTAGCGTGCCATAAGTGATACCTAGTTTGTAAAATGGTACATATTAATATAATCATAATATTGTGATGTAAAAAATGTTGTGAGTTATTTATGGGTCCTTATATGGGCACCTTGGAAAGAATCCAATGGTGATTGGTTTATTAGTGTAACTGGAGTGATACAAGGGTTCCTTTTTATTGGACACCATAGATGGGATCAGAAAACAAATTAATTAAGAACTAAGGATTTTTTCTCTAGGCCAAAGAAACTGATTAAGTTGGATAAATTATTTATTCTTAACTTATATTATTTCCCATTTATATCTCTATGCTCATATTCCATGATGGTTATGAACCCCTCATAAGTAAGGGTGGACACCATGGGCTTTTGCCTCATTTCCTGAAAATTTCTATGAATCTATAAATATGTACACATATATTTATATTTTCATATGATTCCTATATATACATAATTATATATATGTTCGTATGTATATTGACATTTATTTATAGATATATAGCGTAAGCTGTAGAAGGTAGTGTCATTAGGGTGTCCCTTGGGGAATCTGATCTGATGTGATGTCTTTATTTTCTACTTTATATTTATTATTACCTTCACACTAATTATCTTATTTATATACATGCGACTATTCTAGAAACATTTTGTGGTGGCCTACTGAGTACATCTCACACCCAGTTTGGGCCATCGATAGCTACCCAAACAAACCCTATGGATATTAGTATGGACAAAGGGAAGAATCCAAATTTGGATGCCTGACTTACTATCCTTGGATGGAGTATGGGTGAAGAGGACTGAGAATATGCTTGTGATTCTATAATAGATAGTATTTGTCTATTTGTGTGTTTATTTCATGTTTTATATAAATTTACCTTTGTATCCCATGTTTATTCCTTTTTTATTAGTACCATGACATGAGCATCATTTTTTATATGATATTGATTATTCTTCTACCCATTGATTATATGTAGATGGTTTATCATTATTCTATTTTTTAGTATTTATTATTTTCTATACTTCTTATCATTATTGGTTACCATTATGCTATACTTTAATCTAAGTGTATATTCTCCCAACTAACACATCCTATGAATTTTCTACTAGATGAAAACCTCTGGCATATGGGGAGGCACACTTGAGGCCATATATCTAATCAGTTTTTGTTACTTATTAGTGAACCAGGTTCGGGATTCTACAAAGTGGTATTAGAGCTCTTTTCTCTTCTGTCTTATTGTTTGGGTACTTGAAAGGATATTAAAAACATGATGAAATTTGGCAGTGATCTATTTCCTAGAAGTATCTAACCCACATATATGGGAAGTCCAAATTATCTTGGTTGGGATATTTATGTTTTGGATTATTACTATTTCAATCGAACTGATTTTTCTTTTGGGTGATGCGCATGTTTTTTTTTTGCATTATTAATTTTGACATTCTAAGTGTGCAATTTCATTCTCTATGGCCTAGTATAAAAACGAGGCATAATCTCATTCATAATTTTAAGCACCTAGGATTTCAAAATTGAAGAATATGTCATTACATATTTATATTATTGCATGAATTTCCTACTACATATTTTTGGTTCTTTGTCTGTTATGTATTTAAAATATACTAATGTCTCTTGTGGGTATAGAACAATTGGACTAAATAAAGTAACTACATAAACCTAAATGTTTTTTCACATATATATTGTTGATATCACCTTAATTAAAAATTTATACCATATTTGTGTCATGGACCACCAGTTCCATGGGCTGAAACGATAGATTATTTTTGTTACATGAATACAAATTTTAATTTATGAAGCATGTACACCAATAAATTATTAATGGTAATTCATTAAATCAAATAAATTTATATGAAATGTTACATCATGATTTCAGATGTAAGGGAAAGTTCGTAGTTACAAAATGTTCCAAATTAAAATTATAAGGATTATTCCTTTATAACATGGGAATGGGAGTGCATTTAACTAGACCACGATATCTATATACATGTAAATGAGTAAAAATATAGATGAAATTAAAATTTTAAATGAAATGGTTATCAATAAATGGGGATTTAAATTGAAAATTAAATGTTTTTTCCTCTATACCTTCAATAGACACTCCATATACTCGATCCCTTGCATTATTATATGAGACCTTAACCTTTACCATGACCTGACCATAGTAGTGAGTAGTAGGCAGTGTCTCTTATGATATCTATGACCATTATTTTCTCTTAAACCTAGATTTATGAGAGACTTGTTTATTGAAATTATTTTTACCCATCCTTTTATTTTAACATTGATCATATCTATTGTTAAATTTTACTAGAGGAGCGTTTGTGGAAATTGTATAGTCTTTCCACCATAACATCCTTGAGTCGTGTGCTAAGAAGGTGGTGACGATCATGCTCTAAAGGTGTTAGGCCCTGAGCTATGATTCTTGCCTCTTATGGTGAAACATGAGGCAACTACTATGATTACTAATCAATTAATTCATTATTATTAATGAGATATCTTCTTATGTTTCATGTTTTCTAAATAGGGATCTCCACGAACTTCCCCTCCTTTGGTAGATTTGATATGAGAATTCAAACTAAAATATCATCCGACTTTTTTTGGGTATGGAAGTCCTCAAGCATCTGAGTCTTTGATATAAGGCCATAATATCCATTATTGATCATTTGGAGATAATCCCAAGTAGAGGTTGAAGCTCATGAATTATCATTTTCTTGATTATGCTATGCATTGGTGGGATGTTATCACCCAGGCTGGTCAAAATCATGATATGGTTTGGGAAAACATCCAAGCAACCTTCTATAACTAATTATTTCTACAAACACTTAGATAAGACTTTTATTTAGTTTTTATATACCAAAAATAGGGTTTTATGCCTAAATGGAGTGTTAAACTCCTTTCATTGAGATTCAACACTTCACACCGACCCTTTCTAGGGATGAGTTGATGATAACAAGATGATCTGAGGAAGGGATTAAATACACAATTTTATTATAGGTAAATGAATTTTGGTCAACATCTATTTTAGATATTTTGAATTAGTTCTTCATAATTGAGAGTAACCTGATAGAGGATGGATGTGTGATCCAATGTGGTTCATTATTGAGACAGGTAGGCGGTTTATGTAGAGGCATTAAATGTCTTTTTGAGTCTTCTTATAGAGTTAGCGCCAATCGGATGGCATACACTTTCATTTATGTGACTGGTCACTACTATGGTAGGTAAGTCCATAATAATTCCTTATGTATAAAGGAACCAACTTATTATTGATCTTGTGGAAGGATGGGGCACCTTCAGTGTTTTTTCCAAACTTTTCTTATAGTATCCAGTGATAAGGGATCTACACTGACTCCATATTTCGGTGCTGGATCAGAAACTATACATTAGTCTTGGAGTTGAGCTACTACCGACCTCTCAAGATAAGTAGGTGGACATGTCTAGGTAATCAATACATTTAAGGTATACAACAAATATAACATACCTTCCCAGGTACTTCTGGTTTCATCTCAAGATCGTAGATTCATCCTTATATATGCAGTGCATCCTACAGTTAAAGAATAGAGTCTAGGACCATCTACAGTTTAAGGTACTATTATAGTAGCCTCTACTTTCGGTCAAACCATATTATATACAAGATTATCATAGTCCATCATATCTTTTGTGATTAAGAAAGTCTTGTCTTTGAAACAGAGTACTTTTATGGTGTAATGACTCTCGACACAATGTTGGGGATCCGAATGGACAGTGTAATCTGATGTAAGAGATTACCACTTGATATAGGTGAGTTTTTTTGTATGGGATCTATTTTTCCTCTAGATGATGTTATTTGACCTCATACTAGAGATACAATGGATAGTTCTTCATCATTTACATGTTGATTTCTATCACTGTAGGGTGACCTTCGAATAACTCAAGGATGGTAATTATCCATCCAAAGTTAGGTATTATTATTAAAAAAAGAAAGGGGGAAGCCCCAGAATAAGTTACAGAGGTTGAAAGTAATGAAGACTGTGGATGTTAGACTGCACCTGTTTCACACACTCAAGGGTAAGGGACCAAATACAATAAAATATGGTACAATAATTATTAAGAGAAACCTGGGAAGTTAAGAAGTTATCGATCATATTTCCCTATCCCTAAGTGTGAGTGAGATTAGTGCTATTGGTGATAAACTCACTGCATTTTTGAAAAATATATGTGAAAACCCAAGGGGTAGAGATCACAACATGGATGGAGTTTAAGAGGCATGTGGAGTCAGATTCCACCTGATTAAAGATAATACTATAATAATGGCACAATCCTAACCCTTTAAGAATTGTAGTCACCTCCTCCTTGAGCGAGTCACATCGGTCATGCCAAACATATAATTAAAAAACAATCGAGTCATTTAGATCACATAACATCCCACCTTCCCGCATACATCCTTGTGTACATGGTCAATCAATATTCAGTTTCAATCCATTCTTTACAAGGATCATGGCATTAGAGGAGGTTTAATCAAACCTGAACCCTCCCTCCAAATTTTTATCCTGTCAATGTTTTCATGAAATTCCCCCCTTGGGGGGGGCTCCATAGCAAGTAGGCCTTGTTTTATGCCACACCTCTGGCCTCGTTTCCCCAGAATACCTCCTCCCGGCGCGCCATCCCCCTATTCCTATGGGATCCACCACCTCTCTTCGCAGTTCCTAGCCCGCCTCCTGTTATGGCTCTGATCCCACCTCCTATCATGGATCTTAGCCCCACCACCCATCGTAGTTCCCATCCCACCACTCTCCATGGATCCCATCCCTGGCCTATTTATAGCTTCTAGGCCCCGCATCCTATGGTGCTTACCACCTCTCCACCCTTAAAAAATCCAAGAGTCCCCTCCCTCCCTATGCATTTCAACTCCAAGAGGCCTTTGTGATCATCACGTCATCCAGATCTTTAGGTATACCTCATCATCATTATTCATCATAATATCAACCTTTCCTCCTGCAACTAGCTCCCCTCTTCACCACACCATCCAGATCTAGAGCACCGCCTCACCTGTGCAATGCCTCTACTGACACTCCATCAATGTTGGTCTCATCATGTGGCATCCCCCGCATCATTTTCGGCCTCCTCCTATAGAATCTTCACCTCCTGATGAATGGTCCTGGAAATGTGGGTTTCCCAGTGCCTCATCTATTGGTCTATCCAGTGGAAATTTCCCATTGCTCCATCAACCGGACCACGTGGTTGTATTTTCTAGTGATCTATTATCTGACCCTCCCTACATGTCTCTACTAGCACCTCATTAGCACATCATTTTCAACAACTTCTTCCATCATCCAACGTCATCTTGAGGGGGAGCAACAACCATGTCATTTGATCATTTCTCATGCTTTTTCTTTTTTTGAAATCAAGTTGGGTACATCTATCTTGAGGGAAAGTGTTTACTGCATATATTGATTGCTTTGTTTTTTTATTGTGCCCATCCCAAGTACACCTAGCTTGAGGGGGATCTTTCTTTATGTGTGTAAGATAGGTACACCTAGATTGAGGGGAAATTTTTGAGACTTAATTTCACATCGGACTTTTGTCCTGATGTGTTTTTTATTATCTATTACAAATAGACACCAAGGCCACCCTTAGATATAAACCTTGGGTATTGGGTTCCACCTCTATTATCATTAAATATATGAATGGGGTGTACATGTGTGTAGAGATGGACCGAATCATTTTTTGATAGTCATAGTGATGTTCAAGATGGATATCCCCTTTATAAGAGATCATGGTATGAAATATATGAATTTCCCTTCTAGAGTGGATCATTTTATGGATGGTTTCCCTACTAAGTTCTCATGATTAACCCCTGTGAGAGAGGTGTATTTCAATATTCAGATAGTTTTATGAGGATAACTAGTTTATATTCCTATTTATATTATAGAACCTAAAAATCTCCAGTAATATATGATTTAGTTAGAGATGGACTCCTTAAATATGGAATCTAAGTCTATACTCAATGGCCTTAAATGATGGGGTAGGAAACTCTTTAATGCAAGAAGCTAATTCCATTTTCAACGGCCTTGAATTATGCCACCCAATAAAAATATATTTGTTGGTAATGGAGATAGACTCAAAAATCATTTGGAACTCACTAAAAGGTCTTTATTCATCTCGTTGGATGATCATATATTTTATTCATAAGATCAAGTCCCTTTTCTCCAATGGAATAAAGGTCCCCCAGATGTGGCATGAGGTAATCATGTACATGAAATACTAGTTTTTTGTTCTTCCTAGGATCTACCCCTCTTATAGTTAATTATCCTTGGGTCCCTTCACTCAGAAGGTGTTTAAAATTTAATCAAGGATGCCCATGGGCTTTATTTTTTAGTCCCCCTTGATGGATTTTTTATTATCCACCTTTTATCAATAAAAAAATTGATTATAAAATAATTTCAAATTATTTGGAGGATTTTTAAGCTAAGGGTTTTATCTAACCTAGTAAATTACCATGGAGTTTTCCAATGCTATTATCTATGAAGGTAGATAGGTCCCTTGGAAATTTTCTGATTACCATAGGTTAAACAATATTATGTCTTAGAATTGGTATTTATTACCACATATAGAATACCTCTTCGACCATCCAAAGAGTGAAATTTTTATCCATGATTTATTTGAGGTTGGGCTACCATTAGGTGTCAATGATACCATCAAACATACCATGTAAGAAATTCGACTGTAGATATATTCTGTATGAAAATTGGATTTTTTGTTCGGACTAAATAATGTTCTAGTAGTTTTCATGGCCCTAATAAATTAGTTTTTTCACCCATGTCTGGATTCATTTCTGGTCGTATTTGTGCATTATATATTTGGGTATTCTATCACTTGACATGTCCATTCAAAACATCATAAAAATTTTCTGAATACACTGAGATAGAACTAGCTATATGTTAAACACCCCAAATGACACTTTGGGATTGATAAGGCTCACTTAATTGCTCACATCATCTTATAGGACGGAGTGTTTATTGATCCAGGGAAGGTGAGTGTCATAGTTTCCTATGATAATTCCTAGAGTGTCTTTGAAATATGTAGTTTTTTAGATAATTATGGATGTTAAATGAACTTATTCAAAACATTTCATTCCTATTAATTATAACTATTCATTAGATTTTTAAGAAGGGTGTAATGTTTTTATGGTCAGAAACAAGTGATACGTACTTTTAGGAGCCAAAAAGGACTGACAATAGTGTTGATCCGAATTCTGAAAGTGATGGGAAAATTTAATATAGTTTATTGTGACCCATTAAAAATTTGGAAAGGACAATTACTATTTCATGGATATTGAGTTATGGAATACGAGTACCGCTAGCTGAGATCGTATGAGTGGGACTACCCTACGCATAACCTCAATATGGTAGATGTGGTTTATGTTTTACACTATTGGAGGCATTATCTATTAGGGGAGAATTTCATCATTTATGTCGACCAAAAAATTTTAAAATACATTACCACAAAGCTTTATTTTAATCTCATGTAGCACAAGTGAGTGGAATATCAGTACTTCTTCAAATTTGATCTTTCTTATACACCTAAAAGGGGAAATATAGTCACTAACAACATGACTGATAACACATGGACGTAGGCCATCCAACTGGCCAATAGTTAGTGGAAATTGATGGCCATATTTTCTAAGTTGCACATAGAGGTTTGAGAATAGCATGTGAAGCCTATCTTAGAAACATTGGAAGTGGAATCATCCATTATATAATGGGTAATGATGAGACAAATTTTATATCACGAGTGCCTATTCCTGAGGAAGAGTGTCTTAGGAGAGGACACAATACCTATTGGGTATATCGATGCGGATGCCATTCTACACTTCCATCAATGTATTTGTGTTACATAATACATACATGAATAATTAATGTAGAATTCACATACCTCCATTTGTGCATTGCACCCTAGGCTTACCAAGATTTATCAAGACATACATCATTAGTATCATAGTCTGGGTAGGAAGAGATATATTACATATTTTATCAGAAAGTGGTACACCTTTCATTTAGTGAAGGCAGCGCACTAGTAGCTTTCTAGAATTTTATAGCCTCCTTCTATTCTTGAGTGGAAATGGGATTATTTCACAATGGTTTTTGTAATGGTATTACTAAGAGCCCGTCAAGACTGCAATGTAGTATGGGTGATCATCGAAAGGTTCACCAAGTTCATCCACTTTATACTGATTAATAATAACTTTTTCATAGATAAGATCATGAATATTTACATTTATATGATTTTATGCCTTCATGGTGTTCCCAATTCTGTCATATCATCTAGGTATGAGCATTTCTTTCATCGAGGTTCTAGTAGGGTTTATAGAAATAACTTGGTTAATATGATCATTTGAGTATAGTATACCACCCTCAGACAGGCTGTTAGTCCGACCACATGATATGGGTGCTAAAGGATATAGTCTAAGAATGTGTCCTTGATTTTGGAGGTTTTTGGGAGAATCACTTAATTCTTATCAAGTTTTCCTATGATAACATCTTTTATGAAATTATTCATATGGCTCCCTACTAGGCCTTATATGATAATACATCATTTTTACCCCAATAATAGTTAGAGGTGGGGGAGGTAGCTCTATTGGGAGGTCATATCATTAAGGATACTTCAATGTAGGTACAACTTATTTAGATTTGTATGGCTACCACTCAGTCCTGGTAGAATCCTTATACCGATCGCCATCACTGACCTCTCAAGCTTAAGGTGGGACATCTGTTCTTTCTATGAGTTTTTCTAGGATTGGGTTATATAAAGATTCAAAGACAAAGAAAGATATCACTTTTTTAAATGAGGCTTTTTTATATTTTAGAATGATTCGGGTCGATATCCTCTCGGTTAGCCTTACCTTAGAGGTATCAGGCGATACATGATATCTTCTACGTAACACAACTTTTCCCTTATTATTCAGAACCAACTCATTTATTTGATCCTGAGGATATTGAGGTGAGGGTAGATGTTTTCTTATAGGATTATCCAGTATGCATCACTGATTAGAGAATAAAGGCTCTCTAAGGTAGATCATTTCCCTTGGTATGGGTGTTATATCACCCCCAACATCAAGTAAATAACTCCTTATTTATTCATTTTAAGTATATAATGTTTTTGGGTAAGGATTGGGGAGTTTTTGAAGACTGATGGATTTTTTTGGGATTTTATATTGTTTTATAGTTTGATCACAGTTTATGGAAACTGTGAAACTCCTATAGGAAACCATGCACTGTGAGAAAGGGGATATGGGGATGGTTCACATGCAGGTGCACGGTTTGTCCAAACCATACGTCCTCCTAGGAGAAACCATGAAAAGTGGGATAGTAGGATTATTTTTGGTTGGGAAATATTTTGTCTAACTAAGATGGCCAACCATGTGAGGTCCTCATTGAGGTGGTGAATGGTGCATGATTATCACAATATTTTCTTAACTGTGCAACTAACCAAGAAATGTTTAAAAACAAGATCCTAAAAAAGTGGATCTGGGTCAGAATTAAGTTTTAACCCCCCATTTTTGTTCAAAATTGACCCTAACTCAATATTTTCTCCTCACAAAGGTTTTTTACATTTTCCCCATCAAATTGGAAGCAATACAAAAGCATTTCCTGGTGCACTAATGCCCGATTCTTGTGGTAAGTCATCATTTATGGTATTTTTTCATGGTTTTTCTTAAATCTACTTTCCTCCCTCTATTAGTTCCTTTTATCTAGTTCATTTTTGAATATATATGAGGTTTTTCATGATAAAAATGGTTATATTTTTCTTTATTATGATAGGGTATGAGATCTATGGAAGGTTTGTTGAGATTTAACCTGGATGTTTGGGCCATTTCAGGTCATTTTTCATTTTCCCCATAACTCCTATGGTGGGTGGCTTCACTCTCGACTCATCTTTTTAGAAATTGAAGTCTTAGTTTCAAATTGGTTAAATTTCTTAAAATTTATTGTGAAATTTGATTTCAAATCATGTTACAAACCCTTTTTACTGATGGTTTGAATATTTTATGGATTCTTTTTGAAATTATGGAATTTTGTATTGTGTTTGTGAAATCTACTTTATTTTATTGATTTTAAAATGTTTATTTTATAATATGACTTTTTTAGATTTTTTATAAATGTTTTAATTGAGATTTTTTCTATAAAAAGGATGGTTTTATTGAAATTTATTGAAATTATTTGTTTAAAATGTTTTCAATAAAAAAAGTTTTTACTGAAATGGATTGAGTTGATTGGTTTGAAACGGTTTTGGAATACGTGGGTTGTGCGAATACATGCTTTTGACGTGACCCTGAATAATGGGTGTGTACCATTGGGGTACAATGGGATATGAACCTGAATTAGGGGAATTTATCATTGGGGAGCAAGGATATTTTCCACTTTCTGATGACTTATTGGATGGATGAGAAACTGTTCATCAGTATGGAATTATCAGTGAAGCATGCATTTGTGGCTATGTGGGAATCATGGAATGGGTATCTACTATATTCCTAGATTTCCAGCTGCCCCATGGTAGTCTCACGATCCTCCACATCTACTATCTGATATGTTCCCTTCCTCCATCACTCCATGTCACCCCTCCACTACGTTGCTCTACCTATCTCAACCTCCCTCTCCCGCTTGTGGTCAGGCGCTCCTGTTGAGGGTTTCTCGGTTCGCGACCTATACTCCCCGCAATCCCCTGCCTCTGTCGTCCTCCATCTTCCAGACAACCTAAACTCCATCGAACTCCATCTCCGACATCCTCCTTCTCTCGATTGCAAATCAAATCTCCATGATGCTCCTTCTCCCACTCAGGTTTAACTCATCGTGACCTAGGGTTCCTATAAACCCTTTCCATCATCATCCTCCTTCCCCCCATTACCTCCACTCATCCAAGGATTCCCACAGAGTAATGCAGGCTACATGCTGCCACAACCCTCCTTCACATCATTACCCTTTCATTTCATCCCAATAACTTCATCCTCCTTCTCTCGCTCACGATTTCCATCATATTTTCTCCAGCTCCTGATTTGCTTTAGAGCCGCTCTGCTCATAATTTCACACTCGCAAATTTCATGTTCCCGATTTCAAAGTACCTTTCTGATCCTTCGCTAGAGACTTCCTTCATAACTACTCCCTCTCCCTCTCCCTCTCATGATTTAATGATAACAATTTCCCTTTAACAATTCCTGCTCGTGATAGCCCTTCTTCCTGATTTCCTTCATTCACATCATTCCCTTTTCAATCTAGTATGAATCCATCACTTCTAACCACCTCCTACTTGTGATTTTAGTGGGTGGTTCAACATTTCACCCTACATTTTGTAAATTATGATTCATTATATACCATACATGGGTTCTACGGAAATGAATAAAACTGTGTTTGTGGTCACAGTTCTCCATCATCGACTATTCACAGCTTCGGTTTTCGAAGCACATTTTGGATCCCCCTTTACATTTCTCCTCCATCTATCACCTTTGTTGGGTTTTCCTTTGATAATTGATTCATTTATCGTCAATTTATTCTACTACTATTTATTTGAAGTATATCTTATCACAAGTGATTCCATGATATCCATGAATATCAACTCCTTCGATCGCTCCTTCTAATTATGGAATGAATGTCTTCGATTTACAAGCATGGAGGTGGAGAAACATAAGAGATTCATATCATTTATGTATCAAGGATGTTAGATCCAATAATTTTTTTAGTAACAATTTATTCTTTTGGATTTTATTTATTGTTAATGACTAATCAATTTTATATTGTGTAGAACTCAAGGGGTTAATGATACTGGGATAATCATGTTCTTCTTGAGTTAGACTTGAATACACTTGAATTTGACTTCAATGTGTTAAAATTTGTGATTTCTGACAATACAAAATTTTATTTATTGTTAAAGACTCATCAATTTTATATTTTTTTGAACTCAAGGGGTTAATGATAATGCGATAATCATGTTCTTCTTGAGTTAGACTTGAAAACACTTGAATTTGACTTCATTGTGTTCAAATTTTTGATTACTGACAATAAAAAATTTTACATTACTCAAAATTCATTTTATCACATTATTTCATTTATTTAAATCATTACATTTTCAATTTTTCATTAATGGTTCAGGATATCTTACTTTAATGTCACAAAGGCATGTAAATCATGAATTTTTTGAAGGTAATATCACTAAATTTTTAATACTTCCAGTCATTTTTTTATTCTTTCCATTATTTTACAATTTTCATTTTATATCATATAGTTTAATGTATTTCCAGGTATTTTTGGATCATTGGTGAACACCTCAAAATCTATATGTTTGAGAATTTCTTATACTATCATAAATATTTGAATGAATCTATTGTTTAGAGGTAATTCAAGTTTTTGTTGCAGGTTATTGTGGTCTATGAACATGTTGAACTGGTGAGAAGTAGATGTGCATCTTATATATCTTTTAATCAATACTTCCTCAGAACATCTGCCATGTATGTTAAATTTTGATATGAATTTATATAGTCATATTTTATTATACTATTTATATTTTTATTTATTTTAGAAGACCAGATACCCATATGTGTAATCATTCATTTCTATTTCCATGTTTTCAAAACATAATCTACTATGATACAATGGATATTCCAAATTTCCTGTTTCATTGATTTTATAGCATTTTCTTAATTGAAATGTATGTTACTTCATGTTCACTATTTCAATTTTTTAGAATAATTTTTCATTCATGTTCATATATAATTTATGTTTACTACTACATTGATGAAATCTGAGAACTTTGGGAAGACTTGTTTAAGAGATCTTTAGAGGAGATGAAGTAGAATTTTAACATTTCCTATATTTTGAGACTACAAGAGTAGAGATTTAAGTATGTATTTTGTTTCAATTCATTTTGAGTTGGGATCCAATACATGTTGATGTATATTCAAGTAGTTATTACTTATAGATTGAGGTATTTGGGACCTTCAATATTATTTGAAACTAAAAATTTATGTTCCTTCATATATCACAAATATAGGTCAGGATTTATTAGTTGTGTAGCTTCAACCTGTTACCAAATGCTTAATAGAGTCATATCATTCATGGATGAGGAGAAACATAATAATGTCATATCATTTATGGATAAAGTAGGTTTGATCCTTTTCTTTTTTTAGCAACAATTTATTCAATGGGATTTTATTTATTGTTAAGGACTCATTAATTTTATATTCTGTAAAACTCAAGGGATTAATGATACTATGATAATCATGTTCTTCTTGAGATAGATTTGAAAACACTTTAATTTGACTTTAATATGTTGTAATTTGTGATTACTCACAATAAAAAATTTTACGTTACTTAAAATTCATTTTACCCCATTATTTCATTTATTTAAATCATTACATTTACAATTTTTCCTTTATAGTTTAGGATGTCATGCTTTAATGTCACAAAGGCATGTAAAACATGAAGTTGTAGAAGGTAATATCTCTAAATTTTTAATACTTCTGGTCAGGTTTTTTTTATTATTTCCTTTACTTTACAATTTTCATTTTATATCATATAGTTTACTGTATCATCAGGTGTTTTGGGATCATTGGTGAACACCTCATAATCTATATGTTTGAGAATTTTTAATTCTATCATAATTATTTGAAAGAATCTATTATTTAGTGGAAATTCATGTTTTTTTGCAGGTTATTGTGGTCCATGAACAAGTTGAACTGCTGAGAAGTGGATATGTGTCTTATATAACATTCAATCAATACTTCCTCAGAACATTTTCCTTGTAGATTAAATTTCGATATGTATTTTTATAGTCAAATTTTATTATACTGTTAATAATTTGATTTATTTTAGAAGACCAGATACCCATATGTGAAATCATTCATTTCTTTTTCCATGTTTCTAAAACATAATCTACTATGTTACAATGGATATTTCAACTTGCATGATTCATTGATTTTATAGCCTTTTCTTATTTGAAATATATGATACATCATGTTTACTATTTCAATTATTTTAGAATAAATTTTAATTCTCATTCATATATAATTTTTTCTTACTACTACATTGATGAATTCTGAGAACTATGGGAAGACATTTTTTGGAGATCTTTGGAGGAGATGAGGTATACTTTGAACATTGCTTTTATTTTGAGACTACAAGAGTAGGGAGTTATGTATGTAGTGTTTTTCAATTCCTTTTGAGTTGGGATCAGATACATATGGATTTAGATTCAAGTAGTTATTACTTATGGGTTGAGGTAATTGGGACATTCTATATTATTCCAAACAAAAAATTTCTTTTCCTTCATAACTCACAAATATATGTCGGGATTTCCCTATTGTGCAGCTTAAACCCATTCCCAAACGCATAACTCATACAATAATATAGTCTTCCTATCTACTCTGTAAAATTTTCCTACACTTTTAATCTTTTAATTTGACTCTATTCATATGAATTTCCAATAATGTTTTACAATCCATTTGAAATCCATATTTATGGATTCAGTAATTAGAGAACTACTACATTTTGTCTTGCAACATTTTTTTGTGAAATTATCTATTGATATAGTTTTGCATATTGATACAACTTCTACGTGAATACAGGGATGTTCCAAGCGTGAAATGATATCCATAAATAATATGATGTACATGTATACCTTCCTTCTTTTAATGATATTGTAGACTCTTTCAGACGATCTTAAAGGTGAGGATTCAGTAAAAAGGTACAAAGTAATTATCCTTTTTGTTTTATACTATTTTTACTATCTGGATATTTAATCTACTTTTATTTCAATATTTTTTATCACTAATTTATTTATTAAATATATTCAATATAATCAATTTTAATTCTAGGTTTCGATCCTACATACAAGGTGACAAGGTGAAGTAACACTAGATTATAGAGGAATACACCATCGTGGAAGGTAAAATGTTAATATCATTTAAAAATCTATAGCTTTTTTACCTCACACTCCCTTATTTTTAAAATTAAATGCTTGTGTGAAAACATTTTGTAACATTTTGTTGCATTCAAGACATTCTCCAATATATTGAAATTCACATTTATATTGTTCCTGTGTCAATGATCATTAATATTAAATCTTATTTTAATTGTTTTTTACTTCATATATATTTTTTCTCAGTGGTACAAATAAATTAGTATTTCATTTCATATAAAATTTATGTTTACTAAATTGTGATAATGTCTTAGAAACTTCTACAACTATTAGTTATAATTTGAATAGTTTGTTACTTTATTTATAGGTTATTTTTTAGATGAAAATTCATAATTTGAACATATGATATGAGCATTACAACTGTTGTAGAATGAGATTGGGTGATAAATCGTTTGTCAAAATTACCAGTGTTGGGATGGTCTTGGTCCTACATACTAGGCCACATGGTGGAGTTAGACTACAAGTTTGAGAAATACACCATCCGGGAAAGGGGATTAGTGATGCATTTTGGAGTTGTGGATCTTTAAAAATTATTTTCATCACTGAAATTTTCTTAGTTTTTATTATTTGATCATGTTTCATGAATTGGATGTAAAATCTGAGATGTATGAAAAAATAATACCAACGAACAGAACTGGAATGAATTATTTACCTGTATTGGTGTGTTTGTCATAATTTTACAGCATATAGGCAGATTTTCTAACACCATTTCTCTTAATATTGTTTTATTATGTAGATGTAATTCTTTGAAAACAATGTACATGAAACCAAATGTAACCATATGACAAAAAACACACCCAATGTGATCAAAGCCAATGAATGATAAATATAAGTAAACTGGATTTTAACATTAACTATTTTATGTTGCAGATTACATGTATTGGTGTGGTTATTGTCCATTTTCAGCATATTATAATATTGTCCAAAATCATTTCACTTAATTTTCGTTATTATTTATTGGTACTTCTGTGAAAACTTATCACATGCAACCAAATAGAACCTTATGTTTAAAGACTCACCCCAATGTTATAAAATCTAATCAATGAAAAATATAGGTAAACTAGCCGTTTAAATGTAGTGGTTTTTTTGTATATTTCCTACATGGGTATTTTTTTTATCAGTTTCCAGCATATAGACAAATTTATCGACACTATTTCACTTATTTTTTTATTCCGTATAGGTACTTTTGTGAAAAAATAGTGCATGCAAACAAATAGAACCTTATGATAAAAAACACACCCCAATGTTATAAAATCCAATGAATTCAAAATATAGGTAAACTGGTAGTTAAAAAAACATGTTTTTTATGTTGTGGATTAATTGTATGGGTGTGTTTGTTATCATTTTCCAGCTTATAATTATGCTTTGGTTGCATGTTAAAAGTGGTTTTTTATAGATTATTTCTCATTTATTTAGAAGATCCGAGACACTATGAAGGAAGAGGAAGAAGTGGAGGAAGAAATTTGAATAATAAGTTGCATGAAACGATAGATGACAATCTATTTTTAGCACTGATGTTTGATGGGGTTCGGGCTTATGATAAAATAGTTTAATCCCTATAGAAATTTGATTCTAAATAATATGTTGAAATGTGATAAAATGGTGTTTTTTACAGAGCTGACTTGTGGAGTAGTCATGTTGATGAAGAAAAGGAACATAACTAGGAAAAAATTATGATTCTAATCAACGGTATTTCACATGATTTAAATTACATGCATCATGATTGCATGTGTGATGTCATTCAAAACAAATTAGTATACAACATACTGAAATATTTCAGTAAGTTGTATACAAATGTGATCAACTGTGCACTTGCACATTTAATATGTTGTATACTAATTTTTTCTTCCTCTAAATACATGTGTGATGTTATTAAATTTAATCAAATTCATTTTATTACATGTCATAAATAGTTATTTGTATATGGTGTTTTCAATTTTTCACATTCTATTTCCAATTTATCTTGAATTTTACAAGCAAAACCGTGGAATGTTTATAGTAAGTAGTAATTTCTTAGTTCTTCAATTTATTCCATCACATGTGTCTATTCTAATGTGAATTTCAACATAAGAATATTGAATAATATATCATTGCAGTCGGTTTAACCAATGGTATGAAAACATTTTCATAATACATTAATTTTTTTTCACATCTCTATAATTTTTTTTCTATTTAAATTTATTCAGTTCTTATGCACATATACTACTTTAAATATTATTATGCATCATGAAAACCATGTTGACTTTTCAAGGATTTGTGATCAAAAAAAGGCCAATGATGACTGCATTTGATATTCCATTGCTTTTTGTGAAGGATTTTATGAATCCACTAGAAGCCTGGATGTGTTATTATAACAGATAGCTTCTAAAGAAGAGGCATATCAGAATTCTGAACCAGCTTCCCCTCAGAGAGGGGGTATAAAAATTAGGGGATACTTCCAAAAGAAGTATCAATCATGCACAAGCATATCCAGCTACTCTGGTGAATTTCGAGGAAAGAAGAGCCTCAATATCACAACAATGAAAGAAATCCATTTTCCTAACTCACCTCAAAAAAGTTGAATAGTACAAAAGGTTAACTAAATAAAATATAAGGAACTACAAGTGATGTCAGCTTTTCTCATACATTGTTACTTCATTTAAAGACTCAAATACAAATTTTGGATTTTCAATTTATATTATTTTAATACAAAAAACTAATTTTTTCATTTTTCTTGAAGAAATTAATATCATCTGTGGGATTGATTTGTTAAAATTGATTCTCCATCAATATAAGAATTTCCCTTTAATTCTATTATTTTAAAATACAAATTTTTTTTATTTCATCGCTTCTTCGTATGAAGGATCATACAAAGAGTCAGTGGTTCAAATAGCAGCCTGAATTGTATTTTAGTGACCACTATGCTAATACTGCCTTTTTGTGCTAATTGAATTCTTTATATTACATTTGTATTGATTTTTTGATGGTTTGTATGAGTGAAAAAACTCAATAGAAGAGCCTTGAAGTATTTATTACAGTGGATTTAAAAAATTCATTACAGTGGATTTATCTTACTAAAAGGTAACAAGTTGAATATTTTTGGTGTAATGGAGTCTTTTATGTAGTAATTTTTTGTGTTAGTGTTGTATTTTAGTCTGGTTGTGGTTTTTTACATAGAATGTTGATTGATAATAATTATTTTGAATGTTTTTTTCTTTAAAATAGAGGTAGATTACTTTATTTTCATTTTTTTCAGATTCTTCTCTTCAATTTATGAAATCGTATTTCTATCTTGAGATGTCTTCTATAAAAAACTAGATGTTTACTAAGTGGTCAGTAACCTATTTCAGAATTAAATGTTATACTAATAACCCCCCTCCCCATGTGTATCCTTCTCATGAGCCTCCACCTCCTCCTCTACATTTTCCTTTATCAATGCCTATACCTCCACCTCTAACTCTTCTTACACCTCTTCCTCTGCCTCCATCGCTCCTCCAACATAGTTTTGAGGAAACTATTCATCACATCATTTAAATCTTTGAGTTATATATATTTTTTTCTTTTTTCCCTTCAAATTTCATCCTCCTCTTCAATCATAAAGTGACCATTATGTGTGATGATGAAATATTAAAAATATGAACTTCCTACTACAGTACCTGTTAAAGGACCCACATAGAATTATTAATGATAAGTCATGTTTTTCTGTATCTTTTTACTTCATTTTATTTCCTTTTCTTTCATTTTCACATATATTTTTGAAAACTTGTTATTATTTTTCATTTATTTTCATTATTATCTATCACTAAACCTTTATGATTATTATATTTTATGTTATTTTCATTATTAACTACTCAAATTATTAAAACACTTTCAAAAATTAGATTTTTATTATAGCGTTGTGTGTAAGCATGGGTGAGGTTCTAATTCCTAAAAAGAATGTCAAATGTTTTAAAGTATTTTTTGGTGGATTTTCCTTAGAAATTTTTTCAATGTAGAAAATTATTTTGGTGTTAAATGACTTATCTTTGATAAAATCTATTTTCAATTGTTTTATATAAATTTTTTATATAAATGTGTTAACATGTTCTATCCTAGTGGCATGATTATGGATGTGATTTGGGGAAATCCTACTAAGATTCATTACTCACAACTTATTTGGAACTTTGGTTGTTTTATAGATATATTTTATCAAGAAACATGAAAAGATAAAGTATCATTCTTCCTTAGTGGTGCATCGTGATACTTGGGATGTTTTTCAGTGTTGAAGCATGAAGTATGTTAGAGATTTGGAGTTATGTGTTTTCTTTTGTTTTTTTATTTATCTACTTGCGTGTACTTTGATGTTAGTTTTCTTCCACAATGGTACATTATTGTATATTTATTTTTTATATTAATAGTATTACTTTCAGTTGTTTTACATTGTTTTCATGCATCATGTAGTGCACTTTTATTATGGTATGTTTGGTTGGGTTGTCTTATCATCAAACTATAATTCATCCCCCATCTATTAATGAAACCCTTGTAATTTATTTCCCTCAATTATAACCTTTGGGATGTCGCTTAAGGACCAGTAATGTTCATTCCCCTTCTCAATACAATGAGGAGGGGTAGGACATTACAAGTGGTATCAGCTTGTTCGGTCCTTAACTAACAAGTGGTCATCAGTTCTTTCGCTCTGGGAGATGAAATTCGTTCTGGTTTATTCCTCATGTTTATATGGTAGAAACGAGTAAGATTCTCACAATTTGAAATGTATAGCAAAGAACCTTTTCATTGTGAATATCAAGTTACTAGGTAGTTAGGTACATAAGTGTTTTCGAGACACTTATAGGAATTTCAATCTCATTATCATGTGTTCATCTAATGAGTTGAGAATGACTTGAATCATATAAATGAATTCCCATTAAAAGTGAATATTTCATTTTGAGTAATGATATATTATTTGTTACAAAAATATTTTATTTTTTAAAGTTGATAAAATTGTTTTCAAATTAGAGATTTTGAAAATAGCGTGAAATAGTTATTTTGAAAATGGCATGATATTCAAAAGCATGGTAAATTTTCAAAAACATTTGAACATGAAAAACGATGAATTTTGGAAATAAATGTTGTGTTATGTGTGATCTGATAGAATTTCAAATTTTTAATCTTTTATTTTATAGAGAGTGAGATTTATAGCTTTTGTTCTCTATATAGAAAATGGCACCCAGTCTGCATCATAGAAACCCACCTAAGGATGATTTTGTGAATGTGGTTTCACCTGAACCATAGGTAAACCAATAGCTAGTTCATAGTATAGTCTTATCCTTTAAGTCCATGAATAGTGGGAACATGAGGGGTGAAACAAGGGAAATTTATCATTCGTTCCAGTTCTAGAAAAAAATCCAACCATATGTTCGGGCGATGCAGGACCAGAGAAGGAAGAGGTGAGGCTAAACATGATGAATTGTATCTTAGATTTACTTAAAACATCAGTAGATATAAAAGTCAATATGGAGACATATTCTGTAAAATCGTGGACACCAATGGTGGTATTTAGTTGTTTAGGATAAATTAGACCAATGCCTAGAAAGGGAGGATTTTAAAGAGTTGTTCAACAAGAAATTATATCCTCATAAGTTTAGGATCGCAAGAATGAAATACTACTTCATCTTGATGTAGGATAACCTCACAGTAATATATTATGTTACTATATTTATTAATTTCCCCCACTTTTCACCTGATTTTAATGTTAGTGCATCCTTTACGGAATGCATCTTTGAATCGGTACTAAAGCATGAGATTCACTCAAATATTATTGTGCTCTGTATTATGGATTATAAAGAGATGGTGGAATAAAGGTATATCTTATGATATACTGGTGGAGGGATCATGTTGATATGTATAGGAAATGGAGGGAACTCTAATGTTGGTAACAAGTAGAAGAGGGGAACTTATTTCCAAGGTAGTGGAATAACACAGAATCAAATGGATGGATTAGTTAATCTTCCTCCAAGATCCAAGAGTAATATTGGATGTTTCCAATGTAGTTCATTCGACCACATGAAGAGAGAGTGTATGAAACCACATAGATCATGACCAATTAAAATTAGAAGGGGAATCTTCATCACTATTGTCACAGTGCTACAAGGATGGGTGTTTGGGACACTTCTCTTATGTTGTAAATGTCGAATGATTAAATGGGACAAGGGAAGTATAATACCTCTTCTAGGTATAGTACAGCTATCCATGGTGATTCTAGGAATACCATGAAACCTAATCAGGGAAAATATCAACAATTTAATAAAGAAAAAAGTGTTGCAATCAAGAAATTATAACGATTTGGGAAGGTTATTATGGAAGATAAATCTAGAAAATCGATGATTAGAGGTATGATTATTTTTAATTATACCCTTATATAAGCTTTATTTGATATGGGTGTCACCCATTCCATTAAATATTGTCATGATGTCGGTTTTCTAAGTTTGTGTTTTGAGATTATTCCTTTGGTGTTGAAACTGCAAACTTCTCTTGGTCAAAGAGAATATCAAGCCTTTAAGTGTGGATAATGTTCTATAACTGTTGATGGAGCCAAGATTTTATGGTATTTATTTGTGCTAGAAATATATTTCTATGATATAATCCCAGGTATGGGTTGGTTTAAAATGTTCATGTTTTACATGTACTATTATACCCGAAGGGTTGGTTTTATGACTGATGATGTCATAGAGGGGATCAGAATGTAAAGAAAAGTGCAACAGGCTTGTTTGCACCAAAATTTAGAATTATCTTATAACAATTGGAAGCATTAAATTTGGAATCAATGTAAGAGATCGAGGGTAACAATTTTCTAGATATTGTATATCAGTTTTAGGATTTTTTAAAAAAAATTATCAGAGTTTATACCCACAAGAGAAGTAGAGTTTGCGATTGATCTCCTTTCAGGGACTATCCAAATTTAAATTTTGTATTTCTAGATAGAACTAATATAATTAATAGAACTAAAGGTGTAGTTAGAAGAGATGTCAACCAAAGGGTTCATTTGACTGAGCACATCTCCAAGGGTAGAATCGGGTATGTATATCAAAAAGGTAGATGGAACTATTTGGCTATGTTTGGATTATCATAAGATTAATATAGTTATGATAAAGAATTGTTATCCACCTCCATGCATTGATGATATGTTTGATCAATTTAAAGAATCTCATTAGTTCTCTAAATTTTAATTCAGTTAGGATACCACCAATTCCGGGTTTAAAATGAGGATATTTTAAAGATATATTTCAGGATTATATATGGCCATTATAAATATGTGGTAATGATTTTTTGTCTAAAAATGAACTATTAGTCTTTATGGATTTGATTAATATATATTTCAAAGTTATCTAGATTCTTTTTTGGTGGTATTTGTGGATGGTATATTAGTGTATTAAAGGACAAGGACTGAGTAGAAGGAACACTTGGTGATTGTGTTGGTAAGTTTTCAGGATCATCATTTGTATGAAAATTTTTCAAAATGGAATTTTTTGATACAAAATGTATGTTTCCATGTCCATGTAATATATGAAAAAGGTGTTTCTATGGATTCAAAAAATATATAGTTTGTTAACCCTTAGAAACTGCCAAATAATTTCATTGATATACATAGTTTTCTTGGTCTAACTTATTTTTACAGAGGTTTTTTTAATTATTTCTCATGAATATATTCACCAATTGTATTTTTACAATGAAAAATAGTCCATTACAATGGAGGGAGTATTGTAAAAAGTATCTTCAAGAGCCTAAAGTTCTCTTTACAATAACACCTATCTTGATATTACCAAAATCTTGAAAAGGGTATCCGGTATATTGTGATGATTTGGGATCTGTGTTGGGTTATGTTATCATGTAGGGAGATTATGTAGTTTCATAGGGATCAGTACAATTACGGTTCCATAAGTAGAACTACCCAATACACATTTTGGATTTATCCTCTATCACCCATGATTTGAGTAATTAGGATCATTACATGTTTAGTGAGAAATTTCCGATGTTTAAAAATGATAAGATATTGAAAAAATAATTCTCACAAAGGGATATGAATCTAATAAAAATGTGATGGATGGATTATAAAAAAATTACTTTGACTTGATGTATACACTGAGTACAGGAAATTGAGTGGTAGATTCATTAAGAATAATGTATTATGGTCAATTAGGAAAGAAGGCTTCAGATCAGTGGTAGTTGATGTCAATGATAGTTTATATGAACTTTGAATGTGAATACTGAGGTGATGTTGTGGTTTTCTTTCTATCTTCATGTGTTCATGATTTTGTAGAGGTGGATAAAAAGTCATAGATGTCATATTAGGAATGTGCCGTTATGAGGAAAAAACATAATTGTGGTGAGACCGTTGAGGGATGAAAGCTAGATGATAGTTCAGTGTTTTGGTTTCAAAATCATATATATATACCTATGGATTTTCATTAATAAATTATTCAAACATAACACCATTCAAAATGATCTTTTCATCTTATGATAAAAAAGATTTATCAAGCATCAAAAGCATGGTTTTGGTGAGTCAACATGAAAAGGATGGTGGCTAAATTTTTTTTGAGTTTCTTAACTTGTCAGTAGGTTAAAGAATAACATTAGAGACCATTAGGAATGCTGCAATATTTTCCTATTCTGGTTTGGAAATGGGACTACATAGCTATTTATTTTATAATAGGTCTCCCAAGAATAGTTCCAAAACATGATTCCATATGGGTGATTGTAAATTGTCTCATGAAGTCAGCATAAAATATCCCTATTTTTGATTCTCATACAGTAGAGGACTTTTCAATAATATATATATATGAGAAGTGGTAAAGATTTATGGAATTCCAGTTTCAATACAGTAATAAATAGATCCATGTTTTATATCACATTTTTGGAAATCCTTATCAAAATCCCTTGGCACTCTGTTGACTATAAGTATGTCATATCATCATCAGACAGATGGGAAATTCGAAAGGATGATATAAATGTTTGAAAAAAAATTTCAGGCATATGTCATGGATTATGGTGGCTCATGAGAAGAGTGAATACCATTATTGTATTTCTCATATAACAACAGTTATCAAGCCTTGATAAAAATGGCTCATTTTGAAACATTGTATGATCATCCTTTTCGATCTCCACTATTTTGTGTGGAAACATGTGAGACTTATCTAGTTGTCTGGGCCTTTTCTAAGAAATAATGTAGAATATTTAGTAGATCTGGAAATTAATGGAGATGAATCATATTCATCAGAAATTGTATCCAAGTCATCTTTGATAGTCATGGTCATTTGAGGTGACTGAACATGTGTTCTTGAGGATCTCTCAAGGACTTGAACATTGTAATTTTTAATATCATAGAAATTTATATCCTAGATACATATTTCCTTTTGAGATACTAAAATGGGTTTGAGAGGTGTCATATCGGTTGAAATTTCCCACATGGTTCAGTTCTGTGCATAATGTGTTTCATGTATGTCAGTTGAAAAATTATCAACCTAATTTTGACCATCTAATTTGATCGGATCATGTTGACCTAGATATAAATAATTCATTGAAACACATGCCAGTGTAGATTGTGGATTTGTGAGATAAATTATTTCTGAGGGAAAAGCATCGTTCTTGTGCATGTTTTGTGGAAGCATTTTCAAATTCAGAAAGAAAATTGGGATAGGTAAAAGTAAATGATTGAGAAATTTACAAAACTATTTCAGGTTAGTAATGGTTTTCTACATTCTAGGGAAGAAAAGGCCAATGGTGGGGAGAATGAAACACCCTTGATATCAAGTAAGTGACCATTAATTTTTGATTTTTTAATTATATAAATTTTTTGGGAGAGGTTTTGGAGGGTTTGGAAACCATATAGAATTTTTTTCAGGATTTTTTAAAGGTGGATGGTTTGATCATAGTTTTTGGAAACTATGAAACTCCTACAATAAGTTTTAGATAGTGAGACAGGGGCTAAGGGGAAGGCACATAGGTAGGCACATGATTTTTACAAACCATGAAACCACCTATGAGAAACTATGAAATGTGGGATGGTGGACTTTTTCATGGTTGTGGCATGATTATTCTAACCATATGGGCCAACTGTGTGAGGTCCTTCATGAGGCAATGTCTGGTGCACAGTTGGCGCACGATTTTTCTACACAGTGTGACTAACATTGCATGTTTTGAAAAAAATATCCTAAAAAATGTATCTGGGTTGGGATTAGGTTTTAACACATTTATTCTCCAAATCAACCCTAACTCGAGACATCAACCGATCAATGGTTTTTTAATCTTTCTAAATCAAATCAGAAGCGATACGGTGGAAATTCATGGTGCGTTGAAGCTCTATTCCCACGGTAAGTCGTCATTTATGGTAGTTTTTTGTGGTTTTTCTTATATCAACTTTCCTATCTATCTCAATTTCTTAAATCTTGTCCATTTTAGACAGATCTATATTTTTTATTCCAATAATGGTTAGATTTTTCTTTTTTGATGATAAGGGAAGAGATCTAAGGTGGGTTCTTTTAGATTTAACCCAATTTCATGGGTGTTTTCATGCCTTTCTTCATTTTCACCGTAATTCATGAGGTAGGTGGATTTACTCTCGACTCTTCTTCTTCAAATTTGAATGATTAGTTTCAAATTGGTTAAATTTCTTTAAATTAATGGTGATTTTTTGTTTAAATCATGGGAGAAACCAACTTTAGTGATGCTTTAATTATTTTGGGGATTTTTGGTAAAATTTTGGAATTTTAGAATGTGGTTGTGTAATGTGATTTTTTTCACGATTTTAAAATATTGATTTCAAAATATGTCTTCGATAGATTTTTGCTAAATTGTTTAATTGATAATTTTTTAATGAAGGGATAGTTTTATTAAAATCTATTGGAATGGTTTTTTAAAATGTTTTTAATAAAAGGGTATTTTTATTGAAATTGTATGAATTGGTTTGTTTGAAATGGTTTTGGAAAACATGGGTTGTGTGAGTTCATGTTTTTAACTTAACCCTAAATATGGGGTGTATACCATTGGGGTACAAAGGGGTCTGACCCTGAATAAGGGGGTGTGTAATTGGGGCATAAGAAGATTGGATACTTTGTGACGACATAGTGGATGGATGAGAAACTACTTCTGACTATGGAACTCTCGTGAAATCATGCATGTGTGGGTGTGTGATGAATCATGGAATGGGTACGAAAAAAGGAATGTGAAATTGTTTAAACTATTTATTAGTTGATTTTCCCTAGAAAATACTCTAGTATGGAATATATTTTGGTGTTAAACTTCTTATATTTGATATAAAATATTTTCAGTTTTTTTATATTTTTTGTTTATATAAATGTGATAACATATTATATCCTAGTGGCATGAGTAGGGAAGTCATTTGGGGAAATCCTACTATGTTTCATTACCCACCCCTACTTTGGAACTTTGGTTCTTTTGAAGATATCATTTATCAGGAAATAGAAAAAGGTAAATTATTACAATGGTTTAGGGGTGCATTGTGATACTTCGGTTATTTTATGGATTTGGAGAATGGAGCATGATTGAGATTTGGAGTTATGTGGGTTTTCATTGAGTTTTGTTGGCCTTTCTTCTGTTGCATACTTTGATGTTAGTTATCTTCCAATGTGGTACATTGTTTTAATTTTATTATTAACATCAATAATATTACTTTCATTTGTTTTACATTGATATCATTCATCATGTAGTTTATTTTGTTATATTTGGTTTTGTTGTTTTATCTTCAAAGGAGAAATCATCCATTATCTGTTAATAAATCTCATACCATTTATTTCTAGCCTTTGTAACCTTGGGGATGTCACATAAGGAAATGTAATGTCCTTCTGCCTTCTCCAAATAATGAGGAGGGTGGTACATTATTCGTGTTATAACAGCACAACCATGTACAAGAATAGACCATGGAAATAGAGGCTGATATATAAGATCAGTAGCTGGAAATTTTCTCAAACAATATTTTACCACCCTCATTAGGGAAGCATGGGGATGAGTTGTTTCAAGGAGGGTAGGTTATAATGTCCCCATTTTTTATATAAGTATTATTTCTATTAAATTTGGCTGAACCCTTATTAATTGTTTCTTTATTCTTAGACCTTGGAAGGAAAACCATTAGTCTGGTTGGTTTTTTTGGAAAATAAGGAAGTATGGGGGGTTTGAAGTCTAGTTGCATAACCAATTCACCACATTAACGAAATTCATGACGTTAATTTCTTTTTATAAACCCTGTGAACATTTATTAAATGATATTAAATCAATACACATTATAAATCCTATTCACAATGTTAATTGGTATTTTTCTAGAATAAAATTAATACCCAAGGAATTCATGTTTCCAATTCGATTCTTTTCAAGAATATTTCTTGACCCTTTTAAAAAAAAGGTGAAGAACCCCTCATTAACTAATCATCCTTCCAATCTTCAGTTCCCCCTTCCTCTATTTAACTTCATTCCAAAACTAAATCTATTATTTAATGTTTCTCCATTATCTATACTCTGATATCTTTTTCATCGGTTTCATTGGATGTGTATTGTTATTATTTTCATTACTCTTACTTCATTTCTCAGTTTATATATCCATATTCGATGCTATTTTTGTGCAAAATAATATGCCTAGTTTTGAAGGCATTTGTCTATTTTTCTTAATTTTTACACTCTATCTCATTTTAAAGGATGATAGAGGGAAAAGGGAGTTCAACCAACATAACGTAATTGGTCTAGTTTTTTTCCAAAATCTTAATGTTTTATATGTTTCACCATTGTTCTATTTACTGGAACCTACCAATGATGCCTCCTAACTATAAAATTTATTAAATTAAATGATGTTTCCATGATTAGTGAAATTATTTCAACACATGAATAAATTTTAGATGGGGACCACCTTGACATGATCCACCCATAAGGGTGTAGGTTAATTAATTTCGTATGAGCCTCATGCTTTGAAATTAATTTTGAACTGCCTTTTGAGGTGTATTTAATTTCCTCTTGTGAATGTAATGTATTTTTAAATTAAAAAAAAAGGAAAATTTTAATACATATGTATTGGTAGTTTCCCATCATGTTGTATCATAGATTTACCATATTAATGGACTAATAAAACAAGACATACATGTATTCTAAAATGTTACAATTTTAATACTAGAAATGATCATTATTTTATACAAAACTAAGGGCGATTATAGGGTCCAAATTAAAGATGCCTTGGATGGACTCATCGAGCTTAATAAATAGAGTTTGTAACTAAATTATTTCATGCTAGTAGTGATACATGGGTTCTTTATAGAAACCAAGGATGGTGTCACTGGGTTGATGTCTTTATACTTCTCATGATTGATACCTGGTTCCCTAGTGGATTACTTTGGATGGGATCAGAAGACATTGTTAATGTAGAATGGCATGAGATATATCTATTTCCTAGTCTATTTTACCATGGATGGTCTCAAATATTATACTTTATACCATGTCATGGGTGATACATGGGTCATTAAATGGGTTCCTTGGATGGAATCTTATAGTGATGGGTTTATTAGTGTACTTAGAGAGATGCCTAGTTACATTTTTATGGGACGCCTTTGATATGCTCTGGATTCCAATTAATTAATAAGTAAGGATGTTTTTACCCAACCAAAGATCATTTTTTGGTTAGATACATAATTTATACTTGAAATATATGATTTCTTAATTATATTTCAATTCTAATATTCCATGAGGGTTGTGAACCCCGTGTTAGTAAGGGTTGACGCCTTGGGATTATGCCAACAATTGATATGAATCTATAAATATGCACACATATATGTACTTATGAATATGATTCATATATATACATACTTATATATAAATGTACATGAATGGTGACATATGGTCACAGATTTTTGACTTCGGCTGAAGTGGGTAGTGTTCGCCAGGTGCCCCATGAGGAACTCGATCTGGTGTGATGTATTTATTTTATGATTTACATTTATTATTAATTTAACACTGGTCATCTAATTTTCCCATTGTGTACTATTCTAGACACCACTAGTTGTAGCCTACTGAGTATATCTCATGCCATATTAAAGTTGTCGATTAGTACCTAAAAAGACTTTATGGGTGCAATTAGGGATAAAGGGAAGAATCAAGCTTTGGATGCCTAACTTACTGTACTAGGATGGAGTACCGATTGAAAGGACATATCCAGTACTTGTGATACTATAGGATATAGTTTTCTGAATTTATATATTATGGTATACCATGTTGTATATGTTTGTGCCAATGAATCCCATGTGTATTCCATTTTTATTAGTACAATGACATGTGCATAATATTTTATATGATACTGATTCAGCTTCTACCAATTGATTATATCTATATGGTTTGTAATTATTATACTACTAATTGATTATTACTATTCCCACTTATATCATTGTTTTGTACTACTATAATACACTATATCCTGAGGAAATAATATCCCCACTAACATATCATACGCCCTTGCTGATATTATGTAGAATTTAGCATATGAGGATGCAAACATGAGGCCATGTGGTCAATAGGGTTTAGTTACTTATGAGTGAACCGGTTTTGGGATACTACATATGATCTCTATCTAATCTGATTGCTGATCAACCTCTCCTAAATTACATGAACTCTCTGGAAAGCCTCTTGAACTAAACTAGGACTCATAGCTACTGACTCACCCACCTCATGACAACATAGGTATGAATGAAAAGGAATCCTACACATAGCCTCATAAGGTGTCATCTGAATTGAAGATCGGTAACTATTATTGTATGAAAAATCAACCAACTATATAATATCATCCCAATAACGAATAAAGTCTTGAATGAAATCTTGAACCATAACCTTCAATATGCATATAGTTATCTTAGACTGACCATATGTTTAAGGATTGAATGTTGTGCTTAATCACAGTTAAGATCCTATATATTTCTAAAATGCTTTCCTAGATAATGACATAAAAAAGAATATATACATAAAATAATGCTCAACCATACTCCATGTAAGTTTATTATCTCACGAACTTAAATTTTTCCCATCTCATCCACTAGGTGAGTCTCTTGAATCAGTGAAAATGTGCAGCATTCCCCAACCAATCGATAAACACCTAGATAGTGTCAAGACTCCTCAGGGTCATAGGGAACTAAACAAAAAATTCCATTGTGATGTCCCCCAAATTTTAAATGGGCACTACATGTGTCTAGATCAAACCACCAATATGTTAGTTCTCGACCTTCACCCTCTAATAGGTAAGACATCAAGAGATAGATCTAGAAATGTAACTCTTTATTCCATTTCACTATAACTGTCGCTTAAAGTCATGGTGCATCATTCTTGCTCCAATATATACTTATAAAACTAATGTATGGTAATCCCAAATCAGTTTACATCAAATAGAATCATGGAATACCACTATCCCATGTACCATGATTATATTTTCATTTCCCAACAACTTCCCAACTATCATATCACCTCTTTCTAGTAATTTCATCATCACAAAACACTCTGATTCAGTCTCCTATCCTTATTTTACTTGATCTTCCAAAGAATATGTGAATACCAAGGGAGTTCCAATACTATTGTTTTCATAAACCATCTATTCAGCTCAATAAATGCCTCTCTGCACTATTTTTACCTTTGTAACATTACTTCCTTATTTCTAAATGTATTCATGGGTGCTGTTAAATGGGATAATTCCATGATAAAGTGTCAATAATATCATACTAGGCCTAGAAACTTTCTGTTCTTGAGTTCCTTGGATATACCTATCTCAGACACCACATGCCCAATGAATATCACCTTCTATATCTTAGATACAGACTTTGAAATCCTGACATAAATTTGATGTGATCGAAGAAAACTTAGGGCTATCTTGATGTGTGACCCATGCTTCTATAGTTTTGGTGTGTATATGAGGATTTCATTGACAAACTCTATAAATAATGAATGTAGATATAGGTGAAATATCTTGTTCATGAGAGCCCTGAACACTTTCTTCATTTTTATCAGACCGAACAGCATGACCAAGTATTCATACAACCCAAACCTACTCTGAAACTCCATCTTTAGAATTTCCACCTCTCTAAATCATAGGTGATGATAGTAAAATCTAAGATCGATATTTGAGAGATGCTAGGATCCATGTAATTATCCAAAAATCTCATAAATCCTAGGAAAGAGAAATTTATTCTTCCCTATTAATTTTTTTAGATTCCTCTAATCAATGAAGAGTCAAAAACTACCATCCACATTCTTGAATAAAAAAACAAGTTTACACCATGGGGAAGCACTCGAATGAATAAATCTGTTTTTCTCTAATTCCATGAGTTGTACCTTGACATATTTTAGCATGTATGGCACCATATGATGAGTGGGTATCGATATGGGTTATGAAAATTTAATGATATAAATCTCAAAATCAACTCTTATATGAGGAGAAATTCCTATGAAGTCATCTAGAAAGACGTCTTATTAGAGATCTATGATTAGAGAAAAAGTCAATGGGGTTGTGACTGATCCTTCTAAGAGATCTAATCCCATCATTTAATCTATAATCATCCCGATATGACTCAAGTCTATTCTAACTTTTCCTACACCTAGTCCCCACTCTCTATTCATAAAAAACTTCTCTCAATTTAGTTAAGTGAATTAGAAACATCTCTGATTGAAATCAATTTGATCTCAGAATCTAGTCAACCAATCCTTACCAAAATCACATAAAAATCATCATCAATAGAATCATGAATTCTCATTTATTTCCATAGTCATTTAGGTCTACCTAACACTCTGGGTATTGCTAGATATGGTCCAATTTCATGCCTAATGGTGTGTTAAGAGAGACTAACTGAGATGATAACTTGACTTGTACATCAAGTCCATCAAACACTTGTTACAAAATTAAATAATGGTAATCACAAGTATAAAACAAGGTAATATATAAAGTATAAGTTATTAATAATGTACCTAAAATAGTAAAAAGTCCCTCTCCATCATCTACTGGAACATGTTACACAATGTAAACTCATTTAGTCCCTGCTCTATGACCCTATCCCTAAGTCACATTCATCTTGGAAGTTTTCATACTTTATTGAGTTCTTTAATTCCCAATTTTTCATGATCTCCTAGTACCCCTATGAGATAACATTGATCAATGGTGTTGAATATAACAAATCTTGTCATAATGGTGGCACTAAATAGACAATTTCTTACAACAAAAGTAATAATCCCCGATTAGAATATAATTATAAAAATTGTTAGAATAATCTCTTGTAGAGGATACTAAAAAAGTATTTCCCTAACATGACTATATGCTACTTATATACTTCTGGTCTTTCATCCTCTCGCTACTACCATAATATACTCTTGAGGTGGTGATTAAGCTAATATTTTCACATATTTTATACTATAATTTAACGTTTATAAACCCACCATAGTGTTATTTAATGGGAAATTGTTACATATTTAGGTTTTGGTGTTATTTTGAGGCCAAATGAAAAAATGGTCTAATTCTGTATTTTTAACATATTTTTTCTATAAGGGTATTTTGTTCATTTATCATAACATATATTTCCAAATTTTTTAATTAGAATTTTTTCTAAACCCATATTTTTTTTTTGAATCATATTTTTTTTGAGGACCAGGCTCAGATTCATGCATCTTGAGGTTGAAAAAAATCGATGAAGTTGACTCTTTTTCCGGGAGGACCGAGTGTACACTTCCTCAGTAGAGGAAACATAATTCGTCCTGCACACCTCCAAATTATGAAATTCGACTTGGATAAGAAATAGTACTACAAGATGCGTTCATATAAGTAATTTCAATACGTTTGTAATCCGTTTTTGTTTCCATTGAATGATAGATTTTTGAAGTAAGCTTTAAGGAATCCTCATCCAAAGAAATTGATTGACAATAAAAAAATCATAACTGCTATTTTACAAGTCCAATGAATCCGAAATTTGGAGAGTGGATGGAAAACACAATTATAAACAACATTTATTAAGAGGACTACGTGTGAATTGGCCAATTAATGGTTATAAAATGCGACAAAGTTTTGAAGATGAAATCTGCCTATAAAAGGAGAGAAGCTCCTACCTCTAAAACACATTCCATTCATTCTCAAAACCATTTTGGGGACGTCTGGACCAGAGGGAGATGAGTTAGAGATGAAATTCTAGATAAGAGGACTTCTACTAATAATTAATCCAAGATGTTATAAGCTCCAAGCAGTGTTGGGCAGCGATGGTCCGAGGACATTTACCCATTTTGAGTTTGTGGTTTTTATTATAAACACTTTTCATTTAAATAATCCAAGAATTTGTTTGCATGATTGAATGAGGTATATTCTCTCTTGTTTTCATTTTCTTCTATTTTTTTCTATGAATGTTTATCAACTTATGATTTTAATGTAGTTTTCTTGTTGTTTAAATTTCTTTGGGCGAGGTCTCCCCATTCATCACAGCATGTTCAACTCGTTTCAATTGCTTGGAGGTCTTTGGGAAATTAGATCACATTCATGAGTGGATAAACACCCATTTTTTGGGTCTTGATATGGTTTATGGTCAATATATGTGTATAACATGAGGTATTGAGTTATACATTGGATAATTTAATTAGAGGAAAATTTTTGACAAAGATAAAGGGAATGTCTGAAGATCTAAGCTTATCCACCGCTTCCTTCTCTAGTTTGTTTTCTCGGTTTGGTTTTCTTTGGATTTCTAATCTATAATGTAGATTTATTAATACATTATGAATTTCATAGTTTATTTTGTTTCAATCCACACCCATATATATTATATATGTTAGTTTTATATTAGTTAAATTAAAAAGTGACAATTGAAAATACATTGTGGATATAAGCGGCCTCCTTGTGATCGACCTTAGTGGCACACCCTAAGGTCGATCACAAGGAGGCTGCTTATATGCACTGTATTTTCAATTTTCACTTTTTAATTTAACTAATATAAAACTAGAATATATCGTATATATGGGGGTGGATTGAAACAAACTAAACTAAGAAATTCATAATGAATTAATAAATCTACAATATAGATTAGAAATCCAAAGAAAACCAAACTGAGAAAACAAACTAGAGAAGGAAGCGGTGGACAAGCTTAGATCTTCATACATTCCCTTTATCATTGTCGACAATTTTCTTCTAATTAAATTATCCAATGTATAACTCAAGACCTCAAGTTATACACCTTTATTGACCATAATCCATATCAAGACCCCAAATATGGGTGTTTATCCACTCATGAACGTGATCCAATTGCCCAAAGACCTCCAAGAAATTGAAACCAGTTGAACATGTTGTGCTCAATGGGGAGACCTTGCCCAAAGAAATTTAAACAACAAGAAAACTATTCTCTAATCATAAGTTGATAAAAATTTATAGAAAAAAAATTGATTAAAATGAAAAAAATAGAGTAGATACCTTGTTGAATCATGCAAACAAATTATAGGACTATTTAAATGAAAAGTGTTTATAATAAAAACCACAAACTCAAAAGGGGTAAATGTCCTCGGACCGTTGCTGCCCACCACTGCTTGGAGTTTAGCCCATCATGGCTTCATTATTAGTGTAACTCCTATTATCCTTAATGGCATCTCTAACTCAACTCCCTCTGCTATATACATCCCTATAATGGTTTTTGGAATGAATGGAATGTATTTTAGAGGTAGGAGCTTCTCTCCTTTTATAGGCAGATTTCATCTTCAAAACGTTGTTGCATTTTCTAACCATTAATTGGCCAATTCACACATAGACCTCTTCATAAATGTTGTTTATAAATGTGTTGGTCTTCCACCCTCCAAATTTAGGATTCATTAGACTCGTAAAATAGAAGTTTTGATTTTTTTTTATTGTCAATCACTTTCTCTGGATGAAGCTTCCTAGAAGCTTCCTTCAAAACTCTATCATTTAATGGAAACCAAAACGGATTCCAAACAACTTGAAATTACTTATGTAAACGCAACTTGTAGTCATATTTCCTATACAAGTCGAATCTCATAATTTGAAGGTGTTTAGGATGAATTATGTTTCTGCTACTGAGGCGGGTTCCACATGGTCCTCCCAAAAAAACTGTCAACTTCATCAATTTTTTTTCGACTTCAAAATGCATGAATCTGAGCCTAGTTATTCAGAACAATATTATTCAAATAAAATAAGGGTTCAAAGAAAATTCTAATTACAAAATTTGTAAATATATGTTATGATAAATGACCAAAATACCTCTATGACAAAAATCTGTTAAAAATCCAAAATTAGAGCATTTTTTCATATAGTCTCAAAAAACACCAAAACCTAATATGTAACAATTTCCCATTAAATAAAACTATTATGGGTTTATAAACATTAAATTATAGTATAAAATATTTGAAAATATTAGCTTCATCAGGTGGTAATAGGAAGCTGAGCGACTAGCCTCCTATGGGCCCAATGTAATCCAGCTTCCTTATCCTCCTCCTGGTCCTTCTCAAATGTCAGGTCCTTGTGAAGAACTTTTAAGTAAATCATTATGTAAAATCCACTAACCTAATATTTGTGCTTTGTTTGAATCACTATCTTGGAATTCTTATCCTTTTTCCTTCATTCCCATCCAGAGGGTAGAAAATTAAGTAAATCCATGGACTAAGTAGAGCAAGTAGAGATAATTATATAACCTTGTGGTAACTCTATGAAATTCTTATCATGGTCCAGCTTCATCATCTCATCAATGTACTTGTCAAGAAACAACTCCTGGAAGGTCACCAATTAAGACCCTATCATCACCAATATAGACACATGGTAGTCCATTATCTCCTGGTGGGTCCTTGGAATGCAAAGGTCACCAGAATCAATCATCCCTCCTTAGGAACCTGGACCAACATAAAAATTCTCTATATTGTATCCAGACAGTCCTCTATATCCTAAAGGTGACCATCACCCAAAAATTCTAGATGATTTTGTAGTTGAAAATCCTAAGCATGTTCATTCAGGATTATCTATGTGGCTCTTCCTTAGATGGGATCTATCTAAAAGAGTCTCTTCTAAGTGTGATCTATATCATGGATCACCTCTGTTAGTATTGGAATGTATTGTGGTATATCCTCATGCACCATGAGTGGTGGATTGGTAGATTCCTAGACAACTTTAGTTGTAAGTCCAACAAAACATCTTTGAGGTGGAGTCTCTATAATAAAAATAAAATTAGGAATATAGAAAGTCATAACTAGTCTATGGGATCACATAAAGGCTTTCCTTGGATTCTACCCTCAAACTATGTTAAAAACATCTATCCACTAACCCTCTTATTTATCCTTAAATTATTGTTACAATTATCATATATATATATATAATAACACCAAAACAAACTTAGTGAAATTAATTAATTTCAATGAATATATGTCACAACCACTTGGAAAAACAAATATATTATACATAGAGAAACTATCCTTAACAGATAAAACAAATCAAGTCATTTGATTAAATAATTATTATCCAACCGAAAAAAACATACATACATGACATGTGAACTTATTTCACTATTCATAAAGCATGAACATACTCAAAATCATATAAATCACATATTAACATCATATACATCTCCGATGGTTAATTTAATCAATGTTAATACCAATAATTTTCATGGTAACTGAAAGTTATATTACACATGTGTTGGATAGGCACAAGGAAACTCCCATTCTCGAGTCCCACGTAGTTATCTCCTTTATACCATGTCTCGGGTTGGTTATAAATAAAATTGTGAAACTGGTCCTTTGATACCATTTTTTATCACCCATACCTGAACCACTGAGTCTGAGCAGGAGGATCGCATGACCTCATGCTCACCTCCCTGTACCATATTGACTAGTAACGAGGTTCTAAGTTCACCAGTTAGAATACTATACCATTATTATCATTTCATTGAGCAGATAATAATAATAATAATAAAGATAATAAATAATCAAAGTAATCAAGTGAAAATAGTAATATAGTGTACAAGTCATATTAGAGATAGTGGGCTCCTAAAGTGGTAAGCTAAACAAAGTAAAAGAAATGATAAGAAATAAATAAATAAATAGCGGTCCTCTAGACTCTATCCTGGTATTCTACCAGCTCTATATTATAATTTTCAGTTATCCACCATATAGCCATTTCCCTTTGATTGGTCTCTAATCATGAAATCTATAAGTGTAGTTAAATTCTTGATTAGGGTGTTAGTAAAAGACTTGGTTAGACACCACCAATTCAACCTTAATATAAGAGAACAAACTATATAATAGTTTATGTTATTATGTAAGTAAATGCTCAAAAAATATACAACCATACATGACTCGATTCATCATGAACCGACAAAGCCTCCAGGAACCCCATCCCCACCTACTTTATCTCATTTTCTTTAAGGATGTTAAACAATTCAAATATGTACCACCACAAAGGTAACATAGCTCACCCCACCCTCAATGGTGGCTATCATTAGGAATGTCACATGTTCCAAAATGTCGATCCCCAGTCATCTATCATTTTAATAACCTATAGCCCATGTCCAGAGGAAGCCCATGCCATTATCTTCCAATTAGCCACTTATGAGCATCCCTTATACATGGATTTTACTTCCCACCTTTAAGGATGTTCGGAATTTTTATGTTTGGTTAATTGGCCACTTACCCACATACCTTTACAGGGATATCCACACCCACCATTAAGGAAATATGGACCGCATCACACAAAACTCAAGGATAAACATGGTCTTCTTGATACCTGAAACATAATTCAATAGGATATGCACAACAATAAGGAAAAACTTCATAGAAAGGAACAACAAGGAACGGAAAGATCAAACATTGGGATCCGCAAATAATCACTAGATCATAATCAAGAAATCCACACGGACACTCACACACCCACATGCATCTCATAACAAGCTAGGTTAAATCAATCATAAACAAAAAATCATTTCAACACCATATACATGTCCAATAATGGTAAGTAACTTCCTAAATATCATGAAAACATAGCATGTCTCATGGTTTTCAACATGAACACCATGGTTTGTCAAAGGATTCATTACTCGAACCATGTTCTCACAGAAAATGGAACATGATCACCCTATATGGACTCCCAAACCTAATTAAAATCCAAAATGATGAGGTTATAATGGAAGGTATAAACAATACATGGGGTAGAACCAATTCTTACCCTAGGTTGATCTTCATCAAAAGAGATCTCAATATCAGTTTAATAAGGGAGGAGTTAGGATCTATGGAAATCTATGAGGATCTATGATGCAAGGAATGGTGTTGTAGTGTGGATGTGTAATAGAATAACCACCACAACATATGGTGGAACACCATGACATAGAGGTACATTGGAAAAAGACCACTACATCACATGAGGAGTGATTATGGCATGGAAAAACCCACCATGGTGCAGATAAGAGAACTTCAGCATGAAAAAACACTAGAGTACACACTCCATGGTGCTAGGGGAAAAGACTATGCTTCAAAACCACTCTACAAAGTGAACCACTATGACATAAGAAGAAACCTATAGTGTGGAGTCATCTCTATAACCACTCAGAGATCCCAGAATAATGTTTAGTGGTATAGGGGAACTGATATAAGGAATGGTTTGTAAAAGGTTTGATTTAACATTAAATCTCCTTAAAAATTACCCATTAAAAATACCTATTCAATTTCATAATTGATTCACTAAATTAAAAACTTAATAGCCAATTAAAGGATTTAAATTCTGAATAATGAGCATTTTAATGTTTTTCTGGTACTACCATGGAAATTGGCTCTGTGATACGGTCTGACATACCACGATACAACCCTCATCACCACGTAAAAGGACATTTCAAAAACCATTAAAACCATACCTCCATAGTGAATAACCTTATTCTATGGTGAGTCCTAAAATCTTCAACATCTCAATGGTGCAACCACTTAGACCATAGTGCGGTACCCCCCCCCCCTATTTTGGATGTATGCATTACCAAAAAAAATAAAGACTCTAAAAACCTCCCAAAGCCCTCAAGACTTTATCCAAACAAGGATAAACTAAAATAAAAGAGTAGAATGAGGGAAAAGAATTCTTTAAAGAATATTAATTTTCTAGGGAATTATAAGAGGCATTGTATCTCTCAATCCAAGAATTATATTGTTTGTTCCTCATTTAAGAGATCATGTTATAATTTAAAGGAATCCAATTTTAAAACATGTTAAGGGTCTAGTATGTACTTTCTTAAAAGAAATAAAAGGAATGAATCATATACATAGGAGACATATAAAGGGAATTATAAGTTATATTTTACTGCCTGGACATATTCAAGGATCTCAAAGGGACCAATGTAGAAAGGGATCAACTTTCCCTTATTCCCAAATCACATAACCCTTTTCCAAGGAGTTATCCAGAAGAACAAAATTTCAAAAAAATAAAACATGATATCTCCTTGAAAATTGTCTACATTAAATTTTTTTAACATTTTTCAACTTTTACAAGACGTTGGATGGTTTGAACCTTCTATACCATATCTCAAACAAGGTCATTTCATAACATCTTCATATATTTATGATCATCCATGCATGTTATTTTATAATTTTTCTTCCCATATGAATCCCTATATGGTTCCATGTAAATTATAGAATGGAAATTATATTTATATGGGATATTTTCTAAGGTTAGGTGTTGATCCTAATATCCTTGGAAATAAATTGAACAATATCTCAACATTTCCTCTAGATTTTGAATAGTCCCTTCAGATTGAACACATTTCTAATTATTATTATCAATATTGAATCTCACCTCCATCTCTAATTATTGTTTAATTCTTATCTAGAACCATGAGCTAATCCTTGGATCTCAATCAGAGACAATATGTATTGGTACACTATGTATCCTTACCACTTATCTTATGTATATAATAGTGATTCATTCAAGAGATAAATACTCATTAATTTCAACAAAATATGCTGAATTTATAAGGCGGTCAACTATAATCTAATCTTTATTATGGCCTTAATATTTATTAAGGATCCCCATAATAAAATCCATGATAACTATTGCTCATTTCCAACCCAATGTGTGTAATGTTCAAAACATACCCTTATACTTTTTTCATTTGGATTCAAATTCCTAACATACCAAGCATCAAGATGTGTATTCCATGGTCTCTCTATTCTTTTCCTCCCACCAAAAGTTTTTCTTTAGATATATATTCATATATGTGCTTTATGGATGATAGATAAGGATAATCTATGAACATCATCCAAAAGTTACTTCTTTAGTTTTTGTTTTTAGGGAATATATTTCTTGCTTTCAAACCTTATAACATTATTTTTATCAAAGATGAATTCTAGATTACTTGCTACCTTTTTTATATAGCATTGCAGTATCCTTATATTCTTTTTTTGATTAAAACATGGATGTATGTTTGGGAAGTCATTGGGGGAAGATAATATTCCCGCCTTCCATTAAAAAAACAATATTTATCCTCTAAAAATACATGAGTAATGGGTATTTATCAATTATTATGATGGATACGGTAGAATGAAATTTCATAATCAAAGAATAAATTACCTTATTTTCCTCCCCTATGTAGAAATGTATTGAGAATTAATAATATTAAATCAATTCCATTCATATCTTTTGGAACATATACAACTAATTTTTAATAAATATATATTTCAATATTTTGTGATTAGTATATGTATTACACTTTTTCAATAGAGATAATGTAACCATATAATTAATGTAAACATCATTACCATTGACTCTAAATGATATATTGTTTAATTTTTCTAATGATTATTTAATTGATGATTCAAAAGAAATTACCTTATCATTATATATGAGGACACAACCCAATCCATTTTTGAAAGTAACACTGTATATTACAAACCCTTCCCCGCTATAGGTTAATATAAGTATAGGAGTATTAACTAACCTCTTTTTTAGTTCCTTGAAAAATTATCCACATTCCTCTATACAAAAGATCATAAATATCTTCCATGTTATCTTGTTTAATGTATTTAATAACCCTGGGAAATTTTCACAAAGCATTAGTAGTATCCAATTAACCTAAGAAAACTATGGATCTCTATTAAAGTGGTCAGTCAGATCACCTTCTTGATAACATTAGTATTTTATGGATACAATAACATGAACTTTATTATTATTATTACAATCCCTAATAATGATAATTTATCAGAAAATAATTCACACTTTCTTAATTTTGCATACAACATCTCCTTTATCAAGTTATTTAACATAATTCGCAATTGATCTCCATGATATTCCTTTATATTCTACTATATAATAATATCGTATATAAAGAAAATCTAAAATTGATCAAGTTAGTATCTAAATATTCAATTAATTAGATCTATTGAGATATAAGGGAGATTTATAAGTCCAAATATTATCACTATAAATTCATGCTTCCCATACTTTTTATAGAATTATGTTTAGAAAATATCCACCCTTTTAACCATTATTTGATGATATCCAAATCTCATTTCCATATTTGAATAGTATTTATCCCCTATTAGTTGATTGAACATATCGTCATTATATAGTAGATGATTTTTTTTGGATCATTAACTTATTAAGATAATGATAATCAATTCAAAGATGCATTTATCCATCATTATTTTTGATAGATATGACTAGTTCACCTCAAGGTGAATCACTTGGGTATATAAAACCATTGTCTATATTATCGTGTAATTTATTATTTAAGTCTTATAATTAAATGGGGCCTATTATCTATGGACTCTTTGATATAGGAATGGATCTACATATGAGTTCAATTTAAAAATCAACCTCATGCTCTTAGGGAAGGCTAGACAGTTCATCTGCAAAAACATATTCATATTCCCATCCAATAAGATTGACATAAAGATTTACTTCTTACCTATTAATTTGAGATTAAAGTCCATAATTTATATATATTAATACCAATTTAAAATAATTTATTCTAAACAGATTTCATGATCATACTTGTACATATATTTGATCATAGGATGGTTGGGGTATTAAATGAGGTCTCCTCACACTGGAAATTGATATGTGATCCATGTAGGGAAATCTAATCCATACCTAATATAATATAAAATTAAATCAACAATAAAAGAATATTATTTTCATAAAACATCACCCCATAAATATATATTGGTAAAGGGTTATCTATCGTAGACACAATCGTCATTCGTATAGGGGATTTCATATATGGTTAAATATACATCATTTGATTTGGTGAATCAGTATTCTTAGAAAACTTATTTAATAAAAAAAAATTGAAGAACGATAATCAAATTTGGTATTTTTAATTTTGAAGTTTATAAGTAATTTACCTTTCACCATTTAAATATTTTGATCTACCTAAAGTGTAGTGATGTAATATTATCTCTCTTATTATATTAGTTTAGAAGGTTAATGGTGATTATTCTTTTCCTTTGATCTAGGGTTAGAGAATTGGTCTGTATAATTTCTGAACAATTTTTATTTGAGTAATTAAAGTGTGGTTGAAAATTTTTGTTAGGGACATTTTCTCCTGTATTATACTGACTGGACTCTTTATCCTTATTCAAGACTAATGAACATAATTACTATCCCATCCACACTTGATGCACTTCCTAGTTCCTGTTAATAAAATTCCATGATGCTTCTTCCCATATGCTTGGCATGTATGTGATTGATTTGTCTTCCCACTGTGTGTTTTAGCATTTTAGATTCTAGGATACTTCACATTCATTTTCTTATCCCTATAATAATGTGATTTCCCAATTTCCATTTCTTTCTTTAGTAAATATCAAACAATTTCATTATATAACCCAATTTAAGTTATGTATATTTCTATTTTAAGATAATGGTTTAAGTCACTAAAGAAGAGATTGATGTTTCTTTGAGTGTTACAGATAAACCTAGAGACCTTCATCAGGAATCTCATGATATTTTATTCATATATACCAACATAATTCTCTTCCTTTTATTTTTTCTCAAGGTATTATCACACCATTTTCATGAAAGAGTTTGAGGAATGTAACTAATCACTTTCTATAGAGTATACTTCCTTATTTTCCATTATATTCATAATGATAATCTACCATTGGCCAACCACTCCTTCTAAATTATAGTTATCCAAAAAAAACGTCTCATTCTCTAAGAACTAGACAACGGGGCATATTTTTTCAATTGGATTGATCCATTTATCATAAATAAGTGTATTAGAAGATCCACTAAAGGGGGTAAACATTATATCATAAAATACTCAATATCAAGTTGATCCCTCATTGGATTTTTTGTACCTCAAAATGGTTTGTGTTATTATTCATAACCTTTGATAGTTGGGTGATAATTTCTATGAGGTTTTGTACACAATATCCCACCACATTTGGTAGTTTATTAAGACAATCACTACTTTATCCTTCATATTTGATGTTTAGTTTTTACTCCTTCCACTAGTCATTACATCAAAAAATAAATATTATGGACATTAATTAATAAATATAATGAGGTTAAACTATTATCATAGAAGAAATAACTCATAAATTATTTTAATACCTTATATTATGAATATATTGGCTTTAATGAAGGTTAAATATAGTAATTTTATATTAGGTTATCTAATATAAAAATATCAAAAACCCTGATAATGATTCATATAGATAATTTTAATTAACCAAATCAAATCCCTCGAGAGTGTTTGGTCATGGATTCAGTCTTATAGCCACTCATTTTTCATCGAGGGATTATTGAGTTAATACTCAATCAGCCTTTTTCAAGGTGATCACCCCTAGGTGTGTCTTTTTCATAGATTTATCCACTTGAAAGTATCAAGAAATGGATTTAATTTATATTAGAATCACATAATCAATACATTACCAAAACTTTGGGATTTTATATATTTTTTAAATTATTCCTAGTGCTTTCATTAAATTTATCTCATCCTAATCCACAAAAAATACAAAAATAATCCTTATAAACTACTAAAATCTCTATTGAAACCAATTGAACTGGTATAAGACACATAAACACGCATAATTAATTATTTTACTTATATAGTCCTTTCATCTTAAAAATAGTCACATAATAATCAAAACCAAATTTTTAGTATCTTTTAAGATTAGTTAAATAAGAAACTTGTTTTATAATACTCTTTAACATTTCCCCATAATCATAAACTATAAACCCACTTCTAGAAATCTCATATGTAATTATCATCTTCATAACTAGAGTAATAGAAAAATAAAAAAGGGGTGAGATAAAATTCACAATAAGGGAAACAAAATATAAAGTCAATTTTGATCATAAGTGAGAAAAAGATAATCATTTGGGTATGATATCATAATAAATATCTATGAACATAACATTAAGAAACCATTCCTAGAAAAAACATCGAGCATAATACATGATCCATAATAACATGAATATATATATATAATAATAAGGTGGCATAAACATAGGCATAGGAATCATGAAATAGTGGATTATGAATCACAACCTATTTCTATTAGTGGATTAACAATCACTACTTATTTCTCATAGGGGAAAAAACTTCACTACCTATTTACCTTATTAGATCCAGTATCACAAATTGTTTTCCATTATCTCATGAGAAATAAAAACATCCCCAATGCATTAGATGGATATATATGTATAACCATCACTTAATGAAAAACAATACATATATTTTCCACATGATCATAAAAACATTAAATTTTCTTTCATGACATAATTATCCTAAGAAAATGATATGTGCAACATAAATACATAAAAAGGAAATTTTATAATCCATCCATAGAAATAAATTGAATCATATTATAACAAAATATCCCTAATTAAATATAGGAAACATCAAATTATGTTGGAAAAGATTAAAACTTCTTTAAAAGATCTTTAAATTTTCTTGGATAAAGAAAAATAAATACTCTTTATGTTTTTAATTATGTTTTAGAAAGCATTTATAAGATAAGGGAATAAAAATTTATTAGTAGAAGAATAAAAACATGGATAGTAAGTTTCATAAATATATCTAATAATGGTGGTGGGAAATTACATTAGTATGTAAAACATTTAAAAATATTATTCCTTTCACATTTTCTAAAAAAAATTCCAAGTTTGTGGAAAATGACTGTGTCGAAAATGTTAAAATAGGGTTCTGTAAAAAGAGAGTCAAGTTAATTAAAATATACCTTAATCAATTATATATGCAGATAAAATAAAATTCATCAATAAAATAAATAATATGGACATGAAAATTCCCTAGATAGATTATCATTCATAAGCAATCTCGACTTAAAAAATGTGACTAGAAAGAGACCTTGTGGATTTAGTAACCCTTGAACAAAAATACCGTGATAGATAGAACATGGAATTGATCTATAATACCTTTGATTATTATTAAAAAAATATAACAATATTTCTATTGTAATTACACATATCACAAAAAATATAACAAGTAGTGGATGTGGAATAAGTGTCAAAGGATGAAGATTGAGACAAAAACCCCCTTACCATAATTCCTAACTTCCAAAAAAGCACTTGAATATCCTATATAATCAGAATAAAAATATTAATAAATTATTTAATAACAATATTCATGTATATATAACCTTTTATAAATTAATTTATATTTATTTATTATAAATACATTATTTAATTATAGTTTATTTTCATTATTAAATATTATTAATTTTGGTTGTATGTTTTATACTTGCTTCATTTAATTGTTATTAATTGTTATTTATAGATTGAAATTTCATAATTTTAATATAATTAAATGTTATGTAAAATTATTTTAATTATAATTTAAAAAACTTAGTTCATTATATAATATGTTTGGTTCTTTTTTATAAAGTTATGATTTGTAACAAGCTTGTTTTAGTGGTTTTAACAAACAAAGGGTAGTATATTAATAATAAGTTAAATATTAATATAAAAATTATAGAACAATAAAACAAAAATCATATAATAGTAAGTTTATAATAATTCTATTTTTTAGGTTTCCATATTCATACATGATATAAATTTCTTTCATTGATCAAGTAGGCGGTTAAACCATACCAAAAAACAACATGTTATATCAATGGGTGGATATGGTTAAGAAATTGATTATTTTGGAATAAGGTAATTATTAAAGAATCATAATGATATTATTTATATTTAATTAATTTTAGGAATCATATTAATTGATATATGGATAAATAAGAAAAACTATAGAGAAAAAGGAAATATGTCACTTTCTTGGCGGTAGTAGTCTGCACGTACACACATATGACATATTCATATTTCATAAAAATAGATGATGAAATGTAATTGTATATAATTTAATGTTAAAAATGTCATATTAATTAATTAATAACCAATTTTGAATCCTCTATTCAAGATGGTCATGAAAAAATCAAATGCATCAGTCATGGAGGTGTTAATCTAGGCGTACGTATGACAACATTTTCATTTTTTATTAAAAAGGGAAAGGATGGTTAATGGTTTTTCCATAATAATAAAAATATTTTTATTATATTAAATATAATTAGTTCGTTATAATATAATGAATAAAATAGATATTTAATATGTTGAATAATAAAGAAAATAATTCTTTTAAAAAGAGAGTAATTAGAACTTTTAACATTGATTATTGGAAAATTATTTTTGAAGAAAGGATTAAGATTTTGATGTATGGTATTTTCAAAAGAAAAAAATTAACAGGATATGAATATGAATTATTGGAAGGTATTCGGGATGATTTTTGGCCAAACTATGTGGATTGTGTGTAAGTATGAGTGGGGTAGTGAAGGCTCCTATTATAAGTGGAGGGAGTGGAATTTATGTAATAACATAAAATTTGAAGTCACGATCCAAAAGGAAAATATATCAAATATTGGATAATATTGGAGATTTAGGTGGTTTAGGCTCCATAAAAAATGAACCATACATTTTCACACTTGGTTTTTACATTTTAAGTGTTTTCTATTAGATTTTTTACTTTTACCATTTTGATCATTACCCTTGTAATTAAATTTTAACACAAGTAATTAATTTTTCATTCCTAAATATAAAATGAATCTATTTACATAATTTGGACCAACTAATTAAAAACATTAAATCTATTTGATCAAATAAAATTTATAATGGTGATTGAAATTAATTTTATCATTTGAGAATGTAACGCATATAAAATCATTTTTATAAAAAGAATATTTTTAACCATGAAAATTAGGATAAAATTTTAAATGTTGTTGATTTAAAATAAAATTTATTAGTTTATTATTACTCAAAGATGCGTTTTTTAGATTTGAAAGAAATACAAAACCAAGTATTATCTGGTGGATACTTAATTAAAATGAATGAACTAGAACTATTTGTCATTAATGTAAATATTACTTATGTTAAAAAATTATATACATGAGTTTTATAACAAAGTTTTTTTAATGAGTAATTTTCCTCCATAAATAAATTTTTAGTCTTGAAAAATGTTTTATAAGTTTTAATTATATACATGGATTATGATGATGATGTAAAATCTACGTAATAAGAATAAACTATATTTTTCATTGTTAACATAAATATCTACTATTTTAGAAAAATTCCAAAGATTACATATAGTTAATTTTGATATCTGGAATTCAAAAATAAATTTAATTTTATTAATTTAAAATTAAAATTTAAAAGAAAATAATTTTAATATAAGGACTCATTCTATACCCACTAATTTAACAAAATCGTTGATATTTAATAATTTTATTTTATTAAAGTATAATTGTTTCCATTTTAGTTTGGTGTTGGCTAAAAGGCATGATATACAACATTTTTTATTTACATAATAGTATTTATCCAAAATAATGGGTCATTATAGTACTCTAATTTTAAATTATCAACCTATACCAACACCAAGTCACGCCCAATAAATTGATTAGTTTACCCCTAACATTAACTACTAGACATACGTGTACATCAAGTATTTACACATTGATCTAACTCCTATTATCCCAATAGAGACTATTTTGAACATACCCACTTACATACCATCACCATAGTGTGACCTCTATCAGTAAACTCCAAATTTATTCCTTGATCCTCATAAAATTTTTATTTAGTTAAGTAATAACCAACACCATACTCAAAACGAATTCTCGGGTGTTTCTCACTATCAATAACACATATCATAATTTGTTTAACCCACACTCATTCAAAAATCAATACTCCATTATGATTTCCATACATTATATCTGCTCATCAAAACCTATAAATCCTGATCCATCAGTCCTACCCTCAAGTTCCATAATTCTATGTTGTACTAAACAACCATTTCCTAACATAATAAACTCTAGATCATCACCACCTACGAATCTTCGCAGCACAGGAGCCTCATGTTACCTTTCCAACCATCCCACATGGGTGCCATTATTACCACAAGACCAACTCAATCAAACAGGGAATACACATCAATTAATTATAATATCTTACACCCCTCTAATAACATATTAGTATTTTTATATAAATTTTAACATGTTTATAATATAATATATCTCTTGATAAACCCAAAATAAAGTAACATGAATATTCACAATGAAACTACTCCAAAGGTAATTCAAAAGGGAATTACACACTATAGTTGGTCCTAGATGAACTACCTATCAGAAATTTATTTTTGATGATAAAATACTTACTTTATCTTCATGTATCAATGGACCATATATATCCTTATGGCTTCATGAACCTGTATTTAAAACTCCCATTTGAATTCAAAACATTATTCTCTAATAATGTCATGTCATCCCAATATAAAAAAGGAAATTCCCATAAATAATCGACACTCATCCCCCACATCACATGAGCATAACTCTTACATCTAAATCACCATGTTGTACTTATCCTGGCCTAGGTCACATCAACCAATGCACCTAGTAGCAGGAAAGAAGTCCACCCATGTAACATCCCATTATTTTACTAAGTATTTTCCTAATAAATAAAAATTTATTGAATATAATATTTCAAATGAAACACGCAAATAAACCAAATAAAAATAAATTGAATTAAGATAAAATTATAATTATTAAAGGATAAAATTATAATAGAGGCAATGAATTAGTGGGTATAAATTAATGTAACTTTATTATTAAATATCTTTATAATAAAGAATCAATAGAATCAATTATTAAAAGTATTCATTATTATTATTATTATTTTATCTAAGAAAATAGGTAGTGTTACTAAGTTTTTACCTAGACTTATCCCAAAATAAATTTAAATGATTAAAAATTGAGAGAAATCATCTGATATATAAGATCAAACTCATGTTAATATGTTAGATATACATGCTAGAAAAACAACCGCCTATTATTGTCGTCATTTCTTATCATACCCTTAGATCTTATGCAGAGGCCATGAGAGATTTTGTATGTGCAATTTAATATGATTTAACCATTAAATGATTAATATAATACATTATATATATATTCTCATTATTTAATTTATAATTTCTATAAAGGTTTTTAAAAAAATCAAAATCATTTCTTTAATAAAAGTGTGTTAACTAATTTTTAGTAAAAAATTAACATTAAATTAGGACTAAAATCATTGAATGTTAAAAATTACTACTTTTCTAAGGATTCTATTTTTCTATATATTTTTTATTTTTAAAAATTATATTTATCCCTTATAATGTTTTATTATAAAAAAAAATTTGAGTAGAAATATAATAAGATTAAATCTCATTTGAATTAGTAATTATTATAAAATAATAAAAAAATTAATGTATTTAAAGGTCACTTTTCTATAAAAAAATAGAATTATTATAAAATATAGGTTTCTAATAATTATATTTCTCATATTTAGAAAATTATTTTTATAAAATGATTTAATTTTTGGACTCAAAATATCAAATTTAGATTTGTAAGTCAATTTTATTTTCAGCTATAAAAATAAGTTACCAAAGTCGAAATAATGAATTATCATGATAATGATAAAACAAGGTAAAAAGTGTTAAAATAAGTGATAAAAAAACAAAATATCACAAAACCCTATCTATAATTTTTATATTAGATATTGAAAGAAAAAACATATCCTTCCTCCATTATTTTATCTATTGTATCCACTTTAGTTTTTAAAATAACTTCACTTTTTATATTAAGTGATATGTATAAAAAAAATTCACTCTTATCACTTATAAATGGAATCCTTCACAACCCCACTTATCCTCACACCATAAGCATCTTAGGTCAATGAGTTTTCTAAAGGAGGATATCCTAGGAAGAGGAAATTGTTTTAACTAGGTTCTTCGAAATTTCATTATTCTTCTATGTAATCCATCAAAAACTATAATACCAAATATAATATAATTAAATTAGTATAAATATTGTACTTAAATGTTATTATGTAGATCGAATAATTATCATTTACCTTCCACCCATCAATTCAATAATGAAACACCACTCATGTTATTGTCGATTCACTGCCTCTAGGAATTATATATTTTATTTCTCATCATCGTCTTACATGGAAGGTTCTTAAAAAGGACTTAAGGGATAAATAATATATTCATAACATGATTAATATTATTGAAAGATAAATAGGCCATTATATTGATAATATATATATAAAATTATCAGAATGGTTTTAACCACTCAAAATTATCAAACCGAGACAATTTTAATAATTTAAATATGTTTTTAACAACCTATATAACATTATAAATTATATGAAACTAGAATGAAAAAAATGTCTCTAAAATTATGATTATTATGTAACAAATTTATAGCACCCTTAATCATGACCAACATATTGAAGAGGTTTTGAAGAAATATATTGGAAAATCCTAGGTGGCTTATGAAATAAAAAACTATAGAATAAATAAATGACATGTGATAATAAATTGAACTTAAAATGAAATTTAATAGAAAATGTTATAAATAAAGTATTTAATAAAAATAATTTATTTATTTTGTATATTATATCATATCTGATTATTTGGGAATCTAATGTAATGGTTATTTCTCTCAGTTTCCATTCCTTGACACATATTTCATGTTATAAACCTATTATTTTTATATAACATGGGGTACATTATTCCCAATTGAAATAGTTTAACATAAATCACTTATAATTCACTTTTTTAAAATCAATTTTTCATGATCTCTTTCCATGTATTGTTGATTTAAATATTATCGATGTTTGTAAGAATGTTTTCAACTCAATTTTCTTTTTCTCTAAGTCATTGATTTCCTCTCTTAGATTTAAAACTCTAAGTTTCTACTATTATACCACTTCATCATTTTATATGGTATTTTACCTTTATATCTATGAAATTTAAATTTTCACAACATAATATTCTTATTTTTTGGATTACTTCTTCATAAAAAATGAAATATGCCATTTTTAAAAATAATTTTTGTCTTTTTAGAGGCTCTTTCTCATATATGTCTATATAATTTATTTTGAAAAATATTATTCTCTCTTATTTGTAAAGATAAATATGTATCATATTTTTTACTCCTCATATATCTCTTTATAATTTTGGAAAATGATGGTTTGTAACTTTTTTTATCGATGTGGTTTTCTCTCTAAAAGTACCTGAAAACATAACAAGGGATTTCCTTTCATTTTCATCAATTTTGTATCATAGAATTCACTTTAATAAAATTGAAATTAATTTTTTCAAGGTTACTTCTTTTTTGAATCTTTAATAATAATTTTTTAAAAATTATTCTTCACATATTCTTGTATATGGATTTTGGAATGTGACTTGTAACTTCGCCTTTTTACAATATTTTTTAAAATGATTTATGAAATATCATTTTAGGATTTCATTTTCATATTTATATCAAAATAAAAAATATAACTATTTTATGAAGTAATTCTCATGATCATCCACAATGTTATTTTAGGATATACCTCCTTTCAGAGAGAAATTTTTGGGTATCAACTGATCTTACTCTTAATGTAACTTTATCTGATATCATTTTATTTTTTTTTTAAATTCATTTTCTTTACATGGATTTCTATATGATATAATTTATATTTCAATTTTTAATATATTTGATATATTTGGATGAGATTATATTCTTAATGAATTATTAAAAAAATGTATTTTAATCATTTTTTAGGTGTTCTAGGAGTTGGGAGTGACCCGGGTGAGGTTCTGGGTGAATTCCACAGCCAGAAGGGTGAAATAGTTACAGGCTATAGGAATTCATGCCTTGAATATTGTATTCACTTTGTGAGTTATCTATAATAGATTATACCACCTCTACCCACTTTTTTGATGGTGTTAACAACATGTTCACTTTGTGAATGAGTTCTTTCATGAAAAAAACAAATAAGGGAAATAGAGAGGGGGAAAGGAAATTGGGCCAAGGAAAATCATAATTCCCCTTTTATCTATTATTATGGTTATAAGGAGGTTTCTCCCTCATTTACCACAATATTTCAGTGTCATTCATCTTAAGATGATTCTTGGGGTATGGCTACCACTCCATCTTCCAACTTCTTTGATTCCATACACTCTCTCCTCAGGTATTGTGGCATTTATAGTACAGTGCATTATTTTAAATGTTTTTATTTGGTTTTATAATTCTTACTGTCTAAACTAAAATGAGAGGCTACTCTTATATGAGAATACATCTATAAGTATAAATTAGGTGGATCCTAAACTTTTCTTGATTGTGTGTGTGTTACGTAATGCGTAGAAACATGGTGTGAGTGGGGTGGTCTGTGTGTGACTATTTTTATAATTCAGTTATATTAAATTATCCTTATTCAGTTCCTATACTACCTTGGTTTTTTATAAATTATTTATTAGAATAATTTAATTTCATTGATATCATGTGTTATATGCAACACCATGTTTAAACAAAATGTGATATATTATTAATATTATTATTTAAACATAACTATTACAGCATTGCCATTAAATTTGGATGTTTGAATAGTAATAACAAAATTTTTGAATTTAAGTATAATATTTTTAGATAGAGATAATATATTTATAGATACATACTTAAGTTTTAGTAAAGAATTTATATTCTTTGAAAAAACATTCTCCTCAAAAAAAATATTTGTATTCTTTCTTGTGAACAAATAATAAATTTATTTTTTAAACTTTTTGAAAAATTATTTTAAAATTTTAAATTAATTTTTAGAATAAACATGTAAAAGTTATCATAGGGATAAATTTTAATAATTTTATAAAAATATTGATTTTTAGTGAATAGTTAAAAATATTTATTTTTATTGAAACATATTTTTGTTTTAAAGTGTTTAAAAAGGTAAAGCTAGTTAAAAAAAAGTAGAAGTCTAATTAGTTCGATTATGTTATTATAAAACCAATTTAGGCCATCGGAATGAAAATCAAATTGACATGTTATATTAAAACATTCTTTACTTAGAAATATTTTCTATTGGGAAAACTATTTTTTATCACGTTTGTGGGTTTAATTTTAAATTAAAATTTTATAATTCTATGAATGGAATTCATAAAAATTGAATTTTTGTTTTTAACCAGAATAAATAATATTATAAAATAATTTCAACATAATTTTTAGTAAAAATGAATAGTAAAAATAATAAAAGTTAATTATCGATGATAATGTTAAAATGAGTTTACCATGGGTTAAAATAAAAATATAAGGGTTAAAATGCACTAAAACCTTATCTAATTCAGATTTTATGGACATATTTCTACCTTATATCATATAAAGTTTTATTATGAACAATTTTGGATCCTTTTATAAATTTTAAAATGTGTGTACACCATTTTATTTCCAAAAAATCTAAGTGTATCATCTCCCCCACTTATAAAATGGAACACCCTCTCCTCCCCTATTCACACTTACAAAACTATTTGGTCGAGAAAATATCAAAAAAAGTATCTTCGTTTATTATATAGACACACACTATATTCCTTATTAATTTCATTAACTACATCTATCTCATATTCAATCAATTGGGAAATGAAACGATTGCTCGTGTATGTGGTGGACTACCACCTCGTGAACCAATGTAATTCATTTTCCAACACCACCTCCCATGGTCGGATATAATGATATATTTAAAATATTTATATGATATTTATTACGTAATTATACTTCTTTAGTTATAATATCACATATAACTTCTGAATTTCCATTCTATGGGAATATGATAATGTCACTTATGTCTACGGCGGATTACCACTTCGCAAAGCGATCTGATTCATTTTCCACATAACTTTTAAATGGATGATAATAATAATGTTAAATTTAATGACTATATGTGATATATAAGTAATAATAATTACTCTATTAAATTGATATTTTATTTTTCTTCATTTTGATCCATTCGTTGAGAAAATTTAAACAGTATTCATGCGTGCATATGACCTACTATCTCCATGAACGATGTAATTCATTTTCTATATATAACTTTTTGGTATTAATATAAATAAATATATAATTAACATATATGAAAATTATATAATTTTTAACATTATGGAGATGATTTACCGATGATCAATGTAAAATTCATTAAAATATGAAACCAAAACATATATGAAAAATGAATAAGTTTTTACCCAAATTGTGATTTTAACATGGAATTGTTAATTAATTAGTAATAAAATGTTATAGGAAATTAATATAAGGTTTGATAAAAATTATTATTGTTATTTTATATATATATATAATAAATATATATTTTTTATATTGGAGTCTTTAATGTGCATGAAAGAATTCGATAATTGAGGTAGGGGATTTTAATCACATTTTTATTTCTGTGCATTACATGTCGTATTCACCACTAATTTCTTTTGTGTGGTTTATATACTCACGATTAATATTATTTATGATTATTATAATGAAATTATGGTATCTAAATATCCTTATAATGTTATTTATTTCCTAGGGATTATAATTTTAAATATACCAAAGTGGAAAAAATTATGTTATAATCTCATTGTTTATCGGAATAGTTTGGGACTAAGTTTCTGATTATGAAATATTATGACCAACCTATAAAGAAAATAATGAATTTTATTTTCCTCTAAATATGCGATGAAAAAAAATTCAATTTTATTTTCTTTTATTTATATACTCAATAGTTAAGATGTTTTGTTTCTTAAAAATCAACTTTATTTCTCTCTTATGTTGAAAATAATTTTTCTTCCATGGCCTGGTTTTCTAAAAATGATTTAATGAAAGTTTTTACTACTATAAAATTATTTTTAAATAAATTTTTACACATTTTTCAATTTTTTTAAAATATATTTGATGGAATATTCTTTTAATTTTTTAAATTAGGTACTTTTCACTTTTTACCAAAAATGTGAAATGAATCCTTTTTTCAACATACTTGACAAGAATGAAATGTTCCCCCATCAAGACCACTAAATTATTGAAGCTTAATTTATAAGTTATCAATGATATTTTCAAATAAATGTTTTTCAATAAGATTTTAAAAAACATTATATGTTAAATAACTGATTTCAAAATGAAAATGATATTTTCCTCAAGAAATGTTCAAACTGATCATTCAAAATCATTTTCTTTTTAATATAACTTCCTTTTATGTTACTTAATATTTAATAGGGATATAATCTAATGATATCATACTTATTAATTCTCTATATTTTTTATGTTTATAATGAAATTATGTTTATCAGACACATTTTTTTTACATGGTTTACAATATGATAAAATGATAGAGTGTTTATGAAAATAGTTTATTTTACATGGGTTACACTATAATGGAATGTTTATGAAACCCATTTATTTTCATAGGTTCTACTTTGAAGAATTATTTATGATATTGTGTTGTATGTGTGTACAAGTTTCATTATATGATGTGTGGGCCCTATATCTCCCTCCAATGTAATGGGTAAAGATTTATATCTTATGAGATAAGCAGGACTCGAATGGTGAATGAACCCAGTTAAGTATGGGATATTGTCCACCATTATAGTTTCACAAGTGAAATTTGACTATTATGATGATTTGGGGAGTGAACCCATTACACTAGTATAGTTTTGGAAATGAGCCTTGACTATAAAGAAAATGATTTAATATACATACGTGTATTCCAAAATTTTTTGTCTTATTCCATTTTTATGCTCTCATACATCATGTTCTTTGATTTTATTGGTATTCATGTATTTTGAAATTCCATGGTATATTCCATGACTCATGTTTATAATCAACGATATGGCGGGTTTCGTTTTAAAATGTTATTCTCTAATTCTCAAACCCTTATTCTCATGTTACATCAATATCTCCCATGTTTACCCTTACTGATCATCTTATCTCACCCATATATATATTTTATTTCCCCATGTTATGAAGAAATATATTATTTATGATACACCTATAAAGGTTTCTAGTTATAAAGAACTTAGTGGTAGATGATGTAGTTCACATATAATTTTTTTTATGTATCTATGTTCCAAAAGGAATAATAACATTAGGATTCTAGTGTGGATCATTATTTCTTGTAATTAATATTAATCTATTAAGATATAATATATATGTATGATAATTTTGGGTCTCTACTGTTGGTATCATGGAAAGGTTTAATTAAACCTTTGGAGTCTAGGATAACAATTCATTAGTAAAAACACCAATAATAAGTCTAAGTATAAGAAAATATCTTAGAATTTTGGTAATGGATAAAGCAATTGGTTTTTGAGAAATTACGTCCATTTCTAGATACTAAAAGGGGAAGTTCCTCAAGAACATTTGTACATAGTTTTAATAACTCCAAAGGGGACACATTCATATAGACTTGATCATCACCAGGTGTACAAAATGGGTCTCGAAACACACCTTATTTGACACTCTCAAGGGATATTTTTTAGAAATTCAAAAACTCTTTATGAACTGTCAGGAATGATTTAAATAATAATCTTGAATGACCTAGGTTGAGACTAAGGTGTCATATATTTAAAGTAAGGGTTCATGATTTAGATATCCTATTGATTATTTTTCAGGATTATGGGATTCCCCACTATAATTATTGTGTCTTGCACTATGATTTTTTGTTTTATTCAGTGCTTGGAACCTGATGAAACTGTATTAATGATGAGTTTGATAGAAAATGAAATGATTTTCCTCCTTAGAAACTAATTTTTATGTGAACTATAATTAAGAATATCATAACAATGCTCATGGAAATTTCTAAAGGTTTGAATCATGCTAAAATTACAGACAAAAAAAGAGGTAATATGTTGTACCGAGTCCTTCATGAGTCAATTCCTACATTCCTTTAGTGGTACCATAGGTATACAAGTTGCTGAGAAATGGATTAGTACCATTAAAGATATATTCATTATTATCTAGTGTTTAGAGCATGAAAATTTAATTTTTTGTCTATAATTTAGAAGTTAAAGTGTATCAATGATGTACTCTTATCAATAATACTAGTCAACAAGATGAAATTCACTCCATGGAATGAGATGAGTATAATAACTACTTTTTTAGCAAGTATTTCCTCGTATTATTCATATGAAAATGGGGATGTAATTCTTTGTGTTAAATCATTATGATGATGAATATATTGGTAAATATGAGGTGAATTTTACAAGACTTGTGAGGTACGCTTCTGGTATTATCATTCAACCCAACATTAAGGTTATTCAATTCTTATGTGGCTTAAAACTAAGCCTTCGAAGGATGTGGTTCATAAAAGAATATAGTATATATGAAAACAATAATTCAATTTCTTATAATGGTGTAAATTGATAATAGAATTACCCATAAATCCCATGGGTTTTATAAAAAAATAAATATGTAATTCCAATAAAACTCTAAAAACCATGGAGAAAATAAGGTTTCTATTAACCTGAAAAATATTCTTCTTTTTTTAATGGATCACTTGTTTTCTAAAAAAAATTATTCTATTTTAAAAAAAAACACATTGAAAGTTTTTTTTATTTAATGATAACTTTTTTCATCATTGGTTAAGATGAAATTTTACAACAATTAATATTAAGATAATATAAAATACTTACTAGAAAACTAACAATACTTTATTCCATTATTTAAGAATGTTACATTCAGTCTACAATAATTGATATTACTAATTAAAATATTAAAATGTCAAGAGTAAAATCGAATAAAAAATTAAAATATAAAAATTTGGTTCACCTTGAACCCCTAAAATCATCCCACCCAGGAATAGTGTTATAGAAAAGAAATGGAGATAGTAATATAATATTCATTTTTGAAATGATATTGAACCTTGATTCGAATAAAATTGAATGATTATGAGTAATAATTATGGTATATTTGTAGGGAAATATGATCATAAGAATTTACATTTTTAAGTGATATATCTTATTAGTAGCATGACCATTAGTGAATTAAAAAGTTGGTAATTATGATTTTTGGTTATGTATATACATCAAAATGATCATCAGGGATATTTAGGGACATAAACTGAACTTTATTATTTTTTGAGACTATAAACACATTATATTAAAATATGTTTCATTTAGATGTATTAAAAAATATTTATTTCATGTAAAAACTTTTAAAAAAAATTTCAAATGATAATATATTTTTAACGAAGCCCTGCACAATTTTTATAATGATCCAAATATTGATTTTTATATTAAATTGTTAATTTTAATTAAAATAATTATTATTAAAAAATTAAAATTCTAATAATTATATAATTATTTTGATTCAATAAAATTCATTTTTGGACTCATAATGTCAAAAAATTATCTTTGGGTGGTTTTTTGGAAATTTCATGATAAATTGTTTTTAGTGAAAATGTGAAAATTGTCGCTTTAAAATCATTGTGAATTTGTGAAATCATTGTCATGTAATATTTATTAAAAAATTTAGGAAAAATTTTATTCAATAATATTTACATTTAATAAGTATAAATTTTAATTTAAAAATATAAATTTTAATTTATAAATTTATACTTTATTTTTTTGAACCAAATAATTTATTTTTGAAATATAACTTATTTTTTGGTTTTGTACATTTATTTGGTTGGATGGAAGGTATGGCTAGGTTATTGAAAATAATTAATTTCAAAACACTCTCACCCATTAATTAATGGTCTATAATTTGGTTTTAATTTATTTATCTTACATTTTTTGGATTATATATTAAAATAACCAATATTTAATCCCCAAAAACCCATCACTCTTCATGTAAAAATACCACCCATTCCCCACTCCTCTCCACTAAAAATTTATAATACCTGAAATTATTCCCATATGTTATATCTAAATATCCTCCATGGTTTCCCCAAGGTGTCTCCATGGTCCTGATGTTTCCCCCTCTGTAATTTATGAAACAACACTTCAAGGTAAGGGAAATTCTCATATTCTTCTTTTCCATTCAAGTACCTTCTTTTTCTAAGTTTACATAATGTCAAAGATTATTTATTTTCATTAAATTTTGATCTTAACTCTAATTAAAAAGTATTTTTTATATATTTTATACCACAATTCCTTCTCATTATTCCTTTTCTTAGTCATTGTTATGTACTGTTATGCTGTCGAAATTACCCTCTGATTTTTTCCATGCAACATTTTATTCTGTCGCTCATCTTGAATTATACCTTTTAATTAAAAAATGTTCATATTGTATTATGTTATTAAATATACCTATATTTTAAATTTTATTTAATAATTATTATATATCATTTATCCTATCTCATTATAGAATTTACCTAAGTCATTACTATGTCGATGTAAGAGAATTATCCTCGTCTCCTTTTTCTTTCAAGTATGTCCTTATTACATTTCTTTTAAGTATAAAAATTATTTATTTTTACTGATTCTCCTTTTTAATTCCCTAAATAAAAAACTAGTTTTTTAAAAATGGTATATCTTTATTCCCTCCCATTATCCTCTTTTTATAATCCATAATTCATACTGTCATGTTGTCAAATTTATTTCATGAAAATTCTCTTTTCTACATGATAAATTTTCATACTATGAAAACCCATATCACTTACATGGGTATTAAACTATATGTGAACATGTAATATTTATTTTGGTATTTCCATATATGAAACCCATATTCCCTTTTCATGGGTTAAAAATGAGGTTATGTTTAATACTTTCAGGATTTTATACGTAGTGATTTTGATATGAAACGCATTATTTATTTCCATTAGTTATTGATGAAATGATTTAATTTATATTTAATTTAGATCACATGATTTAATGAATTTGAAGGGTGTTACTTTATAGTACAACAATTAAATTGTTAAATAATTAATCTTTATATATGACATATTTTATAATACCATGGTGTAAAACCACAAAAATTATTATTTATGACACCCTGGTGATAAACCTTTGTGATATGTTAATGAATGAATTGTTTTTATATTGTAGACACATTTCCATATTATGATTCATGTTATTTTTATTATTATATTCCTTATATTCATATGATCATTCCTCATTCATTTTCATATTTCTCACATGCTATGTGTTTCCTTTGTTTACTCCCTTACCGGTCGTTATGCTCACCCTTTTCTTTGATCTATGTCCTCAGAATACGAGACACAGTAAGAGTAACCTAGGAAGAACATATGAATGAGTATATAAAGTGAATTAAAATAATTTTTATGTCCTTTTAATTTATTATGTTCCTATTTATAAGACCCTAAACCCCAAAAATAATTCAAAATTGTTAAATGTTTTGTAATGAAATGAAATATGTATGAAATTTAACAATGGGTCTCCAAAGTTGATATTGAAGTTTTTTTGGAAGTTATGATTAGAAAGAATTAGTAATAACACTAAAGATGGCTATAATTATAAGAAAATATCCTAGTATTTTTTCAGTATTAAGTATGTGTTTTCCAATACAATACATCCTAGTATGGATACTACAAGTTGATGTGGCTTTGGAACTGATGTACATAAGTGTAACAACCAAAAACACCATATTTAGCTAGACTCAATAAGGAACTAGTTCATGATAATTGGTCATTTTTACACATAGTTTTACACTCATAGGGTATTTTCTTTAGTGAATCACAAGCTTGTACAAACCATTATAAAGGATATAAAGATAATGTTAAACATTTATTAAGAATAAAGTATATCATCCTAGAATAATGACATTATACAATTTTAAAAAAATATATTTCCTTTAGAATTTTTATAATAATATTCTTAACAGAAAAAAAAATTCCTCACCAATGTATTCTTATTATAGAAAAAATGTAGAGAAATATAAGTACTAATGTAAACAAAAGTTTCAAAGGAAAAAGTGATTATAGTCATCACAATAGAGAGGGTGCTGAAGTAATGAATCTCCTACGTATTTAAAAATAGTTATCATGTATTACAATTGACAACATGAATATAAATTAGTTTTAAATCATAACAAATAAGAGAAAATTGGACCATAATTTTGGGAAGAAACTAAACAAGAAGAAATTAAAATTCCCCATGTGCTACAAATATGGGAAGAAGAAGTTGGGGAATTATTTTCAAGGAAGAGTAAATTGCTAAATTTTTTGAAGATGTGGTCATATATCTCAAAATTTTCATGGACATATAAATCCTAAACATATAAATTCTAATGAAAATGGGATGATGGTAAAAGAACAACATGTCAAGAGATGCTTATTGTATTGGTAACTTGGTCATTTCTCTAACCAATATCCAAATTTGAAGATAAAAACAGTAAAATGGTTCAATATAAAAAAACAAATAACATATCAATGTCATTGATGTGGGTGACATGTTCGTTATTCAAGTACATTTCCTTTTCCAATGGCTAATAAGGATTATAATAACATGTAATCTATTTACCAATAGAATTACATTGGGAAAGAATTACGATGATTATGATCCTCTACTCCATAGTTCTATTTATATTATTTCAAGTCTAGTTTAAATGATATGTTTTCTGAAATTATCTAGTCATGAACCTAAATGAGTTAATTTTTTAAAAGGAAAAAAATTTATGACTATTATATCACATGTTAATGATTATCGGAATTTACTTCTTGAAAATCATGTTATACCTCCTTTAGAGGATGTTTTTATTATTAAATGTAACATTATTCATATTTAATTCATTATTTTTAGTTAATGGAGAGAAATGAAATGTAATTAAACAAGTTATAATTTATTTATAGATAACTACTTTTATGCTCTAAATTTTCTTTTTCAATATATCACTTATCAGATTGAAGAAAAGAAACTGTGTACACTATTCTCTTCCATTTTGTATGATTTATTCATAAATATTATAATAAAGTATAGTTTGAATGATTTTAAATGTATTTCAAATATTCAACTCACCTGAAATAAACTATTTGATTTATCCAATACCATTTAATTTCTCAAAAAAACTCTATGAATCAAGGAGTTTTTCCGATATGATTTCAAAATTTAAATTCAATCATCTCTTTCCTGTGAGGAAGAATCACCAAGGACTTAACCCTTTCTATACTATACATGAGGAATTCATACTGAAGGATGAATTAAATATCAACAATATTAATCATGAACTTTATTTTTTGACTTATTTTTATCAATCAAAAAATGAAAATTCCAAGGATGCAATTTCATTAAGGGGGAGGAATATAATGACCCAAAATGTTATTCTTTTATTAATGGGTCTTTTTTCACCCAATATCTTTTTATTATTTTTATAATAGAAGCATGTAGAATCGATTTTTTATCTATTGATAAATTTTTACATTATAGGTTGAGATGAACTTTTACAACTAAGAATAGTGAAAGGATATAAAACACTTACCAGAAAACTGACACTTACTAGAAAACTAACACTTTACATTTAGTGTATAATAATTCTTATTATTAATCCAAATATTAATATTAAAAGAAAAAAATAAATTAAATAAATTTAAATATAAAAATTTTGGTCACCTCGATCCCCTAAAACCATCCCACCAATGAACAGTACTATAGTAAAGAAATCAGAGAGTTATTAATGAAATATTCATTTTGAAAATTATATTGAACCTCAATTCGAATCATAGTGAATGGTGGTGTGTATGAATGATGGATTATTTATAGGTAAATATGATCATAAACATTTATGTTTTTATAATAATACATTTGATCTGAATTATGACCATTAATCAACAAAATAGTTGTTCATTATTATTTTTGGTTACATATATTCATTTAATTGATCTTCGGGATTATTTAATGATTTAATCAAAACCATATTATTTTCAGAGTCTATAAACACGTTATATTAAAATATTTATTTATATGTAAGTATTAAATAAAAAATCATTTCATGAAATAATTTATAAAATTATTTTAAAATGATAATATATTTTAATGAATACCAATGTAATTTTTATAATGATCTGAATGTCGATTTTTATATTAAATTATTAATTTTTACTAAAATGATAATATAACACCCCAATATTTTATGGTATATTTATTCTTAAATAATTTCAATTCATTAGATATATTATTATGCAAGAAACACTGATTCTCTGTAAAACAAAACATTGTTATAGGATATTGTTATAACCTAGCTGTTAATCATAATTTTGTAACTTCTGTGATTTAAATTTTTAAAAATGGACATACACAAATGCGTTCAATAATATATTTAGAGTCTGATATGATCAAATTAATTTTTGGAAAATAGTAACTTACCATTACGAATAGAAATATACCATTATGAATAGCAATATGACCCTTAAAAATAGTAACCTCACTTGTGATAGTATAAATAAAATTTTGGAACCTTATAAATGAAAGTGAATATTTTAAAAATCAATAATTTAGTGTTGGTATTTTTATGAGTAATAATTATTTAACTAAATTTTTATAATTAATAAATTAATTTAAAATATAATTCATTTTCATAAAATCTAATCCTAAATAAATATTTTTTCCTATTATTTTAGGATAATCTAATGAGACCTTAGATAATTTGTTAGGGTTTTATAAAATCAGTTATAATTTTAAAAACTTATATTTTTGAGAAAATGGTGATTTTAATTAAAAAAATATAATCCTCATATCTAGAAAATTATTTTCATAAAATTGAGTTTATTTTTGTAGTCTACATATCAAAAAATGGTTAGGGTGATTTTTTGGTGCTTTTCTTAAATACTGGAATTTTTGTGAATAGTGAAATTTGATAATTTACGAAATATGCTAAATAAATGAATTTATGCATCATGCTTGGGTCATGGATGATGTAAATGGACACTGGTTCAAACTCACATGCACATATTATTATTTTGGGTCACACTAATCAACAGTATTACTTTTCTTGGGATAAATAAAAAATAATGAATAAAATACTGAGAAATCACTCCTCTCCTCCACTATAAAAACTACCCCTCACACCCTCTTATATTCACTCCTTTAAGACTTTAAGACTCTCAAAGTTATGCCAAAATAAGATTCCTTATTCCCTCTATGTTTTTAGGATCCCTTGGTCTTGCAAAAATACCAAAACCCTTTCCCTTAAGGAAGATCTCAATGAGGTTATTTCAAGAGGTAAATCCTCTTCCTTTTTCAATTAATTTCATTTCAATTTATCTTATTTTCTTATTATATCCTAAACTAATCCATCCAATTGATAATTAAAAATAAATTATTATCTATATAATGGAATTATATAATGTTAATGTAATAACCATTATCAATATCCTTACTCCCCCTCGTTTATTCTATAAATGAAATCATCATCCAAGAAGTACCAATTTACAACCATCGCAGATAACAAAGTTTCATTCTTAAAATTATTCTTCAAAGTTGTTCATGAAACCATTTTAAAGGTTTATAAAGATTTTAAAATTTATAATAATACCCTTTTCTGTTCTTGAAGTAACATATGTACATAATAGTAAAAGATAAACCAAAATGAGTTTGTTATGATCAATAATCACCGTAATAATTTAAACGATTATCACCAAATGACTCATCCAATGATTCATCCTCATACCATTTAACCAAATGATATAAATAACCATTTAAACTTATATATTTTCCATAATAATTTATAAATTCAATTCTATATAATTACATCCATTCCACATGATCTCTTATACTCATACACAAGTATGTCAATCGTGAAAACCAAGGAAATAAACACTCTGAAGCGATAAATTTGTATCTTATAACTCATCCAAAAGGATATAAATGAACATTATAAAAATATAATAAATAATAAAATATTATATAAGGTTATTAATTAATTTATTTATTTATTTAATTTTATTATTCAATACATTAATATCATGTGAAGAACACATTCATTTATAAGGTAAGGGGTCTCTCATCTCACTTTTATTTTCATGAGATTTCTATTGTTCGCCACTTATTTCCTTTATATGGTTTATGTATTTTAAAATTTTATATATAATTTCATGAATCTCTTTAAATTTTCGGTATTAAATTATTCATTGGAGTATTGTTAATTTTTGGACATATGATTCAATTGATTATAAAGTAGTACGGGTTTTCACATCTCACTTATATTTTTTTGAGATATTTACTATTCATCACTAATTATTGTATGGGGTGTATTTATTCTTCCGATTGATATATAATATTAGGATTATATTTATATCCATGGTATTCAATGATCCATTTGATGTTTATTAATTTATGGTTGTGTGATTCGATTGATTATGATTTCTTTGAGACTTACTTCGTATTAGACACATAATCATTTTTATGTGGTGTATTTACTACCCCTCTGAGATCATTTTTCATTTGAAATTACATTACTATTAAATATCCATATTATTGTAAAATTAATATGATTATTATCTTATTTTTTTACCCTTTTACTTACGGTGTTTACTTTGAATGTTGTTCTAACTGTGTAAATATTGATGAATCCATATCCTCTACTCAATATAGAAATTGATAAGGCATATTATTTTGGAATTAATTTTTTGCATAAGAATTATTTGGACATTCAGTGATAGGTGGGGCCCTATTTATACCCTCAATGCATCGACAGATCTCATGAGACAAAACAATTGGTGACAGACCCTTCGATTTTGTTTCCAAAATAGAATCAGATGTGTTTCAAACCATGGACTTAAACCCTCTTGATGGTATGATGGTTCATGTGCCAGTTACATGATTTTCAAATAAAAATAATTATTTTTATTTATAATTCAATTATTAATTTCCATGTGTTTTTTACTATGATAAAATCAATTTATGAATTTTCAATCTAAGTTTATTGAAGGTGTGTTTTTTTCAATTATTCACAATATTATATTGATTATGATTTAATTATTATTGTTTCATTACTCCACTATATATAACACTTAATTATCATTTGAGTTCACCCCTTTCATTTTTTCACTTCCCCAGGTTATTAAGAAGATATAATTTACTGAGTTTTCAAGGATGCAATTTATTATCTTTAGTTATGTATTATTTGTTGTCTTTCATTCCCAATGTAAAATATGTTATATGTATATATCTGGTTTCTTCAGGAAAACAAAACTGAATTGTACTTCGGTATTAGATTCCTTGTAATCATGATAATGTAATAAAATATTTCACTAGATCCGAGTTTTAGGGGTCAGGGCATTTCAGTTGGTATCAAATTAAGTTTAGTAGAAACCTTGGGAAATGGATTTGGAAAACTTTGATTAGGGAGCCCAACCCAAAGATAGAAATTGATGATAAGTATAAAAGAACATCCTAGAATTTTGGTAAGGTAGATATTGTGTGGTTATTTCTAGAAATACATCAATGTTTTACTCCTACAAGTGGATGTGGTTCGGGAACAGATGTACCAAGGAGTAACAAATCTGACAAAGTGATCCGGGATGGACTCGGGGTAACCCGATACATGAAAATGGGTATTACTGCACACCTGGTTTGACACTCCCTGAGTATATGCTAATTATAATTCAAATTCTCTTTAAAAACCATATGAATGATTTAAAAGTAAATAAAAATCATGTTTATTATTATGAGATTTGTTGTGCATAAATTTTTGGATTATGTTATGTTTTTTTCTAGTTATAAATTATAAATTATCATATATAACCTAATTTAGTGTATGACATTGTTTAGTGAAGACACCTAATAGAATAACGGGAATCAATTCCCGCAGAAAATGTTGGGATTTACTTACAAATAAAGTCAACATAGTTAGTGTGGGAGATGAGTATATCCTAACCATATTAGGACAACTTACTCAGGCTATGATGAATAACCATGTTATACCTGTGATGGACCATTTCAAGTGACAAAATCCCCCATATTTTAGTGGTAATACTAATCTAGTGGTATCATAGTAATGGATCAATTCCCTTGAAATTTTATTTATACCATTAAGAAACAATAAAAATAAAAAGTTAGTACTGGCTGTATATTGTCTTGAGGGTGATGTTGATCAATGGTGGTCCTTGATCCAGAATACCACAGTGGAAGATAAAATATTAAATATGGAATGGAGAAATTTTAAGTAAGTATTCTTTGAGAAATATTCCCCTCATGATCAGTGGACTCAAATGAAGATAAAAATTATTATCTTAAAACAAAGTGAAGAATATATTGTTGCGGAGTATGATGCTACTTTCACAAGACTATCCATGTATGATATAGATTACATACGTGATTAAGAAGTCTATATTGATCATTTCTTTAAATTTAATATGCTAATTCATCAAAGGGAACTGGATTCTCAAGCATTTTAATCATATGATGAAATAGTATTAAGTTCTATCAAAACAGAGAAATAATTTTCAAGATCGAATTTTTCAAACGAAATCAAGAGAAGAATAGATCATCTGATAATCCTGGAAAGGTGAATCTCTATAGAATAATAAGGGAATTAAGAAATTCCCATTGTTTCTGATCTATAGAAATAACCATCTAGGAAAATTATTGAAAGGCATTAGAGTTTGTTATAATTGTGGATAAAAGGATCACCAATCTAATGAATACAAGGGGAAGAGACAAATAAATGATGTTCAATGCTATAATTGTAGGCATATGGGACACTATGTAAATTGTTTTCCTAAACATCAAGTAAAATTTCCTCAAAAAAGGTCAGGGCAGCAAGGGAAGGCTTATGCGATCACAACTATGGAGGTTGAAGTTCTTAATGATGTGGTGGTAGGTACTTTGATCGTGTCCTCAAATTTAGCCAATGCTTTATTTGATTCTATATCATTTCATTCTTTTATATATTCCCAGTTTTCTATAAAAATTAGATATCTAGAATTTGATCTAATAAATGAGTTGTCATTGAAAACTCATAAGGGATGTATTGTTGCAACAAATATGTGTTATTCAGTCCCCCTTTTGACATATAAATGTACTTTATTTACTGACCTTATCATTATAGTTAGGATTTACTTTGATATAATTCTCAGTATGAATTGTCCTTAAAATTATTCCGCGAATATATATTTCAAGATGAAGTAATTAAAATTTTTGATAATGATATAGAATACTATATCTTTAGAGAAGAACATCATCATCTGATCTTATCAAGATCCACCTTCAATAGCTCTTCTAAATGAAATTCTTGGGGAGGAAGAAAAAACACCATCTATGGATCTTAAAATTGATGGTGTACCTATTGTGAAAGAATAAATTGATGTATTTCCATAAGATTTACTTGGACATCCTACAAAGTCAGTAGTTGAGTTCTGTATTGATTTAATTCTAGGTAAAAGACTTATATTGAATAAACCTTGTAGAATATCCACTGTGGAATTAGTAGAGATGATGAAACAACTAGAATAATTGAGTGATAAGGAATTTATTCACCTTAGTGTTTTTCTATTGGGATCCCCTATTCTATTTTCCAAGAATAAATATGGATCAATGATGTTTTGAATTGATTTTATAGAAATAAATTCTATTATAATAAAGAACAAGTATCATCTTCCTCAAATTGATGATATATTTGATTAACTACATGGAGATTAATATTTTTTGAAGATTTACCTTTAGTTTGGATATCATCAGTTGTCTGAGATAAAGGAAGATATTCCAACTACATCATTTTGAACTAGGTATGGTCATTACAATTTTACAGTAATTCCATTTGGACTGAATAATTCACCCCCCCCCCCCCCATTTTCATAGACCTAATAAACATCATTTTTACAAAATATCTTGATGATTTTGTTGTTATATTTATTGATTACATCTTGGTATATTCCAAAATATATGAGGATGATGAGAACCACTTGTGGGTTGTTCTGGATACTCATAAAAGAAAATAGTTATATGGGAAGTTTAGTAAATGTGAATTATGGATTCAAGCAGTCTATTTTCTTAACCATATTGTCTCTAAGTATGGAATCTCAATCGATCCTGTGAATAAAAAGGAAATCCCAGAATGGAATACACCAACAAACATAACCCAGGTACGTAGTTTCATTAGCTTAATAGGTTACTATCATCATTTTTATAGAGTTTTTTCTTATTGTCTAACCCACTAACCAATCTCACCTGTAAAGGGATTAGGTTCATATTCATAAAATAATGTATAGAATTTATTGAACAATTGAAGAAAAAAATATTTGTCAATGCTCGAATTTTGACTCTTCCCTCTGGTAAATATGGGTTTGTGATATATGGTGATGCATTAAAGAATTTATTGTGTTGTGTCCTTATGAAAAATGATAAATTTATTTTTTATGCATTAAGATATTTTAAGACTCATGAAACAAATTATCCAGCATAGGATCTTGAGTTAGTAGTCATAATTTTTTATCTGGAAATATAGAGGCACTATCTCTATGGTGAAATATTTGAATTATATATGGATCACAATAGTTTTAAATAAATTTTTATATAGAAACAACTCAATATGAGGAAAAGGATAAGGATCTAGTTACTCTAATACTATGATTGTTCAATACAATACCAACCAGGAAAGACAAATAAGGTGGAAGATGCATTTAGCAATAAAGATCATGGAATTATGACCCAAATGATGATTAATAGGGATATTATATTCATGGATCTAGTAAATATGGATATGGGAATTATTATGGAAGAGGAAACATAATTCCTATTTCAAATTATTTCTTAACCATCATTACTAGAGAAGATAAAAATATCTCAATTGGATGATGAGAATCTACAAAAGGGAATTAATGCTATTAAGGATGGAAGATTGAAAATATTCATGTTTGAGGATGGAGTTCGAAAATTTTGAAAGACGTTATGCATTCCATCAATACTTAAGCTAAAAAGGGAACTATTTAATGATTCACATAGATGAAATTTCTCTATACACCCTCATAGAACCAAGATGTATAGAGATCTGAAAGAACATTTTTTTTGCGATAACATGAATTGAGAAATTTCTTACTATGTGTCCTTGTGTATAATTTTCCAACAGGTGAAGGAAGAGACCCAACATCCTAGAGGATTCATACATCCTATACCTATTCTTATGTGGAAGTGGGATGAAAATATGATGGAATATTTCATAGGAATACCAAATAAATCTATATGTAATGATGAAATATGGTTAATTATTGATCGTCTTACAAAATCGGCACATTTCCTTCCTATAAGAGAAGATTTACCACTTGAGCTTTTATAAAGACTCTATATTAATGAATTTTTAAGACTTCATGGTGCACCTATATCAATTTTTTCCAATTGAGATCATTTATTTACATCAAAATTATAGAAAATTATTCAATAGTCTTTGGATACCGAGAATTATATGAGTACTTTTATTCACCACTAAATTGATATATAGTATGAATGGACAATTAAACACTGAAAGACATATTTAGATCCTGCAAACTTGACTTTAATGGTATGTTGTATCAATATTTAACTTTGGTGGAATTTTAGAATAATAATAGTTTACATTATATTATTCAAATGATTACATCGGGAAGAATTATGTGGTAAGAGGTTTCAAACTCCAACTTGTTGGAATGAAGTTAGTGAGAGGAAACTTATATGACCATAACTTATTAAAGAGACTAAAACAATGGTAAATAAAATTTAGACCCATATTAAATCATCCCATTGTTGAAAAAGATTTATGCTGACAGCCATAGAATGGATTTAGAATTTCAAGTGGGAGATCATGTATTTCTAAAAGTATCTCCATTGAAGGGTGTATTAAGGTTCAGCAAGAAAGGGAAACTAAACCTTAGGTACATCAGACCATTTGGAATTATAGAAAGCATTGGAGTTATAGCTTACTATTTTGTGATGCCCAAAATTCTATCCAATTTTCATGATGTTTTCCACATGTCATTGTTAAAAAAGTACATGGCAGACCCAATGCGTGTAATAACCTATAAAAAAAGAACATTAACCTGATTTCTCATACTATGAAAAGCCTATCAAGATTCTCAGAACAAGAGAGAAATTATTGTTAAATCAGACAACTTGAATGAGAAAGGTTCTTTAGATATACCATAAAATTGTGGAAATAACTTTGGAACTTGAGGATGTTATGAAGAGGAACCACCCGCATCTTTTTTAGAGGGCTATATGCATGAAAAAAATTTAGGGATATATTTCTATAGGAGGTAAGAATATAACACCCCAAGATATTATGGTGTATTTCTTCTTAAATAAATTCAATTCATTAGATAACTTATTATTAATGCTACACTTGGTCTCTTTGAAAAAGATTTTTGTTTTAAGAGACAGTTATAACCTAGCTATAAAACCTTATTCTTCAACTTCTGTGATTGGAATTTTGAAAAATGGACATACATAATTACGTTTAGTAAGATATTTAGTGTCTCATAGGTTAAACTTAATTTTTTGTTGAATAGTAACTTACCCTTATAAATAGTAATGTTACGCTTATGAATAGTAATGTACCCTTATGAATATTAACCTCACCCATAGAATTATAAATAAAATTTTGGTACTTTATAAATGAAAGTGAATATTTTAAAAATTAATAATTAAGTGTTGGTATTTTTGTGAGTAATAAAAATTTAATTACAATTTTATAATTAATAAATCAATTTAAAAGATAACTAAATTTCCTAAAATGTTTTCTTAAATCAATATTTTTTTCCTATTATTTTAGGATAATCAAATGAGAACAAAGATAATTTTTTAGGGTATTATAAAATCAGTTATAATTTTGAAAAGTTGTTTTTTGATTAAATGATGATTTTAATTAAAAATTATATTTATCATATCTAAAAAATTATTTTCATAAATTAGAGTTCATTTATGTATTATACACATCAGAAAATGGTTAGGGTGAAGTTTTGGTATTTTTCTAAAATACTCGAATTTTTGGTTGATAGTATAATTCGATAATTTATGAAATAAGGTAAATAAATGAATTTTTGAATCATGAATGAGTAATTGATTAAATAAATGGGAATTTTTTCAAACTCAAATGAACATATTACTATTTTCTATCAAAATAATCAATATTATTTCATGTCTTGATAAAAATAATAAAATAATCTATAAAATATTGAGAAATCACTCCTCTCCTCCACTATAAAAAACACCCCTCACTCTATCTTCTTTTTACTCCTATAAGCCTTGAATAATATCAGAGTTCTGACCAAATAATCTTCCCTTGTCCCTCCTCAAATCTAGGATCCCTTGTTATTTCCAAAATACCAAAACCCTTTCCCTTAAAGGGGTTATTTCAAGAGGTAAATTCTCTTCCTTTTTCATTTCAATTTATCTTCTTTTCTTATTTTATCCTAACCTCCTCTGTCCAATTGATAATTATAACACTAGTATCATCTATACACTAGAATTATATCATGTTAATGTAATAACCATTACCAATCTCCTTACTCTCCCTATTTGTTTTTTATAAATGAAATCATCATCCAAGAGGTGTCGATTTACAACCTTCGTGGATGATGAAGTTTTGCTCTTCAAAATATTCATAAAAGATATTTGTTAAACACTTTTAATGGTTGGGATATATTATAAAATTTACAATATAACCGTTTTTATGTTCTGTAAGTGACATATGTACTAAATATTAAATGATAAAATAAAATGAGTCTGTTATGATCAATAGCCACCGCAATAATCTAAATGATTCTCAAAAAATGACTTATCTTGTGATTCATATTCATACCATGTAACCAAATGATATAGAAAAAATTTAAACTTCTATATGGTCATTAATAATTTATAAATTCATTCTGAATAATTCTATTGATTCTACGCGAACTTTTATACTCATACACAAGTATGTTGATCATGAAAACCAATGAAAAAACGCTCTCGAGTGATAAAATTTTATCTTATACATCATCCAGAAAAACATAAATCACTATAATAAAATTATACTAAATTATATACATTTATAGAATATTATTAATTTATTTATTTATTTATTTCACCTGATTATATCAGATATTAAGATCATGTGAGGAACACACTCAGGCATAAGGTAAGGGGTTTCTCATCTCACTTTTATTTTCGTGATATTTACATTATTCACCACTTATTTATTATATGTGGTCTATATATACTAACATTCGATATATAATATCATGAATTTTTCTATATTCATGGTATTAAATGATTCGTTGGATGACTGTTAATTTTTTGACATATGATTCAATTGATTACAAAGTAGTATGGGTTTTCTCATCTCACCTCCATGTTTGTGAGATATACTTAATTCACCACTATTTCTTGTATGTGGTGTATGTATGAGGAAACTTTATATATAATATAATTATTATCTATATATATGTGTGTGTGTTATTCAGTGATCCATTTGATGATTATTAATTTTGGGTAACGCAATTCGATTGATTACGATGTGGTAAGGGACTCCATCTCAATTTCCATTTCTTTAAGACATACTTGGTTTTGTGCACCTAATAATTTTTATGTGGTGTATCTACTACCCCTTTGAGAAAAACATTTCATCTTAAATTACATTCATATTAAATATACATATTCTTTTATAATGATTATGATTATTATCTTAGTTGTATACACTTTTAATTACGATTTTTATTTTGAATATTATTTTAACTGTGGAAATATTGATGAATCTATATCCTATAATCATAAGGGAAATTGATAAGTAATATTGTTTTGGAACTAAATAATTTTATAAGAATGATTTGGAATTTTTGTGATGGGTTGGGTCTGATATATCCCCTCAATGCATCGACAGGTATCATGAGAAAAAACAGTTTGCAACAGACCCTTCAAGTTTGTTTCCAAAACAGAATTAGATGGTTTATACCCATAGACTTAAACCATATAAATGGTATGATGGTTCATGTGTAAGATAGTTGATGTCCAAATAATAAACTTTATATTTATTATGATTTAAATTATTACATTCCATGTGTCTTTCACTATGAAAAAACCGATGGATGTATTTTCATTATCAATTTGTTGATGGTGTGTTCTTTTAAATTATTCACCATTGCATATTGATTAGTTATAATTGATTAGGATTAAATTATTATTGATTCATGTTTCCAATATATTTAAACCCTACTAATAATTTGATCTCACTCCTTTCATTTATTTTCCTTCCCTAAGTTATGAATAAGAGAACATTTATTTGAGTTTTCAAGGATGTAGTTTATTAGATTTTGTTTTTTATTATATGTTTTTTCTTCTCAAAATGTAAAATGGGTTCCATTTATATATCTAGTTTCTTCAATACTACTAAACTGATTGGTCCTTCAGAATTTGATTCCTTGCAATCATGCCATTATAATAAAATTATTCACCAGCTTCGAGTTTATGAGGTCAGGGACTTATAGATTATTTATTAAAAAATTAAAATTATCATAATTAAAGAATTATTTTTGATGAAATAGGCATCATTTTTATAATCTTAAGGTTAAAAATATATTAGGGTGATTTTTTTTGGAATTTTTTGACAAGGTTTATTTTTTAATGAAAAAGTCAAAATTGATGCTTTCAAAATCACTATGATTTTATGACATCTTTATTATGTAATCATGGTTTAAAAATTTGTGAATAATTTTATTCAATAATAATTTGATTTAATAGGTATAAAAATTAATTTAAAAATTTGTACTTTAATTTTTTAAAACAAAAAATTGATTTTTGAAATCTAATTTATTTTTAGAATATTTGCATTAATTGTTATGTCTGGAAGGAATTGTTCAATTTTAGGAATCCTAGAATGTCCAACCAAACTCAAACACACATTAATAGTCTAAAAAGCTTTTTAATTTATTTTTCTTACAAGTGGGATTGTTATATTTTAAAATAACCAACATTTAATCACTTAAAACACACCCTCACCATGTATAAATACCACCCTTTCCCCAATCCTCTCCACTATAAAATTATAAGACACGAAATTATTCCCATATTTTGTAACGAAATATCGTCCAAGGTTTTTCTAGGGTTTCTCCAAGGTCCTAAGGTGTCCTCCTCCTAGATTTAGGAAGCAACAAATCAAGGTAAGGGAAATTCTCATCATCTTCTTTTCCATTTAGGTGCCTCCTTTTTCTTAGTTTACTTAATATCAATGATTCTTTCTTTTAATGCACTTTTTTTCTTCTATAAACTTCCCAAGTAGTTTTTTTATCATTTAGAGACCTCAGTTTCATCCCATTGTTCCTTTTATTTGTCAATGTTATATACCATTATGCTACCGAAATTACCCTTCAATATTTCCATGCTAGATTTTTTTAGCCACTCATCTTGTCTTTTGTGTTTCAATTCTCTAATTTTAATGTTATATTATGTTATTACATACACATATACTATATGATTTATTTCCTAATAATTATATATCATTTTTTCAACTCTCATTATATCATTTAATAATTTTCAACTATGCTAAATTATGGAAATTAGCCTCCTATACTTTTCATCCATGTACGTGTTATTTACAAGTATTCTAAGTTCCCAGCTACATTATTTTAATTTATGATATTTTTTATTCCTTATACTTAAAAAAATATTTTTTTAATAGTGTTTTACCTTAATTCTCTCCCATTGTCCCCTTTTCATAAGCCATAATGTATATCATCATTATGAGGAATTATTTTCTAGAAATTTCTCTTTTCTACATAAGAAATTATCATATTATGAATTCCCAAATCACTTCCATGGGTATTTAAATATATGTAAAAATTTCTTATTTATTATAGTATCAACATATATTAAACCCATACACCCTTTTCATGGGTTAAAAATTTTGTTTTATTCAAAGCTTTAAGAACATTGTAATCAATGATTTTGATATGAAACCCGTTATTTTCTTCCATGTATTATTGATGAAAGGATTTTATTTATGTTCAATTTGGATAAAATGATTAAATAAGTAAGAATATTGTCCCCAAATATCACTCCAACTCATTGGGTAAATAATTAATTGGTAGAGATGATATTTTTTATAATACCTTGGTGAACAACCTAGGAAATTGTGATTTATGACACCCTAGTGATAATCCTTGGTGATATGTTTATAAATTTTTTAGTTTTATGATGTAGAAATATTTACATTTTATTATTAATTTTCTTTATATTATGATGTGCCTTATATTCATATGATCATTCCTCATTCATATTCCTCTTCCTCACATGCTAATTTATTCATTTTTTATTCCCTTGTTGGCCTTTATGCTCACCCATTTCATTTATGTATGTCCCTAGGATATGAATTGTAGTAAGAGTAACCAAGAAATAACCTATAAATAAGTATAAAAAGTTGATTATAAGAATTTTAATTTATATTTTTATGTATTTTTCATGTATTATGTTCCAAATTAAAATATGAATAACCCAAAAGATCTTATGAATTGTTAATTATTGTATAATGAATTGAAAATGTATGTAATAAAATGGTAGGCCATAATAAGATGACATTTCCTTCATGATCAAAGTGTAGAATGAAACATGGAAAAACTATCTTAAGGGTATTGGTAAATTTTTTAAGTGTGGGGAGGAACTTCATTGAGAAATTGATTGTTGAAGTGATGGGAAGAAGTCAGCTAATGATATGAATAGATAAAAAGATCCATAGAAATCACCACCCACACTCTAGTGTTCCAAATTCAAAGAGTATTGTCATTATGCTAACCAATACTCAAATCGGATGGTAAATGATGATTATTGATGTTAGAAACCTCTTAAGTCGAGAGATAAAGTAAAATCTCATGTGTACACTATTTATGATGAGGGGTGTGGTAATGATGTGGTGAAAGGTACAGTTACCATCCATTCTACAACTACTAATGTCTTATTTGACTCAAGATCTTCCCACTCTTTTAAATTTGAATAATCTTATATTGTTATGAAAATGAGATCTCATGATTATTGTGGGTCGCTTTCAAACAAAATTTCAAAAATACTCTTAATATAGCATAGTGGATAACCAAGGTCATCTCTCAAGTAGAAAGGGTTGGGGAGTCTCACTATCCTAGCACATATATATATATTATTAATTTTAAAATAATTCAGATGGTAATTTTTTTGTTTGGCATTAAATTTAATGGAATTAAAACAAAAGAAAACAACAAATACAATAGTGGGTGAATGGGGTTCGATCTAAGGTCAATCACACATAATATTCATTTTATTTTGGTTCTCATCAGACAATGGTTTCAATATAATTCTTTCATTTCTATTTTATATCTAAATTTTGGTTATGAAAAAACATAATAGAAATATCCACTAATACATCTAGTTCCACCTCCACCATAGTGAAGAGGCATTAAAGAAACATTATCAAGACATTCTCTCTCTCAACACCCAGATCCATCATAGGCTGTTCACACCTCAATCCATAGGTATCCACTAGTATTAAATTTAAACCAAGAGTGTGGGGAGAGATGATTTGATATATTCAATGATGTAGCATCATATTTGAGAGATCGGATTAATATCATAGATATAATTCTCCCCCATTTTGTTATTGCATCAAGTATGGAATTTTGGTTATTAAGAAGAATAGGGTGAATATGTGGTCTTACCCAGTGTAATAGCCCTCTGGTTAGTTTTCCATGGTTTAGAATTTAAAATCCCACTTTACAACATAGGGTGAAGAACATGAATAATTGGGAAATGAGATAACGAAATGTTATAATCAACCAAATAGATTCGAATTAATATTAACATCAAAAAGTTAATTATAGGGAGTAAACTATGTGGAAGAAGAACCTAATATACATAGGCTAAATGTTTCTAATGGGAGAGGTAGAGGGTGATTTATAGAGAGTAGGTGAGGTAGTAGCTTCTTCCTCACAGTTATTGTTGAGGTGAGCTTTGACATCAGTTTGATAGATATCGTGTGTCATAGCAAACTATTAAGATTAATTGTGCTAAAACTTCTCTCTCCACGATGGTGTATGCATTTAGATTTGTTCCAATGCTTCGTTGTGGTTATTACATGTGTTAGAAACTGGACCTAGAGAAATCTTATAGGATGATTCATTGGAATTAGGCCTTGACAAGCGAGGTTCTTCTTGGTATTCAAGGTAAACAAAAGTAATTAGTGAATATTTATAGATATATAATTATATATATACACACATTTATATATATATACATTTATATTAATAGATATAAATATACTTATTATATATACATTATAGTATATAAATATATATTTATATAGTTATTATTATTATTATTATTTTGTATATATATTAATTTATTTATTTTTACATATTATATATATTTTTTGTTTTATTTTTATTTGTTGTTTCATTTTTTATTTGTTTTTCTCTGAGCCTAAATCGTGAGAGGGGAGAGGGTTTGAGTATATTTCTTCTCCACGTAGATGTATCAATGAGTTCCTTTGATGGATTTATCCCCACACTGAAACACACAATATCTTCTCCAGACCTAAACCAGGTGGCTTGCCTTCCTTCTTAGTGATCCACGGATTCGGTGTTAACTGAAAAAGGTGGCGTGGGCTCAGATCTTCAAACATGAGCTTCAATGGTTTCAACTACATGTTTTTATGGCCCTGGTCTCCTCCTTCAAGTGGGGCATACTAGGTGGTGGAGCGATGGTCTCAGATGTAGCGGTATAGAGATCTCTAGTGGCTTGGCAGTGGTCTTCATCCTCAAATTCGGTGGAATCCTCAACAGTATGTGAGTTTCAATTTAGGATTTTGTTCATCTATAGTGGATGATTTGGTATCTTACTATGGTAAATTAATATTTTATCAATAATTCCATGTTCTTCATAGATCTGGTCCAAGAGATTCAAGAGATGTAAAGGTGACTCATCTCCATACTTGGTGGTGTGGAAATAGATCCTAGCAGTCAGGGATTCGTGTGGATCTTTACTAGTCACAAAAACTATAGTTTTACAAAGTATTATAGTTAAAACAAGAGGTCATTAAATTGAATAAAAGATAAAAATATTGAAAATTTCATCTCACATCACACCCTCAAACCTAGATTATTATACTCCCTGAAAATTTATCATTGAATTCCAATTATTTGAAATATAAAAGAACGAAATATCATCCTACTTAATTAAATTTAATAGCTATAGAAAAGAGAACACACAGGATCATATACTGTCCAATTTATCATGGCACATCTATTAATCATGTCAATGTATTATTTCAATTTAGTAAAAGTTTTAGTTTATTAGTTGATCAAATTAGATTAAAGTGGAAGAAAAATTAAAAAAACACTTTCATTTTTCCCTCTTTATGTTTTCTCAAACCATAGGTTGATTTTTTCTCTTTAGTGAGACAACTCAAATGAATATGTTATAAGTAAATTTCCCATATTTCTATGGGTTGAACATTCACTTCAACTAAATGGATTCATTTATTATAAATTTTTCACGACCCCCTACCTCCAAAGATACCTCTCTTGGGCTAGCAATGAAGAAAATGAGATAATGACCTCTGAGTCCCGCCTGTAGTAGGCCTTGGGGTGGTGACTATAACCAAAGGTATACAATCTCACAAAAAAGGATGGAATTTCATTTTTATTTTTGAAAAGACAATGATCAGGAGAAAAGATGGTTTATCCCAAAAAAATACTAGGAATATATATTTATAAGAAATCCTAAATCCATCCCACATGCATGTTCAAAATAAAACGGTTACAGATGCAATGAAAACTCCATGGTATGTACCAAAAGTAATGCTAGTATGTGATACAATAACTATCCCAAAGCCCAATCTAATAACATCTAGCATAGTCAACATAATCCTCCTGAAAACCTGAATGTAGTTTATATGCATTGGGTGATCATTAAAGTATACTTAGTAGGAAAACAAATGTATCTTTTTCATATGTGAGAGGAACATACTAATGCTCCAAGGAGAAAATACCATAACCAAACAACACCTAAAAGGTATACTAGCAATCTCCACCTCACTAAGGAACACTCACCAAGTAACACAAGTCAATTAAAGTAATGTAAGAAGAAAAATCGATGATTTGGGTGCCCCAGACCACTTCCCACTGGTTTAGCTGCTCTTGCCTAACAAAAAATGCCTTCGTGCTCCCACCTCTTTTGAAAACAACTATTTCACAACCCACCCACACACACCTAGGCCCCACAAACCACATCTCATCCCATCACCTGGGGCACGGGCCACATCACATCCCACCCATAGACAACTGGTCCACATAACACACCTCATCTTTCCCGCAAACACTTGGGACACAACCACATATCATACCACAACCTCGGCCATGGGCCACATCACATCCCGCCCGCAGACAACTACGACACAGACCACTCCTCATCTCACCCGCAAACACTTGGGCCACAACCACATCACATCCTATACCAAAACACCTGATCCACAACCCAGACCTTATCCTACACATATACACCTGATCCACAACCACATTACATCCCGTCCATAGACACTTGGGACACAAACCACACCTCACCCCAATTACTCTAGAGAAATCACAAAACATCATATCCTGAAGTCACCTGGGAAAGAACAACTTGTCCACACACACTAAGGCCTCACAAACCACAACCTACCCAAATAATATTGGGCTATCACCACCTAGAATAGGGAACATGGAAGAGCATATTTCTATCCATCCATCCTCCCATCAGTGTGTTTGGGAAATACACCCTCCCCCATGACGATGGGTGTTTCCGACACATAGAGCTCAACTAGGGTGGGGTGCCTATAGAAATCACAAAGAAAACTAAAGTCTATATATAGTACTAAGAAATAAACCCAATATATGTGTTTTCAAACAAATGACTAAGTCACCTCACATCACCTTTGCTGCAACCTCTAATTGCAAAACACCACACAACAATCCATAAACCCAATTCATATTCCTTGCCAATTCATTTAACTAATTCCATTATTTATTTAACTGTTTATTTAATCACTTCCATCCCTTTTATTAAAGAATTTATTTAACCATTCCTTCACTATCCAAGAAAGTACTAAATACATGTCACAATAGGAAATGCAACCAAAGTCACCTCAAAAGAAGAAGAGACAGATAAACTAAAGTAGCTTCACATTCCTCCATATTTGACACCCATTCATGATATATTGATCTCCAGTTACAGGTAAAGCTTTCTACATGATACCCATGGAGAAACTCTAGGTGAACCACCCATATAAACAACTACGATCATTATTCATACTCATCTCGATCAAGTCACGTACCAACGGAGCAGACCCCAACTCACAACCCCATCAAATAATACACCACTGCACAACCATCATTGCAGCCTCGTCACACCAGATTTCACATCTATTCTACAATAGAACAATCTCTCAACCTCAGATTCTATCACACCTTCTAAACCACCCCACAACACACAACTGTGTTCAAAACTACATCACCACACAAACTAAATAAAACACAATTCCAGATTTAATAAGACATTCATTATTCAACTCCACTTGTTAATTTAGGGGTTATCACAAAAGAGGTATAATCCTAGGGTATTCATTTATTAGAAAATAATATTTTATTTTTCAATTTCTGTATACAAATTTTCACCCTAAACCAACCAACATGAAACTTGTTTTGTGTTCAAATAAGTACCACCAATGACTATGATTTTCTGAAAGCATTTAGCTTGTACAGTTCATAATATCACAATAACATTAAGTCATAAAACATGTGATTCAAATCCCTATAACCATTTAAATTTCATTTACCTAATTCTTATCTTTGATTAGTGTGACACAACCATGATCCACAGGAAAGAAAAAGTACATTCCTCCCACATGATGCACATTAAAAGAGAAGTAAAGGAAAATACTTACCTCTAAGGGGTGTCAACATTCATTGCATGGAAATGGATCACCCAAAAATATTTTTATTTCCTCTCCCAAGAGATCTGAATCCACTCAGGGATGAAGTATCACCATCATACCAATCAACGACTGAACAAGAACATGTTAGAAGTGAGGAATAAGTTCACTATCACATGGAAAGAAGAGCAGGAGGAAAAGAGAGACTAACCCAAATAAATCCTTGAAACAAAGGAAGAACGTACCTCTGATCAAAGACGGATCACTATGGGTCGGTGACAGAATCTTTGGGGATTGATTATCATCCATCGAATCTCCAAAAATATAAGGAAGGGACTGTTGGGTCTCTTAGGACGAGGGAGAGGTATACATCCATAGGATTTCTAAAAACCTAAGAGGTTGGCATGTTTTAATACATTACCACATCGGAGTATTACATGACTTGTAATGGCCTTTCACGTCGTGCAATACCTCAAGGTCCACTTCCATTGAAAAATCTATCTCCTATGGATTTATTTTATTTTTCATACCCCAAAACGTTACACACTATGAAACTCCTATGAAAATCCATAAAACAGAAGTTCACGTTATGTAATCCAATTACCCAATGGGTAATCCCCCTTCTTCCAGACATTAGCAGCCTAACTTTTCCAAACTCACTCTGAGCCTCCCTCTAACATCTCCAGCTACCAGAACTCATAAAGTAATAGACCAGGAAGGCACATACCATTACAAAGACCCTTTTGAATTTATTTCTCCCATCCATAATTGTGTGAAAATCATTAGGCATATCACTTATTAAGATGAATTTATTTAATTATAGAAATACACCCATTTGCCTTGTCTTATAGATCCATCATGGGTTCCCAATCGACCATTTTTTTCAAGTTTAAAAGACTTATATTATTTTCATTTATGTTTTCTTCCTATGGTGTTCCATCTTATAGAAGTCAAGTTTCCTCATATGAGCTTCAAAATTATAGTGAATTATTATTATAAAATTTATTCAACACAAATATTTTCACCCACACTCCATATCTTAATTCAAAGACCAATCATTGATGAAACCTATGAAACATTCACTCAACAATCACTTAAAGAATCAATATTTTAGAACCAATGAACTAACTTAACTCTAGAATAGTTTTTTTAAACTATTCATGGCATAAATTATTTTCATTAAATGGATGAAAAATAAAAAACAAAAACTATAAAAAAGTATGTACAATACTGTATTTAAAGAACACGTTCATTTTTTACAAAAATTACAGCAAACATAACACTACGGAAAGTTTTCACAGATTTATAATTGTTTATATTTGGTTTTATTTTGTTTCTTTATCTAGTGATGATTTTTTTAAATATAAAAGTAAAATGAAATTTTAAAATAGTTTTTACAAAATTCACAAATATAAAAACCTTTTTTTATATTTGTTTTTAGCATTTTTTTTCTTTTTGTTTAATTTATATATTAAAAACTCATATAAAATAACAAGAATATTTTTTATTTACAGATTTAAAAAAAAATAATGAAAAATTATTTTAAATACTATTCTAATAAGGTTTGAGTTTTTCCTCCACAATTATTTATCATTGCAAATTTATGTTTTTAAAAAATTAAAAAAAGAATAAACCGTGAAAAAAGATAGATATAACTTAATGTTTATTTTCTATTAGGTTAATTGTATGTTCTCCCAAGGGTGCTTACTATGGACATCCTTGAGCAAGTCTCCTCGGTTCTTTCTACTTAGGGAGAACTACAAAAAACAGAATAAAACATTATAAAAATTTATAATTATAAAAAATTAATAAATATAAAAATGAAATTGTAGGGAAAATGGTATTTGTTTTAACCCTCCAAGAGGTGTTGTAATTACACTATCCAAATCTAGATAGTCTTTTGACTATCCCCCAGCCTGTAGAGGTATTGTTATTGTTTGTTAAAAATAACTACATTTAGTGTCTTCCAAAAGTAGATGGATTTTCTTCTTCCTGTAGGTCTACTTAAACAAAGTACGACATTTCCCTCCTCTTTTCAATGGAAATTACTTTATTAAATGTGGGTGTCTAGAGGAGATTTGGTGTCTCCTTAGGTTTTACCAAGTTGATCGTGGATTTATCTTTATCTAGTGGAAAATCCAATAATGTTTCTTCACAAAAAACTAAGGGAGAGTCAGTAAAAAAATTCTAATTAGATAAAATCAAAACAATTTGAGTTGAGATCAAAGTTCTATCCCTAATATGAAACAACTTGAATTTCATTTTCTACATGAGAAAATAAACATTATAAATAATTCTAGTTTTGTATTTCCTCTATCCAGTTGGGGTTTATATTGAGGTTTAGGGAGTAATAACTTTTCCATAGGTCCTAGGACTTCATTATCTTGAGAAGCCACTTATTATGTTGGGTGTATACTATCATTCTTAGTAGAATTAATCCTCCAGTCTATTTTACATTTTCCATACACTTGAGGTTCTTCTTCTAGAGATTATCTAAGTAGATTTTCAAATTAGTCCCCATTTATCTCATATTGGGTTGGTTAATCCTCAAATTCTAGTAGCTCTAATTTTTCTTCAATGGGAGTTATGGAAGGTTCTTTATATTCATCATTGAGGATTGAAATAATTGGTATAGAGTTTGTAATATTAAAACTATGGATTTTAGTATTTAATTTATTTTTTTAAAAAGTGATAATGAAATGAGTTAAGTTTAGTGGTAACTTGCTCATTGATTTTATTATGTAGATCATTTTTTGGTAAAATTCCTCTTTTAAGTTATCTTGTGTAGATGAGAGTAATATTGGAAAATTTGTATTCTCTTAAAATTGGATTTCATCTACTTCATCATTTTAGTCATCATACAGGGTCTGTAAAAATTGTTTTGATTCTATAATTTCCTTAAAAACAACAGGGAAATTAGAATATAATTATTTTTCAATAAAATTAATTATAGAAAAAATTTACATAAAATTACCCTCAAATTTTACAACACGTATCTTCTTGGATGGATACACTAAATCTGGGAAGATGTCCTCAAGGGTGAACAAGGAAAGATCCTATGATTCTAAAAAATTACCCTCCTCTACTTATATGTATTATTTAAAAAATATTAAGGGCTCTTAATTTTGATCTTCTTATTCCTTACATTTTTACATATGTTCTAGAATGCTAGTGGCTATTGTAGCTTGCATACCTTTTAATTCTTTAATAATGTCTCTATTTTCTTCCAGTTATTGGTTCACTTGAAAATACTTCAACATAGATGAGTAGATTTTAATTTCCTCTAGTGTAATTTCATCTTTAGTTTGATGGTGTGGGGTAATATTTAATTGATGGTTCATAGATAAATTAATGTAGTGGCTTCCATCATCCCACCCATTGTTGTGTTCTGAAGGTTTTTATTGGTATTGAATTTGAAATTTCTTATCTTTGTATTCATGTGGTACAATGGACTGGGAAAATGGGTGACAATCCATTAAATAATTGTCTCACTTAAATTATTATAACATATTGAGAAAAAAGAAAACATAAAAAATCTATTAAAAACCCTAAAAAAGTAAAACTATTAATTACAGATGTGTTAAAAATGGTTGGAACTCAACCATTATCCCTGATAACGGTACTGAGTTGATCATCAGATTGTCACAAGTCACAGTCAAACCAAATTGCTAAAATACTCTTAATACAGCCTAGTGGCTAACAAAGGTCGCCTCTCAAGTGGAAAGGGTTGGGGAGTCTCTCTATCTTAACACTTATTTATTTTTGTTTTTTTGTTTTTATAAGCATCTAGATAGTGAATTTTCGTTCATTTTTTGATTAAATGTAATTAAAAAAAAAATAGAAAACAAAACAGTGGGTTAAAGGTGTTGGATTCAGGTTCAATCACATTAATTCTTCATTTTCCTCTAGTTATCACCTAGTAATGGCTTCAATATAATTTTTTCATTTATCTCAACTATCTAAATTCTGGTTTTAAAAATACACAAGAGAAATCTACACTAATACATCCAGTTACACCTCTTCAATTGTGAAGTAGTAGTAAACAAACTCAATCGAGGCATTCAATATCTCAACACCCAACTCCATCATATGTTGTTCATCTTTCAATCCAAAATGCTCCACAAGTATGTTCTATGAGAAAATTGAGGGAGGGAGAAAATATTTGATAGATTAGAGGATGTATTGGCTTATTGGAGAGAGATGATTAATACCATTGATATACTTCTACCCATTTCACTACTACATCATGAATGGAATTCTGATTAATAAAAATAAAAGGGTGCTTGTGTAATATCCCCTGAGGTCCTAGCCCTCAAGTTAGTTCTATGTGTCTTGGAGTTTAAAATGTCGTGTTAAATCATGGGGGATAAATAAGAACATGAAGAATTTTTAGAGAAGAGAACTATAAAGTAAAATTAAATAAATAGATTCAACTTAATATTAACATGAGAAAAGAAATTATAGGATGTAAACTATGAAAAATAATAACCTAGTCGGAAGATGGAGAATTTTTCTACTAGGAGAGCGTAAGAGGTGTTTATAGAGAGTGGGTGAGGTTGCTGCTTATTCCTCACAGTCAGTGTCGAGGCGAGCTTTGAATTCATCTCGATGGATGTCGTGTGTTGAAGTAGACCATAGATATTAATTCTAATGACACTTCTCACCCCATGATGGGGCACACATTTAGTTTTGTTTCAGAGGTTCATGGTGGTTGTTGCATGTGATAGAAATTGGACAATGAGAGTGGTTAAAAAAATAAGGCTTTTGAATTGGGCCTTGGAAAGTGGGGTTCATCCTAGATGATAAGGTAAACAAAATTAATTAGTAAATACATATATATATACTTATATATTAAAATATATAAATATAACTATTATATATACATTATATTATATAAATAATTATATATGTATATATTAATTATATTATATATATTTAAATATATATATTTACATAATATATATATTATTATTTTTTTATTTTTACTTATTACTTATTTTTTCTTGTTTTTTATCTCAACTCATATCTCGAGAGGGGGAGAGAGGATTTCTTGTACATAGATTTGTGGAAATGAGTTTATTTGGTGGACTTATCCACCATAGGGTGTGCATGGGGTCCTCTTTAGACCCAAACCAGGTGGGTTGGATTCCAACTCGGTGATCCACGACTTTAGTTTCAACTGAAATAAGTGGTGTGGTATTGGATCTAAAAACATGGCCTTAAATGGTATCAATGACATGTTATTCTAGATATGGACTCCTCCTTCGACTATGGGAGATCATCTGGGGGATCAATAGTCTTGAATATAGTGGTGGAGTGAACTTTGGTGTCTTGGCGGTGGTTTTCCTCCTTAAATTTGGTACAATCATCAATATTATGTGAGTTTGGGTTTAGGATTTGATTCATCTGTAGTTTCAATTTGTGGATATTGCTGTGTCAAACTCATATTTTATTAGTATGTTCAGTTTCTTCCTAGATCTAACCCAGGTAATGCGATATCTACAGAGGTGACTCATCTCCATCCTTGGTTTCATAATGGTAGATCATGGATGTTAGGGTTTGTGGTGGATCATTACTGGTCGAATGGAATGGATGAAGGTAGAGTAGGTTTTATTTGTTTCATTAGGGAAATGAGGTCAAATTTTATGGTCGGAAAAGGTGGTGACTGGGTGGTGAATGTGTGGTAGGTATGTGGTGTGGAAAGGTGGTTTCCAATGGACAGGGGTTGTGGTTGACTGAGGATGGAATCCACTGTCACCAGGGTGATCATGAGAAGCCATGTGGAAAAGTGGAATAGGGGTTCTCATAGTCTGTACCCTAACCATGAGTGGAGATGCATAAGGTTAGTCTCCTAATCAATATACTGACAGTGAGGGATGGGTTGTGGAAGTAAACTACACATAGTGTGGTCATCTTCACACGGTCAGTGTGCTAATCGTGTATGGCCTTTTAAATTTTTTCATCCTTCATTCCAAAAAATAATTTCATCTAAATGATGTATTTTTATCCCAATGAATTTAAAATGATAAATCAATTAATCATAGAATTTGATTAAATAATTTCCCGAAATTTAAATTAAATTAATTCCAATTTTACTTTTGTAGGGAATTGATTTATAAACATTTTTAACATAATCTAATTATTTATTTAATAAATTAACTTAATAATAGGATTCCAACCATTTAAAGACTAATTTATATATGTCTTGAAATTTTAATTCCAAGAAATTAATTTATTAATAAAAATCCGTAATAAATACATTTAATCAATTATGTTATAAATTATTAAAAGTAAAAAACTATAGTTTTACTTGGTATTAGAATAAAAATAAAGGGTATTTTTAATAAATAATATATAAAAATATATAAAATTCCATCTTAAATTAAAATTACACCTCAATGATAAGATATTGAATAATTATTGAAAACCCTAAATGGTATGCTGATCTCATCACAATTCTGTGATTCAACTCAAGTTGAAGTTTACGGGAACGTGATTCCTCCAAGACGCATTATTCTTCATTTGGTTTAATTTGATGTTATCTTAGGCACAGATTCTATTTCTATGAATTAATCTCAAAACAATTTCCAAGCAATAGAAGCCACATTTTATATTCCAAACCAACCTATAATCACTTATCAGTGAAATGATAGATATAAAATCTCAACAGAGAACACATCCATTGAATGGTCCTTGATTCACATTCAAAAGGGGAATTTATCTTATATAGTTGGGGAGAAACACAACATCAATGATATAGCTATTATGTGGGATTTTCTTGATGTATTTCTAGAATAATTTCATAATCTTCCACTGACATGTGAATTTTAGTTTTCAGTTGAACTCATCCATAGTGTCACACCTATGTCAAAGACTACCTATATAATGACCCCAATTTAGTTGTAGTAATTAAAGAAGAAACTCCATGAGAACCTTGAAAATGTATTCATTCATACATGTGTGTCACCATGGGGTCTATAGCTACTTGAGATTAACATACATGGATATTACATCATTTTAGATGAGTATTCATCACATTACAAAATTACATTCCTGAGGACCATAATAGTTTATTGTCTTTAGAAACTTGGAACAAAATATTCTATCTTTGTAAAAGAACATCAAAGTTTCCCAAAAATATCTTCCCCTTTTGTACATATACTTAAGACCTTTATTTATAATATGGGGAAAATAAACATAAGAAAGTGGTGATATCAAATTCTCTGTAAGGGTAAATATGGGAGATATGTTGGCGTAAACATTTGAATAAGGGTATGATAATATGATCATAACATTAGAAGATCATACCATGCATATCAAATATCATAAACAAAAATCATGGAAGAAATATTGGTAGTTCATAAGACATGAATCATAAAAGAATAAAGAGAATATATCATGAAATTATAGAATAAGAATAATACATGGAATTATGGCATACACATAAGAATAAAAAATCTTATGTCAAGGATACCTTCCAAGACCTTCATAACATATTAGTCTTCGGATAATAACATGTGTTCTTTCGTGTTTCTTGAGATTCCTTCCTGTGTACCCTCTTGTTTCGATCTTGAGATACCCTCCCTGGTACCCTCTTATTTCAGGCTTAGGATGCCCTCTTGTTTTGGGATTAACATACCCTCTTGTTTTGGCATTGGGATTACCTCCAATGTATGCTCTTGTTTTGGTCTTAGGATTCCCTCTTGTGTACCCTCTTATTTTGTTCTTTGGATTCCCTCTTATTTTGGGCTTGGTATTGCCTCTTGTTTCGGGCATAGGATACCCTCTAGTTTAGTGAATTGCATTCCCTCTTATGTACCCTATTTGTTTAGTCTTGGGATTCCCTCTCACGTACCCTTTGAGCTCATAAAACATTTATCATCACCCAATACATTGGAGGCAGATATAGGTGCCACCTTTCACATAATGAAATCATAAATGCATGTGCCACAAGATAACAAAACACTCATCATATCATGACCCATAAAAAGATATGGGTTTCATAAACATCATATCATAACCCATAAAATGAAATGCGTACAATTAACATTTCCTCACATTATAAACTATGTAAAATATAGAGGTTTCATAATCATTTCCTCAAATAATCACCTGTGAAATGAAGTGGGTTTCAAAAGAATATATCTCATGGAAGAAAATGGGTGTCATAAACATTATTCCACCAAAACATAAACCATTATAGAAAGAATATGAATGGTATTCTTGGATTATATCCCCAGTAAAGAATAACTTATAAAAACGTATTCCATATTAGATGGAGAATGATTTTGTAAGATCATATGAAACATTTCCTGAGGAAAATAACCCCTCTTTGAAAATCCTTTTCATCAAACCATTTCAAAACTACTTTTATTATAAATATATTTTTACAGATTCAATTAAAAAATTTATTCAGAAAATTATCTTTTCCACATTGAAAAACACTTTCTATAACATAAAGAATTTTTAAAACCTTTTCTTCTAAAATGACTTTGAAAACATATAAATGAAGATTGAAAATATTTTGGAAACATTTTTCTAATAAAATACTTAGAAATTTTAAAAATAAGGCTTGAAATAAAATTAAAAAACCTTTTTATAGAAATACTACTGAAAAAAATGAATTTAAAAAAATATATTTTGAAGGAAAATTATTTAAAAATGATCTTATAAACTCTCTAAGGAATCTTCATTGAAATTATTATCATGACGATGGGTAAATCCGTACATTCCGAATTTTCCTTTTTCAGCATAAAATGTTTTGAAAAGTGCCATTATTGAAAGACAACAAAGGAATTAATTTTAAAAACATTTTTATAAAAAAATGAAAACATTTTTAAAAATTTATTTTACAAATCATAGTAAAACTTTTTTTATTTTTTTAGGAAAACAGGTTTTTATGAATAAAACAAATTTCTGACCAAGGAGAAATAAAGTCGGATTTTCTTAGAAAACATTATTAATTATCTTAAGTACCAAAGAGTAAAAAATAATACAAATACCTAGATATATCATAAATTTGCATAGGATAAAAAAAATTAATGAATATTATTAAGATATTGATCATAATATTTCATCAATGGTAGATTAATCATAAACAATCTACATAATATATGAGATTGTAGCAATAAACCATTACCACTTTGGTAAATTTGAATTATGATCCTATAGAAATAGTAACATTAAATGAAGCATAAAATACCCTTAAAATAAGTATATTCATGAAATAAAATATCAAAGTGAATTATATACACCCCTTAAAAAATATAGGTTCATAACATGGTATGTATCTCAAAGAAATAAAATTGAGACAAAAATTACTTTACAGATTTTGTAACATTTGATCCATAAAACCCATGAAATAAAGATCATTAAATGGAAATATACATACCCATAAATTTAAGTATAATTATTATATAATAAATTAATGTTAATTATATAAATCAGACAAAGGAGATGATTGGTGAATAATTTATAAGTCTCACAGAAATAAAAGTGAGAGGGGAAAACCCTTACCTAATATCTTGACTTTCTTCATACATGATCAATCCTATTTTATAATAAATATAAATTTATTATATATATACCACATAAACTTATTAATATATATCATATTAAATATTATTCTCTTATGAGTTTGTATTTCTCTATTATTAATAATTACATGTTAAAGTAATGTTTCAGGTAATAATCACTTTGTTTATCGTATGTGTTTTGACTTGTTATTATTTATTATCTTATATAGATCGTGATTTAATTATTTAAATAATTTAAAACATGATTTATATATCTTATATATTCATGATATAAATATTTAAAATAATATATGAAATATAGAAATATTAAATATAATACACCGTTCATGGAGACGGTAGGTCGTACCTACACATAAACGTTGTTTCTATTTTCTTATATTATTGAAAAAAGAAATTCAATGAAATATATGTATATATATATTATATTTAAATTTTAATTAACATTTCATATATTTCATATAAATTTGCTAAACCCATTTTTAATATATTCCATGTAGAGTGTGAGCGAATCACATCGCTCTGAGGAGGTGGTAGTCCACATGTCCACAAAAGTTATTGTATTTACAGAAAATGGAAAGCGTGAAGGTATGTGTTATATAATATTAAAATAAATAAACACATAATAAATATCATATATTTTAAATAAAAACATTTTTTAGCATAATTACCGACCATGAGATGTGGTGAAGGAAAAATGACAAACTCCATTTCGTGAGGCAGTATTTCTCCATATACAAGAATGGTAAGTTAGTTACCCATTTGATGGAAGTATGTCTATGTTTAGGAATAACACTTTGAGTAAAAACATATCATTATATTCAGTAAACTATTTTTTTATATAAACATGGAATAATAAGATTTTAGGGGATGGATAATGAAAATAAAACAAAAGAGCTTGTGGAAGGATGTTACCTCTTCTTTGGGTAATTCTTTTTTGTTTTCACCAAACGACCAACATGGTTTTCTTTATGCCCAAATTGAGTATTCTAGGTTTAGAATATGTAGTTTGGGAGAATATTATTTCAGTTTATGGATGATTCAAAAGCTCATGATAGGTGTAAAGATATGGTGAGGAGAGGAGGCCTTTTATAAGTGGGGAAAAGGATACATTGGGTATTCTTGAAAAGAATTGTGTTCTCCCCATGTTTAACTAGTCCCCCAAGGGTTAAAAAAGGAAAATTATAGATCCTTATAGGTTTAATGGAAGAAATATTTCCATACAATAATTTTTAGACAAGTTTAGTGCCATTGTTACACCTTATTTTCCAAGTTTCCGGATTAATTAAGATTGTTTTTATCTTTATCATTATAATTGATTTTAATTACCTTTAATAATATTTTTAGTCAAAAAATATTATGAAAATATTATAATTTATAAATTATTATTATTACAAATATGGAATCCATTTTTCCAAATTCTAATCACATAATTTAATGTGATTAAATTAAAATTAATCCCACGGAGGGGACGAGACGATGAGTTTTTAAAGTGAAAAAGTCTAAAAGTAAAAAATGTTTTTATAACCTATTTCAATGTAAAATTGGTTATAATAAACTAAATTGGATTTATTTATTTATTATTTATCTAATTATACTTTAAAATAAAATAAATATACAATTTAACTATATAAATAAATTCGATGAAATTGTAGTTTTCAATTAAAATTCAATGTTTTTTACTATTCATCAATAATGAAACATCTCCAAAAAACACGAAAAAATACCCAATGTAAATTTTAATGTTACACTTTAAAATAAAAATTTTATATTTATATATTAAAATTATAAAAGTTTCAATATTGGAATTTAAAATGTGTTCTCCAATAAAAGGTTGTAAAATCACCTTTTTGAAAAATACATCTTTTTATCCATAAAATTGGGTTTATTATTATATTATGAATATAAATTAAATGGGATGGGTATAAAAAATAATTATTTTGTATATAATATATTAATTTTATTTAATACATTTATAAGAAAATTAATTTTTTGAGATAAAATTGTGTTTGTACATAGAAAATTAGTTTTCTTAGAAAGGTAATTTTTTTATTTTCAAATTGTTATAAAAGTAATTACTAACTAATAAATAACCAAAGGATTAATTTTATATACATTTTTAAATCATATTTTCATAATTTTTATGTTTTATTCATAAATTCCATTCCAACTGTTATGTGGTAACTATAATAATATTTTAATGACAATATTAATAGTATATTTTAGTTAGATAAAACTCAATCTTGCATGTAACGGAATCCATAAAAGGGACTCAGTATTGTGTGTAACACCATCCAAACATAGTGTTTCATGTACCGCAAGATAATCTTTGTTTTTCATGTAGTTCAAGATTAACTCAGTGTTGCATATAATGCAAGGAAAACACAGTGCTTTCGTATAAAAATCTATATTCAATGTTGTGTGAAATATTTTTTTTTAAAGATTAAATTATTTAGAAAAAAATTTCAAAAAATATTAGGTTGTTACATTCTACCCCCTCAAAATGAATTTCACCCTCAAAATTTGTCTCAATTATCAATGGATTAATACATGAAAATTCCTTTAAAATAATCCCACATCATAAAAATTAATACTAAATATTCCTTTGAAAAGGGAATTTTGGGACCATAACAGCTAAAAAAGTAACTCATAACTAGGTTCCCACATAGGAAAACACAGTTTTGAATTAAAAATAATACATGGAAGAAAAGATTAAATAATTATAGATAATTATTTATTTCATTGATCACAAACATGTGAATTCTCAATAGAACGTTAATGGCCTCAAAACCATAAATCTATAATGATTTATATGAACATCAAATCATTAGAAATTAAGGTATTAGGATAAATATTTTTCAATATCTTATTCATATAGTAGAGTAATTATTTTACTTTCTAGGAACATAAGGAAATATACTTACTTGATTTCATTCTTTTTTCATATGTACAATCTCACCCCCTGGTTATGCCTTGATCAACTTACACTTCATATATTACTCCAAGAAATAAAGATGAATTTTTTATCCCTAAATCACTAATGTATAATGAGACTCATGGATATATTGACACATCATTCCATCCATCTTTTGGTATCATCAAAACAAAAGTTCAGCACAAGTTTTCTGATATGCATAAATCCTCATACTATGAGATAATACCTTAAAACTCTAAAACCTCATCTGAATCTTAACATAACTCATTCCATAAATGGTTAACCTTGTAAACCTTGAAAAATATAATTCACCCTTAATTCCTTAAATAATATCTTATATTATACAAAAAACATTTTTTACTAGATACTTGGGTTTATCCTTACACTAGTATTATATTAAATGTGACTTTATTATTCCGAAATATATGTAAAGGGAGTTAATCACATGAAAAATATCTAAAGTATGAAAATTAATATTTTAATAAGTATTATTCATATAAAATCAAACATAAAATTTCCAACTAGAGTGGGGAGGATAAGTATGCCATAATTATCATGAGTCACCTCATCCATTGTGATTTTATAATCTATCCCTTTGTCCTTTTTTGATCAAAGTTGTTGTGGATTATCATTCACATTAGTCCTTGGATTAGAGAACTTGTTAGAATAATGGATAAACACCATAAAATTAAAACACTTAAGTGTGGGAGGTTCATTCTATAGGGATTTCTCATTATTTTCATCATTATATAACTTTTTACAATTACTTGTACATTCATCTACTGAATGACTTCCCCTTCCACACATAAAAAATTATTATTTTGTTTAATATAATTCCCCCGATTTTTATTCCAACACTTTATGCATAATGGGTGGATCATTTATTTCTCCATGGCTGTTAGATTGTCCATTAAACTCCATATTCTTTTTCTTTTCAAAACCATGAAATTGATATATAACTCCAACCTCCATTTACACCTCGATATCACATAGAGAAACTTTTTCATAGTTGGTAAATTCTCTTATATTTAATTCCTTTTGAAGAATAGGTTTCAGGACAGCAAATAATTGATCAATTTTTCATTCAGTTTGGCTAATAATACCTGAAGAGTTACTTTCAAGACTTTTAAAATTTTTTCATAGGCACCAATTGATTCATCATCCTTCCATTAAGCTCTTGTAATTAATTTTCCATCTTTATATAAAGAATATATGGAAAGCATTTATTGAAAAATATTTTCTTGAACTCATCCAAATCTATGAAGTAAATTTCATATTATCTTCTCATATTTTTAATAAAATTACACCATTGATCGATATCACCTATAAGATAGTAGATAGTTATAGTGAATTTTTCATGCTCTAAACACTAGAGAATGAAAAATATCTTTTCATTTGTACTGATCCATTTCTATATAACTAATGCATATAAAGAACCACTAAAAGAAGGTGGGTGTTTCCTCCTAAAGGACTCAATAAATTATTGTTCAATCTATTTATCATTTGGATGTTCACTAAGATTCATAGATTTAAAATTTTAATTAGAATATCAACATGGTTTTTCATTCCATCTCCCATAACATTCAGTTTCTTGTGAGGAAAATCATTTCAATTTTCATTTCATTACTCATTAACACTATTCCTTTGAGTTCAATACGTTGAATAAAACAAAAAATAATAGATTAAGAAATAATAATCATAGTGGGGAACCAAATAATCATGAAAAAAACACTTATAGGATGTCTAAATCATGAAACTTTCCTTCTACGACACATTAGGTTTATCCTAGGTCATTTATAGTTATAATCTATTAAATCCATAATGATGGTGCATAAAGAGTTTTAACTCCCAAATCATATCCCCCAAGAGTATCAAACTAGGTGTGTACTAAGGAATGTTTCCGTGCACTAGTTTCTAATCTAGTCAAGATTAATACAGTGTTTTTGAGGGCTGTTAACCCTATGTACATCTATTCAAGAACCATGTCCACTTGTATTATCTAGAGATGGATGTATTGAAAGGAAACCTCTCACTCTATCCTTTACTGAAATTCCAATACGTTTTTCTATAATTTAACTCATCCCTACAGTCATCATTAGAGACATGGCTAGAAATATCCATAGAAATATACCTAGGGATCTCACTAATGTTTTATCGTACTAGTTTCCAAAGGTTGACTAAACATTTCCTTTTATACCAACTATAGAGAAACAGGCTTAACATACCTAGATATTACATCATTTTAGATGAATATTCATAAAATTACAAAAGTATATGCCATATGGACCATAATACATTAGTTTCTTTGGAAACATGGATCAAAATATTCTAACTTGGTGAAATAACTTCAATGTTTCCCATAAAGATCTTCCCCTTTTGTACTTTTACTTAAGACCTTTCTTTATAACATGTGTAAAATAAACATAAGAAAAGGGTGAGATCATATTCTTAATAAGAGTAAACAAGGTATAAATGTTAGAATAAACATGAGCATAAAGGTATGATAATGTTATCATAACATTTGAAGATTAAACCTTTTATATAAAAGATCATAAAAATGAATCATTGAATAAATAATTGTAGTCAACAAAACATGATTCATAAGGGAATTAAGAAAATAATCCATGAAATCATAACATAATTATAAGACATAGAATTAGAGAATAAACATAAGCATAGAAAATATTAATTCAAGGATACCTATAAAAAATTTAATAACATTTTAGGATTGGGATAATATCCAGTGTACCTACTTTAGGTTTGGGATTCCCTCTTGTGTACACTATAATTGTGGGCTTGGGATTCCCTCCCATGTACCCATTTGTTTTGGTCATAAGATTCCATCTTTTTTTGGATTAATACACCCATTTGTTAGAGGCTTGTTATTCCTTTCGATGTACCCTCCTGTTTTGGGCTTGGTATTACCTCTTGTATACCCTCATATTTTAGGATTAGGATTCCCTCTTGTTTTGGGCTTGGGATTCCCTCTTGTTTTGGTCTTAGGATACCCTATTGTTTTGGGCTTCGGATAACCTCCCATATACACTCTTTTTTGGATTTGAATTACATACCATATCACAAAAAACATTAATCATTACCCAATTAATTTCTAGAAGATATAGGTCCCACCCGTCACATAATGAAATCAGACGTGCATGTGCCACAATATAACAAAGCATTAATCATATCATGACCCATAAAAATATATGGGTTTCATATAAATCAGATCATAACCCATAAAATGAAATGGGTATCACTAACATTTACAAAAATCATAACCTATGGAATTTATATGGTATTAATAATCATTTCATCAAATCATAACCCGTGAAAATAAGAGGATTTTAATAGCATATAACCTATGGAAGAGAAAAGGGATCCATAAACACAATTCCATCAAAACATAAACCATTAAAGAAATTATATGAATGGTATTCGTGGATTATATCACCATTAAATCATAAACTATAGAAAAAAGTGTGACATCTTATATGGAGAATGATTTTTAAAGATCACATGATACATTTCTTAAGGAAAATATCCCTTCTTTGAAAATAATTTTCAAAAATCCATTTCCAAAATCATTTTATTATAAATAAAGGTTTACTATTTGATTTAAAACATTTCTCAATGAAAATAACTTTTCTTAATTGATTTTTTTTTAAACAGAAATAATTTTGAAAACATTTTTCTTTTAAAATAGCCTTGAAAATTTACAAAGGAAGCTTGAAAATATATTAAAAACATTTTTCTTTTAAAATGCGTTGAAAACATAAAAATAAGGCTTAAATTCATTTTGAAAAACCATTTTCTAGAAAACATATTTAAAACAAAAAAATAAAAAATATTAGGAAAAAATGTCCTTTTAAAATAACCTTATAAAAATTCAAGACAAGCTTTAAGGAAATTAAAGTCATGATGGTAGGTAAATCTATACATACCGAACATTCCTTTTGTATCATAAAAATATTAGTAAATTTTCTTGATCTAAAAAAAGAGATTAATTTTTAAAAAAAGTTATTAAATATGTGAAAATGGATAAAAATTTATTTTACCCATCATAGTAAAAAAATTTGAAAACATTTTAATAAAAAATGGTTTTTTGAATAAAACAAATTTCTAACTAAAGAGAAAAATAAAGTAGGACTTTATTAAAAACACTTTCTTAATTATCTTAACTACCAAGGAGTGGAAAAATGGTAACAATACAGAAATATATAATAAATAACTATAGGATAATAAAATTTATGAGAGTTCTTGAGATATGGATCATAATATTTCATCAATGGAATCATAATCATAAACAATCTTGATAAATGCTGAGATTGAAGCAATAAGCCATTACCGCTTTGGTATGTTTAAATCATAATCCTATAGAAAAAATAACTTTAAATGAAGATTAAAATTTCATGAAAATAATTACATTCATGATATAACATGTCAAAAATTAATATATAATACCCATAAAAAATATAGGTGCATAACATGGCATGTATCTCAAGGAAGTGATTTTGAGGCAAAAATTAATTTACCATTTTGGTAACTTTTGAACCATAAACCCAATGAAATAAATATCATAAAATAGATATACAAATGAATATAAATTTAAGTATAATAATAATATTTTACATTAACATACATTATATACATCACACAAAATAAATTTGTGTTGAATAAGTTATAAGTCTCACAGAAATAAAAGTGAGACGAAAAACCCTTACATTATGTCATGACTTTCTTCAAATATGACAAAACCACCAGTATAATAAAAATAATTTTATTATAAATTAACCAAATAACTATATTCCAATATTCCTATATATCATACCATATATTATTCACTTGTGACTTTATATTACCCTTTTATTAACGAATCATTGTTAAAGTACCAGTTAGGGTAATAATCACTTTGTTTATCATACGTGTTTTTACATTTAGTAATTGATACTCTTACTTAGATCATGAATTACATATATCAATAATGTAAAACATGATTTATATATTATATATATTCAGTATATTAATATTTATAATAACCTATAATAGATAGAAATATGAATTAAAATACATCGTTCATTTAGACAGTAGGTCGTACATACGCATGAATGTTGTTTCCATTTTCTTATCGTATTGAAAGAAAGAAAGCAGATGAAATATATATAAATATATGTTATAATTTCAAAATAATTTTTAATTCATATATATCATATATTTTTCTTAAACAAATCCTAAATAAGATTTTTGTAAAGTGTGAACAAATCACATCGTTTTGAGGAGGCGGTAGTCCACACATCCACAAACGAAGTTATCATATTTACCTAAAATGGAAAGAATGAAGTTATGTGTTGTATAATAATTATAGAATTATAAATACATAATAAATATCATATATATAATATAAAAATATATTTTAAATCATAATTCTCGACCATGAGATGTGGTAAAGTAAAAAAACAACATTGTTTTGTGGGTAGGTAGTTCATTGTACACAAGAACAAAATTTTCATTGCCCATTTTATGGAAGTGTGTGCAAGTATAGGTTTAGCCCTTAAAATAAAAACATATAAGTAATATTACTATTTTTATTTTATTATATAATAAATTAATAATAATATTTTATGGGTGGAGAATAAAAATAAAATAAAAGATATTGTGGAAGGATGTTACCTTTTCTTTGGGTAATTCTCTTTAGTTTGCACCAAAAGACCAACATTGTCTTCTTTATTCTCAAAGTGAAGCTTCTAGGTTGAGATGAAAGATTATATGAGATTATTTGGGTAGGTCTGGATGATCCAAAAGGGATTCATATTTTTAAAGAGAGGGGAAGGATAGGAGACCTTTTATAAGTTGGTGAAAGGGACACATTGGGTATTCTTGAAAAGAATTGTGTCCTCCCCATGTTTGAATTATACCCCAAGGGTAAAAAATAGATAATTATAGATAATTAAAGGTTTCATGGCATAAATATGGCCAAAGAATAATTTTTATACATGTAAGGGGTCATTTTTACACCTTATATTCCACGTTTAGTCATTAATTAAGCTTATTTTACCTTAATCATTGTAATTAAGTTTAATTGCCTTCAATAATAATTTAGGTAAAAAACTAATTTTACCATATTAGATATTATAAATTATTCTGGTTCAGAATATGGAATCCATTTTTCTAAATTTCTATTACATAATTTTTAGAAATTAAATTAAAATTAATCCCACATACGGGACCGAACGATGGGTTTTTTAAGTGAAAAAGTACAAAAGTTTAAAATGTTATTATATCCACATTCAAAGTTAAATTAATTATAATGAAAAAAATGTATTAATTGATGTAAAATTCATCTAATTATAATTTAAAACCAAATTAAAATATAATTTAACTATATAAAAAAATTATAAGAAAATCATTTTTGAATTAAAATTCAGTCTTTTCACTATTCACTAAAAATGATACTTCTCAGGAAAATACCAAAAATTCATTCAATGTAAATTTTTATATTCAGATTTAAAAAATGAAGGTTATTTTTCAATATAAAAATTATAAAGGTGTCAAAATTTATATTTAAAATGGGTTCACCATTAAAATGTGGTAAATCACCTTTTTGAAAAATAGACCATTTATCCATAAAATTTGGTTTATTCTTATATTATATATATAAAATCTATTGGATGAGTGTCAAAAATATTTATTAAATATATAATATAATTGTTTTTGAATATATTCATAAAAATTGGTTTATTTAATTTATCGAGATAATATTATGTTTGTACATAGAAAAATAGTTTTCTTAGAAAAGTATTTTCTTTATTTTCAAATAGTTCTTACATTCATTTTTAAATAATTTAAAAACAAAGGATAAATTTTACAAACATGTAAAAATCATATTTTTACAATTTATTTAATCATATTCTTAACTTCCATTCCAGCATCTGGGTGGTAACTATAATAATATTTTAATAACAATATTAATAGTATATTTTACTTTTTTAAGACTCGGACTTGCGTGTAACACAAGTTATCAAAGGGACTCAATATTGTGTGTAACACAAGTCAAACATAGTGTTATGTGTACCAAAATCTAATATTAGTGTTTTTTAGTGTAATATTAAATTATTTTTCTGTATAAAGCAAGCCTAACATTGTGATTATGTATAACAAAAGTTATATTCTGTTTTGTATGAAATGAAAAATATTGAAAATATAAAATTAATTCAATAAAAATTTCACAATATATTGGGGTGTTACATAGTTAAACTATTCTATTTGTTAAGAATAAATATGGATTAATGTGAATATACCTTGATTACCATGGTCTTTCCAATCAATGACAAGTATTAACTCCCTTGTATTTATGATGTTTTTGATAAACTACATGGAGCTCAATGCTTTTTTAATATTCACCTTTTTTGGATTTAATAAATTGAGGCTAAAGATGGAAGATATAACCGAGATATCATTATTTAAAATTTATAGACACTATGATTATGTAGTGATATCATTTATTCTTAGTAATTCCCCTGTTATCTTCATCGATTTAAGGAATGGAGTCTTCAGGGATTACCTTAATCGATTTATGGTAGTCTTTATAGATGATGTTATTATATATTCAATAATAAATAAAGAGCATAAAGATCACATGATAATTATATTAAATACCCTAAATAAAAGGAAAATGTGTGATAATTATAAAATTTGTGAATTTTGGCTATAAAATGTTTCATTTTTAGGTCTTATAACCTAAAGTGAGGGTATATTATTAGATCCATCAAAGATAGGGGCTATTGAAAACTGTCTTATACCAACCATAATAACTAAGATACAATTTTTTATTGGTTTTCTAAGGATATTATTGATGGTTTCTAGAGAATTTCTCAGGGCTATCTAATCCACTCACCAAGTTAACTTCGAAGGGTTCCAAGTTCCTCTAGATATATGAATGTGAGGAAAATTTAAAGGAACTGAAGAGGATATTAGTCAGAACACCTCTTATTATATTACCCTAAAATTGATAAGGATTTTAATCTACAGTAATTCATGAAATAAAAGATTAGAATGTGTTCTCATGTAGAGTGATAGGTTTATAGGTTATGCCTCATAATAATTTAAATTTATCAGAAAAATTACCCACCTCATGATTTGGAGTTAGTCGGAGTAATTTTTACATTAAAGATATGGATTATTTATCAATAAAATGAAAATTTTGATATATATACCTATCCCAAACGTATAAAGTGTATATTCACAGAAAACGAATTGAATATTCACTAATTAGGATAGTTGGATGTAATTAAAGATTGCGACTACTCGATAAATTACTACCCTAGAAAATCAAACAAGTTAGTTGATACTTCGATTTGAAAGGATCATACTAGATAATCTATGATGGGGGCCAAAAAAGATAGAATATTTATAAATTTTTAATGGTTATATCTTTAAATATTTAAATAAGGAAAGAAACATTATCTTTATCAAATAACTGTTCAACCATCTATCCATGTGAGGATAAAATAGGTATATAATGATGATATAGAGTTGAAAAATAGTGTTAGAAAAGTTCTTAAGTTTTACCTTCATCATGATGGAAGGATAAGGTTAAGGAACCATGTATGTGTTCTATATATACTATATTTGAAGAAAGATATGTTAGAGGAAGCTCATAGTTCTTCATTCTCTTTTAATTATGGATTTAAAAAATATGTATAGAGATCTAAAAGAGTATTTTTGGATGGATTAAATGAAAAGAGATAATAAAAGTTTTGTATCTTTTTTCTTGGTATATCGAAAATTAAAGACTAAGAGACAAAATTATAAGGGGATGTTACAACCATTACCCATACCAGAATGGAAATGGGTGTCATCATAGATTTTTTCATTAGACCCCCCAAAACCTCTAATGTGAATAATGTTATATGTGTTGTAGTTGATCACCTTACAAAGTAAAAACAATTCATCACTATTAAATAATATTTATATCTAGATTATATTTCTATAATATACCTTAAGGAACTAGTTATGCTGCATTGATTTCCACATTCAAAAGTAACTGATAAGGATCTTAGGTTTATTTTGATGTTATGAAGAAGTCTAATATAATCTCTTTATATAGAGTTTAGTTTTGGTATTTCATATCATCATCTGATAGATAGTCAGTCTTTGAAAACCATTCAAACCCTCTAGAATATGATAAGATATTTTTCTATTTATTTTGAAGGTGGCTAGGATAAACCCCTTCCTCTAGTTGAGTTTTCTTACAACAATATCCTTTAATTGAGCAATAATAAGTCTTCCTATGAATCCCCCTATGTAAAGAAGTTTATAATGACAATTTACTAGGATGATGTTAGATAAATAATGATATTGTTACCTGAGCTAGTTGAATAAATAGTATATAAGGTTACACTCATTCAACAACATATAAGGGTAGTACAAAGTTGGAAGAAAATTTGTGCTGAAAATTGTCAGTGTGGTCTCGAATTTGAAGTTAGTGATAAGGTGTTTATAAGAATATATCCATAAAAGAAGGTGATGATATTTTAAAATAAGTGAAAACTAATCCCTAGGTATATCAGTCCCTTTTAAATTATTGATCATATCATGACCATATATTTTTTTGGTTCTTCAACTGAACCTATATTAAGTTCATGATTTGTTCTACATATCTCTCTTGAGAAAGTACATACCATATCCATATCATTTACTAAAATTATAGGTCACACCACTGAATAATGATCTCTTGGTCAAGGGTGAGTATCTAAAGAGGGGGGTAATTGAGTAACCAATAAAAATTTATATTAAAATTAATTTAAATAAAATACATAAATTTAAATAAACCATCCCAGTGAGTTAAAACTGTTGATTTGATAGAAGTATTTATATTTTAAAATATTCCTCAATGATTTATTATGTATCAATTAAAAAAATTATAAAAATTAATTTAACTTTTGAAATAAACATAATCAATCAAAAAATTATACAAACACTAATTAAAACTAACTATAAAAGTAGTTATTTTTCTTGAAGGTAAAAATAGATTCATTTTTCAAGAAATAAAATAAGACAAAAAAAATACATCGTGGAATTTAAATACAAGAGTTATGGTGTCAAGTAGATACTTAGTTCTCTCCACTTTTAAATCACTTAATACCAAGAATTTTATATAAAAATAAACTTTTGATCCATAACCAAGATCGGGTATTAAAATTGTTTGTCAATTTTCCAGGACACACAAATACCTCATCTATAGTCTTTGTGGGAGAATAAAAACAACAGGTCCTAACTGGACCTCTACCACACCATGTGGGAAACCAAAGTAAAAATGTGTTGAGGAGATATATAAATATCTTTCAGTTTAAAGTAGGATTCAGTGTTGTCTAAATACAGAGTATTCCACACTTCCCGTAATGTAAATATAAATAAACAAATAGAGGAAATAAGAATATAGAAAGGTCGTTTTGCTCTAAATGATATGCTCTACAACTCATGAATCATTGAATGTATCTTGAAATTAATCTCAATTCATGTTTATAAAATTTCTAGTATAGTAGAGTGTCATAAACTCCTTGTTCTTGAATATAAGAAGGCACTGGATGTAAGTTGTTCTATAGATTCCTTGGTCGAGCGTAGTCATGTAATCTTTCTTCAAGTTATTGAAATAGTTCCCATCTCTCATGAAAATGAATATTTCTATAGGTGTTCACTTTTGCATCAGCACACTCTTTTATATGAGGGAGTTTTCTTTACTATTTAACTACAGCAACAGGTCAAAGTATTTGGATTCTTTCTACTCCTCGTACTTCATGTATGAAATGAATTTTAATGCATTCCCAGAAATAGTTAATAAACAATCATTAAAATAATTTTTAGCATTTAATTCGATAAAATTGAAACTGGAAATATTTATTTTAAAAAGATAAGTAAAATAACAGTGTTGTTTAGTCTTTTAAATAGTGACACTGGTGATGTCTAAATCTGTTGGTGACTCGGAGTTTGGAGGTGTGACATTGGAATGATGTCTTGATTTTGTTATGAGACAACTTGGATTTGAGTATTTTGAGTGGTGATAACTTTTATTGGTGAGTCTAGATCTAGAGGTATGTTAGGATAGTGGTGAGTCACACTTTATCAAATTCCCATCCTAGTGGTGACTCATTTCTGGCAATGATTCTTTCCATACATTATCAAAATTATGTTCTGTTGGTGACTCATGCTAAAGGTGAGTCATCCCAATAATTAGTTAATTCCAAATTCCAATGGTGAGGCTCCTTGACGGTGTCTCAAGGAGACAGTGAGACTTTAGTGACATTTAGATATCCTTGGCGGTGAGACTAAATTAATGAGGAGACTTTGCTAGTGGTCAGTCATACATGGTGGTGAGTCTTCTCCAGACATATCTAAATTTATTTCCAAACTATCTTATAACATAAAATGGTATCATAAAACCTAAGACATATTAATATTATAATAAATATGGTCTTTCCTATTCCTAGAGAATAACATTGATCTATTAGAGGTGTAAATGGACTCCATTATTCTATATAATTCCATATAGGTTATAGGTACTATGCCATGGTCGATTTCTTATATTATCAGAAGGTGCAAAGGTTTTCTTAGTAGGAATACTGAGGTACTTCACACTTTGTGTGAGGGAAACATGTTTATGGATCACCTAGAATCTATAGAAATTAAAGGTTCTAGTGCCACATGTGTCCCAAGACCATACTTTTTAAGCCTTGAGGGTGGAAATCTTGTAAAAGTGGATGCTCTTGAACAAAACTATTTCAGGTCCCCATAGTTCATCTTTTTATTTTGTTTCCATGTATGTTTTCAAGACATTTAAAATAAATAAATATTGATGACTATGATTATGAAAATGATTGTGTGATCATTAAAATAAAGAGGCCAATAATATCCTCCTTTTGATGATCATAAATCATGGAATTTTATGTACGTGATATCAAAGATAAATAACGAAATCAAAAGTAAGGAGGATACATATGGTATCAAAGATATTAAGTAGATGGTATCATGTATAAGGAAATCAAGGTATTAAATGTAAATCATGAAAATCATGATATTTTATCAATGGTATAAACATAGTAATCGGAAATAGAAAACATTGTGCTATCAAAGAAAACAATAGAGAAATAGAAAGAAATGGAATATAATAGTTCTCCTCATTTTGGGATTATTAAAAAGTGCAGAGTAAAATAGAAAGGGCATAGAATAATAGAACATTAATAAATAGAAACATTTCCATTGAGAAAAATTCCTAAATATGATAGCCAAAATACTCAACAAAAAGTGACCCAAAAACAACAGTCCCATTAAAGATACAATGTCTAATTAACAACATTCAGGCTTGGGTAACGGGTCCAAAGGTGTTTTTCCTTTATCCATGGATGAGGTAGAAGTCTCATCAAGAGAAACTTATATAGCCGATCAAGGTAAAGATTCTTTTATAATGATTGGGATAAGGTGTTGCATAGCTTCTCTTGAAGATAAGGTAGAAAAGAAGTAATATTTCTAGAAAAGGAGAATATGATGTTTGGAAACTTCCAGTTTAAAAAACTCTAGAGTTATAACAAGTGGATTCAAATGGGGAGAAACAATGATAGCTTCATGATCTATAATAGTCGTACCATGCACTAGTAGAAATGGATTCATCTGATCTACAAATTCCATTATGATGTTTCCATCCCTCACCATTTCACTAAATAATTATTTCTTCACTTCTATAAAAATATTAAATAGAGAATTCACGACCTTCAATTGGTCATCTTGTTCCTTAATGACTTGGGTGATAAGAGGCATCCTCAAATTCTCAGCCAAAAATGTGAAATTGGAATTCATGATATACTGAGTATATATCCTTGAGGGATTATAATTTATTTATTTGGTTATATTTCTTCCATCAGACATCATTTCCTTGGCATATTATGTAATCAACTTGAGAACTTGTTTACAATTATACCTTATGATACACAAGGTTTCTTGAGGTCGTGCAGTAGCATAACTTGAAGTACTAGCAGAAGAATATCTAAGATATTCTCTAACCACATACCTGAACAACTTAATGTAATACCCCAGGTAAATAAAGAATATTAAATTTTCATATTTATCCATATTTGTGAATAAAATATTAATATAACTTTAAAGGGGACGCTATGCTCGATGGCGTACCCAATATGCAACAACAAGTTTCTTTGAAATCTTACGTTGCACTCTAATAATAAAATAATATTATTTTAAATGGTAGTTAATGCCTAGCCATTGTAATGGCGGTAATGAAGATAACTAACTACAAAATGATTATATATTTTTGTCAAATAGTTTTTTCAATAAATGTTAGAGGATTAAAAATGCAAATGAATCCAGTTTTTAAGCGTAAACATTCTAATATTCCTTAAAAGGTCGATTAACCGCCTTTTGATGGAAAAGCCCTTTTTAAATACACTATTTCTCAATTTTATAAGCTATATTTTTCAAAATAAACATATTATTTATGATTGGGACATTTAAATTTACCTAGGTTTTTTTTTGGAATTTTTCTGACAATGTTCATTTTTCAATGAATAGTGAAAAATACTGCATTTTACATCAAAACTACATTTTCATATAATTTAATTATATGGTTATATTATCTTTTTAATTTGGTTTAAATTTTAATTAGAATATATTTTTACCATCTAATTCAATTATGGTCATTGGGATTAATTTCACTTTGGAATTAGGCATAAACAAGTGCCAAACTTTTCATAAATATTGTTTCTAAAAAACCCGCTATTTGTTTTGACAACGGGATGTTTTTTTAAATTAATTATTGAAATTTACGTGTTTGAAATTTGTTAATATGGATTAAATATTTGGAATCAGAAGTTCCAAATTATGAAATTAAGAATCTTTTGTTTTTGGACATTATGAATAGTAATGACGGTAATTATCTTTAATTATCTTGATTAATGAGTAATCGGGTAGTTAAAGATAATAATATAATATCACAATAACAAAAAATGACCACAAAATGTGTCATAAGGCTACTGGTTTTTTCATGGCCGACCATGGGATGCCTTGTGCCAAACTTGGGGGCCCCATGGAATCACTTTTGTAAGAAAGTGACTTTTTATCTTTTTATTTTTAAAGAATGTTAAATCTAACAAAGAATGTATCACCTAAGTAAAATGTTTTTAATTTTGTCTATATAGATGATATTTTGGACTATAAATATTAATTGGAAAGATACAAAGCTTTCCTACATCATAGTATTTTTTTTTATAATTTTTAGACATTAAATAAATTAAAGTATTTATGACATCATGATGATGCAGAGATGACCTCATTATTTAAAGATTTAAATAAAATGGAAAGATAATGTAACATCTAAGACCTACACATGTCCAAAACCTATTGGATGGGTGGATTTCGAACACTTATCACCTTATCCTCGAAACACATCAGTGTGGGACCATTAAAATCCGAAACTCATTTGAAAATAAAGTTACATTTTATACCTTTCCAAGAGTTCCCCTCCTCTCCTCTTATAAAAGGCCCCCACCTCTACCTCCTTACCCACACTCCCAAAGCCTTTGGCTCGGCCAAACCCTGACCATTTTGTCTCTCCACATCCCTCTATAACTCCTTGAAGCCTCACTTTGTGCAGAAGTCTTCCCAAGGAATCCTTTGAGCTCAAACCAAAGGGAGTTGCCCGATTTTAAGGTAATGTCTTCACTTGTGTCCTTCTGTTTTATTTTGCTTCTACAACCCCATAAACTCTTTTTATTATTTTCTTTTGTAACAAATACAGTATCTTCAATATACTAGTATGTTGTTATAATAAGTATTCAAGCTACACTTACACACACCTTCATCTAATGGTTAAAGAACATACTGTTTCTGTGGTTGGCGATTTTCTGCCTCACGAAACGATGATTGTTCAACATTCTTCTAACACCTTAAAAGGTGGCCATTAAGATGACACTATATTTATATATGATATATAATATTTTTATGTTCTACTTAATCTTCTTTATTTTTCATTTATGGTATACCTTTATGGTTTCCATTATGGGTAAATGTGATATCTTTATTTAAAGAAGTGCGGACTACCGCCCCCTCAAAGTGATTTGATTGTTTAATACCATATGTGGTACGTATAAAGGATATATTTAATTATATTATATATGATAGAATACTGGAATTAAAATACTATTATGTATAATTATGTTTTAATTCCATTAAATATGAAATAGAAATGGAAGTAGCGTTCATGCGTATGTATGGCTTACTGTCTCCATGAACGGTACATTTCATTTCTTGTCTCAAAATGTTATGTACTATTATAAGTACATATATATAATGAATATATATGTGATATATTACATCTAAATGATGTATATCATTTTGTAATTATAATATATATATATCTCTATCATTTTGTTTTAATTCCATTAATATGACAAAAAAATTAAAGTAGCGTTCATGCGTACGTACGGCCTACCGTCTCCATGAACGATGCTTTTAATTTTTATCTCAAAATGCTATGGAATAGTATAAAATGAATATATACTGGATATATATGATATTTAAAACATCAATACTATTCTGGATATGATTTACCTATAACTACATGGAAAATTATTTTCCAACAAGTTCAATTTTTGACTCATGTACCAAACATCGACAAAAACGTCTGATATGAACCCATATTATTAACCAATTATTATAACATTAAAATATGTGATATTAACTAAATAATAATAATTATAGTAGGTCCTTAAGAAATTATAAATTGTCCAAAGTTTATTATTCAGGAATATAAAGAAACGAACAAGATAAGTTGGACTTGAGGTAAGGGATCCTACTCCTCTCTTTCTTTTTAAGTACACCCTTTTATGTCATTCCTTTTAAGCTCATATTTCTTTTCATTGGGATGTTCTTTTATATTAATCTTACTGTAATTTTTATGTTCATATGATGAGAGACCCTATTTCCTCTCATCAATCCATTTTGAAAGTTTTAAGTGGCGCTGTTAGGCTGCCGAGTTTTCATAAGGGGTTTTTCATCTCACTTTTATTCCCGTGAGATTTATGCTACATTTGCCACAATTTCCATTGAGTGGTGTATGTACTGACCATTATTATACAATTTTTGTATTATAATTTAATTTATGGGTATTGGTATCTTCATTTTATGACCCTTCTTCCATGGGGTGTACGTTTCGAACGTTACCCAACTCGATAAGGGGACCTTTCTCCCACCACTTTTTAAAAGAATTCTTTTGTTATGTCTTTTAATTCACATAATATTATGTTGGGATATGTTCCTTTATATAATTATTGATGTAAATTTTATGTCCATATGATTAGATTCCCTTTTTATCTCTCATCAACTCATTTTCTGAATTTTGAAGTGATGTCGTTAGGCTGTCGAATTTTACCAAATGAACTTTTTAACCCAATTTTGATTTCTTTGGGTTAGACATGTAGTTATTGAATATGTCATCCTTTGAATATGTTTTAATGACCTTTTATTGTTTTACACTTAATATCCACTTATATTGGGTGTATTTATATTTGTCACACATAATTTTGAGATTTATTTATCCTTAATTTAAGGATACCTTCTTTATAAGGGATTTCATCACATTTGACATTTCTATTGAGACTTCATTGTTGTTATGCACCAATGCACTCTTATATGGTGTATATACTGTCCTTTGGAATATTATATCATGAATACATTTATTCTCATGATATTATAAAGTTCTGACTAAATGTTATTCCTCAATTATTGTATTCAAGTGTCTCTAATTTTGGTAAAACCCCTTTTACCAAAATATCGCTTTAAATGTTTTAAATATTTGTTCTTATTAATATCCATGTTTTCGAAATGGTTTTAAGGATTTATTTATATGGATATTAATGGTTTAAAATTTTAAAAGCTTCAAGGTGGTATGGGACACTTTGATTCAAAAATCTCTTTATTAAATGTTTTAAATGGTTTTGGAAATGGTTTCTTTTTGAATGGATTCATTATTTCAATATACTAAAATGTTATATTGTGATTGAAATGTGGAGATGTTATGTTTCCTTTATGAAAGTTTTATGTGATACGTTTATGCTATGGTTCTTGGGAATTTTTATGAAAATGGGTGGTTCTGTGATAAACTAAGGGAAGGTGAGCCCGATATAGCTCTCCAATGCATTGGGTAACACGAAGGAGTGAAACATTAAGGTTTCTCCAAAGAGATTTAGGGAATATACTGTGGTGGGTATTCCAAACGTAACCAAGAGGGTTACTCCCTATGTAAGAATGTTATGAATGCCTCAAGTTACCTTTTATGTCTTATCATTTCTATGATTTATTCAGGATTTGGTGAGGTATGTTAAAGTGCCTATGTTTTATGGGTAAAGTATGATTTCATTCTTATGTATATATGAACTCATGTTTCTGTTCCATATTGTTTTTATAACCCTTACTGAGCTTTTTATGCTCATCCCAAGATTTTTTGAAATGTTTTTCACTGGTCAAGGGAAAGGTATATGAAATGATGATAGTGTCAAGGAAGTGTCACGAAAGAATCCATGTTTTATTTTAAATATGTTTCCGTTGAGGGGAAAAATGAATACTATCTTTTATGTAACCACTATGTTTAAATGTGGAATGTAATGCAAGTTTTATGATCTAATTATCTAAAACTCTAAACTTGAAAAGATCCTCAATGTGTAATCTTCTAATAACTCAAGATTAAGTAAGGTTTAAGGTTGGGGCCTTATAGTTGGTATCAAAGGTCGGTTTAGATAACTTTAGAGGTTATGGTATTCTTTAAGAATAAGTGACATTACCATAATGGTTAGTATTTCAGAAAGAGTCCTAGTAATAGATAGAGTGAATAAGTAAGTATATCTTAGTGGTTATCTTCCTCATTAGTACATGATGGTTTTGTTGATATACTCACACTGACATTTCTGTTTTTAGTGAATGGATGGATCTAGCAGGCACCAAAGTGACAATAGGTTTGAAGTAAACTGTGGTGGTTCTCTAATTAAGAGACTGGATGAAATGGGGTATTCAATGAGGAAACTCGTGGTTGTTATAAACCAACTATCAAAGAGTCGTGATCATCCACTTGAACCTTGCTATGTTCTGAAATGCATCATGTACGAGATGACCAATCGATGTGGAAGTTCAGGTAATAATTATAAAGGTACCCATTAGAGTTTATATGATCCTTACTTTTTTGGTAATTATGGGTTATTATATGTTATGATGGAAAATGAAAGGAATGAGATAAACTTGAGGTTAAAATATGTTATGATCATTTATGAAGATTTTATCTCGTTTTGGGGAATGTTTTAAGAATTATATAGCTTTGGAAAAAGGACAACACGCAGACCGTGTGACAGCCCATCGCGTCGGACAAAGCTGCGGGAATCGAACCCACAACCAAAGTGCAACAGGTATTTATTGCCTACCACTGGACTACGTGAATTCCCTGCTTAGTTTGACTGATTCCTTTTAGTTAGATGATTTTATGAATTAAGAGTAATTTGATTATGGGTTATCTATGGAAATATATTAACCTACCATGGAGGATATGTGATTAGGTTAATTACTTTTCAATACGAGACTTTAAGAGCAACTGATGTTGTTTGGAGATAAATGTTACGATTTAACTTGGAAGACTATGTGACTAAATCCTTCAAATATTTGGGTTTCAATCTTAGTTTGGTTTAATTTGAAGAATTTTATGGACAAATTTTTTATCAAATGGTCCTCGTTGAACTTTGGGTTTTGTTGGAAAAATTTTGGAGATTAAGAATAGATTTTCTTTTTATAAAGGGTTATACTTTTCTGGATTATCTGATCTTGTACTAACCTTTTTGGTTTGGTTTTGGTTAAAGTCTAAAGACATGGAAAGTATATAGTTCTCTTTTGTGGATTAGGTGATCCTCTAGAAGTTGATTATAGTACTCTTAATGTGAACAAGTCTTCCTAAATACTCATCTTTTGAAGAAAATATGAGTTTGATTAAGGAATCTAGTAAAAGTTGAAAGTCAACATGATAAGTGATTATGTTTACTTATGAATAAATTCCTCAATAAAAAGTAACTTAAAACAAAAATGTTGTCTGTTAACTTTTCCTACTGGGGAATCGAATACCGTTTAACCCATCACAAGTTTGTGATTTTCTTATGGTTAACTTTCTCCTAGACATGTTTACTATCACTCTCCATCAGAACATGACCCTTTGTTTTTTTCTTCCATGTCTATATTTTCATACTTGGAATCCTAGCATGGGTTAACTCGGGTGACCTCTATACTTATCTTTCTTTATTTTAAAGTGATTGTTTTACCGACTCTTGTTCCGATGTGGGACTTTCAAAGATGTTTCCAAGCTCAATTTTAAAATTGCGAGGATGCAATTCCCAAAAGGGGGGAAGGATGTAACACCCCAGGTAAATAAATAATGTGAAATTTTCATATTTATCCATATTTGTGAATAAAATATTAATATGACTTTAAAGGGGACGTTATTCTCTATGGCGTACCCAAGATGCAACAACAAGTTTCTTTGAAATCTTACGTTGCACTCTAATAATAAAATAATATTATTTTAAATGGTAGTTAACGCCTAGCCATTGTAATGGTGGTAATGAACATAACTAACTAAAAAATTAATATATATTTTTGTCAAATATTTTTTTCAATAAATTTTAGAGGATTAAAAATGCAAATGAATCCAGTTTTTAAGCGTAAACATTCTAATATTCCTTAAAAGGTCGATTAAACGCCTTTTAATGGGGAACCCATTTTTAAATCCACTATTTGGAAATTTTATAAGCTCTATTTTTCAAAACAAACATATTATTTATGATTGGGACATTGAAATTTACCTTGGGTTATTTTTTGGTATTTTTCTGACAATGTTCATTTTTCAATGAATAGTGAAAAATACTGCATTTTACATCAAAACTGCTTTTTCATATAATTTAATTATATGGTTATATTATCTTTTTAATTTGTTTTAAAGTTTAATTATAATATATTTTTACCATTTAATTCAATGATCGTCATTGGGATTAATTTCACTTTGGAATTAGGCATAAACAAGTGCCAAACGTTTCATAAATATTGTTTCTAAAAAACCCGCTATTTGTTTTGACAACGGGAAGTTTTTTTTAATATATTATTGCAATTTATGTGTTTGGAATTTGGTAAAATGAATTAAATATTTGTAATCAGAAGTTCCAAATTATGCAATTAAGACTCTTTTGTTTTTGGACATTATGAATAGTAACGACGGCAATTATCTTTAATTATCTTGATTAATGAGTAATCGGGTAGTTAAAGATAATAAGATAATATCATAATAATAAAAAATGACCACAAAATGTGTCATAAGGCTACTTGTTTTTTCATGTCCGACCATGGGATGCCTTGTGCCAAACTTGGGGGCCCCATGGAATCACTTTTGTGATAAAGTGACTTTTTGTCTTTTTATTTTTAAAGAATGTTAAATCTAACAAAGAATGTATCACCTAAGTAACATATTTTTAATTTTGTCTAAATAGATGATATTTTGGACTATAAATAATCATTGGAAAGATAAAAATATTTCCTAAAGCATAGTATTTGTTTTATAATGTTTAGACATTAAATAAATTAAATTATTTTTGACATCATGATGATGCAGCGATGACCTCATTTTTTAACGATTTAAATAAAATGGAAAGATAATGTAACATATAAGACATAAACATGTACAAAACCTATTTTATGTGTGTATTTAGAACCCTTATCACCTTTTCCTCTAAAAAAATTAATGTGGCACCATTAAAATCTGAAACTCATTTGAAAATAAAGTTACATTTTATACCTTTCCAAGAGTGCCCCTCCTCTCCTCTTATAAAAGGCCCCCACCTCTACCTCCTTACCCACACTCCCAAAGCCTTTGGCTCTGCCAACCCCTGCCCATTGTTTCTCTCCACATCCCTCTATAACTCCTTGAAGCCTCACTTTAGGCAGAAGTCTTCCCAAGGAAGCCTTTGAGCTCAAACCAAAGGGAGTTACCCGATTTTAAGATAATGTCTTCACTTGTGTCCTTTTGTATTATTTTTCTTCTCCAACCCCCTAAACTATTTTTAGTATTATATTTTGTAACAAATACAGTATATTAAATATACTAGGATGTTTTTATAAGAAGTATTCTAGCTACACTTACACACACCGTCATCTAATGGTTAAAGAACATATTGTTTCTATGGTTGACGATTTTCTGCCTCACGAAACGATGATTGTTCAACATTCTTCTAACACCTTCAAAGGTGGACATTAAGATGACACTATATTTATATATGATATATAATATTTTTATGTTCTACTTAATCTTCTGTATTTTTCATTTATTGCATACCATTATGGTTTCCATTTTGGGTAAACGTGATATCTTCATTTAAGGAAGTGTGGACCACCGCCCCCTCAAAGTGATGTGATTCGTTAATACCATAGGTGGTACGTATAAAGGATATATTTAATTATATTATATATGATACCATACTGGAATTAAAATACTATTATGTATCATTATTTTTTAATTCCATTAAATATGAAATAGAAATGGAAGTAGCGTTCATGCGTACGTACGGCTTACCGTCTCCATGAATGGTACATTTCATTTCTTGTCTCAAAATGTTATGTACTATTATAAGTACATATATATAATGGATATATATGTGATATATTACATATAAATGATGTATATCATTCTGGAATTATAAAATATATATATATATATCTATCATTTTGTTTTAATTCCATTAATATGACAAAAAAATTAAAGTAGTGTTCATGCGTACGTACGGCCTACCGTCTCCATGAACGGTGCTTTTAATTTTTATCTCCAAATGCTATGGAATGGTATAAAATGAATATATACCAAATATATATGATATTTAAAACATCAATACTATTCTGGATATGATGTACCTATAACTACATGGAAAATTATTTTCCAACAAGTTCAATTTTTGACTCATGTACCAAACATCGACAAAAACGTCTGATATGAACTCATATTATTAACCAATTATTATAACATTAAAATATGTGATATGAACTGAATAATAATCATTATAGGAGGTCCTGAAGCAATTATAAATTGACCAAAGTTTATTATTTAGGAATATAAAGAAACGAACAAGACAATTCGGACGTGAGGTAAGGGATCCTACTCCTCTCTTTCTTTTTAAGTACACCCTTTTATGTCATTCCTTTTAAGCTCATATTTCTTGTGATTGGGATGTTATTTTATATTAATCTTACCGTAATGTTTATGTTCATATTATGAGAGACCCTATTTCCTCTCATCAATCCATTTTGGAAGTTTTAAGTGGCCTCATTAGGCTGTCGAGTTTTCGTAAGGGGTTTTTCATCTCACTTTTATTCTCGTGAGATTTGTGCTACATTTTCCACAATTTCCTTTGTGTGGTGTATGTAATGCCCATTATTATACAATTTGTGTAGTATAATTTCATTTATGGTTATTCGTATCTTCATTGTATGACCCTTCTTCCATGGGGTGTACGTTTCGAAACTTACCCAACTCGGTAAGGGGACCTTTCACCCTCCTCTTTTTAAGACTTCTTTTGTTATGTCTTTTAATTCACATACAATTATGTTGGGATATGTTCCTTTATATAATTATTGATGTAAATTTTATGTCCAAGTGATGATATGCCCTTTTTATCTCTCATCAACTCATTTTCTTAATTTTGAAGTGATGTCGTTAGGCTGTCGAATTTTACCAAGGGAACTTTTTAACCCAATTTCGATTTCTTTGGGTTCGACATGTAGTTATTGAATATGTCATCCTTTTAATTTGTGTGAATGACCTTTTATTGTTTTAAAATTAATATCCACTTATATTGGGTGTATTTATATTTGTCACACATAATTTTGAGATTGATTTATCCTTAATTTAAGGATACCTTCTTTATAAGGGATTTCATCACATTTGACATTTTTATTGAGACTTCATTGTTGTTATGCACCAATGAACTCTTATATGGTGTATATATTGTCCTTTGGAATATGATATCATGAATCCATTTATTCTAATTATATTATAAAGTTTTGACTAAATTTTATTCCTCAATTATTGTATTCAACTGTCTCTAATTTTGGTAAAAACCCCTTTTACCAAAATATCGCTTTAAATGTTTTAAATATTTGTTCTTATTAATATCCATGTTTTCAAAATGGTTTTAAGGATTTATTTATATGGATATTAATGGTTTAAAATTTTAAAAGCTTCAAGGTGGTATGGGACACTTTGATTCAAAAATCTCTTTATTAAATGTTTTAAATGGTTTTGGAAATGGTTTCTTTTTGAATGGATTCATTATTTCAATATACTAAAATGTTATATTGTGGTTGAAATGTGGACATGTTATGTTTCCTTTATGCAAGTTTTATGTGATACGTTTATGCTATGGTTCTTGGGAATTGTTATGAAAACGGGTGGTTCCGTGATAAACTAAGGGCGGGTGAGCCCGATATAGCTCTCCAATGCATTGGGTAACGTGAAGGAGTGAAAAATTAAGGTTTTTCTGAAGATATTTAGGGAATATACTGTGGTGGGTATTCCAAACGTAACCAAGAGGGTTACTCCCTACGTAAGAATGTTATGAATGCCTCAAGTTACCTTTTATGTCTTATGATTTCTATGATTTATTCATGATTTGGTGAGGTATGTTAAAGTGCCTATGTTTTATGGGTAAAGTATGATTTCATTCTTATGTATATATGAACTCATGTTTCCGTTCCATATTGTTTTTATAACCATTACTGAGCTTTTTATGCTCATCCCAAGTTTTTTTGAAATGTTTTTCACAGTTCAAGGGAAAGGTACATGAAATTATGATAGTGTCAAGGAAGTGTCAAGAATGAATCCATGTTTTATTTTAAATATGTTTCCGTTGAGGGGAAAAATGAATACTATCTTTTATGTAACCACTTTGTTTAAATGTGGAATGTAATGCAAGTTTTATGATCTAATTCTCTAAAACTCTAAACTTGAAAAGATCCTTAATGAGTAATCTTGTAATAACTCAAGATTAAGTAAGGTTTAAGGCTGGGGCTTTATACTTAATATCAAAGACAGGATGAGGAGTATAATTTAAACTAGATACCATAGAAGTAATATTTTCAATTCTCTTTAGAAGATCATCTATAGAGGTAGAAAAGGATTCATGTATCTCCTCCAAAACATATTTCAAAGACTCTGGATCAATGGAAAGTCTTTTATTCTCAATTTAAACTTCTTAAATATGTTGAATCGTCTTTAGTCAAATGTATTGGATTAACAATTCAAACAAGTGTCTCTCATCTTGTTCACTCAAGATAGTGACAACAGATCCTAGATTTTTCAACTTCATATCATATTTTGAATGAAGATTTTCAGTGAAAGAAACTAAGTCACTTTTTGAGACCACATCAACTGGAACAGGCTAGAAAACCAGAATAGAAAAGGGTGAATATGGAATTATATCAAACCTATGAAAGTCATAATATGCATCAATTTGGTCAATCAAAGATCCCTTAGGATACCTTTCTTTTGTAATGTATTTTCCACCATTATTTGGTGGACTCCCATGAAACTTACCCCATTACTCTTACATCGGATCCATCCAAATATCATAAGATTTAGAAAAATAAGACTTCGCATCTATAGCTACAAATATAAAAGATTATATAGTTTTATACACAATCACAACTATTATAATATAAGGTGTATCACTAGTTCTCTTCTAATAAAGAACTTTCTCAACATGCTCAACATTTGTCTTCTTAGCCACGTGTTGATCAACAACAACAATAACTTTTATATGCTCAATGACAATTGAATTTGAAATAGTCTGACCACCAGTAATAGATTCAATATCAACTATATCAATAGGATAAACCACGTGATGAAGTCTATGACATGCGGATTAATTCCCCCAATAGATTCATGTTTATATTTTCTAGAAGATAGATCCACTTCACCAACAAATTTGGGTCTCTCATATTATATCGAAATAGAACCACAATGATAAGTAAGAATATATTAAGGAATATCAACATCCTCTATTATAATTGTCATATTAGAACCATCAGGATCTGGTCTTACATCATCATGGTCATTTTCTTCTTCTTCCTCTTCATCTTTTTCATCATCACCATCTCTATTTTCCTCAAAAGATTGGGAATTTCTATTGAATTCTACTTCTCTTGAAACTTTGGTCTCATCCTTAACACTCTTTAGCAATTTATCTCTTTCAGGGAGAGTCCTCGGTGGGATAGGATCTCTATATGTGATATCAAGAGATCTATGAGGAAGTTAGGGTCACTTCCCTCATCAACAGATAATTATTTCTCTTCTTCTGCTCTAGACGTAGCAGTCTATTCTTCCTCATTATTATTAGAGTACTTCACAACCTCATCCAGATTTAGACTTTCTTCCACAATATTTATTGATCTAGAAGGGTGGTAAACTATATTAAACTCATCATAAAAAATTTCATTATCACCTGCCCATTAATTACTCCATGGTTTCCTATTGATTTTCATTATTTTGTATCTTATTCTAGTTAAACAAAAACAACCAAAATCTACAACTACCTAATCATATTCAGCAACTAAAATATTTCCTTTATGAATTGTAGAAATTAACTTCAGATAGATTAAGAAATTTTATATAGAGGTTAGTTTGGTCATTTCCATCATATAAAGCATGAGATATCTAAAAAGGTTTATCTTCATTCCCCTTTTTATAATATATAACAAATAGACATATTGATACCTTAAGGTAGAAAAATCACCCTTCCTTGGGTACAACATGTGATGAATGAATTTAAACAGTAACATGCAATTTCCGTCTAACTCTAATGCAACTAGTATCCTTAAAATTCAATCACCTATCAACTCAGATAAATCTTATTCCTAAAAAAATATTCATTTTATTTTTGAATCATTCCTTGGTAGTCATAAAACAAACCTTCATATGGTAATTTTAAACAACTACCCAATTACCTTGAAGAAAATTCAATTCTATGACTATTAATCTTGGCTCACACCCATTATTATTTTTCATCTTCAAAAAGAAATTCCACATACTGATCAAAATGATATGCCAACCTTGGATAAAAAAGGTATCTCATTTGAAGAGAACCATTCCATCAATCCTTGGTTCTGTATAAATTGAATCACTAAAGACTTACTAGATAACAACCATTAATCTTGCACTTCTTTCTCAGTAACAACTACTCTCTTTGAAATCTAGGGATGTATTGGTTCTACTATAGCAGGATGACTCTGTTCTACTTTCTGTTTATTTATAGAACATGACTTTTCCAGTGAAGACACTAAGTTTCACTTCACTCTAGCCATGGAGGATGTCTTGGTTTTCTTGGTTGATGGAGAAAGGAAGATGAATGGAAGTTCGAAAGATTGGAGAGAAAGGTCACACTGAGATTAAGATAAAAAGGTTTGAGGAAACAGTAAACGTTGTAACTAAACAAAGTATCACATTATATTATCATTTGAGATTTTTGTGACTTGGGAAATAAAAATAAAAAATCAGGACAAAAATTCAATTTGAGTTATAAAATAAACCATACCTAAAAATAGAATGTAATGAAAATAAAAACTAACGGTTTTAAAATTTCACCATGAAATTGAAAATTTGAAAAAGGTATGAAACATTCAAATGATGATACAATGGTGGGATGTTCAACAGCAAGAAGTATCAACGATGATAATTTCAAAGGGGAGAATAATCAATGGTGAGGAATACCCAATTGTGAGACAAAACCAGTAGTGATACAATCATAATAGTGTGACATTCATAATAGTGAGACATTAACTATGGTGATAAATATGCAACATTGAGAAATCTTCAATGGTGAGTCCTAGAAAATTGAACTTAACAAATATTTATTATACCTAATTCATGTTTTATGTAATTAATTCTCTTATAATTCAAAGTATTGGTGAATATATCATCAAGATGGTGTTTATATCATTTTATTAAAGGGCGATATCACCCTTTTTCAAATGATCACTGAAAAAGTTATGTATTACATCAATATCGGTTTTTTCTAGAATACGAAACTGGATTCAATGAAATAGTTACAGTACTTATATTATAAAAATTTATTGTGACATGTAAGAATTAATATCCATAGTCTATTATTGTGTTTTTCATTCACAAAATTTGTGCATAGCTACTACCTACAGTTGTTTCTTCAGCTTCAGTGGTAGATAGTGCAATATAATTTTTCTTCTTACTACATAAAGAAACTGGATACTTTCCTAAAAAGTGATAGGTTCCAAAGGTGCTTTCTCTATCTAACTTACATCCACTAAAATCATCATGTGAATAACTATATTAACCATATGATTTTCCTCTTCGGTAAAAAACATAAATTGTTAGTATATTTGAGTTATTTAAAAAATATTTTAACAAAAAAACTAAGTGTGACTCTTTTGGATTTTCTTGAAAGAGATCACACAAACACTTACTGAACATAATATTAGGTCGGATAATAGTAATATAGATAAAACATCTAATCATACCTCTATAACTGGTTTGATCCAGTCGCTTCCCATCTTCATCAAGATCCAATTTAGAGGTGGTACTCATTGTAGTATCACTACTCTTAGTGTTATCCACATTAAAACATTTTAATATATCCTTTGTATATTTAATTTTATTTAAAATAATTCCTTAATTATTTTTAAAAATCAGAAAACCAAGAAAGAATTTGATCTCACCAATTAAACTCATTTCAAATTCATTTTTCATCATTTTAGAAAAATTGATACATAAGGCATTTTTTGAGGATCGAAAAATAATATCATCTACAATGGTTTGTACACCTAAAACATCTGTTGAAATTAATTTTATAAAAAGTGAAGGATCAGAAATACCTTTTGAAAAACCTTTTGAAATAATAAAAATGTTGAGCCTCTTATACCAAGTTCTAGGAGATTTTTTAGACCATATAAAGCTTTTGTTAATTTGAAAACTCTATTTGGAATGTGATTATTTTGAAATCTAGGGGTTGTTCAACAAAAACAACATCAACTATATACCCATTTAAGAAAGAACTCCTGAAATCCATTTAATAATGTTTGAAATATAGATGAGTTGCATAGGCAAGAAGTATTTTAATGGATTCTAGTTTGGATACTAGTGAAAATATATCTTCATAGTCTATTCCTTCTTCTTGACTATATACTTGTGCAGCTAGTATAACATTGTTTCTTACTATAGTGCATGATTCATCTACTTGGTCTCTAAACACCAATTTAGTGTCTATAGTCAAGGTTTCCTTGGGTCTATCTACAAGTTCTCATACATTATTTCTTTCAATTTGATTTATTCTTTTTTCATATCCATTACCTAGAATTCATCATTAATTGTATCGTTGAGGTGATTTGGTTCAATATGAGACAATAATTCTTGATGTTCAACCTAATTTCATAGATAATATCTAGTCTATGTACCTTTATCTAGGTATCCAAATATTACATATTATGGATTTTACATAAGGGCCCTAACAACTCTATAAAAATATGGGCTGGTCATTTTAGGTTCTTCTACAAATACAGGTTCTGAAAGTTATGGAAATTCCTCAAAACTCGATGATTTTACTGATTGTTTCATAGTAGAATTAGTAGGTTTCAAATTTAAGTTCACAGTTAATAAATCATCCTCAAGGTTTTATAAAGAGGTCTTAGGCTTATATGGATCTATCTCATCAAATTTTATATGAATATATTCTTCCACAATCTTGTTTCTTTTATTAAAAACTCTATAGGCTTTATACGAGGTTGAATAACCTGGTAAAATTCCTTCATCACTTTTGGAGGAAACCTTTTCAAGATTATCATTTGTGTTAAGAATAAATAATTTGAAACCAAAAACTCTAAAGTAATTAAACATATTATTCCTATTATTTTATATCTCATAAAGAGTATTTTTTAAAATGGGTCTAATTAAGTCTCTATTTATTATATAATAGATTGTGTTTACAACCTCTACTGAAAAGTATACAGGAAATTAATATTCATTTAGCATGGTCCATGCTATATCTTGAAGTATTATTTTTCTTTATTTCTGTAAATCCATTATTTTTGGGAGTGCTAGGAATATATAATTTATGACTATAGCCATCTTTTAGAAAAAAGATACAAAGTTTTTATTTAAAAACTCATGGGAATAGTAACTCTTTAAGGTATTAATTCTAAGTCCACTTAAATTTTGTACAATCCTATCATACTTAGTAAAGAAAGAATTGTCATAAATTTTATCATCTAAAAGAACACCCAATTATACTTACAATATTCATCTACTAGTATATAAACATAGTGATTTACATTTAAAATAGAAACTTTGTATGGTCTAACTAAATCCATATAAACCAACAGAAGAGTTCGTGAAGATGAAACTTCGTTCATTAGTTTAAAATAAATCTTTCATAGTTTCCCTTTTTGACAAGGGTTACATACTTTGTAATTTAGGAGATCTAGTTTGGGTAGATCCTCAAATAATCCTCTCCTATAAATCCTCCTAAGTGATTGAATATTATAATGTGCAATCCTCTTATTACAAATACAATATTCTTTATGAAAACCACTCAAGAAGGAAACACATTGGGAAATTAAATAATTAAGATCAACAGTATAAAAAATTTCATTTTTTAAAATAGTAAACACTAAAGAATATTTAGAATCAAAAAAAATTAAATGAATTATCCTAAAATTTAAAATGAAAACATTAATCACATAATTTTCAGATTCTAATAAATTTATAATTGAAACCATCAAAAATTATTATTTTGGAAATTAAAACTGAATTGATGTTACCAATTTGTAAAAGGGTGATTATTTTCGTTTAAGCATCATCGCCAAATGTGACATGAACACCATCAAAATTTATTATACTCTTAAAACATGAGTATTCTCATTTTATATTCCTTAAAAATATATGGTCCAAGTACCATAAACTTTTGTAGAAGGTATTTAAGTAATTTTCCAACAAAACACAATTTTTACAAGAAATTATTTTGGTTCCTAGGTTAGTTTAGGTCTATATGTGTTAGTCATATCAGATTTAGGAACCCAAATTTTTCTAATATGTATCTTATAAATAGATTATAATATATTTAGGAAAAAAAATTTGTTCAGTCCATAAGAAAAATAACTAGTAGTAGCACTTTCTGATTTAGGGTTAGATACAAATGACCTATTTACGATTCTTCTTTTTCTAGGTTGGTATCCTAAAACTATAAAATAATTAGGAGTGACCTGTTTTCCTATAATTTGGGTAAGTATTTCTATACTATTTCTAAATCATTCTAAATCTTTCTTAAGTTTTTCATTAAATATTCTAGGTTATTTTTTCTCTTTTAATAACTATTCATTTTTTTCTTTTTCAAAAAATAAATCAGTTTTAATATTAGAAGATAAATAATGATATCTTTTATGAACAGTATACTTATCCTTATGTTCATTAAAAGTGAATTATATCATTTTTCAATATTCAAAAATATGTTTGTGAAACATTTCACCGTCATTATATTCATTCTCATAACTATCATAATTAAGTACAGGTAAAATAGTAGAAAGAGAAGGTACCACAGAGACATCAGTCGTGAAACACATGTTGGATCGATCTAACTTCTATTAATGAGTATATTATGAATCACTAGAGTTTTCCTTAAAGAAACTCTATTTTTCTTTCATATATTTCTTATACCTTTGGTCCTTTTCATCATATTTCTTCTTGTATTTTAGTTTTGGAAAGTTTACATTAAAATTTCCTTTTATTTTACATTCATAATAAGAAATTTCATTATCATCCTTCATAAAAACATTTTTATAGCTTCATTTAGTGTCATACATTACTTTATAGTATATATTTCTAAAAAAATTCTTCTTTTTATAAAAAATTCTTAAATATTAGCCAGCTGGGCTATCTCTTTGTCACTGTCTGAGGTTGATTCACTATGACTGGATTTTTTTGCTTGTATCTTTTCATTTTTATTTGTCTCTATGTATGAATTAAGTAGACTTAAAAGCCTCTAAATTTCTTTTTGGATCATTATCCTCTCCTAGATTGACTTTCAATTCTTATTCATACTTCATCAGTTTCATAATTATCTCCTTGATTAGTAGTTTTCTAATGTCAAATGACTCTATAATTGAAATTGATGTGCCTCTCTATCTTTCTATAAGACATCTTAACAACCTCATAATCTGATATTTTTCAGATACTATATTTCCTAGAAAACTCATGGATTTCACAATTTCATTAAATCTAAGATACAAGTCAGAAATTAATTCATCAGGATTCATCTAAAAATACTCATACTTAACAGTTTATGTATTAAATATCATCTCTTTAACAATGGTTTTCCCTTCATGAAAATTTCTCTAAAATCTAAAATGTAGTTTTACAATTAGAAATTATATTTAATTCCTCATATCCTAAATCTGAATATAAAGAATTCATATAATTTAAATTTTTTTATAAGTAGTTTTGGTAGCTTCATCCCATGTAGCTCTACAAGTTTCATGTAATTAATAATTATCCTCTACAAAAGTTCACATCAAAAAACTAATACTCCCTATGTGAATTTCATTTTGATCTTCCACTGAAAAAAATAATTTCCATTGAAAAAATAATTTTTGTTAGTTTAATAACATTCGTGTCTATTATCTAGTTAAATAATTAAATTTGTAACTAAAAAAATTAAAGATATTTAAAGCTAAATTTAAATCACAAATGAAATTGTTTTGAAAAACATTAATACCAAATATTATACCTTTGATACCAAATGTTGGTTTGATTTAGTATCTAAAGAGGGGGTCAATTGAGTACCTAATAAAAATTTATATTAAAATAAATTTAAATAAAATCCCCCAATTTAAATAAAACATCCCAGTTAGTTAAAAATTTAGATTTGATATAAGTTTTAATATTTTAAAATATTTCTCAAAGATTATGTCTCGATTAAAATAATTTTAAAAACAACTTTAACTTTTGAAATAAACATACTTGATAAAACACTTATACAAGAACAAATCAGAAATAACTATCAAATTAGTGTTTTTATAGAAGTTAAAATAGATTAATTTTAATGAAAACAAACAAAATACATAACGGAAATTGAATACAAGAGGTTTAGTCTCAAGTAGAGAAATTTTCCTCTCTACATGGAAATCATATACTACTAAAAAGTTTCTATAAAAATAAAATTTTGATCCAAAAATTTGATGGGGTATTACAATTGTTTGAAGACATTTCAAGCCACATAAGGACCACTTTCAGTTTTTTAATTAAAGACCAAAGAAAATAGGCAACAGTCAGACATCTACCACACCACATGGAAAACAAGAGTAAAAAGGTTTTGAGAATATATCTAGGAATATTCTAGTTAAAATTATGTGATAGTTTGGGATAAATAAAACATAGTAAGCTACACTACTCTAAATGTAAATATAAATAAACAAACAGAGTCTGTAAAAATGTAGAATTGTTGTGTTGGTCTAAATGATATTCTCTATAGCTCGTGACTCATTGAATGTATCTTTAAATTTCGCTCGAGTTTGGTTTCTAACATTTTTAGTATAAAAAATTGTTGTAAACTCCTTTTTATTGACTGTAGTAAAGCATTGGATGTAATTTTTTCTACAACTTCCTCATTCATTCGTAGTCATGTAATATTTATTTATGTTCTTACAATAGGAACCATCTACCATGAAAAATAATATATCCATATGTGTTCTCTTATGCATCATGACACTCTTCTACTTGAGTAATTTTTCTTTAATTTTAAATAGGAACAACATGTCAGAATATCAAGATGCTTTCTACCCCCCATACTGCATGTCTAACATAAATATTAATGCATTCTAGAATATAATTAGTACAAAATAATTAAAATAAGTTTCAACATTATATTATATAACTAGATATTAAAAATATATATTTCAAAAATATAAGTAAAATTACATTGGTGTTGAGTCTTTTCGATATTGAAACTGGAAGATTCTAAATATATCAGTGACTCAGAGTCTGGTGGGGAGACATTGGAACAGTGTCTTGATCGGGCGATGAGACAAATTAGCGTTGAATCTTTTGAGATATGAGAACTTCTGGTGGTGATTTAGGATCTTTCAGTATTTTTGGATAACTATGAATCATACATTTTCAGATTCCCATCTTAGTGGAAACTCATTGATTACGGTGAGTCTTTCTATACTTTTTCAAAATTATGTTCTTCCGGTGACTCATGTTGATGGTGTGTTATCCTTGTACTTAGAAAATTCTAGATACCAATAGTGTAACCTCTTGAAGGTGTTTGAAGGAAATTGTGTGACATTGGTGACGGTGATACATCCTAGGTGGTGACACTTAGTTCGTGGTGAGACTTTGCTGCAGTGACTCATTCTTGGTGATGAGTCTTTTCCATACTTAATCAAATTTCATTCCATACTTTCTTATAACATAAAATATTATCATAAAACAAAAAACATATTAATATAATAATAAACATGATTGTGTGATCATTAAAACAAAGAATACAGCATGATCTTTCTTATAAGGAGAAACTGATTGAGATATGGATCATACAAATAAAGTGTTTTGAAAAAATACCACTCACATAGTCAAAGTTTTGTGGTAAAACCACCAGCTTGAGAAAGATAAGTGGGAACTTGAGGATGTAATGAGTTTGATGTATCCTTGGTTTTTTGTACCAAAGTTACATAATTTTGAGATAAAAAATCATTTTAAGGGGGGGATAATGTAACACCCCTAGTTTTTATGGATTTTTTAATGATTTAATTTCTTCGATAACATGTGTTGCACACAAAACCTAGTTTTAATAAATTATGATATACTATTAATATTATTATTGAAACTTGATCATTATAACCTGGTCATTAAATTTGGTTATATGAATAGAAATAAGTTAACTTTTAAAATTAATTATAATGTTTTTAGATAAATAAAATATATTTATAAATAATTAATTAATTTTTAGTAAAGTGATTATATGCTTTGAAAATAATTTTTTTCTCAAAGAAATTTATCTGTATTAAATTTTATGAAAAAATAATAAAATTAATTTTTGAAACTTTTAGAAACTTTATTTAAAAAAATTAAAATAGTTTTTTTATCAACATTTTAAAATTATCTTTGGGATAATTCTTGATAATTATATGAAAAGATTACTTTTTCGACGAATATTGAAAAATACTAATTTTTATTAAAAAATTACTTTTTTTAAATCCATTAAAAAGTTACATATTGTTTAAAAGTTTTTTAAAAGTAAAATAGTTCAATTATGATATAAAAAAACCAATTTATGTAATTTTAATCCATTTCATATTTACTTTTGATATTAAAACATTCTCTACTTAAGAAAATTTTCTCCTTAGAAACCCATTTTTTCACCGGGTCTGCGGGTTTAATTTTAAAATAAACATTATCACTTATATAAACAAAATTTTTAAAAATGGATTCCATATTTTAAATTAGTATAATTAATCTTATATAATAATTTTAACCTAGTTTTTGTTGAATGTTAATTACCGGGGTTAATGTTAAAACAAGTTTTTTGGTGGTTAAACAAAAATATATTGGTTAAAATGAATTAAAAACTTTTCCAATTCATATTTTATGGAACTATTTCTACCTTATATCATATAATTTACTACAATGAACTATTTTTAAGGATTTTTTAAGGATTAGTAAATGTGTACACATTTTTATTTTTAAGAATTCCATGTGTGCCCCCCCCCCCATTTATAAAAGGGTAGTCACTCTCCTCTACTCTTTGAACCTAAAAAACCCTTTTTTGGTCAATAACTACCCAAATATATTTATTACATCCCGAAAATTATCCATGGTTCCTAATTTTTATTATTACTCCATTTTATGAAGACTTTAAGTGAAAACACAAAGGGTTTCTCCGAAAAAGAGGTATTGTCCTAAACTATGTTTTTTCATTTTATTTCTTCCACTAACACCTTTAAATATTATATAATCAGGATGATATAATAACATAATTATATATAATATACTTATATTTTATTATTTTAATTTCATGATCTTTATATATCTCCTCTTCAATCAAGTGGGAAATGAAACTGTCGATCATGATTATGGAGGACTACCACCTCACGAACCGATTTAAATCATTTTCCATCCCCACCTCTCCCGAATAGATATAATGATGTATTTAACATATTTATATTATATTTATGACATAATTATAACACTTTAATTATAATATCACATATAAATTCTTACTTTTCATTCCATGGGAATAAAATAATGTCGCTCATGTGTACGGAGGACTATCGTCTAATGAAGTGATCTGATTCATGTTAAACTTATGCATTACATGAGAGGTAATAAGGTTAAATTTAATGAATATATGAAATATATATAACATAATAATGACTATTTAATGGTGATATGTAATTTATCTTCCTCTCATTTTATCCGTTGTGAAAATGGAAATATTGTTCATGTATACGTATTGCCTACCATCTCCATGAATAATGTAATTCATTTGTTATCTGTAATTTTTATGGATTACTCTAAAGAAATATATAAGGAATATATATAATAATTTTATCATGGTTAAATTTATGTAATTATGGAATGATGATCAATGTAAAGGGATGAAAAATACCAAACTAAAACATACATGAAATACGGATAATTGTTTACCTAAAAATATATTTTAACAAAAGAATTTTTCATAAACGGGTAATAAAAGGTTATGGGTAAATAATATATGGTATTATAAACATGATTTTGGTTCTATATTATATTTATAATAAAAAAATATATTATATAGGAGGTTTAAATGTTTCTGAAGAAATTCGATAGTTAAAGAAATGGATTTTCATTTCATATTTATTTCTGTGGGACACATGTCATATTCACCGCTTGTTTATTTTTTATGGTGTATATGATTCCAATGATATTTTTCATGATTATTCTCATGAAATTATGGGATATAAATATCCATATAGTTTAATTTCTTTTATGGGTCTTACAATTCAAAATATACAAAAGTGGTAAAATTTTATGTTACAATATCATTTTTTATCTTGAATGTTTATGATTATGTTTCGGATAATAAAATATTATGACATATCTATTAATAAACCAATGAATTTTATTCTTTATTTTTTATATTATGCAAATAAAATTTTTTACTTTCATATTCCTCTCTTTATTTTCTCAATATTTTAAACTAATTTTTTTCCGAAAAATAACCTTTATTTCTATCTTTCATCAAAAATAATTTTTCTTCAATGCCTATATTTTCTAAAAAAAATTTAAAGAAATTTTTTACTATTTTATAATGATTTTTTAAATTCATCTTTACCCATGTTTTAATTTTTACAAAAAAATTAAAGGAGACTTCTCTTCATTTTATGAATTAGGTACTTTTTAGTTTTTCTGAAAATGTGAAAATAATATTTGTTTTAATATAAATGGCATGAACTGAATTTTCTGCCATCAATACAACTCAATTATTGATCTATTAAATACATTTTTACAAGGTTATTTTCAATGAAAATTTTTTGTTTAAAATTTCATAAATTTTTATATTTTAAATAACTGATTTCAAAATAGAAATGATATTTTTCTCAAGTGATGTTACGAATGATATTTCAAAACCATTTTACATATGTGATAAAATTATTTTATTTTACTTAATATTTGATTTGGATATAATCCAATTATACCATCCTTATTATTTATATGGATAGTTTATGTTTATGATGGAAAAATTATGAAAACCATTTTTCCATGGGTTATGATTTGATGAATTGATGGAATTTTTATAAAACTCATTTCTTTTCCATAGGTCATGTTATGATTAAATTCTTATAAAACCCATTTATTTTTCATGTGTTAAAATGTGATGTATTTTTATGATCTAGTGGAATATATATGTATGATTTTAATTATGTTATTGGTGGGGCCTATATCTCTCTCCAATGCATTGATAAATATTTATATCTCATGAGATAAACAATACTAGAAGAGTTAGTGAACCTAGTTAATTAAGGGACTTTGTCCACTATGATAGTCTTGGGAGTAAACCATGACTACTACGATGGTTTGGGTAGTGAACCCATTCCACTATGATAGTTTTTTAGATGAGCCTTTACTAATAATTAAATTATTTTATATGATTATTTCATTCCAAAAAAAATATTATTCCAATGTTATACTCTCATGGATCATGTTCTTTGATTACATTATAATTTAGGTCTTATAAACTGCCAATATTTATTTCATGACTAATTTTTATGATTTGTGATATGAAGTGTATGGTTCTGGAATTTTATTCTCTTATTCTCATACCCTTATTCTCACATTATGTTTATATGCCTCTTTTCTACCCTTACTAAGAATATGAGATCACACATTCTTATATTTCCTTCCTCCAAGTTATGAATAAAGTTTGTTTGTATGAAATTCCATTGAAGGATGCTAGTTATGAAGAACTTAGTGGGAGATGATGTAGTTCACTTATGGACTAGTTGTTTATGTATCCAAGTTTTCAATGGCACTAGAACTATTTGATTATGGTATATATTGTCATTTTTTTTAATGAATATCCATCTATTGAGATGAATTGTATGATATTTTTGGGTCATTATAGTGATTAGGGGTACCCACATGTGTGATATGGTACATTTGAGACTGGTATGGCATGGAATGTGTGAAATGGTGTTATGTGATCGGTTTGGCATGTTTTTTTATGTTTTTTATTAAAGTTATATTATGGATATTATCGTTCCATGGGAATGTGAGGAACATAGACAATGATACCATGGGTGATGTTGATTACTAGAAGTAGGGAAAAGTGTTTCATAGGTGATGATGAGGGTTCACCAAAGTTGTAGCCTAGGGTTGTTGGTCATTTTTACATACTGTGATTAGCGAATAAAACCAAGGAAGTTTTGTTCACTTTGGATAAGGGACTAGTGAGGTGCCTTTTACCACTCATTATGGGTGGAGGCCTCCGTATATATTGCATCTTAGGGGACGGTGATGACCATTAGTTCAGAGGAGGTTCTCACCTTAGAAGGTTGTGTGTGATAGTGTGTGAGATTATTGTATGGGGATAAGTATCACTTTTATATTATAGCTAATGTGTTGCACTATGAAAGGATTAAAATCATCATGCCTTGTGATGTTGGGATTATAATATGATAATTATTTAATAAATGGAATTTCAATGGACTTGTGATATGTGTATGGGTTTTGAGATGGGACATCTGATTAACCTGGTAGTTTTACATGAATATGCAGGCTTATAATGACATATTCCATATGTGGAAATGGTTGGAGTATCATATTGTATAGAATGAAAATGTATGGGGGATCAAGGGTTCTTATGGTATGAAAGAAAATGGTTGAATTGTTCCACTCCGGTGTTGGATGAGGCAAGTAAATGCTACCTTGTGGTTGTTGAGCACAAGTGAATCCGGATAAGTGATCTGTGATTTGTTTATGTTTATTTATATTCTTCATACACTAATATTTTTATGGATGTATGTTAAAAACAAATTATTTGTGGACTAATAAGTTTATACTCACACCCTTTATGTCCCCCCTGGACACATTCATATTTTATGGCTCTGAGTACAGGAAAGAGATCGGGCTCATGTCCATGAAATTGGTGATCAAGGATATGATGAGGGTTCATGGGATCGATAGTATAGTTATTGGTATATGAACTAAGTTGTTCTTACATGATGTTATGGGGTTAATTTTGGGAGTCTCTTATATACTTATATGATCGTCCAAAGGTGGTTTTTTATTCTTATATAAGATTTTCTGTACATATAGATATTATTTGGGATGTATTGCAGGAGTAATTTTGTCTTATTAGTACTATAGTTTTGTATTACTTCCAATGGGTTTGATTGGAACTTCCACAATGTTGTTATTAGTACCAGTATTGTTATTATTATCTAAAATAGTATTGTTACCCCACTATCACCCAATAAACCCTCACTGTGAGTTGGTATCCCTTCGTATATGGGGAGGTGCACCAAATTCCTTGTTGTGAACTAGCCTAGATCACTGGTCCAGTGACTCCTAGGTCTGGATGTTATAAAGTGGTATAAGAGCTAGTTGTTTACAAATTGGTTAAAATGTATGGAAGGTTTATAAGTGGTGTTAAAGGTTGGTTTTTTAAAATGGTCTATTATTTTGGATCTGGTATAATAGATCCTATGAAATTATCAAAACGTTGGATGGAGGTTGTATTGTGTGTCAAGGTAGAAACTGCATGAAATCATGTTCAAGTTACCAGGTAAAAATTGATTTTTGTTCTAGTTTTTAGGGTTACAGTTGAGTTATTTGATTCATATTATGTTGTATTTCATATTACTAATTTTTGTTTGTACTCTTGGCCTTAGAGTTAAGAGGAGAAAATTAATGCAACATGATGGGAACTTAGGCTCACATGACATGTGTGTCTGCTTTTGGTTTTTTCTTAAAACTTATAATAATGGAAACGAATTGGGATTTTAAATGTTTTAACAATTACTAAATAGTTATTTTTTACATAGCCTCTTGGTGACATTCTACTCAGCTAGCTCAAGTATGTGGTTCCTTGTGTGATTGGTATCTGATCCTACATGAATATGATATATTTTGTTGACTCTAATATGGGTAGTAAAGGGCCATGAGGTTGGATGATAAGTTATAAGGGTGTGGTAGAGAAGTGTGAGGGTGATAAGATGTGCGGCCTATTACATCTTTCCCTATTTTTTATTTTTATATTGTTATTATAGGTGTTAATAATTGTATTTGTTTCAAAATTTGACACCTCCTATAAGGTCTCCAGTGGAGTGTCATGGAGACATGGTTGTGTTGTATCCAAGTCATGTGCAATATGAGGCCCTAGAGGGCCATGATTAGAATGATCTACATAGAGAAACTTCCAGGCGGTCAAGTTAGCTGTAGTGGGTGGATGAGTTTATTACATAGCTAGATGAGAATCTCCATGCGTAACACCCTAGTATGATAATGGGTTAAATGAATAAATGGTATGATTTATTTATACAAGGTGCAACTTTATTTTGAGGATCCCACCTGATTAGAACCCCAAAATTAAGCACGGTTTTCCTATAGTAGTGATTATGATGGGTGACCTTTTGGGATGTTTTTTAGGGTATGTGTGAGTGAGGATAAAGAAAACTGGAAGGAACATATGTTGTCTTGTAGGGATAATCATTTGTCAGATGACCCAATCAGTCATGTGGGTGGGCCCTAGGGATGGACCACATGTCTGTGGGGAAACCGGTGATACCTGGCAGGCTAGGATCCAATGTACATGTATAGGTGGGGTGTTTAATATTTCAATGGGGCCCAGTTGTTACATTATCCCCCCTTAAAAAATTTCATCCCGGAAATTTCAAGTCATTCTCTCATTTAAGAAAATGTGTGGGTACTTCAGCCTCATTTTCCCTTATGGTTCACATGTCACTTATTCATATTTATGGTTCCTCCACAACACTTTGGAACCAAGTGTGGCAAGAATCATTCAAGTAATTTCTTTCTTGTTAGTGGAAAATATTACAATTGTGGAAGAGATGTCTATATATCTCATAAGTATTGTATTGAGTTGAAGCCTCAACTTCTCAATATTAACGATAAAATAAATATGGTGCATGACCAACATAAAGTACAAGGATATATGTGTGGAAATCATGGGAGCTTTTACAATCACTATTGAAATTAGATGGAAATTGAGGGGAGTCACCATCAACCTCATCATAGGCTAAGGGAGTATGTATGAGCATTTTCTATCACAACATTTGATGTAGAGGCTCTAAATAATATGGTGGAAGGTACTATCATTTTTATCTCAAAGCTATAAAGTACTTTGTTTGACTCTAGTTCTAGGGATTCCATTATTTCCATTATGTTTTCAATGAATATAGATACAATCCCTCAAATTATATAAGTATAGTTATCATTTAATACTCATGGAGGGATTATCAAACCATCAACTAAGTATAAAAACTCTAGTATTTTATTTGGAAATAATAATCTCCTCTTAAATCTAGTAGTCTTTCCCATGATGGAATTCAAAATTATATTATGGATTGATCATCTCTCAAAGTATAATTATAATATAAACTGAAAAATCAATGAAATTTCATTATTAATGAATGGATAACCTATAGCTATTTTAAAAAGATATATATTGTGAACTGATCTTTTTCTTGAACCACCTCCTACATACTTATTTTTGGAGTTGATCGGTGAAGAGTAAGAAGGAAATGAAAGTATAAAAACAAAAAAAAATTACCATAATTCAGGAATACAATGACATATTTCCTAAAGAGTTACCTTGACCTCCCCAGACAAAGAGGTAAAGTTATCCATTGAAAATATGCCTAGATCCAAGCTGATATTAGATAACCCATAGATAAGTGAAAATGTGGGGCTAGAGGAATTAAAGAATCAACATCAATATTTTTTAGAGAAGGGGTCTTTCTAACTAAGTGTGTATACTGGTGGATCACTTGTTCTCTTTGTGAAGAAGAAGGAAGGATCAATGTGACTATGCAATGATTATATGGATCTTAAAGGGGTCATAGTAAAAAAAGTACCCTCTCTCAAGGATTGATGATTTATTTGAAAATTTTCTTGGGGCACAATTATTCTCCAAGATTGATCTTTGATATGGTTATCATAAATTGAGGGTGAAGAAAGAAAATATTCTAAATACTGCCTTCTAATAAAGATATGGGCATTATGATTTTGTTTTAATTAGCTTAATTTTGACTAATGCTCATGCTATATTTATGGATTTGATTAATAGAGTCATTAAGGAATACCTTGATATCTTTCTGGTAGTTTTTATTGATGATTTCTTGATATTTCTCAAAATTTGTGAGGATAATTAGGATCATATAAAGGTTATATTATAAACTCTGAGGAATCATATTCTATTTGTAATGTTTGTAAAATGTGAATATTGGTTACAACCAGTTGCTTTCTTGGATAACACTGTAACTAATGAAGTAATATTAGTTGTCTCTACCAATATAAAGGTTTTGAAGTATTGACCTCATCCTATAATAGTAATTGAGATTCATATTTTTCTTGGTTCAGTGGGATATTATAGGATCTTTGTGAAAAAAAATCCCAGCTTTCTAATCTACTAACCATGTTAACTTGAAAAGGGGATAAGTTCTTCTAAACAAATGAGTGTGAACAAACATTCCAATAGATAAAGAATATATCATTTACTAAGAATGTGTTAACTCTACCATCTATTAGAGAAAGATTCATTATTTTTAGTGATGCGTCTCTAAAAGGGAATGGGTGAATCCTCCTGGAAAATGAAAATTTGATTGCTTATACATCTCAATAGCTAAAGCCTCATGAGCATAATTATCCTATGCAAGACTTGGAACTAGCTATGGGTATTTTTTTTCAAAATATATGGAGGCACTGCCTTTATGGAGAGAAATGTGATATATACACAAACCACCAATGTTTGAAGTATATTTCCATGCAAAAGGAATTGAGCGTGAGACAAATGAGATGGTTGGAAATTCTTAAAGACTATGATTGTTTAACTCATTATCATCCCAGAAGATAAAAAAAGTAATTGATTCATTAAGTAGGAAAAACTCTATTTTGTTAGAAATAATGTGGATTAAAGGAGAACCTTTGATCTAAGACCAAGTGAAAGTGGACATTGGAATTTTAAGGGAAGGGACATAATCAACCATATCCTAAATGATTAATAAACCATCATTACTAGATAATATGAAGAAAGATCAATTATAAGATCCTATATTACAAAATAAGATAATGGATGTGTTGAATGGGAAGTTTCCTGAGTTCAATATTGATCAAGAAGGTGTACTAAAATTTCATCCAAGGCTATGAGTTCCATCTATTACAGAAATAAATAAGAATCTGATGGATGAATCTTATAACTATACTTTCTCTATACATCCTAGAAGCTTTAAAATTTATAGGGACCATTGTGGTTATTATTATTGGGATAAAAAGAAATAGGAGATTGCTGACAACACTTCAAGGTTCTTCGTGTGTTAATAAGTGAAGGTGTAGAAAAAATCCTAAATGGGTATTGAAATCACTACCCATACTAAATGGAAGTGGAAAAATCACAATGAACTTTTTCACTTGCCTCCCAAGAACATCAAAGAAAAGGAAATATATGTTATAGTGGATCAACTCAACAATAATGCCCATTTCATCACCATTATGGAAGATATATCTCTTGAATAAATTTCCAAGATTTACATAAAGGGAGTGGTAAGGTTGCATGGGGTTCCACTTTCTATTGTTTTTTATCTTGATCCAAGGTTCACATAAAAATTTTGGAGAAGTATTCAATATGATTTGATGCCAACTATAACAACTACACCCCACTAACATCTTAGACACCAAACCGTAACATTGTTGTTGGGTCCTGGACCACCAAGTACCACCAGTTACCCAACAGACATGTGGTTCCCTCCCTAGGGCCCACCCATGTGCCAAATTAGGTCATATAACTAATGATTTTCCTCATAGTCCAACACATTTTCTTTCTAGTGTGGTTTTTCTTCAATCACACACACTATTGGAAACATCCCAGAATCTCACCCATCCTGATCACTACTCTAGTACAAGTATGATTAACTTTTAAGTTATAATCATTTAGGATCTTGAAAATAAAGGTGAACCTTCTTGACATGAGTCATATCATTTAGTCATTTAATCATTTATCCTAATTTGGTGTTACATTATACCCCTATTTAGAGAACAGCTTCCTCATTGTGGACTTAACATCTCAACTCAGGTAGTTCTGCCACACTTAATGTGAGGGTCCTACTATGATACCAATGTAGCAACGGGTCCCTATTGACAGCACAAACACCCCCACCTTAAATTGGTCTTTATCTCTTGGCCAACCAGGCACCACCAGTTACCCCGTAGACACATGGTCCCCTCTCTGGGGCCCACCCATGTACCTAAATAGGTCATCTGACTAATGATTTTCCCCACAGGCCAACACATGTTCTTTCCAGCACACTTTTTCCTCACTCGCACACACCCTCAGAAACATCACGGATGGTCACCCATCCTGATCGCTACTCCAGTCCAAGCATGCTTAACTATGGATTTCAAATTAGTTAGGCTCTTGAAAATAAATATTCACCTTTTTGACAAGAGTCATATCATATATTCATTTAACACATTATCATACTGGGGTATTACACCAGGTGAGATTGGTGTGTGTCGTTCAGAGCATCGACCAGGGATATCAAGAAGGTGACCTATCCATGGAATATATAACATGGGTTTTTTAATTATTGAACCCCAATTTATTTTAGGGTGGAGGTGAACCATAGGTGGAAGAGTTTTGGATAGATTTTGTGCACAATATTTTCAATAAAATAGGGGAACTCCCATGGTGGATTGTAAAGATTTACACTTATAAGATTAGGGTAATGAAAAACCACTAGTGGGATGTAGAAGCATATTTAGGTTGGTAGGAGGGACTGATGTGAATGAATTTAGAGACTATTTTCTTCAATCAATTCTTCCCTTATACATTGAGAGTAGGTTAAACTCACATTTTTTAGCAATAATAGCATGGATAAACATCGATCATGGTGTTTTATGAGTGTTTCATGGACCTATTCTATTTTTTACCCACTATTGTAGGAGATGAAATCTCCATGGTGAGGTATTTTGAGGATGGTTTTTGGAATACCATCATGGTATACGTGAATATCTTCATATTGACCTCATTCTTGGATGTAGTGAACTAGGGATTGATAACCAAGGGGAAATTGATGGATATGACCTTACTAATCCAGAAGGTGATGTTATGTGAAATGGGGATTGGTGCTCTAAGAAGACATAAGAAAGGTTATGAGGATTCTCGATATGGAAGTCAAGTCATAGACTCAAGGAGGGCACCAAAGATTGGATCATCGAGGGCTTGCTTCTAGTATGGGTAGTTGGGACATATGTGGAAATAGTGTGATTATAATCCAAAGGAGTGTAAGGTGTGTGGATAGATGTTTATCTGGATAAGTTTTTTTAGAAGATGTTTTTGATAGTTGGGATTCAAGGACCATGTTTGAATTAAGGATATGAGGTGGTACTAGGAGTAGTACTAGTAGCGGTTAATCAGGATAAGACTGTACATGGTAAGTATAGAGATTCTAGGAACTGGGGTCTATGGAATATAGTAGGTAGAACTCTGAAATAAGGATAGGTGTGGGGATTCAGTCCAGCTGCATGAGGTTGAGCTGATAGGTTCAAAGCAGTTCAGGGAGAAAATGATGGTTATAGGTACACCAAGAACATGGTTTTATCCTTTTTTAGCATGAAAAAAATTGGATCCCGAGGTTAAAATATTATAGGTGATTTAACCAAGTGTTGTTTAATATGTTATCATAATTAATGGTGCAAGAATGATATGGGATTCGTTGGAATACACAAACTTCTGTGGGCATTGAATATGATATGGAATATTTTGGGCATCTGGTGTGATGTAGGAATTTTGGGAATCAGTTATGATTCATGACCTTATGGGTGTCATATTTGAAACAAATGTAAAATGATCATTTTATGAGATTTTGTACTGATCATATATAGTGGTTGGGATGCTTGTGATCAAGGTTATGGTTGGTGTGGAACCATAAGGATGTTGGCAATGGGTTTGAGAAGATATCAGGGAGGTAATTCATAAGGTGGGGAGTTCCACAGAAGGAATCATCATGTAGACTAACTTGGGTAGTCCGTGATATTGGGAATGAGATTCATATATTAGGTATCATGTCATGGTAAAGGGGAGTAGAGATCAAGATTCTAGGAATGAGTTAGAGCATAGGTCAGTGTGTGACCAAATAGCTCGGGGATGGGCTATTACAAGGTGGGGAGGTTGTAAGATCCCAAATATCGTTGAACATGAGTATATATTTATATAGTTATTAAAACTATGTATTTTAATGGTTTTTAGGTGTTCTAGGGGTTAGAAGTTACCCTATGGAGGTTTCGGGTGAATCAGATATCTGGGAGGGTGAAATGGTTTCAGGTTGCATCCATTCACACCGTGAATATATTATTCACAATGTGAATAATCCAGACAGGGGAGAGCCCCTATAACCATGGTTTTCTTGGTATGAATTACATGTTCACACTATGAATGTGTACTTTCATAAAAAAATAAAAAATAAAATAAAAGGGAAATAGGAAGGGGAAAGGCCATTTGGCCATGGAGAAGCACAGTGACCCTTTTCTATCTATAGAGGGTTCCAAAGATGGATCTCCCTCATTTATCATTTGATTTTAGTATTGTTATTTATATTTGGTATCCTAGGGAAATGATAACAATACATCTTCCATATTGTTGGATTTATTTTTCTCTATTGTGAGGTATTGTAGAAATTATGGAGTTATTCCCTATTTTTTGGTTTTTTGTCTTGTTTCCCAATTTCTCTCATCTAATGTTGAATCAAATGTTAGACTTTAATGAGAATAAATCTATGGTTATAAGGTTTTTGGTTCTTAAATTTCTCCGGATTATATGTTTTTTATAAAATTTATAGAAAATCGACATGTATGGGGTGGTATGGGTGTCTCTGTTTTAGTAATTCTTTGATATTAAATTATTTTCGTATAATGTCAAGGGGTACCCATGTGTGTGATAGGGTATACCTTATCCTGGTATGGTATGGATGGTGTGAAATGGGGTTCTGTGATCTATTTGGAAGTTGTAACTGGTTATGTATTTTATTAAATTGATCTTATTCCAATGATGGTTCCATGGGAACATGAGGAGAATGTCCTGTGAAACCTTGGGTGATGTTGGTGACGAAAAGTTCAATAACATTGTTAATAGGTTGTGATGGGGGTTCACCAAAGGTATGGCCTAGTGTTTGGGTGATTTTATCTCATCCTGGTTTGTCGAAAGCACCATCAAATTCGTGTTCATATATGATAAGGTCCCATTGTGGTGGATTTGACCACTCGTTATTGGTATAGGCCTCTATAAATATTTTAACTTAGGGGTGGTGATAAACATCAATTTGGAGGATCTGTTCATAATATAATACAATGTGTTATGGTGTGTTGGACCATCGAATGGGAATTGAGGCTGACTATTATGCATGATTGATGGGAAGGGAATATATAAGGACAAATATCACCATGCCTTAGGATGTTGGGTCTCCATGCTAATAGTGATATAATAAGTGGAAGTCTAATAGACTTGTGATATTTTTATGGATGTTCTAATGTGTTGTCAGTTTAACTCAATGGGTTTGTATGGAGATGTGTGAATTTAATGCCATGTTTCATATGTGGTAATGTTTGGAATGATATTTCATGTGGTATGTAAATGGATGGAAGACCAAGGGTTATTACGATATGACAAATAGTGGATGCATCATTCCTCTACGGTTTTAGTTGATGAAGGTAAAAGATTTCTTTTACCTACTGAGAACAAGTAAGGAAAGTTACATGAGGTGTGAGTTTTTATTTTTTTATGTTTTTCATACACTACTATATATATGGATGTAAGTTAGAAACTTATTGGTAGTGTTCTATTGAGTCCATAATCACACACAGCATAGTTCACTCGGGATACATGTGGACTTTATGGAATTTAGTGTAGGAAATAAATCAAGCTCGTGGTCTAGACCATAGTGAACTAGGATGTATTGAGGGTGCATAGGATGGAAGGAATATTTTTTGGCAGATAAACTAGGTGGTCCTTTATTGTCGAGATATAGTTCCTTTTGGGTTTCATTTATATACTTATTTGGTCAAACCACAGGCAATCATTCATGATTATATATAACTATCTATATATATAGATATTATTTTTGATGTATCACATGATTACTTTTGGATTTTTATTACTGCATTTTTATATTTATTCTATTGGGTTTGATTGTACGCTTCCCTAGTACTGTTATTTTTACAATTATTAATATTATTATCCTAGAGAGTATAGTCTCTGCACTATCACCTAATAGACCCTTACACTTAGTTGGTAGCCTTTGGCATATGGGGAGGTTCACATAAGGCCTTATGAAACATCGGACCATATCACTGGTTCAATAGTTCCTAGATTGGGATATTATAGATTTAATATAGAACTTATATACATGGTTTAACAATTTATTAATAATGGGGTACTATAATTCCCTTAAATTCATTGGTCAAAGATATATTTCTCATGATTTAATGGTGTTAATGCATATGAATGATTGGGTTTTATCACATAATAATGTGTGATCATTATTGGGTTTTCTCAACACTTAATGTATGGGCATGATGTGGTTTTCTCACAATGTTGTTATTACCTATGTTTATGATTCATACACATTTCTATGTTATTCCACATTCCCATGTTATTTTTCCATAGTTATGTTTATTTTCACACGATTCCAACCCATGGTAAATGTTTTATGCTTTGATGATGGTACTTTTTCGATCATAAGATCTTATACCATGATCTATAATATTCTATCATTACTTATGATTATCTCTTATGATTATATGGTATTTTTAATATTCTATTTCTCTCATTTTCATGTTTTCTCACAATATTATGATCTAACCCATTATGAATCCTTGATAATTTTTCCCTTACTGATCATTTGAGATCACTCATTATTTTGTTCTCCATTTCCTATGGAATTATATACAAGATTATATACATAAAAAAAATATTATGTAGAGATTTTTGTCGAATATTTTGAATAAATAATGTGCAGTAATATTTTTATGTATCTAGTATCTAAATTCACTAAATATTTGGGTTATGCGATTGCGATATTACTTATGAGGTGTAATGTTTAGTCTTTGAAAATGATATAAAATATATTCATGTTTACCTTTGGTCGTCTCAATCGGTATTAGAGTGTTATTTTGTTATTTTTATGGATTATAACTTGATAAAATTATCAAAAACCCAAGGGATAAGTCTATGTATAGGAACACATCCTAAAATTTTGGTAAAGTAAATAGTGTATGGTTTTTTAGTAATGAAATCAATGTCTAAATACTACAACTTGATACATTCTTTGACTTGGATGCACTTAGGGTTAATTATCCCTGAAAAATATTGGTTGGGTATTAAAAATCATAAAAAAGTGTGATTGACTACACTCTTGGTTTAACACTCCAAGAGGATATTCTTTTGTTTATTCACATACCCTTTATGTACCATTATGATAGATTTGAATATAATGTTATGGTATATAACTATAAAAAATAATAAGAAAATAATTTTTGATAACCTAGATTGAAAACTAGAAAATTCATTAGTTAGGGGATATATTCCATTTATGACTTATTCCTTATGAGTTAATTGTTTTACTTTTAATATTTTCATTGAATTTTTTATCTCCAACCATTACTTTCCGCAATTTTTGTACATTGATGGAAATTATAGGAACCAAGTCAAAAATGGGTATGATGGAAAATGTGGTGATTTTCCCAACAAAAACGAAATGGGATGGGATATGGGGTAAAAAATATCATAGTAAGTCTCACCCAACTATCATAACCAATTAATAATAATATGAACCCTATTGAGATCCCAAACACACCAAGGAATGAGAAAGTTATTATAGAGTCTTTCATGTAAAAAGTTCCAACATACTTTAGTGGGACATACAATAAACTAATTTATGATAAATGGATCAATGTAATTAAGAAGATATTTTTCTTATCTTGTGCTCAAACCATGAGACGGTTTTTTTGATGATTATCATTTATAAGGTGGAGTTTAAAAATAGAATACCCTCATTAAAAATATGTTTAAAAAATAAAAAAAAGAATACTCTATGGAATGGTAGAGGTTGAATAAAGTATTGTTCACAAAATATTTTCCCAAAACTCTTTACACAAAAATATATAGATAATTATTAGGTTTGAAATAAAAATAGGATGAATCCATTGGTACTTATAAATAAAACTTCATGAGACTCCCAAGGAATGCCTTTAGTTATGTTACTTATATTGAAGGCATTATTGATCATTTATTTAGTGGGATAAAAACAAGTCTTTGAATAAAATTAGTTATAATAAACTTTGGTTGCTGTATATAAATTTGTTGGAGTTCACTTTTGCTGGAAATGGAAATTACATTCTCTTGATATTTTCATGAATTTTGTGATAAGAAATGGAAAATATAATTTTAAGTAAAATCAAATTATAAATCACAAATATTAAAAAAAATCCACAACTTTTCTTCCAAAATAATTTGTAGGAATAATATATAAAATTACCACAAAGGATCTAGAAAATCCTTTTTTTTTGTGGTAATGAAATCCACCAAGAACACAACTACCATAGAAATGAAAAGAGGCCAATTAACATAATGAATGAAAAGAAATTCCCAACTAATTCATCACCCATACATAAATGATTCAAATGAATGGATTTAAGAAATTATAAAAATAAATTCCCCAACATAAGGGATAACGAGGATAATATGAATCAGAAACCTCCTATACCAAGGGAATAATAAATGGCCTATGAAATCTCTATGGATTAAATGGACTATGTTAATGAAGTGTTTAAAGGTACAGATATTCTCCACTCTTGTTCAATGAATGCCTTATTTTTATGGTTCTTCACATTATTTCATACCATAAATGTTTTATAAGAATTTTGATTCACCACTTTAAAATTTTGATATTGAATTATCAATGAAAACACCTGGTAGTGCATTGATTGGATCCAATGTATACAAATCTTCTTAGATTGAGATTTGTATGAACATGCATTCTACATATATAATTCTTCTTCCATTGGTAGAATTAAATTTGAAATTTTTCATGCATTGGATCTCACTACATACAAATCATATCAATTTCCTAGATAAGGAAATCTCATTTAATATATAAAATTGTCACATTATCAAATATCATTACAAGGATGATTATGATCTCTCTTTGGAACAAGATTATATAATATGGGTTTTGACACTAAAAACGAGGGAGTCTTTGATAAAATGATTTGGGTGGAATTAAACATTGAAAATATTCCAATCATAAATAATTATATTGATGTATTCATTGACGAACTATTTGGTCTTATCCTAGAACATAAGGTTGAGTTTTCAATTGAACTTGTTCAAGTTACCTTTATAATATCAAATGTTCATTACAAAATATCAACAATTTAATTGAAAATATTAAAAAATAAACTTACAGAGAATCTAGATAAGAGATTTATATTCTCAACTTCTTCACCATGGGGTATACAAGTTCTCTTTATTGATAAGAAGTACGGATAAATGTGTGTTTAAATTGATTATTGTAAACTTAACCAAATCATATTCAAAAACAATTATCCTCTACCTCATATTAATGATATTCATGATAAACTTAGAGTGGATTAGTAATTCTCAAAAGTGGATATTCAATATAAATACCATCAATTGAGGTTAAATGGACAAGATATACCCAAGATAGTCTTCCGCGCAATATAGGGACACTATTAATTCACAGTGATGACTTTTAGACATAAAAATTCCCCTATAATCTTCAAGAATCTTTTAAATGTAGTATATTTCTGTAAAAATTATTGGTTTTCATTATGGATAATATTCTCATATATTTTATGATAAAGGAGGAATATGAGGATAATTTGAAGAGTGTACTAAAGATATTATGAAAGGATAAACTGTATTTCAAGTTCAGCAAGTGTGAATTTTGGAAAAAAAATCCTTGTTAGGTCATGTAATTACAAGTGGGGTATTTTTATAAATACTTAAAATGGAAAATTTATTTAAGAACGGACCTGATCAACCATTATTATAATAATATATTTTTTCTTAGTTCTGGATATTATCAATTCTTTATGATAAATTTATCATCATTTTAAAATCCACTAACTATGTTAATGTGGAAGGGTGAGAAGGTACCCTAGATAAATTAATTTTAACAAAGTATCAAGGATCTTAATAAGAGGTTTTTAATTGTAAATTTACTCACATTACCCTATAATTGGAAAGTCTTTGTAATACACATCGATGCTTCAATAAGGGATAGGGATATGTCTTAGTGAAAAATGACAAATTAATTTCTTATGCATCATTCCAATTGAAGGATGATGATAAAAATTACCCAATCCATGACAAGGATCTAGTAATAATTATATTTTAATTAAGGATTTATAGGAATTATCTATATGGTGAAAAGTTTTATTTATTTATATATATACATATACTGGTCATAAGATATTAAAGTATATATTCCCATATAAAGAGTTGAGAATACATCAGAGGATATGGTTACACTTAATCAAAGACTATGATTACTCAATAAACTACCATATAGGGAAGTAAAAAAAGGTATTCAATATTCTAATTAAAAAATATCATGCTAATTTATCCTTTATGAGGATTAAAAAACCTACTCTTTTTACATATTCAAATTATGGACATGAAAATTATAAGGTAAGGTATGAAATCTAAAATTTGTAAAATGATTTCTCAACCATTCATCTATGTGAATATCAAGGATTCCCATGTATTATTTGGTGTCCTAGAACTATATATTTGTACATTGATTATATGAATGTTTAATATATTTAAATAATAAACATCTTAGTACATATTGTTCATTGTTCTTCATGGAAATAGTGTAACAATGTCCTTGAGTATTTTTCGCATGGACAAGGTTATAGCAGTTCCCCGCAATGGTGAGAAATTTAAAGTGCTATGAAAATATTATTAAATATAGTTCTATGGTTGGATGTCATACTATGATGGTATATATAGTATATAGACCATCATTTTTGGGTACTCATAATAAGATGATAATTCTTCTCATGAAGTTTCCACTTGGTAATCTCTAAGACGGGAGATTATGAGAATAGACCCACTAGTAGGAATTCCAGATGTTTTGGTGTCATCGGTTATTCCTATTTATGCCCATGTTTAATAGTCCTTAGACTTTAATATTATCATTAATACGTGTCATGACTCATGCACTCTTATTTACTAAATAAAACTGTCACACAGATAGTTGCGGTGAAGTATGGTACATTACGTGAATCACAAATGACATGTTATCAATAGATAAGTCGAGGAAGGATTTGTCTCTTCCATTTATAGAAGTTGATATCTTAGACCTCTGATTAAAATCGAACCATCACACAAAATACCATGGCCATGGTGTAACGAAGAGTTTATTTTAGGTAGTCACAAAAAGAAATATCAATCATAAAGGATGATGACACTATCATGAAACTAAATTGATAAGATATTGAGAAAAATGGTTTATATTACATAGTGAGTATTCATATGTGCATGTCATTTTTGTGACTTTAAGTTCTTTATCTTGGGTTCCATGACCCGTTTCTAGATATTACTCTTGGACTTTAGGCAATCTCGCCTAATTACAATGAGAAAAAATCCTAGAGGGTCACATATTAAGTGTTACTAGTGGTCTCATTTAAATTATACTTGAGTTTAATTAATTTAATAAATATTATTCTCAGGACAGTGGAATAATTTATTCAAGTTAAAATGATTTTATAAATTATATAAGTATTTATTCATGAGATTGTCAATAAAAATATATTTTTTTATTTTATTGACCATTTAATAAATATTTATTTACTATTTTCTAAATAAAATATTTATTTAAGATAATAAATTACTTTTTTGTTTCTTTGAGTGTTCAATAAATGGAAGTGGAGTTTGAGTGGTCCAAGGTCAGTCCGGTAATAAAATAATTATTTGCAAGATGTAAAATAATTATTTAACTAGTTGGAACAAAACAAAATAATAATAATTCTATTATAATTATGTGGCATGGTATTTCATTTAGGATTCCATTTTTTTCATGTTAGACCACTACAAATAATGATGCGGATATTGTTATTATGTAGCATGGGTTTTCTCTAAGGTTATGAATGTATTTAATTACTGTTATGTAATTAAATATTATAACTAAATCCATATGTCAATAAATAGACATGTACGTCTATTGAGCCAAACAATGTGAAATTGGTGAGGCAAGAGAAATTCCAATTCATGAATTTTCTCTCAAATCCTCTCCTTTATCCCTATCAAGAATGATAGACCTTCAAAATTAAAGGAAAAGCGATCAAGATCGATTGACGCAAGACATTCGCTTCACCGTGTTAGCACCCGAAAAGTGAGTGAAAATAATCTGAGACCATTGAAAAATTTGTAGATCACCAGTAGAGATATTATAGTTTAGATCCTCGCATGTGAAATGAGACAATCTTAAAGGGCCATCGTAGATGATCAAAATCATCAATGAATAAATTACCAAAAAACAAAGTATTTTATTTCTTTTGAAATTAAATTTAAATTAATTATAAACATGATGTGCAAGATCCACTCTGATGTTTTTGGGGGGTCTTCCTTCTTTATCTAAGTATTTTATTCTATTCTATGGAGACTAGATTTCATCATCATATTAATCCTAGAATAATCATTGATTGTGGTAAAAACTAAAGTTGGGCGTTGGCCCAACCGTGCTTTAGCTGCGCTCAGAACCTACAAGTGTTATCAGAGTGAGCTCATTATAGTTTATAATTATTTAAATAATTAGATGATGATTTACAGTTTAATAATTTATTTTTTCAATTTAATTTTAATCGTTCTTGTAATCTGGATTTTGATATCTGTTCTACCTCTTTTCGTTTCACATAGATTTCATAGAAAATAATGATTTTTGGATTAAAATTAAAATCGACAACTCATCAGGAGGGACTGATGATTCTGCCCAGGTGACATGAGTGTACATGATGTGTGTTCTGACTTACATGCAATGTTCTCTTCAGCGCATCAAGAGTAATTCATAAATTACTCAATCCATGTGAATTTATTACACATGGTATAGTTAATTCAACCACACATGTTGACTGTGACAAATAAGAACACGCTTATGATATTACACATTTCTTGACCCACTTCACATGTTGTGTAGTCCCTTTGGGCCTGGGGGAAAACCGTGTATCCCAAACATGGCTAAGCTGACTGGTAACCATGTAACGTGGAGATAACATGGTATGTAACTGACTGTACATGTTGTGTGCTCTAAAATTTCCAAAGTATGCTTCACACACCGAGTCCATATGTGTGTACCTAGGTAAAGATGGTGATGTTAGTACATGTCGTGTTGTCAGAACTACATGTCGTATACTTTACCAAATTACATACAATTAGAACTTTAATGTTTGTGTAATGTTTAGAACTACATATCATGTATAAATCAAACTACAGATTATTACTATATGTATTGAAACATCTTGTATTCTATACATCATAAGAGTAAAATAGTATGAGAATTTAATATATGTTGGGTAGATTCGAATGGGTATTCACCATGTTATCTCCTAGGTGCATTTATATACAAGGATGAAAATCTCAATGAAATTAAAAAAAGGATTAGGATAAAAGGATTGATTAATTAAAATTATAATTAATTGGTTTAAGAATGATTTTTCTTAATAATAATGATTAAATACTTTATTCAAGTTTTATAAAATGCATAACCCGTTGCATGTATGTGGGTGATCATGAGCTAGACCAAGACCTTTGTGTGTGAATGGATTCTTTTAATTTATTTCGTAAATTAATTTTTGAACTATGCGCCATATCTCCTCATTAATATGCAGGGCCTGTGTGCCCATGGTTTCATTTATGTAAAACCCTTTTTACCCCTCACCAGTGTCTGAGTTTAAAAATCATATGTAATGGATGGATCACCCAAGATGGTGGAGAAGGTCCAAGTCAGGAGCATAGGTGAAACCAATCCAAGGAGATACAAAGGTGGATAGGTGTAAATCTGTAAAAATAAAGGTGTTTCACCCCTAGTTCAGGGTTATTTTATCAACCACTAGATAAACTAACCATTATGAAAAATCTCATTATCATTCCTTTTACTTTATTTTATTTTTGTTACTTTCATGGTTTTTCATTATGGTTTTTTTGTCGCGATCACATAATTAACGAACTAACAAGCATACAATATGGAACTAAAATAAACCAATATTGTGCGTAAATATTATCAAGAAATGGTTAATAACTTAAGTAAGTTCCACTTAATATTAACAAGCATGTGATAAAGATAATAAGTCAATTTACACATAAGAGATAAAAATCCATCAATAAAATATTAAGTCATACTAAGCCTTCTATTACTTGATTAAGGGAAAGACTCAATGAAACTATGTGTTTGACCAAACCTTGTTGGGACACATACTTTTATATAGGAAGCCCTTATGAATGTTTTTAGGTTTAATTAACCATATTTCATGAAGAGGAGTAACCCTTACTAGACTTGATGTAATATTGGAGGCAAGTGTTGAGAAAATCAAAGTCAGGATTTCAGGATTTGGGAGTCTACTCAATGGATCAAGGAGTTTCAAGCCCATAGTTTGAAAAGATCTTCCTACCTAAATACCTTCAAATATCTTGAACTACCCCTGTTGGGGTTATCCTAAGGGGAATATGGATCCATTCCACTTGAATTTCATGGCAATTGGACATTCCATGTTCAATGTTGAGGGCCATTGGGACTTGATAATATAGTGGGAGACTTAACAAAATTAATTTATTAAAACTCATAAAATTTAATAAAGAAATTACTAATCATATTCTCTTTTAATTGTAGAATAAAATGAAAATATCATCAACCATAACATCCCTATGATCAATTCTAGATAAAGACAATATCCTCACCAGTAGTAACTTCCAAGAATTGTTTAGATGCCTTTGGGTTATTATACACCATGAATGGAAGTCTTACATACTGGAGTCATCATTACCCGATCCTCCTTCCCAAGAGGTGAGTGACAAATAGTTCTCGTTATATAAGAATTATAAGAATGATTTAGTTGACGTTCAATATTTGATGCTATCATAAATGTCTAGTGAGCTTATTAAGTCTCATGAAAACATGAAATCATATAGCATGCCCGAGAACCTCGGTGGTCTTTACCAAGTGAGATAAAGATAAGAACTATTTTAGATCTCCAAGGCACTCTTTCAGAGTAAGCTTGGAGAGGATTCCCCTACTATGCCTCACGTATTCAATCTCATTGGATACATTGAGCACCAGGAGGTTCTAGGGTTTAAACTCAACAAACAACTGGCTACCGATCTCATTCTCGCATCACTCCCTCAGAGCTTCTCCATATTTTTTGATAATTTAAATATGAACAACATTGTGAAGTCTCTATTTGATCTTCTTATACTCATTTTCAAAGTGGACAAATATATGAAGCACGAAAATCTTTTTTTACTGATGGTGAATAAGAGGAAAGGGAAGGCAAAGAGCTTTAAGCCCAAAGATTCTTCACTCCCTTCCAAGAAAAGATTGATCAAAGGGGGCAAGGGAAGAGGAAGCCATTTTTTGCATATGAAAAGAAGGGACACTGGAAGGAGAACTACACATAGCCTAAGAAGCAAGGAGAATCTTCAGGTGCCATTGTTATCGAATTCAATATATCTGTTTCTAAAAATTGGGTTATAGATCAAGATTTTGTTGCACAAATATGTATCCAAATACAGAAACAAAGTAGATTCAAGAATATTGACTGAGTAGAGTTAAATCTACAAGTATCTAATGGATCCAGACTTTCTGTTGTAGCTATCGGGGATAGCCACCTCAAATTTCTAATTGGGATTATCTTGGTTTTAAAGGGTTGTTATTATGTGATGTCTATTACTAAAAACATTCTTTCTGTATCCATATTAGATACAGATGGATTTTTTTGGAATTTGGAAAATAATGTTGCTTCTTTTACAAAGATATAATTTTTTTGGTAGGGAACATTTATACAAATGTCTTTACGTGTTGGATTAAACAAACCAAGTAATGGAAATCGATAACAAATACCCTTCGCATGACTCATACCACACCCAACTCTGGCATCACCGGCTAGGTCGTGTAAATGATAAATTCTTGACAAATTTATATCATTATGGATATGTAGATTTTTTCGAACTAAAACCACTTGGAATATGTCACGCATGTTTACAAGGTAAAATGACCAAAGCCCCATTTAGTGGGAAAGTTTAAAGGGATAAACTGATTCTTGAATTAGTTCACACTAATTTGTGTGGACCATTCCTTGTTAAATAAAGGGGTCATTACTCAAACTTTATAACATTTATTGATGATTTTAGTAGGTATGGGTATATCTACTTAATGATGTATAAGTTAGATTCCTTTGATAAGTTCCAAGAATACAAGAATGAAGTTGAGAACCATCTTGGAAATAAGATTAAGAAACTCTTCTCGGATCAAGATAGAGAATATATAAATCAAGAATTCATTAATAACTTATAGGATTTTGGGAACATATCACAACTCACTCCTCCTTAAACACCTTAATGGAATGGTGTGAATAAAAAGATTAACAGCACCTTGTTGGACATGGTGAGATCAATGATGAGTCATGCAAGTCTTCCATTATCCTTTTGGGTATATGTGTTACAAACATCAGTGCATATAATAAACCATGTACCAACTAAATAGAAAAATTATATTCCATATGAGTTTTGGAGTGTAAATAAATCCATGTTATCAAATTTACATGTTTGGGTAAGTAAAGGGTTTCTTAAGGCCTCTTTCGGTAACAAACATGCACCCTGAGGCACAAAGTGAACCTTTATAGAATACCCTAAGGATAAAAGGGGCTATTACCTAAACAAACTCTAATACAAAAAGGTTATAGTGGAAAGACATGCCATATTTCTTGAGAGGGTGCACATCTCCAAAATAGATCATGGGAGCAAGACAGACTTCAATGAAGTCCAGGATCAAGGTATACAAGAGTTAGTACAAGAACATATTACAAAAATCCCCACAGAAGAAATAATTGCTCGAGAGACACAAGAACTTTATAGGAGTACAAGAGAGGTTAGAAAACTGAAATGGTACATTTTTTGGAGTAACCGAGTGTTGAGTCCCTGAAAACGTTAGTGGATACAATTCTGATCATTCCTACAATAGACTCCAGATGCCAGATTCTTCAGCACAACATAAATCAGAAGTCAGAATCTGTATCCATGGTGATGAATAAATGTGTGAAGATTTAGGCAGAACATAAAAATTTTCTTATCAACTATGAGGGCCACAGAAAATCTTGCAGCAAAATGACTATATGGTCAAAGAAAATCAATGAAGATTTGGAAGAGCTTGATCACATTCAGAATGATGTAAAAGAAGCTTTTGATACTGAGGATTCCAAGATAAAGAATCTTCAATAAAATATGACCCTTGAGAAAAATACTCGGAATCAACAAGTGAAGGATCTGAATAGGAAGCTTAACTCTGTTTCTCAAAGCTTGAAAAGGGAAACAAATCTCCGGATTGAGTTTGAAGAGAAGCTTGTAAAGCAGGATGATGTTCTTAAGGCTCAGTCTGAGGCTCTGAAGGCTCAAGATGACAGGATTAAATCCTTATAAAATCAACCTGAGGAGGACCACAAAGAGTTAAAGAAGCTAAAAATCCTTCTAAAGAAGCTAATCCCCAAGGAAAAAAGAAGACAAATAGACCAATCCTATATTTTGTTGTAATGTATTTCCTTGTAAAAATACTTTCAATCTTAATGAAAACTCTGGTTGCCTGTGTTGTTTGTATGTATTTACTAATATTTCAGGTACTTTATTGTTTTTTCCATTCCCACAAATTCTTTTTAAAAATAACAAAGGGTGAGAAGGAAAAAGAACTCAAAAGGGGGAGAAGGAAAATCTAAAAGGGAGAAGAAAAATTTCTAAGAAGAACTATCCCTAAGTAAGTGGAAGTTTATTTAAGGGGGAGTCCTCATTACGAAGATTTCCTCATTCTGTAATTCGAGAATACAATCCTTAGAGTTCCAAAACCTAAGGGGGAGTTAGTCATATTCACCATTGTCTATAAACAAAGGGAGATAATCTTTAATTTTTCAAACTCTATAAATTTTTTCTAATTATTTACATTCTCTTTCGTAAGGATGTTAGTGCTTTCCAAAAAGGGGGAGATTGTTGAGTCAATAAAGTTTTCCTTATGACTTTTTCCGTTTCTTCATTCAAGGGGGGAGATTGTTAAGTCATTAAGGCTTTCCTTATTACTTTATAATTCCTGTAGTTTTGAAGATCACAAACACCTTATTTTAAGGAAAATGCTATTTTACCCCTATTTTACTTCTATAAGGAAAATTTCCTTCCCCAATGAAATTTACCCTTGCCTAGATTTCATTGCTCATATCATAAATTTTATAAGTATAAAATTTGGATTGTAGTACAAAACCTAGTAATCATATAATACTTAGATTTGATGTATTCTGTTTTAGGATACGAATTCCTGTTATGAATTTTTATGAAGTTCTACTCTGAATTTCCAGTTATGAACATTTATGAATTTCAACTCTGAATTCTGATTAAGAAATTGTATAAAATTATAACTATGAATTCTAATGATGAATTGTAATTCCGAATTCATATTACGAATTCTGATGAAGAATTTTGATTACGAATTCTCATTACGAATTCTAATGAAGAATATTGATTACGAATTCTCATTAAGAATTCTAATGAAGAATTCTGATTATGAATTCTCATTATGAATTCTGATGAAGAATTATGATTAAGAATTCTCATTACGAATTCTGATGAATATTTATGATGACAAATTCTCATTACGAATTCTGATGATGAATTCTGATGATGAATTCTCATTACGAATTCTGATGGAGAATTCTGATCATGAATTCTCATTACGAATTCTAATGATGAATTCTGATTATGAATTCTCATTAAAAATTATGATGATGAATTATGATTACGAATTCTCCTTACGAATTCCATAGAAAAATAGAATCTGAATATCCTTGTATTATAGACTCTGAATTCATTTTCTGGATAGACTCCTAACTTTAACTTTCATCATTTCGAAATTTCATTAAACCCCATTCTGAATATCAGTTTTGCTTATACTTACACTTGCTCTATTACAAAATTATTTCGTGCTTTCAGTTATTAACTAACCGTTGTTTGAGTGACACGTGTACAGGTCCCTTCGAAATTCAAGGAATAATTTGACCATCAGAGGAGGGAGCTGACCGTTGGAGCTTCACCTATAAATAGGATCTCATTTGAACGTTCTCAGGACTTTTAGAATTTTGATGCTCAGAACTTCCTGAAGTGATTTTTAGAGAGAGAGGCTCTTATAAACTCTCAAGCTTCGTGCAGAATGTTTGAACATCTTTTTCAAACTTTTCTTCATGCAGATTTGCTTCGTGTGACTCAGATTGCGGCTATGTACAATTGAGGGCTTCCGAGGATTGGAAGACAGAGGTTCCAACACCATGAAGTTGAGGGCTTCCTTGTTGAGGAAGACAAAGGTGTCGACTACCTGATAGTTGAGGGCTTGTGGGGATAGCAAGACGGACTCTGATCTTCATATCGAGGGCTTACCCTGGTGTGGGTAAGACATATTTTCTTGAAAGTATAAATCAAGGGACCTTTATCCAAGGTTTTTGGATACCCTTCTCTTTGGGTTAAAAGACTTATTACTTGTTACTTTTTTTTGGTTACAAGTTTTTCCACTGCATTTTGTATTGTTGAGGAAAGTATATTATCTTATACTTCCTCTATAACAACCCGAGATTTTATGAGAATTATTCTTTTTAATTTCACTGATGTCTTGTGTTATACACTACACCAAAATTAGCTTGTTCTATACGCAACACTGTATTAGCTTGTAGTATATGCAACACTATTCTTGGCCTGTGTTACACACAATTTCAAGTTCGCTTTGTGAAATTATTCTATGCAACATTAAGTATAGATTTTGTTTAATGTATAAATGAAATATGTTTTGATTATGTTATACGCAACACTAAACAGAGCTTTCACTACACGTATCCCTAACTTGGCTTGTATTACATGCAATCAAGACCTTCCTCGATAGCGTGTGAAGTACGCAATACCAAGTTTCACTAAACAATATATTATTATAATATTCTTATGAACTAGCCATTATGAATAGTAATACCCACTTTTTGAAATTTTATAAATTTTATCTTTCAAAAAGGACTTCATTTTTGGATTCGGAATATCGAAATTATCCTAGGGTGTTTTTTTGGTATTTTTCTAAAAACTTTCAATTTTTGATGAATAGTGAAAACACTAGGTTACTATTAAAAAATGACTTTTTATTTAAATAATTATTTATTTTATTTAAATTTATTTTAGGTCAAAATAGATACATAATACCTATACAAGTTCAATGTAATTCATTGGGTTCATTTTATAATAATTTTAGATATATAAAAATTCTATTGAATTTTTGACCGTCTTTTACCCACCTCCTAGGAGAATTTGCAAATTTACATAAAACATAATTTTACCACATCTGTGAGTGGAATTTCAAAAAACTAAGACACACGGTTGATATTTTTAAGTAAATTGTGGTTCAATAAGATAAAAATATTTTTTGTTGAATAGTAACTTTTTACTTTTATTTACCAGGGTTAAAAGTAAATAGGGTAATTAAGGGTAAAAATGAAATTATTATTACCCTAACACATGTACTAATTCTATTGGATAAGTGTAATTCAACCAAAAACAACCTCAGTAATAAAATATTACCCTTTAGGCCCACTTGGATTAGATTAGGACATTTATTATTATTTTATTTAAAAAAGAGTTAAAAAGGTTAAAATCAAAGTTTAGTAACTAAAATATTTTTAATATAGGGTTATACATAAGATAAATTCTACTATAAATATTCATTATAAATATAAAAATAATTCCTACATAATGGTATTTTATTTATAATTTTTATAAATTAAATAATTTAATTTATTTATGACACAATGATGATGCGATAATTACCTTATTAATGACATATTAACATAATTTATGTTATAAATACCCAAATAATTGTAATTTGAGACTTTTTATGAATTAAACTAATTTTATAGGTTAATATGACATGTTATTATTTAATTATATAACTTCTTTTGAACTAATAATTCTGTTATGATTTTCAAAAAAATCAAGTACCAAATAGTGTCAAAATTGACATAAAATAGTTTAAAAAAATATTATATTATTAATTGTTATTTTATTCCTAAAAATATAATTTTCGGCCAAATGACTGATATAAGGATATATATATTAATAATTAACCACTTGGGGTTCGTTTGTCTTGTTATATTAAGTTTATTTACCATATACTGTAAGAAAACAAGAAGACACGATAAAAGTTAAATTATTTAACTTAGAGTTAAATCTAAACGATAAGGATAAAATAGTAACCTAAAATTGCCTAAAACCTATTGGTTTAGAGGATTTAGACCCATACCCACCTTATCGTTGAAATAAATCAATTTGTATCTATTAAAAACCAAATATGACTTTATTATAAAATAATATTTTAAGTTTTTCTAAGGTTCCCCTCTCCTCCCTTATAAAAAGGGAACCCCTTCCCTCTTCTCTTCACACCCGTTTGAGCCTTGAAGCTCATCCAACACCTGAAAATTACTCTTATAAACATATCTAGTTATATCATATAGTTTATGGTTTTCTCAAAATACCAACTCTAGTACCCTAAGAAGAAGTTTAAAGGAGGTGCGTCGAGGAAGAGGTAATCTCTTCTACTGACTGTTTCAAGTTTCTTTCTTCTTCTACTTCCTCTTTTTTAGTTGTTTCATTATAAAGTAATAGCATTAGTATTAAATATATACTGGTATGTTATTATAAATATTAAACAACTCCATTTCACCTTCTATTCATCCTATGGAAAATGAAATCCCCACGTGTGCGTACGTATGAAATACCGTCTCCACGCCGTGGTGTAATCTGTTTTTCCACCACCACCTTACTTGGATGGGTATAATGGTGTAAAGAATAAATATATATGGTTATTATAACATCATAATGATTATAATATATTATATCATCCACTCCAATTCCATTAAATAAATATGAAAATGATATCATCGCTCGTGCGTACGTACGGATTACCGTCTCCAGGACGCGATGAGATTCATTTTCCATGTTAACAATTCAAGAATGATTATAAAGTATATATAATAAGTAATCATGAAATATATGACATAATAATGCTACTGGAAATATATATATATATATATGTCATCTACTTAATTCCATTCAATTCAATAAGGAAACTAAAACAGCGTTCATGCATACGTAAGGCCTACCCTCTCCATGAATGGTGTATTTCTTTCCATTTATCGATCTATTATATATATGAATATTCTGAATATATATTATACATAAATCATGTATTATATTCTGGAATTAATTAATCATGATCTAAGTAATCATATTAATAATCACAAGTCAAAACACGGACCATAAATGAAAAGATTTTACCCAAAATGCTTCTTTAACATGGAATTTACAAAAGAATGGGTAATATAAAGTCATAAGTGAACCATATATGATATAATAACAGTGAATATTATTTTGTAATAAGTAAATGAAATTATTAAAATCATTATACAAGTGGTTCAGATACGTACTAATCATATCATACCTAAGGTAAGGGATAATTTTGTAATCTCATTTTTATCTGAGATTGCTTATTCGTAAGTATTTACAGGGGTAATATTTTTCATCCACGTCCATAAAAATGTTTTCATAAAGTGTTTAATATTCTTCCATGTATGTTTAAAGTCATTTTTACCCATCTTGACTTTTACTTTGTGTTATGGAAGGAATATTGCTTTTGTTTACCATATGTAGTACTTTTTGACTTTTCCGTTAAAAGTAAGAGGAGAATGTTTTCTTTAACTTATACGGAATTAATGGATTTTTACGGTTTTATAACACCTTATTTACATAAAGATTAATCTAAAATATTTCATGAATATTTTCAACAAATTCATTTTCTTTTAAAATTGCATGGCATTTTGAGAAAAGAAAATGATTTTGAACAAGAAAGGATATTTTCCCCGAGAATTCATTTCCTGTGTTTTATCAAAACCATTTTCCATATAAGATGACATTAGTTCATATGTGTATATTTCAAGTATAAATTTTCTATGATTTACATGGTTTCACTTTTATTATGATGAAATGATATCCATTTGTTTTATATGGATTATGTTATGATGGGATGATGTTTTTGAAACCCATTTTATTCGTTGGGTTATCATGAATGATTTATGTTTATTTTGTGGAAAAAGTAAGAATGATTTCATTATGAGATGGGTGGGACCTATAAATCCCTCCAATTCTTTGGGTAAATATTTATATCTCATGAGATAGACATGGCTAGAATGTTAAGTTAATCTGGTTCAGTGATACAGGACTGGAATGAGGAGTGAACTCGATTCAGAAATGGACTTTGTCCACTAAGATGGTCTTGGCAGCAATGCCTTGGCTAATATGTAAATCATATCATGTGTCTAATGGTTTGACACAATTACACGTTTTATTCCCATGATATTTTATCATGATTTATGATCCATTATGATGCATGCCTTATGTACTGCTGTGTTTTATGTCATTGCTCAAGATTTTGATGTTTAATTATTATGTTCACGTTTTGAAGTTAAAATGTATATATTTTGTTTTATTTTCTCCAGTATTACCCTTATTGAGAATTTGAGCTCACCCTTTATATGTTTACTTTTCCCCGGGATATAAAGAAAGGTTTTAGGTAATAAAACAAAAGGGGAAGATCTGTATGGGATATGTTGAAGATCTTTCACCATGATTCGAAGATTATGTTCCAAGTTTCCAAAGACACTAAACTATTACGGTCCTTCGGTGTTTGTTTTTGTTATGTATTAAGTATTCTGGAAAACTAATGTAATTTCCATGTATGTCAAGCTTTTGGTCTCTATATCCTCACCCTTGTACTCTGATATAGTTTGATTCTATACGCTTTAAGGTAGAATATTAATCTTTGTAACTTTTGTTAAGTTTTATTTTCGTAATTACTTTTCTGGAATCTAGAAAGTTTTTAAAAGTTATAGAGGTCTTGTGAATTATCTTGTTTAACCTTGTTAAACATAATCATCCTCAATATTTCATAAGGGAATTTTTAAAAGGTACAATTCACCCCCCCCCCCACCCCACTTGTATTTGGGAATATTATTCTTATTTAGATCCTACGTTTGGTATTATAGAGTATATCATACTTAGTCACATACCATCTTAACACCGAGGATAGTGAATCATTGTTATTTGATAATAATGATCCTCTAACCTACAAGGAAGAATTAAGTGGAACAAACATTTATCTATGGCAAGAATCCATGAATTCTAAAAGGGATTCCATGTTCCAAAACCAAGTTTAGATTTTGGTAGATCCTCCAGTTGATTAAAATCCTATTGGTTGAAATGGGTATTCAAGAACAAATTAGACATGGAGGGACAATTTAGTACCTATAAGGCACGACGGGTTTCAAAAGGGTTTAAACAGTGTCAAGGCATTGAATATGAAAAAACATTTTCACCAATTAAAATTATGAAATATATCATAATTCTACTAGACATTGCCTCTTACCATGACTATAAGATTTGGAAAATGGATGTCAGAACAGCCTTCTTTAATGGGAACCTTAAGGAAATTTTCTACATGAAACAACCTGAAGGGTTTATATCTCCAAAGGATTCTAATAAGGTATGCATGTTGCAGATGTTCATTTATAGATTAAAGAAAGAATATGGGTCATGGAACATTCATTTTAATGAATCCATAGTGAAATTTGGTTTTATAAAGAACAAATGTGTGCCTTGTGTCTACAAACGGTTTTGTGGGAGTGCCTTCTTTTTCCTAATAGTATATGTTGATGAAATAATACTTATTAGAAATGTGATACCCTTCTTATATTCTATTTATGAATGGTTTAATCAATGCTTCTCCATGAAGGACTTGGGTAAGGTATCATATATTATTGGGATCAATATCCATCATGATAGATTTAAGAGATTGTTGGACCAATGTCTAAGTACATGCATTAACAAGTAATTAATAGATTCGGTATGGAAAAATCCAAGAGGGTATTGTTTCAACCGTCACATGGCATTCATATTTCCAAGAAAATGTGACATCATACACATGAGGAAATAAATTGAATGTAAAAGACTCAATAAACATCATATATTGGGTCATTCATGTATTCCATGATATGTACTAGGCCAGATGTCACCTTTTCATTGAGTACGGTAGGAAAATATCAAACTGACCTAGGTGATGGCCATTAGATGGCAGTCAAGACTATCCTGATGTATATGAGGTGTACTAAGGATATGTTATTTGTTTATGTAAGAGATGAGGAACTAGTCATCATAGGATATGAAGATGCTAGTTTCAAGAATGATCAAGATGACATGAAGTCATAAACAGGATACATCTTCACTTTGAATGGTGGTGCAGTGAGCTAGAAGAGCTCAAATCAGAGTGTGGTCACAGATTCTACAATAGTATCTTAGTATATCGCAACTTATAAGGTAGCTAAAGAATTAGTTTGGATTTGGAGCATCATCCAGAAGATACATGTGTTACCTAGCAGTAAATATACCATCACACTGTATTGTGATAAAACGGCAGTGGTGGCTCTCACAAAAGAGACAAGGCCACATCAAGGGACAAAGCACATACGTCACAGTTATCATCTCTTGAGGGATTTTTCTTTGAGCTGTGAAGTTGTAGTGAGTAGTATTTCCCTATAAGACATTGTGGTGGACCCCTTGACTAAAGCCTTAACTCAATAGAAACATGATCATGATGTGAGGTATAGCAGACTGAAAGTAGTAGGTAGTTGGCTCTAATCTGAGTGGGAGTATGTAGGACTTGGAGTCCTAGAACCAATTATTTTTACTTTGAAAACATGAATATTTAATATATTTAAAAATTAAAAATATTATAACATGTTGTTCATTGTTCTGCATGACTATAGTGTAATAATGTCCCCGAGTATTTGTCATATTGACAAGGTCATAGCAGTTCCCCACTATGATGAGAAACTTGAAGTTATATGAAAATATTCTTAAATATATTTCTACAGTTGGATGAAATAATATGATGGGACCCATAGTATATATACCGTCAAGTGCGGGTACTCGTAATCAAATGAGACTTCATCTCATGAAGTTCGCTCATGGTAATTTTCAAGATGGGAGATTATGAGAACAGACCCGCCAGTAGAAATTTCACATTTTTTGGTGTCATAAGATATTCCTATCTGCAAGGGTGTGTAAGGGACCTTAGACTTTAATATTATCATTAATTTTTTTCATTACTACTGTAGTTTGATTTACTAACGAAAACCATCTTGCAGACATTTGGTGGGAAGTAGGGTACATTAGGGGCATCATGACTGACATGTTATTAATAGATAAGCTGATGAAGGATTTGTCCCTTCCATTTATGAAAGCTGATATCTCAACCTTTTGATTGAAATAGAACTGTCACATGAAATTTCATGTCCATGGTGTAATGATGAGTTTATTTCATGTACTCATAGAATGACATATCAAGAATAAAGGTTGATGGCACTATCATGAAACCATATTTATGAGATATTGAGACAAATAGATTATATTACATAGTGAGAGTTTGTATGTGGATGTCAATGTTGCAATATTAAGTTCTTTCTATTGGATACCTTAACCTGTTGTTAGACAGTACTATTGGACTTTAGGCAAGATCGCCTAATGCCAATGAGAAAGAATCATAGAGGGTCACACACTAAGTATTTCTAGTGGTCTCGGTTAAATAATATATGAATTTAATTAAAGGAATAAATATTATTCTCAAGATAGTGGAAAATTTTTATTCAATTTTAAATTATTTCATAAATTAAATAAATATTTATTCACAGTATTGTGAATAAAAATATATTTATATACTTTATTGAAAATTTAATAAATATTTATTTAATAGATTTAAAAAAAATATTTATTTAAGAGAATAAATTATTTATTTATTTATTCAGGTGTTAAATAAATGGAAGAGTAGTTAGAGTGGACCAAGGTTAGTTCGGTAGTAAAATAATTATTTTCAAGATGGTAAATAATTATTTAACTAGTTAGCACAAAACAAAATAATAATAAAACTGTTATAATTATGTGGCACGAGATTTCATTTATGATTCCATTTTTCACATGTTGGCGCACCACAAATCATGACAGGGTTATTATAATTATATAGAATGGGTTTTCTATAAGGTTATGAATGTATTTAATTGTTGTTATACAATTAAATATTATAACTAACTCCCCAAGTCAATAAATATATAGGTACGTATATTGTGCCATGTACGTGAAACTGGTGATGTAAGAGCAATTCCAAGTTAGGAATTCTCTCTCGACTCCTCTCATATCTCCCTCTCAATAACAAGATACCATCTTCAAAATCAAAGAACAGGAAATCATGATCGATCGACGTAAGACATTCGCTTCACCGTACTAGCACCCATAAAGTGAGTGGCATCAATTGAAGACCATTAGAGCATGTGTGGATCACTTATATAGGTATTATGGTTTGCATACCTTCAAGTTCAATAAGAAAATTTTAAAGGGTCATCTCGGACAATCAACATCATCAAAAGATAAAGTACTGAAGAACTAGGTATTTTATTTCTACAGAAAATAAATTTAAATTAATTATAAACATGTTGTGCAAGATCCTCTCTAAAGGTTTAGAGCCTCTTCCTTATATATCTAAATCTTTGATTCTATTCTATGGTGACTATATTTTATCATTTTATTGATCCCAGAATAATCATTGATCATGGTACAAATTAAAGTTGGGCACCAGCCCAGCCGCGCTTCCACTACACCTAGAACCTACATCCCAAACAGGTTATATAGGGATACATAAAAAGGTACAGAGAATTTTTTATTTAAACTTTGACAATGGAGGATTTATGATATTTGGGTAACTAATATATATCCCTTCAAAACTATAATTTAATAAGGAGTTGTTTCATAATGCACAGAGCTCATCATTTTCTATATATCTTGGAATCATAAATATGTAGATATATTGTAAGAAACACTCATAGTGTGACAATTTGAAAAGGTATATTATAGAATATGAATCTCGATGCTTGGTATATGAGTAAGTAAAGGATAAATATCAATAATCTAATGGTTTTATGTAACCATTACCTATACTAGTATAGAAATGGGATGACATCAACATGAATTTCATGGGAGATCTTCCTAATACTTCTAAAGGATATAATTTCATATGGATAGTGGTGTATCAACTCATTTGGTTAGTTAATTTTATTTCTCTTTTGGGATATTTATCATTCAATAAACTTTTCAAGCTATACATAGAGAAAGTATCAAGGGTACATGGAGTACACTTTCAATTGTATCTGACATATATCTTCAGTTTACCTAAAACTTCTGGAGGAATCATTGATAAGAATTGGTTATAGAGTTGAGATTTAGAATGTCTTATCCCCTTAAAACTGATGGTGAATCTGAAATAACCATTAATACATTGGAATATATATTAATATTATGATTTATGGATTTTAAAGGATATTGGGGTCAACATATTCCACAGGTATAGTTCTTATATAATGAATGTTTCCCATATATAATTCAAATGGAATCATATGAGGCACTATATGGGAAGATATGTAGAACTTACACATACTGGTATGATGTTAGGGAAAGGAAAATGTTACGACTTGATATTTTGTAGGAAATTATGTATAGGGTTTAAAACCATTTAGTTATATATAATAAAAGAATAAAGATGAAAAAATATGTATACTGATAATTAATGGTTGGATTTAGACTTTAAAGTCATCGAATAAGTGTTCATTCAACTATATCCTTGTAAGAGGGTTATTATCTGTCATAACATCCACTAATCCTTTCCTAGGTACATCATGTGTTACGCATATCAATTTTAAGGAATTACATACTAGATCCATCACATGTACTGAACTCAAAAGTTGTGAAATCGGATCATGATCATTTTTATAAAGAGTAACAAGTACAGAAATTAGATAGAATAGATAAAGTGATATAAAATAATACCACTCATTTGGTTAAAGTTCTACAGTGAAATCAAAAGTTTTCTAAAGTTATGAGGGAACCTGAAGATGTGATCAGACAAAACTACCCTCAATTTTTCCATCTAGGTAATTAAATTTCAAGTATAAAATTATTTTGAGGGGGTAGAATTTTACATCCCATGATTTTATAATGAATTTTACAATTAAATAAATATTTTCTTGAATAGATTATTTCACACACATTACCAAACTAAAACAAACTATGATGCATTTTATTAATATAAAATTATAAGTATTAAATATAACAATAATTATATTGTCATTAAATTTTTGAGAATAAATATGAGTAACCATATTATGAAATATATATAGAAAGAAGAATAAATTTCATCAATTAATATAATAATTCCTTATGAGGCTCGTTTTTATGATCTTAGAAAGGAGGTAATGTCACTAGGGTTTTTCCAGGACCAAGCCCCAAAAGAACTTCAATAAGTACTACTTGAATGAAATCATTTATGGGGTAATTTCAATGTCATGAAAATAACTTCAAGATAAATGATAGATAAATCACAAAATGTGACTACAACCATTTCTTATCATACCATTAGATCTTATATAGAGGTCTTGATGGGTTTTGTAAGTAAAAGTTAGGATGATATTAACATTTAATTATTAATTCAATAAATTATATATATTTTATCATTATTTTACTTATAATTTTTATAAAATTTTAAAATATATTAAAAAATGTCATTAAATACATGTGTGCTAACTAATTTTTAGTAAAATTTATACATTTAAATTATGAATAAAATCATTAAATTTTAAAAAACACATGTTTTTTCAGGGATTTTATTTTTCTGATATTATTTATTTTTATTAACTAAACTCAAAACTTTAAAATTATTATTCTAATAAAATGATTAAATGAAAAAATAAATATATTAACACTCATTTCAATTATTAATTTATATAAATTATGATTACGTACGCTTAATTTTTTTAATGGTCATTTTTCAAAAAAAGAAGTTTTTTCTATATTAATTATTTTTTGATTTAAAAGTTAAATATCAAATATTTATAAAATTAACTTCAAAAAATGGATTCTATTTTTGGAATCAGTACATAAAATATGGTTAATTAGTTCAATTTCATTTTTAGTTATAAAAATAAGTTACCAAGGCAAAAAAATTGAATTACCATTGTAAAGGTAAAATAAGGTAAAAAGGGATGAAACTAAGTGATAAAAAATACCAAAAATCCAATCTCTAAATTTTTGGATAAGATTTTTATTTTAAAAAAATTATACCAAATCCATTATTTTTAAATTTCGATCCATAATAATTTTAAAAAAACTCCCCTTCTTATATTAAGTGATAAGTATTACAAAAATACCTCCCCCCATGCATATAAAAGGACTCATTCACTGCCCCAATTCTCTTCACACCACAAGAATATTTTTCCAACAAAACTATATAAAAAACCCTCCTCATCCTTATTTCCTAAGTATTATATGTTTTTTATAAGAAAATATCATTCAAATATTACTCAAATAGTTTTCTAAAGAAGGAGATACATTGATGAGTTAATTTTTTAAGCGAGTTTTTTCATGTTTCTTTATTCTTCAAAATCCTCCAAACCTTTTATACTCATATTAATATAATGAAATAAGTATCATTAATATACTAAAAATATATTATATTTATTGAATATCTATCATCTACCTTTTGACCATCCACTCTATAATGAAAACATTGCCCATGTTGTTGTTGGTTCACCGCATCCATGGACAACTTATTTCATTTTTTATCATTTACTTACATGGTTGTTTCTAAAAATGAATATAATGAATAAATTTGTTATTGATGACATTATTAACTTTCAATAAATATATATTTTTAATTATCTTTATAATAATAACAATAAATGATGATAATTGTTTTAGATACATGAAACAATAATTCCAAATCACGTTTCTTAATTTTAATCAATTTTTGAAAGATTATTGAAATGTATAAATTTTATTGTATTATGATAATAAATAAAACATATCTATAAAATTTAGGATATTTTGTAAATAATTAATAACAAATTTTACCATGATCAACATACCAAATAAGTTTTTGAGAAATTGACCAAACAACGCTGAGTGTCAGATGAGAGAAAATACTATACATTAAATGAATGGAATGTGATAATAAATAGTCCTTGAAATTAATTATATATATGAAATATTTTTATAATTTATTATTTAATAAAATTAATTTGGTTATTTAAAATGTTATATAATGTTCTATTGATCGATAATCCAAGGTAATGGTTCTTTGTCTCAATTTTGATAACTTGATATATATTTCAAGTTATACACAACTTCTCTTTATTTGAATTGGTGTACTTACAGACCCATTAATCTATATTTATAATAAACTACATCTAATTCATGTGTTTGGAAACTATTTTAAATTATCAATTTCTATGTGTTTTCTATTCATATATTATTGATGTCCGTAAAGATTTTTTCGACTCAATTTTCCTTTTCTCTATGTAAAAACTTTCACTTTTAACTATAAACTTATAAGCTTCTTATATCATACCGTTTATTTTTTCTATATGGTATTTTCTATTTATATATTGGAAATTTACATTTTCACATCTTAATCTTATTCTTTTTTGGATTCCTTCTTCCTAAAACAATATGATGTTTTAAGAATAATTATCATACTTTCTAAAAGTTATTTCTTCTCCATGTCTATATTCTCCCTTTCTATGATTTATTTACTCTATTATTTTGAAAAATAAAGATATATCATATTATATACTAATCATATATGTATTTATCACTTTTCAAAAATATTTTTTAAAACTTTTTCATCAATGTGGGTTTTCCTTAAAAATAATTAAAAATATTAAAAGGGAATTTCCGATAATTTTTTTCAATTTTGTATCTTCTACTTCATAGTTGATATCTTGACCTTTATTTAATTTTAAGGTCCCATCATTAAAGAATCCATAATAATATTTTTTCAAAATTCTTCTACTCACCTTCTCTAAAATTTATTTTTGAAAGTGACTCATAACTTCATCTTTTTTACGATAATATTAAAAATATTTGATAATATCTATTTTTTATTTTCGTTAATTTTTCTCTCTCTCTCTAAAAAATATATTTATTTAATTGATTAATACCCATGACCATTATCTATTTTATCTAATAATATTTCTCCTTCAAGAGAATTATTTATTGGTCTCAACTAATCTAACTCTTGATGTTACATTACATTATACCATTTGAAAATGTTTTGAAAACCCATTTTCTTTCCCTCGGGTTTTACATGATATGTTGTATGATTAGTTTCATGTGGCATAAATATGTATGATTAGTCATTATATGATCGATGGGGTTCTATATATCTCTCTAATGAATTGGTTAAACTTTTATGTATCATGATATAATGATGTTAATTTTTTTCCAAGATTGGTTTTCCAAACATTATAATGCATGAACATAATTGGGTTTTTATTAACATAATGTATGAATATGATTGGGTTTTTTCATAACCTAACACATAAAAATGATGGCATTTTATCAATATGTTCTGATTACCAATTCTTATTATTATTCCACATTTCTATGTTATGATGCATTTTAATGTTATGTTTTCATGGTTTTGTTTACTATCATATGATTCCAATCCATATTAAATATTGTATGCTTCTATGATCATCCTTTTATGATCTTATGATCTTATTCAATTATCAGTTATGTTCTATCATTTCTTATGATTATATCTTATGATTCAATGTTTCTTTTAATTATATATTTATGTCATGCTCATGTTTTCTCACATGCTTAAGATCTAACCTATTATAACTCCTGAATAAGTTCTCTCTTGCTGAGTATTTGAGATCACCCTTATTTTGTTTCCAATTTCCCAAGAAATTTTATATTGGATTATGTGTATAATAAACTCTTATATAGAGATGTTTTTGGGAGATGTTGAAGTAATAATTCACAATAAAATTTTTATATATCTCATCTCTAAACACGCTAAACCTTTGGGTTTTGGGATTTTATAATTAGTTCTGAGATGTAATGTTTAAACTATGAAAATTATGTAAAATATATTTATATTTAACTTGATTCATCTCAAAACACCTTCCCTCGTGGAAAAGAGGAATAACCAACACGTTATCTTATAAGTCGAGTGAGTAATAACTATCCCACATGCCAAAAAACACATACCCAATAACCCATTAGTTATAACCATTATAAACTACACTACAATATCCATATATCATCATCTCAATTAACCACTATATGACAACACAACCGTGTTTAGGTTCTATCATCAACCCAGTACCCAATGGCAAAACCACCTAAATCCTATTATCAAAAAACCAATACCATCCATACCAATGAATACACTACCCGAACATACCCACTATGTGGTATCATCCCTCAATAGAATAATTATAATAAACACATAATAATAATATTACAAAAAAAACCACTACTGTGGTTTAAAATAAATAAAATTCCATTAATAAGTTATTTGGGAAACACTGAATAAGTTATTGTTAAAACTTTACTTAACTAAAACCCATTCCTCAAGAATTTCACAAAAAAAACATTCCTAGAAACCATTATCCAAAACTATTTACCTTTTTAAATACAATTTTACATAGAAACATATTCATAAACATGTTTAAACATCCCTATATACATTTTATGATTCATGAAATCATGCACTCTATCCACCATAGTTCAAGAGTAAAAAAATAAGCAATAATCTCATACCTGTATGAACATCTCAATCATGTAAATAAAAAAGAAATGTATAATAACACTATAACATTGTAACTTAGGGTTTATAGTACATGAGTTCACAATGAATATGTATGTCCAATATAGTAAGATACAAACACTCCCAACTTCATATACCATGTCACAAAATAAAAAGAAATCCAAAAAATCATCTGATAGCACATGGTAACACCATATCATGGGTATTTAGCTACCAGGATAAGTTGATTTTTCATGTGAATTTAAGATTTCCTCCCAATATGCTAAAGGCTTCTGAAGAGTGGTGAGAGTTTATAACCAATTTTGGGGGACTATAATCTCATTATCATCACAATCAAATAACATGTAAATAATAAATCAACATAAAACATCATAGTAGGTGAAAATAATTACTATTCAAGTCCAACCGTTAATAGTGTATAAATATTGACAAGTTATAAAAAATGTTACCAATCCAAAGAAAAATAAAATAAAAAATAACAACTCATCAGGACAATCAAAAAAATAGAAAACAAATAATGGAGACATGTCTAATAAATCCCGAGTCACTCCTTGATTCAGTCTCACAAATATCACCTCGTTACTACAAAAAATTCCCATATACGTAGTATAATATGAAATCCAAACATTAATACTACATGCACACCAAGGTGACTGTGTAAGATGTGAGAACTAAATCATAGTAATGAACCACCAATAGGATTCCTATGATATACCACTATGTGTAGTGTACGTATCCACAATAAAAATAAATCAAACAACATATAAGCATATGTATCAGTTCATCACATACTAAAAATGATACCATAAATCTTGATTATACTTGATGCGATCATCATCAAGGATAATGGATCACCTCCCATCAAGAACCCATTTTGGAATCAAGGAAGTTATCTAAGGTGGGAACCACATTAGATAACCTCTCACAGAGGTTGTACCATACCTTTGATGTATGGTCTCATAGCCATGTCTCACACTCACTAGTTAAAAAAAGAATTTGTATGAGGATTTTACTTCAATATATAACCACTTAAATATGTTTAACCATTCCCTCTTAGTAAGGTTTCATAACCATGCCTCTTGTCTTCTAGCCACCACAAGAAGAGATTTTATAAAGGAGAACTAGTACAAAAAATAGATTTTATGTCATAGATTTAGCATAGATTTTTAAATAAGAGACATTAAAAGGTTCGTAATATCTGTTATTTAAATACTTGATGTTAAAAACATCCAATTTGGGGTTTTCACGTTGGTTTTAAAATAACCAATGTGAATAAAAAATTCAAGTTTGTTATTTTAAAAATGACCAGGAAAATGATTTCACCAAGTCAGTTATTTTGAAATGATCATCAATAACATTTTAATGATTTTTACTTAAAATTGACATTAAAAAAATATTATTATCATTTTTCAAATTATAAATGATTTTAAAAGTTAATTTTTTAGATCGTTACAACAAGGAGTTCCATTTTTTTACAAGGTATATTTGAGATTTTCAATTTCCACCTAAAATATATTAAGTCATGATTCACTTTTTAGGGCTCATTTATATGATTTTACACTCCACACTTATTCATTTCATGATAAAATATTTCAATCATCACAATCATCATCCCATTGATTCAACTATTTCTATCTTTATCATTATATAACTAATTCTTTTTTATATGATCTCAACATAGTATTTATAATTATTTTTCGATGAATTAATTTGTTTATGATTATTTTTCTCAAATTGATACATCGGTTAATGGTTACTTTTTCTTATAATGAATAATCCTTATATATATTATATCAAAACTAAAAAGGTTCCTTTAGATTATAAAATTCCTTCCAATCCACTGCTTAGGATGGCTCATGAGATCTTTCCTCTGATGAAATTATATCGATGAAGACTATGAGAATCTTGAAAATTAAGTCAAAGATTTAATTTTATTAATCTAAATTTCATTTGATTTTTTTTTATTTTTTTCATATTCTAAATCTTGTATTTTCATCGGATGGATTAATAACCATTGAAAATTAAAAAAAAAATATTTTTTACATTAGTTATATAATAACTGATGTAAAAAATATAGATTTAGCATCATTTTTTTATAACTCATGTTGAATGTAATTTTTTACATTATTTATGAATTAATAATCATTGGTTGTCATTTTTTACATCATTTATACAATAATTAACATGAAAATTCATTAAAATAAAAATTTAAACATCGATTATAATAACCAATGTTAAAAAACATGTTTTTTGGCATCACCTACAATAACATCACATATAAAATTGATATTAAAAACCTAAAAAACTAATGTAAAAATATTATCTTCACTAGTAGAATCTCAATATCCTACTGTTGTATAGGAATAAACATGAGGTCCCATGTGCATTTATTATATCTACTAGTCAGAATGGTAAGAGAACTGAGGAAAGAATATTAATACTCAATATCTCGCATAAGATGAACTACCAACTCAATTTAAGTCCCATGGATAATCAAATAATAGGAAGTGTAACTAGATAAGGGAAATAACTAATACATCCAACCACACAATATGATATACTGAAAAAAATAATGTTATATCACTAATATATATCTCAAAATAAAATTAAACAATATAATGACCATCCATGTCAAATCCCAAATACCTAGGTTGAACATCCCAACATAATATCAAATAAATTGTAAAGAAAAATTACATGGGAGGTGTAACTTTACACCCTAATCCTTAGGTATTCAGGCCACAAACACATATATATTGAACAAAAAAATTCAATATATACAAGAAACATAGAAAATAATCACATCCTAGATTACATATTGTCCTTGGTTAACCCCTAGTACTCCATAAGAGGATACCCAACAACAGCTCAACATAGACCACCCTGATCAAATGTCACTAAACCTACCAACTCAAGAATAACATGCAGCTGGAAAACACATTTATAGATTCCATGTCCTAATGGAAACACATATCCTATAATAATCAACTTATTGACCAACATCACTTCACAAAAACATAATATCCCACTAGGGTACTTCTGAACTACTAAGGATACAAGGAACTCATGCCACCATCCCCCACTTATGTCACTAACACCCACAAAGACACTACAAAGAGTTTCCAATACCTTAGGTTTCACAACTTTCTATACACTACAACCATAGGGTTTCTAAAAGGGTTCCCCATTTCACATAGTCCCTAGGCACCACACCTAAGACTAATTAAGACTATAACAACTCAAGTTTTTATTGTTTGTTCTCCTTAAATAAATCCAATATTGAATATTTTGTTTTACAGGAAATTTTGAACTAAAAAGAAACCACAATGTATTTTATTTAGATAAAAATACAATTTTCAAAACTTTTAAATTAATTATAAGGTATAAATATAATTAACATAATTAAGATATATATATATATATATATGTTTGTGTGTCTCATTTTATACATATTTACTTAATTAATTTTGTGCCAAAAATAAATTTTAATAAAAATTTTCTTCTTATGAATTGTATATATGATTAACTAAAACTAAGTATATTATTGTTAAATTATGATTTTAATCAAACATAATTTATTAATTCTTGTTTTTTTAAGGTTTTATAAAAATTTGAAATAATAGCAACAGGTATTTTAAAAACTTATTTTCTTATAAGAATAGGTTTCCATTATATTATATGATTTTTTAAAATGTTAAATTTCGTAATTTTAGAACATTAATTTAAAAAAATGGACAATTTTTTATGATTCATCATGACAATAATATTTTAGGATAATGTTTTTATGAATTTTTTTGTAAAAAACTGATTTTTAGGTGCAAAATATTTTTTTCACAAATACTATGACTTTTATAACATTATTAGTATATAAGAATGACTTGGAAATTTATAAAACCATTTTATAGAATAAATATTCATTTTATATGAGACATTTTAGATCTAAAAAAATTTATTTTAGTCTACCAACCTTTGTTTTATATTTTAGAACTTAAGTTATACTATTCTACAAAAATATTTTAATATATTATACATTTATTATTTTAAAATTAATTTTTATCACTTTTACATATTGAATCTAATAAAATGGATTTAAATTTTTTAATTATAAGGTCTATATTATATAATAAGTACCATTTTATTTTTAGGCATAAAAATCAATTACTTAGGTAAATACAACTTACCACAGTAAAAATAAAAAAAAAGGTAAAAAAAAGTTAACCAAAGGGGTAAAAGGACTAAAATGTTTTTAATTGAGTATTTGAGGAATGAAAAAATAAAAAACTTTCTCCACTCCACTATTTTCCATTTCTCAGTCTTCGTGACATGTGAAACATGTTCTCTCTTTATATTAAGATGAAATAATTACAAAAATTTCATTCTCACTACTTACAAAAGTGGTCTCTCACCACTGGTCCTAGACCACTCTAAATTTTGATTTCTAATTGAAACTATACCCTTTTTACTTCCCTTATGAATTAATTTATCTTATTATCATAAGAATATATCATAATCCAGTCATTTCCAAGGAGTCATCCATGGAGAAACTTATGTTCCCAACATGAGTACTGATTATACCCTAATTTCTTTTCTTTTTTAGAATAATTTTCCAAGACTAATTTTCTCATTTCTATATAATGAAATAATTATTTTTTATACTAAATGTTATTAATATAGTGTTATAATTGGTAAACAATTTTTCCCTTTAATTTTATTGAAAACAAAAAAAACATTTGTGTGTATGTACGGACTAATGTCTGCATGAAGATTATTGTCACATTTTCCTTCACCCCCTTTCATGTATGATAGAGATTTAGAATTTAATAAATAATTATGGAATTTATAACATTTTTTATTTCTAACTAATAAACCATATTATACATTTCTATCATTATATGGAAAATATAATCACTATCTATGCTTATGTGTAGACTACTGCCAGCATGAAGTGCCATGTTTAATCTTCTTCACCACCTTTAATGGATGGTTATGAGAATGAGTTTAATGGATAAATATGATGTTTATACAAATATTAGGATTTTTTTAAAACATATATCATAAAATATTTATAATATGAGGAAAAAAGATCATAGTAAATTTGACTATCTAAAATGAGCGTATTGCGAGGAAAAACAATTTATTCATACTACATAATCGTAGAATATCGATTAAATATTCTTATAATTATCTGAAATTATGATTCATAACTTTAATAAAACATAGAAAATTTTTATTATTCTTATAGATTAATGATGCTACAGCTAATTCACTTTATAGTTATCCATTAATTATGGTATGTTCATGTTTGGGTCGGTCCAACCACATTCATGAAAAATGATATAAAATAATATCTTAGATGATTATGAGAACTTAATTACTGATAATATTTAATATAAAGAAGTAAAAACTGATTTTTTAAATTTTAAACCTTAATATCAAACTTTTTAATTAATATATCAATGTTCATTCATTAAAAATCAAAGAAACCTGCTCAATGATGATTTTATCTTCAAGGATCACAACCAAAACTCTCATAAAATAAAATTATAACATTAAAAATAATTTTAAATAATAAATTAAAGTAAATTATAATATCTTTTAATGACTAAATTTATGTTAATAATGAATAATAACACTGCAATTATAAAACTTGTACAAAATGATCAAGATTACTCACACTTCGTATTGAAAATATATAATAACTGACTAATATACTTGTTGAGAAGAATTATAATGAAGTTTATAAGGGAGTATATATATAAATAAGTGTTTAAGTAGGTGATTATTATGGTTATTTTTTATATAGTATATTCAAGAACTTTAGTGGAATTCATGAATTAAAGTAAGGGGTTATTTGCCTCAAAAATTAATTTATTTAGGTGTATTTCTTATTACGCACCATGATATCTTTAATTTGGCGTGATTACTACATAATTAATGAATTTTAACACATTAATTTATTTTATGGGGTTTTAAGGGGAATATAATGTTATGTTTTTAAATATATTTTTATTTAAAAGATATCAAAGTTGTAAGGGTTTTTGTTAACTCAACTCCCTTCATTGATTTATAATACTTCTTCTTGAACTCATTTCATCCAAGATTGATTTATTCCATGCTAAAATTATATTTCATGGCACTTTATCATCTTGTATGGTGGAAAATGACGTTTTAATTTAAAATATTTCATCACTACCCAACCCTCAAGGCCTGTAACGTGACTACCCCAAGCCCGCCTTCCATAGGCTAGGGGTTGGCGACTATCACCAAAGGCGTAATTCTATCAAACTAGGAAGGTATTGCCTTTATAACCCGAAAACACACACACAAGAAAGCACACGGCTGGACAAAACACCGATTAAACTGTATAACAAAATAATGTTGAAAGTAAAAAGGGGCCAGAATAAAAGCCCAACAGTAAAGGTAAAAGTACAACTGAAATGAAATACAACTTAAGAAAGAGAAAATACAGCTACTGGATCATCCTCCGAGGTTCCTAACTGAAGGGTAGGTACATATCACCTCTTCAGCACTCCACGTCCGTCCATCTCCTCCAGGTACTGACGCGTCGTATGGTCCACCTCCGGGTACCGTTTATTCCTAGTACTCTTAGCCTCCGTCAGTGTTATCTGTCGTCTGCATGAAACACAACAAGGTGCGGGCATAGCCGATACAGGGGTGAGTATAACGATACTCAGTAGGGAACCCGAGACCCTCTAGGTCTCACAAAATCCATCAAGGATAAACACAAAGTATAAAATCCACAGATAACCTTACTTAGGTATATACCCATACATATACCTAAGTTATCAAGTAATACATCTCATTAATAAGGAAAACACAGAGGAACTGACTCAGCTCATACCAGGATTTATTTAAAGGGTAGTATCAAGTAACATTTCCAAGAACAATGTAGAACGCCTTGGCTGTTGGATAACTCCTCCTCTATCGAGTACAGTGGGCCAACCGCCTCACACAGAGGCGCTTCCCACTATCCTTGGACTACTAAGGTACTCCTCCTGTGGAGTATTGTGGGTCTGCCACGTCACACAGAGGTGCTCCCCACTGTGGGTATTCCGCATCACACAGAGGCACCCCCCCTCATAACCTACTGAGGTACTCCTCATATCAAGTACCATCGGTCTACTGCGTCATCAAGGCACTCCCCACCGTGGGTCTTCTGCGTCACCAAGGAACTCCCCACTGGGCTAGTCCAGTCACTCTGAGTGGAAATGGTCAGCAATCGTCAAGTCTCAGCCATCCATTAGGTCTCCACACAATGCTCACTCGTCTCCGAGAGGATCCTCTCCACAAGATACTAATTGATACTCCAACTTCTACGAAGTCCCACTAAGAAGTTTCAAAAAGGTCTTCCATGTCATAGGGGTATCAACGCAACAGACGACGCGTCAATCGAACACCCGGTCTGTGAGTTATTATAATTTTAGTCCCGGGGGCCCAGTTGGATTCGTGCTTGATCCAACCTAACTGTTTCCTATCTTAAACCAAAACTCCAGTGGAGTATAACAAAAGGGACCATCTCGATCCATGATTTCCATCGCCGCTGACAGTTATTCAAACGGAAGTCTGGTGCCAAAGTTATGGCCCAAAAAAAGTAAACGGTCGTAGTGGGCCCGGGTCCGGTCCGACCCGGACGGATCGACCTGGCCCGACCCGGTTTGGGTTGACCCAGCCCGTTAGGTCTGGCCTGGCCCATGAGGGACGCGAGGGTACCGCGGGGGTGGATTGGCTGAGGGGTACCGCGAGGGTGGCGGACTCGGCTGTGAGGGCGCGGACCAGCCACGAGGGTGGCGACCAGTCCTGAGGGGTACAGACCGGCCGCGAGGGGCACGAACCGGTGGAGAGGGGCATGGACCGGTGTTGATGGGAGTGGACCAGACATGAGGGATGCATACCAGCCATAGGTCAGCGGACCAGCTGTGGTTTGGCGACGGTTCGATCAGGAGGGTGGAGCGGCTCGGCTCGGCGGCATGGCTCGGCTCAGCGGCGCGACTCGGCTCAATGACAGTGCAGCTCGACTCAGTGGCGGTGCGGCTCAGATCGGATGGCAGAACGGCTCGGTGGAGGTGGTGCAGCTCGACTCGGATGGAGGAGCAGCATGTCTTGGACAGCGGTGCTGGTCGGTGGACATCGGTGCGGCTCAGTGTGGTCGTGGGTCGGTCGGGGCGGCGTGGCGAGGTCGCGGGTGGTGGAACCGTTTCCTCCGTCATCTTTGTTTCCTTCCTCTATTTCGAAGAATACACCAAAGAAGAATATCAAAGGGGTTAGGCCACATTTTTTTGGCCTGCACCCCCCCACCCACATTTAGAGTAATAGCAAGTGGTTCAAAAATAACTAAGCATGAACGTGAAACCATAAAATTTCGTGATGTTTGTTCCCATCCTACACAAGAAAGAAGGGAGTAGATGGAAAGTGATAAACATTTAGGAATAAACCCCTACCACATATTCCTCGTTGATGATGATGAGGAGGGAAGATCGGTCCTTGAAGATTTCCCACATCGGTTTCCTCCACAATGTGTTTCTGAGGAAGAAGTTGAAGACGTTCCTCACCGACGTTCTTCATGGAGGAAGTGTTCTTCGTCGGAGATGATTTCTCCCAATTCCACACAAACGTAAAGTGGTTCAAAAATAATAGATTAAGCCATCTATTATTTTTTTGGCAAGAATTTGAAAAGCTAAATTAATTATGATGGGTGGATAATTAAAGCATGAGGATTGGCACAAAAATTAATTAAAGGGGGTGGCGGCACCATTAAGTGGGGAGCTCAAGAGGTTTCTCCCCACTTAATAGGGTGTTCAAGAGGTTTTAACCTCGAGTGGTCCCCACCACCACATCCTATCATGGGAGGTTAGTTTAGGTGGTCCCCACCACCATAACCTCCCATGGGAGATTTATTTTGGGTGGTCCCTACCTGAAATATCCACATGAAATCTCAAAATAAAATAAAATGATGTTTATTTTATTTAATTATTTCCACAAAAAACCCAAAAACTAAATTTCACCCTTGAACAACTACCGTAGAGCAATATGATCTATAATATCAAGTATTGATACTCTAACTTGAACCATCTTTATAGGCTGGTGATGTACATAATCCCCCAAAAAATGCACAATTTCAAACGTAATAATATGTATATGAGGATCTCTAGAAAATAACTCGTAGTATATGTTTTGGTCTGAGCAAGGTGGTGGAGGATCAAATTAAGCAGATGGGGAAAGGTAGTATGGGTGAGAAGGCTAGGAAGGATGAAAAATTAAAAAAATTATATTAGTGTTTATAATTTATAAAATAGAAAAATTGATGATAATTAAATAATATATTGATTGGTCTGAGTGAGGAAGTGGAGGATCGAATTAGGCTGATAGGGCAGGGTAGTCCGGCTGAGCAGGCTGGGAAGGCTCAAAAATGGAAATGTTATATTAGTGTTTATAGTATATAAAATAGAAAAATTGATGAAAAATTAATAATATACCTGGGAAGGCTATGTATACGGGGCAGGGTAGGCAGATAGGGCAGGGTAGTCTGGGTAAAAAGGTTGGTAAGCCTAAAATGAAAATTTTATATCAGTTTTTATAATTTATAAAATATAAATATTGATGACAAATGAATAATATAATATGGAAGGATATACAGACTGTGGCTATCATGAAAAGTGTTCTAACAAAGCCGTCTTCACTACTTTCTAAATTTTATCACCCATAGACTATTTCATATTTTCTAGCTTAGCTTCTAAGGATTCTATTTTTGGATCTCTTGATTGCATACTCTAACGAAAAACCTTCTGGACACTAACACCTTCCTGCTATCCTCAAACATGTCTGGGGTGTTCTAGCTTTCCCAAATCAGTGGCTAGGATTTCTATCCTACCCTCAAGGATAAAAAATCCTTGTGTCTCTTACTCCTGAAGTTCATCTTGAAATGAAAATGAAAAAGTTATATTAGCATTTAAAAATTATAAAATATAAAAATTGATGATAAATAAAAAATATTTACTTAAATTTTATCATCTACTTACTTATATTCCTCTCTATGATACTATTCATATTTTCTTCTACTTTCTCATTTTCATTTTTCATGGTGAGTGGGAGGAGATGGAGGAACAAACTGGACCTCTTCTGAACCACTAATAGATCAAGATCTTAATGCTTCAAATATTTCTTCAATCATTTTCAGCTCCAAAAACAGATACCCTCCACGTGATAAAGTATGATGGTACACATTTTTCAACTAAATCTATTGATGAGATCTCCTGGAGGTGTATTATATAAAAATAAACTACTAAGTAATTAGATAAATATATAATAAATTTTACAATATAAAATAAATATCATACTTAAATTTTCCTTCATGGTGATTGTCAACAAATCATTTCTACATATCTTCATCAATAAACTGATACTTGAGGCATGGGTTTTCAAACATTATCTTTCCAAAAACATAATTATTTATCAGTTTTTTTTAAATCTCTCTATAGAACCTCTACTAAATAGAGATTTCTTTTCTTAACTTCTTTGGTTTCCTCAAAATTGAATGTCATAAGTAATTGAATAAATTAAATATGTCATTTAAAATATTTAATAAATAAAAAATGAGATAAAAGAAATCAATTAAGATAATTTTCCATCATAGCCACCCAAATATGTTGTTTAACCATCCTTTTCACCAACTTCTAGTCAGGATATAAAATATTAATCCTAAAATGGATCTACATCGATATATAACTGATAAAATGAATTGTATTTGGGCCAGTTATATTATTATTATGGTCAAAATGGATGTGTAATCTTCCATCATCATGAATAAGTGATAGTTTTGGTAAACGTTTTATACCACGTTTAACAACTTGAGAACATGATTTTTTAGTAGTAATAGGAGAAGTATCCTCCACCAAGGACGCATCAGTAGTCCTGTAAAAAAATTGTAAATTAATAGTTTTCATTCATTAAATAATAATATTACTGAATATTTAATAATGTGAAAAAATAGATATACCTTGGAAACTGCTCATATCTATCTTTATCTGACATTACTACTATAAATTGTAATGAAATTATGTGTTCCTACATATCATTAGAAAAATAAATATTTAGAAATAATAACGAAAAAATTAATAAGTAACAAAATAAGCATGCATTTGTAAGTTTCAAAAAAAGTAAAAAAATATAACTATTTTCCAGAAAAATTAGGAGACTAATTTAGTTTTTTTCCATATACCTTCATCATGATCATTACATATTTCATGTATTATGTATGTCTTATACTCATTATAATCATCTAGAAATTATATAATAGATGAATAAGGCTCATGTAAATCAATAATATCATCAGCATCATCCTTATCACTCAAATGGTATCTTTTTCCTTGAAAAACGATAGACCTATGATCATTTAATGAATCAATGTCATAAAATACTTGTTTTCATGTGTTTCCATGATAAATGGTTCCTTATTGTAAAAAAATATTTTCAAACCAACCAGTTTAAAACCATATTCATCATGTTTTACACCGCTCTTACTATCAACCCAATTGCACTTAAAAACGGTGACTTGAAATTTAATATAATCAACTTCTCATATGCCTTTATGAAATCCAAAATATAGAATTGATGCAGAAATTGGGTTTTTATCTTTGGCACTCAAAAAATGCACCGCTTTAGCAAAAACTATCACACCACTACTATGAACCGGACTATTTTCATCCAAATTTCTTTTATAAAATGTGTATCCATTAATATAAAAACCAGACCATGTGATAAAATTAAGATATAGTCCCCCTACTAACCACTTCAATGTTTATGATGTAGATATATTTGTGGTGACATTCTCTTTAAACCATGAAACAAATGTCTTCTTATTCTCAATCATCAACCACTTTTCATTTATTTTTAGATATTATAACTTTAATTCAGAAATATGTGAGGATATATATGATTTAACCTCATTTGTGTTGTTCAAAATATATAAACGTTCCTACATCTCTTCATCATGTGGAATGAACATTCCTTTTAATCCTCAAACCCCTCTACCTTCACTATCAACTTTCATATGTCGAGATATAGGGATACTAAAATGCTCCACCTCATACAAATAATCTACACAAAACTAAATCACCTCTTCTAATACATATTTTTGAACAATAGAGTCCTCTAGTCGATAAGGATTTTTAACATATCCCTTCAAAATTTTCATATATCTTTCAAAAGGATGCATCCATCATAAATAAATAGGCATACATATTCTTATCTCATGCACCAAATGAATCAGCAGATAATCCATTTTATCAAAAAGTGTAAGTGGGAAATTGTTTTCAAGTTGACCAATTATAATAGTTTCCTCATTCTCAAACACATCTATTAAATTTGGATCAACGACAATGCTACAAATGTATTTGAAAAAATTACATAACCTAATGATATTCTTTCTAACAGCTATCAAAAATATACCACGCATTACTACTGGTAGAATTTGTTGCACAAATACATGATAATCATGATATTTCACACCTATTAATTTACAATCCTCCAATCACACCAAATTATTCACATTTGAAGAAAACCCACTTTTTACATTAATATCATCAAGTCACTGACAAAATTTTATCTTTTCAATCTTTCTTAATTTTTGACAAGCCGGAGGTAAATATGTTATATTTCCTTTCATAGTGGGAGTTAACTCCAAATGTATTTTCATTAATATTAAGTCCTGTATATCTTGAAATATATATTTTTTATTCCCATTTATGTCTAAAAAAGTTTCAATCAAACTATTATATATGTTTTTTTAAGCATGAATAAAATCGATGTTATGTTTTACCTCTAAAAATATCTAATAAGGTAGTTCAAAAAAATAGACCACTTATTCCAAGTATTTCTTTGAAGACCCAAACTTATTTTCTTTCCAAATATTGAATCAATATTTTCCACCATGTTATAATATTTTTTATCTAACAACGGCCAAGGGGGAAGGTTTTATTCTTGTACACCATTAAATTCTTTTTTCAATCTTTGATAAGGATGATCAATTTGAAAAAATCTTCAATGACCCATGTACAATATCTTTCATCCATTTTTCAATTTATAATATGAAGTCTATTCTTCACAAATTGGTCATTATTTATGTTCCTTAACACTATATCCAAATAAGTTTCCATATGAAGTAAAGTCATTTATAGTGAACATTATCATAGCACACAAAATAAAATACACTTTCTTGTACGCATTGAAAAATTTAACACCTTCCTATTATAGTACTTTCAAATCATCAATAAATTGTGAAATATACACATCAATATCATTTCATGGTTGTTTTGGTCCAAAAATCATCTAGCTCATCATAATATATTTTTCCCTCATACAAAGATGTGAGGACAAGTTGTAAACTACCAGAAAAATAGGACATGAAATCTATTGCCTACTAAGGCTCTGATATGAATTCATTCCATCAGTACACAATCCCATTTTGAGATCTCTAACTTTACTTCGAAAATCATGAAATTTTTTATCCAAACTCTTCCACTATGGTGAATCGGTATGGTGATGTAAGTGAAAATCAGAGATGCACTCATCTGAATTCCATCTTAACCTTTTTGTGTCAATTGAATTTTCAAATAGACGCTTCAAACAAAGAATTATTGGAAGATACCGAATTTATTTAGTAGTAGTTTTTATTTTGTTACCTAAGAATGAATCATAGTTGAGTTATTATAATTGTATACAAAAATTATTGGATTATATCATTAGAAAGTACAAAATTGATTTTTCATGGCGTTAGATGATAGTACCTGAGATAAATATGAGTTGACTTTCCCAACTATCTTATAGCGTGATGTCCCACATGTAGGACAACTTGATATATATTCATGTTATTTCTTATATAGTACACAATCATTGGGTCAAGAATGTATCTTTTTATACCTCAATCCCATTGGGAATAATATTTTCTTGGCCTCATAATTGGCATTCGGAAGCTTGTTGCCTTCTGAAAGTTTCTCTTTTAAAATCTGTAGTAAGCTGGAGGAACATTTATCACTCCACCCAATTTTTATTTTTAAGATAACTAATCTCAAAACTATTAGTTAAACTGTATATTTACTGCAACCTTGGAATAATGGTTTCTCATAATTTCTATACAATCGTTCAACAGTTGCTATTTTTTTATGGTTTCAACACCTGAATCATGAATTAAATCTTCAATATGATCCTATGCCTCATTATGAATATTTTCATCAATATTGGATGTTGAATTTTTAGTTCTTTCACCATGCCATATCCAATGGGTATAATTAAGGCTAAAACCAAAACAAATGATATGATCTTTGATTTCTCTAGAGTTTAACTTTCTCATATTCAAATACATTACACATGGACAGAAAATAAAATTAATGTTTTGAATATGTCATTTAGAAAATTCCTAAAATTCATCAACTCTTTTTTCGTATTCACTAGTGGTTATTCGTAAATGTGTTCAATTAAAATCCATTTAATACATGTTGCTTCCCCATATTGTTCACCAAATTCCAATCAGGATATAAAATACTAATCCTGCAATGGCTCTGCATCGAAATATAACTAATAAACTGAATTTTATTTGGTCCTCCTGCATTATTATTATCATCAAAATGGATGTGATATATCCCTTCATCATGAACAAGTTATAGTTTTAATAAACATGTAGTACCACGTTTACCAACTTGAAAACTTGATTTTTTTAGTAGTAACAGGATAAGTATCCTCCACCAAAGATGCATCAGTAGTCCTACAAAAATATTGTAAATTAATATTTTTCATTCATTAAATAAGTATATTAATGAATATTAGATAATATCAAAAAATAGATATACCTTGGAAACTGCTCCTCTCTATCTGTATCTAATATTACTACTATAAAGAGTACAGAAATTTTGTGAGCCTAAATATCATTAGAAAACTAAATATTTAGAAACAAGAATGAAAGAAATAAATAAGTAACAAAAGAAGCATGCATTTGTAAGTTTCCAAAAAAGTAAAAAAATATATAACTATTTACCAGAAAAATTAAGAGACTAATTTAGTTTTTTTCATATTCCTTCATCATGATCATTTCATATTGCATGTACAATGTATATCTTATACTAATTATAATCATCCAAAAAATTTGTAATAGATGAATAAGGCTCATGTAAATCAATAACATCATCAGAAACATCCTCAACACCTAAATGGTATCTTTTTTCATACAAAATGATAGACCGCTGATCATTAGATGGATCAATGTCATAAAATACTTGTTTTCATGTGTTTCCATGATAAATGGTTCCTTATTATAATTAAATATTTTCAAATCAACTAGTTTAAAACCATATTCATCATGTTTTACCCCACTCTTACTATCGACCCAATTGCACTTAAAAACGGTGACTCAAAATTTAATATAATCAATTTCCCATATGTCTTCAAGAAATCTAAAATATGGCATTGATGTAGAAATTGGTTTTTTATCTTTGACACTTGAAAAATTCACCGCTTCAACAAAAACCATAACCCAACTATTACGAACGAGAATCTTTTCATCCATATTTTTTGTGTAAAATGTGTAACCATTAATATAAAATCCAGACAATGTGATCACATTAAGATATGGTCCCTCTACTAACCACTTCAATGTTTCTGATGTAGATATATTTGTGGTGAAATTCTCTTTAAACCATGAAACCAATGTATTCTTATGCTCAATAATCAACTACTTTTCATTTATTTTCTAATATCGTAACTTTAATTCAGTAATATGTGAGGATATATATGGTTTAACCTCATTTGTGTTGTTCAAACTATATAAATGTGCTTGCATCTCTTCATCATGTGGAATGAACTTTCCCTTTATGCCTCAAACCCCTCTACCTTCACTATCAACTGTCTTATGTCGAGATATAGGGATACCAATACACTACACCTTATACAAGCAATCTGTACAAAACTCAATTACCTATTTCGATACATATTTTTGAACAATAGATGCCTCTGGTCGATAAGGATTTTTAACATATCCCTTCAAATTGTTCATATATCTTTCAAAATGATGCATCCATCATAAATAAATAGGCAGAAATATTATTATCTCACACACCAAATGAATTGGCAGATAATCTATTATATCAAAAAACGTAAGTGGGAAATACTTTTCAAGTTGAAAAATAATAATAATTTCTTCACTTTCCAACACATATAACAAATTTGAATCAATGACATTACTACAAATGGATTTGAAAAAGTTACATGACCTAATGATATTCTTTCTGACAGCTGTCGACAATATACCATGAACTACTACTGATAGAAGTTGTTGCATACCTATAGGGAAATCATGAGATTGTACACCTATTAATTTACAATCCTTCAATGACACCAAATTATTCACATTTTGAAAAAAAAACCGATGGGTACTTTAATATCCTCAAGTCACTGACAAAATTTTATCTTTTCAATCTTGCTTAATGTGTGACAAGCCGGAGGTAAATATATTCTATTTCCTTTCATAGTGGGAGCTAACTCCAAACATACTATCATTAATATTAAGTCCAATATAGCTTTAAATCTATCTTTTCTCTTCCTATTTATGTCTAACAATGTTCCAATAAACCTGTCATATATGTTTTTCCCAGCATGAATAACATCGATGTTATGTTTTATCTCTAAAAATATCTAATAAGGTAGTTCAAAAAAAATAGACTGATTCTTCTAGATATTTATTTGAACACCCAAACTTCTTTTCTTTCTAAATTTGGAATCAATATTTTCCACCCTATTATAATATTCTTCAACTAAAAATGGCCAAGGGGGGAGGTTGTATTCTTGTAAACCATTAAATATCGTTTCAATCAATGATAAAGATGATCAATTTTTAAAAATATTCAATGTACCATGTACATTATCTTTATTTCATTCTTCAATTTATAATATGAAGTATGTTCTTCAAAAATTAGACATTATTTATGTCCATTTACACTACATCAAGAAAAGTTTCCATATGTAGAAAAGTCATTTATAGTGAACATTATCATAGCACACAAAATAAAATACACTTTCTTGTATGCATAGAAAACTTTAACACCTTTCTCTTATAGTATTTTCATATCATCAATCGATGGTGAAATATACACATCAATATCATTTCCTGGTTTTTTTGGTCCAGAAATCATCCAGCTTATCATAACATATTTTTTCTTCATATATAGATGTGGGGACAAGTTGTAAACTACCTGAAAAATAGGTCATGAACTCTATTAGATACTATGGCTTTGATATGAATTCATTCCATCAGTACACAATCCCATTCTGATATTTCTATCTTCACTTCCAAAATCATGAAATTTTTTATCAAAACTCTTCCACTATGGTGAATCGGTAGGGTGATGTAAGTGACCATCAAAGATGCGCTCATCTGAATTCCATCTTAACTGTTTTGTGTCAATAGAATTTGAAAATAGACACTTCAAATAAGGAATTATTGGAAGGTAAAAAATTGATTTAGCAAGAGTTTTTATTTTGTTACATAATAATGAATCATAGTTGAATTATCGGAATTGTATAAAAAAATTTGGATTATATCTTCATAAAGTACAAAATTAATTTTTCATAGTGTTAGATGACAGTACTTGAGAATAAATCTAATTTGACTTTTTCCATCTATCTTATAGTGTGATGTCCCACATGTAGTATAACTTGATATATATTCATATTATTTCCTATATATTACACAATCATTGGGTCAAGAATGTATCTTTTTATACCTCAATCCCATTTGGAATAATATTTTCTTCACTACATAATTGGAATTTGGAAGCTTGTTTCCTTCTGGAAGTTTCTCTTTTAAAACCTGAAGTAAGCTGGTGGTATATTTATCACTCCACCCATTTTTTGTTTTTATGTTAATTAATCTCAAAATAGTTGATATCAATATATATTTACTGCAACCTAGGAATAATGGTTTCTCAGAATTTCTATACAATCGTTCAACATTTGCTGTTTTTTTATGGTTTTAACACTTAAATCATGAATTAATTCTTAAACATGATCCTCTGCCTCATTATGAATATTTTTGTCAATATTGGATGTTGAATTTTTATTTCTTTCACCATGCTATATCCAATAGGTATAATTAAGGCTAAAACCATAAAAATGATATGATCCTTGTTTTCTCTAGATTTTAACTTTCTCATATTCAAAAACTTTACACATGGATAGAAAATCAAATCAATGTTTTGAATATGTCATTTAGAAAATTCCTATTATTCATCAACTCCTTTTTCATATTCACTAGTGTTTCTTCATATATGTGTCCAATTAGAATCCATTCAATAACTAATATCACAATATAAATGAGGAATACATAAAAACATATAAACATTTAAATGTATATATATATATATATATATATATATATATATATTGTAAACGGAAACACATTTAATAAGAACTATTGATAATTAGATAGATAACATCATATATGAAACACATTTACAAATAGTAAACATTTTATTTTCAAATTATATACATGTGTTATATTGATATTATAATTTAATTCTAATATCAATATTTTAAAATTTATTAGTTCATTTTACATAGTTGTTGAATTATTTTGATGTTGCACGTGTCAAAATCATTGAAGATTGCACTAATTTAACCGATGAAAATTTATTTATTATTAGTAATATGAAATAATAATTAGTGTAAATGTTCATATTATAAGTGAAATCAATCCTAATACTCACAAAATTATGATAGATGAAATTAAATACATAACTAAATTTTTATATCCTACAACAAATTTAATTCATTATTATTTTCTTTTTATTAATCCTAAAATTATTATTATTATTATTATAAAAAAATAAAAAGAAAATTTATACTAACTTAGAAAACGTAATAAAAACATACTTTTATTTTTAAATAATTTTATATTAATATGAAATACCTATCTTAGTAAAATAAACCTTTAAATCTATATGTTTTCTATCATTGGATGCTAAATTATAAATTTACTTCAATTAGATTGATTCCATCATTTTATTTGGCCCAACAGTGCTTGGAAATTATATCAGGGCATGAGATCACAAGTAATAAATAAAATAAAACATGATGTTTAAGTATAGATGTAGGGAATACAACCATGGATTACTAATTAATCACCATAATATGTAAAGCCCATGGGAACCATAAATAAATCTATAGGAATCATGCACACTGTAAAAAATATAGGTATACATGCTAGAGAAGCACCAACATGAAAAATATGCATAGAAAGTGACTACATAAGTAGGAAACACTCTAGCATAGAATATATTCAAAGCATGATAATTATATAATATAATCATTCTTTGAAGACAAGCATTCTTATCAAATACCTAAAAAGGATAATATTATTGTTTTTCTTATAAAAATACTATCATGGAATGTAAAAGCAATTCTAATGAAACATACGAGGTATATCAGTAAAATACCATAGTAATGAAACCTACATGGAATGTCATCTGCAGTACATGTTAATTTGTACATTCCTATAAAGATACATGTAATTATACATCCTTTCTGTACCAATCCATGTGAAAATACCATAAATATAATAAATCAGTAAAAAGAAGAACATACTCACATCAATCAAGGTGAAACCATCATAAACCATAACAAAAATCTACATGAACAACAATCACATCCCTATCCACTTGGAAATTTCACCCTATATGGAATGATCACTCTTAGGGATGACTATTAAGAATGTTCTAACACATTTATAATAAACTAAAAACTAATAATTTAAGAAAATAAAAAATATAATTCAATGATAACTAATATATCTTTAAAATTAAAAAAACATACAAAATTTAGAGTGTAACATGAAAATAGATCCCAATCCAAACTTTTCTCGATGAAATGCTTTAAAAAATTAAACATTGCATGATCTATACCAAAAATTATCATAAAAAATAAAAAATAAAGAGGAAAAAACTTAAATAAAACCATAGTTTAATGTCACTAAAAATAGGCTTTAGAAGGAAAAAAACATAAAAGATGAAATAAGGGGATATAATCAAAAACTCAGACTGCAGATTGTGAAAATGGAAGAAAATTGAGAAGAATGGCCATTGGAGATCATAAATAAGACTTTGAAGTCATTTTTTTAGATGATTCACCATGGGTTTAGCTTTTTAAGATCAAAAAACATGAGGGTTTCTTGATCCCAACAATTTTTAAATGGATTTGGGCAACAGTTTTTACAAAAAACGATGCCGAAGAGTCTAGAAAATATTTTCAACGTCGGTTTTCCCAAAAAAAACACAATATTTTTTTTTTATGGCATCCATTTTCTGAAAAAATTGATGCCAAATTTTCTTTTTTAGTATATGGTGTCATTTTTTATTAAAATCAATGTCGAATGATCTCGGGTAGGCAATTTATGGTGTCATTTTTGGTAAAAACCAACGCCAATGATTTTTTTATTTATGGAGTCAGTTTTTAGAAAAACTAATTCTATAAATCATTAATTTTGTGGTTTTTGGCATAGGTTTTACTAAAAATAGATACCAAAAACCACTCTTAAAAATTTTTGGCATTGGTTTTTAGTAGATCTGATGCCAAAAATTTCTTGCACATACTATTTTCATCGGTTTAGAAAAAACCGACGTCATTACATCGACGTTAAATCTCGTATTTCCACTAGTGTTCATAAGATGATATGAGTATTGTGTTAGTTTTTGGAACATTTTGGTCTTCAAATTAAGAAATCAAGAGACCCAAAAATCAAATCCTTAAAAGATTACATGAAAGATATGAAATGTTTCATAGGCGATCAAATTCAATCAACTGTGTAGGCTATGTTAGAACAATTGACCAGATAGTCAGAATCTGTGTAGCCTTCCCAACCTGCACAGCATTTTCTCCCAGCTGTGCAGCCTATATAGCTTTCCCATATGAACCATCCATCCCAGCCTACCTACTCAGATCTTCCACCTCCTCGCTCGGACCGAAACTTATATTGTGTGTTGTATGCTAGAGATCCTCGTGTACATATTGTATCATTCAAAGTCATGCATTTTTTATGGATCCTATACATCACTAGCATATGCATATGGGTCAGGTTAGAGTATAATTACATGATATTATTGATCCTACTACTCTACCAGTATTGCCTATGGAGGAGGTTACTAGATTTGGGTATTGTGTGGGTAATTTTTTTCTTTGTCCATCTATCCTTCTTCGTTATCTTTCATAGGAGGTATGTGTTTTTTTTTAATATTAGTTACGTTTGATTTAAAATTACCTATAGGGTTTTCTAACACATAACTTTTATAGTAGTATCTAAAATCAAATGAAATGGAACCAAGGAAACGAATGGTACAGGAACAAAAAACTGTAGATACTTCTGATATTTTTGATGGGATACAAAGATTATCCCATGATTCTACTTCCTTGGTTAATTTCAAAGAGTTTTGGATGATTTCATATATATATATATATGAAAGAGAATATCCATTGAGAATATTCAGGAAATATATCATTGATCTAATTGATTATGAAGAGCTTGGTGTTCTTATGTTGCAATTTTTTCCATGAAAGTAAATTCATGTTATAGTTTTTATTTCTTTAATTAATGATTGTTATAATTGACTTAATATATTACTTTTTAATTAGGTATATACACATGTGTCTTATTAAAAATAATACCAATAGCATTTATGGTTTTATAGATCCATAATTCATTTCAATGATTATGCAATATTGGATGGCTGGTGGTAGAGTAACATATATATGTGAGGGATTATCAATGACAAAGATTGGGTGTTGGTTTTTCCCATTTCTTAATGGGTAAGAACACAAAGATAATAATGAACTAAGATTCATTATGATATCATTAATTTTGAACTTTTTTTATTGTAGGGTCATTGTATGTTAGGCATATTCTGCCCAAGTTAACAAACATTATATTGGTTTTTCTCTTTATTAGGTGGTGTTCATAAAAAAGTGATCACCTCATTAGGCAAGTAAGTTTTATTCTTTTTTATAAGTTCATTATATTTAATTTTTATTTTTTATATAGGTATTATCAGTTGATTTATATAAAAATTTAGTTCATGGAACTTATTTGGTAATGTCCACTTGTCGATAAAGAGCCTAAATTAAATTCAATATAAGAAAGTAATGGTAATTATTTTTTAAATTATATATTATCATGGTTTCTGATATATGTGTATATATATATTGGTTTTTATTATCAAGTTAATTTTTTATAACCACAGTGTCACCATCAAAAAGAAAATGGGGAATGTAGTTATTATGTTCTATAATTCATGTATGAGATAATTGCAAATGGATTAACGACTGAATTTGATAAGGTCAGTTATATTAATTATTTTATATTTTATGTCATAGTATTATTTATTTTAATCTTATAACATTCAATGTTATTATATATTTTCAATGATACCGAGTCGTATACAATTGATGAAATTACTCATCTTATATCTCTTTTTGTGAACCATTTTTTGAGTGTGATTACGATTTAAAGTATGTATCTTTTAATGTTTATGATTAATATTACATTTCCTTAATAACAACTGTTCAAAAACTAATTCATTTGTTGTAATATGTGTTTCAACCTAATGATCCCAAAATAATGCTTCAATAACAACTACCAATTATTATTTTATAATTTATAAACTATGTTTTTTTAATTCTAGATTATAATATAATTTAATAGATAATGTTTTTTTGATTAATTTGTTAAATGAAATTATAGATTTTTAGTCTATGATACATGATTTTTTATTGTTGTATATTGTGATTTATATTATAGTAATTATGATATTTTTGGGGTGTGATATTTACAAATTTCTAAAAATATATATCTTTTGATGTCGGTTTTTATCAAAACAAAAAAAAATACCTTAAAAAAATACATAAGGCTTTTGCTGTCGGTTTTTTATAAACCAATGCCAAAAACTATTCTGAAAATTAATTTTTTGTGTCATTTTTGGTTAAAAATGATGTCAAAAATTAAAAAAAAAATTGGATCTTTGGTATCAGTTTTTACTAGAAAAATGATGCCCAAAGTTGGACCTAAATTTCAAAAAATAAAGTTTCTGCATCAATTTTTAGAAAATCGGTGTTGAAACCATTATTTTTTACACAAAATTTAAAAATTATGGTTAAAACAAACATTAGAATTATAAACAACTGACATTAAAACTGTTTTTTTCAATAGTGAACTTATGATTATGCCACCTTTCTATATTTCCTTTATTTTTAGGATATTTTTATTCTATGTTTATAACTCTTTTCAAATATATTCTGCACTTTTATGTTCTACTCCCCTTATCGATGATTATTTTTTATACTCTTACGCCTTGTTATATTATTGTGCCTCTTTTATATGTTTCAATTCCATGATATGTTCTTATGTTATGTCAGGACTTACATCAAGATTTAGGATCTATGTTTTTTTGTATAAATATATTATAAATTATCTATATACCCATATGACCATATTATGCTCACTTATGATCTTTTATTATTATCGTTTATTATTCCCCTTACTGGGCATTTAATATCACCCCTTTATAATGTTTATATTTTAACAGGTTATGAAGAAAATTAATTCATATGATGTGTTTATAAGAGTATATTTTGTGGATAATTTCTAGGAGATGTTGAAGACTTTATAAGGATTAATAATTTTCTGATATAGTAGGAAAAATGTTCATAAGTTATGAATGTGGGGACCACCCGAAATAAAGAACCCCAATTTTAATTCTAGTGGTGTGGACCACCCAAACCCACTTAATGGGGGGAAACCTCTCAACTCCCCAATTAACTAATGGAGCCAACTACAATTAATTAAATGTGTCAACTTTATTTAATTGTTATACATATTTTAAATCAATTAGGGCTTCTTATTTCATGGTTTGGGAATCATTGGAAAAGGGAGGGGAGTCTAGGGGAGAGACTTGGAGGAACTATTTCTCTCCGACGAAGAATGCCATATCCAACGAAGAATGAGGAACCAACCCCGAGCCCGGATCGGAAGCACCTTATAGAGGTAACGGTCACTGATGTTCTCCAACATATTTGTCTTCTTCCTTGTGACATCCTCGTAAAGTTTTAGTAAAGTACACATTGGGTGGGTCTACTAGTGATTAAATCTATATACGGATACTAGAAGTGGATACAGTTGTAGAACCAATGAACATAGGGTTAATCACTCTGAAAAAACCGGTTGGGTATCAACCCAATCTTCAATCTAGTGCATGATGACTAGGCTTAAGAATAAACAAATAGCTAGAAACTCCGGAGGGATAATATTTATTTAATAATGTTCTCTTTATAAGACATTATGAAGGATTTATTATATTAATGAATTAGGTTAAGGAAAATGATAGAACCCAACTTAAAGAAACCTAGATTAAGTTTAGAGTAATTTAGGTTAAACTAGAAACTAATGTCATAATTTCCAAGAGTAATAAATTTTAAGGTCTTGTTTTTCAGGTATTATCTTATAATAATTCTCTTATGGTTTTAACTATTAATCACTCATAATTAACTAATTTTTGTATTATTAATGGTTGAATCCTGAAGGAACCAATTTAACAATTTATTTCATGAATAATGCAGATATTTTCCAAATTATAAGCCTAATCGGATAAGAGTTGGAGTGAGAAAACTTGTTATTATTACAAATCATATTTCAAAAATTATGATTAAAAATGTAAACTTAATTTAGTTTTTAAAGGAAACAATGAATAGAATAATGGGGTCTCTTTCAGGTTCAGGTGATGAAGATGATAAAGAAAATATGGTTTAATTTCTTTCATGTTAAGAATGTGGGTAGAAGCAATACGAAAAATGCGTCAAAGGTATTGGGAGATGTTTTATATGAATAAAAGGAGGACATATAGTGACTACTTATTAAGGGAAAATGAAGATTTTGGTTGAAATGATGAGAATAAAAAGAGTTTATCTTAATGTACCACTAACAATTCACTATATTAAATGAGGGAAACTTGGAAATTATCCAAGTCTATTCCCTTATCCAGGGGTGAACAAAGATGAATAAGCACCAGCAAGGGAAATCTTACGCAACAACAACTAATTGGGTATTGAAAATGATATAGAATGAATAAAATTGATCACCCACTAAATAACTATGAGTGATATATTTATATTTTGTTTAACCTACTCTTATGTACCAAGAATGGTCACTAAAAATATAAAATCTCAAACTTAATGACTACATGTTGAATTATTAATAAAAAATATTAATAGTATGATTATTATACCCAAATTATATAATCCATATCTAATAGATGTTTATAGGAATTTTATTCATATAAAAACCTATTATCATTACATTAATCAAATTTGATGAGATATTTTTTATGTATTAAATCTGTTGACATAAAGACCATGATAATTGACAATATTGGAAAATAAAATCTAAAAAAACTCATGACCACATCTTAATTAATAGATAACTATAAACTCACTTTGAAGAATTAATCCCATTATATCAGTGTATTTTTCAAAAATAGTTAAAAAAACGCAAAATTAGTTATATTTCTATTATGAGGAAAAATATGAGTTCACTAGTTATACTAAGGATAGTAAGGATGAAACCTCGTTATAAATTAAATATGGAGTCATGTATATCTTATAAGAACCCTTAACTATTTTATTAGTTATGAATAATTAAAATTGATATGAAACAATTTATTTAAGTAGGGATAATGTAACAACCAAATATTTTACTATATATTATCTTTAAGTAAATACAATATTGAATAGTATGTTTTATATAAAACACTGAACTAAAATGAAAATTTGATGTATTTTATTTAGATAAAAATATAATCATTAAAACGTAGCCATCAAGTTAATAGATATGAATATGAGTAACTGATTTACGATTTATATATATAAAGTTCATTTAATAAAAATTTAAATAGTTCAACTTTTGCATCAAAATTAATTTTACTAAAATTTGTTTTTTTATACACATTATATTTCATTAAATAAAACTAAGTATATTATGGTTAAATGGTCATATTAAAAAAATAAAATTTATTAATGTATATTATAGTTAAATGGTGATGTTAAAAAAATATAATTGATTAATTCTTGTATTATTAGTGATTTATAGAAATTGAGAATAAGAAGAAATAGTGTTTTAAAAATTTATTTTTTTATAAAAAAAATTTATATTATATTTTATGAAAATATTTAAAGGTTAAATTACAATGTTTTAGAAAATGAGTTTAAAAATTATGGACATCATTTTTAGATTCATTATTATAATATTATCTTAGGATAAAGTTTTTCAATTTTCTTAAAAATATTTATTTTTTGGTTTAAAAAACTATTTTTACAAATACCATGAATTTTATAACATTATTGGTATATGATTATTACTTAGAAATTTATAAAACCTTTTTCTAGAAAAATAATTATTTTATTAGATGCATTTTAAATTTAAAAATATTGAATTTAGTTTACAAACCAATTTTTAATATTTTATAACTTAAGTTACACTACTCTCTAAAAAAATTTAATATATTTTACATGTATTATTTTAGAATTATTTTTTATCACTACTAGAAAGTGAATCTAATAAAATGAACTTAAAATTTCTAATTAGATGTTCTATGTTAAATAATATGTACCATTTTATATTTAGGTATAAAAATTAATTACTAAAGTAAAAAATAGTTACCATTGTAGAATCCAAAAAAGGGTAAAAAGGGTTAACCAAAGGGGTAAAAGGCCTATCATGTTAAAAAGATGTTTCTAATTGTGTTTTTGTGGTATTTATAGACCAAAAAATATCTATACTAAATTATTTTTCCATTTTAGAGTCTTCTTTACATGTGAAACAAGTGCTCCCTTTATATTAAGATGAAATAATTACAAAAAGTCCATTCCCATTGCTTATAAAAGGGGTCACTCGCCACCCCTTTAATAACCCTCTAAATTTTGTTTTACTCTTGAAATTATACCGTTTTACTTCCCTTTTATCCTTACACTTTCTTTAGCTTTTGGACATAAGAATTTATCATAACCCCTCCATTTCCAAGGAGTCCTCGAAGGGAAAACACAAGTTCTCAACGTCATTACTAACATTTCCCAAATTTATTTCCATTTTCTAGATTACTTTTCCAAACCTAATTTTTTAATTCCTATATAATTACATTTGAATCATTCTTATTCTGAATTTATTTTTTTTAAGTTAATAATCATTAACCACTTACCCCTTTTCCCTTAAGTAAAATAAAAACAACATTCACGCATATGTGAAAACTACCACCTCATGAAGCATCATGTTTCATTTTCCTTCACCACATTACAGAAATAGTAATAATTTAGAATTTAATAAATAATTATGATATTTATAAAATGTTTTATATTCTTAAATAATAATCCATTTTATACATTTCTCTCGTTTTATGGTAAACGAAATCATCATCCATGTGTATGTGAAGACTACTACCTCTACGAAGAATCATGTTTCATTTTCATAACTGACTTTAATGGATGGTCACTATAATGGGTTTAATGGATAATTATTGTTTTTATGAAATTATTAGTATTATAGTAAAAGAAATTATAGAACCTTTTAATAATTTGAGCTATAAACGATTGTTGTAAATTCAACCATCAAAAAATGAGCACACTAAGAAGGAAAAAAATTATTCATATTATGTAATAGTTAATTATCTATTAAATATTATTATAATTCAATTAAATTATTATTTAATACTTTAAAAAATTACATTATTCTTTTATAATAATGATATTACAGCAAAATCACTTCATAATCATCCATTAATTATGGTATGTTCAGGTTTGGGTCTGTTTAACCACCTACTTGAACAATGACATAAAATAATATCATATATGAATATGAGAACTTAATTATAGTTAATATATGATATAAATAATTAAATAATGATTTTATTTTGGTTCATTAATGGTAACATTAATATTAAACTCATTAATTAATATACCAATGTTTGTTTATTAAAAATCATTAAAACATGTTGATCATTAATTTAATGTTTAAGAAACAAAACCAAAAATCCCATATAATGAAATTATAATATTATTAAGTACCTATAACTAATAAATTATAGTTATGATCTAGTAAAGGTGAAGTTTGGGAGAAAAATTAATAACAACACCGATATTATGAAACTAACTTAAAATGATCAAGATTTATCACACTCAATACTGAAAATAAAAAATAACAAACTAATATTAATATGGATAATAATTAAACATTAAGTGTATAAAAGGTTATATATATGAATCAGGTTATTAAATAGGCCATTATGATCATTATTTTGTTTATACATAAGATTTGACTGCTTTAGTGGAAGTCGGGAATTAAGGTAATGGGTTCTTTGTCTCAAATTTAATTTCTTGAGAAATATTTTATATTATACACCATGATATATTTAATGTGTTCTGATTACTACCTAATGAATCTATTTTACCATATTCATTTATTTCATGGGGTTTTATGAGATATATCATGTTCTCTCTTTAAATGGATTTTGATTCTAAATATACCAATGTTGTAAGGGTTTTTCTTAACTCAAATCCCTTCATTGAGTTATAATGATTATTCTTGAAATTATTTATTACAATATTTGTTTCTTAAAACTTTTATATTTTATTTTTATCACCCATGTATTTAGTTATATATCCATTTATTTATTTATTTTAAGGTTATATAATGATTGGGTTCTGTTTTGGGAGATTTTGGTGGGTTTCAGCACTTGTTGGAGGATTTTTATAGTGGTTCATGTTTTATAAACAGTTAGTAGAAACCATGAAAACTATAGAAAACTATGAAAGGGAAAACCGAGGTCACTGGGAAGGTGAACAGTTCATCCACGGTTTGGCCAAACTATTTTGATTCCCAAGAAAAACCATGTGAACTTACTATCATTTGAGATAATATATAACACATGGTTGGCACATGATTTATCTAACTATATGAGTCAACCATGTGAGGGGTGGATTTATGCAGTAACTCATGCATGTTTAGCACATGATTTACCTAACTATGTGGTCTGGCCATGCACTATTAAAATTTAGATCTGAAAATTGTGGATTTTTCTCTATTTATCCTTTTAAGTACTCATTTTCCAACTAAACAGGTCACAAATTGAATTCATCTTTCTCCCAAAAATAAGGATACAATTACATTTAATCTAGGAGTGATTCCTAAGAAAATCTATGTGCATTGGAGGCCCAAAATCATCAATTGTTGCTCGTTCTTCATTTTTTTTCATGGATCTCTTCTTATTCCCTCTCTTTGAATTATAGATCTATTATTTTAGTGATGGATCTATGTTTTTAGATGTCAATCATGATGAGATATTATTTTTTGGGTTGAAGGAAAAAAGATCTAAGGTTGGATATGGAATATCTAAGATAGGTTTTTGAAGTAATTTGGTCATTCTTTGTTCTCCCCAAACATAGATATGTAGTTTTATTCTTTCTCAATGTCACGTGAATAGAAATTGAAGTCTTAGATTTAAATTGGTTGAATATCTTGATAATTTTGTGAAACCTTTTTTTGATTTGATAGAAAATTATTTATTTATGTTTTCTTATAATTTTTGGAAATTGATTGGTTTTGGGGAAAGTGATTTTGGTTCAAGACTTTAAAATGATTATTTTAAAATCATGGTTTTGTTTTTGATACATAAAAAATATTTTTTGAAATGGTTTAAAGAATGGGATGTTTTATGTGAAATAATTTTGGCATGGTTTTGGCATACTTGGTAGTGTGTGTTCATGTTTCATTTTATAATGCCTAGTTGAAATATGACTTGGCACTCGGTGCCAAAAGGGTAATGGAACATGGGATCAGTTACCTTGTGATGACTTAGTAGATTGAAGAGAGGCCTATCATGAGTATGGAATTGTCACCTAGGTATACATGTGTTTATGTTAAGATGAGTGGGATGTGATACCAAATGGATCCAAGAAAAAAGTTATATTTTTGTGAAATGTTTTTCCTTGTAACTACTTCATTGTGATATAAATAATTAAAATTATTTAAATCTATTTTTTTATGAATTTTTTTAAATAAAATATCCTAAAAAGATTTATATTGATGGATTGAGTTGGTAAGTCATTGAGGAAAACCAACCGAGTTTTCTACTCAACCCTTATTGGGAACTTTAGTGTGTTTTTAGATTTTTTATATCAAGATACAGGTAAAGTCAAGGTATACCAGTTCTTTAGCGATGCTTCTTGATAACATGGTATAGCATGTGGATTTGGAGATTGGAGCAGTTTAATAGTTTTTGGTCAGTGTATTGGGTGACTTTAGGTTATGTTGACTATTTTTTTCTTTGATTATGTCATTTTCATTCTTCTTGTACTCTGATATTGTATTTTTGTTTTGTTTTATAATGGATTAGGTCTCATACTCCTGCATAATATAGATGTCTTATTATTTATGTTTATCTTGGTTTGTATGTTTATATTTAATATGAAAATTGTCCCACAATTCTTTATGAATCCCTTGGAATTTATTTTCATCCTTTGGTGTCTTTGGGATATCACCTATGGCCAATAGAACCCACCGCCACTTCACAAAATAATGGGTGAGGGGTGGGATTTTAATAATGGTATCAACTTGTTTAATCCTTGATATGTTATTAGATCAGTCTGTCTCTTGGGATGGTATCAAGGAGTGTAATTTTCGGAACCTGAAATGTAGAGCATAAAAAATTAATAGATAACCTATTTTTGTTAAATGTCAAGTTACCAGGGAGTTCATTTAAATGATTGTTTTAAGACACTTCTAGGAGTTCCCACATTATTATCATGGGTTTAACTAATGAGAGTCTCATTCTATTCATTGATAGAAATGACTTCTCACTTGGAGCGCAAAATTCATTTTGAGTCATTCTTTATGAGTTGGGGAAAATTTTTGATTTTTGAAAATAGTTAAAAAAGGTTTTATTATAAAAAATCATAGTGAAATTTTCAAAATTCATTTGAAGATATAAATTATTAAATTTGGGAAAGCGTATTTGTGACATATGTGATGTGGTGAATTTAAAATTTATAATTATTTTATTAATAAAGAGTGAAACTATATAATGTTTTTTATAGAGAATGTAACTAGGTATGAATTGTAGAAAATAACTAGAAGAGGTTACTAAGAATGTGGTTTCACATGATCCATGGGTGAACTATAAGTTGGATTAAAGTATTGTTCAATATTTTCAAGATAGGGATAGAGGAAATATTCAGGATAAACTTTATCAAGTAGGGAATTTGGTTTAATTTTAGAAATATAATCTATGTATATTTTAAGGGTATTTCAAATTTAAAAAATCTGACGTTTGGTTAAATATGTTGACTCAAATCTTTAATTTCCTTGGCACACCATCTGAGCTAAAGGCGAAGTAGGAATTTTATAGGCTGGATGACCTTGCATGCTAATGGTGGGATTTATCAGTTCTAGATAAATCAGACCAAGGTGTGACATGGGAGGATTTTGAATAATTATTTAATAAGAAATTATATCTTCATACTTTCTAAATTGAAATAACAACAGACTTATTTAGTTTAAAGAAAGTGAACCTCATAGTTAAAAAGTATGTATATAAATTTATGAATTTAGTCTACTTTAAAGCTGAATTTTTTGTAAGTGCATCCTTGAAGACACACATTTTTTATTCAGATTTGAGGCTATATATTCACTCAAATATTTTCATGATTTGTTTATCAGATTATACAGATATTGTGAATAGAGAAACAGTGGAAGAAAGAGATGTCTCAAGAAACAAGGTTTGAGGAAATATATTGAAATCTATGGGAACTAGTGGGAACTCTAATACTGGGAATAAGTGAAATTGGAATACATATTTCCAAGGTGGTGGTATGAATCTATATTTAACGGCGTGATCAGTGAATATTCCTCCTAAACCAAAGTGTGAGACCTTTTTTCAAAGTGGCTCTCTCAGACATATAAAATAAAATTGCACAACACCACCTAGATAATGTCACAATTGTAATAAGATGAGACATCTATAGCATTGTTGTCACAGTGCTCTGAGGTCGGATTCTCTAGACACATATCATCTTCAAAGGCGTCGTATGCTTTGACAGGAGGAATGCAGTAGAATAACTCTCATAAAAAAACCGAGCAATCCATGTTGTTTCTAGGAATACTATGACTCCTCAGTCAGTAAAATATCAACAAATTAATAGAGTGAAAAGTGCACGTATGTAATTATTTTTAGTTGATAAAATGATAGTGGATGATTAACCTACACCTTAGACAATTAGAGGTGTAATTCTTCTAAGTTTTACCTATATGAAATATTTTTTGATATAGGTGCATCCCATTAATTTATTAGTTCTTATATTGTTGATCTTATAGGCTTTCATGTTGAGATGATGCCTTCTATTTTAAATCATTAAACTCCTCTTGGCCAAAGATAATTTCAAGACCTTATGTACAAATCATATTTGGTAAATATTGGTGGGGATGATTGGATTGGGATTTCTCTATACTTGTGATGGATGTCTATGACTTAATCTGATGTATGGATTTATTGAAAATGTTCAAATCCGATATTGACTATTATACCCAAAGAGAAATTTTTTCAACTGAACATGGAATCAAGTATCACTTTAGAGTGGATCAAAATGTTATAGAAAGTGGAGCATAATTTTTAGCATCAGCAATTGGAACTATCTCATATCAATTGGTATTGTTGACCTTATCATATGTGGATGAGATCAAGAAAAGTTGGTTTCCAACAATTTGGATAAATTTCCTGATGTTTTTCCCAATAATTTCTCAAGGTTTCCACTGACAAGGGAAGTGGAGTTTATTATTGATCTATTATTAGGGACTAGACATATATAACTTTCATATTATTGGATATAACCAACATAATTAAGATAATTGAAAATCCAATTAGAATATTTGGAAATCCAAGGGTTCATTCATCCTTGTACATCTTTGTGGGAAGCACCAGTTCTTTTTTCTGTTGAAGGTGGATAGAACTCAAAGGATTTATGTCAGTTATCATAAGCTAAATCAAGTTATTATAACAAATCAGTTTCCTCTTCCACAAATTTAAAAAAAAATTGACCAATTTAACGGATTCCTTTGGTTTTATAAAATTTTCGTTCATTTAGGATATCACTAAATATAGGTTTGGAAGGATGATATTATGAATATATCATTAATAAGTAGATATAGTTATTTTGAGTATGTGGTTATGACTTTCTTTCTAATGAATACACTAGCCATCATTATGGAATTGATGAATTAGATATTTTAAAGTTACCTAGATTTTTTTTTGGTGGTGTTCATGGATTAAATATCAGTGTATTCAAGGACAAAGGTAGATCATGAAAAAAACATGGTTATAGTGTTGGTTATTTTTTGTGATCATCATCTGTATGCCAAACTTTCAAAGTGTAATTTTTGGATAAAATAGATATATTTTCTTATCCATTTTATCTCTAAAAAAGATTTTATATGGATCCAAAAAAAGATAAAGGTTTTTATCCCTTGAAAACCTCCAAATAATGTCTTTGATATACATTTTTTCCCTTGTCCTTACTAGTTATTATCAACATTTTGTTCATGAATTTTCATGAATAGAATCACCAATGAAATATTTAATAATTAAAAATGTTCTAATCCAATTGAATAAAGAATGTTATAATTATTTTCCAAAAATTAATTTTCACCTTACATCAGCACTGATCTTGATATTTCTAAACTTATGACAAGTTTAGGTGTTGTATTTTGATTCTTGGGGATCTGGGTTAGGATGTATTATAATGAAGATAGATCATTTTATTTATTATGGATTATGGTAGTTATGGTTTCATGAGATGAACTACCTAGCACATGATTTGGAATTAGCTCTTGTGGTTCATTCATTTAATACATGGTGTCATTACCACTTTGGTGGTAAATTTATCATGTTTATAGATCATTAAATATTGAAACACATATTGTCACAAATATGTTTGAATCTAAGAAAAATAATATGGGGAGAGTATCTTTAAATGTTTGACTTTGACTTAATGTATACACCAGGTAAAGAGCACTCTATGGTTGATGCATTAATCAGAAAGTCATATTGTCATTTGGAAAAATAGTCTTTAAATAAATGGTATCTAATGTCAGTGATATTATAAATGCAATTGGATTGTAAAGAATAAAGTTTTGTTGAATTTTTATTTCTGGTTTCTGTTATTATTTATTTGGTTGAGTAGTTTAAAGAGGAATAGATATTTTATTCTGAATTTGTTTCAATAAAGTCAAAATTTAGTGGTGGGATGACCATTTAGGGATAGAAGCATGACAAAAGGTCAATGGTGTGTTTCTAAGATTGGATGGTCATACATTTAGTTTTTTGGGAAGAACTTATTCATGCTTTCAACCATCAAGATTGTTTGTTCATCCTAGAATACAAAAGATGTATAAAGAAATGAAAGAAAATTTTTTGTGGTCTGGCATTTAAATAAAAGTGGTAGAGTTTGTTATGTATTGCCTCACCTATCAGTAAGATATAGAAGAGCACTGATATCCATTGGGTATGTTATCATCTTTATCGATTTTCATTTGGAAATAGTAGCAGGTATTAATTGATTTTTTAATAGTTCTACCAATGAAAATTCATGAACATTGTTCCATATGGGTGTTAGTGGATTAGCTCACAAATTTGGCCCATTTAATACCTATTTGGGAATCCATTATGCTGGAGGACTTTTCTAAAATATATATCCAATAATTTCTAAAAATTCATGTAATTCTAATACCAATTTTATCATACATAGGCCCTAGGTTTATGTCATATTTTTTTGAAATCCTTATAGAAATCCATTTGAACTCAGTTGACCACAAGCACAGCATATCGTCCTCAAATGGATGGACAATCTGAAAGGATGATACAAACATTGTAAGATATGAATTGGTATTGGGTAATGGATTTTGTTGGTTAATGGGAGGAGAAAATTTCATTAGTGGAGTTCTCATACAACAATAGTTATTAGACCTCAATGCATATGGATCCTCTTGAATCATTGTATGAGCATTCTTTTCATTCTACACTTTTTTGTTTTAAATGGCTGGGACTTCATTAGTTGAGTTGACCCTTATAAAATAGATAATGGAGAAAATTCAATTTATCATAAATAAGATTTATATGTCTCATACTCATTAGAAATCATATGTGGATCCCCATTGATAACTATTTTTATTTGAGGTGAGTGATCATGTGTTCTTGATAATCTCTCTAATGATTGGATATCATCATTTTAGGAAGAATTGAAAGTTATATCCTTGAAACATAGGCCCTTTTAGATACTTGAATGGGTTGGTGAGATGGAAAATTGGTTTTAGTTTCTACCATGGTCCAGTTAAGTTAACAATGTCTTTTATGTATCTCAATTGAAGAAGTATCAACATGATCCTGATGATGTGATGTTACATAATCACATCGACCAAGATCCATATGCTATGTTGGTTTATGTTCCATTATAGATTTTGAATATATTATAGAAATTATTTCATGGAAAAATAATCACTCTAGTATAGGTTTTATGGAAATTAGTCAAATTTAGGAAGAAACTTGGGAGTATAAAAATGAAATGTTTTATTAGTGGTCGGAATAGTTCCAAGAAAAATTTGGTTTTCTACTTTTCATGCATGAAAATTTCAATGGTTGGAAGAATTTATAACCCACAGATTCAGGTTATTTACCTTTTATTTATGTATTTTAATTTTATATAAATATTTGGTTAGTTTTCTGGACGTTCCTCTAGATTTTGGAAAATTTTTGATGCTTTTTTAGGGGTGAATATTTTGAGAATGGTTAGTAAAAACCATGAAAAAACTTTAGGAAACCATGAAAGGAAAAATAAAGGTCCCTAGTCATGTGAATGATTGGTGCAGGGTTTGTCCAAACCATGTGGGTTCCTAGAATTACCCCTGTGATCCAATTATCATTTGAGATAGTTGCTATCACACATTTTGAAGATATTTTATCTAACTCTATGATCCAATTATGAGAGGGGTGCCTTGAAGCCGTAGATCATGAACGATTAGTGCATGTTTTTCCAAACCATACACCCTAATCATGCACCGTTAAAATTTAGATCCAAGATTTGTATTAAGAACTAATGTTTTCCCTAAACTGGTCATATCATGAATTCATCTTGTTCTCAAGTTTGTGGAGACAATTCCTTTCAATCCGAGAGTAATTCTTATGAGAATATAAGTGCATTAGAGGCTCGAAATCATTAGTTAATTCTTGTTATTCATATTTTTTCATTGATCTCTTATTATTATTTCTCTTGATATATATATAATCCATTGGTGATGTATCTATATTTTTTTTAAGTTAATCATGAAAAGATATAATTTTTTTGGTTGAAGGGAACAAGATATAAGGTCGGATCTTGAATATCTAATCCATGTTTTTGAAGTTGTTGTTCTATTCTTCATTTTCACCAAATTTTGATATGTAATTGGATTCTTTCTCATTTTCACTTGATTTTAACATTAAGTATTGGTTTCAAACTTATCTAATTCCTTGTAATTTTTTGTGAATCCTTTGTTTGATTTGAGATAAACCTCTTTAGTGATGTGTTTTTGGAATTTGTGGAAATTGGTTAGTTTTTTTTAAGTGATTTTGGTTCATGATTTTAAAATTTTGGTATGGTTTTAATACATGGAAAATGTTTTTTGAAATGTTTTTAAGAAAGTATACTTTTATGTGAAATGTTTTTGGAATGTTTTTTTCATACTTGGTGGTGTACGTTCATCCTGCATTTTACGAGGCCTGGTTGAAATATTACTTGGTTCTCAGTGTAAAAGTTGTAATGGAACGTGAGATTGGTTACCTTTTGATGACTCGGTAGATCTATAAGATACTACTCATGAGTATAGAACTATCACCTATACATGTATGTGTGGATGTGTGGATATGTGGAATGGGTATGCCAAATGAATCTAAGAAAAAGATTTTATGGTTGTGAAATTGTTTTAGATGGAACTAATTTATGTTTATATAAATTATTGAAAAGATTTTAATTTTTATTTATATGATTTTCTTATATAACTTGTTCTAACAAGATTTATCCTAGTGTCTTCAGTAGGGAATTCATTGGGGAAAACCAACTGGGTTTTATACTCACCCCTTGCTTAGGCACTTTAGTGCATTTGCAGAGTTCATATATCAAGATATAGATAACGATAATGTATCTTAGTCCTTTTGTTATGCTTCTTGATACATTGGGTTGGGCATGTGGATTTTGATCTTGGAGTAATTTTATTTTTTTTATCGGTGTCTTTGGTGACTTTGGGTTATGTCATCTATTGGTTTCTTTGATTATATCATTTATACCCGGATATTTTATTCTGGTTTTGTTTATTAATGGCTTTTGTATCATACTCATGTGGCATATAGAGGATTTATTATTTATGGTTATCTTGGTTTGAATGTTTATATTTAAAGGAAAATTCATCCTATAATATTTTATGAAGTTTTTGCATTTATTTATAGCCTTTGGTGTCTTGGGGATGTCACCTAAGGCCATTATCACCCACCACCTCTTACCAATATGATGGGTAAGGTTTGGAATGTTATGTTATTTAACGGTAATTTATATTTATATATAGTATAAATGACATTTTAATGAAAATACTTTACAATTATAAAATTTCATTTTCAAAAGTATATCATTATTGAGGATAATTCTCATCCTCTTTAGTGATAATTTCCCATCATTTACCATATATTACATCCTGTCAATATTCTCATTTATATTTGGAAACCCAATTATTTTTTATTTCATTTTAAATTTACATTTATATTTTTTGATGTAAAAAAATAAAGCCTTATTATCCCATTTATGATGTGGTATTCAATCACTAGTAGAAAAATTAATTATAACAACGTTGTTTTAACATTAGTTATTAAATAATCAATGTCACATCTACTAAGTCTTAATTTTTTACATTTTTTTCAAAATAGACAAAGTTAAAAATATTTTAAAAAATATTTTTAATGTTGTTAATTTTAAAAACTGATGTTAAAAATGTTTTGGAATATTTTTAACATCAGTTATTTTAGTAATCGATGTTAAAAATAAAACTATGATACGAAAATTCAAAATTTTCAGTGAGCTCCAATGAAATGTTTTCACCCACAAAACATAAAAGGTTCACTTTTTCACATCTTTATCTCATATTTTTTATTTGAACATAAAAATAGATCTCATCGATCAATCTTTTTTTCATTTCCTTTCTAAACATTCACCTCTCCCTGCATCATCAAATCTATCATGTCTACATTATTTTCCCTAAAACATTTATCCCTACCTATATTCATACATCATAGATCCATTATCATGAATGAATATCCATATAGAATATGGATATGGTGGATTCTATGAGGGAAACAGTGGAAACAATTTTTATAATGATGAAGGTATCTATTTGACAATTATGATTTATCAATAGTTCTCATATACATGTCAAATTTGTGGAATGATTTCTTTTATTTTCATTTTATTTATTGTAAAATTATTGTTAATAATTTTTTATTGTCATTACATCATTAAAATATCATTAATTATTTTATTTTTATAATTAAAAAATAATTATTTTATCACATGTAGCTATGATTTTTGTTTTTTATTCTCTAAAATGGTTAGGCATTCTCATGTTTTTTTATGATGAAAAATATTTTTCACAATGGTTTATAAAAAACAAATTTGAAATATGATAAAATTTTATAAATTCTAATAATAAATTAAATCATAAATACTTTTAACATTGGATTGAATAACTAATGTAAAAAATTTATTTACAACATCACTTTTGATAATTTCCTTTCAAAAACCAACATCAAAAACATCAAAAACCCATATTAAAAATGAGTTTTTGTAATAATGATTATAGATATTTTAATTTTTTTTACTATTATGATGGATTAAACAATTTAAAACTCAATATTTCCTTCAAATAACCATTATGCATTTTCAAGGATTTATTTTTTAGGATTATTTTTAACGGTAAATGTTTTCAAAAGTTTTCACATCACCATTTCAAAAAAAATGAATGTGACCCATAAATTATGTTCGATTAAAATATATTCTCAAAACACAATACATTCAATAGGTGGTGAATTTTAGTTTAAAAACATTATTTTAAAATAATTAAAATAACTAAAACCCGATACCCTGTTATGTATGTTATCATACTTGGGCCACAGCCTAATGAACAAAGTCACAAAATCAAAACCTAGATATAGTCTAACTAAATTAGATTATTGAAATCAAAATTGATCCTATTTATCATAGTTCATGAATCATAATCATGATGGATGTGATTTACTCAAAATTATTGTAGTTATCTTAATCGAATTAAAATAGATATAACTATCAGAATATAAATATGAATACCATTATTCACTTACTATAAAATGTGTAGTAGAATATAAAAAAAAATATACAACAACTAATACAATATAATAAAAAAGAAATAATGAATTTCAAACTATTAAAACGATAACTCTATTAACCTAAAGGGAAAGGTAGTGTACAACAAAGACTAAAGGTATCCACTATTTCATAAAAATAGAAAAGTCTGTCTTTTATTAAAAAGTTAATCCATCGATACGAAGATCAAAATGACTCTATATCCCTATCCCTAAAAGATCATGATATGAAGATCAAATTTACTCTGTATACTTATACCTAGTATCCCTTAATCTGATGGATCTAATTCTCTATCTTCCTATGCCTGAAATCCCTTGATCGTTATGATGATCGTATGTGGTGAAAATTAAAAAAAATATATTAATAAGACAACAAGATAAGGTTTTATTAATAAGACTAATCTCTAAAGAAATAAAAATATTAGCAATGAGTTGTTCACACTAATTATTCTTCTAAAAACCCAGTGTGAATGTAATCGAATAGCTCCAAGATCTTCAAATGACTTGGTATTTATAGGAATCCTTACAATGGTCATATTCATTGAGTTTATTAGAGTGGCATCGAACACCTATCACTTGAAATCTCAAGACAACCTGGTGTAACTAAAAGTATGATGTCATATTGGTAAAGACCATCACAATGTTTAAAGTTTTCCTTATAATAGAAACTGGTCTTGTGTATTCAAATTATATACATATTCAATATAATGGGAATCCTAAACAATGTCATTATAATAATATTTATAAATGTTAGTCCTATTTTTATTAGTACTAGTATTAGTCAGATGTTAAGACTTTGTTAGTATGAAAGAAAAGATAGAAATTCTAACATCCATTTAGATAAAGATGAGTTTGATGTTTTTAGAAAAACATATCATTCCTATAATAATAATGAAGATTTATATGTTTGTATCTGAAATAATCAATAAATTATTATATGTATGGTGAAATATATTTTTTTCTACAAAAAACACTCTAAAACATTTTGGAAATAAAAATTTAATAAATATGATTATAATAAAGTGTTTTTAATTTACAAAACAAAAGGAATGGAAATATATTAAGAATAACTTCTGACTCAACAATATCCCCCTTTTTGGAAAGGATAAACCCCAAAAATTAAATGAAAAAATAACTTTTAAAAACATAAAGTTCATTTATTTTTAGTACTTTTTATTCAGAGTAATTATTTGAACCCCTAACTCCCCATGAGTTTATAACCCTTCTGAATAAAATAGAGAGAAAGATGTTAAATATGATAAACTCCCCCTTAGGATAATATCTCTCCATAAGGATCATATTCTTCCCTTTTAAGAAATATCTTCCCCTTTATATTATTACTTCTATTTTATAAAAACTTCTCCACATTTAAGAATACTTCTATCCCTTAATTTTTTATCCCCTTTATATAAAATTATCCCCCTATATATTTTCAAAAAATAATGGGTAATAAAATTAAATTTTCCTGAAAATTTAGACAAAAAAACTAACGAAACAATATAATTAACTAAGTAATAATACAAAAAAATATTAAAGAACATTAAACCAATCATAATTGGAAAATTTTCAAACAAATCAGAATTTTATGAGAAGACAATTCATATATTAAAAAAATTTCAAATTTCTTTCCAAAAAAGATACTGAAAGTGTTCAAAAAAATCTCTATTATTTATTCATCAAGGTATTTACAAAATATTTGTTGTTCTAGAACTCAAGTATTCATTTTCAAGTTTCTCAACCATCTCTTCTTGAATATAAACTTTGTCATATAATAATTTATTTTGATATCTGAGTAAAATAACTTTATCTTTTCAAGATCATAGTCTAGACATTTCAAGCTCTATATCATGGATCTGATTCTTAAAATATTCAACTTCCTTGTTATGATCATTAGTTTCATATTTAAACTCCTCCACAAATATCACCATATCATCCATGTCTTTGGATAACTGATTGAAGGATTTGGCTGATTCATTCATGATATTTTCCACATCATCAAAACTCTCATCATTCAATTTGAGATCAAAATCAACCTTATGAGACCATTTAACCATCTGATTACATGAATTTCATTGAGTCTGGTAACTTTCTAGAAAAACATTCAATAGAGCTTCCAGCTAAATGACATTCTCTATTAAAATATTTATTGATTATGAATTCATATTAATACTTTTTAAATAATTTAAAATCAAGATTAAATATTCTCAAAATAACTAATAGTTCCTTATAACCTTTTTAATGTATGAATAATATAATCAACTCCTTTAAAAGCAATTTTTCTGTCTGAGTCTGACTAATCTTGCTAAACCTAGGGATGTTTTATTCTGCTTGTTACTGCATCATATTTCTTTAATTTCTTTTTTTATTTCTTTAAAATAACCTTTTCAACAACTTTATAAACTTTCTTATCACCTTCCTTCTCATTAGATAATTCCTTAATATACACATTATCAGTATTACCTTTTTCAACAACCTTTGTCATCGAATTCTGATCTTCTTCATCTTTCTAATATGATGAATCTTCATCTCCTTTTAATGAAGATTACTCTTCTTCATAACTACTATACTTATCTTCTTTATTATCCTTATAGAGTAATTATGATGACGATGATCTTAATTCTGGTGATTTCTTATTGGAATAATATTTTTCATATACATATCCCTCTTCATTCTAATCCTCTTCATTCTGATCCTCTTATACTTATTATTCAATTACCTATTGAATTTCTTCATATTAACTTTATCACTCCTTATTTCTCTTCTCGTTATTTACCTTATTTTTCATTACCATAAACTTACTCCTCAACTTCCTTATCAAGCTTCTCCTCGAGCTGTCTAGATGTTATTAAAACAACTTTTCCTCCTATTGTGGGTTCATTTTCTTTTTTGTGAACATGTGGTACTGATTATTTATCAAGAACCTTTTCTTTTCCTTGATCAGCGACAGAAGTAATCTCATCATTCACAACAGAGGTATCTTTAAATACTAGACAAACTTCTATAATTATTTTATCTATATGAGATGTATGAATAACTATTTTCTCATAATCCATCTCTACTCCCTTAAAAATATTCTCACAAATTTGAGAATCTATTAGCCTCTTATTTTTCTTTTTCCTATTTTATAATTTTTTTCTATCATATTAGTAGCATAAATTCTCAATGAATTGGCCTCAATAGTATTAAGTATGAACAAAAAATCTCTTGATTTCTTTTTTTATTTATTTTTCATCCATTCCTCAAACACATCAGTTGGAAATTTTTTTATTTCTTTTCCATCTTTGGTGGGGAGGTTTCAACATTCCTCATTTTCATATTATAAACCTTAACTGATTTCATTTATGGTTTTTCCTCTTATGTGACACCACTAAATTTCTATTACTAATGAATGAAATCTTTTCTTTATTGGAGTTTATTTATTTTTCACTTTGAAAAATTTCATGCATTCAAATACCATATTGCTTAAGAAATAAGAAAAAAATAATGATCTTGGATTTTATTTTTTATTCCCTTTATATTACCAAATGAGAGAAGAAAAAACCTAACAATATCAATTTTCCTCATATTGACTAAAAAATCCAATATGAAAATATCAAAAACATTTACCATATTATGATCTCCTTTTATCGGTGTCAGGAATATTTTCATCCATAAGGAAATAACACAATTGGAAACTGTAAGATGGGAAACTTTTCTAATTGTCTCATATTTAGAAAATAAATAATCCATGTCTTTTCTTCTATCAAACCTACCAAGACTATCAAACCATTTATGAGATAGAAAATACGCTTCTCCTCAAGAAGGTATTCCTACCAAATCTAAAATATTTTTTTGTAATATATTATATCTCTTTCCATACATCATGAAAGAAATTTTATATTTACCATCTTCACTAAAAAACATATTAGAGGCATAAAATTCATTAATGATATCAGGATAAAACAAGTCAATGTTCTTATCTAGTTTCTTAGCACAAATAGACTCTCATACTTGAAAAGATATAATATTTTTAAGCATTTAATCATAATTATAATATAAATCCATTTCAATAAATATTTCCCTAAGAAAATTCAATTTTGAAAATTCCTTGCTGGCCATCGTATTCTAAAACTAATGTCAGTGGATCAGATGTAATGAAATCTTATCCGAATGAGTAACTTAGAGGCATTATATTCTTGGGAACAAATAACTGAGATGGTTGATTTGGTGTGAGGGTAATCCTATTTTATATAGGCGATTGAAACAATGGTCTATCTTCTAGAAGATACCCACTAGTTAATATTAAAATCATTCTGATCTAACAGTTGGAATTAATCCAAAGAAATTTTTAAATAATTTTGATCTCTTGAGGTTTTTTAAAACATTTATCAGATTAAGGATGAATCCAAATAATAAATTCTTAAAATTTTCAAAACAAAAACAATTTTTTTATAAAACATAAACCTATAACAATAATAATTAAATAATTAACATAATGAGATAGTATATAATGTAAAATAATAGAAAATTTCTTTTTAGAGTGAAAAAATCCATCAATATGCATAACATGTCCTTTTTGTTTTTTTATACACTATAAAAACAATAATTTTTATGAAATAAAATACTGATTATAGATTTTTTTAATATAAAACTAATCATAATAGTTTTTAAAACCAAAAGATTTATAAAAATATATGATTCCATTAATTTTATAAAAAAAATGAGTCTGGAAAATTTTAATATATCTTCTGAGTCTAAAAATCCATTCTAGGATTCTAACTCTTAAATTTTTATAAAAAAATATGAGTCTAGAAGTCTCATTTTGATAAATGTTTTAAGAAAAATAAAATTTAACAAAGGCTAAATGTTTTTTAAAAACATATTTACTCCCCCTATAAAAATGAGTATCTTATTGTAAGGAGATAGGTCAACATGAAGTAGATATGAATGATTACTTTACATTGATCATTTCTAGATTCTATTTGATCAATTCAAATATATTTTAAGTAAGAGGTTTAGTATTAATATTATAAATTTGATCATACATTTTGGTGAATTATAAAATTATATCTCCTTTAAGTGTGTGGTCATGAAGGAAATGGTATCTTATATCTATGTTGTTAGTATGTTAGTGATGTGATGGGTTGATACATAAGTAAATGTAACTTGTGTTATCACAAAGTATTTGAGTTTTTTTTAACTCATTCCATAGTCATTTAGTGTGTGTTAAATCAAGAATACTTGAGCAGAACAACTTCTGGCTTCCACATATTCTGATTTAGTAGTGGAAAGTGCTACTGATTTTTATTTCATAAAATAAAAATAAATTTATGACTCTCCTAATAAATGAAAAGTTTTAGATGAACTTTTCTTATCCATTATATAACTAACAAATTCAGCATCTGAGAAAATTTTTACTTCAAAAACTTTTCTAGCAGAATAGAAAAGTAATAAATCCAATGTTCTCTTAAGATAAAGAAAAATTAATTTTATATATTTTAGATGGGATTCCTTTGGATTTTATTGAATTCTTTCACATAATCATACTTGAAACATTTAATCTAGATGAATATCCATTAAGTAAAGTAAATTTCTTATCATACCTCTAAAAAAATTTACCAACTGGTTTCCCAGGTTCATTAAGATCCAAAGTACTTGAGGTACTGATGGGAGTATTAATACATTAAGTAATATTTCATTTCCAAATTTCTTACAAATATATTTTATGTACTTATGTTGAGATATAAAAGTTCCTTCTAGTTTTTGTGGAATTTGAAAACCAATAAAATTTGTTGACTCCCCCATAATACTCATTTCAAAATCAGATTTCATAATATCTACAAAGGAATATGTTAAATATTTTTTATTTTGTATGAATATAATTTCATCAACATAAATTTGTATAATAATATTGTTTTTATTGACTTATTTTATAAACAAAGATGGATCTGAAACTCCCTTAACAATTTTTTTTGTAATAAAAATATTGTTAACTTATCATACCAAGCTCTAGGGGATTGTTTAATTTTTTATAAATATTTGGTAAGTTTATAAACATATTTAGGATTTTTTTTATTTACAAAAATAGGAGGTTGTTCAATATAAACTTCTTCCTGAACATATCCTTTGAGAATATCACACTTCACATCCATTTGAAAGAGTTTAAAATTAATGAATGTTGTAAATGTTAGAAGTATTAAAATAACTTTAATTATTACTACCATTTCATGGGTTCCATAATAATCTATAACTTATTATTGATTATAACCCTTGGAAACAGTTATACCTTTCTTTCAAACAATTATACCATTATCATCACACTTATTTAAAAAAACCATTTTACTCTAATTATAGATGTTTTTAGAGGTCGTTCAACTAAATTCCAAACTATGTTCCTCCCAAATTCATTGATTTCACCTTGCATAGACTTAATCCAATATTTATCACCTAAATACTCATCAAGATTATTAGGTTCAAATTGAGATAAGAAAGTTAGATGTTCAATTTCATTTCTTAAAGAACTTATAGTCCTAAATGTTTGATCTACATCACCAATGATACTATCACAATGAGTATTCCTAAGAAAAATATGAATTATTGGGTTTTCAAAAGAATATTCTTTAACAATAGGTAGAAAATATTCATGAGGAATAAATTCAGAAAAACAAAATATGAAGTTATATCATTTTTAGAATAATTTTATAACAAAGTTTGAAAATAAATTTTATAAATTACATCTAAGGATGTTGTTGGGGGTTGTTTGAAAACAAAAAGATCTATTTCATCAAACTTAACATGCACTTTTTCTTCAATAGTATAATAATTTTTATTAAAAACTCTATAATGTTTGTAAGATGTTGAATAACCTAAAAATATTCCTTCATCGGGTTTGGTTGAAAATTTATGTAAGTTATCTTTCATATTTTGGATAAATACTTTGAAGTAAGAAATTTTTGGTTTTCTTCCTGAAAATAACTCATAAGGAGTTTTATTAAGAAAATGTGTAATTAAAACTCTATTTATAATATATAAGGAAGTACTAACCACTTTATCCAAAAAATGATTAGCAAGTGAGTATTCACTCAACATGGTTCTAGTTATTTCTTGAAGAATTCTATTTATTCTTTCAACTACACAATTTCTATGATGGGTTGTAGCAGTTAACATTTTTTGTTTAATACCTTTTTTAAAATAAAATTTTTTAAAATTATAAATTTTATATTCTCCACCATGATCACTATGAATAGTTATCAAGTGAAGGTTTTACTCATTTTTAGCTTTTGGTAGAAAAGTTTTAAAATTACAAATTCTTTGAATTTATTTGGGAAAAAACAAACCCATGTGCTTCTAGTGTAATCATCAACTAAGACATATACATAGTATTTTACACCAATACATCCAGTTTTTTTAGAACCAAATAAATCCATGTTCACTAATTATAAAGCATTATTAGTTCAGACTTCACTTACATATTTAAAACTTGACTTATTTTTCTTACCGTATTGACAAGGTTCATATAATTTTTTAATAATCAATCCTAAGTTCTGGTAGTACATTAAAAAGTCATTTCTTTTTCAACATAGATAAGTTTCTTAGGTTATAGTGTCTTAACCTTCTATACCAGAACCAATACTAATATTTCATTACACTAAGGTAAGGTATTTCTAGGCTCCTAAGGTATTATATCTTAAGAGTGTAAACATTCTCTTACCAATTGGCAGAAAGAATAAATTTATACTTGGAACTATGAACTAAACATTTATCATTCCTAAATTTCACAAGGTAAACTTCATCACATAATTGTATTATTCTTATAAGGTTATGCTTAAGAAATTTAACAAACAAAACTTTTGAAATAAGATCTTTTCCAAGAAGAAAAATGTTACCTATATCGATAATCTATCCTTGAGCATTATCTCAGATAGTTACTTTTCCACCTTTTATTTTAGTAAACTTCTAGAAGAAGTCTTTTTTTCATTCATATATCTAGAACACTCACTATCTATATACCATTTATTTTTGGAACCCAAACCTTCTTGGGTCAGATAATGATAGAAAATTAAACTTTTTGAATCTGCATTTGTTTAGAAAAATATGATTTTTGAAATCATATGAATTGAACCTTGTTTAATGAACAGTTATTTTTTCAATGATCACTACTTTGACACTCGGTGAAAAATGGGGTATTTTTAAGAACAATAGAATTGTTACTAAAAAACAGGTTTTTTGTATGTATAACCCATTCCAGAACTACTACCATGAGAAAGAATTTGTTTATAGATTTTATCAAAACATTAATTTCCAATTGAAATATTTGATAAAAAAATTTGAACATGAGATTTCATATTTTATTTTTAAAAATAAATCTTTATCCATGTTAGTATTAGTTTTAAAATTAGGTTTATTTTCTATAACATTTTTCTCAAAAACTAATTTTTCAAAATCTTTATAAATGTTTCCTTTCTTAGAAGTAGTCTCATAAAAATCTATTGCAAGATATGTTATTTCATATATCAAAACATTTATTCTTCAATCATACGAGGAAAGTTTTCCCTTATAATTATCAAGTTTTTTTTGAAATTTAAAATTTTCATTCTCAAGTAATTTAGAAAAATGTGAAACTTCATTATAACAAGGAATATAATTATATTCCTCTAAAGTTTATTATTCATTATAATATTTTGAATCATTCTCATCAAGATACTTTTTACTTAAAGACATATTGGTAAGGTTTTTAGTTTTTCATACATTAGCCATTAAAAATTGATTTACTTTAGGTACATTGGCATAAAGACCTATTTTCTTCTGATCAGAACTTTCATTATATTTATAACTCTCAAAATAATCACCTCTACTAGAACTCCAAGTGTCAGCATATTTCATCACTTTATATCCTTTATATTTTTTATACTTTTTAGCATTCCTCTTATAATTCTTTTATTTTCTATCTTTCCTACATATCTTTGGACAATTTGGTCTGATGTTTCCCACTTTCCTGAATTCATAACAAGTAACTTCATCTTTATTATCATTTCTATCCTTATTACCTTTATTGTATTGATATTTGAAATATTTTTTTCTGACTATGTTATTCATCCTTCTATCCAAATTTTCTAATTTATTATTAGAATGTTAAGAAATGCTAGATTCATATTGAATAACATTATTCTTTATTAAATACATTACAACCTTTTCATCATATTGTACTTTATAAGGTAAGGTATATGTTTAAGAAAGGGAAACACCACCACTGTTTTTCTTTTTCTTTTTATCAGCATCTCTCTTGAGCCTAACCTCATATTTTATAAGGGTATCTTTAAGATCATCCAAGGTAAGACCATTTAACTTCATTGTCTCATCAACTACTACTCTCTTAGATTCCCACTCATTGGTTATGATATATATTATATTCTAGAAACATTATCTCATCATCAAGACCTTTCTCACCAATATATTGTAAACTATTATAACAGTCATGAATATTTGGTGCATCATTACCATAGATTCACCTGGTATGAAGTCAAATTCTTGGTAGTCTTCTTTTAACATAGATCTTTGAGTCACAAAAAGTTTAGATGTTCCAAAATGTATGATATCAAGATTTTTCCAAATACTATTATTAGATTCATAAGAATAAATCTGACTATAAATTCTTCTTGTCATAGAATATGACAAATTATTTATTACTATATAGTTTAACTGGTATTATTTTTTCTCTTGATGAGTAAAATCAGTTACGCCCTTATTTGGAATCTTATAATATCTAGTGAGCATAAAAAAATTAACAACACTTGTGTTGATTACAAAGGTTTTTATTCTATCCCATTGGTCCTCATAATCAGCACCATAAAAAAAGAGTTCTATTATGATTCATATTTTTTATAGATCTGATATTCATTCCTGCCATTATTAAAACAAAATACAATCTTTTTCCACAAAAATAGGTTTATTTTAAAAAAAATTATAAACAAAATTTTGATATCAAAAAAATTAAAGAACTTGTAATAGTAAGGAAATTAAAAACTCATCAAGTTTTTGAGCAGTGGAATCTTATTCAAATACTAAATTTTGGTATCAATATTAAAAAACTCTTCACGTGGATCTGATTCTAATTATTGGATTGTAATATCTAGTAAAAACATAATACTTACAAGAGGGGGTGAATTGTAGTTTAAATAAATAGTTTAAAATAATTAAACTAATTAAAACCCAAATCCTCTTTATGTATGTTAAAAAATATGACCCTTAGCCTGATGAACAACGTTGAAGAATCAAAACTTTCTATAACCTAATTAAATCAGTGTATCATAATCACAGTAGATCTGATTTATCAGAGTAATTGAATCATAATCATGATGGATATGATTTAATAAAAAGTACTGTTATTTTCATTATTATAATAAAACAAATAAAAAAATCAAAATATAAATATGATTATGATTATTAAATTTTTATAAAATTTATGGTGGAATATTAAAACTTATAACAAATAAATAGTAAAATATCATACAAAATAAATAATTACTGTTGTACCTCTCGTTCCCCTCGTTGTTTGATTTTCATGATCACAATCACCTTATTTTTTGTCTAATACTGTTTGAAGTGTTTTTGAATGATAGGCACAAGGTTGCCAAGAAAATGGCCCAAGAAAGAATCAAGAAGTGGACTGAATTTCAGTCCACCGGCCAACCGGTGTGATAGCACCGGCCAGCCGGTGGACCTGGCAGAGGCATTTTCCACTGCCAGGTTCCACCGGTCAGCCGGTGGCTCTGTCACCGTCCAGCCGGTGGCAACCTGATGAAACAGTGGCAGCCACTGTCTGCCCACCGGCCAGCCGGTGGCTCTGGCACCGGTCAGCCGGTGCTGCCTGGGCAGAAGGCCTTCTCAACATCCAAGGCACCGGCCAGCCGGTGGCCCTGCACCGGCCAGCCGGTAGCCCAGTCAAACTAGCTGTTGGATTTGACCAGTCAACCCTCTTTTGGCCTCCAACGGCTCCGAGGCCTTTTCCAACGGCTCCGAAGGCCCCCAATGGGTTCCATGCCTATAAATAAAGGTCAAGGAAGCCCCGGACACTAACCGGAACTAAAACCAAGCCCAAGGACACTTTGTTGATCATTCGGCAATCCTCCGGTGAGCCACCTCAAGGAACCTCAAGTGCTCCATCCAATTCCACATCCAAGATCACCACCAAAGAAGCTTGGAAGCGGCCTTCAAACTCTTCTATCAATCAAAGGCGCCCAAGGCTTCTCCAATTACGGGTTTTATTGTTTTTATCTTTTTGAGCTTAAAATTGGGTTTGTGCCTACAAACCCCAAACTCTTTCTCATCCCCTCTTTCTTTTGGGTTTCACATCACCATTAAGGTGTGAAGAGGTTGTCAAGCTTTCCTTTAAATAGCTTGAGACATAGGTGAGCTATCCTTCACCTGTAAGAAGGATAGTGGGTTCTTACTCAACCATTAAAAGTAAGTGGGTTCTTGCTCAACCAATAAAAGCAAGCTGTAATAGGTCCTAGTGCTACCTCAAAGCCTAGTGGGTTTCTTGCTAAAACCATTGAAAAGCAAGCGGTAGGAATCTCTCAACGGTTGAGTTGGGAGCGGAGACGTAGGCCGGGTTTTGGCCGAACTCCGTTAACAATTTCTTGTGTGATTGCCTCTTTATTTCCGCTGCACCTTTAACTTTGTTTTTAATTTGTTAATCATTTTTTAAAAGGCAATTCACCCCCCCTCTTGCCATCACTCCCGTTTTTCTCCGCCCAACAATTGGTATCAGAGGGAAAATTTGAGTAATATCCTAACCGGTTTCAAATTCAAAGATCTTTTTTGATGGATTCTACCGCTTCTTCCTCTCAATCCCCCGAAGGACATTCTTTGGATCGTGCTCCATTCTTTGATGGAGCCGATTATACTTTTTGGAAAACCCACATGACCACATTTCTTAAAAGCATTAGCTATCCAATTTATAGAATTGTTATGTATGGTTTTACGCTCTCTTCTCACGATGAGTCTAAATGGACCCCCGCCGACATTGCAAATTTTGAGCTTGATGGAAAAGCCATGAATGCTCTACATTGTGGGCTAGACCGAAATGTATTTAATTGTATTTCTACTTGCTCTACTTCTTACGATCTTTGGAAATTTTTAGAACTTACCCATGAAGGCACTAAGAAGGCTCAAAAGCAAGAACCCGACAACAAGCAAGAACCCGATGAAAAATCTGTGCCCAATTGCCCACTCCACAAGAAAAGGGCCAAGAAAAAGGAGAAGAAGAAGGCTTCAAAGGCAACATGGAGTGATAGCTCCACCTCTTCATTCTCCTCCTTCTCCTCGAGCGACCAAGGTAAAAAATTCCTAATGGCAAATCATGAGGTATCATCTTCCGACTCTTCTTCCTCGTCTTCTAGTTCTTCAAATTCTTTCAATAATTTGTCATATGAAGAACTCCAACACGTTAGAGATCAATTAGAAAATGGTTTTCATGAGCTTTCATCAAAATTTGTCGCTTTGAAAAAGTCTTTCAAAAAACTCTCCTCCGAAAAAGAACAACTTCTCAAAGAGAAGGAGGAGATGTCCCTCAAAATCCAGAATTTTCTCGATGTTGATTCTTTGGAATCAACCATTAAAGACCTAAGGGAATATTTAGCCAAGTTCACCCAAGGTGAACAAAATTTGTCCAAACTCTTAGGTTCTCAACGAGTATCTAGAACCACACATGGACTTGGCTACACCAACCAAGCTTCCTCCTCCCATGCTCCAACTGTTTTTGTAAGGGGGAGCTCTAGTTTTAAATTTTTCAACTATTGTAAAAAACCCGGGCACCTCATTTATGAGTGTGATTGCAAAAATGCCTGGTACGGCCAACCCAAGTCTATTTTCTATTCCGATTAGTTCTATAGGAGAAGACCCGCCATGAGACAAGTATGGATTGAAAAATCCCATCTAGCGAGTCTCTCTGGGCCTAAAATTGTCTCTTTTCAAAATCCCTCTCCCCGGTGACTTTTTGTTTTTATTTAGGGGGAGTTAGGTTTGTTTAAGCTTTTTGTTTCAATTCAAACTTTCAATTTCAAATTAAGCACTTTTGATTTCAATTTCAAAATTTTCGATTCCAACTTTCAATTTCAACACTTGGTATCAAATTTTTTCAATTCAAAATTTTCTATTAAATTTTCATTTCAAAATTTTCAACTCTTGGTATCGAATTTTTATTTTCAATCTTTCAATTTCCAAAATCTCAATTGATTCTCAAATCTCAAATCCAGTTTTTCAAAACCTTTCCCTCAATCAAGTTTTATGCCCCACGCTATTTTGATAATCAAAAAGGGGGATAAATTTCTTGATTGATTGGGGGAGAATATTTTCTATCATGATTTGATTTATTTTCAAATTATCCTTTAAGAATGTCTTTAATTTCAGTATTTTACTTTGATTGTTTTGGTGATTGTGATCATCAAAATAGGGGGAGAATGTTGTACCTCTCGTTCCCCTCGTTGTTTGATTTTCATGATCACAATCACCTTATTTTTTGTCTAATACTGTTTGAAGTGTTTTTGAATGATAGGCACAAGGTTGCCAAGAAAATGTCCCAAGAAAGAATCAAGAAGTGGACTGAATTTCAGTCCACCGGCCAACCGGTGTGATAGAACCGGCCAGCCGGTGTGATAGAACCGGCCAGCCGGTGGACCTGGCCGAGGCATTGTCCACTGCCAGGTTCCACCGGTCAGCCGGTGGCTCTATCACCGGCCAGCCAGTGGCAACCTGATGAAACAGTGGCAGCCACTGTCTGCCCACCGGCCAGCCGGTGGCTCTGGCACCGGTCAGTCGGTGCTGCCTGGGCAGAAGGCCTTCTCAACATCCAAGGCATCGGCCAGCCGGTGGCCCTGCACCAGCCAGCCGGTAGCCCAGTCAAACTAGCCGTTGGATTTGACCAGTCAACCCTCTTTTGGCCTCCAACGGCTCTGAGGCCTTTTCCAACGGCTCCGAAGGCCCCCAATGGGTTCCATGCCTATAAATAAAGGCCAAGGAATCCCCGGACACTAACCGGAACTAAAACCAAGCCCAAGGACACTTTGTTGATCATTCGGCAATCCTCCAGTGAGCCACCTCAAGGAACCCCAAGTGCTCCATCCAATTCCACATCCAAGAGCACCACCAAAGAAGCTTGGAAGCGGCCTTCAAACTCTCCTATCAATCAAAGGCGCCCAAGGCTTCTCCAATTACGGGTTTTATTGTTTTTATCTTTTTGAGCTTAAAATTGGGTTTTTGCCTACAAACCCCAAACTCTTTCTCATCCCCTCTTTCTTTTGGGTTTCACATCACCATTAAGGTGTGAAGAGGTTTTCAAGCTTTCCTTTAAATAGCTTGAGACATAGGTGAGCTATCCTTCACCTGTAAGAAGGATAGTGGGTTCTTACTCAACCATTAAAAGTAAGTGGGTTCTTTCTCAACCAATAAAAGCAAGCTGTAATAGGTCCTAGTGCTACCTCAAAGCCTAGTGGGTTTCTTGCTAAAACCATTGAAAATCAAGCGGTAGGAATCTCTCAACGGTTGAGTTGGGAGCAGAGACGTATGCCGGGTTTTGGCCGAACTCTGTTAACAATTTCTTGTGTGATTGCCTCTTTATTTCCGCTGCACCTTTAACTTTGTTTTTAATTTGTTAATCATTTTTTAAAAGGCAATTCACCCCCCCTCTTGCCATCACTCCCGTTTTTCTCCGCCCAACAATTACATCCAAGTTGTCAAAAAGATAACTCTTTTAACCTAAAGATAAAGGTATTCTATAACCTGTAAAAAATTTATCCATTATTTTATACTTAAAAATTTATTTCTTTTTTTACAAAGGAAATACCTTGATATAAAGATTAGAGTGAATCTACCTTCCTATCCCTAGAAACCCTCAATATAATGACCAGATTTACTCTATCATCCTATCCAAGATAGCCCGTAGTCTGGTGGATTAGATTCATTGTCATCTTATACCTGGAATCCCTCTATATTAATAATTATCATATATATAAACAATTAAAATATTATTAAGGGGACAACTTGACATGGTTTCTTTAACAAGACTACTCTCTAAACAAATACAAAGATTAAGAACAAGCTATTCACACTACGTATTCTTCTAAAAATAAAGATCAAATGTAATTGACCATCTCCAAACTCTTAAAATGACTTGATATTTATTAGTATCCTTCCAATAGTCATGTTATCATATTTTGTTACAATATCATTGGAAACTTAGTGGTTTATAGATCATGATAACCTGGACATAAAGTTTAACATCTGTTTTGATAAAGGTGAGTCATATGTTTATCGAGAAAAATCTCATTCTGAAAATCTTAATGAAGAAATATAAGTTTATATCTAAAATAATTAAGAATATATTCTTATTATGGTAAAATATAATGTTTTCTAAAAAACATTATAAAAAAATTTGGATATAAAAATTTAGTAAATATGTTTTTAAGAAAGTGTTTGTGATTTACACAAAAAGGAGTGGAAAAGTAATAATTATAACTTCTGACTCAACAAATTATTCTTTTATTAAAATTTTAAAAACATTTTATAAAAAAACCCTCTTATGTTTTCACTTCCATTTTCCTCTTTATCTCAAAAATATTTATTTCCTTGAAAAATTCTTTCCATGTATTACCCTCTAAATTCTATTATAGTATTTTGGGTGATTAAACTTATGGAAATCAATTACTCTATTTGTTTTTCCTAGTCATTGAATATTTATGATTTTTCTTCCAATTTATTTCATATATGATAACTATATATTTAATTCTATTGATTTAAGGGTTTTCACTTATATGATATACATTGAATGATTGGGGAAATTATTAACTTAATTGTATTCTCTTTATCTATACAATTTAAATACCATATTCCATATTATCTTGATTGGAGGGTATTTACCTAGAATGTTACTGAATATATTTGTATACCCATTAATTTTTCATTATTATATCATGTTATGATTAATTATGTAATTATGAATGTTCTTGTTATGTGATTTCATCTGAAAATAATATTATACCGGTTTTCTTTCCATGGGTTATTTAAGATATGATAATGATTTATGTGGCACACAAACATATATATATATATATGTGTGTGGATAATTATGGTTGGGGTCATATATCACATTCTAATGCATTGTTTAAGGTTTTATATCTCATGAGATGATTTAGCATGAGCCTTCTTTGATATGATCACAAGTTAAATGGTGATCTTTCTTGGATACTCTCACAAACTAAAGGGTGGGCCTTCTTGTAGGTCAGAGTAATATGGTAAGAGGGGTGAATTACCTTTTAATTTTTTTAAAAAAATATTCTATAAAATAAAATAAATTATAATTTATGAAATAAATTTAATTATAAATCAATCAGTGTAAATTAATTGTAATGGAAATTAAAATTTTATGTGTAGTGAAAAATAAATTTAACAAATTAAAAAGGTACACTTTGATAAAAGATTTTGAAAATAGATTAAGAATGATCCCCTATATCTCTTACCCTCAAGAATGATTGAGAGGGTAATATTTCTATATTAATGTTAATGGCATTCAAGAAATCAATGAAGGATGAAATCCCATGGTTTTAACAAAAACCAACAAACCAAAAACCCTCACTTTAATAATGAAGAGAACCTAAGGAAGAATATGATGAATTGAGGATATTTCTAAAAACTATTACAAATAACTCAAGTCTCTTTAAAATAAAAAAAAGAATATGAAAGATGAATAGATAGTGTTATAAAAGATATGATAATAGCCTTATTAAATACAACCAAGGAGAAAAAGGCTCAATGAAAATAGGTAAAATAAAAATATTGATAAAGATAAATATCAGTTTCCTTTTTATGATTAAAAATGGATGTTTTCTTGGAAATATATTTTTAATGATCATCATGGATCAGTCGTGAATCATTAGATAAAAATTGGTGTTCATTATTATTTACATCCAATACTCCCTTAAAGTCTATTTATATCTTTCATAGGTACTAGAGGAGCCTGGGCTTGAGTTGACCCATTAAAGAGATGGACTAAGGCTTATAAATCATCATTTAATGATCCTTAGAATGTTCTAGATATAATCCACTAGATAGTAATATGATCCCACTAGCTAGCTAGTGAGAATCCTATTGGCATCCTCAATACATCAGCCTCCACTGGGTAGTCTGTGATCTCCACTAGTTATCCATTGGGCTTCATAGTGCTACAAGTGGTTATGTCTTCTCTATTGGCTGGATAGTGTCCATCTAACAAATAATCAGTGTTTTCTGATAGTGAGGGACTTAGAAAGAGTCCTCAATACTCCTATTGATAAATTCACATAGTTAAGAAACTTCCTTTGATGAATTTTGAATACTATAAATAAAATAAAATCAAAACAAAGGTAAGAAATTATTTTAGTGATTATGATCATAGAAACAAATTAGAGAATCGAAAATCTACCCCTTTCTGATGATCACAAATAATCATTTAATATTAAAATAAAATAATATAAAATATTATAATGATTTTAAGAAGAAAGAGTAAAGTAGAATACGTAAAATAGTGAAATGTCAAAATATTTACAAATATCATTTCTATGAAATAAAATGTCTCCCCCTTGAAACAAGATCCTTATCTTCCTTTGAAACCTTTCTATTTTAAAATAGATTTTACCACTTAGTGATTTCACCCCACCTTTTATAAGATTACTTCCATTTTAATGATGAATATTTTCTATTATTTGGACATTAGGAAGCTTTACTCGCTTTTCTTAAAACATTTATTTATTTTAATCAAAATATAATTTTTCATTTTTTTTAATATCACTTTCCCATAAACATTATACTTTTCTCATTATTTTGATTAGAAAAAATACATATAAACCAAAAGGTTTAGATAAAAAAGAGATAAAATATTCATAATATGATCAAAGTGATCATAAGAACAAATTTTTTTGAAATTTGAATAAGATATTTAAAAAATAAGAAATTAAAAAAAATTAAATAAAACATGATTTTAAAAGAGAAAACATAAATAATAAGAGATAAGAAAACTAATTACAATCATTTCATTATTAACTCCCCCTAATAAAATTAAAACACTATAAAGTTAGGGGTTTGTGAAGAATCACTCCTCTAGGGTTTGTTGATTCTCCTTGTAGCATCGTTCGCCTCCTCTCTTTGATGGAGGCTTTTTGTAAGAAGTCGTGTTCTTCTCTGGATATTTTCATAGATACAACGCTCTCGACCCCCGAATCTACTTATATTTTCTCGTGGGTGTCTCACTTAATCCTCCCTACCCTAATTATCTCTAGATCTCATTCATATCTGGGCTCTCCTAACCTGATTGATGTTTCTCACAACTCTAGTAGTCTTCAGAAGGTGGAATCGGATGTCTGATGAATCCGGCTTGTGGAGATTTTTGATCTAGTGGTGGATTTGTTTCCCTCATGTGGTAATGTAGGTGTCTAGAGATGGAGGATTCCAGCAGCGGTCAGGTTGTGTGAGGCGTTGTGGCCCTGTTATAGGAATCAAGTGGCTGGAGGTTGGAGATTTGGGTCGCTGGTGTTCTTCTAGTCAGTGGTGGCTAGGTCCGAAACTGGGATGTAAGCTCCGGTGGGAACTTGTTGCGACCTTTGGGTCATTTGGTTCTAATCCCCTTTTTTCTTGTCTATTGAAGGGCTTTGTATTTTTGGATTTTTGATGGTTGTTTGAAGCTGGGTAGTGTGAATTATTTTAGTTTTTCACAGTTATGGACTATTTCTCATGTCTTATTGGTTCTTCTTGTTCTTGAGGAGTGAATTTATTTGGGGGAACTAGTTTTCCATATTGAATTTGGTTACGGCACAACATATTTTAGGTTCCACTGGGTGGGTGGACTCAAAAGATGGATGGGTGTGATGACACCCATCTTCCAACCATGCATCATCATTTTGATGGACGGATTGGTGCCTCACCCAAACATTTGCTCAGTGTTTCGGTATTATTTTTCTTGAAACAGGTTGACATTACCGGGAGTCCCTTTCATGATTTTTTAGTTGGGAAGCTTGAAAGAGATAATTGTAATGAACCTCACTTTTGAATAATATTGTGTTTACTGAAAATATGTGTTATATAATTCTTACACAACAAAACTATATCCTTTTATTAATGAAGTGAGTATAATTGAAATGAGACCTTTGGGTTTTGATTGTTATATGACAATTGGTCAATATGACTGTTGGAAATAATATTAATTTTTAACGTTATAATTTTTGTTGAAAATCTAAATAATAATGGATAATTAATGTAGAAAGAAGAGTTGATGACCTCATCCAGTAGACTCGGGTAATACGAAGCCCATGTGTTAGAGATTGGGAATAAGGTAACATCACCGGCCTTTTCTCTAGACCAATATAAAGTCAATAATTAACATGTTAGGCTTGAATATAATCTCCTTCGGGAGAAGTTCATGTAGATATAAATCACCACTCCAAAAATATTGCCCAAGCTGCCCCTATCACCATTGCAAACCATACTCTTAGGTCATTTGTAGGTGTTATAAGTGGCTATGTAATGAGGACTTAGTTACTTTGTTTAATCCTTTTATATAAATAAAATTTTTATTTCTTATTATTGTAAATTTTTTGAATTTCAAATGTCAAAATAAATATAGGATGAATTTTTAGAAGTTTTATATTATTGATGAATATTGTAAAAAAGGTATTTTAAAGTATTTTTTATACTTTAAATAATTAACAATGTGAAATGATCTTCAAAAAATTGACATATATAGTTGTGATCAGTAAGAAATTTAGAGTCTGATAAGATCAACTTATTTTTTGGTGAATAGTAAATTATGAATAGTAATATTACCCTTAGGAATAGTAATGTGACCAATGGAATAGTAGCCTCACCAGAGATTGTATAAATATAATTTAGGTTTATTGAGTGGTAATGTGATCTAATATCATAAATAAATAATTGTTTGAAAAATTATTAGTTAAGTATTAGTATTTTCTTAGGTAAATAGTGATTTTACTTAAAAATTAAATATCTCTTATTTAGAAAATTATTTTTATAAAATGGAGTTCATTTTTTAATTCAAAACATAAATATGAGGTTAGGGTGAATTTATGAGATTTTAATAAAAGGTTTAGTTTTTCAGAGAATAGTAAAATTATAGTTTTGAGTTTAAGTGTGTTTAATGACATCATTAATGATATAATCATAATTTAATAATTATGGTAGACTCTTGAGGAATAAATATGTTATGAGGTGTCCCATGTGGCCAATAAAATGGGAAAATACCATGGTAAATTCCATGGTTTTGGAAATACCACTAATGAGGTGTCCCTTGGAAATTAATAAAATATCCCCTCAATTTTGCTATAAATACCAAAACATTCCTTCATTTATTTCATTAAAAATTCCTCTTAAATAAATATATTATCTTTATACCTCCCAAAGATTCTTCCCAAGGTTCCCTCAATCCCCCCAAGGTCCCAAACATCAATTTTTTGAAGTTACTCTTCAAGGTAAGGGAACCTTTCACCCTCCTCTTTTAGTCAATACTTATTTTATGTTATGTATTTTAATTTCCATTTTTATAATTTTGGGTTATGTTATTATATATCATTATTTATTTCCATTTTATATCCAAATTATTAGATACCCTTTCCACTCTCATCAACTAATTTTCTGAATTTTTAAGAGACGTCGTTAGGGTGCCGAGTTTTCGTAATGAAATTCTCAACTTCTTTTTCTCCATTTAAGTTCTCTTTTATATGGTATATCTTTCCAGTTTTCATACCATGTTCTTATTTTAATTTTATTCTTTCCATATACTATATTATTATTCTTATAGTAATGGGTGACCAATGTCCCATCTCTTTTTAATGTTTTCTAAAACCATGTTGCATAGTCATTATGCTGCATAATTTTCCTCTCAAAATATCTCTCTCTTTTCTCAAGAAATTACCTTGTTTTATTTAGAAGAATACCCAAAACTATTTCATTTTCTATGGTATTCATAATCACATAAAAATGATATATTTTATTCCGTAATTGACATACTTAAAAACTTAATTCCCTTTTTATGGGATATAAATGACATAATGGTCATGTTTTAATCACTTTTTAAAACATTGTGATTTTGATATGAAAACCCTTTATTTTATTCTATTTGGGTTATTTATAAAATGTTAGTTTACATTATATGTATATCACATGAAAATAAATACATATTAATGGTTCACCCTGATATTTCTTCAATGCATTGGATAAATAAATTCATCTCTAGATATGAAAAGTTTTATAATACCTTGGTGAATAAGCTTGGTAATTTTTATGACACCTTGGGGATGGACCTTGGTGATATGATTATGAATGTCTACATTAAATGTTATAGACATATTTTTAAGTTATGATTCAAGTTATTATTTATATTATATGACTCTTTATCATTCCATTATTATGTTCCTCATGTTCTTATTGATATCTCTCAAGTTCAAAAGTAAATTGTTTCACCTGTTTCCCATACCAGGAATTCTACTCACTCTGTCCATTGATGTATATACCCAGGTTATAAGATAAAATAAATGTACATTGGATGAACCTTGAAGAATAATTTTATGTACAATAGAATAATTTTTTATTTTTTCATGTATTATGTACCTTATTTCCAAGACACTAGACTTTAAAGATCCTATGATTGTAAAATTAAATGAAAAGTTATGTAATAAAAAGGAAAGATGCCATAGTTAGTATCAGAGGATAGTATAGTTATTTGTGTAAATTAGGCTATAAAAAAATTTTAAGTACCCTATATAAAAGTTTAAATATAAGAAAACTTCTTATTATTTTGGTGAAAAATTAATTAAGTGGTTTCTGAACAAATAAATCCCTATCTGGATAAGAACAAGTGGACGTGGCTATGGCACAGATGTATTGAGGGGTAAAACCAAACAAAGACACTTTTATATAGACTCAAATGGGAACTGGTGCATGAAAACTGGCTTTTTTTACACTCCTACTTTGATACTCCCAAGGGATATGTTTGGTTAATCACATGTTTTTTATAAATCATTATGATGGATTTATAGAGAAATGTAATTATTGTTAAAGAATAATATGTTTAAGCATGAAGTTTTAAGACATAAAAATATTTTATAGTTAAATGATTTGTAAATGTAATAATCTTCTCACTAAGGTTTTATTCTTTTAGAAAATGGAGGTAAATAGGATGAATCGTGCAAATGGTGACCGCAATGGACCATGTACTGATGGCCCACCGATGGAAGCCAGAATGGAAACCTCTATTATAATGATGAACCAACTGACTCAAGTTATGGAAAATAACTTTAATCAAGATGAGAGACCAATTTCACCTCAAATGGAACAAATTTATATTGATTACTTTATGGATCAATGACCACCATCCTTCAGTGGATCTACTGACCCATTGATTTCTGAACAGTGTATCAGCTCTGCCAAGAATATCTTTTCTATTATCCACTATTAAAAACAAGAGAAGTTCAACCTAATTGTTTACCTCTTAGAGGGAGAAGATTATCCATGGTGGGAACTTATGAAAAACCTGAGTCCAAGAGTGCAAGTTGAAGTTGTGGAGTGTGAATATTTTAGAGGGATCTTCTTCAATAATTATTCCCCTCGTTAGATTATAACAAAAATGGAGAAGGATTTTCCCAAGCTGAAGAATAAAGATAATAAATCTATTAGAAGATATGATATGAACTTCAAAAGACTTTCATGTTACACCTCATGCTTTTTCATGGATCCTAATGGGAATGTTGATAGATTCATTGGTGGACTAAGACCTCATCTGTAAAATAATCTAGCCAATTGAGACTATGATAGCTATAAGAAGATCGTGCAGAGTGCTATGAAAGTCGAACTTGAGTTTGTTGAGATGTAGTGGTCTCATAAATCCAATGACAAGAAGAGATAAATGGATCCATGCTTAGGGAGGAGATTTGATTGGGGAAGAGGAGGCAAGAAAGTGAAATGTCCCACGTGTAATAAATATGGAAAGAAGCATTCGGGGAACTTTATACTCATGAAAGGGAAGTGCTAAAAGTGTGGAAGAGATTTCCATATCACGCAGAACTGTCATAGTGCGGTGAAGCCTCAAATTCCAAACACTAGCGATAAGAGGAATATGGTACAGGACCTATCTAATTTCCAATGATTTAATTGTGGACAACTTGGGCACTTTTCTAATCACTTTCCAAATCCAAGGGTAGTGGAGGTAGTCACCATCAGCCTCATCATAGGACAAGGTAGAAAGGTTGCTGTTTTTCTATCATTGCAGATGAATTTTAAGTGATAAATGATGTGGTGGAAGGTACTCTTGTTGTTCTCTAAAATCTAGAAATTAATATGTTTGATTATGGTTCTATGCATTCCTTTATTTCCTCCAGTTTTGTAAAGAATTTAGAATCAACCCCTAAATTTTTAAAAGTATATTTATCAGTCAAGACTCCTGGTGGGATTATCTAAGCATCATCAGTTTTTATAAACTCTATTATTTATATTATTGAGCACAATATTATCGCAAATTTAGTTGTCATTACCATGATGTAATTTGACATTATACTAGGGATGGACTAGCTCTCAAAGTATAATTATAATATCAAATTAAGAATTAATGAAATCTCAGTAGTTTTGAATGGAAAAACTACAGTTATCTTGCAAGGAGAGATTTATTGACCTGAACTTTTTCTAGAAGCACCGTATATAGCCTGATATATGGAGTTAATTAATTAAGAAGAAGAAGTAAATGAGATTATAAATATAGAAAATTTCCCCATTGTCTAGGAATACATTGATGTATTTCCAAAGGAGTTACCAAGACCTCCCCCAGAAAGATAGGTAGAGTTCTCCATTGAACTCGTACCTAGATCTCATCTAATATCAAAGACCTTGTATAGCATGTAAAATGTGGAGGTGGAGGAATTAAAGAAACAACTCCAAGATCTTTTGAATAAGGATTTTATCCGACCGAGTGTGTCTCCTTGGGGAGCACATTTTCTCTTTGTGAAGAAGAAGGATGGATTAATGTAGTTATGAATTAATTATAGAGAACTAAATGGGATAATGGTGAAGAAAAAATACCCTCTTCCCAGAATTGATTACTTATTTGACCAACTTCATGTGGCTCAATTATTCCCTAAGATTGATCTTCGATCGGGTTATCATCAATTGATTGTGAATAAATAATATATTCTAAAAAATTACTTCTAATTAATATATTGGCATTATGATTTTGTTATTATTCCATTTGGCTTGACTAATGATATTGGTATTTTTATGAATTTGACGAATACAGACTTTAATAAATACCTTGATAACTTTGTGATAGTTTTTATTGATGATATTCTGATATAATTAAAAATTCGCGAGGAGCATGAGGATCATCTAAGGGTTATTTTGAAAACACAACAGAAGGAGGGGATTTTTGAAAAGTTCAAAAAAAATTAATTTTTGGTCAAAAAAAGTTCTTTCATGGGGTACATTGTAACCAATGAAGGAATCACAGTTGACCTTGCAATGAAAAAGGTTATATAGGAGTGGCCACAGCCTATAATAATAATTGAGAATCGAAGTTTCCTTGGATTAGAGGGATATTAAAGAAGGTTTGTGAAAAAATTTCATCATTTTATGATGCATTAACCAAGTTAACTTGAAAAGGGGTTAAGATCATCTAGATAATGGAATGTGAGGAAAATTTCTAAGAGAAGAAGAAGAGATTGGTTACAGCACCCATGTTAACTCTTCCCTCAAGTAGAGAAGGATTCGTTATTTTTAGTGATGTATCTCTGAAAGGAATTGGGAGTGTCCTCATGAAAAATTACAAGTTGATTACTTATGCATCTCGACAGTTGAAGACTCATGAGTGGATCTATCTTATGCATGATCTAGAGTTGGTTATAGTAATTTTTCTTGAAGATATTAAGGCACTATATTTATGGGGAGAAGTGTGATATGTACATAGACCATCAAATATTGAAGTATATTTTAATACAAAAGGAATTGAACATGAGACAGAGGAGATGGTTGGAACTTCTTAAAGACTATGATTGTTCAATTTATTTCCATCCCAGAAGAGAAAACAAAGTCACTAATGCATTAAGTAGAAAATACCCTGTTGTTCTATCCATGATGAGGATTAAATGAAATCCTTTGATCAATTCCCTAGTAAAGTTGTACATGGGAATTATAAGGGAAGAGACATCATCAACCCTATCCAAAATGATTTCTCAACCGTCATTACTAGAGAATATCAAGAAGGCTCGAAAATACAGTCCTTTTTATTGAAGAAGTTTGAGGCTGTAAAGGATGGAAGGTTTCCTAAGTTCAATAGTGATCAAGAAGGTGTACTAAAATTTTGTACAAGACTATTTTTTCCATCTATTCCAAAAAAAAATAAGGATTTGACGGATGAAGCTCATAACTCTACTTTCTCTATACATCATGGATGCATGAAAATGTATAGGGACCTTTGTGATCATTATTAGTGGGATGATATGAAAAGGGAGATTATTGAATACACTACAAGGTTCTTGGTATTTCATCAAGTGAAGGAAAATCAACAACTTCCTAAAGGGGTATTACAACCACTACCCATACCAACAAGGAAGTGGGACAATATCACTATGGAATTTTTTACTGGTATCCCGAGAGATTCCAAAAAAATAATGTGATATGGGTTATAGTAGACCATATCACCAAGAATACCATTTTATCACTATTTGGTAAGATTTCACTTTTGATCAACTTTCCAGGACTTACGTGAATAAAGTGTTAAGCATGAATGGAGTTACACTTTCTATTATATCTAATCGTGATCCAAGGTTTGAATCAAAATTCTAGAGAAGTCTTCAACATGATCTATTTACCAAATTGAATTTTAGTACATCTTGTCACCCCCAAACAAATGTCTAATCTGAAAGGACTATTCAAACACACAAGGACATTCTAAGAACATGATCAATGGAATTTAAAGTTGGATGGTACCAAAATCTCCCATTAGTTGAGTTCTCATACAATAATATTTTTCACTATGATATTAAGATGAAACCCTATTAATCTCTATATAGAAAGTGATGTAGAACTCATACTTTTTTGGATGAAGTGGTGAGAGAAAGATTATTGGGCCTGATCTTGTACAAGAGATGACAGAAATTGTTCATGTCATCCAGCAACATATTAAGGCTGCTCAGAGTCGGTAAAAGAGCTATGCTGACAACCATCAAAGGGACATGGAGTTTGATTTTGGTGACAAATTTTTTCTTCAAATATCACCTTGTAATAGATTCATGAGGTTTTGTAATAAAGGGAAGCTCATACCTAGGTACATTGGACCCTTTGAAATCCTTGATCATGTTAGATTAGTGGCCTATCAGCTAGCACTTTCTCCAAATCTAGCACAAGTTACTGAGGTCTTCCACATATCTCACTTGAAAAAGTACATACCTAACCCTTCACATTTACTAAATCCAGATGTGGTACAATTGGAACATGACCTCTCTTATTAGGATCATCCGGTGGAGATCTTGGATCGTAGAGAAGGTTCTACACAATAAGACTACCCACCTTGTTAAAGTGTTTTAGAGGAACCAAAAATGTGAATAATCCACATGGAAACCAGAGGAGTCTATGAGGAAGAAGTACCCACACCTTTTCTATTATGAGACTATGAGTTAAAATTCTAGGGAAAAGTTTTCTTAAGGGGGGAATATTGTAATGACTCAAACATTTGAATAATATTTTGTTTTATAAAAATATGTGTTATATAATTATTACACAACAAAACTATATCCTTTTATTAATAAAATGAGTATAATTGAAATAAGACTTTTGGGTTTTGACTATTATATGGCCATTGGTTAATATGATCATTGGAAACAATATTAATTTTTAAAGTTATAATTGTTGTTTAAAATATAAGAAATAATGGATAATTATTGTAGAAAGAAGATTCGATGGCCTCATCTAGTAGACTTGGACTGTATGAATCCCATCTGTCAGAGATTGGGAAGGAGGTAGAATCACTAGGATTTGCTCTAGACCAAGGCCAAGCTGAGATTTAACATGTTAAGCTTGAATGTAATCACCTTCGGGAGAAGTACAAGCTAATAAAAATTACCACTCGGGCAATGTTGTATGAGCCACCCCAAGATGAAATCCCCATTGCACACATTACTCTTAGGTCCTATACAAGTTTAATAAGGGGATATGTAACGAGGCCTTAGTTACTTTGTGTATTCTTTTTTTATAAATAAAATTTTTATTTCTTATTATGGTAAAAAAAAATTTATTTCAAAAGTCAAAATAAATATAGTATGATTTTTTAGAAGTTTCATATTATTGATGAATATTAGAAAAAAATGTGTTTCAAAATATTTTTTATACTTTAAATAATTAATAATGTGAAAATATTTTCAAAAAATGTACATATACAGTTGTGATCAGAAAGAAATTTAGATTCTGATAAGATCAACTTGTTTTTTGGTGAATAGTAAATTATGAATAGTAATATTACCCTTATGAATAGTAATGTGAAAAATGGAATAGTAACCTCACTTAAAAAAGTATAAATATAATTTAGGCATCTTGAATGGTAATGTGATATAATAGCATAAGTAAAAAACTATTTCAAAAATTATTAGTTAAGTACTAGTATTTTTTCAGGTAAATAGTGATTTTACATAAAAATTAAATACCTCCTATTTAGAAAATTATTTTCATAAAATGGAGTTCATTTTTGAATTTTGGACATTTATATTAGGTTATGGTGAATTTATTATATTTTTATAAAATGTTTTTTTTCAATTAATAGTAAAAATACATTTTTGAGTTTCGGTTTGTTTAATGACATCATTAATGATGTAATCATGACGTACTAATTTTGGTAGACTCTTCAAGAATAAATTATGTTATGAGGTGTCCCAAGTGGCTAATACCATGGGAAAATACCATGGAAAATCCCATGGGTTTTCAAATACCACTAATGAGGTTTCCCTTGAAAATTAATAAAATATTCTCTCACTTTTGCTATAAATAACAACTCATTCCTTCATTCCTTTCATTCCAAATTCCTCCTCAATGAAGATATAGTCTTTTTACCTCCCTGTATTTCCTCTCAAGGTTCCCTCAAGCCCCACATGGTCCCAACCTTTGATTTTTTGAAGTTACTCTTCAAGGTAAGGGAACCTTTGACCCACCTCTTTTAGTCAAGACTTATTTTATGTTATGTATTTTAATTTCCATTTTTCTTATGTGGCGTATGTAATTATTCATCATTATATCTATCCATTTTTTTAAAAAATTATGAGATACCATTTTCTCTCTCATCAACTGATTTTATGAATTTTTAAGAGACGTTGTTAGGCTGCTAAATTTTCATAAGGAAATTATCAACTTATTTTTTTCCATTTAAGTAATCTTCTATATGGTATGTCTTTCAAGTTACCATACCATGTTCTTATTTATATTTTATTATTTCCATATACTATATTATTATTATATTATTAATGGGTGATCTATGTCCCCTATCTTTTTAATATTTTTTAAAACCATGTTGCATAGTCGTTATGCTGCCGAATTTTCGTCTCAAAATCTCTCTCTTTTTTCTCAATAAATTCTCTTATTTTATTTATGTGAATACCCAAACCTATTTTATTTCATGGGGTATTCATAAATACTTGAAAATTATATATTTTATTCTTTAATGGAAACACATAAAACCCTAATTCCCCTTCCATGGGTTATAAATGACATAATGGTCATGTTTTTAATCACTTTTCAAAACGTCGTGATTTTGATATGAAACGCATTTATTTTATTCTCTCTGGGTTATTTATGAAATTTTTGATTACTATATATGTATTTCCCATTAATATAAAGACATATTATGGTTTTTCACAGAAATCACTCCAATTCATAGGGGGAGAAAATAATCTCTAGAGATGACAAGTTTTATGATACATTGGTGAATAACCTTGGTAATTTTTATGACACCTTAAGGATGGATGTTGGTGATATGCCTATGAATGTATAAATTAAATATTTTATCCACATTTTCAAGTTATTATTCATTTTATTATTTTTATTATATTCCTTTTTATCATTCCTTTATGATATTCTTCATATTATTATTGATATCGCTCAAGTTCACATGTAAACTATTTCACTTGTTTCCCTTACTGGGCCTTCTACTCACCCTTTCCTTTTATGTATGTCCCCAGGTTATGAGATGAAATAAATGTACATAGGATAAACATTAAAAATAATTTAAATTTTAATAGAATAATGTTGTAATTTTTCATGTATTATGTAACTTAATTTCAAGACACAAGACATTAAATATCATCTGTTTGTAAAATGAATTGAAAAGTTATGTAATAAAAAGGCAGGATGCCATAATAAGGGTGTGCTAGAACCCTTCACCTAGATCTCCTCCACAGTATATGTTGTTTGGAGAGGTTCTCTAACAAAATGTGATATCATCATGTTGAAACTTCTTGGTGGATGGGGTGATGCATTTTTTGACTGATCTCACCATGGCAATGTTTGGTGAGGGGGCGATGAGGATTTCGGGTGCCTGTTTGGATGTTTTCTTCTATTGGACTTGTAGGATTTTTTTTATACTTGTTTTTATTGCATTTTTTCATTCTTGTAATGAGTTCCCTATTTCACATTCCTCAAAGAGGTTCAATTTTTAAATGTTCAATAAAGGGGGATTGGCCCTTAGCCTTTTCAAAAAAAAGGTTTCATGTTAATATATTCTAACATGATATCTCTTTTTTTAATGTGGCCTCTCAAAAATTAATATCAGATATTAATGTGATTAGTGCGTTCATGGTGAACCAGAATTATAGAGATACTTATGGCACTAGAATTATCACATTTAATTGGAACATAAAGAAATATAAGCCCAAAATCATAGAGATTTTGTTTCATATATATATTTTGGCTGTAATGAATCCCTACGGATATATATTCCACGTTTTCTTTAGAAATAGAGACTAAATTTTTTTACTACTCCAAGAGATTAAGGAATGTCAAATAGGGTGATGATTTCAACTTGTACTTTTCTTATCTAGTTTATATCCTCTAAAATAATTGTCAGTAAAATTTGAAAGACTAAAATAGGTCCATTAAGTTAAAATAAACCATGATTTTTAGCACCTTTTAAAAAATAAAAAACATTTTAAAACACTATGCGAAAAACATTTTTCTATGACGAGCTATTGGTGATGGGTCCATCTCCCATCAAAAATAGTCCATACGGTGGGACTATTTGTGATGGGATTCATTTCTTATTGCAAAAAACCCTATATAATGAATTATTTTCAATGGGAAACATTTCCCATAATAAATACCATTGCCACACATGCACGCCAAATGGGGGAAATCATTATTTGAAATTTTTATTTTCTCCCTTCGTAAATACTATCATTCATAATAGTTATTTTTTATGGGGATTTATAATATGTCACAAATAATGTGTTAGAGGAATATTATTTACGATGGGTTCTTTCACAACTACCTTTTTTATCACTGACTCTCTTAATTATAGTGGGTACTATTTGCAATAGTCCTCGTTCCAAATAGTCTCATCACTACTAATCTAACCTATATACCCCCCCCCCCTTCCATTTTTCTCTTCTCATTCCTCTCTAATATATCCTCTGATCTAATCTTCTCTTCTCTCCTCTCCTCCTTTTAATTACTTCCCTAAAAAGTTCTAATTTTTTTAGGGAAGTAAACTTTCACATTTTAATTAATAAAAGATTCAATTTTAAGGTATTTTTTTAATGTTTTAAACTTTTAATTAATTTATATTATTTTATATTATAAATTAGTATTATTAATTTAGAAGTAATTAGTTTTAATTAGAATTTATTAGTTTTAATTAGTAGTAATTAGTTTTAAGTAGCAGTAATTATTTTTAATTAGAAGTATTTAGTTTTAATTATCAGTAATTATTTTTAATTAGAAGTAATTATTTATAATTAAAATTATTAATTTTAAATTAGTAGTAGTTTTTTTAATTAGAAATAATTAGTTTTAATTAGAAGGAATTAGTTTAAATTATCAGTAAGTAGTTGATATTAGTAGTAACTAATTATAATTGATAGATACATAGTACTAATTAAAAGAATTAATAAATAATAGATATATTTAATAAGTACTAATATTTTTTTATAATTTTTAATAATTGATAGTAATTAGTTATTTTTATTAATTTAAAATATTTTTTAGTAATTAACGTTGAATATTAATAATTTAAAAACCATAAGTAAAAATTAACTCTAATTAGTAAAAATTAGTTGTAATTTTTAAAAATTAGTGGTAATAATTAGAAATTAGTGGTAATTATTAGAAATGAATGATAATTAGTAATAAATGGAGGTAATTAGATAGAATTAGTAAAAAATACCATAAATGAGTGTGAATTAGTAAAAATTAGTAGAATTGAGCAGAAATTAGAATGAATTAGTGAAAACGAGCGGAAATTTGTTAAATTTAACTGAAATGATCGTTAAATAGTTAAAATTAATAGAAATGGGCATTAAATAGTTAAAATCAGTGGAAATGAGCATTAATTAGTTAAAATTAGTGAAAATTAGAAATAGTTTGTTAAGATTAGTAGAAAAGAGTGGTAGTTGGTAAAAATTAGTGAAAATGAGTGGTATTTATTAAAAATTAGTGATAATGATTGGTAGTGAGTAAAAATTAACTAAAATGAGCATGGATTATTAAAAATTAGCGAAAATGTGGGGGACATAGTAAAAAATAGAATAAACGAGTAGGAATTAGTAATAATTAATACTAATAAACGTTAATTAGTAAAAATTAATAGTAATTAGTGGTAACTAGTAAAAATTAGTGGCCATAAGTGATATTTAGTAAAAATTAGTGGTAATTAGTAAAAATTAGTGATAATGAGTGTTAATTAGTAACAATTAATGATAATGAATGTTAATTGGTAAAAATTACTGGGAATGAGAATTAATAAGTAAATTTCAGTAGTAATTACCATTAATGAATAAACATTATCATAAATTAGTGAGAATTCGTAAAAATTAGTGAAAAAAAGTGGTATTTAGTAAAACAATATCAGTAATTAGTGGTGATTATTAAAAAACACCAGTAATAACCAGTAAATAGTAAAAATTAGTGGTAATGAGTAGTAATTAGTAAAAAATACCAGTATTGATTGGTACTTATTAAAATTACCAATAATGATGGGTAATTTGTAAAAAATACCAGTAACGAGCATTAATTAGTAAAAACAACCAGTAACAAGTGTTAATTAGTAAAAAATAGCTATAATGAGTAGTAATTAGTAACAATTAATAGTAATGAGTAGTAATTAATAAAAATTAGTTATAATGAGCAATAATTATTAAATAGTACTGGTAATCAGAGGTAATTACTAAAAAATACCGGTAAACGTTGATAATTAGTAAAAATTGTCATTAATGAGTGGTAATTAGTAAAAATTACATGTAATGAGCAGTAATTAGTAAACATTACTGATATTGAGTGGTAATTAGTAAAAATTACTATTAATGAGAGAAAATTAATAAAAATTACTGGTAATGAGTGATAAATTATAAAAATTATTAGTAATGATCAATAATTATAAAAAAATTGCAACACTGATTGATATTTAGAAAAAAATGGGCAGAAATGACCAAGAATTAGTAAAAAATATAAGTAATGTGTGCTAATGAAAGTTAATTAGTAAATATTAGTGGTTATGAGCGTTAATAAGTAAAAAACAGCATTAATAAGAAGTAATTAGTAAAAATTAACTATAATGAGAAGGAATTAGTAAAAAATACCAATAATGAGAAGTAATTAATAAAAATTACCATTAATGAGTAGTAATTACCACAATTTACCACAATTTAAAACAATTAGTAATAGATGGATGGCCAAGGGTTGTGAGGGAAGCAGGGAATGGAGGGGGTGAAGGAGGTGATGGAGTGAAATAATTTAGGTCCCCCTGAGTTCATACCATTAGAGGAAAAATATTCATAAGTAAACCTATGAGTACTGAAAGATGAAATATATGAGACAGATAACAATGACATGCTAAGTGAGATTTTCCATTTTTTTGGTTCAATCTCTTTTTGTGAGAAAAAAATGTTTTACTAATAATCGTAATTCAAATGCAAAATCATCAGTGAACCATTATTTTCTCACAATGATATATTTAACCAAAAAAGAATAATAATTCACTTAGAGTGTCATTTTATATCTTTAATCTATTTCCTCTTCCATCACTCATTGGTTTATCTATGCTTATCTCTCCTCCAATCAATCTAAACCTAGAAATACCAAAATTCATTCCCTATTGGGTCGCCTCAATCCTCTATGCTCCCTACATACCATGAGGGAATCATACAGTGGAGAGGATGAAGGCTAAAATGGAGGTATTGAAATATAGTGCCTCTATGTTCAGACCATTTGGAGGAGAGGCATTCATGAGTAAAATTATAGTTTTACCCATGTCTACCTCTCCTCTAAATGATCTGAATATTGGGGCACTGGAATTATTTTACCCCGTCGCCACCTTTATCCCCTCCACTCAATTATTCCCTCATACCCTTAAGTTGGACTTCTATTTACCTTAATGGTAATAATAAAAAAAATTAGGGTAATTAAAAAAATAGTGGTGATTTTTTAAATTATAAAAAAACAGAGGTAACTAGAGAGAATTGATAATATTTACACATAATTTTTAATTTTTTTGATTTTTTAATTTTTTTTGGATAGTCTCTTCTTTATATCATATTAATCATAAGAAATATTTTTATTTTATATTTTTTATAAAAATCTGGAACAAGGACGTAGAAAACATACATTATTACAAGATCATGATTGGATATATCATCATAGGAACCCAAATTGTTCTGAAATAAATATTGTATATATTGAAAGAGTTGAAGTTTTTTTTATCATTTTCATTATATAATCAAAAAAAATTAGAAGGGAAAATTAAGTGTTCATGTAATAAATTTGATTTGAAGAGATTAGGAACATTTGACAACATTTGGGGTCATCTGTTGAGTTTTGGTTTTCAAAGAGATTGTGTTTTTAGATATATACATGGTGAATATAATTTTGGAGAAGATACTAATAATTTAGTTCTAGATCACAGTTTCAAAATTTAGTACATTAGGTTATTAGTCTGTCATTTCAATAAATAGAAACTCATAATGATATTTATTTAACTCTTGAGTTAGAATTATATCGATTTTATGAGTTCTTGAAGTATGTTGAAGATTCCTTATTTCCTGATTATAGGATAAGAAAATTTCAAGTGGTTACAAAATATAGGGCTATTAAATTAGATAATGAAATTTCAAATATCTATTTTTATCGTATATTCTCTTTGGTTAAATCACTATTACTTATAGAAAATGTGTTTTCTACCGATTTCTATGAGATCAAGAGGATTGTTAATAATTTGGGCCTTGGTTATCAGATGTTTCATGCATGTTCAAATGATTAAATCTTATATTATAGTTAAAAGGATCTTTTAGTTAGTTTTTTTGACATGTATAAAATCGAGGTACAAGGAATCTCAATAGGGTAAGTATGAATTGGTTCTCATTATACAGTTAAGGTGTTCCCTACTTACACCCATGTTGCATCATTTATTTATATCTCAGAACATAATGAAATTGGTGACATGGAGGAAATCAAATATTTCAAATAGTAAAATATTAAATCATCATTTTGATTGTGATTCATGCATGCATTTTTACCATGAACATCCTTCTTTTGATTCAGATTCTGATAACATGTGATTTGGGCTTTCTACTAATGGTTTCTATCCATTTGGTTCATAAAGTAGTCAATATTCTTATTGTACCATCATTATAACTTTGTACAACTTACCCTATTGGATATTGATGAATGAAACATATATATTTTTAACATTATTAATTCAATTAAATAATGAAAAGAATATGGATGTTTATTTTAATCCATTGAGTGATGAGTTAAATTTATTGTGGAGTAGTGGTGTCTATATATATGATGTTATTGTGAAATGGAATTTTCTAATAAATGATACATTAATGTGGAAAATCAGTAACTTACGAATGTGTGGTATTTTTTTTGGATAGAGTACACATGGTCCAAAATCATGGTCATACTATATGAATGCTATAAAATCATTTATTCTTGTCAATGGAAGAAAACATTAATTTTTTTATTGTCATCGTAGATGTCTTCATATTGATCATCATTTCAAAAGGAAAAATAATAATTTCAATAAAGTTACAATTGAAAGATATATAAATCTAGAAATTATCTCAGGTATTAATTTAAAATCTATTGTTTCTTCATTACCTCTCATTACATTTGGACCGACTATAAATGAAAAAACTAGCTTTGGGATACATCACAAATGGATTAAATGAAGTATTTTTTTGTATCTCCTATATTGGTCTGATTTTTTTGTCTATCACATATTATATTTCATGCATATTGAGAATAAATATTTTTTATAAAATATTTTATACAATTTTGTACACACCTAGTAAGACCAAATATAATTTAATGGAAATATTATATCTTTCCCAAATTTGTAGGTGACCAGGACTTGAGTTTTTTAGAAATGGTAGATCACAAAATTTAATGAATTCAAAACTATCTTATACCCTTTCTAAAGAAATTATTTACTATTTTTTCAGATGATTTTGTATTTGAGGAAACTGGATGATTATGTTTCCAATTTAGAAATATGTGTCAAAAATAATCATATTACCAGATTAAAAAGGTTATGATTGTCATGTTTTATTTGAAATACTTCTACAGACTTGACTTAGAGTTTTTTTATGGATCTTCACTTGCCTATATTATAATCCTCCCACTACCTCATATTCCCCTCCTATGTTTCTTAAGGTCTTCTCAGTGGTGATGGCACTTTGCTTCACATGTTCTATCCCCTTCCTTCTCTTTATTTCTTCTTCTCCCCTCTTGATTGATTCGGCTTGCCGGTGTGGTCATCAAGAACTTCTCACCACCCCTCTTTCGGTCTATCCCTGTGCATCGGACCCCCATTATTGTTTTATGCATTATAGTTCTTTTCATGTCTTCGGTTGGCTTTGGTGGCATTGTCCAGTACCTTTCCCCTCCTCTACCCTTATTTTCCCACCCATCGCATTCGACTCCACTTTGGCCAGGCTCGATTCAGGATTTGGGCCTACTTGGGAAGGTGATAGAGTAGGGCTGGAAGCGGTATCATCTTGGGTACTTTCTTCTATTTTGATACTTCTATCCTTTTAAAATGTTGATTAAGTTCTATGATGGTGATAAGAAGATAGTGGTGGTGATTGGTGGAAGTCCTAGTTTTGTTTGCTCTGGTTCTCAACTTTGCTGATGATGGTCGATGAGGATGAAGTTGGTGTTCCCACAGGGGTTGTACTAACTCTGGAAGTGATGGTTATGGTGATGCCATTCGGAGTAGATGAAGACAACGCGATGATTAAAACCGGTGATGATTATGGGGACAAAGATTTCTACATTCTATCCTTGATGAAACAGTTGTTTGATATATGGTATCTTTCACTGATGTGGTGGTTCCCACAATGGTGTCTCTCATGTAAAATTTTAAATCTATGGTTATTTTTAACTTTTTGATTTGTGTCCCACTATATGGTGTTTTTTTAATGTGTGTATCCCACTTTTTCCTCAAAGTTGATGTTATTAAAATAAAAAAAAATGATTTAGAGGAAGGACTTAGAAGTTTTTAACATTCTCTATTTAGGATGAGATACCATAAATATCAAAAGAAATCTGAAAAATTTGTATATATACAATAGGTATACACTTAATAGACTGTAAGAATATGTTGTTAAGATTTTATGTAAAATGAAAAAAACCAATTATCATCATCTTTCTTTGATTCAATGGAACATTTGATATTACATTTACATAAGAAGTAAAATGTGGAGGGTCAGTATAGTTTTGATGGATGTACCCATATGATAGGTGAATGTAGAAATTGAATAAAAAGGTATGTAACAAAGCTTCAGCTGAAGGGTCAACTACATATGCTTATTTTTAGGAGGAAATTTCATCTCTCTACTCCCATTATTTCCAACCCAAATATCCTTTGAAACATAACTGAAAGGACTGTAATGAGGGAAATTTTGATGATGCACTAAATATTCAATTATCAGTTTTTAATTAAACTGAACTTTAATTTAGTGTAGTTCATAAACAATGGATTTCAAAGGATTAATATCATAAGGATCATACATATTTTCTGATCGAATTTGAAGAAATGACATGATTTGTATAGTGAGTGATACTATCACCTATTATTTAATTTTTTTAAAAGGTAAATTAATATTATTTTACTTGTAGACTATATAAAGATCATATCAAGAAATTGTTTCTACAAATTACACTAACTACCTTTGAAAATTTTAGACAACTTAATGTTTTCTATTGGTTTCAAAGAATGCTAAACTAAATTATTTATTGTTTAACATATGAAACCAATTTATTATTTTTTATATTTCTAATTGTTTTTAAATTTTTTAGGTATCACAACATGACCGTAAAATTGATGATAGATTATGTGTATTGAGTAACCCACCATCCAAAATGGTTAAATATTATAATTCATATGTGGTAGATGGTTTTATATTTCATACACTTGAAGATGGTGAATAAAAAAATAATGAATAATGGTGTCTTCTTGAGAGGATATCATCATATAGAATGTGAAGTTATCATTTATGGAAAACTAGAAAAAATAAATGAACTATGTTTTCTGAGACATAATTATTTAATGATATTTATATTCCATCGGTCTGATATTGATAGAGGATTACATGTTCATCCACACCATGGAATCATCAACATTAAATATAAAATAATTCTTTTAGTAAATAAACCATTTTTATTGGATAATAAAGTGCATAAAATTTATTATTAAAATTATTGTGCTTCTTCAAGATATATAATTGATTGGTGGAGCATTATAAAAATGAAATTGTTTGAAAATAGATTTATGAAAAGTGAATGTGATTCTATTTAAGTGTACGAAATTGAAATTTTTCAAGAGAAAACTAAAAATACATCTTTTCCATAATGTGAGAAGAATATTGATGATGAAACCCCATAGTTATAGTTCAATGGTGATAATGATTTTGATGATGTAAAAAATTAATTTTAATTAACAAGAGATGATGAAGATGAAAATTCTATATAAAATAATGATACTAAATAGGGAGATGAAGATATTGAAACTATTTTGTATGAAGATTAGAATAAATATGAATAATGATACAATTACATGTTGGTTATATTCATAATATATATATATATTATGATGGTTCCAACTACCTTGGAAAAGTGTGTCCATCTAGTAGGGTTTCTTGTTCTCCTTTGTGATGCTCTTTCAGTCTCGTTGTCTCCACTATAGATTTGTGTTGAATCTATTAGAAACATTTGCGGTCTCTCAACTTCTTTAAAGGTTTATCTTTTCCCCTCCTCTACTCAGTGGTTTCAATCTCTTTGAATACTCTCAAATTTTGTTTCCCATCTTCCCACTTTAATAGATCTTCCTTGGATCTGTTCCCCCAATGTCATCAGTGTTTGTTCATGCAGTGATGGGTTGTGATGCTGGTGACTTTGGTGGTTTCAGCTTCTTTGGGGGAGGTTCGTGTCAGACCTAAAGGGAGCTAGTCTAGGATGATGATGGCCTCGCATGATCGATGTTCGGTTTTGTTTGGTAGATTCTGGTGAGTTTGATGGTGCTGGTGAGAGTTCAAGTGGTTGGATGGTGATCAGATCTAGTTCCCTACTTTCAAGAGCTAGTGGGATGAAAATTTTGGACTTTGTATCATTAGTTCGGTTATGATACTAGTCTTCATGGGGTTTTTATTTTAAGGTATTTGTATTTTTGGTATTTATGATTTGATGAGGGTGTAGGCGTTTCTTTGATCTTTTGATCTGATTTCATTGCATTTGGTGAGGTATAGATTTTTCTAAGTACTGTTGGGTGGGTGACCCCACAATAGGGATGGGTGTGATTACACCCATCATTGACCATATATTCTTATTTTGGATGGATGGGTATACTGAATTTATTCTACATAGTGGTTTTGGTCATGATTTGTTTTTCATCATATTGAATGTTTGTGATCTTATCACAAGCTTCTTTGGGTGGTTGGCTCGAAAGAGAGATAGGTGTGCTGGTATCTATCATCTGGCCCTTCACTTTTTAGTGTTATAGGGGTGCTCTACCATGTTGTGCTACCAGCATGACAAAACATCTTGGTATGGGGTGACACTTATCTCTAACTGATTCCATAGTTGCATTTTTTGTTAGGGAGATGATGATATCTTATCATGTGCTTATCTTGATATGTGTCTCTCATTGAATGTTTTGATCCTTTCTCCTTCAGGTTTGGTTTTTTAGTAATTTTTCCATGGTGTTTTTTAATGGTTTTTCCTTTTATCCCATTTTCCAAAAGGGTCTCTCTTGTTTTCTTTTTAATAAAGGTGGATTAAACCTCAACCTTTCAAATATATATATATATAATAATCATCTTATGTTATTTACTAAAAACATTCATTTCTTGTTTCAGATGGATGATGAGACTTTTTATGAGATTTTTTATAACCTCAAGGAGGCTATACTTCTTGGTAATGATCCTGATTCTTTTTCATCTAATCCTCATGTGGCAGTTTGTTCATCAACTCGGAGGGGTCATGGTCTTGGAAGATTGTTTATTCCTGACCCTATTCTTGAGCAATGTACACATCTTAATTTTGATCAATTCATGCAGAGGTGTGTTCAGTTGTGTATTTTAGTTAATTATTATCATTAATTTTTATTAATTTGTTTATATACTGATTTTTTTATTATTTGTTTTCTTTTCTAATATTTTCATGTATTGTTGTTAGAAAGGGTAGCACTAATATATGGGGATATTTTTCCATAGCAAGGGTGATGTGGGATCATATTCCCATTGAGGTTCAGCACTGCAAGTTTGATCATTGGATATTATGTAAATATATTATAGTTATTTTGAAATTAATTTAATTATTAACTTTATATTATTAATTATTTTTTAGGTTTCTAGTATCTCATCAATGATATCATGAGAAACTTTATCTGGGAGGCATGTATGCATGAGAATTGTCATCGGTTTTTTCACAATATGAGGAATAGGTCCTTAAAAAAAGCTACAGTCATGATATTTTATCATTCTTACTACAACCATCGACCCCATTACATATCCTTTAGTGTTTTCAATGTATTTTTCTCATACAAGATTACAGATAGTTTTTAGAGGAGATTGTCATTAGGGTAGAAGAACGAGGGGAGGTAGGAGGTCAAACATATAGCTGGTAATCTTACATTTAGTATTGATTGACGAAATCTGGTAAGTACTTTTATTTAAGAATTTATATAATTGTAAATGTAAACTTTTCATTTTATTATTATTCATATAGTCATTTGAGTTTCCCAATATTATGAAGTTCAATATTTACAAGAGGATGCACATTGATCCTATAACTAGATAGTGGTTGATAAAATAATCTTGTGTTTAGTACAATTTTTTCTAGTTTTAAAATTAAATGAAAATAATATTTTATCTATTTTAAATTCAAATTACATTTGAAGGAGTAATATGAGGTCGTGAATTCTCACACACCTTATAAAAATTAGGGAAAGACTGAGGTTATGTCCACTAGAGAAACAATATTTGATGATGTACCATTTATGTAGGAGACTTAGTTTGCTTTTGAGAAAGGCCGAGTTATTGGTATTATTTCTCGATTAACGCCTAGAAATTATTATAATACTATTTTGTTTTCATCATCAAGCTTGAGGGGAGCTCAAAGAGAGTCATCATACTCAATTTCAGAGTATGTGGAGAGGTGATGAGATCATGATAAGGCTATAAATACCCAATTAAGTGTGTAAGAATATTTTCATCAAAAACATGAGTAGCAGGAGGAGTACTATCAAGAACATGATCAGTAGTAGCAGCAGCACATGATTGAGAACATGTGATTCTTGGAAAATGGTATAGGGATGGATTTCCCTCCACCACCTCCTCCTGATGACTATCCTCCTCTTCAGTGATATATGTATTTTTTGACGTATTTATTATGATAAAAATTTAAATAAACATATTTTTTTAATATTTTTATTAATTTACATATATATAATTTTACATACTATGTTTTTCTATTAGTACAATGTATTTTATTTTCTATATTTTTTTTATTTAATTTTTTTTATTTTTTTATTATTGTGATGATTTTTATTTTATGTTATTTTATTTTTAATTATTTATTTTTTTATTGTTTATATTTTTTAATTTTTTTATTTTATATATATATATATATATATTTGTGTCGTAATTTATCACTTATCAAACATACTATTTTCTATAGGGGATCCATCCCATCACAAATGTTCACATATATATAACATATAAAACAAATTGTAATGGGAGTGTCCCCCATTGTAAAAACAAATATTTTTTACGACCCGTCACAAAAAATAGTTTTTGCGACATTATTTTAATCTAAATTTCATTTGCGACAATACCTCATTATAAATTACACATAAAAAATATTTCATATTCCAATAGTGAGAGCATTTAAATTCAATTCGTTTGGATGATCTTGATAACAAGTGAAACAAAAAACACTAAATATAATTTCTATCCAAGTTTTAGTAAGGTAAATAAGTATCCCAATAATACTTCTAAAAATAATTTTTTCAACCATTTTACCAGCTTCACCCAATGTTATCTTATATAAATTACCCGTATATTTTTAATTTTATTATCTTGATCCATGAAAAAACACTTTAAAAGTTCATTGGTTTATTTTCTTTAGCTTAGAAAAGTTCCATACTCATTTTAAGAGATTTGAAACCTAATAAAGAATTTTAACTCACCCATAAAACTAATTTCAAGTTATTCTATCACGATATGTATAAATTTATTACAAAGATATTCATTTATTGATCAAATAATTACATCACCAGTATATATTTGAATGAATAAAATATAATTTGAAACATTTTTTTAAAAATAACATCGAATTTTTTCCTAATTTAAAATCATTTTATAGAATAAAACTTATTAATATTTAAAAATAATTCTAAAGGGATTTTTTTAAACCATAGAGATCTTTAATTAACTTGAAAAATAATTTATAAATTTTTAATTTTCAAAACTTGGTGGTTTTTCAACAAAAGTCATTTCAAAAATAAAAGCAATTAAAAAGAACTTTTAAAATCCATTTGAAATTTTTTTAAATTTAGATGGGCATATAATTCCAGTAAGATTATAATGGATTTTATCTGAGTAATAGATGTGCATTTTTTCCCTAATAAATGACTTATTCTTTATTATAAAAATTAGTTACGATTCCATATTTGTTATGTGTGATGTCTCTTTATTAATATAATTTATTTCAATATATCCTTTTTTCGATAACTAGATGATCTTTAGGCCTTTCAACAAGAACCCAAAAATTATTATACTAGAATTTTTTTAGATCTTCTTTAATAGAAAAACCCCAATTTTCATTTTTAATGGTATCATTAATTTTTTGAGGTTTTAGAAAATAAATAAAAGGATGATTATCATCTTTATTTAAGATATAAATTCTAGTTTTAGTATTATCTTGTAGATTACCGATGATATTTTCCAAGGCAATGTATTTGGAGTTTTCTAAATATTTGGATAAAGGAATCAAAGGTGATTCATATTTAATATGATATTTAAGACAATTTCGTTCATTCAAAGTAAATGGTTCTAGGTTATCCACAATATCTTTGAATTAGGATAATGGTTTAGAAATATTTCTGTAGAATTGAATATTAAAAAAATATTTAATATTTTTTGTTCTTTTATTAAATAATCAATAGGATTTACTTGAGTTCTTGTACCCAATAATGATTCCTTAAATATATTGTAGATCAAATTTCCCTATGTAGTCTTTTGTGTTAAGAATATAACATTTTCATCCAAACACTTTGAAAAACACAACATTTAGAATTTTTTTAAAACATCATTGTTGTTTTTTATTAACTTTCATATGAGAACATAATTTATTATGTAAGAAGTATTATTGATCTCTATAGTCTAAATGTATTGTGAGAGTTTGAAATAATTCAATAGGGCTCTTAATATTTCTCAAAGAGTTCAATTCTATATTTCAATAGTGCCTTTTTATTGAGGTTTTCTAAGAGTGGGAAAAGTATGTTTATAACCTTGTAATGTATAAAGTTTATCAAATTCATTATTATCAAACTCTCCCCAATGATAACATTAAATGGGAATTATTTTTTACCTTTTTTCATTTTTTACCATCATGGAAAATATTATAAAGACTTTACAAGACTAATTTTTATGTTCCAATAAAAAGACCCAAGTGAATATTGTATTTTCATTAACAATCACAAAATAATATGGTTTTCCCAGGATACTTTCAACTTAAGTTTATCAAAAAATATCAAGGTGAACTATCTTAAGGAATTTATAGCTATATACTTCTTATTTAGGTTTAAAATAGTTTTTTTTATTACCAAGTTGTCAAGGTTCATAAATAGCATTATCATTGAAATTAAATTTTAGTAAATATCATATAGGATAATATTGATTTATATTAACAAGTGTGTGTGTTTGTGTGTTTATTCTACAATGACCAAGAATTATATACCAAATCCAAGACTCTATAACTTGAACACTCAAATTTTTAACTTTTTGAGAAGAAAGATATTTTAAATTGATAATATAATCATTTTTAAAACTAAAATTGATAAATAAAATTTTTCCATTGAAATTAAAAAATTTATAAGAATCATTTTCAAAAGATATTTTAAAAATATTTCCTCATAATTGGACACTTCTTATCAAAAAAAATTTAAACCATTAATGAATAACACATATTTTATAAGTGATAAATTGAGAAAATTTATGGTACCTTACTTCTTGAATTTTCAGTGAAATTCATGTATCCTCCATCATGTTTTTGAAGGTGATTAAATTATAAGGGGTCACCACACATGTATAGATAGGGACCTCTATTCATGTTCCACATTACTTTTTGGAATTTTATTTTGTCCCATTTCCTATAAAATTATGAAATTAAGATTTTTGGTACTAATATTTTGGGTCTACAAATGTAAGCAAAGAGGATTTTTACTACCTAAATTATTTTTGAAAACATATTTTCTGATAATATATAGGATAAAAAATGGATAAATTTTATTCTATCATATCGATATTTTTTTCAATTACAATCATGAATTAGATTCTCATATTTATGATAATAATTACAAAATTTTTATGAGAAATACATTTTAAAAAAGAAATATTTTTGGATAAACCATCATTATTTGAAAAACCAAATACAAAATTATTATTTTTATGGCATTGTAAACCCAATATTATATTTAGATTTTGTTCTCCTTAGGTGACTTTTATAATACATACTTTGAGATCATCGATAGTTAATTGTGACTCATGTACATTTAGTTGATCATTAGATTTTGTCGATAATTAATCTTTTTTTATTATGAGTTGATCCTTTTATTTATTCACATAATTATATTTATTTTTAAGGACTTATTATATTGATGTATGTTTGAAAAAAAACAATTTCAAGGTAATCATGATCATAATTTTGATCTTCATAGTATAAGTGATTGGAAGAAAAGGAGGAATTTAAGGAAGAGGAGGGGGAAGAAGAATTTTAGGAGGAGGTGGAAGATGATTTTGAGTTTACTTCATCACTAAACTCAACTTTATACATGATACACTTAGTGCTTTCATCTCTTAACTCACTTGAGGGGTGGGAATAATGCTTTCACTCTAGTTTGAAACTTTAATGGGTTTCTTGCTTTAGTTATTTCTTTCCTTATTCATATTTTTGGTAAAAGGTCATTCCTAACTAACATGTCCCTTTTTCATTCAAAGAATTTTAATTCTTGTTGACTTTTATAAAAACCTGACCAACTAGGTCACTCCTATCTAGTGGAAGGGCGGGCCGCCATAACCCCAAGCCTGCCTCCATAGGTTATGGGATAGTAAAAATCACCAAGAAAGCATAAGGTAAAACGGGTTTCCTTTTCCTAATTTATCTGTACACACACATCCAACCATCTCCATGCAGAAGTGAAGAGTAATATAAATAAAAGATTTTAATATCTAAAGAAAAAAACCATGCATGTAATAACCTCTAGTGAATAAAAAATAGTAAAATAGCGTAATCAAAAATGTAAAGGGGAAAATACATGCCCAACCAATAAATATATCCCAACCTAATAATAAATGAAAAAAATGAAAGATTGGAGAGATCTTGTCTCTTGATCTCTAAGCCTAACCACCATACTCAGTTAATGCACCTAGGTATCATTATAATCCAGCATGATCACCACTTATCTGTCTAGAATCTATGTATAAAATGACATGTGCGCCCAAAATATAACACCCCAAGACTTCATAATATTTTCATTTTTAAATAAATTTAATTTTGTTAAATTCTTGGTTTTTTTTCAACATAATTTTTATCTTATGATACACACAATAATGAGTGAGCTTACGTTATACACAAGGCCTTGTTTTACGGAACAACAATATATTAATAAAATATTATTATTTAATATAATATATAACATAGCCGTTAAATTAGTAGTTATGAATAGTATTGAAAAAGTTTTGAATTTTATATATTACATATAATTTTAATATTCATATTATATATTTTCTAGATATTATATAACAAAAAAATCATTTTTTCAGATAAAATAAGTATTTTTCAAAAAATACAGTTTTTTCACCTTTTAAGGGAGAACCCATTTTAAATACAATATTTGATAATTTTGTATATTTAATTTTACAAAATTAACTTCTTATTTTGAATTTGGACATTGAATTTTTGTTTGAATAATTTTTTGGTGTTCTTCTGATAACTTTCATATTTTAATGAATAGTGAAAAATTCTGTATTCTAATTCAAAACTTTTTTTCTTCTAATTTATCTATATTATTAGATTTTCCATTTAACTTATTTTAAAATATAATTACATTAATTTTTTATCATTTAATCCAATTTTGGTCATTGTAAGTAATTTCACATTGAAATTTGATATAAACACATGTCTATCTTTTGATGGTTTTTACTTTAAATAATGTGTTTTCTCATTTTGAAAATGGGGATTAATTTTAAAATAATTACTTCAATTTCTATGTTTTAAATTTTAAAAAATGGATTCCATATTTTGAATCAGTGGGTAAAAATAATGTTGATAGGTTAATATTATATGAAGTGTGACTCCTCGACTATGGCAATATAGGTAAGATTTCCTGAATTACCACTTCCATTTCAAAATCCTTCCATCATCCGCATGCTGGGAAATATTGTTGGTCGTTACTTATGCTCGAACAGTAGGACTGGGGCTATTTTACATCCGATTTTACCGAGAATTTGTGTTGAATTTGAACTATTGAAACTGCCGGTGAAGTCGATCTTCATTGTTGTAAGTGAGGAATTTGGATGTAAACAGTCTGTTGACTTTTAGTCCTGGTTTGATTATTTCTCTCGGTGTCTTAAAGTCGGGCAGTTGATGGAGGATTACAGAGGTATGAAGGGGGTTTCTCAGGTGGTATTGGCCCCAAAGGTTGCAGATATGGTGGCATTACAACCTCAACAAAGGGCACAGAACCTGGATAATGGACGTCGGACAGAACCAGGTCCTATGATTACAAGTATTTTGGATGGCAGGAGAAGGGGGAACTGAGGGAGTCTTTGAAAACAAAGGTTGATGAGGTGTTTGGAAGACTTAGAAATGATCTTGGTATTCCTACTACAGGAGGATTGAGTAATGCTCTGAAGCAGGAAGTCCAGTCTATTGGGGTTTCCAGTGGCCAAGTGTTGGTTTCAGTGGGGGTAAGGAGACAGTGGATGGATCTTTTGAGTCTGTGCAGGCAGGGGATTCTGTGGAGGAAGCTGATGGTTGGGTGAGGGCCTCTCATAGACTGAAGTCTCTTCATGTGCAGTAGGTGGAGAGCATTACAATAAGAAACTGCTTTTCTGGTCTGGTGAATGCATAACTCAAGGTGAGTTAGGATCAAGCTACTCCTGATTTGGTTCTTGGCCGGTTGTCTGCTGAAGCTCTTGAGTTGCATGATAGTGGGGAGATAGGCTTGGGTCTGACTTTTGCTCAGAATGGCAGCAAGAATGAATAGGTGCAAAGGCAGGGACCCTTCCTTTGTGCTAAAGATCGGGATCATAGGGAAATATGTCATGATGGTGAGGATTCTCCAAGGACTGAGAGTGGTAATATGCAGGTTGGGCTGAACTCCCACAATGTTGTATCTGGTGAAGGTTTCTTGCAGAACAGGGTTCTTGGAGATCTTGAGATTGTGGTGAAACCACAGTTCTTATCACTGATTGATCCTAATAGTCATGTGGAGCAGGATTAGGGTGTGAATAATGGTCATCAGATGGTGTTTTTACCTGGGAAATGGGGGGACATATCTGATAGTGAGAAGGAGAATGATGGCAGAGACCGAACCTCATTTAGTGATGTTGTTCAGTATGGTAAGAAAATCATGGCTGGGAGTGAGGGTAATATGACCCCCCCCCCCCCCAAGAAGAAGGCAGCGGAAAGACTACTCATCGATGCCAAGGCCGATGTCTACCAGATCTTCTTTGAACAAAGTTAAAGGGATGAATTCTGCTGAGGAGTTTTTGCAATTGGAGAAATTAAATCTCAAACGGAAGTATGTGAAGATTATGAAGCAATATGAAAGTTTGGAATGGGAGTTGGAAACCACAAATGAAGCATTGTATCATGGATCTGGTGATGGGTATGATGACGGGTATAGTTTCTAACTTGTAATTGTATGCTCTTGCTTTCAATGCTTGCCCGCTCAAATTTTCCTTTATTTTAATAAATGGTCAGGGACTTTGTCTCTGGCTGATCTTTTCGGGTTAAATGTTATAAAAAATATTAAAAATATATAATTCATCCTACAAACTAGTATAATTTCTAATATATCATAATTATATATTTTAATTCGTTTAATGAACACTTGTTCATCAAAATGACATAGATGTTATTAAAATCACAGAATATAGCAAAATGTCACAGTCTCATTTCTTATAATTACAATAATTTTAATATTGGGATGCCCTAGGGATAAATTAGATCATGAATAGTATATATAAATCTAAAATAAAAATCTAAATAATAGTAATTTATTTATAATTTTTATAGACTAAATAAATACCATAAATAATGACACAATAGTGAAGAAGTAAATATTTTATTAATTGAAATATCAAATAAATGATTTTAATAATATTAAAATAAATTTAATTTGACATAATTTAGGTGATAAATTAATTTTATAGGTTAATATGACATGTTGGGAGTATATAGAATGATTTTTTTCAATGTTATATTTTTGTTTGGATTTTATTTAATGTCAAAGAAATGAATAGTGTCGAAATTAACACTATTCATATTCTAGAAACAAATATTATTAAATTATTTAAAAATCATAAAAATATTTACAAACAACAAATTTATAATTATAAGGTCTAAAATTTCATAAATTTTCCGATTATAGACAATATTCACCACATAAGTAAATATTTATTATCTTTTAATCTTTATAATGTTATTACTACAACTAAAATTAAATATATTAATTAAGGATAAATGAAAATGATATGGTTTAAAATAAAATAAGAACATGTAAAAAATTAATTAGTTGAGTGGATTTAGACCCAAAGTCATCTTATTTATAAATAAATCACATTGTAGATAGTTTTTATTGAAAATAAATTTATATTAAATTAATAATTTTTTAGTTTCCAAAGATTCCCCTCCCCTCTGTTATAAAAGAGAAACTCTACTTATCTTTAGTTCACACCTCTAAAATTATTTGTCTTGGCCAAACCCTGACCAAATATACTATCAAATTCCATCACATCATCTCAGATTCCATAATTTGGGTATAAATCCAACCTAAGTAGTCTTCTTGTGCAAATCAAAAGGAGAAACCTGAAGAAGAGGTAATTGTTTTATCAACTCTTTCAAAGTTCGTTTCTTCTTTTACATATTCTTTCTATGTTGTTTATATAATAAATTAATAAATATAGTTTCATAAATATTATTATATTTTATTATGATTATGGTAAAACCATATTCCTCTTTTTATTCATCCTTCTAATAACAATATCGACATGTGTGTGTACGTATGGATTATCATCTCCATGTTGTAGTGTAATTTGTTTTTCATTACTACTTTACTTAGATAGATATCATGATGAATATAATGGATATAAATAATTAATATTAACTTATAATAAATATTTATAATTAATATACTATCCAATTCCATACTATTTAACCATTAAGGGAATGATATCGTCGCTCGTGCGTACGTACAGCCTATCATCTACACAACACGATAAGATTCATTCTCCATGTTAACCATTGAATAATGATTATAAAATTAATATTATGAGTAAATATAATATTTATAAACTTAATATCATTTTGGTTATAAATAAAATATATCATATGCATAAGAAACTTGACTTACACGACAAAACATGCATAGGAAAATGAAGCGGTTAACACCCAAAATAATGGTAATACTAAAATATTATTAATTAAATGACATAAAAGGATCATATATGATATCATAAATATGGATATATTCCTAGAACAAATTAATAACATACTTTAACCATTATATTTGAGGTTAATTAACCCTCTACTAAAGAAAAGTATAAGGTAATGGTTAATTTCCCAATCTCATTATTATCTGAGATTTTTTATGTGTAAGTATTTACTGGGACATATTTATCATCCATGTCCATGTTTCTTGAAAATGTTTTCAAAAAGAATCTTTATAAGGTTTTATGTAAGGGAATATTTAACTAAAACATCATTTTAAAAGTTTTAAAGATTTATTCTTCTAAATCATTCTCATTAATATCCATGTTTTAAAAATGGTTTTGAGGATTTATTTATATGGACATGAATGATTCAAAATGTTAATTCCATTCAAAATTTTCAATGTGGTATGGGAAATTTTGATTCAAAAATCTCTGTTAAATGTCTTATTTTATAAATTATTTTACTTTTAATGTTTTCAATGTAAAAAATGTATATTTCTCTCAATGTTTTTTAATGATTTTATTAGATTATCTTTCATCTATGCCAACATCCTTTGATGGATTTTATGTTTAATTGAGGTTTATTTGTTATCATAAAATATACCAAATTATATTGATGTTTTTTTGATATTTTTGACTATAGATGTTCTATTTTGATACCAGTCATGGTTTATAGTTGATATATTAAAATTTTGTATGCTATTTTTAATACGAATGTTTATGTTGGTTGTTTTTTAATCCTTTTATAATAGGAATGCATTGGACTTAGTAAGTGATGGGTGGGGCCTGTAATATCCCCTCGATGCATCGGTCAGTCTCATGAAGAAACTAGTGTCTTGGAACGAGGCTTTGATGGTATGTTTGTTTATGTTCTTACTATTAGGCCTTGATGGTACGTTTATGTATGTTCCTAGCATGAGGCCTTAGTGGTATGGTTATGATGTCTAACATTATTCATTCCCTCATTATGAAATTAGTTATTGATATTATATGTGATTATTCTACTAGTAGAATATCCATGTGAATGGAATTATTAGATTTATAATTTCCATATTATTTTGAAGATTATGTTTAAAAGTCTTGCATTTTAGCTTTATACCATTAATTAAATGTTTATAATTTTTTATGAAATCTTCTGTTATATTTTTTACCCTTACTGAGCATCTGATATCACCCCTTTATTATGTTTTATTTTCATAGGATTTTAATAAGTGTTTATGGGTAATATGTAAGGTTAATCTAAGATAATAATGACATTCTCAAATAATTATCTATGTTGCATTTATTCGTTGAATAGTAATGTAATGTTCATATCTATAATCTATTTTCCAAGACTACTAAACTGATTAGTCCTTCATAGTTTGATTCCTTATAATCATGAAAGTTTATTAAAAAATGGACCATCTATATGAAGCTAGGGTTATGATATTACACAAAACCTATGCAATGGGTAAGTATATACATACCCAGTATGACACCATGAAAATTATAAGAGAGTGACAGAGAGATACAACAATAGTTAGATCAACCCAAAGTAAGAAGGAAACAAAACCCAATACATATATATGTGCTAAAAAAGAAATCCAAACAAGAGAAAATGGGATATCTATCTCATAGCCTAGACCATGTGGATGAGTAATCCTATAGCTCTAATAGTCCATCACTGATTCCTAGAATAAAATGTAACCTCACTAGGATATGTGTAAAGGGGCCCACTCCTTGTCAATGTGATCAACATCTGAGGGAGTTGTTCTTCACAAAGGACCTGTAACCCATCGAATCTTGAATACAGGGGAGTACTACTCTATATATAAAGGACCTCTATCCAAGATAGGGGAGTTTTGTATATACCTAATGAAAGAGTATGGGGGACCCACACACTGGTGTGATAGGGTAGTACAGTCCCCATAGATAGAGGAATCCCACCCTAAATAGGGGACTACCATATATACTTGACTAAAGAGTATGGTTACCTACACCCTGGTGTGACAAGGGACTACCATCCCCATAGATAGAGGACTCACTCCCGGAATAAGGGAGTATTTTCCCAACCTAGAATCTCTCCAATATTCGTTCTAGATCACTACCACCATCAAGTGTTTCCTAAAAAATCATCATGCTCAGAACATTCCACATCATATCTTAAATCCACTATAAAGGGTATCATCATGTTCTATGTGTAAATTACTCAGGATAGGCTACTTGTGGGCCAGAATCTGTGCCTAAATGAAAGAGATATGCTAGGTGGAAGTTTCGAGAAAAGGGGTACATGACATATATGGGGTCCACATAGTTTGTTGTCCCACATAACTACCTATATTTTTTCTCCCTAGACATGGATTGGGAATCCATGTTTCTATACACATCATTCCATCTGGGATACATGGAGTGTATGAACACTCAAGGTCATGGTCGTGCATCTCATCCCATGTTTTATACTTCTACTCTTTCATGTGTACTTCGATACTCAGTGTGTCTATCCATATAGGGCCTAAGGCATGTGAATATAGCACACATCTTGGAAACCTGTCTATAGTAACATGGTGTTTAGGCCATCCTACATGGCATGTGATATTTAAATTCACCCGAATCCCTAGCACCACGGCCATGTGGATACATGTCATGTGTTCTTCTGGGATACACGGCATGTAGTGGGGATTTTCATAGAAATATAATATGGTTTCATAGATCTTGTAGATTCAATACCACCTCCAATTATCATTTAGGTTGACCACCCAAGATTGAGGGAAAATTAAACTAGTGGATGCAAATCAGATTTTGATGAGCCGCTCAAAAACCTCATCGCCTCTCTTTGCCATTTCGAATCTGAAATCCATGAAGGAGCACACACAATACATAACAATATATCCAAAAATCATGAATACGGTCAATATTAATGTATCCACCATTAATTTTGGGGTCTGATCATGCTTGAACCTGCATAATAATGTCAAATTGTGGCCCCATAGGCCAATGGAAAAGAAAATGAATAATATGTGGGGGGAAAGTATAAGAAAAATGGTGAAAACACATTTTGATAAGATTTCTTGGATTGCGAACATAGATCAGGGATATATGGGGTGATAACATGGCATATAAATACTTAAATTGAATAAAACAATTTAATTCATCAACAGGCTCATTTGAATGGTGTGCTATCTCTAATAAGAAATAAATTAGATCAAATTAATTATTTAAAATTTTAATCAAGAGGAATGAAACCACAATTAATGATTCCTACAATGATTATGCATCAATAATTGGTGAAGAATGTGTTCTCCAGTGATAATAAAGACCAACTGTGTTTGCTACCTGTCATTCCACCTCAATATGATCATTGTTCGCTGTTCGATGTTGATCTTCCAACGAAGAACTATCTCCTCTTCCTATAAGATATAATAAGGGTTATGTGGCTAAACCTTGTAAAATCATCCTAAGAGGGTATTTATAGAGTATTTTTATGTTAAGGGTATTAAATAAATAAATATATTTAATTAATTAATTAATTAATTAATCAATCTACTTAACATACCCGCCAACGACTTCCACATCCAAACATTCAGCGCTAATCAGCTTTAGGTCGCACCTAGGGTAAACCCTACATTCTGGAATCAATCATGGTCTTGAATTTTTTATCTCAAGCTCCATTCAGTAGGTATTCCAATTTTTTAGGAAAACTACATGCATGTTATATTAATATATTTAATATTTTATAATAAAAATTCTAGACACACTGTACCTTAGAATATCAGGTTGTCTTGGTGCATGGATCTAAAAATATTAATTATTATATTTAAAATTCATATAAGGTAAAAACAATTTCACTAAATTATTCCCCCCTTCAAGGATTTTCATCCCTAATAAGTACAAGCTCAAAAAAAAGGTGGAGATATTGATCATGAATCTAGCTCTCCTCCCTGGAGCTCTTCTGCAAGCTCCCATACTACCACAACTCATGAACCAATGGAATGGACCATCCTTGTAAGATCCTCTCTAGACAATCCTTGATCACCACTAGGTACTCTGTGATGGTGGATCAATCCTCTATGTCTAGCCCCTAGTTGATGATGTTCATAAGATCATGCACGTATCTCCTCAGCTAGAACACATGGAATATTTCAAGTACCTACTCCAATTGTGGTGGTAAGGATGAGAAATAAGAAACCTCACCAACATTTTATAGGATCTTAAATGAACCTATGAACCTGAAGGATATCTTTCCTCACTGGATGAATCTACGAAATTCTTATAATGAGGAGACTCTCAGAAAGACATGTTCATCCTACTCAAACTCTAAGGGCCTAAGAAGTATGACTATATAATATTTTTATCAAATATGGGATATCCTCACCCACTTTTATATCACCTATACCTTCTCCATCATTTCCTACACCATATCTTACCCAACTATATATGTCTTTCAAATCTTCGTTCAGGATAAGGGTGGTATGAAGGGTCTCCCATATAATGCCTTGAAAGGTGTCATGCCGATGGTAGAGTGATCGATGTTCTTATAAGAAAACTATACTAATAATAAGTGATCCCCCCCATCTTTATTCAATGTCTAACATGTAGGCTCTCATCATATCCTCCAACACCCAGATAGTGCACTTGGTCTTCCCATCTATCTAGGGGTGGAACACTATACTCATAAAAATTTGGATCATGAATGACTTCTACAAACCTCTCAAAAACTATGATGTAAATCATACATCATGATTAGAGATAAACATTGAGGGTACCCCATGGAGTTAGATGATCTCCCACACATATAATTATCCTAAGTTGTCTACCAAACTCTTCTTCTAGATGGTAAGGAAGTGTACCGAATTCGTAAGTCAGACAACTATCACCCGTATTATATTGTGTTAACCTGTTTTCTATGGAAGCCCTATCACAAAGTAAATTGATATGTCATCCAATTTCTACTTTAGGATCACAAGAGGTTATTTCAAACCTGTCTGAACCTAGTACCCATCCTTCACCTGCTAAAATGTGAGACCTCAAGAGGAAAACTCATACACAGTCTATCTCATTCCATCCCACAAAAACTATAGTTTAAGGTCCTTTTACATATTACTTGCACCGTGATATAAAGACAAAGTATAATTTTGAAACTCCTTCATCACCTCCTCTCACATCATGACTGAGAACACTGTCCATCCCTAGAAAACGATGACATTATACCCTCCTTTAAAAAATAAATCTGGTAAATCTGTTGAGGATATCTGATCATGAAGAACCTCACAGTCAATGTATCCCAAATGATCCTCCCTCACATGATGAAGAATCAAATGTTTCAACACCATAGATTAGAGATAAGCAACATATATCACCTCCACTAGGTTTGTCTATAAAGAATCCAACTACTCAAAAACCTCATACATCAAGTGAGAATGAGACCTACTGCTAATGGAATCTACCACCACGTTGCCCTTCCTAAGAGTATAGAATATTTTGAATTCATAGTCCTATAAGAAATCCAACAAACAACTCTATATTAGGTTCAGATATATCTACATGAAGATATAATTGAGAGTCTGATGGTCTGATTAAACAATAAAGCACTCTCCCAAAAGATAGTGCATTCACATTCTCAAAGCAAAGACCGCCACTTCCAAACCCAGGTCATGAGTCATGTAGTTTAACTCATGGGGTCTCAATTCATTGAAAAATATTTGATCACTACCTATATCTACATAAATATGTATCCAATCCCAGTTCCAAAGGCATCTTAATACACTATGTACTCCATTCCCTCCTCTAGTAGTCTCAACACAGGTTCACTAGTCAGCCTCAGGCTCAACTGCTCAAATTCTCTCTAACACTACTTGGTCCAAGAAAAAATATTCCCTTTTCACATTAGGATGGTCAAAGGGGATGAAATCCTAGGGAAGTCCACCAAAAACCTTCTATATCAACCCTACAAGAAAAGAAGACTTTGAACCCCCAACATGCTCTTATGTGGATCCCAAGAAAGAACTACATCAATATTCATCGAGTATATGGCTAATCAATTCTTGGAAATTACATTACATAGTAAGTGAACCACGTGGATCCATAATCTTAATTTGAGAGATTACCATAAATTTTGTGCTACCAAAGAAAGTTTAGGACCATTCTCAAGTGATATGCATGCTCCTCTAATGTGAAGTAAATGAGTATTTCATCAATGAAGACAACTAAAAATTCGGTCCAAGTATGATTAGAATATCTAGTTCATTAAACACATAAACACAATGGGGGAATTATTCACCCCAAAATTCATCACTAGAACCTCATATTGTCTTTAGAGACATCAAAATTCTATCTTTATAATATCATCCTCATGAACCCTCAACTAGTGGTAGTCGGACCTGAGATCGAACTATGATTACCAACTCATGCCTCATAAATTATCAATGAGGTTGTTAATCCTTGATAAGGGGTGGTTTTTTTATTTTTTATGGTTTAAGTGATGAACACCAAAACCCTTAATCTCCCTTCCACCTTTTTCATAAACAGAACTAGAGATTCCCATGGGGACACACTGGTTATGATAAAACTATTCTATTTAAGGTCCTCCAACTGCACCCTCAACTACCATATATTTTTAGGGATCACATTATATGTTATAGAATATATCAGTGTGGTTTAGGGGTGAAATTATATAAAGAAATATATCTCTCTCCTTGAAGGTAGTCCCAAAACATCCTCAGGGAAGACATCCATAAATTCCTCCAATACCAAATGAACCAGATGCCTGAAGATCTGTCCGCATCAGGGGATAAAATTTCCAACATATGGGTGACGGGATGAAGTCTCCAACCTACAAGTCCCACTCACTCATCCATGATATCTCTCTCTCCCAAAAATGATAATCGTGTCTCATCTATATAAGGTCATATGACTCACCTATGATGATAGTTAATATGGACTCAAATGGTGTACAACCATTCCATACCCATGATGATGTAATAAGGTTTCATATTTGTGACCAATAGGTTTCAAGTAAAATTGTCTCCACCAAACAATAGCTCACACTGCCAACAGATAAGTGATATCGAAGAATCACACCAATTCAGAACCTCTATAGAAAGATGTTGTGATAAAGTCTCAATGGGGAGCTCTAGATCTTGAAAAATGGATAGGAAAACAAAGTCGTGACTCACACGTGTTTCTAAAAGTATTATATAAAATTTATAATAAACACATATCATACCTATTATCATCTCATGATTCATTGGATCATAATCATCCATGGCCTCCATCATCCCACATCCCTTTCTAGTAGCTTCCTAAGTCTATCATGGGCCACTTGGTGGTGGTGGTGAAAGTACCAAACAGTATCACGCTCCACTAGAAGCTCCTCCTCCTAGAGCCTCAACCTCTTCTCTTCCAACTCTGCCTCCCTGGTACCACCCTGTTTGGACATGGTAGAACCCTGATTGTGGCATTTTCTCTACTATGGTGGTCCATTCTCAACCTACCCACCCTCCTCTTCTCAATAGGTATGGTAGTTAGGAACCATGATACTTTCTCAACCACATGCATAACATCTCCCCTATATGGTCTTCCCTGGTCCTCAACATGGAACTTGTGATGCATGACCATGTGTCTAAGTCTAAGAATGGGTATTCCTCATGTGCCTTGACATCTATTATCTACCATACACTACAGATGTCTCATCCCTAAAATTCCCATTATCGACACCATACATGTGAATTACCTATTCTATAAATATCTATCTAACTAGATCTTACTCTATAAATCTCACATAGTTAGGGAGACATAAGGATACCATGGTGGCTTGGATGTATCTGCAGAGACCCTACCCAAACTTAACTTCCTTGAAAAATACATCTTGCACCATTAAATGGGAGTAACAAGTTAGGTTAGTGAACCTCGTAGCATAATCATCTACTAAACATACTACCTTTATGCATATTCATAATATCTTGATTATAAAATTATCTCAAGAACAAGGTGTGGCACTCCGCAAGAAATAGATGTTGGATGTTAGACCATGAGAGTACTAACTCATCATACGTCTGTGTGATAAGACTCAACAGTACCCTCATATTCCATGGAAAGGGATAGTTTCCAGTGCAACCATCTAAATTTTCAAGGTCTGATCTAGTATAAAGACTTGAAATGCTGACTCAATCCAATCCTCCACTACTTGAGGATCTATATCGCTACGAAACCTCATCAGTATATAACACTAGAACTCATGGAGTTCACTAATCCTACACACATCCTTGGCCAAAAATATCAGTACAAACTACTATTTGACAGGAATGGATGTTGCTACCTTCCCACCAAGAAGAAACAAATCATGGGATGGCCCTAGAACTGAGGCTTCATCACTCATTGGATCATCATCATGATCTTGAATCGGTAACCTATCTCACTATATTCATGGAGGAATCCAAAAAATATTCAATATGTACACCGATCGGATGAGTATATATATATATGGATATCTAACTCAAGAAGGATAGTTAGAAGACTCGATCTTATATAATGAATATACCAAGTTCCCTATAACCAATTACTTATTATACTGAGTCGAAAAGCAAGTATTCAGAATCCTGGAGTATAGATACATAGTCTGATGCACCATCACTAGGATCCCTGGCCAAAAAGTCACACTCAAGACACTCTGAAAATATTTACCTATGTTCTCAACAAATCCTCATCATGGTTATATCAATACACCAACTCGAGGATGAACCACCTTTGATACCACTTTGTAACGACCCAACCCGCCAGGGCCCACTTTGTTGGTGGAAAACTAGGTTTCCACAACCCCAAACTCACCTCCATAGGCCAGGGGTTGGTGAAAAGAGTTTATAAGGCATAACATAAAATGGTAGTACCATTCCTAGTGTTCTTATATACAAACACACAACTATCTCTTTGAAAAATTGAAGAGGAATAATAATAAAATACAATAACTTCTAGTTTAAAAACCATGCATATAATAACCTCTTGGGAATACAAAATAGTATGATAGAGTAATCTGAAATGTAAAGGGATAAAATATACACCCAACATAAAAAATATGTCCCAACTTGAAAATAAATGGAAATAATGAAAGCTGAGAGAGATCTGGTATCTTGATCTCCAAACCTAACCACCGTACGAGGTCAATGAACCTAGGTATCACTATGCTCCACTATGATCACTACCAATCTATTTTTCATCTGTATAGGACAAAACACATGCGGTAAAATCCCATACATGGGAGAGTATATACATACCCCATAAGATTCTCTAAAACCCAAAAGAGGGTGATAGAATGATACAACAATATTCATCTCAACCCAAAGTAAGAGAAAAACAAAATCCAATAAATATATATTCTCAAAAGGAAACCCGGTTCAAATATAATGGGTATATCCATCTCATAGCCTAGACCAAGGTGATGAGTAAGTCTACAGCTCATGTAGTTCATCATTTTTTCCCAACATAAAACATAACCTCACTAGGATATGTGTGGAGTGACCCTTTCTTTTCCACTATGCTTTATATCTAAGGGAGTTATGCTCAGTGGAGGACCTATACCATATTAAAGATTCAAGATGAGGGATCACCACTCTGTAGACAAAGGAACTACACCCTGAATAGGGGATTATCATCCTTACCTAACTAAAAATTATAGAGGATCCACGTCTTAGTTCTATAGGAGAGTACCATCCCCATAGATAGAGGACCCACACCCTGATTAGAGGAGTACCATATCTGTATTACTAAAGAGTGTGGGGGACTCGTTCCATTGTACAATAGGGGAGTACCACCCCCATAGATAGAGGCCATGTTCCATAAATAGGGGAGTACTATATCTACCTAGAATCTCTCTGTGGATCCTGCCCATTCACTGTCATCGTCAAGCATTTCCTAAAGAATAATCATTCTTGAAACATTCTATGTTATATCTCAAAAAGAATTTGAATTATACCATCTTTTTCTATTTGGAAAACTTCTCAAGATAAGATACTCATGGGCCAAAATATGATTCAAGATGAAGGAGAAAAGCTAGGTGGAAGTTTTCTGAAAAGGGGTACATGACATGTATGGGGTTCACATAGTTTGTGCTCTTGCTACACTACATGGTTGTGTTCTCCATAGAAACATGTTTGGAATCCATGGCTCTATAAATAGTGTTCCCTCTAGGATACATGGTGTGTTTGAATACCTAGGAACTTAGTCATGAATATCATCCCATGCATTGTATTTTTTCCATGCTTGTGTGCTTCGATACGTAGTGTGTTCATACACATGGGGACTGCTAAGTGTGTGTATGGCACACAACATTTCCACCATGGTAGATTCACATGGAATGTAATCCATTCTGCATAGAATTTGGTAATTAACTTCACTTGAAACCCGAGTGTCAAAGCCAGGGGGCTACACGTTGTGTGTTCTTTTGGGATACACAGTGTGTCATTGGGATTTTTACATAAACCAAATAAGGTCTCACAAATATTCTATATTTCATAATTACACCATGAATATCCCCATTTGAAATATAAAAATCAAGGGATCAGTCCAATATCCATCGATTCCTAACATCTGAGGGTAGGAAATCGTATTCCGATAACTCAATCGAATATTGCATCACCTCTCATGACCTATAGTGACTCATGTCGCCTCTTGTTAACAATATGGATCCTAGATCCATAAATAAAACCCTTAAATACATCCTTATCTATCCAAAAAACACTAGTATGGTCATAATTCTGACATCCACTATTAATATGAGGGTCTGATCATGCTCAGACTCACCTGGAAATGTAAAGTTGTGGCCCCATAGGTTAATTGTGAAGAACACAAAGAACAGGTGGGCGAACGGTGAAAGAAAAAAGGTGAAAACATTGTTAAACAAGAATTTTTGTAAAAAAAACATTAGGGATATACAATTCCATAACATAGCATTAAAATACATAAATTCAATAAAAAATCAATTCATCAACGGGGTCATGTAAAAGGAATGCAATCACCAAAAAGAAATAAATAATATCAAATATATTATTTAAAAATTTAATCAAGGGGTATAAAACCATGATTTATGAGTACTAATTTGATTGTGGATCAATAATCAATGAATAAAATTTTCTCCAGTGATAAAGATGATATGTTGTGTTCGTTACCCGTCATTCCACCTTGATCTAATAGTCATTAGTTATTCGATGTCGATCCACCAATGATGAATGATCTCCTCCTCCTCTCATGTCTGGAATGGTTTATGCATATAACTTTTGAAAAACAATCATAATAGGGTATTTATATATGATTTTTAGGTTAAAGGTATTAAATTAATTGATTAATTAATTAATCTACATAATGTACCCACTAGCAGTTGCCTCATCTGAATATCTGGCACCGATCAACTTTAGGTCACACTTAGGGTAAACCCCACATTCCAAAATCAACTATAGTATCATATTTCCAATATAAGGAACATTTTAGGAGTTATTACACTTTTTTAGGAAAACTATGTATGTGTAAAATTAATATGTTTAATATTTATTATAAAATAAATTATGGGCTCACTAGGCCTCGAAATCTCATACTGTCTCAATTACTGGATTCAAAAATATTCCTTAATATATTTAAAAGTATTATATAGAAAAAAATAGGGTCACTAAAACTTTAATCATCTTCCTTTTTGGAACATTGGTAATATTTCTTTCTTTTGAAGAATTTGGTCATCTTCTTGGATAGATGAGCCATTTATTCATCATTAAAAGAGTCTTCATTAATTTCATTTAAGTAAATAATACTTTATCCTTGAATTATTTGGATTATAATATTTTAAATTCATTATGATGTTATAATTTTATGAGATCTAATGATCTAATTGAATAAAATTTCATTATATCATTGGATTCTTGGATGGTTGTTTCTTTGGGTGCCCAAGTACATGGTAGTACCAAAAGGATTTTCTTCACAAGTGTTTCAACAGTAAGAGTATCACTAAGAGAATTTATTCCATTTCTTATGTTAGTAAATCATGTAAACATCTTAGTAATAAATTCTATATGATGTATACTAAAACTTTGAACATATTTCCTATACATATCAATCTTATTATCTTTAACATTATTTATTCCATAATGAGTAAATTCTAAGATTTTCTATATTTTATAAGCTTTTTCATATAAATATAATATTAAACTCATTTTGGATTAAATTAAAATATAGGGAATTCATATATTTAACATCTAATTAAAAAGAAATAATATCATCAAGAATTCATTTTCCTTTTTTTCACTAGTAGGAATATAACCATGCATGTTAATTTTCAATACAGGACAAATAATACTTATAAGAAAGATTTACAAACATGTATTCCAATAAAAATAGTGGTACCCAATATAATAAGGTGAATTAACCATAGATTTTCCTTTGGGATCACTATGGGTGTTTGAAAAAATTTCCATCTTAGAAAGATAAAACATTGAAATTAGTTAATATTTGAAAACTTGAATTAATTTTTGAAAATGATGATAATTTTTACAAAACACAAATATATCCTTTGATACCAAATGTAGGTCAGAGTAAAATGGAAATGGGTGAATTTTCTTAAAAAAATTAAACAATTATATAAAATAAAATCTATATTTTTGGAAGAAATTTATTTAAGTATAAAATAATCAAATTAAAGAGAGCATAGAGGAAACAAAATATTTAAGTGTAGTAGAAAATTAATTGTGGAAACTAAAAAGGGAATTATTTGATAAAGGTGTTCACAAATATCTCAAGAATGATCCCCCATATATCTTCCTCTAATGAATTCTTGAGAGTGTTATTTTTCTCATTTCGCTTTAATGGTAATCAAAAAAGTAAAAAATCACTTGGTTTTAATGGAAACCAAGAAAGAATAAACCCTTACTTTAATGGTGGTGATCACCAAAAGAAAATGATAAAAAAGGGTGTGGTTGTTTAAATACCCATTACAAAGCACTCAACTCTTTAAAATAAATTAATAATATGATAGATAAAGATAGAGTGAGAGAAAATATAGAATAACATCATTATGAAATAAAATAATGGATAAAAGGGCTTAAAGATAAGGGTAAAAAAAATATTGAATGTTCATATAATAAGGGATAAAAAGGATTGATTGGGAATGGGAGTTTTCATAGGAATATTTTTGAATGTTCATCATGAATTGATCAATAATCATTTGGTGGAAATGTGTGTTCTTTGTTATTGAGATTAAAACCTCCCTTGATGTCTATTTGTAGAATTCATAGGTCTTGGAGGAGACTTGGGTTGAGATAATCCATTAATGATCTGATTCAAGTATTTTAATGATCCTTTGAATATTATATATTAGATAAAATAACTAGATAGATGATCCCACCAGCTAGCTAGTGAGACTCCTATGGACTTCCTCACTACTTCAACCTCCATCGGGTAGTTGGTAATCTCCACAAGGAATTTTATGGGATTTATAGTTTGTTAGGTGGATATGTTTTCTCTACTGGATGGTTGGTGGCCTTCTACTGAGTAGTTGATGTTGTCCTACGGTAATGACCTTGGAAAGAACCTTCCATTATCCTCTTGATACCTTCACTTTTTCTAAGAAATTCCTATGATTAAGTAGACATACAATATTTAAAATACACTCAAAACAGGGTTATCAAAACCTTTGTTTATTGTGATAATAAAAATAAAGTATAGGTTCAACAATTTTAGGATATGATCATAATTTGATGATACCTTGTGCTTATGATTTTACACCTTTCTAAGATTCAATTTTTTCAGGCTATGTTACATTCCATGTTTATGACTCTTTTCTAAGGTATTATGCACTTTTATTTTATGCTCCCATGATTCAATATTATTTTTTTATGCTTCTAATCTTGGTTTATTTCTCTTTAAAATATTTCAATTATATGATATATTTTAATATTATGCCATTCCTTATACTAAGATTTATGATATATGATTTTTTTGGTATGACTCCCTTATGTATCATGATTATACCCCTATTTTCAAATTATGATCACTTATGATCATTGATTATTATCTCTTATGATTACCCTTATTGATCATCTGATCTCACCCCTTACTTATTTTTCAATTTACCGTATATATAATGAAAAGTAATACTTATGATCTATCTTGAAGAGTGTCTTGTGTGGAAAATTTGTGGTAGATTTTGATGAATTGTTAGGGATTAAGAAATTGCTTATATAGTGGGTAAAATGTTTAATATTTGAAAAAGACATGGGTTTTTTAGTTAATTTTTTATCCTAAATCTCTAAAATTATAAACCTAAAATATTATGGGAATGTACTGTAATGTAATATTTTATTTAAGTCATGTAATTATGAGAAAATCATGTTTGTGGGCTATCATAAAGATAATCGGAGCACTCTCTAAACCCTATAAATAAAATAAAACGTTAAAATATTCCATAAATTAACCTACATGAAGTTCATATAGCACTGATACCCATGAAGTCATACCATACTTTCATTACGCAAGACTATCACTAAGTCCCGTGTATTAGAATAACTAAATCTTCCACAAATACAACGTACCCACCCACAAAATCTATATCACAACCATTATACCCCTATCAATGGGGTTACAAGGTGTTCAAGCCACACCCAGACCCCTTTTATCAAATTTCCATAGCCATTCAATAAACAGAACATATTCCCAATGCCCTCACCGCATGAGAGACCATAAAACATCTAATATGGTCTCATCTAAGGCTACTCGAACTTAATTACATAAAATAAGATCACTATAGGGTTTATTAAACCCAAATATAGGTTGTTCCTCTGGGAGGAATAACCTCTTACCTACTCTAAAATTACCCAACCTTGTGAAGCACACTCAATTCATACTAATAAGACTATATCCTAACATATCACACACCCTAGATCTCACCCAAACATTTTATAATAGTTTTTTACAAAACATTCCAAGAAGACACATGAAAATCACATAAAAACATGTTATATATGGTGAAATATGAAAAGAAACACTTGAAATCATCCCATAGGAGTTAACTCATATGATATCATGGATTGATTCAACCCTATTTTCCAAGAAATAAGAATTTATCCAAATAGACCCTAAATAACGGTTATTTTAAAACAAAGTAGAAACACATGAAACAGTGATAAGGAACCTAGTATTACCTTATAATTTATAAGATTAAACTCCTACTTTAGATGAAACGTAAATCTGCTAAGAGATAACCTTCTAAGATCTCAGAACAGAAATATGGAGGGGGAAATTGAGTGGGAGTAGGGATGGGGGTGGTCGGTTGAGCACCCAAAGAAGGGGGTAACCTTCTTTAAAAGGGTTTTATAACTCTTTTTTATCAAGAATGGGTGACTTTTAACATGAACAGTGGGGGTAACTTTGCAATTCCCCATGTGAAATGCATAACGGTGTGACCCTAAGGCTTACACTGTAACACCCATGTCCAAGGAAGAACCAAGAAATCTTAGACACATGTTGTGGCATTACTGAGTAACCTGTAGTGAAATTCTTCCCTTAAGAGCAACTTGATACTCCTATTTGAGTACCCTTCATAGCATAAACCATTTCTAGGTGAATGACACTCCCCCTCCAGGTAACCATCGTCATGAAACCCCTTAGTTATTGAATGAAACATCCATATTGAACATCCCTCATGGAAGAAAGCCTTCATATATGACAAGATGTTCCACCTTAACTATAATTATATATTTTTCACCATCGAAAACCACTCTATTATCAATCCAAAATCCCTGATAATCATCAAAACATTTGAACACGTGTAAATGAATCCCTTAGGGATGTACAAGATCCCAAAATCCCAATATGAAACCCAATTCTCAAAACACCCCTACTATAAGACTCAAAATTAAAATTTCCTCCAAAAAATCAATCCGTAGATTTGTGGGTTACTATAGATTTAGTGAAAATTAAATTCACTATCCAATATCAAATTATAAAATTACTGTTATCAAATTTTGTGATAAATTTTAATATATTCATATCACTCTAAGTGATATATCAATATTACTCTAATTGATATCTCTATATCTCCCTAAACGATATGTATATGGAACTCATGTTTCAGGTAGTAATATAATCATATCAAAAGTCATAATATGAATAGTTAATATATATATAATGTGAAAGAATGTGATTTTTTAATTTAATTATAATATTTTATTCCAGCTTTGGATTACTTTTAATCATTGAGTCTTCTAATGGACTGATACAAAGAGATAATATCACAAAAACTTAGGAAAATAAAATAGTATTGTTCATGTTATGGAAAATATTAGTGCATTATTGTGGAATTTGATATAATTTATGAATTATGAGTCATATGTGGTTTAACCACATTTTCATTTTCATTTTAAGAAAATATGTATTATGAATTTTGAAAAAAAATAAGATAAAAATATACTAATATTTTTATCAATTGTTTTTGGGAGACGTGTCATCATTAAAGTTATCAGTTTATTTAATGATGTGGGTGTGTGTTTATTTTAATTATAAATATTAAAAAACAATCTAACATGTGTTTCTTGTGGAGTAGTCCATATAGGTTACAATATTGATGAGTACAACTTCATATAGTCCCATTTTTATTTGAATTATATATTTTAAAGCTTAGCCATTATATATTTATGAGTTAAATGAGAATTTTGATTGATCCAGGCTAATAATCACAGCACTACTTTTTATTTTGTTTTGTTTTACTTAGAAATAAAGCAATCATCTTCTTACAAACCAACACACAAACATTAATAGGATTTATAATCCTTAATTAGTGAATCCTAATCAACATGAGTCATAGGCCAAATCCGAACATGCTCCAAGGTTGATGAAAATTATCCAATTTGACTATATTTTTTCTTTTTCTTCTTTTTCTTTTTCTTTTTCCTACATTTTTGTAAAGTCCCATTAAATAGGCCATCATATTTATCATATTTAAGGTTGTAAAATTGGTTCCTAAAAACATATTTGTGGTATTTTTAACCTTATGAAAAAGTGATGTTGAAATGAAAACTCCTCACAAAAATTACACCACATTGGGATAATATATAACCCCATAAATATTGATGAAAAATCATTACTAAAATTTATTTCCCTTTTTCTTATACTTTGAACAGTATTAGTAAATGAATTTTCATAATGTCCATTATCAAAATTGGGTTATAAGGAAGGAGAATAACTATTCAAATTCTTACGTGTACTTGAATAAGAGAATTTCTTGTTTTATTTTTTGTCAATATGGTTTGAATTCTTCGTATATAGACTTACCTAAACACTAACCTCCTTTGAGACATTCTCAATTTTTTAATGTTGGCATCCACACCATTAGAATTGAATGATTTCATATGTCCTAAGATCAAACTATTAGATCTATAATCTAAAAACCTTAATATATAATCCTTATAAGTAGTAAATATTTCATCCATGGTTTTCTTAGGTTGATTGAACACAACATTGTGAAGCCATTTATTAATTGCTGAGATAATAACCTGGGTGTAGTGTCATGAACATGCAGGGGCCAACCCCCGAACTAAGTTCCTGAGCTGGCCCATGACATACCCAATGGAATCTTCAATCCCCGTGAGATGACAACATGAATAAAGGGAATCATCTATAACATCCTCACCCAACCCATTGGATTGGGTTAGGTAGAAGGTTCTACTAACCTTAGGGTATATTCCCTTGACACTAAATGTAGTAAATAAATTCCAATAGTTTAATACATGAATAGGATGGGGGAAGATTTTACCCTTAAATATACACACACAACCATACATAAGAACCAATATTAAGATGAACATATAAACAAGGAAAGATACAACTATATAATGATACATGATATAATATTCAACAACATAAAATAATCAACATGACAAAATTAGATTAACAATAGAAACAAAATGTCATGACCCAATCCATCGGGGGATGCCTTGTTGGTGGTAAGTTGACTGAGACACCCCAATCCCACCTCAAATAGGATAGGGTCTAGAAAAAATCCCCAAGTAGAAAATAATGAATATGGGAGGCCTTAACCTAAGTACCTATATGCACGCACACAACCATCTCCATGTAATAGTGTTGAGGAATAATAAAAAGGATGACCATATAGAGTATAACCATGCATTAAACAACTTCTATGAAATAATCAGAGTACATCGGTATAATACAAAAGTAAAAAGGGTAAAAATACATGAACAACCAGAAAAATAGTCCCAAGTTGAAAAAAAATAGTGGTATGGGAACTAAAGAGAACCCGACTCGCAATCTCCCAAGATGACCACCATACACAGTCAGCGCGAAGAGCTACTAAGATCCTCCATAACCCGATAGAATAATGTCACCACTGGTCTTCCTATAATCTTCACAAGACACAACATGTGTAGGAAAATCTAATGCGGGGTGAGTATATACATACCCAGTAATCTCCCTAAAAATGAAAAGGGAACAACATAAAATCAACAGTCAGCTCGACCCCAAAAGAAAGTGGGTAAAGCGAAACCCCAAGATATACTCATAAAAGATCCAACCAAGAGAGAAATGTTATCTCCATATCTATAGCCTAGATAATAATAATGATTCATATTTCAATTCTAAGGGTCCAACATCTAAATTCCAACACCATGCACAAGCTCATAAGAATCTGAGTGGAGAGGCTTGCTCCACGCTATTGTACTCCACAACCAAGGGAGCATTGTCTCCTATCCAAGCATCACACATAACCCCTAGAAAGAGTGTAGAGGTCTTTCTCCACTCTACTACACTCCCCAGTTGAGGGGGAACTATATCTAATATGGACCCACTCTCTACCAAATCTTAAAGACGGGGGAGTACCACTCTATAGATATAGGACTTGTGCCTTCTATATAATAGGGGATTACTGAATATACCAAAGTAAAAGGTATGGGGGACCCATTCCCTAGTTTGATAGGGTAGTACCAACCTTGGAATATATCTGATAGATAAACACGATCACTATCATCATCCAAGTGTATCTAAATGAATTTCCCCACTCATATAACCTCACATTGCTTCTCTGATGTAACAAAAAAGACTATCATCGTGTAATATGAATAAAACAACTTAGGATAGGCTACTCATGGGCCCAGATCTGAGTCTTAAAGAAAAAGATATGCTGATTAGAAATCTCATAGAAAAGTACACAGTGTGTACATAGTTCACATGACATGTTTCCTCACTTGAATGCATGGGTGTCTCCTCTCCTACACACATCTTGGATGGCCATGTGGAAGTACACAGTGTGTACATGAAGTACATAGCATGTCATGTCTCACCCATCTCATTCCCATGTACCTATAATATGCATGTGTACTTGGTTATGACTATGTTCATGTACATAGATTGTTCCCACATATTGGGCCACACGGCCATGTCCCAATACATGGAATGTACTCCAAGTACATGGCATGTTGTCCTCAAAACACCTTCTTCCCCAAAATATGAAGAATAAAATGGATTGTTCTCCTCAAATACATGTTGTGTGATTGGGATTCCAAAATGGTAAATCCCTTCCAACCTCCCAAAACCCCATTTTCCCAATTATGCATTGACCGACCCCCAAGGTTTCCTTAATAGTTATAATAGGGATTTAAAAGAGAAAAACAAAGAATCAATAGGGGTCGAGATCAAAACTAAAAATCTTCCAACCTCATGGAAAAAACCATAGCTTCGAGTCTAAAGTAATTCTAGGAAGATGAGTACCTTGATCCAACCATGAACACCATAAAGGATGAATTCTAGAAGCACCTCCTCCCTTCCTCTCAATTCTTCTAGCATGTGAGGGGGAAATTATCTCACTTCTCCTCTATTCGTGGGGATCCAAATAGAGGGTATATTCATTTAATTTTATTTAATTAATTAAATGAATTACTTATCATGTTCTCCAATGGTTTTCATCCACCGAACGATTAACATCAACCAAATTTATGTTGTGCCTAGGGTAAACCTCATGTTTTGAAAAAAAACCATGGTCTCAGATTTCCCATATGAGGTACTGATTAATGGGGAAACCATTTATCCTAAAAGTGTGTGTGTGTGTGTACGTGTGATTTAACATATATTAATATATTATTTATATGGTCTAGAGACATCCAAACATAGTGCTGACTCTAATGAAAAATTCATAGATATATTTATATAAATATTTATATGAATAAACTAGAAGAACAAGATTTGTTGCATTCTCCCCTAATTCAAGGTATTTTTCACTGAAAAGAACATGAAACTATAAAAGAGGGGGTTACTGAGCCTGCATATGGATCTCACATTCCCAGGATCTCTCATGCATGCTCCTATGCATCCAAATCACTCGAACCAAAGGGATGGTCCATCCACATAGGATCCTCTCATGTTGATCCTTGATCAGTATTGGGTATTTCGTAAATGTGGCTCCAACTTCGATGTTCATATCACCCCAATCAATAACATGCATATGGTTTTACATGTATCTCTTGAGTTTTGAAATGTGTAATATGTCATATAGTCAATCAAATTATGGTAGAAAGACTAAATAGTGAGCAACCTCACCAACCCTTCGCGGGATCTGGAATAGTCTGATGAACCTCAAGGAGATATTTCTTCCCCAACCAAATCTCTACAATACTCATATTGAAGAGAATCTCATGAAAAATCGGTATCCCTACTCAAACTACAAAGGCCTAAAACATCAATCTACATTATATTTCTATCATCTTTGGGTTGTCCTCATACACTCATGGATCACTTGAACCTTTCCTATCATCGCCTTAAATATATATGTACTAAAAAGAGATGTCTTTATAATCTCAATTCATCACAAGGGTGATCTATAGAGTCTCCTATATAGGGCCTTAAAAGTTTAAATGGTGATAGTGGAGTGATATCTGTTATTATATGAAAACTCCACCAGGGGAAATTGATCCTCTTAACTCTATCCAAAGTCTATCACACTGTATATTAGAATTTTCTCTAAAACATGGATAGTATGCTTATTCTTCTTGTCCATATAGGGGTGAAACTCCATGCTCATCCATAACTGTGTCCCAAAATCCTTCTATATTTCACTCTACAACCATGAAATAAACTGAGAATCACATTCAGAGATGATCATTATGGATAACCCATGAAGCTAGATGATCTTTTTCACATAAAATTACCCCAAACCATCAACTGAAATCTACTATTGAATAGAAAGAAAGTGTTCTAACTTGGTACATTAAACAACTATCACCTAGATAAATTTATGGCCTATAATTATCCATGATATCCACATCAAAAAATCCATCGACATCTCATCACACTCTTATTTCAAGATATCAATAGATTGGGTTAGGCCTAATAGAACCAGATATTTTTTCTTTACCTTCTGACATGTGAGACACTGAGATATAAACTCGGTGATGCTCTACCTCATGTCAGCCCAAAAAAACTACAACTGAAGGTATTGTATATATTTTCAACACTATGATTTATAGTGAAGGTATATTTTGAAACTCCCTCAACATCTCCTCATATGACATGACTGAAACCACCATCCATCCCCAAAAAAGGATGATGTGCTCTCCTCTTTCAGAAAATTCATCTCGTGTATCTTCTGAGGATATCAGATCGCGTATAACCTCATAATCAACATATCCCAACTAAGTTGATCTCAAAATATGATGAATTAGATGAGTCACCACCATTTACTAAATAAAAATTGAACCCTTATCCTCTACCAGGTTCAACTATAGTGAAGCCAACTTTTCAGACACCTCCTCCACCAAGCGAGTGAAGTACTTCCAACTAAGGTTTTTTACAACCACATTTCCCTTCCTTAGAGTACATATTATCTTTAATTCGTAGTCCTATAGGAACTCCAACCAATTCCTCTTTATTAGGTTAAGTTCTCTTTAAGTGAAGATGTACCTAAGTCTATGATGGTCTGAGTAAATAACAAAACACTTTCCCAGAAAATAGATCCTCCACATCTATAGAGAAAAGACTATCAATGCTAACTCTAGGTTGTGAGTTGCATTGTTTTGGTCATGTGGTCTCAACTTCCTTTAAAAATAAAAAATAATTTTCTACCATTTATTTAACATGAAACAGACCCCATGTCTTAAGGTATCACAAAACACCACAAACTCAATGACCTCGTCCAGTAATCTCAACATCGGAGTGTTGTTCAACCTTAGACTTAACTCCTAGAAGGATCTCTAACACTTATTGATACAAATAAGTGGATTATTTTTCCTTGTAAAAGTAGTCAAAGGGTATTTCATCCTAAAAATTCTAAAAGCAATAAAATTAAACACCTCTAAAACTCTCTTGGGTGGATCCCAAGAAAGAACTACATAGATCTCCATCAGGTCCATAGCTAAACCATGATTAAAGAGGACATTCCTCGAGAAGTAAACCTCATAGATCCAAAACTAACACTTAAAAAGATTACCCTAATGTTTTTCTCATGTATTAGGTCTAGGACCATCCTCAAATTCTTTATATGATCCTCATATCATACAAAGTATATGAGAATATCAACAATGATGACAACTAAAAATTAGTACAAGTATGGCTGGAAGATCTAGTTAATCTGGACCATTAAGACAGTGGGGGTATTAGTCACACTGAAAGGAATCACCAATAACTAATAGAGTCTGTAGAGACATAATAATACCATCTCATTAATATAATCATTATTAACCCTCAATTGGTGTTAGTTAGAACTCATATAAATTTTTGAAAACAAATCACACCTCTTAGCTAGTTAAAAAGGTCATCAGTCCTCATAAAGTGGTACTTGTTCCTTATTGTTACCTAATTTAGGAAATGATAGTAAAAACATAGTCTCAAGATCCCACATAGCTTTTTATGAACAAAACTAAATATTCCTAGGTGGACACACTGGTTCTGATAAAACCTCTCTCTCAAAGGTCCTCTAACTTCACCCTCAGCTCCCACAGCTTGATAGGGGTTATCTAGTATGTCATGGAAGATATCAGGGTTGTATCGGGGTGGATGTTTATGTAGAATTAAATATCCCACTATAGAATTTGTCCTAAAACATATTTAGGGAATAATTAAATATAATCATCCACATTCATTACAATCTGAAATCCTAAAGATTCTACTACACCTATATATTGACTTCCAAATTGATGGGTGATGGGTTACAGCTTCCTGCCTGTGAGCCCCACCCGCTCATCCATAAGATATCTCTCAGAAAATATAAATAATCTTGTCCCATATATATGAATGCACCTAACTCTCCTATGATGATAGTCTATAAGTTCACAAACCATGGATAACCAGTTTATACCTCAGATGACATCATAAGGTTTCCTCATGATGGCCTATAGGTACCATGATAAATTATATCTATTGAACACCAACTATAACTATTTTTAAAGGTGTGATATAGTAGAATTTATCCCAATAAGAACCTATAGCTATATCTTATGGGATAACAAATCAACAAGAATCTATTTCTCTCATACGAGGAATAAAGAGATGAATTAATTACTCACACTCGTATCTATAAGCGTTGGAGAAAGAGTAGAAAAGATATTGATCATACCACTAATAATATCATTTTTATCCTAGTCATATACCTCCATAGCCAAAAACTACTCTCACCTAATACTAACAACCCACTGAGTTAGGAATGGGCCACTTGGGGGTGGAGGTGGAAGTTTCTCATAGCATTGACCACCACATGTAGCTCCTCCCTTCTGAGATACACCAACCCTTTTATCAGCACCACTACCCTAGGGTCCTCTTTAGCTTCACCTAGGGGATCCCTAATCATGGATCTTCTACTATCAGGTCAGTCTATCCATTATATGTCTTCCTTCCTTAGCACATTAGGTTATGAAATAATTATTCATGTGATCTCACCCTTTATAAGAATAGGTCTACCCTCTCCTTGATGACTGGATCCTTCGCATAAAAACTATGATATAGATCCCCATGTCTAAGTTTGGGCATTAGTATTTCTCCTATGTTGATACCCTAATAAATGATTCCTACAAGATTTTATCATTAAATCAACCTCATGATGACCCCTTTCAACTCCAGCCACCCAAATCGCTCTTCTGGAAACCTCTCTATAACTTGAGTTCATTCTAACACTCCATAATAAGTGGGTAAGCATAAGGAGACCACGCTGGCATTGATTTATCAATGAAGGCTGTAATCAAAATTCTATTCCTAAAAGAAACTATCCCACATCATATCAATGGAGTAATGAGTGATTTGGGTGAACCTCACCGTGTAGTCGACAACAGACATATCACCCTACTGCAGCTCGAGAATCTTTTAAATACACACAAAGCGCAAAATAGAGGGGTTGTAATCATCATGGACTGGATTTTGTAATTATAACCATGAAATCACCACAAATTCATGGTTTTATGTTATTAGACTCCAATATTTTCATGCTAGTCCATGTAGAATACTGGAAGCAAGAGAAACCATCTGAACTCACAAGGTCTGAACAAGATTGATAACTCAGACTACCACCTCGAGTCAATCCTCCAATACTTGAGGGTTTGTCTCTCCATGGAATCTCAAAATTCTATTTTATGGTAACTAAAATAATGTGTTAATATTTCATGCATCGTTGTCCTAACCGGATGGAGATATCGATTATCCAACATATAGTCAATCATCCACCCAAACAACTTTAGGTGGATCCATGCATTATTCAACAGGTGGTGGCACTGCTCTATGCCCACCGAGAGTAAACACCTCATGAGTGGCTCCCTAAACTGAGGCCTCATCACTCAATAGATCTTAGTTGATATCCAGTATCATAATCCAATCTGGATATCTTCTTGGATACATCATGAAAATTATAAAGATGTACCATGATTAGATGAACATGTTTGGGGAGCCATATCAAAAATGGCATTGAAGTCAAATGACCCATATGATTCATATACCATAGGATTCCCTATAACCAATTTCTCGGTATACCAAGTCGACAAGAAGGTGGTAAAAGTTTTGGTGTATGGATAAGTTGTCCATCTCACCACCACTGGGTTTCCTAGTCTGAGATCTAAATTTGAGAAACTTCAACACCATTACCCTAAGTTTCCAAACCAAACCCCACACAGGTCTAGCTCCACACACTGACCTAAAGAAAGACTAGATATAATACTACTCTATCATGATCTAGCCCACCAAGGACCATCTAGCTGGTGGTAAGTTGAGTGAGACACCCCAAGACCACCTTTAAAAATTGTTTATTTGGAAATAATGATTTTTGGAGGCCTTAACCTAGGTATATTTATGCTTGTACACAAATATCTCTATGTAGAAATGTAGAGGAATAATAAAAAGGATCAATGTCTAGAGTGTAACCACTCAAGAAACATCTAGGAAATCATTAGAGTAAAGTAGTATTATAAAAATGTAAAATAGGATAAAATACGCACCTAACTAGAAAAGGATTCCCAACCTAAAAAAAACTAGTATGAGATGAACTGAAGATATCTTGACTTAGTATTTTAAGATGGCCACTAAACATAGTCAGCACCAAGATCTTTTATGCTCCACCGTAACTCGATCCACCAAAACCCTCATCGATCATTCTCTTGTCTTCAAAAGGAAAAACATTTGAAAATAAATACTATGTAGGGGTGAGTATATAAATACCCAGTAGGAACCATAAAAACCAAAAAGGGAGAAAAAGAAAAGAAATAGTTATCTCAACCCCAAAATAAGGTGGGTAAAAAGAAACCCAATGATATTATCATAAAGAAACCCAAATGAGAGGGAAAGGGAATATCCATATCTATCCCTTAGTTAAGAATGATGATTCAAAATGTAGTTCCAAGGGTCCAATATTCTAAGCCTAACTCCTTACTCAAACTCACAAGAATTATATTGGAGAGGCCTGTTACTTTCTACTGTACTCCACAGCTGAGGGAGAACTATCACTTATCCAATAATATCATGTAACCTCTATAAATAGTGTGGAGGGACCACTCATCACTATTATTATCCATAACTAGAGGACCACAATATCTAGTGAAGGAACTACTCCCCATTGAAGCTCGAAGATAAGGGAGTATCGCTCTATAGATTAAAGACTCACGAACACTATAGTATTGGAGAGTACCAACTCTAATTAAGTAAAGGGTATAGGGGACGCATGCCCTAGTATGACAAGGGAGTACCAACCCCAACATATCACTGATTTCTAAAGTCGATCACTGGCATCGGCCAAGCATCGTTGAATGATGCATCCTTCTTCTACCACCTCCTTTTGTATCTCCAATGCTAAAATAAAGACTAAAATCATGTCCTACATAGAAAACAAGTCAAGATAGGATTTTCATAGGCCCAAATCTGAGTCTTGAAGAAGTATACGCCTTAAGAAGAAATCTCATAAAAAAGTACATGACATGTTCATTGGTCACACAGTGTGTGTCTTCACCCAGATTCATAGGCGGGTCCTCGCCTGCACATAGCTTGGCTATCCATGTGGAAGTACATTTTGTGTACATGACATACACAGTGTGTCTTTTCTCACCTGTCATGTTCCCATTTAGCTGTCTATGTCCATGTTTATGTACATTGATCATTCTTAGGTACTTGGACACATAGAAATGTCCCACTACACGGTGTGTGCTCTGATTACATGGCATGTGATCCTCAAAACTCCTCCTTCCCTCAAATAGGAAGAACACATGGTGTGTGCTCCTGAACTACACATCATGTGATCATGATTCTCGAATAAGAAATCCATGCGAAACTCCAATGTAACATCCTAGAAATTTCAAAGTGATTAATAATGGGATTATAATTAAAATAAATTAAGTTATAGAATATCTTTTATAAAACTAATTAATTTTATTCAATCAAAATAAAATTTATTTATTTTGATTTTAATTATTTTTCAAAAATATCACCTTTACACGTGATGAAATATTAAGTTATTTAATTTTTTTAATAAATAATATAGTTTTCATATTTTACATTATAATATTTTTAAATAAAATATTATTTTTAGGAAGGAAGATTTGATTTTAATTTAATATTCAAAATTATACCATTTTTATATGAATTTTATTATTTTAAATTATGAAGTTATTGTAAATAATTATATTTAAATACATGTTATATAAAAATTAATATATTATTATAAAATAACTATTATAAATTTATAATTTTTCAAATTATAAATTATGATATAAGTATTATTAGATTATTTTTATAAAATTCTTACTATTATAAATTTTATTTTATAAAACATTTAATTATGATTGTTAAGTTAATCTAAATTATAGAATATGAATTAAGAATATAATAAATAAAAATTTTAAGGTAATAGATTTTATATATGAAATTGTAATCATTTTAAATTTTTTTGAGTAAATAAAATTATCAAATTATTGTTATTAAATTAAAGGAAATGAAAATAATGATGATGTTGATGTTGATAATAATAATAATAATTAAGGGAAAACCATATTTTTTTTAATAAAATTATTATTTCATTTAAAATAATATATTTAATAAATTTATAATAGTTATAATATTTTTTTATTTTACAAAATCTTAAATTATAAATATATATAATTATATTAATATAACAAAAGAATATATATATATATATAGGTAAAAAAACATCAATATTTTATATATATGAAAAAAAACTATATATTTTAAAAAAATTGATATATTTTTTTGTTTAAAAAATTGATAAATAAAATGATAAAAATAATGTTAAAAAAGAAAATATAATATAATAATATATTATTATAATAGTAATGATTGAAAAAAAAGTGACATAATAAATAAATGATAATAAAAACATGAAGAGAGAGAGAGATTGTACGGAAATGAAGAAAAAAATGACAAAAGTAGTGATTAATAAATGTGACATGCATAAGTGAAACAAAAAAATAAAAGAAAATAAATAAATGATAAAAAAATGACGAAAACCCAAAAAAAAAATTATTAGACAATAATAATTCTAATGTGAAAAAAAATTTGAAACTGGAGGATTTCTAATGAATTAATCAAACTCTTCCAATACATTATTAATCTTCCAACACAAGCTTCAAAAAAATATGTATATGTTAACTCTCATTCTGCACACCTTGGTCATGATCTGTACACCTGTTTGAGTAATGCACTATCCTTTTCACGCTTTCATCTTGCTTCTAGTGTGTCTGATCCTTGAGAAAAGTAGTTCTTTCTTCATTTATTTAAGGTAAAGTATTAATCATTTATTTTCAAATTTATATGCAAGTTTTTGATATTATTTTCAATCTGTTAATTTATGTTTATAAATATATATATATATATATATATATCTCTTTATTAGTTTTAATAATTTATAATTATTTTTAAACCTATCAATTTATATTTTTGATTTATGGTTGGTAAGGGTTTGTTTTAAATTTATATTTTTAAGGATTTATTTTATAAACCTTTAAAAAATCATGGTGTTGTAAGGGGAATAATTTAATTTAAAAAATATATACACTTAGATATATATATATATATATAAGTTAGTATACTTTAAAATATTATAATAAAAGCATGCAAAAAATTATAAAATTTTATCAAGTGTGCCTTTAGAAAATAAATGTTTCTATTTGATTCAAACCCTTCTATGGTTATTTGAATTTTACATGTCAAAAAATTATTTAATAAATAACCATTAAACAGTAACAAATATTTGTTTTGTTATTTTTTATTTCAAATTGTTTCTTTTATAAATAAAATCTCCATGGGAGTAGATACCTATTTATGGTTATCATTTTATGTGTGCCTTTAATTTACAAATGACAAATGTTACCATTTGATGTCCTAATTCTATACAAAATTAATATTTTATATAAAAAAATATACATTCAAATATATGAATGTCAGTCATAATTTATCTATGACCATCATCTAAGTTATCATAAAAATTCCATGCATGTTTATTAAAGTATTCATTTATTTTATTATTCATTTATATTTATGAATTTTAAATAAGAAAATTTGTTTACAAGCATGTATTTATCCTAAATATGATTTTAAAAATTCATAAAAAATGTGCATTTCATGTTAAGAAGTATGTAAGATTATTTTCTTTAAAAAAATTATGCATGTATTTGAAACGTTTCTGGGTTATGATTGAGAAAGGTAGGACGATTAAAATGTTTTCTTAAAATTGTTACTTGAGTATTGGATGTTATGTTATGGTATGGGGAGTGAACCCCTAACATTAAAGAAAAAATTATTCCACATGAGATATGGCGAAGTGGTCTTACAGTTTTCTTATAGCCTTCTAAGTATCATAATTAATCCTTCAAAATTATTATTTTTAAATGGAGGAATCTAAGGAATTATTTTAATATTTTATTATTTTAGAAATTTATGGTTTTAAAAATTGTATGAAAATTATTATATTTCAATGTTTTGAAAACCTATTTATTTATTATTTGAAAATTATTTACCAATGATTTTTTTAAACCCCTTACTGGGAAAAATAATTTCTCATCATATGTTTAAATTTTATTTTTTATAGGTTTAGTATAATTTTTTTATGACTTGAATTTCTTTGAGAAGGCAACACTTGAAAAGATTTTTTTTATTTCATTTTTTACAGTTTTGTTAAGTTGTAAGACATGTATCTAATTATCTAAAACCTAGACCAAAAAAGTTCCTAGAATGTATTAAATGTTGTATATTTGTTCAGTTTCTTTTATAATAAAAATACATAGCATTGATATGTGTTGAACCTGGAAGAGCTGGTTCAGGACAGCATAGTTAGTATTAGAGTGACGATCTAGATTAATTTAGAGATTATATTTTTCCCTATATTATATAAGTTTATTCGCTCAAAATTTTTTAACTCTAAATGTGAAAAATCATAATTTTTTAGTGTTCGATGAATGAATTGCGAGGACAAAATTTCTTTAAGAGGGATAAATGTAACATCCTAAAAATATTAAAGTGATTAATAAATTAATTATAATTTAAATTAATTAATTTTAAAATATATTTTGTGAAAAAAAAGGATTTTATTCAATAAAAATAAAAGTTTTTTATTTTTATTATAATTATTTTTTAGAAATATCACATTTACACATGATAAAATATTAAGTTACTTGATTTTTTTTATGAAAAACATTGTTTTCATATTTTATATTATAATTATTTTAAAAAAATTATTATTTTCAAGAAATGAGATTTTATTGTAATTTAATATTCAAATTTATACCATTTTTATAAACATGGTATTATGTTGAATTATGAAGTTAGTATAAATAATTATATTCAAATACAAGTTATATTAAAAGTAATATATTATTATAAACATAACTATTATAAATTTATAAAGTTTAAAATTACAAATTATGATATAAATATTATTATATTATTTTTATAAAATTATTACTATTATAAATTTTGTATTATAAAACATTGAATTATTATTATTAGTTTAATATGAATTAGAAAATATGAATTAAGAATACAGTAAATAAAATTATTAAGGTAATATATTGTATATATGTAATTTTAACAGTTTTATGTTTTGAGTAATGAAAATTATTAAATTATTATTATTAAATTAAAGGAAATGATAATAATAATGATAATAGTAATAATAATTGAGGGTAAAAATATTTTTTAAAGATAAATATTATTATATTTATTATAATGTATTTAATAAATATATAAATTTATATTATTTTTTGTTTTATAAAATTTTAAAATTATAATTATATATAATTATATTAATATAATAAAATTAATTTATATATATAATTAAAAAAATTCACAAACTTTTATATATATATAATGCTACCTGATTTAAAAAAATTGATATGTTTTGTTGTTTAAAAAAAGGAAAACTCAAATAATAAAAAACATTAAAAAATAAAATATGATATAATAATATATTATTATAATCGTAATGATTGAAAAAAAGTTACATAAGAAACAAATGTGTAGAAAAACATGAAGAGAGAGAGAGATTCTGGGGAATAGAAGAAAAATGAAAAAAGAAATGATTAAAAAAATGTGACATGAATAAGTCAACAAAATATTAAAAAAGAAAGAAATTATAAAAAAAAAGTGATGTGAAAACCCAAAAAATACTAAAATAAAGATAAGATAATAATAATGATAATATTAAAAAAATAATAAAAGTGAAATTGGAGGATTCCCATTAAATTAATCAAACCCTTCATATTCATCATTCAGCTTCCAACACAAGCTTCAAAAGTCTATTTTACGGTAACTCACATAATGTGTTAAGATTTCATGCATCTTCATCCTAACCTGCTAGATATATCGGCTACCCAACATATAGTAAATCATCCAGCCAAACAATTTTAGGTGGATCCATGCACAGCTCAACAGGCAGTGGCACGACATTATGCCCACCTAGAGTAAACACCTCATGAGTGGCTCCCTAAACTGAGGCATCATCACTAAACAGATATTTATCGCAATCCAGTATCATAATCCTATTCGGATATCATCTTGGATACATCTTGAAAATTATCAAGACTTACCATGATTAGATGAGCATGTTTGGGGAGCCAGATCAAAAATGGCTTAGAAGTCAAATGACTTATTCCTATATGATTCATGTGCCATAGGTTTCCCTATATCCAATCTCTCGGTATACGAAGTCAACAAGAAGGTATTCAAAGTTGTGGTGTACGAATATATTGTCCATCTCCCCACCACTGGGTTTCCTGGTCTGAGATCTAATTTTGAGAAACTCCAACACCATTACCCTTCATTCCCAAACCAAACCCCACACAGGTCCATCTCCACACAGTGACCTAGAGAAAGACCGGATATGATACTACTCTATCATGATCTGGCCCACCAGGGCCCATCTAGCTGGTGGTAAGTTGAGTGAGACACCCCAAGCCCACCTTTAATAGTATAGGGGCTGGTGAAAAGTGTCGATTTGGAAGTAATGAATTTAGGAGGCCTTCACCTAAGTACATTTATTCATACACACAAACATCTCTCTATATAAATGTAGTGGAATAATAAAAAGGATCACCATCTATAGTGTAACCATGCATAAAACATCTATGAAATAATTAGAGTGCAATTATATTATAAAAATGTAAAAAAGGATAAGATACACACCTAACCAGAAAAGGATTCCCAACCTAAAAAACTAGTATGAGATGAACTGAAGATATCTTGACTCATAATCTTCTAAGATGACCACTAAAAACAATCGGCACCAAGATCTTATATGCTCCACCATAACTCGATCCACCAAAACCATCATCGATCTTACATTTGTCTTCAAAAGACACAACATGTTCAAATAAATACTATGTAGGGGTGAGTATATAAATACCCGGTAGGAACCATAAAAACCAAAACGAGAGAAAAATAAAAGTAATAGTTATCTCAACCCCAAAATAAAGTGGGTAAAAAGAAACCCAATTATATTCTCATAAAGAAACCCAAATGAGAGGTAAAGGGAATCTCAATCTCCATCCCTCAGTTAAGAATGATGATTCAACATGTAATTACAAGGGTCCAATATTCTAAGTCTAAAACCATGCTCAAACTCACAAGAATTAGAGTGGAGAGGCATGCTACTTTCTACTGTACTCCACAGCTAAGGGAGAACTATCACCTATCCAAGTATATCATGCAACATCTATAAATAGTTTAGAGGCACTACTCATCACTACTATTCTCTATAGCTATGGGACTACAATATCTAGTGGAGGAATTACTCCCCACTAGAGCTCGAAGATAAGGGAGTATCTCTCTATAGATTGAAGACTCATGACCACTATAGTATGGGGAAGTTTCGAATCTAATTAAGTAAAGGGTATATGGGACCCATGCCCTGGCGTGACAAGGGAGTACCAACCCCAACATATCATTGATTTCTAAAATCGATCACTATCATCGAGCAAGAATCGTTGAATGTTGAATCCTTCTTGTACCACCTCCTTTTGTATCTCCAAAGAACAAATAAATTCTACAATCATGTCCTACATAGAAAACAAGTCAATATAGGCTTCTCACATGCCCAAATTTGAGTCTTGAACAAGTATATTCCTTAATAATAAATCTCATAAAAAATTACATGATGTGTTCATTAGTCACATAGTGTGTGCCTTCCCCCAGATCCCTGGGCAGGTCCTCACCTGCACACAGCTTGGCTTTCCATGTGGAAGTACATTTTGTGTACATGACATACACAATGTGTCTTGTCTCGCCTGTCATGTTCCAATGTACTTGGCTATGTCCATGTCTATGTACATTTCTCATTCATGTGTACTTGGACACACAGAAATGTCCCACTACATGGTGTGTCCTCTGATTACATGGCATGTGGTCCTCAAAACTCATTCTTCCCTCAAATAGTAATAACACATGGTGTGTGCTCTTGAACTACACATCATGTGATCATGGTTCCCGAATAGGAAATTCATGAAAAACTCTTATATAACATCCCAGAAATTTCAAAGTGATTAATAATGGGATTAAAGTTTAAATAAATTAAGTTATAAAATATGTTTTATAAAACTAATTGATTTTTTTCAATAAAAATAAAATTTATTTATTTTGATTTTAATTATTTTTCAAAAAAAATCACCTTTACAAATGATTAAATATTAAGTTATTTAATTATGTTTTCATGAAAAATATAGTTTTCATATTTTACATTATAATATTTTTAAATAAATTATTATTTTCAAAAAAAAAAGATTCTATTTTAATTTAATATTAAAAATTATACCATTTTTATAAGCATTGTATTATTTAAAATTATGATGTTATTGTACATAATTATATTGAAATACATGTTATATTAAAATTAATATATTATTATAAAAATAACTATTATAAATTTATAAAGTTTCAAATTATAAATTATGATATAAGTATTATTAGATTATTTTTATAAAATTATTACTATTATAAATTTTCTTTTATAAAACATTGAATTGTGATTAATAAGTTAATCTGAATTATATAATTTTAATTAAGAATATAATAAATAAAACTTTTCAGGTAATAGATTTTATATATGAAATTGTAATTATTTTAATGTTCTTTTTAGTAACTAAAATTATTAAATTATTGTTATTAAATTCAAGGCAATGAAAATAATAATGATGATGTTGTTGATGATGATCATGATAATTAATGGAAAACTATATTTTTCTAAGAAAAATATTATTACATTTAGGATAATATATTTAATAGATATATGAACTTATAAGATTTTTTTATTTTACAAAATTTTAAATTATAAATATATATAATTATATTAATATAAAAACATAATTTATATATATAAGTAAAAAAATCAATATTTTATATATATGAAAAAATCTACATATTTTTAAAAAAATGAAACTTTTTTTGTTAAAAAAATTGATAAATCAAAAGATAAAAATAACGTTAAAAAATATAATATAATATAATAATATATTATTATAATAGTAATGATTGAAAAAAAAAGTGACATAATAAATAAATGATAATAAAAACATGAAGAGAGAGAGATTTTAAGGAAATGAAGAAAAAATGAAAAAATTAGTGATTAAAAAAATGTGACATGTATAAGTGAAACAAACAAACAAAAGAAAATAAATAAATGATAATAAAAAGTGACGACAAACCAAAAAAATAATGATAAGATAATAATAATGATAATATAAAAAAAAGTGAGACTAGAGGATTCCTATTGAATTAACAAAACCCTTATAATACATCATTCAGCTTCCAACACAAGCTTAAAAAAATATGTATATATTTACTCTCATTCTGCACACCTTGGTCATGATCTGCACACTAGTTTGGGTAATTCACTATCTTTTCTACCCTTCCATCTTGCTTTTGGTGTGTCTAAGCCTCGAGAAAAATAGTTGCTTCTTCATTTCTTTAAGGTAAGGTATTAATCATTTATCTTCAAATTTATATGCAAAGGTTTGATATTATTTTTAATCTATCAATTTAGGTTTATAAATATATATATATATATATATATGTATATATATCTATCTATTTATCTTTATTAGTTTTAATATTTTATAATTATTTTTAAACCTATCAATTTATATTTTAGATTTATGGATGGTAAGGGTTTGTTTTAAAATTATGTTTTTAAGGATTTATTTTATAAACCTTTGAGAATTCATGGTGTTGTAAGGGGAATAATTTGATTTAAAAAATATATACACTTGCATATATATATATATATATATAAGTTAGTATACTTTCAAATATTATAATAGAAGCATGAAAAAAAATTATAAAATTTTATCAAGTGTGCCATTAAAAAATAAATGTTTCTATTTGATTCAAACCCTTCTAAGGTTCTTTGAATTTTACATGTTAAAAAATTATTTAATAAATAACCATTACACAATAAAAATATTTGTTTTGTTATTTTTTATTTTAAATTGTTTCTTTTATAAAAAAAATAACCATAAGTGTATATACCTATTTATGGTTATCATTTTATGTGTGCCTTTTATTTAAAAATGAAAAATGTTATCATTTGATGTTCTAATTCTAAACAAAAGTTAATATTTTATTTAAAAAAATGTACCTTCACATATATTCTTCTCAGTAATAATTTATCTATGACCATCATTTAAGTTATCATAAAAATTCCATGCATGTTTATTCAAGTATTCCTTTATTTTATTATGCATTTATATTTATGAATTTTAAATAAGAACATTTGTTTATAAGCATCTATTTCTCGAAAATATGATTTTAAAACTTCTTAGAAAATTTGTATTCCATGTTAAGAAGTATGTAAGATTATTTTCATTAAAAAAATAATTTATTTATCTATTTAAAACGTTTCTGGTTTATAATTGAGAAAATTAGGATGATTAAAATGTTTTCTTGAAATTTGTACTAGAGTATTGAATTTTATGTTATGGTTTGAGGAGTGAACCCCTAACATTAAAGTAAAATTGTCCCATATGATATATGGATAAGTGGTCTAACAATTTTCATATGGACTTCTAAGTATCATAATTAATCCTTCAAAATTATTATTCTCAAATGGAGAAATCTAAGGAATTATTTTAACCTGTTATTTTTTTATAAATTTATAGTTTTAAAAATTGTATGAAAATTATTATATTTTAATGTTTTGAAAACCTATTTATTTATTATTTTAAAATTATTTACCAATGATTTTTTAAAACCCCTTAATGGGAAAAATAATTTCTCACCATATGTTTAAAATTTATTTTTCACAATTTTAGTAGAATTTATTTGTTATGTGAATTTATTTTGAGGAGGCAGCACTTGAAAAGACTTTTTTTTATTTCATTTTGTATAGTTTTGTTAAGTTGTAAGACATGTATGTAAATTTATAAAACCTAGACCAAAAAATGTCCTAGAATTTTTATAAATGTTGTATATTTGTTCAGTTTCTTTTATAATAAAAATACACAGCATTGATATGTGATGAACCTCGAAGTGCGGGATTAGGACATTATAGTTGGTATAAGAGTGATGATCTAGATAACTTTGGAGATTATATTTTTTTAGTATATTATATAAGTTTATCTGCTCAAATGTTTTTAACTCTAATTGTGAAAATTCATAATTTTTTAGAGTCTGACGAATGAATTTTAAGGGCACAATTCCTTTAAGAGGGAAGAATGTAACATCCATGAAATTTTAAAGTGATTAATAAATGAATTATAATTTATATAAATTAAGCTATAATATATATTTTATGAAACAAATTGATTTTATTCAATCAAAATAAGATTTTTTATTTTTATTTTAATTATTTTTTAGAAATATCACATTTACACATGATGAAATATTAATTTATTTGATTATGTTTTTATGAAAAACATAGTTTTCATATTTTATATTATAATATTTTTAAATAAATTATTATTTTCAAGAAATAATATTTTATTGTAATTTAATATTCAAAATTATACCATTTTTTAATCATGGTATTATGTTGAATTATGAAGTTATTATAAATATTTATATTAAAATACATGTTATATTAAAAGTAATATATTATTATAAACATAACTATTAAAAATTTATAAAGTTTAGAATTAAAAATTATGATATAAGTATTATTATATTATTTTTATAAAATTATTACTATTAAAAATTTTGTATTATAAAACATTGAATTATGATTATTGAGTTAATCTAAATTAGAAAATATTAATTAAGAATATATTAAATAAAATTGTTAAGGTAATATATTTTATATATGAAATTGTAACTGTTTTTAGTTTTGAGTAAGGAAAATTATTAAATTATTATTATTAAATTAAGGGGAATGATAATAATAATGATAATAATTGAGGGTAAAAATATTTTTTAAAGGAAAATATTATTATATTTAAGATAATATATTTAATAAATATATAAATTTATAATATTTTTTTGTTTAATAAAATTTTAAATTATAAATATATATAAATATATTCATATGATAAAATGAATTTATATATATAATTAAACAAATTCACAAACTTTTATATATATATAATGCTTCATGATATAGAAAATTGATGTGTTTTGTTGTTTAAAAAAAGGAAAACTCAGATGATAAAATACCTTAAAATATAAAATATGATATAATAATATATTATTATAATAGTAATTATTCAACAAAAGTTACATAATAAACAAATGTGTAGAAAAACATGAAGAAAGAGATTTTGAAGAAAGGAAAGAAAAAATGAAAAAAGCATTGATTAAAAAAATGTGACATTCATAAGTCAAACAAATATAAAAAAATAATGAAATTATAAAAACTTTTTGTGAAAAACAAAAAAATAATAATAAAATTAATATAATATAATAATAATATTATTATTAAAAAATAATAAAAGTGAAATTGGAGGATCCCCATTGAATTAATCGAACCCTTCATATTCATCATTCAGATTCCAACACAAGCTTAAAAAAAATATATGTATATGTTAACTCTCATTCTTCACACCTTGTTCATGATCTGCACAATTGTTTGAGTAGTGCACAATCTTTTTCCCCCTTTCTGATTGATTATGGTGTATCTAAGCCTTGAGCAGAAGGATTGTTGGTTCATTTCTTTGAGGTAAGGGATTATTCATTTATTTTCACATTTATATTCAAGGGTTTTATATTGTTTTTAATCTATCAATTTATGTTTATATATATATATATATATCCCTTTCTTATTTTTAATAATTTATAATTATTTTTAAACCTATCAATTTGTGTTTTAAATTTATATTGTTAAGGATTTTTTTTATAAACATTTCAAAATTCATGGTGTTGCAAGGGGCATACTTTAATTTAAAAAATACACACATAGAGATGTGTGTGTGTGTGTGCGTGTATTTGTGTGTGTGTAAGTTAGTATACTTTCAAATATTATAATATAAACATGAAAATATTTTTATAAAATTTTATCTACTCATTCTTTATAAAATCAATGTTTCTATTTGATTCAAACCCTTATAAGGGTATTTTAATTTCACACGTCAAACAATTATTTAATAAAGAAATTTTAAACAGTAAAAAATATTTTTTTAAAATTTTTTATTTTAAATTTTTTGTTTTCAAAATAAAATGTCCATGTGAGTAGATACCTATTTATGGTTATCATTTTAACTGTACCTTTTATTTACTAATAGTAAATTTTAAAATTTTATGTTCTGATTATAAATAAAAGTTAATATTTTATTTACAAAAATATACCTTAACATCTATGCATGTCATTCATAATTTAGTTATGACCATCATCTAAGTTATCATTAAAATTCCATGCATTTTTTTCAAGTATTCATTTATTTTATTATGCATTTATATTTATGACTTTTAAATATTATCAGTTGTTTATAATCATGGATTTCTCCTAAATATGATTTTAGAAATACTCAAAAAAGATTTATTCCATGTTAAGAAGTATGTAATATTGTTTTCTTTAAAGAAAATAATTTAAGTATGTATCTGAAATTGTTTTGGGTTTTGATTGATAAGGGAAGGACCATTAAAAAATTTCTTAAAATTGACACTAGAGTATTGAAGTTATGTTATGGTATGAGGAGTGAAATCAGGACCTTAAGGGGACATTGTCTCATATGATATATGTCTAAGTGCCCTTACAGTTTTCTTATGGCCTGTTGAGTATCATAATTAATCCTTAAAAATTATTATTTTTAAATAGAGAAATATAAAAAATACTTTTAACATTTTATTATTTTGGAAAGTTATGGTTTTCAAAATTTTGTGAAAATTATTATATTACAATGTTTTGAAAACATATTTATTTATTATTTTAAAAGTTTTTACCAATAATTTTTTAAAACCCCCTACTGGGAAAAAAATGTTCACCCTATTTTTTAAATTTTTTTCATTTATTTAGTGGATTTTCTTTGTGATTTATATTTATTTGAGGAGGTAGTGCTTGAAAAGACTTTTTTTATTTTATTTTGTGAAATTATGTTATGTTGTAAGTTGTGTATCTAATTCTCCAAAACCTAGACTGAAAAATTTACTAGAATTTATTAAATTTTGTTTATTTTTTATGCTTATTTTATAAAAAAAATACACAACATTTATATATGTTGAACCCTAACATGGGGGTTCGGGACATCACATCTTGAAACCCCCATTTTTTCACAATTCTGTACATATTGACCCCAAATGGTTTCTAGAATCCATAATAGGGATTTGAAACCCCAAAAAATCATCAATAGTGGTCAAGGCTCAAAATATAAAATCCACCTACCTTATAGAGAAAACACTATAGCTTTGGGTCTAGAGAGATGATAGGAAGCTATTAAACCTCAATTTTAAATATATCACCATGAATGATGAATTCTGATGGAACCTCCTACCTTCCTCTTAGTTCAGCCAATGAATGAGGGAGAAAACATATCCCTTATCCTTTGTGCATGAGAATCTTACCAAGGGGTGGTATATTCATTTAATTTTATTTAATTAATTAAATTAATTTATTATCGTATCTACCAATGGCCTCCTTCCATTAAAATCCCAACATCAACCAACTTTATGTCAGTCTTAAGGTAAACCCTTCATTCTGGAAACAACCATTCTCTTGGATTTCCCATCTTAGTTCCTAATTATTGGGAAAACCATTTATCCCAAAACTACGGGTGTGTTTTCTTTATTATATATTAATATATTATTTATGGGGTAATATGACATCCAACAAAAAGTACTAACTCTAAGGAAAAATCCTGAGATGTGTTTATATAAATTTTTAAAGTATTAAATCGATTGAAACATAGTCATTATATAAAATAACTTGAACAACCAGAACACCAAAATAAATAATAGAATCGAGCACCATGATGGCACCACTATAAACTTAAATAAATGGTCATGCATCAAAGATCCATATCTGAATATCCATGATGGACACTATCAAGGTGAAACACTATTAATGTATAAAACATTTCCCATTCTAGTATCATGGAATAAAATGTCTACATATTCACTAAGGTGCATATATAGGGGTGAGTATAAAAAACCCAGTAGGATACCCCAAAGTACTTTTCCAACATGCCACTAAGAAGAAAATCAAATTATCTCACAATTTTGTAAAACAACCATGGGAGTATAATATGCACTTTAAAATAGTAGATACAAATATAAACAGATAAGTAAATTTTACCAAATCAGTTCCAAAACAGATATTAGGTAAAGAAACATTTTTTTTCAAAATAAACTTTTATTTTAAAAGAAGTGGAATTGTTTACCCAAACATTAGGTAATATAAATTCCATGATTCCACTCACACACCCATGCATAAATTTTACCTCCCAAAATGATCCTATGATAATGGTTATTTTCATCTATGATCCATTCATAACACTTTATTTAAAACATCTTGGCATATCTATTTCATATATCTACACACACAAACACATGTTCATAACCTGGACCTCCCAAAATGATCATATGATCATGGTAACTTATTTTTGTGATCCTTTTTTTTAATGAAAAATAAAAAATTCAACCCAAACTATTCCAAGAACACCTATCAAAACATATTTGATTTACCAAAAGTTTTGTTTTAAAAAAACCATCATTTTCAAATCCCTTGTGTTGTTACCCACATCACTAAAACCAAGAATGATAATAGAAAAAGATAATTCTAGCAGAGTGTTGTAAATAAAATTTTAATTCAAATGAGAAATAAAAAAATTAGAATAAATAGAGATTTAACATTTTAAGAAAAAATAGAAGGATTGAAGAACCACCTACCTTGGAATTGTTTCACATAATGATTATTTGGATGATCTCCTAAATCAAACATCTTCCTTCCATTTTCACTATCAAATACTAATAAAAATCAATCCAAACTCATCTATTCCCATATATTTGACTATAAAAACTCTGATCTAAGGTTTTTTCATGAAGAAATGATAAGATCTAAGATGCGAAGGAAGAACAGATTCCTTACATTTTATTTCCAAAGTTAAATTCATGAATAATTGTCATAATCAGGGTTAATACATCAAATATCATCAAAATTAGCCTAGATAAACCATAAAATTTTTAGATTCTAAGTCATAGGATGGGAAATTAGGCTTTTTAGAAAAGTTTTTGGTTTTGAAGTCAATTTTCATAATATAATTTTTCCACCACATATTTAAGTTGAATAGTTTAATAAACCTTTCACTAATAGTGTGAATCATCCCTATCCTAAAATATTCCAAGTCACACAGTTAGACACATGTTTTTTACAAACTATTCACTGAATGTGCACCTTCCCAATGATCCCCAAACACTTCACACAGTTTCTTGGTGACTTGAGTATGGTTTCACCTAATTGTTCTCAAATTGTGAACCTTCAAAAATGCTTCCAAAATATTATGAAACCTTCCATAAACATATTGATAAATAACCCAAACATTACCTAAAATTAAATAATCCATAAAATTGGGAAATTTCTCAATGAATTTGGTGCTATATTCTCCCCATCATTATCCTTTTATTTCTCGAAAAGAGAGAATAAGTTCGGCAGTTTTCCTTATATTAAGATATCTCATTACAAAGACTCCTCTTAAATTTGACCATTTTATTATAATACTCATACCAAATAAATAGATCTCCCTTGGAAGTCCTTCTCCTATATATCCAAAATTCAAATTGGTTCATGGATGAACATCATATCTGGCTCAAGTGTTACATGATCCCAATTGATCACACGGGTAGGATTCGACTGACACTTATCTAGTTGAGAGACATGAAACACATTAAGGATAAAAATTAATCTTAGAGGTAAATATAACATATATGTAACATCACCAATCCATTCAAGAATATCAAATGGTTCAACATACCATGGATCCAACTCTAGATGGGATTGAATAGCATTAAATGACTACTTTGGTTAAATTGCTTATGCTATAATTATTGCTTCAATTTATATTAGATCATGCACTTGTGACTTTTCTATCTTTCTTGCTACAATACTTATTTAATGACATTGGAATTATACCCCAAGCCTAAGAACAAGCTTGGTGGTGCACCTTTTTTGGGTTTCCTTGTTACTTTTAGCACCGGTACACATATTATGATTGCACAGGTACCTTCTTATAAATTCTGGCTTAGGAAAAAGTAGGTGGTATGGGAAGGGTTTCCATTTAAGAACTCTTAAAAAGTTTCTATTACTAACTTTTTATCACTCACCATTTATTTTATATTGTATACTTCTTAATTTGTATTGGGCTATACACCGGTTGTGCCATCCTATTTAGATTTATATCCCATGCCCTACTCAGGTTTCCATTGAACTAGGGTACCTAAGTACAGATTTCTTGTTCACAGGAATACGGACCATGATTGATTGTTTATACTGTGTTTTTTTACCTGGAAGTTAGGAGCAAAGGACTAATCTAGAGCTCAAGATTCTCATGGAGATTTCCCTTGGGGATTTGGTGTCTTTTCTTAATTCTTGATCCATATTACAAGGCATTCTATATTGTTTACTGCTATCATCACCATGACATGCATTCATATGTTGTATAATCTGGCATGGGCCACTTTTTTTAAATTTTTAATTATTGTCTTTCACTGGTTTTTCAATTATTTATTATTATTTATACTATTTTCTGTTCTTATTATGCTTCTACTATATAATATATTGTTAATAATTGTGCATACTCTGATCTATGAGGGCATAGTCTCCCCCCTGAAACAATATATTCCCTCACTACTGGTTGGAATTTACGGTCATTTGGGGAGATGTTCTTGAGGTCATGTAACCCACCAGTCCGGCCACTGTCTTAGACGTGAGTTGGTTCAGGATGTTACAAATTGGTATCAGAGGGAGGTTATATTTTCCTTTGTCTTAATATTTTGGGTTAGTAGATAGGAGACTGGTAATGTGTCATCACTTGGTTAATAGCTATTCTAGGGTCTAATCACCCGATATATGGGAAATGACCAAGTTTCCAGGGCTGGGAATTAACATTCATACTTTTCTATATTACGGTTGATATGATTTCACCTTGAATGATTGGTGTCATTTATATATCTTATGTATTTATAGATTTTATGGAATTTTATGCTTGGACTGTAAATGCAAGGTTGAAAAATAGCATGCATCATATTAGGAACATGGAAATTCACATGCCATGCATTATTTCATGCCATGTAGTTGAATTTTATTTTTCATTTTCATTAAAATTCTATTCCTTGAATGTATGTCATGTCTTATTTTTATTTAGCATACCTATTTAGATACCATGTTTTAGTGATATATTTAACATGCTAGCTTGTTTCCATGCTTACATTCTACTAGTTTACTAGCACATTTTCCTTGTATCATGCTTCTATTCTTATTAGCATGTCTCGGTGATTAAAATGTTATGCTTTGGTGATTATAGCATGTTTCTCTCTGTTAGCTGCTTGTAGTGAAATTATATATTTTTTTATATGTAATTGGTTTTTTTATAAAATTTATTGGTTGAAATAAAATGGGTGCCAAATTCCACCTATAAAGTGTATGGTCACTTTACAGATAAGTAGATGTCCTCCCATATGTCTGGACTGTTGAACATTTTCATGTTGTGTTATAAAATGGTTTTAACTATAAAGGGATTGGAAATGGAACTTGTAGTGGGATCTTCTGTTTAAAACCCTTGGGTAAGGATAGATAAAGCTTATTTGAGTTTCCTTATAATGAAAGCGCGGGAAATTTATGTAGGTGATTCTTTTTATCTTAGAAATGGATTATATGATCAAAATTTGAGCTTAGTGACTTATTTTAGCATGACCTAGTATTAAGGTCAATGATTTTTCTTCATAAGATTTTATCCCATGGTAGGTAGCACCCTTGGAACTTAAAATCCTTGCTAATGCCATGAGTTTTTTTCCTTATTGGGTGCTTTTTGGGTGCTATTTTTCCTTGTAGGACTTTCAATTTCTAGTGACACATTATTCAAATTGGTGGTCATGTTTCTTTTGACCTTCTTTATATGTTCTGATGTGTTGATCATGGCTTGGAGGAATTCCACACGTTCTTTTATAGTGCTTTTGAGCTAGCACACTTGTAAGGAACTAATTTATCTCTTCTTTGAATGGCTAGGTTACTCCTAAGGTTGGGAGTGTCACGTTGAACCTAGTAAATGTGTCCTTCCATATAGACAAAACAAAACCAAATAAGACCATTAGTGAATGGTCATTCTGAATTAAATTCCTTGAGGCTTGTGAACTTTAACACATGTCGATGCATTCTCAGTAGCACGACATCGGTGTGGTTGGAGGTGTGTTCAAACTTTTAGTAACACCATTGATTTTGGGTGGACTATGGTGGTTAAGGTTGAACAATCATAGTATGCCTTAGGTGGCAAAGGCTCGGTGATCGATTAATTATACTGTGTCGGTAGGTGAAGCCAAGTTCCTTTCAATGCGATTCGACTAGTTATGGTTTGACTGTTCTTATTTCCAGTTTGGGTGAGTTGATTGGAAACCGTTCAATCCTCTTAGTGTATCCTACTTAGTGATGATCATGCACCCTATCTTGACATCATCTAGGTATACTAATAGAGTGTTGTTATTATTCCATGCTGATGTTTTAAATCTATTGGGCTTGTTCGATTGGTACTTTCAGTGTTTCATGATAAATGCATGGTTTTAATAAAATCTTTTTTTGTCTTGAGTGATCCTTAGATTCCTGTATAGGAATGGCTTAAATGGATTCTTGTACACAATCAATTTCTTATGACTTTACCTCCAGGATGATGAAGTTCTAGGATCAGTCAATCCTCTAATATGGGCATCATGGCCTTGTACCAATGTCTCACTCATAAAAATGGGGTATGGACTACCTTAGGTGAGTTCATTATACTCTTTTAGTTCTAATATAATGTTATACCATACTTTTTTTCAGGCTCAGTGATTCTTAAATCAAGTAATGTCACCTCAAGTTAGGTATGTAATTTAGTGAATGTGTTTGGGGTGGATGTGAAATACCTTTGAAGAATACATCACAAATTGATTTATAATAACACCAGCCATATAATCCGAGAATCTTGTTAAATAGTCGGTCAGAGTGACTCAACTATTTGTCTCTCATGTTCAGTGGAACAATCAGTAAAGGATCATTTCTGGCATTTCATCAGGTGAGATGAGTACAATTTGTGTTAGCCGGGGCATTTCATGAAAATTTTTCTTGACTTGGGCTTTGAGTTAGATGCAGAATTGACCATTTTATCTATTTCGGAAATCATGTGATAATCCTTGATATATTTCTTAAGGGAATGTATTATAGTCAATTTCGACAGTAGATGGTGGGTTGGGTGTTTGGAGATGCAACATGACCATTTGAACAACACCTCATGACCCTTGTAGGTTGGGTGACATCTATGTTATTCTAGAAGGCTTTTCGGGGATGAGAAGTTCTAAGGTGGGAAGGTTGCAACATCTCGTGTTTTGAACCAGATGAAAATGTGAAGGAAATTAAATTTTTCCTTTATCTAGGTAAGAAATTTTTTAAAATCGAGCATTGGAACTTTTTTCCTCCTGACGGTTTGCACCGCGATGTGTTTTCTTTTAAAGAAGTTGTTTTAATAGATTAAAGTTAAAATGAAAAATAAATTAAATGTCAATTAAATGGGAGATTAATAATAAGGGTTTTAATAATAATAATATAATTATTATTATGTTTTCCATTATAATTATTATGCATATTATTATTATTATTATTATTATTATTATTATTATTATTATAAGTTTTAATTAAGGTTTTAGAAGAATGGAAGGGAGTCCACCCTTCTTCCCCCACTTGGAGCGTGATGCATCAGTCCTCCCTTCTTGCACGTGAGATTCTCTCCAGCACACCCTCCATGGCTATGACCTACCTCCACATGAACTCCTTTAACCGGACCCCCTACGATGTGACCCCTCCTTGGTTGCAACATCCCTGTGGTGCGATGTGACCTCCTGGACGAGCCCCTGTAGTGCACACCTCCCTCTCATAGTCCCTCCTTCGGTAAAACAATTCCTTCCGATTTATTCACAGATTCCATTTTATTCATCGGGGTATGGTCCTTAGATTACTTCTCATCTATCTCCTTGGTGGTTTTCTTCTATTTTGGCACCCAGTGAGGTTCGGCAAAAACCCTATGTTAGGGTTTGATTCAGGCTATTGTGGTAACTTTCAATTTTAGGGTATGTGAATGGCCTCTTGGGTCTTGTTCATTCCTGTTGCGGCAACTGCCGCTGAAGGAGAAATTGTTCGGGATGTTTTAGTTCACTGATGCCATCTGATGTGAGGTATAATTCATGTTTCTTGGTTTTTCACCATCCCAATTAGGGAATTTAATTTATTTAAGGTTCCTAGAAATTTATTTTTGGTTTTTTGGTGCTTACCACAATAATTTTGGGTCCTTTGATGATTTAGGATACCTATAATTTGCTCTAGGATGTTTTTATTAGCTTTGGAGGTCCACGCATGCATGTGTCTAGGTATGTATATAATATATATATATATATATACATATCCTCCATTCATGTATTCTCTCATGGAGTATGGAATAAATGCACTAGGTTAATGAATATATATATATATATATATGAATGTGTGTGTGTGTGTGGAGTAGTTCTGAGTGGTCACTGATAAATCGGTCAAGTGTCGAAGGTTAAATCAGTTCTTCTTTTGAGGTAGGGTCTCTTTCCTTTCCCATTTAATTTTTGTAATGCATTAATTAATTTCTTATTTCACCATTCTTATTTTTTAAATTAATGCAGTGTTATTTTTAGATTAAATGCTTCCTTTGATAAAGATGATGAACTTATTAAATGTGATAAATGATTGTTTGATAAAAAAATCATGGTCTTATAATAAAACCCCTCTGCTGAGGTGTGATGCCTTCAATCTAAAATATAGTGGTAGAACTTTATGATTGCCTTACTCAATGCATTGGTTTCTTTTTCTGCTTGAGATTATAATTGTTAAATGGCATACTTGTACATGACCCTTCTTGGTTATTTCTAAATGATATTTCTTCCTTGAAAAATGATATATGAGACAAGACATCTCCTTAGTGCATGGTTTGATATTTAATTAAAATTCCCAGTGTAGGGTGTCTATCCTCTTTCTTTTACTTCATTGCTTATGTCATGTGGTGCCTTTGGGTCGCTCACTGCAACATTATGGAAATACCTTATTATCTCTTATTAATCTATTTGGTTTGTTCTATCGTGCTCATTGTGGCCTTCACTTATGGTGAAACCCATTCTGGTTGTTCTCCTTTCCTCTTGGACACCCCTTTGGGTGCGCCCATCCTAAATGGAATTTTTTCCTTAATCATTATGTTATAAATGTAATGTGTTGGTTTGAATTGGATTCCATGCATAAAAAATCTTGTTGTCTTGTATCATTTAATGTCATTTATAACCTATGGTTGGAGGCATGTTGATGTCATGTGCTTTTGTTTATATTTTTTTGCTCATGCAAGTGACTAATATTTATGCCCTGTTTTATTAGTTTGATCTGTATTCTAATCTTATTAGCTTGAGATATTAAAATTCTAACATTATTGTTTAATTTTTATGTTCTGAATTTTGTGATAAATTCCTCATTCCATGTTGATGGATTGGATTTTTTACTTGATAGATTGAATATATTGTGGCTCACGGTGCTATTATGATAGCATGATTTATGTATATTCTTTCCATGTAATATATGTATTGATGTTTTCTTTGAAATATGCTTTGGATACTATGGTTCGCTTGATATAGTCTGGGTGAGAACAAGGGTTTCGTATTAAGGACTCATGGATCGACTCCCGTGCTCGGGTGGTTATACCACGACGTTTTGGGGAAGTGATGTCTTGGGATTTTCTATACTAGGGTTTCCCTTGGATTTTTATATACTCATGAGTGATACTAGTTCCCTAAGGGATAATAGAGGATAGACCTATTAGTAAAGTGGCTATTCCAAGTATCGGGTGATACTTGACCCCTTATGTGTGATATCGTGGATGGACTCATGATAAACCATGCTTTTAGTGATACTTGGTCTTTTAGAAGATTGTCATGGATGGGCTCGGTGGTATTGGATAAATTGAATGATGTACCTATAGATACCTTCAGGATGGGCTCAGACTCCAACTATAGATTTGATTGAATCGCATTGAATGAATTCTTTGTATAAATTTCGTGTTTTATAATTATTGCTTCTATTTATATTAGTGCATGCACTTATGACTTTTCTCTCTTTCTTGTTAGCATACTTATGTTATGACATGGGAATTAGACCCCAAGCCTAAGAATAATATTAGGGGTGAAACTTTTTGGGTTTCCTTGTTACATTTGGCACTGGTACACATATTATACTTGTACAGGCACCTTATTCTAAATTTTGGCTTATGCTGAAATAGGTGGTATTGGAAGGGTGTCCATTTAGGAATGCAAAACAAGTTTCTATTACTGAATTATTATCACTCACCATTTATTTTATAAGGAGAACTTATTAATTTATATTACTTTTTTTGGATTGGGCTAGACAATGGTAGTGTTGTCCTACTGAGATTTATATCTCACACCCTACTCAGGTCGCCATTGCACTGGAGTCAGGCAGCCATGCTGGCCCACGATATACCTGATGTGTGTCTCTAATATCCATAGGATAATGACAATAATTATAGTCATTGAAACACAATAATTGGGGATGATTTATCACAACCAACAAATAAGAAGAATGAGATTCCGCCAAGTATCCTAATATGGAGAAACTTTACATTATAGTTTCATGCATAAAAATATAATCAGAACAAAAATAAAAAAATAGAAACAAGAAAATAATAAAAATTAGAATCCAATGATTTATAAATAAAAATAATCAAAAATAGGATCTAAATACGAAATTCCAAACTTTCTTATATAACTATTATGTAAAATAAAAAACAAAAGACCCAACATCATATTTATGTGACCTTTGAGGTCACCATCTATCCATAAAACCAACTAACTCAATGAGAAATCCAAAATCTGAACCTAAACCTTCAAAATAGATTCGGTCTACCAAAGCTGAGTGGCACAAGTGGGGTGTAAAAATAAAAAATCTCAATTGTTAAGCATCATAGATTCCATATATATCATTTCCCATAATATACCATAAACATGAGTTTGAAATACAAGTAGAGAGTAGTTTTTAATCATTTTTAAGAAACAACAACAATATTTCCCCAAAACCATTCTTTAAAGATAAAATATGTTTAAAGAAACCCTTTTAAAAATTTCATTAAGTCATTCAGTTTAGAAATACACTTTTATAAATCAACCATTTTAAATGAAAACACCCAACTCACACATAATCATTTCAATGTAACCAAAATGGAATATTTCACTGCATAAGTAAATCATTTTTATAAAATCATGACCACATGAATAAAATGGAGCTAGATGCATAATGTAAATAAACCATAAAGAAAAGAATAAGTGGAGAAACCAAAAGTGGTAAATACGAAACATAAATGTATACATAATCATGGGTAATTCCTAAACATCTCGTGAGGAGATCCTAGACGTACTTTTTTTAGAACCATCTACAATCTTATCAATGAAGTCCCTAAGTACATAACCAACATGGTTGCGCTTAACTATCCTCATCGGTGAACCACCAATCTATGAATTTTTTATACCACAGGTGATCTAGTCCATCTAATCATGACAAGATAGAAACATCTCTCAACTCTCACTTAGATATTTAAGATCACAAGATGGTAATAGCATTTGGATATGATGTATCTGATGTTCTCACAAAATCCCAATCACAAATTAAAATAATCCAACATATGTTCTCAATCGACCTCTTGGAACCATCAATGCAAAACCACTCCTTTTAATGTATATGGATTCAATGAGTGTGCCCATATTTTCAAGGAAAACTATTAAATATTCTAATTGGATCTTCATGTTTGAAATCAATAAAGAATTTATAAGAAATGATTTCTCTATTTAAGATTCATTTCAAAACCCAATAGAAATTTTAGGTCATTTCTTAAAGTTCCAAATTGGATTCAAAACATTCTTTGGAATACACATTTGAAACCTCCTTTAAAACACTGTTTAGAAACTAAAAAAACATTTTAGAAGACCAATTTTTTAAAGAAGGCATTCCATGTAATTTCCATTTATATACATATACACATCTATATGTACACATATGTGTATATATATCTATACATATCATACTTATATATACATATATATATATATGAACATCCATATGAATTACAAGGGTTCAAAATAATAAACACAAAACAAGTGGAACGTCAAGGTAAAATAATTTCTCAAGGGAATGAATCAAATCCATAAAAAGGACCATAACCCAACTAAACAAAAATTTAACTCAGAAACAAACATGAGTAGTTTTAAGAAGGTCCAATAATTAATTAAAACACTATAAAACCGTTAAATGGTTCCTTTTAATAATTTTCAATGAACATCTAGCATATATGTATTTTTAACACATGGGAGTAATTATAGATAACCTTGTAAAACCCCTTTTTCAAAAAAACACTAACATAAAAGGATCACATAAATTAATTTATAATTATAAAAATATGGGAGGTCCAGTTAAAAAGAGTTTAAAAAACTAAAAGTATCAAATTATATGTTATGAAAAGGAAATTGATGGAAACACCAACCTCAAACATGTGCGGATGTGACAAACCCTTAAAATATGTAAGGAAAATTGACTAACAAGTCTACTGAAAACCTAAAGATCAAAATAAACAACCTGAATATTAAAACCCTCACCTTAGGGTTTGGATAATAAGGAACCAAGACAAGCAAGAAGATAAAAATGAGTGAGGAAGAAGAAAAGAGGAAGAAGGAGGATTACCTAGGAGGAAACTGCCAAGAATCCAAAGAGGAAGTCTGAATAATTGAAGGGTGACAAGGGGAGTCATTAAGAATATCCCTCTCATGTTTCTTGACTGAATGAGGATGGAGATACTTGATTAAGGGTATTATTTTGGGAGGGAAATGGATATTTTTTATTTAAAAAAAAAATTGGACAAGCTGCACGGTTACGTCACATGGTTTAAAAAAAATGTGCCAACTATACACCCTCCATTGGAAAGAAAAACCTATATCATGGTTTGGTTGTGTAGTTTATAAATCATTCACCAAGCATAAAAAAATGTACTTGTTAAAATTATAGACACTCTCTCACAATTTTTTTATGGTTTCATTTAATCGTATGAAAGTTTTTTGCTAGCACCCAGACAGCCAATCTCCCACATGGTTTCCCCTGAGCCTCGCATGGTTTGAACTCAATCATGTTCTAATCATGTATACCAAACCAATAAGAATAAAATTAACTGAAAAGTCTCCTTACATAATGGCAGTAACACAGATTTTCTAAATTATGCGCAAAAGTAAAAACCTAACAAAAAATATCAAATTTCAAAATTTCAAGGGGAAATCAAGCCAAAATTAAATGATGAGATCAAACACCAATAAAACCATAAAATAATTGAAGATAATTTATATTGTTTTTGTTTTCAACTTTTTTTTGTTGACAACTAAATTTTTTTAAAATAAATTTTTGTAAATCAGCTGAAAGATGTGTTACTTGAAATTGTTAAATTGTTTGTTGGGGAGTTATTGAAAATATGGATATATAAAGTGTTTTCAAAAGTTTTATATCATACAATAAATTGGAAATATTTCATCTAAAAATGTTTCTCTTATAATGTATGATTTTTTACAATGATGAAAATCATCAGACAAAAAAATTCTAAAAGTAAGAATTTTTTTTAGATAAAGTAATTTTGAAATTTGTTGATACTTGGAAATATGGAAAGTCATAGAACTTTCCAAAATAATTTATACAATGATTTTTTTTTATTTTAAGTTCTTAAACATCATGAAGAAGTCATGATACAGTATGAATTTTTAATAAGAAAATAAAAACATTAGTTTTTTGTGTTTCCAAAATTAAAGTGTTTCAGACGTAGCTCATCAGACCTAGAAGAACTGGACATAGAATTTTTCATAAGACTATAAGTGGAAGTTTATGAAGTTTTAATAAATGAAATATTTTTTATTGGATAGATATCATCAGATTCAGGATATCTAACACTCCTAATCAGACACAAATCATCAAATGTTTCATATATTAAAAAGTATGGATTTGAGATTTATGAGTTTTGAGTTGTTTTGGTGTTAAAAATATAAAATAAATATGAATAATTTTGTAAAAGATATAAATTTTAGAGTTTTATATTGGATATATATGATTCTATATAATACATATGTTGAGTTAATACAAAGGAATTTTCTGAACAAAGGCAACTGATGAAGATAAAAAACAATGAATTTGTTAGAATAATAAAATTTTGTGGTTTTTGAGATCGTTTGATTTTGATAAAAGGTGAAAATAGTAGAAATTATACCTAATATGGATTCATATGATAAAAATTTGACATTTATAAGTCATTAGATGTAGTTCTCTAGACACATATCACCATACATTCTTTGTTGGATAGAGATGTATGAGAATTTTTTTCATTAGAAAAAATTTTATTGGATGAAGAGAGTTTCTAAATAATTTTGAAGAAAAAAGTAGAATATTTAAATGTTTCTTGACAAAAAAATTATAAAATTTAAAGTTTCAACTAGACAATTTTTGTAGGCAACTGAAGTATAAAGAAGTTGAAACAATGTAGTCAACTATTTTCAGTTAGCTTGGAGCATCAAAGTAAGAAATATTTATTTTAATTTTTTTTATTTTTCAATGGGTAGAGAGAAAAGGATGTGAGTTATTTAAATTGGGTCCATAAAACTAGAATTATAAATATTGTTTCGTAATGAGATGTTCTGAACTATCAATTTTTTGACAGATCATTTTACAAAGTTTGAGTTGAGAAACATTAATCAGACTGAATCAATATTTTGTTTTCCAAATGGTCTGATAAGATGATAAATATGATGTGTTTTACATACAATCATTTCTAGACTGTTCTTTTGAAATTTGAGAATATTTTTGAAGATTCAAGAATTTTTTAGAAGTAAAAATAATAGTTGAAAAGATTTTAAATGGTAAAAATGAAGTTTAAATAGAAATTGAATTTGGAGTTTTGGAATTTGATTGATCAAGAATTAGAAATTGGTTTCCTTCCCTTTTCTATTCTGGAGAACCTATAAATAGAAGTAAATAGTAAATTTTATAAAGTTACTATTCATATTGAAACAAAAAAGTTAAATTTTTGGATCAATTGTGTCAAAATAATTTTCTGAATTGCTTTGGTCCGATGATCATATTGAAGAATATTTTTTTCATAACAGATTGAGGGGATCAGAAAAAGTGTTTGAGAAAAATTTTGAGAAGCATAGTTTTCTAATAAGGTAGAATAAAAATCATTGTAACAATAGAATACTGAGAAAAGTTTAATTTTTTTGAGTATATTGGATTGGGGTCATCAGAAAAAAGTAATCGAACTCAGGTATATCCTACAAAGGTTTTGGACAGACCTTTGTGGGGAAAAAAGTTTCAAAGTTATACATTTCTTATGCCTCAAATTTTTTTAAGAGAATTTTGTAAACAAAAGGGAGTTGTTATAATCATTATTATCAGGAGATAGAAGGTGTGCAACAGGATCTAACACAATTTATGTTCACTTCTTCATAATAGTGAATTTCCATATACCATGGGAGTGGATATAGAAAGGATGTAGGTTCTCACAATGAGGTTGAGCCTACAAATCATGTGTACCTTGTTTACTTTTCTATTTATGAATGCACTTCATTTTACTAAAATTTATAAGGAAGAAACTCTAACAAGTGTAGGGGTTAAGTTTTCTAAATTTAAAATTTGTAAAAAGACAACAACTAATTCACCCCCCTCCCTTTCAATTATTCTATAATACTTTGGAACTTCAATTGGTATCATAGGAAGGTTTCCCTGGTGAATATTTATCATGGATAATCTCAATTTTTTTAATAGTAAATGAATTATTACTTTATATTGAAAAAAAAATATTATGTATGGAAAAAAAGAATGATTCCCTATCTTCTATCACTTAGAGTAGAGTCTATTGATTCTGCTATAATTAGGTTTCTTCCCATTGAGAAAGATTACCCATTTACTTTTATTGACAAAAGAGATATTGTATTTGATATAAAATCTAGAAATATTGTTCTTCTATCTCTATCAAATAATGTTTATATGAAGTCAATGGGTCTCAAAATAATGAAGACTATGTGGGAAAATATCAAATGTATTTTCTAAATAAATAATAACATGAAGGATGCAAATCTATAAATATGGCGTAGCAAGTTTGAATACATAAGAATGGGATATGAAAAAACTATTGATGGGAAATTCACTATATTAAATTATTTTTTTCAACCTCACATGTTTTAGAGATGTCTTGGAAGATTCAATTATTGTTAAGAAACTAATGAGAAACTTTCTAGATAGGTTTAATTCAAAAGTTTATTCCTTAGAATAAAAAGATTATATATCTCTTGATGAACTTCATAAAATTATTATTGCACATAAAATGAAAAAAGATCCAATTTTTTTAAAAAAATATGAAAGATAAAATGTATTTTGAAGCTATGAGAAAGATTAAAGATCAAGATATTGAATATATTGATCCTTATGATTCCAAAGATAAGGAGAATAATGATTTGAATGAAAATATCATGTCTCTTATCTCTAAGAAATATTGTATAGGAAGAGAAATGTGTGGAGGAAAAATTCCTATCAAATATTTTGAGTGTGTAGGAATCAATAATTTTTTAATTAATTCCCCTAAACAAATAGGCAAATTTGAGGATCATTCTGAATAAAAACATCAATGTAAGAAGATTGATATAACTTCTAAGAAAAAAAATAAGTACATTGGTGGAAATAAGAAGTTCATTGGAATTATGATAAGTATAATAATTAAGAAAGTGGAATCTGACTTAAATGATATTGATTCATCAGAAGATGAAAGTTCCAAAAAAACAAAACCTTCTTTGAAAATGTTGAGAAAAAGGTAGATTCATCAAACTATGAAGAATTAGGTGAAGAATCATACATATAGAATCATCTCAGATCATAAATTATTTCATTTCTTGAGAAAAAACTCTCAAGAAATAAATCATAATGATGAATAAATATAGTGGAAAAGTTGTTAAAGGAAGAAAATATGTTGCGAATAAAGAAGAAAAAAACATCCAGGAGATCTTAAGTTACCAACTAAGAATTGAAGAATAGGGAAAGATGATTTAAAACCTCAATAATAAGTTTTAATTTAAGTAATATGAATCAAACAACTCTCAAAAAAATTCTTGAGGTTAAAATTACATTAAGAAAGTTGAATAAAAATTTCATCAAGGCTTTATAAGTAAAACCCAAATCATATAAAGCTATAAAAAACACATTTCAGTAAATAGGTTAATTCTCCACATTCCAAAAATAACATTTCCTCTAATTTTTCTAACATTTTAGGTGTTAAGAATAGTGTTGGAAAATTTTGGGTTGATAAGGGTTGTAAAAAATCTATCACACTCCGAAAAGTTAAAAATTATCTCCATAACAAAGGTGGTGCACACCCAAAGTATGATAGAATATAAAGAAGTAATGAACCTTGAAAAAATTATATATAAATATCTTAATTATATAGAATACCAAGATTTTATGGTTTTTTTGGTTTTGTGGGATTCATGGGCACAAATATTATAACTGTTGGCACAACATGTATCTACCCAAGAAAATTTATGAAGTAAGGGAGAGAAAAAATATAAGTAGAATCAGTACCTTTCCTAAAACATGAAAAATTGGAAAAGTTACATCTCAATATATTATAAAACATCCAATAGAAAAAAAAAATATTGAATTTATGGAAGAAATTTATAGAATATGTGACCATGTTGGCCATCCTGGTGAAGAATATATGACAACTCTCCGAGGGAAAATTTCTTATGCCCTAAAATAAAAGGAATCTTTAAAGAAGAAGGTTGAGGAAATATAATTTGTTATTGAGACAACACTTAAAGGAAATAAAAAATAAAAAACCATGGATACTTGATATTGGTTGTTCATCACACATGATAGGTGATATAAAAATATCAAAAATGTTTAAAATCGTGATGGGGGAGTTATTACCTTTGGAAATGGTAGTTTCTTAAAATAAAAGAAATTCGAACGGATGGTATTGAAGAATAAAAGTTGAAATCTAAGTAATTTATATTTATTGATGAGATAAAATGTTACTTACATATTGTAATTCAACTTTGTGATGATGAAAAAGAAGTGATTTTCAGAAAATATTTGTGTATCATCATAAGTGTGGAAGATGGAAAAGTTTTTATGAGAGGAGAAAGAAACAACATAAATATTTTTCAGATTAGAGAACTTGATAACTCATGTTATCAAAGTGATGAAGTTGAGAATAAGTTGTAGCATCATATACTAGACCATATTGGGTAGAAAATCATGACCAAACTTTCTAAAGATGATGTTGTTTAAAATTTTACAACTCTAGAAAAATAGAATACGATATTTTAATAATTTTTCAAAAAAGGGAAATGACTAGTAAAAGTTATAAGAAAGTTAAGATTTAGTCTACTATGCCTTTTGAACTTATTCATTCAAGTATTTTTGGACCGATAAGACATAAATCAATAAAAGAAGATTTTTAATTTATCACTTTCATTTATGATTTCACTCAAATGTAAAACATTATATTTATGAAACACAAGTCAGAGGTTGTTGTAATGTTCAGATTTTTCAAAAAAGATGTTGAGAGAAAAATTAGTGTTTCAATACAGAAATTAAGAATGGATAATGGTACATAATTTACATGCAATGATTTTGAATATTATTTGAGAAATCACAAATTAAAAAAATCAATATAATGCTCCCTACACTTCACTAAAAAAATGGTTTAGTGGAAATGAAAAAATATAATTTTGGTGGAAATGAGAATAAACATGTTAGCAGAATACAATCTTTCAAAGTTATACTGGAGAGAATATTTTAGTACTATTATACATATACAAAATAAGTGTTTTCTTGTGTTATAATCCAACATTAATTCCTAAGAAATGTGTTATAAAAGAACTTTCATTGGAATAATTCAAATATTTTTGAATTCCATTTTACTAAAAATATAAAAATATGGATCTTAGAAAATTTGATGGGAAATATGAAGAATGAATTTTCATGGGATAGTCACCCTACGAAAGAAGTAACAAATTTTGGTACAAACATTTAGAAAATTTGGTGGATTCATATAGTGTTAAAGTAATTAAAAATCCAAATTATTTAACAATAGATGTTAATAATTTTTAGGAAGACAAACTTAATATTCCCAATGATAGTGAAAGTGAGTCAAAATGAATATATAAATTCTCAAAGGAATCATGTGATAAGTAAATTGAATATGGAATAGAAGATTTAAAATTTATTACCTTACATAAACATATTGAAACTGAAAATATTCTTGGGAATTAGAAATATCTTTTTTATATTAGAAGAAGGTTGAGATTAGATAATCATACATCAATCATTTCACAAATTGAACAGGAATCAGTTTTAGAAGTATTTGAACATAAAGAATGGGTTGAAACAATGAATTAAGAGTTAAATCATATTGAAAAAACAACACTTTGGAACTTTTTCCATGTTCATAAAATAAATATTTTATCGGGAAAAAATGGGAGTACATAAACAATTTGAATGAACATGGATAAGTTTCAAGAAACAAATCAAGACTTGTTTGTAAAAGATATTCATAGGTGGAAGGTGTGTATTTCGAAGAAACATTTTTCCCGATTTCAATATTATAAACTATTTGAATGTTTCTAGTAGTGGTTACACATTAAAATTAAAAAATTTATCAAATGGATGTAAATTTATCTTTTCTAAATAGTGAAATTGAAGAAGAAGTTTACATTGAGCATCCTTGTTTGTTTTTTATTACGATTCTTGCTACTTTTTTCATTAAAATATAATTTTCACAAAAAAAAATTATGACAATTTTTGTTACCATATTTACTAAAATCCATCCTATTATACTAGCCTGATCACTAGAAAAACAAAGGTGGTGGAAGAAGTGGTAATTTTTCATTCCCCAGCCACTATGACTTGAATATCAAACCTCTCCCCCATTTAAGGGTCACAAGTGGAAACGATCACATCCATGGATTCTCAAGAAAACTGTGAAGGCAGCGGCAGCCGCTGAACCCAAGAGGTAGGGATGAGGTTTTTATCTGCGGATGGGGGCTGGGGGTAACCTCGGCTATCGGCTCAAGTCACGGTAGTGGATCATGGGAATCCTGTTTGGGTTCCATCAGAAATGGGCAGGGAGTAGGTGGCTTCAGGTTTGGATAGAGTGGATTTGGATCTCCCGGAACTGACGACATTGGATTCAACGACCACAATGGGAATTTTAATGCTCAGTATGGATTAATATTTGGCTCTACCGGAGGGTGGTGCTGGAAATAGATTCGGATCACCATTGGATTTGGACTCCTTGAGTGAAATAGTATTCAAGAACCAAATTTTAAAATGATCTGCACTTTGTTTGGGGTAATATAAACTCAACTTCACACAGTTTGGTGGTAATGAGCAACTATTTAACAAGTAAATAGTGTGTGAACTAGAATACAAGTTCAATTGAGCTCTCTTGGTCTCCATAATTAAATTGGTTTTAAAAAAACAATTTAGTGATAACAAATATAATGAATGAAAAGAATAGAGTTAAAGAATCAGACCATCACCATTGTGATGTTGGAAAATATCTTTGTGAAACACCCTAAAGAGGGTGTATCAAGGTGTGAAATTTTTGAAAAAGTTAGTCATTTCTAATATTGTTGTTTTTTCTCATACTTATGAATCTTGAATCATTAAAATAATCATTGATTTATCTTTTTGTATTTCTTTATCTATATCATTTTACTCATCACCCGAAAATTCTATAACTATATAAGGAACAAATAAATCATGCATACTTAAGGAACACCAAATATACTTGTTTCACCTTAAAATGTGGGTAGAAAAGACCAAGGAGTCAGAGAGTTCAGTACTCCTCACTCAAATAGTAATCTCATTGAATAATAAAAAGTTTTTTTTGGTTCAATACCTTTACAAAATTTGGCTTACTACCCAATTAAAATTATTTTATAAATAATAATAGTAACAACATCACCCTCCATGATGACCCATCAATTTTTCTTAGTTTTATGAACTTCTATTCTTGTGAGTTTTTTGAATATTCATGAAATTCCTCCTCATTCTTGTTTTTATTCTTTTGAGTTCTCTAATTATTTTATAAGGCCTTACCTCCACAAATATACAATATTCGAACTTAAAATATCATATGAAAAATTCCACTGAGGTGTTTTATAAGAACATAAATTCTTGTTATTGAGGGATGAATTTCTATAAAAATATCACTCTATCATGCTATGTGGAGTTGTCTTTATCATGATCTTTATGTCATATTGTATTTTTACTCAACATTTACTTGAATTATTTTGTTAGGATCCAACCTCCCTAGTTCATAAACCTGGTCAACTTACCCCATGGATCTCCTGTAATACCTTGGTTTTCTTCCCATAACAACACAGGATATTATCCACCATGGTCGCTTATCATACTATTGACTGACCTCATAGGCCAAAAAATGTTCTTTCAGTTTGTGTTGTACTCACTCACTCATATCCTAGGAAACTTCTCAGAGTGTCACTCATCCTAATACTACTTCATCCTAAACATGTTTAACTATGAATTTCTTATCAGGTAGACTCTTGAAATGAAAGATACACCTTATTGACATGGATAGTAACATTTAGTCGTTTAAGTACCACTTTTCATTGGGTGGTATAGATTTAATATTGATTGATAACCAATATTGAGTTTTTTATTATGGAAAATACATTGAATAAGTTTAGGAGGTGTACTAAGGTGTTTAGAGTTCATCAGAGAAGTTTCTATATTAAAGTATGAAACTAAATTGTGGAAAATATCACCACATCATGGTTTGTGAACAAAATAAGAAAGTTATACTAGAAGATATTTATGTTAATTTTGTTCTGTACAATAATTTTTGTTATAGTTCCTTATGAGAAACACCTCAAAGCGGTGAATTAGGGCATGTAATTTTTGTTAAATTTATTCCTTTTTTATTATTTTTATCTTCTCTAACACTTAAAAATAATGACTCATTATTAGAATAGTCACAAATTTATATTATTTTGTTTTTTAGAGATTTTTACTCATCTCCTTAATATTATTTGGTTACATGAAATATAGATAAATTATTCATGCATAAGGAACACCAAATAAACTTGGCTCACCTCTTAATGTGGGTAAACCAATCCAAATAGGGGGAGAGTTCACTACTCCTCAATCAAAATATAATATCATTGAGCTCTATAGTGATTTCATAGGATCACTACCTCTAAGGATTAAGGGTTTAATTGAGTTTAGATAATTCAATACAATATATTACTCGAGCTAAAGCTTGATGTAAAATTCCAATACTTTGTGCCCAACTCAATCTTGATTTTGAAATCTCTAGCTCGACATGAATTTTTAAATGATCTAATTGAACTTGATCGATTAGTCTCAATTAATGTTAGTATCTCAATAATTACTCAATATTGACCTCAATTGTGTTAAAGTCTGAGCTTGAACATGAGATATATTATTAGATATTTAAGTATAATTAAAATAAAAAATTTCTCATATTATCATGATACATTTTTTTCAAAAATCAATAAAAAACATGAAAAATAATAAATTTATATTAAAAAATCCATAAAAATTTACAATTTTAATATTAATTGACATACACCACACAACAAAAAAACACTATCATCGGAAATCTAACATTTATAACTAACAAAAATTAAAAAATAAAACAATTTAGTTTCATGATGTGCACGGAAAGATCTTTAAGATCAACATCGCTCCCTTCAACAAATTGTAACTTCACACAACTCCCTTCAGCATTATGAGTCAACATATACATATGAAATAACCTATATGAAAATTAAACTAAATTATAATCAAATATATTTATTAACCAAGGATTTATAATTATTGAAAAAATACGAAGAAAAATAAACCATTAAATTTGATTATGAATTTTATTGATTATAATTATTAAAAAGTACTTCAAAAACTGAACACTTTTTTTCTTGAACATGAAATAAAAAATTAAATGGTTAACCTCCAACATCCATAGGTATTTTTATTAATAAATAAAACTCATATAGATATGAACCTTTTATTCCATGCATCCCATGTCACACAAAACTATGAAAAGAAAATTTTTACATACATTAGGACAAAGATTTCATAAATGGAGGCATATGGTTATGAAATGGTTTGGATGACTGGAGAATTTATTTTAGAATCATAATTATTATTGAAGAATCAGAAAATATTTAATATATGGGGGCATGTGGTTATTATTGGATGTGGTATGAGAAACTGAGGAATATTGGAATGTCCCAAGTTGTTACATTTTCATATCACTAAGTGTTTGGAAGGGATGTTGAAGTAAAAGAGTCCTATTGAAACTAAATATAAGAGATATATCTTGAGTAAATTTAATCATAAAAGAAAATATTGGATATTAATAATGATTTCAGAATAAAAAAAATAAAATTACTTTATCATTTTGAAATCTACATAAAAATTTTAAAATGTACAATTTTTCAAAACTTTTTATGCAGTTTTTATAGTGATTTCATATTTTAATCTCCTACATATTGTTTTTCCAAAATGAAATGAGAATTAAAATTAATGAAAATTTATAATCCAATATAAATTTGTTGCAATATTAAAAAATTTATCCATATTTGTACCAAATAGCTATTTACTGGACACAACTAAAAAATAGATATAAATCTATATATAAATATACTAAATACCATTAGAGAGCACAAATTGTAGTCCTATATAGCCTTAAACTAAAATAAAAATGTTTAAATAAATATTATGAAATATTAATCTATAGTAAGAGTTGAACATAAAAAAATAATGATAAAAAATAAACCATGATTCCCTCACATTTTCCCTTTTGATCCTTTTAAATTATTTTTATAGAGAAAATACATACCAATATGTCTACTCAATAAATTGCAGCTTCCATTTAAGTTTCCAACACAAATAATGGTGGAAATTTTTAACAATATGTAATAAAAATAAAGATATAAGAAAAATTCTATTCAACCAAAAATTAAAAAAAAAACCTTCAATTGATAATGGTCACACCATCTTGTTTAACGTTTAGAATTTTTAATGGAATCTCAATTGTTTTTCTTTAATTCCACTTAGATTAATAAAAATGAAAAATATTAATGACCAAATAAAAATTACACAATTATATAATAAAAAAATTACCATATAATATTTTTTACACCATGAAGATTATGATACCAATCTTTAAAGGTTTAAAACAGTGATGGGAAGGGCTTGACATATTTATCTTTCTGGAGAAAAAATATCATTAGATCAATTTTTTTACATGCCACATTATATTCATTTTTTATTATAAAATAAAAAAAACTAAAAAATTAAGTTCATAAAAAAGGTATATGGTAAATCATTTGGAAAAAACAAATTCAAAACTATCTAGGAACACCATATTTCATTTGTAAAAAAACACATTTGACAAAAAAAATCAAAATTACAAACATGGAATACATAATAAAAAACTATATTCAATGAAAAATTTAGTATTTTTAAATTCATAATCGAGTATAGTTTTTGAAAATCTAAAATAAAAATTATTTTTTTTTAATTCATGATAAGATATGGTGTTAATAACACTAAATTTTAGCAGCAATAAATCCATAGAAAAATATAGCGTTAAAGAACACAATAATAAATTCAATGTATAATTATATTAAACCTAATAAAATTAAGTAAAAAATTTAATATTTTAACCAAATAATAATATATAAACCAAGATAATGAAATCTAAAGAAATAAACTAATGAAAATAAAGTTATAAATGAATGGATAAAATAAATATATACATAGTGAGGGACTCATATGCTTGGATGAGGAGGGATGTAGCACGTTAAGAAGAATGAGTGGGGGATGGTGAATCAGAACTGGGTGTGGGGGGAAATGATGGATGACCATAACCATGGAGATCTATTTATCAATGTTGGTAAAGTGAGGTGGTGGTGGAGTGAGGGGATATAATCGTGGAAAGGGGAGGAAATGTTGATTGACTTATGTGATGTGAGGTGGGTCAAGGTGATGGAGGAAGGAGGTGAGGGAGTGGTGGATAGAGGGGGATCTGATGATGGCATAGAGGGAGGAGTGGAATCAATTGAGACCAAAGGAGGGAATTTCATTACTTTCTTATTGCATGCTCGGTTAGCTAGATCAATCCCTGTGAGGGAGTAATTGGGTGATAGTGGCAAAGGGAGAGGAAATGTCGACTTGTGTCTATAATGTCATGTGAGGTAGTTCAGGGAGGGGGAGGTGGTGAGTGTCATGAAAATACACAGATAACCCACCTAAACGGTACTCAAATTGGTCCTAACATGTCATGAAGGGTTTTTTTGATCTCCATGGGCTAGAGATTAGCATCGGGGAATGAAAACAAGCAAGAGTGAATGATTTCACTATAGGAATAACTCACAAAGATAAAGTAGTGTGTATGAAATGATAATCAACCAGTATTCAAAACCCTCCTCAAGAGGGAAAAATACTAAAAGTATTCATATAAAAATATCAAAAACTGTATGATAATCAAAGTCATCATATCAAACCATCAAATTCAACAACCTATAATATCCATATAATTAGTGGGTCACACATTCCACCGGTCTCCGCCGACTCCCAAAGTCTCTCTAATAAAGTACATCCACCACCACTGAGTGTTCATTTCCCTTTTCCAAGAAATGGAATAAAATATATATACAGACACCTGAAGGAAAAGGTAGGGTGTGAGATACAAAGCCTTGTATGATCTCACTAAGCATTTTATAAGAAATCTATAACAAATAAACCAACTTTGCTCAAATTTTAATAAAATGTGGCATGGAAATATTTTCACAATATATATCAATTCAAGCATTGAAAAAAAAATTAAATGTCCAATATAAAATAGTTTTTAGAGTGAATTTCCATCAAATTAGGAAAATAAAAGCATATTTATCAAAAAAAAGAATGAATTATATTTTTAATGAAATAGGAATAAGTAATCATTTAAATCAAACATTTTCATGTATAAATCATTTATAATAATTTATACATGGTTAAGAGACCCAAGGTTAGACTAGTAAAGGGATTCTCACACATCTCAGTAAAATACGGCTTCTGATGTGCACACACTCCCTAGATCCCAAGCCTTGGGAGAATATGATAGAATCCCAAAGAATAAACTCTCCAATCTCAAGATAGTTTAGTTATCATTTTCATCATCTATAAATGTGTTCTTCCCACCTAACTACCTAGGATCCTATATTCTTTAAGAAATCAATCAATCATACAAAGGGATATCAAACATTTCATTCAATTTCAAATCATACAATCAATCATCCCAAATCGGCCCCATGTTCTAGTTCCAAAAACATTCCATTTCATTTCAAAAACCAGCATAAATGGTTTTTATGAAAAATCATTCCTTTATTTTAAATCATCATATTTGAAATCATAAAACATCCCAAGCTTTTTATCTCTTCAAAATCATGTTTCAAATTATTATTTTCAAATCAAGATCATTTTTATGGAAATCACACTTAATTTAAATAGACATTTTCAAAGTGTTTCATCACACAAACCATACTATTTCAAATTAGTTATCAGGAGAATAAATTAATGATTTAGAAATAAATTGGTAAAATAATAAAAATTAATCAATCATCAAAGGATTCAATTAATATATATTAATTTATGAAACCAACTACCTCAATCAAGATCAACAATACCCACACGGAAACCAACGATGGAGAATAAATGGAAATAATGCTCAAAGGATAATCCTAGAATCAAAATTCAACAAATATGATCTAGATATACCAAAACATGAGGATTTTCCAAACTTGAAGAGGGAGAGAAATAAGTAAAGAATATTCCATGATCAAATTGAGATCACACATATCAAGAGAGATCCAACACATCAATCAGAACTCTGATCCATGAATAAATGTGGTTGGGAGAAATAAAATCATCTCTAGAGATTCTATAAGGAGATTAGGGTCAAATGAAATTCAAGAGAGGTATTTTAGAGTTAAAATGAATATTACAAGATGTGGAATTATGATAATTCCCTACTGAATCTCAACCCTATTGGAATCACTGGCTGGCCCAGGCCTCTATTGGATACATGATGGCATTGGTCAGAGTACACTAACCATTTGAAGACCCATCAGTTGGATGATATAATTCCTGTAGAAATTCCCACAACCCGGCCTCCAACCATCTATCTAGTGGATATCATCATCTATATTGAAGATTTTCTAGCTATAGGGGCATGGTCGTTCCCATGCTAAGCCACTAGGCCATCTCTCAGCCTCTCTAACTTGGTTCAAGACCACCTTGATGACCCCTAAAAGGATCAACCAAATAAAAATAACCAGAAAACAATGGGATTAACTAGTTATCAAAGGAAACACCTAGGAATAAATAAGAAAACAAAGATAACCAAGAATAAAACAAGATTCATAACTAAAATATGGAAATGACACCTTACAATATCTCCACCATAAACTCTTTATGCCCCTAGAAATACTATCAAGAAATCTCTATCACAAAAAGATGAGGCCACAACTCCCTCATCAAAATATTACACTCCCAAGTCTCGTGTGAATCCGCACTATGATTCTAAAACACCTGAACCAAGTGTATAGACTTCCATGAAAAACCTTTATATGAGAATCAATAATATTTACTAGATTCTAAATCATGGATAAATTAGGTTCTATATAAACATCCTCCCAACTCAAGATATTATATGGGTTGTAGATATACTTTTTAAGCTATGAAACATGTTATATATTAATGAAATTTGAGGTATAAAATCCAAATGTTAAGACAACTTTCCAATATTCTCAATAATATAAAATGGTCCCAAATATATTGATGTTAACTTACCCTTTTTACCAAGTAGTTGGTTACCCAACCAAGGTGAACATCTCAAAAATACCAGGTCACTAACTAAGAACTCCAAAGGGAAATGATGACAATCTATATAGGACTTATAACAACTTTGTTCCATTAACATTCTTTGATGAATCAACTAAATCTTTATCATTGTCTCTTTGACCAAAATAGGCCCAACTAGGGAAACATCACTAATATCTGACCAATAGAATAATTATTTACATTTTCAACCATACAAGGCCTTAAAGGGTGTTATATTTATGGAATAATAGTAACTATTATTGTAGGAAAACTCAACCTATCCCAAGTGTCAATCCCAAGCTCCTCTTAAGTCAAGAATGTAAGTGCGAAGCATGTACTCAATAATCTATATGTCCCATTATATATTACCATATATATGAGGATGGTACATGATGATCAACTTTACTTGTGATACTATCAGCTCTTATAGGCCTCTCTAAAAATTAGAAGTGAATTGAGGACCCCTATCAAAAACAATGGCATACAGAACTCTATAAAATATAATGATATCCTATACATATATATTTCCATAGTCCTCAACTTTGGTGGTACCACGAATGAGAATGAAGTGATCCGATTTGGGAAATATGTAAATCACCACCTATATCTCATTATTTTCTTGAGGTGTACATGGAAACCAAACAATGGAGTTCATTGATATCTTATCCCACTTATAATTCGACACATGAAGTGGACTAAGTAGGATAGAAGGCTTCTGATGTTTGACTTTAATCTGTTGACAAGTATAAAAATGAGGAATAAAATTAATAATATCTTGTCTCATTCCTGACCACCAAAATCATTTCCTTGTATCATAAAAAAAATTTATGGTGCTAGGGTGTACAAGTAACATCTTGTTACCATTATATCAAGTGCTCCATTAACCTCATTGTGGTTTCCCCTCCTTTAATATTTGGAGAATACCTATAATGGTGAAGTTAGATATTTTTTAGACTTTCAACTTTAACCATTACTTTCTATAGGATGTAGGAATATTTCATGTTGTGTAACTGGGTTACATGTTGTGTAATGTTTTATGGGTATAAGTCATGAAAGGGGATTCACACTATGAAATATTTCACATCATGAATGGTGGTTTCACATCATGAATGTTTTAAATAACGTATTTTTAATCCAAGGTGACAGATTTTTCAGCGTCTTTGTACATTGTGGATTTCAAGGCATTTAACTATATTATAAATCATTAAATGGACCTCATCCAATTTTTAAAGAGGGTGATCAACTATTTTGTCATGGATATTTCTCTATACCTCTTAGCTCTCAAACCTATGCTCTTCCTAGGTAATTTTTGGAGACACCGATCCTCCTATATTGATCCGTTTGGCATTGGGTCTCTGTTTCAAATATGGCGTGTCTCTTTAGGTAAGTGACCTTTCTATTTCTTCATTGATTTTTATTTTGGTATCATTTTTGTGTGGTGTATTTGGATGTGTTGGTTTAAGATGGAGTTTTCTTCTTGGTTTCTCCTACATTTGGTGTGCGATCTTGTTCTAGAGGCATTTTTCTTCATTGGTCGTGGTGTGTAATGAATTTTTATTTGAGTTATGTATGTTTCCTATCTTCATTTGATCTATTATATTCTAAATTTAATCAATATTGATGTAGATTTGATTTTAGGTCCTTTGTTGACATTGTTGGGTTTCATTTATTTTGGATTTCGTTACGGGCGTGTGTGGCCCAAGTTTCGAGGTAGGTGGTTCCATATCTAGCCTATGAGAGTGGATCTTATTGTTTTTCTTTAAAATTTGATTCATATTGAAATTGACATTATTTTTTTGTGTGTGTTGAAAAAGTTTTTTTAATTAAAAATGTTTTGTCCCTGTTTATTGATTAATTGATAGAAATTGGTATTTTCAAATCATTGAAATAGAATCATGAAATGGTTTTCAAATGGTTTTCAAAGCATTGAAATGAATTGTAAAAAAATATCACATGGGTTACCTTGGGTACTTAGGTGGAAGGTTTTGATTAGGGCCATCAGCCATTGTTTTGTGATTATCAAGGAGGTTTTTCTTGGGTTTTTAATTTGTTTTCGAGACTTGTTGTTCTAGGGGACTGATATTAACATTGTTGGGGGATTTACTCATGGAGTATTCCTCTGCTTCCTAGGCATGTTGTTCTAGGAACTGGTTAGTGCACTTTATTATTATGGTACGATTATTTTGTAGCCTATACCTTTAGTATTCCTTGGTGTTGTGATAACTTTGATTTTATTTTTTATTTCTTTGATTTTTTAGTTAGCCTCGATATGCATGTTTATGCTTGTAAAAAATTATATAGAAAATGTGATTTGAAATTTATATACCTACTTTTGTTTAGAATTATGTAAAAAGGGAAATTTTTACCATGTTTTCTATAAACCTTCTTTAATTCTTATAATGTCATGTTTTTACTTAAAATGATAATGTAGGAGTTGTTATACTGAAGCTTGTTATAGAACACCTGGGTGGGATCCTACTAAACCTGTTAAATCCCACCCTACGTGCCTCTTTGGTGGTGCATAGACCTTTTTTTGTCTTCGAGTTCAGGGAAATACAAGGTGCCACAGTGAGGTGGAAAATTTTGTGTCATCTGGTTGGGTAGCTAGTGCTGAGATGGTGGGAGTTTCACATGCCATCGTTTGTAGTAGCTGTTTGGATTGGGTCCTTTTAAGTTGCACTTGTCCTTTAGAGTTTTTAGATACTTTTTTGTTTCCTGTTTTTACTTTTTTTTACATTTAGGGCCTATATATATTGTTCATATTCTGTTGTTCCTTTTTTCTTAGTACATATATTCCATGTGTTTGATCAGGTTGGGAGAAATCATTCCCTCTGTTGTGTTGTTTTATGCCCGGGTTCTTTTTTCCAGCTCATGGGGATCAAGAACGCCCTTCGGGTATGAAATGGAATGGTCTGGATGATAGATTTTAGGGAAACCTAGGTTGTTTTGTTATAATTTGGTATCAAAGGAGGTATGTTCTCAAGAGTACATGTCTTGGGACATCTGTTAGACTGGAGATAGGATTTTTAGGACTTAAGGTGTATGTTGCGATAAGTGCCATGATAGCTCTTTTTGTAATGAGACTCAAGTTTCCTTGGGATGTTGGGATGTGTGCCTCTAGGGTTGGGTTTTTGTTTTAAAATCTCGGTTTTTTCTTATGGGTTTTCTAGTTTGAACTGAGATTTTGTATGTTGTCTGATTGTTATTATGTTTTGGTGTGCAGCATTATACCTCTAAGATGTCTTCCACGAGTTCCTCAGGAAGGTGTAGCTAATGATCCTCAAGGTAGCCCACCTATATATCAGAATCTCTTCAAGACTATCATATAGTCAGTCTGTGTTGTTGATCAAGATGTACCATAAGTTCAGAACGATATTGTTGAGGTACAACCAGGAGTTGGAGAAGAGAGAGATCGGTCATGGGAGTTCCTGCATGAGAAACCACCATCCTTTAAAGGAACGATTGAGCCTCAAGAGGTGAAGGACTAGCTGGATAGAATCGATCAAATATTTAAATTTTTAGAGACATTTGAGAACATCAGGGTAAAGTGTGCAATGTTCTTACTCGAGGGGTCCTACAAGCGATGGTGGGATTCTATGGTCCAAGAAGATAGGCACGTGGCATTGGATTAAAAGGGTTTAAAAACCTTATACTTAGAATAACTCTTCCCAAACTCCATGATTTTAGAAAAGTCCTTGTAGTTATTGTATTCACAATAGGGAGAGTAGTCGGTGTCATCATAAACCAACCATTTTGCTGATCTTGTTCATTTTTAATAGGACTTTGTGAAAAATGACTAGCCAAAGGCACAGAAGTACCTACAAGGTTTGATAACGGATATCATATCAAAGATGTTTATGATGGATATTTCTACCTATACGGAGATTATAGACAGATCTATAATAGAAGAAATTAATATGGTAGGAAAGGTTGGATTTTCCATCTCTTCTCTTCCATCAGGTGGCAGCTTTAGTGGTACTCATGAGAAGAATAGGAAGCAACAAGATCATCGTAGGAGTATTGGAGGTGGGTCTTATCAGTGAGCCATATCTACACCATTTTTTATAGTGTTTTATATTCTTATGACTTTCTATTAGTGTGTTAAGTGAGGAAACACCATACATCCTTGTCATATACTCGTGAAGGTGTGAAACAACTATGGATGTGTTGGTCACTTACAGCGCGTCTATCAGGCTATGACTACACTCCATTATGGTTAGGGTTCATTGGCTCTAAAGGCTACTATGGTATAGTCATAAGCTTCAAATACTATAGGTTTCTAGCCACAGGCCTCAGGAGTGAATCATTTTCACACAGTTTATGAGTGTCTAGTATAATTTGATGTATGTCTGGAAATAGTGAGAGGTATTATCCTTATTTCATCTTCAATAGAAATTTCTTTTTTTGATATTGGTTCCTCCCACTCATTTATATATTCATGTTTTCTTTTGATTTTATTAATCTTCTAATGGAACTTATTTACTATAAAATAAAGTTAGAAACACCTCTCAGTAATAGGAAAGAGCAAGGGTTTATATGTCCTTGTTTATTAATGATACCCAATATAGAGTTGGTCTGGAATTTTCTTGTTCTTGATCTGGATCCGTTTGATGTCATCATTAGTATGGATTTTATTTCCACTCATCAATATGAGGTTGATTATTATCATCAGTATGTTTCATTTCTTGTTGTCTATGGGAGTTGTCTTGTGTTTCAGGGAGAGTGGGACCCGAGGTTAAGTCGTGACGGACCTTCCCACCCAGAGCTCAAGAGTTTTTTGGTTGTTTTTTTATTTGATCCCGATGATGTCTCTCATATCATTTATCTTCCCACTGTTTTTCTAGACTTTCCTGATGTTTTCCTATATTATTTCTCTGGTCTTCCTCTAGAGAGATGGGTAGAGTTTATCATTGATCTGATTCCAGATACACAGATGATATCGATACCTTCTTATCATATGGAACTAGTAGAGCTAAAATTAGATCAATATTCAGTCAGAAAACCTATTAGAAAATGGTTTCGTTCACCCTATAATTTTTCTTTGGGTATCCCCTTTGCACTTATTTCAAGGAGGATGGTTTAATTTGGTTATGTGTGGACTATTGGAAGTTTAACTAGGTTATGGTTAAGATCAAATATCCTTTGCCTCATGTGAATTATCCGTTTGATCAATTAAAGGATGCAAAGTGGTTTTTAAAGATCTATCTTCGATTAGGTTATCATCAGCTCAAATTTCGGGAGTCTGATATACTAAAGACAACCATCAGGAGCAGGTATGGCCATTATGAATAACTTTTGATGCCTTTTGGTCTGACTAACTCTCCCGTAGTTTTTATAGCCTTGATGAATCGGATATTACATCAGTATCTTGAAACTTATGTGGTATTTTTCATGGACTATATTCTAGTTTATTTGAAATCTGAGCATGATCATGGGCACCATCTGAGTTTGGTTATGTAAATTTTGAGAAGTCACTGTTTGTATGGAATGATTTCAAAATGTAGTTTCTAGATTCAAGAAGTGAAATTATTGGGGCCCAGAAATTATGATCATGGATTATCAGTTGATCCAGATAAGGTAAAGGTGATTTTCTCATGGAAGGAACCATAAAATTTCTTTGATATATGATGTCTCCTTGGTCTTGTTGGATACTACTGATGGTTCATCAAGGATTTCTCTAAGTTGGTGTCACATTTAATTGCTCTTACCTGGAAAGTGGTGAAATTCACATGGGATGAAAAGTATCAGACTTCTTTTGATGAACTGAAAAGGCCTCTAACATCATCTCTTATTCTAGTTTTACCTGAGCCCAGTAAGGGATATATGGTGTTTTTTTATGATTCTGGTGCTATTTTGGGATGCGTTATTATACAGGCTGACTATGTGGTAGCTTAAAACTCTTGTCATCTTCGACTTCATGAAAAGAATAAACCCACTCATGATTTAGAGCTTTTCGTAGTCATGCATGCGCTTAAATGTTTGTGGCACTATCTTTCTAGGAAAAAGTTCCTGGTCTTTTCTGATCATAAAATCTGAATCTATATCTTTTATCAAAAATACTTGAATATCGGATAGATATTGTGGGTAGAATACCTTAAGACATTTGAATTTGATATCACCTACACCCCAAGAAATAAAAATTTCATTGCAGATTCTCTTAGTTGGAATGTACCATCACAGGCTGTTCTGGAATTGAAGGAAGAGTAGAACCTTATGAGTATTTTCTTTCAATTGCACATAGATGCTTAGAAGGATGATTTGGGCATGTTTCTAAACAGTTTTTAGTTATCATTATCCCTCTTGTAATCTATTTTGTGGAGTTAGAAACAGGATGATGAGTTTTAGAAGAATCAATAAATCATTTTTCATGGGGAGACCTTTTCAATTTGGTCTCTCTCTTAAGATGGTATGATTCACTTTGGGAAAAGGGTTGTCATCCCAGCATTTGTGAGGAGTTTAGTCTTGTTTGATTATCATAGATCTTCATGGTTTGTTCATCCAGGAACTATGAAGATGTATTATGACATGATTCGGTGATTATGGTGGTTGGGTATGAAGTATGACATCACGGATTTTGTGTCTCGATGTTACACCTTCCAACAGATAAAGGTAGAGCTCTTGAAACCTTCTGTTTTTCTTTAGCCTCTTCTGGTTCCAATTTGGAAATGGGATGAGGTATCCATGGATTTTTTGTTGGATTACCATATACTCCCTGAGTGATGAATGTTATCTAGGTGGTTGTTGATCGAATGATGAAGTATTCTTATTTCATTCTAATCAAAGACACCACTAGAATTGAAGATATGGGTAAGTTTTATGTGTAGAATATTGTGAGGTTACATTTGAGTCTTTATTCTATTTTTTCATATAGGTATCCTTGGTTTAAATCAAGTTTCTATATGAGTATCTAAGAGGTGATGGGAACTCAGGTCAAGTTGAGCATAGCTTACCATCCACATACATATGGTCAAATAGAGTGAGTAATTTAGATTCTATAGGATATGATATATGCATGTGTCTTGGATTTTGGAGGATCATGGGATATCCATCTGGGACTGATTGAGTTTTTTTACAACAACAGTTATCGGTCTTCAGTAAGAATGGATCCCTTCAAGTTTTTGTATGTTCGCCCACGTAGATCACCTCTTTGTTGGGCTGAGGTGGGTGAAGTACCTTTAGTTGGACCAAGTTTTTTTTGGGGAACGACCGTGAAGATTTAATATGTACATCGATATCTGGTTATATCCCTGAGTAGACAAAAAATTTATGTAGATAAATGGCATTTGGATTTAGAGTTTTTCTTAGGTGACTGGGTTTTCTTGAAAGTTTTTACTCGATTGGTTCACTGTCGACTTAGAAAGTATGGAAGTTGTCTCTGAGATATGTTTGACCATTTGAGGTCACTAAGAAGCTCAAACAAGTTCCTGGTCGGTTATAATTTATGGTTTAATTGATAGGTATTCATGATTTTTTCCATATATATCATCTTAGGAAATATCACCCTGATTTGGCTCACATTCTAAGTTGGGAGGAAATTGAGTTAGAGCCTAATGATTCTGTTTTGGAGAAACTAGTTAAGATCATTGACTCTCAAGTGAAATTATTTCATGGGAATTCAATACCATTGGTTAGAGTTTATTGAAAAAAGGATCATATTCTCATGAGACTTAGAAATGTAAATTGTTTATGAGGGAGTAGTGTCCTCATCTCTTTATGAGTATTACATCTTCCACATGACTTCTCAAGGATGGAAAGTGTTTACGGTGGGGATTTTGTAACATCATGTTACCATTTTATCAGGTACACCCTTTATCTCATCATGGTTTCCCCATATTTTGAGATTGGTATGATACCTATAATGGTGAAGTTAGAGATTTATTGGACTTTCAACTTTAACCATCCTTTTATGTAAGATGCAAGAAGATTTCACGTCTTGTAATTGGGTTACACACCGTGTAATTATTTTTGGGTATAAGTTATGAAAGTGGATTCAAGTTATGAAATATTACACATCATGAATGGTGGTTTCACATCATGAATGTTTTAAATAATAGATTTTTTATCCTAGTAGATGAATTTTTTGGTGTATTGGTACACCATGGATTTCATGGCTCGTAACTATATTACACGTCATTAAATGTCCTGCATCCAAATTTTAAAGAGGGTGAGTAGCTGTTTTTTCATGGATCTTTCTCTGGACCTCTTAGATCTCTAACTAAGGCTCTTACTAATAAATTATTGAATACACCACTCCTCCTAGATTTATCTATTCAGCATTGGATCACCATTACGGTTGTGGTTCATCTATCCAGGTAAGAGACCTTTTCTCTTATTCATTTCTTTTGATTGTGGTATTGTCATTGGGTGGTTTCTTTTAATCCATTGGTTTAAGATAGTGTTACCTTCTTGGTTTATCCTAGATCTGTTGTGTGATCTCATTCTGGATGACTTTTTATTCATTTTTTTGGGTGCGGTAGGCGTTTGTCTTTGAGGTATGTAGGTTTACTCTCTTCTGCCAACCCCTTGTATTCTAAATTGAATCAATCTTGATGTGTATTTAATTATAGGGGATTATTTGATGTTGTTGGGTTCCATTGATTTTGGATTCCGTTATGGGTGTGTGTGGCCCGAGTTTTGAGGTATTTGGTTCTATCTCTATCCTATAATAATGGATCTTGTGATTTTTCTTTAAAACTAATTCATATTAAAATTGGAATGATTCTTTGTGTGTGTTTAAAAAAGATTTTTAATGAAAAATGGGTTTTCCATGGTTATTGATAAATGGAGAGAAAATTGGTATTTTCCTAGAATTTAAATGGAATCATGAAATGGTTCTAAAATGGTTTTCAAATCATCATAATGAATTGTAAAAAAATAGAACATGGGTTACCTTGGGTATTTAGGTGGAAGGTTTAGCTTGGGGCCATCATCCATTGTTTTGTGATTATCATGGAGGTTTGTCCTAGGGATTTTCTCTGTTTTATAGGCCTGTTATTCTAGGGGATGAATATTGACATTGTTGGGGGGGTTTACTCATGGGATATTCCTCTATTTCCTAGGATAGTTGTTCTTAGAACTGGTTTGTGCACTTGATTATTGTGATACGAGTATTCTGTGGTCTGGACCTATAGTATTCCTTAGGGTTTTGATACATGTGCTTCCACTTTTTATTGGTTGGATTTCTAAGTTAACCTCAATATGCATGTTTATTCTTGTGAAAATTTATATATAAAATTTTCTTTTAAATTGATATACTTGATTTTGTTTAGAATTGTAGAAAAAAAAATGTTTACCATGTTTTCTATAAAACTTCTTTACTTCTTATCATGCCATTATTTTACTTAAAATGAGAATTTAGGAATTTTATTATAGAGCCTTGTTATAGAACACTTGGGTGGGATTCTACAGAGCCTATTATCTCACACCCTACACACCTCTTCGGTGGTGTGTAGACATTTGTTTTCTTCTACTGTAGGGAAATTCAAGGTGTTGTAGTGAGGCAGTGAGGTTCATATCAGCTGGTTGGGTAGCTGGTGGTGTGATGGTGGGAGTTGTCAATGCCATCATTTGGAGTAGCTATTTGTCTTGGGTCCTTTGAAGTTGGACTTACCCTTTAGAGTTTTTAGCTGCTTTTGTTATTGCTTGTTTCTGTTGTATTCTTATAGTTATGGCATATATATCATGTTCATCTTCCACTGCTCCTTTTTTTAATAAATATATGCCATGTGTTTGATTAGGTTGGGAAAAATTGTTCCCTCTATTGTGATATTCGATGCTCGGGTGCTTTTTTCCAGTCCATGGGGATTGGGAATGCCCTTTGGGTATGTAATGGAATGGGTTGGGTATGGGGTTTGAGGGAAACCCAGGGCAGTTTTTTTACAGTACTGCTTACTAGGAATTATAAAAATCCTCCCTCACATCATTCCTCAAAGATAAATGAATGACATACCATCTCTGGAATCATAGAATATCCTTAGAAGATAGAGATCACTCATAGATAGTCTCCCCACCATATAAATAATCCCTAATGATGCAAAAATTATCATCAAGATCCTATTTTGAGAAAATCATATCAATAAGTGAGTAATTTAACTGAACACTCTCCAAAACAACATCGGTATCATCTTTCTAGACTTACAAATGAATATGAGAAAACAGAACCATCATATTCCACTACTCGTAATATTATTTCATGTATTAGGATTTTTCTTACTCAAATAATCAACAATGACATTCCCCTTATTAAAAGCTTATGAAATGTTGAAATCAACAATGACATTCCCAAGAAGCACATAATCTCAAAGAAATTTTATGGTTCTTATCAGTTCATAATAGATTTCACCTTCTCAGGATCAACTAAAATACCATGTTCTAAAACCACCTGTCCTAAGAACTTTACCACCTGAATCTAGAAATTTCATTTACAAATTTTGGTATAAATTTTGTGATTTATCCAGATGTATAGAATTTCACTTAAGTAACACACAAGAACCTCCTCAATCTTGGAGTAAACCAAAATAAAATCCAAAAATAGCACTATGAAATATTCAAGGTACTAGTGGAATATCTTTTCCATCAACACCATGAACACAAAATAAGCATTGGTAAGAACAAAAAGTATAAATATGTACTTTTAGTAGATATACCTACTCTTTAAGGTGGTCTTAGGGATATCAGACTTTTTAATACTAATATGTTGATAACCTAACCGAAGATCAATCATAGAGAACCACTTCTCCCCTTCAATTAGTCAAAAAATCATAAATATAGGGAAAAAATACTTATTCTTTATCATGGACAAACTGAGATTATGGTAGGAAGACCAAATGAGAAGGGTTCTATTGACCTTATTAGAAAAAAAAGAACAGGTGCTACCCAAGGAGATAAACTAGAACAAATTAACTCCTTGGACAATAACTTATCCAACCAAGTATTTAACTCCATTGGTTCAGCTAGTTCCATATGGTAAGATGGAATTGAAATATGTCGGGTACCTAGTATCAGGTCAATAGAAAACTCAACCTCCCTCACTAATGGAGAACTAGAAAATTCATATGGAAACGTGTCAGGAAACTCCTTTTATACTAGAGGTAGATTGACACCAAAATATTATTGAATAAGAGGTCTGACATGACCCAACCTTGGATCCCATTCTCCCTAAAAAACATAGAACACTCCATTAGGTTTAGTAAAGGGTAATAACAAGATATAATAGTTGATATAAGATTTATGATAAATTATAGAATCCATTATGAGAATGGCATACATATTCTTCATATCTACAACCAATATTTCTCATGTAAGATCGACTTCTGCAAAAGAAAAAGCACAAGAGGGGTATAGAAGGCCATGCTCTCTCTTCATCCTGAGAGGCATGGAAATATCTATTTCATAAGGCATTAAATCTATAAGAAGATTCAATAATTCTATAATATTGGTGGATACAAAGGAATGAGAAGCACTAGTATCAAATAAAGTATTCACAAAATATGAAGTAATGGTAAAGGTACCTATCACAGTCATAAGACCCATATCAACTTCCCCTATACACTCATTGACTGTGTGAAGAAGCTTTATTCCTAATACTTTTGGCTGGAATACCTTTTTCTTGAAGTATATGAATACTCCATAGATCCTCTTAGTACCATAAAGACTATACCACTACATGGAGTGGTAAAAACATGGATAAATATCTTTAAGTGACATGTGCATCTATAAGAGATACATATCTTCAGTGCCTCCATGAAAGCATGCTTTGAATAACAAACTTTTCCACACTATAAACAAGTAAGTGGTCCTTTACCAAATACTATAGAATATTTATAAGAATTATACTACTGAGATCCACCACTATAGTTTCCACCATGAGATTCATCCCGCCACATCTTCTATTTAAAAGGACCACTCAAGGAACCATTGGGAGTTGGAGGAACTCCCATAAAACCTGAATTACCAACCAAGTCAAGTTGGGTTATCAACACTCTATCTAAAAAATCAACATATGATGCGATCTTTAGTATAAAAACCTAAGATCAGATATCTTCTCAAAGACCCATCTCAAACCTCTGATATTTTAGCTTCTCATTTAATACTACCTTAGGTGAGAAGTGAACAAGCTCCGTAAAGTGGTTAGCATACTGAGACACATTTTGATCACCTTTTTATGGTTTAAGGAACACCATCATCTTAGAAAACACCATTTATTCTAGATAGATCTACTCTGTGAAATGAGCCCCGAAGTCTTTCCACTCCAATTCCACATTCTTCGCCGTCTGAAATACCTAGTCTTTCCACGTTTTTCTAAGTCCTTCAAGTTTTAAGGAAATATGTTTCTTCTTAGCTGTGTCCAGAATCTCTATAAACTAAAATAGATACTCAACCTTCTTTAAATAAAAATATGCCTATTAAGTATCATTGGTATCCCAAAAACATTGTGGATTCAGATGATGAATTTACTAGGAATTATCTCTATTATCTTCCCTATGAGGAACAACCTCTGCAGCCTTAACAAAAATATGTATAACTACTTAGATTAGATCTTAGACCATAAGCTCAATAACCTCAATGAGGTTATGATCAATTAGATTCATTAGCATCTCCCTCCTTAGGTTTTTTGAAACATCTTATGGGCAGTATGGTACTACACAAAATCAACAAATAACAAGGGAAATGTCACTTAAGAGACATGAGATAATCAACTCTATCAATCATAATTTAACTAGTAAACTCAAATCTAAAATATAATATTAGAAAAGATTCTATGATAATCTCAAAGAACTCCTCAAAGACACCATTTCCCAAAATCCCATAGTAACTTAAGGCTCATTATGACAAGATTCATCCATACCCTCACGTGAAACCTACCCTTTAAGTCCCAACAATCCCTTCTCTTCTCTACCAAAACATACCAAAATGCTTACCAATGTCAAGAAAGGAAACAAAATCCTCTGATATAATTTTTTGATGAACTTAACCAAATAACCCACCTAAATGGTACTTGAGTCAGTACTATCATGAAATTAAGGGTGTTGTTGATCCCCATAGGTTGGGGACTAGTATTAAGAGAATAAAAACAAGGAATAGGGAATGATTTCACTACAAGAATAACTCATTAAGATAAATTAGTGGATATACAATGATAAATATTTATTATTCCATACACTCCTAAAGATATATAAATACAACAAGTAGTCAAATACAAGTTGAAAAAATGGCATGAAAATCAAAGTCATTATATCAAACCATCAAAGTCAAAAACTTATAATCTCCATGTAACAAGTGGATCATGCATTCCATTGATCACCACTAACTCCCATTGTATCTCTAATAAATCATATCCACCACCTCTGAGTGGTGATTTAACTTTTCCTAGATTCTTCATAAGAATATATAAACACTCATGAAGGCAAAGGTATGGTGTGATCTACAAATCCCAATATGATCTCACCAAGAATTTCATAAGAAATCTATAAAAAATAAATCAACTTTTCTAAATTTTGAATAAAACATGGATTAAAAATATTTTCATAGATAATATCAAATAATTATCTACAAAACATTTCAATGGACAATATAAAAGGATTTTAAAATTGAATTTCCATTAAATCAGGTAGATATAAACACTTTTATCAAAATATGTATGGATTATCATTTTAATCAAACAAGCATGAGTAATAATTTAAGTCAAACATTGGCATGTATAAATCAGTTATAGTTATATAAACATGGTAAATGGACCTTGGGATAGATTATTATATGGATTCTTAGACATCTTATTGAAATACGACTTCAAGTGCTCCCACACTCCCCAGATCCCAATCATAGAGGGAATAAGAGAGAATCCTAAAGAATGAACTATCTACCCTCATGATAGTTTAGTTATCATTGTCATCGTCAGTATGTATATTCTTCTAAACTAACTACCTAGAATCCTAGGTTCTTTAAGAAATAATTTAATCATAAAAAAATATATCAAACATTTCATTCAATTTCAAATCATTCAATCAATCATTTCAAATCGAACCAAAGTTTAATTTTCAAAAAAAATCATTTCATTTAAAAAACTAACATCAATGGTTTTTATCAAAAATCATTACTTTAATTTCAAATCATCTATTTTAAATCATAAAACATTCTACGCCTTTTTATCTTAGCAAAATCATGTTTCAAATAATTTTTTTCAAATCAAGATCACTTTTTCCAAAAATCACACTTAATTTCAAAATTCATTGTGAAAGAGTTTCATCACGTAGATTGTTCCATTTCAAAAAATTACTGAGAGGCTTAATTCAAGATTTAAAAATAAATTGTAAAACCATTTAAAATTAAAAAAAACATCAAAGATGTCAATTGATACAAATTGCCTTATAAAACCACCTACCTCAATCAAGATTAACAACGCCCACACGGGATCCACCGATGAAGAGTTGATAGAAATAATGATCAAAGGAGAATATTAGAATAAAAATTCATAATGTTATGATATATATCCACTAAAAACAAGGAGATTCACCACTCTTGAAGAGGGAGATAAATGAGTAAAGAATAATTCATGATCAAATTGATATCACACTTACCAAGAGAGATATAACGAAACAACTGAACCATTGATCCATGAGGAAATGGGTTGGGAAAGCCAAAATCCTCTCTATAGAGTCTATATGGAGATTAGGGTCGAATGAAATTCCAAATAGGAATCTTATAGTTAAACTGTAGATTAAAATATGAGTAATTACAATACTACCTGGCCAAGTCTTGACCATGATGGTGTCATCATCTTGTCGATGGCCTCCAACGGCTACCCAGTGATGTGGGCATAATGAACTACCTATTGCAAGTCCCACTGGCTAGCTAGTGGGATTATTATAAGAATTACCATGGACCAGCATCCCATCAACTAGCCGGTGGCTCTAAGTGGTAATCTAGAGGGCCTTCTATATCTTTTCCAGCTATATGAGCAAGCCCATTCCCATGATAAGCCACTCCTATATCTCCTGACCTCTCAAACTAGGTTAAAGACCACCTTTATGAACCATCCTATTCTTAAACAAATTAAAACAACAAAAAAACAATGGGTTCAACTAGATATCAAAGGAAAACCCAACAGTCAAAAAGAAAACAAAGATAACCAAGAATAAAACTAATCTCATACCTGAAAGTTGGTAACAAGATATTACAATGAGCATGAAGGAGAAGTGGCTCAAGTGAGTAGAGGAATCCAAGGGAAGGATTTCATCACTCAATGGCCAACATATGAGAGGTTAAAATAGTTTATGTAAATTAAGGTATGGAGGGGTGGTTTTCATTAGGTTAGGGGAAGGAGAGTCGAGGAGGATCTTGAGCAGCACTTGGGAAAGAGGGAGGGAGAGTCGAGTGAAGAGAAAGTGTATTAGGGTTAGGGTTAGTTTGTTTAATATATACACCCATATATATAATGAAATTGTAGTTAATTGATTTTAAATAAAAATTACATATGATTGTTTATTTATATATTAATATTTTTACTACTCAAATAAGCTAATGAGATAAATTATTAAATTATTTTAATACTCTAACTCAACTTTATTAGGTACACATGTAGCTTAGGATTGGTCTTGGCTCGAAAAAAATCGAGCCAAATTTATGTATTTTTTTATTTTAGCTCAAGTAACTTGTGAGAAAAAATGTATCATTTACACATTGACTTTAAAAATTATGGCTTATTACCCAGTTATAATTATTTTACAAAGTTAATAACTAGAATAAAATCACCCTATAATATGGTTCATCAATGTTTCTTATTATTCTATTTAACTTCTATAACATACCCCGACCAAAGACCACTCACCAGTGTCCTAGATAGAGTGATGAAGGTACCTCAGGAACACCTCCCCATATGATAGAGGCATCTAACTAACAATAATGGTCTCAGTTGTTACCATTGAGAAACTACACCTTCTTATTAGAGTAAAAAAATCATGGAAAAATCATATAACATCCATAATAATAACCATATTGTAAAAACCCCCAATAAATAAGAATCGTGCTATAGTAAATATAATATAAAACCAAACCATAATACATCCCAACTGATTTCCCACTAGGTAAATTACATATATAAATAAAAAAGTGAATAAAAATACATTGAGGATCCACTACCATCCCCAAGACCCATCACATCCCATTCTCCAAATCCTACTGAGCTACTTTTTTCCAATTAAGCAACACTAGGAATCTACCCTACCTAACCCTTTGAACATGAGGACTGCTCAGGTACCAAAGTGATAGGGATGCTCAATTAGGGTCTGAATAAAAATAATTAGGGAACAACCAAAGATATACCTATCATAACTGGTAAAGTAGTTAATGAACATGTGATATACTTATAATAAATAAACAAATGTGTAATAAAATAAACATTACTGATCCTCAAGTTATAAGGTGACACCCAAGATCAACCAAATATACTATAGTTAGTGTCAAGTGTCTCTGATCATAAAATATACTACCTAGGGGAACTGATTCCTCCCCTAGAAGCATATAGAAACATACACTCAAGGGTAACTTAGCTCATCCTGAATCAATATCACATACACCTAGGGGAAAATCAACTCACCTCAACACCATATAAGAAACATACACTTAGGAGAATATCATCTATCCTTGGAACCATATCAAATACACCCAATAGAAACTTGTCTCACTCGAAACCATATCACAAACACCTGGTGTAGAATCATCTCACCCTGAAACCATATCATAAACTTAAACCCTAAGAAGAACTCAACTCACCCTAGAAACATATAAGAATCATACTCCTGGGGTAACTCAACTCACCTCAAAACCATATAGAATCATACACCCAGGGGGCACACCCCACCCTGAAATAGGTACCAAACTATAATTATCTATGGAACATATCTCAACCCAGTGCATAAAACCTCATTCACATATCACACACATATAAATAAAACAAACATCATACACAACAGAGATCCAAAACTCACATTGAAACCTCATATCATGTCACATGGGTTGGAAACTCACCTAAATCTATCGCATTTCTCCAAGGTTGGACGCTCAAGAACACAATCCATCCATACCACTACAGCTATTCTAGGCTCACATCGTAGATCTCTGGTCTCTAAGGTGACATTCGAGATTGATAATATCTGTCTCTCTATACTAACCCTCTCTAGGGTTAATCATGAAACCAAGACACCCATCTAGGTCCCCAAAGTCACATATCTACCTAAACATCCTATTTGGACTCTTATATCTCATTCCCAACCCTATATCTCAATCATGTCAATAATAGGGCATATTATCCCTCATTCTTACCATGATAGTTTTATGGCCTCACTGATCTCATAGTAAGTAACATACTGACATCACACCAAGGATATGGAATAATTCCAATATCACTTCATAATCCAACTTAGGTAAATATTCTCACACCCAAACTTTCCATAAATTGTACCCAAGTCACACCAACCCAGGTACTCACATTCCAATGGGGGAGTAACACTTTCCCCACTCTCCCTTATCAACTAGCATGAAGGATATAATGAATATCAAGGTTCTATATGGCCTATACCTATTAAAAGTATCATAATGTATCAATATATGTCATATGAAGAGTACTATAGTCAACTATACCAAGGTCTGCTACATTATATTCATCTCATTGGAACCCCTCTACATTCCACATATCTCATCACATGCATTCATACTCAAGACCTCGTCCATCGATGGATGGGACATTAGGATAGTGTTCAAGGGTCAATAGTAGACCTTAATACTTAATTATATATATAATAATTAACAAACCATTAATATAATATTATGGTCGATCACCCAGACACGGTGAGACAACATATCACATATTTCATAAAAAATTCATATATCTTTGGTAAATACTTAGGGGTGACCCACCTCATACACTAATTTATTCCCTTTAAGCAACTTTGAGAATCATGGTCCAAGATTTTACATACCTCGCACCATAACTCATGCTCCAATCTCAGATATAATGGCCAATTAAATTAATTATAATAATTTTTAATTAATTATTTAATTTAATTAAAAAGGTATAATTTCCAAAAATCTCACTAAGCCATCTCGCTATACTAAAATAATGACCAACCATACCCAGAAGGTCCATGGAATACTCCCAAAACCATCCTATTATAAATCACCAATATCAATCAATTTAATAAAAAAATACTAGAAAAATATATATAGAAACGTGCATCTAATGAAATGGTGAGAAACAATGTGAAATCACCATTGCATGACATCCTCAATCTACACCAAGTAAAAAACCCCATTATCCTCACTCAATTCCACTGTGATCCATTGAAATAAATTCCAAATGCCTATCTCAAATCATCATAAATTAGAGGTGATAGAAAGAAACCATAATTAAAGGAGAGAGAGATAGAGAACCTGCTCAAATACATTATGAAATCATCCAAGAACCACCCTTATTCAAGGATAATCGAGAGAAGAAGGAGAGGAGGGGTCTTATATAGTTTTATACATGAGAGGGAGAAAAATAGGGGGATAAGGAATTGAAAGTTGATAATGGAAAATAGAAAAATCCCATTTTTTAGGAATTTTGTGAAATTTCATGGTTTAGATACACTATTTACTAAATTGTGTGCTTACTATGCAGTTCACATTATCTTGAGCTATATCCCCTGCATTTTTTCACCACATAGTTTACCAAACCATGAAAATACCTCTGAAATTTTGTAGCACTGTGCATGGTTGCCTCATGTGATTCTCTATAACCATACACAAGCCATGCGTTGACACCCCTTACCCAAATTCCCTCACATAGTTTTCTATGAACCTCTGAATGGTTTGGAATAAGTATACAGTAACTATGAATAGGGGAAAACACATGTTGGACCTTCTCTCAATTACCCAATACACCTCCCAGGATTTGATACATATCTAAAAACACCTCCTTGAGATTATCCAACACTTATAATTCAAATTTGAATCCAAATTCTCAAAACAAACCCTACATCAGGACATAAATTCAAATTCCCTTTAAATTTCATGTCCCATAAAGACACAAGTATTTATAATCTTTCAAAAATATAAATTCTCATCCCTAAGAGGATGTAGTGATCTACCAACCATAAAAATTGACCTACCTCAATCATCAATTCACAATCAACTCACCATATTTTATCCTAGAAATCCAAATGAGCATATTCTATGAAACTAAAAACAATGAGGCACGTTATTTATCAAGATCCAAGTTTCCCACTCATCACCATCACCAATAAAATGATGGTTCTAAACTATACCCATTTATCCCAAGATACAATGGTTTCATAAAATGATTGATTCCTAGGCTTATAGTGCCCCCACCATAAGACTCCACTCATAAAGGTTGATTCCAAGAAATGATGCTCTTCACCATAGGAATCACCTTCCAAAAGACACTTACAATGGTCCATAAACACACTAGATACAGTTCCCACCTCACTACAGCCAATATCATGAAAAATCATTGTTCAATCCTCCTATGCCCAAATTTTCTCAAAAATTATTAGCTTCACCCACCAACACACTATCTCATCACCCAATCAAGATTCTTAAATCCTTATAAGAATCATGAGATAAGCCATACAATCACACAAAATTCTAAACCTAACACTTAGTTTAATTCTATGGTGGGGTCCCCAACCACCCACACTAGCCACTATACTCTCACATAGAGCACTAGTATACCTTTAAGATGACTCACTCTAAGATCACATCAAACTCTATCTGGATCCAAATTACCACATATTAACTCCATTTAATTCCATATATGAATCCAAAATCTAGTACTTACCATGGAACACAACAAAATTAGATCTATATGAACACTAGTATCCTGATTCCATCTTGACCATCCAATGACCATTCTTGCCACACCCACAGCACTTCCAGCATGTATGTTGTACCTCGACGATCAATAAGATACTCTCCACCATAGTAGTATCCTTATCATCACTCCAATAAACTAAAATACCAATATCTATAGTCCACACTACATATATTTCCACATGTAATAACTATACATGGTCATTTTTCTCATACCTAGAGACCAACACGAAACACCAATCACTAACCATTCCTAGCTCACCAAGAATATCATCCTCCACATCCATAAAAATTATATATTCAATGAGGGTTACAACCTATATCATCTAATGATGCACTCCTCACCATATGACTTACCTTAAACTACTCTATAAGCATATAACCCAATAGATTCTCAACATCACATGTGTGCCACTCCTCTCAAGACACACTCACCCTATCCTAGGAACCACCTATCACCATCTATCCATGCTATCACCATATTTCACATCGGTGACACTTTACATTATCATCCAACACTCTTAGCTTCCATTACAACAAGTTCCTCATTGAATCCATCAAATCCTAACCCACACATAACTTAAAGGTTACACATCAACCCTAATTGTATCCTAAGTGAAATCATGCACTAACCCCACTAGGATCTTGTGAATATCCTCTAATAAATTGGAAACTAGGGTAAATCACTAACACCACTGAACCTCTCAGGTTCCTAAAACATATAAAATTATCAACGCACCCACACTCAGTCCTCTCACCAATTCACAATTGAACAGATATCTGGCATAACCAATGCACAATTACCCTCATGCATCAATAATTTTCCCAAAAATCCATGCTAACCCTAGATATACTTTTATGAGGCTGATTTATCTTATAAAGAACCATCTCATAGGTTCTTACCCATTATATTTATTGAACTTATTTGAATGTAATGTGTTTATGCTCTCATTCTACCATATCACACAACCCGACTCATACTCCCATGAGTTTCATCTCATCAAACTGAGGCTAACATGCCTAATTAACTAACTATGATCCACTCACATGTTATTATAATATAGTTAAAATTGCATCAATGATTTTATAATAATACTAAGGAGTCCCACACATGTTAATTCATACCATACAATCACTACCCACCCAAATTTCTTCCAAATATCAAGCATCAACTCATGATATACCCATCTATAAGGGGAATCACAAGCCTGGGATAAACCCTCTCTCGTTGTAACATCGTATATAAAAACTCATCCTAAGAATAATTAGAAAATATCCAATTATAAAATCATAGCACTCACCACATCAATATCCCAAGTCACCTCTCAATACTACAAGGCTCTCCCACCTAGCCCATAAACCACATATCGCATAGGTCACTTCTCAAAAGGAAACATATTCTCTCCCATATTAGATATCATAAGGGAAAACATATGTAAAAATAATCATAATATAGTTATCACATATAAATATCATTCATCACATGTCAAATCAACTACCCACTCTTCAGGTACCCATCCTCATCGGGAATCTGCATACTAGACTACCCCCTTGAGGATCAGGTCACATCCATGTGCATATAACAACATAAACCTATGGAGATTAATATCGAGTAACCCATAGTAATATGGTTTGGTTAAGTATAATACCACCATGAATCTATATGGGAGTACCCCATATATTTTGTTATTAAAACTTTTAGTTACTAGACCCACTTCCTTTTCTGGAACTAGTATGAAGGAATCCAATTCTTATACTGACTAACAAAGGGTCACTATACATCCTTTACATAGTGGTAATGTATATCTTTTATTGGATAACATCCCTCTATAACATCCACATTAACTCTCATCATATAAAATATATCATGGTTCAACTGAGTAATATGTCACTTATATTTTATATTGAAAACACTATATAAGTTGTTTTTAACACTTTAACCAACTAAACCCCATATCATTAGTGATATCAATCACACAAAATCATATGTATGTCATATGAATCATACATGCCAAAATGATGTATATACACCAGCCTCTTACTAATGGACCAAAAACCAAAACCATAATATAATGACCTCAAACATATATATAATAATGAAATAAATATCTCAACAAAAACATCTAAAACTAATGATATAAATCCCATATCCCTGGTAACTCGGACATCCCATAAAAAAGGTGCACATGATGCTCTATTTTGAGTTCCATCAAAAGATCTAATGCATCCACATTCCCTATTTACCATACTCCAAATAGAAATGTAAGAAAAATATGCTCTGATACCACTTTGTAATGTTCCATGTCTAGTGACCACTCACCATTGTCATGATGGTGGTTTACAGGGACCTTAGGTGTACCTCCCCATATAGTAGAGGCTAAGAAATATTATCAAGGGTCTAAGGTGTTACAATGGGGTGAATATACCCTCATATTAGAGTAAGATAGTAGTAAAAAACGTATACAACATCCATTTAAATAATCATTTTATGCAAAAATCCAATAAACAAGAATCATGGTATAACAAATGTAATGTAGAATCATAGAGTCATATATCCCAACTGATCACCCACCAAGATGATCATATATACAAATAAATTAGAGAATAAAAATAAAATGAAGATCCACTACCATCCTTGAGCCTCATTAGATCCCAGAATCCAATCCTCATTGAGATTCTCTTGGCTGGTCACACCACACTAGGCCTCTTCCCCACTTAAACCTATAAACATGAAGTCTACTCAGGTACCAAAGTGTCAGGGCCTCCCGAGTAGGGTGTGATTAAAAATCATTAGGGGACAAAAAACAGAGCCCCTAACATAACTAATAATGTAGTGTATGTACATTTTATATGCTAAAAATAAATAAATAAATGTTGAAGTATAATAAAATAAACATCTTTAATCCTCAGGTTCTAAGGTGACACCAAAGATCAATCATACTGACTTTATCCAGTATTAGATATCTATAAGAATAAATCATACCACCCAAGGGGAACCATGTCCTAGCATAAAAACATATAGAAACATACACTCAATTTAAGTGCACCTTTCCCCAAAACCACATCTCATACACTTGAGGGAAACTCAGATCGCCCTAGAACCATATGAGAAACATGAAAATGGGGGAAACGTATCTCACCTCATAACCATGTCACATACACTCGGGGGTAAATTATCTCACCCAAAAACCATATCACATAAATCTGGTGAAAAATAAACTCACCCTATAACTATATCATAAACATACACATGAGGGAAACTCAAATCACCCCATAACTATATAAGAAACATACACTCATGGGGAACTCAACTCAAACTAGAACCATATAGAAACATACACCTAGTGAATGACATCCCACACGGAAACAGGTATTATTCCATCATTACCTGAGGAATATATCCCATTTTGTTGCTTAAAGCCTCATTAACATATCACACATGTATTTATAAAACATATATCATACACACCTGTGGTACACAACTCCCCCCAATACCTCATATCATGTCACATGGTTTGGAAACTCACCTGAACCCATCACACATCCCCTAGGTCGGCATTTCAAGTGCACAACCCATCCTTGTCACTATATCCATGCTAGTATCACACTATCAATCCTTATGTTTAATGGTTACACCTATGATCGACAATACCTTCCTCCCAAAAGTGACCTGCATTAGGTTTAATCATGAAACTAAAACACCCACCAAGGTCCCCTAAGTCACATCTCTTCCTGAACAACCTAAATGGGATCCTCTATCTCATTCTCGACCTCATTTCCCAAGCACATCACTCAATGGGTATAGCATCCCTCAACTTCACCATTATCACTTCATAGACTCACTTGTCAGGACCCGACCCTAGACGGGCTCGAGCCGCAACTACCCCAAGCCCGCCTCCATAGGCCCGGGGTTGGCAACCAGCTCCAAAGGCACAATAACTCGAGGAGGCCTTTTCCTAAGTACCTGTACACACACACACAGCACACTCAATGAAAAAGTGCATACTAAAAGAGAAAATAAAAGTAAAGTAAAAGTACCAACTTCTATAAATAACCACAAGAGTGCATCGACCTCTAAACAGTACAAAGTACAAGCTGAAGGTAAACTAAAAAGAAAAGGCGTAAAACACACGCCCAACCAAAAAGTGCCACAACCCGGCAATAGGTAAAACGACAGTAAACAGCTGGGAGGGTCCCACACCTGGAACTTGACAACGACCACCGCACATGGTCCAAGCTCCTGGCTCCTAAGATCCTCTGACGTCACGACCAACCTGTTTGTCATCTGCAAGGGCACACCAAGTGCGGGAAAATCCCAAGCAGGGGTGAGTATAAAAATACTCGGTAGGATACCCCGAAGGCTCGAGGGAGCAACAAAAGAGGTACCGAAGGGTGAGAAGTAGATCGAACATGAAAAGTAAAGGAGTACAACCGAGAGTGCAGTCAAGAGTATAGTATTAAAGAGTCCAGCTCAACCCAACAAGAGAAAAGAAGGTAGACTAATCAAAACACAAGGAGCTGGAAACGGTGAGAAGATGAACTTCTCGTCGAGTCTTCGCTACCTATAGCAGGAGAGTAGACTCGTCCAACCACGATAATCTAGACACGGAAAGCACGTGGCATACCCCGCACGTCTTCGCCTCTCCTAGAAGGAGAGTAACCAAAACCCAAGAAGTGGGTACTGGAACAAGGTATACATATATATATGCTATGTCAAGAAACCCGAACAAGGTCGTAAGGGGATCTGCGTCCCATAGCTCAGCCCAAGAAAAGTGAGTCACCAACAGTCCCAAAAGTAAACCATCGATGCCCATCATCCCACACGTCTGCCCTGAAATACAAGTCAAGGGGCTCAAACCACCGCACCTCGACATTATCCGCTTTGGGTGGAACTAACTTGCCCGTATGGTTTTTGGTCATGTCACAAGGATGCGTCTCAGTGGGGGAAAAGATCCTCGTACTTGAGAGTTCTGGGGGAACTTCAAACCACAACTCATCACTACCCCGCATTCGAGATGTCTCCTCAAAGTTGACAGGCGACCCCCTGCCAAGCCCCGCTGGAGGGTCCCTGGAAGTCGATGGGTTCACACTACAAGGAGACCCGAAAAGAGTCGACGGGTGTCACACTACCCTGTCCCGTAACAGGGTAATCCACTAGAGGGATACCCGGCTAAAGTCGGAGACGGGACCACTGCCCAGCCCAGCTGGAGGTAACCCGGCATCGGGGACCACTTCCCAGCCCACCTGGAGGTAAGCCCAGCATTGGGGACCACTGCCCAGCCCACCTGGAGGTAAGCTCGGCATCGGGGACCACTTCCCAGCCCAGCTGGAGGTAAGCCCGGCATCGGGGACCACTACCCAGCCCCACTGGAGGTAAGCCCGGAACTGCTCTGGTCATCCCTGTTGGATGGTAACCCACTGGCCATCCCTGATCAAAAGAAACTCATCTCTACTGGAAACAACCTCAGCCCTACTGGAAACAACCTCATATCTACTGTAAATAACCTCCTGGGTAGAGGATCGGTGCCCACGTAAATTGTTGGTCACATTGAGTCCACATGAACTCTACCAGGGAGAAAAAATCAACGGGAGAAACTCCCCAGGCCTCTCAAGGCGATCATGCTCCAATCCACTGAGTCACTGTTAAAGAGTACTGAGACAACTCATCCTAGAAAGTGGGGAAAACACCCACACTGTACGAACACCCATAGTCGTAAATGGTCCTGCAGTCCGGTGAAAGGGCACAATACTGAAACCCCTCACAGCTGAAAAAACAGAGGAACCAAACCATCTCTGTCGGCCAAACCATCGAGAAAGAAACCAGGGGGAGACCACTCAACCCTGCCGATCAAACAAACGAACACAGAGCCAGGGGAAAACTCCACCCAACTGGTCAAAAAAAGATCATAGAGGGACCCTCTACGTTTCGAGAGGTCAAAAGTACGTAAAGAAGAGCATGGAACGAATATGGGGCCCACACGAAGTGTGGCCCCAAGTCAACCCCAACCAAGCGCACAAACATTCTCAGGTAACAACATCCACATGTACCTCCCAGCGTTCCCATATACTCCCAGAGTATACCACGTTCCATCCCAAAGGCTAACTTACACCCAGCACCCAACATCAACGTGAAGGCATGATGTAACAACGCCAACCTGCCACCTCAATGGTTGAGGCACAGCCAACCACATCTCGTTAAGCATAAATTCACTCACACAAGAGTGCATGCGATCACACGCCAAGGGTTCTCTGCAAACGCCGCAGGAAGAACCACCACCTGGGAACCTTCACATTCCACATTTAATAAGATCATTTAAGAGGCTCTGCACAACCAAATGGATCACACTGTTGTAATCCTCACGGAAAAACATGCGAGATAGACTACTTACTCACCTCAAACGGATATCTGACGAAAAAGTCACCAACACCGCCTCACGCCCGAACGGCGTCCCGTGATCCCGAGCCTCGGCCCCGAAAACAGTCGGGCGCATCGCATCATTGTGATCCCCTCGGGAAAACACGTCAAAAGGACTACTCACTTGAGTGGAACGGATATCTAGAGAAAAAGGTGCATTCCGGCGCACCGCACAAGAGCAGTGCTTCATGGGACCCGCATCCCAATCCCAGAACATAAAAAATGGATTACACTGTTGCGATCCTCTCGAAAAAGTACACAAGGTGGACCACTCACTTGTCTAAAACGGTCACCCAGTGATAGAGATGGAAAATCACCGTCAACGCCCAAACGACCCTCGTGGGGCTCGCACCATCATGCCGAATTAGAGCGGGTAGACTGCGCCAATGCAATGCCCTCGGAAAAATACCCAAAAATAACTGCTCGCACGCCCCAAACGGACATCCGATGAAAAAGTCGTAAAACGCTGCACGCAGATCGAAAGATGGTCGTGGGGCCCACGCCTTAACTTCGGACTCAATGCCTGAAACCACCCTGGAAAGCTCCGCTTTGGTGCTAGGGTTCCAACGCCACTGACGGTGCTCAAAACGGACGTCGGACGCGTCAACGCCATCCAAAACAAGACCCCCAGAAAAACACCAATTCACATAAAGCACGCGTTGAGCCACCGAGGCCCCTCGTTTCGGGAATTAAAAATCCCCAAAACCATTTCAAAACGTTCCCCTCGATCCCAGAATCACATCGCTGCAGACGGTACGCAAAACGGATGCCCGTAACGGAAAATATGGGCATCCGAAATCTGAGGGGGCAAGGCCCCTTGGGCTGGACCGGCCTGGGCCAGCCGGTCCTCCCGGTCTGGGTCGGGCCGCGGTGGCCGGCCCGGCTCGCTCTTCCTAGCCCGCGGCTTGGCCGCGCGGGACGGCGGGCGACCCAGTCCACCGCTTGTCCAATCGGCTGAGGCCAGTCACCGCGTGACGACCCGCGCGACGCAGGTCGTTGTCTCCGCACAGGGGTCGTGCACCGCGACCCCGCGGTCGTTGCGCCCCGGCGCTCCCCCGCGCCCCGGTGGGCGTCGCCTCGCCCCGCACGCCGCGCTAGCCGCCGACGCCGAGCGCCCAGCCGCTGATGCTAAGAACCCCGCCGCCGCACTGAGCGCCCCGCCGCCGCGCCATCCACCTGAGCCGCCTGGAAGACTCGCGCCGCTGCCCCTGGTCGCCTCTTCCGCTGAAGGCCCACTGGAAAAAAAAAACAAAACCCGCAAACTTCAACGATCAACCCCAGCCTCCTCCAAACTCGGATTTACAAACCGAAAATTGCATTGGAAAGGTCATAATTAATAATACACTACCATGGTTTTTTCTCGAGGATCAAATGACGAATTGATGCATATAAGCAATCTCAAAGTAGGTGCGGGAATAAAAATTGAAACCGCAACGATCCTACCTCGTGGGCGTTTCCCGGAGCTTCACCGCGAGGGATCCGCTTCCATGCCACTGCCTTTCCGGAGGGGATTAGGTGAGGAGGAGCTTCCTCCTTCGTTGTTGGGGGCTGCTGGTGCCAGGGAAGAAGGGGGAGAGGAGAGGGGTGGGTTAAGTGTTTAAATAGAAAACACTTAACCACCCGCCCATCGGCCCGAACCCGAACTCCTGGCGGGGTTAAAATTAAGCCTCCCCTAGGATAAAAACCATGTTCTTAACGCAAATTAGGTCTCAGAATTTTAATCCAAGGTCCCGTTCAAAATTCATAAAACTGAACGCCCAAAGCTGCCAAATTACGAAAACGCCCCTGGGGCCATTTTTCAAAGACGGGTCGCGCCCGCAAAACTTACACCCCTCCTAGGGTAAACGGAACGTTCTGAACTCAACGGTGCCCTTAGTTTTCCAATATGAGCCACCGTTTAAGAGATAATTGAGTTCCACCATTAAACGAATAAATTAATTAATTTAATTATCCGACTAACGTTCCGAAAGGGAGCGAGGGGTCCAAACATCTCGTGCCGACATGTTTTATGTCATTCCTAGGGTAAACGCCCCATTCCAGACCCATACATACACTCGGATCTCTGATCCGGATCACCGTTTAGGATTTTTCCCATTTATTTGGCGTTCCCAGTGTGAACGCACTGAAAACTTAATTCCGGCCACACTGGGGCTCGGAATCGCACGCCGTCTGAAGGCGCTGCTCTAGAATATCATCAAGAATTTTCCAAAGTCTTTCACAGCAAAAATTGGGTTCTTACATCACTGATATTTCAAACAAAACCATACTAAAATCATACCAAAGAGATGGAATAATGCCTATCTCACTACCCAAGTCATCCTTGGTTGGTCCACTCACACCCAAAATTCACACAATTCTTACCCAAGTCATACCCACCCAGGTACTCCTGTACCTGTAGGAGAGGAACACTCACCCCACTCTCCATTATCAACCACCTTGAAAAATATAAGGTATCTCAAGGTTTTATGTGGACTATCCCTATTAAAACTATCTTAATATATCACTCTCCCTAACATGGGGAAGACTAAGGGAATATATCCCAAGGTCTGCTATGTTATCTTCATCTCATATGTACCCCTCTAGGGTCCATATTCCTCATCACATGCATTCATAATCAATCCCTCATCCATCGACAATTTATTCATCAAGCTATTGTTTAAGGGTCCATCATACACCTTGAAACTTTATTTTATCCACATGCATTAATAAAAAAATTATTTAATTTTAAGTTCGATCTCCCATACATGGAGGGATGCATATCCCATGTTGTATAAAAAATCATATAATTTAGGAAAATACATAGGAACCACCTATCACATACATAGAGTTATTCCCTTTAAGAAACTTTAGGCATTTTCACCCAAGCTCGTCCAAGCCTCACATCATCACTGATGCACATATCTTAGACAAAATTCCCAATTTAATTAATTATGATATTTTTTTAATTAATTATTCAAATTAATTAAAAAGTTATAATTTACTAAAATCTCCTTGGGTCATATGTCCACATCAAAACTATGAATAACCATGCCTATAAGGTCTAGGAATTACTTCTAATTCCATCCTGAGTAAAATCTTTATCAGCCGACACCTAATAAATGACCAATTTCAATCTGTTTAATAAAAAACACTATAAAATTTCATAGGGAATTATACCTCTAAAAAAATAGAAATCAGTAAAATATGATCACACTTATGGTATTTCTTCTATCTATACTGAGAAAAGGCCCTATAATCCTCACTTGACTCTGCCATGCTCTAGTTGAATTATCACCAAATCCCTATCTTGGATCATCACAAATCATAATAAACGTAAGGAAAAAATAATAGAAGAATATGGATAGGTAAATCATATCTCAAATAAATTAAAAATCATCCAAGAACCACCCATAATCAATTAAAATAAATTGATAAAGGAAAATAGGGGATTGTTTGGTTCAAACAATGGGAGTAAAAGAAAAGAGGGAGAGGAATTTACAAATTGACTAGTGGAAAATCATTAAATAATTTTTTTTAATAATTCTAGTCAGCTTCATGGTTTTCCAAACCATTTTCCAATTGTGCAACTCAAACTATCTCAAGCTACACCCCCTCACATGGTTTAGTTTCACTTTATGCCAAACCATAATCTAACTATGCATCTTCCTTTGAAATATTAAATCATTATGCATAAATTATTTATACAATTCTCTATAACCATGAACAAGCCATGCAACAATTCTCTACACCCAAATTCAATCACATGGTTTTCTCTGGACCTTTGCATGGTTTGGCCTAACTATATAGTAACCGTGCATGGGGGAAAACTCCTCCCGAAAATAAACACTTCAACCCAAATTCCATGCCTTATCTTGATCACCCAAGACACCTCCCATTCTTTGATCAATATTCAAAAATAGCTTATTGAGACTATCCAATTCTTGTAATTCTGATCTGAATCTCAATTCACATAACATCCCTTGATCCAAAACCAAAATTCAAATTCCCTCTATATTTAAAAACTTGTAAAGATGCGGGTATTTACAACTTATTTTTTATTATTTTTATAACTGTTAATGAATTTCCTCCTCTTCATTATTTTTCATCTAATATTTTACTAAATATTTTATCATATCTATACTTCCAAGATATTCAATAGTTGACTTGAATTGATAGTGTGAGAAAATTCATTAAGGTGTTTTATAAGAACATAAATGATCTTTAATGATAGATGAAGTCCTATAAAACTCCACTCTATCATGTGGTGTGTATTAAGAACATATATAATTTTTTTTCTATGGACCTAGTTTTATCATGATATAAATTTCATATTATATTTTTTATCATGTACTTGAATTATTTAATATTTTATGATCGAAATTAATAAGTATGTTATCATGAAAAAAAACATTAAGTATGTTCATAAAGAGTCTTGAGGTATTTTATGATAATTGAATAAGTTTCTATATTGAATTAGAAAACCATTTTTTGGAAGATATCACCATATCATAGTTTGTTAAGAAAAATAGAATGTTTGGATAAAAGGAATTTTTAATGAAACCATTTTATCATGTTATTTTAAAAAAATTTGATTGGTGACTAGAAGATATTGTAGACCATTATCAAATGAATCACCTTTCATTATATTATTGAATGAGGAAGTTAGAAGGAATATGTCTAGATAAAGTGTGAAAAATATGAAGAGTGTGTTATTTTCAAGGTCATGGTTTAAGTGTTTGATCCAGTTCACTTTGTGAACTCGATGATGAATGAGGGTACAACTATAGATTATATTTTATTTCAATGAATTGAGAAGAAGGAAAATTATCACAATTTTTTCTATATGAAATGAAAATTTTATTTTTTATCTTTAACAATTCAAAAAATATGGAAAAAGCTAGTTTTTCTGGTATAAAATGGGGAGATTTCCATCATTTTAGGAGACTAGATTTGATTGAGCATCACCATGCCATTAAAAGTGTGACTAAACCATGGTTTTGATATATAATATTAAAATACGGTCTTGATATCCACAAAAATATTGGGAAATTATATAAAATATTTGGAATTTTTAATTCATCTATAATAGATGATTTTCACTAAGGAATTAATGAGGATTATACATGACATAATATTAAATTATTTGTATGATTATATGAGATAATAGAATTTAATTATTATTTAATAAACCTAATAATATATTCCTTTCATCAATAAATACTTGTTATTGATTATTAATCTTTATCCTAATATGTAATTATAATTATTTTCATCAAGAACGAATCAATACACTGAGTGGTGAACCTTGTAAAAATTATTAGTGTTGAATAGTTCTTGATTATGTTCTCTGTATGATAGTGAGTGAAGAAAATATTTATTTTTTTTAAACATCTATGATATATATTTATTTTTAGTATTAAAAATATATAAACCACTAATTCATCCCCTTATATAAATCCTCAATCCAGATGTACCTAAAATCAGTATAAGAGCCTTGGTTATCATTTAGTGATCTATTGAATTATCATACTCAAAAGTTTTTAATGATGAATCATTATAATTATATAAATAAAAAAGGAATAACCACATTTAATGAAACTATCTTACACATATAGAAAGTGAATATGATTATTTATCTCTTATCTTGATGTGTTGGATATCACTTACCCTAGTATTAATTTTCCATAAGGGTGACTATTTTATCTTAAACCAATATGAATAATATTAAAACTGATGAGAGAGAAATTAATGTCATGTTATCTTATTTAATAGATAAATAATCACAAAAATCATGGGTTTAAAATTTGTAAAATAAATATGGAGAATTTTTTATAACATTCATGAAGGAGATAATCAAGTTAAAGAAGAAAAAATTATACCAATCCAAACTCAATTTGAGGATGTAAGAATGGTGCAAGAAAATACATTAATGAGTTCTTCCCTTGAGTTATCATGGTCATGAGAACTATTTATGGGTATATCAAAAATCATGAGGATAATATTATTGTCAATAATTTTATGAAAATTATTCCTGAAAAAAATTGATTATAAAATATCATCACTGGAAGATCGATACATGAATAAAATGTCTCTAGATGAACTTAATTATATTTTAATTAGTTGAAAAATAAGAATATGGCTTATGTTGAAGAATAAATATAATATTGGAAAGATCTTGCATTCAAATCCTTAAAGGGTTGAAAATAAATGAAAAGAAAATCTCATCTCAAGTTGAATTTTAAGAAAAAGAAGATGGTAAAACAATAAAGAAATCATATCCATATTCTAAAATAATTTTTATTTGTGAAAAAGAATGTAAAAAGGGAATATTTTCCCTAATGTAATTCAACTTGGGTGATATTTATATCATACTAAATCTGGTTCATCTTTATTATGAGAAAATTTGATGCCACATATCTAAAGTATACTTCCTCATACATCGGAGGTTACAGACTAACGGTGATGGTTTATGTAATAAGTGGGGTGACCATTCACTTATTAGTAAAAATTTCCATAAAACACAATGGAATAAAATATAATCAATGGTTATCATAATATAAACCAAGATAAAAGTATACATCAAAACTAAATGCCATCAACAAATAAATAACATCACTCATGTTGTAATAAAAGAATTAGTAGTAGTGTCATATGATTATACATCAAGGAAATGTCACTTGTAGGTTGACCATATACAAACTATAAAAAATAATAAGGAAATTAAATTAAAATGGCCTAGGTCATAAGTCTTTATCGACCTCATTTCTTAACCCTGGTCATGCACCATAACTCAACCCTCCAAAGTTGGACCCTAGCCCTACCTATGCCTACAAGAAATAATTTTACCTGAGTGCCAGGTTTCCCAAGTAGGGTGTGAGTAAAACTCAATAGGCCACTTATAATAGTGTCTCTAACATATCTATTATAATAAATGTCATTTACAATGATATTCTCATAAGTAAATACAAATATGTCATGATATTAATAATAAACATGTCACAACCATAGGTACTGTAAAACCACCACTACTCAAAAAATAACATTCACATTAGGCTTTTAATTTTAGTTATATAATAACTGATGATAAAAAGTTTTTGATATCGATTCTTTATATACCCTACATTAAAACCCCTATGATGGTGGGTTTTAACATCGGTTAATATATTAACAGATGTTAAACCCTATTTTAATATTGGTTAATATATAACTGATGTTAAAATGCACCACGATAGGGGTTTTAACATTGATTATTATATTACATACATTAAAACCCACCAGGATAGTGGTTTTAATGTTGGTTATATGAACAAATGAGATCAAAAAATATGGTTATAACATCAGTTATATGAATAATCAATTTTAAAAAACTATAACTATGGTTTTAAATTTTTTTATGTATATAACAATGTTTAAAGTAAAATTACAAATCATGATCTAGTGATGTTTCAATTTTTTCACAGAATTCCATTTTAATTTTTAACTTCCCTCCTAAAATTTATTATTCCACAAACACACTTTTTCAAGTATCATATTAAACTTTTCATTCTCCCTCTTTTTACATTTCTGATCTACTCCTCCTTCAGTACAAAGATTCATCATTCTACAACTTCTTCATTCCTATTTTTCATGGTATATAAATTTATTCTATCATTATTTATTTTTTTATGATTTTATTTATTTATATAAACATTTTTTATGATTTTTTATGATAAAGATGACTTCTTCTAATAGAGTAGGAAAGATAAAGCTTTTGTATGAGATTTAAAAACAAAATCATAAAATTTCTTACCATCCAAAAAATAAATTCTCACATAAGTTATTTCTTTAAAAGAAAATGAATATTAATAAATAATATTCATATTTTAAGGACACCACCACAATAAAGTAAAATAAGTAGAAGAATTATGTATTTTTTTCTTATTTTAATTTGGATTCAGTGATTTTATAATTATTTTATCTGGTATTTTATTCCAAGGGAGTTCTATGTATTGAAATATTTCGAAAAAATTAGACACATTTGATGTTTATTATTAAAATAACCTATGTAAAAATTCTCAATAGTTAATCATTTAATGTTTGTTATCAAAATAAAGTATATCAAAATATTAACAATAAATAATTAAATGTTAGTTATTTTGAAAACTGAAGTTAAAATTTTTACATTTTATCAAAATAAATATTTTAATGTTGGTTTATATAAATCATGTTAAAAAAGTACTTAAAATTTCATCTGTATTTATATTAATTATAAAACTAATGTTAAAACTCTAAAAAAACTAATGTTAAAATATATTTTTCTACTACTATACCTGGGTGTAACCATACCCACTTCACCTAGTTCTAGATTTTATTTAAAAATATTATAATAAATCAAAAGGATCATGGGGTATCATTTTTATATGCATGTAAGGTCCCATCTAAAAAATCTTGACTATCATTTATAACAAAGAAAATACCATGGGAGTGGTGACCCCATGTTTATATCCATCTCATATCATGATAACCTAAATCATAGGGTATCGATATATGGTCCGGGGAAAGGCATCCCTTGCCTAGATGATCTCATCCCTAAGGAATATCGATCCCATATCAAATCAATATAAGACCAATGGGGAAGCAACTCATGTATATATGGATCTCAACCCATTATTATCCTAATAACAACATCAAAATATAAATAAAATGGGAGAATCTCCCCCTTGTGTATATGGACTCACCCCATAGGTGTCTCGTCCATGGAAGAACAGTATCAAATGAAGGGGAGAAGCAACCTCTGTATATATGGTCTCATCCTATGATATCTTGACCAAGGCATGACAATATCCACAAGGGGGATAATCAATCCTTTTATATATGGTCTCACCCCCCCCCCCCAAATCTCTACCAAGGTATAATAACATTAACAAATGGGTGAATAAACCCTTGTATTAATGGTATCACCGCATGAAATCTTGACCAAGGCATAGTAAAATCAATAAAGGGGATAAGCGACCGCTATAATTATAGTCTCACCCTTTGAAATCTCAACCCTTGGTAAGGAATATAGTTAAACCAATGAGAAAGTCATCTCGTGTCTACAATTATATCATCTTAAAAATAAACTTGATCTCAACTCAATCCAGTATAAGCATTCTAGGAAAATCATCCCATGTCTATAATGATCTCAGAACCCAAGCATCTTGATCCTAATTTGTATCAATAGAAGTAAAAAAGGAAAATAATCCTTGAACTATAATGATATCTACTTGAATCATCTAGATCTAGATCACGAAAATAGGAAGACCATGGGAAAGATGGCCCAGGATTATATTGGTCTCATTCCTCAGGTTTCTCTACCCCTTCTGCAAACCTATTAATGTTTAAAAAACATGATTGGATAAAGTATTAAAGGTATGTAATAATATCTTTACTACTAAAATATAATCCTAGGTCAGTCCTCACTCTTCTAACCCCTTTTCATAATCTAAAACCAAGGTCTAACCCCTTAGTTAACTTAAAATAAGAGGGATATTCTCACCCCTCACATATAAAATCAATCCAAAGTGGTTGGAAAAGCTTAAAATACTACTTAAGGATGAACTAAGGAAAATCCTAGGATAAACACACTCAATGGAATATAAATACACCTAAACAAGTCCATAATCATGATCTACTAATGAAAAATACCACTTGTTTATAGAGGTTATAATCATCAATACTTTAATTTCCACCCCATGGACTTTAGTGTCTATGGTGTTAGTATACATAAAATTAAAGGCCAATCATAGCCTTTATAACATATACTTTCTCTCAAGTGGTGTAAAGAATTAATCCAAGCTATATCACATGTCTAAAAATCTCATTTATACAACAAGCATATATCCATGGAGGTTAAGACACTTAAATAGGGTGTTAAGCACTATAGCATAACTCAAATAAATCCCCATTGGGTTCCAAGTATAATTTACAATACACTTTAATACAATTTCATGGTCATCAAAAAACATGACATCAATAATAGAACTCATAGGGTCCCTCGTGACCCTATATGTCATCACCCAGTTTAGAAGAGTTAAGGAAAAATAATTAGTTTTAGTTTTAGTTCAATCACACTTGAGCGATGACACTATATATCACAAATCATATAAAAAATGTATAAATCGTCAAGAAATAGTGAGGTAAAACCTACCATGATTTGGAGAAATCTCCTTAAGAAACATTTTTTCGGCATTACCTAGGATTTTCTAAGCCTGGTCTAGCTCCATCTCCATCGTCCAATTACACGAGGACCTATCTCAATCAAAAATTCATTTTAATTAATATCAATAAATTATAATTAATTAAAAAATAAATCCATAATTAATTCAATTATAAATAATAAAAGGATAACCCATAAAATATTGTGATAATGAGGAAACCTCAAGCAAAGAGGTATGGATCACTCCTATTACACCCTCAGGACCAACACTGACCAAATCTTTAACACCTAAAATCAATTCATTAATCAAAATCATCCCAACTTGATGGAAAACCAAAAATAATTATGGTATTGATTTATTAGGGTTGAAATTATGAGATGTCATGTCATATCACCTCTCTCAATCCTCTTTTATATATTCCATATAAAATACCCTCAAAATAACTCAATTCTACCTTGATTTAGTGGAATCAACACAAAAAATCCTAAATCGGGTCACTGTAAATTAGATGAGAGAAAGGGAAGATGATCGGAGATTATAAGGGAGATAATACCAACCTTAATTAGTGAACAAGACTCCCCCAAATTTATATGGGTTAAGAAGAAATAGGAGAATAAATATATGGAGGGGGTGTCAGACTCCCCTCTATGTGCACCTTCCCAAAACCATGGAACACAGAGTGGGTTCTTAATTAAAAAGGGGGAGTGATTCTTGTCTTTCCCTTCTTTAAAAAAATCCTCGACAACCACCAAAACTTTGGTAGCTTCCTTATTTCACCACCTAGGACATATCCATCACTTGACACCTGATATTCCACTTCACTCACTTTCCTCCCAAGAATACATCTCAAAAACATTCGTTTAAACATTTAAACAACATCTAAAAATTCCAATTCTCAATCCAAATTCAAAAAATAAATTAATATCTGGTTCTTCCTCAAACAAAACCTGAAATTTATCTAACACCGTTGATATAAACCAATGTGATTTGTTGTAATATTAGTTATCTTTTTTATAGGCTACTAATAAATATAAATGAAGGTGAATATTTTGAAGAATCACCCAATATATTCTTCCAGAAAAATTAGAAATAATATTATAAAAATATAAATCCCCTATTAAAGGAAAAAAGATAAAATGACTTCAAATATGAAATATAGATATTTTCTCTCAATAGAAGAAGATATCTCAAGCATTTAACATAGTAATTTTGATGAGTAAAATTCATAAGATGAAAATCAAAGAATTATTATTTCTCAATATATTTAATATAAAAAACTCTTCAAATGATAATAAAGAATTTTCATATGAAAATAATAAACTAAAAAAAGTATGTGTTTAAAATTAAGTTAAAAATTTATATCAATGAGATTTTTTATATTGGATAAGAATAATAATTTAAGGAAAATTATTATCTCAAATTAGGTTGATTATAAATTTGAAAAAAAAATAAAAAGTGATTATGAAGTAAATTGAAGGTCTAATGATCTTTCTTTCTAAGAAAAATGATATTATTTTAATAATGTTAAAAATTAATACCAATTTTAAAAACTTAAAGTAAATTTTCTTGAATATAAAAATTATTTAATGAAATTTATATGTTCTTATGATAAATCTATTACTAAATTTGGTGATAGGTTTACATCATTAGAGTAGAAAGTTCTAGCATATAAGAATTAAAAAAATTCCTTGCTAAAATAATACATCATCTCATGGGATCGAAAGTTAATGGAAATGTTTAAGGAAAAACTTATTGTCTAAAAAATAAAAATAAGATTAATTTTATATCATAAAATAAAGAAACACATACTATTTATTCATTTGAAAATTCCAAGGAAAATAAAAAAACTACACGTATATAGAAGGGTAAAAATGTAAATAAATTCATCATGTTATGGAAGTAAGGAAGGAAAAAATCTTAGAATTTTTATCTACCAAAAAAATACTAATGGATGTTTTAAAATTTTTAAACTCAACAATTATTCACCTTAGGGGAAAATTTTACAGTTGGTTCCCTAGAACCAACTAACTTTTTAATTTAAATCATAAGAAATTAATAAATATCTTATCACAAAATTGTTTTTCTTCTTCATAATATTGATGTGATAATGTCCTTAGAGTATTTTTCACATAGAAATGTTATAAAAGTTCCCTACTATAATGGGAACCTTGACATTCTATGATAATATTCATAAACATATATTTTATAGTCTAGATAATATCTTTTCGATGGGACACTAATGATGTTTTACTATTAGTTGGTGGAGGATCATAACATATTGAAACTTATTCTCATGAATTTCTCACTTGGTAATCTATATAAAGGGAATTTATGAGGAAAAACCCAACAATATAAATACCACATGTTATATGTGTCATTGGATATTCTTACCTATGGATGTGTGTATTAGTTCTTAAACTTTAGATTATTATTATTAAATATCATGAATCTTGTATTTTGATATATGGATGAAAATATTGGTGATATATTCTCACAATGAGGTAGGATACATTGGGTGTATCATAAGTGATATGACATTAATTAAATAATTCAAGAAAATATTTTTACCTTCTGAATTAATGGAATAATATATCTTTGGACCTTTGATTGAAAATGAACTATCTGATTAAATCCATAACCATGATTGTTCATAGATGAGTTCATTTAAAATATTTAAACAAAGATAAATCAATCATATTGGGTGATGAAATAAGTATGCATGCTTCTTGATGAGATATTGAGTCAAAGTGGTTTTATATAGTATAATTTTCTAAAGGTTGTTTTCATTGATATATTAACTTGTTTCTTTATGGGTTCTAATATGTGTTTCTAAATTTTTATCTTTTATTTTAGTTAAGTTAACCTAATACAACTATGAAAGAAGATTCGAAGGTCACACACTAAGTGTATCCAAATCTTGATAAATTATATTGAATTTAATATTAAGAATAAATATTATTCTTGGATAGTGGAATAATAATCATTCATATTAATTTGATTGTATAAATTAAATCACCATATATTCTAGTTCAGAATATGTGAGTTGAATTTTAACTCTTGTTTATTATTAATGAAGAAATAAATATATATATATATTCACCAATTTAATGAATAAATTAATATAAATATTTTTTAGTTACATGAATATTAAAATAAATATTTATTCACAATTTTAGTTAATATAATATTTATTTATATATTTAAGGAATAATATTTATTTTAATAAATATTATATTATTCAAGGTTGAATAAATACTGAGTAGGAATGGTAATATATGTTAAGGGTCTAATTGGAATGATATATTTTATTTAATAAAATTTAAATAAATTTTGATTTATTTATTTAACAATTTATATTTAAATATAAACATGTAAATTTATATAATAATAACAATTTTATTATTATTATAAATGAGAGATAACTTATAGTGAAATGGGATATTATGAAATTATCAAATATTAAACATAAGTAAATATTCTAATTTATATCATTATAAGGAGAAATAAATGTTGTAAATAATGAAGAGACCCCATAAATTCTATCAATACCATAAGAGAACATCCTCCTACTTCCCTCTCAAGAAAAATATTAAACAATAGAAACATCTTATTGCAATAAATTATGAACGGTGTGAAACAATATATTCTTCTATGCTAGCACCTGTATTACAAAGATCATTATTCATATATTTATGGGTAATATGTGGATAAAACTAGAGGATTTAATGTTTAGTTTTTTCAAAAAAATGATGAAATTAAAAGAGTTACATAATAATTGATCATGTATATTATCAAGTTCAAGAAAATTATTATTTTAAATTAATTATAAATTAAATGTGAAGGATTCTATCTAGGAGATTATAGAGTTTATGTTATCAAGGTTTTTAGATATTATCTGTTAAAACTAAGGAAATATTGGCCACTGGACCACCAATTCCTCTGTTTCCTAGAACCTTCAAGTGGTATTAAAGTGTCCAAATTTTAATTTATAATTACTTATTATTTTTTTGATCAATTTATTATGTTTATTTATTATGTTTTGTTTCCAATTTTTTGTTATCAATCCAAAATTCAAGTTAATTCATTAATTTGAACTCATATGATCATGATAAATCTAAGAAAATATGAAGGAAGCTTGGAAATACAGTCCATAAGTGCCAAGGTTTATGGTTTCCTAACATGGATACATAACATCTTATAGAAAATCACACGTCATGTATCATCGGTCAAACACACATGGCTTGGGGTGCGATAATCACAACACATTGTGTGGGTCAACATATGGTGTAATTACATGTCGTGTATTGACCACTAGCCCAAAACATGGTTTGATAGGGATTATATGGTGTGTAGATGGGGTAAATTCCATGTAAATATACATGGTTTGACTACCTGTATAAATCATGGCATGTTATGTGGTCAATTCACGATACCATTCCACACCATGTATTTAATTCCAACCAAGTAACATGGTTATACATGGTGTAAAAGACATGTAGCTAATTGTACACACCATGTAACTTGTTCCAGATAATTCTATGTATATACCGAGATAGGAATTTCATGTGATTCAATATGAAGATAATTAAAATTGAGACTTAACTACATGACATGTAGCTGGTTGTACACACTGTGCAACAGGTGTAACTCTACACCAGGTATAACAGAGTAATTTTCAACATATCATATAGATATAAATTATTAATTATTATTATTTGTTTAATTATACCACCACACAATGTGTAATAGTCATCATACATACTATGTATTTCATGCACATAGTCAGCGGTATATGCCACGTATATTTATGGAATATTGTATGGTTATATATACCACACAGACTACATGGATTGAACCAAGAAACAACACATCATGTTTATTGAAACATGTTTTGTAGGAATACATGTTATGTGGGTACACAATACACGACAAGGACCATACATGGTGTAAGTCGCACAACATGTTGAGTGAAAGAACATTCCATTACATGGGTTTTATGTGATAGTCATTACATGTTTGGATTGATCATGATCTTGATCAACCTGTGTATATATTGGGTTTATTTAATTTAATTATTCATTACTTTGGTTTTATGTGATAAATTTATTATTAAATTAAATATGATCATCTTTGAATCATCCCTTACTCATTTATAATGTATTATCGTTCATATTCAAGGTTAATTTTATGTAACCCTAAACCACTAGGACCCTCACCTATGAGTGAGTAAGAATTTGTAAAGGATGAATCTCCCAGTGGGAGGAGACAGTTCAGGACCTAGGTTGAGATGTAACCCAACCAAGTAGGATTACAGGTTAATATAGAAATAATGTTGCTTTATCTAGGAAAGGGATCAAGGATTTATTTCCACTAGGGTCGAGGTGGGATTATCACCACGTGATAAACCAACTAGTATATAAAAGCTCATGATCATATCACATATTTATTTTATTTATCTATGCATGGTAATTTATTTATTTATTTATGTGATTGAAAGTTTATTTGTATGATTAAAAACAATCTCATAAAGTAAATAAATTAACAATCATGAAAAGATAAAATAAAATAAGATTTTATGCGTAAATTATTTTACTGGACATGGTTAATTAATTATGCAATATCCAAATAATGTTAATAAGAATTTGAAGAATAAGATAAATAATATTTATGCATAAGTTAAACAAAATCCATTAATTAAAATATTAAGTCAGTAATTATCATCCATCACTTGAGTTAATATACAACCATAGATCAAAGTATTGGGCTGGACCTTATCAATATATTTTCATTTATCATGGATTTCTAATGAAATCCTTGTGTTAACATAAGATTACCATCATGAGTAGTTTCCCTCACAATAATTTTTGTAACTTGTACAAAATCATTAAGGAAATCCAATTTTTATGATTTTAGGATTGTAGAGTCCACTTAATAGATCAAGGAACTATGATTTAATATAGTTATAATGAAAAGCCTGACTAAATACCTCTAAATTGTTTGATCAGGCCCTCATATGGGTTATATAAAGGTAAATATGTATCCCTACCACTAGAATATCCAAGAGATAGGATATTATGAATCTAATAGTTATGGATACTAAAATTTGATAAAAATATTGGGAGACTAACAAAATGAATTTATTTCATCATAACGAGTAATCAAATAAAAGTAATATAATTTTCTTTTATTTGTTATAGAAAATAGAAATCCATTTAAAAACATAAATATCCAAAAGATCAATATTAGTGAAAGACAATATTTAGAATGGGGAAAACATCTAGGAATGGTATAGGAACTTGTGCATTATATAATAAAAAGAGCATAAGTTTTATATATTGGAGTCACTAATTCTTATTATGCCATCTAAGGAGGAAAGTGAGGAGTTACTAGATATCTTCTAGAAAAATGTAAATGATTCATTAGAGGTCTAATACCTCATGTTATCATCCATAACTAGTGAGATCTAGAATCTTCATGAAGGCATGGGTGCATACACCATGTTATCATATCTCCAAGATCTTATCAAGAGAAAGAAATATAAGACAAATATAAAATCCTCACGGCACTTTTTATGTGAAATCAAGGAGATGAAATCCCAGATGTACCACATATAGTAAATATGATTGGCTACATTGATCATTTAGAAATTAGGGGATTTAATCTTTCCAAGTAATTGTACACCAGCCTCTCACTCACCTCATCTCCTCCAAGAATCTCAAATTTTATTGTGAATTTCAACATGAACATATTGTAAAAGTTAGTGCCTTATACCCAATTTAAGAAGTAATTTTCCATTATCATTTCATGTATAAAGATAGTTATGAATTATTTTATCTTACCATAATAGTTTTGAAACTTTTATATCTACTATGTATATTGTAATGTTCTTATATTATTTATCATATCAATAGGTTATAGTACTTATCAACTATAATGTGAACCTAGAGATATAATGAAAATAATCTTAAACATATGTCATATAGTCTAGATGCATCATACTAATGGGACACAAATAATATATGACTATCATATGTTGGGGGATCATATTCATTGAGACTTGTTCTCATGAAGTTCCCACTCAGTTATCTTGAGTAAAGAAGATCATGAGGATTGGCCCACCAATAGGAAAACAACATGTTTCAATTATCATTGGATGTTCCTGTTTATGAAGATGTGTATTGGTCTCTCGACCTAAGATCATTATCAAGGTGTACCATTTGATCATGTGATTTTATTAAATAAAAAACCATGGAATTTATTTTTTTAGTGAGGTAGATTGTGTTGGGTATGTCATTATTGGTATATAACTGATTGAATGATTAAGATAGGATTTATCGCTTTGGAAAAGAAGAGATATCTCGGGCCTAGTTGACTAGGATAGCAGTACCTTTACTAAATCCATGGAAAAGGTAGAAAAAGTTAAGTCCTTATGGAGTGGTCATTAAATAATTAATAAATAATGTAAAGATGATAACACAAAGTGTATATATCACTTTATGATATATCATGAGACAAAGCGATTATATTACACAGAGTGTGTTCTAGGAGGTAGTTATAGCTAAAAATTATCTAGATATCCTTAGGGGGTATGATTTTCTTATTTATACCACTCTTGATATGTAAGTATAACTTGTCTCTATTGATATAAGGGCTTATAGGGTCACACACTAAGTGTATCCAACAGTTCCCCCAATTTAGATGAATAAGAGTTCAGGATGAAGTGGGCCCCACATGCGGGGGCCAGTGAACATATGATTTTGAATGATAACAAGTAAAATAATTCAATTATATTATTTGAGTTTATAGTAATAATGATTTAATTAATTTCTCAAAATATTCAAAATTAATTTAATTATAAAATTGAATAGGAGAAAATATTATTTATTGAGTGAGCATAATGTGTTCGATATTCATTAAATAATTAAGGGGATCAAATGAGATGACTAAATGGATTTAATTTTATCATATGAAATATTATTAATGTCACAAAGAAATTATAAAACATTTGTGACATTTAAGACATATCTACTATGTTATTCATGCCATTGTTTGGAAGATTTAAGAGTTTAAACTTGTTTAGGAGCTTAAGTGCAATTTTAAAAAAAAACTTAGTTGACTATTGAAGCACATTTTGATACATGAATATAATCCCTAACCATTTTAAATAATTTAGAGAGAGATTATCTCATCTACTCCCCCTATCAAGTTCTAGAGAGAGAAATTGAAAGAAGAACAAGGTTGGATCAATCCCGCTTCATCAAATCAAGTTATCATTCTTCACATGATCAAAGGGAAATTATAAATCACTTATATTTCCTATGATATCACTTGAGAATAAAGGAATGATGATACAGTGGCTATGGTGGTTGAATATATAATTTATAGGATGACTCATTTGGTTAATTCAAGCTATGACATGCCAATAATGAGTGGATCAAATTGGCATTGACAAACGAACAAGGTACCATCTACAGTTTCATTTATTTTTTTTATTTGTGATTAAATTAAATTTTACCTAATACATGGATGAATTATAGAAAGGGTACACGGAATTTTATGTCTCTATATAAATCCAGACCCAAAAATTTTAAAATACCAATTTTTTCACTTCCAAACATCCATGATTCATTTCAATTGGTATGTGAGTAGTCATGCAATAGTCTAATTTGGATTTTAAATTGGATTTTAAAGAATTCAGATATAAGGGTTTTGATATGTCCCTAATTCCACTAATGGTTCATAAATATGAGTTAGAATGATCAAATTATGATTGATCAAATATCAATGGGTTTTTTGAAATAAAAATATGAAATATGTATGTGGGTTTGTTCACATATATGAGGTTTTATTAAAAATACTAATAAATATATTTCATTGGGGGTGTTGGTCAAAAAAAGTGGTCAATAAAATAAATATATATAAATTAAAAAAAGGTGATTGGAGGGTGGTATTTTCCACCCACATGAAGACTTTTCCCCTAATAATGAGGGTAAACTATTTACAAGTGCATCCACCTATGCTGATCCCACAATTTAAAAAATGTATTATTATTCTTCTTCTAATAAGTTACCCCAAAGGGGAAATCTTTCTCACCTATTCATGCCCCATGTGGGGCATGAAACTCACACCTAACCCAAAACAAATCTAGGTTACCCTGACTTAGGCCTATAGGGGTTGGTAAAAATCATATCCACTAGGCCTAGAAGGCCCACCCCGGGCCAATTTTATCATCCAGGGATATTTTGGAGGTCCAAACAAACCAAGAAAATTGTTAAAAAACTAAAAAATTTAATTTAATTTTATGGAATTTATTAAAAAAATTATGAGTGTCACAAGACATATCTATTATTTAATTAAAATTCATTTAATGTAAGTTTAATACATTAAAAATACACTCGAGTTGAATTTTAGAAATTTTAATTTTTATTATGAAATTTATTTTCATATTGAATAGTCATGATCTGAGACTAACCTATGCATACTTAGTTTATTTAATTATTTAATTTTAATTATTATAATAGTTTTGTTTGGTAATAATTAGTAATTAAATATTTTTTAAATAGTCTGTGCACCATCCCTATATATTTAATTCAATAAATCAACCAATATAAATATTACATGATCAATTCATTATATGGATCAGGGAGTTACCATAGGTTCTCAGTTGATCCATTATTAATTCAATAAATCAACCAATAGAAATAATATATGATCAGATCATTGTTTTTTTATTTTATTATGCACAGTTAATTGTTTATAGATGATTTGTGATCATATAGAAAAAGTTATCATGCATTAATAGATAAAATAAAATAACATGTGTGATTAATGTATTCTATTTATGGTTTGTTAATACTATGAGTGTGATCACATAATAACAAGTAATTTAAATAGAATTGATTTTAGTCACATAAAAAAATTAAAAACCATAAAAGAAAATATTTAGTCATCAAATACATCCATCACTTGAGTTTGAACAAAAGCATACATTTTAAGTGCTTTTCAAGCCTAATTGATCATTCCTCTTAATAATGGGTCATTCTTATGAAAGTGGTGGGTCGAATTAAATAAATTTAGAAGTAAAGAAGTGGTTATAACTAGAATGTTGAAAATTTAGAGTTAAATCATTGAGTAATAAAAGTTATTATTTATAGGATATGAGATTACACTCAACAAATCGATGAGCCATGAGTTAATGTGACTGGAAAACTAAAAGCCTACCTTAAACTCTAGAAGTAGTGGTGATGCCATAGCGAGGCTATAAAGATATTTTTGGGGATACTTTCCATTAAAATACTCAAATGAATGAATATTCTAGATCTATTATATAAGGGATACTAGGATTTGGTAAATTAGTAAGATATATTTAATACTAATAAATATATAATTTCTTATAAATGGTAATCAAGAAAAAAAAATATTAACTGGATTATATATTCTTTTATAATAAAATGGATAGTATTACCAAAAATTTACTATGATAAATATTTGCACAAAGAACATGTTCTAACTGGAACAAATTTCCAAGAGTGGTATAGGTGCTTGTACAAAGTACTATTATATAAATGAAAAGTGTATGTTCTAGAGTCCCCACTACATGTTAAGCCACCTCAGGAAGAAAAGGTAAAAATAAATATTAAGGAGACATATGGATGATTCATTTTATTTTTATATCATAATGTTATCATAAATTTCCATTGAGTTTTCAAAACAATGTCAGAACACATATTATTACATATGTTGTGTCATCTATAATAAGTTTACAAGGAGAAAGTAAAGAAATATATGATTAATATTATCTCATTATTCCACCCTAATCACCCATATACTCCAGTTTTATTTATAATTATAAATACATGTTTAGAAAAATGATTCAATACATTTTGAGTAAGGTTTTCTAGGCAGATAAGGACTTAAATAAAGTTTAATCTTTAGTTCTTACGGTGAACAAGTTGAAATTCAAGGTGAAATGTGAAATGGAAAGTGTGATTCCAAAGTAACCTTTGAAACAACCTTATAATAAGCCAATGATAAAGATTTAATCAAACAAGAGTCTATTTACTTAGCATATGGTAATAAAGGTCACTATAAGATAAATTAAAATGAACTGAAGAAGAAGAAAGCATGAACTTTTAGTTCAGGAATATTCATCAATGAATGAAATATTTCTATTTTACTTCTTGGTTATTAGATACTATGTGTGTGTCACACATACAGGAACCAAGGAAGTTCTGAAAAATTATATAAGTAAGTTGAATTCTCCAAGTGGTTGAGAAAGGGTGATTCCTTTATCAGTAGTGAGAAACACTTGACTTCTAATTTCCTAGTGCATTGATTCTAGTTGAGCTATTTTGATTATTACCAAAATAATTATATCATGTTTTTATTGTACAAAATGAGACATTATTTCATTTTATTATGAATTTTATTTTTGGTTTCTTATACTCAATAAATAGTTTAGTTATACTTGAGTCATCAACAATAAATGATGTAAGACTCAATAAGGCCTAATTATGGAAAGATAACTCTTTTTTCAAGTAAAACTAAAAGTATTTGTCAAGGATATACTTAGTATGGTATTTAGACTATTTAGAGCTAAAAACCTTAAGTATAATAGACACACCTACTTATCAAGTTTTAAAAAAATAAACCCTTTTGAAATAAAGGTGATCCACAAATCTTCTCGAGATACTTCAGGTTAACCACGTGAACTATTATAAAGAGAATCTTGAGGTAAGTTTATATAATTTATAAGATTATTATAAGATTCATGTAATATAAAAAATAAATCAATTAATATGAATGGTTAGAATATATGAGTTTCTTAAATCATTTGAACCAAATAATATCTTAACCAAGTTCTCATTGATCATGGAAATGTAGAATGGATTTATTTCCAAACTCTAATTCCCATATATACATTAGAGAAGTGACTTTAGTAAAAGGTTGATTTGTGATTAGTCTTACATGCATGCATTGATCATTAAAAAATAGATATTTGATTTATTCTTAAACTCACATTTCTTTATACACATCAGAGTCGTGATATTAGTAAAAGGATAATCAATAATGTGACCAATAAGTCATGCAAATCCTTCTATTATCTTTTTGATATATTCTTCAAAAATAGTGTCATAAATCCATAATCATCTGCCAACTATAATGATAAATGGCCATAATATGGGTTATAATATGAATAAAATCATTTATGTTATAAAATAATGTGTTTTAGGTAAATATTATATTAAGGATATACCAAGAAACAAACTTTCATTAAGATAAACACAAAGTTCATCTTTGTTTTTATCCTAAATTTTATATAGGATATTACATAAATCTATAAGATAGAAAATTAATAGTCATTTTATGGACTATATTTATATAAAAGGGTGAAAATATCTATTTTAGATAGTGGGAGAAATATTGGATTGGATAAAGTCAAAAGATCGATATTCACAAGTAGTTGGCATAGGAACAAGTTCCAAAATAGCTCATGGAAAGAGGAATTTTTTCTGAGACACATATTTCATTAGATTATTAGAACCAAAAGGTTAGTTTTATATTCATCATAGTGGGAGATATGTAATTTTTTGATAATAATGAATCTTTTAAGGAAGCAGTAAATGGAAATAATCTATGATTTACAAGTTTATACAAATTTAGAAAACTGGATTTCATGTGCCAAAATCAAGTCTGTATTTTTCTAGTTTCTCTTATTAATGTAAATACATTGGTGGTGTTCAAGAGAAAATATACATTTATAGTATAGGTTTGGTTCCAATAAGGCTTGATTGGTTATATTAAATCATTATGCTTAAATCCATTTAAATTCCACTTGTTATAACAACTTTTTATGATCATTCTATTGGGAAATGTGTGTCAAGGATACCTCCCTTGGAGGAAATCCTACAGAATATGTCTATATCATATAACCATAAAGGATTAATGACATTAAATAAATTAAATATGGGATTAAAGTTTCAAGGATACATTTATGGGTGGAAATAAACATAATTATCATCGATTATTTGACCATATTGAATAGTTTTCAAGTATCTAAAAGAGGTTAGTATGAGCGCAATAATTTTCCAAGTAAATTATTTTTATAAAATATGGAAAATAATTGATTAGTCTTATAGTTACTGAAGACTGAGTTGAAATAAACTCTCCAAATATTAACTTAGTGTAATAATATAAGTTCTATGGAACAAGATCTATTGATGTTGATCTAATTTATTTTTATACCAAGTCAAAGTATATATACTAACAAGGTATTGAAAAATAAAAGTTATAATAATTCAAGGGGGGTTTTTTCCCTCTATAATTTATCATAAATATCTCCAATAAGACATGTATGATACATAGAAAGATATTATAATGGTGAGTCTATTTTCATATTCTTCTAAGATAGATCTATCACATATTTCATGAAATATACTAGATATTATATTAACAACACATAATTTATGGCAAGAAAATATTAGATAAACCCAGGATAAGTGCTAAAGAAGAAGTCCAAGCTATCTAATAGTACTTGAGATAGTATATGGGATATGTACATGGTACTTGGAGAGGTAGAAACACTAGATTTAAGGGAAAAACTAGTCTTAATAAAGATTAATTTATCTAATATAATAGTTTGGGATAAGGTAATGAGAAATAGTATCTCACTAAATCCTATAGTATCCATATCTACAAATATGGAGCATGTTGTGTCTTCTGATGTAGTCAAATAAGTGATATAAATATGAAATGATTAATTTTGGTTCTTAAAATCTAACATAGTAAGTAAATTATTATAAAAATATAAATTATGATAAGATTATGGTAATGGTTCTAGCCATGGTGTCAAGTTTAGACAGAGTAAAAAAGGGAATATACTTGTGGATATCATATCTTGAGGAGTTTTACTTAAGGAGGTGAATTCACAAATAATATAGTAGTTATACAAGAAAACATATAATTATTGGTGAATAAATCCATAACTCAGCATAATAATGATCTTATCATGTGAAAGATAACATGTTGATCATTAGAAAGTTGACTGTATTATAAGTGAGAGTGTTTGATCACTTACTTGGATTCAAAATGAAATTTAACACCTTAACCCTAAAATCCGAGAGCCAGTGCATTAATTTATTACATCGGCATGATTATAAGGAATCAAATCCCAAAGGAATAATCAGTTTAGAAGTTTTGGAAAACTATATTACATATATGATACACATATTACATTGGGAAATAGAAAATAAAACACAATACATAATAAATTGAAATGAACTGCATCCTTGAAATCTTATTCAAAGATTTATTCTTCATAACTTGGGGAAAGGAAACATAATAAGGGTGAGCTAAAATGATCAATAAAGGTAACTAAAATGGGTTTAATCAGGAATCAATAATAATACTCAATATGGAAGGTGGATAATTGAACAAACTTTCCATTTAAACAACTGGATAAGCCATAATCACTATAGAAAGGTAGATAATTGAAACAAATGCCATTTAATCAATAAATTGAGAATAAAATTCATCTAAAGAAGATATCAAATCAAAAATATAATGGATAATAATAATAACTAAATTCTCAAAAAAGGCAGTTCTTAATTATTACACTTCATGTTTCCCAGGCACATGATACATTTACCGTCAAGACCATTCACAAGACGGTTTAACATACTACTATCAATAACATTCATAATACAGTTTAAATTTTTGGGTATAAACATGTCTATTTTTCTTGTAAACAAACTTTAAGGGTTTATATCCAAATAATTTAGTCTCAAGAGACTACTGATGCATTGATGGACTTACTTTAAATGGTTCTCAACCCATAGGGCTTGCATTAATCAGTCCCCAACCCATAGGGCTTGCATTAACAGGTCCCCAACCCATATAGTTCATGTACAAATCATTCCTCATATATTTAATAATTTATTTAATTAATTAACAACATGTATTATCATAAAATATCCATATTGAGTAAAAGATACTGATTTATCAATAACTCCCCAGTTAATCAAAAAACTATCAAAGTAGACATTGTTTATAAAAATGGAATATTTTTTAGGTTATAATAATATCCATTTCATGAGAATATAAATATTTAAGATAATTTAATTTATAATAAAAATTATCATAAGGAAGTTATTGTTCCAAGAGAAAGTTAACAATCACAAAAAAAGTGACATTATAAAGATAACTTTTACCACTTAGTAATTTTTATGCTAAAACCCTTGAATGAGATAGTTAAAATTGAAACTTAAAATACCATGAATTATGAGTGAATCATGATATTAAATTAAAAATGGATAGTATATACACCAAATTAAATTTAATTGGTTCATAATAACAAATAAGTCTCAGTGGAATGTAAATTGACACAAAATCTCTTACCTTGAGTCTAAATTGCCATGTGTGCATTTATATTCTTGAATAATAAAATAATTATAATTATTTACTTTCTTTATAACCTTTTTCAAGTTTATAATTACTTTTATTTCACTTATTATAATGTTTTAATCAACTACTTAGACAATTAAGTTTACATCATGTGTTTTAACCGTATCTGATTTATATGTCAAAAATGACTTTGGTGAGTCAACTATGGTCAAAGGGGTAATTGTATAAATATATATATAATAATAATAATAACAATGAAATAATTTTAATATTTATTCATAGATAATACATTTAAAACCAATCATTAAAAATTTTTATGAAAAATGAACCAACATTACAGTCATGGAGACGGTAAGTCGTACATACGCATGAGTAACATTCCTATTTTTCAATGATCATTATGGAAAGAAAGTAAGTAACATTTATCTTTCAAGAATAATAATTACATAATAAATACCATATTATTTAATCATGTATACTTATATATAAAATTCTTGTGATGTAAAAGGAATCACATCACATCGAGGAGGTGGTAATCTACATGTCCATGAACGATGTTATCACTTTTTCAATGTGTGAAAATGTATGAAATAAAATGATATATTATTCTTAAATAAAGTTAATTATGTAATTAATATAATATATATACTTAATTTATGTCACATATGTTTAATTAAAACCATCTCTAACACATTCCATGTAATGTGTGGATGTATCACATCGCTTTGAGGAGGCAATAGTCCACACGTCCATAAACAATGTTATCATATTTACACAAAATGTATATCATGAAGGTATGTGTTATATAAAAATTACAGAAATATTAATAAATAATAAATATCATATATATATATATATATATATCATATGAAAATATTGTTTCCATCATAATTTCCAACCATGAGATGTAGTAAAGGAAAAACAAACAACATCATTTTGTGAGGCAGTAGTTCGCCATACATGAATAATAATTTCATTACCCATTGGACAGAATTTTGTAGGTTTAGGTATAACCCTTAAAATAACAACACATAATTATATTTAGGATACTAATTTTTTTATATAAACAAGTAATAATAATAATTTAATGGTTTTAAAAAAATAAAACAATAGTTATCGTTGAAGAATGTTACCTTTTTTTCAGGTAACTCTTTTTGGTTTACACCAAAAGACTTTCTTGGATTGATTTATGAAAAAATTTAGGATTCTATGTTGATATGATGGATGTTTTTAAAATATTTGGGTATCTTTTATATGAGAAAAAGTGTATTGAGAGGTGTGAGGAAGGGGAAGAGTGAATGCATTTTTATAATGGAGGGGGAGTGGCATTCTTGTAAAAAACCAAAAGGTATAGACTGTTGTGAGGTCTCCCTTCCTCACATGCCTAAAATGGAAAAATAATGGATTAAAAAAGAATTATGTTATATAAAAATATAGTATCCCACCTTCATATCACATAAAATTTCATTACATTTTACAAAACTGAGGTTCTTTAAGGTTTAGTGTCTTGGAAACCAGGAACTTAAAACATGAAAACATAAAACATTCTTCTTAAACACTTGAAAGGATTCTCCTCATGTTCATCCTAGGTTCATTACTGCATCTCATAACCTGGGGACATACATCAAAAGAAAGGGTGAGAAGAAGGCCCAGTAAGGGAAACAAGAGAAACATTTTACATGTGAACTTGAGATACTTCAATAAGGTCGTGAAAAAAACTTTAAGGCATGAGAAAGAAATCATGAGATATATCATAATAAAAAAAAAATTTCATAACTTGAAGATGTGGCTACAACATTTAATATTGACAATCATTTCGTTTCACCAAGTTCCATCCCCAAGGTGTCATTAAAAAATTACCAAGGTTATTTACCAAGGTATCAGTCTAAAAGGTCATCTCTAGAGATTTAGTCTTTACCCAATGCATTGGAGCACTATCAGGGTGCACCCTTAATTTTTCTTTATTATCATGTGAGCCACATATATCATCATAAATAATTTCATAAACAACCCATATAGCATAAAAGAAATGGGTTTCATTTCATAATCATAACTTTTTAAAAACTTCATTAAATACATGATCTTTATGTCACTTTAAACCCACGGAAAGGGAAAGGGGGTTTCATGTATGTAAATCCCAGAATTTAAAATAGAAAATTTTGGTATATATGTGAATACCCATATATAAGATAGAGCTTTGAGTATTCACTTAATAAAATAAAATAACTTTAGAAAAATATAGAGATATTTTGAGACGAACATGAAAGGAAGACAAAAATAAGATTTCTCTTATGAAAATTCGGCAGCCTAACGGTGTCACATAAACTTCAACCAAAAATGAATTGATGAGATCAAATAGGGTATCTTTTCATATGAACATAAAAGATCAGTATGATAGATATAGAGATCATACCCCAACATAATAAAAAGGAACTTTCAATACTTGACATGGAATTAGAACTTTGAAAAAGAGAAGGGTGAAAGAACGACTTAAAAATTCAGCAGCCTAACGGCGCCACTTAAAACTTCAAAATACTGAATTGAATAAATCAAATGGGTTATATCATCATATGATCATAAAAGATCAGTATGATAGATATATATATCATACCCCAACATAATAAAAAGGAACTTTAAAAACTTGACATGAAAGTAAAACTTGAAAACGAGAAGGGTGAAAGAACCACTTAAAAATTCGGCAGCCTAACGGCGCCACTTAAAACTTCAAAATACTGAATTGAAGAGATAAAATGGGGTATATCATCATATGATCATAAAAGATCAGTATGATAGATATAGATATAATACCCCAACATAATAAAAAGTAACTTGAAAGACTTTACATGAAAATAGATCTCGAAAAATGAGAAGGGAGAAAGAATCTGTTACAAAAATTTCGGCAGCCTAACGGCGCCACTTAAACATTCACAAAACGGAATAATGAGAGTAAAAGGGGATCTCTCATTATATGAACATGAAAAGGGAGGTAAGATTAATATAAAATAACATCATTTAACATAATAACATGGAGCATAAATGAAATGACATAAAAGAGATTACTTGAAAAGAAAGAGAGAGGTCGGATCCCTTACATTAAAACGTAACTCTTAAAACTCAATGGTTGGGACCTTGAGGGCTTGGAGGCACCTTGGGAGGACTCCTTGGGAGGTAATGATACCATAACTTCGTTGGGGAAGAGTGGGGAGTCGAATGGATGAGAGTATTGCTTGGTATTTATAGGGAAAGTGAGGGGACAAGGCATTAATGGCCAAGGGACACCTCACTGGTGGTTTTGGCCAAACCATGGGCTTTCCCATGGTATTTTCCCATGGTATTGGCCACTTGGGACAAATCATACCTTATCTTACTATTCATAAGTCGACCATATTGATTACATACTTAATACATCATTTAGTGATGTCATTAAACACTCGTAACTTAAAAACTGTATTTTCACTATTCATCAAAAATTCAACTTTCTCAGAAAAAAACTCAAAATTTCACCTTAACCAAATATCGATGCTCTGATTTCAAAAATGAACTCTATTTTTTCAAAATAATTTTCTAAATATTTTTAATTAAATTTTTAAATAAATACACTATTAATGGAAAATTCATTTTTTTCAGAAAAATCCCCAAAAATTACCTTAGCATAATATCGATGTTCTAAATTCAAAAATAAATTCCATTTTATAAAAATAATTTTCTAAATAATTTTAATTTAATTTTTAATTAAAAAACACTATTCACCCAAAAAAACTAATACTTGACTAATAATTTATTAAACCGTTATTTACCCATTTTATTGAATCACATTATTTAATCAAGGTGCCTATATTATATTAAGAATTTCTGTAAGTGAGATTACTAATCCATTTGGTCACATTACTAATCCTAAGCATAAAATCACTATTCATAATTTACTATTCATAAAAAATCAAGTTGATCTTATTAGACTCAAAATTTCGTACTGAACATATTTGTAGAAGACCATTTTTTGAAAATCATTACACATTTTTAATTATTTAAGGTTTACATAAACATTTTTAAAATATCTTTTTTCTAAAATTCATCAAAAATATGCATACTATATTTATCCGATCATTTGAAAATTCATAAACTTCATCATAATAATAAATCCCAATTTTTATTTAAAACAAAGGATTACACAAGGCAGTTACGGTCTCCTTACATAGCCCCTTATCACACCAGCATGGGACCTAAGTGTAAGGTGTGCTAAGGTGAGAGAATCCGAGGGAGGCTCAGCCAACATCGCACGAGTAGTAATTTCTATCAGTTTGAACTTCTCGCGAAGGTGATTCCATTCTAGCTTCACATGATGAATTTCGGCTTGGGTTTGGTCTAGAGTAAAGCCCAGTGGTGCTACCTCCTTCCCAAGTTCTGTTAGATGGGCTTTGATCGGTCCAAGACTACTGGGTGAGGCCATCGAATCTTCTTTCTATATTAATTAACCAAGATCACTTGTATTTAGAGACAATGATCACAACATTTAGTTTTCAAAGGTCATACTGACTAACGGTCATATAATCGTCAAAACCCAATAGTCTAATTTTAATTATACTCATGTTATCAAATGAAACAGTTTTTTTGAGTATAAAATAAAATAACACACAAAATTAGGAAACAAGATTTATTCAAAATTTCGGGTCATTACATTCTTCCCCCCTTAAGAAATTGTGTCCTCGCAATTTTTAAAATTGGGTTTGGAAATTTAATTGAAAGCCCCACATCGGAAAAGGATTCAGTAAAACTATTACTTTAAAAGAAAGAAAGGGAAGTACAAAGGTCACCCGAGTTAACCCATATTAGGATTTCATGTAGGAAAACATGGATATGGAAGAAAAAACAAAGGGTCAAGTTCTGAGGGAGAGTGATAGAAAAAATGATTAGGAGAAAGTTAACCACAAGAAAATCACAAACTTATGATGTGTGTAAAAGGTCTTTGATTACCTAATAGGAAATGTAAACCAACAACGTTTTTGTTTTACGTTACTTTTAATAATTTTGAGGAATTCATTTACTATGTAGAACAAAAACATAAGGAAATATACCTACCTTCAAGTAGAGTTTCATCCTTTAATAAGTCTCTACCAAAACTAATCTTTTCTCCAGACGATGAGAATTCAAAAACACTTGGTCTCATCAAAAGCACAATAATCATCTTCTATAGAATCACATAATCCACAAAAGATTAACTATCTATTTATTCTATTATCCCAAAAATAGAAAGGGTAAGATAAAACAACTCTTAAAAAAGAAAGAATCCCATAGGAAGGGAAACTTTTTTAAAATATTCAAAGCTCCATGGTACTACCCAAAGTTCATTATAGACCATTCCATAAATAAATGTCCTTAAAATTCCTCAAAATAAACCAAACTAAGATTGAAACCCAAATACAAGAAGGATTTGAAAACATAGTCTTCCAAAATAAACTTCATTATTCATCTCCAAACAACATCAACCACTCCTAACATCTTATAACAAAATTAGCTAACCTAAACATATTTTACCCAAGATAGGTTAATCATTTCCATAAGTAACCTAAATTACTATAAGTCCACCTTAAATTCACTGATTCTTCAAAATATAAGTCAACCTTACTCCTCAATGAAAATACCATAGTAATCTATTTACCTAGATCATATAGGGTCCCCAAAATAGTGAACATCTTCCAAAATAATAATCATCTTTTAATCCCCTAATAATCTCTATCATATTAATACGGAAATCGTCGTATTTTCTATCACATTGGTTGTTGGGACATGTTCTTCCATTTCCCGCCATTAACTAAGAAGAGAAAGTATAATTAGGGGCATAAATACTTAGCCAACAATCATGAAAAGGAACTTAAATCATATAAGGATAACTTGTAGAAGAAAAGTATACCCTAACTTGTGATCCCCTAGGTTTCAAACTAGGTTATCCATGATCATATATTATTATGTGAATCTTTATTTTATTTTATCTTTGTTCCTTTAATAATGGTTCATACTAAGCTTATGAATTTACCAAAGCATATCCCCCAGGAGTGTCGTAACCAAGAGTGCAGCAAGGCCTGTTGTCGTGTACCAGTTACCGTTCGAGTCTAGCTCAAAGCGGTGTTTTCGGGTTATACCCCTATTTACATCTATGGCAGAGTCACCTCTACCTGCTCGTATCCAGATAGGGATGTATTTTCTTGGCAACCCCTTACTCAATACTCACCAAAATACCATGAAGATTTCCTATATTTAAACTTTTCTATAGGGTTATTCCTAGAGTATTAATATCCTAATTTCCACAAATAACTAAACCATCCTCTGATACCAACTATAGCATCCCGCCTTTTTATCACATAAACTTTCATTACATTTTACAAAACCGAGGATCTTTAAGGTTTAGTGTCTTGGAAACCAGGAACTTAAAACATGAGAACATAAAACATTCTTCTTAAACACTTGAAAGGATTCTCCTTATATTCATACTAGGTTCATTATTGAATCTCATAACCTGGGGACATACATCAAAAGAAATGGTGAGCAGAAGGCTCATTAAGGGAAACAAGAGAAACATTTTACATGTGAACTTGAGATACTTCAATAAGGTCATGAAAAGAACTTTAAGGCATGAGAAAGAAATCATGAGATATATCATAATAAAAATAAAAATTTTCATAACTTGAAGATGTGGCTACAAAATTTATTATTGAAAATCATTTGGTTTCACCAAGGTCCATCCCCAAGGTGTCATTAAAAAATTACCAAGGTTATTCACCAAGGTATCAGTCTAAAAGGTCGTCTCTAGAGATTAAGTCTTTACCCAATGCATTGGAGAACTATCAGGGCGCACCCTTAATTTTTCTTTATTATCATGTGAGCCACATATATCATCATCAATAATTTCATAAACAACCCATATAGAATAAAATAAATTGGTTTCATTTCATAATCATAATGTTTTAAAGACTGCTTTAAAGACATGATCTTTATGTCACTTTAAACCCACGGAAAGGGAAAGCGGGTTTCATGTATGTAAATCCCAGAATTTAAAATAGAACATTTGGTATATATGTGAATACCCATATAGAATATAGATCTTTGAGTAAATAAAAGAACTTTAGAAAAAGAGAGATACATTTTGAGACGAAAATTCTGCAGCATAACAGCTATGTTATAGGGTTTTAGAAAACATTGAAAAGAGAGGGGACATGGGTCAAACATTCATAAATGACCCATAAAACAGTAGAGGGACAGAATATAAGGGATTTAATAACATGGTAATGAAATTTGAAAATATACCATATGAAATGAAGAACATTAAAGGAAGACAAAAATAAGATTTCTCTTATGAAAATTCAGCAGCCTAACGGCGTCACATAAACTTCAACCAAAAATGAATTGATGAGATCAAATAGGGTCTCTCATCATATGAACATAAAATATCAGTATGATAGATATAGAGATCATACCCCAACATAATAAAAAGTAAATTTCAAGACTTTACATGGAATTAGAACTTCGAAAAAGAGGAGGGTGAAAGAACCACTTAAAAATTCGGCAGCCTAACAGCGCCACTTAAAACTTCAAAGTACTGAATTGAAGAGATAAAATGGGGTCTCTCATCATATGACCATAAAATATCAGTAATATAGATATATAGATCATACATAAACATAATAAAAATGAACTTTAAAGACTTGACATGAAAGTAGAACTTGAAAACGAGAAGGGTGAAAGAACCACTTAAACATTCGGCAGCCTAACGGCGCCACTTAAAACTTAAAAATACTGAATTGAAGAGATAAAATGGGGTATCTCATCATATGATAATAAAATATAATTATGATAGATATATAGATCATACCCCAACATAATAAAAAGGAACTTGAAATACTTTACATGAAAATAGATCTGGAAAAATGAGAAGGGAGAAAGAATCTGTTACAAAAATTTCAGCAGTCTAACGGCACCACTTAAACATTCATAAAACGAAATAATGAGAGTAAGAGGGGATATCTTATTATATGAACATGAAAAGGGAAGTAAGAGGAATATAAAATAACATACTATAACATAATAACATGGATCATAAAATAAATGACATAAAAGAGATTACTTGAAAAGAAAGAGAGAGGTCGGATCCCTTACCTTAAAACGTAACTCTTAAAACTCAAAGGTTGGGACCTCGAGGGATTGGGGGGGCACCTTGGGAGGACTCCTTGGGAGGTAATGAGACCAGAACTTCGTTGGGGGAGAGTGGGGAGTCGAATGGATGAGATGATTGCTTGGTATTTATAGGGAAAGTGAGGGGACAAGGCATTAATGGCCAAGGGACACCTTATTGGTGGTTTTGGCAAAACCATGGGCATGCCCATGGTATTTGCCCATGGTATTGGCCACTTGGGACAACTCATACCTTATATTACTATTAATAAGTCGAACATATTGATTACATACTTAATACATCATTTAATGATGTCATTAAACACCCGTAACTTAAAAACTGTATTTTCACTATTCATCAAAAATTCAACTTTCTCAGAAATAACTCAAAATTTCACCTTAACCAAATATCGATGCTCTGATTTCAAAAATGAACTCCATTTTATAAAAATAATTTTCTAAATATTTTTAATTTAATTTTTAAATAAATACACTATTCATCGAAAATTCATTTTTTCAGAAAAATCCCCAAAAATTACCTTAGCATAATATCGATGTTCTTGTCACGACCCGTCCTCGGGGCCCGTGTCGTGACTACCCCAAGCCCGCCTTCCATAGTCCAGGGGCTGGAGAATAGCACCAAATGCGTAAATCCCGATAACTGGGAAGGAATTTCCTTTATAAAAGTAAACAAAACACCATAGAGTACAAGCGGAAGTAAAACACTAAGTAAAACTGAAACAAGCTGTGCTGAAAGTAAAGGGGCTGGAAATACAAGCGCAACTGTAAAGTACAAGGAAAAAGATAAAACAGCTGAAAGGTGAAAAGCAGCTCCTGGATCGTCCACCAAGGATCTTACTTGAAGGGTAGGTACAGATAGCGCAGCTCCTGGATCGTCCACCACGGATCCTACCTGAAGGGTAGGTACATATAGCCTCCACAAAGCTCTCTCCCGTCAACCTCCTCAGAGTGTCGTCTCGTCGTAAAGTCCACCACCAGATACTATCTCGTTGTGAGGTCCACCTCCGGGTATCGTCCAGTCCTCGAACACTCGGCCTCTATCTGCGCTGCCCGTCGTCTGCAACCAACACAACGAGGTGCAGGCATAGCCCGTGTAGGGGTGAGTATAATGATACTTAGTAGGGACCCAGAGACCCTCAAGGTCTCACTAAATCCAACAAGGATAACCACAAAGAAGATCTCAACAGATAACCTCTACCTAGGTATATGCCCATACATATACCCAAGTTATCAAGTAACCCATCTCAATCATGAGGAAACACAAAGATTATGAAATCAATGGATAACCACTACCCAGGTATATGCCCATACATATACCTAAGTTATCAAGTGACCCATCTCAATCATGAGGTAAACAAAAATGTCATAGACTCAGCTCAAACCAGGATTTTCGTTATCGAAACCGTAACTGCTGAAGAGACCCGTCTCTGGAGTGTACAGTGGTCCTGTCACGACTCCAAGGTACTGCTCACTAACCTAAGACTGTTGAAGTACTCCTCCTGTCGAGTCCTGTGAGTCAGCCACCCAAACACAGCAGTGCTTCCCGCCGGGGTATTCCACCCAAACACAGTATTGCACACCCCCTAATAGCCTGCAGAGGTACTCTCCGGACGAGTACCGCGGGTCTGAACTGTCACACAGTAGTGCTCTGTCCACCATGGGTCTGCACCCAAACAAAGTAGTGCTCCTTCCACTGGGTTAGTCGACTCACTCCAAGTCGAGTCGGTCAAGCAGTCGTCAGGTCTCAGCTGGCTATACGGTCTCCATACTCCGTACGCTCGTCTCTGGGAGGGTCCTCTCCACGAGCTACAGGTCGATACTCCAAGTATCTCAAAGTCCCACAAAGAAGTATCTCAAAGGACCGTCTCATCATAGAGGTCTCAACGCAACAGATGGCGCGTCAGACGGATGCTCGGTCTGTGAGTTATTAGCATTTTCGTCCCAGGGGCCCGGTTGGATTTTGGGTACAATACAAACTGGCCACTATCCAACTGCAACCAAAACTCAGGCGAAGTATGCCAAAAGTTTCTTCTCCTCAAGAGGAATCCAACAAAGTCGACGGCACGTCAATCGGACGTCCGGAGCTCAAGATATAAGCGTTTCCGCTCCGAGGGCCCGGTTGGATTCATGTTCGATCCAACTCAGTCATACTTCAAATGACACTGGTTAACCAAACTGGTCACACCATTACGATCCATACGGAAAAACATACGATATGGACTACCCATTGGTCCAAAACGGATAGCCGGTGAAAAAGTTGTATTTCAGCGCATCATGCGCGAACCGGGCCTCGTGGGACCCATGCCTCAACCTCGACTTAAATATCCAAAATTAGTCTTGAAACATCCGTCGTAATTCCAGGGTCGCAACGTCGTAGACGGTTCATCATTCCGACACTGTATTAGAGAGATATGTCTGATACAAGAACCCGTAATAATATTATTATTATTATTCGGTGTTTCGTGGGCCCGAGCCATGAACCAGAATTTAGTATTCAACATTAGACTTGAATCGACCGTATTGATGTCAGGATTACATTGCCACTGGCGGCAAGCCAATCGTACGTCGCACACATGAGTTATGGCGGGTCGAAGATTTAATAATAATATTAAATCTATTATTTTTCGAGCACTTCAGGTACCCGATCCAAAAACCCAAAAAAGACATCCAATATTGGACTCATAAATTCTGTCTCGAATTCATGGTCGCACTGCCACGGATGGTTCGTGAAACCGAGATCGCACGAAGAAGTTACGGACAAAAAAAGTGTTTTATCATCAAAATTAATAATACCATTATTATATTATTAATTTTAATTTATTTCTTTCAAATACCCCATGTCACGCACCACCCTTCTTCATGCACCACCCTTCTTTACGCATGGCCACCACCTTTGGATGCCCGCCCAGCTGCGCCTCCAGATCCTTCCGCACTCTATTTCGACTTCGATTTAACTCAGAAAAAAGATATGAACGCATATCCTTGATCCTCGGGTCGAGATCTTCATGTCTGTATGTTGCGCTCAGGGAAACATTGAGTTTCCAGCGTCAATAAAAATTTGGACGCCTCCTTCCGCGAGCCATTGCGGCTTCGTTCCAAGCCCGAAAAATTAAACGATCGCATATTTGTGATCCTTGCATCGAGGGCTTCGCATTCATATATTGCGCTCAACAAAACTTCGTGTTTCCAGCATCAATAAATATTAGGCATTGAAGAACGCACGAAGAACACATGAAGAATAAAAATAAAAAGGAGAATGGTTTATGTGCAGGACGATGTCCATGTTCATTTGGTCATCATCATCGTGAATTTAAGATATGAAGAATCAATAAAACGAATTCAATCATATATAAAAACCCCTACCTCGAAAAGACGTCGCACGTCATCGAACCACGGATAGAGGCAAGCATCGTGGTGGTCGGTCATCGCGGAAGAACGGTGCTCCTCGTGGCGTCACCTCACATTCTTGCCTCAGTTGAAGGAGATTCCCTTCGCCGAGAGGAAGATTGCGTTCTTCATGGAAAGTAAGCTTTTCCTTCTAATCCTCCAAAGCTTCTCCATAGATTAATTGCCCAACAATAAAAATGAAAGGCTTCCTCTTAATTTAATAATTTCAAGCAATTCAAAACTAAGAGGAGCCAATTCATTAATTGAAATCAAGTTAGCAAAACTTATGGGAGAGAGAGAAGAAGGTGAGGAGTTCACATAATTAAAGGGGAGTTTACAAATTAATTTAAGGGGTGATAAAGGGGGGTTTAGGTAGTTGAGGGGGAGGTGAGGAGTTAGGGTCTCGTGTGGACACCATCTCTCATTTATCCTCACATGGGTAGTTGGTGGTTATGGGTCTCACCCTTAACTCCCCTTTGTAGGGTATAACTACCATATAAATAAAACTTTGTACCACCAATTTTATTTATTTAATTCTAAATCCCCAATTAGTAATTCTCAACCCACTTCAAATGCAAATGCAGTAAAGGTCCCCTTAAGAATTTACCGGTGTTCGAGTTCATCGGTGCCCCCAGATTTCAATTCTGAGTACCGGTTCAAAAGATAGGAAAACCCACACATACGTTTACTGAACGTATACAAAAAAAAGTTTGGAAAATTATTATCAGTCACCCTCGACCCGCGCCAGTCAAGGTCAGGCTCTGCCTAAGTGAAACACACCCCAAAGAATCCAACGGTACTCTCGGATTTTCAATCCGAGTTACCGTTTAAAAGATACTAATTTTACAATAAAATAATTGTCATTTAATTATTTTATTTGCGACCAAAAACTAACTTTTTCTGGTGGCCCGCGCTGGCCAAAGTTAGTATCTTCTTAAATAAACCATTCCCTCACGAGTTCAGCGGTTGTCTCTGATTTTTAATCCAACCTACCGTTTGTGAGTTATAAGCATTTGAAAAATAAAATAATTTATTTAATTATTTTATTTACGGTTAAGTCATTTTTGGGATTTCTCATAGGAGGCATGTGCCGACTAAACTTAAGTTGCGCCTAGGGTAAACCCGCCATCTTGAGTGCAACGGTGCACTCAGATTTCTGATCCGAGTAACCGTTTAAGAGTTATTACACTTTTTCATTAAACTGCTTACGCGCGTTAATTTAATCTTAACAAGACTTCAGAAAATTATTCCGGGCACACCGGGCCTCGGAATCAGGTGCCATCTGAAACCGCGCACTTAAAAAATTCCAAAGAAATTAAGAAAAAAAAATTCATTGAAATTTACAGGTCTTTACATTACTCCCACCTCAGGGATTTACGTCCCCGTAAATCTATAACAAAAACTAGGGAAACAAAAGTGGTACTAAGCACGCATATGAGCTTTCTGCTCCCATGTTCTCTCCTCGAAGTTCTCGTGCTGCCAGTGAAAGCGCACCTGAGGAATCGATCGTTCACGTAGGACCCTCTCCTATCGATCCTCAATATCCACTGGAACCTTCGTGCATGTCGCCCTATCATCGACGTCCAACTCCCTGAGGTTGATGATGTGTGAAGGATCTTGCACGTATCTCCTCAGCCGAGGTACGTGGAAGATTTCATGCACCCGGTGCAACTGAGGTGGAAAGGTGAAGCGGTAAACCACCTCACCTATGCTGGGGACCCAGAAATGTCCGTTGAACCTCGGAGATATCTTGCCGCCTCGGCTACATCTCTGTAAACCTCGTCGAGGTGAGACCCATATAAGAATGTGGTCGCCATCCTCGAACTCTATAGGTCTCCCTTTCCTAATTAGAACTGAAACTCAAAACTCCTGCTGCCACGAGGGTAAGGATGGCCGACCCAAGAATGATCGGCTACACCCTCCCATGCAAGATTTTATCTTGTTCTGCCTAGGGTTTCCTTTTCACCGACCAGGGAAAACCCATCCCGACGTTTTCCTAATACCGTCAATTTGAGTATGAGTAGTGATTGCCCAATCCATACTCAAACTAATGTCTTAAGGCCTCGACGCTGCCACCAAGAGGTCCCAACCGAGACTCTCGCCTCAAGGGTCAGATCACATCGTCAGCGTAAGTGTGACTATCGAGTTTCCTCCCAAAGGTATCTCCAGACGTGAGGGTCAAGTCAACGGCTTAACCAGAAACTCTAGGTCTGGGACTAGATTCATGGAAGGAAGGGGTGATTTGTATCGATATCTGTGGCTACGGTAGTTAGTAGAAGACAAAGTCCGCACTTCGAATCATCCTTAGAGCCATTTCGGTCGCACTCCTTGACCGCATGCAGATACTCTTTTCCCCTACCCTCCAGCTCCCTGAGCCTAGCGGGGACTACAAAGGTGGGTGGTTGTAACATGTCGAAATGTACACCACCTCATGATGTACTCTTAGCTCTACTTCCACATCTGCTACTCTGCGGATTAATCTATCCTTAACACTTCCTCTTCTTGAAACATTTTACACACCCAAGTCTCTGAGACCGGTGCCAATTCCATGCTCTTATACTGCTAACATTCTCTAGTTGTATCCGTTCAGCCAAGAACACTCAACCACAAAGGTCTTCTCTAGATCTGAGGTCTGAGCTCTAAAGCGCTGATCTTATCGTAGTCATCAAGTACCAGGAACGATCGGTACGCCTCGATGAATACTAATCTACCGACATGTCATCCTGCCGAAGCTGTATAAGCTCTAGAAAACTCTCAGCCAACTCCTCAACCCAGTCCTCAGCCGCCTATGATTCAGGTTCACCTCGGAACTTGAGGGTATCTGATGTTAGAACACATGTAAGGCAGTAATCTTACATGTGTCACTTACCGGTACCACCGGTTGTAACTGTTAACCAATAGGTAGTGATGTATAGCTGACACACTACCCGAAGGCACTATCTCAAGCATCGGTCCACGTACCGAAGCCTCATCACTATGTGGACCATCCTCATGGTCATTCACTGTAAAACACTAGTCGCCAAGTCCACCATCCACTCTACTGATGTCTCAGCTAGGCGAAAAACTCTAGCAATCGCCTCCAGCTAGTGCTCTACTGTCTGGGAATCTGTCTCGCCCTGTAACCTCGGAGGCCGCTGCTGCTGGAACTCGTGCAACGCGCTCTACCAGCGTGCATAGTTCGCTAGTAAGGCTGGTGGCATCTTCTTCCCAACAGGTGTTGGTGATACTGGTACACCACTCGAGGGTGCCGACATAGTAAAAAGGGCCCCGCACCGGAGCCTCGCCACTCGGTGGGCCGTCACCGAGTACTCTCTCAGAACTCCAACTGACTGTCTGCGTGGAGACATCCTGGAAAGATGTGACACGGTCAACATCTTATACCTGGTGAGCTGACCTGGTTTGAGCTGACTTTAAAACTTTTGGAAACACACACGCAATCAGTGTTTTCGTGCACAAAGTCGGAAATAAGTAGTCAAGGTCCTGGTGTATGGATACGTTGGACGCCGCACCAACACTGGACTCCCTGAACTGAAGACCCCACTCGGTACCCTTAACACTATTGTTTCACAGAAAAGAAAATATCATAGTTATAAGTCCTACGGTAAAACCGACTCCTCTAATACCAATTTGTCACGACCCATCCTTGGGGCCCGTGTCATGATTACCCCAAGCCTGCCTTCCACAGGCCAGGGGCTGGCGAATAGCTCCAAAGGCGTAAATCCCGATAACTGGGAAGGCATTTCCTTTATAAAAGTAAACAAAACACCATAGAGTACAAGCAGAAGTAAAACACTAAGCAAAACTGAAACAAACTGTTCTGAAAGTAAAGGGGCTAGAAATACAAGCCCAACTGTAAAGTACAAGGAAAAAGATAAAACAGCCAAAAGGTGACAAGAATCTCCTGGATCATCCACCAAGTATCCAACCTGAAGGGTAGGTACAGATAGCACAGCTCCTGGATCATCCACCACGGATCCTACCTGAAGGGTAGGTACATATAGCCTCTACAACACTCTCGCCCGTCAACCTCGTCCGAGTGCCGTCTCGTCGTGAAGTCCACCACCAGATACTGTCTCGTTGTGAGGTGCACCTTCGGGTACCGTCCAGTCCTCGAACACTCGGCCTCTATCTGCACTGCTCGTCGTCTGCAACCAACACAATGAGGTGCGGGCATAGCCCGTGCAGGGGTGAGTATAACGATACTCAGTAGGGACCTCGAGACCCTCAAGGTCTCACTAAATCCAACAAGGATAACCACAAAGAATATCTCAATAGATAACCTCTACCTAGGTATATGCCCATACATATACCCAAGTTATCAAGTAACCCATCTCAATCATGAGGAAACACAAAGATTATGAAATCAACGGATAACCACTACCCAGGTATATGCCCATACATATACCTAAGTTATCAAGTGACCCATCTCAATCAAGAGGTAAACACAAAGGTCATAGACTCAGCTCAAACTAGGATTTTCATTATCGAAACCGTAACTGCTGAAGAGTCCCGTCTCTGGAGTGTATAGTGGTCCTGTCACGACTCTGAGGTACTGCTCACTAACCTAAGACTGTTGAGGTACTCCTCCTATCGAGTACCGCGGGTCATCCACCCAAACACAGTAGTGCTTCCCGCCGGGGTATGCCACCCAAACACAGTAGTGCACACCCCCTAATAGCCTGCAGAGGTACTCTCCGGACGAGTACCACGGGTCTTCACTGTCACACAGTAGTGCTCCGTATTCCATGGGTCTGCACCCAAAAAAAGTAGTGCTCCGTCCACTGGGCTAGTTGACTCACTCCAAGTCGAGTCGGTCAAGTAGTCGTCAGGTCTTAGCTGACTATACGGTCTCCATACTCCATACGCTCATCTCTGGGAGGGTCCGCTCCACGAGCTACATGTCGATACTCCAAGTATCTCAAAGTCCCACGAAGAAGTATCTCAAAGGACCGCCTCGTCATAGGGGTCTCAACGCAACAGACGATGCGTCAAACAGACGCCCGGTCTGTGAGTTATTAGCCTTTTCATCCCAGGGGCCCGGTTGGATTTTGGGTACAATCCAAACCGGCCACTATACAACTACAACCAAAACTCAGGAGAAGTATTCCAAAAGTTCTGTCTCCTCAAGAGGAATCCAACAAAGTCTACGGCACGTCAATCGGACGTTCGGAGCTCAAGATATAAGCGTTTCTGCTCCGAGGGCCCGGTTGGATTCATGTTCGATCCAGCCCAGTCATACTTCAAATGACACCGGTTAACCAAACCGGTCACACCATTACGATCCATACAGAAAAACACACAAGATGAGCTACCCATTGGTCCAAAACGGATAGCCAGTGAAAAAGTTGCATTTCACCGCATCATGCGCAAACCGGGCCTCATGGGGCCCGCGCCTCAACCTCGACTTAAATATCCAAAATTAGTCTTGAAACATCCGTCGTAATTCCAGGGTCGCAACATCGCAGACAGTTCATCATTCCGACACTGTATGAGAGAGATATGTTCGATACAAGAACCTGTAATAATATTATTATTATTATTCGGTGTTTCGTGGGCCCGAGCCATGAACCAGAATTTAGTATTCAACATTAGACTTGAATCGACCGTATTGATGTCAGGATTACATCGCCACTGACGGCAAGCCAATCGGACGTCGCACACATGAGTTATGGCGGGTCGAAGATTTAAGAATAATATTAAATCTATTATTTTTTGAGCGCTTCAGGTACCCGGTCCAAAAACCCAAAAAATACTTCCAATATTGGACTCATAAATTTCGTCTCGAAGTCATGGTCGCACTGCCACTGACGGTTCGTGAAACCGAGATCACATGAAGAAGTTATGGACAAAAAATGTTTTATCATCAAAATTAATAATACCATTATTATATTATTAATTTTAATTGATTTCTTTCAAATACCCCATGTCACACACCACCCTTCTTCACGCACCACCCTTCTATACACATGGCCACCACCTTTGGCTTCCCACCCAGCTACGCCTCCATATCCTTTCGCACTCCATTTCGACTTTGATTTAACTCGGAAAAAAGATACGAATGCATATCCTTGATCCTCGGGTCGATATCTTCGTGTCCGTATGTCACGCTCAGGGAAACATTGAGTTTCCAGCATCAATAAAAATTTGGACGCCTCCTTTCGCAGGCCATTGCGGCTACGTTCCAAGCCCGAAAAATTAAACGATCGCATATTTGTGATCCTTGCGTCGAGAGCTTCGCATCCATATATTGCGCTCAACAAAACTTCGTGTTTCCAGCGTCAATAAATATTATCCATTGAAGAACGCACGAAGAACACGTGAAGAATAAAAAGAAAAAGGAGAATGGTTTATGTGCGGGACGATGTCCATGTTCATTTGGTCATCATCATCGTGAATTTAAGATATGAAGAATCAATAAAACGAATTCAATCATATATAAAAACCCCTACCTCGAAAAGACGTCGCACGTCGTCGAACCGCGGAAAGAGGCAAGCATCGTGGTGGTCGGGAATCACGGAAGAACGGTGCTCCTCGTGGCGTCACCTCACATTCTTGCCTCGGTTGAAGGAGATTCCCTTCGCCGAGAGGAAGATTGCGTTCTTTGTGGAAAGTAAGATTTTCCCTCTAATCATCCAAATCATCTCCACAGATTAATTGCCCAACAATAAAAATGAAAGGCTTCCTCTTAATTTAATAATGCCAAGAAATTAAAAACTAAGAGGATCCAATCCATTAATTGAAATCAAGTTGGCAAAACTTATGGGAGAGAGAGAAGAAGGTGAGGAGTTGACATAATTAAAGTGGAGTTTAAAAATTAATTTAAGGGGAGATAATGGGGGGTTTAGGGAGTTGAGGGGGAGGTGAGGAGTTGGGGTCTCGTGTGGACCCCACATCTCATTTATCCTCACATGGGTAGTTAGTGGTTATGGGTCTCACCCTTAACTCCCCTTTGTAGGGTATAACTACCATATAAATAAAATTGTGTACCACCAATTTTATTTATTTAATTCTAAATCCCCAATTATTAATTCTCAACCCACTTCAAACGCAACTATAGTAAAGGTCCCCTTAAGCATTTACCGGTGCTTCGAGTTCATCAGTGCCCTCAGATTTCAATTCTGAGTAGCGGTTCAAAAGATAGGAAAACCCACACGTACGTTTACTGAACGTACCCGAAAAAAAGTTCGAAAAATTATTATGAGTCACCCTTGACCCGCGCCGGTCAAGGTCAGGCTCTGCCTAAGTGAAACACGCCCCCAACGAATCCAACGGTAATCTCGGATTTTCAATCCAAGTTACCGTTTAAAAGTTACGAATTTTACAATAAAATAATTGTCATTTAATTATTTTATTTGCGGCCAAAAACTAACTTTTTCTGGTGGCCCGCGCCGGCCAAAATTAGTATCTGCTTAAATAAACCATGCCCTCACAAGTTCAGTGGTTGTCTCGGATTTTTAATTCAAGCTACCGTTTTTGAGTTATAAGCATTTGAAAAAAAAATAATTTATTTAATTATTTTATTTACGGTTAAGTCATTTTTGGGATTTCTCATAGGAGGCACGTGCCGACTAAACTTAAGTCGCGCCTAGGGTAAACCCGCCATCCTGAGCGCAACGGTGCCCTCAGATTTCTAATCTGAGTAACCTTTTTAGAGTTATTACACTTTTTTAGTAAAACTGCTTACGCGCGTTAATTTAATCTTAACAAAATTTCAAAAAATTATTCCGGGCACACCGGGCCTCAGAATCAAGTGCCGTCTGAAACCGCGCACTTATAAAATTCCAAATAAATTAAGAAAAAATTTCCTTGAAATTTCCGGGTCTTTACAGTTATGAATTCAAAAATAAAGTCCATTTTATAAAAATAATTTTCGAAATAATTTTAATTTAATTTTTAATTAAAAAACACTATTAACCTGAAAAAACTAATACTTGACTAATAATTTATGAAACCGTTATTTAGCCATTTTATTGAATCACAATACTTAATCAAGGTTCCTAGATTATATTAATAATTTCTTTAAATGTGATTACTAATCCATTTGGTCACATTACTAATCCTAAGCATAAAATCACTATTCATAATTTATTATTCATCAAAAATCAGGTTGATCTTGTTAGACTCTAAATTTTGTACTGAACATATTTGTAGAAGACCATTTTTTGAAAATCATTACACATTTTTAATTATTTAAGGTTTACATAAACATTTTTAAAATATCCTTTTTCTAAAATTCATCAAAAATATGCATACTATATTTATCCGGTCATTTGAAAATTCATAAACTTCATCATAATAAGAAATCCCAATTTTTATTTAAAACGAAGGATTACACAAGGCAGTTACGGTCTCCTTACATAGCCCCTTATCACACCATCATAGGACCTATGTGTAAGGTGTGCTAAGGTGAGAGAATCCGAGGGAGGCTCAGCCAACATCGCACAAGTAGTAATTTCTATCAGTTTGAACTTCTCTCGAAGGTGATTCTGTTCTAGCTTCATATGATGAAGTTCGGCTTGGGTTTGGTCCAGAGCAAAGCCCAGTGGTGCTACCTCCTTCCCAGGTTCTGTTAGATGGGCTTCAATCAGTCCAAGACTACTGGGTGAGGCCATCGAATCTTCTTTCTATATTAATTAACCAAGATCACTTGTATTTAGAGACAATGATCACAACATTTAGTTTCCAAAGGTCATACTGACTAACGGTCATATAATCGTCAAAACCCAACAGTCTCATTTTAATTATACTCATGTTATCAAATGAAACAGTTTTGTCGAGTATAAAATAAAATAACACACAAAATTAGGAAACAAGATTTATTCAAAATTTCGGGTCATTACAAAAAACCTCCACCTCACAAAAATAATTTCATTTTTATACTTTTGTTCCTTAACTTCTAAGTTTCAACAATTTTGTAATTTTGGTTTTTATTAAAGTAACTAGTTTTATAACCTAAATAATTTAACCATTAAGAAAAAATCAAAGTGAGATTTATTATAAAATATAAACCCACTTAATTATAAATATTATATATAATTTACAAAATCAAATCTCATGTGTTTTGGAAATTAATTTTAAAACAAGCGCATGTAATGCACAAAAACATTACATTAAATCGGACCATGCCAATAATGTTTTTACTATATATAGGTCAATATGTTAATTATAAAATATAAATTAATCAATTAATGAAAAATATTTTATATTTTTTAACACTTAAAATCCTCTTGGAAGAAGATAAGATTTTTATTAATTATAAATCATTTAATAAATATGATTTATTATAAAATAACATTAAAGTCAATTTTGACATTATTAAATTAATTTTAATTTAAAAATATCAAAACAATGATGGAATTAAAAAATATTAATTTCCCAGATTTTTAACATTATATATTCATCTAAAAAATAATATAACATAATAACTCGTTAAATTTACTTTACTTTTAATGTTTTTAGCATCATTAATTTTATTTAATTATTAACTAAATAATCAATGTGTTAGCGTTTGTTAAGAATTTAATGTAAATGATTCATATCTAAAAATTAATGATAAATTATTATGATAAAAAATAACTTATTTACCTTTAAAAATTATATGTATAACTGAAAAATATATTGTTTTATTTATATCTCAAAGCCTTATAATTGTTAAAGGAAAGGAAGTTTCAGTTTTTGTCTTTTTCCTTACTTAACATATTATATAAGTAAATTTCAAGGAATAGTATCTAGATAACTTATAAAATTAGAACCAAGATGTTATATGGTCCAAATATTTTCATCCAATGTATTTTGAACAAGTTTTGAGGTTATTTTTTCCCTTAAGTTTAAGGATTGGTCCATTGTTAAGCTTAATTTTACCTTAATTTCTATAATTAATTTTAATTACTTTCACTAATCATTTTGGTAAAAAACTAAGTTTATATAATTAGAATATAAATATTATAATTATTAAAACCATTTATATCTATTTTTTCAAATTAAATTCACATAAGGGGAAATGTTAAATTTAAAGTTAATCCCACAGACATGAAGAGAAAGCGGGTTTTTAAAGTGAAAATGTCGAAAATTTCATTAAGTTTTTATATATAAATTAAATATAAAAATTATTCCAATAAACTATATTGGATTATTATATGTATAATTTATCTATTATGACTTAAAATAATATTTAAAATATAATTTAACATTAATAATTATTTAAATGAAAATGTAGTTTTCTACTAAAATGTCGTATTTTTAACTATTTATCAAAAAATAAAACTTCTAAGAAAAATAGAAAAAAATAAAACCTAGTATAATTTTAAAATTAAACATTTAAAAATGATTTTTATTTTGACAAATAAAATTTATAAATGTTTCAAAATTTAGTTTTAAATTAGGCACATCTTTAAAAGGCGGTAAAACTCGATCTTGCATGTAATGAAAATTAACTCAGTGTTGTGTGTAGCATAAGCTTAACATGGTGTTGTGTATAAATCAATATAAAAATAAAAATTTTATTCTAAAATGAAAATATCATAAAGTCTTGGGGTGTTAAATCTCCCCACCTTAATTAAATTTCATCCTTACAATTTTAACTTGATATCAATAATTGAAGGATTTATATTTGAAAATACTATTATTGAAAAATTAACATCATAAATAGGGTTACTAAAACATGTTTTTAATAAGATGGAAAGTAAAATATGAATTTCTTCACAAAACTAGGCTTTAAAATAGGAGAACATTGGTGAAAACTTAGACATTGAAAATAAATCTAACTATCAAGTTCTAATAGAGTGTGATAGAGAGCATGTTTAACTGAAAGTTGATGACCACAAATCCTTAAACCATAGTTAGGAAAAAGGAAATTGATATCATAAAAATGATGATAATAGGACAATTTTTTTGTTTTAAGACCATTTTCCTATATTTGAGGAATTATTTCACTTTATAATAATGTAAGGAAGTATAATTACTTGATACATTTCTATTTCATAAGCACGATCTTATCCTTTGGTTGTGCCTTGAACTATTTCAACTTCATCTATTAGTACAAGTTGCATCATAAGGTGAAATAATAAATCAATATCTAAAAACTCATAAAAATATCAACATAAACCATTTCATTAATGGTTAACTTTTCTAAAATATTATAACCAAAACACTTTAGAAAGAAGGTCACTGAATTTACAAAATTAACTTATCAAACAACATGATGTGCCTATTAATCATCACATGCCAAACATATGAATATAGTAATAACATAAATTCCTATAAAACCTTATTGGAAACATAAATTCTTCCTTATTCCTCTATTAAAAATCATTTTATTGGATATATTAATTAAATCCAAAAGTGTTGTAAACTCCAACAATGATAGCATAAACCATTGTGTCGACAAATCATTAATTGGTTCCAAGGTATTCTGTACTATCCAATTTACTTCATTCAAATCAATCATATCTTTATTAAACATAATTATCTCAGTATTAAGAACATATTAATGGTTATATTTCACTCATACATATGTTTTCCAAATATTTAGACTTGCCACTAAATCGCTATTCATAGTACCATTTGACATATGCTCTCAAATCCTTAATGAAATAGTATAGTAGTACAATCCTTACATATTTTATAATTATTATAACTAGTAAATAACTGATATAATAATAAAATTAAATATTTCTTGAATCTAAACACATTAATATTAATCATCCCTATTCTTTTTTGGTAGTATCACAATCTTGGTCATGATCCATTAGCCTCTTTTAGGGTATATTCCTTTGATGCTTGAGGAATTGATTTGAATAGTGTCATATCTTCTTGCAGTCGAAGCATAGTACATTGGAAATATTTTTATTACCCATGAAATCAAAAGAACAATGGAATTTCTCTCCAAACTTGTAGAAAACTCCCATTCCTTTTAAAAATTATCAAGATGTTTCTTTCTACAATTATCACATGCGGGAAAATAATTCTTTATCTTCTTTCATTTATCTTTTTCTTGGTTGTCCTAATATTCTTATTATTTCCTCTAAATCCATAATACTTTGATAATTATTTCTCTATCTCATTAGCATATTATATTATGTTCTTATATGATGAGAATGTTTGGGATACTAGTTCTCTTAGAAATATTGTCATAAGACCATAAAATATATGATCCTTCTTATTCTTTATATCATGTGCATTGGTGAAGTTAACATCCCTTATTCTATGATCCATTTCTAAATAATGACATGGACTCAATTAAATCTTATCATATATAATCCCAAAGCCAATGAAATACATATCATGATTTAAAAATTTTATTCCTAGATAAGATCATAGTTGTAAACAAGGTTTCTATGGGGATGTATTTACTTTCAAATCATTCATAATGGTTTGTAAATAAAATGTGAATTATCTAAAGCATATCCCCCATTAGTTTTAAACTAGATGTATAGTAAGGCCCATTTTCATGTATCAGGTTACACTCAAGTTAGGACCGACACAACTTTTTAGAGTTGTTACCCCTAGGTACATTTGTTCCAGAACCACGTTCACTTGTAGTATCCAGAAAGGGATGTATTTCTTATAATACCCACAAAATATTTACCTTACCAAAATTCTAGGATTTTATTCTATACTTATCCTCAAATTATACCTCATGGTTAGGTTCTCTAATCTATGTTTTCCAAAATCTAGTTCTCAATGTTGCTACTAAACCTCCCTTTGATATCAACTATAACGTCCCGACCCTAGAAGCCCAGAGCTAGTGCATTACTTTATTAAATTGGCATGATTCAAGGAATAAAATCCTAAAGTCCTGATCAGTTTATTAGTTTTTTAAAACCAGATTACATGCATTATACCCATATTATATTGGTAAATAGAAAATAAAACATGATACCTAAAAAATTGAAATGGACTGCATCCTTGAAAGCTTATTCAAATATTTCTTCTTTATAACCTAGGGAAATGAAACGTAATAATGGTGAGATCAAATACTTAGTAAGGGTAAATATAGTGGAAGTAATCATGAATCAATAAAAATAATCAATGTGGAAAGGTTGATAACTTAATGCAATTTCCATTTAAACAACTGGATAAGGAATAATCAATATGGAAAGATAGATAACTGAAACACATAACATTTAATCAATAAAATGAGAATGAAATGCATACATAAATAATTTCAAAGAAAAAATATCATGGATAATAATAATAAATTAATTCTCAATAAAGGAAATGCTTAATTATTGGATGTCATGTTTCCCAGGCACATGATACCTTTACTATCAAGACATTTTACAAGACAATTTAGCACACTCCTACCAATACCTTTCACAAGAGAGTTTAAATTTGTGGGTAGAAACCTATCTATTCATCTTGTAAATAAACTCTAAGGTTTTTTCTCCAAATTATTTCATCCCATGTAACTACTGTTTTATCAAGGGGTTTACTTTAAATGGTCCCCAACTCGTAGGGATTGCATTAACTGATCCCCAACCCATAGGGCTTGCATTAACCAGTCCCCTAATCTTATATTTCATGTCCAAATAATTCCACATATACTGAATAATATATTTAATTAATGAACAATGTTCCTTATCATCAAATATCCTTATCAAGTAAAATATAAATATTTATCAATAATTCCCCATTTAATCAAATAACTGTCAAAGTGAAAAATGTATGTCAAAATGGTATATGGTTTAGGTAATAACAATATCCATTTCATGATAATATGGATATTTAAGATAAATGTAATGTACAATAAAAATGTACATAAGGAAGTGATTGTTCCAAGAGGAAGATAACAATAAAAAAAAGTGATATTGCAAAGATAACTTTTACCACTTTGAATTTTTCTTACTAAACCCCTTGAATGGGATAGTTTAAAGTGAAACTTAAAATACCAAAAATTATGAGTAAATAATGACATTAAATGAAAAAGTAGAAGTATATACACTACATTAAAGTGAATTAGTTCATAATAACAAATAATTCTCAATGGAATTTAAATTGAGATGAAATCTCTTACCTTGAGTTTGAATTGTCACGTTTGTATTTATATTTCTGAATAACAAAATTATGTTAACTATTTAATTGCTTTAGAACCTTTTTCAAGTTTTTCATTACTTTTATTTGACTTATTAAAATGTTTTAAACAACTTATTAACCAATTAATTTTACGTTGGATAGTTTTACCATATTAAGTTTATGTGTCACAAATGACTTTAGTATGTCAACTATGGTTAAAAGGGTCATTATATAAACATCTCCAGAATAATAATTTACCCAAATCGATACTTTATTTTCAATAAAAACCACTTTTAAGGATGAAGTGGGAACCCTTACAAAATGACTCCAAAATAATAATAATTAAATAATTATCATATTTATACATCAATTATACATTTAAATCCTATCATTAAAGATTTTTATGAAAAATGAACCAACGTTACAATCATGAAGATAGTAGGTCAAACGTATGCATTAGTAACATTCCCATTTTTTAATTATCATTATGGAAAGATGGTAAGTAACATTTACCTTTCCAGAAATATAATTATATCATAAATACCATATTATTTAATCATATATACATATATATATATATATCATATATATTTCATGTATGTCACATATGTTTAATTAAACTCATCCTTAATACAGTCTATGTAATGTGTGAATGTATTACATGTCTTTGAGAAGGCGGTAGTCCACACATCCACAAACAATGTTATCGTATCTAAAAAATAGAAATCATGAAGTTATGCATTATATAAAAATTAAAAAAGTATGAATACATCATAAATATCATATATATATATCATATAAAAACATTGTGTCCATCATAATTCTCAACTGTGATATGTGGTAAAGGAAAAACGAATGACATCGTTTCGTGAGATGGTAGTTTTTTGTAAACGAATGGTAATTTCATTACCCATTTGATGGAAGTGTGTGTAGGCTTAGGTATAATCCTTAATATGAAAACATGTAAGTTTATTTAGGATACTTATTTTATTATATAATCATGTAATAATGATAATTTAATGGTTTGATAAATAAATAAAACAATAGTGATCATTGAAGAGTGTTACCTCTTTTTCAGGTAACTCATTTTGGTTTACACCAAAGGACTTCATTGTATTAATTTATTCCTAAAGTAAGGCTTTTATGTTTAGTTTAGGGATGTTTGGTACTATTTGGTCAAGTTTTGGATGATCCAGTTTCTTTATAGGTGTGAGTAAGGAGAAGAGTGAATTCATTTTTATAATGGAGGGGGAGTGGCATTCTTGTAAATACCAAAAGGTATAAACTATTGGGAGGTTTACCTTACCTAATGTGCCTAAAAATGTAAAATTAATGAATTAAATGGGAATTATGGTCTATAAAAACCTCCACCACATAAAAATTACTGCATTTTTATAATTTTTTTTAACTTTTATGTTTACCAAATTTTATCATTTTGGCTTTTATTAAAGTAACTAGTTTTCTAACCTAAATAATATAACCATTAAGAAAAAATTAAAGTTATATTTATTATAAAATATATAAAAACTAAATTATAAATATTATATCTAATTTAAAAAATAAAAAACCCATGTGTGTTGGAAATTAATTTTAAAACAAGCGCATATAACGAGAAAAATGCTACTTTAACTCAGACCATGCAAATAATGTTTTTACTATATATGGGTCAATATATTAATTATAAAAGATAAATTAATACATGAATGGTAAATTTTTGATATTTATTAACACTCAAAATTTACTTTGAAGAATATAGGATTTTTATTTATTTTAAATCATTTAATAAATATCATTTATTGTAAAATAACATTAATATGGATTTTGACATTATTAACTTAATTTTAATTTAAAAATATCAAAACAATGATGGAATTAAAATATATCAATTTATAATAAGTTTAAAATAATATATTAATCTAAAAATAATGGAACATAATGATTCATTAAATTTACTTTACTTTTAATGTTTATAGCATCATTTATTTTATTTAATTATTAACTAAATAATCCATGTGTTAGCGTTTGTTAAGAATTTAATGTAAATAATTCATATATAAAAATTAATGATAAATAAATATGATAAAAATAAATTATTTATATTTTAAAATTATATGTATAACTGAAAACATGTTGTTTTTTCCATATCTGAATGCTTTATAATTGTTAAATGTAAGGAAAATTCTTTTTTTGTCTTTTTCCTTACTTAACTTGTTATATAAGTCAATTTCATATATTTATATCCCAATAACTCGTAAAATTAGAACCAATATGATATATGGTCTAACTATTATAGTAAAATATATTTTGGACAATTTTATAGGTTACTTTGGACCTTAAGTTTAAGGTTTAGTCCATTGTTAAGCTTAATTTTACCCTAATCGCTGTAATTAATTTTAATTACTTTCACTAATATTTTTAGTCAAAAACTAAGTTGATATTATTATACTATAAATATTATAAGTATTAAAACTTTTTATATCTATTTTTCCAAATTCAATTCGCATAAATGAAAAAATTAAATTCAAAGCTAATCTTGCAGATATGGCGAGAAAGCGGGTTTTTAAAGTGAAATTGCTGAAAAAGTTCAATATGTTTTTTATCTAAATTAAATATAAAAATGATTCCAATGACCTAAAATGAATTAATTGAATTATAATTTATCTATTTTTACTTAAAAATAAATTTAAAATTTATTTTAACATTAATAATTATTTAAATGAAAAATAAGTTTTCAACTAAAATGCAGTATTTGGAATTATTCATCAAAAAATGAAACTTCTAAAAAAATATCAAAAATACATCCTAAGATAATTTTGAAATTATAAATTCAAAAATTAATTTTATTTTAAAAAATAAAATTTACAATGTTTCGGAATTTAATTTTAAATTAGGTGCGTCATTAAAAGGTGGTAAACCTTGGTCTTGCGTGTAATGAAAGTTAACTCAATGTTGCATGTAGTGTAAGCTTAACATGGTTTTGCATATAAATAAATATATATAAAAATTAATTTTATTCTAAAATGAAAATACTTTAAATTCTTTGTGTGTTACATGAAAACCATGGAATTTATGTCATGGAAAGGTAGATTTCAATGGTTATGTCATTTGTGGTATGATAATGATTGAATGACCAAGACAATATTTTTTGTTTTTGAAAGGAAGAAATATCTTGGGCCAAGTTCACCAAGATGGTAGTATCTTTATTGAATCCATATCTTTGGTATAATAAGTAAAGTTCATCTATAATGGTCATTAAAAGAATAAATAAATAATTTGTGGATGATGGCACAAAGTGTGCATCCTATTTTATGACATATCACAATACAAAGAGATTATATTACACATATCATGTTCATAGGGGGTAGTCATATCTATGAATTATCCTTATTTACTTAGGGGTATGATTTGTTGCTAAATTTAAATCTTGATCAACAGTTATGAATCACTACTATCGAGATAAGGTCCTAGATGGCCACACGCTAAATGCATCCACAAGTTTCACTTATTCAGATGAATAAGAGTTTAGGATTAATTAGGTCCCACATGTAGGGGTCGGTGAATGTCTGAGTGTGAATTATCACAAGTAAAATAATTCAATTAAATTATTTTAATTTATATTAATAATTATTGAATTCATTTCTCAATGTATTCACAAGTAATTAAATTGCACAAGTGAATATAAGAAAATATTATTTTTCGAACAATCATAACACATTCAAGTTTCACTAAATAATTAATGGGAGATAAATAGATAAGTAAATGGATTTAATTTTATCAATGTTACATATTATTAATTCCATATGATAGTTATATAAAATTCATGACATTTACAACACGTCTGCTAAGTTATTCATGTAATTTTTGGGGCTGTTTAAGAGGTTAAACTTGTTTAGGGGCCTGAATGCAATTTTGGAAAGTTTTAACATATTATTTAAGTTCATTTGTGATCCATGAGTAGTATAAATAATAATTTTTATGAATTTATAGAGATATTATCTCATACCCCCCCTCAATTTCTTGATATAGATTCTGAGAGAAGAACAAGGTCAGATTGATCCCATTTCACTGGATCGAGTCGGTGTTCTTCATGCGATTTAAGGGATATCATAAAGCACTTCAATTTCCTATGTTAGAACCAGAGAATCAAATAAATATTATCCATGATATTTGGGTGATCTATGGGATGTATCACTTGGAACCTTTAATCTAATACATTCCAACAATGAGCATATCAAATTGGAATTTAAGAACAAATAAGGTACCATTTACGGTTTTGTTCATTTTTTTCATACTTAAATTAAATTTCATGAAATAATTGATTTAATGTAGTAAGGTTTGTCCATATTTTATGTATTGATATGAATTTTTTCCCATAAATTTTAAAATACCAATTTTTATTCTTCCTCAAAGCCTTGGATTCTTTTAGAACAATATAGATAAGATATTCTCAGATCTCAAGTCTCTTATTCTCCATGAAAATAAATACATAAAGCATGAAAAACCTTCTATCCTTATGGTGAACAATAGGAAATGGAATGTAAAAATTTATAAGAAAAATTCCATGTCTAAGGAACTTATACGCTTCCTTGCCTAATGGACAAAGATCTAGAGAGAGTCTAAGGACCAGGATGCAATATGTTTTTCTTGTGGCAAGAAAGACCACTAGGGGAAGGATTGTTCTGTAATAAAGAAGAAATGGAAATCATTAGGTATACTCATTATCAAGTGTACTATTTCCATTTATAAAAATTGGGTATTAAATATAACTTTTGGGTATCACATTTATATCTAAATATAGGAACTAATTAGTTTAGGAAAGATTGCCAAAGGTGAGGTGGATCTTTGAGATACCAATGGAGTAAGACTAGTTTTGTTGTATATTAGAGACTACCATCTCACATTATCAATTGTATTGATTCTATTTTTGAATAATTATTATTATTTGTTAAGTGTAATAAATAACTTAATATCCACATCTTGTTTAAACACTCGTGTTTTTATTTTTAAGTTCAAAAATAAAGTCTGATAATTTTATAAAAATGGCATATGTTATGGGATGGCATAGTTGAATAATTGTATTTATATACTAGAGTATAAAAATAAAGTCTTAGAAATAGATAATGATTCATGTTCACTAACTCATACCTCATAAAATTGTAAAATTACTATCTTGGTCATGTAAATGAGAATCATTTGAAAGAATTATATCAAGAAAGATAATTATATTCTTTTGAACTAAAATCCCTAAATATATGTCATTATTGTTTTCAAGCCACAATGACCAAAGCTCTATTCAGTGTAAAAGGTGAAAGAGTTATAGGTATTCTAGAATTAGTTCATATAGATGTGTATGGACCTTTTCTAGTAGAATTTAGAGTTTGATTACCTTATTTTATAGCTTTTACAGATGACTTTAGTGGATATGGATATATCTACTTAGTGTGGTATAATTCTGATCATTTTGAGAAATTTAAGGAATATAAGAATGAAGTAGAGAATCATATTAGTAAAAAGATAAATAAACTTCACTCAGATAAAGGTAGGGAGTATCAAAACCAAGATTACATTGATTATCTAAAAGATGTTGGGATACTATCTCAAATTACATTTCCTTATACACCATAGTGGAATGGTGTCAGCGAAAGGAGGAATATCACCTTGTTATACATATTAATATTTAATATGAGTCATATAAATATTCCATTATCCTTTTTGGGATATTTATTACATATAATAAGATACACACTAAACCAAGTTCCAACTAAAGAAGAAAGTGAAATTCTATATGATTTTTAGTGTAAGAGGAAATATGTTTTTTTATGTTTACATGTGTGGGGATGTCAATCATTTGTTAAGTATACTTCTAGTAATAAACTTACATATTAAGGCACAAAGTGTATCTTTATAAGATATCCCATTAAAACAAGGATATGTTATATATATGATCCCTTATATAAAAAGGTAATCATGTAAATTGACACCATGTTATTAGAAAGGGATCGCATCTTCATTAGAGATAGTGGTAGAAAGATCAACTTCGATGAAGTTGAGAATCAAGATATACAAGAGTTTGTACAAGAACATATCCCAAAAGACCTAGTGGAATAAGTTATTCTAGAAACACAAACACTTCATAGGAGCATTAGAGAGGTTATAGAACCATAGAGATATAGTTTTCTAACCACCAAGGAGGCTTCCACATTATTAGTTTAAAATAATTAAATTTTGAACAATAAGGAAGTAATAAACAACTTATAAGTTTCAAAGTGGTAAGAATCCATGAATTCTAAAATGGATTCTATATACCAAAACCAATACTAGATTTTGGTAGATCCTCTAGTTAATGTAAATCCTATTGTGTGAAAATGGATATTCAATAAAAAATTGGACATATATGGTGTCACGAACAGACCTCGGGGCCCGTGTCGTGACTACCCCAAGCCCGCCTTCCATAGGCCAGGGGCTGGCGACTAGCACCAAGGCGTAAAATCCCGGTAAACAGGGAAGGCATTGCCTTTATAAGTAACAACCACCACAGAGTCAGCAAGCGGAAAGTAACTACAAGTGCAGAAAAGTAAAGGGGGCCGGAATACAAGCCCAACTGAAAGTACAACTGAAAAATTAAAGAACAGCAACTGAAAAAAAGATGGCGGCCCCGTGTCGTCCACTGGCAATCCCACCTGAAGGGTGGGTACAGATAGCCTCCAGGCTCCTCGGGTCCCACGTCCGCTCCGAGCACATCCCGCCCAGTGGTCCACCTCCAGGTACCGTCCTGCTCCACGCCCCCACCGAGATCAGCGTTGTCCGTCGTCTGCATCCAACACAACAAGGTGCGGGCATAGCCCGTGCAGGGGTGAGTATAAGCTACTCAGTAAGGACCCCGAGACCCCCGAAGGTCTCCCGAAATCCACAAAGGATATAGCACAAAAGAAAGATGCAATCACGAAGTAACATCTGACTCGACTTAGGTATATGCCCATACATATACCTAAGTCCCCAATTCTAGCTCTGCTCACGAGCTCAAGAACAACTCAATCCACGCAGGAAAGCAAGACTCAAATCCACAAGGAGAGTAAACAGTAAATCCACAAAGGATAGTTCAACACAAACCACAAAGGAGAGTAACATAAGATTCAGCTCAACCAGGTATACTTTTTCAGATGACGTCAAAGATGATCACTGATCCATCTAAGTCATCGGACCCACTAAGGATCGATAGGTACTAACCCCCGCAAAAGACCCACACAGGATCGGGCTCACACAGAACCTGTAGGCAGTGGCTCACACAGAACCGGTAGTAAGGACCCACATAGGATCGGGCTCACACAGAACCTGTAGCACTGATCCACGTAGGATCGCTGAGTGCAGTAGTCGACGCAGTCCACTGAGGATCTCTGCACAGTCGTCGCCGCAGTCCACGAAGGATCTCTGCTCTGCCGTCGTCGCAGTCCACTGAGGATCTCTGCTCTGCCGTCGTCGCAGTCCACGGAGGATCTCTGCTCTGTCGTCGAAGTCACAGCCAGCGCTAGGGTTCCCGCACACAGCGAGCTCGTTTAGGAGGGTCCGCTCCACGAGCCGAGAGGCTGATACATCAACTGACACGTAGTCCAAAGTTGATGTATCCAAAAGTTCTGTATCGACAACAGGATCTCAACGCAACAGACGGCGCGTCAATCGGACGCCCGGTCTGAGAGTTATTGGCATTTCCGTCCCAGGGGCCCGGTTGGTTTTTAGGGCAAAACCAACCCGACCGTACTCCGCCTGTGTCCGATCCTCGGGCGGAGTATGCCAAAAGTTCCGTCTCACTTAGAGGAAACTACCACAGCTGACGGTACGTCGATCGGACGTCCGTAGATCAAGTTATGAGTGTTTCCGCTCCGAGGGCCCGGTTGGTTTCGCGTACGAACCAACCCGGCCGAACACAAAGTCTTCCGAAACCTTGAGTGTAATATATAGAAACGACCGTATCGATCCAAGGATCGCGTAGCCTCTGACGGTTCGTTAATCGGAGGTCCCAGGCCCAAGATATGGGCAAAAGACCGAAGAGGCCCGAAAACGGGGGTTCTGGGCCCGGGGCGACCCGGCCCGAACCCCCCCTGGGTCGGCCGACCCGGGTCGGCCCTACCCGGCCCGACCCGGCTAGGCCGGGTCCGGTCCGGCCTGGGCGCGGCCCGGCCGACCGGACCGGCCGGCTCGGCTTCGGCCGGGCGGCCGAAGGAAGCCGCCGCGGGTTTGACCCGCGGCTTGGAGGAACGTGGCCCGCACGGGCCGCGTGCTGGGTGGCCGGACCGCGGACGCGGTCCGGCGGTTCGCCGCCGCCGCGGCTCGGCCGCGGCGGAATTCCCGGCGGCGCGCCGGGCGCCGCCACCGCCTTCCGCGGGCCTCCGGAGTTGCTCCGGTGGCCCGTTTTGCCTCCCGTCTGCGCCATTGCTCCTCCCGGGGGCCGATCTTCACTGCGGGATCAACGGATCGCCCTTGCCGCATGGTTCGTCGTCGTCCGCCAAATCCGCACAACAAAAGATCGGCGGAGGGTTGTCGGGTCTTGTTCGTTAGATCCGCACCCTCCGCGTTAGTCATAAACAACGGGAGGAAAAGAAAATAATCAACAACAATTTTAATTAAATTAAAATTGTTCGGAGATCAGGTTCTTTATTTTAAAAGAATAAACACGGGAAATAAAATATTCCAACAACCCTTACCTTTTCGTCGTCGGACGTGAGGTCGTCGCGGAATCGCTCGTCGCGGAAGGAGGGGATCGTCGCGTCGTTGCGGAGGAGACGTTCGTCGCACCGCGGGAAAAACGCCGCGCCGACGATCTCCGGATCAAGATCAAACGGATTTAATTAATTTAAATCCGTTGATATCGAATTATAAAAAGGGGAGAATTAGAATATTCGATTCTCACCTTTAACCGCTGATCGTAGGTCCGCCGCGGAAGAAGAGGCGCCGTAGAAGAAGAAGGAGAAGGTCGCGGAAAAGTTTGTTGACGTCGTGGATCGTGCGTCGTCGAATTCCGGTTCCGGCGTTCTTCGCGTTCTTCGCGTTCTTCGCGGGGAGGGTGGAGGTTTAGAGGATCTCGCACAACAGGAGGATCCTCCAAAATAGACAAGTTTGTCTATTTTATTATTTTGCCAACAAACGCAAAACGCGTAAGTAACGACCCATTAAATTCGTTGAATTAATTCAACGAATGAAACAGCCCATTTAATTCACGAAATAAACCGCCCAATTAAATGGTCTGTTAAGAAATAAAGAAAACGCGTCGGTTGACTTTTCAGTTACTTTGACGGGTTTTCGCGGGTGCGTTACTTAGCGAAAGAAACGGCGGGGCTCGTGCGGGCCCTGCCTCACAAATATCCTACCAAGAGGGTAGGATATTTCCGGATAGCACCCTATCCGCTTTAACTCAGTTCAAGTGGCTTCCAAGTGACTTCCAAACAGCTTAAGTGAAATAAAATAAAGTTGTCGCACAAATTTTATTTTATTTCTGTCTTAAAGCCCCAAAATTTAAAAACCACGTCTGAGCAAACGCAACTCCGGAAGAGGCGTTTCTAAGCAAATACCGGCGCTGTGATTTCATCGGTGCCCTCAGAATTCGATTCCGGGCACCGGTTCAAAAGATAGAAAAACCCGCTCGTCCGTTCACTGAACGTACCCGAGCCAAACTTCGGAAATTGATTCCGGGCACACCGGGCCTCGGAATCAGGTGCCGTCTGAAGCTGCGCTCTTGTAAAATTCCAAAGAAAATTAAGAAAAAAATTTCCTTGAAATTTTCGGGTCTTTACATTACTCTCACCTCAGGGCTATACGTCCCCGTAAAGATACATCAAAAACTAGGGGAACAAATGGGGGTACTGAGCACGCATCTGAGCCTCCCGCTCCCAAGTGCTCTCCTGGAGGTTCCCGTGCTTCCATCTGACGCGCACAAGAGGAATCGACCGCCCATGTAGGACCCGCTCCTGTCGATCCTCGATCTCCACTGGGACCTCTGCAAAAGTCGCCCCATCGTCCACGTCCAGCTCCCCAAAGTCGATGATGTGCGTCGGGTCGTGCACGTATCTCCTCAGCTGAGACACGTGAAAGACGTCGTGCACCCGGTGCAACTGAGGTGGTAGAGCCAGGCGATAAGCCACCTCTCTTATCCTGCTGAGGACCTGGAAAGGCCCGATGAAGCGTGGAGACAACTTGCCGCCTCGGCCAAATCTCCGTAAACCACGTCGAGGTGAGACACGCAAAAAGACGTGGTCGCCATCCTCGAACTCTAGTGGCCTCCGCCTCCTGTCAGCATATGACTTCTGCCGGCTCTGAGCTGTCCTCATCCTCTCCTGGATGATCTGGACCTTCTCTGTCATGGCTCAGACCATCTCTGGTCCCACGAGTGCTGACTCCCCAGGGTCTGTCTAGCACAACGGTGATCTGCAGGGTCTGCCGTACAACGCCTCGTATGGTGCCATCCCGATGGTGGAGTGGTAGCTGTTGTTGTACGCGAACTCCACCAAGGGTAGGTGGTCCTCCCAGCTGTGACCAAAGTCGAGAACACATGCACGGAGCATGTCCTCGAGTGTCTGTATGGTCCTCTCCGTCTGACCATCCGTCTGAGGGTGGAAGGCTGTGCTCAGATGGAGCCGCGTCCCGAACGCCTCCTGCAACCCCTTCCAAAGCCGGGAAGTGAAACGATCATCTCGATCGGAGACGATAGACGATGGCACACCGTGAAGCCGTACGATCTCCTGGACGTAAAGACGTCCCAAGCTCTCCACTGAGCCCTGCTCTCTGATGGGTAAGAAGTGTGCCGACTTGGTGAGTCGGTCGACAATCACCCAAATGGAGTCGTGACCTCTGGAAGTGCGTGGAAGTCCAGTCACGAAGTCCATAGATATGCCATCCCACTTCCACTCCGAGACCTCCAAGGGCTGTACCAAGCCTGCTGGTACCTGATGCTCTGCCTTCACCTGCTGGCAGGTGAGGCATCGTGAAACGAACTCTGCCACAGCTCTCTTCATGCCCGGCCACCAGTGCTGTCGTCTGAGATCCTGGTACATCTTCGCCACTCCGGGATGCACCGTCAAGGGAGGAGTGTGAAACTCTCTCAGCACCTCCTCTCGTAAAGCGACTGGTACGAAGGTACGTCCTCTGAAAAGGATGTCGTGCTCTGCTCCAAGGGAGAAACCATCAGGCGCCTGACCTAAGGACATCAGTGCACGCCGGGTCTCACAGTCAGCGTCCCCACGCTGAGCCTCTCTGACCCGCTGTAGAAGTGGAGGAGAGACTGTGAGAGACTGAAGAAAGGCTGCTCCGTCTCTATCCACGAAGGATATCTGTAAGGAGGCTAGCTGCTCTGTCGCCTCCTCAAGTAGCTGAATGCCCGTCCTCCTGCTGAGGGCATCGGCTACCACGTTCCCCTTCCCAGGAGTATAGACTATCTCAAAGTCATAGTCCTGGAGGAACTCAAGCCATCTCCGCTGTCTCAGGTTCAGGTCCTTCTGAGAGAAGATATACCTGAGACTCTGGTGGTCAGAAAAGACTGTGAAGCGCTCACCCATCAGATAGTGCCGCCAAGTCTTCAGAGCGAAGACCACTGCTGCTAACTCCAGGTCATGAGTGGCGTAGTTCTGCTCATGCGGCCTCAACTGACGTGATCCGTAGGCGATCACGGCCCGCTCCTGCATCAGGACGCACCCGAGTCCAGTCCCTGACGCATCGCAGTAAACTACGTATCCAACTCCCTCCTCAGGCAACCTCAAGATAGGTGCGCTGGTCAACCTCTGCCTCAGCTCCTGGAAGCTCTGCTGACATCTGTCTGACCACACGAAGGGTTTCCCCTTCTTCGTCAACGCTGAGAGTGGTGCCGCAACTCTGGAGAAGTCTGGCACGAATCTCCGATAGTATCCGGCTAGGCCCAAGAAGCTCCGCACCTCCGTCACGCTCCTGGGTGGCTCCCAAGCTAGCACTGCCTCGATCTTCGCGGGATCCACTGCAACTCCCGCCTCAGAGATGACGTGCCCCAAGAAGTGGACCTCACGTAACCAGAACTGGCACTTTGAGAGCTTGCCATAAAGCTGGTGCTCTCGGAGCGTGTCTAGCACAACTCACAGGTGGTAGGCATGCTCCTCCTCAGTCGTCGAGTATACCAAAATGTCGTCAATGAAGACCACGACAAATCGGTCGAGGTACGGCTGGAAGATCCTGTTCATGAGGCTCATGAACACTGCTGGAGCATTGGTTACGCCGAACGGCATAACCAAGAACTCATAATGGCCATACCGACACTTGAAGGCCGTCTTCTGCACGTCCTCGTCTCGAACTCTGAGCTGATGATAGCCTGACCGGAGGTCTATCTTCGAGAACCACCGCGCTCCCTTGAGCTGATCAAAGAGGTCATCAATCCGTGGCAGCGGATACTTGTTCCTCACTGTCACCTGGTTCAGGCGACGATAGTCGACACACAGTCGTAAGCTCCCATCCTCCTTCTTGGCGAACAAAATCGGGGAAGCCCAGGGTGAAACACTGGGTCGGATAAACCCCTTGCTCTGCAAGTCCTCCAACTGTACCCGCAGCTCCCGAAGCTCGGCGGGGGCCATCCGATATGCTGGAGTAGATATCGGGGCTGTCCCGGGGTACAAGTCGATGTAAAAGTCTACCTCTCTACGAGGAGGTAGCCCTGGAACGTCGTCGGGAAAGACGTCCACGTACTGGTCCACCACTGCAGGAAAAGCTGGACTCCGCACGTCCACTGCTCCTAGGATGAGGCTAGCCAACTGATGAGAGATGGGCTGCACTCTCCTCCGCGGAAGTCCATCCTGTGCTACAAAGGTTCCCTTCTCGCCGGTGAAGGTAAACCTGCTCCCGTCGGTGCGAACACATCGCACCTTGCGCCTAAAATAGTCGATATGGGCATGAACTGTGGATAGCCAATCCATTCCCAAGATGACGTCGTAAGGCCTCGACGCCGCTACAAGGAGATCCCAGCCGAAGCTCTCGCCTCCTAGAGTAAGCTCACACTGCCGGCACCAGTGCGTAATCGTCGAGTCTGCTCCCGTAGGAGTCTCTAGCCGTAAGGATCGAGCCAACGGCTCAGTCGGAATCTCCGAGCTCCGAACAAGGGCAGAGGCTATGAAAGAGTGACTCGCTCCTGTGTCTATAAGTACTGCAGCAAGGGTGGAATAGACACAGATCGTACCTCGAATCATCTCTGGCATGTCGGGGTCGTAGGCCTCCACTGCCTGGAGCTGGGCCTGCCCCTGCCCGCCAGATCCCTGTGGTCGAGGTGGCCCTCCTGGTGGTGGTGGGGGTAGAGCCTGGAAGCGTCGCCCACCACCCGCTGCTCGGCCAGCTCCTCTGCCTCGTCCGCCTCCTCCCTGCGGACCGCCACGGTCGACCCTCTGCCTCTGCCGGGGTGGCCCCTCCACCGACTGCTGCTACTTTGATCGGCGAGTCGGGCAGTCACGAGCCATGTGACCCTGCCCGCCGCAGGAGTAGCACAGCCTGCCTCTCGGAAGGCTGGCACTCCGCTGTGTGCCCCGCACTGCTGAGCCGGTGTCCTGAGGCCGTCTGCGTGGGGGTCTGGTCTGCCTGGACCCGAGAGTCATCCGTCGGCTACCTGCTGCCGAAGACTCAGCTACCTGCCGCCCTGCGCTAGGTCTCGCCGCTGAAGAAGGCTCTGCCAGGAAGCTCTCGATCAGGAGGGCTCGTTCCAGCACTCCCGCCTGGGTCGGAATGCTGAGGGAGATCAGCGACGCCCGAATCTCCTGTCGCAAGCCCTGCTCGAAGGTCCGGGCCCGGAAGAAGGGGTCCCGTACCATGTCGGTCGAGTAGCGAGATAGGTCAGTGAACCTTGCCGCGTACTGAGCGACCGTCATGCTGCCCTGGCGCAGCTAGAGAAGCTCCTGGATGCGCACCGCTCGGAGGGTGGCCGGGACGAACTCAGAGCGGAAGAGGCTCTCGAAGTCCGTCCAGAGCAAGGATGCCTCATCGTGAACCTGGAGCATCAAGCTCCACCATCGTCCTGCCGCCGCCTGCAGGAGGCTCGCCGCGAGAATCACCATGAGATCCGCTGGTGTCCTCACTAGCCTAAAGATCCGTACCACCACCTCTAGCCAGTCCTCGGCGGCCTGGGGGTCCGCCTCACCGCGAAACCTGGGCGGTCGCTGGCTCTGAAACTCATGCAGTGCCCTGAGGCGACGTGCATCGTCATCGTCTGGTACTGGTAGCATCGGTGGCTCGGCGGGTAAAGCTACCGCCGGTGCCACTGCTGGCAAAGGGCCCTGCACCGAGGCCTCGTCGCTCGGTGGGCTGCCGTCGCGCCCTACACTCGGAACCCTAGCTGGCTGTCGTCGCGGGGCCATCCTGAAAAGGAGAACAAGAGCACCACAGTCAGAACCGTATACCTGGTGAGCGGGCACAAGTAATCACAAGGAAAACCGGAGACTTTCATAAAGCAGATCAGTATACCCGGTGAGCTGACACAAGTAATCACAAAGAAAACTTGAAACACACACGCAATCAATGTTTTCATGCATTAAGTCGGAAATCAGGAGTCAGGGTCCTGGTGTACGGATACGTCGGCCGCCGCACCAACACTGGGCTCCCTGAACTGATAACCACACTCAATACACTAAACACTATTGCTTCATATAGAAAGAAAAGACGATCAGAGTCTGCGGTAGAACCGACCACCTCTGATACCAATTTGTCACGACCCGACCTCGGGGCCCGTGCCGTGACTACCCCAAGCCCGCCTTCCATAGGCCAGGGGCTGGCAACTAGCACCAAGGCGTAAAATCCCGGTAAACAGGGAAGGCATTGCCTTTATAAGTAACAACCACCACAGAGTCAGCAAGCGGAAAGTAACTACAAGTGCAGAAAAGTAAAGGGGGCCGGAATACAAGCCCAACTGAAAGTACAACTGAAAAAGTAAAGAACATCAACTGAAGAAAAGACGGCGGCCTCGTGTCGTCCACTGGCAATCCCACCTGAAGGGTGGGTACAGATAACCTCCAGGCTCCTCGGGTCCCACGTCCGCTCCGAGCACGTCCCGCCCAGTGGTCCACCTCCAGGTACCGTCCTGCTCCACGCCCCAACCGAGATCAGCGCTGTCCGTCGTCTGCATCCAACACAACAAGGTGCGGGCATAGCCCGTGCAGGGGTGAGTATAAGCTACTCAGTAAGGACCCCGAGACCCCCGAAGGTCTCCCGAAATCCACAAAGGATATAGCACAAAAGAAAGATGCAATCACGAAGTAACATCTGACTCGACTTAGGTATATGCCCATACATATACCTAAGTCCCCAATTCTAGCTCTGCTCACGAGCTCAAGAACAACTCAATCCACGCAGGAAAGCAAGACTCAAATCCACAAGGAGAGTAAACAGTAAATCCACAAAGGATAGTTCAACACAAACCACAAAGGAGAGTAACATAAGATTCAGCTCAACCAGGTATACTTTTTCAGATGACGTCAAAGATGATCACTGATCCATCTAAGTCGTCGGACCCACGAAGGATCGATAGGTACTAACCCCCGCAAAAGACCCACACAGGATCGAGCTCACACAGAACCTGTAGGCAGTGGCTCACACAGAACCGGTAGTAAGGACCCACATAGGATCGGGCTCACACAGAACCTGTAGCACTGATCCATGTAGGATCGCTGAGTGCAGTAGTCGACGCAGTCCACTGAGGATCTCTGCACAGTCGTCGCCGCAATCCACGAAGGATCTCTGCTCTGCCATCGTCGCAGTCCACTGAGGATCTCTGCTCTGCCGTCGTCGCAGTCCACGGAGGATCTCTGCTCTGTCGTCGAAGTCACAGCCAGCGCTAGGGTTCCCGCACACAGCGAGCTCGTTTAGGAGGGTCCGCTCCACGAGCCAAGAGGCTGATACATCAACTGACACGTAGTCCGAAGTTGATGTATCCAAAAGTTCCATATCGACAACAGGATCTCAACGCAACAGACGGCGCGTCAATCGGACGCCCGGTCTGAGAGTTATTGGCATTTCCGTCCCAGGGGCCCGGTTGGTTTTTAGGGCAAAACCAACCCGACCGTACTCCGCCGGTGTCCGATCCTCGGGCGGAGTATGCCAAAAGTTCCGTCTCACTTAGAGGAAACTACCACAGCTGACGGTACGTCGATCGGACGTCCGTAGCTCAAGTTATGAGTGTTTCCGCTCCGAGGGCCCGGTTGGTTTCGCGTACGAACCAACCCGGCCGAACCCAAAGTCTTCCGAAACCTTGAGTGTAATATACCGAAACGACCGTATCGATCCAAGGATCGCGTAGCCGCTGACGGTTCGTTAATCGGAGGTCCCAGGCCGAAGATATGGGCAAAAGACCGAAGAGGCCCGAAAACGGGGGTTCTGGGCCCGGGGCGACCCGGCCCGAACCCCCCCTGGGTCGGCCGAACCGGGTCGGCCCGACCCGGCCCGACCCGGCTAGGCAGGGTCCGGTCCGGCCTGGGCGCGGCCCGGCCGACCGGACCGGCCGGCTCGGCTTCGGCCGCGCGGCCGAAGGAAGCCGCCGCGGGTTTGACCTGCGGCTTGGAGGAACGCGGCCCGCGCGGCCCGCGTGCTGGGTGGCCGGACCGCGGACGCGGTCCGGCGGTTCGCCGCCGCCGCGGCTCGGCCGCGGCGGAATTCCCGGCGGCGCGCCGGGCGCCGCCGCCGCCTTCCGCGGGCCGCCGGAGTTGCTCCGGTGGCCCGTTTTGCCTCTCGTCTGCGCCATTGCTCCTCCCGGGGGCCGATCTTCACTGCGGGATCAACGGATCGCCCTTGCCGCACGGTTCGTCGTCGTCCGCCAAATCCGCACAACAAAAGATCGGCGGAGGGTTGCCGGGTCTTGTTCGTTAGATCCGCACCCTCCGCGTTAGTCATAAACAACGGGACGAAAAGAAAATAATCAACAACAATTTTAATTAAATTAAAATTGTTCGGAGATCAGGTTCTTTATTTTAAAAGAATAAACACGGGAAATAAAATATTCCAACAACCCTTACCTTGTCGTCGTCGGACGTGAGGTCGTCGCGGAATCGCTCGTCGCGGAAGGAGGGGATCGTCGCGTCGTTGCGGAGGAGACGTTCGTCGCACCGCGGGAAAAACGTCGCGCCGACGATCTCCGGATCAAGATCAAACGGATTTAATTAATTTAAATCCGTTGATATCGAATTATAAAAAGGGGAGAATTAGAAGATTTGATTCTCACCTTTAACCGCTGATCGTAGGTCCGCCGCGGAAGAAGAGGCGCCGTAGAAGAAGTAGGAGAAGGTCGCGGAAAAGTTTGTTGACGTCGCGGATCGTGCGTCGTCGAATTCCGGTTTCGGCGTTCTTCGCGTTCTTCGCGTTCTTCGCGTTCTTCGCGGGGAGGGTGGAGGTTTAGAGGATCTCGCACAACAGGAGGATCCTCCAAAATAGACAAGTTTGTCTATTTTATTATTTTGCCAACAAACGCAAAACGCGTAAGTAACGACCCATTAAATTCGTTGAATTAATTCAACGAATGAAACAGCCCATTTAATTCACGAAATAAACCGCCCAATTAAATGGTCTATTAAGAAATAAAGAAAACGCGTCGGTTGACTTTTCAGTTACTTTGACGGGTTTTCGCGGGTGCGTTACTTAGCGAAAGAAACAGCGGGGCTCGTGCGGGCCCTGCCTCACAAATATCCTACCAAGAGGGTAGGATATTTCCGGATAGCACCCTATCCGCTTTAACTCAGTTCAAGTGGCTTCCAAGTGACTTCCAAGCAGCTTAAGTGAAATAAAATAAAGTTGTCGCACAAATTTTATTTTATTTCTGTCTTAAAGCCCCAAAATTTAAAAACCACGTCTGAGCAAACGCAACTCCGGAAGAGGCGTTTCTAAGCAAATATCGGCGCTGCGATTTCATCGGTGCCCTCAGAATTTGATTTCGGGCACCGGTTCAAAAGATAGAAAAACCCGCTCGTCCGTTCACTGAACGTACCCGAGCCAAACTTCGGAAATTGATTCCAGGCACACCGGGCCTCGGAATCAGGTTCCGTCTGAAGCTGCGCTCTTGTAAAATTCCAAAGAAAATTAAGAAAAAAAATTCCTTGAAATTTGCGGGTCTTTACATATGGTAAAATCAATACCTATAAACCAATTATTGTTTTCAAAAGTTTTAAGTAACATCAATCCATAAAATATGTAAAAACCTTTTCATCGGTTATTATAATGAAATCCATTAGAATTAAACTTTCCATAAAATCTTACCATGATTATGATATTTAGAAAATATATATCAAGACCACTTCCCTTAATTAAAACCTTGAGGAAGATGTTGATATGACACAACCAAAACGTTTCATGACACAAAATTATTCTAATAAGGTTTTAAAGTTAAAAAAATTCATTTATGGTTTAAAACAAGCATCAAAATCATGGAACAATCATTTTGATGAATCAGTAAGAGAATCTAGTTTCATAAAGAATTATTGTGAATCATGTGTCTATAAGAGGCATAGTGGGAGTGCATTGGTTTTACTAGTAGTATATGTTGATGATATATTATTGATGGGGAATGAGATACCAGTCTTATAGTCAGTTAATACATAGTTAAATAAATTCTTCTTCAGGAAAGACCTAAGTGAAGCATAATTGTAACACCCTAAGGCTTTAAAAAATAAATTTAAATGAATGAAACACTGAGTCTCTTCATAATGACACTTTTTTTAATAATATAGTTATAAACTAGATGTCAAACATAATTTTCCACTTTTATAATTTCAATTTTTAAAAACTGACATCAACGGTTGTGATCAGTAAGTTATTTGGAGTCTGATAGAATCAACTTGATTTTTGGTGAATATTAACATACCCTAATGAATATAAATATGACCCTTATGAATATTAAATTGTATTATTATTTTATTTTCTTAATGTTATAAGATAATGAGATATTGATTAATTTTTTAAGGTGGTATAAAATGAGTTATAGTTTTAAATTATTATTTTTCAAATAAATTATGATTTTATTTAAAAATTAAATTAATTATATTTAGAAATTTATTTTCAAAAAATAGATTTCATTTTTTATTTCTATATATTGAAAATGGTTAGGGTGAATTTTTTGGATTTTTCTGAAATACTTGAATTTTTTATGAATAGTGAAATACAGTAATTAACTATATATATATATATATATATTATGTGTTAAATACACTATTACTAGAATCATGGATGATATAATAACCCTTGGTTATAAATCACATTCTCTCTTTAATATTTTTAGTCATAAGAATCTAGACTATTCATAGTCTTGAGCAATAATATTAAACTAATGATTAAAATAATGGAAAACTCATCCTCTCTTCCACTATAAATACCTCCCTCAACCCCTCTTCATATCACACCTCTCAAGATTTAATAATTGTCTAAATTCTACCCAATACCCTTCCCAAGGATCTTCCCCATGTCCAAGAACTTCTAGTCTCACCAAAATACCAAAACCAAAGGCCTTAAAAAGGATCTCAAGGAGAAGAGATCTAGAGGTAAAAATCCTATTTCATTTTCTTGTGTTTTCTTTTCAATTATTTTCTTTTATTTTACTGACTTCACATCCCCTTATCCAAGAAGAATTAAAGCTTCATTATTATATATATTCGGGATTTTTATCATGTTTATAGAAAAATCCATCATCATTCTTCCTCTCCTATTTCTCTTATTCTAAAAATAAAAACATCATCTGTGATGTGTTGATTTGATGACATCATGGACGATGTGTCTTCAATTTAATTTACTTCCTTAAAATATATTTGTAAAAAAATTAATGGTTTAAAAATATTATAAATTTTATTATATTACCTCTCTTATGTTCTATAATTAACTTATATTCATAATATTAAAGGTATATGATGAAACAAGTTCGTGATTATCTAAGAACCACCAAAAATGATCTAAATGAATATCACTAATGATTCATCCTCATACCATATAACCAGAATTATTTATATAATAATTTAATATTATGGAAACATATTAACACAATTTCATTCCATTTCTAAATTTTCACTTCCTTTCAGCAAGGAAACCCTTTACGAACTGACCTTGGAAATCATATAAAGAACACACCTGAAACAATGGAAAGAAGAAAATATTATTAATTAATAGGTGGAATGATGTTATAAAATGATTATATAAGGTGTTATAAACATCAATATATTTCTATAAAATATTAATAAAACTATTTTAACCATTATATATGAGTTTTAAACAAGTTTTAAGTAATATGAACCCGGGGTAAGGGAATTCTTAAACCAATTTCCATTCTTTGGGTAAACCATCTACTTAATTAATTATGTGATACCATGATTATTTGTGTAATGAATTTAATTTTTATTATGATTTATTATTTTTATTTATAGTATATACACATAATCCTTTCATTCCATTAATTCTCACTTTAATTATATGATATTTCTAAGGGACTTTCCTTTAAATATCCTCTTTTAAAATTCTATTTTACAAAATTCAAAAGCAATGTTTTTATGAAATTATTCAAATTTTATGATTATGTTCTGGTTCTTGGGAATTTGTTTATGATAAAGGGTGGGACCTATTTCTCCCTCCAATTAATTGGTTATGTGTAAGTTGGAGTTTGGCCGCATGATTACTCCAAGTGTAACTGTCATGGTTACACCATAAGGTAGTTGTGACGGTTACATTATAAAGTAACTGTGAGGGTTAAAAATCATAAGGTAGTTATGAGAGTTATAATATAAGTAAGTAATTCCCAAATATACCCTTATGGTTTTATATATGTTCTTTAATGTTTTATGGAAATATCATGTTTCACAAGGTACGTATATATGGTTGAGAAGTATGTCTTTGTGAAAATGATTTCATATGTTTATAAGTATTCATGAACTAATGGTTTCTTTCCTTCTTTCTATATCCCTTTCTGAGATTTTTATGCTCATACTATGTTTTTAAATTTTTTTCACAGGTTATTAATATTTTTAATAGAAATAAGTAATTCAAGTTAAATGTTATGAAGATTTTTCAAAGAAATCACATTGTTTTGTGTTAAAAAATTAATGTTTCGGAAGAAATGGATATTGTTTTAATAGTACCCACATTGTATTCTTGTGGGTTGATATGTATTATTTATGTATTAAATTTCTAAAAATAAAAACCGAAAAGTTATTTGGGAATGTAAATAAGTGAAATCTAGTTCAAATAGTTATATTATGTAATGTTTAAGACCAGGTCCTTATAGTTGGTATCAGAGCTAGGTTTAGATAACTTTAGGAGTTAGTATGATGTTAACAGAATAACATAAATGATTTTTCCTTATGTTTATGTTGAAATAGTATATAATTGAAATATTACCATGTTTCTTCATCTAATATATTTCAATCCAGAATGATTTTCCACAGAAGAAACATGGAAGCTGAAGTCGGAAGGAACCGAGAGGCTGATATCTTTCTGAATCTATAACTGAGAATGGTAGAGATTGGAACTGATTAGTTTGTGACAGTAATGGATTAGATGACACCATAAATAAATGGAAATGGCCTCCATGAAAGAGAAAACCCATATATTCCGCAAAGGAATATGATGATAGTGGAACATTTTATGGGGAAACACCCTCATGATTTTAGTGGATCTTCTAACCCAGTAGTGGGTGAAGGATGGATTAAATCCGTTGAAAATATATTCTGTGTTATGGGATATTCAGATGATGAAAATTTTAGGCTTTCCATTTATTATTTTGAAGGTGAAGCTAATCAATGGTGGTCAATGTTCAATGATATTAGGTATAGAGAGCATATTGAAGCCTTGGAGTGGAATGAATTTAAAAGTCTTTTCCTTGAAAAAAAATTCCTAAGGTGGTTCGACTTAGGATGGAGAAGAAATTCCTTGAATTGATGAAAAATGAGGAATATTTAGTGTCTGTGTATGAATAAAACTTTACCTGAATGGAAAGGTACGCTTCAAATATTATTTTGGATCTTTATAGAAAAATCATTCGCTTTTACTCAGGATTGAAGCTAAGCTAATGAAGGGAATTGGCCTCCTGAAAATTCAAAAGTTATAAGAAACTTTCCTGATGTGATGAGAGGGTAGGAATGGAGTTTGTTGATGATCACTTTTACCTAGACAAAAAATAGAATAAGAGGTTCATATGGAAAGCAATGGGTAAGAATCAATCAAATAAATCTGATGGTAAGAAAGTCAAGTTTCCAATTTTTGAAAAGTGAGGTAAAAATCACCCTAGGGAATTTCTTACCAAAACTAGGAAGTGTTTTCAATGTGTTAAGTTTGAACATATATACCTAGATTATAATTAAAATGATCTTAAAATTAGTTATGATAAGAAAATTGTGAAGTGTTTCAAATCTGGTGAGATGGTTCATTATGAAAATGTCTACCCAAAGAAAGATCTGAGTTATGGAAAGTAGCCAGACTATAAGTAGAAAGGTGTAGTGATATCCCTTGCGACTAAATTAATAGATGTAGGTCCATACAATGAATTGGTATTAGGTACTTTTTTATTTACTCAGGATTTTCTAAAGTCTTGTTTGATACGGGTTCTAAACATTCTTTTATTTCTGAGAGATTTTCAAGTAAAGTGGAAATATCACCTCAACAAATGAGACCAAAACTTATTGTTAAAACACCAGGAGTAAATTTTACCACAAAAAACATTTTAAGAATCTTCATATTGTTATATGTGGAAATAAATTACCTAAAAACCTTGTTGTTTTTCCTTAGTATAGTTTGATTCCATTCTAGGTATGGGTTTTATTTCTATCTGTCATGCTAAGATTGATTGTATAGGTAAAGAATTTTTTTTTTAGAAAGAGTTTAAGTTTGAAGAAAATAATGAAATAATATAATTGATAGAATATTAGGAAGATAAGAAACTATTGAAAGATGTAAATTAAATTTATCTTGATTATATTGTTGAAAATAAGGGAACTATTCAGATTAGTGATGTGATGGTGGTAAAAGAATACCTTGATGTTTTTCTTGATGAGTTACCCAGTGTTATAACTGATCAGGAAGTTTAATTCACCATTGACTTATTTCCTAATGCTAAACCAATTTTAAATCCCCATTATCGAATGTCTCAAATAAAACTTTTTGAATTGAAAAATTAGTTGTAGGAGTTTCTTGATAAAGGCTTCATTCATCCTAGCACTTCACCACAAGGAGCTCCTATTTTTTTGTTAAAAATAAAGATAGTTCCATGAAACATTTCATTGATTATATATCTTTGAATAAAATTACTATTAATAATAAGTATCATTTTCCTAACATCGATTACTTATTTGATCATCTCCAAGGAGCTCAGTATTTTTCTAAGATTGACTTTAGATTCAGGTACCATCAGTAAAAGGTAAAGGAGGATGACATTACAAAAAATAGCTTTTTGAACTAGATATGGTCATTATGAATTTGTCATTATGCCGTTTGGGTTAACTAATTCAACTTATGTATTCCTTTATCTTATGAATAGAATATTTCATGAGTTATTAGATAAGTTTGTGGTTGTGTTTATTGATGACATTCTGTTATATTATAGAAGTAAATAGGACCGTGAAAAACATCTAAGGGTTGTTTTTCAAACCTTAAAAGAAAATATATTGTATGCAGAATTCAGTAAGTGTGAATTTTGGTTATGAAAAATGTCTTTCATTGGTCACATTATTTCTAAAGATTAAATAACTGTTGATCCTACTAAAATGAATGTTGTTGAAGAATGTCTAAGACCCAAAAATATAATCAAGATTCATAGTTTTCTTGGTTTTCAAGGCTATTACCAGATGTTTGTTGAAAACCTTTCACGATTACCTAGTCCACTGACTAAGTTAACTTGAAAAGGAGTTAAATTCACCTGGATAAAATAATGTGATGATTGTTTTTAGTAATTGGAAAGAATATTGGTGAATGCTATAGTTCTAACCCTACCTTCCAGAATTTGCAATTTTGTAATCTATAGTGATAATTCATTAAAGGGACTTAGTTGTGTTATGATGCATAATGATTAGGTAATTTCTTATTCTTCAAGATAACTAAAAATTCATGAGTGAAATTATCCCACGCATGATTTGGAATTAGCGGTTTTGATTTTCTCTTTAAAAATTTGGAGGCATCATTTATATTGAGAAAAATGTGAAATATATACTAACCATAAAAGTATGAAGTGTATATTCACTCAGAAGGATTTAAATATGGGATAGATAAGATGTATTGAATTTATAAAAGATTATGATTTCCCAATCAATTACTATCTTGGATGTAAAACAAAGTGGAAGATGCCTTGAGTGGAAAAAATTATGCATCATTAACTATGTTATGGTTGGAACAATACCCTTTGATTAATGATTTAATGAATTTTGTATTGGAATTTTTTGGTGAAGGAAATTACTCTATTTTTTATCAGGTTTCAGTGCAGAAATCTTTTTAAAAAAATTAAGAAAGCGTAGAAGGAAGATAGAGAGTTACATAAAAAGGTATAATTGGTTAAAATGGGTATGTTTATAGAATTTAATATTAATAAATATTGTGTTCTAAGATTTGGAAAGAGATTATGTGTGCCTTGTTATTCTCATATGAAGAAAGAATTCTTGTGAGAAGCTCATAGTTATTCATTTTTAGTTCATCCTAGTATCACAATTATGTATAGAGACCTTCAGGAGTATTACTGGTGGAATGGAATGAGAAGAGATATTGTTGATTTTACTATAAAATGTTTGACATGTCAACAGGTTAAAGAAGATAGGAAGTTATATAAGGGGATTATTCAGCATTTACCAGTGCCATAGTGGAAATGGAAAAATATATCCATGGACTTAGCTGTAGGACTAACAAATAATTCTTGAGGTAACAATGTGATTTGGTTTATTGTTGATCGACTAACTAAATCTGGTCATTTCCTTCCTATTCGAGATATTATGTCTTTTTATCAGCTTTCTCGATTATACCTCAAAGTGATTGCCAGGTTACATGGAGTTCCTCTTTCCATTGTATTTTACCGCTATCCTAGGTTAACTTATAAATTCTAGATAGGCCTTCAGATGTTGTTGGGAATAGAATTAAATTTCAGTATAGTTTTTTATCCTCAATCAGAAGGGTATTCAGAATAGAAGATTTAGAATTTAGAGGATATGCTTCATGCTTGTTTAATGGATTACCAGGGAAGTTGGTGTCATCATATTTTATTAGTTTAATTTTCTTATAACAACAGTTTTCATTCTAGTATATATATGGATCCTTTTTAGGAATTATATGAGAAGTGGTGTCAAACTCTAGCTTTTTTTGATGAATTTGGGGAAAGAAATTTTATGAGACCATAATTAGTAGAGGAAGTGGTTGAGAAAGTAAATATGATCTGACAATACATGAGGATAGCTCAAAGAAAGCAAAAAAAGTTATGCAGATAACTGGAGAAAAGATATTCTTTTGAGGTAGGTGATCATGTTTTTCTTAGAATCTCACTTTGGAAAAGTGGTATGCATTTTGGTAACAAAGGTAAGCTGAGCCGACAGTTTATTGGACCTTATGAAATTCTAGAGAAAGTTGGACCGGTTTTCTATCGAGTAGCATTTTCTCTGAGTTTATCTCAGGTACACAATATTTTTTATGTTTCGATGTTGAGAAAGTATGTGCCAAATTTATATCATGTTTTGATCCCAGAAGCAGTTCATCTAGAAGAGAACCTTTCTTATAAAGAGAAACATGTTCAGATTCTTGATCGAAGAGAACAAGTATTGAGGAATAATGTAATCCACCCGATAAAGGTTTTATGGAAAAATCACATGGTTGAAGAAGAAACAAGGGAATCTGAAAATTCTATGAGGGAAAGGTACCCTCACTTGTTTAATAATTAAATAAAATTATGAGGGATCAATTTTCAGAAGGTGGGGATAATGTAACACACCAAGGTTTTAAAAAATAAATTTAAATGAATGAAACACTAAGTTTCTACATAATTACACTTTTTTAAGAAGATAGTTATAAACTAGTTATTAAACATAATTTTTCCTCTTTTATGATTTGAATTTTGAAAAACAGACATCAACGGTTGTGATTAGTAAATTATTTGGAGTCTGATAGAACCAACTTCATTTTTAGTGAATAGTAACATACCCTTATGAATAGTAATATGAATAGTAATATAACCCTTATTAATATTAAATCATATTATTATTTTATTTTCCTAAGGTTATAATATAATGAGATTTTGATTAAATTTTCAAGGTGATATAAAATGAGTTAAAGGTTTAAAATTGTTATTTTTTGAATAAATTATGATTTTATTTAAAAAATAATTAATCATATTTAGAAAATTATTTTTAAAAAATGGAGTTCATTTTTTATTTCTACACATAAAAAAATGTTTATGGTTAATTTTTGGTATTTTTTTGAAATACTTGAATTTTTATGAATAGTGAAATACAGTAATTTACTATATATATACATTATATGTTAAAAACACTATTCCTAGAATCATGGATAATTTAAGCACCCATGGTTTTAACTCACATTTTCTATTTACTATTTTGGGTCACATGAATCAAGACTTTTCATAGTCTTGAGAAAAAATATTAAACTAATGGTTAAAATAATAAAAAAAACCCTTTTCTCCTCCACTATAAATACCACCCTCACCCCCCCCCCCTCTTCCTCTTACACCTCTAAACATTTTATCATTGTCAAAATTATACCCAATACCCTTACCAATTATCTTACCCATGTCCAAGACCTTTTGGTCTCACCAAAAGGCCAAAACCAAAGGCCTTAAGGAGGATCTCAAGGAGAAGATATCAAGAGATAAAAATCCTCTTTAGTTTTCTTGTGTTTTCTTTTAGATTATTTTCTTTTCTTATACTCTATTCACCTACCCTTATCCAAGAGCCATGAAATATCTAGTATTATATATATTATATATTTTTTATCATGTTTATGGAAAAATTTATCATCATTATTCCTCCCCTCTTCCTCTTATTCGAAAAATAAAAACACCATTTGTGATGTGTTGATTTACCGACATCGTGGACGACGTGTCTTTAATTTCCTTTAATTACTTAAAATATGGTTTTAAAACCATTTTAATGGTTTAAATAGATTTTAAATTTTATTATATGACCTATATTATGTTCTTTAATTATCTTATATTCATATTATTAATGGTATATGATGAAATAAGTTTGTGATTATCGAAGAACAGCCAAAGTGATCTAAATGAATATCACTAATGATTTATCTGATGATTCATCCTCATACCAAATAACCAAAATTATTTATGAAATAATTTAATATTATGGAAACATATCAACACCATTTCATTCCATTCTGGATTTTATCTTTCATTCAACAAGGAAATCCTTTATGAAATAACATTGGAAATCGTGTAAAGAACACACTCGAAACAATGGAAATAAAAAAATATTATTAATTAATGGGTAGAATGATGCTATAAAATGATTATATAATGTGTCATAAAAATTATTATGTTTCTATAAAATATTAATAACACTGTTTAAACCATTATACAGTAGGTTTAAACAAGTTTTAAGTAAGATGAACCTGAGGTAAGGGAATTTTTAACCCAATTTCCATTCTTTGGGTTAACCTTATACTTCATTAATTATGTGATACCAAGATTATTTGTGTAATAAATTTCATTTATATTAGGATTTATTATTTTTATTTATATTATATACATATATTCATTTCATTTTATTAATTTTCACTTCAATTATATGATATTCTAAAGGGACCTTCTTTTAAAAATCCTCTTTTAAAATTCTATTTTACAAAATTCAAAAGAAATTTTTTTATGAAAAATTAATATTTTATGATTATGTTCTGGTTCTTGGGAATTTTTTATGATTAAGGGTAATACCTATATCTCCCTCCAATGCATTGAGTATGTGTAACTTGAAGTTCGTTTGTATGGTTACTCCAAGTGTAACTGTGATGGTTACAACATAAGGTAGTCGTGAGGGTTACATTGTAAGGTATTCATGAGGGTTACAAATCATAAGGTAGTTGTGAGGATTACAATATAAGTAGGTAATTATCCAAGATAACCTTATGGTTTTATATATGTTCTTTAATTTTTTATGGAAATATCATGTTTCACAAGGTAAGTATATATGGGTGAGAAGTATGTATTTGGGAAAATGATTTCATATGTTTATAATTATTCATGGACTAATGGTTTCCTTCCTTATTTTTATATCCCTTACTGATATTTTTATAATCATCTCATGTTTTTAAATGTTTTTCATGGGTTATAAGGATGTTTAAGAGAAATAAGGGTGTCAAGTTAAATGTTATGAAGACTTTTCAAAGAAATAATGTTGTTGTTTTATGTTAAAAAATTTATGTTTTGGAAGAAATTGATACTGTTTTAATGCTAGCCACTTTGTATGATTGTGGGTTGATATGTATGAGTTATGTACTAACTTTATAAAACTATAAACTGAAAAGATATTTGGGAATTTAATGAAGTTAAATCTAGTTTATCATGATAAATCTAAGAGGATTCTTGGAGTAACTTAAGTTATATACACTAACAAGGTATTGAAGATATTTAATATTAAGTAATCTGTTGGGAAAAATCCCTTGAGGCTACATTAGAGTATTTTTGGGTTGATTGTGTTAGTTGAAAAAAAAGGTTTCCATGTTCAATTGTGGAGTTACAAAGATAGTTTTGACAAACTATGTTTACAAGGATCCATGAAAAAGGAATGGATTCTTTGGAGGTTGTACAAAAAGATCATGTACAATTTGGCGACGTTTCCCAATATTTTCCAAATTTTTGGGTCAAAAAATTGGAGAATAGAGAAAAGTGTTTTTGTAAAAAGAAGTTCTGCACAAGTGTTAAGGAGGTTTATAAATTTTCATTCAAATCATATTTCAATATCATTACATAAATATATGTAAAATCAAAGGAGTTAGTGTAAGATGTGGTTTTTCACGATAGGTGAGTTTGTGAAAAAGAGAATTTCGTGAATGATAGTTTTATGCTCATGGAATATTTGAGAGAATTTTCATGCAGGGTCTATAATGACTATAAATAGGAATCTACCCCCTCATTCAAAAATTATCAACACTTAGATAGAACCATATCTCTGAATCACGCAAGTAGTAAGTTACGTGTAAGAAAGGAGTTGCACGCAAGTAGTGAGTAGCGCGTAAGAAGATAGTTGTGTGTAAGCAGTGAGTTGTGTGTAAAAAGAGAGTTGTGTGTTAGTAGTAAGTTTCATGCAAGTTGGTTTTCCAATAAAAAGGAAAAATTTGTGCAAAATGAATTAAAGTTACGCTCAAGTCACCCTAAGGTTGTGCGAAAGTTTGAAGTTTCCCAGTATATCTATGGTAAAGCAGCATTCACCAAATGGATGAAAGTGGAACTAAATGATACACTAAATGAGGTTTAAAAGATATTAACTTTAGAAGTAAATGAAATATTTTTAAAGAATCAGTGAGTACACTTCAGTTGAGAAAGTAGTGGGCATTCAAATTGTGATTAGTTATAAACCAAGATGAATAGTGAGTCTGGTCCGAACATTGTAAACAGTAGTTCACTTTTAGTGGATTTGGTACATCATCACATTGTCATTTTATTATCCTTGTATGTATCCCAATGAGGGTGAACCAAGTAAAATTTTTTGTATCTTATGCATGATTTAATTTATGTTCATATATTTCTACGAGAAATATATAAAAGATCATTTTGTTTAACAATGAAAAAATATCAAAAGGGGCAGTAGTTTTAATATATCATACCCTGATTCACCCCCCCCCCCCTCTTAGGGTGATTAACATAGTTGGGATAACATAATCAAAGAGAGGACTGTTTAAAATGTCATGTGGTATACATCTCTCTAAGAAAATGTTTCCTTATATATGAGAGGATTGAGAGAAAATGAGTATAATTTCTTATGCTTCTGTGATTGGATCTATCGTGTGTGTCATTCTATGTACCAATCTTGGTATTTCCCATACCTTGAGTATGGAATTCAGATATAAAATAAACTCAAGAGAGCCACATTAGTATTTAAATACTATCATGAAGTCCATAGGCATAAAAAGGATATGTTACTAGTTTATGGAGTATATGAGAAACAAGTTATGAGTAGATGCACAGATGCTAGTTTCAAAAATGATCACAATGATTTGAAATCATATTCTAGATATGTGTTTTCCTTGATAGAGTAATTGTGAGCTGGAAGAGTTCTATGCAGCCAGTATTCTCTAATTCAATAGTAGAGTCTGAGTATATTTCATCTTTTAATGAAGCTAGATAAGTAGTGTGGACATGCAACTTTATCTAGGAGATTGATTTCATGCCTATAAGTAAAGTTGTTATCAAACTATATTATGATAATTTTGTAGTAGTGATTATGGCCAAAGATCCAGGGATGCATTAATAAAAGAATAATATACTTTAAAATTGTCACTTCTTGAGGGATTTTTCTCAAAGGGGTGAATTAATAATATATAGAGTATTAAAAAAAGTGAACATGGAAGACCCATTGACCAAAGAATTATCTCAAAAAATAATTAATATCATGTGAGAGTTATCAGTCTAAAAGTTGTTAGTAATTGGATCTAGTGTATGTGAGAGTCTGTTAGAGTTGGAACCCAAAACCAACTAAGTTATTTCTTTTTATTCCCAAAATATTAATAAATATCTTAGACATGATTATTCTTCTTATGTATAGTATTAGTGTGATAATATATTTAGGGTATTTTTTCATTAAAAAGGTTATAATAGTTCCCCACTATAATGAGAATATAGAAATGATATGAAAATTTTATTAAGCATATATCCTATAATCTAGATAACATATTATTTATGAGACATGAATTATGTTTGACTATTAGGTTATGGAGGATTATAAGACATTGATAATTATTCTCATGAAGTTTGCACATAGTAATCTTCAAGAAGGGGGCTTATGATGATAGAATAGCCAATAGGAATTACACATGTTATATGTTTCATTGGATATTCCTATACATATATTTGTTTATTGGTCCTCATACTTGATATTATTATAAATATATATCATAAATCACATACTTTGATGTATGAATGAAAACTGTGATAGTATATGCTTGCGGTGAGGTAACATGCCTTAGGTGTTTTTTAAGTGATATAACAATAATTTAATACATCAAGAAAGGATTTTTACCTTATGAGTTTATGGAATATGTCTATTTGAATTTTATTTAAATTAAAATATTTTATTAAATCCATGGCTATGGTGGTTCATTAATGAGTTCATTTCAAAAATTCAAATAAAGATAAATCAAGTATATAGGGTGATGACATAAGTAAGCATCATTCTTGATGAAATATCAAGAGAAAGTGATTATATTTCATAGTAGTATTCATTATAAGGTTTTTATAATTGTTGTATTAACTTCGTTCTACATGGGTGTATTGATGTGTTTCGAGACACTGATTCTAGACTTTAGGTAAGTTAACCTAATTTCATAGATAAAGAGTCCTAGAGTTTCATAGACTAAGTGTATCCATATTCTCATTAAATTATATTGAATTTAATATTAAGAATAAATATTATTATTATATTTTGGAATAATAATTATTCAAGTTATGTTAATCACATAAATTCAATCACCATATATTCGAGTTTAGAATATGTGATTTGGATTTTATCTTTTTTCAATTATTCATAAGGTGATAAATAAATATTTATTTATTCACTAGTTTCATGAATAGATTAATATAAATAATTATTTAGTCATGTGAATATTAAAATAAATATTTATTTATGATTTTAGTGCATATAATACTTATTTTTTTATTGAATGAATGATATTTATTTTAATAAACATTATATTATTAAAGGTTTGATAAATATCAAGGAGGATTGAAAGACTGAGTTAAGGGTCCAAATAGAATGATATATGTTATTTAAAATCATTTAAATAAATACTGAATTATTTATTTAAAAAATTATATTCAAATATATGCATGTCAAGTGATATAATAATTATATTATTATTACTAGTAGACATGGGGGATAACATAGAGGTAATATTAGATAAAATTCTATTACATGATTATCAAATATTAATCCTGAGTAGATATTATTATTTATAAAATTTTAGAGGGAAATATTATTTGTGCACACTGAGAAGAATCTAGAAATTCTCTCAAACCCTAGAGAGAATATCCTTCTCTCTCCCTATAAAGAACAAGAGAGAACAAGATATACCTCTCATTGTGATCAACGACAGACAATATGAAGCACTAGGTTCCTCCATTACAGCACTTGGAATACCAAGATCATTTTTTAGATATTCATGGGGGATGTGTGGATTAAAATATAGGAATATGGGTTTGGATTCTCCACTGAAATGATGACATGAAAAAAGTGGAATCATAATTGATCAAAATGAATTATTGCATTTGAGGTCATTAATTTTTTAAATTAATTATAAATTTAATGTGAAATATCCTCCCTTAGAGATTTTGGGATTTCCATCATCAAGTTCTTTAGATATTATTTATCAAAAACAATGAAATATAATTGTTGACCATCGTTCCACCACTTCCAATGCGCTCTGAAACCATCAAAAAACACTTTACTTAAGGATATTTCATGGTTATTGTTGGATATAAAGAAAATTTAGGCATATATATTATGTGTGTTGGTAAAAAATTTATTTTCCTTAGTGAAGTTGATATCTTAATTAATGGGGGAGATAAATCCAAAATTTAATGATAGTAAATCCAAAAAAAATACAATGAAAATTTAAAGTAAAGAATAAATTTAATTTTCATGAAGATACTTGTGAAAGGTGTGATCAAGAAGAATACACAGATGAGAAGTGACTTATAATTATTTGTTATTGATGAAAATTTTGAATTATAAAAAAAATAAAAAGAATAATAGTAGAAAATATTAATCAATGGTTATGGATGTTTCTTACTAGGCTTTGAATAATAAGAAATCATGGTTCTTGATAACAGTTTCTCATCACACATAACAAGTAATAAAAATGTTTTAAAAGGTGTGGATAAGTATGAAAAGGTAGTCATTACTTTTAAATATGATTTCTTATTGAATATCGAAGGAGTTTGGTTGATAGAAATTGATAAGAATAATGTTAGTTTAATTAATGTTATTTTTATTGATGGGTTAAATCAAAATATTTTAAGTGCTTCTATACTTTTCAATAATGAAAATGAATTAACATTTTAGAATAATTAGTGTATTTTGAAAGTACAGAGTGATGGTAAAATATTAATCAAGGGTGAAAGAACTAATGGAAATCCATCTCAAGTGGAAGATGAGAAGAATGAATTTTACCTTGGTATGAAAGATAAGAATGGACTTTGGCATAGAAAGTTTTTCCACCTTGTCCAAAAGGACATGAGAATGTTTATTTGAGAATATTATGTTTGTAATGTCATAAATATCAAATGGGAAAAGGGAACTACATGTGATACTTTTCATACAAATAAAATGGTTAATTTTTTTAATAATGGAGTTCATGTATTAACATGATGACCACTTAAGCATGTTCATTTCAATTTATATGGACTAATGAGTTAGAAATCAATAAATGGAACTACTAAAAAAAATATTTTAACAGTGTTGGCCCTTATCGGTTCTAAAAAAAAGTGTTGATAAAGATTATCTTTATCAATGCTAAAACAAGTGCTGATAAAAGGTACCTTTTATCGGTGATTTTTTTCTAGTGCTGATAAAAGGAACCCTTTATTAGTGAATTTCTTGTAGTGCTAATAAAATGTGTCTTTTATCAGTGCATTTTTTAACGCTGATAAAGGGTTCCCTTTATCAGTGATTTATTTTTAGCACCCATAAAGGAATCCTTAATCATCTCTTTTTTAGCGCTGATAAAATTCCAAATAAAATGAAATAATGAAATAAATAAAAAATAAAAATGATTTTATTAAAAAAATATTAAAAAAATTATAAATTAAATAATTATTGATAAAAATGAATAAATTGATTATAATATATATAAATTATAAATAGTATATGTTAAATATATAGATATATGTAAAATAAAAATTAAACAAATAAAATTTAAAAATAAGTAAATTGAGAAAAATATTAAACATCTTATAAATTAAATAATTATTTATAATGTTAATAAATAGTATATATTAAATATATATATAAATGTATATAAATGTTATTTATATAGTACAAAATATTATTCTTTATATTAAATAGTAATATTTTTATTGAATAACGGTTTGTAATAAAAAATTAATATGAATTACAAATATTGACTAATTACGTCGAGTAATGGACATAATTGAATGTCATCTGATTTTTTAATCTAAAATATATTAAACAAATTATATTAATTTCACATATATGTAATTAATTCATTTTTACATACATACGTACACACACAAAAAAATTGGTAATTTAATCAATTTCTATTATTTATTATATATATTTATTTATTTATTTATGATGTTTTAACATTTTCAATATGTATTCATCTTTATTTCAATACATATATCCATTTTTTTAAAGATTTAAATTTAATTAATCAAACTTATCCAATTTTTTAATATTCATCTTTATGAGCGCTTATTAACTTAGCATAGATAAAATGTATCTTTATCGATGCTTTTTTGGAAGCCTTGATAAAAGTATCTTGATCTATTTTAAGAACCCTAACCTTCAAAAACTAGTTTTCAATATCTGAAGCTCTCCACATAATCCACTTGCTTTCGGTGCTCCTCATTGTTGAATCCAAGATCAAATCTATGCTAGAATCAAGGCTCCAACTATTCCAAGACTTGAATCCAAGGATCGAGCAATTCAAGGGTCAAATGAAACTAAGGATCGAACAAAATCTTGGTTTTAGATATCACTAATTTCCCTTGGTTATCCACTAAACTTTCTTATCCCACATCTGTGTATCTCAGAAACTCTAATTTCACTATCCTATAATAAAACAACCCAAAATTAATTTTGTTAGATATATTGAAGTATCGTCTTCCCCGATAACATTTATCTCTCATTTTCATAACATCTAGTACTATGTGACTTGAAATATATCAAACCCAATGTTGGGTCATGTTATTGTGAGGTATAATAGGCCCCCAATACGTATATCCTATGAAATCTACCTCTTTACAATAATCTAAATTTTGAAACATTCATCCATATAGCTGTCGGTGTTGTCATTAGTTCGAAATATTCCATTATAAATCAGTTGGGAACCTCTTTTTCATATTTTTGTTGAGAAATTAATGTTTTATAATTTCCTTGATTTTCCTATAAACCAAGGAAAATGTTTCACCAATCATAGACATCTCGATATCATACCTCATATGATCCACAAAAAATGCATTGTGCTTTGTCAAATCCTCAAATATTATGTCTTAGACATATATGAGTACCAAAATCATTTGATCATCCTCATTGTAGAGGTTTTGATCATCTCTACCTCACTAAAAACCAAGCTTTCTTAGGTATTAATCTAACCTTAAATACCAAGTCCTTAGTGATTTCTTTATCTTATACAAATAATTCTTTAAGTTGAAGGACCTCGGGACACCCTGAGAGAGGAGGGGTGAATTAGGGTGTTAAATTTTTCTCTTAATGTGATGGATCTTTTCCCACATTGGGAGGAACTTGTAAAACCTGTATGATGGATATGACCAGTAATATAACATTCACATGCAATGATTTTACACAACAATTTTACTTGGTTCACCACTAAGGGCTACGTCCAAGGAGCATACGCCGACAGGTTTCTGGTCGTACCTAATTCCACTATTCTTCACTAGTTGTGGATTACAATGGTTTGGGCACAGTCACACTATCCCATGCTCACTACCTTTACAAAAGTTCAGGGATAGCTCACAATATTCCTCAGGTCACTTCTGTTGACTCCACCTGGACCACCACTGCCTTTGGTGAAGTCCCACTCAGTTTATAGACGTGAAGGTCTATTCAATATATAAACATAGAAGTCTTTGTCTCCTATTCATAATGAGACAATGCTTGCATCAGAGTCCTAGTTTGATGCTATTTTGTATTCAATATTCTACTTTAGTGCAATAACTGAATGCACTAAATCTCCTTCTTCTCTTCCATTAATTCTCAATACCGACACCTGAGTGAATCGTTATATTTCCCTCTTTCTGTGCAGATCTGAGTTTAGTTGCATGAATCGTTCTTCTTCTCTTTGAAAACCACAATGAGGGTGTTAAACAGTAGTCATGTGTGTGTGGTACAACTTCACTTCGTAAAACCAAATGGTTCACTATTCTTCTGTCTTCGCAAAGAAGATTTGAGAGTGCTAAGCACCTATCAAAGGCCTGCAGGACCCCCAAATTTTTAACGCACCCTTCCTAGTGTCTTGGGTGTAAAATTCAAACCTTGCGTGTAAAAATACATATTTGGTGCGAAAAAGGCTTTTCGTACAACTCTTCTTTTTCGCCCAGAATTTCCCTTTTTCGCGCAGCACCTTCTTTTTCGCGCAACCCTTTTTATTTTCGTGCACCACTCTATACCTCAATTTTTCCAAGTGTCAGATCTCGGTATTTGTCTTAGTGTCGAGCAGCTTCTAATGAGAGGGGTTCTCCTCCTATTTATAGGCATTTTTGACCCTGCGCGTAAAACCCCTTCCTGCGCATAAAACTGTCTCTCATATCTTTATATTATGTGCACCTTCCTTTGACTATCACGCACCACCTAGGTTTTTTTCGCACCTCATTAATTTTCTATTTTTCATCATTCTGAACCTAAAGCCTCCTTTTCACATAAAATATCAAACCAGCAGTTTGCGCACAACCAACTTTTCACACACAAGTTTGATTTTCCGCGCACATGGAGGGAACATCTCCTATTTTTCACGCACATCTTGTCTTTGTTGATTTTAATTATTTCTGATCCGAGAATATTCTTACATGAAAAACTCACCCTGCTATTTCGCACAAAACATTTTTCCGCGTGAATTCCCATTTTTCCGCGCACTGCTCTGGATTTTTTGTGCAGCCCATTCCTTTGCCATTTTTCGACGTTCTAATTCTGAAACACCTCTTGTAAGAATGATCTCACTCCGTTATTTCGCACACTGCACTGTTTTTCATGCACAACTCAGATTTTTCATGCATATCCCACCTTTTTCATGCACCACTTCCTCTTTTCACACACCTCCTTTTAACAACAACCCATGTCTTAATTTTTCGATTTTCAGGCCCAAAAATTTGGCAAACACTAGGAAACGGTGCCACCTTCAATATATGATTTTTCCATAACCTTCATGCTTATTTTCTATGATTTTTCTTCTTTAGAAACTTGTATTCTTTCATTAAAAACTCCCCTATCGTGATATATATCCTTTGATAGATCATCTTTTTCATTGTCAGATTTTGATACAATGTGAAATGCATGACGATCTCAGAATACCAAGCCCTTCCACTCTCTCTGCTTCTTCAACCATCATTCTCTACTTCATGCAAATCATATGATTCTATTCTTCATGTATGCTCTTGCATGATTCTCATGAAATCATGAAGAATTTCATGGTCTTCATCAAATCCCCATTCTTCTTCAATCATCCTTAGATGGATTATACCTCACCATTCTCCACTATTGTAAACAATGTGTCACCTTTGACACAAGTTCTTTGAATTTATGATCAGTAAAACAATCATCTGAATTTTCATTCCTCCATTTCATTGGAGTACTTCTTGATTTCCTTCATTTTGATCTTCATTGACAACTATTGAAAACAAATACAACCTTATACACAAATTGGTCCCAACAATCTCCCCCTTTGTATTTTATTGTCAATACCTCATAAATATTCTTAAATGAATACATCAATGTCAAAATGAGAATCTTCTCTCTCGTCTTAACTTTTCAAACTTTCATTTCACTTTCTATCCCCCTTATTGACAAGAAATAAAAAGCTCATGGTAGAGAGGGTATCAATATATACATAAGAAATGTTTCATCAATCATTTCACTCTAAGTCTACTTGAGCAATGCTCAATGTAGAAAACAAGAGGATTTGATTTAGACAACACAACTGTCCATTATTCACTAGACATGATACCACATGAGATGAAAACTCATATACTTTTCTTAAAGGTATTTCCACTTTAATTCTAGGATGAGAATAATAAATGAGATATGATATTATCCACCTAAAACTCCTGCACTCACTTCAACAAACTGATCAAAAATATTCAAGTGAAATGGACAGGATAAGTGACCTTGGGGAACTTCCATTATTCTTATGTCACCGATTAATTTTGTTACTCCCCCTTTGTAAAATAATTTTTATTTTGAGTAACCAAGGTTGAGAGATTACATACCATTTCCAATGACATGATCTTCAAGCAATTTATAGAGTAAATGAATTTAATACCAACTGAAGTTGATACTGAATAAAATAATAATTCTGGTATCTTCTTCATTTGTCTCCCTCTCAAGGGAAAAACTCATCATCATCTTCATCAAGCATGACCCTTCATTTTAATATTTGAATATCAATTGAAGAGTATTTTAATGATGGAAAATCCTTCAGCTTAGCTATCAAGAGATGACAACATTCACTACTTCTTAGGTTCTTCCCCTGAGAGCATGCTTCACCTTCACTTCCCTATATTATTAGAACAAATACAATACACAAATGAATAAGTGAATAAGGTGGTTCCTTCTTACTTCATCAATATGGGATACATGGTTGAGGTTCTTTTCTTAACAAAGTTCCTCTATTTAATCCAGTATTCGTGCTTTCACATTTGAACATACGTTCTAATATCTATTGATGTGGCATGTCTCTCTTCACATTCTCTTCTTCTTTGTGTGGAGAATTGTTCTACTTAATATCCATCATATATGAAACATTTTTACTCCTCTTAAGGATTGCTTCTTGCTCTGGTATTAAGGTTAGACAACATTTTTCAATGTGACCAGATTTCATACATCTCTCACACATAATATCTTTAACACATTTTTTTTATTGGTTTCCAACATCTCATGCAATTTATCTTCATCATGTGAATGTTTTCCTTTTTCTTTAGCACCAACCTTGGCTTTTTCATCTTCATGTTTCCTCATTATTTTCAAATCTTCTAGCCAAATGACTGACATGTCTGTTGGAACTTTTTCAGCAGGTTTGGATCTTCCACACTGGTTCATCTGAGTTTCATCCCTCTTAGTTTCTATTTTGGGTGAATGTTCCTTCAATTTCATGGATCTAAAATCCTGGGTCTTCTTAGCTTCCCTACTTGAGATCTTTTTGGGGAAACATGTGTTCACAATATTCTTCTGATTTATTCCCAAGGTATCTTCTTTATACTTGGTTGGCATCAGAGGTCTTATTTTCTTATCGACAGTGAATGCATGCTGATATAGACATGTATATACCTTGTGACCACTATCATTGTATACATTATAGATGTTATCAAGCATTCCAAATCTGTTTGCAGTAAACAGATGCTTTTGGACCTATAGATGTTGCTTCTTCTTCTCTGGATTTCTTCTCTTTGATATAGGCTTTCATTGTGCTTTTTTATTTAAGGGATTGTACCAACAATCTAGTGCACAATGCCCAAATCTTTTGCAGCACCAACATTGACCCACAAATCTTTTCTTCTTTATATCTTCTGTATGAGGTTGTTGGGCCTTCTTATTAATTTTTTGTTCTCTATCTGAGGAACCATCTTCTTCCTTTTTCTTCCTATCCAACCTAGACGTAGTGGTAGGTTTATTATATTCACCTTTCCTCATCCATACTTGTTTAGAATTATTCTTCCAACCTGCACTTTTTGTAGAAAAATATTTAGAAACAATATTACAAGTTTTTATAGATGGTACCTTCACTTCCTTAGCTGCTTATGATAGATCAGTGAGTGAATTCAAGATATTCTTATCACATGTTAGAGGTCTTTTGATGGTAGAATCCTCCAGTAAGCATTGAGTACCCGCAGTAACTGATTCTTGAGATGGATAATCAATAATTGTCATAATTTTCTTATCACATGTTGTAGGTATTTCAGCTTTAGAATCCTCCAATGAACATTGAGTACTAGTATCTCCTATTTCATTCTTTTGTGAAGTCTCAATATGTGTATTCTCAAGATTTGTCAACTGGGATTCCAATTTTTGACTTTCAATATTGAGGATTATCTTCTGATAATCAATCATGATCATCTTCTCTTCACAAGTCTTATTTAATATTTCAACCTCATCTTCATGCATCTTAACTTTGTTTTGTAACAAAGAGTCGAGTTCTCTAAATCTCTTGGAAGTTTCTTCCAAACAAAAACTCTTGACTTCAGTGCTCTTCTTTAGCTCAGCTTCAAGCACATGGATCTTTTCTTTTAGATTCTTATTGAATCCATATTTTTCTTCAAAGACTTTAATCTGTTTGGTGAGCTTTAATCATTCAAGAATTTTTCCTTCTAAGCCCTTTTCCAAATTATCAGCTTCTCTTTCCAATTGGTTGATCTCAACCTGCAAGCATTAAAATATTCTAAAAAAGTAGCAACTCTTTCTTCTGGAATATCATGCAGATAACTTTTTAACTTATCCTGATCACTTGAGATAAAATTTTCTTCCTTTACTATGGTAGGAACTTGGGCCACCTAATCGATACATTCCAAGCCTGGTATTTTTTCATTATTGGAAGGGCATGGAGAACAAGACACTGTATCTTCTTTGGACATGAGGGACTTCTTAAACTGCTTCTTCTCTTTCTTTTTCCTCTTTGTCATGGTCATGCTGGATGTAGGATTATACTCATCAATGACTGAATCTTCATCAAGACTGCACTTCATTGTTGACTTTATGAAAGAAACACAAATCCTCTTCTGAATAGAATTATTATAGAGTATTCAAAAAATGTGAACATTTCCCTCTGGTACCACTTGAAGGACCCTGGGACACCCTGAGAGGGGAGGGGTGAATCAGGGTGTCAACTTTTTCTCTAAATGTGATGGATCTTTTCCCCACGTTGGTAGGAACTTATAAAACTTGTATGATGGATATGATCAACAATAGAAAATTCACATGCAATGAGTTGACACAACACTTTTACTTAGTTCACCACTAAGGGCTACGTCCAAGGAGCATACACCGACAGGTTTCCGGTCATACCTAATTCCACTATTCTTCACTAGTTTTGGATTACAATGGTTCAGGCACAATCACACTATCTCAGGCTCACTACCTTAACAAAAGTTTAGGGATAGCTCCCTGCATCCCTCGAGTCACTCCCGTTGACTCCCCGTGGCTCACTGCCTTTGGTGAAGTCACACTCAGTTTATAGAGATGAAGGTATCTTCAATATATAAACATAGAAGTATTTGTCTCTTGTTCAGAATGAGACAATGCTTGCATCAGAGTCCTGATTTGATTCTCTTTTGTATTCAATCTTCTACTTTAGTGAAATAACTGAATGCACTAAATCTCCTTCTTCTCTTACATTAATTCCCAATACCGACACCTAAGTGTATCGTTATATTTCCCTCTTCCTGTGCAGATCTTAGTTTAGTTGCATGAATCATTCTTCTTCTCTTCATAAACCACAATGAGGGTTTTAAACACCATTCATGTGTATGCGGTACAACTTCACTTCGTAAAACCAAATGGTTCACTGTTCTTCCGTCTTCGCAAAGCAGATTTGAGAGTGCTAAGCACCTATCAAAGGCCTGCAGGACCACCAAATTTTTCGCGCACCCTTCCCGGTGTCTTTCTCATAAAATTCAAACCTTGCACATAAAAATAACTTTTTTTCATGAAAACAGCTTTTCGTGCAACTCTTCTTTTTCACGTAGAACTTCCCTTTTTCACGCAACACCTTCTTTTTCACACAACCCTTCTTCTTTTCACGCACCACTCTATACCTCAATTTTCCACACATAAGATCTTGAGATTTGTCTTAGTGTCAAGCATATTCTAATGAGAGGGGTTCACCCCGTATTTATAGGCGTTTTTTACCCTACTCTTAAAACATCTTCCTGCATGTAAAACTGTCTCTCAGTTCTTTATATTATGTGCACCTTCCTTTTACTCTCTCACACCACCTAGGTTTTTCACGCACCTCATGAATTTGCTATTTTTCATCATTCTGAACCTGAAGCCTCCTTTGAGAGTAAAACATCAAACCCACATTTTACGCACAACCAACTTTTCGCGCACAAGTTTGATTTTCCACACACATGGAGCGAACACCTCCGATTTTTCGTGCACTTATTGCCTTTTCTGATTTTAAGTATTTCTGATCCGAGACTCTACTTTCATGAAAAACTCACCGAGCTATTTCGCACACAACATTTTTCCACGCGCATTCCCATTTTTCTACGCACTGCTATGGCTTTTTCGCACAGCCCATGCCTTTTCCATTTTTCGACATTCTGATTCTGAATCACCTCTTGCACGAAAGATCTCTCTCCGCTATTTCATGCACCACGCTTTTTTTCACACACAACTCATATTTTTCACAAAAATCCCACCTTTTTCACACACCAATTTTTATTTGCATGAACCTCCTTTTACCAACAACCCATGTCTTCATTTTTCAATTTTCAGGCCCAAAAATTTGGCAAACACTGGGAAACAGTGCCACCTTCAATATATGATTCATCCATAACCTTCATGCTTATTTTCTGTGATTTGGATTCTTTATAAACTCATCTTCTTTCATTAAAAACTCTACTATCGTGATATATATCCTTTGATAGATCAGCTTTAGCATCGTCAGATTTTGATACAATGTGAAATACATGACCATCTCAGAATGCCAAGCCCTTTCACTCTCTCTGCTTCTTCAACCGTCATTATCCACTTCATGAAAATCATATGATTCTATTATTCATGTAGGATCTTACATAGTTCTCATGCAATCATGAAGAATTTCATGGTCTTCATAAAATCCCCATTCTTCTTCAATCATCCTTAGATGGATTATACCTCACCATTCTCTACTATTGTAAACAATGTGTCACCTTTGACACAAGTTCTTTGAATTTATGATCAGTAAAACAATCATCTGAATTTCCATTCCTCCATTTAATTGGAGTAATTCTTGATCTCTTTCATTTTGATCTTCATTAATAACTATTGATAACAAATACAACCTTATACACAAATTGGTCCCAACATAAGTGACATTCTTTTCTCTCATTTTCATCCATAATAAACCCATCTGTTTTCTTAATGAATACTCTCCCATTAATAACTCCATTGACGAATATAGATTTTCAATCCATTTGGTATAATTTTAACAACATTTTCACTGAAATAGTAAAAAAAATTCAAATAGTTTCCAACTGGGATATGATAGTAAATTTAACATAAATATAAATTCCTTTAATCTAGGATTTCCCCTTGCACACTATCCATTCTTTATTTCGATCCACTTTTCCATAGTCAATGAGTTTATTATTGAATGCCCACTTGGTTATGATAATATTTCTATCTTATGGCCTTGGAAAAACTGTCCATGTCACATTGTTCTTATTTGTATAAAGCTCATCATGCATAGATTTGATCCAATTATCATCCTTATCAGCCTATCCAAATGATTTACGATATACTTTGGAAAAAATGAGGTTTTTTGTAGAGTCTTACTCCTTCAAGTTTTCACCGAAAATATCTAATCACCAATGAAATTTTATTCATTGATTTCATCCTTGCTTTTATTTCTTATTGTTGATAATCCCTATTTATTTTCCTCACCATTAATGTCTTATTTTGAGCCTACTATATCCCTGCATTCTCCCCCCTATGCTAATCAATTCAACATCAATTTCCTCTGATGTTTCATCATTATTTTAATTATTAACAATCTCCCCATTCTAATTAGTAAAAAATATCTATCAATTTTATCTTTTCGCCATAAAAACATCTCCACCCACCCTTTTTAACTCAGTATTTAATTATCTCGTTTTCTAATATGGTTACTTTTTCACTACTAAAAATAAATTTCCTCTTTCAAACACAATACCCATAAATTTTTACCAACCCCAAATCAAAAAATGGTTCAGCTAGTTTTCTATACCTTTGTAAAAATATATCCTTTTTTGAAATGATAACCCACTCGTTAATATTTCTTAAAAATTACTTTATTTCTTTCGTCACTCATCTAATAAACACTATGTATGTTTTAATTTAATCCATATATATCATTTTTTAACATTCCCTTTTGGTTCCACTATTAGGAATATTTAATTACCATCCATATAATTATAACAAATGGGATGCATTACCCCTTTTTGAGAACACAATGGAGTATAACTGTCATCCTCATCAGTTTCATCTTCTGAATAATTATTATTCCAACTTGTTTCTTGGGACTCATCCGCCATCTCATTTATGTTTCTTGTACTAATCTAAGCAATATTCATCATATGGATGACTACTTCTTTGAGTATTTCAAGAAACATAGTTGAATTTCCATAAGAGATGGAGGATGAGTTCCAAACAACAAAATTAAATAATAACTGTTCAAAAGATGAGCTTATGAGGATGAAAATTGTCTATAACATTCACCTTTGGATGAATTCATAGGATAACACCTACCCTAGTGGATTAATTCTTTTCTTAAATTCAATTACCCATTTTATTCAAAGCATACTAAAATTATTTGAAACAATAAAATGTTGAATTTACCTTAATATAATTATCTATAACTTTCACCATTGATAAAGAATATCTTATGTGTTTTTATTTTTTTTATTATAAAAAATGAATATTTTATGAACCCAATAGGATATATTTACTTTCTCTTGGATGATTCAAAGGTTCAATCCAAGGTATATTATTTTATCTTCATACTCCTCACTCATTGATTGATTGTTTGTTGAGATCTGTTTGTGTTTTTATCACCATTCTTACTTTACCATTAGTATATTCTTATTGTCAACAATTTTTACACAGTAAAATCATTATCAATATAATTAATATATTGTTTCATGTTTATGTTTAATTTATTTATTTTTATAATGACTCATATAATAATTTTTTTCTTGTACATATGGATTTTTTTTTTTTGAGTTGAGGTGGTTTGTTCAAAGCCGCTCATTCTTATGAGGGATTTGACTTTGAGCCTACAACTGAGATAATGATAAGGAAATGCATCGAGAATGTATACAACCATCAGGAAATGGTGAATTCCTACTACTTATATAACTAATTTTGTTATCATTTTATATATTATTTATAAGTTAATTTCTTTATCATTTTTATCTAATAATTATTTAGTTTTAATCACGGATCTTTTGGGAAATCATATTTTACTTTCAACTATCTACAAAAATCCACAAAAGAGATGAATGTTTCTTTCTTCAAATGTTACCACATTTTCCATTTTCATTACCTTTATTCATCGAAATTCCAATAATGCATATTGATTCGATGTTGTTATCCAAAAAAACCTTTTTATTATTGAAATAAATAAGAGTATACGAAGCTTATATGCCCATTTTGGTGACTTCTCATGATATAATGGGCACATAAGCTTCTTATGCTCTTATAACTTTCAACAATGAGAAAAGTTTTTCAACTAAGAACATTGAGTCAATATGTAGTGTTGGAAGTTCAATATAGAAAGATAATGGAAACAGGATAACATTGTCATTTTGTATTGTTTTGAGACTTTGGGACATGCATGAATAAACTGCACCTCAATCCGACAAATGGTGTGACCTATATAACTCCAAGTGCTTATTTTTATTTAAAATTAAAAAAAAATTAGTAAAAAGGAAAACTAACATAATCAAAACCAAGAAAACATATTCTTATTATTTTTATACATTAGGGAAAAAAATCCATAAGTCATTTGGGGTGTATAGAAATTGTTCACACATTAATTTGATGCATGGTGTGACCGTTATGACTCAATGTTTCTGTTATAAGTTTAAAATTGACGGTTTAGTTAAAAAAATGTCACCCACTAAAAATAGATAAAACACACTCAGATTTTATAAATAATTTTGGAAATTTATTCATAAGTCATTTGTGATTTTTAGGAATTAGTCTCACTTAAAATTTATTCCTGATGTGATTGGTATGAGTCAAAGTGCATGTTTCGAGTTTAAAATGACATGTTTGTAAAAAAACAAGTGACATACTCAAAATCAAGGGAAAAAAATCATATTGTTTTGATAATTTTGGAAAAAAATCCATAATTCATTTGAGACATGTATAAATCATCTATACCTTAATCAGATTCATGGTGTGACTGGTATGACTCCAAGTGCATATTTTTATTTAAAATTAACATCAATTTTAGTAAAACGGACAAATGACCTACTCAAAACTGAGAAAATCCACTCTTATTGTTTTTATAATTTAGTAAAATGATCCATAAGTCATTTGAGACATGTATAAATCAACCAAACCTTAATTTTATGCATGGTGTGCCCAGTATGACTGAAGGTTCATCTTTTTATTTAAAATTGACATCAATTTTAGTAAAAAGGACAACTAAACTACTCAAAATTGAGAAAATTAATTTGAATTATTTTTATATTTTATTAAAAATATTAATAAGTCATTTATTATATTTAGGGATCATACGCACCTCAATATGATACACGATATCCCGTTATGACTCAATGTGTTTGTTATTAGTTTAAAATCGACAGTTTAGTTCAAAAAATGTCAATCACTAAAAAATAATAAAACACGCTCATATTTTGTTGATAATATATGACATAAATTAATAATTCATTTATGATGTATAGGAATTTTTCTCCCATAAAACTAATACATTGTGTGATCAGTATGAGTCAAAGTGTGTTTTTCTAGTTTAAAATGACATTTTTGTAAAATAGATAGGTGACATACTCAAAACCAAGTAAATTAATTTTTATTGTTTTGATACTTTATTAAAATAATCCATAAGAAATTTTGGATGTTTAGTAATTAGCTTCACCTCAATCTGATGCACAGTGAGAATGATATGACTCCAAGTGTGTCTTTTAATTTAAAATTGACATCAATTTTAGTAAAAATGACAAATAGCCTACTAAAAATTGATAAAACATGTTTATATTATTTTGATACTTTAGGAAAATAATCCATAAGTCATTTTTTATGTGTAGGAATCAGACTCACCAAAATCGGACGCACGGTGTGGCCGATATGGCTCCAAGTGCATCTTTTTATTTAAAATTGACATCTATTTTAGTAAAAATGACAACTGACCTACTCAAAACCAAGAAAATGAATTCATATTCTTTTGATGATTTAGTAAAATGATCCATATATCATTTTTGGCATATAGTAATCAGTATCACCTCAATCTGATACACAATGTTCCTAGTATAACTCAATGTGTCTGTTATTTATTTAAAATCGACATTTTAGTTCAAAAAGTGTCACTCGCTGAAAACTGAAAAAACACACTCAAATTGTCTTGATAATTTTGTAAAATTATTCATAAGTATTTTTAAATTTTTAGAAATTGGTATCACATCAAAATGACACAAAATGTGACCAGTATGGGTCAAAGTGTGTGTTTCCAGTTTAAAATGACATTTTAGTTAAAAGATAAGCAACGTACTCAAAACTGATAAAACACATTCAGATTGTTTTGATACTTTAATAAAATGATCCATAAGTAATTTGAGATGTATAATAATTATCTGCACCTAAATAAAATGCATGATATTAATGATATGACTCTAAGTGTGTATTTTCAATATAAAAGTGTCATTTTAGTTTAAAACGCGCATCACGTCGCCAAAACTGAGAAAAAAATCCTAGATTATTTTGTCATCATTCTATCTTCTATTGCTTAATTAATTTTCTTATAATTTTTATCCTATAATTATTTAGTTAATTTTCATAAATGTAATGGTTAAATATTGACAATAAATAGTGTGACTTTCAAGAATCAACCACAACTCAATCTAATAAACAATGTTCCTAGTATTAATCTAAGTTTAGTTTAAAATTAACACTTTAAATTTATTTATTTATTTATATTATTACTAACATAATAATTTTTTTCTTATACAGGTTCATTTTTTTCTCGATCAGGGGTTAAGATCAAAAGAAAAATGAATATTGTTTTTATTGAATGTATGTAATAATTTTTACTTATGTAATTTTATATTCCAATATTTGAAATGTCTATAATATAGTGTTTTTTCTTATATTTGTGTTATAAATTTTATTTTATCTAAAATCTATATTTTTAATTTATTTTTTTAATTTTGTGGTGTTTTTGGTTCTATGATGTATTGTTATAGCACACCACACTGGTGTTGTAGTGTGATGTTGCATCATACTGTAGTATGCCCCGTTATCAGTGCTTTTTTAACACTAATAAAAGACTAGGGATTTTAATCTCACTCCAGTTTTTATTACTTCTCGAGCACTGATAAAGGCCATTTTTAGTGTTGTTAAAGGCCTATTTTTTTATTTTGGGGATAAAAATTTCATCACTTTTATTAATTAATTCACTAGAGTGACATGTGAGATGTTTGTGTTGAGAAAATCTCAAGCCTTATCAATGTTTAAGAATTTCATAAGATATGTTAAAAAGTACATTTGTTATGAAATCAAGTGATTTAAATTTGACAATATTAAACAGTATATCAATGGTATATTTTACAAATGTCCTAAAAAACATGGAATACAACATGTGTTTAGTTTTTTATACACTCCACTACAAAGTGGAGTTTCCAAATGGAACAATTATAGTGTATTGGACATGAAAAAAACTATGATAACCATGCATAAGACTTCAAGGAAGTTTTAGAGGAAAGAAATATCAATAATTGGATATGAGAAACAAATTTATCTATTGAGGTTGTCTTTAGATATGAAACAATATTAAATTTGATATAAAAAAAATTCAAACTTGAAATATTTTTGAGTCATTGTGCATTCATGTTTTATCCAAGTGAAAGGTAAGAACATTGAAAATTTCAATGTGTGAGCAAACGATGGCATATTTCATGGATGCACACCAAATAAAACATATTATTTCACTGTAATAATAAAAAAGGAAAGATCATTCATGGTTATGAAATTAATATCATGAAGAATATACTATATCATAAAAAAATATCTTAACTTTGACGATATAATTGAAGAGTTTAAAGAAATAAACTCTAAATATAATGATGAACATGATTATAATGTTGCTAAAATAAACAATGATGATATTGATTCAATGTATTTTAGTGATGAGAATTATTTAGAACCATACATAAACAGTAATTCAAGGCTAATAAAGCACATGGAAACTGAAAATATCATTGGTAATGATAATGAAGGATATTAAACATGAATAAAAATCAGGATAACAATCCACACTAGTTTTTTTTCAAAATTTGAGACTGGATTTTTTGAGGAATACCTTGAATACAAGGAATGGGATGATGTTATAAATTAGGATCATAATAAAATTTTTAAGAATGAAACATGTGATCTTGTTCTAATTCTAAAAGAAAATAATATAATTTTAATAATGTGGATTTTTTTAAATAAAACCAAAGTGGAGAAAAAGTCACATGGAATAAGAAATGACTTGTGTGCAAAGACTATTCAAAACGTAAAGGAATAAACTTTGATGAGATTTATTCTCTTATTTCATGGATGAAAACTATCATATTTTTTATTGAATTTTTATCTCAAAGATGATACAAATATTTTAAAATGGATATCAAATCTAGATTCCTAAATAGAGATCATGAAGAGGATGTGTACACTGAGAAATGAAAAGGAGGCATTGTATGGGTTAAAACAAGCCCCCAAGAAATATTTCACTACTACCAAAATGGATTTTAAAAGTTCTAGATAAATCCTTTATCAGTGATAAAAAATCATTGATGATCTAAGAACTATTAAAAGGTTCTCCCTTTTATCAAAGCTATAAAACACTAATAAAGGGGTCCTTTATAAGTGCTAAAAAAGCACTGATAAAGGTGGTGTTTTATTAGTGCTAGTTTAGCACTGATAATGGGTTCCCTTTATTATTGCTTCTTTTAGTGCTGATGAAGGACTCTATTTATCAGTGATTTTTTATCACTGATTAAGTTTGACCAGCTATAGTGCACTGTTAAAATTACTGCACACTACAGCAGCAAATACACCTGTATATATATGAAAAAATTATATTTTAATTGAAATAAAAAAATTACATCTGAAATAAAAGAAAAAAATATTATATTATACACATGTCAAAAACATTTGTTCAATTACATTATCAATTAATATCACAAACATTCAAAATAATTGATGATTTTATTGTCTTTTCACCCCACCGCCACTCAAAAAACACTGATCGTGGTATCCATTTCTAAACAAACCACCTCAACTCAAGAAAAAGAATCCATATGTGTAAGAAAATAATTATTATGTTAGTAATACTATAAAAAAATAATTTAAAAATAAATATGAAACAATAGATTGATAAAATGAAAATTTTAAGTAAAAGGATATACTTGGAGTCATACCAGTTTTAACGTCCCTAGTTTTTGAGCGGGTCAAAATTCCATCTGTTTTTGAATTTTTGAGTTTGGTGGTCGGACCAACCTTTATTTTGATCTTAGAAACCTATTATAATAGTTTTATTGACCAAATTCCTTATTTTTATATGGTTTTTAAGGCCTAGTAAGTGCCTCAGTGTTTTATATGGGTTTCGGGTGTTTTAGAGCCTGAAAAACCCAACTTTTCATAAGGTTCAAATAGAGGCGTGTGGTTTGAATAAACTGTGTGGCCTCCCATGAGTAATCGTGCAGCTCGCCTACAACACTAGTCATGGTTTTTCAAACCATCAAGGTGGGGGTACATATCCATGTGAGGCCTCTTCAGTTTTAACATAGGTCTTTCATATAGTCTATGCTTGGTTTGGAAAGTCATGCACCTAGACTGTGTGAGTGTGGTACTTAGAGAGTGAGCACCACACAGTTGGTGTGCGGTTATCCAAATTGTGAGTCCAAACTATGCAGATGTTTAAAAGGGGAAAAATTATCATTTTACCTCCCTTATATTTAGGTTTTTTCCTCGTATTTCTTCTATATTCTACCACACACAGTAGGGGGCTTCTCCATTCCTCCCTCCCTTAGGATCTGAGCCATATCCTTCGATTATACCCTGAATCGAATGTTGCAAGTCTCGTTCAAAGCGTATCAGCAAGACCTTTAATATTATAGCTTTTTTTATTCATTTATCTCACCACACTGAATTCTAAATCTGTGTGAGCAGTTTTTCCCTATTTTTAGGGTGTTTGTAAAAAACACTGATTTCTATCGTTTCAGCTCGAGTTAGAGACTGATATCATAAAATCAGGTGCCTACTGGTATAATTTAGGTGGTTCTTAGTAATATACTTAGTATTGAATCTATTTTGGGGGGTGTATTATTAAACGCATTATTGGATTGACCAGGTGATTCCCTAATTTTTTTATTCTTGTCTTTTAAATTGTTAAAATAATCAAATGAGATGCATATGTTCATGATCTTACTTCACTAAAAATAGTTAATTCGAGTTAGCATCTTGAACCAACCTGAGAATTTTAGGTTGAGTGTGTATTTTGAATTAATTAAATTGTTTATTTTGAATTACTTGGTTCCTTAGGAATGTGGTAATCATGGCCTAAGGATTGAGGTGATGTTGATCACAAGGGCTGAGGCGACATAGATTTCAGGAGGGAATGGCTTGATATTTATAGTGTGATGTTGATCATGAATTCATGGTGACATCGTCATTAGATTGAGGTAATAAGGTCATTGGGGTGAGGGAAAGGCCCGTGTGATTGAGATGGTTATGACCATTAGGGATTGGAAACAAGTTCATAAGAGAATGAGGTACCAGATGATGTGGCTTAGGTACTATTCAGTGATTATCGCTCACTATTATTGGCTGACGCACCATTGAGAGTTGTGTTCACATACATAGGACATAGTTGAGGTGGTGTCGACCACTCATTATGTGTGAAGGCCTCTATAAACTTGCGGCTTAGGGGATGGTGTTGACCATCAGAGTTATAAGATGTGCTCACTATATAAAGCTACATGGATGGTGATGGACCATCGTCTGATGGTGTTGAGATCGTCAGTTAGGGAATGAGGCTCACCATGTTATTTGAGGTTGTTGGGATGGGATTATATGGGAAGATGATTATCTCCATGCCTCGGAACATAGTTTGGTGAGACAATGGTGATTATTACATGGTTGATGGATATCATTGTGCCACGTGACGTCAGGTTTTGAGTTGTTGGTGATTTTATGAGATGGGGTCCAAGGGACCAAGGACTTGATGGGTGTGCTACTTGGATGCCAAATATTTGATTGATAACACATGAGGTTTCAATTGGTATGTGGTGCCAGTGATATGATTATGGGAGTTTCCTGAGGCCTGTTTATTTTTTATACTCGCCATAAGATGCCTTGGGAATTAAGAAATGGATCCTTGGAACTACAATTATATATATGAAGACATGTAGTTTATGTCATATATATAATTTGGGTAATGTGTTTAGAGATTATACCAGAATTTTCCTAAGTAGTTGAATGCTTCCTTTTGGATGTTTAGCATAAGGGAAGAGAGTATTTTTATTATATGTGTGTGCGGTTCCTTTTATTTATTTTCCACATAAACCTACATAATTATGGACGTATGATAGAAACATGTTGGTGTTGGATTACTGATTTCATTCTCACACCCTACATGGGCCCTTCAGGATGTATGTAGACTTTATGTCTTTGTGATCAGGTAAGGGATCATGCTCTGGATCTGGACCTTAGTGATTATGTTGGGTTGTTTAGCTTGGGGTGGATGGTAATGGACCATGGTGGTTCCTCTACATCAGTTGGAGTTTAATTTTGATCTTTAAATTCTTTATATATGTATGAACTACTATGGTTGAAAATGGAATACCCTTGTTGTCTATTGTTTGTATGGCCTACTATGTTGTGTTGTTTGTTTATTTACAAATGATATTCTTTGAGCTTGTTTTTTATTGCTATTGTTTAACCATATGATTATCAAGAAAGGAATTTGACACACCAATATCAAACAAAACATGCATAAGATTCGAGTTCAAGAGGATGGTACCTCACACCATATAGGGACATGGATTCTCAGTTGGGATAGTCTGATCTACTCCATATAGTTATTGATCAACACCTATAGAATTGATCCTTCTCCCTTGTAGAGTTGTTGACTAGACCATCGATTTTTACTATATTTATCTAAATTCACCTGATTTTGGGGATGAGAATTATTCTAATGAGGTTGTTTTATCTGATAAAAAAAGTAATGAGGATAATTTGATATATATCCTCCCATTAACTTTATAATTCCGGTTCAATACTTCTTAAGATTCCATTTATTTTTACAATTGTGGCACTTCTTTGGCAGGAAGTATAATCCTTCCTCTTGTATTGAAGTGGGCCACATGGAAAGCATCTGGGTTTATTTCAACAATGTTGAGGATAAGAGACCAATTTTTTATAATGGTTCTTCATTTCCCTACAACCCTAGGAGTATTCATCCCTCTTATGTTTCTTCTTACATGGTAGTTCCCACCCACACATTCATGGAAAAAGGTTTCTCCTATACTAGGATTTCCTACCATATCTCTCTCTTTGACCAGCATATTGTACACCATTTCAATATAATTTGTAAGATAGAACATAACTAAATTATATCACACCTTAGTTTGTAGTCCTACCTTGAATATTCAGGCCTTCGTTGTTTCACTAGTTGTTACATATGGTTCGAATAGAACAAAGTGAGTGAATTGAGCAGTATATTCAGTTATTTAAATATTTCCTTATTTCTGCTGGATGAAATACATTATCTTCTCTAGTTAGAAAATTCATGGATAAAATTTTTTATTGAAAACATCCTTGAACCCTTCCCAAGCTGGGTTCAAATATAACTTTGTTAACATAGTTAAATCTAACCACTTTAGTGATAATTATTCTAGTATGTATATCACTAGTTTGAATTTTATCTCAACTAGGGTTCTGAGGAAGTTAAATATTTTGTTTATCTTATTCATATAAAATTATTCTTGTCTGGGTTCTAAACCACATTGAAATGTCAATGGATTCCACTTAAAGAACTATGATGAGTGATTTACATGATGAGGTTCCTCTTCTCGATGTCATTTATAAATAGCTTGGAACATTTGTACAATACTCTGAACTAACTACTAGTTCACATATGGTTTTTGTGGAACCACATTCTTTATTTCACCCACTCTTTGTTTCTTCATTCTCCTCACTGGTGTAATTTTTATTCCAAAACAACATAAACAATTTCAAATTAATTTAATTTTAAATATTTTTATCCTAAGTTTAATAATATATATCAAGGAAATATGATCACAATATTTTATTATCAGAATAAAATAATCATGTGATAATATAGTACTAGTGATAAGTCTTTTGACTAATTCATGACACCTAACACTCATCAGTTAAACCCAAGGTGATGAGTTGAAAACACGCCTAAAAGTATTTTATAACACTTTTTATACCCAAAATACCTTGTGAACTTGATGTTTAGTATAAAAAGGTCAGATATATCTTTCTATGATATAAATTTCAAGTCTAGACATGTTATATCTCCTTACTATAATACCAACTTAAGGACTAACCAAACTGATGTCATTTTTAACATCCCCACCCAACCCATTGTCTGGGTCTAGTTTAGAGGTGCTACTAACCATTTGTGGCATTACCCAAACACCAAATGTTGGAAATAAATGTTGAGGGTTTAACATTAGAATTGGAGGGGAAACATTTTACACTTAAATACACACACACAACCATACACAAGAACCAAGATAAAGAAAAACATATAAACAGTGCAAGAGACAACTATATAATGGTTCATGAGATAATATTCAATAAAACAAAAGAGTCAACAAGACAAAATCAAATCTACAGTGGAAACAAAATAACTAGAACAACCAAGACTCCAAAAGCAGCAGTAGAATCGGGCACCATGGTGGAAACACTCTAAATTCCAATATAAGATCATGAATCAAAGATCCATCTTCAAGCATCCATGACATCCACTATCAAGGTGATCCACTAGTGAAGTATGAAACCTTTTACTTTCCTATATAATGGAATACAACATCTATATATGCACTGAGGTTAATATGTAGGGGTGAGTATGACAACCTTGTAGGAAATCCCAAGAGATGTTTTCGATATGTCACTTAGACCAAAATCATGTTGGCTCACAGTTTTGTAAAATAGTAGGACTATGAAAGGCAATTTAAAATAGTTTATATAAATATAAGTAGATAAGAATTCTTTACCAAAGTTGTTCTAATCTATAAATAAGGTGATCAAACAGTTTTTATTCAAAATAAATTTTTCATTTAAAAGAATTATAAATAGTGTATCCAAACACTATAGTGTATCAATTCCATGATTCCACTCACACACCCATAAGTAACATGGTCCTCCCAAAACGGACATGTAATCATGGTAACTTCCATCCATGATCTATTCATAATATATTATTTAAAACATCTTGGCGTGTCAATTTCACATATCCACACACATACACACACACACACACTCATGCATAACCTAGACCTCATAAAAAATCCTTCAATTTTGGTAACTTATATCCATAATCCATTTTTCCTAATACATAATAATACACATAACCCAAACCATGAAAACAATAACCATCAAAACCTGTTTGATTTACCAAAATTTTCCTTTTTCAAAAACCGTCATTTTTAAATCCAATATAGTTTCACACATATCTCCAAAACCAAGAATAAGAACAACCAAAGGAAATTATAGTAGATTTTCAAAAGAATTTTGGAAATATAATTCTCATTCAAATTGAATATAAAACATTTATAGACATGAGATATTTCATATTCTAATAAGAAGTGGAAGGAGGGAAAAATAACCTACCATAGATTTATTTGTCACAAAAAATCTTTAGACAATCTCATAGATCTGACACCTTTATTCTTTTTCTCTATAAAATCCCAAGTTAAACTGATTAAAAATCATCTAATCACATATATCCAATTATAAAAACTTAGATATAAGGTTTCATTCAAGAATAAATGAGAAGATCTAATATGGTTAATAATAACAGAGTCCTAACCATTGATTTCCACAATAAAATACTCAAATAATCGTCAGAATCAAATCTTGGATGTCAATTATTATCAAATGTATCCTAGTGGAACCCTAGAAATCGAGATCATAGGCCAGAGGAGGAAAAATGAGGCTTTTTAGGAAAGTTTTAGGTTTAAAAGTAAATTTCCATACAATTATTTTTTTCATCAGATTATTTGGTCGTACATTTTAGAAAACTATGCATTAACCATACGAATCAGATATGTCCCAAAAAATTACAAATTGCACAGTTTTATACAATATTTTTCCAAACTGTGAACCTATTGTGAACCTACCCAGTGACCCCCAAATACTTTGCATGATTTCCTAAATACTTGAGCATGGTTTCTTCTAACCATGATCAAATTGTACACATTCAAAAATACTTCTAAAACCAATTTAAACATTCTATAAAATTCTTGAAGCTTAACACAAACATTATATAACTTTAAATAATCCATAAAATATGGAAATACCACAAACACGGGGTGTTACATCATGAAACAATCATTAGGTATGATTTCTCCCATCAAAAAAATATGAATAACATGCTTCCACTAGGAATCTTAGCATTTCCAACCTATATATCAGAGTTCCATATGCATAAATATAATTAGAAAAAACTAAAACAATAAAAATAGGGTATAATAGAAATAAATATTCAATATATCATAAATAAAAATAAAAATAAAGAGTATCTAGACACATAAGGATGAACTGAATGATACAACTGCAATATAAAAGGATAACCAAAAGACCCAACATTATCTTTGTGTGACCTTAGTGGTCATAATCCATCCATATAACTGAATCACTCTATGATCAATCCAAAATATGATCATAAACCTATGAAATATCTCAGATCTACTGATCTCAGGTTTCAAAAGTAGGTTATGATCATAAACATCTCAGTAGGTAAGCACCATAGAGTCCATATATTTCCTTTCCCATAATATACCATAAACAAAAGTTTGTAAATACAAATAGAGAATATGTTTTAATCACTTTAAAGAAACAAACAAGATTTATCCATGAATACATTATTTAAATCTAATTTTTTTTTAAATGAACCTTTTTAAAAATTTCATTAATTCATTCCTTTTAGAAATGTACTTTTATAAATTCCCCTTTTTAAAAGAAAACACCCAACTCACACCAAAGTAGTTCAAAGTAACCAAAAAAGAAGATTTCATTGCATAAGTAAATCATTTTCATAAAATCAATATCAGATTAAAAAAAATTCAACCAAATGCATAATGTAAAAAACACAAAGCCTGGAATTAATGGAGAAACCAAAAGTGATAAATAAGAAACATCATATTATACATAATCATGGAAAATTCCTAAGCATCCTGTGATGTGACCCTAGATGTACTCGGTTTAGAACCATTTGTAGGGATATCAATGATGTCCCTAAGTTATTAATCAATCCTTATTCTCTCAACTAGCCTCACTAGTGGAATGCCCCTCCATGAACTTTCATATTATGAGGGATCTAGTATATATAATTTGGACTAGATATAAAAATCTCACAACCCTCACTAAGGCACCTAGGATCCCATAATTATAATATAATTGGGAGGTGTGGTATCTAATACGCATATAAAATATCAATAATTAATTGACATAATCCAACATATGTACTCAACCCACCTCCTGGAATCATCCATGTAAAACCCCTCCTTATAATAGATGAGGCTTCCATGAGGGTGATCACACTTTCAAGGAAAACATTTAAAGATTCCAATCAGGCCTTCAAATTTGAAATCAATTGTGAATTTTTAAGAGAAATATCTCTCCATTTATGATTCATTTTAAAACCCAAGAGAAAAAACAATACATTTCTTAAAGATTCAAATAATAATCAAAACATAATTTTGAAAGCATGCATTTGAAACCTACTTTGAAACCCCATTTAGGAACCAAAAACCCAATTTGGAAGACCAAGTTTTTAAATAATTCATTTCATATAATTTCCATTTATATACATGTACAAATCTATATGCACACATCTATGTATATATAGATATGTACATATCACACACACACACACATATATATATATGATCATCCATAGGAAATAAAAGTGTTTAAAAGTAGAAACACACAATAAGTGTCACATCAAAGAATAATAATTTTCCATGTAAAGTCATCAAATCCATAAAAAGGGCCACAGCCCAAATAAAGAACAATTCAACTAAAAAACTGATATATATATATATATATTAAAAATTAAAATCACTAATTAAAACACTCTAAAATCCTTAAAATGTTCCAATTATAAATTTTTGATAAACACCTAACATATGAGTATTTTTAACACATAGGAATAATTATAAAAAACCTTGGAAAACCCCTTTTCCAATCAAAAAACAAAATTGAAAGGATCTAAAAAAATTTATAAGTATAACAACATGGGAATTAAATCAAGAAGTATCAAATAGTATGTTTCAGAAAGTAAATGAATGGAAACACCAACCATATACATGGAAATATACGACAAAACTGTCAAATATGGAAGGAATAAAATATAATGATTCAACTAAACACTTAAACATAAAACAAACAACCCACATAATCCAACCCTCAACTTTCAATTTAGATAAGAAGGAATTAAGACAAATAAAAAGATAAAAATGGTGGAGGATGAAGAAAAAATGAGGAATGAGGCTTACCTAGGATGGAACCACCAAGAATCTAAATAATAAGCCTTAAGAATCGAAGGGGGTCCAAGGGGAATCACTAAGAAGATCCCTCCCATTCATCTCTGAAAAATAGGAGAGGAGAGACCCAAGTTAGGGACTTATTAATAGATTGGGGAAAGGGAAAATATAATTTCTTTAATTTTCTGTACAAGTTTCATGATTCGGCCACATGGTTTACCAAATTGTGCACTAATCCTGTTCCCTCCACTTGAAATACAAACCTCCCATTTATGGTTTGGCTACACAATCTGGAATCTTATTTCCAACCATGTAAAACATGTTTATTAAAATTGAAGACACTCTTTCATGATTATCTCATGGTTTCTTATATCTTTACACAAGTTGTTCCCTAACTTCGAGGTTCCCAAAAATGGTTTCTATTAAGCCTCATAGGTTTTGGACTCAACTATGAACTACTCATGCTGACCAGACCATGAAAGAATAAAATGTACTCAAAATGAATCTTGTGTAAAGGTAGTCATATATTTTCTCCTAAATTGTGTACACAAACTGTGTAAGAGGTAAAAACCCTACTCGAAAACTTCAAATTTCAAAATTTAAATTGGAACTCGAACCAAAATTCAATGATGAGATAAAAGTCCAAGAAAGTCATAATATAATAAATAAAAAATAGTTCAAAGTGTGATATAACTCTCCACCATAACAATTTCTTCCCCAAAAAATTCACTAAATTCTTAAAGAATCAAGAGATTAGGATTCTCAATTCAAAAGAAAGAAACTATAGAGTGATAATCTCTAAACTAAACCCAAAACTGAAAAAAAAGATAAAATTATAGTGTGTTTCTTATCTCCACAAAACACACCCAACCAACTAGGAATAAATTGAAAGATGATACATAAAGTGGGTCTCCCCATTATTTAGAAATCAACAAACATGCCTATTCAATGAGTAAAGACTCATGAATGGTTCACCACGAATGCAATAAGAGGTTTGGATCAAAATAAACCAAACATTCCATTAAACCATAAAATAATTCATAATTGCTTAGGGTGCATATGTATTAAAACAATAATGAAATATAGAATCGCTTAGAAGGAACGCATAGATAAAATAAAACACTAAGTGGGATAAGAAATGCCAAACAATAAGGAAACTACTAAGTTTTACATAAAAATATTAAACAGGAGAGCTATAAAGATTACAGATTCAACATGTGATTATTTTTATTCTATTGAGATCCCAACCCACACAATTTCTAAATATTCATCAAACAACCACTGTGATGGAAGTTCTGAGGAACACTAGATGAATATGGATTAGAAAACCCAAAATAACCACATTAGAATCACATGAACGACCTATTATTCACAAGAGAAATAAAGATTGTAAAATGAGACTTCTATAGAATAGGTTCCCCTAGTTTTTACCTCTCATAAGATGTGGAAACTTCACTATCACTGAGGAAATTCAAGCTACCACCTATTATGGGGCCCTATAGAAGCCAAATCACCCAAAAATGTCTCATCCAACAACTTTTCAAAAGAAACTAGTGGATGATATAACTTGTTCGTTGATCTCTTTGTGAGGACCCTTAATAAAGAGATGAGACTTTAATGAGTCACTTGACACAATCTCTGAAGAAAAAGGAACCAAATCACTAAAAAGGTCAACATACTTATACACCGCCTATTGGACATACTAAACACCCATAAGTTCTGACACTTTCCTCACCTTCACCTCCTTAGGAACAAAACATTGGGTGAAATCTATCTTTAAATACTCTCATTCCATTCCATCTTGTAATAGGTATAGAACACCCAACATCCATTTATCCAAACCTAGTCTTTTGAATAGACATGATACAATTCTCACTCTTAGGTCTTCTAGAGCTTCTAGATACCTAAAGATATTTTTAATTTTCTCAAACCACTCTACAGCCTTCAGTAGATCTTGATTAGAATGAAAGAAAAGAAAACACCAAAAATAGCATGGCTCCACCACTCTATTAGAAGTTTAGATAGATTCATCCACTAGAAGATACATCCTATAAACCTTTAGGAACTTTAAAGGTAGAATACTCTAAATAAAATGAAAAGATAGAACCAAATCAATAACAAACAATCTCAATCCAAAGCTATCCAAAAATAACATTTCCATTCAAAATACCAGTTTCCCAAAACCAAGTCATGACAAAAAACAAAACTAAAATCTACTTACTAAAACTAATCACCGATTTTAAAATTCCAAAAATATTTTCAATTCCCCCATTTTAATTTCAAAACACAATTTTACTTTCAAACCACTTTTAATATTCTACTAATTTAAATTCAAAATCCTCCAAAACCCCACCTTTTTCTCAAAAACAAATTATTTATCGAAAAACTCCTTTAAACCATTTTCAAAATCCAATCATTTTTATTTTTCAATCCAATTCATGCCACCCAAAATCCAAACTCTATAACATCACATAATGACAAAGCTTCATCAAGGGGGCTAGTGGTTTTCAAGACCTATCCACATGGTTTAATAGACTATTTTTTGATCATGCATATTCCTCTATGAGTCATATCAAACTATACACTTGATCTTCACATAGTTATCTATTCCATGTGATCTCACTATGTGACGTTAGTTCACTCCCATTATCATTCCTCTAAACACTTGAACTCAATCAAGAAATCCATAACAACAAGAATAAACTAGAAACCAAAACTCAAAACTCAAACCCAAAAACCCATGGAAACTTGAGGTTTGTTATAGGAAATGGTTTAGGATGATATTTCTACCCTATATATAAAGTTACAAAAAAACTAATCTCTATTCTAATAGAAATAAAAAATAAAAAAGGGATTCTCCAAAACCTATTCCATTTTAAGAACCTAGCCTTAATACCATTTTGTCACAAACATTCCTAGGCCAATTGGGGAATCGGGCACCCATGTCATCCCATGATATACCAGATGTGTGTCCCTAATATCTATAAGCTAATTAAAAGCATCATAGGAATCACAACATAATAATTGAGGGTGATTTATCATAACAAACAAATAATAAGCACGAGTTTCCACTAGGTAGCCTGATATTGGGAACTTATACATTAGAGTTTCATGCATAAAAATATAATCAGGACAAAAATAAAGCAATAAAACCATGGAATAAAAGAAATAAACACCCAATGACTCATAAATAAAAATAATAAAAAATAGTATCCAAATAAAAAAGGCCAAACTTTATAATATAACTATGATGTAAAAGAAAAAAAAGACCCAACATCATCTTCAAAATAGATTAAGTCTATAGACTTTGAGTGGAATAAGTAGGGTGTCAGTATAAAAAATATTAGTAGTTAAGGATCACAAATTCCATATATTTCCTTTCCCATAATATACCGTAAACACTAGTTTGAAAATACAAGTAGATAATAGGTTTTAATCATTTTGAAGAAATAACCACAAGATTTCCTCAAAACCATTCTTTAATGATAAAACATGTTTAAAGAAGCCTTTTTAAAATTTTAATTAAGTCATTCATTTTTCAAATACACTTTTGTAAATAAACTATTCTAAATAAAAACACCCAACTCACACATAATCATTTCAATGTACCCAAAAATGAATATTTCACTGTGTAAGTAAACCATGTTCATAAAATCATGAACACATGAATAAAATGAATCCATATTAATAAAGGAAATGTAATGAAAAGAAGAAGTGGAGAAACCAAAATAAATAAATTGAAAACATCAAAGTATACATAATCATGAGAAATTACTAAAAATATTGTGAAGGGATCCAAGATATACTTATTCTAGAACCATATTCAATCCTATCAATGAAGTCCCTAAGTACATAACTAACATGGCTGCACTCAACTAGCCTCATCTTTTAACCACCCATTTGTGAACTTTTCTTACCATAATTGATCAAGTCTGTCTAATCATGACAAGATAGAAGCATTTCCCAAATCTCTCTAAGACTTTTAAGATCAAAATATGATAACAGAATTAGGATATGAGGTATCCAATATGCATAAAAAATCTCAATAACAAATTTAAATAATCCAATATATGTGCTCAACCCACCTATTATAACCATCCATGCAAAACCCCTTCTTATAATGCATATAGATTCCATGAGTGTGCCCATATTTTCAAGGAAAACATTTAAATATTCCAATTGGATCTTCATGTTTGAAATAAATGATGAATTTATAAGAAATAATTTCTCCATTTAAGATTCATTTCAAAACCCAATATAAATTTCAAGACATTTATTAAAGTTCCAAATGGGCTTCAAAACATTATTTGGAATTAAAATTTGAAACCTCCTTTGAAAAACTATTTAGAAACCAAAAAACCATTTTAGAAGACCAAGTTTTTAAAGAAGGAATTCCATGTAATTTACATTTATATATATATACACATCTATATGTACACATTTTTGTACATATAGATCTATAGATATCATACATATATTTATATATATATATATATATATGTTAACATCCATAGGAATTTCAAGTTTTCAAAAGAAGAAACACAAAACAAGTGGAACATCAAAGTATAATAATTTTCTAAGTGAAGGAATAAAATCCATAAAAATAGACATAACCCAACCAAACCCAAATTTAACTTGAAAACTAACATTAATATTTTTAATAAGGGATAATAATTAATTAAAACACCTTAAAATCCTTAAAAGGGTCTTTTTAGTCATTTTCAACAAACATCCAACATATATGTATTTTTAACACATGGAAATAATTATAGATAACCTTGGAAACCCCCTTTTTCAAAAAAAATATAACTTGAAAGGATCACATAAATCAATTTATAAGTCTAACAATATGGTAGGTCTAATTAAAAATATTTTAAAAAACTACAAGTATCAAATGATATGTTATGAAAAGAAGATGTATGGAAACACCAACCTTATATAAGTACGGATGTGAAAAAACCCTCAAATATGTAAGGAAAGGGTCTAACAAGTCAATTGAACACCTAAAGATAAAAATAAACAACCTGTATATGTAAACCATCACCTTGGGGTTTGGATAATAAGGAACCAAGATAAGGAAGAAGATAAAAATTTGTGAGAAAGAAGAAAAGAGGAAGAAGGAGAATTACCTAGGAGGAAACTTCCAAGAATCCAAATTAGAAGTCTCAAGAATCGAAGGGGGGAAAGGGGGATCATCAATAATATCCCTATCATGTGTATTTAATGAATAATGTAGTAGATACTTTAGTTAGCGTATTATTTTTAGAGGGAAAAATGGAAAATTCTGATTTTTTTAAAAGCAATTAGACAATCTGCACGGTTAGGTTGCATAGTTTACCAAACAATATGCCAACTATAAACCCTCCATTAGAAAGAAAAATAACTCTAATTTTTTGGTTATGTATTTTATAAACCATGTTCTAACTATGAAAAATGTGCCTATTAAAATTATATACACTCTCTCACAATTTTTTTGCTTGGTTTCATTTAATCGTATGCAAGTTGTGTGCTAGCTCCCAAACGCCCAATCTCCCATATGGTTTCCCCTAAGCCTCATATGGTTTGGACTCAACCATGTTCTAATCATATAGACCAAACCTTTAAGAAGAAAATAAACTGAAAATTTACCTTTCATAAAGGTAGTAACAAGGTTTTCCTAAACTATGGGCAGAGGTAAAAACCTGACCAAAAATATCAAATTTCAAAATTTAAATGGAAACACAAGACAAAATTAAATGATGAGATAAAAGACCAAGAAAACCATAAAATAATTGAATATTATTTATGATGTTTTTGTTTTTAACATTTTTTTTTGAAAACTAACTTTTTGTATAAGAATTTTTTTGTAAATCAGGTGAAAGATAAGCTACTTAAAATTGTTAAATTGTTTATTGGGGAGTTATTGAAAATATGAATATAGAAAGTGTTTTGAAAAGTTAGCGATCAGATGATCCATCATAAATATTTCATATAAATATGTTTCTATTAGAATTTATGAGCTTGTACAGAGATAAAAATCATCATACAAAAAAATTCAGAAATTAATAATTTTTTGAGATAATGTATGTTTGAAATTTTTTGATACTTCAAAAGGTGGAAAGTCATATAAATTTACAAAATAAGTTATACAATACTTTTATATTCTTTTAAGTTCCTAAACATCATGAAGAATTCATGATACAAGATGAATTTTTAATAATAAAATAGAAACATAAGTTTCTAGTGTTTCCAAAATGGAAGTGTTTCAAACACAGCTCATCAGACCTAGAAGAACCAGACATAGAATTTTTCATAAGACTAGAAGTATGTAGTTGATGGATTTTTAATAAAATAAATGTTGTTTATGGGATGCAGATCATTGGATTCAGGACATCTAACACACCTTATCAGACACAAATCATCAAATTTTTCATTTGTTAAAAAGTATGAATTTAAGATTTATGAGTTCTAAGTTATTGCAGTGTTGAAAATGAGAAAAAATTATGAAGAATATTTTTAAAGATATAATTTTTTGAGTTTTCTATTAGAAAGGTATTATCAAACATAAGACATTTATTGAGTTAATATAAAGGGAAGTTTTGAAAAGAGGCATCAGATGAAGATCATCATACATTGATTTTTTCAAAATACTGTAAGTGTTTTGGTTTTTGAGATCATTATATTTTGAAAATGGTGAAATAAGTAGAAATTCTACCTAATATTGATTCATCTAATGAGAATTTCACAATAATAAGTCATTAGATGTAGTGCTCTGGACACAGATCATTGTACATTATTTTCCAGACAGAGATGTATGAGAATTTTTTTCATCGTAAAAAATTTGATCAGATGAAGAGATTTTATAAATACTTATGAAGAAAGAAGTATAATGATTCAAAGTTTCATAACAAAAAAAATAGAAAGGTTAAAGTTTCTACTGGACAATAATTGTAGGAAACTAAAGTATTAATAAGTTGCAACAATGTATTCAAATATTTTTAGTTTTCTTGGAGCATCAGATTGAGAAAAAATTATTTTAATTGTTTTATTTTTCAATGGGACAAGATAAAAAATGTGTGTTATTTAAATTGGATCTATAGAACTAGAATGATGAATAGAGTTCCGGACTCAGATGTTTTGGACTATCAATTTTTTGATAGATCATTTTACAAATTTTGAGTTAAGAAACATTGATCATACTGAATCAATATTCTATTTTACAAATAGGATGATAGGATGAAAAATATGATTATTTTTCCAAGAAATCATTTCTGGATTGATCTTTTGAAATTCTTGAAGAGTTGTGAAGGTTTAAGAAGTTTCGAGAAGTTAACATAATAGTTGAGAAGATTTAAAATGGTCAAAATGAATCTCAAATGGAAATGAAATGTGGAGTTTTGGAATTTTAGTGAGCAAGAATTAGAAATAGGTTTCCTTACCTTTTCTCTTCTGGAGAACCTATAAATAGAAGTGCATAGTACATCGTATAAAGTTACTATTCAAAGTGAGAAAAAAATTTAAATTGTTGCATCTTTTTTGTTAAAAGAAGTTTCTAAATAAAAGTGTAAGAACCCGGGTTTTTGGAATGGGTAAAAATCCCAACCATATTTGAATTTTTGACTTGTTTCTAAGAAAACTGGGAAAATCTGGGAAGTTATGGAAATTTACAAATTACACACCATGTACTCCAAAGTACACTTCATGTATGGGTTAGGCGTGTACCGGCCACATGCTCACTGAGTACATTCCATGTGATGACTGTGTATGAATTTCCTACTACACGTCGTGTACTATTGCTTGACACGCCATGTATTCTCCTTTCCATGTACCAGCTGAATTCTAGTCGTGTGTTGACCTGTGTGGCACGTCCAAGCCATGTGGCTACCTCCACTTAAGTAGGAGTATGGATAAGGCTACTACATGGTGTGTAGTCCTTTATACATTCTGTGTATTTTTATTTTTATTTTCTTAAATGAAGGAGCGTCGTGTCTTATTTTAGAAAACATATTCTTCTCCCCTAACTTCGGAACAGTCCCATTCTAAAATCTTGAACTACATACCTTGAAATAGATTCTTTATATGAATTATTTTCTTCAATCCATCGGTGGATGTGGGATCACATCAGTAAGGCTAAACCCCCACACCCTATTTCATTCCAGTTTCCTTGCCTCACACACTACAGATTCCATCTGAGAGAAATTGCTAGGATTTGATGGAAACATATATCTACAAATATCAGATTTGAATTGGAGCTATATATCATATGTGCATGCGTCTATGGGTCTCAGGTAGGTGTTGCATACCTTCCTTCATGTTTTTGCGGACTTTTGGGTGGTGCGGCCATTTTCGCGTATTTGGGTATTTTAAGAAAGACCATTTCATACGAGCTTTAATATGTTAAATTGATTATGAGTCCTGTGGGATGCCCTTGGGTAATCCCTTTACCTTTTTTGCTTGAGTGGGGTTGGGTGAGGGGTCGTTGCTTATCAGGGCATTTTGGTTGGGGATTCCAAAATAGATATAATTGAACTGTATTTTTTAAACTGTTGAGTTTGGTTTATTAAACCTTGATATGACTCATTAGAGGATTTCAAGACCTCAGTGCTCGTATGGAACAACACCTGGCTAGTGCAATTCAAATGTTTTTTTTCTTGACTATTTTAAGTATTTATTTTGATTATATATATATATATATATATATATGTTGTGTGATATTTCATATGCTGGAACCTTCGGGTTGTGTTGGGTGTGACCCGGATATTCTTGAGTGATGCTGATCACAGGTTGGGCTTGGCCCAGGTTATATTGGGTGGTTCTAACCATGGGATTGGGCATCAGGGATGTTGTCTTTTGGTAGTGTGACTGTCAGGTTGGGTATATCTCGAGTTACTTGGATGGAAAGGACATTGAACTTGAGCGACATGGTCGCAGGGACACTAGGTGTTAGAGACGTTGTGGCTTGGGTACTATTTTGGTGATTACCACTCACCCAAAACTTTGAGTAGTGTGTACATAGAGAGACTCCATGATGAGGTGGTTTTTTCCACTTGTATAGGTAGATACCACCGATAGATGTAGTTTAGGTACTATTGGTTTGAGGTTGGTTGATGTATGAAGCCACGTGGAAGGTGAGGAGCCTTCAAGGGATAGCATTGAGGCTATCGGGTTTGGGGAAGAGGCTCGCAGTGATTTGAGGGCAGACATCATTGTACCTCTGATTACTTTATTTGAGGTTATACATCGTTGTCCCTCCGGTTACTTATTTGAAGTCAGACATCATTGTTCCTCAAGGTTACTACTATTTTGGCATGCCTTCGGGACGTCGGTACTTAATACACAAAGTGTTATCTAGCACATGGTTTCGGGTAACATGATAGAGATTCTGACGTCGGTTGAATTGGGTGACACTTCATGGTGGCTGTTGAGCACTAGTAGAGTTTATGTTTATTTGTGCATCGTATTGTTTAATGTTTTCCTTATAACTGCATGCCTTCTTAAACAATTATATTAGTTATGCACTATTGGGTGGTATCCTACTTAGATTCGTCTCACACCCTGCATGGGCCCTTCAGGATGCATGTAGACTTTATGGATTTGCGTGCAGGAAAGAGATCAGCTTCAAGAGCTGGATTGTTTTAGCTGTTGTAGGGAGATGATATAGACCTTGAGGTCTTGCCTATCTAGAATTTACTTTGTTTTGATTTCTTTCCTATATCATCATGCTTTTCCTTGTTTATGGTAGCTATTTTTGGTTATCCATTGGTGCCTTTTATGTATTAACTTGCTATAGATGCAAGATTGGTTTGTTTAGTAATTGCAAGTGGTGTTCTTCATGTTGTTCTTTTTACTTTCTGTTGCACTTGTTTATATATTACTTCCTTTTTTATTGATATTGTATATGCTTCCACTCTACGGGTCTGTTCTGAGTCCACTGAGTCATTTATCTCCACTGCATGTTATATATTATCACTCGGACTAGTACCATTATTATCCTCTAAGAGGGTATAGTCTCCCCACTATACTAGTTCAGACTCTCACTACTATTCATTAGCCGTTGACATTCGGGGAGGTGCGCCTAAGGTAGTAACACCTAACCCGTTTAGCAATGTTCGGGTGGTTGTTCGGGTCCGGGTCGTTACAAAGTGGTATCAAAGGAGTTCTTGACAGGGATTTAGTAGTTGTGTTTTGCTGGATACTAATGAGATTGAGACTTCTCTTTTTATTTCTGTTGGTTTTACTAATTGTGATATGGTAGAGTGGAGATAGTCTGTTGTTGGAACTGGGTTTATAGCTTGTTCTTGGGTGCCTGCAGCCCCAGGTACTAAGGATGGACCAATTTTTCATGGGTAGGAATTATTGTTTTCTTTTTTCTCAGATTACAATTTATATGATTTTCACCTCAGTGGATCACTTGGTGTGTGATGTTATTTATTGTGATATGTAACCCTTGACCCAATGCAGTAAGGGGGAATTAGACCTTGGCCCGCTATGGAAAGGCATGGTCCTTTGGCTTTTGATAGGCACATTTTTTGGGAATTTCAATTTCATAACTGCACGTATGCTTCGTGAAGTGATAATACCATGTGAATAATATCAATTTCCATGCTTTGTATGCTTTCAAATGTGAATAGGTGAAATTCATGATATAATTTCTTGTTTATTGAAATGTGTTATGCCATGATTTATATATTTGTAGAATTGTATGTGGCAGGGTATTTGGGTCTAGCTCTTATAAGAGCAGGCAGGTACTGTGGTTGAGGTGTTTTTTATCATTAAGATTGGGAAAATCAGTCATCGGTTTGAGGTAACATTGGTTGTCAGGATGGGAATGGCCTGAGGTAATTTTGATACTTGGCTCTGTTGAGTGCGAGTAAGGAGGCCATGAGGTCGGGATGTCGTGGGCATGGTTTGTGGTGTGGGGGAGTAAGGGTAGTAGTTATGTGACGACTTGTACTGTTTTTCCTATCTGCATGAATATATTGTTATATATATATATATGGGTTGTCTAACCATTTATGGTATTCAACGGGTTCCTTTTAGATGACTCATATGGAGCATCAGGTGGGAGATGGTACAGTGCCGTAGGAGCAGGATCAAATTCAGGATTCAGTGCAGGCAGAGCATGAGCTGCAGGTACAGGCTTAGGGACAGCAACATGTCCAGGATCTAGTGAAGGTAGGAAAACATCTGGGTTTGGCAGCATTCGGACCATGGCTCGACGATCAACTCTGAGCTAGCCTGGTACGTGTCTTATAGGGTATCAATAGAGGTGCACAGGGTACAGTGCAATCTATGGAAGATCTGACATGAGAGTTCCAGTTGCAGCACCCACCACTTTTTCAGGGTGAGGGTGGACCAAAGGCGGCTGAGAACTAGATAGAGAGAATGCAGATGATCTTCAGGCAACTTGAGACACCTCCTGGGTGGAGGTTCAAGCTGGAGATGTACATGCTGAGAGGACTAGTGAAGCGTTGGTGGGATGTGCAGGTGCAGGCTCGCAGGAACGAAGGACTATCATGGAAGGACTTTGAGGATAGGTTCTTTGAGAACTTTTACCCAGAGAAATTGAGGGTAGAGAGAGCTCAAGAGTTATTGAGCCTTCAGTAGGGATACATGTCTGTCATGGACTATGCAGCTACTTTCACTAAATTGTCTCGTTTTTCACCTGGTATGGTAAGCGATGACTCGGCACAGGTGAGGCACTTCGAGGATGCCTTACGACACACCATTTGGATCCAGGTAAATATCTTCAGATAGGGTTCGTTCTTAGAGGTAGTTAATTAGGTGATCATAGCAGAGGGAAACCAGAGGGATAGGCCTAGGTTGGCTAGGCGGTAGCTTCAGGTGATGGTTCAGACAACAGGAAGTGAGGATAGGATGAGTTTCAGCAGGGGAGTTAGGCCAAGGACTCAACTAGACCACCTCGTAGTAGTTCTTCAGTGGTTTGATTTCAATGTGGATAGCCAAGACATGTTTAGACTTAGTGCGATAAGCCTCTAAAGAAGTTTTGGTCATGTGTATAGGTCGGCATCTTGAGAGGTTCTGCAAGCAGCCTTCTCATACAACTGGCAGGCAGGGACCAGGACAGACGATGGCATCTAGAGTTTGTTCAAGTTCGGTACCAGGAGAGGGTAGTTGAAGTTTAGCTTCATGTAGAGGACATGGTAGATATAGTGGGACCCAGCGGAGGGGTCAGTGACCGATGACTGTAGTAGCACTACTGGGAGGTCAAGCATCAGGCAACTGTACTTCCAGCCAGGTGCACGCCGTGGAGATGCTAGGGGTTGAGTAGGTTGGTGAGCCGATGACAGATAGAGGTACACTGTGAGTGTGGTCGTGACTTGTTTTCTTCTTGGCATGGCCTATCTAGGCATGTCTTTTTTGAGTGCATGAGGTTCACATGATATATGTTGACTGACTATATGTTGTTTAGTGGGATTGTTGCCATATCGAGTGCGTGATACATTTATATATATGTATGAGATGTGTGGCATCGGGGCATCGAGGATGTGGGTTACTTGAGGTTTCTTGGGCATCGGGGCATCGAGGTTAAGGGTTACTTGATGTGTTGTGGGAATCGGGGCATTGAAGATGCAGGTTACTTGAGGTGCATGGCACTAGGTTTAGCTTTGAGTGTCTATGGGATGCAGGACCTCGTGGAGGCAGACACCGATGCAGTGCGGGATATGTTTGGGTGTCGAAAACAACACGGGAGCACCAATGAGGCTCAAGGGTGATAATGCGTCATGAGAGGACCATAAGTCCAGAAACAGGTTAGTGAACCTTTTCTTGGTATTAGTTTTTTCAGTTTTAGACTGAGTTAGTAAATTTCTAAGGTGGGGATCCCCTTTAGGAATTTAGCTAGAACCTTTAAGACTAGGGTAGTCTAGGTTACTTTGATCGGGGTGGTATGTTCGGTGCTATCTCCAGGTTTCATTTGATAGCTTGGGGACAAGCTATGTTAATGTGGGAAGATTGTAAGAACCTAGGTTTTTAGAACGGGTCAAAATTCTGACCATGTTTGAATTTTTGACTTGTTTATAAGAAAATTGGGAAAATTTGGGAAGTTCTAGAAATTTCCATATTACATGCCTTGTACTACAAATTACACACTGTGTATGGGTTAGGCGTGTACCAGCCAGGTGCTTGATGAGTACATTTCATGTGATGACTGTGTATGAATTTTCCACTACACGACGTGTAGTGTTACTTGACACGTCGTGTATTCTCCTTTCTACATACCGGCTGAATTCTAGTCATGTGTCGACCTGTGTGGCGCATCCAAGCCATGTGGCTACCTTATCTTAAGTAGGAGTATGGACAAGGATACTACATGGCATGTAGACTTTTATACATACCATGTATTTTTATTTTTATTTGTTTAAATGAAAGAGAGTTGTATCTTATTTTAGAAAACATCTTTTTCTTCCCCAACTTCGGAAGAGTCTCGTTCTAAAAATCCTGAACTATATACCTTGCCCTAGATTCTCCATACGAAGTCTGTTCTTCAATCCATCAGTGGTTGTAGGAGCAAATCAGTAAGGCTAAACCTACGCACCCTATTTTATTCCTGTTTCCTTGCTTCGCACACCGTAGATTCCATTCGAGCAAAATTTTTGGGATTTTACGGAAATGTAGATCTATGAATATCGGCTTCAAATTGGAGCTTGATATTAGACATACCTACGTCCACAAGTATCAGGTAGGTGGTGCATATGTTCTTTCGTTTTTTTGCATACTTTTGGGTGTCGTGGCCATTGGCGCGTATTTGGGTATTTTGATAAATAACATTTCATACCTTCTTTAATATGTTAAATTGATTATGAGACCCATGGGATTCCTTTGGGTAATCCCTTTACCTATTTTTCTTGAGTGGGTCCAGGTTAGGGTTCATTGCCCATCGGGGAATTTTTTCCAGGGGTTCCAGATAATTGAATTTTATTATTTAAACTGTTGAGTTTGGTTTATTAAACCTTGATATGACTCATTAGAGGCTTTCAAGACCTCAGTGCTCGTATGGGACAACACTTGGCTAGTGCAATTCAACTGTTTAGTTTGGTTTCCTATTTTAAGTATTTCTTTTTATTATATATATATATATATGATGTGTGATATTTCATATGATGGAACCTTCAGGTTGTTTTGGGTGTGGCCCAGATATTCTTGAGTGATGCTGATCATAGGTTGGGCTTGGCCCAGGTTACATTGGGTGGTTCTGACCATGATATTGGGCATCATGGACATCGGCTTGAGGCAGTGTGACTGTCAGGTTGGGCATGGCCTAGGTTACTTGGATGGAAAGTCCATCAGACTTGAGTTACATGGTTGCAAGGACATGTGGTGTCAGAGACATTGTGGCTTGGGTACTATTTTGGTGATTACCACTCACCCAGAACTTTGAATATTGTGCACACAAAGAGACTCCATGATGAGGTGGTTTTGACCACTCATGTGGGTAGAGACCCCTGATAAATGCGGTTTAGGTACTATTGGTTTGGGGGTTCTTGTCGTAGGAAGCCACGTGGAAGGTGAGGAGCCTTCAGGAGATAGCATTGAGACTATTAGGTTGGGGGCAGAGGCTCGCCGTGATTTGAGGGCAGAGATCATTGTCCCTATAGTTAATTTATTTGAGGGAAGACATCATTGTCCCTCCAGTTACTTATTTGAGGACATACATCATTGTTCCTCCGGGTTAATACTGTTTGGACGTGCCTTCTGGATGTCGGTACTTGATACACGAGGTTTCTGGTGGCACATGGTGATGAGTTACATGACAGAGATTCCAATGTTGGTCAAAGCAGGTGACACTTCATGGTGGCTGCTAAGCACCAGTGGAGTTTATGTTTATTTGTGCATCATACTATTTACTGTTTTCCTTATAACTGAACGTCTTCTTAAACACTTATATTATGTACGCACTATTGGGTGGTATCCTACTGATATTCATCTCACACCCTGCACGGGCCCTTTAGGACGCCTTTAGAATTTATGTATTTGCGTCCAAGAAAGAGATCAGCTTTAGGAGATGGACTGTTTTAGCTATTGCATGAAGATGGTATGGACCTCAAGGTCTTTCCTAACTAGATTTTACTTTATTTTGATTTCTTACTTATATCAGCATTCTTTCCTTATTTATGGTAGCTACTGTTTGTTAGAAATTATCACCTTTTATGTATTGACTTGCTATGGATACATGCTTGGTTTGTTTGGTAGTTGGAATTGGTGTTCATCATGTTGTTCTATTTACTTTGTGCTGCACTTATTTCTATATTGCTTCCATTGTTTATTGATATTGGATATGCTTCCACTCTGTGGGTCTGGTTCGAGTCTGCTGAGTCATTTATCTTTTTTTCATGTTACATATTATCACTCGGACCAGTACCATTATTGTCCTTCAAGAGGGTATAGCCTCCCCATTATACCTTTTCAGACCCCCGCTGCTAGTCGTCAGCCTTTGGCATTCAGGGAGGTGTGCTTAAGGTAGTAACACCTGACTCGTTTAGCACTGTTTGGGTGGTTGTTCGAGTCCAGGTCATTATAAGAAGCTTTGGTTAGAAGATCATATTATAGAGGGTTTTTTTCTTAAAAGACTAAGGGGGTCGGATTAAGTGTTTGAGAAAAAGTTTGAGAAACATAGTTTTCTAATAAGGTAGATAAAAAATATTTGTAACAAGTGAAGATTGAGAAAAGGTTAATTTTACTGAGTCTATCGGATTGGGTTTATCAGACTGAAGCAATCGAACTCAGGTATATCTGACCAAGGTTTCAGATGGACCATTGTAGAGTAGAAAGTTTCAAAGTTCTTCATTTTTTATGGATTAAACTTTTGTAAGAAAATTTTTTAAACTAAATGGAGTCATTATAATCATTATTATCAAGAGATAAAAAGGATTGAAATAGGATCTTAGATAATTTATATTCACTTATTCATAATAGTGAATTTCTATATACCCGTGGGAGTGGATATGGAAAAGGCGTAGGTTCTCACAATGAGGTTGACTATAAATCATGTGTACCTTGTTTACTTTTATATTTATGAATTCACTTGAGTTTACTAAAATTAATAAGGAATAAACTCTAACAAGTGTAGGGGTTAAGTTTTCTAAAGTTGAAATTTGTAAAAAGACAACAACTGATTCACCCCCCCCCCCTCAATTATTCTATAATACTTTGGAACTTCAATTGGTATCAGAAGAAGGTACCCCTATTGAATCTTTATCATGTATAATATCAATTTTTTCAATAGTAAATGAATTCCTGCTTTTGATGAAAAAAATTATTATGGGTGGAAAAAACAGAAGGATTCCCTATCTTCTCTCACTTGGCCTAGAGGTTATTGATTCTTCTACAATTAGGTTTCAACACATTGAGAAATATTCCCCAATTAATTTTGTTGACTAGAGAGATATTGTAGTTTATGGAAAATATATAAATATTGTTCCTATGTCTCTATCATAGAATGTTTATATGAAGGCGATGTGTCTCAAAACAGTGAAGACTATGTGGGAAAAGACCAAAAGTATTTTCTAAATAAATAATAAAGTAAAGGAATAAAAGTTATAAATATGGAGTAGAATTTTTAAATACATAATAATGAGATATAAAAAAAATATTTATGATTACATAACTATATTAAATGATTTTTTTGCAACATCAAATGTTTCAAAGATGTTTTGGAATATTCAACAATTGTTAAGAAACTAATGTGAAACTTTCTAGATAAATTTGATTCAAAAGTTTCTTCTTTATTATATAAATATTATTTATCTCTTAATGAACTTCATAACATTATTAATGCATATAAAATAAAAAAATATTCAATTTTCAAAAAGAAGATGAAAGATGAAATGGATTTTGAAGCTATGAGAAAGATGAAAATTAGAGATATTGAAGATGTTGGTCCTTTTGATTCCAAAGATAAGGAGTATGATGAATTGAATGAAAAATAAAGTCTCTTATCTCCAAGAACTATTAGATAGGAAGAGGAAAGTGTAGAGGAAAACTTCCTCTCAAATATTTTGAGTGTGTAGGAATCAGGCATTTTAAAATGAATTTACCCAAAAAAAATTAGTGAATTTGAAGATCGTTCTAAAGAAAAACCTCAGTGGAAGAAGTTTGATATTACTTGCAAGAAAGAAAATAATTACATTGGTAGAAAGAATAAGTTCACTGGAAATAGAATAAGTTTTCTAAGTAAGAAAGTGGAATCTAACTTATATGATATTGATTCATCATAAGATTAAATTTCCAAAAAAAATCATAACCTTCTTTGAAAATGTTGAGAAAAAGGAAGATTCATCAAACTATGAATAATGAGGTGAATAATCATACATAGAGTATCTTCTCAAATCATAACTAATTAAATTTATTTATCAAAAAAAAACTCTCAATAAGGAAATCATAATGATGAATAAATATAGTGTACAATTTTTTGAAGGAATAAAAATGTTGCTAAGAAAGAAGAAAAATACCTCTAATAGATCTTAAGTTACAAACTGAGAATTAAAGAATAGATAAAGATGATTGAAGTCCTTAGTAAGAAGTTTAAATTTAAGGAATATGATGTAAACAAGTCTCAAAAAACTTCTTTAGGTCGAAAGTACTTTAAGAAAGTTGAATGAAAATTTCATCGAGGCTTTTGAAGTAAAACCTAAATCATATAATTCTACAAAAAATCACATTTCAATAATTAGGTTAATTATCCACATTCCAAAAATAATGTTTCATCTAATTTTTCTAACATTTTAGGTGTTAAGAAAAGTGTTTGTAAATCTTGGGTTAATAAGGGTTGTGAAAAATCTATCACACTCCCAAAATTTGAAAATTCTCCCCGTAAGAAAGGTGGTGCACACCCAAAGTATGATAGAAAAGAAAGAATTTATGAACCTCAAAAAAATTATAGAGAAACATCTTACTTCTACATAATACCAAGATTCGATGGTTTTTTTGGTGTTGTAGGATTCATGGGTACAAATCTTATAATTATTGGCACAACATGTCTCTACCCAAGAATATGCATGAAGTAAGGGAGAGAAACAATAGAAGTAGAATGAGTAGCTCTCATAAAACATGGAAAGTTCTAAAAGTGAAATATCAATATATTATAAAACATATAATGGAAAAAAATTGAATTTATGGAAGACGCTTGTGGAATATGTGACCAGTTTAACCATCCCGTCAAAGAATGTATGACAACTCTTCCAAGGAAAATTTATTATGCCAGAAAATAAAATGAATCTATAAAGAAGAAGGTTGAGAAAATAGATTTTTTTATTGAGACAACACTTAAAGTAAGTAAAAAAGAAAAAACCAAGGATACTTGATAGCGGTTGTTCATCACACATGATAGGTTATTTAAAAATCTTAAAAATGTTGAAAATTATGATTGGGGAGCTGTTACCTTCGGAAATGATAGTTCCTTAAAAATCAAAGGAATTGGAATGGATGGTATTGAAGAAGAAAAGTTTAAATCTAAGTAAGTTCTATTTGTTTATGGGCTAAAATGTAAATTACTTAGTGTAATTAAACATTGTGATGATGAAAAAGAAGTGATTTTCAGAAAATATTATCATATCATCATTAGTGTGGAAGATGGAAAAGTTTTCATGAGAGGAGAAAGAACCAACAAAAGTATTTTTCAGATTATATTACTTGATAACTCATGTTATCTATGTGCTAAAGTTGAGAATAAGTTGTGGCATTGTAGACTTAGCCATCTTGGGTAGAAAATAATGAACAAACTTTCTTATGTTGATGCTGTTTAAAATTTTACAAATCTGAAAAAAGAGAATATGGTATTTAAATAACCTCTTAGAAAGGGAAAATTACTAGTAAAAGTAATAATAAAGATGATATTCAGTCTACCATACCTTTTTAACCTACTCATTCAGATCTTTTTGGACCAATGAGACATCAATAAAAAAAAGAATATTTTTACTTTATCACTTTCATTTATGATTTCACTCGTATGTAAAACATCATGTTTATGAAACACAATTCAGAGTTTATTATAATGTTTAGATTTGTCAGAAAATATGTTGAGTGAGATATGGGGGTTTAAATAAAGAAATTAAGAATGGATAATGTTACATAATTCACATGCAATGATTTTGAATCTTATGTGAGAAATAATGGATTCAAAAATAAATATAGTGCTCCCTACACTCCACTATAAAATTCTTTAGCGGAAAAAAAATATAAGTTTGGTGGAAATTAAAAGAATCGTGTTAGCAAAATACAAACTTTCAAAGTTCTACTAAATAGAATCTGTTAATACTACTATACATATAAAAAAATATGTTTTCTAAGTTTGAAATCCAACATTACTTACTATGAAATGTGTTATAACCAAAAACCATAATTGAAATAATTCAAAGTTTTTGGAATTCCATGTTTACTAGAAATAAAAAATTTGAATCTTGGAAAATTTGATGAGAAATTTGAAGAAATATTTTTTATGGATATTCACCCAATGAAAGAAGTTACAAATATTGGTACAAACTTTTACAAAAGTTTGTGGATTCCTGTGATTTAAAATTAATTGAAAATCCAAATTATTTAACAAAATATGTTGAGAATGTTGAGAAAGACAAACTTAATATTCCCAACGATAATGAAAGTGAGTCAAAATGGATATATAAAGACTCAAAGGAATCGTGTGATGAGGAAAGTGAATATGGAAGAAAATATTTGAAATTTCCTACCTTACAAAAACATATTGAAAATGAAAATATTCTTGGGAATCATAAATATCTGGTTTATATAAGAATAAGGTTGAGATTAAATAATCAAACATCACTCATTTCACAAGTTGAATGGGAATCAATTTCAGAAGTAGTTGAACATAGAGAATGGGTTGATATAATGAATGAAGAGTTAGATCAGATTGAGAAAAACAACACTTTGTAACTTTTTCCATGTTCATAAAATAAATATTTTATTGCGACAAAATGGGTGTGCATAAACAATTTTAATGAACATGGATATTTTTCAAGAAACAAATCAAGACTTGTTTGTAAAGGATATGCATAGGTGGAAGGTGTGAATTTTTTAGAAACCTTTTTTCCAGTTGCAAGATTAGAAATTATTATAATGTTTCTAGTAGTGGTTGCACATTGAAATTACAAAGTTTATCATATGGATGTAAAGTAAGCTTTTCTAAATGGTGAAATTGAATAATAAGTTTTCATTGAGAAACCTTGTAGGTTTCTAATTGATGAATATGGAAGTAAGTTTTGTAAATTGAAGAAAAACTTTTATGTGTTGAAACAAACCCCACATTCCTGGTATTCCAAACATGAAAATTTCTTGGAAAAGTTAAATTCACTAAAGGGGAGGTTGATAGAAACTTTTATATGAAAGAATTTAACTCCCTCACCCTGATTGTAATTTTGTATGTTGATGATATAATTTTTTCTGGAGATGAAGAAAAAGTCTGTAAAGAATTTTCTGAGAAAATGAAGAATAATTTTGAGATGTCAATATTGTTAGAATTAACCTTGTTCCTTGGTTTACAAGTTCAAAAAAAAATACATTTTCCTATCTCAAGAAAATTATGCCAGGGAATTTTTACAAAAGTTCGGTATGGAAGAATCCAAATAATTTTCTACTCCTATTTCAGTTGGGATGAATATGAGTAAAGATGAAGTTGGAAAGAGTGTGAATCATAAATAATTTCAAAAATTGGTAGGAAGTTTTCTTTTTTTAATAGCTTCAAGACCTAATATTATTTATTCTATGAATTTGTGTACCATATATCAGAGTGATCCAAAATAATCTCATATTTTGGCAGTAAAGAGACTTATGAGATATGTTAAAGGAACAACTTCATATGGGTTGATATATAAAAGAAGCTGTGAAATGAACTTTCATGGTTATACGAATGTTGATTATGATGGAGATAGCAATGAAAAAAATATCAACTTCTAGTGGAACAATTTTCTTGGGAGAATGTTGTGTGAGTTGGCATAGTAATAAACACAATTTAGTAACTTTGAGCACAACATAATCATAATATGTTTCAGCTACACATGTTTGCACTAAAATGTTGTGGATGAAAGTTCAATTGAAAGATTTTAGAGTTGAATTCTAAAAATAATTGGAGATTATTTGTTATAATTATAGTAAAGTTGATCTTTCTAAAAATCATTTCCAACACTCAAGATCAAAACACATTTATATTAATTTTCACTTCATAAAAGAGAATGTTGCTGGTAGAGATGTTTTGTTGGAATATGTTTCAAAAAAATATCAAATTGCTGATGTTTTTATAAAATCTATATGAAGGGATGGATTTGAATAATTGAGGCTGAAAATACATGTTCATCCTCTACCAAATACTTCCTAAAAAACTTAAGGAAATCCCCCGCCATGCTTTGGATTATGTTGAAAAGGGGGGAGAATTTTTACAACTTTGTCTTATAATAAGGAAATAAGTAATTTTCTTAAATGAATATGAAGTTGTGATTATCATGAAATTGGGGAGAGAAATAAAATTAAGAGGAAATGATAAAAGTGAGTGCGAGTTTATTTTAACATGGACACAAATTTTCTTGTCACTGGGGGAAAAAATTCCTGCAAAAACATTAATTTATCCAGTAGTGTGGTGTCAGGACACTCTCTTTTGAGAAAGTTTGTGTTTTGGTAAATGTTCAAAAATTAGTTTTGAAAAGGTATGAGTTTTGAAAAATGATGTGTTTAAAAAGTTGTTAATGAGAGTTGTCAAAAAATCCAAAATGGGGATTGAAGATCCTTTTTGATTTTTTTTGTTTTTAACAAAGATTTATTTTTATTGAGAACTAACTTTTTGTAAAAAGAATGTTTTTGTAAATCAGGTGGAAGTTGTTTTTATAGAAATTGTTAACTTGTTTTCTAAGGAGTTTCTGAAAATTCAGATATATAAAGTGTTTTTAGAAGTTGGTGATCGAATGATCTATTGGATATTTATCATTAGAATATGTTTCTGTTAGAATGTCTAAGTTTGTACAAATATGAAAATAATCAAACAAATATTTTTTTGGAAATTCAGAACTTGTTGAGATGAAGTAAGTTTGAAAGTTGTTGAGACTTGGAAATATTAAAAATCATAAAACTTTACAAAATAATTCAGAACATGCTATTCTATTCTTTCAAGTTTCTAAACATCGTAAAGATGTTATGATAAAAGTTGAAGTTGGAAGAAGAAAATAAAAATGCATGTTTTGGGCATTTCTAAAATTGAAGTGCTTCGGACACAGCTCATCAGACCTAGAAGCACCGGACATAGTAGTCATAAGAAGACTAGAAGTGTGATGTTAATTAATTTTGAATAAATGCAAAGTTGTTGATTGGATGCATCTCATCAGATGCATGACATTAGATACACCTGATCGGACATGAATCATTAGAAGTTTATTTTGTTAGAAAATATGTCTGTGGTTTCTGAGTTTTTAGTTGTTTTGGTGTTGAAAATATGAAATAAATATGAATAAGTTTTTGAAGGATATAAAAGTACTAGTTTTCTATCAGATGGATCTGATCGGACAGATGATAGTTTTTGAGTTAATATAAAGGGAGGTTTTGAACAGAGGCATCCGACAAAGATTATCAGACACTAAATTTTTCAAAATTTTGGAAGTGTTATAGTAGCTGAGAACGTGTGGTTTTCCAAAATTTGAAATAATTATAAATTCTAACTGATATTGATTCATTGGATTAGAGTTTTACAATGATAAGTCATCATATGCAAAGCTCCAAAAACATATCATTGTACATCCTTTTCCAGACAGAGATGCATGAGAAGTTTTTTCATTAGAAAGAAGTTGATCAGATGAAGAGAGTTTCTAAAGGCTTGTGAAGAAAGAAGTAGAAGAATTCAAATTTTTCAAAAAAAGAAAATGTTAGAAAGGTTGAAGTTTCTACCAAACAGTCATTGTTGGCAACTAAAATCTTTAGAATTTGTAACAACATAGCCAACCATTTTCAGTTATCTTGGAGCATCAGAGTGGTCAATCTTTGTTTTACTTGTTTTATTTTTCAGCGGGTCAAGAGAAAAAGATGTGAGTTATTTAAATTATGTCAAGAGAACTGGAATGATGAATATAGTTCTGGACTAAGATGTTCTGGACTATCAATTTCTATACAAATCATTATACAAAATTTGAGCTAAGAAACATTTATCAGGATGAATCAATGTTCTATTATTCAAATGGGTCAAGAGGACCAGAAAGATGATAGTTTTACGGACAATCATTTCTGAACAAATGTCTTGAAATTTAAAAAGATTTGTGGAGATTCAATAAGTTTCGAGAAGTCGCCACAAGAGTTGAGAATATTTGAAATGGTAAAAATAAAGCTTAAATGAATGTGAAATTTGGAGTTTTGTAATTTGACTAGACATGGAATAGAAATTGGTTTACCACCATTTTCTCTTATTGAGCACCTATAAATAGAAGTTCATAATACATCGTAAAAAGTTATGGTTTAGAGTGATATGAAAAGCTGAAGTTCTAAATCTGTTTTGTTAGAAGAAGTGTTTGAACTGAAGCTTCGGTGAGAAGATCAGATTGTAGAATGTTTTTTCTTATCGAACCGAGGGGATCTGACTGAGTGTTTGAGAAAAAGTTTGGAAAGTGTATTTTGTTAATTATGTAGATCAAAAATCTTTGTAGTAGGCATAGAATGAGAAAAGGTGAATTAGACTAAGCCTATTAGACTAGGTTCATTGGATTGAGGTGATCAGGCTCAGGTACAACGGACCATGGTTTTGGACGGACCTTTGTTGATCAAAACGTTTCAATGTTCTTCATTTTTGTTGTGGATCAAATTTTTGTAAGTAAAATTTTTAAACTGATGAGAGTTAATATAATCATTTCTATCAGAAGATAGAAGTTATCCAATAGGATTAGACACAAGTTGTATTCACTTCTTCATAATAGTGAATTTCCAAACACACGTCGGATTGGTTATGTCAAGGATTATGTTTTCACATTGAGGTCGAACCTTGTAAATAGTGTGTTCCTGTAAAGACCCAAAAATTTCAAGGAATTTTTTTTTAAAATACTTTGAAATTTTATGAGTCTGTGGCTTCTGACAGTGCTTGATTTTGAGTCCCGGTGTGCCCGGAATCAATTTTTGAAGTTTAGCCCGGGTACGTTTAGTGAATGAACGAGCAAGTTTTTCTAACTTTTGAACCGGTGCTCGGAATTAAAATCTGAGGGCACCGATGAACTCGCAGCGCCAGTAATTTCTTAAGGGAACACTTACCGTAGATGCGTTTGCAAAATAGGATAAGATAGTTTTTGGGGGTTTGTTTAAGAAATAAATAAAAATTTTCGGAACAATTTTTATTTCTAAAGGAGGTTATTCCCTCCCATGGGTAGTTAAGGGTGGGGCCCACAGCCACTTAATTGCCCAAGTGAGGAGGTTAGAGAGGTGGGTCCCACATGATACCCACCATTTAATTCCCTCAAATCCCATAACATCCCCTCATTAATTTGACAAACCTCCATTAAATGTCACCTCAATCCATTAAATTATGTCAACCCATAATTTAATGAGGAACCTTCTTTTTCCCCTTTTTAATTTAAACTGCCAATGCGTTTAATTATGGGGAACCTTCTCTCTCCCTTATTTAATTAAATTTCAACACATTTTAATTAGTGTGGTGAATTAATTGTGGGAGAGTTTCTTTGCGTATAATAAAATAATAGGGGAACCTATTATTTTATCAAGGGGAGAGCTTCGTTGTGCGAGGAAGAACGCCAGCCTCCAACGAAGAACGACGAAGAATGCCAGCCTCCGATGAAGAATGAGGAAGAATTCCGGTTCCTCGGAGATCGACGACGTGCCACCAATCCTCTTCCCCGCGGCCAGAGAAGAGATGTCGCTTCCTCCTTGGCACGCCCCGACGACGCCTACGATCTCCTTATCCGCGACGTCGACGATCATCTTCCTTGTTGAGGTAGGGGTTTTTGGCATAAATTCCTTCATGTGATTTTTATACCTCGGCATAGCGTGCTTTATTGATGGTGATTTTTTTTTAAAACCACTAACGCGGTAGGTGCGGACTAACGAACAAGTCCAAACCCACCGTTGTTTTGTTCCTAATGCGTGGAATCCTTGACGACGATGAAACGGGACCGTTTTGGCGATTGAAGGACGTCGTAGTGATGTACGGGTTTTGAGACGACCGCAGGCGTAGATGGGAGCAATAACGGACCACCGGAACGACTCCGATGGCCCGTGGAAATCAGCAGCAGCGCGGGCCATGGGAAGGAGCCCTCCACGGCTTCAGCCGCGACGGCGAGGGGCCAGATCCCGCGGCTGGGCGGGATCTGGGGGAGACGCGGCGCCAGGCGCCACATCCGTGGGACAAAGGGGGGACCGCGTCCCCCATGCTCGGCCGCTGGCTGAGCCAGCGCACCCCCCCCCCCCCCGGCCGGGTCGGGCCACGCCCAGCCGGGTCGGTCCACGCCCTACCTGGCCGGACCCATACTCGGGTCGGGTCGACCCGGTTTGGGCCAACCCAAGGGGGTTGGGTCGGGCCCAGACCCCCCACTTCAGACCGCTTTCGGTCTTTTGCCCATAACTTGGGCTACGGACCTCCGATCGACACACCATCAGTTGAGTATGAATCCTTGGATTGAGACGGTCGTTTAGGTATACTACACTTGAGGTTTCGGCAAAGTTTGGGTATGAACGGTTTGGTTCGAACTCGAAACCAACCGGGCCCTTGGAGCCGAAACGCTTATATCTCAAGGATCGGGCATCCAATTGACGTGTCGTCAATTGCGTTGGGATAATTTTGTTGAGATGGTCATTTTGGCTTACTCCTCTTGAGATTTTGACATATCTAGAGTATGTTTGGGTTGGTTTTATCTTAAAAACCAATCGGGCCCCTGGAACAGAAAAGTCAATAACTCTCAAACCGGGTGTCTGATTGACGCACCGTCTGTCGCGTTGGGTTTCTTTTGACGAGGAGGAACTTTGGGATACATCAAATCTAGACTTCGTTATAATTTATGTATCAGATTTCTTTTGCTTGAGGAGCGGGCCCTCCTGGAATCGAGCATGCTGTGTGCGGGAACCCTAGAGCTGGCTGAGAATGCATCGACTTCTGTACTGGAATCCTCCGTGGGTTCGACAGTGACGACTACCGTACTGGAATACTCCGTGGGTTCGACGGTGATGACTACTGTTCTTGTATCCTATGTGGGTCTGGAAGTATTGACCTCTATACTTGTATCATGTGTGAGTCCATCAGAGTAGCTGGTCTTGTATCCTATGTGGGTCTGACAGCTTAGTTGGTCTTGTATCCTATGTGGGTCCAACAGCTTAGATGAATCAGTGGCTACATCTGATCATCTCTATCGCCTTACGAAGTGTATACCTATGTGAGTTGAGTCTTGATTCTCAATCATTATCATTGATGTGGTTGACTTCTTTTCCTGTGTGGATTGGGTTGTGCTTTCCTGTGTGGACTGGGTTGTGTTTTCCTATGTGGACTGGGTTGTGCTTGGGCTCGGGAACTGGAGCCGAACTGTAACTGATGACTTAGGTATATGTATGGGCATATACCTAAGTAGTGTTGTTGATACTTCATGATTGTATCTTTCCTTTGTGGTTTATCCTTCGTGGATTCTGAGAGACCTTCAGGGGGTCTCGGGGTCCCTACTGAGTATCGTATACTCACCCCTTCACGGGCTATGCCCGCACTACGTTGTGTTGGATGCAGATGATGGACAGCACTGATCGAGGTGGAGGCATGTGGAGCTGGATGGTACCCAGAGGTGGACCACTTGGTGGGACGTGCACAGAGTGGACGGTTGGACCCGAGGAGCTGAGGAGACCATCTATACCCACCCTTCAGGTGGGATTTCTGGAGGACAACTCGGTGTTGTTGTTTTACTTACTGCTGTTGTACTTTCCTTTCAGTTGTATTGTACTTTCAGTTGGGTTTGTATACTGGCCCATTTACTTTTTCAGCACTTACCTTGTACTCAGTTTTACTTAGTGTTTACTTCTCTTTCGTACTCTGTTGTGTATGTTACTTCATAAAGGCAATGTCTTCCCTTATTTTGGGATTTATCCCTTTGGTGCTAGTCACCATCCTCTGGCCTATAAAAGGCGGGCTTTGGGTAGTCACGGCACGGGCCCTGACGACGGGTCATGACAAATTGGTATCAGAGGAGTCAGTTCTACCGCAGAACTCAGGACTCTGATCCTTCTTCTCTGTGAAGCAATAATGTTTAGAGTAATTAGTGTGGTTATCAGTCCAGGGAGTCCAGTGTTGGTGCGGCGGCCGACGTATCCATACATCAGGACCCGGACTTCTAATTTCTGACTCAGTGCACGAAAACATTGATTGCATGTGTGTTTCAAAAAATTTCTTTTCGATTACTTTGTGTTAGCTCACCAGGTATACTGTATTAACCATGCGCACCTATTTCTTTTCAAGATGGCCCCATGACGGCAGCCAGCTAGGGTTCCGAGCTTTGTGCGAGATGGCATCCCACCGAGCGATGAGGCCTCAGTGTAGGGCCCCATTACAGCGGAGGCACCGGCGGTACCTTTACCCGCCGAGCCACCGATGCTACCAGCCCCAGCAGCGGGGAGTGCACGCTGCCTGAGCGCGTTGCACGAGTTTCAGAGGCAGAGGCCACCCATGTTCCGCGGAGAGACGGATCCTCAGGCAGCCGAGGATTGGATGGAGGCTGTCTTCAGTGTCTTCAGACTGGTAGGGACACCAGCAGACCTCATGGTGATCCTTGTCGTGAGTCTCCTGCACACAGCAGCAGGTAGATGGTGGAGCCTGATGCTCCAGGTGCACGATGAGGCATCTCTACTTTGGACAGACTTCGAGAGCCTCTTCCGCTCAGAGTTCGTTCCAGCCACCCTTCGTGCGGTGCGCATCCAGGAGTTACTACAGCTGTGGCAGGGTAGTATGTCAGTAGCCCAGTACTCGGTGAGATTTACCAACCTCTCACGCTACTCCACGAACATGGTACGGGACCCATTCTTCCAGGCTCGGACCTTTGAGCAGGGGATGAGGCATGAGATCAGAGCTTCGACGATTCCACTCAGCATCCCAACCCAGGTGGGGGTGCTGGAGCGAACCCTGCTGGTGGAGAGGTTTCTCGCCGAGCAGCCATCAGCAGCGAGACCCACCACAGGACGGCACAGAGTGGAGTCTTCTGCAGCTGGCAGTCGACAGATGACGCAGGGGTCTAAGCAGACCAGGTCGTCTAATGAGTGACCTCAGGACATGGGTTCGGCTGTGCGGGGAACACGGCACAAAGTCAGCCTTTCGAGGAGCAGGCAGTGTTATGCCTACGGCGGGCAGGGCCACATGGCTCGTGACTGCCCGACCCGCCATACAGACGAGCAGCAGACAGTGGAGGGACCTCCCAGGCAGAGGTAGAGGTTCGATCATGGCGGTCCGTAGGGAGAAGGAGGACGAGGCAGAGGAGTTGGATGAGTAGCTAGTGGTGGACGACGCTTCGAGGCTCTACCACCACCACCCCTAGGAGGTCCACCCGACCACAGGGAGCTGGTGGGCAGAGGCAGGCTCAGCTCCAGGCAGCAGAGGCTTACGACCACGGTACACCCAAGATGATTCGAGGTACTATCTGTGTCTACTCCACCCTTGCTGCAGTTCTTATAGACACATGTGCGAGTCATTCTTTCATTTCCGCTGCCCTTGTTCGGAGCTCGGAGATTCCGACAAAGTCATTGGCCCGATCCTTGCGGCTAGAGACTCCTACGGGAGCAGACTCGACGATTACGCACTGGTGTCGGCAATCTGAGATTACTCTAGGAGGCGAGAGCTTCAGCTGGGATCTTCTTGTAGCAGCGTCGAGGCCTTATGACGTCATCTTGGGTATGGACTGGTTATCTACAGTCCATGCTCAGATCGACTGTATTAGGCACAAGGTGAGGTGTGTCCGCACTGATGGGACCAGGTTTACCTTCACCGGCGAGAAGGGAACCTGCGCATCACAGGATGGACTCACGCAGAGGAGAGGGCATCCAATCACCCATTAGTTGGCTAGTCTCATCCTCGGAGTAGTTGACGTGCGGAGTCCGAGTTTTCCTGTAGTGGTGGATCAGTATGCGGATGTTTTTCCTGACGATGTTCCAGGTCTACCTCCTCGCAGGGAGGTAGATTTATATATAGACCTATACCCCAGGACATCACCGATATCCACTCCAGCATATCGGATGGCTCCTGCTGAGCTTTGTGAGCTATGGGTATAGCTGGAGGACTTGCAGGGCAAGGGATTCATCCGACCCAGTGTTTCACCCTGGGCTTCTCCGATTCTGTTCGCCAAGAAGGCGGATGGGAGCTTTCGACTGTGTGTCGACTATCGTCGCCTGAACCAGGTGACCGTGAGGAACAAGTATCCACTTCCGAGGATTGATGACATCTTCGATCAGCTCAAGGGAGAACGATGGTTCTCGAAGATAGACCTCAGGTCAGGCTATCATCAGCTCCGAGTTCGGGATGAGGATATGAAGAAGAAGGCCTTCAGGTGTCGGTATGGACACTATGAGTTCTTGTTCATTCCCTTCAGTGTGACCAACACTCCAGCAGTGTTCATGAGTCTCATGAATAGGATCTTCCAGCCCTACCTTGATCAGTTTGGCATAGTCTCCATTGACGACATACTGATTTACTCAATTACCGAGGAGGAGCATGCCTACCACTTACGGGTTGTACTGGATACACTCTGATAGCATCAGCTTTATGGTAAGCTCTCGGAGTGCCAGTTCTGGCTTTGATAGGTCCACTTCTTAGGGCACATCATCTCTGAGGTGGGAGTTGCAGTGGATCCTACGAAGGTCGAGGCGGTTCTTTCTTAGGAGCCACCCAGGAGCGTGACAGAGGTGCGGAGTTTCCTAGGTCTGGCTGGGTACTATCGGAGATTTATGCCAAACTTATCCAGAGTTTCAGCACCGCTTTCAGCTTTGATGAAGAAGGGGAAACCCTTCGTGTGGTCAGAAAGATGTCAGCAGAGCTTCCAGGAGCTGAGGCGGAGATTGATCAGTGCGCCCATCCGGAGGCTACCAGAGGAGGTCGTAGGGTATGTAGTTTACTGCAACGCATCAGGGATCGGACTCGGGTGTGTCCTGATGCATGATCGAGTAGTGATCGCTTACGGTTCACAGCAGTTGAGGCAGCATGAGCAGAACTATGCTACTCATGACCTGGAGTTAGCAGCAGCGGTCTTCGCCCTGAAGATGTGGTGACACTATCTGATGGGTGAGCGCTTTACAGTCTACTCTGACCACCAGAGTCTCAGGTACATTTTCTCGAAGAAGGACCTGAACCTGAGACAGTGGCGATGGCTCGAGTTACTCTAGGATTATGACTTTGAGATTGTCTATACTCCTGGGAAGGGGAACGTTGTGGCTGATGCTCTCAGCAGGAGATCGGGCATTCAGCTACTTGGAGAGGCGATGGAGCAGTTAGCCGCTTTACAGATATCCTTCATGGATAGGGATGGAGTAGCCTATATACAGTCACTTCTCCACTTCTTCAGCGGGTCAGAGAGGCACAGCATAGAGATGTTGACTGTGTGGCGCAACGTGCTCAGATATCCTCAGGGCTAGCACCCGATGGATTTTCTGAAGGCGGGGAGCACGTCATCCTCTTCTGGGGACGTACCATGGTACCAGTTGTACTGCAGGAGGAGGTACTGAGGGAGTTCCACACTTCCCCTCTAGCAGTACATCCTGGAGTAGCGAAGATGTTTCAGGACCTCAGACGACAGTACTGGTGGTCGGGTATGAAGAAGGTTATGGAAGAGTTCGTTTCTCGATGCCTCACTTGCCAGCAAGTGAAGGCGGAGCACCAGGTACCTGCAGGCTTGGTACAGCCCTTAGAGGTCTCGGAGTGGAAGTGGGATGGGATATCCATGGATTTCGTGACGGGGCTTCCACGTACTTCCAGAGGACATGACACCATATGGGTGATCGTCGACCGACTCACCAAGTCGGCCCACTTCCTACCGATCAGAGAGCAGGGCTCAGTAGAGAGCTTGGGACGCCTCTGCATTCAGGAGATCGTACGGCTTCATGGTGTGTCATCGTCTATCATCTCCGATCGAGATGCTCGCTTTACTTCCTGGCTTTTAAGGGGGTTATAGGAGGCTTTCGGGACGCAGCTATGTCTGAGCACTGCCTTTCACCCGCAGACGGATGGCCAGACGGAGAGGACCATTCAGACACTCGAGGACATGCTTCATGCATGTGTCCTTGACTTTGGTCGCAGCTGGGAGGATCACCTACCCTTGGTGGATTTTGCGTACAACAACAGCTACCACTCCACCATCAGGATGGCACCTTACGAGGCACTGTACGGCCGACCATGCAGATCACCTCTGTGCTGGACTGACCCTGGGGAGTTAGCACTCGTAGGACCAGAGATGGTTCAGGCTACGACAGAGAAGGTGCAGATCATTCAGGAGCGGATGAGGAGTGCCCAGAGCAGACAGAAGTCATATACTGATAGGAGGCAAAGACCACTGGAGTTTGAGGATGGCGACCACATTTTATTACGGGTCTCAGCTCGACGTGGGTTACGGAGATTTGGTCGCGGCGGTAAGTTATCTATGTGCTTCATCGGACTTTTCCAGGTCCCCAGCAGGGTAGGCGAGGTGGCCTACCGCCTAGCCCTTCAACCTCAGTTGAACCGGGTGCACGACGTCTTCCACGTATCTCAGCTGAGGAGATATGTGCACGACCTGACGCATATCATCGACCATGGGGAGCTGGACATCGATGATGGGGTGACTTTTGCGGAGGTCCCAGTGGAGATCGAGGATCGACAGGAGCGGGTCCTACGTGGGCGGTCAATTCCTCTTATGCGCATTTGTTGGCAGCACAGGAACCTCCAGGAGAGCACATGGGAGCGGGAGGCTCAGATGCGTGCTCAGTACTCTCATTTGTTTCCCTAGTTTAGGTTGTAGCTTTACGGGGACGTAAATCCCTGAGGTGGGAGTAATGTAAAGACCCAAAAATTTAAGATTTTTTTTTTAAAATACTTTGAAATTTTACGAGCCTGTGGCTTCTGATGGCGCTTGATTCCGAGGCCCGGTGTGCCCGGAATCAATTTTCGAAGTTTAGCTCGGGTACGTTCAGTGAACGAACGAGCGGGTTTTTCTAACTTTTGAACTGGTGCTCGGAATTAAAATTTGAGGGCACCGATGAACTCGCAACGTCGGTAATTGCTTAAGGGAACACTTACCATAGATGTGTTCGCAAAAGAGGAGAAGATGGTTTTGGGGGGTTTGTTTAAGAAATAAATAAAAATTGTCGGAACAATTTTTATTTCTAAAGGAGGTTATTCCCTCCCATGGGTAGTTAAGGGTGGGGCCCACAGCCACTTAATTACCCAAGTGAGGAGGTTAGAGAGGTGGGGCCCACACGAGCCCCACCATTTAATTCCCTCAAATCCCATAACATCCCCTCATTAATTTGACAAACCTCCATTAAATGTTACCTCAATCCATTAAATTATGTCAACCCATAATTTAATGAGTAACCTTCCTTTTCCCCTTTTTAATTTAAACTGCCAACGCGTTTAATTATGGGGAACCTTCTCTCTCCCTTCTTTAATTAAATGTCAACACATTTTAATTAGTGTGGTGAATTAATTGTGGGAGAGTTTCTTTGCGTATAATAAAATAATAGGGGGAACCTATTATTTTATCAAGGGGAGAGTTTCGTTGTGCGAGGAAGAACGCCAACCTCCAACGAAGAACGACGAAGAACGCCGGCCTCCGACGAAGAACGATGAAGAATGCCGGTTCCTCTGAGATCGACGACGCACCACCAATCCTCTTCCCCGCGGCCAGAGAAGAGACGCCGCTTCCTCCTCAGCGCGCCCCGACGACGCCTACAATCCTCTTCTCCGCGACGCCTTGTACCGCGACGCTGACGATCGTCTTCCTTGTTGAGGTAGGGGTTTTTGGCATAAATTCATTCATGTGATTTTTATACCTCGGCATGGCGTACTTTATTGATGGTGATTTTTTTTAAAACCACTAACGCGGTGGGTGCGGACTAACGAACAAGTCTGAACCCACCGTTGTTTTGTTCCTGATGCGCGGAATCCTTGGCAATGGTGAAACGGGACCGTTTTGGCGATTGAAGGACGTTGTAGTGATGTACGGGTCCCGAGATGACCGCAGGCGCAGACGGGAGCAAGAACGGACCACCGGAACGACTCCGATGGCCCGCGGAAATCACCGGCGGCGCGGGTCGCCTGCGCGGCGGTGCCCCGGCGCGCCCGCCGCGACTGAAGCCGCGGCGGCGAGGGGCCGGATCCCGCAGCCGCACGGGATCCGAGGGCAATGCGGCGCCAGGCGCCACTTCCGCGGGACAAAGGGGGGACCGCGTCCCCCCTGCTCGGACGCTGGCTGAGCCAGCGCACCCCCCCCCCCCCCGGTCGGGCCGGGGTGGGTCAGGCAGATCGGGTTGGGCCATGCCCAGCCGGGTCGGGCCGCGCCCATCCGGGTCGGGTCGACCCGGTTCAGGCCGACCCATGGGGGTTGGGCCGGGTCGGGCCGCTCCCTACCGGACCGGACCCGGACCCGGGTCGGGTCGACCCGGTTAAGGCCGACCCATGGGGGGTTGGGCCGGGCCCAGACCCCCACTTCGGACCGCTTTCGGTCTTTTGCCCATAACTTGTGCTACGGACCTCCGATCGACGCACCGTCAATTGCGTATGAATACTTGGATCGAGATGGTCGTTTCGGTATACTACACTTGAGGTTTCGGAAAAGTTTGGGTACGGCCGGGTTGGTTCGAACTCGAAACCAACCGGGGCCTTGGAGCGGAAACGCTTATATCTCAAGGACCGAGCATCCGATTGACGTGTCGTCAATTGCGTTGGGATCCTTTTATTGAGACAGTCCTTTTGGCTTACTCCGCTTGAGGTTTGGACGCAGCTGGAGTACAACCGGGTTGGTTTTAGTTTAAAAACCAACTGGGCCCCTTGAACGAAAAAGCCAATAACTCTCAGACCGGGCGTCCGATTGACGCACCATCTGTCGTGTTGGGTTTCTTTTGACGAGGCGGAACTTTGGGATACATCAACTTTGGACTTCGTGACAGTTGATGTATCAACTCTCTTTTGCTCGAGGAGCGGACCCTCCTGGAATCGAGCATGTTGTGTGCGGGAACCCTAGAGCTGGTTGCGACTGCATTGACTTCTGTACTGGAATCCTCCGTGGGTTCGACAGCGACGACTACCGTACTGGAATCCTTCGTGGGTTCGACGGCGATGACTACTGTTCTTGTATCCTATGTGGGTCTGGTAGTATTGACCTCTGTACTTGTATCCTGTGTGGGTCTGGCAGAGTAGCTGGTCTTGTATCATGTGTGGGTCCGACAGCTTAGCTGGTCTTGTATCCTCTGTGAGTTCGACAGCTTAGATGAATCAGTGGCTACATCTGATCATCTCTATCGCCTTACGAAGTGTATACCTGTGTGAGCTGAGTCTTGATTCTCAATCATTATCATTGATGTGGTTGACTTGCTTTCCTGTGTGGATTGGGTTGTGCTTTCATGTATGGACTGAGTTGTGATTTCCTATCTGGACTGGGTTGTGTTTGGACTCAGGAGTTGGAGTCGAACTGTAACTGATGACTTAGGTATATGTATGGTCATATACCTAAGTAGTGTTGTTGATACTTCATGATTGTATCTTTCCTTTGTGGTTTATCTTTCGTGGATTCGGAGAGACCTTCGGGGGGTCTCGGGGTCCCTACTGAGTATCGTATACTCACCCCTGCACGGGCTATGCCCGCACTACGTTGTGTTGGATGCAGACGACGGACAACACTGATCGAGGTGGAGGCTTGTGGAGCTGGATGGTACCCAGAGGTGGACCACTTGGCGGGACGTACACGGAGCGGACGGTCGGACCCGAGGAGCTGAGGAGACCATCTGTACCCACCCTTCAGGTGAGATTTCCGGAGGACGACTTAGTGTTGTTGTTTTACTTACTACTGTTGTACTTTCTTTCAGTTGTATTGTACTTTCAGTTGAGTTTGTATACTGGCCCATTTACTTTTTCAGCACTTACCTTGTACTCAGTTTTACTTAGTGTTTACTTCGCTTGCGTACTCTGTTGTGTATGTTACTTCATAAAGGCAATGTCTTCTCTGCTTTTGGGATTTACGCATATGGTGCTAATCGCCAGCCGTTGGCCTATGGAAGGCGGGCTTGAGGTAGTCACGGCACGGGCCCCGAGGACGGGTCGTGACAGTTCCTCGTTTACTTTTCTATTTCTGCATGTACTTAAGTTTACTAAAATTGATAAGGGTGAAACTCTAACAAGCTGTAGGGGTTAAGATTTCTAATGTTGAAATTTGTAAAAAGACAACAATTGAATCAATCCCCCACCCCCTTCAATTGTTCTACAATCCCATGGAATTTCAATAATAAATAAAAATGGGGTTAGGGCGTAATATGTAGTCATCAAGAGTAAGTGGTTTAACACATCCTTTATCAGAAATCTTAGCGAAAATTGGTAACTGTTAACAAATAGGAATATCGGGATTGTCATTGGTTGGCTCCATGGAATCCCTCTTCAACCTAGTTGCAGTAGAAAGGGTATACAAAGAAGATTGATGAATTACAACAACATATTGGATCATCCTAGAAGCAGTTTTGATCTCCACTGAATCCACCACCAGATCAATGTGGACCTCCTCAAGTGAACTTCCATTCTGCTTCGTTGGAGAAGGGGAATCCATAGAGAATGACCTGGCTTCATCAATACATTGTAATATCCAAGAAGCATATTCCATCAGAACAGTGCAATCCTCATTGGGTGAAATTTCATTTGAACTCACGGGAAAATGAAGTGCAACTCCAGCCAGCGCTTTATACCTGCAACACTTATCGAGACCCATGCCCCTATAGTTCACAATGAGAGAAAACTTTGAGACTACTTTCATAAACTTTTTTTTTGTTAAACCCATTCGCATATTCCACTCTGGACCATATGAAGTTCAGAAGATGTTGAGAGATATCCAATTCATCACACTCTAGCTTGAATCAGATGCTTATCACTTGTGTGTCGACCAGTTACAAATTCCAAAGAGTTGATGCTATGTTTTTTATTACGATTCTTGCTACTGTTTTCATTACAATATAATTTTCACTAAAAAAAATTATCACGGATATTTACTAAAATTCATCCTATCGTACTAGCCCGTACCATATTTACTAAAATTCATCCTTTCGTACTAGCCCGGTCGCTAAAAAACAAAGGCGGCGGAAGAAGTGGGACTTTTTCGCTCCCCAACCACTATGACTTGAATTTCAACCCTTACCCCAATTTAAGGGTCACAAGTGGAAACGAGCACGGCGATGGATTCTCAAGACAACCGGGGAGGCGGCGGCCAAGACAACCGCGGCAGCGGCGGCGGCGGGCGCCGCCGAACCCAAGAGGCGGGGCGGAGCTTCCGATCCGCGGACGGGAGCTGGGGGTACACCTGGGCTACGGGCTCGAGTCAGGGCGGCGGATCCTGGGCTTCCGGATGGGGTTCCGTCGGAAACGGGCAGGGAGGAGGTGGGTTCGGATTCGGATGGGGTGGCTCTGGATCTCCCGGCGGCAACGCCTTTGGATTCGGCGGCGGCGGCGGCGGCGGGAATTTTAATGGCAGGTATGGGTTCGGATTTGGCGCTGCTGGAAACGGAGGCGGATCGCCGTCGGCTCCGGACGCCTTGCGCGGCGGCTGATAAACCAGGCGGAGGAGGATTTGGGCAGGGTCGGTGGTGATGAATGTGTAATAATTGGTGTTTGTGGAATCCCAAACTTCTTGTTTATGATATAAATGGCCGTGGCGACCGTAGTAATTATAATTAATCATGCTTTATAAACTGAAATTCAACTAAACTCAACTTAGAATCAATGACACCACAAAGAAAAGCAGATGAATCTCAAACCTTCATTTCTACATCTCTCAAGGGTTACCTTACTTTCTTGAGTGAAACCATATTCAAGAACCCAATTTCACTTGTTTTTTGGTGTAATAGAAACTCAACTACACACATTTTGGGGGTAATGAGCACATATTTAAAAATAAAGGAATGCTTGAACTAGAATACATGTTCAATTTAGCTCTCTCTTGGTCGCCACAACTAAATTGGTTTTACAACATCAATTTAGTGAAAACAAAGATTATGAATGTAAAGCATGGAATTAGAGAATCAGACCTTCACCATTGTGATGTTGGAAAAGATCTTTGTGAGACACCCTTAGTAGAGTGGATCAATGTGTGAATTTTTTAAAAAATGTATTCATTCCTAATACTGTTATTTTATCTCATATCTTGACTCATTGTTAAAAGAGTCATTGATTTATCTTTTTTTTCTTTATCTTGATAAGTTTACTCATCCCCATAGCATTCTCTAACCACAATATTACATCGGTCAATAGAGGGGGGGTAAACAATGAAAACCCTACATAATTGCGCGAGGGAGGCTCGAAACCGAGACCTTACTAAACACCGCCACATGACGCAACCACTAGGCCGCTTCCATGGGGCTCGTTAACATTCTATAACCATATAAGGAACAAATAAAGCATACATGCGTTAGGAACACCAAATATACTTGGTTCACTTTAGAATGTGTGTAGAAAAGTCCAAGGATTTAGAGAGTTTAGTACTCCTCACTCAAATAGTAATCTCATTGACCCATACAATGTTTTGGTTGGCTCAATGCCTTTACAAAATGTGGCTTACCGCCTAATTAAAATTCGTTTACAAAGAATAATAGTAAGAACATCACCCTCTAGGATGACCCATCTGTTTTTCTCAGTTTTATGAATTTCTCTTGTGATTTTTTTAATCTTCATGTAATTCCTTGTTTTCCTTTTTCTTATTGTGAGTTCTCTGATTATTTTATCAGGCCTTCCCTCCTCAAATATTCAAAATTCAACCTTAAAAGATCATATGAAAAATGCCACTAAGGTGTTTTATAAGAACATAAATTCTTGTTAATGAGGGATAACATTCTCTAAAAAACATCACTCTATCATGCGGTGTGGACTTGACTTGATCATGATCTCTATGTCATATTGTATTTGTTGTCAACATTTACTTGAATGATTTTGTCACGAACCAACCTCCCTGGGCCATAAACCTGGTCAATTGACCTCATGGGTCTCCTGTAATATCTTGGTTGTCTTCCCAACACAACACGAGATATTACCCATCGAGGTCACATATCAGACTAATGACTATTCCCACATGCCAACACATGTTCTTTCAGTGTATTATGTCCTCACCTACACATATCTCGAGAAACTTCTCAGAAGGTCACTCATCATAATACTACTCCAGGCCAAGCACGCTTAACTGTGAAATTCTAATCAAGTAGACTCCTGAAAAGAAAGATGCACCTTATTAACATGGATAGTAACATTTAGTCTTTTAAGTCTCACTTTTCCTGGGGTGTTACAGATTTAATATTGATTGATAACAAGTATTTATGTTTTTATCATGGAAAATGCATTGAAGAAGTTTAGGAGTCCTAAGGTGTTTGAAGATCATCAGAGAAGTTTTTATATTAAAGTAGGAAATTACATTGTGGAAAAAATCACCACGTCATGGTTTGTGCATAAAATGAGAAAGTTCTACTAGAATCTTTTTTTGATAATGTTGTTCCATCCAACAATTTTTGGTATAGGTCCTTGCAAGAAACACTTCAAAGGGGTGAATTAGGGCATGATTTTTTTGTTAAATTTATTCCTTTTTTATTATTGTTATTTTCTATAACACTTATGAATCACGAGTCCTTATTAGAATAGTCCCCAATTTATATTCTTTTGTTTGTTTATATCTTTTTACTCGTCACCCTAACATTCATTGGTCACATGAATAATATATAACACATGCATGCATAAGAAACACCAAATAAACTTGGCTCACCTCTCAATGTGGGTAAACCAATCCAAGGAGGGGGAGAGTTCACTACTCCTCAATTAAATAATAATATCATTGAAGACCACAAGGATTTCATAGGATCACCACCTCCCAGGATTATGGGTGTAATCGAGTCGAGATAAGTCAATACAACATATTACTCGAGCTCGATCTCAATGTAAAATTCCAATTCTTGATACTCGACTCAACTCGACTCGAGCTTGATTTTGAACGCTTGAGCTCAACTTGAGTTTTGAAACGAGCTACTCAAACTCGTTTGATTAGGCTCAATTAATGTAAGTAGCATAATAATTACTCAAACTCAAGCTTGACCTAGATTATGTTAAAGATCGAGCCCAAACTTGAGCTTGATTATTATATATATAAGTATAATTAAAATAAACAATTTCTCACATTACCATGCTACATTTAATTTTTTTCTTCAAAAATCAATAAAAACATAAAAAACAATACATTTATCTTTAAAAACCCATAAAATTTATAATTTTAATATTAATTGACATACACCACACAACAAAAAAACACCATCATCCATAATCTAACATCCCAAACTAAAAAAATTAAAAAATCAATCAATTCGATTTCATGATGCGTATGGAAAGATCTTCAAGATCAACATCGCTCCCTTCAACAAATTATAGCTTCACACAACTCCTTTCAACATCATCTGTCAACATCTACACATGAAATAACCTATATGAAAATTAAAATACATTAGAATTAGACATAAACATTAACCAATGAGTTATAATTATTGAAAAAATACTTAAAAAAATAAACCATTAAATTTGATTTTGAATTTTATTGATTACAATTATTAAAAAAACTTTAAAAACTAAACACTTTTTATAGCTTGAACATGGAATAAAAAATTAAAAGGTTAACCTCCAACATCCACATGTATTTTGATTAAAAAATAAAACTCATATAGATATGAACCTTATATTCCATGCATCCCATGTCACACAAAACTATGAATAGATGATTACTACATACATCAGGACAAAGATGTCACAGATGGAGGCGTGTGGTTATGAAAGAGTTTTGATGACTAGAGAATTTATTATAGATATTGAATTATTATTGGAGAATAAAAAAATACGTCGTAGATGACTGCATGTGGTTATCATCAGATGTGATATGAGAAACTAAGGAAGATAGGCATGTCACAAGTGGTTGCATTTTCATATCACTAAGTGTTTGGAAGGGATGTTGAAGTAAAGGAGTCCTATTGAAACTGGATATATGAGATATATCTTAGGGAAATTTAATCATAAAAGAAAATATTGGATATTAATAATGATTCCAAAATAAAAATAAAATAAAATTCCTATATCATTTTGAAAGCTACATAAAAAGTTTAAAATGTGCAATTTTACAAAACTATTTTTTCAGTTTTCATAGTGATTCCACATTTTAATCACCTACATAAAGTTGCTCCAACATGAAACTAGAATCAAAATGAATGCCAATTTATACTCCAATATAAAGTTATCACAACATTAAAAAAATGATATAAATTTGTACCGAATAGCTATTTAATAGACACAACTAAAAAATAGATACAAATCCGTATAGAAACATACTAAATACCACAGGAGAGGACCTATTGTTGTCTTGCACAACCTTAATCTAGAAGAAAAAATGTTTAAATGAATATTATGAAACATAAATCTATGGTAATAGTTGAACATTAAAAAAATAATGATAAAAATAAACCATGATTCACTCACATTTTCCTTTTTGATCTTTTTAATTAGTTTTATAGAGAAAATATATACCGACATGGCTACTCAAGCAATTGCAGCTTCCATTTAAGTTCTCAGCACAAATAATGGTAGAAATTTTTAATAATTGATAAAAAACTAATAAAGATGCAAGAAAAATTATGTTCAACCACAAATTAAAAAAAATCCCTTTAATTGATGATGGTCACACCATCTTATTTAACATTGAAAATTTTTAATGGAATCACAATTGTTTTTCTTTCTTTCTACATAGATTAATAAAAATGAAAAATATTAATGACCAAACAAAAATTACACAGTCATATAATAAAAAAATTAAATAAATTTACCTTATAGTATTTTTTTCACACCATGAATATTACGATGCCAATCTCCAAAGGTTTAGAAGAGTGATGGGATGGGTTTGGCATATTTATATTTCTGGAGAAAAAATATCATTAGATTCATTTTTACGAGCCACATTATATTCTTATTTATTACAATATAAAACAACGAAAAAAATTAAGTTCATAAAAAGGTATATGATAAATCATTGGACAAACCAAAAACAAATTCAAAACTTTCTAGGAACACCATGTTTCATTTAAAAAAACTCATTTGTCAAAAATAATAATCATTTTTTTTCAAAATAACCAAACATAACATATGGAACAAAAAACTATATTCAATGAATAATTCAGTATTTTTTAATTCATAATCGACATCAATTTTTTAAAATCTAAAATAGAAATTAGTTTTTTTAAATTCATGTTCTGATATGGTGTTAATAACACTAAATTTTAGCGGTAATAAATCCATAGAAAAATCCAATGTTAAAGAACACAAAAATAAATTCTGTGTATAATTATCTTAAACCTAATAAAACTCAACAAAAAATTTAGTATTTTTAACCAAATAATAAAATAAAAACCAAGGTGATGAAATCTATAGAAATAAGAATAAAGTGATAAATGAATAGGGAAATGAAATTTTTACATAGTGATGGACTCATATGCTTGGATAAGGAGGGATGTATCATGTTAAGCAGCATGAGCAAGGGACAGGGAATTAGAACTGCGTGCAGGGGGCATTGACAGATGACCATAACCAGGGAGATCTAGCTTTCGATATTGGTCGGGTGAGGTAGTGGTAGAGGGAGGTGGATATGGTGGTGGAAAGGGGAGTCAACATTGATCGACTTATATGAAGTGAGGTGGGTCGGGGTGATGGAGGAAGAAGGTGAGGGAGTGGTGGATGGAGGGGGATCTGATGATGGCAGAGTGGGAGGAGGGGAATCAAGTGAGGCCAAAGGAGGGAATGTCATTACCATCCGATTAGAGGCTGTGGAAGCTAGCTCAATCACTGTGAGGGAGGAACTGGGTGATTGTGGCAAGGGGAGAGGCTATGTTGGCTGGTGTCTGCAATGTCATGTGAGGTAGTTTAGGGAGGGAGGAGGTGGCGAGTGTCATGAAAATACCCAGATAACCCACTTAAATGGTACCCAAATCATTACTAACATGTCTTAAAGGGAGTTCTTGATCCCTATGGGATAACGATTAACATCGGGGCATCAAAACAAACAAGAGTGAATGATTTCACTATAAGAATAACTCACAAAGATAAAGTAGTGTATATGAAATGATTCAAAACTAGTATGAAAAACCCTCCTCAAGAGAGAAAAATACCATAGGTATTCATATAAAAATATCAAAAACTGCATGATAATCAAAGTCATCATATCGAACCATAAAATTCAACAAACCTAGAATCTCCATGTAACAAGTGGATCACACTTTCCATTGGTCTTCACTGACTCCCAAGGTCCCGCTAATCAAATACATCCATCACCATCGAGTGGTGATTTACCTTTTTCTAGACATGGAATAAAAAGATCTATAAACACCCAAAGACAAATATAGTGTGTGAACTACAAATCCTATTAGAATATAACCAATCATTTCATAAGAAATCTATAACAAATAAACAAACTTTTCTCAATTTTTAATAAAACATGGCATGAAAATATTTTCACACTACATATCAAATCATGTATTGAAGAAAATTTAAATGGCCAATATAAAATAGTTTTTAGAGTGAATTTCCATCAAATCAGGAAAATATAAGCATCTTTATCAAAACAAGCATGAATTATCATTTTAATCAAACAAGAATAAGTAAGAATTTGATCAAACATTGTCGTGTATAAATCATTTATATATGGTTAATAGACCCATGATCAGATTAGTAAAGGGATTCTCACACATCTCAGGGAAATACATCTTTAGGTGTGCACACACTCCCTAGATCCCAAGCCGAGGGATAATATGATAGAATCCCAAAGAATAAACTCCCTGCCCTCAAGATAGTTTAGTTAGCATTTTCGTCACCAATATATGTGTTCTTCCCACCTAACTACCCAGGATCCCATTTCCTTTAAGAAATCAATCAATCACACAAAGGGATATAAAAAATTTCATTCAAATCGTGCAATCAATCATTCAAATTGACCCAAAGTTCAAATTCCCAAAGCATTCCACTTCATTTCAAAAACCAACATAAATGGGTTTTTTTTATCAAAAATCATTCCTTACATTTTAAATCATCATATTTCAAATCATAAAACATTTCATGCCTTTTATCTCATCAAAATCATGTTTCAAATCATTATTTGCAAATCAAGATAATTTTTTCTAGAAACCACACTTAATTTCAAAATCCATTAGCAAAGGGTTTCACCGCTAAACCATACCATTTCAAATTAGTTATCAAGAGAATCAATTAGTGATTTAGAAATCAATTGGAAAAATAATTAAAATTAAGAAAGCATCAAAGGTTTCAATTAGTATATATTACTTTATGAAACCAACTACCTCAATCAAGATAAAAAATTACCACACTGGATCCACCGATGGAGAATCGATGGCAAGAATGATCAAAGGAGAATCCTAGAATCAAAATTCATCAAATCAAGATCTAGATACACCAAAAACATGAGGATTCACCACTATGGAAGAGGGAAAGAAAGAAGTAAAGAAGATTATGTGATCAAATTGAGATCACACATGTCAGGAGAGATCCAAAGCATCAATCAGAACTTCAATCCATGAATAAATGTGGTTTGGAGAAACAAAATCTTCTCTAGAGAGTCTACAAGGAGATTAGGGTCGAATGAAGTTCAAGGGAGGTGTTTTAGAGTTAAAATTAATATTAAAAGATGTGGAATTATTGTAACACTCCAAGATTTTGAGATTTTTTTTCAAATTAATTAACTTTTGTGATATTTTTCATTTAACGTAACACTGAAAATAGTTCATTTTATATTGAAGCACTATGTTTGGCTTGCGTTATGTGTAACACCAAGATAATCATGCACTATGCACAAAATAAATTTTAGCTTACTCTACATAGAAAACTGAGGATATATTTTGACTTGGAGTATGTTATACACAACACTAAATTTATGTACATAGCATACAACACTGACTTGGTATACGTTACACGCAACAATGAGTTTCTACGAAACATCTTTTTATTGTTATAATTATTTAAATGATATAATTATAATCTATAAGTTAAAATTAGTCATATTAATAGTGATAAATACTTTTTAAATATTTTTTATATTGTTTTTATATAAATAAAACATATTTATGATGACATAATTTTTTTTGGTAAATTCCTTTTATGTTTAAAAATACTATTTTCTCAAATAAACTATTTTTCATGTCCTTTCATGAAAAAACTATAAAATTAATTTTAGACACATTTAGAAATTTAATTTTATATAATAAACTTCATTTTTGAATTTATAATTTTGAAATTATCTTAGGGAGAATTTTTGGGATTTTTCTGAGAAACTTCATTTTTAGATGAATAGTGAAAAATACCGGATTTTAATTCAAAACTACATTTTCATCTAATTTATTTATAAGGTTAAATTATATTTTAATTTCGTTTCAAATTTTAATTAGATAATATTTTTATCATTTAATCCAATGTAGGTAATTGGAATCAATTTCACTTTGAATTTGGGTATAAAAACCTAGAAAAAGTTTGGACGTTTTTACTCTAAAAACCCACAGAGTCGTCACATCAATGAGATTAATTTTAAATTAATTTCTTCCACACATGTGATTATAATTTGGAAAAATAGATTCCATATTTTTAATAATCATGATTTATAATGTCTAATAAGTTCAACTTTATTTTTTACCAAAACGATTAGTGAAAGTGATTAAAATTAATTACAATGGTTAAGACAAAAATTAGGTTAATAAGGTACTAATCCTTAAATTTAAGACTCAAAAGACCTATAAACTTGTCCAACACCCATTGTTTGGACATGATTTGTACATAATAATTCCATTATTGTATTTGGTTGGTTTGGTATGACTTTTGTTAGGTAAAAACATGGGTACACCAAACTTGTTTTAAAAAATGTTAAGTGTGTCCTTTCCCTTTCATATAAAAGGCCACCACTCAGTCCAGTCTGGTCAGGTCAGTTGGTCAAGTTGGGATGGGTTTGGACACACCTACTTTTTAATAAATTTAATTTTATAATTAGTGTTTATATATATTAATTAAAAAGGATGATTAATGAAAAAGGGAGAAGTTATGGCCTCAACAAGTAGAGTCATCTTGTATGATGCCCATTTGTTATAACTTTGGAGGGAGGTAGTGTCACTAGGGTTAACTCTTGACCAATCTCAATACAAGATTCAAAAAGTGAATCTAAAAATAAATTTCATGTGGTAGAAGTTCAAGTTAGTATAAATTACCACTCGGTCAATGTTAGTCAAGTCACCCTATGAATCTATCACCATCACACATCTTGCCCTTAGGTCATATGTGGGTGTTGTAAGGGGATACGTGTCCAAGAATTAGTTACTCAAAGTGTAATATATTTGTATAACTAAAATTTTTATTATATTAATTCAGTTTTAATAATAGTTTTTCTTAATAAAATATAATTTTAATTAAGATGAATTTGATAAATTGATTTTTTAGGCAAAAATTATACTTTTTAGAAAAATATAAAATTTTATACTAAACTAAGGTATTATGAATAATATTTATTTTAATTAAATATTATGTTAAAAACACTCTTATTTAAATATAAATGATAAAATAATTTTATTATGTTCTAGGGAATTTTTAAGTGTTAGAAATTTGACTTTGTCTCACAACCCGCTATTTTTTTAATAAACAAGGATTTTTATATTTAAATGCCAAAATTATAATTTTTAGAGAATTATTATGATAAAATAAACATAATTTTTGAAATCGGCATGTTGATATTAGGTTAGGGTGAATTTATGGTAATTTTCTAAAATACTTTATTTTTTTTGAATAGTAAAAATACAGTTTTGAGTTTTCAGTATGTTTAATGACTTCATAATTATTTCATAATGATGTAATAATTAATTAGTAACAATTCATGACCTAAAATATGTTATTTGATTAATAATAAGTATTTTAATGTATTTTAATCAATTTCCAAACCTATGAATGACTTTCCAAAGTCTTAAATGGAAACATTGATTTTAAAAACATTACCTTGTGGAAACTTTAATTTTCCATGAAAAATTAAGTAATATAAAATTATGATTGGTTCTTATGGGTTAAAATAACTTAAAATATGACCAAAATTTCCAAAACCATGGGTAAGACAGTGGTTTTTATTTTTTCACAACCTAGATTTCTAAGGCCTATATTTGAAAATTATTAAACAAATGATCCACTTTTGCTATAAATACCTACCCATTTATCCATTTCCATTCACTCAAAATCCATCCTTCATGAAGTTCTGGTAGTTTTCCCTCCCAAGGAGTCTCCCCAAGGTGTCGTCAATTCCCCAAGGTTCCATTCCTCAAGATTTAGGAGCAACTCTTCAAGGTAAGGGAATTATCCTTCTTTTCTCTTCAATTCAAGACCCTTTTTTATGTCTTCTAAATGTTATGGTTATAATCTTTTATTAACATTTTTGATAATACCATTACTTCCAAATTATTTTTTATCAATGGGATACCCCTTTCCCCTATCATTTTACCCTTTTCTAAAACCATGTTTTATACCCGTCATGCTGCTGAATTTACTCCTCAAAATTTCTCTCTATACTTAAGAAATTCACTTTTATTTTCCTTTTGTGAATACCCAAACATATTTTTTCATGGGTATTCACCTAGATGTAAAAATTATTTATTTTATTCCGGTATTAACATACATGAAACCCACATTCCATTTTCTTTGGTTAAAAATGACATAATGATCATGTCTTTGAACACATTTGAAACACCATGATTTTGATAAGAAACTCGTTCTTTATTATCTACAAGTTATTTATGAGATATTTTATTATGGTCTATGTGGATCACATTAATTAATATATTGAAGTTTTGACCCTGATAACACTCCAATTTATTGGGTGAAGAATTTAATCTCTATATATGACATGTTTTACGATACTTTACCGGATAACCTTGGTAATTTTAATTTACGAAAACTTGGGGATAAACCTTGGTGATATGCTTATGAATGTATCATTTAAATGTTATAGCCACATTTCCATGTTATGAATCATGTTATTTTTATTATTATATGTCTGATTCTCTCTTTCACATGCCATAATTATATTCCCTATTTTTTATTGATATTCCTCAAGATCACATGTAAACTATTTCCCTTGATTATTCCCTTCCTGAACCTCATGATCAACCTTTTCCTTTGATGTATATCCCCAAGATATGAGATACAGTATATTTATTAGGATGAACCCATGAAGAATCCTTTCAAGTGTATTATAAGAATATTTTATGTTTTCATGTATTATGTTCCTCATTTCCAAGAAAAAAAACTTTAATAGATCCTCTATTTTGTACCATGTAATAAAAAGATTATATAAAAAAGGAATGATTATATAGTTGGTATAAAAGGATGATTTAGTTACTCATGAGAATTATGAATAGAAATCATTAGTATGATCCCTAGATATAAGTTGAAATATAGGAAAACATCATGGTATTTTGGTGAAGTATTAAGTAAGTGGTTTCTGAGAAAAGAAATATCTCTCTAGATACAAACAATTGGATGTGGCTCTAGCACAGATATATCTAGAAATAACACCTAAAAACAACACATTGATCAAGACTTGATCGGGAACTGGTGCATGACAACAGACCTTTCTGCACTTCCAATTTGACACTCTCAGGGGATATGTTTGGTAAATCACAAGCTCTTTATGAACCATTATGAAGGATATATAGAAAATTTAATTTTTGTTAAAGAATAACATATTTAAGAATGATATTTTAAGACATAAAGTAACTTTAGAATTATAATAATCTTAAAAGAAACATGTTTCTCACTAATTTTTTATTTATTTTTTGAAAATAATGAGAAATAGGAGGAACCGTGTGAATGATAAGCACAACGGACGATGCGCTGAAGACCCTCCAATAGAAGAAAAAATATAAAACATAATAAATATGATGAATTAACTATAACAATCTGTGAATAATAACTTGAATCAAGTCGATAGACCATATTCATCTCTAAGGGAATAACTTTTGTCGAGCCTTCCATGTGTCAACAACCACCTACTTTCAATGGATCTACATACCAATTGATTTATGAACAATGGATAAAATCTATAGAAAATATCTTTTCTATAATTCCTTGTTTATAATAAGATAAAGTCACCTTATAAGTATACCACTTATAAATAGAAGCTGATCAGTGGTGGAAACAGATTAAAAACATGAAGCCAAGTAGGGGTATTGATTATATGGAGTGGTAAGAGTTCAGGGGAATATTTTTCAATAAGTATTTTCACTATCTGATGTGAATAAAAATGGAGAAGGAATTATTAGAGCTAAACTAGAACAAAAATGAATCTATGGAAATATATGAGATGATATTTACAAGACTTTCTCCTTACACTTCACGCTTTTTTATGGATCCTAAGGGAAAGGTTGATAGATTCTTCAATGGACTCAGACCCCATCTATGGAGGAATCTAGAAAATTGTGACTATGAAATATATGAGGAGGTAGTGCAGGGTGATATGAAGGTTGAATTTAAGTTTGGAGAAATGCATTGGTTTCATAGGCCGAACTAAAAGAAGAGAGTTATGGATCCAAATTCAGGGAGGAACTTTAATCACAGAAGAGGAGTAAAACAAGTGAAAATTTGAACACGCAACAAATGTGGGAATAAGAATTTAGGGAATTTATTTCTTGGGAGTGGAAAATGATATAAGTGTGAAATATATAGACATATAGCTAAAAACTGTCATGGTGAGGTGAAGCCTCAACTTCTCAACACTAACGATAAAGGAAAGATGGTGCAGGCACAACTTGAAGTTCAATTCTCCATGTGTGGATAACATGGTCACTTTTCTAATCATTGTTAAAATTAGAAGATAATGGAGGTAAATTACCATCAACCTTAGTATAGGAAAAGGGATAAAGTTCTGGTATTTTATATCATGATGGCTAAAGTAGAGTCTCCAAATGATGTGGTGGAAGGTACTCTCATTATTCTCTCAAAGCTAGCAAGTACTTTAATTGATTCTGGTTCTATGAATTCTTTTATTTTCTTCATGTTTCTAAAGTATATAGAATAAATCCCCAAGATACTAGAATTAGAGTTATAATTCAAGACTCTTAGAGGGATTATCTAAGCATCCGTAGTGTATTGAAACTCTATTATTGACTTTGGAGAGCACAATATCATCACAAATCTAGCAATAATCCTCATGCTGGAATTCGAAACTATACTAAGGATGGATTGGTTCTCAAAGAATAATTCCAAGATCAAATAAAAAATAAAGTAAATATTAGTAGTCTTGAATGGGAAACCTATAGTTATTTTTAAAGGAGAGATATACCAACCAGAGCTTTGTCTAGAAGCACCTCACGTAGCCTTATTTATGAAGATGATCAGTGAAGAGGAAAAAAGAAATGAAAGTATAAGAATAGAAAATGCCCCCATTGTTCAGGAATACATTAATGTATTTCCTGAGGAGTTACCTAGAACTCCTTTATAAATAGATGTAGAGTTATCCATTGAACTCATACCTGGATCCAAGACGATATCAAAGACCCTGTATAGAATAGAAAATATGGAGATAGTGGAATTAAAGAAACAATTTGAGGATATTTTGGAGAAGGGATTTATACAAAAAAGTGTATCTCATTAGGGAGAACCTATTCTCTTTGAGAAGAAGAAGGGTAGATCAATGTGGCCATGCATTAATTATAAATAACTTAACGAGGTCACAATGAAGAACAAGTACCCTCTCCCAATGATTGATGATTTATTTGACCAGTTTTCTGGGGATCAATTCTTCTCCAAGATTAATATGAGATCTAGTTATCATCAATTGAGGGTGAAAAAAGAAGATATTCAAAATAATTTCTTCCAATAAATAAACGGGCATTATGAGTTTTTTTGTCCTTAAAATTAACCAATACTCCCAATATATTTATGTATTTCATGAATAGAGTCTTTAAGAACTACCCAGATAAATTTGTGGTAGTTTTTACTAGTGATATTCTGATATATTCCAAAAGGAACAAGGATCATGAGGATAATCTAATGTTTATACATAAAACTTTGAGAAAGTAAAGGGTATTTAGAAAATTCAAAAAATGTTAATTTTGGATAGAATAAGTTTATTTCTTGGGGAACATTGTAACTAATGAAAGAGTATCAGTTAATCCTACAAAGACAAAGATTGTATAGGAGTGGCCTCATCATATAACAGGAACTAATATTCATAGTTTTCTTGATTTAGTAGGATATTATTTGAATTTTTTGAAAAAAAATTCATGACTTTATAATCCACTAACCAAGTTAACTCGAAAAGGGGATAAGTTAATTTGGATAAAGGAGTGTGGAGAAAGTTTCCAAGAGCTGAAGAAGTGATTGGCTACTGCACCCATATTAACTCTACCCTCTATTGGATAAGGATTCATTATTTTTAGTGATGCATCACTAAAAGGTCTTGGGTGAATCCACATGAAAAACGAAAAGGTTATTTTTTATACATATCAATAGTTAAAGCCTCATGGGTAGAATTATCCTATGCATGACCTAGAGCTAGCTATGGTTATTTTTTCTCTAAAAGTATGGAGGCACTATCTTTATGAGGAGAAATGTGATATATACATAGACCACCAAAGTTTGAAGTATATATTCACACAAAAGGAACTGAACATGAGACAAAGGAGATGGTTGTATCCTTTTAAAGACTATGACTGTTCAATTCATTATCAACCTAGAAGAGAAAATAAATTCACTAATACATTAAGTAGGAAATAGACTGTTGTGATAGAAATGATGAGGATTCAATGAGATCCATTGACCAAGGACCTAGTAAGGTTGGACATGGGAATCATGAGGGAAGGGAAATCATCAATCCTATCCCAAATGATTTATCAACCATCATTAATATATAATATCAATAAATATCAAAGAGAAGATCCTTTGTTACAAAAGAAGATAGTGGATGTGAAGAATGGAAAATTTTCTGGGTTCAATATTAATCAAGAATATTTTTTTGAAATTTTCTACAAGGTTATGTGTTCTATCTAATTCAGAGTTAAAGAAATAACTAATGGATGAATCTCATAGCTCTAAATTCTCTATAAATCCTGGAAGCACTAAAATGTATAGGGACCATCATGATCATTATTGGTGGGATAATATGAAAAGGGAGATTGTCAACTACACTATAAGATGATTGGTGTGTCTGCAAGTGAAGATAGAGTGACAACTTTCTAAAGGGGTATTACAACCACTGCCCATAACAACACGGAAGTGGGATAATATCATTATGGACTTTGTTGTAAGTCTCCCAAGAACATCCAAAGGAAACAATGAAATATGAGATATAGTGTACCGACTCACCAAGACTTCCCATTTTATTTCTATTTATAAATATTTCTCTCTTGAACAACATTCCAAGATATACATAATGGAAGTGTTGGTGCTGCATGAGGTTCCAATTTCTATCATTTCTAATCATGATCCAAGATTCACATCTAAATTCTAGAGAAGTCTTCAACATGATCTAAATATTGAATTGAATTTCAATATGGCCTATCACCCCCAAAATGATGTTCAATATGAAAGGACTATTCTGGCACTCGAGGACATGCGGAGAACATGCTCAATGGAATTTAAAGGTGGATGAGATCAACACCTCTCATTAGTTGAGTTCTCATACAACAACAGTTTCCACTCGAGTATTCAAATGACACCATATGAAGCACTATATAGGAAGCGATATAAAACTTCTACTTGTTGGGATGAAGCTGGTGAGAGAAAGCTTCTTGGGCCTGATCTTTTGGAAAAGATGATAGAAAAGGTTCATGCCATTCAACATCACATAAAATCTACTCATAGTCGGCAGAAGAGCTATGCTGACAACCATTTAAGGGACTTAGATTTTGATGTTGGCGATGCAGTTTTACTTCAAATATCACCATGGAAGAGAGTCATGCAGTTTGGGAAGAAAGGGAAGATTATCCTCAGGTACATTGGCCCCTATGAAATCCTGGATCGCATAGGAGAAATGATCTATCAACTATCACTTCCATCCAATCTAGCTCAAGTTCATGATCACTACCACAAAATGAGGCAAGGGAAGCGTGTCGTTTTATCAGCGCTAAGAAAAAAGTGCTGATAAGGGGGGGGGGGGATTTATCAGTGCTAACTAAAAGCGCTGATAAATCTACAATTTATCATCATTGATAAAGGTGTACCCTTTATCAGCACTAGTCTTAACACTGATAAAAGTTTTTAATAATAATTTATATACAATTATTATATTTATATTCAAAAATAATGTTTATTTATATATATTAAATAAAAAATGCATGTTTATAATTAATATATATTTTTTAATAATTCAATTATATATATATATATAATGTTTTAAAAAAAGTATAAGATTATAATTAAATATATTTGTGTTTCCAATGAATTTGGTAAATTAATATATTGATCAAGCATGCATATATGTTATGTATCATCATGAATGTTCATTTATACATTACACTCTTCTTATTATTCATGTTGTCCATTGATGGATCATTTTTTATTATGTATATTTTACTAGGTGTATATGATTAATTTACATTACCCATATAATATATTATGTTCTTAATACTTATAAAATTACATTAAATATATTTAAAGAATAAATATATTTATTATATTTATAATTATTAAATTTTAAGTATATATAAATTATTTTTAAATATATTTATTTGTTATAATTATAATAACTATATATATATTTAAATATTTATAGCATTATAATAAATGAATATATTATAATTATATATATATATATGCATATATATTTATAAATATATAGAAAAATTTATAAATATGTTTTTTATAGTTACAATTATAACTATAAATAAATATATATATGTAAAAAATTATAAAATTATAATAATAATATTTATTATACTACTTATAAAGTTATAAATATATAATTAAATAAATATATTTATAAATATATACAGAAATTTATAAATAAATACAAATATTTATAATTATAATTCTTAAATAAATATAGATATATTTAAAAAATTAAAAAATTGTAATAAATATATTAATTATATATATTTATATACAAATATCTATAAATAAATAAAAATAGTTATAAATATAATTCTAAATAAATGTATATATATTTAAATAATTAAAAAATTATAATAATTTTATTAATTATATATATTTATAAAATTATAAATATATTTTTTTATAATTTTATAATTATTTATATATATATATAATTACAGCTATAAATAATTTAATTATTATATTTTTAATTACAAATAAATATATATTTATTTATTAGTTATAAATATAAATAAATATATATATTTAAATAATTATTAATTCATAAAAAATATATTTATTATTTTCATATATAATGTTATATATAATTAAATAAATATATAGAAATATTGATAAATAAATACCAATATTTATATTTATAGTTATAAATAAATACAGATATATTTAAATAATTATAAAATTATTATAAATATTTTAAATATAAATATTATTAAAATTATAAATATTATAAATATTAATTTATTATAATTATTTATATATATATATATATATTCATTTATAATTATAATTATAAATAAATATATATTCATATAAATAATTAAAAAATTCAAAGAAATATAGTTATATGCATCTATAATCTTATAAATATATATAATTAATATATTTATTATATATTTCTAATATTATAAATATAATAAGTATACTTCTTATAATTATTTAAATTATAATTTTATAAATATAAATATATATTTATCATCTATATAATTTTATAAACATGTATAATAATATAAATAAATTATTAACATTATATCTTTATCAGCGCTCTTTAGCTAGCGCAGATAAAAGGTTCACTGGGTTTTATAAAAAAACCCTAACTTCCTCCTTCCTCACACCCCTCAAGCTCTCGTGGAAGCCAATCACTGCCGCTATGCCTCCTCCTCCTCCTCCTCTTCTACTTGCACCTCTCCTCTGCCGTGAACCACACCTCCGCCGTGCGCCTCTCCTCCACCGTGCGTGGACCAGACCACCGTGCACCTCTCCTCCGCCGCGTGCCACACCTCCGTCGCGCGCCACACCTCCACCGGAGGACTCCTCTGCCACACACCTCTCCTCCACCATGAATGCACCTCCACCGTGCGCTGAACGAAACCTCCATGATGAGTTTTCTATTCTTTCTCTCTGTTTGATGGTGATGTTGTGAATTATATGGGCTAAATGCCACACTAAAAATCGTGTCTGTTGGTGGTCCTTGTTTGTGCACTAAATGAATTGCATGTTGGTTGGTTTTTGAAAAGAAATTGGTGGTCCTTGTTTGTGCGCTAAATAAATTGCATGTTGGTTGGTTTTTTAAGGGAATTTCATTGTTATTGAACATTAGTGTTCTTTTGTTATCATTTTATGAATCTTATATATTTATTTGATTTAGTAATATGTAATGATATATTATATGATTTTTGGACACCCCGTTATGTATGTTTGATATATTTATGTTGGAATTTAATTTATTTATTATTTAAAGGAGTTGTTCATTAAGTTTTGAATCGTTTTTGGTCTCCAAAAAAGGATTTTATGTGTTCAACTTGGGTGAAATATTTAAGGATCGTTTGGAAAATTATTAAAAATAATTTCATGCTTTGTTTATCAATGAATTCTCAAAGGCCTGTTTGGAACTTTATAAAAAGTATTTTTTATTTGGGAAAATTTTTTCTATATTATATTTGGATTTTGATGGTTATATAAAGTGAGTTGATTTTCTTTTGGAATGTTTTATACAAGGGTAAAAAGGGTTTGTTTCAGTGAAGGGTGTTTAGAGGTGATATGAATAGTTTTTTATATCATTCAAATTTTATGTGATTGACTTTATGATTGATTTTGATCTCCTACATTTCATTTATCATGAGAACCCCAATTACTTAGGTGGGACCTAGAACACGTACTTTCTATACATTGATCTACTCTCCCTAGTATGGGATTACATCCCCACACTTACTAGGAATCAATATGCTCTCCCTAGATATGGATCAAAATGCTTCACTTTATAGGAATTGATACATTTTCACCAAGAACCACTATTTCACCAAAACCTCGACCAATTATACCCCTTGATCCCTACCTCTACTACACATCCACCTTTAATGATCAACATTGTCGAGGCATGTAATTCTTCCCTCTTGGATCCAAATTCTCTTGGACACACCTTTTAAAAAAAATTCTAATGCTTTTATCTCATGGTTTCCCATTCTACTAAACACCTCACTTTTGACTAATTCAAAATCAATGTAACTTTTGAACTCTCCAAGAGTAAGAAGGAAATTTTACCCCAAAGTTTGAATCATCCACCATTTAATATCAATCCAAACCTTACCTATTTCAATGGCACCACCACTTTGTTACTAGTGCAATTCCACTAAATCATAGAAAACCATTTCACTATAGGAAACCCAGTAGTCTTGAAACCATGAATTTCTATCGAGTCTTGATAAAATAATCACCATATGTTATGTAACCAAGATTTAATACCACTTTTTGGTAACTGATAGTAGAATAAGAAAAAGAGCTGATACCACTAGTTAGATTTGGTACAAATCAACAATCCTAATGTTAAACCCCTAAAACATAAATTAAACCCCCGAAACATGCAGATAATAGAAGAAATTCCAAAACATACCTAAATTGAAACAAATCCCCAAACTTGATATACCATAACATAGAAGTAAAGCTATAGTTAAGTCACTACATCATATCTCTACCTTCTAGATTCAGTAACCTCATGGTTTTGAAAATACCCCCAGAGGCAAATGAGCAATAAAGGACAAACACACGACATAAATGGAATAATCACACCACATAAAATTTATATTGTTTTGATGAAAATCCTACTTTATAGAGGAATACATTGATATTTTTATTAAGGGATAAATTAAGTTATAATGGAAACATATCTTTTGTTAGCCCTACCAATCCAAAGCTACATGAGACACTTTCTGGACACCCTAGTCAAATAACCATAACAACTCATGTAATGAATCCTTCCACCCACAAACACTTTATGGTGAATCCCCTCAAAGGTACAAATGATATAATTCAAGATATTATCAAATCATATTTTCTTTTTAACATAATTTTATATCTAAATATATAAATTATTATTTTATTGAAACTTTAACAAATTATATGAATGATTTATTAACTATTGATATTCAATGTTGTGAAGTGGTCATGACATTTAGGTTTATGTATCCATCAAAGGTACCGAAACTAGATTTTCTTTATTAAATTTTCTTTAAAAGTTTCTAGACTATTTTGGGACTTGATGTTTTTAACACCATGAATGAGTTTTGGAGAGGTAAGAATTATATTGAGACTTATAATGATACTCTCATCACTTTGATTTTAGTGGTTACTGATATGAGTTCAGTTAAGAATTTTATAATGACTAGTCTTTGTAATATCATTTATAAAGTTTTTTGAAGATTTTACAAAATAGAGTATGGAAAATCATACCATATATTAGTTTAGTACCATAGTTTTTTTTTCTTATTTTGACTTGAGACATGATGTACTTAAAAGGATCAGGAAAGTAACATAGTTTCTTCTAGTGATGATGGCATAGTGAAATTCTTTGTGTGAAAGGAATGAAACTTGAGAAAAGTTTTATTATATAATGGGTTCATGCTTATAGATTTTCTTAGGCATATTTATAAAGGAATCAATAGTACTTCATGTGAGAGACATATACATTATTCTTGGGGTGTACAACCAATTGATTTAGTGTGAGCCAAGGATCATTGGGATAATGCAGTGTTTGTAGTAAACTAGAAAATGAGTGTTTCATGGTTGTGAGTGTGTTCACTGACTAGGGAACATATCTTTTGGGAATCTGGTGTTGTGGTGAAGGATAATTTATATAACTAGTCAATGGAAGCATGGATAATGGATATCCAAATGTGGGGAGAATAATATCAAATGTTTTTAGAAATTATTATTATTACATCTACCTTTGGAATAATGTGATGGAATCATACAACACTGCTTGATTTGCGATGAATCGAGGTGTTTTCTATGTATCTTTTATAAAGTGTCTCTATTGGGATTTATGTCTTTATGAAAATTCCTAAGTATCTCTTTTAAAAGGATTCAAGTGCTTTGAAATGTTTCTTAGAGGGACGTCATTCATTTTAAATGATTAATATTGTTGGGTCATGGAGTTGTCTTGAATTATTTTAAAAAAGGAATTGTGGTTTTGTGAAAGAGTGTTTGGAACTAATTGATTTATTTTAAAAAGGGTGTGTTATTTTAAAGAAGAATTTGTGTAAATGGTTGGTTTTTAATGGGATTTAAAGTGTGATTTTTTATTTAGTTTTCAAAGGACATTTGAACTGTAGTTTTTCCATAATATTTTAATTTTATATTTTTATAGAATTAGGAAAACCATTACATTATATCAATATTCTGTGTATTTATTTTGTTAAATACTAATATCATCGAATCAAATAGGATGGATATGAATAAAGACTGGATGGATTCCAATTGTTTGACAAGAGAGTATGAATATGGAGTGAAAGAGTTCATCAAGTTTGAAAAATATCATGCATATAACCCTTATCAAATCCTTTTTATGTGTTTATACTATTTTTATTCAAGGCAAGTTAGTCTAGAGGAGTTGGAATAACACTTGATCTATCATGGAAAAGATAAAAGTTATAAATGTTGGAATAAAGATGGGGAAAAAGAAAATATAGCAAGTGGATGGGATAAAAATGCATTTTATGGATCATCTGATATAATTACAAGTGTGGAAAATAAATAAGACCATATCAAGTATGTGATTATAGATGTGAATGATGATGAAGATCATATTGAGGAAATTACAAGGACAATTGAAAACAGACTTCATGATTGCCCAAAATTGTTTGAGAAGTTAAAGGGTCAAACAGGTTCAAGAGCCGAGCAAGACCGTTCCTAAAAAATTATTATTAAAAAAAGTGAAAGTGGCGTTACAAGGGGGTTTACAAAGCCATGAGTAAGAAACTCCATGTATGTCCAAATCGACAAAACGAGAACAAAATTCAGGGGAAATAAAAGACCATCCAGAGGAGGCCTCCACAATTTCCCTCTTTTAAAGGGCATCAGTAACCTGATTGGCCTCCCTATAGATATGGGTTACATCAAGCTGTATGTGCTCAAGAATCCGCAGGCAGTTGATCTAGGAAGGAAGAATTTTCCATGGTACCGATCTGGATCGGATCTTTAGGATGTGAACCGCAATGGTGGAGTCAGATTCCACCCAAAGGTGCCTCCATACATAGTGAGTGGCATACCTTATTTCTTTGATCATAACCCATAGCTCTGCTTCAATTTCCATGCCATTACCAATATAGTGGTGGAAGAAACCTTTAATGAAGTCCCAATGAGTGTGGAAGACACCACCACATCCTGAAGGCCTGGGTGCACAGGAAGCCGCCCCATCAACATTCACTTTCAACCATCCTGAAATGGGTAGAATCCATCTAACAGATTTAAGAACAAGAGGTTTTTTTTGACTCTTCCAGTTACACCAAAATCTCTCAGAATAATCAAGTCATCAATGTCAATTTTTATATTTCCAATATACAATTTGGAGGCAATCATAACATCCTAGTATATCGTGTACAATACAGTCTATAAGGATGGTTGTTGTCCCTAATAAAAGTGGTATTTCTGGATTTCCATATCACTTTGAGGATAGAAGCAACAACTGTGATGAACATCGCCCTAATTTGCTCACTGAGTTGTGCATTCTGGACAAATGTCATAAGTGCCTTCATTCCATGCAGATCAATCTACACACTGAAAGCATCCTACAAGTGCGACCAGAACCTGTAAGAGAAACTACAAGAGAAGAAGAGATGAGAGATGGACTCTTCAAATTAAAGGAATATGCCACATGCCAAGTCCAGTTGGATTCCAGTTTTTTGGAGTAGGTTGTGCACCGAAAACCTATTTTTCCACAGCCTCCAGAGCAACAGGTAACATGAGGGTGCAATGTAACAAACTTAGAACATATTTAGCCACATATAAATAAAGGAGAAAACATCACACATTTGCCTGTAACATTCCATGGAAGAGAAGAATCCATTGGTGTTGGGAGTCCAAACCAAGGTGTCAACATCAGTGTAAATATAGCCCTAAAATTTATGGCAAATATTTGCAGGTAGGCATCTCTGAAAATCAGCAGATGATATTGCATCAGCAATAGTTAGGTTCTCCATGGAGGGAGGCACCACAATCATTTCATTGAGGGGTTTTCCCAACCAAGTTGTAGACCAAGCATTGAGATCATATTGACTACACACTAGCTAGTTCAAAAAGCACATGAGCTCAAAATAGTAATATCTTAGTGCTGGCCATATAGAAGAGAACACATGAAAGGAAAATCCATTCCGCAACTTCCCAAGGAACCCATGTGAAAGTAATTCCAGAGACATGTCATTGGATGTGAGCAAGTTCCATGTGAATTTCCTGATCAAGGCATCATTGAAGATTATAACATCCTTGACGCCCATGACCCCTATGCCAAATGAATGCTACGTTCAATGGGTATGACCTGTGAATGAATACATGACTACCTGAATGACTGTATACTGTTTCTCAAGGACCACAAATCACTTAGAGAATTCTCAAAGTGTGGTGATTCTTGATACAAGAAAGATGAATCCAGTCCTATGAAAGTTATATGGTACTTTCCAATCTTTCCAAGGTTTAGGCGCCTATATGGAAGTGAGGAGACCAAAGGGAAATTGACGTGGAAAACAGAAAAAATAAATAAATATGGGAAACTACATCACCTGGTAGACTCTCCTCAGTGGAAGAGAATCGATCATGAGTATCCTGATTTTGGAAACGAGCTGAGAAACCTTCGTCTTGCGTTATCTACAGATGGATTAAATCCTTTTGGTTTTCAAAGAAGCACTCATAGTACATGGATTATTATGCTGGTAAATTATAAATTTCTACCTTGGTTATGCATGAAAAAAAACACATCATGCTATCTATGCTTATATCAGGACCGAAACGACTGGGTAATGATATTGATTTTTATTTGGATCCATTGATCGAGGATTTGAAATTATTGTGGGATTCTGGTGTTACATTTCATGATACTTATAGAAATGAATATTACACATTTAGAGGAATGTTATACAGGATGATAAATGAATTTTTTATTTATGGAAAATTTTTAGGATATAGCATTAAAGGAAGTAATGGGTGTCCCATCTGTAAACAAGGTACACAATCAATTAGGTTGAAACATTCATCGAGAATCGTGTTTCAAGGACATCGAATATTTATATCCCAATGAAATAAGTAATGATATTGGATGAAATTATTTGATAGAAGTTCATAAGAATGTACAACACCATCTCCACTAACAGGTGATCAACTATTTGAGAAAGTAAAAGATGTGGACACTGCTTTTAGTAAACTATTTTTGAAAAACCTTATGAAAACCAGTTGGAAGAAGGGATCAATATTTTTGAATTACCATAATGGAATTATTTATACATCGTACACTTTCTTGATGTTATTCATGTTGAAAAAAATGTATGTGACAGTGTCATCAACATGTTACTAAATGTACCCTAAAAAACAAAGGATGGAATTAAAGATAGTTTGGTCATGATTGACATGAGAATATGAGAAGATTTAGTACCAGTGAAGGGTGAAAAATGAAATTTTCTTCCTCCAAATGCTTACACTCTTTCTAGGTAGGAGATATATCTATTTTGAAACTTCTTTAATGATGTAAAGGTTCCATAGGGGTATTCATCGAATATCAAGAACATTGTTTCAATGACCGATTTAAAGTTAAAGGGTCTGAAATCACATAACTTCCACGTTTTGCTGCAAGATCTAATTCATATAGCTTTACGCTTCATTTTTTCCAAGAATTGTAATTATAAATTAACAAATCTCTATTTCTTCTTCAAATCTATATTCATAAAAGTTATATACCTGACAAAATTATTGAGTATGGAAAGAAAAATTGTCATCATATTATGTGAATTGGAATTGTTCTTCCCACCAAAATTCATTGATACGATGGTTCATTTGATGGTTAACTTAGTGAAAGAGATTCAATTATATGGTCCTGTAAAATATATATGGATGTACCCCATTGAACAATATTTGAATATTTTTAAAGGGTATGTCAAAAATCGAATTCGGCCATAGGGTAGTATTGCGAAGCGATATATTGTTGAGGAAGTCATTGAATTCTGTACTGAATACCTGTCTAGTGTGAAATGAATTGGTCTACCGAAATATCATCACACTGGGTGGCTTGCAGGTTAAGGAATTTATGGAATAGAGGTTGTCACAATCAGTATTACAAATCAAGAGTAGGCTCACCTTTAAATTTTTCATAACAGTTTGGAGGTTGACCCATATGTAAAAACCCACAAAGAAATTCTTAGGCATTTGAATCCATCAAGGGATAAAAATGGATATCAAATAGACATAATCGATAGTTTATAGGATGTTTTTGGGAACATATATTAAAGGAGTCAGATGAAAATCAGGGCTCAATTTCAGAACAACTTCAATGGATAGTTGGAGGACAAAGTGTGTATGTATTATCTTATAATTCTTATATAATTAACGGTTATACATTCTATACTAATGAACATGATGAAGACAGTACCATGAATAATAGTGGAGTTACACTTGTGGATGAAGCGATGTATGTTTCTGGTACTAAGGACAAAAATCCAATTTATAATAATATGTCATACTTTGACATCGTCAAAAAAATATGAGAGTTGGATTATACAAACTTCCAAGTGCTGATTTCTCAATGCAAGTTGGTTGATAACAGGAGTACTGTTAAAATAGATGAGTTGGTGTCATATAAATGACTTATTTTAAAGGTATTTTTCATTTAATTACAATTATTTCTTTGTTTGTGGGGGTTTTTGATGTAGTTTTGGAGGAAAGGGTGTGTTTTCATGATTTGGGCCAAATTGTGTGCCCATTTCCCGTTTTAAAAACAAATTTTGTTTCTTTTATAACTTCTTAATTTTTCAATATTTTACACCCATTCTACGTCCCAATTGGAATCCCCTGGTATATTAAAACCACCATATCCATTTTGACCTCAAAGGAATCTATAATCATGATGGATTTGGGGTTTTTATTAAGGTATTGGTCCATCCCATAAGCCCATTTTTGGCTTTAAAAAAAATACAATTATTTAATATCTTATTCATTTTTAAGGTTTTTTGGTGATTCCAATTGTCACCCTATCCCACATACCCAAGGTGTGTCCCCATTCTCTTCTCTCCCTCTTTAGAGCTTATATTAATCTCAAATTAGGTAAAAAATTCTCTGGATTCCTCAAATCGTCTAGATTTGAAGAGGTAACTTGTTTCTTTCATAACTCATTAAATTATTACTCTTTTCCCTATATTTTAGTTCTCAGTTGACCTATTCATCCTTATTCAAACCTCACATTCATTTTTTACTGTTTATAAATTAATCTAATAGTGTATTTTGGGAGTTTTATTCAAGATATCTCAAGTAAGTGGGTTTCCTTCCTTCATTCTCCCATTTTCTTAGGGTTTCTTCCCTTTTCTTAGGGTTTAATCCATATTTTTAGGAAGTTCCTAATTTCTAGAAAGTAGGTATTTGAACCTAGGGTTTTATATTGGGTGTATTGGTCTAATATTTTGGTTTTAGGTTTTATTTAACTCCCTTTTGGTGCGGCGGTGGTGTGGGTGAACTTTCGCACAAGGATTTGGTGTTTTGAAATTTGTGGTAGGTGATTCCATGTGTAATCATTATTTGATGAGTTAGTTTTTATTGATTTATATTTTTAGCATGATTATCTTCCATTATATGTGGTGCAACAATTATATTGGGCATCATTTGTTAAGCGGTTGGTTTTTAAGTGACATCTTTGTGCAAAAAATGATTGTTTTTCTTATGTATTTCATATTGTATCAAGTGGAGTTGTTCTATGATTCTTGAAGTGGTTTTATTAAAAGGTTTTAGGGATTACAATTATGGTTTTATGTTATATTGGAATGCCTTTGTACTCATAATATGGTTCTTAGAAAGATTTTATGTGCAATACTTGGTTACACTCCTTAGAATTGTTTTGTGAAGGTTTTAAATGACTTATTGATTTAAGTAAGAGGAGAAACTATGTTTCCAAACTATTTTGGTAGGAGTGTACTTTTTAAATGTTTTATTTTAATATGAAAGGGCTGTTGTGTAACGTGTACTATCTTGGACATGTTTTATAAATTTTTTAAAGGTTTTGTTGAAATGTGAAAGAGAGTTGAAAAATGATGTGGGCTATTTTGGTGTGAGTATGATTTCCAAAATGAATTTGAATGTAAAAGGTGATCATGTGATATATATGTGGGATTTTTGGTGTTTGTGTGACTTGGAAGTGGTATTTTCATGTGAAAATTGTATTTCAAGTCTTGTGGAACTTGTTTGAGCACAAGAGGGAAAACCCGAGTATCTAGGAGGGTGGACGTGTACTAGTATGGTAGTGATTCCGTGGGGTTTGTCCCCTGTTTCATGTAGCAAGTTTGATGATAAAAAACTAACTAAACTATAATGATGATGATGTTTGGGAACCACTAGGTTAGGTTTATGATCCCTACTAGTAGCTTTTGTGCACGAGAATGGATATTTTTATGGTTACTTTCACCAAGATACGAGGTACTTGAGACCCACAATGATCTAGTGCCTAGGGTTGTTTCCCATTGCTAGTTCTCATTGAACATTTTACACTCATCAAAGGAATAAAATGTTTTTGGCTGAAAAAATTCAACAGCTTGTGCATTTTATTTAAAATTTCGATTTTTTAAAATAGCACACTTGAAAACTAATTTTTTTTAGAGTTTCATTTCTTATTGATTTTTACTAGCATTTCTTGTTTACAAAACTTGCAAGATTTTAGACTTATAATGATTATCACATGGAATATTTTTGTGGTGGAATAATATTGGGATTTTAATCACACCCTAATTAGAAATTTGGGTGTAAGTAGACTTGGTAATGTTTGTTGCATGTTTGGGTAAAGCTCTTAGAACTGGTGGTCTGGGTTTATAGCAGTCCTTCATGGTGTGGTATTGTAGAGATGGCACGAGGAGGGTGATTCCCCCTTGAATTGAGGTGGTTCTTGGTCTGTCCATTTTGAATATATTCTTTTGTTGTAGTCTTTGGGATTTTTATAAACCTTGTTTCCCAATTCTTAATTTTATTAAAGTCTTGTTTGGGGTAAAATTTCAGATTCAGTTTGTTTATTGTATTTGGTTGTCTTATGTTTCTGAACTCAGGTAAATCATTCCCAAACACTCATATATGATACCCAGGAACTTGTTCCAACCCATGGGGATCAAGAATTCCCTTCGGTTCTTTCCATAGACTAGGTCGGGTTCCGGTTTTGAAGGCGATCATATCTGCTTCATGACAAAATGGTATCAGAGGAGGTTCTATCTCTTTGGGCCATGTTGTTTGGGGAAGAGTTAGGATTATCTGGAGCTAGGATTTTTGGGAATTAACATTCTAGTTATGGGTAGTGTTCCTGGATAACACAGCTCATGACGTGATTCAAGTCTCCATGGAAATTCAAGATTTATCTGAGTCCTTTGGTTTTCTTGGTTTGATGATGATTTGGGGAAATAAAAAAGAGAGTTGGGATAATGGTCTCAGTGAGCTCTCAGGGCCTGGAAAACCATGTGGAGCCAGGGACATTTCCTTAGAACACTCTCTGTGTCGGTGAATTGATTGGTGTATGGATGCCAACCATATTTCCATTTCACCCACTAAAATTATTTTCCTCTCACATTGTCTTGTGTCTCTTTGTGTTGGAATCTTGGAACTTGGTTTTAAAGAAAAAATGACTTGATTTAAGAAATATGAACTTTTATGAAATGATTTTTCAGTAAAGCAGAAGTGTCTTGGTTTCTAAAATGATGGAAATGAATTTTCATAACTATTTTGAAGGGTTAAATGGTGTGTATATAACTCTTTTAAAAGTATGAATTATATTATAGTGGGTTTTGAAAATTTGTTCCAAATAGACTTTGCTAGATTTTTTAAAAGTGTTTTGAGTTTAATGAAGTGTTTTGGGAATTTATCTCTCAGGTTTTAAGATAAATTTTGATTTGGTAACTATTAATAATTTTAAAAGTTTTACAAATCATTATAATCCTGTTTTAAATAAGAAGAGATGGGTTTTTAAATGGATGGGTGCTGATGAAAGGGTGTTTTTTCATAAAACCGAGAGTGTTTTGAAACGGGCTAAAATATTTTGAAATTAACATATGGCTTGAAAGTGAGTTTTTATTTGAATGATTGGGGATTTCTAAAATGTTTTTTGAGATGTAAATTAGGTTTTTATTCTATGGTTAGCGGTTTTGAGAAAAAGGGAAGTGTTTATTGAAAGTTTTGGTTTTGAAAAGTGGAAGGATTTTTTTTGTTTTAACCTCTGGTATTTCCTTTCACAGTCACATGCATAGTGTTATATGGGATAATGGATGGTTAATGGAATGACTGGATGAGTTTTGAGATGGATATGAGGAGGTGCCCAGTGTGGCATGGAAACATGCATGTGTGAGGACCATGGGGTACCATTTGAGGATATGCTAACTGCCGTACCATTTATTTTAGAATAGATTATTTTAAAGGGAAACTTGATGTATTGATGATAGGTTTGGGATGGTGTGTCTTATGTGTTTCTAGAAATATTGTTTTGTGGGATGTTTTGATTCCAAGAAACCCTCTTGCTTGAATGGTGTTTTGGGTTTGTGTTTGGTTGGTAAGCTAGTTTGAAGGGCTAGTTAGTGGTCTCCTTATGAGAAATGTTTCAATATGACTTTATGGTGGTTCCCTTAATGTGTTTGTATATGGTTTGTGGTATGTATTGACCAATGGACTACTTCTTTGGATCCTTGGGTTCTCTCATTGGATAAGGCACGCCCCCATTAAGAGTTAATGCACAACTGAAGTGCAGTCCAGATTGTTTTGCCTTTGGAAGATCCTATATTTGATCAATATAAGGAATCATTTTCTCGAGTTTTAGAGATTGAGTCTATACCATTTTTTCTTGCTTTTCCAAATATTCTTGTAGCGGTAGAGTGCTCGTGGAAGGTTGAAAGAGATGTTAGTTTCTTAAGTTACCTGATTCATTGAAGGTGAAAGTAGTATGGGGCTGTTAGTGTGGATGGTTTCTAAGAGGGAATTTGGGTCCTTCATAGTCTCTTCGAAGTAGGGGTTCATGTTAAACCACTAGTGTAGAAAATATGGTCATGAGAGTTTGTTATGGCCACTTTCTGGAATTGTGTATTTTTTGGGGACTTAGCATAAGGTCCCTTTCCAAGTATTGTTTCTATCAGTCACAATATTCATGTTTGGTGACACCTTGTGATGTCATGTGCTCATTTGACTATAAAGGTGAAGTTGTACAATATTTTCCGAGTCTTTGTTTTGTATGAAGTATGTCTCCTTTCAGGAAATCTTGACATCCTTTGTTTAGAGGAAGGTGTTTCTATATATCCTTTACTCTTTTCTTTTCTCATCCGAAGAAATAAGGGGTGATGTGTGTGTGTCTTATAAGCACTTGTTTTAGTGAGATGTCAGTTTAGGGTAAAGTGATTTTGGAAAGTGTTATGTCTTGGTGAACCCATCTGTGATCAGGGTATAGTTTTCATGGATCTAAAAAGAGAAGTTCCATTTAGGGGGTTTCCAAATTCTAACTGCGAGGCTGAAGATGCTTCAATCATTTGAGCTCCAGCCATAGGTCTTGGAGTGAAGCTAGCACGTAGTTAGAGGAAATACCAGTGTCTTTCAAACCCTTGTACAAAGTCATGTACTCAGTATGAAAGATGGTAAATGTTTAAACCTCTGGTGCCATCATCTTTCTTCTGTTATTCCCGTTTGGTGGAAAGCGGTGGGAGGACCTCATGTCCATGTTATCGCCCAATGTAATTATTTACCTCTTTGGTTTCCATTTAGTTTTTATAGAAAATGATGAGATTTGGGCTAGGAATATTTAAGATCATGGTTTGTTCATTATTAGTAGTAACTGTGCACCAACCTAGGAAACTGTGTGATAAGAGATAGTAGCTACCGCACGGTCTTCTCATGAATGTGCACCTCATCCCATGTTATCATGTGAAGCATCCCCTTTTGAATGAATGATCTGTATAATTAGTGCACAGTTTCCCAAACCATGTGGACTAACTGTGCGGCCGTGCCAACTCTATAAATTTTGGGTTCTTTTCGTGCTGACCTGTGCTGGTTGGTTAAGATGGTTGGTTCTTATGGTGGGAAGACCCACTATGAGTCTCATGTATGTTCTTTTGTAAAATTATAATTAATTTCTACCCCTTATGCTGGGATTCCATTTGGTCCTCCCCTATGAGTGTCCCGATTCTATCTCGGAAAAAAATTGAGTTTCCTCTTATGATGGGGAGTCTATTTATGTCTTCCCGTATGAGTAATTTGGTTTTGTCCCTAGCGTTGGTATGGAAATAGGTAGTCTCATTCAGAGTTATTTAACCAAAAAATTATTCCTTGGGTAAACGTTGAGATTAGAGAGAACTCAATGGTTTAATTAAAGTAAGGTAGTTGTAAACCTGTTCGATGTTGTCGCTTATTCGGGTAAATTTCTTGAGTCTTGTTCGGATAGTGTTTTAAGAGTTTTATTTTGATATAAAGTCTGAATATGATTTATCATTTCAATAAGTGGTGTATTTTTTGGATAATGAGAGTATTATTTCCTTTATTGATCTATTGGAGGTGTTTTAGCCTTTTGGGGGTGGGAAAAAATTGGCATAGGATTCCATTTTGACATTTCGGTTGGGTTTGGTTTTTTATTTTAGCCTGGCTGTGGATTTATGAGGGAATAAAGTTTTATAGTGGGGATAATTTTTATATACATGACTTATTTTAAAGGTATTTTTCATTTAATTACTATTCTTGATTTGTTTATGGGGGGGTTTACCATGTATTTTTGGAGGAAAGAGTGTGTTTTCATGATTAAGGCCAAACCGTGAGCCCATTTCATGTTTTAAAAACAAATTTTGTTTCATTTATAAAATCTTCATTTTTCAACATTTTACACCCATTACACTTCCCAATTGTCATCCCCTGATATATTAGAACCACCATATCCATTTTTACCTCATCAGAATCCCTAATCATGATGGATTTGGGTTTTTTATTAAGGTATTTGGCCATCCCGTAAGCTCATTTCCTACTTTAAATTTTTTTAATTATTTAATACCTCATTCAATTTTAAGTTTTTTTGGTTATTCCAACTCTCACCCAAGCCCACTTACCCAAGGTGCTTTCCCATTCTCTTCTCCACCTCTTTGGAGCTCATATTCATCGCGAATTAGGGAAAAAATTATCTGGATTCCTCAAATCGTCTAGATTTGAAGAGGTAACTTGTTTCTTTCATAACTCCTTCAATTTTTACTATTTTCCCCACCATTTCAGTTCTCACTTGACCTAATCATCATTATTAAAACCTCAATTTCATTTTTTTTATGTTTTTAAATTCATATACTGGTGTATTTGGGGCGTTTTATTCAAGATATCTCAAGTAAGTGGGTTTCCTTTTTTCCTTCTCCCATTTGCTTATGGTTTCTTCGCTTTGCTTAGGGTTTCATCCATATTTTATTGAAGTTCCTAATTTAAAGAAATTAAGGATTCGAACCTAGGGTTTTATCTTTGTTTTATTGGTCTAATATTGTGGTTTTAGGTTTTACTTAACTCCCTTGTGGCGTGGCGGTGGTGCGGGTGAACTTTCGCACAAGGATTTGGTGTTTTAACATTTTTGGTAGGTGGTTTCATGTGAAATAACTATTTGATGAATTATTTTTTTTTGATTTATATTTTTAGAATGATTATCTTCCATTGTGTGTGGTGCAAAAATTATATTGGGTATCATTTGTTAAGCGGTTGGTTTTTAAGTGGCATCTTTGTGCAAAAATTATTGTTTTTCTTATTTATTTCATATTGTATCAAGCGGGGTTGTTCTATGATTCTTGAAATGGTTTTATTAAAAGGTTTTAGGGCTTCCAATTCTGGTTTTATGTTATATTGGCATGCCTTTGGACTCAAAATAGATGTTTTATAAGGATTTTATGTGCAAGACTTGGTTACACTCCTTGGAATTGTTTTTTGAAGGTTTTGAATGGTTTATTGATTTAAGTAAGAGGTGAAACTGTGTTGCGAAACTATTTTGGTAGGAGTGTACTTTTGAAATGGTCTATTTTAATTTTAAAGGGATATTGTGTGATGTTTAATATCTTGGAAAGGTTTTATAAAATTGTTTAAAGGTTTTTTTGAAATGGGAAAGAGAGGTGAAACATGTTGTGGGCTGTTTTGGTGTGAGTATGATTTCCAAAATGAATTTGAATGAAAAAGGGGATCATATGACATGTGTGTGGGATGTTTGGTGTGTGTGTGACTTGTAAGTGGTATTTTCATGTGAAAATTGTGTTTCAAGTCTTGTGGAACTTGTTTGATCACAAGAGGGAAAACACAACTATCTAGGGGGTGGACGTGCATGAGTATGCTAGTGATCCCATTGGGTTTGGCCCCTGTTTCACGTAGCAAGTTTGACGCTGACAAAATTAACTAAACTATTATGATGATGATGTTAAAGAACATCTAGGTTATGTGTATAATCCCTACTAGTGTCTCGTGTTCACAAGAATGGATATTTTTATGGTTACTTTCACCGAGATATGAGGTACCTGGGACCCACAGTGAGCTAGTGCCCAGGGTTGTTTCCCATTACTAGTGATCATTCAAAATTTTACACTCATTGTCGGCATACGATGTGTTTTCCTATAAAAATTCAGTATCTTGTTAATTTTATTTAAAAGTGTTGATTATTTAAAATAGCACACTTGAAAACATATTTTATTTAGAGTTTCATTTCCTGAAGATTTTTACAAGCATTTATTGTTTACAAAACTTGCAAGCTTTTTGTCTTATAATGATTATCACATGGAATATTTTTATGGTTGGATCCTACTAGGATTTGGATCACACCCTACTTACACCTTTGGGTGTAAGTAGAATTGGTAATGTTTGTTGCAGGTTTGGGTAAAGCTCTTAGAATTGGTGGTCCGGGTTTCTAGAGGTCCTTCGTGGTGTGGTATTGTGGAGATGGATTGAGGGTGATTCCCCCTTGACTTGAAGTAGTTCTTGGGCAATAAATTTTGGCTATATTCTTTTTTTGTAGTCCTTGGGCTCTGTATAAACCTTGTTTCCTAATTCTTTATTTTATTAAAGGCTTGTTTGGGGTAAAATTTCAGATTTAGTTTATTTATTGTAGTTGGTTGTCTTATGTTTCTAAACTCGGGTAAATCATTCCCAAACAATCATATATGATACTCGAGCACTTGTACCAACCCATGGGGATCAAGAATTCCCTTCAGGTATTTCCACAGATTGGGTCGGGTGCCGGTTTTGAAGGCGACTAGATTTGGTTCGTGAGAGTTGGGATTCATGAAATCTGATTTCAGTAAGGAAGGGTACAAAGACAAACCATTTATAATGGAATAAAAAGTAGTAAAAGTATTTGATGCTCTAGATCCCGCAAACTAAAACTGGTCAATTGTTTTGTTATCCACCAAAACCATTGAAGGGTTAGATGAAAATTCAATGGAGGATGACCCTTTCATTGGGATGTCACATTCATTTCACAGCTGTCCCAATGTAGATGATGTTTTTTATGTTAGAGGAGACCATAATGAAGGGATTTGGATAGTCGATAGAGGGGTAAAATATCTTCAGTATTAAAAAAAGAGAGTTCAATAATCAGGTTATATATTTTTGTAATACATATCATGTTACCTTATGTTATTATCTGTTCAATGCTGCTTTTATGTAATCTAAGTTAAATGTTAAACTACTTCTACAAATAATGACTTCTGCACGTGATGATGCTCCCAATCCTGAGGCACAATAGGTCTCTCAACTTGCTTCTTCTCATAGTGTAAAGGAAAAACTAGTCTCTCAACCTATTACTGTTGTTTCTCCCAATGTAGAGGTACAACCACCATCTACACATGCTAATGCTAGCACTCCAGAGAAACATATTGATGATGTTGAAACCAAGGAAATGGTAGGCAATGAAACACTGATAGAGCAGAAAAAAAGTAACATCATAGTTTGACGGTGTTATAAAAAATACTTAAGTAAAAATTGAAAGGCATAAAATATGAGGTCGGATGGAATAAGTGGGGTCAACATGTTAACCACAAAAAGTCCATTTTTAGTAGTTACATTGGAATCATCAATTGTAAATGCGTGCTGATTTATGTACAGTCATGGCAACATGTTGTCATTGGGCTTAAGACACTGATGTACAAAGATATTATGGTAACATTATGATATCATTTCTTTAATTTACTAAAAAACAAAATAATGAGAAATTTACTTACTCTTCATCATCCCTTGTAGAGTGCATTTATAGTGGATGACTCACACAAGGACTGTGTATTAAGGATTGCTGGAAGAATTCACAGAGGATTTCATACAATTTTAATGAAATATTATCTTAAATATGCTGAAGGGAAAATAAACCCACACCCACCTTATATTTATGCACACATGATAACCCAAGGAGTGTGGGATGCGTTTACTAACCATCGTGTAGAGCACTCTTTTAAGGTAAACTGTTTGGTAATATGTTGTTTTATGATACATGTATTCATCAATTTTATTGACAATTTTTTATTTATAAAATAGAAACTAAGTGCTGAAAATAAGGAATGAGTAGAAAAACAACGTACCCCTACCATAAAGTAATAATGGAGTACGGATCACTTCAAAAAAAATTGGTACGTATTTAAAATCTACCGTAATACTTTTATGTGACATAAAACAACACCATAACTATGTTATTCTATTTATATACAAATTGATGAATCCAAATACAATGTCACTTCCATCCCATTCCATGTGCTATGGAAGGAGGTGCATGTAATTAAATATGGGATGCTAATAGATGAAAACACACAAAAAGTGTGGGAAATATGTGTAAGTATGATATAATAAATATTTCTTGTTCTTTAAATCGATATTACATAATAATGATTACTTATTTTCCTATATTTTCTATCTGACATAGTCACATGAATCAGAAACACCCAAACTGTACGCATACATACTTTTAGTGGCCTTGAAGTAGTTAGAAAAGTATGGCTGTGTCAGAGGTGTGGGTTTTGAGGTGACACCCCAAAATTTTTTTGAGAAAAAGAAAAAGTATTAAAGTGAAGAAATAAAAATGATGATAGAAATAATATCTATACTTGAAGAACATATGCAATTGTAGATAGAGTTCATGGAAAATATGATGGCATGGGGGGGGGGGAAAGAGAAGAAACATCTCAAGAAAAAACAGCATGTGAAGATCCCTCCACACCCCCGCTAGCTTTAAGGTGAGTCATTCCCTTAAAAAACCTATCTTAGCTGAGGTAATAAATGTTTTAATATTTTTTTCTGTGAATTTTGAATCAGATAGACACTGATAACTTTCCTGTGCTGATATTTTAGAGGGTGAAACTGAATGTGATTTATATCTATCAACACCTACCCATTTCCTTGTAGTGAGGGATACAATGTTCAATATCTAGAATTCCATGATACATAATAGAACAATTCCAACAGGTCATGTCAAAGTGTTGATTAATATAGCCCATGATCCAAGAACTGAGCTACCTATTCCAATTGATGATAAAGATATTCTTAAGGTTGAACAAGATCTTAGAACATTCATCGAATGATCACCATAGCATGTAAAAAAATATTTCAACAACGAGATACTCATTTTTAATTTAGTTTTCAAGATAAAATTTTAACATTTAATGAAAAAAGGTCTGGACCAATTAATGTTATTACATACAGACATAGGGAAGGGGGTGAAAATAAAGAACAGCTCAAAACCATCTCAAGGATCAACCAACCTATCAAAACGATCTACTGAAAGCACCATAAACCCACTCATTCTATATCCACTTTTATCATCATTACAGTATCATGTGAATATTAAGTTGAAAGATGGTGGGGTTCACACAATTGTAAAGACTCGTAAAATACAAGGTAATTTTTTTCTTAATTTTCTTTGGGATTTTACAAGAACGCGGTTTCTGACGGCACTTGCTTCTGAGGCCCGGTGTGACCGGAATTTTTATCCGAAGTTTAGCTCGGGTACGTTCAGTGAACAAACGAGCGGGTTTTTCTAACTTTTGAACCGGTGCTCGGAATCGAATTCTGAGGGCACCGATGGATTCGCAGCGCGGATAATTGCTTAGGAACACCTTTTCCGGAGTTGCGTTTACACGGGAGAAGTTGTTAAAAATTGTGGAAGTTAAAAATAAAAATTTAGCTACAATTTTTATTTTTTCTTTCTAAGTGGTTAAAACCTTTGAGTGGAAGTTGGGGGAGACCACCCAACTTCCCATGGGAGGTTATGAGGGTGGTGGGGCCCACACGAACGCCACCCCTTCATATTCCCTAAACTCCTATAACTCTCCTTTTAAAGGACATGAATTAATTAAGTGGTTTAATTCAATGTTTGAATTTCAAAATTCTTAAGACTTGAGTAATAAAATAAGACTAGACACTTATTTTATTATTGTTGGTTTTTTTTGTGTTGAGACTTTAGAAAAAAAAAAGAGTAGTCTTGAGGTTATTCGTTCTTCATCGAAGAATGCGAAGAATGCACCGCCGCCGACGAAGAACGCCGACCTCCGACGGCTGACGACGGTGAGAGACGCCTTCCTCAGAGATCAACAAACACCAACGACCCTCTCCTTTCGTGACACCTTCTTCCGAGACGTGCAATTCCGCGATGAACCTCCGTTTAAACTGCGCTTGAGGTAGGGGATTTTATTATTGTTGATATTTGGGATTTCTTCCGTCGACGTTACTCGTTCAATTGGACCGCTTGCTATCGATTAACAGGAGGGGGCCGGACCGCACAAACATGGCCGACCCTCCTCCCTTAATTTTTTGTGTTTTTACGGTTCGAAGGAAAGTGACGCGGTGCCGTCGGACCGCGTGGGAATGTGCAGCAAGGATGCGCGGCGCCGTCGCGCCACACAATTAGAAATCGAACCAAAGTCGCGGCGCCGTCACGCCGCGCCGGAGAACCCTGAAGGCACCGTGGCAGAGGGGCGCGGTGCCATCGTGCTGCGCCGAGTGGACCATGGCCGCGGTGGAGCAGGGAGCGGCGGCCGGGATTCCGGCCGCTTGCGTCGGAGCAGGGGGACCGGCCAGCGCCGATCCCGTGGCTGCAACAGCCGGCCGGCTGGAGCGGGCCGGCCGGTCAGAGGAGGAGCCGGGGGTTACGACCCCCAGATGGCCGGACAAGAGCGGCCCCCTACATGGGGCCGCGGTTACGAAACAGGGGGGCATGCACCTCCCCCATACGCTCGGCCGAAACGGCCGAGCCACCTGGCAACCGGGCCGCACCCAAGCGGGCCGGACCCGGACCCGGGTCGGGTCAACCCGGTTCGGGCCGACCCAGGGGGTCTCGGGCCGGGTCGGTCCGGGCCTGAAACCCCCACTTCCGGACCTCTCATGGTCTTTTGCCCATAACTTGGGCTGTGGACCTCCGATCGACGCACCGTCAGCGACGATGCGATCCTTGGATCAAGACGGTCATTTAGATATATTAAACTCAAGGTTTCGGAGTACCTTGGGTTTGTCCAGGTTGGTTCGTACACGAAACCAACCGGGCCCTCAGAGCGGAAACGCTTATAACTTGAGCTCCAGACGTCTGATTGGCGTGCCATCGACTTTGATGGATTCCTCTAAGTGAGACGGACCATTTGGATTACTCCACATGAGGTTTGGACATAGTTGGAGTACGGTCGGGTTGGTTTTGACTTAAAAACCAACTGGGCCCCTGGGACTAAAAAGCCAATAACTCTCAGACCGGGCGTCCGATCGACGCGCCGTCTGTCGTGTTGAGTTCCTTTTGATGATACAGAACTTTTGGATACATCAACTCTGGACTATATTTCAGTTGATGTATCATCCCCTTGGCTCGTGGAGCGGACCCTCTCTAACGAGCTTGCTGTGTGCGGGAACCCTAGAGCTGGCTGCGACTGCGACGACGATGACGACTGTACATAAATCCTTCGTGGATTCGACAACGACGACTAGAACACTCAGTGATCCTACGTGGATCAGTGCTACCGATCCTGTGTGGGTCAGATCCTGTGTGGGTTAGTGGTCAGCGATCCTGTGTGGGCCAGCGCCTACAGATCATGTGTGGGTCTGATCCTTTATGGGTCATTGCGGGGGTTAGTTACCTATCAATCTTTTGTGGGTCATTGCGGGGGTTAGTACCTATCGATCCTGTGTGGGTCCGATGGCTTAGATGAATCAGTGGTTACATCTGATCATCTCTATCGTCTTACGAATAAGTATACCTGTGTGAGCTGAATCTTGACTTTCAATCCTTATCTTCGATAAGATTGAATTGATATCCTGTGTGGATTATGTTATGCTTTTCTGTGTGGTTTGGGTTATGATTTCCTGTGTGGACTGGGTTGTACTTGAGCTCGGATGTTGGAGCCGAACAAGAATTGATGACTTAGGTATATGTATGGGAATATACCTAAGTAGTGTTGGATGTTACTTCGTGATTGTATCTTTCCTTTGTGGATTATCCTTTGTGGATTCTGGGAGACCTTCGGGGGTCTCGGGGTCCCTACTGAGTAGCTTATACTCACCCCTGCACGAGCTTTGCTCACACTATGTTGTGTTGGTTGCAGACAACGGACAACGTTGATCGTGGTTGAGGCTTGAGGAGCAGGTCGGTACCTGGATGTGGACCACTGGGCGGGACGTACTCGGAGCAGAAGGCTGGACCCGAGGAGCTGTGGAGGCTATCTGTAACCACCCTTCAGGTGGGACTTCCATTGGACGGCTCGAGGCTGCGACTTTACTTTTCAGTTGCTATATTCCCTTTTTTAGTTGTACTTTACTTTCAGTTTGGGTTTGTATTCTGGCCCATTTACTTTTCCGCACTTACTATTGTACCCAGTTTTTACTTAGTGTTTACTTCTGCTTGCTTTCTCTGTGGTGTTTGTTTACTTTACAAAGGCAATGCATTCCCTTCTTACCGGGAATTATGCCTTGGTGCTAGTCGCCATCCCCTGTCCTATGGAAGGCGGGCTTGGGGTAGTCACGGCACGGGCCCCGACGACGGGTCGTGACAAATTGGTATCAGAGGAGTTCGGTTCTACCGCAGAACTCAGGACTCTGATCTTTTTCTATGTGAACCAATAATGTTAAGAGTATTGAGTGTGGTTATCAGTCCAGGGAGTCCAGTGTTGGTGCGGCGGCCGACATATCCGTACACTAGGACCCTGACTTCTGATTTTCGACTTAATGCATGAAAACATTGATTGCACGTGTGTTTCAAGTTTTCTTTGTGATTACTTTATGTCAGCTCACCAGGTATACTGTTTGACCATGGAACACCTGTTTCTTTTCAGGATGGCACCACGATGGCAACCATCTAGGGTTCCGAGTGTTGTGCGTGACGACATCCCACCGAGCGACGAGGCCTCGGTACAGGGCCCTTTGACAGCAGGGGCACCGGCGGTACCTCTACCCGCCGAGCCACCGATGCTTCCAGCCCCAGCCTCTAACGATGCATGTCGCCTTAGTGCACTGTACAAGTTTCAGCATCAGCGACCACCCAGGTTCCGTGGGGAGACGGACCCTCAGGCAGCCGAGGATTGGCTGGAGGTAGTTGTACAAGTTTTTAGGTTAGTGAGGACACCATTATACCTCATGGTGATCCTCGCAGCGAGCCTCCTGCACGCGGAAATAGGAAGATGGTGGAGTTTGATGCTCCTGGTGCACGACGAGACATCTCTCATCTGGACGGACTTTGAGAGCCTCTTCCGCTCGGAGTTCATCCCAGCCACCCTCCGTGCGGTGCGCATCTAGGAGCTTCTACAGCTGCGGTAGGGCAGCTTGATGGTTGCCCAGTACTCGGCGAGATTTACCGATCTCTCGCGCTATTCGATGAACATGGTACATGACCCATTCTTCCGGGCCCGGACCTTTGAGCAGGGATTGAGGCATGAGATCAGGGCATCACTGATCTCCCTCAGTATTCCGACACAGGCAGGGGTACTGGAGAGAGCCCTTCTGATCGAGAGCTTCCTTGCTGAGCCTACATCAGTAGTAAGACCTACTGCAGGGTGGCACATAGCAGAGTCTTCTGCAGCTGGCAGTCGATGAATGACTCATGGGTCCAGGCAGACCAGACCCTCAGGCAGACGACCTCAGGACACTGGCTCAGTGGTGCAGGGCATATAGCGCGGAGCCAGTCTTTCAAGAGGCAGATAGTGCTACGCATGCGGCGGGTAGGGCCACATGGCTTGTGACTGCCCGACCCGCCGTGCATAGGAGCAGTAGACGGTTGAGGGACCACCCAGGCAGAGGTAGAGGGTCGACCGTGGCAGTCCGCAGGGAGCAGGTGGACGAGGCAGAGGAGCTGGTCGAGCAACAGGTGGTGGGAAATGCTTTGAGGCTCTACCACCACCACTGCCAGGAGGTCCACCCCAACCACAGGGAGCTGGCGGGCAGATACATGCACAACTTCAAGCAGCGGAGGCCTACGACCACGGCGCGCTCGAGATGATTCGAGGTACAATCTGTGTCTATTCCACCCTTGTTGCAGTTTTTATAGACACATGAGCAAGTCATTATTTCATAGCCGCTGCCCCTGTTCGGAGCTCGGAGATTCCGACAGAGCCGTTGTCTCGATCCATACGGCTAGAGACTCCTACGGGAGCAGACTCGACGATTACGCACTGGTGTCGACAGTGTGATCTTACTCTAGGAGGCGAGAGCTTCGGCTGGGATCTTCTTGTAGCGGCGCCGAGGACTTAAGATGTCATCTTGGGCATGGATTGGTTATCTACAGTCCATGCTCAGATCGACTGTATTAGGCGCAAGGTGCGGTGTGTACACACCGACGGGAGCAGGTTCACCTTCACCGGTGAGAAGGGATCCTTCGCAGCACATGATGGAATCTCGCAGAGGAGAGGAAAGCCCATTACTCATCAGTTGGCTAGCCTCATCCTAGGAGAAGTTGACGTGCAGAGTCCTGGTTTTCCTGCAGTGGTGGATCAGTATGCAGACGTTTTCCCTGACGATGTTTCGGGACTACCTCTTTGCAGAGAGGTAGACTTTTATATTGATCTGTACCCCAGGACAACCCCTATATCCACTCCAGCATATCGTATGGCCCCCGCTGAGCTTCAAGAGCTACGGGTACAGTTGGAGGATTTGCAGGGGAAGGGATTCATCCGACCCAGTGTTTCACCCTGGGCTTCCCCGATTTTGTTCGCCAAGAAGGCAGGCGGGAGCTTGTGAATTTGTGTCGAATATTGTCGCCTGAACCAGGTGACCATGAGGAACAAGTATCCTCTACCGAGGATTGACGACCTCTTCGATCAGCTCAAGGGAGAACGGTGGTTCTCGAAGATAGACCTCAGGTCAGGCTATCACCAACTCAGAGTTCGAGACGAGGACATGCAGAAGACGACCTTCAGGTGTCAGGATGGCCACTATGAGTTCTTGGTTATGCCATTCGGTGTAACCAATGCTATAGAAGTGTTCATGGCCCTCATGAACAGGATCTTTCAACCATACCTCAATCGATTTGTCATGGTCTTCATCGAAAACATTTTGATATACTCGACCACTGAGGAGGAGCATGCCTACCACTTGCGGGTTGTAATAGACACACTCCGAGAGAACCTGCTTTATGGAAATATCTCTAAGTGTTAGTTATAGATATGTGAGGTCCACTTCTTGGGACACATCATCTCTGAGGCGGGATTTGCGGTGGATCCTGTGAAGATCGAGGCAGTGCTAGCTTGGGAGCCACCCAGGAGCGTGACAGAGGTGCGCAGTTTCTTGGGACTAGCTGGGTACTACCGGAGATTTGTGCCAGACTTATCTAGAGTTGCGGCACCACTCTCAGCCTTGAAGAAGAAGGGGTAACCCTTTGTGTGGTCAGACAGATGTCAGCAGAGCTTCCAGGAGCTGAGACAGAGATTGACCAGCGCGCTATCTTAAGGCTATCGGAGGAGGGAGTTGGATACGTAGTGTACTACAATGCATTAGGGACCGGAATCGGATGTGTCCTGATGTAGGAGAGGGCCGTGATTGCCTTTGGATCACGTCAGTTGAGGCATCATGAGCAGAACTACGCTACCCATGATCTGGAGTTAGGAGTAGTGGTCTTCGCTCTGAAGATGTGGCAACACTATCTGATGGGCGAGTGCTTTACAGTCTATTATGACCACCATAGTCTCAGGTACATCTTCTCGTAGAAGGAACTGAACCTGAGACAATGGCGATGGATCGAGTTCCTCTAGTACGATGACTTTGAGAGAGTATATACTCCTGGAAAGGGGAACGTGGTAGCCAATGCTCTCAGCAGGAGGACGAGCATTCAGCTACTTGGGAAGGAGACAGAGCAGCCAACTGCTTTACAGATATCCTTCGTGGATAGAGATGGAGAAGCCTTTCTTCAGTCACTCACAGTCACTCCTCTACTACTACAGCGGGTCATAGAGGCACAGTGTGGGGATGACGACTGTGAGACGCGGCGTGCACAGATATCCTCAGGACAGACACCTGATGGTTTCTCTTTAGGAGGAGAGCACGACGTCCTTTTTAGAGGACGTACCTTGGTACCAGTTTCTTAACAGGAGTAGGTGATGAGAGAGTTTCACACTTCCCCTTTGGCGGTACATCCTGGAGTGGCGAAGATGTACCAGGATCTCAGACGACAACACTGGTGGCCGGGCATGAAGAAGGCTGTGGCTGAGTTCGTTTCTCGATGCCTCACCTGCCAGTAGGTGAAGGCAGAGCACCAGGTACCAACAGGCTTGGTATAACCCTTGGAGGTCCCGAAGTGGAAGTGGGATGACATATCTATGGACTTCGTGACCGGACTTCCACACACTTCCAGAGGTCACGAATCTATTTGGGTGATTGTCGACCGACTCACCAAGTCGGACCACTTCTTACCCATCAGATAGCAGGGCTCAGTGGAGAGCTTGGGACGTCTCTATGTTCAGGAGATTGTACGGCTTCATGGTGTTCCATCATCTATCGTCTCTGATCGAGATGCTCGCTTTACTTCCTGGCTTTGGAAGGGGTTGTAGGAGGCATTTGGGACGCAACTACGTCTGAGTACCACCTTTCACCCTCAGACAGATGGTCAGACGGAGAGGACCATTCAGACTCTCGAGGACATGCTCCACGCATGTGTCCTCGACTTTGGTGGCAACTGGGAGGACCACCTACCCTTGGTGGAGTTCGCGTACAACAACAGCTACCACTCCACCATCGGGATGGCACCATACGAGGCGTTGTACGACCGACCTTGCATATCTCCTCTATGTTGGACAGGCCCTCGGGAGTCAGCACTTATGGGACCATAGATGGTCCAGGCCACGACAGAGAAGGTCCAGGTCATCCAGGAGAGAATGAGGACAGCTCAGAGCCAGCAGAAGCCTTATGCTGACAGGAGGCAGAGGCCACTGGAGTTTGAGGATGGCGACCACGTCTTCTTGTGGGTCTCACCTCGATGTGGATTACGAAGATTTGGCCGAGGTGGCAAGTTATCTCCGTGCTTAATTGGACCATTCCAGGTCCTCAGCAGGATTGGAAAGGTGGCTTATCGCCTGGCTCTACCACCTCAGATGCACCGAGTGCACAACGTTTTCCACGTATCCCAGCTAAGGAGATACGTGCACGACCCGACACATATCATTGACCATGGGGAGCTGGATATTGATGATGGGGAGACTTTTGCGGAGGTCCCAGTGAAGATCAAGGATCGACAGAAGTGGGTCCTACGTGGACGGTCGATTCCTCTAGTGCGCATCAGATGACAGCACGAGAACCTCTAGAAGAGCACTTAGGATCGGGAGGCTCAGATGCGTGCACATTGCCCACATTTGTTGCCCTAGTTTTTGATGTATGTTTACAGGGACGTAAAGACCTGAGGTGGTAGTAATGTAAAGACCCGTAAAATTCAAGGGAAATTTTTTCTTATTTTTCTTTGATATTTTACAAGAACGCGGTTTCTAACGGCACTTGATTCCGAGGCCCGATGTGCTCGGAATTTCTATCCGAAGTTTAGCTCGGGTACGTTCAGTGAACGAACGAGCGAGTTTTTATAAAATTTGAACCAGTGCTCAGAATCAAATTCCGAGGGCACCGATGGATTCGCAGTGCCGGTAATTACTTAGGAACACCTTTTCCGGAGTTGCGTTTACATGGGAGAAGTTGTTAAAAATTTTGGAAGTTAAAAATAAAAATTTAGCTACAATTTTTATTTTTTCTTTCTCAGTGGTTAAAACCTTTGAGTGGAAGTTGGGGGAGACCACCCAACTTCCCATGGGAGATTATGAGGGTAGTGGGGCCCACAAGAACCCCACCCCTTCATATTCCCTAAAATTATATAACTCTCCTTTTAAATGACATGAATTAATTAAGTGGTTTAATTCAATGTTTGAATTTCAAAATTCTTAAGACTTGAGTAATAAAATAAGACTAGACACTTATTTTATTATTGTTGGGTTTTGTTGTGTTGAGACTTTGGGAGAAAAAGAGTAGTCTTGAGGTTCTTCGTTCTTCGTCGAAGAACGCGAAGAACGCACTTCCGCCGACGAAGAACGCCGACCTCCGACGACAGATGACGGCGAGAGACGCCTTCCTCAGAGATCAACAAACACCAACGAACCTCTCCTTCCGTGACAACTTCTTCCGCGACGTGCAATTCCGCGACGAACCTCCGTTTAAACTACGCTCGAGGTAGGGGATTTTATTGTTGTTGATATTTGTGATTTCTTCCGTCGACGTTACTCGTTCAATTGGACCACTTGCTATCGATTAACAGGAGGGGGTCGGACCACACAAACATGGTCGACCCTCCTCCCTTAATTTTTTGTGTTGTTACGGTTCAAAGGAAAGTGACGCGGTGCCGTCGCACCGCGCGGGAATGTGCGGAAAGGATGCACGGTGCCACACAATTAGAAATCGAACCAAGGTCGCGACGCCGTCGCGCCACACCGGAGAACGCCGAAGGCACCGTGGCGGAGGGGCGCGACGCCATCGCACCGCGCCGGGCGGACCAAGGCTGCGGCCATAGGCCGCAGTGGAGCAGGGAGCGGCGGCCGGGATTCCGGCGACCGGCGTCGGAGCAGGGGGGACCGGCCAGCGCCAGTCCCGTGGCGGCAACAGCCGGCTGGCCGGATCGGGCCAGCCGGTCAGAGGAGGAGTCGGGGGTTACGACCCCCGGCTGGCCGGACAAGAGCGGCCCCCCACATGGGGGCCGCAGTTATGAAACAGGGGGGGCATGCACCCCCCCCATCCGCTCGGCCGAAACGGCCGAGCCACCTGGTGACCGGGCCGCGCCAGCTGGGCCGGTCCGCGCCCAAGCGGGCTGGACCTGTACCCGGGTTGGGTCGACCCGGTTCGGGCCGACCCAGGGGGTCTCGGGCCGGGTCGATCCGGGCCCGAAACCCCAACTTCCGGACCTCTCACGGCCTTTTGCCCATAACTTGGGCTGCGGACATCCGATCGACGCACCGTCAGTGGCGATGCGATCCTTGGATCGAGACGGTCGTTTTGATATATTACACTCAAGGTTTCGGAGTACTTTGGGTTTGTCCAGGTTGGTTCGTACACGAAACCAACTGGGCGCTCGGAGCGGAAACACTTATAACTTGAGCTTCGGACGTCCGATTGACGTGCCGTCGACTTTGATGGATTCCTCTAAGTGAGAAGAACCATTTGGCTTACTACACTGGAGGTTTGGATGTAGTTGGAGTATGGTAGAGTTGGTTTTGACTTAAAAACCAACCGGGCCCCTGGGACGAAAAAGCCAATAACTCTCAGACCGGGCGTCCGATCGATGCGCCGTCTGTCGCGTTGAGTTCCTTTTGATGATATGGAACTTTTGGATACATCAAATCCGGACTATGTGTCAGTTGATGTATCAGCCCCTTGGCTCGTGGAACGGACCCTCCCGAACGAGCCTGCTGTGTACGGGAACCCTAGAGCTGGCCGCGACTGCGACGACGATGACGACTGTACAGAAATCCTTCGTGGATTCGACTACGACGACTACAACACTTAGCGATCCTACGTGGATCAGTGCTACCGATCCTGTGTGGGATAGCGCCTATAGATCCGGTGTGGGTCCGATCCTGTGTGGGTCATTGCGGGGGTTAGTTACCTATCAATCCTTTGTGGGTCATTACGGGGGTTAGTACCTATCAATCCTGTGTGGGTCCGACAGCTTAAATGAATCAGTGGCTACATCTGATCATATCTATCATCTTACGAAGAAGTATACATGTGTGAGCTGAATCTTGACTTTCAATCATTATCTTCGATAAGATTGACTTGATATCCTGTGTGGATTACGTTATGCTTTCCTGTGTGGTTTGGGTTGTGATTTCTTGTGTGGACTGGGTTGTACTTGAGCTCGGATGTTGGAGCTGAACGAGAATTGATGACTTAGGTATATGTATGATCATATACCTAAGTAGTGTCGGATGTTACTTCGTGATTGTATCTTTCCTTTGTGGATTATCCTTTGTGGATTTTGGGAGACCTTCGGGGGTCTCGGGGTCCCTACTGAGTAGCTTATACTCACCCCGGCACGGGCTATGCCCGCACTACGTTGTGTTGGTTGCAGATGACGGACAGCGCTGATCGTGGTTGAGGCTTACGGAGCAGGTCGGTACCTGGAGGTGGACCACTGGGCAGGACGTACTCGGAGCGGAAGGCTGGACCCGAGGAGCTGTGGAGGCTATCTATAACCACCCTTCAGGTGGGACTTCCAGTGGATGGCTTGAGGCTGCGACTTTACATTTAAGTTGCGGTATTCCCTTTTTCAGTTGTACTTTACTTTCAGTTTGGGTTTGTATTCTGGCCCATTTACTTTTCCGCACTTACTGTTGTACCCAGTTTTTACTTAGTATTTACTTCTGCTTGCTTGCTCTGTGGTGTTTTTTTACTTTACAAAGGCAATGCCTTCCCTTTTTACCGGGAATTACACCTTGGTTCTAGTCGCCAGCCCCTGGCCTATGGAAGGCGGGCTTGGGGTAGTCACGACACGGGCCCCAAGGACGGGTCATGACAACAATTATTTTTGATGAAAATATGTACAAAGGGGAAGATCTAGATTTCATTAGTGTTTAAAATGTAAGTGAAATCCTGGAGTATGATTGGTTAGGTGGCTCAGTTGTAAATTTATACATGAGGTATGTTTTCATGTTTCGATTTTACAAAAGCTGATATACTATAATAATTATGACTAAATACATTTCATATTTTTTGTAGGCGTATATTTGAAAAATAATTGAAGGGATTTCCCCATGAACAAAAATTTGGACTCATTAGTCCTCACGTCACCTCTACATAACAAACAAGTATAGAATATAAGAAAGAGGCTGAAATTGTGGCAGGCCTGCTCAAATTGTTTAAGAGAAAAATTACAGATGATAGACTCTTCTTAATACCAACGATGCCGGGGTAAAACTATAAAATTTAATAATATCAAATATATTTCAATTTCTTTCATTACTTATTCATTTTTGTGTTTTTAGGCATCATTGGATGCTCATTACAGTCAATTTGGATACTCCAAAGATTTATTTCTTAGATTCAATGCATGGATATCTAACAAACTGACCACACATGATGACATTTTTCAATTTGTAATATGGTACATCTAACATTTTAGAACTAAACATATAGTTATATAATTTATATTATCTTTTAATGAGGATTCTGTTATGATAGGGTGGTGTGTGAATATCATCTACATCATGGAATAAGGCTAGGGGAAAACAAGTACTATGACTAGATAAAAATTAGGTTATATATATTAATATTTCACTATCCAAACACATATTTAAAATTACTTATTTTTCTCAATGTTTATATAGTGTCTAAAACAAATAAATGAAAAAGACTATGGTTATTATGTTTGTTAATTTATGAAAGAGATCATATTCAATGAACAAACTGGTATCCCTGAAGAGGTATTTTTGAAGATAATTACTATTTCATTTAAAATATTTATTAATCCTTTGTGTATTTATATTTTTTTAGTAATACCATGATTATTGAAAAGATTACTATTCACAAGATGATATATATTTGTTTAGAAATGAATGGGCATCATACCTGATGTAATAATGTATACAAATAGCTTAAAGATGTGACCGGTATGACTCAAAGTGTCTATTTTTATTTAAAATTGTCAGTATTTTTAGTAAAAAGAACAAGTGACATACTAAAAATTAAAAAAACACATCAGGATTGATTTGATACTTTAGGAAAATGATCCATAAGTCATTTTTGACATGTATAAATCAACCGAACCTAAATACAATGTACAGTGTGACTGTTATGACTTTAAGTGTGTATTTTTATATTAAATTAACAATAAATTTAGTAAAAAGAACAAGTAACATAATGAAAACTGAGAAAACACAGTCAAATTATTTTGATAATTTAGGAAAACTATCCATCAGTTATTTTTGACATATAGTAATAAAACACATCTCAATATGATGAGTAGTGTGACTGATATGACAAAAATGTTTACTATCATTTTAAAATTGATATTTTATCTCAAAATGTGTCACTCACTGAAATCCAAGAAAAATCACTATGAATATATTCATAATTTAGGAAAATTATTTATAAGTTATTTTTGATGTGTATGAAGTAGTCTCATGTCAAACCGATGCATGATGCAACTGGTATAACTCAAAATGCGTGTTTACAATTTGAAATGATATTTTAGTAAAAAAACACAACTGACATACTAAAAACTGAGAAAACGCATTTAGGTTGTTTTTAAATATTAGGAAAATGGTATATAATTCATTTTTGATGTGTAGGAATCAACCACACCTCAATCCGATGCATGGTGTGACTATTATGACTCAAAGTATCTCTTTTTATTTAAAATTGACATTAATTTTAGTAAAAAAACACAACCGACATACTGAAAACCAAGAAAACACATTCAGAATGTTTTCATAATTTAGTAAAATGATACATGAGTCATTTCTGACATATAAGAATCAAACCCACCTTAATAAAACACATCATGTGACCGGTATAAATCCAAATGTGTCTTTTTTATTTAAAATTGACATCAATTTAAGTAAAAAAGAACAACTGACATACTGAAAATTGAGAAAACACATTCAAATTGTTTTGATACTTTATAAAAATGATCCATAAGTCATTTGTGATGTGTCAGAATCAACCAAACCTCAACCTAAAGCACAGTGTGACCGGTATGACTAAAAGTGTCTGTTATCAGTATAAAATTTAAATTTTAGCTCAAAACGTGCCACTCACTAAAAACTAAGAAAAAAATTTCTGATTGTCTTCATAATTTTGGATAGTAATTCTTAAGTCCTTTCTGACATGTATGAAGTAGTATCACATAAAATCGACATGAAATGTGACCGATATGACTAAAAAATCATGTTTCTAGTTTGAAATGAAATTTTAGTAAAAAACACAAATGATATAATAAAAACTGAGAAAAAACATTCATACTGTTTTAATAATTTATTACAATGATCTATAAGTCATTTATAACATGTATAAATCAACCACACCTCAATCTAATTCATGGTGTGACCAGTATGACTCAAAGTGTCTCTTTTTATTTAAAGTCGACGTTAATTTTAGTAAAAAAACACAATTGACATACTGAAAACTAAGAAAATGTAAATGAATTGTTTTGATAATTTAGAAATATGATACATGAGTCATTTTTTATGTATAGGAATCAACCCCACCTCAATACAACATATGATGTGACCATTATAAATCCAAATGTGTCTTTTTATTTTAAATTGACATTAATTTAAGTAAAAAGAACAACTAACATACTAAAAACTAAGAAAAAACATTCATTTTATTTTTATAATTTAGGAAAAATATCCATATGTCATTTGTGACATATAGGAATAAACCTCACCTCAATCTGACACACAGTGTGATCGATATGACTAAAAGTGTTTGTTATCAGTCTAAAATTTACATTTTAGCTCAAAACACGTCACTCACTAAAAACAAAGAAAAAACTTTTAGTCTGTCTTCATAATTTAGGATAGTGATTCTTAATTCCTTTTTAACGTGTATAAAGTAGTCTCATATCAAATCGACACACAATGTGATCAGTATGACTCAAAAAGTGTGTTTCTGGTTTGAAATGATATTTTAGTAAAAAACAAAACTAACATACTGAAAATCAAGAAAATGCATTTGGATTGTTTTATACCTTATAAAAATGATCCATGAGTTGTTTTTGACATGTAGGAATCAACCACACCTCAATACGACAAATGATGCAACTGGTATAAATCCAAATGTTTTTTTATTTAAAATTTACATTAATTTAAGTAAAAAGAACAAGTGACATACTGAAAATAAAGAAAACAAATTCGGATTGTTTTGATACTTTAAGAAAAGGATATATGAGTCCTTTTTGATGTATAGGAATCAACCTCACCTCAATCTAATTCACGGTGTGACCGATATGACTAAAAGTGTCCGTTATTAGTTTAAAATTAACATTTAGCTCAAAATGTTTCACTCACTTAAAACCAAGAAAATTCCCCCCGATTGTCTTCATAATTTATGATAGTGATTACTAAGTCATTTGTGACGTGTATGAAGCAGTATCACATCAAACTGATGCATGATACAACTAGCATGACTCAAAATGGGTGTTTTCGGCTTGAAATAATATTGTAGTAAAAAAACACAACTCTCATACTGAAAACTGAGAAAACCCATTTGTATTGTTTTGATACTTTAGAAAAATGATTTATGAGTCATTTGTGACATGTAGGAATCAACCAAACCTCAATCCAACGAACAATATGACCATTATAAATACAAATATGTCATTTAAATTTTATATTAATTTTAGTAAAAAAATAAGGGACATACTCAAAACCAAGAAAACCCATTCGGATTGTTTTGATATTTTAGGACAATGATACATAACTCATTTTTGACGTGTAGGAATCAACCCCACCTCAATACGACACATGGTGTGACCATTATAACTCCAAATGTGTCTTTTTTATTAAAAATTGACATTTTATTAATGCATTATTTCATATTAATGTTTAATTTATTTCTTTATAATATTACTAACATAATATTTGTTTTATTATATAGGTGGAACCTTTTTCTTGAGTTGGGATGATTTGTTTGGAAACTAATACCATGGGAGGATATTTTTGAGAGGGGATCATGGATGTCAAAGGATGAAACATTAATGTTTTTAATTGTTTTTTGGATAATTGTAAATATAATTATATAAAATATTGTTTGAAATGTATATAGAATTGTTTTCCAAACCCTTGTGTTCACTAATTTGTTCTTGTGTGTGCTGCTTTGTTATTGTGTGCGCTGTGTAGCTGTTGTTTTGTGTAGGTGGTGTGTGTATGCTGTATAGGTGCTGCTGGTGGATGTGCTGTTTATATGTGCAGGTGTTGCTGGTTGGTGTGCTATTATATAAAAAACACATCACAGTAAGCTAGGCCTTTATCAACGCTCAAAATAGCGTTGATAAAATTATCCTTTATCAATGCTAAAATAGTGCTGATAAAGGGGGGATTTATCAGTTCTTTTTAGCACTGTTTTAGGGGACCCCCTTTATCTTCACTGAGATTAACAACACTTTTCTAGCGCTGTTGAAAGAATTTTCTAGCATTGATAAAATAACTATCTGTAGTAGTGGATGTATTCCATGTATCCCTCTTGAGGAAGTACATACCTGACCCTTCACATGTATTGAATCCAGAGGTGGTACAACTGGAACATAACCTCTCTTATGAGGAGCATTCGATGGAGATCATGGACCATATAGATAGGGTCTTATGCAACAAGACCACCCACCTTATCAAAGTGTTATGGTGAAACCATAATTTTGAAGAGGTGACATATGAACCAGAGGAAACAATAAATCAAAAGTACCCTCACCTTTTCACAACCAAGAAAATGAGTTGAAATTTCAGGATGAAATTTTTAAAGGGGGAATAACGTAATGACCCAAGTTTTTTTAAATGATATTTGTTTTGTGAGGAAATTCATGTTATATTATTTTACATAAAAAAACAGAACTCTTTAATAATGATTGATACATTAGTCACCAAAATGGGAAAATTTGGATCGCTCCAATCCATTAGAATCATTACCTCACAGAAAACACTACAAAAATAAAAAAAATATTAGTAAACTAATCAACATCTTAGAAATGACTATAGTGAATATTTAATGAAATAATTAAGTGGTATTTATAGAGTATAAAGGGAAATGTGATCATTGAGATTTGACCATTATAGGACCATTGGTCAAATATGATCGTTGGTCAATATAACTATTGTAAAATTTGACCGTTGAGAACTATACCCTTTGGTAATAATTCTAATGTTATAATTAGTTTTTATATATAGTAATGGAAAAATACAATTAATTCATAAAGGATAAGTGATGAACTTAACTAGTAGGGTCCTGCCATATGAAACCCATTTGTCAGAACTTGGGAGAGAGGTACCGTTACTGAGATTCTCCCTTGACCAAGCCCAAGTTGAACTTCAAAAAGTGAAGATTGAACAAAATCACCTACGAGATAAGTTCAAGTTAGTGTAAATTACCACTCGGTCGATGTTAGTTGAGCCGCCCCATGAATCTATCACTATCACACACCTTACCCTTAGGTCGTACGTGAGTGTTATAAGGGGATATGTGTCCATGAATTAGTTATTAACGTGTAATTAAATTATATAAATAAAATTTTTATTCTATAAATTCCATTTTAAGAATAGTTTTTCTTAATAAAATATATGTTTAATTGAGGCAAATTTGATAAATTGATTTTTTAAACACAAATTGTACTTTTCAAAAAAGATATAAATTTTTATAACAAACTAAGGTATTATGAATAATATTTATTTCAATGAAATAATATGTTAAAAAAATATTATTTAAATACAAATAATAAAATAATTTAATTATTTCCTAGGAAAATTTTAAGTGTCATAAATTTAACTATGCCTTAGAACCCACTATTTTTTTAATAAACAAATATTTTTATATTTAAAAGTTAAAATTATCATATTTATAAATTATTCTGATAAAATAAACATCAGTTTTAAATTTCTCATGTCAAAATTATGTTAGGGTGAATTTATGTGAATTTTCTAAAGTACTTTATTTTTCCATGAATAGTAAAAATACAATTTTGGGTTTCCGGTATGTTTAATGACTTCATAATTATGTCATAATGATGTAATAATTAATTAACCACAATCCAAAACCTAAAATATCTAATTTTATTAATATTAAGTATCTTAATGGGTTTTAATCAATTTCCAAACCCATAAATGACTTTTCAAAGTCTAAAATAAAAATATTAATTTTAAAAACATTACCTTGTGGAAACTTTAATTTTCCATGCCAAAAAAGTAATATAAAATGATGATTGGTTATTTTGGGTTAAGATAAATTAAATTATGACCAAAATTTCCAAAACCATGGGCAAAAACCATGGGCAAAAACCATGGTTAATCCAATGGTTGTGCTTTTTCCACAACCTAGATTTCCAAGGTCTACATTTGGAAATTATTAAACAAATCCTCCACTTTTTCTATAAATACCCACTTTTTTTTGCATTTCATTTCAGTACCAAACCATTATATATGAAATTATGGTAGTTTTTACTCCTAAGGAGTCCCCCCAAGGTATCTTCAACCCCCCAAGGTTTCATTCCTCATGATTTAGGAGTAACTCTTTAAGGTAAGAGAATTATCATTCTTTTCTCTTCAATTCAAGAACCTTTTTTCAATATTTTCTAAATGTTATTGTTACTATATTTTATTACACTTTTTTAAAATACCATTTCTTCCAAATTATGTTTTATCAATGGGTGACTCTTTTCCCTTCTCATTTTACCCTTTTTTAAAACCACGTTTTTTACCCGCCATGATGCCAAATTTACTTCTCAAAATTTCTATCTCTACTTAAGAAATTTTCTTTTATTATCTTTTTGTGAATACTCAAACCTCTTTATTTTATAGAATTATTCACCTAGATATAAAAATTATTTATTTTATTCTAGGATTAACATACATGAAACCCTCTTTCCTTTTATGTGGGTTAAAATGACATAATGATCATGTCTTTAAGAACTTTTGAAATGTCCTGATTTTGATAAGAAACTAATTCTTTCTCATCCACAGATTATTTTATTAGATGTTTGATTATGATATATGTGGATCACATTAATTAATACATATTAAGGTTCCACCCTGATACCACTCTAATGCATTGGGTAAAGAATTTAATCTCTAGAGATGTCATGTTTTATGATACTATGATGAATAACCTTGGTAATTTTCATTTACGACACATTGGTGAAAAAACTTTGTAATGTGATTATGAATGTATCATTTAAATGTGATAGAAACATTAAAATTTTATGAATCATGTTATTTTTATTATGATATACCTCATGTTCCCTTTCTCATTCCATAATTATATTCCTCATGTTTTTATTGATATTATTTATGATCACAAGTAAATCGTTCTCTTGCTCATTCCCTTACTGGGCCTCATGCTCACCACTTTCATTTGACGTATGTCCCCAGGATATGAGATGAATTAAATTTACTTAGGATGAACCCATTAAAAATTCTTTTATGTGGATTAGAATAATGTTTTACGTTTTCATGTATTATGTTCCTCATTTCTAAGAAACCAAACTTTAAAAGATCATGTATTTTGTACCATGTAATAAAAATCTTATGTAATAAAAAGGTGGAATGTCATATCAATCATGAACTACTCATATAGGACAAACCTGTAAGAATAAAATGTTTTGAAAACACCCCTTGCATAAAGGTAGTCGCAAAGTTTCTCCAGAACCGTGCGTAGAGGTAAAACTAGACCAAAAATGTAAAATTTCAAAATTTCAATGGGAACTGAAGCCAAAATACAACGACGAGATCAAAGACCAAGAAAACAATAAAATAATAAAACAAAATTGGGTTGGGGTGTAATATGTAGTTATCAAAAGTAATTGTTTTAACACTTCCTTTATCAAAAATCTCAGTGAAAACTGATAACTACTAAGAAATAGGAATCTAGAGAGATTGCCATTGGTTGGCTCCAAAGAATCCCTCTTCAACCTAATTGAAGAAGAAGGAGTATCCAAAGAGGGTTGATGAATTAAAACAATATATTAGATCATCCAAGAAGCTTTTTTTATCTCAACTAAATCCACCATCGAATCAGTGTGGGCCTCGAGTGAACATCCATTTTGCCTCTTTGGAGAAGGGGAATCCAAAGATAATTACCTAGATTCATCAATACATTGTAATATCCTAGAAGCATATTCCACCAGAATAGTGCAATCCTCATGGGGTGAAATTTTATTTGGACTCACAGGATAATGAGGTTAAACTCAAGACAGTGCTTTATACTTATGACATTGATCGAGACCCATGCCCCTATAGTTCACAATGAGATAAAACTTCAAGACTACTTCCATAAACAATTTTTTGGTTAAACACATTGTCATATTCCATTCCGGACCATATGAAGTTGAGAAGATGTTGAGATAAATCTAATTCAACACACACTCTATCTTGAATCATATGTTTCTCAGTTGTTGTAAGTCGACCAATTACAAATTCTACAAGAGTCAGATGCTATATTATTTTTATTACAATTATTTCTACTGATTTCATTACAATATAATTTTCACTAAAAAAATTACTATAATATTTACCAAAATTCATCCAATTTTACTCGCCCGGTCACTAGAAAAACAAAGGCGGTGGAATAATTGGGACTTTTTTTCTCCCCAACCACTATGAATTTAATTTAAACCCTCACCCCCATTTAAGGTTCACAAGTGGAAACATGCAAGGCCATGGATTCTCAAGAAAAACGCGGAGGCAGTGACGACCGCTGAACCCAAGAGGCGAGGCATAGCTTCCGATCTGCGAACAAGAGCTGGGGGTACACCTGGGCTACGAGCTCGAGTCACAGTGGAAGATCCTGGGCGTCTAGTTGGGGTTTCGTCGGAAATGGGAAGGGAGGAGGTGGGTTTGGTTTCGGATGGAGTGGATTTGGATCTCCCGGTGGCGATGCCTTTGGATTCGGCGGCGTCGATGAGAATTTTAATGGAAGGTATGGGTTTAGATTTGGAACTGCTGGGGGTGGTGCTAGAAATGGGGACAGATCACTATCGGCTCCAGATGCCTTGCGCCGCAACTGATAAAACTGGTTGAGGAGGATTTGGGTAGGGTGGGTGGTGAAGAAGGTGTAATAATTGGTGTTTGTGGAATCCCAAACTACTTGTTTATGATATAAATGGACATCATGACCATAGTAATTATAATTAACCATGCTCTATAAACTGAAATTCAACTAAACTCAACTTATAATCAAAGAAATAACAAAGAAAAGTAGATGGATCTCAAACCTTCATTTATACATCTCTCAAGGGTTACCTTAATTTCTTGAGTGAAACCATATTAAAGAACCCAATTTTAAAACGATTTAAACTTTTTTTGGGTGTAATATAAACTCAACTACACGGATTTTGTGGGTAATGAGCACCTATTTAAAAAGAAAGGAATTATTGAACTAGAATACAAGTTCAATTGAGCTCTCTCTTGGTCTCCACAACTAAATTGGTTTTACAAAATCAATTTAGTGAAAGCAAAGATTATGAATATAAGGCATGGAATTAGAGAATCGTACCTTCACCATTGTGATGTTGGAAAAATATCTTAGTGAGACACCCTCAAGAGGGTGGATCAAGGTGTGATTTTTTTGAAAAATTTATTCATTCCTAATATTGTTATTTTTTCTCATACTTATGAATATTGAATCGTTAAAAGAGTCATTGATTTATTTTTTTTTTCTTTATCTAGACCAATTTTCTCATCACCTAAACATTCTATAACCATATAAGGAACAAATAAAGAATTCAAGCTTAAGGAACACCAAATATACTTGGTTCACCATAGAATGTGGGTAGAAAAGTTCAAGGAATCCGAGAGTTCAGTACTACTCACTTGAATAGTAATCTCATTGACTAATTCAAGGTTTTGGTTGGCTCAATTCCTTTAAAAAATGTGGTATACTGCCCAATTAAAATTCTTTCATAAAGAATAATAGTAACAATATCATCCTCTAGGATGAACCATCAATTTTGCTCAGTTTTATGAACTTATCTTCATGTGAGTTTTCTAAATCTTCTTGAAATTCCTCCTATTTCTTCTTTTTTCTGCTTGGGAGTTCTCTAATTCTTTCATCAGGCCTCCCCTCCCCAAATATTCAATATTAAACCTTAAAAGATCATATAAAAAATTCTACTAAGGAGTTTTATAAGCACATAAATTCTTGTTACTGAGGGATAAATTTCTCTAAAAATCACTATATTAACCAGCGTGGCTTGATCATGATCCCTATGTCATATTATATTTTTTGTCAACATTTAATTGAATGATTTTGTGACGACCCAACCACCCTAGACCACAATCCTGGTTAACTGACCCCATGATTCTCCTGCAATACATTGGTTGTCTTCCCAACACAACACAAGATATTACCCACCAGAGTCACTTATCATAATAATGACTATCCTCACATACCAACACATGTTATTTCAGTGTATTTTGTCCTCCCTCACACATATCCTGAGAAATTTCTTAGAAGGTCACCCATCCTAACACTACTCTAGGACAAACATACTTAACTGTGAATTTCTAATATGGTATATCCCTAAAAAGAAAGGTGCACCTTCTTGACATGGTTAATAACATTAAGAATTTTAAGTCTCACTTTTACAAGGTTTTTATAGATTTAATATTGCTTGATAATAAGTATTGAGGTTTTTATTATGGAAAATGCATTAAATAAGTTTATGAGGAGTCCTAAGATTTCACAACCCGACCCGTGTCAGGGCTTGGGCTACAACTACCCCAAGCCCGCCTCCATAGGCTAGAGGGTGACGACAAGAACCAAAGGCATAACTTACTTGGGGAGGCCTTTTCTTGATTCCTGTATACACACACACACACACACAATCATCTCGATGAAAGATTTTAGAGGGAAAGAATGAAAAATTCAACACTGCTATAAAGTAAACTAAACATTCATGAACCTATAGATAGTACAAAATTATGGTAGTGTATATTGAAAAGTAAAGGGGAACAATACATGACCAACTAGAAATGTGTCCCAACCTAACAAAAAACTAGAAAGAGAAAATAGTTGAGAGATCCCAACTTCTGAATCCCAAGCCCTGACCATTGTACATGGTCCAAGCACCCAGTATCCCTAAGCTTCTCTATAGTCATGGTCGACCTGTTTGTCGTCTACATAAGACACAACGTGTGTGGGAAAATCCCATGCATGGGTGAGTATAAGCATACCCAGTAGGACATCCCGAAAACTGAAGGGGGGGGGGGGTCAGTAAGAGATACAATAGAAGAGGAAAACAGTTGATAGAACATGGTAAAATGAAAGAGTACATATCAACCCAACCAATAGTGAAAGTCAGATCGTCTAAAAACAAGGGGATAGACATGGTGAGTAGATGAACTACTCATCGAGTCTTTGTCACCTATAACAGGAGAGTAGGATCATCCAACCACAAGAAGCTAAACATGTAAAACACATGGCATACTCTGTGTGTCTTTGCCTCGCCTAGAAAGAGAGCATCTGAATATATGTTGCGAATTCAGAAGAAATAATATATATATATATATATATATACTTATATTCTCAACCACATAAGCCTAACTAAGAGAGTAAGAGGATCTCCATCTCATAGCTCATCCTAAAAAGAAGAGTAAGTAGTCAGTTCTAAAATTCCATCAACGATTCCCATTATCCCATGAGTCTACCTCGAACTCACTAGTTTAAGGAACTCATTCACCACATATTGATACTACTCTATTTTTGGTGGCATTGATTCATCTGTACGGTTTTAGGACATGTTACAAAAACACATCTCGATGGGGAAAACATATCTTTTTCCTCGTGAGTCCCAAGCTACATCAAACCACATCTCTTCACTATGTTGCATAGTCGAGGGCCACAATATCTTGGTAAAAGACATATGACCTGGTGCAATAGGAGGGTTCCACTCTAATCATCGATGGAGGAACCACACCTTACCCAGAAGGAGGGTTCCACTCCAATAGTAGAGGACCCATTCCTAGCCCAGCTGGAGGGTTCCACTCTAGAAGTCTATAGAGGATCTATGACATGTGATGACAGGAGGGTTCCACTCTAGGAGGTCGAGAACCCATACCCATCCCAGTTGGAGGGTTCCACTCTGAAAGTCATTAAGGACCCATGCCCATCCTAGTTGGAAGGTTACACTCAAGAATCTATAGAGGACTCATGCCCAACCCATCTGGTGGGTTCCACTCTAAAAGTTGTTGAGGACCCATTCCCAGCCCAGCTGGAGGGTTTCACTTGGGAATCTTCCTCTGGTGATCCTTCCTGACCACTTTTGTTATCTGGAATTGCCTCCGAAGGTGTCATGATCCGAACATTTCACATCGTATATCTAAATCCGCCACCAAGGGAACAATCATTTCCTATGTGGAAACACTCAGGAAGGATACCCATGGTCAAAAATCCAAGTTCAAATGAAGGAGATATGGTCATTATAAGTTCACTCAGAAGATCTCAAGTAATACACGACATGTGAGAGTACCCACACGGCGTGTGGCCCCACTTCACAGCCTAGCTATGTCTCTGGTCGGCACATGGGTTCTCGTCTATGTAGCAATACACGCTGTGTAGGTGAACTACATGGTGTGTCATGGCTAACCAGGACCAGGGCCATGTACTGCTCATCATGTCTGTGTATCAGATCCCATGTCTACGTTCTTTAATACACAACATGCTCTAGTATGTGTAATTCCATACATATTTCCATCCATGTGACCCATAACATGGTTTGACCAATTGGGGAAGAGAACATGATGTGTAAGGGAGGGTTACACACCATTTCACCCCTTAAATTTTCTTAAACCCTAGTGCTATCACTGAAGGAGCTACTTGTTGTGTGTTCTTCATACTACACGGCATGTAGTTAGGATTTTTTTAGAAAACTCAGATAAGATCCTTACATATAAATCTGCTCCAACTACTATAGATATCACCTAGAATCGGTCCAAAATCTTCAGATCTAACTGGATCTTGTGCTTGTCGGCCATCATTTGTTGGAAATCAACTCTGGTGAATATTTAGCGAACCAAAATTCCTTCCCCATGCCACCACACCTCTAATCCATGATTCCTTGATCTCAAATCACCAAATTGTTCATCCTCGCCTCACAACGATCTCGAATCTGTGCTCGGTTCATAAAATCATTGTCATTTCATCGATTCTTTGTGAATCCGGGGGTCCGATCGAGTTTGGTACCTCCCGGCAAAGTCAATTCGGGACCGCAGGGATCTAACCAGTGAATAACGCAAATAATCAAGGGATAAAAGAAATATAAACCAATGATTAGACAATGTGGGATAATAATTCTTATCCATCAACCAATAATATGGATTTCAAATTAGAAAACAACTGACAAAAATTGAGTTTTCAGTACTTAGGAACATTCAAAGGATGCAACATAGGCGTAGATCGAAGAAAAAATAACGATCTACTCAATAATTTAATAAAGGGAGTAAAAAAACCAATTTACAAGTCCTACCTTAGTTTTGGATTGATCGCTGATGAATAATGTGTTCACCAAAGGAGAAGGAAGATCATTTTCATTTTCCGTGTCTTGATATGATTTGATCCAAAGGTTCATCATCATGTGAGATGATTCGCCAAAGGAAGGAGGAAGAGAGCTCTCACTAGCGATTGTAGAATATTTAGCCAACCCAATAAAATTCTCCCTAGAAATATATTTATAATCTATCATTTAGGTTAAAAAGTAAATAATTAATTAATTTAAGGATTAATTAATCCACTTAAATGTACTTCCAACGAGTGAGGGGTCCAAACATCCCATTCCAACTCATTTTATGTGCCACCTAGGGTAAACACCATGTTCTAGACTCAACCGTGATCTTATATTTCTGATCTAATCAACCTTTTAAGTGTTATCCCATTTTATTTAAGAATATGCATGCACATAATATAAAATATATTTAATATTTTTATAAAATAAATTATGGGAACACTGGGCCTTATAATCACATGTCGACTCAACACCTACCTCTGTATATATACATATATATAAAAAAATTTCAAATTCTTACAAGAAAAAAACTGGGTCTCTATATCATTCCCTCCATTAAAATTTTCATCCCTGAAAAGAAAAACTAAGAAAACAACTCGGGATACTGATCCCGCACTTGGCTCTCCAACTCCCAGGAACTCTCTTACACATTTCTGTACTTCCACAACATACTGACCAAAGAGATGGTCTATGCACACAAGGTCTTCTCATGATGATCCTCAATCGCCACCGGGTGCTCTACAAATGTGGATCCATTCTCAATGTCTAGCTTGACCCAATCAATTATGTGAATTGGTTCATACATGTATATCCTCAGTTGAGACACATGAAAGATGTCGTGTACCCGCTCTAGCATTGGGGGTAGGGAGAGGTGGTAAGAAACCTCTCCAACCAACTGTATGATCTTAAACAACTTGATTAACATAGAGGATAACTTGCCTCCCCAGTTGAGCCTCCATAATCCTCATCATGGGGAGACTTTCAAGAAAACATTGTCTCCCTGCTCGAACTCCAAGGTCCCATGATAGTGATCTATATAGTATTTTTGTCTGCTTTAGTCTGTCCTCATACATTCTTAGATGACCTATACTTTCTCCATATTCACCTGTACCGACTCTAGGCCCACTAGAGATGTATCCCCAATCTATGTCCAGTATAAGGGTGACCTGCAGGGTGTCCCATAAAAGTCCTCAAAATGTGCCATGATGATGGTAGAGTGGTAGATATTTTTTTACATAAAATCTACTAAGGCAAGGTGATCCTCCGAGATCCAGCCAAAGTCTAACATGAAAACCCTCATCATATCCTTTAACACCTGGATAGTGCGCTTGGTCTTCCCATAAGTATGGGGGTGAAAAGTTGTATGCATATTCAATTGGGTCCTGAATTCCTCCCATAGGACTCTTCATAATTGTGATGTAAACTGCATGTCATGATTAGAGAAAATCATCTAGGTCACCCCATGAAGGTGAATGATATCCCATATGTATAACTGCCTCATACTCTCCACCAAAATCTACTGCCTGATGGAAAGGAAGTGTGTCGAATTCTTGAGTCAGTCAACTATCACTCAGATGGTGTCATGTCCCTTTTCTATGCATAGAAGACCTATGAAAAATTATATGGATATGTCATCCCACTTCCACTATGGGGTCTCAAGAGGTTTCAACAAACCTACCGAGACTAGTTGCTCAAACTTCACCCACTGACAAGTGAGTCATCTAGAGATAAAGTCAACTAAAATTCATCTCATGATGGACCACAAAAACTACTACAGGAGGTCACTGTACATCTTTCCCACACCGGGATGTACATCTAGGGGAGAAGTGTGGAACTCTTACATCAACTCCCCCTGTATCATGACTGGAACCACTATTCACCCCTAGAGAAATATAATGTGATTCCATCCTTCATAATATCTATATTGTGAGTCACATATGGATATCTAATCATATAATACCTCACAATTGATTTCCCCTAGATGGGACTCTCTAAAATTCTTGAGAAGTGATGATGTCAACACCATCTACTGAAGAAAGTTTGTACCCTCCTGATCCACTTGGGTCAACTGCAGGGAAGCTAACTTCTTTGAAGCTTCCTATACTAATAGATCCTGGGTCTTCTTTCTAATGGAATCTATGATAATTTTTCATTTCCCTAGAGTATAAACTATCTCTAAGTCATAGTCCTACAAGAACTCCAACCAGCGATGCTGTCTCCAGTTTAGGTCACTCTGAGTGAAGACGTACCTGAGACTCTGGTTGTCTGAGTAAAACATAAAGCTCTCCCCTAGAATGCAGTGACTCCACATACTCAAGGTGAAGACTACCACTTCTAGCTCTAGGTCATGAGTTTCATAGTTTGGATCATGCGATATCAACTGCATCAACCTGTATGCAATAACTTCCTTCCACTTCATCAACCTGAAACTAAGCCTACCTCTTAAGGAATTGAAAGACACTATGAACTCAACACCTTCCTCTAGTAGTATAAACACTAGAGCACTCATCTGCCTTTGCCTAAACTCTTGAAAGGCCCTATGGAATACTCATACCAGGTAAATGAACTCCCTTTCCATGTTAGGGTGGTCAAATGGGCTGTAATTATTAGAAAATTCTGCTATAAATCTTCTGTAGTACCCCATCAAGCCAAGAAAGCTCCACACCTCTGACATGTTCTTGGGTGAACTCCAAGAAAGCAATGAATCTAGATTTACTAGATCCATGTATAAACCATGATAAAAAATGACATGCCCTAGAAAGTAAACCTCATGAATCCAGAACTGCCACTTCATGATATTTTTCTAAAGCTAGTGCTCTCAAAGTAAATCAAGAACATCCTCAAGTGCTTTTCATGCTCCTCCTCTGATGTAGAGTAGATGAGTATATCATCAATGAAGAAAGAAAACTAGTTCAAGTACAATTGAAATACCTATTTCATCAAATCCATAAACACGGTGGGGGAATTCATCACACCAAAGGGCATCACTAGGAACTTATAGTGTCCATAGCGACATCAGAATTCCAACTTTTGTATATCATCCTCACAAACTGTCAACTAGTGGTAGTTTAACCTAAGTTCAATCTTCAAGAACTATATCATTCCTTGAAACTGGTAAAATAGGTCTTCAATCCTTAGAAAGGTGTAATTTTTCTTTATTATGGCCTAATTCAGGTGATGATAATCCAAAAAAATAAGTAAGCTCCCATACGCCTTTTTCATGAAAAAATAGAGATACCTAGGGAGACACATAGGGTCTGATGTAAACGTTCTCACAAATTTCCTATAACTGAAACTGTAGCCCTCATATCTTAATAGGTGCCATATAATATTCCTCATAAGATATTGGGGTTGTCCCTGGATTCCAGTCAATGTAAAACTCCATCTCCTACCTTAGAGGTAGTCCCAAAACATTCTCAGGTAATAAATCTATATAATCCTCAGAAACTGAAGGAAACCAAATTCTTAAAGAGCCTAATGTACTAAGGGATATACTCAATAACTGATGGTTTTTGGGATACAACCTCCTACTCACTGGACCCACCTTCCCTTTCATGAGTTTTTTTCTCTTCAGAAATGGATAATATCATCCCATCAATGCATAGGCATCTGCCCTCTATGCAGCGAAAATCAATCTAGGATCAAACCATGGAAAGCTAATCCATACCCAAGATGATGTCATAGGGTTCCATCATGATGAACACAAGGTCCCACATGAACCTTTATCCACCAAGTGATATCTCACACTATTGGTAGTTGAAAGATATAGAATAAGCATTCCCTGTAGTAACCTCAAAACAAAGAGGCTATGCTAGTGCCTCAACTGAGAGCTCCAGATATCACACCAAGAGTATAGAGATGAAGGAATGAGTGGCACTTGTGTCTACTAATAATGAAACAAGATTAGAATAAACACAGATCGTACCTCTGATTATCTCATGCACTGCAGGGTTATAAGACTCCAAAGCCTACAACTGTTCATGGCCTCGACCACCAGCTCCCTGAGCCTGATGTGGGACTCTTGTTGTTGTTGGTGGAATGATATCATAGTAGATTCCACCACCAATAAATTCTCCAGATCCTCTTCCAGGTAGGCCTCTCTGAGGACCACGTTGTCCATGCCTAAGAGATCCCTGATCATGGCATTGCCTCTTCTATGGTCGTCCATGAACTATCTTCCTATGTCATTCAACATGTCTAGTCAGGTTGTCTCGAGCTATGTGACCTCACCCATAAAAAGTAAAACAACACCCTTCTCTAGGCTTCCCTCGTGCTCTGTGCTGCCTCTGACCACATGAATAATTCTGATCATGGAAGGATCTCAAGCGTCGAGATCCTAGTGCATGATGTTTGCTAGCTATTGTAGATGACTCAGCTCTACGACACCCACTATCAGCTCCAAATTTATAGAATCCATTTGAAAAAAATACCTCTATCAATAGTTCCCACTCCAACATCCCAACACATGAGGGGATGCACAAGGTAACCACACTAGCTCAGATCTCTCTACGGAGTCCCTAATCAAACTTCTATGCTCAGAAGTATCCATTCCAAATCATGTCAAGGGAGTAATGTGTAAGGTCTTTGAACCTTTCTACATACTCATCCATCATCATACCTCCCTTTTGTAGCTCCAAGATCTCTTGGATCCATAATAAGTGCAAGAAGGAGGGGTAGTAATCCTCATGAAACATCTTCTGTATGACATCCAACGAGAGTGTCGACTCATTATTCATCCATGTAACATGGCTCCACCAACGCCTAGCTACTCCGTGTAAGAGACTATCTATTAGTGCAACCACCTAATCCGTCGGGGTCTAAAAAAGCTTGGATATATTTACCACCAACTCTAGCCAATCCTATTCGGCCTAAATATATAGCTCAATGTGGATCCTTAGTGGTCTCTAATGCTGGAACTCACTGAGTGCACTAAGCATGCTATGCCCTTATCCTACTCTACTAGGATGATCTGCTGCTCTACAGGGGTGGTACTGCTACCTTCCCACCTAGAGGAAGGGGGTCCCAAGATGGACCTTGAACCGAGGCCTCGTCGCTCATAGGGTCGTCATCACAAACCAGAGCTGGTATCCTAGTTGGCTGTCATTACGGAGGTATCCTGAAAGTTATCAAGGAGTACCACGATCAGATGAGAACATTTATATATATATATATATATATAAACAAGAATAAGGATTTTACTCAATAAGGACAGTCCAAGACTTAATACTATATGGTTAATGCATCATTTATCTATACAAAAAATGTCTTAGAATTCTGAGTTGACAAGCAGGTAGTCAAGGTCTCGGTGAATGGATATGTATGCCACGACACCATCATTGGATTCCCTAGACTAATAGATTCTCTCAAGACACCTTGACACTATTGCATTAATCCAATCCAATCATCTTAAGGGGGTAAGTCTATACAATGTCCCAAGGAATGAAATTAATCTGATACCAATCTACCATGACCTGACCCAAGCCGGGGCTCGAGCTAAAACTACCTCAAGATCACATCCACAGGCCAGGGGGTGGTAAAAAGTGTCAAAGGAATAACTAACTATGGGAGGCATTTTCCTGAGTACCTATACACAAACACTCAACCATTTTGATGAAAAATTTCAGAGAGAAAGAAAAAAAATATGCAACACTACTATAAAGTAAACCAAACATGAATGAACCTCTAGACAGTACAAAAGTAAAGTAGTGTATACTGAAAAGTAAAGGGAAAAAACATTTCCAACCAAAAATGTGTCTGAACCTAAAATAAAATTGGAAAGATAAAACAACTAAGAGATCCTATCTCCTGAATTCCAAACCACAAACACTGTACGTGGTCCAAGAACCCAATATCCACAAGCCCCTCTGTAGTCATGGTCGACATGTCCATCGTCTTCATAAGACACAACATGTGTGGGAAAATCCCATGCAGGTGTGAATATAAGCATACCCAGTAGAACACCCTGATATTTGAATGGGGAGTAGTAAGAGATATAATAAAAGAGGAAAGTAGTATATAGAACAAGGTATAATGAAATAGTATAGCTCCACCCAACCAAGAGTGAAAGTAAGCTCGTCCAAGAACAAGGGGATTGACATGGTGAGTAGATTAACTACTCATCGAGTCTTTTCCACATATAACAGGAGGTTATTCTCATCCAACCACAAGAAACTAAACACGGAAATCACGTGGAATACCCTATGCGTCTTTTCCTATTATGGAATGAGAGCATCCAAATCCAATGTATGAATTGAGAAGAAATAATACATATATATTCTTAGTCACAGAAGCCCAAACAAGAGAGTAAGGGGATATCTATTACATATATCATCCTAAGAAAAAGAGTAAGAAATTAGTTCCAAAAGTACATCAATGATGACCAACAACCCACACATCTGCCCTGAACACACAATTATATAGAACTCATTCAACACACCTTGACACTATCTGCTTTGGGTGGCGCTGAATCACCTGCATGGTTTTAGGTCATGTCCCAAAAACACATCTCGGTGGGGAAAGTTTCCTTTTTTCCACATGAGTCCAAAGCTATGTCAAATCATGTCTCATCACTATGCCGCATAGTCTAGGGTGAAAATATCTAGGTAGAGGACCCATTACCTGATATAATAGGAGGGTTCTACTCTGATAGTCGATAGAGGACCCATGCCCTATCCAACAGGAGGGTTCCACTCTGATAGTAGAGGACCCATGGCCAGCCCAACTGGAGGGTTCCACTCTAGAAGTTTGTAGAGGACCCATTCTCTATGCCAATAAAAGGGTTACACTCTAGGATTCTATAGAGTACCCATTATCTATTCCGATAGGAGGGTTACACTCTAGGAGTTTGAAGACCCATACCCAGCCCCGTTGGAGGGTTCCACTCTGAAAGTCTTAGAGGACCCATACCCAGCCCAGTTGGAGGGTTCCACTCTAGAAGTCATCGAGGACCCATACCCAGTATAGCTGGAGGTTTCCACTTGGGAATCTACCTCTTGTGATCCTACCTAACCACTTTCATCATCAGGTGTCACCTCATAAGGTGTCATGCCCAGAACATTTCACATAGTATCTTGAAATCTTCCACCAAGGGAACCATCACATCCTACATGAAAAAAACTCAAGATAAGCTACTCATAGGCCAAAATCCAAGTTCAAACGAAGGATATACAATTGTTCTAAGATCACTCAGAAGATCTCAAGGAGTACACGACGTGCGAGGGGACCCACATGGTGTATGGACCCACTTCATAGCCTGACTGTGTCTCTATTCAGCATATAGGTTCCCATCCATGTAACATTAAACTTTGTTTAGGTTGACTACACGGTGTGTACTAGATAATAGAGACCAAGTCCGTGTGATTATCACAGTGTCTATGTACCATACCCCGTGTCTATGTTCTTTATTACACATTGTGCTCTAGGCAATATACTTCAACACGGATTCCTATCTGTGTGACCAGTCACACGAGTTGTCTAACTAGGGAAGGGTACATGGTGTGTGAGGGAGGGTTACACACAGTTTCCCCCTTAAATTTCCACAAACCCTAGTACCACCGCTGAGGGAGCTACACACCATGTGTTCTTTATACTACATGACGTGTTGTTGATATTTTTTCCAGAAAACTCAGATCCAATACTCATGCATGAATCTTCTCTAACTGCTGAATAAATCATCTAGAATCAGTCCAAAATCTTTGGATCTAATCAGATCACACACCTTCCAACCTTCATTCATCGAAAATTAGCTCTGGTGACGATTCAATGAACCACCATTTTTTTCTCATACCACCACACCTCCGATCCATGATTCCATGATCTCAAATCATGAAAATGTTCATCATATCCTTGCAATAATCCCATATATGTTCTTGTTTTGTCAAACTGTTGTTGTTTCATCGATTCTTAGTGAATCCGGGGGTCTGATCGAGCTTGGTAATTCATGAAAAAGTTGATCCAAGACCACATGAATCCAAGAAGAGAATAACGTGAATAATAAAAGTATAAAAACACCATAAACTAAAGTTTAAACAATTATGGATAAGAATTATTGGCCGATGACCAAGAACAAGGATTTCAGATTAGAAAACAACTGAAAAAATTGAGTTTTCAGTACATAGGCGCATGTAGAGGAAACAACAGAGGTGTAGATCTAAGATCAACTAACGATCTACTCAATAAATTAATCAAGGGAATGAATAAACAAATTGAAAATTCCTACCTAGTTTTTGGATCAATTTCTAATATAGAACTTGTTTGAAAATGGATAAGGAATATTTTTTTCTTTTGTCGTGTCTTGATCTGATTTGATCCTAAGGTTCGTCGTCATCTAAGATGATTCATCAGAGGAAGGAGGAAGAGAGCCCTCGTCTGCGTCTAAAGAATTATGATAGAACCCTAGAAAATTCCCCCTTGAAATATATTTATAATCAATCATTTTGGTTAAAAATTAATTAAATAATTAATTAAATAATTAATTAAACCACTTAAATGAACTTCTAATGAGCGAGGGGTCTGAACATACCATGCATACTCATTTTATGTCGCACCTAAGGTAAACACCATGTTACGGACTTAACCGTGGTCTCAAATTTTTGATATGATCAACCATTTAAGAGTTATCCTATTTTCTTTAAGAAGCTACACACACCATATAAAATATATTTAGTATTTTTATAAAATTAATTCCAGGTACACTAGGATTTGGAATCGCACGTCATCTCAGTTCCTAACTATGTATATATATATATATATAGAAATATTTTAAAGTATTACAAAGAAAAAACCAGGTCTCTACATATTGTGTTTGAAGATCATTGGAGAATTTTTTATATTAAAGTAGGAGACTACACTGTGACAGACATCGCCATGTCATGGTTTGTGTAGTACAAGATAATATTTTACTAGAATCTTTTTTGATAAAGTTGTTCAATATAATAATTTTTGGTTTAGGTACTTACGAGAAACACCTCACATGGTTGAATCTGGGCATGAAATTTTTGTTAATTTTTTTCCTTTTTTATTATTTTTATTTTCTCTAACACTTATGAATATTGACTCAATAGAATAGTCACCATTTTATACTAATTTTTTTAGATCTTTTTACTCATCACCCGAACATTCTTTGGTCACATAAAAATAGATAAAATATACATGAACAAGGAACACCAAATTAACTAGGTTCACCTATCAATGTGGTTACACCAATTCAAGAAGGGGTAGAGTTCACTACTCCTCAATCAAATACTAATATCATTGAACAACATTAGGATTTCATAGGATCACTACCTCTAAGGATTAGGGGTGTAATTGAGTCGATTCAATTTGATACGGTATACAACTCAATCTTGAGATCAATGAAAAATTCTAATACATGATACTTTACTTGAATCGACTCGAGCTTGATTTTGAAAGTTCAAGCTTGACTCGAATTTTTAAATGAGCCACTCGAACTCGATTGATTTGGCCCGATTAATGTAAGTAGCTTGATAATTACTCATACTTGAACTCAATCTCAACCACGACCGTGTTAAAGATTGACCTAAAACTCAAGATCGACTATTAGATATATAAGTATAATTAAAATAAAAAATTTCTAACATTATCATACTATATTTTTTTTCAAAAATCAATAAAAACATAAAAATAATACATTTATCTTAAAAAAACCCATAAAAACTTATGCTTTTCATATTAGTTAACATACACCATACAACCAAAAAACACCATAATCCACAATATAAAATTCAACTCCAAAAAAATTAAAAAAATTAAACATTTCAATTTCATGATGTGCATGGAAAGATCTTGAAGATCAACATTTATCCCTTCCACAAATTACATAGCTTCACACAACTCCCTTCAACACCATCCATCAATATCTACACATGAAATAACCTATATGATAATAAAAATACATTAGAATTATACATAAATTTTATATAATGAGTTATAATTGTTGAAAAGATACTCAAAATAAACAATTAGAAAAATACACCATTAATTTTGATTATGAATTTTATTGATTACAATTATTCGAAAAACACTTCGAAAACTGAAAAAAAATAAACTTGAACATGAAATATAAAATTAAATGGTTAACCTAAAACATCCATATATATTTTGATTAAATAATAAAACTCATATTGTTATGACCCTTATATTCTACACATCTCATGTCATGCAAAACTATGAAAATACAATTATTACATACATCATGCCAAATATGTCACAGATGGAGGAATGTGGTTATGAAAGATTTTGGATGACATGATAATTTATTAGACAATTAGAATTATTATTGGATAATAAAAAAATATTTCATATATGATGACATGTTTTTATCACTGGATGTGATATGAGAAACTAAGGAAGATTGACATGTCACATGTTGTTACATTTTCACATCACTAAGTGTTGGGAAGGAATGTTGAAGTAAATGATTCCTATTCAAACTAGATATATGAGATATATATTATGAAAATTTAATCATAAAAGAAAATATTGGATATTAATAATGATACCTAAATAAAAACAAAATAAAATTCCTATATCATTTTGAAATCAATATAAAATGTTTAAAATGTAATTTTTTCTAAACTTTTTATGTAGCTTTCAAAGTGATTTCACATTTTAATATACTATATATAGTTGTTCCAATATGAAATTAGAATCAAAATTAATTCCAATTTATAATCTTATATATAGCTGTCACACCATTTAAAAATTGATACAAATTCGTATAGAATAGTTGTTTATAGCACACAACTAAAAAATAGATACAAATCTGTATAGCAACATACTAAATACAATAAGATATGACCAATTGCAGTCTTACACAACCCTAAGTTGGGAAAAAATTAAATGAAACATATAATGAAATATGAATCTAACGTATGAGTTGAATATAAAAAATCAAAGATAAAAAATAAACCATGATTTAATCATGTTTTCATTTTTGATCTTTTTAGTTAGTTCTATAGAGAAAATACATAATGACATGGTTACTCAAGTGATTGTTGATTCCATTTAAGTTATCATCATAGATAATGGAATAAATTGTTAACAATAGATAAAAAACTAATAAAGATACAATAAAAATTGTGTTCGACCAAAAATTATAAAAAATACTTTCAATTGATGATGGTCACACCATCTTATTTAACATTCAATTATTTTAATGGAGTCTCAATTGTGTTTCATTATTTTCACATAGATTAAAATAATAAAAATAATATCTGAAAAAGAATAATGATAAAAAATAAACATTTATACAATAAAAAAATTAAATAAAGTTACCATATCATATTTTTTCACACATTGAAGATTACGACACCAATATCCAATGGTTTATAAGAGCGATAGGATGGGTTTGACATATTTATATTTATGTAGAAAATAAATTCATAGATTCATTTTTTCATAGCCACATTAGATTTATTTTTATTATAAAATAAAAAGTTTAAAAAATTATTCTTATAAAAAATTTATATGATAAATCATTGGGCAAAAAAAAAACAAATTCATAACTTTCTAGAAATACCATGTTTTATTTGTAAACAAAAAAATATTTTGACAAAAATAATCATTTTATTTTTCAAAATAAAAACATATAATATAGAACAAAAAGCTATATTTAATGAAAAATTTAGTTTTTTTACATTCATAATCGACTACAGTGTTTTAAAATATAAAAAACAATATATCTTGTTTAATTAATGATCAGATATGGTGTTAATAAAACCAAGTTTTAGTGGCAATAAATTCATAGAAAAATTCAGTGTTAAAGAACACTAAAATGAATTCAATATAAATTTATCCTAAAAATAATAAAATTAAGAAAAAAATTAGTATTTTTAACCAAACTATAAAATCAAAACAATTATGATGAAATATAAAGACATAAGATGATGAAAATAAAGTGATGAATGAATAAGAAAATGAAATCTGCATAGAGTGATGGATTCAGATGCTCGGATAAGGAGGGATATAACACATCAAACAACCCGAGTGGGAGATGGGGAATCATAACCGGGTGTGGGGGAAAATGAAGGATGACCATAACTAGGGAGATCTAGATGTTGATGTTGGTTAGGTGAGGTGGTGGTGGAGGGAGGGGGATCTGATAGTGGAAAGGGGAGGCAACATAGATCAAATTATGTGATGTGAGGTAGGTTAGGGTGATGGAGGAAGGAGGTGAGAGAGTGGTGGATGGAGGGGGATCCAATGACGGAAGAGAGGGAGGAGGGTAATTAGGTGAGGCTGAATTAGAGAACATCATTTTCTACCAATTAAAGGCTAGGTAAGCTAGCTCAATCAAGCTGAAGGAGGAACTGGGTGATAGTGGAAAGGGGAGAGGTGGTGTCAGCTGATGTCTATGATGTCATGTGAGGTAGGTTTGGGGGGGGGGGGGTGGTGAGTTTCATGAAAATACATGAATAACCCACCTAAACGGCATCCAAATCAGTCCTGACATGACCTTAAGGTAATTCTCAATCCCAACGGGATGGCGATTAGCACTGGGGCATCAAAAAAAAGAGGGAATGATTTTGCCTTAAAAATAAATCAAAAAGAAAAAGTAAAGGATATAAAATGATAAATAGATAGTATCCCAAACCCTCTCAAGAGAGAAAAACACCATAAGTATTCATATGTAAATCTCAAAAACTATATTGTAATGAAAATCATTAAATCAAACCATCAAAGTTAAAAGGCCATAATCATTATGTAACAAGTGGATCATACATTCCACCAGTGTTTTCTGATTCCCAAGGTCCAAATAATCATGTACATCCACCACCACCAAGTGGTTTTCCCTTTTCCTTGACATGAAATATGAATATATATAAACTCCTGATGAAAAAGGTTAGGTATGTGTTACAAATATCGGTAGTATCTTACTAATCATTTCAAAAGCAATCTATAACAAAAAAACCAAAATTTCTCAATTTTGAATAAAAATTGAATGGAAATATTATCACAGTTCATACCAAATCAATATTTTTAAAAAATTTAAATGTTCATTATAAAATGAGTTTCAAAGTGAATTTCCATAAAATCAGTTAGGTGTAATAATCTTTATCAAAACATGAATAAATTATCATTTTAATCAAATGGGTATAAGTGAGTATTTAAATCAAACATTGGCATGTATAAATCATTTATAATCATAGAACCATGGTTAAGATACCTGAGGTTAGATTAGTAAATGGATTCTTACACATATTAGTGAAATATTATTCCCTGTGTGCACACACTCTCTATATCCCAATCCTAGGTGGAATATGAGAGAATCCCAAATAATAAAATCCATTCCCTCAAGATAGTTTAGTTATCATCGTCATCATAAATATGTCTGTTTTTCACACATAAATACCAAATATCCCATGTTATTTAAGAAATAAATAAATCATACAAAGGTCTATCAAATATTTCATTCAATTTCAAATCATGCAATCGATAATTTAAAATCGGTCCAAGTTCAAGTTCAAAAAACATTCCATTTTAATTCAAAAACCAACATCAATGGGTTTTTTCCAAAAATCATTCCTTTAATTTTAAATATTCCCATTTCACATCCTAAAAAATTTCATGCATTTTTATCTCATCAAAATCTTGTTTCAAATCATTCTTTTTAAATAAAGATCTTTTTTTTTTGGAAATCACACTTTATTTCAAAATCCATTTTCAAAGGGTTTCATCACACAAACCATACCATTTAAATCCAGACATCAAGAGACTCAATTCATGATTTAGAAATAAATTGGAAAACCAATTCAAAATAATCAAGCATAAAAGGTTTAAATTGATGGATATTTCCTTACAAAACCAAATAACATAATCAAGATCAAAAACAGCCACAGGATCCACCAATGGTGAATCGATGGAAAGAATGAAAAATTAAGAATCATAGAATCAAAATTCATAAAATGAAGATCTAAATCCACAAAAAACATGAGGATTCACCACTTTTGAAGAGGGAGATAAAGGAGGAGAGAATATTCCTTGATAAAATTGATACCACACTTATCAGGAGAGATCCAATGCATCACTCAACACTTTGATCAATGAAGAATTGAGGTTGGGAGAGAAAAATCCTCTATAGAGAGCCTATAAGGATATTAGGGTGAAATTAAATTAGAGGGAGGTGTTTTATAGTTAAAAAAAACATTACAAGATGTGGAATTATGATACTTCCCTAACGAATCTCAGCATTTTCAGCATCACTGGATAGTTGGTGGCCTTCATTGGCTTCTTGGTGGAACTGAAAAAATACACTACCCATTGAAAGACCCACCAACTGGTTGGTGGGATTCCTGTAGGAATTTCCACAAACGAACCTCCCAACAGCTAGATGGTGGCTCTCATCAGCCAACCGGTGGGCCTCTAAAAGATTTTACAGCTGTAGGAGAATTCCCATTCCCATGCTATGCCACTTGGCCATCTCTTGGCCTCTCCAACTAGGTTTGAAACCACCTTTACAACCACTCTAAGGCTCAACCAAATAAAGATAAATAGAGAACAACATTATTAACTAGAGATCAAAGTAAACACCCATGAATATATTACAAAACAAATGGAACCAAGAATAAAACAAGATCCGTACCTAAAATCTCATAATGAGATGTTATAATATCTCCACCATAAATTCTTTCTTCTCCCAAAAAGCTTGTTAAGAAGTCTCTATCAAAAAAATGTGAGGACACTACTCCAGGATCAAGTTATTATGCTCCCAAGTCTCATGTGAATCTTATCTGTGATTCTAAAACACCCAAACCAAGGGTATGAAATTTCCATGAAGAACCTTTATTTTAGAATCAACATTCTGAACTGGCTGCTCGGTCACAGATAAGTTGGGTTCCACATCGTGGTCCTCCAAACTAAAGACATGATATGGGTCAGAGAGATACTTTATGATCTATGAAACATGAATCATGTTATGGATCAATGAAATATGTGGTGGAAAATCCAAATGGAAATCCACCATTCCAATCTTCTCAATAATCTCAAATAGTCCCACATATGTAGGTGCTAACTTACCCTTTTTTACAATACATTGGTGACCCAACTAAGGTGAAACTCTAAAAAACCCCAGACCACCAACCAAGAAATACAAAGAGAATCAATGAAAATACACATAGTATTTATAACGACGTTGTTATGGTAAAATTATATGAAAAATCAATTGAATATTTATCATCATATCTTAGACCAAACTAGGCCCAACTAGAGAAACCTCACTAATATTTAACCAAAAAAGTAGATATTTATATGACCGACCATACAAGACCTCAAAGGGTTCCATCTTGATGTAATATTAGTAATTTTTTTATAATAAAACTCAACCTATCCCAATTGGAAATCCCAAGATCCTCTAAAGTCAAGAACACAAGTGTGAAGAATTCCCTCAAGAATCTATATATCCCATTCCATCATACCATTTGTTTGAGGATGATACTCCATGATCAAATTTACCTATCATCTTATAACATATGAAACTATATGCAATTTTATGATCACCTACACATATATATTTCCCATGTTCTTAACTTTTTCGGTACCACGAATGAGAATAATGTGAACCGATTTGGTCAATAGGTCAATCACCACCCATATCACATTATTCACTTGAGGAGTATACTAAAACCAAAAAAAATTCCATCGATATCTCATCCCACTTCCAAGTCAGCAGATGAAGTAGATGAAGTTGGCTAAAAGGCTTCTGATACTTGACATTGATTTTCTGAAAAGTCTAACAATGAGAAACAAAATCAGTAATGGCTTATCTCATATCTGACAACCAAAAACATCGCCTCATATCATAAAACATTTTCATGGTACTATAGTATACCACCCACTAGAAATTATGTTAATCCTCTATCATAGTCTTTATCAAAGGTAAATGAATGAAATACCAGCTCTAGAAGTAAAGAATACCCTCATATGATAGAGACCACTCACCGATGGTCTCCCCACCATATAAAAAACCCCTAAAGTAAAAAAAAGCATCATCACGATCCTATTCTTAGAGAATCATCTCGATAAGTTAGTAAATCAATTGAACAATTTTCAAAACAGTCTCATTATCATATTTCCATACCTCCAAATGCATATTATCAAAGATATCCATCAGATTCTACTCCTCATAAAATTATTTCATGGATAAGGATGAAAGTTTCTCACTGAATGCTTCAAAAATGACATTCCACTTACTAAGACTATTAGAAATTTTGAAATCAAAGCACTGGAGGTATTCCAACCACCATATATTCCGAAGATTCATATTTTTTCATGATAAGATATAACTTAAGATTTTATGATCATATTAGACGTTAAACCTTTTTCCAAAAAGGTAATTCCAATTTTGTTTAGAGAATTCATTATAGTCATGACTTCATGATCATGTGTGGGATAGTTCTTCTCATGAGGCTGAAGCTGATGAGAACCATAACCCACCATGTGATTACCCTTTATAATAACAAAACACAAAAATTCAACCAAATACATAATATAAGACCATATATCCCTACCTGGATTCTGAAAGATTCAACATAGGAGATAAATTCAAACTTCACTTCAACTCATCGAAAAAATCCTAACATTTCATTTCTCAAATAAACTTTACTCTATTTCGAGTGAGTGTGGTAAACAAAGAATCCAAATTTGAGAAATATTTCACAAAATGATGATAATATCCTAATAATCCAAAGAATATCAGAATCTTAAATATGGATCATGGTTCCTCCCAAGTCATAAAAACTTTCATCTTCTACGGATCAACTAAAATACCATTTTATGAAACCACATGTCCCAAGAACTTTACCTCATAAATGTATAAATTGTATTTACAAAGTTTGGAATAAAGTTTATGATTTATAGAGATGTCCAGAACCGATCTTAAGTAATGGACATGATCCTCCTTAGTCTTGGAGTAAAAAAAATGTTATACAATAATAATAATATGAAATATTCAAGGTACTAGTGGAATATCTTGTCTATCAATACCAAGAATACAGAAGGAGCATTGGTAATACCAAAAACAAAAACAAGGTAATCATAGTGGTTATACCTGCTCTTGAAGGTAGTCTTAGGGATATCAAACTCCTTCACACTAATATTGTTTTAACCCGACCAAAGATAAATCTTAAAGAAAAACTTCTACCCTTTCAACTAGTCAAAAAAATCCTCAATATGAGTCAAAAAATACTTGTTCTTGATCCCATCCCTATTGAGCTTCTGGTAGTCAATATAAAGGTGAACGGTTCCATAAGCCTTCTTATAAAAATGCACCATCACTACCCCATATAATACACTATAATGAATAAATCCCTTGGAAAATAAGTCATCCAATCAATTATTTAACTCCTTTAGTTCAAATAGTTCCATATGGTAAGAGGGAATAGAAATATACCGGGCACCTCATACCAAGTCGATCAAAAACTCTACCTCCCTCACTGGTGGAAAACTAGAAAAGTTAGATGAAAACATTTTGGAAAAATCATTTAATATTGGAGGTAGATTAATAGCCAAATATTCATACTAAAATTAAAAGGAAAACATAGATATCATACTACCTAAATCTAGAAGATAAGGTATAACACAACCCAACCCCATTCTACCTAAAAATCATGGAAAACCCCATTGGGTATAGTAAAGGAGGCTCACTAAAGATAATAGTCGAAATACAATTTATGAGAAATCATCATATCTATCCTAACAATGAAATCTATAGGTTTCATATCCAGAACCAAAATGTATCACACAATCTAAACTTCCACTAAAGAAAAAGTGCAACAGGGGTATCAAAAACTCCACTCTCTCATAATCCTGAGAGGAATTTTAATATCCATTACATAAGTAATTATCACCATATGAATATTTAATAATTCCATAATATAGGTGGATATGAAGGAATGAGAGGCACCGGTATCAAAAAAAGTAGTCACAAAAGTTAAAGCAATGATAATGGCAGCTCTCACATTTTTAGGACCCACATTATCTCCCCCTAGAGACTCATCCACTGTATGAAGAAGATTTGTTTCTAATTATTATGGATGGAACACCATTTTTCTTGAAGAATCTGACTACATTATAAATCCTCTCATTACTATAGATCCTGTACTACTACATGGAGCGTTAAATACATGGAAAAATCTATACAAGTGACTTGTGTATCCACAACAGATTCATATTTTCAGTGCCACCATGAAAGAATGATTTGAGTCCCCAACTTTTCCACAATGAAAACAAGTTAGTGGTCCTTTACTAGATACTATATATGATTTAGAAGAAGTATACTTCGGATATCCACCACTATGTATTTCACCATGAGATTCACCCCACCTCCTCTTATATTGAAAGGGTTTACTCAAACTACCACTGGGTGTAGGAAGAACTCCCATAAAACTTGAATTACCAACCAAGATAAGTAGGGCCATCAATATTGTAAGATATGCACTAATATATATATAATATGATATTATATAAATAAATTTTATATTTAATTACTTGAATTTGATGCATTTATTATAATGAATGTATTAAATACATGAAGTAATAAATATATATATTTGATATATATTTATTTCTCCTTAGTCACAATCTGTTATAAATGGATTAATTGGATTGAACACTCATTTAATAGGATTCAATAAATTATGGGAATAAATGTATATAGGTACATTAATATGGTCGACATGTTTTAATTTAATGAAAGACATCATAAATGTCTATATAAATATATGTGATCCCTCTTGTTGTAGAAAACACAATTTTGAGAAACGATTCTCAACTCTCTCTTCCTCCCACACTACTGTTCATTGTCTAAGACAAAGGTTCTAGCACAATTTTAGCATTTGGGTATCCCCATGATATGATCATATATGCATTGGTTGGTGTACCCCCCCTCTCGAAGGTAGAGTAATTGTTTTCAATACTTCACAATCTTCATAAAGAATTCTCCTTTGCTGAGAAAGAAGAAGACTGCTGCTATTAGTGATTTCCAAGTATGCTATTTATAGAGATTATTTACATGTTTATTCTCAAAGATAGATTGTCCCACTCTTGGGTTATCTTCTACAACACATGGTCATGTTATGATCATAAAAAACCCATCAGCGGTATCATAGGGTATGATTATTTGATGAATCAAAACATTTATTGATACATTAAAAATACATTTTAATAGTAAAATGATATTTTTCAAGCCTAGAAATAAAATATGAAAAGTTCATACATGTTACTCTTGTTTATGAAAATAAATAGAGTATTTATTTTAATCAAGAGAATTCAAATTTTGAATTGAATTATTTTGTTTATATTTTTTTATAAAACATAATAATAATAAGGTATTTTGAAATATTTATATTAATTTAAAAAAATGTTTATAAATTAATTAATTATAAAAAGTTCACGCTTAATTAATAAAACTATTTTTAAAAATACATTTTGAAAAATTAAATGGCATATTTATGATATAAAAATAAATGGTTTATTTAGAAATCATAAGAGGAAATTTATAGAGAGTTTATAAATTCCAACATATATGATTTTTAGATTATATAAAAATGTTTATATAATAGATATTGAATTATAAAATGTTTATAATTCATGAAATATCATGTAAATTTAATTTAATATAAAATATAAAAGGGTTCAAATTGAAAATAATATAAAATTTTTATATTCTTGATAATTTATAATTAGAATTTGTTTATAAATAGTCTTAAATGTTTATATGAAGTTTAAATATTTTGATTCTTCAATTATTTTAAGGTTATTTTATATTTTATACAAAGCTATAATTTTTTTATATTATTAATGACTGTATGGAAAAGTTTACATGATGAATTTATTCTAGGATAGAGCCTTGCATATCATGTTAGGCTTGATATCATAAAATTTAGTTTTTGTCTACCTTGACCACAATTTGTAATTTTAGTTATGATATTGAGAGTAGTTGTTGGGTATAGTGTGCTCATATTAGGTGTTATAATTTTCATGAATTGTATTCTCTCTTGAGTAAAGTCTCATCGGGCAGAGGGACTTGGGGTCAGACCACCTACTTTCTTGGAGGATTTCCTTGGTTAATAAAGTTAATGAGGTTGGATATCTGTAACTCTGGTCTTACTCTTATGGAGTTTTCCAATCTCAAATAACTCTATGAATTTAAATGAAGTGTTTATGTACCTTATTCATATGATGCATTTTTATATTTATGAATATAGTTAGCCTCTGTTTTTGGGTGATTAACACATACTTGTGGGTTGTGTAAAGAGTTATACATTAATATGGTGTGAACACATTAATTTATTGGCTAGAATAGGGATTCAAAAACTAAACTATTATAAGCATGCATACATAAAAAGGGAATAAGACATGATATGATAATAATTACATATGATGTAATAGTTTTGAATTTAATATGAATATTATGTATATTAAATTTATGAGACCTTAAAAGAAAAATCTAAAAAAACTAAGTGTGAGATTCCTTCTAAAAGGACACTTGTCAAGACCTCAATAATCCAAATGGGTAGTTCCACTCCATATCAGGGTGCCCTTGTATTATCTCATGTAGAATAAGAAAGTAATGAGTGATTCAGGATTATTCAATAGGTATTTTGAAGCCATAATGGAGTTCCCCTGGACTGTCTTGTGTTAGCTTCTTTTAATGTTTACTTTGGGTTATACTTAGCTAGTAAACCCTAAGAGTTGGGATACTAGAGGAATAAAATTGATTGAATCCATATGATGGATTTGGATAAAGTATTATCCACTAAATTATCTAATAATCACAAATATTATGATTGGGATGATTCCTTACCTAAATAACTAAGCAGTGAGTTTGACATCATAGTGGGGTAATTTTCTTAATAAAATATGAATCTTAGTTTGCTAAATGGATATGATGTATGAGGGAATCAATTTTAGTGGGTTTTATTTAATTAAAATACCATAATAAAAAGATATAATACATGATAATCACTTAATGATATGTATTTGTTATAGATTATGGAAAACAACACAATAATCATATTGAGAATATTAATAGGCATGACCTATAAAAAAGTCCAAGATTGGTATCTTGCATTCAGAAGTGTTATCGAGGAGAAACAAAGTACCCAAATGTGAATGTTATAGAAACCAATTTTTCCAAATCCAAATCATGGGTATTAAATACTGGGTGTTCATCACACATTTGTGCTGAAAAATAAAGACTCAAAGATAAGATGGAATTGAATAAGGGTGAAATAGATCTATGTGTCAGTAGTGGAGAAAAATTTGTTGCATTATAAGTCACCACTTATGATCTAATTTTCCAAGTGGATTTATCCTAGAATTAAAAAACTGTCATTATGTTTATACTATAAATAGGAATTTGATTTCTATATCTTATTTGGACAAGATGGGATATTCATTCATTATCGAGAGCAAGTTTTGTTCTATATATAAGAATGATTTTTATGGAATTGTGAATATAATCAATGGTTTATATATTCTTGATATGGGTAATACTATTTATAACATTTAGAATATGAAGGTCCAGGTTGATTCTATTACCACTTAACTTTGTAATTGTTTCGTTGGACCTATAAATGAGAAATGTGTTCAAATACTCCATACAGATGGATTCTTGGAATCATTCAATTATGAATAATTTGTTACATATTTTTTTTATTCGAAAAAATGACAAGGTCACCTTTTGGGAGAATAGGTTAGAGGGCTAGTGGACTATTGGATGTTATATATAATGATGTATGTGGACCAATAAGTACACAAGAAAATAGTGGTTATAGGTACTTTTTTATTTTTACTCATGAATTTATTCAATATGGGTGTGTGATTTTGATGAAACAAAAGAATAATTTTTTTTGAAAAGTTCAAAGAGTTTCAAAATGAAGTACAAAATCAGATGAGAAAAAGTATTAAAGTCCTACAATCATATCAGGGTGGTGGATACTTGATCTAGGAATTCAGATCTCATCTGAGAGACTGTGGAATTATTTCAGAACTCACTCCTCCTGGAACATCATAATTTTATGGTGTATCTAAAAAGATGAATCATACCTTTTTAAAGATGGTTCGATTCATGATGAGTTTATGTGACCTTCCTATCTCATTTTGGGGTTATACTCTAGAGATTGTTACATTCCTTCTAAACTGTTCTCTATCTATACTAGTGATAATGACACCATATAAGATATGTTATGATAAAAATCTCATTTTGTATTATATGAGGATTTGGGGCTACAAATAACTCATACAATTATTTTATTATGATAATATAGGCCCCAAGTCATAAAAATTATTATTTTTTGGTTAACCAAAGGAAACGAAAAGATATTATTTCTATCACCCCACTAAAAAAAGTGTTTATATCTCAAGATGGTGTTTTCCTAGATATAAAACACATGGATCAATTATTTAGTGGGAGGAAAATTTAAATTGGAGAATCTCAAGACCAAAAAACAGGAAGTGCCCCTAATATAGAAATTGAGCCTATTCCACAAAGAGTTGTAGAATAAGAACTGACTCAATTTACACATGAACCTTGAAGGTTTGGTAGAATTCAATAAATACCCAAGAGATATGAAATTTTCATGTAGAATGATGATGAAAAAATGTTCATAGGAGATGAACCCACTTCCTACCAAGAGACCATTGAGATTTTGGATTTCAAGAATGGTTAAAATCCATGGAATCTGAGATAAACTCCATGTACACAAAACAATTTTGGAACATGGTATATGCACCTAAATGGGTGACACCCATAGTGGTTCAAGTGAGTTTTTCATAAGAAAAATTTCGTGGATGGTTGAGTTTCTACTTATAAATAATTTCTAGTGGCAAAGGGTTACAAGAAAATTCTTGGTATTGACTATGAAGAGACATTTTCACTTATTATGATGATAAATTAAATTTAGATTTTTTTATCTTTAACAACTCATTATGATAATGAGATATATAAAATAGATGTAAAAAATACATTCCTAAACAAGAATTCATCTAAGGATTTGTATATGTTACAACACACACGTTTTTATGTTCCAAATGAGAATGCTAATGTTTAAAAGTTACAATAGTCTATTTATGGATAGAAGTAAGCATCTTGGAGTAATAATATCTAGTTTGATGATGCAATCAAATAATATGGTTTCATAAAAAACATATATGATTTTTATATATATAGGAGGATTAGTGGGAGAGTATTAGTATTTATAATATTGTATGTTGATGAAATACTTCTCATTAGAAATGATATTCCAACACTTCACTCTATATAGATGTGGATAAGAAAATGATTCTCAATGAAAGACATGGGTGAGAAAACTTACATACTCGGTATGAGGATCTATAGAGAGATATATAAGAAGCAATATAGGTTGAGTCAGAACACATATATTGGTAAAGTGATAAAGTGGTTTACCATGGAGAACTCAAAAAATAGGTCTTTATGAGTGTTTCATGGAATGAATCTTAGGAAGATCCAGGATCCTTTTAAAGAGTTATATAGGATGGATTAAATTCCTTATGCATCTAGAATAGGATCTATCATGCATTCCATGTTATGTACTCGACTTTATGTCTCATATGATTTAATCATGACAAGTATATACCAATCCAATCCTGGGGAGAGTCATTGGATTACTCTAAATAACATTCTTAAGTACTTGAGAAGGGCTAAGGATATGTTCCCGGTCCTTGGAGGAGAGGATGAGCTAAGTGTAAAAGGTTACAAAGGTGATATTTTCTAATTTGAAAAAAGTGATATGAAATATAAATCATGATTTTTTCCTAAATGGAGGAGTAATTAGTTGGAAAAGTTCCAAACAAGACACCATAGAGGGATCAACAATAGAGAAAAAAATACCTCATTGAATCAGATGCTACAAAGGAAGCTGTTTGGATTAAGAAGTTCATTTCTGAACGTGGAGTGGTTCCTAGAATTAGGGGAGTAATTGAGCCATACTATGATAACAATTGTGTAGTTTTGTAGGCTAATGAACCCCAGTCTCTTCAAAAGAAAAAAACATCCTTCACAAATGCCATCTCAAATGAGATATCATTGAGAGGAGTGATATAAATATGATTTGGGTGGGTACACATGAGAATTTAGAACATCCGTTAAAAAATCCATTACCACAAAAACAAAATGAGGGTCATATAGAATCTATGGGTATTAAACACACGGGGGATTGATTGTAATGGTTATAAATTTACCATTTTATTATAATAAATAAAATATCCATTTATCATTAATTCACGTGTGATGAAATTTATTTTACATGAATGGTAAAATGATTAATATACCCTTAAAGTATAAACTTTGAGTTGTCAATAAATTATGATCATCTTAGAGTTTAATCAGTTTTGATGATATGTAAAGTTTAGCCCGAATAGATTCATATATCCATTAGAAAGGTTTGTATATGAGATATTAAAGAACATATTATTGAGGTAATAAGTAGAGAGTTATAACTTAGACCAATCCACTAATGTATATATCATGGAATTTTATATAGTTATATATATACTTATGGGTGTATGGTTATTATCTATCATTCTTACATGGGGTTGGTAAGATACATGGTATAAGAAAATCCATACTTTGATATCCTAATTATGCAATTCAACAAATGAAATTATCTAATATGGGGGTGATTGGGTATGTTACTGATCATTTTTTCAATTAGAGTTCAACCAAGATGATATTTATACACTTATATGACAAGAAAAGATATCTATCCCTTGATTGAATTAGACTGAGGAAATACATATCCATTATTTGTAGTTTAACATATGATGTGTCAAAAAATTTGGATAAGTGATATGTGATGTGCTTATTAGATAGATGAATGACATGTTATGTATTCAACCACCTGGTTAGTCTTTTTCATAACATCAAGAAAGTAATGAGAGGCCTATTCTTGGTTGAAATGTTCTATATATAGTGGTCACTCGATGTTATGGAAAAAAGGGATTATATAAGGTATATATGGTTCATATGATACTTCTTATGGTGGACATGTTTTTAAAGAAATATGAGTATGTTTGATGGAGATCACACCAGACCCCTTAGTAGATTGAGTAGCACTGATGCGTTACTAGAGGCCACTCTTTTATTACATCTATGAAGTAGAAATTTTATAGTTGTTTTAGGAACTGATAAGTCCCATATGGTCACAAAATTTGGCCCTTGGATAAGGATAAAATTTTATAAAAAAGTGTTTTTTTCAAAATGAAGAGAGTTTGATGAAAAACCGTATCCAAAAGAGTTTGGATGGATTTTCTGAGTTTAGAAGTTATGTATAAAGTACTTATGGTAATTTAGTGCATGTGGAATTGTTAGATATGAAATAATATATATATATATATATGATATTATATCATATATATAAACTGAATATTTAGTTACTTTAATTTTATGCATTTATTAGAATGAAAATATTAAATACATGTGATAATAAATATATATATTTGATATATATTTATTTCTCCAAAATGGTTTTCTTATTAATTACTATAAGTTATGAATGGATTAATTATATTAACTACCCACTGAATAGGATTCAATTAATTATAGGAATAAATGTATATAGATACATTGATATGGCTGACAAATTTTCATTTAATGAAACACCCCATGGATGGCTATATAATGGGATGTGGGCCCTCCTATTATAGACAACCCAATTGCGAGAATGCCTACTCAATTATATATTCCTCCCATATTAATGTTAATCATTTGTGATTATGGGGATGGAACCCCTTCAACATTTGTGTATCCTTGCAATATGATCACTAATCTATTGGTCGATGAACCCCCTTGGAGGGAGAGTGATTTTGTTCAATGCTTCGTGATCTTCCTCAAGCATTATCCTTCACTAAGAAAAATTAAGACTACTATTTTTGGTGATTTATAGGTACACTATTTATACAGTTTATTTACACTATGATTCTCAAAGACAGATCTTCTCGTGTTTGGGTTATCTTCTGCTACACATGGTCATGCGATGATCATAAAAACCCATCAATTTCCCTATAAAAATATCAACATATGAGGTGATATTCAACTGAGGTACTTGAGATCAGATATTTTCTTGAAGACCTATATCAAAACTATAATCTTTCAGATATTCATTCAATACTAACTCAGGTGAGAAATGAACAAGCTTGGTAAAGTGGTTAGCATACTAAGACATGGTTTGATAACCTTTATCAGGTTTAAATAACTCCATCAACTTAGCCAACACCATTGATCCTAGATAGAACATCTACATGAAAAGACCTTTGAAGTATTTCCACTTAAATCCTATATTCTTCCTAGTCTAAACTACTGAGTACCACCACCATATTCTAGGTCCTTCAAGTTTGAATGAAATAAAATTCACCTTAACTATGTATAGAATATATAAAAAATCAAAGATATACTCAACCTTATTTAACAAATCCTCTAACTTTTAAGGATCATTAGTACCCTATAAAGATGGTGGATTTGGTTGAATAAAGTCCTAGGTATGATCTCTACTATCCTCCCTCTAAGGAACAACCTATGTATCTAGGATGGGATCATGTGAAACTACATGGACCAAATCTTGGACCATATGCACAAAAATCTTGACAAGGTTTTCAACAAATTGAGGGTTTTCTTTCCATTTTTCATTGGAATCTCCCTACTGAGGTTTGTTGAAACATCTTCTTGGGGGAACAATACTTCAAAAAATCAATAGATAGAAAGGGAAATGTCAATAAAGAGACATGAGATCATAAACTCTATCAATCAGAATTCAACTAGGAAAATCAAATCTACAATCAAATCTTAGGAAAAGTTCAAAATCCTATAAAAAAACTCCTCAAAGACACTTTTTATCAATATCCCATGGTAAATTAAGGCTTGTTATGATGAGAGTCGACCCAAAACTCACTTTCAACCTACCCCTAAACTCCAAACAATCCTATATACAATCTACCAAGACATCACTAACTTCATAACTGACCCAGATAACCCACCTAAATAGTACCTAAATCTATCCTAACATGATACAAAGGGTGTTCTCAATCCCCATGGTCTGTTGACTAGTTTTGAGGAATAAAAAAACAAGAGAGAATGATTTAACCACAAGAATAACTCACAAAGATAATTCAATGGATATAAAATGATAAAAATTTGTTATTCTAAGAAATACATAAGATAAAAAATACCACAAGTAGTTAGATACAAGTTGAAAAAATGGAAAGACAATCAAATTCATTAGATCAAACAATCAAAGTAAATAACTTATAATATCCATGTAACAAGTGGATCACACATTTCACTAATCACCACCAAATCCCAATGTCATGCTAATCATGTACATCCACCACCTTCAAGTAATGATTTAGCTTTTACTAAACCTATAATCATAAAATCTATAAAATCCCAAAGGAAAAGTCATGGTTTGATCTATAATGTCCAGTACGATATCACCAAGCATTTCATATGAAATCTATAATAAATAAATCAAATTTTCTCAATTTTGAATAAAAAATGGAATGGAAATATTTTCACAGTTAATATAAAATTATTCTTTGAAAAATATTTCAATGGAAAAAAATAACATGGGTTTCAAAGTGAATTTTCATCAAGTCAAGAATATATAAAAACCATTAGAAAAATAGACATGAATTATCATTTTAATCAAATAAGAATGAGTAAGCATTTAAATAAAACATTGGCATGTATAAATAATTTATAAAAATATCACCATGATTAAGAGACCCTGTGATATATTAGTAAATGGATTATAACACATCTTAGTGAATTACAGCTTCAGGTATGGACACACTTCCTATATTCCAAGCCCAGAGGGAATAAGAGTGATTACCAAAGAATAAACTCTCTTCCATCACAATAGTTTAGTTAGAATTTTTATCATTAATACATGTATTATTAACACCTAAATACTTAGGATCCCACATGATTTAAGAAACAAATCAATCATACAATAGTCTATCAAAAATTTCAGTCAATTTCAAATCATGTAATCAATCATTCCAAATGGGCACTAATTTTAAGTTCCAAAAACATGTCATTTCATTTCAAAAACTAACATTAATGGTTTTTATAAAAAATAATTCTTTTTTATTTCAAATAATCCCATTTCAAATCATAAAACACTTCATGCATTTTTGTCTCATCAAAATCATGTTTAAAATCATTATTTTCAAATTAAGATCCATTTTTTTTCATAAATCACACTTAATTTCAAAATCCATTGTCAAATTGATTCATCACACAAAATATAACATTTAATATTAGTTATTAAGATACTCAATTAATGTTTTATAAATAAATTGGAAATTAATTAAAATTAAAAAATAATCAAAGGTTTCTATTGATAGAGATTACCTTATGAAACCACCAACCTCATCCAAGATCAACAACACCTACATATGATCTGCTGATGAAAAGAATATATAGAAATAATGATCAAAGTAGAATCCTAGAATCATAATTAATCAAGTCATGATATATATCCACTAAAAACAAGATGATTCACCACTCTTAAAGAGGGAAATAAAGGATTAAATAATAATTCATCATCAAATTGAGATCAAACTTACCGAGATAAACCTAATTCATCAACTGAAACTTTAATCCATGAGAAAATAGGTTGGTAAATCAAAAATCATTTCAAGAGATCCTCTAAGGAGATTATGGTCAAATTAAATTACAAGGAGGCATTTTAGAGTTAAAACAGAGATTAAAAGATGCAGAATTAAAAAACTACCTGGCTAAAGCATGGCCCTATTGGGGTCAGCATATACCCAGTGGTGTGGGTAGAATGCACTACCCACTGAAAGTCCCACCGACTAGCCAATGTGATTACTATAGGAATACCCATATCCCAGCCTCCCATTGGCTGGCCGATGGATCTCATTGGAAATTTGGTGGGACTCCTATAGATTTTCTAGCTACATGGACATTCTCATTCCCATAATAATACACTCATATATTTTATGACCTATCCAAATAGGTTCAAGACTACCTTTTCAACCCCTCTAAGGCTCAATCAAAGTAAAAAAACTTGAAAATAATGGAATCATATATAGATCAAAGGAAACACCCAAAAATCAATAAGAAAACAAAGAGAACCAAGAATAAAACAAGGTTCATACCTAAAATATGGTAACAAGATCTTATAGTGAGAATGGGGGAGAGGTGAATCGAGTGAGTAGAGGAATTTTAGAGAAGGACATCATTTCTCACTGGTTAATTGATGAGAGGCTATGACATCCAATGTAGAGGAAGGGGGGAGGGGGCGGTTCTTGTTAGGTCGGGGGAGGGAGAGTTGATAAGGAGCTCGAGCAACACTCGAATGAGAGGAAGGGAGAGTCGAGTGAAGAAGAAGTAGATTAGGGTTAGGTTTGGGTGATTTTTTAAGTTATATATACATGTATATAATGAGATGGTTGTTAATTGATTTGAAATAAAAAAATATATGATTATTAATTTATATATTAATATTTTGAATACTTGATTAAGTTTACCAGATACATGATTAAATTATTTAAATTCTCTAAATCAAATCTATTATATACACACGTAGCTCAATATCAAGATCAAATCGAAAAAAATCAACCTGAATTCAAGTATTTTTTTGAGTCGAGCTCGAGTAGCTGGAGAGTAACACTATATCATTTACAAGTTTCATTTATAAAGTGTGGCTTATTTTCTCATTATAATTGTTTTAAAAAGATACTAACTAGAATAAAATCACCCTACAATATGGTTAATCACTATTGCTTAGTTTTCTCATAATCTTTTATAACACCCCTCAACTTGAGACCACTCACCAGTGTCCTAGATGGAGTGCTATAAGAAACTTAGGGATGCCTCACCATTTTCCAGAGGCTGCTGACTATAAGAAATGGTCTAAGATGTTACCATGGGGAGACTAAACTATCATATCAGTGTAAAAAAACCATGAAAAAACCATACAACATCCATAACAGTAACCATAGCATTAAAAAACCCAATAAATAAGAATTATACTATAATAAATTTAATGCAGAAGTATATCATCATATATCTCAACTAATTTCCCACTAGGTATATCACATATATAAATAAAAAAGTGAATAAAAATACAAGGAGGCTCAAATTCCATCCTTGAGCCTCATCACATACCGGTATCCAATACCCACCAAACTAATTTAGCCCAATAATAAAACACTAGTCATGTTCCCTATCTGAACCTTCAAACATGATATTTTCTCAAGTACCAAAGTTCTAGGGTCGATTGATCAGGGTCTTTGTGAAAATTAGTAGGTAACCACCAATGACATCCCTAACATAATCAATAAATATGTGAATGTGCATATCATATACTCATAATAAATAAATAAATTCATAAACATAATTAAATAAACAACATAAATCCTTGGCTTCTTAGGTGAGAACTAGGATGGACCAAATCTTCTCTGGTTAGTGTTGGATGTCTCTGAGCATAAAATATACCACCTAGGGTAACCACATACCAATGTAGAAGAATATATAAACATAAACCTAGGGGTAAATTAGCTCACCCTGAAACTATATCAAATACACCTAGGGGAAACTTATATCACCCTGAAACCATATAAGAAACATGCACCTAGGGTAAACTCAGCTCTCCACATAACCATATAAAATAAACTTAGGGGAAACTCATATCACTTGGAACCACATAAAAAAACCTAGGTGTGGATAAAATCACACTGAAACCATATAATAAACATAAACCATGAGGAAAAATAATCTCACCCTAGAACCATATAAGAAACATACACCTAGGGGGAAACCAAACACACCCCATAATCATATAGAAGTATACACCCAGTGGGTCACACCCCACCCTAGCACAGGTACCAAAATATCATTATTCAGGTAACATATATATCCCCAGTTCCTAAAACCTCATTCAAATATCACACAAATATACATAACACATACATCATACACAAATAAGAGTCAGAAATCACCATGAAACCTCATATCATATCGCACAGGTTTCCACTCACCTAAATAAATCACACCTCTCCAAGGATGACCAATCAAGAACAAAACCCATCCATATCACTATATATATTCTAGGCTCACATAATATATCCTTGGGTTCTAAGGTGACACATAGGATTAATAATAAACACCTATTTGGAATAACCCTCACTAGGTTTAATCATGAAACCATCACACCCATTGAGGTCACCAAAGTCACATCTATATCCAAACACCATATATGGTCTCCTATATATCATTTACAAAATCATATCCCAAGAATGTCAATCATAGGGAATAATATACATATGCCTTACCATGATCGTTTCATGGCCTCACCAGCCACATAGGTAGTACTATACCAACATCATGCCAATGATATTGAATAATTCCCATCTCACTTCCTAAGTCCATCCGAGTCAATATTTTAACACACAATCTTTCAATAATGTCTACCCAAGGAACACTTACCCATGTACTCACATACTATTGGGGAATGAACACTCACCCCACTCTCCCTTATCAACTATCCTGGAGTCTATAAGGCATCTCAAGGTTCTATACATCCAATCTCTATGCCAATTATCCCAATATGTCAATCTCCCTCATATTAAGAGGACTACATGAACATTTCCTAATGTTTACTACATTATATTCATCTCATTAGCACCCCTCTAGAGTCCATGTATCTCATCACACACATTTATACTTAATCCATCGTCCATTGGTAGCTGGCAGATCAGGCTAGTGTTCAAGGGTCTATTGTATCCCTTAACACTTCATTGTATCCATATGAATTTAAAAACAATTTATTTAATTTTATGATCGATCGACCATTCATGGTGAGAGGGAATATCACATATTCCATAAAAAATGTATATACTTTAGGGAAATTCATTGGAATGACCCACCTCATACCCTGATTTATTCCCTGTAATCAACTTTGAGCATCATTGTCCAAGATTTTCAAAGCCTTGCACCATATCTCAAGATCCTATCTCATCCACAATAACAATTTAAACTAATTATAACAATTAATAATTAATTATTAAATTTAATTTAGAAAGTTATAATTTATTAAAATCTCACTAAACCATCTCACTACACTGAAACCATGACCAACCCTACCCAGAAGGTATTTGACATACTCATAACACCATCCCAAGAAAAAACCTTATCAAACAAGACCATATAAATCTCTAATATCAATCAATTTAATAAAAAATACTAGAAAAATCTATGTGGAGACATACCTCCAATGAAATGGTGATCAAAAATATGAGATCACCCTTATGGGACATCCTCAATCTAAATCGAATAAAAACCCCATAATACTCACTCTATCCCACCATTCTAAATTGGAATAATTTTTTAATACCTCACTTGGATAACCATAAATCATAATTGATAGAAATAAATAATAATATAAGGATAGGGATAGAGAAAACCTAACTAAAATCCATCATGAAATCATCCAAGAACCACCCCTATTCAAGGGAAATCAAGAGAGGAAGTAGAGGAGGGGTCTACTATGGTTTGATGCATGACATGGAATGAAAATAGGGGAGAATGAATTTAAAATTGATAAGGAAATATGGTAAAATACCATTTTTTAATAATTCCGAGCAGATGCACGGTTTGGCCACAATGTTTGCTGAGCTTTGTGACAACTGTGTAGTTCTCTATATCTTGAGATATATCCCCTATATAGTTTATCCACATGGTTTACCAAACCATGAAAATACCTCTAAAACCTTTTAGCATTATTCATGGTTTACTCACATGATTCTCTATAACCATGAAAAATCCATGCACCAACACCCCTTACTCAATGTCATTGACACAATTTTTTATGGACCTCTACTTGGTTTGGAATAAATGTACATCAACTGTGCATAGGGGAAAACCCCTTCTGGACCTTTTCTTGAGTACCCAATACATCTCCCAAGCCTTGATCTATATCCAAAAATACCTCCTTGGGATTATCCAACACTCAGGATTCTAATCTGAATCCAAATTCTCAAAACAACCCCTACTTTAGGACAAAAAATTCAAATTCCCTCTAAATTTCATAGCCCATAAAGACATGAATCTTTAAAATCTCCCCACAATAGAAATTATTATATTTGATAAATCATGGTAATTCTCCAACCATAAATACCAACCTTCACCAATCATCAATTCATGGTCAACTCACTACATTCCAGCCCAAAAATCCAAATGATCTTTCATTGTGCAATTACAAACATTGAGGAACACTATTCATCATGAGCCAAGTTGCCCGCTCATAACCATATCCAATTAAAATTTGTTTCTCAACAATATCCATCTATCCCAATACACCAAAGTGTCATCAAATTATTGATTCACATGCTTATAGTGCTTTCCACCATAAGAATCTACTCATACAGGTTGATTCCAAGACATGATGCTCTCTACCATACGAATCACCTACCAAAACACACTTATAATAGTCCATAGAAAAACTTGATATGATATCTATCTCACTACATCCATATACAAACATGATATGATCTCTACATCACTACATCCAATCTCATGAAAAATCATCAGTCAGTCCTCTTATGCCCAAATTTTCTTGAAAATACTTATTTTCACCCATTGACATGCTATCTCATCACCCAATCATGATGCCAAAATCCTTAAAGGAATCATGAGATCATCAATACACTCACATAGAAGTCTAAACCTGACACTAAGTGTAATTCCATGGCAGGGTCCCCAAGCACCCACACTATCCACCATGCCCCCACCTTGATAACTAGTATACGTTCAAGCTGACTCACTCTAGAATCACATCAAACTCCACCTTGAGCCTGATTTTTACACATGAAATATATCTAATGCAATATATTAATCCTAAATCTAGTACTTACTGAAGAACCCAATAAAATAAGATCCATCTGCACACCATTATGATTCCATCTTGACTGTCCAATGACTTGTCTTATCTCACCCACATCACTTCCAACATGTGGGTTGTACCTCCTAGATTGAGAAGATATTATCAAACTTAGTATTATCCTTATAATCTCCCCACTAAAAAATAGCAACTCTACAATCCACACTACATCTATTTCTACATGTAATAACTAGACTTGGATGTTTTTCTCATACCCAAGTTCCAACACAAAACACCAATCACTACCCATTCATGGATCATGAGTAATGTCATCCTCAACATCCACTAAAATAAAATATGCAATGAGGGTTAAAAACTATAACATCTAATTCTGTGCTCCCTTCTATATGGATCACCTTACAATGTACCACAATCATATCTCCAAACAAATTTTCAATATCACACACATGTCTCTCCTCTTAAGCCACACTCACCCTATCCCGGGAAAAACCTATCACCATCTATCCATGATATAACCATATGTCACATAGGTGACACTTTCCATTCTAATACAGAACTCTAATTTTCCATGATTTTAAGTGCCTCATCAAATACATCGATTCCTAACCCTTAAATGACCTAAAGGTTACATCTCAACCCCAATTGTATCCCTAGTGTAATCATGCACCAACCCCACTAGGATCCCATGACTCTCCTCTAATCAGTTGTAAACTAGGGGAAATAACCAATGTCACTAAACCTCTCAGGTTCCTAGAACCAATAAAATTATAAATAAAACTTCACTCAATCATCTCACCAATTCACAATTGAATAGGTATTGTGCATAACCAGTGCACACTTAATCTCACACGTCAAGTATTTTCCAAAAAAACCACAATAACCCATACTCTCATTTTTTTGTGGCTAAGTGATCCTCTAAATAACCATCTCATTGGTCTTTACCCACTATCCATCTCAACCTTATCTAAATGAAACATGTTTATTCTCTCATACTACCTAATCACACAACTAGATTTATGCTCCCATGATTCACATCTTATTAAACCTAGGATAACTTTTTTAATCAACTAACTATGATCCAATCACATGTCAGTATTATCTAGTTATAAGAACATAAATTATGTTCTAATGATACGAAGGAATATCACTCATGTTTAGGCATAATGCAAGATCACTTTCCACCTAACTTTATTCCAAATCACAAATATATACTCATAATATAACCATCTATAAGGGAACTCACAAGCCTGGGATAAACCTATATCAGTTTAACTTAATATATCACAACTCATCACAAACATAGAAGGAAAATATCCTATTATAAAATCATAACACTCAGCTCATCAATATCCCAAGTCACCTCTCAATGCCACATGACTCTCCCACCTAGCCCATAAATCATGTATCACATAGGTTATAGTTCACGAGGAAACATATCTTCTACCATATTAGATATCATACATTAAATCATGTGTCAATTCACCCACTCTATATTTATCACTTATACATATCATGAATCACATGTCAAATCAACTTCCCCCTCCTCAAGCACCCATCCTCATCAAGAATATACATACCAGACTACCCCCTTGAGGATTAGGTGACATCCCTATGCATATAACAAAATAAACCTATGAATATTATTATTTAATAACCCTTAATCATATGGTTTGGTTAAGTATAATCTCACCAATAGGATATAATGAAAACCCCATATAGGTCTTTATTGAAACTTTAAGTTACCGAACCCACTTCTTTGTCCAGAACCATTATCAAGGAATCAAAGGCCTATATTAACCAACCAATGGTCACTATACATCCTTTGAATTATGGTAATATATATAATTTGATAGATAATATCTCTCTATAATATCCACATGACCTCTCATATAATAAAATATATAATGGTTCAACTAAGTAAAATTTCACTTACAAGTTATATAGGAAAACACTATATAAATTTTTTAATACTTTAAACAATCAGACCCCCTATCAGTAGTGATATAAGTAAATAACAAACATGTGTATCTCATGTGAATCCTATGTGCCGAAATAATGTATGTACACCAGCCTCTTACAAATGGACCAAGAGAAAAAACTGCAATATAATGATCTCAAATGTATAAATAATACTTAAATAAAGATCTAAACAATAACATTGAAAACTAAGGATAGAAATCCCATATCCTTGGTAAATTGTACTTACCATAAAAAAGTGTTCATGACACACTAGTTTGAGGTCCATCATAATATTCGATGCACCCTCATTCCCTATATACCATACTCAAAATAGAAAGATAAGAAAAAGATGCTCTGATAACACTTTGTAATGTCCCATGGCTAGAGACCACTCACTAATGTCTTAGATGGGGGTCTACAGGGGACTCAAGTGTACCTAACCATGTTATAGAGGATAATTAATAGTAGTAAGGATATAAGGTGTTAATATGGGATGACTATACCCTCATTTCTGAGTAATACAATATCAAAAACATTATACAACAACCATTGAAATAGTCAGAGTATGAAAAAACCTAATAAACAAGAATCATTGTATAAAAAAGATAATGTGAAATCATACAGTTATATATCCTAACTGATCACCCACTGGGATGATCATACATAAAAATTAACAAGAAAATAAAACTAAAATGAATATCCACTACCATCCTAAAACCTCATTAGATCCCCACCTCAAATACCCATCAAGATTATCCTTACTGATCATGAACCACTAAGAATTTTCCCCACTTGAACATGTGAACATGAAGTCTATTTGGGTACCAATGTGCCAGGGATTCCCGAGTATGGTGAGAGTAAAACTTAATAGGGAACCAAAAAAATCACCCTTAATATAACCAAAAATACAGTGTATGAACATGTCATATTCTAATAATAAATAACAAACATGAAAGTATAATAAAATAAAAATCCTTTATCCTCAGGTTCTAAGGTGACACCTGAGGTTGATCATACCAGCATAATCCAATGTTGGATATCACTAAGCATAAAATATATCACCCAGGGGGAACTGTGTATAGGACTAAAAACATATAGAAACATACACCCAAGGGAAACTCATCTCACCCCAAAACCATATCTCATACACTCAAGGGAAACTTAGCTCACCCTAGAACCATATTAGAAACCTGAACCTAGGGGGAACTCAGCTCACCCCAGTACCATGTCACATACACCTGGGGAAAACATAGATCACCCCAAAACCATATCACATACATCTGGGGGGAAACTCAGCTCACCCAGAACCATATCATAAACAAACAAATGATAGAAACTCATATCACCACATAACCATATAAGAAACATACACCAATGGGAAACTCAAATCATGCTGGAACCATATAGAATCATACACCTAGGGGTCACACCCCACCCTAGAATAGGTACCGGGCCATAATTACCTAAGTAAAATATCCCAAGATGGTGCTTAAACCCTCATTAACATATCACACATGTATTCATAAAACATATATCATACACACCTAGGGGCCACAACTCACCTCAATACCTCATATAATGTCACGTGGGTTGGACACTAACCCAAAATGATCACACATCTCCTAGGTCAATCTCTCAAGTAAACAAACCATCCATTTCACTATAACCATGCTAGTCTCACACTATTTATCCTTAGGTTTTATGGTTACATCTAGGATTGATAATACCTTCCTCCCAAAAATTACCATCACTAGGGTTAATCCTGAAATCACAACACCCACCAAGGTCCCCTAGTCACATATTTACCTAGAAACCCTAAATGTGACCCTATATCACATTATCAACCCCAGTTCCCAAGATCATCACTCAAGGGGTATAACATCCGTTAACCTCACTATGATTGCATCATAGCCAGACCGAACTTGTAAATAATACAATACTAAAATCAAACTAAAGAGATTGAATAATTACCATATCTCTGGTGAGTGGTCCTCCCCCACTAGTAAATTATTACCTTGGTGGGTATGACTTGTCTAAGAATTGTGGTAATTTTGGGTGTCAATGTACCTACTAAGTATAAGGTATATCAAGGTTTTATATAGACTATACAAATGAAAAATATCCCAATATATCACTCTCTACAATATGGATAAGACTAAGGAAATATATCCCAAGGTTTTATATGTTCTGTTCTCTTATCAGTACCCTTCTAAGGTCCACATATCTCATCACATGCATTCATAATCAATCCCTCATCCACTGAAAACTGATGCATAAATATAGTGTTCAAGGTTACATCATGGATATTGAAAATTCATTTGATCCTCATGAATTAATAAAAAATCATTTAATTTTAAGGTTGATCACCATTACATGGAGGGACACATACCAAATGTTGCATAAAAAATGCATATACTTTAGGAAAATACATAGGGAACACCTATTTCATACATAGAGTTATTCCCTTTAAGAAACTTAGGGCATTATCGCCCAAGGTTTTCCAAGTGTCACATCATCATCCAAGCTCATATCTTAGCCACAACACCTATTTTAATTAATTATAATAATTTTTAATTAATTATTCAATCTAATTCAAAAGACACAATTTCCTAAAATCTCATCGGGCCATGTATCCACATCAAAACTATGACCAACCACACCCGAAAGTCCCATGGAATAATTATAACACCATTCCAAGAAAAATACCTATAAACCAACACCCAGTAAAACACAAATTTAAATCAATTTATTCAAAAAGCATAGAAAAATTAATAAGGAATTATACCTCTAAAAAATAGAAATAAATAACATATGATCACCCTTATGGGGTGTCCTCTATATATGTGAAGAAAAATCCCCATCATCCTTAACGAACTCCACCTTGATGAAGTAGAATAAGTACCAAATACCTATATTAGATCATTAAAAATCAAAGGGAATAGAAGTAAACAATAATGAAAGGGGATGGATAGGGAAATTCTACGTCAAATAAATTAAAAAAATCATCTAAGAACCACCCCTAATCAAGGTAAATCAAGAGATGAAGGAGAAGATGTGGATTTTATGGTTTATAGTGTGGGAGTGTAGGAAAAGAGGGGAGATGCACATAAAAATTGACAGGGGAACATTATAATTTTTTTTTTAAAATTTCTAGTATATTGCATGGTTTAGCTACATGGTTTTCCAAACTATGTTCCAACTATGCAGCTCTCACTATATCAATATACAACCCCAAATCCGATTTGGATGCATGGTGTGCCAAACTATGCTTTAAATTTTCATCTCTTTTTGAAATATTTCAACATTATTAACATATTACTTTTATTATTATATATAACCATTCACAAGACATGCATCAATTCCCCACACCAAAATTCAATCACATGGTTTTCTCTGAACCTTCACACAGTTTGGACTAACCATTCATTAACTGTGCATGGGGGATAAACCCATTCCAAAAATAAAAAAATAAATCCAAATCTCATGAACTTTTCTAAATCACCCAATACACATCCTATTCCATGATCTATATTAAAAAACAACTCATTGGGATTCTCCAATTCTTATAATTCTAATCTAAATACTAATTCTCATAACATTACCTTCTCTAGGACTAAAATTAAAATTCCATCAATATTTTACAACCTGTAAAGACATGGGCCTTTACAACTTATTTTTTTATTAGTTTTATAACACTTTATGAATTTTCTCCTCATAATTTTTTTTTCTTCTAAGAGTTTACTAAATCTTTTATCATATATTTACTTCTCGGATATTCAATATTTGTCTAGAAGTGACCATGTGAGAAAATTAACTGTGTTGTTTCATAAGCACATTAATTCTTGTTACTGATATATTAAGTCTTATAAAAACACACCAATCTATCATATAGTCTATATCAATAAACTATATAAAGTTTTTTTTCTATGGACCCGGTTTGATCATGATATCAATTTCATATTGTATTTTTTAACATGTAATTGAATTACTTAATATTTTATGATAAAAATTAATAAGTATTTTATCATGGAAAATAATTTAAATAAGTTCACAAAGAGTCTTGAGGTGTTTTAATATCATTTAATAAGTTTATATATTTAATTTGTAAACCATTTTGTGAAAAAGATCAACATATCATAGTTTTTGAAGATAAATAGAATGTTTGGATAAAATTATTTTTTAACGAATCAATTTTATCAAAATATTTTGAGAATTTCTAGTTAGTGAATGGAATCTACTATAGACCATTACAAAATGAAACAACTTTTATTATAGTCCTGTTTTAGAAAATTATAAGGAATATGTCTATAAAAAGTTGGTAAAATATGATTATCATGTTGTTTTCATGGTTATGGTTTACGTAGCAGATCCAGTTCACTATATGAACTATATGATTAAATAGGGTAAAAAACAACGGAGTATATTATATTTCAATGAATTTTGATAATGGAATATTATCACTATTTTTCTAGATGAAATAAAAATTTTATTTTTTATCATTAAAATTTCTAAAAATATGGAAAAAACTAGTTTTTCTAGTTGAAAATGGAGAGATTTCCATGATTTTAGGAGACTAGATTTGATTGATCATAACCATCCATGAAAAGTGTGACTACACCTTAGTTTTTACATCTAATATTAAAAAATGATATTTATATTTTAAAAAATATTAGGAATTTAGAGAAAATATTTAGAAGGTTTAATTCATCAGTAATAAATGATTTTCAACAAAGAATTATTAAGGATTATGCATGACATAATCTTAAATAATTTTTATGATTATATGAGATATTATAATTCAATTATTAGTTAATAAAGCTATCAAGATGCTCCTTTAATAAATAAATATTTTTATTGACAATTAATCACTATCCCAATATGTAATTACAATTATTTTCATCAATAACGAATCACTACATTGAGTGGTGAACCATGTAAAAATTATTAGTGTTGAATATTTATGGAATGCGTTATTCATATAATATTTAGTGAATAAAATATTATTTTTAACCATCGATGGAATAAATTCATTTTTATTTTTAAAAATGTATAAAACCCTAATTATCCACTTATATAAATACTCGACCCTAAATGTATATAAAATTGGTATAAGGTCCTTGGTTATCATTCAGTGAACTATTAAATTATCATCATCAAAAGGTTTTTATGGTGAATAATTATAATTCTATAAAAATTGGCATAACCACATTTAATGAAATTATATTCCACATATGAAAGGTGTATATGATTTTTTATCTCTTATCTTGATGTGTTGGATATCACTTACCCTAATATTAATTTTTCAAAAGGGTACACTACTTTATCTGAATAAATATGAATAATATTAAAATTTATGAGATAGAAAGTAATGCCTTGTTATCTACTTTAATAGTAAAGTAATCACAAAATTTTAAAAATTCATGGGTTAAACATTTGAAAAATACATTTGGATAATGTGTCAAAACATTCATGAAGGAGTCAATAAAGTTAAAAAAGAAAAATTTCTACCAAGACGAACTCAACTTGAGGATGTATTAATTGAGGAAGAAAAATACATTAATGAGTTCTTCACTCAATTTAGCATGGTCTTGAGTATTATTTATGTATATTTTAAAAATAATGAGGATAATACTATTTTCAGGAAGTTTATAAAAATTACTTTTAAAAATTTTGATTATAAAATATCATCATTAGAAGATCGATACATGAATACAATTTCTCTAGATAAACATTATTATATTATAATTATATGAAAAATTACAATAGGGCCAATGATAAATAGGAAAAACAACATTGGAAAAGATCTTGCATTCAAATCCTTAAAGGGTTGAAAATAAAATAAAATAAAAGATCACTTAAAGTTGAATTGGAAGATGAAGAAGACGATAAAAACTATAAAGACATCATATCCCTATTCTAAAATAATTTTCATTTGAAAAAATTAAAGTAAGAAAAGAATAATTACCCTAATTTCATTCAACATGGGTGATATTTATATCAAACTCAATCTAGTCCATATTTATTATAACCGAAACAGGTACCACATATCTAAAGAATTCCTCCTTGTACGCAAGAGGATTCCAACCATTATAGAGGGATTATGTAATAAGTGGGGAGGCAATTCCATTATTAGTAAAAATAACCATAAAAAATAAAAAAATAAAATAAAAAATAAAAATTCATCATAAGATATACAAAAATAAACGTATACATCACAACTAAATTACATAAATAAATAAATAATATATCTCATGATATAATAAATGGATTAGTAGTAGTGTCATGTGATCTTACATCAAGGTAAGGTAACCTATATGATGACCATGTACAAACTATTAAAAATAAAAAGTAAAAGGAACTAAAACTACCCAGGTCTATAGTCCCTGTTGATCCTGTTTCTTAACCCTAATCGGGCACCATTTCTAAACCCTCCAAAGTATGGACCTAGAACAACCTATTATTGTAAGAACAATGTTTTTTTGGGTACCAGGATTCCCAAGCATGGTGTTAGTATAACTCAATAGGCAACCACCAATGGTTTCCCTAACATATCTAGTATAAGGAAGTTCATATACAATGCTATCCCTATAAAAAAAATACAAACAAGTAATAGTTGTATTAATAAACGTGTCACAACAACAAGTACTACACAACCACCATTTATAGAAAAAATAACATTCAAATTAGGGTTTTAATTTTAGTTATATAATAACTAAAGATAAATAGATATTGAAATCAGTTATATAGATAATCGACATTAAAACCCCTATGATGGTGGGTTCTAACATCAGTTAATATATTAATTAATGTTAAAACCACTTTTAATGCTGGTTAATATATAACAATTGTTAAAATTCATAGTGATAGAGGTTTTAATGTAGGTTATTGTATTGAATACATTAAAAACCACCATGAAAGAGTTTTTAATATCAGTTATATGAATAACTGAGATCAACACATAGGATTTAAACATTATCTATACAAATAACCATTGTTAAAAAACTATAACTACGGGTTTTGTGATGGTTATATATAAAATGATGTTAAAAGTAAAATTTAATATCATGATCTAGTGATGATTAAATTTTTCACAACACACCATTTTAATTTTTTACTTCCCACCTAAAATTTGTTATGCCACATACACACTTTTTTAATTATCATCTTTAAATTTTTATTCTCCCTCTTTCACCATTTCTGATCTACTCCTCCTTAGATCCAAATATTCATCAATTTACTACTTCTTCCTTCTATAATTTTACTATGGTATTTATAACTATTATATCATTATTTAGTTTTTTATGATTTTCCCACTATAAATACATTTTTGATGATTTTTTATGATAAAGTTTAATTATTCTAATAGAGTAGGAAATATAAATATTATACTTGAGACTTACCAACTAGAGTTTAAAATGTCTTAACAACCAGAAAATAAAATTCTATATAATTTCATTCTTTAAAAGAATATGAATATTAATAAATGATATTTATATTTTAAGGACACCTCCACAATACAGGAAATTACGTCAAATAATTATGTAGTTTTTTCTTATTTTTATTTGGTTTCTGTGATTTTATAGATCTTTTATCTTTTCTTTTGATCTAGGGAATTTTTATGTATTAAAATATCTTTTTAAAAATAAAACAAATTTTATGTCAGTTATCAAAATAACTAATTTCTATAGTCCAGATAGTTAATTTTTTATTGTTGATTATCAAAATAACTTATGAAAAAATCACAACTACAAATAATTTCGATGAAAATTATTTTGATAACTAATGTTAAAAGTATTAATATTTTATTAAAAATAAGTTTTTTAATGTTGTTTTATATAATTGATATTAAAAAAATACTTAAAACATCAACTATATTTACATCAGCTACAAAACCAATATTAAAACTCTAAAAAACTAATATTAAAAGGTATTTTTCTACTAGTGTACCCAGGTGTAATCATACCTTCTTTAGCTAGTGCTAGAGCATCTTTAAGAATATCCAAATAAATCATATGGCCGTTGGGGTATCACATTCGCATGCTTGTAAGGTTTCAGATCAAAAAATATTGAACATCATTTATAACAAATAAAATACCATGGGAGTGGTGACCCCATATTTGTATGAGTCTCAACTCATGAGCATCTTGAACATAGGATATCGATACATGGAAAGGGTAAAGGTATCCCCAACCTAGATGATATCATCCATTAGTAATCTTTATCCTAGATCAAATCAATATAGTCCCAATGGGAAATAAACTTGTGGATATGGGGATCTCGACACATTTGTGTCTTGATCACAGTATCCCAATATCAAGAAAAGCGGAGAAAAACCCCATGTATATATGGACTCACCCCATGGGTGTCTCAACCATAGAATAACAGTATCAAATGAAGGGGTGAAGAAACCCCTGTATATATTTTCTGACTCTATTTCATATTGGACAAGAAATAAAAACATCAACAAAGTGATAAGAAGTACTTGTATATGTGGTCTCACCCCATGAAATCTCCACCAAGGCATAATAACATCAAAAGGGAGGAAGAAACCCTCGTATTTATGGTCTCACCCACAAAATTTTGACCATGGAATGATAATATCAATAAAGTGGAGAAGTGACCCCTATAATTATGGTCTCATACCATGACATATTAACCCTTTATAATTAAAATAGTATGAACAAAAAAAACGAGGACAAGGTATAGAAAGATTTCATCTCAAAAAGAATCTTATTATCATCTTAAATTAGTGTAAACCTAATGGTAAAATCATCGTAGGTCTATAATGATCTTAGACCCGAAGCATATTGATCCTAATCTACATAAAAAGGACAACATGTAAGGGAATCCTTGACCCATCATAATCACTACTTAAAGTATATTGATCTAGAGAATGAAAATAATAAGACCATGGGATAGGTGTCCTGGGTCTATATCAGTCTCATCCCTTAGGTTTCTCTACCCCTTATACTAACCTATTAATGTTTACAAAAAAAATGCTTGGATAAATCATTTAAGGCATGGTAGAACATCTATACCACTATAATATAATCCTATGTTGGTCCTCACTCACAAAAATATAACATCCCAAACCGAACCACTAGGTCTAAGCTGGAATTCCACATGACCTCAGGTGTACCTCCTCATATGCCAGCAACTTCCAACTAGAATCCAGGGTCAAAATCCATTAGCGGGGAGACTATGAGCCCTATAAGAGTTCAAAAAAGAAATAAATAACCATAAATATAATAATTAATTAGAGTAATACATGAGAAAATAGAAATATGGAATTCGTGATACAATATCTAGATTAAACATGGTTCCAGGGCATGGGGTAATCCAATAAAATCAAAATAGTAGATGATTCCCCATTCGAACTTCATCTAGAATCATCAAAATCCTATTGTTCCATATACTCAACCATACACCACAAGGCCCTTTCCCCTCATTAGATCCCTAAGAATGAAATCTATAAAAGCACATAAATACTGAAGTAGGGCGTGAGTACAAGACTTGGTAGGAAACCAATAATGACTCTTTAAAATCAGTACGTAAAATATACAAGTGTATTCGATTAACATAAATAGGGTTCAAAAAATAACAACAATATAACAAAAAAGTACCACACACATGTCGGGTCATCAGGGAACAAATCTACCTGATTCTACACCATGTCGGGAGAGACATACCTTCTTCAGAACAATGTTGGGTGGAACATCAGTAACTATCCATACACATCCACCTCGAGTGGATATCCACAATCACATGACACAATCCACCGAAATGGATAGTGCACATACATTATGACCCCGAGTCTGGAAAATCCATCTCAATTTGATAGTAAATACATGCATCAAATCTCATATGTCAACCTATGTCTAGAATATACTTCCTCTATGGATATCCCCAAGCACGTGACACATCCCACCGACTAGAATAGTCCAAGTACGTGCCAACCCAAGTCTAGCACATCCCCATCGAAGGATAGTCTCAAACATGCATCAAATCACGCATTTCGTCAATCGTGTATCATTGATTAGCCACTAAAATAGTATAATATTCATTTTTTATATTTTAATATTCATTTGTTTCAATTTCCATAAACATTGGTTTTCTTTAATTTTATTTTTTGAACCTCATTTCACATCATTTTGCAATTCAGGTTCAAAGTGTATCAATTTTGGACCAATTAATCATTAGTTTTTGGAATAAATTGGTTTAAATATTTTAATTTTATATTTTTGGATATTATTTAACACTTTTATTAGACTTTTTTATTTTTAGGATTAATGGATGATCCGTAAAGGAATATGGATATTTTTCCCATTGATGCATAAATTTTTGGACAAATCATAATGGGTCTTAGGCCCATAAAATAAAATTGGATCCCATAAATCAATCCCAATGAAAATAAAATTTTAACTATAGATATATAAAATTATGGGGAATATTTAATTCAACTATTTTCAGATATACTTTTGAATTTTTGAAGGAGATCCAGGGATCCCTTGTTGAAGTTTAATTTGTGGGCCAGATTTAAAGGCCCATAAAGTTAGACCTCCATTTAGAGCATAAAATCCGAATGGATGATCCAATTGGAATGAAAATTTTAAAGATATTATAGGAAACATGGAATAAAATGTTTTTATTTATGACAATCCTAAAACAATCAATTTTTAAAGTCAAATGTGCACACTAAAATGGGAAAATAATCTTGATCTAATTTTTTTGGTCAAAGTTGAAAAGTCCACTATCCTTTTTTCCCACCCACCTTTTAATATAATAATAAAATGGGATGGAATTTATTGATGTGGGATCTAACATAAGACCGAAAAATTACTATTTAAGGTATTTGTGGTGAAGGAATGAGGGGTATAATTTTTATTCATTTAATTGTATTATTACACTGTCAATTTGTAATTGCATCTTACTTTTTTTTCAATAAAGTTGTTTGATTCACAATATCTTATTAATAAAAGTTCTTATTATTCTTCTATAATTATAATATTTTCAATATCATGTTGATATTTGTGAATCAATGTGTTGACTTATTCACACCAACACTTTTGAAATTATTCACACAATGGTGGAGTGATCGTTATTTCACTATTTTTCTTCTACAATTGCACCCTCACGAGTCTACTTATCGCTTACATTGAGAGCATAAAATTAATGGAGGGATAATAAAATTATGGTTTGATCAAAGGGATTATAAATGGTATGGATATGATGTTATTTCCCACTATATAAATTTTTTATAATTTCTTTATTTTAGTTTTTCATTCAATTGTTTCCCATATTCCTCTTCCTTATTGAATTTTTTTGCCACACTTTCCATGTGATAATATGATCCTTTACCTTGGAGTGATCATGAAAATTATCTTCTAAGTTCATAGGTGATTATAATGTGTATATTAATGTGTTAAACTAGTAATTAATGATTTTTTTATTGATTTCATTGAATGAATCATTCTCAAATTTATGATATTGAAACCATTAAAAGAAATTCATTCAATCAATCCATTAAAATAACCTAGGATCCAAAATTATTTATAAATTGAATTAATTAAGTATTTAAAAATATTTAATAATAAATTCAATTTTAACCAAATTTTTTCACTTAATATCCAAATCATCCCCATATAATATATGTTTCTTTAGGATACTTCTTAGATATCTGAGGATTCGATAACCCAAGTTGTACTACAAGCGACCGCTTAGACAATAAAAATTTGGTAAATTTGCACAACACAATTTTTTTTTCTATTATCAGGGACCTAAGTATGTTACCTTAAATCACACTGTTCTATTGTCATCCCATTCCTATATCCTCACCCCATTATTTTTTCTCCTTATTTTCTAGAGTATGTTTTCCTACACTCATGAAAAATAAAATATACTTTTTATGGTAGAAAACATGAAGGGTGAGAAGTCTAATGAATTTAAGGAAATCCTTTAATTAGATCATAGTATTTATAATATTTTGGATTCTAAATTTGAGTTCAATAAAATGGATAATATTACACAAAAACAAATCATAAACCTGGGTGGGGACCAAATAGAAACCAAAACGGACAAGCCCGTAACTTGGGAAATGTTTGAGACCAGACCATAAATGAATACCTTACACCTAACTAGACCAATTCACCATCATTAATTAGGCATGGTAACATATTACACAACCAATATGAATTCAAAAACTATGTATTGAACCAACTTCTACATTTCATGGGATAGATTCTAAGATTCCATACCTTCACATTAAATAATTCAATGACATTATTGAAACCATGTGCCCACCAATTTAAATTGAGTCAGATAAAATAAGACTCTTTCATTTTTTTCCAAAGGATCAAGAAAATAATTGGTTAAATAATTTGATACCATCATCCATTAAATATTAAAACCAAATGTAAATATAATTCTATAAAAAATACTTCCCATATCATAAAACAATTTTACTTAAAATAGTATCCAAAATTTTCCTGAAAAAGATGGAGAAACTTAATATGAAAGACGAAAATGGTTCAAAGACACTATAAACAAGGTAAAAAACCATGGTTTATTAATACCAAAACAATTGAGAAATTTCTATGAATGGTTAGGGTTAGGTAATAAATAGTTTATTGACATGATTTGTAATGGAACATTCCAAAACAAATCCCTAAATGATGCTTATAAGTATTTGGAAAATATTACTGAACAAAACCAAAAATAGGGGAAAAAACCTCACTATGTGAAGCCACCAAAATCTTTTGGAATGAAAAATATTGTATAAGAATAAAATATTAGAGAAAAAATTACGTACCTCACTAGGAAGGTCAAGGAGAATGATCTTTGAAAGGTCAATGAAACCCAAACAGTTGAGCCTATTTTCATAATTTTTTACAAACATGACCATAAGACCAAAAAATTACCAACCATTACTTATATCAAAGATGTTATTTTAGGATGAATAGTAGAAGAGGTCAATGCTTTGAAATTTCAAAACCCATAGTACCAAAACACTTTAAATCCAAGGTATAATGACCATGCATGATTCCATTGGAATGATAATAAAAAACCAACACAACAAAAATGTCTCAAACCTTAACCTCTATAGAATTTTCAAGACCATATACATTTCCAACCACCACAAGTATAATACCAACATACTCTTATAAAATAAAAATAACCCATCCATCATCCCATTCAATATCCGATTCAATAAACAAAGTATTCTCCTAGGATAAACCAACCATCACAAGCCCCTGCCCAATCATTCCCTCTCCAGATCCCTGAAAAATTGTGTAAAAAAATGGAGAAAATAAACTTAGTGGTCTCATAAATTAAACATTAATTTAAAACCATAAAAACCATCAAGGAACCCATGCCTAATCAGGTTGTCCCATCCCCAAACTTAAGGGTATAATCCTATTACACTAAAACCTCTCATGAACTACTAAAAGTAATGATTGTCTTAATAAGTGGGAGGACCAATGAAAAAACTAAACAAACCATTCTAGAACCAATAAAAGGTTAAATATCACACGAAACTATTAAATAACAACCATCATATTCTGAAAACTCTAATAAAAATGTTAAAGAACCACAACATCACTAAACAATCAAATAATATTCTCCCTTACCTCAATGTGTGAGATGAAAATATAAACCTGAACTGAATAAAACATTGAGGGAAATGTTATCTCATGTTAAGATTAACATTACCCTTCTCAATTTAATCCAATCCATTCTTGTGTGCTCAAAGTACATTAAAACCCTTTTCAAATTTAAAAGGAAAATTTCACATAAAAAATATGTCTTTTTGGGTGATAAAGTGAGTACCACCATTCAAGGGACCATTCCTCCTATGTTTAATGAACCAAGATGTCTATAAATTAACATTGAGTTAGGAGAGAATAGATTTTTCAAAGCCCTTTTTTATCTAGAAGTTAGTGTGAACCTCATTCCATATACCATGTGTTGTCAATTGGGACTTGAACATCTCCAACCAACATCTTTCACACACCTACTTGAAGATCATTGTGTCCAATTTCCTAAGGGGATCATAAAGGATGTTTTAGTGAAAATTGACAATTTCATTTACCCATATGACTTTATTATCACTGAAAATCACCCAAGATTAGGTCCTTGGGAGTAAACCCCCATCATCCTTGTTCACCCCTTCTTAGAAAAAATAAACTAAGTCATCCGAGTTAAGAATGGGAACATGAAAATAACCTTCAAAAACATGATCCAAAATATTAACATTTATAATAAAAACTCTCAAATTAAGTATGATAAAGAGAACCATGAGTTCAATTGGATAGTTAGTATTTATAAGTAACCATAGAAAAATCAAGTAATTATTTAAGTATATTTAATTCAAGATGATATTGATTTCATTTGTTCATATGATTTCATTTTTTGTCCTTGCCTAGAATCTCTTTAAGACAGATCCTTTGTTGATTTTTAGGATAAAAAATGAATAAAACCATTAGAGAAATAAACAACCTCGAGTCCATAGCCATTCCTGACATGCTCTAGCCACTGTGGTGGTTGAAAATTTTGTTCCAAAGGAACCAATTCTATCAGGAAATTAGGAAAAATAAACTGAGTTTGTTGTGAAGTCCCATCCTTCTTTTGAAAGTGTTTACCATCCTAATGTCGAAATTAAGGTCCTACCTTCATCACTCAAGTATGAATTATTATGGGATAATAAAAAATTAATTATTTTCATTTCTTTTTCTCTTGAATCCAATCAAGAGAGGGTTATTCTGGATGTCCTGGTAAATAAAAAGAAAGAAATTGGATAGACCTTGTCTAATATTATTGAGATTATCCCACTCATTGGAACTCATAGGATTATTCTAGAATCTGAATCCCAACATTGTCATCAATCTAAGAGGATAATCAATACTAATCTTATATATGTTGTAAGGAAATAAATTATAAAGTTTATGAAAGTAGGTATCATTTACCCCATTGATGAGAGTGAGTGGGTATATCCAATTCAAGTTATTCCAAAGAAGGTTAGAATCACTATGATTACCAATGAGGATGGTGATCATCACCTGATATGGGTGAGTAGTGGATGGAGAGTGTGCATTGAATATATTAAGTTCGACTCATATCCTAAGAAAGACCATTTCCCTTTTAGCTTCATTGATCAAGTCCTTGAGAGAGTGTTATGTCATCAGTTCTACTACTTCCTAGAAGGATTTTTAGGGTATAATCAAATTGAGGTATCCTTAGAAGATCAAGGAAAAACAACATTCACCTGCCTATTTATAACTTTTTCCTTTAAGATATTTCCCTTTGTGTTATGTAATTCTACTGTTACCATTTAGCGATGAATGATGGGAATCTTCTCTGACATGTTGGGAGATTGTTTAGAGGTATTTATAGATGATTTCTCTATATTTAGGGATATATTTTAGGGATTGATAATAAACATGAAAAGGATTTTATCTATATGTGAGGATAATAATATTATCCTAAAATGGGGAAAATTCCATTTCATGGTAAAAGAAGGATTTTTTAGAGCCATATGGTCTCTAGTAGAGGGATTGAAGTTGATAAAGCTAAGGCTGATATAATTCATCACCTTCCATCTTCGAAAAATATCACGGAAGTGAGGTCCTTCATAGGACATGCTAGTTTCTATAGAAGTTTCATTAGTAATTTTGGCACCATTTGTTGACCACTTTGTGCTCTGCTGATGAAATATGCTCCATTTTTATGGGTAGAAATATGTGAGGAATCATTATAAATAATAAATTCATCACTTATATATCCACCTATCATGTAATCTACTAATTATAAAATTCCATTTGATCTCATGTGTAATGAGATTGACTTTAATGTAGGAGCTGTCTTAGGACAACATTTTGATAAAAATGAATGTGTCATTTATTATGATAGTGAATCATTAAATGATGAAAAAATAAACTAGACCACCACTGAGAAAGAGTTTCTTTCTGCTGTCTTTTCCATAAAAAAATTCAGGTCCTATCTCTTAGGATCCCACAACATTGGCTTCACTGATCATTCAACCCTGAAATAAATGATCCAAAAACATGGTTCCAAGGATAGATTGATTAGGTTGGTCCTTCTTATTCAAGATTTTGATATAACCATTAAAGATAAAAAGGGTGTTTAAAATTTTGTAGTTGATCACATCTCTAGAATGGAATTCAAAGACAACTAACATCACCATTCTATATCTGATTCATTTTCTAATGAGCACCTCTATTCTGTGAGTGATTTCTCATCCTATCCTGACATATAAAATCACTTGGTTATAGGTGTCCTTTCAAAATTCTTTAGGACCCAATCTAAGTGGAAATTAATTTCTAATTTTAAAAATTATGTGTTTGATGATCCAAACCTCTTCATGTTCTATCCTGATCATGTCATTAATAGATGTGTTCCCAAGTCTTAAAAAGAGTCCATTATTAAATTCAGCCATGGAGTGGCATGTAGAGGATGCTTTTATACAAATAAAACAACTAAAAGGTCCTCCAAAGTGGTTTATTTTGACCTAATCTCACTAAGTATTCCCATAAATTCTACCAAAGTTATCCTCAATGTTAGAAATTAGTATTCATAACCAAAAGAAATCAAATGCACCTTACTCCCATTCTGGTTATTGAGATATTTTATTGTTGGGGAATTTATTTCATAGGACCCATACCAATATCTAAGGGATATATATACATCCTATTAGATATTTATTATATCTATAAATGAGTTGATTCTATTCCCACCAAGTCTAATAACCATTAGGTTGTGATCTTATTCTTGAAATAACACATATTTTCTAAATTTGGAATTCCTAGGGCTATCATCAGTGATTGTGGAAACCATTTTTACAACCATACCTTTTCATAACTAATGTATAAGTATGGGATTTCTCACAAAGTTTCCACTGCCTACCATTCTCAAAAAATGGTCAAGCTAATTTGGGAAATAGAGAAATTAAGCAAAATCCTGAAGAAAACATCAATACCTCAAGGAAATATTAGTATGAGAAACTCTAAAATTCCCTTTTTGTATATTTTAATGTATTTAAAACCATCCTAGGTATGTCACCTTATAGGTTGTTTTATGGAAAATATTTTCATTTACCTGTTGAAATTGAATATAAGGTATTTTAGAAAATCAAGAAATTTAACTTTGAAATTTCTTTGATAAAACAAATAGTAAATTAGAACTTGATGAAATTGAGGAACTTTGGATGAAGGATTATGAACATTCAAGGACCAATAAATATAGAGTTCATGCCTACCAATCTAGGAATCTCAAAGTCAAAAACTTTGAACAGGGATAATTTTTTCTCTTGTATAGTTCCAAACATCATTTAAACCTAGGAAATTTCAGGTCAAGATGGTTAGGGCCTTACATAGTGCATCATGTATACCCCTATTGGGCAGTAGAGATTTAATATTCCATTATTGGTCATATCTTCAATATAAATGGTCCTAGGCTAAAACAATTCATTTAATAATTCAATAAAAATGAAAAATAGGAGTAAGTTGATCCAACCTATGAACACAAAACAATTTTATCAAATTTGGGTCCAAGTCAAGCTAATGACATTAAACTAAGTGATTCCTGGGAGGTAACCCGAATTCTATAATGATTTTATTTTTTATATATTTTTCTATGTGTTTCTTCTTTTTTTAAGGGACCCCCTTGGGGTTTCCAATGTGATATAATGTTTATTGTTTGTGTGATTTAATAGTTGAGTATTTTTAGTATTTTAAAATTAAACAAATGAATTCTAGAGTATAAAACTAACCTTCATTCATCCTCGAGGAGTCTACTTGTGACATAAAGCCAATGTGATCAATTTATTATTGATGGGTCATCAAATTCAAACCAGGTGATTTTTTTCCATGATTTCATTTAAAATAACCATCCTTTCTCTTCCTTCACAATTCCAAAATCTCTATTCTATTATATTTCAAACACTGAGGGAAGTGTTATTCTAGGACTAAGAGAGTGAAAATATATTAAAAAAATGGGTATTTTATATAAAATTTCAATTCATTATTATTTCATATGTTAATGTACATTTTGAAGAATGAAAACTGAATATAAAATAAATTTTCATGACTTGATTATGATTTTAATAAATGTTTAAGTTCATGAGAATAGTTTTTGGAAAGTTCAGTTTTCTATTGTGATTTTTCATTTTTAAAATATGCATCCATTTAATCAAAATTTCACAATGCACATCCATTGGATTTTGGGTGTGTGTTTGAGTTCTTGGGTCCCTTTCATCATAGAATACGGTTTGGGGCTACTTTTAGTTTAATTTGAGTATCCAAAAAAAAAAATACCGTATAGAGAAATGTTTTTTCCAAATGCATGAAATTAAAAACTAGAATATTGTGACTCCATAGTTTTATTTCCCATAGTTAGGATTTGAATACATATTATAGATCATGGAATTGACAATATTTTTGGAGTTCGGAATTCGGGGATCATGAATCAATAGTTGTTTTTCCCAGAGTTAGTTTCTCATATTTATTTTGATTAAAAAAATGAACAAAAAAAACAAGAAAAAAATAAAATTGGATAATAATATTAAGGTTTAATGTGATTCCCATCTAGATCTTCAATTTTCCCACTTAAATAAGAAAATGGGTGCTATGTCTCTTGTGATGCATGACACATCATCTTGCTTATTTGAAATTGGATAAAATGTGGCGATGAATTTAAACAAAGTAATGGGATCAGGCTTAGGATATTCTTGTGAACCTATCTTGTGTTAAATTATTTTGATAGGTTTTATGTTTTTTTTGGAATGATGTATTTTGATAAGTATTTTATGTTAAAATGTTTTTTGAAAAATAGAATTCAATGCCATATTTTTTAAATAATTTTTGCTCAGGATAAGAAAAAATCAAGTTGAGGGGTATAATTATCCACTTAAAGAGGATAATATTAATTTTTTTTATATTTTAATATTTACATGATTCAATATATTTAAACATTTGTTTTATTTCATTTTATTATTTCAACCTTATTTCACATCACTTTTCAATTCATGTTTAAAGTGTTTCAATTTGGGCCCAATTAATTGTCATCTTGTAGAATATTTTTTTAGTCAATTTAATTTGATAATTTGGGTTATTATTTATCACTTTGGTTGGAAATTTTTATCTTTTAGGATTAATGGTTGAATCATATGGTAAGATGGAATTTTTTTCCCATTAATGATTTTTTTAGACAAATCATAATGACCCTTAAGCCCATAAAATAAAAGTGCATCCCACAATTGAAGCCCAATGAAGCTAAAATTTTATCTATAGATAGATAAAATTATGAAGAATATATCATTCAACTGTGGCTAGATACAATTTTTAAGTTTTCAAGGAGATCTAGGGATCCCATGTTGAAGTTTAATTTGTGGGCCAGATTTGAAGGCCCATAAAGTCTTCCCACCATTTCAAGCATAAAATTTGAATGGATGATACAATTGGAATAAAATCCTGATAGAGATTATATAAAATATGGAAAAAAATATTTTTCTTCAATGTACATACCAAAATCACTCGTTTTCAATTTCAAATGTTCACACAAAAAAGGGGAAAGAATCTTGATCCAATTTTTTATGGTCAAAGTTGAAAAGTACGCTTTTATTTTTCCCACCCACATTTTACTATCCTAATTAAATGTGATGGAATTTATTGATTTGGGATATAACCTAGGGAAAAAAATCCTTATTTAAGGTGGTGGTGTTGAAGTAATGAGGGGTAAAATTTTTATTCTTTCAATTGTATTGTTACACTATCATTTTTTAATCGCATATTCATTTTTCCTCAAGTAAGTTATTTGATTCACACTATCTTCTTAATAAATTTTTTTATTCTTCTTATATAATTATGATATTTTCAATATCATTTTGATACCATTTAATCAATGTGTGAACTTATTCACACTAACACTTGTGAAATTATTCACACAACAGTGTAGTGATCGTTATTTCACTATTTATTTTCTTTAATTCCATCCTCATGAGTCTTTTTCTCAGTTCCATCGAGATCATAACATAAATTTATAGATAACACACTTATGGGATGATCCAAGGTAGTATCAAGGGGATGGATTGAATGGTATTTCTCCCTCTATAAATGTTTTATGATTTCTTTATTTGAGTTTTTCATTCAATGATTTTATCCCTTCCTCTTCCCCATTGAATTTTTACCACAATTTTAATGTTCTAATAAGATATTTCACCTTAGAGTACTCATGAAAATGATCCTCTAAGTGTATACATGATTAGCATGTGTATGTGAATGTGTTAAACTAGTAATTGATGAGTTTATATTACCTCCATTTTTTTTCATTTTTAGAATAAAAAACCACTTATGGATAAGTGGGAACCTCAAAACTTATACCATGTAAAAAAAAATTACACCATCCAAAAAATAGAAGGTTCCAAAACAAAGTGAATAACATGCACAAAAAATTTCAAAAAATTTCAAACTAAGACATGTCAACATCATCATGGACCGAAAGACCCTCGAGAAACAAACCCTACACACCAGTCATCGTCATCATCATCCCAAACCTGTTCCCGGCGAAGTCCCAGGAAACATTGAGGACACCACTTAAAGGATTCAAAAACATACTAGAAACATGTTCACTATAAACTATTGAGATAAAACAAACTAGAAAAAGAACACCTATTACTTCTAGGATCACCAATAGAGAGCAACAAACAAGAAAATTGAAACTGCTTATGAGAGTGGATACCATATTTAGAAAATCAGGATCAAAATGAACATATACATTCAGGTCTCTCCACATGAAAATACCACCATACTCAAACAAAACCATCCAAAAACCTCACCAATATCTAATGCACCAGGCTGATCTAGCTTGGCAATAAGGAATGAAAGGCCAGAGCAATGTTTGGAGAAGGCATGGCTAACTAGGTGGAGGCGACCTTTGACTTAACCACAAATCACATTTTTTGAAACCATCAACATAAAGATAGAGACCATTAGGCCCTAAAAATAGCACTAGGTGATTGAAGAAACACCGATAAAGCCAAAAAACCAAAGCAAAACATACACTACTAGGAAAATAGACTATGACCATGGACCGATAGCCACAGTTTTAAAACCGTGGCTATATGTGGATACAAACATAATTTTAAAACCATGGATATAGGTCTTTTTTTCATGGCCTATAGTCACGATTTTGAAAACCGTGGCTATATCCCCAACCTATGGCCACATTTCTCAAAACCATGGTTATAAGCCTTTTTTTGAAAGGGCTATAACCATGGTTTTAAAAACTATGGCTATAGGTCTCCCACCCTTGTGTGGGAGAAAAATTTTCCTGCTAAAAAAATAGTGGGAAGAACTATTACCAGAGTTTTTAGGATAATACCACAGTTTTTAATAATATATATAAGATATTTTATATGTATATACACAAAATCCTTGGTGGTGTAGTGGTTAGGTTGCTAGAAAATGAAAGAAAGGTGTTGGGATCAAATTTGGCTAGACACACATTATATTTAGGCTATTTCCATGGTTTTCTAAAGCTATAGCCACAATTTTAACAGTGGAAATATACCACCTATTGCCACAGTTTTCTAGGGCTATAGCCACGGTTAAAACTGTGGCCAAAGGTCAACTGCCATGGTTGAAAACAGAGACACCTATGGCCACAGTTTTGAAAACCGTGGCACTAGGCCACCTATTTTTTTGGTTAAAACTGTAGCCATAGGTAATACCCTACTGCCATGACAATAGTGCCCACGGTTGGGCAAAACTGTGGCCATAGGATATGGACACAGTTTTGGGCACTATTTCCACGGTTTTGAACCGTGGAAATAACCCATTTCTCTAGTTTTGATCTATGAGGAAGAAAAACCAAACTGTGGCCATATCTTATGCTTCAAACGATGACTGAATAAAAAGATGAAACTAGCTACAATGAACCCCAGACACCGAATAAATCCCTCAAAAACATCCAAAGACACAAAAAATGCCTTTATATCGAACCAAGAAGGATTCCAACATAATAAAATGGATAGAAAGAGCAGATAAGGTCATATAATACGGTGAGAAAAAACCAAAAGGCATAGAAACCAATGGAAACCCAAACTACCAGATCTTCTTTGTGAAAAACCAGTATGAGGTTTTATCATAAATATTAATGTGATAAGAGTGGAGGAAACCGTGGTTAGGGGTCAGAAAATGGTGGAGAACAACCACCCTATAGGGAACCAGTGACAAGTTTAAAGATCTGGCATCACAATAAAATTGGCAGGAAAAGAAATAGTGACTCAAATGGAGATGAAGGGAACAACGAGAAGAGGGGAACCAAGAAATCCCAAGAGAATAGAAGAATGAAAGATCATAGGCATTTGAGATAGAAGAAGGTGATGAGAGGGAAAAACCTATAGGTTGAGAGAGAGTTCTCTATTTGAGAACACCGCCATTGGAATAGTGATGAGTTTATATTGATTTCATTGAATGAATCATTCTAAAATTTAAGACATTGAAACCATTAAAATAAATTCATTCAATCCATCCCTTGTAATAACCTAGGATGAACCCCACTTTATAAATTGAATTTAGTTAGGTATTTTAAACTCTTTAATAATTCAATCAAGTTAAACCCAAGTTTTCCACTTCATAACCAAATCAAACCCATAGAATGTATGATTATTTAGGTTACTTATTTGGTCTCTAAATATTCAATAACCCAAGTTTTACTAAAAGAGACTGCTTAGAACCTAAAAATTTGGTAAGTTTGGATATCACCAGTCACATATTACATGTCATCCAATATCGACCAATACATGTGTCACATATCACATTTTGACAAAATAGGACCAACCTACATACTCAAGTATAGAAAATAGAAATACAACATATGTGATACATAATGTAATTGACAGATCAACATCACTTCAAGTTTATAAGTAAACATAATAGTCACAGTACATATGCAAGCAATCCAATCACATGTAAATGGATACACACACCAACTCTTGTGATTTGGAATCAAATATAGGTCTCACATGCTACACACACACTCTAATAAATCATGTCAACAACCCATAATAAAATATGTTCTAAATTCAAGAAATTCTTACCTTATATGCAATGAAAAATGATGACAAGGGTTGACTTATGAGCTCAATTTCACCACTGAATCCTTAGACCATTACCAATCCAATTAGATTTAAAATTATCTCCATCCTTAATATTTTAAACAAAAATAAAAATGATTAATTTAAATCTGTAAAAAATACCCCACTGCCTTTGGAAAAAAAATTAGGTTTAAAATTTTTTTCATAAGGAAGAACCTAAAGACATTAAAAGAGCTTCAATCTAATCCATATCGAAGAGGATATTGATGGTTTAAATTTGAAGATAATAATAATAAAAAGGATAAAGGAGATAGGGGAAGAGAGAGAGGTATGAGAGGGATTTGTTCCCCACACTACACACTGGGCCCAAATATATATATATTATTCTTTAATACTTTTAATTATTTCATAATTTAATCATTTGATCTCTCTAATCTTAATTATCCAAGCTAAAAAAACGCATCATTCATTTTTTATTAAAACACCTCATTTAAACATTTGAAACTATTCATTAAATATATCATAAAAGTCATCAAAATATATGTATATATATATATATATATATATATATATTTACATATTTTATAAATATATACACACCGATATATATATATATATATATATAACCCATATATATACATGTTATATATATATATATATTTAACAAATATATATACATGTCATATATATACACACACATCTATATATATTTATATATACCTATACATGTATATATATACATATATATTTATCCTATATATATACACAATATATGTATACACACACACAAGCATTATTTTTCACAATATAACAATAACAAAAACAACAACAATATTGTATTATTATTATTAAATCTTTACGAACATTACGACCATAAAAATTTCAACAACAACTTCTATTAAAAACTGATAATGGTAAATAAATATTTTTAACCATACTCAATTTCATTTATTTATCACAAATAATAACATCACTATTATTACTTTTACCACTCATTATTTCCACCATAAGAAAACATTAATTTCAAAATTATATTTTCATTTTTGTCTTTGACACAAATAATAACAATAATAACAATAATAATAATAAAATTATTAATAATATTTCTAGCTACACATCAAAATATTTATATTTTAAATAAATTAAACTCACATGCGATCAGTCCAAACATATGACGCGAAGAAAACTTATTTCACAACTAGGGTAAAACCCAAATTCCAGACCTAATGGTGGTCCCATATTTCTCACACGTGACATCGTTTGGGTGATATTCAATTATTTTTAAAACACATATATAATAAAAATATTAAATAAATTATCCTCACATGCGATTTATCTAAACGCCCGACAAACACAAATTTTATATCTCGCCTAGGGTAAAACCTACATACCAGATCTAATAGTGGTATCATATTTCTCATGTGAGAAATTGTTTAGATGATATTTCAATTTTTTTTTGAAAAAACCATGTGCACATAAATAAATTACATTTAATATTTTTATTCAATAAACATCATGGATCTAAGGACCTTGGAATCCCACACTAACCCAACAATTAACTCTGAAAATATTATATATATTATTAGAAACAATTAACAGAGCTTTTACCCTTTCATAAATCCATAATAAACACATGTATTATAAAAATTTAATTTTCATGATAAAAATAATTATAATTTATTAACAAAAGTTGGTTTTATTATCATTTAAAATTGAGGATGTTACACAAATCCCTTTTCATAATCAAAAAACAAGTTATAACTAATTAGTTAAATTAAAAGAAGATCTATATGCTCTCCCCTCACATATAACATCAAGCCAAAGTGGTTGAAAATCTCAAAATACAACTTAAGGCCAACCTAAGGCAACTCTTAGGATAAATTCACAACTCCACACTCAAGGGAGGTTAAATACACATAACCAAGTCCATAATCATTATATACCAAGTAAACCCCCCCTTTTTTATAGAATTTATAACCCTCAATTCTTTAATTTCCACCCCATGGCCCATAGTGTCCATGATGTTAGTCTAGATCAAATAAAAGGCCAATCATAACCTTTATAACATGTACTCACTCTCAATCAGTGTAAGGGAGTAATCTAATCAATGGAACATGCCAAACAACCTCATTTACATACCTCGCATATATCTAAGGAGGTTAAGGAACTTAAAAATGGTCCTAAAGACTATAACATAACCTAAGGAAAGCCCCATTAGGTTCCAAGTATAATTTCCAATACAATTTAATACAAGTTCATGAACATCGACAACCATGAGATCAACTATAGAACTCATAGTGTCCTTCATAGCCCTATATGTAATCACCCAGATCATATGAGTAAAGGGAAAATAATTAATTTTAGTTTTAGGTTAATCATACTCGAGTGGTAAGACTTCATATCACACATTGCATGTAACACTGTATAAATAATTAATAAATTGTTAGGAAAAACCTAACTTGATGTGAAGTAATCTCCCCAAGAAATTCTTGGTCATCATTACCTGGGATTTTCTAAGACTGGTCAGTATCCATCGCTATCATCCAATCACATGAGGCCTAATCTCAATCAAACATTTATTTTAATTAATATCAAGAAATTATAAATAACTTTCCTACTAAATCCATAATTAATTAAATTATTTATAATCAAAGTATAACTCACCAAATAGTGTGATAATGGAAACACCTAAAGTAATAGGGTATGAATCACTCTTATTAAACCCCAAGACCAACACTAACCACATCCTTAACACCTGACATTAATTTATCAATTGAAACCATTCTAATTTAATTGAAAAAAAATTATGGTAGAGACTTATAAATGATGAAATGATGATATATCATGTCATATCACCTATTACTAGACTCTTATAGATATTATATATGAAATCCCCATCATAGGAACTCAATTACACAATGGTTCATTGGAATCATCACAAAAAATCATAAACTCGGTCACTAGAAATTAGATGAGAGAAAGGGAAGAGAAGAAGAGAGGATAAGGGAGAGAAAACGTACATTGATCGATTCATAAAACTACCCCAAATTTACCAAGGTGAAGAATAAAGAGGAGAATACATTGATGGAGGGGGATCTATACCCCCTCTCTGTGACTCTTCCCAAAACCATGGAACCCTGAGTGGGTTATCAATTAAAAAGTATGAATGATTCTTTTCTTTCCATTATTTAAAAAAAAATCTCATAATACCACTGTAACACTGATGGCCTCCGACCACCACCACCTAAGAAGCCTCTATCACTTGACACCTGATATTCCACTTTAATCCCTTTCCTCTCAATCATCCATCTCAAAAACACCCCTTTAAAAATGTAAACCACATATAAAAATGCCAATTCTTAATCTGAATTCAAAAAATCAATTTAGATCTTGTTCTTCCTCAACCAGAACCTAAATTTTATCAAACATAGTTGATATAAATTGATGTTTTTTGTTTTGATAATAGAAATATTTTTTAAAGGTTCTAAATAAATATTAATGAAGGGTAATATTTATATGATTCCTCTAAGATATTATTCCAGAAAAAGTAAGATAAATATAATAAAAATAGAAATCCCCTATGAAAGGAAGAAAGATAAAATGAATTCAAATATGAAATAGAAAAATATTATCTCAATGGAAGAAGATACTTAAAATAGTGAACATAGTAACATTGATGAGGAAAAATAAGAGGAGGAAAATAAAAGAGTTCTTATTTCTCAAGATATCAAAGATAAAAACTCTTCAAATGATAATAAAGAATTTTCATATGAAAAGATGAAACTCAAAAAGTGAATGTATTGAAAATGGAAATAAAAATTTATATCAAGGAGGTTATTTGTATTGGAAAAGAATAATTATTTAAATAAAAGTATTATATCAAATTAGGTTGATTGAAAATTTGAAAAAAAGAAAAGGTGATTATAAAGTAAATTGAAATTCTAATGATCATTCTTGCTGAGAAAAATAATATTATTGATGATATTATTTAAATAATTTTAAAAAGGAATGATAAATTTTATAATATTTAATTAAATTTTCTTGTGTATAAAAATTATTTAATGAAATTTATATAATATTTTGATAAATCAATTAATAAAGTTGGTGATAGTTTTACATCATTAGAGAAGAATTTTATTTCATGTAAGAAGTAAAAATAAATGCTTGATAAAAAATACATCATCTCATGGGATCGAAAGTCCTTGGATATATTGAAGGAAAAAAAATTGTCTAATCAATAAAAATAATATTTATTTCATATATTAAAATAAATAAAAACATACTACTGACTCATTTGAAGATTCCAAGGAAAAGTAAAAATCAAAACCTCTATGTAAGGGTTAAAATTTAAATAAATTCATCCTTTCACATAAGTAATGAAAAAATATTTGAATTTTTATTTACCAAATGAATACCAATATAGGTTTAAAAATGGTCAAACTCAAAAATTATTTACCTTATATAACAAATGTTAGAGCCAATTCCCTAGAAAAAAATGAACTTGTACATTCAATCATAAGAATATTAATAAATTTATTGTCAAATAATTATTTTTATTATGTATAACATTGATTTTATAATGATTTTAGATTATTTTTCATATCTAAAGATTATAAAAATTCCATGATATAATGGGAACCTCAAAATTCTATGACAATATTATTAAACATATATTATGTAGTCTAGATAACATATTTCTAATTTGAAAAAAATGATGTTTGACTGTTAGGTGGGGTAGGATCATAAGATATTGAAACTTATTCTCAAGAAGTTATCACTTGGTAATCTCCAAGAAGGGAGGTTATTAGGATAAAGTCACCAATATGAATTCCACATGTTATACGTGTCATTGGATATTAATATATACGGATGTGTGTATTAGTAATTAAAAATGATATTATTAATAATGTATATCATGAATTATTTATTTTGATTTATGAATGAAAGTATTGATGATATATAATCACAATGAGGTAGCATATTTTGGGTGTGTCATAAGTTATATGACATTAATTAAATAATATAAGAATTTTTTTACATTCCAAATTAATGTAAGAAGATATCATTGGACCTTTGATTGAAAATGAACTATCTGATTAAACCCATGACCATGATATTTTATTTATCAGTTCATTTAATAAAGTCAAAGAAAAATAAATCAAGAATATTGGATGATAAAGTAAGTATGCATCCTTCTTGATGAGATATCGAGACAATGTGGTTGCATGACACAACATATTTTTTTAAAAGGTTTTTTTATTGAGTCATTAGCTTCTTTATTTATGGGTGCCTTGATGTGTTGCTAGATGTTGATATTATATTTTAGGTAAGTTAACATAATACCAATAATAAAGAAGTATTTAAGGTCAAATACTAAGTGTATCCACAATCTTATTATATTATATTTAATCTAATATTAATAATAAAAATTGTTATCTTCTTTTTGAATAATAATTATTCAAGTTAAGTTGATTCCATAAATTCAGTCACCAGATATTTGAGTTGAATTTTATATCTTTTTTATTATTCAAAAAACAATAAATAATTTTTTTAATCATAATAAATTATTATAAATATTTTTTAGTTACGTGAATATTAAAATAAATAATTATTCACAAGTTTAGTGAATATAATATTTATTTATTTATTTATTAAAGGAATAATATTTATTTGAATAAATATTATATTATTCAAGGTTCAATAAATACTATGTAGGATTGGTGATCTTAGTTAAGGTACCAACTGGAATGATATATTCTATTTTACAAAATTTAAATAAATATTGATTTATTAATTTAACAAGTGATATTTAAATATACACATTTCAAGTGATATAGTTATAACAAGATTAATATTATTAAACATTATAGATAACTTAGAGTGAAAATTTCCATTATGAAATAATAAAATATTAACCCTAATATATATTCCAATTTATATCATTTTAGAGTGAAAGAATTGTTGTAAACAATAGAGAGACCTTAGAAATTTTCTTAGGCCCTTGAGAGAACATCCTCCTACCTCCCTCTCAAGAATAATATTGAATAATATAAACCTCACATTGAAATCAATGATGAAAAACATGACGCGCTAGGTTTCTATGTGGCATAACCCATAATACCAAGTGAAATTTTCAAGGATTTGTGGAGAATTTGTGGATAAAAAAAATAGGAATTTGTGTTTAGATTCTTAACTATAATAATGAAATAAAAATAGAAATATCATAATTGATCATGTAGAAATATCAAGTTCAAGGAAATTTTTATTTTAAATTAGGAATAAATTAAATGTGAAAGTTCTTATTCAGGATATTCTAGGGTTTCCATTATCAAGTTCTTTAAATATTATCTGTTAAAACAGATGAAATGTTTCCCACTATCCCACCACTTTCTGTACACCCCAAATCCTTTGATTTGTATCAAAGAAGCCACATTTTAATTTATAATTATTTACTATTTGTTTCATAAATTTCCTATGTTTATTTATTATCTTTCTTTCATAGTTTTTTTTCTCAATAGAAAATTAGAGATAATGTGTTCATCTGAATTAATATAACCAAGATAAAGCCAAGAAAACATGAAGAATTCTTGATAATACCATACATAAGTTCCAAGGTTTATGGTTTCATGAAATGGATACACAACATTTAATGGTAAATTACACATAATGTGTCCTCATTCAAACACACATGGTGTGGGATGCAATAATCAAAACACATTGTGTGGGTCAACACATAGTGTTATTACGTGTTGTGTGTTGACTGCTATCCTAGAACATGGTTTGACAAGGATTAGAGGGTGTGTAAATATAATTCATTCCATGTAACTCAACATGGTATGACATTATATATAAATCATGGAATGCTATGTGTTCAAATACACAATGTCATTACACGCTATGTACTGACTGCCAGCTGAGCAACATGACCAGATGTGGTGTATGTGACATGTAGCTTATTCTACACACCATTTAACTTGTTCCAGCTCATGCCATGTATTTTCCAAGACAAGAATGTCATGTGAGTCAACATGAAGACAATTAAACTAGTTATAATCATGAGTAGTTTCCCTCCCAAGACTTTATGTGACTTTACAAAAAGCATTTAGGAAATATGTTTTTAGGATTTTAGGATTGCGAAGTCTACTTAATTGATCAAGGAACTATGAGTTAATACAATTATAAAAAAAATCATACCTAAATATATCTCAATAGTTTTATCAATCCCTCATATGTATTATTTAAAGGAAAATATTGATCCTTGCCACTAGAAAATCCAAGAGACAGGATATTATGAATCTAATAGTGAGGGTTATTGGGATTTGATAAAAATAGTGTGGCAATAATAAAATGATTTTATTACATTATAACCAGTAATAAAGGAAATTTTCTAAAATGTTCTTTTATTTTTTTTAGAAAATGGAAATCCATTCAACCACATCATTATCCCCATGAACCATCTTGGAGAAAGACAATCTTCAGAATAGTGAAAACTTATAGGAGTGGTACATGAACCTGTGCATCGTACAACACCAAGAGAAGAAGTTTTATGTATTGGAGTCACCAGTTCATACTATTCCCTACAAGGAGGAATGTGAGGAGATAATAAACATATTATAGAAATATGTGGATGATGCATTGGATGTTCAATACCTCATGTTATCATCTATGACTAGTGAGATCCACATGATTCATGAAGACATGTAAGAATAAACAATGTTATCTCATCTCCACGATCTCTAGCAGGATAAAGAAACATAATATTTGTATGAAATACCCAAGGAAATAATTACATGAAATATAGGATAATAAATACAATCTTAACCATATATATTATATATTATTAGCTACATTGAGCCTTTAGAAATTATGGGATTCAATCTTGTAAAGGAATTATACACCGACCTCAAACTCTCCTCTTCTCCTTCAAACATCTCAAATTTTATTGTAAATTTAAACATGAACAAGTTGTAAAAGTGGGTTACCTATACCCAATTAATTAGTACTTTTTTTATTATAATATCATGTATACAAAGATTTATGCATGATGTTATCTTACCATAATAATGTTGATACCTATTCATCCACAATTTACACAGTAACATGCTTAGATTATTTATCATTTCAATGGGTTATAATAGTTATAATCTATAATGAGAACCTCGAGATACAATGAAACTAATATTAAACACATTTTATATAGTCTAGATACATCATAATAATAGGTCACAAATAATATATGACTATAAGGTGTTGGTGTATCATAAGCATTGATACTTCTTCTAATTGGATGTTACTATATACAAACATGGGTATTGGTCTCTCAACTTGATATTATTATCAAGGTTTACCATTTTATCATGATCATTTATGCAAGATAATAAGCATGTAATTTAGTTCGTAGTGAGGTAGATTGTGCTAAATATGTCATTGGTGGTATGGAACTGATTGAATAAATAAGATATATTTATTACTTCTGAAAGGAAGAGATATCTAAAACCCAGTTAATTAGGATGGTAGTTCCTTTACTGAATCCATGGACATGGTCAAATAATGTATGTACTTATGGAATGTTCATTAAAGAATAAATATTGTAAATATGATAACACAAAGTTTACTTCTTTCTTTAGGAGATTTCGGGAGAAAATGTGATTATATTACATAGAGTGTGTTCTAAGAGGTAGTCGTAGCGATGAATTATCCTCATCTCCTTAGTATATATGATGTGTTTCTAGATAACACTCTTGATAGGACTATATAACTCACTTTTATTGAGATGAGGTCTTAGAGGGTCACACACTAAGTGTATCCATAAGGTCCACCAATTCAGATGAATAAGAGTTTAGGATTAAGTGGGCCCCACATGTGGGGGTTAGTGAATGTCTAAGTATAAATGATCACAAATAAAATAATTCAATTATATTATATTATATTATAATAATTATTATTTAATTCATTTCACTATGTATTCATAAATAGTTAAATTATAAAAGTGAATGTGAGAAAAAATTAATTTTTCATGCCACGACCCATCCTCGGGGCCTGTGCCGTGACTACCCCAAGCCCGCCTTCCATAGGCCAGGGGCTGCCGACTAGAACCAAAGGCGTAAATCCAAATAGAAAGGGAAGGCATTGCCTTTATAAAAGTAAAGAAACACAACAGGGTATGCAACTGAAGAAAGCACTAAGTAAAACTGAGTACAAAAGTATGTGCTGAAAAGTAAATGGGCCAGTATACAAACCCAACTGTAAAGTACAGTACAAATAAAAAGCTAGAAAAACTACAGTAAAGTAAAGAAACAACCACTGACTCATCCTCTGGGAATCCCACCTGAAGGGTGGGTACAGATGGCCTCCCCAGAACCTCGGGTCTGGCCGTCGGCTCCGTGTACGTCTTGCCAAGTGGTCCACCTCCGGGTACCGTCCAGCTCTACAAGCCTCCAACTTGATCAGTGATGTCCGTCGTCTGAATCCAACACAACGTAGTGTGGGCATAGCTCATGCAGGGGTGAGTATATGATACTCAGTAAGGACCCCGAGACCCCCAAAGGTCTCACAGAATCCATGAAGGATAATCCAAATAATAAAGATACAAACACGTAGTATCAACCAACTCTACTTAGGTATATGCCCATACATATACCTAAGTCATCGATCCCAGTTTGGCTCCAACTCTTGAGCCCTAGCAAAACCTAGTAAACACAGGAAAGATGTCAATCACATCGATGATAATGATTCAAAGTCAAGACTCAACTCACACAGGTATATATCTTTCGTAAAGTGATAATTATGAATAGATGTAGTCACTGATTCATCTAAGCTGTCGGTCCCACTTAGGATACTAGACCAGATAAGCTGTTGGACCCATGTAGGATACTAGACCAGCTACTCTATCGGAACCACATAGGATACTAGAACAGAAGTCAAACTGTCACACCCACGTAGGATACAAGAACAGTAATCATCTCTGTCAAACCCACGGAGGATTCTAGTACAGTATTCATCATCTCCGAACCCAATGAGGATTCCAGTACGGTAGTCGTTGAAGTCTTAGCCAGCTCTAGGGTTCCCGCACACAACACGATCGATTCCGGGAGGGTCCGCTCCTTGAGCCAAGGGGTCAATACATCAACTACCACGAAATCTCAAGTTGATGTATTCCGATGGTTCGCCATGTCATAGGGTGCTAATCCAAACAAAATGTATCCAAGATACTATGTACAAGATGACTAAGCCTTTTACCAAAAAGTACACGGTGTGTTGGTATACAATACATGCCGTGTAGTTAGACCTCAGGTATTGCCCGTGTGCAACGACCCGTGTTGAAGGGATGGTCATGTAGAAAAGTAATTACACAGCATGTGGTATGGTTACACACCATGTCAAAACATCTAGGGTCAGCTCCGTGTACGCTGGCCATGTTCCCGTACATGGCCTCAACCTGTGTTCTCCAACCTGTGTAATTGGTACATGGGTTAGCCTATACCACTGGCTATGTCTGGCTGTGTGGTAGAGTATATGCCCGTGTACTCCACACCGTGTCCGTGTATCCTCGGGATACATGCCGAGTCTCACGTAGCCGTTTCTACCATTCTACGTAGAGAGTACACGTCATGCCTCTTGCCCGTGTATTTATATCTGTGTCTGTGTATTTCCCAAAATACATGCTGAGTCTCGCGTAGCCTCTACCTCCTTGCTATGTGGCGAGTACACACCGTGTGAAAGAGGTACACACCGTGTGTTAGCCGTCTGACGTCCGAAAACCTAGCCGCTGAATGCCCGTACTACACGACATGTTCTCCAGGAGTACACGCCGTGTAGGCTAGAATTTTCCAGAAATGACGCCTCAGGCCAGCGTGCCTCCCTTAATTCCCGTTCTTCATTCCGACGGTTCGTTCATCACGAAACATTATACTCCAGGTTTCCCCGATGTCTCGAAGTCTATTCCGGTGTTTTTGGGATTCCGTTCGGCTCCGAAAACACGTTTCGAATTCCCTCTAGAAGAACGATCGAGGAATGGTCCATCCCATTTCGGTCTGAACAGTCACCCACTATCATCATCACACCTCTCCTAGGTCTCCATGATGTTGAGTGTTCAATTTTGGGATCATTGCATCGCATAATGAACCCATAACGATCCGTCGTTCGCCCCCATGAAGAACATGAAGAACCACAAAAAATATCAATAATGGAGGAGGATTTAGACCGTGTTAGTTTGGCCCGATCTCTCCGCATTAGTTCTGTAGAAGGAGGTTTAAAGAGAAACAAAATAAGAAGGAAAGAAGATTCAACATTGATCCAATCAAAACACACCCCTACCTCGAAATAAGGTTCGCGGTAGTCGGGCGTCGTGGAAGACGTCGTCGCGGGGAGATGGTGTCAACTCATTGATGTCGGGGAAGAAAGAGCCGAGGATGGTGCGTCGTCGGCATTCCTTGTGGGTGGCTCCTTCTCCTTTGGCTTTGCCGAAGATCGAAGGAGATGATCGTTTTTCTTCTCCGGTTCTTCATCAAAAGAAGAACCATATTCTTTTATTTCTCAAGAGTTCTCCCCAAAATATTTGCCAACCCAAAATAAAAATAAGGCCATCCCATATTATAACATTGCCATATATTTTCAAATTAATTCAAAATGTAAATTTAATTAATTAATGAATTAGAGTTGGCAACATTAATGGATGGTAGATGGAGAGGTTCCACATTTAAGTGGAAGTCCAAAGGTTTAAAGTGGGTTGTCAAACATTAAATAAAGGGGAGTGTTAATGGGGAGTTAAAGGAAGGTGAAAGGATTATGGCTTGTGTGGGCACCACCACAGTAATTCCTCTCATGAGAGGTTATGTGGGTGTGGGACCCACCCCTAACTCCCCATTGTAGGAATTAACCAACATCTTTAAATAAAAATTTGTGCTACAATTTTATTAATTTTATTCTAAATCCCCTAAAATTAACTCTCAACCTGCATAAAACGCAACTGCAGTAAAAGTCCCCTTAAGCAAATACCGGTGCTACGAGTTCACCGATGTCCTCACTTTTCAATTTCGAGCACTGGTTCAAAAGATAGAAAAACCCACACATACATTTACTGAACTTACCCGAACAAAACTTCTGAAATTGATTCCGGGCACACCGGGCCTCAGAGTCAAGTGCTGTCCGAAACCGCAGACTCGTAAAAATTCCAAAGTATTTAAGAAAAAATTTTCCTGGAAATTTCCGAGTCTTTACATTTCAAATGAACGTACCACATTCATGGTTCGTTAAATAATCAATGGGAGCCAAGGGTCTGAGTAAATGATTCAAATTTTATCATGTGACATATTATTATTTTCACAAGACAATGATAAAACATTAATGACACTTAATACACATATAATAAGTTATTCATGTCATTTTTGGGATCATTTAAGAGGTTAAAATGGTCTAGTGGATTAATCACAATTTTAAAAAGTTTTAGCATGCTATTGGAGCTCATTTTGAGCCATGAATAGAATCCCAGAACATTTTCATGAATTTACAGATATATTATCTCATATTATCCCTATATCATGTTCTTAAGAGATAGAAACTGAGAGAAGAGTGTAGTTGGATCAAACCCACTTCATCGGATCGACTTCGCATTCATCACACAATCAAAGGGTCATTGTAATGTGATTATATTTCCTATAACAACACTTGGGAATTGAGGAATTATGATCCAAGAGGTGTGGTTAATGTGTGTATGATCTAGAGTATGACTCTTTTGGTGCCCCAAGCTATGAAATTATAAAAATGAGCGAATCAAATTGACATTGAAAAATAAACAATGTACCATCTACAGTTGCATTAATTTTTATTCATTGTGCATAAATTAAATTGTGCATAATCCATGGGTGAATTATGGAAAGGGTATACCATATTAGATAAATCATGCAATAATTAAACTTGGATCTTAAATTATATTTTTTATAATTTAGATAGAGGGGTTTTGATATTGTCTCAACAACACTAACAATGCATCAATCTGAGTTCAAATAATCGAGTTATGATAGATAAAATATTAATGGGTTTTTTGTAATAAAAAATGAATTATATATATGGGTTCATTTGAATATATGTATATATAATAAAAAATATAAAAAATATATAAATATGTGGGGTGTCTTTCACAAAAGGTGGTCAAAAAAATAAAAAAAATATTAATTAAAAAAAGGATGTGATAAGCGGGTGGTAGTTTCCACCCGCATGAAGACTTTTCCCACAATAATGGGTGGCGAGTGTTGAAAAATTCACTCGCCTATGATTATATGATAATTTAAAAAAAAATATACATAAATATACATATTATTATTTTAATTTTTCTATAATGGAACCCCAAATGGGGGTCCATTGATCACCTATGCATGCCCATGTAGGGTGTGAGACTTACACCAAACCTAACGTAAAGCTAGGTTTTACCGACTTTAGCTAGGATGAGTTGGTCCATATCTAACTCTATTGGACCATCAGGACAGCCTCATGCATGTTTTATCATCTGTGGATCTATTTAGGGTCCAAAAAAACCAAGAAAATTGGTAAAAAGCTACAAAATTAAATTTAATTTTGTGGAATTTACTAAAAATATTCTGAGTGTTAGAAGACACATTAGTTATTTAATTAAAATTCATTTAATGCAATTTTAATTCATAAAAAATACATCCCTATTAAATTTTATAAATTTTATTTTTCATTATGCAATTTAGTTTTACATTGAATGGCCATGAGTTGAGACCGACCCATGAATACTTGTTTTATTTAATTATTTAATTTTAATTATTATAATAGTATTGTTTTGTAATAATTAGTTATTAAATATTTTTTTGATGTTATGTGCACCATACCTACATATTTAAATGTAAGGGCACTCATGTCCACAATTTATCCGATAAAATGTAATTCTGTATCCTAACTACCCCTTCACCTACATGTGAGTATGAATTGTTAAAATATAGGAGTTCACGATGATGTAGTTTGACTTGAGAGATGGTTCATAAAAAATATGAAGAATAAACATGAGTTTTATGAGTGATGCAAGTCAAGATAGTGTATGGATCAAGGATTTCTTACAAGGTCTCAGTTCTTCCATCATTCATTCAATGGATCAACCAGTAGAAATAATATATGATAAAGTCATTGTTTTTTTATTTTATTATGCACTGTTAATTTTTTAAAGATGATTTGTGATCACATAGAAAATTTTAATAAACCTGAATAGAATAAATGAACATAGGTGATGAATGTATCCTCTTTATATTTTATTAATACTGTGAGTGTGATCACATAGTAATAAGTAAGATAAATATAATTGATTTGAGTCATACACAAAATAAAACATAAAAACCCTCAAAGTAAATATTTAGTCATCAAAAACTTATGTCACTTAAGTTTGAAAAAAACTGTACATTTTATGTGCTTTTCATACCTAGTTTAGAATTCCTCTTACTATTGGGGAATTCTTATGAATGTTATGGGTTATCTTAAATAAACTTTGTAGAAAATAAGTGGTCATAAATTGCAAGTTCCAACTTTAGAGTTAAATCATTGAGTAATAAATGTTATGCTTTATAGAAGATGATATTACACTCAAAAAATTAATGAGCCATGAGTTAATGTGATTGGATAAACAAAATATTACCTTAGACTCTCAGAGTAGTGGTGATACCATAGCTAGTATAAAAAGACAGTTTTCAGGACCCCTTACATTAAAACAATCAAGTGACAGATTATTCCATAGCTTATAGATGAGGGCTATTAGAATTTGGTAAATTGGTGAGAGATATTTAAGACTAATAAATCTATAATTTATTATAAATTCCATTCAAGAAAAAATATTAATCTAATTATATTTTATTTTTTAAGAAAATGTATAGTATTACCAAAAATTGACTATGATAAAATTTTGGATAACGAACATGTCCTTGCTAGAAAAAATTTCCAAGCATGGTACAGGTGCTTGCACAATGTATTATGATATAAATAAAATTGTATATTTTGGAATCCCCACTACCTATTAATCCATATTAGGAAGAGAAGGTGAAAAGAAATATTTTATGAGACACACAGTGATGTATTTGATGTTTATATCATAATTTTATCATCAATTTCTAATGAATTATGAAAACAATGTTAGTACATGGATTGTTACGCATGTTGTGTCATATTCAATAAGTTTACAAGGAGAAAATGAAGCAAGAAATGAATGATATTATCTCATTATTCCACCCTTATCACCCATTTATGTCAGTTTTATTTAGGATTATAAAACAAAAATTATAAATAAAAACACTTCAATACCCTTTAAGTATGGTTTTAGAGGTAGATAAGGACTTAAGGAAATTTTAATCTTTAGTTCTTATGGTGATTAAGTTGAAATACAAGGTGAAAAGGGAAATGGAGAATGTGATGCCAAAGGAACCTTTGAAACATACTTCAAATAATCCAATAATAAATAGATCATTGGAAAAGATTCTATTTACTTCTCATATAGAAAGAATGGTCAGTAAAAGATAAATCACAATTAATTGAAGAAGAATCAAGCATGGAATTTTACTTAAGGAATATTCATCAGTGACTGTAATATTTTTTTACTTCTTTAGTACTGGATACTATGTGTGTGTCACACATACATATATGAATATAGAAACCATGGAAGTTTAGAAACATTTTATAAGTAATTTTAATTATCCAAGTGGTTGAGAATGTGCGATTCCTATATAAGTGTTGAGAAACACATGACTTCTAATTTCTTAGTGCATTGATTCTAATTGAAATATTTTGAGTATTACCAAAATAATTTTATCATGTTTCTATTGGACACAATTAGACATTTTTTGTATTTTAGAATGAATGATTTTTTAGTGTCTCATAATCAACCAATAGTTTAGTTATACTTGATTCATCAACAATAAATGATGAAATAATCAATAAGGCTAAATTATGGAAGGATAAATCTTTTCAAGTAAAACTAAATTTATTTGTTGAGGATATACCAAATATTGTGTGTAGACTATATGGATTTAATAAACTTAATTATAATAGACACACTTACTTATCATGTTTTATACAAAGAAACCCTTTTGAAATGAAGGTGAGCCGCAAAACATCCAGAGATAGTTCACGTTAACCACATAAACTATTATAAGGAGAAGATAGAGGTATGTTTATATAATTCACATGGTTATTATAATATTTAAGAAATTTAAAAATGAATCAACTAATATGAATGGTTATAAGATATGATTTTTGTTCAGGCATGTGAACTGAATAATATCTTTATTGAGTGTGCATCGATCATGAAAATGTAGAATAAATTTATTCCTAAACTCATATTTCCTTATATACATAAGAGTAGTGATGTTAGTAAAAGTAAGATCAATGAAGAGTCTTATAATATTTCATTGATCAATAAAAATATAGAGGGTATTTATTATTAAACTTAAATTTCGTTATACACATCAAATCCATGATATTAGTAAAAGGAGAATCGATGTAAATACCCTGACCCCAATAGCATAGAGACGATGCCATTATTTGTTAAATTTATATAAGATATGAGAAATCACATCCCAAATTATGAATAGTTTAATATCTTTGTTTAACTAGATACATATTTTAAATTAAAATTATATCTTAGACATAAAATTCAAAAAATTATTTCCTTTGAGAACACCATTATTCCCCTTAGCGCAACCCTTCATATCAAACATAATAAAATTCTTGGAAACTTGGGAAAAAATAAAACATAATAAAATGGTGAGCTCAAATGATCCGTAAGGGTGAAGTAAAATAGAAATACAACTTGAATCAATAAGAATAATAAATATGGTAAGGTAAATAATTGGGAAAACATTCCATTTAATCAATAAACTGAGTATGAAATGCATCCATAGATTTTTTCATAGTGAAAATCCTATAGATAATAATAATGACTGAATTATGAATGTAAGAAATACTTAATTATTGGACATCATGTATCTAGTACATGAACCAATGCTATCAATACATTTCACAAGACAGTTTAATATTTATGGGTAAAAACTCATTTAATGTTATCATAACAGATTCATCCCTTGTGACCACCGATGTATATAGGGACTATCTATAATCGGGCCTCACCAGTGTCTTATATTCCAAATGTTTTCTCATATATCAAATAATATAGTTAATTAATAAAAATGTGCCTTATCATCAAATATCCATACTAAATAAAATATATAGATTTATCAAAATTTCCAAAATTAATCAAATAACTTTCAAAGTAGACAAAATTTATAAAAATAGTATACAGTTTAGACGATAATAAATTGAATAGATTATGTGTATCAACTATAAATCCACATAAAAATATGGAAATAAAATATAATATAATAAAAATTCTTTGCACACATAATCTTATAATGACATAATCGATGAATTATAAGTTTAACCTAATGAATGGAAACTGAGTTAGGAAATCCCTTATCACATTATAATTAGTCAAATTGTATGACACATGAAAGAATAAAATTAAAAAAACATTAAATACTATTAAAATAAATATATTCATGATATAATTTAAAAAATGTTCATTACATACATCACACAAAATAAATAAGTGATGAATATTATATATGTCCCACAGAAATAAAAGTGAGATGAAAATTACTTACCTTGCACTTTTCTTTAGTTGAAAATTATTTAACCTCATTAATAATGGTTTAATAAATTTTATTAATTTATAAAATGACCATATTTATATTTATTTTATCATATATGATCCTCATATATCATCTTATCACCCATTCATTAATAATATTTCATTATTACCCTTGTTTCGGTTGTTAACTTCTTCATTTTCCTATGCATGTTTTGTCATGTAAGTCATGGTTCTTGTGAAAAGGATATAGTTAATTCATATAAAAAATGATATTAAGGTCATATATATCATATTTATTTCATTATATTTATTTTTAGAGTCATTATTTAATGGTGAAATAAAAAATGAATCATATCACATTGTGGAGATGGTAGGCCGTAAGTACGCACGAGCGATGATATCATTCCCTTATAGGTGAAAGAGTAAGGGATCATATGGTATATTAATTATAAAGAATTGATATAATGTCATAATTTCCATATATATCTACTATATTCATCATTATAACCATCCTTGTGATGTGGTGATGAAAACAATTACACCACAGCGTGGTGACATAAGTCGTATATACGTACGCTTGGTGTTTTCATTTTTCATAGGATGGATAAAAGGAGGAATACGGTTGTTCCATAATCATAATAACATATAATCACACATATTACCCTTTATTTATTACTTTGTCATAGAAACAACACATGAAGAGGAATTACAATAAGAAATAAACTTGAAATAGTCAGTAGAGATGATTACCTCTTCTTCAACACACTTCCTTTATAAATTCTCTTAAGAGACCTAGGGTAGGCCTTTCAGAAGAACTAGAAGCTAAATAACTTAAATAAGGATGTTTATAATAGAAATTATCAGTTTTTGGTTAATCTATATGGCTAAAAGTGGTTTAAGGAAGGGAAGGAATGCGTTCACTTTTATAATTGAGGCGAGGAACACTTTTGGAATTTCTCAAAATATTAAATTATAATAAATCAATTTATCATAAAAATCCTCAAAATAGAAAGGGATTAAAATATAATATAGGATAGGGTTATAATATAAACAAAAAATAGAATTTTTACATGTTTTTTGGTCTCTTTAAATCTTATCATTTTGGTTAACCCCTTGGTTAGTTATTTTTGACCTTAACCATGGTAACAATTATTTTAATTAAAAAGGGTTAATAATGTTACTATAAATAAAAAATGACTCATAAATGAAAAATTTATGATTTTTAAACTACATTAAATTCAAATTTATAAAGATAATAGTTTTATGAATTTTAGAAAAATTAACAAAATTTTATTTTGATAAATTATCATTAATGTGAATTTGAACACTTTTCATTTACTTTGACTTCAAAGACATCACCAAAAGAGGGGAAATTAGAATATAATTCTTTAAAAACTCTCTAATATTTCATATATATATATAATTAATTTTACACATTAATTCATTAAAATTATCTCAAAATTAATATCTTAAAATCATTTATTTTATTTTTCTATTAATTAAATAAATACTGTATTAGTATTGCAAAAGAATTAAAGGTAATTATATAATTCATAAAAAATAAAAATAAATTTATATAAGAATAATAATTTAATTAAGATCAAAATTGATATTTATTTTTGTACATATATTTATTTTTTCCTATCTGAACACATAAAATATATTAAATACAAAGACGATGACATTTTGTAACTATATTTGACTTAAATAATATATATGTCATTATAGTTGAAACTTATCCATTGAAAAAATAAAATTAGAGCATAATTTGTTAAATACACAATATTATGCATCCAATAATTTTTTTGGACAAGTTTAGGTCATGGTTATACCCTTATTTGTTTTTTATCCCTTATTTAACCACTTAAACTCTTACCTTGACAACATAGATTTTTTACTTTTTGAGGGTAAATATAGTTAATATAAAATTTTAAATGATCCATAAATGGATCATGGATAAAATGTTTAATTGTATATTAATTATTTTTAATAATTTAATATTTCTAGTAATTTTATAGCAATTAATAAAATAATATTTACTATAAAATATTCATAATGCCAATTTTGAGAACTATTCATCACTCTGACTTTAATAAAATTAATAAAACAATATAACTTCGAACCAAATATTTTAATATGTCCCTAATATTTCAAATAAATCTATAAAATTCCTTTATGATATTAATTTTATCAAATTATATCTATTTTAACAGTTTTAATATCATTTATTTGATATTTCCATTAAGAAAATAATTATTGTATCATCGTTTGTATAATTATTTAAGGTAATTATTTCTTCACTAAAAATAAAAAATAAATTACTACGATGAATAAAAATATTTTATATTTAAGATTAATATTTATTGTCGAAGATATATTCTATATACCACATTATTAAAAATGTTATAATTATTAAAAATATGAATGTGACATCACTACTAAAAAACCACCATTAGCGACCGCCAATGGCAGACGCTTTAGCCTCGTCGCTAGAGGCCTATAGCGACCGCCAAGCGGTCGCTGCAGGCCTCCTGCCGGGCAACCTATAGCGACCGCTTTTGGCGGTCGCTATAGTGATTTTTTTTTAAAAAAATGTCCACTGAAATAAATAAATAAATAAATAAATAAATATATATATATATATATATATTAAAAAAAAATTCACATATATACTATTAAATACAATATTTTAAATATAAATATATATATATATAATATTTTAAATGTTTTAATATATATAATATTAAATATATGTATAATATCGAATCATTGTGCTATAATAATTTAAAACCCCCAATTTAAGAAATGCTATCATTTCAGGTTTTTCGGAGCACGTTTGCTCCGAATTCGACCGCCGCACGCCGTTTTGGTGTTTTATGACTCCAGAAACGCATTTCCGGCCGCCGCGGTCAAACGGCACCTCCGATTGACGTGATGTCTATCCGACCATTTCACAATTCACGCAATGGATGTTGTCGTGCGGTTTCGTGGCATTCGGAGGTCGTTCGGGTGGTTTTGACCCCCCAACGCGCCATTTCAGCGCGCGCCGAGCTGCTTAAAACGACGCATTTGGTCGTGCCGCGCGCACCGCACGTTCGATGGATGTTCTGCCTCCTCCTGCATCTTAGGAATAATATTCCTATCATTTTCGTGCGGTTTCAGGTTTTTCGGAGCACGTTTTCTCCGAATTCGACCGCCGCATGCCGTTTTGGTGTTTTATGACTCCTGAAACGCGTTTCCGGCCACCGCGGTCAAACAACACCTCCGATTGACGTTCCGTATGTCCGACCATTTCAAAATTCACGCAACGTATGTTTTCATGCGGTTTCGTGGCATTCGGAGGTCGTTCGGGTGGTTTGGACCCCCCAACGTGCCATTTTAGCGCGCGCCGAGCTGCTGAAAACGACGCATTCGGTCGTGCTGCGCGCACCGCACGTCCGATGGACGTGCCGCCTCCTCCTGCATCTCAAGAATAATATTCCTATCATTCTCGTGCGGCTTCAGGTCGTTCGGAGCACGTTTGCTCCGAATTCGACCGCCGCACGCCGTTTTGGTGTTTTATGACTCCGGAAACGCGTTTCCGGCCACCGCGGTCAAACGAAACCTCCGATTGACGTGCCGTCTGTCCGACCATTTCACAATTCATGCAAAGGATGTTTTCGTGCGGTTTCGTGGCATTCATAGGTCATTCGGGTGGTTTTGACCCCCCAACGCGCCATTTCAGCACGCGCTGAGCTGCTGAAAACGACGCATTCAGTCATGCCGCGCGCACCGCACGTCCGATGGATGTGACGCCTCCTCCTGCATCTCAGGAATAATATTTCAATCGTTATCGTGCAGTTTCAGGTTTTTCGGAGCAAGTTTTCTCTGAAATTGGACCACCGCACGCCGTTTTGGTGTTTTGTGGCTCTAGAAACGCGTTTCCGGCCGCCGCGGTCAAACGGCACCTCCGATTGACGTGCCGTCTGTCCGACCATTTCACAATTCACGCAACAGATGTTGTCGTGCGGTTTCGTAGCATTCAGAGGTCATTCATGTGGTTTTGACCCCCCAACGCGCCATTTCAGCGTGCGCCGAGCTGCTGAAAACGACGCATTCGGTCGTGCCGCGCGCACCGCACGTCCGATGGACGTGCCGCCTCCTCCTGCATCTCAGTAATAATATTCCTATAGTTCTTGTGCGGTTTCAGATCGTTCGGAGCACGTTTGCTCCGAATTCGACCGCCGCACGCCGTTTTGGTGTTTTATGACTCCGGAAACACGTTTCCGGCCGCCGCGGTCAAACGACACCTCCGATTGACGTGCCGTCTGTCCTAAAATTTCACAATTTACGCAAATGATGTTGTAGTGTGGTTTCGTGGCATTTAGAGGTCGTTCGGGTGGTTTTGACCCCCCAACGCGCCATTTCAGCGCGCACTGAGCTGCTGAAAATGACGCATTCGGTCGTGCCGCGCGCACCGCACGTCTGATGGACGTGCCGCCTCCTCCTGCATCTCAGGAATAATATTCCTATCGTTCTCGTGCGGTTTCAGGTTTTTCAGAGCATGTTTGCTCTGAATTGGACCGCCGCACGCCGTTTTGGTGTTTTATGGCTCCGGAAACGCGTTTCCAGCCGCCGCGGTCAAACGACACCTCCGATTGACGTTCCGTCTACCCTTCCATTTCACAATTCATGCAACGGATGTTGTCATGCGGTTTCATGGAATTCGGAGGTCGTTCGGGTGGTTTTGACCCCCCAACGCGCCATTTCAGCGCGCGCCGAGCTGCTAAAAACGACGCATTCGGTCGTGCCGCGCGCACCGCACGTCCGATGGACGTGCCGCCTCCTCCTGCATCTCAGGAATAATATTCCTATCGTTCGCGTGCGGTTTTAGGTCGTTCGGATCACGTTTTCTCCGAATTCAACCACCACATGCCGTTTTGGTGTTTTATGACTCCGGAAACGCGTTTCCGGCCGCCGCGGTCAAACAAAACCTCTGATTGACGTGCCGTCTGCCCGACCATTTCACAATTCATGTAACGGATGTTGTTGTGCGGTTTCGTGGCATTCAGAGGTTGTTCGGGTTGTTTTGACCCCCCAACGCGCCATTTCAGCGCGCGCCGAGCTGCTGAAAACGATGCATTCAGTCGTGCCGCACGCACCACACGTCCGATGGATGTGCCGCCTCCTCCTGCATCTCAGGAATAATATTACTATCGTTCTCATGTAGTTTCAGGTCATTCGGAGCACGTTTGCTCTGAATTCGTCCGCCGCACGCCGTTTTGGTGTTTTATGACTCCAGAAACGCGTTTCCGGCCTCCGCGGTCAAGCGGAACCTCCGATTGACGTGCCGTATGCCCGAACGTTTTACAATTCACACAACGGATGTTGTCGTGCGGTTTCGTGACATTCAGAGCTCGTTCGGGTGGTTTTGACCCCCCAACGCGCCATTTCAGCGCGTGCCAAGCTGCTGAAAACGACACATTCGGACGTGCTGCGTGCACCGCACGTCTGATGGACGTGCCGCCTCCCCCTACATCTCAGAAATAATATTTCTATCGTTTTCCTGCGGTTTCAGGTCGTTCGGAGCACGTTTTCTCCGAATTGGACCGCCGCACGCCGTTTTGGTGTTTTATGGCGCCGGAAACGCGTCTCCAGCCGCCGCGGTCAAACGGCACCTCCGAATGATGTTCCTTCTGGCCGACCATTTCAGAATTCACACACCGGCTGTTTTCATATGGTTTCGTGGCATTCGGACATCGTTCGGGTGGTTTTGACCACCCAACACGGCATTTCAGCGCGCGCCGCGCTGCTGAAAACGACACATTCGGTCGTGCCGCGCGCACCGCATGTCCGATGGACGTGCCGCCTCCTCCTGCATCTCAGGAATAATATTTCTATCGTTCTCATGCGGTTTCAGGTCGTTCGGAGCACGTTTGCTCCGAATTGGACCGCCGCATGCCGTTTTGGTGTTTTATGGCGCCGGAAACACGTATCCGGCCGCCGCGGTCAAACGGCACCTCCGAATGACGTTCTGTCTGGCCGACCATTTCACAATTCATGCACCAGCTATTGCCGTACGGTTTCGTGGCATTCGGAGGTCGTTCGGGTGGTTTTGACCACCCAACGCGGCATTTCAGTGCGCGCCGCGCTGCTGAAAATGACACATTCAGTCATGCCGCGCGCACCGCACGTCCGATGGGCGTGCCGCCTCCTCCTTCATCTCAGGAATAATATTTATATCGTTCTTGTGCGGTTTCAGGTCGTTTGGAGCATGTTTCCTCCGAATTGGACCGCCGCACGCCGTTTTGGTGTTTTATGGCACCGGATACGCGTTTCCGGCCGTCGCGGTCAAACGGCACCTCCGAATGACGTTCCGTCTGGCCGAACATTTTACAATTCACGCACCAGCTTTTTTTGTACGATTTCGTGGCATTCAGAGGTCGTTCGGGTGATTTTGACCCCCCAACGCGCCATTTCAGCGCGCACCGCTCTGCTGAAAATGACACATTCGGTCGTGCCGTGAGCACCACACGTTCGATGGATGTGCCGCCTCCTCCTAAATCTCAGGAATAATATTTCTATCGTTCTTGTGCAGTTTCAGGTCGTTTGGAGCACGTTTTCTCCGAATTGGACAGTCGCACGCCGTTTTGGTGTTTTATGGCGCCGAAAACGCGTTTCCGGCCGCCGCGGTCAAACGACACCTCCGAATGACGTGCCGTCTGACCGCCCATTTCAAAATTCACGCACCGGCTGTTTTCGTACGGTTTCGTGGCATTCGGAGGTCGTTCGGGTGGTTTTGACCACCCAACGTGGCATTTCAGCGCGCGCCGCGCTGCTGAAAATGACACATTCGGACGTGCCGCGCGCACCGCACGTCCGATGGACGTGCTGCCTCCTCCTGCATCTCAGGAATAATATTTCTATTGTTCTTGTGCGGTTTCAGGTCGTTCGGAGCACGTTTGCTCCGAATTGGACCGCCGCACGCCGTTTTGGTGTTTTATAGCGCCGGGAACGCGTTTCTGGCCACCGCGGTCAAACGGAACCTCCGAATGACGTGAAGTCTGGCCAACCATTTCAAAATTCATGCACCGGCTGTTGTCGTATGGTTTCGTGGCATTTGGAGGTCGTTCGTGTGGTTTTGACCACCCAACGCGGCATTTCAGCGCGCGCCGCGCTTCTGAAAATGACACATTCGGACGTGCCACGCGCACCGCACGTCCGATTGATGTGCCACCTCCTCTTACATCTCAGGAATAATATTTCTGTCATTCTCGTGCGGTTTCAGGTCGTTCTGAGCACTTTTGCTCCGAATTGGACCGCCGCACGCCGTTTTGGTGTTTTATGGCGCCGGAAACGCGTTTCCGGACGCCGCGGTCAAACGGCACCTCCGAATGATGTGCCGTCTGGCCGAACATTTTACAATTCACGCACCGGCTGTTGTCGTACGGTTTCGTGGCATTCGGAGGTCGTTCGGGTGGTTTTGACCCCCCAACGCGCCATTTCAGCGCGCGCCGCGCTGCTGAAAACGACACATTCGGTCGTGCCGCGCGCACCGCACGTCCGATGGACGTTCCGCCTCCTCCTGCATCTTAGGAATAATATTTCTATAGTTCTCGTGCGGGGAGCTGTACGGGGGTGTGGGGGGGGGGGGGCTGTCCGGGGGTGCGGGGGGCTGTTCGGGGGTGCCGGGGGGGCTGTACGGGGGGGCGGGGGGGTGTACGGGGGTGCGGGGGGCTGTACGGGGGTGCGGGGGGGGGGGGGGGAGGGCTGTCCGGGGGTGCGGGGTGCTATACGGGGGTGCGAGGGGAGGGGGGGGGGGGGGCTGTACGGGGGTGCGGGGGGCTGTACGGGGGTGCAGGGGCTGTACGGGGGTGCGAGGGGGCTGTCCGGGGGTGCGGGGGGCTGTACGGAGGTGCCAGGGGGGGGGGGGGGCTGTACGGGGGTGCGGGGGGCTGTACGGGGGTGCAGGGGGGCTGTACGGGGGTGCAGGGGGGCTGTACGGGGGTGCGGGGGGCTGTCCGGGGGTACGAGGGGGCTGTACGGGGGTGTGGGGGGCTGTACGGGGGTACGGGGGGGGGGGGGTGTACGGGGTTGCGGGGGGCTGTACGGGGGTGCGGGGGGCTGTACGGGGGGGGGGGGGGGCTGTACGGGGGGGGGGGGGGGGGGGCTGTACGGGGGGGGGGGGGGGGGCGGGGGTTGTACGGTTGTGCGGGGGGCTGTTCGGGGGTACGAGGGGGGGGGGGCTGTACAGGGTTGCGGGGGGTTAGAGTTTTTAAATGCACGCCTTATATAATATTAGCTATCATATAATAAACATGAAAAGAAAGAAATTATAAGTACACAACCTTCTAATTTAAATTAAATGAATAAATACAGTACATCAATGTCAACCCCACCAGTAAAAACAAAAAACATATCTCATGAATATATGATGCGTCACGCGTTGTCATCACTGCTACCTCCTTCTGGTGGGCCAGGGGCCTACAAAAAATAAACATTATAAATATTTTAATAACAAAAATAATTTAAATTAAATAAATAAAAACAGTATATACCTGCGTCGTATGATCCCCTGCACCATCAGCTCGACGCACATATTCCCGTAGTGCTCTAACCTCAGCTGTCAATTGCGCATTTGCCTCCTCTGAAGCGCGCAACCGTGCCTCAAAATCTGACATCTGCTGTTTCATATGAGCAATAGCAGGACCGAAAACCGCAGCGCGTGACACTACAGAACGAGGAATCCCTGCTCCATAGGTTAAACTATAGCCATGCCCGTCCCGACCGATAATGCGATGAAAGATCTCATCCTGTCGCATGGGAAGCTGTCGCTGGTCCTCTGGAAGATGTTCTAACTCAGCTTCAAATTGAGCTTGGGAAATATTTAAATATATATAAATATATATATGTTAATATATAGATTTATGTAATTATTGGTAAGTACAGACACTTACTATCAATGCTGTAACCTCTGGATCATTGCGATCACGAGTCCTCATCCACACCGACATTTTATCAGTTGTTGCACCTTGCTCTCGCAACTGTATATTAAAAGAATATAAACACAAAACCATATTAATTAATAAATTAAAAAATGAATAATATATACCTCATGTCGGATCTGAGACACGTGACGAGTCCCGAGCCTGTGAGGTGGTCCCTGCAACGCTCGATTCTCAGAATGGCATGTTGACACCTCCTACATTCAATTCATTGAAATTTCAAACAAATCACATATTCTTGAAAATATATATACACCAAAATAATTAATATACAAACCAAAACACCCTTAGTAGACCAATATGCAACCAAGTCACGCCACTGAGCCGGGAGGACACCTCTCGGGACTTTTCCAAAATGTCTAGGGCACCCACATTTGGTACATCAATAAGAGTGGAAAGTAATATAAATTGTTTCTTCATACAAAGCCACGGAGGAAGATTATATGGAACCAACACCACGGGCCATGTGCTATGAGTTGCACCAATGATAGACTTGAATGGATTGAAATCATCTACTGCCAATCCCAATCGGACATTACGAACATCTGTAGCAAAGTCGGGATGTCTCTTATCAAAATCCTTCCATGCATGAGAGTCTGCTGGGTGGGTTAACATATCACTTTCATGAACTCTTTCTGCATGCCATCTCATTAAATTAGAAACTTTAGATGACATAAAAAATCTTTTCAACCTTGGTTTAAGGGGAAAGTAACGCATTTGCTTTACGGCAATCGGTTTCCCCTGTATCGCAATCTGAATTTAATGAGTATTATTTCCCCTGTTCTCTTTCCACCTGGAAGCACCACAAACCGTACAAATATCCAAATGGGTAGTTTCTTTTCTAAACAACATACAGTTGTTTGCACATGCATCTATAGTCTCATATGTAAAACCTAAGTTCTCTGTCAACTTACGAGCATAGTAATACGACTCAGGAATCTTAGCATTGACAGGAATAAATTTTTTCAATAAAACCAAAAGCATGTCGAATGATGTGTCTGACCAATTATTCAAAGTCTTCAAATGCAAAAACTCCACGATAAACGACAGTTTATTGTAAGAAGTACATCCAGGATATAATTCTGTTTTCACATCATCAAGTGATTCATAAAACCTCCTCGAATCATGATCTGTACCATAGCGAAGATTTATCTCACCGGTCTCAAGATTCTGGATGTCAATGCCTTCAGGATCAAACCCACGTACCATTTCAGTAAGCATTTCATGCATTGGATCAGTCATCCTTGCATCAACATCCATCTGAGCTACATCTATATTTTGACAACGAACATATTCTTCTCCATGACGAGTCCAACTCTTATAATTTTTCAGAAATCCATTAAATAAAAGGTGCTCCCTCACAGTATCTCGTGTGAATTGATATCTGTTAGCACATTTTCTACATGGAAAACTAATATAGTCACTTTCAAATCCTCTCGTGAAGTCAATAAACTGCATAATGCCATTGAAATATTCTCTAGACGTTTGATTTGGAAGATCAATCCAACTCTTATCCATAATGATATCTGTATAACAAACATTTACACAATACTTATTACATTTACCTTTTTCAAATCAACTATATTTAAAATAAATATTAATCATTTGTTTATGAACCATTGATAAAATAATAATGTAACTAAAAGCCCATGTTACCTGATTGAGCTACAAACCTGAAAGGGAGGGGAGCCGAAGGCGGTGCAGGAAGAGAGAGGAGGCAGCGAAGGGGAGCCGGAGCCAAAGGCGGTGCAGCAAGGGAGGGGACGGGCGGCGGCGGCGGCGGGGAGCTGGAGGAGAGGAGGCGGTGAGGGGACGGGGGACGGTCAGCGGGGGGGGGGGGGGGGGGGCTGTCCGGGGTCGGGGGGGGGGGCTATCTGGGGTTGGGGGGGGGTGCTGTTTGAGGTGTGGGGGGGCGTCCGGGGTGCGGGGAGCGGTCCGAGGTGCGGGGGGGGGGGGGGGGCTGTCCGGGGTGCCAGAGCTGTCCAGGGTGGGGGGGAGGGCTGAGGGGGCGGAGGGCGGATGGCGGAGGCCGAAGGGCGGAGGGCCTGCGGCGGGGGAGGCCGGGCGGTGGGGGTGGCCGGGCGGCGGGGGGCGGGGGGGGGGGGGGGGGGGCGATGGGGGGGGGGAGCGGGGGAGGCCGGGAGGCGGGGGGGAGGGCGGCGTCGGGGGGGGGGGGGGGCGACGACGGGGGGGGGGGGGGGGGAGGCCGGGCGGCGCGGGAGGCCGGGAGGCGGGGGGGGGGGGGGTGGGGAGGGCGGCGTCGGGGGGGCGGCGACGGGGGGGGGGGGGGGTTGGGTTCGATCGAGAGGGGGGCGCGGGGGGGGGGGGGGGCAAAAAGGCTCAGGTTTTTTTATCAAGGCCAGCGATCGCCATTGGCAGTCGCTATTAGATATCTATAGCGACCGCCAATGGCGGTCGCCCGATTCTGGGGGGCTTCAATGCCCCCTTTTCTAGTAGTGCATCTTTGAATTTTCTTTAAATAAAATATTTTTAATATCACAACCTCATAAAAATGGACATAAATGGTCATGTAACCAAAAATTAATTGATTATGGAAGATATTTAATCATCCTATTAAATTTTTTCATGTTTTAGTGTCATTTTAAAGTTCTTATCATTTTATTTTTAAACTAAATTACCCGATTTACCCTTTACTGTGGTAATAAAAATCACCAAGGTTGTTATTCATATTGTCCAAGAAAAGGGTTGTACTTAATAAATTTGAAACTTATGAATTAAAATATAAAATCCATTTTCCAAATTTCAAAACATAGAAGTTTTAGAATTTAATTTAAAATTAATTCCACAAAGAAAAACAGTTTTATTGAAAAATGCATTTTTAATCCTAAAAATATACTTATCGAAAAATAAGGTATATGGATAAATAAAAAGAAATGTATTATATTATTTATAACTAAATATTTCTTAATTTCCCTTGATATCAATTTAAAACCACAAAGTTACTTTTTAATATAAATAAAACAATATATTTATAAAAAATAGTATTTTTTAGTATTCACTAGAAAATCAACATGTTTAGAAAAATATAAAAAAATCACCCTAAGATAATTTTGAAGTTAATATTTTAAAAATAGAGTTTATTTTATCAAATATAATTTATAAAATTTTCAAAATTTATTTTTTAAAAAATACACCATTAAAAGGAGAAAATATTTTTTTTAGAAAAATATAGTTTTTTATGCATAAAATCCAATTTGTTTTTATCTTATGCCGATAAAAAATATTGGATAAAGTTAAAAATATTTTATTTAATATATAATATATAAATTTCATAATATGGTTGATACTATTCATTCCAACCAATTTAACGACTAGGTTATAACGATAACATAATAATATTTTATTATTCTTTTAAGCTGGGAGTTATGTTCGGCGTAAGCTATCAAATAGGTTAAATTTTAAAAAAATGTACCATAAAATATTGGGGTGTTATATTCTCCCCCTTAAATAAATTTCATCCTCTCAATTAGAAATTTAACTTTTCAAATCTAGGGTTGATATTTTATAATTATTTTGTGCGAAACCCACATCTAAATAGGGTTAATAAGACAACTTCTTAATAAGAGGAAAAGGAAATTCGAATATCACCTGAAAATTATAAATATTGATATAGTTCATTTATCATAACAAATTAAATGATTAATGGAATGCTAAGGGCCTCAAATCCATAAATCTAGGATTACTTAGAAGACAATGTGATTTGTTAGATATAAAGTTAATATGATAACATTCTTAGTTGAATAATTTTTTCTGAAAGTTGAGGAATTCATATACCATTTAGATAGAGAACTGATAAATATAAACTTACTTTATTTCATTCCATGTCATAAGAATAATCTCATCCTTTGGTTGTGATTTGATCTATCTGGACTTCATTTCTTACACTAGGAGATGGATATTCAAGAAAAATTTTATATCTAAATAACTTTTAATTAATCATAATATCCACAATTCATTTATTTAACCATTAAATGTAAACTAAAACCAAAACAGTTGGAACATGATATCCAATATTACAAATCATACTTTAAACTCAAACAATAAAATCCATAATCCATTACATAAGTAGCTAACTTTAAGACTCATCAAAAATACATCTGTCTAAATTCAAAGTCCAATAATTTCATATTTAAGGTCACGAAATTTCCAAAATAAAATTAACATTAGATTCCCTAAACAACATAATGTAGCTCTTATTATAAAATATTTGAATACCTTGATCACCTTAAGACCATAATGAAAACTTGAATGATTCCAAAAATAAAATATTAGTTTTTATAATATATTCCTTAAATTAAAATGTGTAGAAAGCCCTACAAAGATAACATAAACCATCAAATCACTAACCTCTTTCATGGTCACAAATATTACCCTATAAAAATATCTTTATTATTATCTCAACATCAAGAACATATATAGGGTTATCTATACCAAATCACGTGTTTTCCAAAAGATCGACTTGAAACCAAAATCACTTCTCTTGGCTATTAGTACTATTCATCACATGCTTCCAAATTCTTAAATAAGAAGTACTACAGTACAATCCTTATTTATTCCATAATTCATATATCCAATAAATCATTGATAAAAAACTCAAATGAAAGAATTATTTAATCCAAACATAATCACATTAATCATTACACTTCATCTTATAGACATATCATAAGATTGAACATGGTCTATTAGCTTATTTTGAGAAATATTCCTTTAATACATATGGAATTCTCTTACATAGTGTCCCATATCCTTATAGTTAAATAATTGAATACTGTAAAATTATTTCCTTCCCTTAAAATAATTTTACTCAACACTTGAAGAAAACTCCTTTTCTTATTAATAATATACCTTGTTAGTTCCTTACACAATTATCATATGTAGGAAATTACTTCTTTCCCTTATTCTGTTTATCCATTTTCCCATGATACCCTCTTTTTATTGTGCTTATTTCTTAATCCATAACAATTAGAAAATTAATTATCAATATTTTTAGAACATGATACTATTTTTATCATATGAAGAAAATGTATTTGAGACTAGTTCTATTAAAAATACTGGATTAAACCCATCGAATAAATGATCATTATTTCTCTTTGGATTATGTTAATTTATTTGGTTCCCATTCCTTATACTGGGATCCATTTATAAAGATGGAATACACTAGATTAGATTATAACATTATGAAACATTATGTATAATCTTAAAACTAGTGATACATGTTAAATAAATTGAAAATTTAGGTATAAAAAATCTATAAATAATAAGCTTGGTTTCTTTTTGGAATATTTATAAATTCTATATTATGTTATCATAATTTAATTTGTGTTTTCCTAAATATAGTTCCCATGGTTTCTACTAAACTTTTTCTAATACTAACTATAAAGACCATGACACAAGTATCCCTAATCCAGTGCTTTACTTTATTACATTATCATAAGATACAAGAAATCGTATCCTAAAGGACTAAATAGTTTAGTAGTCCTGGTAAACTAGATACACATTTGAAATAAAAATAAAAATTTTGACATAAAATTTTAAAAAAGCATTTTCTTCAAGAGAACTATTATTCCCCTAAGTGTAACCATTCATATCAAACATAATAAACTTCTTATAAAACTAGGGAAAAATAAAACATAAGAAAAGGGTGAGATGAAATTCTCAATAAGTGTAAAATATAGTGGAAATACAACTTGAATCAATAATCATAATTAATATTTCAAGGTAAATAACTGAGAAAACATGCCATTTAATCAATAAACTGAGTATTAAATGCATCCATATATTTTTTCATAGTGAAAATCCTCTGGATAATAATAATAACCGAATTATGAATGAAGAAAATGCTAAATTATTGGATTTCATGTATCTAGAAAATGATCTACTTCCTTCATGAGCTTTCATAAGACATTTTAATATTTATGGGTAAAAATCCATTTAATGTTAGCTTAACTGATTCATCCCATGATACTGCCGATGCATCGTGGGGATATCTATAATCGATCCCCACCTATGTCTTATAGTCCAATATATTCCTCATATATTGAATAATCAATTTAGGTAATAAAAAATGTTTCTTATCATTAATTATTCATACTAAATAAAAGATACATATTTATCAAGATCACCAAAATTAATTAAATAACTTTCAATGTAAACTTTGTATGTAAAAATGGTAAATGGTTTAGGTAATAAAAAATGAATAGATTATGCCTATCAATTGAAAATCCACATAAAATAGGTATAAAAAAGATACAATAAAATCCAAATTATTTTCAGACATAATCTTAGTATGACATAATCAATGAAGTATAAGTTTAACCCGATGAATAGAAATTGAGTTAAGAAATCCATTACCATATTATAATCAGTCGAATCGTATTCCCTATGAAAGAATTATTTTTTTAAAAACATTAAATTCTATTAAAATAAATATATTCATGATATAATAAAACAAATTGGTGGTACATACTTCAAAAAAATTAAATAATTGAAGAATATGACATATGTACCACATGAATAAAAGTGAGACAAAAATCCCTTACCTTGCACTTTTTTTAGTTAAACGTGATTTAACCTCCTATATAATGGTATGAAACATTTTATTAATGTGTTAAATGACTATATTTATATTTATTTTATCATATAATATCCTCTTAAATCATATTATCATTCTCTTTTTAATATTATTTCTTTATTACCCTTATTTCGGGTGTTAACTTCTTCATTTTATTATGCATTTTTTATCGTGTAAGTCCCAGTTCTTGTTCGTAGAATATAGTTCTTTCATAATCATAATGATATTAAGGTCATAAATATAATATTTATTTAATTATATATATTTTTAGAATCATTATTGAATGGTGAACATGGGAAAAGAACCACATCACGTTGTAGAGACAATAGGTCGTACGGACACATGAGAGATGATATCATTCCCTTATTCGTGAAAGGGTAAATGAGTGGATGGTATATTAATTATAAAAAATAAATATAATGTCATAATTACTATATATATACACTATATCCATCATTATAACCATCCCTGTGAAGTGTTGATGAAAAAAAATTATACCACGGCGTGGAGACGGTAAGCTATACTTACACACATGTTGTGATTTTGTTTTTTATAGGATTGATAAAACATGGAATATGATTTTCTCATAAACTTAATAAAATATTAAAATTTAAACTATAATAGATGTATTAATTTATCATGTAAATAACACATGGATATGAACTATAAGTAAAAATAAACATGAAAGAGTCTATAGAGGCGATTACCTCTTCTTCCGCGAACTTCCTTTATAAATTCTCTTAAGTAACATAAGGTAGGTATTTTGGAAGAACCATAACCACAATAACTTAATTAAGGATTTTAAAAGATAAATAAGAAGGGTTTGGTTTATCTGGATGGATTATATAGGTTTAAATAAGTTAAGGAAGGAGTGACCTTTTATAATTGAGGTGATCGACACTTTTGGAATCTCACAAAATATTAAATTATAATAAATTAATTTCTCATAAGGGCCTAAATATGGAAAATTATTTGAAGATATTTTAGAATAGGGTTTTAATATCATAATCCAGTAGAATTTAGATATTTTTTTGTTTCATTTTAAACTTTATAATTTTAGTTAACCCCTTGGTTAGTTATTTTTGACCTTAACCATGGTAACCACTATTTTAATCACAAAGGGTTAATAATGTTTCTATAAATGATAAAATAACTCATAAATGGAAAATTTATGATTTTTTAAACTATATTCCATTCACAAGGATGAATATTATATTTTTATGAACTTTAAATAATTTAATAATATATTATTTTGATAAATTATCATTAATGTTAATTTTGACGCTATTCATTTAATTTGACTTCAAATACATCAAGAAAAAGGTGAAATTAAAATATTATAATTTAAAAACTATATAATATGAAATATAGATGGATAAACTCATTTAACAAATTAAATCATTAAAATTATATCAAAATTAATATTTTAAAATAATTTATTTTATTTTTCTATTAATTGAATAAATACTGTATTAGTATTGGAAAAGAATTTAAGGTAATTATATAATTCATAAAAATTGAAAATAAATTTATAAAATGAAAAAAATTCATTAATATAATGATAGAAATTTATATTCTTTCATATCTTTATTTTTTCCCTATTTAAACACATAAAAGATATTGAATACAAAAAAAGTCTCATTTGGTAACTATCGTTGATTTAAATAATATATAAGTCATTTTTATAGACAAGTATCAATTAAAAAACTCAAATTTAATCCTAAAGTGATAATATTGTAATATTATTCATCAAATATTTTTTTTGACAAGTGTAGGTTATGGTTATACACTTATCTCTTTGTTTTATCCCTTATTTAAGTTCTTTAACTTTTACCTTGGAAACATGAATTTTTACTCTTTGAGGGTTAATATAGTTACTATAAAATGTAAAATGACCCACAAATGGATCATGAATAATATTTTAAATCTTATAGTTTTTCATTTGGACTAATATAAGTTTTTTTTGGAATTTTATATTATTTAATAAAATATTATTTACTATAAAATATTTATAATGTCAATTTTGAGAGCTATTCATTACTTTGACATTAATAAAATTAATAAAACAAGATAAATTCTAAAATAATATGTTAATATATCCCTAATATATCAAATTAATATATAAAATTCATGGATTAAATTAATATTTTACAAATTATATATATTTTAATATTTTTTAAATATTTATAGTTCAATATATCTCTGGGATACAACCATATTAAAAATCTTATAGTTATTAAAATATGAATGTGACATCTTTGACTTTTCTTTAAATAAAATATCATTAATATAATAACCTCATTAAAATGGACATAAATGGTCATATAACTGAACCATAATTGATTAATTCTAAAATTTAATCATTCAATAATTTTTTTTCAAGTATTATTGTCATTTTCTAGTCCTTCTCATTTTATTTTTAACCCAAATTTTCCAGTTTACCATTTACCATATTAAAGAAAATTACCAAAATTACTATTCATATTGACTAAATTTAAAGGAGAGATACTTAATAAATTTGGACCTTTTTAATCCAAATAAGAAATCCACTTTCCAAAATTCAAAACTTATAATTTTAATTATTTAATTTAAAATTAATCCTATAATGAAAAGCAGTTTTATTAAAAAATGCATTTTTAAGCCCAAAAATGAACTCATACCAAAATAAGGTATAAGGATGATTAAAATTAAATAGATTATATTATTTATAACTATATATTTATTAATTTCCATTTGTATAAAATAAAAATAAAAATATACCTTTTAATATAAATAAAATAATGGTTTTATAAATATCAGTATTTTTCATTATTCATTGGAAAATAAATCTATTAAGAAAAATAAAAACAATTAACCCTAAGATAATTTTGAAATTAGGATTTTAAAAATAAATTTTATTTTTTAAAAAATAATTTATAAAAGTTTAAATTTTTATTTTAAAACAAGCCCCCATTAAAAGGAGACAAAACTTCCTTTATAAAAATATAGCTTTTTATGCAAAGAATTGGATTTTTCCTTATCTTATTCCTATTTAATATGTTGGATGAATTCATGAAAATTTGATTGAATATATAATATATAAATTTTATAGTGTGGTTAATACGATTAATTCCCACCAACTTAGAGGCTAGGTTATAACAATGACATAATAATATTTTATTTTTCAATTAAGTTGGGTGTTGCATGCTATGTAAGATATCAATGTGGTAAAATTTAAAAAGATACATACCATAAAATATTGGGGTGTGACAATGAATAATTATAATAATAAGTCATTAAAATACTTTCATTATCTTTTTGAGATATGCTTCAAAAATAGTTTAATTAACCCATGATCATATGCATCCTATAATGATAAATGGATATCATATGAGTTATAATATGAATAAAATCTATTATGTTATAAAATCATGTTTTTAGATGTAAATATTTTGTTAAGTCTATACCAATAAACAAACTTGAATCAAGAAAAACACATAGTTAATCTTTATTTTTATCTTAAATTTTATACAGGACATTACATAAATCCCTAATATAAGAAATTAATTATCACATGATAGATATTATTTATATAAAAGGGTACACATATCTATTTTAGATAGTGGGAGAAATATTTACTTGGATAAATTCAAAATCTCTAGATGTAAAAATAGTTTATATAGGAATAAGTTCCACAAGAGCTCATAGAAAGAGTTATTTTTACTAAGACACATATTGTGTAGGACAATTAAAACCAAAAGGTTGGTTTTATATTCATCATGGTGGGTGATATATTATTCATTAGAAATAAGGAATTCTATAAGGAGGAAATAAATGGAAATAATCTGTTATTGACAAGTTTATAAAATTTATAAATACGTATACCATGTGTCAAAATCAAGTATATATATTGGATAGTTTCTTTGATTAATGTAAATCCATTGGTGGTATTTAATAGAAACTACACATGGATGGTACATGCATAATACCAATAAGGATTGATTTGTTATACCAAATTGTTATGCTAAAATCCATTTGAATTATACTTTTCATAACAACTTTCTATGATCATCGTTTTAGGAAATGTATGTTAAGGACACCTCTATTTTAGGACAAGCTATGGAATATGTCTATATTATACAACTGGAAATGATTAATGAAATTAAATAAAGTAAATATGGGATACAAGTTTCAAGGATCCATTTCTGGGTTGAAACAAATGTACTGATCATATAATATCCAACCAAATAAAATAGCTTCCATGTATCTATTGTAGGTTAGTGGGACATTCATAATTTTCCAAGAAAAATATGTTGATTACATATGGAAAATAATTGATTAGTCCTATAGTTAGTTAAGATCGAGTTAAAAGAAACTATCAAAATATTTACTCAGTGTAACAACCTGAGTTATAGAGAAAACTATTTTTTTAGGAAGATAAAATGGATGTTTATACCAAGTATAAGTACATATACTGACAAGGTATTGAAAAATATAAGTTATAATAATTGAAGATGTATTTTTTCCTATGTCACTTTGTATAAATCTCTCTAAGAAGAAATGTATGATACATGGGAAGAGATTATAATGGTGATAATATTTAGATGTTCTTCTATTATGGATCTATCACATATTTCATGCCACGTACAAGATATGATATTTCCAATACATAATTTATGGTAGGAAAATATCAGATAATTCTTGGTGAACTACTAAATAAGAATTCAAATCTATCCAATAGTACTTGAGATAGTATTAGGGATATATACAAGGTATTTGGTGTGGTAGAAACAATATTTTAAGAGAAAAAACTAATATTTTAAGAGATTAGATGATCTAATATCATAGTTGGGGATACAGTAATGAAACAGAGTAGCTCACTAAATCATGTGGTATCCATATCTACAAATACTAAGTATGTTGTGGCTTCCTATGTAGTTGAATAGGTAGTGTAAAATTTAAACTGATTTGTTTCAGTTATTATAATCTAACCTAGTAAGTAAAATATTATCATAATATAAATCATGATAATCTTACGGTAATGGTACTATCCAAGATTTCAAGTTTAGATAGTGTACAAAAGAAATATACATGGGGATATCATCTGTTGAGGAGTTTTACATAACTAGGTGAATTCAACGATAGAAGAATAACTATGTAAGAAAACCTGGTAGGTCTTATAACTAAATCCATAACTCAGTAGAAGCATGATATTAACATGTGAGAGATAACATGTTGATCATTAGCAATTTGAATCTAGTGTAAGTGAAAGTAATGTAAAATTTAGTGTCCTAGAACAAAATTAAGTAGGACTTTTTGATTATCATACATGTATACAAATAGTTTTGCATGATTTCATATTACCATATTAGCATTGATACTTCTACATATACTATTTACATGGAAATGTACTTGGAATATTTATCATATTAATAGGTTATAGAAGTTTCTAGCTATAATAAGAACATTGAAATATAATAAAAATGATCTAAAAAATATGTAAAATTGTCTAGACACATCATACTAAAAGGATACATATTTTGACTTACTATTAGGTTTTGGGGACTCATAAGAATTGATATTTTTTCCCCTGAAGTTCTCAATTGGTTATCTTGAGTAAATGAGATTATGAGGACTGACATACTAAGAGGAACACTGCATGTTTCAGGAATCATTGGATATTCCTATCTATATACATATATATTTCACTCTTGAAATGTGATCATTATAAATTTTTATGATTCTATCACATAATTTCTTGTAATATTAAAATAATGGAATTTATGTAATGTTAAGGTATCTTTCATTTGTAGCGTCATTAGCGATATGACAATGATTGAATGATCAAGACAAGTATTTTTTTTTTGTTTTTGAAAGGAAGAAATATCTTAAGACAAGTTAACTAGGATGATAGTACCTTTACTAAATCCATTTCCATTTTAGAAGGAGTTAAGTTCATTTGTAATGGTAATTAAAAGAATAAATAAATCACATATGGATTATGACACAAAGAATGCATCCGATTTTATGAGATATCGTGATACAAATAGATTATATTACATAGAGTGTGTTCATAGGGGGTATCCATTACTATGAATCATCATTATATCCTTAGAAAGTTTGATGTGTTTCTGAATACCACTTTTTATTGGAAGGTATGAAGAAATACTATATAGATAAGGACCTATATGGGTACATTCTAAGTGCATCCAAAAGATTCACATATTCAGATGAATAAGAGTTTATGACGAAGTGGGTCCCACATGCAGGGGATAGTGAACGTAAAAGTGTGAATGATCATAAGTAAAATAATTCTGTTAAATTATTTGAGTTTGGAGTAATAATTATTGAATTCATTTCTCAAGGTATTCACAAGTAAATTAATTTTAAAATTGAATATGAGAAAATATTATTTTTCGAAGAACATAACACATTCAAGGTTCATTAAATAATTAATGGGAGCTAATGATCTAAGTAAACTGTTTTAATTTTATCATGTGACATATTATTAATTCCAAATTACAATGATAAAATATTAATTACATTTATGATATGTTTACTAAGTTATTCATCTCATTTTTGGTCCGGTTTAAGAGGTCAAACTTTTCGAGGGATGTGAATGTGATTTTAAAAAGTTTTAACCTACTACTTAAGATCATTTTTAATCCATGAATATCACACCTAATAATTTTCATGAATTTAGAGTGATATTTTCTCATATCCATCCTCTATCAAGTTCTTGATAGAGAAAATGAGAGATTAACAAGGTCAGATTGATCTCGCTTCACCATATCATGTTGGTGTTCCTAATGTGATTAAAGGGATGTCATAAATTGTTTCATTTTACTATTCTATAACTAGAGAATAAAAGAAAAATTATCCATGATCTATGTATGATCTAGGGGATGACTCACTAGGTGCCTTTGATCTATGACACATCAACAATGATCATATCAAATTGGAATTGATGAAAAAATAAGGTACCACTTACGATTTCTTTCATTTTTATTTTTATGCTTAAATTAAATTTCATGAAATACATGAGTGAATCTAAAGAATGGTATACCATATTTTATGTCTCTAAATCAATCTAGACCCATAAATTTTAAAATATATTTTTTACACTTCCAAAAATCCCTAAGTTTTTTTAAAAAAATATATAAAAGATGCTCCTAGATATCAAGGATATGATTCTCTAAGAAAATAAATACATAATTCATGAAAAACCTTATATCCTTATAGTGAACAAGGGGAAAGGCAAGGTAATAATTTCTAAGAAAAATTACAAGTCTAAGTCACCTTTATACTTCCTTACCAAAAGGATAAATTTATATAGAAAGACTAGAGAGTAGGATGCAATAAGTTTTTGTTACAGAAAGCAGGGACACTAGAGGAAGAATTGTTGATTAGTAAAGAATAAAGGGTAAGATTTAGGTATTCTCATTAATGAGTATAAAATTTTCATTTTAGAAAATTGGGTATTAAATATAGCTCGTGGGTCTCAAATTTATATCCAAATATATAAACTAAGTAGTTTAGAAATGATTACCAAATGCAAGGTGGATCTTTGAGATACAAATGGAGAAAGACTAGTTATACTGGCTATTTAAGACTAACATCTCACTTTTTCGACTAGATTGATTATATTTTTTGATAACTATTATTATATATTAAGTTTAATAAAAAACTTAATATCCATATCCATTTTAAACATGGATGGTTTTATTTTCATGTTTGAAAATGAAGACTATTAATTTTATAAAAATGGAAAATATTATGGGATGACACAGTTGAATAATGCTATTTATATATTAGAATATGAAAATAGAGTATTTTAAATAGATAATAATTCAAGTTAACATGACTCATACCCCATATAGTTGTGAAATTACCAGTTTTGTCATGTAAACGAGAAGTTTTTGAAAAAATTATATCAAGAAAGATATTTGTATTATTTTGAATTAAAATCCCTGAATATATGTAATATTTTTTTTTCAAAGCACAATTACTATAAATTCATTTAGTTTAAAAGGTGAAATATTTTTAGGGATTCTAGAATTAGTACATCTAGATGTGTATGGACATTTTCTAGTAGAATATTGAGTTGGATACTCTTACTTTCTATCTTTTACCGATAACTTTAGTAGATATGGATATATATACTTAATGTGGTATATTTATGATTATTTTGAGAAATTTATGTAATATAGGAATGAAGTAGAGAATAATCATGGAGATAAGATAAAGAAACTCTATTAATATTGAGGTGCGAAGTATCCTAACCAAGAGTTCATTGATTATCTAAAATAGTTTGGGATACTATCTCAAATAACTTTTCATTATACATCATATTGGAATAATGTCAGTGAAATGAAGAAAATCACCTTGTTACAGATAATGAGAATGATTATGAGTCATACCAGTATTAAAATAATCATTTTTTGGATATTCATTACATATAAAACCATATATACTAAACCAAATTTTAAGTAAAGTGGAATGTCAAATTCTATATTATTTTTAGTTTATGAAGAAATCAGTTTTTTCATATTTACATGTGTGGGGATTCAAATAATTTATTAAGGATAATTCTAGGAATAAAAATTCACTTTGAGGTACAATGTGTATCTTTACAGGATATCCCATTGAAACAAGGATATGTTATATATATTATCGCTTAGATAAAAAGGTAATCATGTAATGAAACGCCATGTTCCTTTAAAGGGATCACATATTTAAAAGCGATAGTGGGAGAGAGATAAAATTTTATGAAGTCGAGAATAAAGACATAAAAGATTTGAAACAAGAATATATTATAAAAGACCTAGTGGAAAAACTTATTCTAGAGATACAAATATTACATAGGATCACCAGAGAGGTTAGATAACTAGATATAGATAGTTTTCAAGTCACCAAGGAGGGTGAATTGTTATTAGTTGAAAATAATTAATGTTAATAATTAAAAGAAGAAATAAACAACTTAGAAATTGAAAATTGATAAAAATCAATGAATTATGAAATGGATTACATATACTAAAACCAATTATTAGTTTTGGTAGATCCTCTAGTTGATGTAAATCCTATTGGTTGAAAATGGATATTCATAAAAAAATTGGATATAGATGGTAAAATAAATACCTCTAAATCATTTCTAGTTGCTAAATAGTTTAAGGAACATAAATCCATAAACTATGAAAAAACCTTTTCACCAGTTTTTCTGATGAAATATATTAGAATTATACTTAACATACAAGATTACCATGATTATTATATTTATAAAATAAATATCAAGACCACTTTACTTAATAAAAACCTTGTGTAAGATTTCTATATGACACAACTAAAAGGGTTCATGACACCAAAGTATTCCAATATGGGTTAAAAGTTAAAAGCATACATTTATGGGTTAAATAAAGAATCAAGATAACCAAATTGTCATTTTGATGAATCCATCATAGAATTTGGTTTCATAAAGAATGATTTTGAAACATGTGTTTACAGTAGGTTTTGTGGGAGTGTTGCAGTTTTACTATCAATATTTGTTGATGATATATTACTATTGGGGAATGAGATATCAGTATTATAGATAGTGAAGACATAGTTAAATAAATGCATCTTTCTAAAATATCTAGGTGATGCAACATACATTCTAGGGATCAGGATCCATCATGATAAATCTATGAAGCTTCTTGGAAAAAGTCATAGTACATTCAATAACAATGCATTTAAGAGATTTAATATGAAGTAATACAAGAGAGGATTATTTCCAATGTCACATGGTATACATATCTTAGAGAAAATGTTTCCTCATACATAAGAGGATTTAGAGAGAGTTAGTATATTATCATATGCTTCATTGATTGGATTTTTCATGAGTTTCATGCTATGCACCAATATTGATACTAAATATACCGTGAGTATGATGGGAAGATATAAAATAGACTTAAGGGAGCCAAATTTTCTATATTTAAATACTATCCTGATGTTTTGAGGCATACAAAGGATATTTTTCAAGTTTATAGAGTATATGAGAAACTAATTATGAGGGGATTAACATATTCCAACTTCCAAAATTATAAGAATGCTATGAAATCATAGTCGAGATACCTATTTTTTCTTAATATAGGGACCGTGAGTTTTAAGTGTTCTATAAAGACATTGTTCTCTAATTCTAAAATACAGTCTGAGTATATTACATATTCTGACACAACTAAAGATGTTGTGTGGACACATAACTTCATTTAGGATCTTGATGTCATACCAATAAGTAAATATGCTATCACACCATATTTTTATAATACTAAAATAGTGATTCTATACAAGGAGCTAAGGATACAATAATGAAAGAATAATATACTTTTAAAGTATCACCTTTTTAGGATTTTTCTTAAAGGGGTGAATTCATAGTAAATAGATTAGTGACAAAATAGAACATGTAAAGCCTATTTACAAAATCCTTATCTTAGAAAATCATGAAAATCATGTGATAGATAGTAGTTAAAAATTTGTTAACAGTTGGATCTAGTGTAAGTGAATGTTTTTTGGAGTTAGTTCCCCAAAAAAACCAACTTTATACTTTTTATTCTCAAAATATTAATAATTATCTTATCACATGATTATTGTTCTTCTTCATAGTATTAATGTTATAATATCCTTACAATATTTTCACATTAAAATTTGTAATAGTTCCCTACTATAATGAGAATATAGAAATTCTATCAAAATATTATTAAGTATATATATTATAATATAGAAAACATCTTCTTGAGAATTATTCTCATGAAGTTTACACATAGTAATCTCCAAGAAGGGATGTTATGATGATAGACCGGCCAATAAGAATTCCTCATGTTATATGTATCATTTGATATTCCTATATTTTGATGTTTGAATTGGTTCTTATACTTGATATTATTATTAATGTATATTATAAATCACTTAATTTGATGTATGGATTAAAACTGTAAATGTATATACTCATGGTGAGGTTACATTCATTAGTTGTGTTATAAGTGATTTGACATTAATTGATTACATCAAGAAAATTTTTTACCTTATGTGTTCACCGAAGAAGATATCTCTATCCATTTTATTGAAATTAAAATATTTTATTAAATCTAGATCCATGATAGTTCATTGACAAGTTCATTTTAGAAATCCAAAGGAAGATAAATAAAACATATAGGGTTATGTCACAAGTATGGATCATTATTGATGAGATATCAAAATAAAGTGATTATATTAAACAATATATTTCATTATAAGGTTCTTTTCACTGTGATATTAACTTAGTTCTCTATGGGTACATTGATGTGTTACTAGACACTGATCTTAAAATTTAGATAAGTTAACATAATTCCATAGAGAAAGAGTCCTAGAGTGTCATAAACTAAGTGCATCCATAATCTCATTAAATTATATTGAATTTAATATTTAAAAGAAATACTATTTTCATATTTTGGAATAATAATTATTCAAGTTAATTTGATCACATAAATTCAATGACCATATATTTGAGTTTAGAATATGCGAGTTGAAGTTTATATTTTTTTATTATTTAGAGGGTAATAAATAAATAAATATTTATTCACCAGTTTAGTAAATAGATTAATATATATATATATATATTTAGTTATGTGAATATTAGAATACACATTTATTCATGATTTTAGTTAATATAATACTTATTATTTTATTTAATGAATACTAATTATTTTAATAATTATTATATTATTGAAGGTTTAATAAATACCAAGGAGGATTGGTAGACCAAGTTAAGGGTCCAAATATAGGGATATATTTTATTTAATATAATCTAAATAAATAAATATTTATTTATATAAAAAATCATATTTAAATATATGAATGCAAGAGATATAATAATAATATTATTACTACTATTAGACATGGGGGATAACATAGAGTGAATATTAGATAAAATTACATTGCACAATTATAAAATATTAATAGTAAGTATATATTCTAATTTATAACATTTTAGAGATAAATTGTTTTTGTATACAATGGGAAGACTATAGAAATTCTCTCAAGCCATGGAGAGAAAATCCTCCTCTCCCCCTATCAAGAATGAGAGAACAATAGAAACCTTTAATTATGATCAATGATGGAAAAATAGAAGAACTAGGTTCCTCCATGCCAGCACTTGGAATACCAAGAGAATTGTTCAATGATTCATAGAGGATGTGTGGATAAAAATAGAAGAATATGGGTTTGGATTCTCCACTGTAATGATGAAATGACTAGAGTGGAATCCGAATTGATCATAAGAAATTATTTCATTTAAGGTAATTATTATATTAAATTAATTATAAATTAAATGTGAATGATCCTCACTAGGATATTATATTATTTCCATAATCAATTTATTTATATATTATTTATTGAAACCGATGCAAAATTATTTTGGCCACAAGTCCACCACATCCAATGTACTCCAGAACCTTCAACCATACTTTATTTAAGAATATTTATTGTGTATTTTTGGTTCTATCGAAAATTTAGGCATTCATCTTATGTGTTTTATTATAACATTTCATTTCATAGGTTAATTAGATATCTTATTTCAAGTGGTAGATAACTCTAAAATTTGATTATAGTAAATTCGAAAAAAATAAAATGAAAATTTGAAGTGAAGAATAAATTTAATTTTCATGAATAGAATTATGAAAGGTTTTATCAATAAGTATAAAAATATGATAAGTTTCTTATAATTATATTTTATTGAAGAAAAATGTGATGGCTAAATAAATTCAAAATAAGAATAGTGGAAAATAATAACAAATGGTTATAAACGTTTCTTATAAATATTTGAAGAAAGATAAAATATGGTTCTTGAAAAAAGTTTCTCAGCACACCTAAAAAGTAATAAAAATGCTCCCAAAGGTGTTTAAGATTATGAAAAAGTAGTTATTAGTTTTATATATGATATCATGTTGAATATCATAGGATTTAGGTTGATAGAAATTGATAAGAACAATTTTAATTTATTGAATGTGATTTTCATTGATAGGTTAAATAAAATTCCATTAATTGTTTCTATAATTTTCAATAATGAAAATGAATTCCCATTTTATAAGAATTAGTGTATTTTTAAAATATAGAGATATGGTGAAATATTTATCATGGGTGAAATAACTAATATAATTCCATATCAACTGGGATATGATAAGAATGAATTTTACCTAAGTATGAAACATGATAATGGCCTTTGTAATAGAAGGATTGGATACCTTTTATAAAATAAAATGAGAATATTTATTTGATAATATTATTTTTATAATGTCCTAAATCTAAATAGGGAAAATAAGAGTATACATGTGAGACTTTTCATAAAAATAAAATGGTTAATTTAAATCATAAAGGAGTTGAAATAATTACAAGGAGACCACTTAAGCTTATTAATTTCAATATATATGGCCTAACAAGTTTTAAATAAATAAATGGGATAAATATTTCATCACTTTTATTGATGAATTAACTTTAATGACCTGTGATATGTTCATGTTGAGAAAATATCAAGCCTCATTAATGTTTAATAATTTCATAATATGGTTAAAAAAATATACTAGTTATGTAATCAAGAGGTTTAAATTTGAAAATATTAAATATTATATCAATGGGGTGTTTATAAAATTTCGTAAAAATCATGGAATACAACATGTGTTTAGTTTTCTATAAACTCCTCTACAAATTTTAGTTTCCAAATTTAACAATCAGAGTGAAGTGGACATGAAAAGAACTATGCTAACCATGCATAAGACTTCAAGGAAGTTTGGAGGCAAGAAATATCAATAATGGGATATGATAAAAATTGGCATCTATTGAGGTTTTATTTAGATATGAAACCATATTAAATTTGGTAGAAAAAAATTAAACTTCAACCATTTTTGAGTCTTTGTACATCCATATTTTATCCAATTGAAATGGAAGAACATTTAAATTTTGATGAGTGAGCAGATGATGGAATACTCCATGGATACACACCAAGTAATGTATATTATTTATTTAGTAATAATAAACAAGGTAATATCATTAATGGTTATGGAATTATGATCAAGAAGAATATACAAGATCATAAAAAGTATTCTACCTTTGATGATAAAATTAATGAGTTTTAAGGAGGAAACTCTAAATAGAATGATTAAAATGATGATAATATTGCTGAGATAAACAATGATGATATTAATTCAGAATATTATAGTGATGATAATGATTTAAAACCAAACATAAAGAATAATTAGAGGTTAAAAAATCACATTGAAACTGAAAATATCATTGGTAATGAGAATTAAGAATAGTAAACTTGAAGAAAAATCACAATAAAAAGCCACACTAGTTTTATTTCACAAGTTGAGACTGATTTTGAGGAGGAATCACTTGAACCAAAGGAATGGACTGATTCTATGAATGATGATCATAATAAAATTGAGAATAATGAAACATGTTATCTTGTTCTAATTCTATAAAATAATAATATAATTATCATAATGTAGAGTTTTTTCAAATAAATTCAAAGTGGAAAGAAATTCACTGGGAATAAAGAATGACTTGTGTGCAAAGACTATTCAAATCATGAAGGAATAAACTTTAATAATATTTTTTCTCTTATCACATGGATGAAAACCATCATAGTTTTTATTGAATTTGTATATCAAATATTATTTAAAGGTTTTAAAGTGAATATCAAATCCACATTCTTAAATATAAATCTTAAAGAGTATGTGTACACTAAGAAATGAAAAAGAGGCATTGTATGGGTTAAAAAAAAGCCCCCAATCCATATTCAAAACTATATTTGTGGTTAAGAATCATTAATTCTAAGAAAAAAAAGGTGGATAAATTCATTTATAACAAATAAAATAACATAGTTCAATGATTATGATTGTGTAGAGATGATTATCAAGCATTTGATAAGTTTTATATATAAATGAAGAAGAAATTTTTGATGTATAAGCATGATAAATATGATTGTGAGTGGATTAAATGATTTATGTATGCCTTGGTGGGGCTAATTTTCCACTTCACTGCTCAAACTTCATCTCTTCTTTTTCATAGTGGCCTTTCAGGTTCACATTTCTTCCTTCAGGGATTCATGACCTCCCTATTATTTTTTAATCTTTGGGTCCTTGAGTTCGGGACTTCATTCGTTACTCTTCTACACTTTTCGCTAGACCTATTGTGATATAATCCATTTTTAGTCCTCCATGCCTTTGAGGATCTATTCTTACGATTAACTATTCATGAATAGATATGAATAGAGGAAAAACCATCCTTTATTTCACAAATAACAAATGGTTACAAGATAACCTTCCCACACCGCCCTTTTTTCTCACACTTGGATATCTCAAAGGCCCTCTATTAATAACAAGTGATCTTATAATCAAAACTAATGAATGTTTAAAGCTTCCTAAAGGACTCATTTGACAATCCTAGTGGGAGGTGTCAGGTTTGAAACAACTCCCACACCAACCCACACCAATACACACCTTACATGGTGGGTGGAGTTGGTGCATGATCCACCTACCAAGGCACCTATAAAACTTAATCAATTATCCCCCTTCAGCTGTAATACATTGGAGAATATAAAATGGTAAAACTTCTCTTGAGAAACAAACTTTTTCAATATATCCATCAGGTTATCCTTTGTGTGCAGCCTTACAAGTCACAATAGTTTTTGATCCATAATTATACGTATCCAATGATAGAGAATGTCATTGGGCTTTATCTGGGAATTGTAAATGGAGTTATTTATCAAGTATAAAGAAAATTAATAATAAAATAAACCATATACTCCTAGATGAATCTGAGATCTTAGAGAAACTACTTTATCCACAAAAACTCCTTTCCATCTTCTAAAGTAACAATGTACTCTTATTCTGTTGTGGATAAAGAGACACACTTTTACAACCTTGAATTCCATGGTTAAACTCCTCATACAAAAATATAGATTTATCTAGATGTATAATTATAAATATTAGTATCTCTATCTATACCTTCATCTATATATCCCTCTAAGAGAAGATCATCTCCCCTGTAAGACAAACATATTTTGAATTACATTTAAGATACCATAAAATCCATTTGACTACATCCCAGTGCTTCTTCCTAGGATTGAAAAGAAATTAGATCAGCATCACCACTGTATAAGAAATGTATGGCCTCATACTCACTATATCATAGATCAAGATTCTAATTATTAAGGATTATGGTATCATCTCCATCACCTCAATGTATTCCTTCAGTTATGGGCATGAAATCTTGCTCAAATTCAAATGTTTGAGAAGGGGAATGATCACTAGTTTTTGGATTTTTCCATATCGAAATGTTTCAAAACATGTTCAACACAATTCTTATGAGAGAGACATAAAAACCTATTTTTTATGTCACAGAATATCTATATCCCCAAAATTTGTTGATCTAGTCCCAAATCCTTCATATCAAAAGACTTGGATAACTAAGTCTTCAAATATATGATCTTTGTTGCATCCTTCCCAATTATCAACATGTCATCAACATAAAGTATAAGAGTAAAAAATTTACCATCCTAATATCTTTTTAATTAAAAACACTAATCCACCTATGTCTTATTGTAGCCATAACTCCCCATAAATGGTTCAAAATTCTTGTGCCACTGCCCGAGATTTTTTTTAGTTTGTATAGTCTTTTAATCAATTTAAAGATGAGTTTTTCTTATCTTGAAACCTCAAAACCTTCAGGTTACTTCATAAAGATCTCCTTAGAGAGATCACTATGAAGAAAATATATATTCACATGCATCTATAAAAGATTAAATTCCATTTTATCCACAAATCTAGAAATGAATTGAATTGAATCCATCTTCACCATAGGTGAAAAGATCTCATCAAATTCAAATTCTTTCTTTTAAATGAATCCCTTGACCACTAACCAATATTTGCACTTAAACTCTTTTTTTCTTCCATCCTTCTTCATCCTGAACACCCATTTTTTCAATATTTCCTTCCTAACAATGTGTAGTTACACCAAATTATAATTATGGTGCTTTGTCAAAGACTCCATCTCATTCTCCATTGAATTCATCCACTTGATTTTGTTAAGATGAGACACTACTTCCTAGTACCCTTTTGGATCCCCCTCACAAGTCAGTAATAGGTACTCTGAATCCAAATATTTTTTGACATAATCCTTTCTTATAAAGATCTTTGAACCTGTGAAATGTTAGGTTTAGAAGGAATAACATCACCTTGGTCATTTGATGGTTCTATAACATCTTATGGAGAGGACTGCGTCTCCCCCTTATCAATGTACTCTTCCACATCCTCCTGGTCCGCTATTGATGAGTCTTCTTGCACATCAAAATATTTATTGATAGCTATTTATGGTACATGTTTTGGATCATTAATTGATTCATCTACACTTTCCCTTCAACAAATTATAGGATTTTGAATGTCCTCAATCATTTGGTTCTCATAGAACACGAGATCAATAATTCTTATCACCTTCTTGTCCTTTGAGTCCCAAATTGTGTATCCAAATTTCTCATCTCTATAGAAAATGAAGATACATTGACAATATCCCCAATATAGCTTCTTCCTGATCTCCTTGGATACATGTACAAATTTCAAACACCCAAATACTCATCAATGATAGTTAAAGGGTTGTTTATCATACCATACTTTAATGTAATCTCAAATATTAGTGGGACCGATGGTGATCTCTTGATGAGGTAACATGAAACCTAAATAGATTCTCCCTTTAAGGGATTAATAAGATTATCTAAACACATCATGATTTTAGTCTTATCTATGATGGTTCTATTCATCCTTTCTATAACTCCATTATGTTGTGGGGTAAGTGGGCTTGTCCTCTCATGTCAGATTCCATGACTCCTAAACTAGGCTTCAAATTACCTGGATATGTACTCTCCTCCATTATCTAAATGAAGAAAATTCAACTTCGTTCCAGTTTCATGATCCACCATGGTGTTGGACATCTTGGAGTAGTACGGTACTTGGTCCCTCATATTCACCCTTCGAGATGTATCATCAATAAAGGATAAAAAATAGTTTATACCTTCCAATGTATCCACCTACATGGGTCTGGACACATTAGAGTGTACTAGATCTAGCAACTCTTATCTCCATGAAGATGAGATATGGAATGAGACTCTATGATGATTTTCATACAAGTAGTATTTGTATGGATAAAGTTATACATCCTTCTCAATAATAATGTACTACTTATTTTTTAGGGTTGAAAAACCTCTTTCACTTATATGGTCAAGTATACTATGCCACATATTAGATGACCTATCTCATTCCAGTGTGTTGAGGCTCTCTACACACATCTTCATATGATTGTTTCACAACGTAATATACATGTGTCCTCAGGCAATGAAAATGGATCCTTTTATTATCTTCCATGCTCTATTGCTAAAGATATTGTCATATCCTTATCAGTCAAAGTATATTATAGATAATAGGTTGAGATGAATTCTTAGAACATGTATAATATCCTTAAGGGTGATTTTGTTCCAAAGTTCATCTTGAATTGGACATCTTCCATGCTAACAATATCCACCAAAATGGTATTCCCCATATTGAGTTCAAAAAATTCTAAAAATTGATAATTTAGTAAATACTCATGATGTGGAGTGATATGGTATGATTCTACAGTATTGATCACTCATTTTGTGTCTTGGCCTGATGTATGAAAGAATGTTACTTCTTTATCTTTGGAGTAAAGAAAAACTTCTCCAGTTAATATTACATGTTGGTATCTATTTAATCATTACTGATTACTACTTTGTCCATTTTATTATAGAAAATTTTGACAGTTCTTATTCTTGTTTCCCTGTATTCCATAATGGTATCCCATGTATGTTGGTCTCCTTCTTTCTGCAGACCTTCCTATGCTCTTGCTTCATCCCCTACTTCCTACCCCATGACCTCCTCCTGTGGATGGTCCCTCCATTGAATTTAATTCTATAAACTTCAGTGTAGAATATAGAAAAATGAGGTGTACCATTGTATCTATTGTAGTTGAAAATAGTTTAATCGCCTCCTAGTTTATTGAAATTATACACCAATTTATCAAGATATGAACAAAACAGTGTCAATGGTCAAGATTGAACGATGACATGGCTTCGATGTGGTACTGATGTGGTGTGTTAGAGTAGCTTCCAAAATCTCATCGAAAATTTTTCTAATGCTAGAGTAGTATCGTATTCTATAGAAAGGGCATACTTTAGAACCCAAGCATTGACCAAACTTTGACCGAGGCTAGGGATCTTGTTTTGGATTTGTTTTCGATGCTGTTTTCACCATTGAAATTTACTCAACAAATTTTTTTATAAACATCCTTAAAAACATGATTCCACAAAACTTTAATTTTCTGGTCATTGGAGAATCTCTACTTATTATCATTGGTTAGACACAAATTCCTCTAATACCAATTATTGTGATTCACTAATCATGAAGAGAGATGAATGGAGGAAAAAATCCTTTATTTTAAAATTAACAATGTTTTAATGGAGATCCCTATCACAACTCCATTTTCTCTCACACATGGAGATGAAAAAGGATCTCTCTCAATAACAAGAGCTATCTTGGTTTAAAACTGATGAATTTTGAAATCTTCTCAGAGGACATTTTTTATTAGCATAGTGAGAGGTGTAATTTTTGAAATAACTCTCCAATCAACCCCCAAAAAATACCCACCTACCATGGTGGGTGGAGTTGGTGCACTAGCCACCTACCAAGGTAGCTAGAAAGCTCCATGATCTATCCAACTTCCTATTATTCTCAGTCTTCACATTCCATATCTCCCTTCCGAGTTGGTCTGGGGAAATTATTTTCAATGAATTTTTGTTATGTGTTGCTTGATTATTTGATGGGGTTTTGGAGGCACGTCTGACACAATGCTTCATCCCTTAATTTAGATTGTTGAGTCTTTAGTTTGATAGATATGTTTTATTTTTTGTTTATCATCAATGGTTTATTGTATTTGAATACTTCTTAATCTAAAATAGTATTTTTAGTGTATTTGAGCACTTCTCGATCTGATATTGCCTTTTTAGGGAAATTTTATATCAAATTAAAAATTATTCTAAAGGAATTTCATCATATTGAATCTAAGAGAACCCTTATATATTTTCAATGGATGAACCAATATCTAATTAATATTTTAAATTTTATATTTGATTGGATTGAACTATAAATTTATTTTAAACTAAGTTGAACTATTTTATAGATATAAAAATGAGTTTTCATAACTCCCAATACTTACTTTATATTTATATGAATTTATATGTTATTTTTTTGTGTTTTAGGGAAGAAATATTAAACTATATTACTAAAATTAAATCAATAAACTTTCATTGAATAATTTATTTCCCATGAAACTTGATGTGGTTATTTCATTGTAATTTTATGCGGATTTGAATTTTTTAGGAATTGTGAATAATTTTTTTGGTTTTAATGGTTTATTCTATTCAGGTATACAATCTATTTTTTGAAAATTGAATAAAGTATTCTTATGATTACTTTAACTTAAAATGATATTTGGAATATAGAAATAGACTATGAAACTTTGTTTGAATTATAGTCTATACTTATTATCACTTTTTTGTTTTGAAACTGGTTATGATAAATTCTATATTTAGTTGATATGAAAATATTTTTTGGCTATGCACTTATAGTATTTATTGAAATATTTTCAATATGATCGAAATATAATTTCTAAAAAAATTACTTCACTCATGTGTTTTGAGACTGTATACTTTACTCATCTATTGATTTTTGTTCCATTTTCTTTAAAATATGCATGTTAGGTGGGATGTAAATATTTTTTTGGAAGATAATTGATGATATTTTTCTTGGAGTTCAAATGTTGAGTATAGGGGAGTGATAAAAAAATATTTTAATATTTATTTTTAATTTAAATTCACTTTTAAAACTATATCATACCATATTAAAAATCTTAACTTAATCACATTTTTTGTTATGTTTTATTTTTGATTAATAAATTGAATTTTATTTAAAAATGTGAATTTTAAATGGCCAAACATAAAGTTGTGATTTTTATATGCTTTTAGATGTTGAACTAAAACTATTTATATAATATGAAATGTCATGTGTTTTATTATAGTTTTAGATTAATTATATTCATAATTGAACTCTCAAAATATCTATTTTTAATAGTAAATGAAAGTAAGTTGGTTTGAAAAATTAAAAAACACAACCCTTGAGCATTCTAGTCCTAGATCACATATCCCAACATGCCATTTAACCTGACCACCATTTATATTCTACCCTATCCCTTCAATTGGGTTTTCTTCAACCATTTCACACCATGCCCCAAAAAATCTCCACTCACCAGAATTTGCATCTCCAAAAATCTCTGCCAGTGTGAGGATCCCTATCACCATGATCGAGATATTTCTACTTCAGTTTAGACCTCGATACGGGGTTGGTTTTCTATCTAACCGAGTAGTGTCCATGAGGTTTCTCTTTTCATTTGTGCTGAATATGGTTTTGGTTCACTTGTGTGTAACTGTTTGATCTTTTCAAAACCATGTTGGATAATTCAAAATGGGCTTGATTACTGATTAGATGGCTCATCTTGATGATGGTTTGAGAGTTCATGGTAGGCTACTACTACACTATTTAGTGTTTCCAAAATAAATGGAGGATTCACTGCTATTTTGGGATACTCATTATTCAAAATTTTATTTTTATGAGTTTTTATAATCATCATATAACCAAATGTAGTCACAAGACAACAAAAAATAGACAAATATATCTTTTATAATCAACATGTAAATAATCTGTATAAATAATATACCTTGAAATAAAAAATGGTAGTAGTCTTATTATTTCTTGGTTATAAAGAATGCCTGATGAATATCATGAACCAGTGGAAAAAATAAATCTACCTCTAAGGGGGATACAATAACAATTAGATCCATGATCGTATCTTAAGGATACCCAAATGCTTAAGGGGTGCTAGTACCTTCATCTCAGATGATGGACAATATTATGGGAGGAAGACAAAAATGAGGGGATTTATCGCAATTATTTTCCTACAACAGGTGGGATTGAATCCCTTTATATAGCCATCCATGATGCATTTCATTAAATAAAAGCACATCTTCCATTTTAATGTATCCATATACATTTATTCCCATAATAAATTGAACTATATTTAATGGGAATTCAAGATAATTAATTTATTTATAATGGATTGTAATTGATAATAAACCATTAGTGATAAATAAATATTTAGGAAATATATATTTATTATTTCAAGTATTTAATACATTCATTATGATACATGCATCAAATGAATTTAATTAAATATACACTTTATATATATAATATAATATTATATATATATATTAGCACATATATAATAATCTCCCACTTGCACTAAAATTTATTAAGGACATTATGTATAACTGCACAATTCTTTGTGAATATATCCAAACTCTTTTGGATATTTTTTTTCATCAATCTCTCTCCATTTTTAGAAAAAAATTTGTCTGAAATTTTATCCTTATCTAAGGGCCTAATTTTTTGACCCTAAGGGCCTTAAAAATGTTAAGAACAACTATAAAATCTCCATTTCATAGATGTAACCAAAGAGATGCCTCTAGAAAAACATATGTGATTCTTAAGCTATTAAGGGGCCTGGTGTGATCTCCACCAAGCATACTAATATCTATATATGAACATGTACAACATAATATATATTATATTCATCATATATATCTTATATATTCCCTTTTTCCATGACATTGAGTGGACACTATACATGGAACATGTCAATCTAGTATATGCCTCTCATTAATTTCTTATTCTTTGAAAGAAACTAAACAATTAGATGAATACATCACATTTCATTCATCTATCTGATAAGAACATCACATGTCACTTATCCAAGTAGTTGAACATATCATATGTGAAACAATTAAGCATGACCATACAATTCCTCAGTCTAATTAAATCAAGGGTTATATGTATTTTCTTGTTATACAAGTGGATAAATCCCATATTAGTTTCACTCTAACCAACAACATGATCCGAATAATTCCCAAACACCCTCATATTAGCTAAGTTCATATATTTACTTGCATGATTATGGTATCAAATTATAAAGGTTCTCATGCTAGGTCTCATCCACCTCAGGTAAGAAAGGTTGATAATAATTATAAACCCCTATGTATATCTATGACCGTATAATATTCCACCATATATACTTTAGCATACTAATACAAGTAATAAGTCTCTACTTATTAATTCAAGAATATGTTATTCAATATCTCATATAAAACCCACTGTAATGGATATAAGAATATATTCATGATAAACTTTACATACCATCACAACCCATTAAACTCCATGATGATCATTAGTTAGGGAAAAATCAAAGTTTGTACTTTGAGGGGATAATTATCATTTAATAGTTCATGTAAAATAAATTCCGACACACATGAATTAATGATAAATGGAGCTTTCCTTTATTATAATAACATGATAAATTTTCAACCATTACAACCAATCTCTTAATTTTCAAACACATAAAGATACAAGATGACCCTCATCTGGTTGCAACAGTAATGGATTTTGAACATTAGATCCAAATGTAATTCATGTCACATCCCCATGTGACCATCTGATAAAATACACCAACTAACCTCTTAGTGAGTCACATTTACTAAGAAATCTAGTTTTAATAATGGTGAGACATATACATCATATTCCTTAAGATTTACTCTTTTAACTTATATTCAAACTCCTTAACTTCAAACACCAAATGTTGTAATGTTATAATATATTATCTAATTAGAACTATTCAAAATTACATCATCGTCATCCTTTAAACATTTTACATCAAACTTTTCCCTTGAAATATTTTATAAATAAGGTAAATATTTACATTATCACTTCATCAGAACATCCTAAAATATTTTAGGATAAATTGATATCAACTTTATTATGATAACTAATGTAACTGTTCACATTTTTCTTTACCACCATACCCAAAAATCTTTTAGGATAATTTGATAAATTGTTTACTGTAAATAAATTTAACTCTTTATATTTTTATTTAACATTATATCCTAAACACTTTTTAGAAAATAATCTGAATTTCACTTTCTCATAGAAATTAAGGTAACTATTTACAATTTTTTTACTATTTCATACCCTAACTCTTTAGGATATTAAGTGAAAAATCACTCAAACTTAGATTAGAAAAATATTTTATTTTTTAACTTTTAACTTCTCTAAGATCATACATACTCCCAATAGATTCTTAGACATAATATTCTCTTCATAATTTCTTTCTATGATTCAATAAAAACTACTTTTTGTTTTGGGAAATAAAATTTATTTCTTTTAGTAGGAATATAAAACAAATAATATACTATTTCCAAATAAATAGTTATATTCTATGATTTTGAAACCTTTCCTTTTGTAAAGAATATTTTATTAAAATATCTCATAAATGGATGGTGGGAACTCATTCCCACATATTTTAACAAATATCTTGATAAACACTTTTATCCTGGATAAAACACTTCTATCCATAACATATTCTTGAAACATGTTATAGAAATTTATGAATCATAAACCATGTGTATAAAACTAATAATCTCATAAAAATATTTTTTATTAAACATCATATCTTATCATATAAGGTAAGTGAGATAAATATACACATATTTTACTTAGATTCACCCACGATTTACACATTCCTTTACATTAAAATTATTGATGTGGTAATTATTTACTTCATCTCATGAGTATAAAAATACAAAATCAATCAATTATTCCTTTGATTTTGAACTCTTGTAAATTTAAAAAACTTATAAAACATACAACCAGTTTCACATTCCTTTAAAAATTAATGAATTAATTCTTATAAAAATAATAATTGACATGGAAATTCTATGTAGTTTCAAAAACTCCATCAGGTTTATATTCGATAATACCATCTTATTTAATTATCAACATTCATTTTTTGAAATCCATAGGATTCAATGGCTGTGATTTTATTCTTGAAGAAACATTATTGAACTTATCAACAAACTTTTATTCTTCTGATTTGAACTTTTAACCACTTGTACTATCTATATAGTAGTAGAATAAAAACATCATATGCTGAGTTCATCTATTCTCAAAAATTTGAGAATATCAAGTAATTTGTTTCATTGAATTCAATAATATTTTTAGAAAAATTCCATATATGATATTAGGAGAAATTCCATAACAAGAATAATAAATTTTAGTCTCAAATTTAAATAATGATATAGAATTAAACAAATCATAAAATATGTGTAAAATCAACCATCTCATTCCATTTAGACAACCATTGTTTACAAGATATTCTATACAAATAAATGAGATATTATACACAACCTATGACTAGATTATACAAGATTAAAGAATCCAAGTTTTTAAAATAGATTCTCCTTTTCTCCATTATGTTAAAAAAATCAAAATATAATTTTTTTTCATCTTAGTGAACTTTTATATATTTACTAAACTTTCAAAAACATATAGTTGATATCATATATATATTAGAATAATAGAAATGATTTCTATAACTAGTAAAGCATTATGAAAGCTTTTAGTCTCACCAATTCATTAATATATTCAATAATATTGAATATAATTTGATATACCAAATCATATTGAGTATATGATACTAAAATAATTGATGTACACAATCATATAAAATATATGAGTAGAGACTAAGATTCCTTTGATCATTTTGTATCTAATGTATTTTAACGCTTAATAGAATCATTCCATGATTTCATTAGAATCTATATTCACTTTTTGAATAATTAAAATAGTTGGTTACTCAAGGAGGAACTGTTATAACACATATAATATTTTATAAGAAATTTTCTTAAGAAATTTTCTTTAGTTACTAGTTTATGGATTAACTTAAATTAAGCATCTCATTTTCGAGGATTAATTAAAAAGTTTTATATTGATGATGATGATGACGATATATATATCTAAAACGGAATATTTTTATTATATTAATATCATGTCATATATCTTTTCATTAAGGTATTTTAATGAAATTACTTCCAATAAAATTGATGACCTCATACATCATATCCATTAATCAAAAAAATATCCATATTTCACTAAAAAAATGACCACGCTATGGTGTAAAACTCACTGCCTAGTTATTTAGTTAGGTCATCATTCCAATCACAATAGTTGTAATTATTGGAGAATTGAGCATATAACCCTTTTTTTAAATCCATAATATGGATTCACTCAATTCTAATCCTATGGTATCCAAACCCTTGGGGTTTCCTAGATAGGTGTAACCTAAAGAGAACCTCAAAAATAAGATAATAAAATACAATAATAGGGAACCCCACTATGGGGTAAAACTACCCATTGAATAATATTGAGTTACCCATTACTTTCTTACCTAATAAAAGATAATACATGGGAACCTTGATATGGAATGAAACTACCTATTTGGAAGATCGATGTCTTGAAAAGTGTTTCTATGGAAAGAATCTCACAATATGTATTTAATGGGTTTTCTTTTTTATGGTATCACCAATTTAAAATACGTTATCTGCATATTAAATTCATAACTATTACATCCAATTTAATAATTATCATCTCATGTTTTATTCTCTTTTTTATGTATGCATGTTTATAATGATTAATTTTGGAATTTTTATTCCAATCACCAAATTAACGTGTTCAAACAAAATGAATATGAAAATCTTTATAAAACCAAAAGTCTATGATAATCAACCAAAAATATAAGTTATGTATATTTATACATATCAGAATGCATCATATGTAAAGGGTATATAAATAGTTCATGTAAAGGAATAAAGTTATATGAGATTGAAAAACTCTATATGAGTAAGCCCAAAGCGACATATAGTTATCCTCATACATTTTCATAGAAAATGAATGCCTCTAGGAATGTAGGTGCCCTGACCCCAAGTCCCTATACTCGGGGAGACTTTAATCAAGATAGAATTTAATTCATGAAAACTCTAACACCATATATGGACAACCTATGCCCAAAAAATACTCTTAATCACATAACTAAAATTAAAAACCAAGGTCAAGGAAGATGAAAACTAAATTTTATGATATCAAACCTAGCATGATATGAAAGGATTTATACTAAAAGAAATTCATTATATGAATTTTTTGCATACATTCATTCAAAATATAAACAATTTATAAATATAAATAAAATAAGGAATTACCATTAAATAAATGAAAAATTTAAATATTTAACCATGATATAATTTTTTTGGAACAATTTCTTAAATAAATGATAATTATAAACCCTTTTATAATTTAAGATTTAAATTTATGGGCATTCTATACTTTTGAATATAAACTCTTTATATTATTTCCAATATGAATTCTTTCACATTTATCATAATATAAAATTTACCATTTAAATATATAATATTATATGAATTATAAACTATTTATAGTTCAATTTTTATTATGTAAACCTTTTATATAATCTAAATATCATATATTTAATTATTATTTAAACATTGATCATATCAATTTTCAAAACACCATTTTTTGTGGCTTAAATAATATCCAAATGAATACCCTTTAATTTTAAAATTTTAAAATTAATTAATTATAAACTAAACATGAATATAAAAGAAAATTTAATAAATAACCAATTTATTTATTTTCCAAAATACAAGACATTTATGAACTATTCAGAAATAAATGATAATTATAAACATTTCATAAATTAGAAGAAATATAAATATTTTATATTCTTATGAATATGAACCCTTTAAAATTTTATATTTAATGGTTTTTATATGATATTTCATGAATTATAATCATTTATAATTCATTATCTTTTGTATAATTTTTATTTATATAATTTAAATATCATATATGTTGTAATTTATAAACTATTTTTAAATCATCTTATTTGATTTTAAATAACCCACATATTTGTATATTATAAATCCTTCTATTTAATTTTTCAAAAGGTATTAAAGAAATAATTATCAATTAACCATAAATATTTTATAGTTATTTAATTTATAAAACACTTTTATAAATGTATATAAATATTTTAAAATACATTTTCATTATTAATAAACTATTTATAAATAACATAATTCAATTAAAAATTTAATCCTATTCACTAAAATAAATATTTTATTTATTTTTTCAAACTAGAGTTATATATATGGATTTTTCACATTTATTTCCAATCTTGAAAACCATCATTTTACAATCAATTTTTTTTGATAAATCAGTAAATGTATTGATTCATCAAAGAAGCCTATGCTCTTATACCATTGATAGATGTATGACTCTCTATTCTATATAAAACACATCAAAAGTGACATATTTATGAACCTATAAAAGGACTCTATTTCACAAACTCTTTGGGCATGTAACTCCTTACATCACAATGGATCTTCTGGGTAGAAAGCCACACATCACCACCGTTCATGGATGAGAGTTCCCAAGAATTGGATAACCCTTTATCCTCTCCTTTGATACCACTGATGGGTTTTTTATGATCATCATATGACCATATATAGTAAAAGACAACCCAAACATAGGTAGATATTTCTTTGAGAATCAATATGTAAATACAATATATAAATAGTGTCCTTGGAAATCACTAATGGAAGTAGTCTTATTATTTCTTAGTGAATGAGATTGCTTGATGAATATCATGAAGTAGTGAGTAAAATCACTCTACCTCCGAGGGGGGTACACCAACCAATGGCTCCATGATTGTATCATGAGGATACCCAACTGATGAAGGGTTGTTAGTGCCTTTATCTCATATGATGAAGATTAGTTTTGGAGGAAGATAGAAATGAGAGCCTCACTCACAATTTATTATCTACAACAGGAGGGATTTCATCCCTTTATATATCCATCCATGAAATGTTTCATTAAATGAAAATGAATCATCCTTTTAATGTATCCATATACATTTATTCCCATGATTCATTAAATCATACTCAATGAGAGGTTAATCTAATTAATCTATTGAGAAAAGATTATAACTGATAATAAAACCATTTGGGAGAAATAATTATAATATATATATATATATATATTATCAAATGTATTTAATACATGCATTATGATAGATGAATTAAATTTATGTAATTAAATATAAACTTTATATATGTAATATTATATATATATATTAGTGCATAACTAACTGGTCTTAAATATAACCTCATCAAAGAAATGATGAACTAAGTAGCATTCAGGTCAAAGGAGGTGCAATACTTCAAGGCCCCAGTTTGATGCTGCTATAAATATATTTTCAAGATGGATGTGAGATGAGGTATGGCCACTACGGGGTTCAAATTGTTTGCTTGACGATTCTTCATTCAAGATATTATTTTCTAATAATTCCTTGATGATTCAAACTCTATAGAATTTTTTTATTTGATCAGAATAAATATATATTCCTAGATATGACATACTAAGTACTCAAAAAAATCTCAAGATTTTTGGAATTAATTCTAGGATATAGTGAGTATTAGGTTAATGAAACATGTATTTCTCAAGTGTTCTTGTTGCTTCCCAGACTGGAGCTTGGGGTTTCCTGAAAAGATCGAATCATACTTTTGGATGGTGGATTGGTCAAGTAGGAGGTTATTGAGAAAATATGTTAAGATAGAAAACCAAAATGAATATTTTTTAGGGGGATAATCTTGATCCCAGGACAAAATGGAATCCATAGACAAATAATAATAAATAAATTTGTCTGATGTTTTTTAATGTGAAAAACCCTATTATGTGAAGGATTAAAAAAACATGGGGTAACTCTAAAAATTCAACTAATAGTCATGGTATAATATTCCATGTAAATTCCCAAAATTGAATTACAATAAGAGTACATAATAACCTATGTGAAAACCGCATCTAGATATGCCTTATCTTTATCATTGAAAATTATCTTGGTCAAAACACAATGCTTAGAGATCAATCTATGACATTAATTTCACCCTTCTATAAACTAAAGACCATTACCCGAGGGATTTTTATTCGAACGTTAATCAACATAGCATTACCTTCTAACACCAAAGGGATTTCCCTCTCATTATCTCACCATCATGATATACCAGTGATCATTAACCAGGAAAGACAGACTGATCACCACAATCAATAAAACTTTTGTTACATGGACCTGATCATCAATCTCATAACTTTCCATAATCAATGGTTTCAAAATTCTACAAAAACATAGTGAAACCATTTATACTCTTATCAAACTACATCTTGAGGAATTATCATTGTTTGTTCCACCACCGACTATTTCCCCTTTAAAGTCATCATACAATCCTTTTTTCAAATACAAATATGATGTCCAAATTTTTATCTTAAACTTAAAAAGGTTTCCATCACATGAATATACTATTTTATCACAAAAATTGATATAAGATAATATATCTTTTCAAATATCACATGCATAATGAGATTTTAAATAAAAAATCTCTCTTATATTTAATTTTAAATAGATATAAAAGTTATTTCTACTCGAAATCCACACATGTAGCCAAATAAAACATTATCTTTATTTTAAAAATATAACCAATTAAAATTCAAATGAGATGAACACTATCATAGGTTTCATAATGATGTGAAGAGATAAGATTGTGGTATTTTTTATGATACAAGAATCAAGGAAATTGGGATGGTTCCATGTGGACACTCATACCCAAAATCAAAGTAAATTATAGTACTTTATTATGCCTATAAAAGGTAGCTTAAATCATTTAAATTAAGGATTACCACCCATGTAATTACTAGAGGACTTCTATTTTTGTTATCATTTTCTTCATTTTGTATTCATTCTTATTATATTTTTATTTAGTGAAAAAAACTCTATCTAATTATTTTTTCATGTGTCACACTATCTTCTCTTCTTCTTTGTGTCTATTATCCTTTTTCATGTTTTACCTATGTTCTCTTTTATCATGAAGAAATAACTAGAGAGTTTTATTCTATAGTTTTTAATAATTAATAGTTTATTATTTCATTTAATAAATTTCATATAAAAGGAAAAAATTGATAATTTTTAAATGATTTTTATTTTAAATTTTCCCTATATTTTCATTATATATGAGAAATTATCATATTTATTATATTTCTTGGTTAATTTGGAATTAATTTTAAAACTGAATTAATAATGTTCTTTTAATATTTTTATTAATTTTTTTATTTTAATAAATGATATGAACATTTAATTTTATATGATTTTTTTTATTTTTAGGTTAAATAAGTAGGTGTTTGTGAATTTAAGTAATTTTATGCCTTGTGTGTGATTAAATTAGTTTTTAGTCGCTTTGTAGGCGTTTCTCCATCAAAAGTATCACTATATGAGATTAAAATTGGAGATGGTCAAGTCATGTGTCATTAAACTGCACTTTTGTGTAGTCGCATCATAATAACCCTCACCACTACCTCATGCAAGATTAAATCATGTGGACGAATTACCTTATGTATAAATAAAATCAGTGGAAGAGTAACCATGTTAGATTAAATAATTCATGACACAAGCTATATCGGATAATCATGAGGCTCCAAGTATTTCATGTGATTAAATATGAAAATAATGGTGTTTTGGAATATTAAATCAATATGCATGTAAGATTAACTTATAATTTTCAAGTACGGTGTAAGATTAAATATAAAGATACCACCAGTTGCTAGTATGACTCAGAAGCTATCTAAGATAAATTTCAAAGTGATATGCATAATATTCCAATACTCCAAGACATCTCTTTGTCAAAATTGTCTTAAAATACACTATTTTCGAGGTTGATCTATTGTATCCATTAATGAATCATCTTTTACATTTGTGTCGTTGATCCATGATTCTACCTTCATTTAAATATATATGACATAATGAGTAAGAAATAATTAAATGGAGATAAATATTTCATCACTTTTATTGATTAATTCACTTGAATTACATGTGATATGTTCATGTTGAACAAATTTCAAGCCTTATTATTGTTTATGAATTTCAGAAGATATGCAAGAAATAAATTATGTATAAAATCAAGAGGTTTAAATTTGACAATAGTATAGAGTATATAAATGGGGATGTTTTTAAAATGTATTTAGAATCATTAAATACAACACGTGTTTTGTTTTCTATACACTCCACTACAAATTGTTTTTTTAGATGGAATAATAAGGGCGTAGTGGACATGGAAAGAAACTATTATAACCAAGAATAATATTTAAAATAAGTTTTAAAGGTAGGAAATAATAATAATGGGATGTTAATTTTTTTATCTATTGATGTTGAATTTAGATATGAAACCATATTAAATGTGGTATAAAAAAATTCAACTTGAAACATTTTTGTGTCTTTATACATCCATGTTTTATCCAAGTGATAGGGAGGAACATTGAAAAATTTTATGGGTGAACTTACAATGGAATATTACATGGTTACACCCTAAATAGAAGATACTATCTATACAATAATAGTAAACAAGGAAAAATAATAGATGGTTATTGCATAAATTTCATTAATAATATACCATATCATAAAAATTATATTAATTTTGATTATTTAATTGAAGAGTTTCATGAAGGAAACCATAAATAACTTGATTAACATGATGATAATGTTGTTGAAATAAACTAATATTATACTGATTCAACATATTATAGTGAAAATAATGATTTATAATCATCCAAGAAGAATAATTCAAGTCTTATAAATCATTTTAAAACTAAAAATATCATTATAATGAGAATAAAGGATAGAAAACTTGAAAAAAAATCATGATAACAAGGAATACTAGTTTTATTTCACAAATTGATCCAAGGTTTGTTGAGGAATCCCTTGGACAAAAGGAATTGGTTGATGCTAGGAATAAGTACCACAATCAAATTTAAAAAAATGAAACACATGATTTTATTTTAATTATAAAATACAATAATATAATTTTCACAATTTGGAGGTCTTTCAAATAAAATCAAATTGAAAAGAAGTTACAGGGAATAATGAATGACTAGTGCACAAAGACTATTCACAAATTGAAGGAATAAACCTTAATGAAATTTTTTATCTTATTTAATGTATGTAAAATATAATTATTATTATTTAATTTATATATCAATGATGATACAAATATTTTAAAAATGGATATCAAATCAGAATTCCAAAATAGAGATCTTAAAGAGGAGGTGTACATCGAGAAATAAAAATGATTTTTCTAGATAATGACTGAATCAATCTATATAGGATAAATAAGGAACTATATGGGGTAAACCAATCCCCCCAATATTGGTATTTAAAACTAGATATATTATTAATAAGTATGAATTTCAAGAAATTAAAAATTTATAAATTCTTTTATATCAAGAAAATAACATGAAATTACTCAGTTTGATTGTGTTTGTTGATGACATAATTTTCATCAGAGATGATGCTCAATAATATGATAAGTATTATTCATTATCTAAAAATACATTTTATAAATTCATGTATGATAAATATGATTGTGATTGGATTAAATGATTTAGCATAAAATATTCAGAGGTGGTGTTGAATCCTATATAAATTTGAATAAAATTAATGAATTTTTAATAATTGAATGACCATAAATCATAATGATTATAGATTGTTATTAGTATTTTACTATATTTGGCTTATTATCAATACAAAATAGTCTTTTTAGTGAAAATTTATACAAAATTCAAATATAATCGAAAAGAATCTCATTATATTGACTATGATGACATATATATTTAATACACCTTATTTCCTGAATTATCACATAAAGGTACACATAATACAATCCCAAAATATCATGAAGCCTATTGTATTTGGGAAACTAGGTTTATATCTTAAAAAATTATAATATAAATACAATAAAATTATATAAACTTCCTTAACATACTCCAAAAATTTCCTCATTCTTCTAAAACTACATGGGATAACTTGGAGACATACATATGAACGAGGTGATCTACAAAGCCCAATAAGGGAATAAAAAAACAAAGCATAAGTTAAATTAGTATATGTGATTTAAGAGGCATATCAAGGTAATATAATAGGGATGATAATCTTAATATTGAACAATGAGGCAAGATATAATATGATAACATTAAAGAAACATAGAAATGTAGAAACAACATAAAACATGACATCATAAACATAAGTCAGGGTTAATCACCAAGAAATAATAACATATCAATCTTAGGATAACTTCCCATGAACCATACATGAAAAATCATGAGATAAATATATTACCCAATTCATTGGAGGGATATCTAATTCCAAACCCACCCATCACTTTCATATCATGTGCATGCCTAAGTGATCCACATAGATCATACAACGTAAAGATGTATTTCATCAATTTTAACCCCAAAATATTAATGAGTTTGTATTAAATACATGTAAATATCAAATAAATTAAATATAAGAACAACTTGGTGGATTTACTTGAGTGGAAATGGAAATGGGTATTCAGTACAAAAATGTTTGGAATGAAAAATCAGGGGATAATTTCAGCTGCATAACATGTGATAATAAAGGTTAATAGAAGTGGTGAATTATAAATAAAGGTTTATATCATTACTTATTATTAATAAGGGAAAAAATAGGTATGTGTAAAAACATATCCCAACTTGAAAAATTGGAAATAAAATGACATGAAATAAATAAGGTGCTTTAATAAAGAGGATAAGGAGAGGATCCCTTACCTTTAGAGGGTGCTTCTTAAAGCTCAAAATGATCTTCTTAAGAGCAAGGGGAACCTTGTGAGGACTATAGAGAGATAGGGGAAGAGTAAATTCATGATCCAAGAGTTTTTAGAAAAGAAAAATAATATTTTGGGTGTGTTTATATAGAAAAAGAGACAATATTCTTTATTTATTTTTTCAGACATAGGTTTTTGGACTCTATATTATAGAGTAATCAAAACCAAAATCCTTACCAAATTTTTTTCCATTGGTTTCTATAAAATAAGAGTGTTTTTTATTATTTTATAAGGAAAATAACTGAACACATTTAAATAATTTACATGGTGATGTGGAAGTGAGTCATGTTTATAAAGAATTGATTTTAAAACCTTAAAATATAATATAGGTTTTGGAAGATTCATTAAGGGTTTATAAAATTAATCAAATAACCTTAAAAAAAATTATTTTAAATTAAAAACCTAATTTTGGTCATGGATTCTATTTATAGTATTTATTACACAACTTTGGGGGTTTTATTATGTCATAATTCACACCATATATTTATATTGTATTTAATTTTGACCCAAAAAACCAGGTTTCTCTAAAAATTATAAAAAATCCTTTTTGGATAATTTCTATTTAATGATTTCAAAAATAATATTTATTTTATCCAAATAATTTTTTATGTATTCTAATTTACACTTTTAAATAAATAATCCATATTTATTAAAAAACACTTATTTTTTTTACAATAACAATTTTCTAACCATTATACAAATTAATTTTGAATTTATAAATTTATATTATTATTTATTTTTAATTAAATATTTTCAATAAAAATAATTTTTTAATATATCATTTATTTAAAAAATTCTTTAATACATTAAAATATATTTTCTTGATTGAAACTATACATTTCCCAATAATCCAATTTGTGTTCCATTATATCAAAATATAATTCTAACTCATATAAATTAATATTAAAAAGGGACAAATATAATCATTGTTTTATTAAAATGAAAATATAAAAATTCATACTATTAGTGTCTAGATACACAACCCTTTATTACACTAGTGAATTCTCTAAAGTAAAGGTGTGTAACAGTGATATTTTCATGGGGTGGTCCAATGAACATGGTTTGGTCCATGATCTCAAGGAGCTTGAAATTATCCCATAAATAGTTTCTCTTGTGCTTTAGTTATTGAATCTCAGATTGGGATTGGTTAAGTGAAAATCCCAGTGATTCAATCTCCCTCAAAATTTCTGATAAATGCACTTTATAGGGTATGATCCCACTAGGCGAGGCCATCACTTCCTTTGTATATGTCAAATGGGATTTATCTTAACCCTTAATATAATAATCTTAAATATTCCTATACAATTACTATATTATCAGCAATTATGATTAATTATTTTTTAAATTTTATAAACAATATAATGGTCCAAACTAACAAAATTAATGCATGTGTTTTCTATATCTACATTACTTAATAAAATATTTATTCATTCTAAAATAAAATTTAATTGATAAAAGTTTGGGTCATTACATTCATACCCCTTTAGAAATTTATCCTTTGAAATTTTGATTTCATACATTAAAACAGATGGGGGTATTTTTGCTTCATCGCATCTTTTAGTTCCCAAGATTCTTTCACAAAATTATGGTTTTACCACAACACTTTAACCAGGTGAGTTGTCATGTTTTGAATAACCTTGTCTCTATGATAAATTATCTTTACCGAATACTCTTTATATGAAAGAACATCATCCAATAGTACAGTCTCTATATTTATTACATGTGAGGGTTTTGGTATATACTTCCTCAAGAGGGATACATTGAACACATCAAGTACATGAGATAGGTTAGATGAGAGTTCTCTTTGATAGTCCACCAATTTGATATTATCAAGGATCTCAAAGTGTATAATGTATCTTGGACTAAGCTTTCCCTTCTTCTTAAACCTCAAGAGTTACTTCCACAATGATATATGAAGGAACACTTTATCTCTAACCTCAAAATCTTGGTCTTGTCGACGATTGTCTGCATAGATTTTCTATCAACATTGGGAAAATTTCATATAATGCTAAATGTATTAACCTTCCCCATCATATCTTAGATAAGATCAGGTTCCATTATCTTATACTCTCCAACTTCATCATAGCATGTTGGTGTCTAACACCTCTTCTAATACAATGCCTCATAAGGTTCCATTTGAATGGTATAATAGAAACCATTATTATATGAGAACTCCACTAGGGAAAGGTGTGGATCCCAAAATCCTTGAAAATCCATTGAACATGATATCAATATATCCTCAAAATTTTGAATGGATCTCTTAGATTGAACATATTTATGAGGGAAATAAGTAGTGATGAAGATTAGTTATGTATCCAATCCTTGCTAAAGGTTTCTCCAAAACCTATATCTAAGCCTCAAATCTTGATCAGAGACAATAGAGAGTGAAACTCCATACAGTCTTACCACTTACCTTATATATATCCTGGTGAGTTGGTCAATATATGAATATTAATTGATAGTAATGAAATGTGATGACTTGGTAAAGTGATCAACTACCACATAGATGAAATTCTTTCTTTTAGGGGTCCTGGGGAGTCCTATGAGAAGATCCATGGTTAGGTATTCCAATTTCCATACTGGTATAAGAAATGGCTGCTTAATACCCTTATAATTATATTATTCCACCTTAACTTATTGGCATACCAAATATCAAGATAACAACTCCAAAATCTATCTCTTCATGTTATCCCACCAGAATTTTTTCTTCAAATCTCTATACATCTTAGTACTTCCTAGATGAATAAAGAAGAATGAAATATGAGAATCATAAAAAATGCCTCTTTTTTATGGTTTTTATGGAACATATACCCAAGTTTCAAACCTTATAAGTCTATCTATAACCAATTTTAACTCTAAAATATTCACTATTTTATTATATAGACACTCATCATCTTTCTACGCCTATATGATCCTCTTAAGAATAGTTTGTTGAGAATTTGTTTGATCAAGGTAAGATAAATATCCTTTTTATTATTACTATTTCCATCCTTTACATCTACAAGAAAATTTTATCCCTTGCAATCCTCATCATAGATAAAATTGTAGGATTATTTCTACTTAGAGAATCTGCCACTTTGTTTTCTTTCCCATGATGGAAATAGATTAAACAATCATAATCCTTGATCATATAAAACCACCTCTATTGGAATATATTGATATAATTTTGTGTTAATATATAATTTAACCTTTTATAGTGCATATATATTCCATACTTCTCCCCATAGAAATAATGTATCCAAATATTCAATGTGAATATCACTACAACCAAAACTAGATCATGTGTTGGATATTGTTTCCAATGAATCTTTAATTGGAATGTGGCGTAAGATATAACTTTATCATCTTACATGAGTACACAACCTAATAACTTTTTGGATACATCACTGTAGATAAAAAATTCTTCCCCACTATCTGGTAATGTGATCAATGGTGTAGTGATTAGCCTCTTATTCAACTATTTAAATCATTATATTCATTCTTTAGTTTAGAAAAATTTGAATCCCTTCTAAATACTATTATTTAGAGGGATTTAAAATCATGATAAGTTTCTCACAAATTTATGATATTACCCAACTTACCCAAGGAAACAATAAATTTCCCTTAAAGAGGTTGGTCTTAAACATCCTTTGATTGTCTATGTTTTTGAAGGGTCTATAGATATCCCTTTGTTGGTGATAACATGACCCAATAAATTTAATTTCTCCCACCAAATATCGCATTTACTATAATTTTCATATAAAATTTCCATTCTCTATATCTTTAGTGTAGTATTTAAATACTCCTTATGTCCCTCATTTCTTTTGGAGTAGATAAGAATATCATCTATAAATACTAACACAAATTTATTGAGGTAATCTCCAAAGACTCTATTCATTAAGTCCATAAAGATATTTTGAGCATTAGTAATCCCAAATGGAATCACTGTGTACACATTTCTATACCATGTAAAAAAATTATTCTTGGGGATATCTTTCTTATACACCTTTACTTAGTAATTTCCAAACCAAAGATCCACCTTGGAGAAGTATTGATATCCATGTAACTGATTGAACAAGTCATAAATCCATGGAATATGATAATTTTTCTTTATCATGATATTTTTCAGCCCATAATAATAAATTCAAAGGAAAATTGACTCATACTTCTTCTTGATAAAGATGATAGGTGCACCACATAATGAAGTACTTGAGTGTGTAAACCATTTATTCAGATTCTCTGATAATTTTTTCTTCAATTACTCATTTTTTTTAAAAATAATTCTATATGGATTCTTCAATATCAGAAAATCTCTGAGTATGAGCTATATTGACAAATCAACCTCATGACTAAAAGGAAGACCATTAAATTATTTGTGAAACACATTAGTAAATTCTCTCATAATGAAAATGACTTTATGGATGATATTTTCTTTAGTCTCAATCATTTCATTAAGACACAATTTCTCATAGGTCAATGATATCCTTGCCTGAGATGATGATACCAAAGGAGATTCATCCTCCTCCTTTCAATTGTATAGAATCAGAGGAGGATTATTGATATAGAGGGTGATTTCCTTATATTAGCAATCTGTGTTGGATCTATATAAGGAACTCCATTCCAAACCTAGAATTGTATCAATTTTTACTAAAGAGATCATCCTAAGTTTTTTTGGTAAGTTCTGTCTAAAAATATGGTTAGGGTATGAGATATATTCTTGGGATGAAATAATTGTCCCATTATCCATCTTCACCGATAACTCAACTTCCATGTTTTGAGGTGGTGTTTGAATATTTCTACTAAACTTGTGTTATGAATGAATACATATAATTATAGTAACATAGGACATCTTACGTTTAATAATGGATTATAAGCCCACCTTTTAAAATTTTATTTTGGTTCTAATCATTTAATTCATTTAAAATAGTCTTAGGAATGATAATTTTCAAACTATTAAACACATAGAAGGAAAACTAAGAATATTTAAGGGATAACTCATAAATGCTATTTATTCTTTATCCTATGAATTTATAGGTTTCAATATATGTTTTTCTATGATATATTTCCTTATATAAAAGATTGTGGTAAAATCTTTCCCTTTATAATGGTTCATAATGGTTTTATGAATATACTAAATCATATTCATTGGGAGTTTCAGACCAGGCATGAAAAAAATCAATTAGTGTGAACCGAGTGATGATTGAGTCTTTCTCAATGTGCCCTTTTCAGGTTTATTACCCCTAGGTACAAGTATACTAAAACCACATCCACTTGAAGTATACATATAAAGATTTATTTTTGGGAAACAATTTTCTCTATAATTTACCAAAATTTAGTGTTTTTTCCTATATTTATTCTTATACCTAAGGATTTCACTATATTATTCTAATATTAATCCCAAAATACCTAGACATTGCTATGATACCAACTATAATAACCAATATCCTTGAAATAAATTATTTCATGATTTATCGCATAAAGGGAAACATTATACAATCCCAGAATATCATAAAGCCAAGAGTCATTTGGAAATTAGGTATATAACATAAAAAATTCCACAAGAATTATAATGACATTGTTGAAAACTTCCTTTAAACTATCTTAAAATTTCATCATTCGTTTAAAATTTCATGGGATAACCTGAGGACATACATAATAAAAGGGCGAGCTATACAACCCAGTAAGGGATTAAAAAACAAAGCATAATGTAAAATATTAAATGTAACCCATGATTCATATAAAGGTAATATAAGAGGGATGAGAATCATAATCTTGAACAACGAGGCATGATATAATACAATAATATAAAGGCAACATAGGAATGTGGAAACAACATAAAAAGTGAAATCATAAACACAAGTCAAGGATAATCAATAAGAAATTATAACATATTATGATTAGGATAAACTCCTATGCACCATACATGGTATATCATGAGATAAAAATATTACCCAATGCATTGTACAGCTATATAATTTCAGGCCCACCCATCACTTTCATATTATGTACATGAATAAGTGTTCTACATAGATCATATGACATAAGGATGTATTTCATCAATTTTAACCCCAAAATTAAGGAGTAAAGTTTACATAAATGTAAATAAAAAAAACAAATTAATGATATTTACAATTATATGAATACAATTTAGTGGAAATAAAGATGAGTATTTACTACAAAAATGTTTGGCATGGAAAATCAGAGTACAATTTCGGCAGCATAACATGTGAGAATAAAGTTTTGTTGAAGGGTAGAATGAGAGACAAAATGGTCACACATTAATTGATAATAATAATGTAAGTAATGGGTATGTGAAAAAATTATCCCAACTTGATAAATTTGAAGTCAAAAGTCATGACATAAAGAAAGTTCTGGAATAAAGAGAAGGAGTGGATCCCTTACCTTGAGAGGGTGCTTCTTAAATATTTGAAGGAGCTTCTTAAGAGCATGGGGAACATTGGGAGGACTAAAGAGTACTACGTTATGGGTAACTTCATGATCTAATAGTTTTTAGTGAATATTAATGTGATTAAAGGTGGGTTTATATATCCAAATAGAGGAGAAATTTTTATTAATTTCCTAATTAGGTTTTAGACTATATATGATAAAGAAATCGAAAAAATATCCCCATGGTGTTTCCCATGTTTTCTACTAAAGAGGATTGTTTTTAATTATTCTATAAGGATAATAACTGAACAAATTAAAATAATTCCCATGGGGATTTTGAAGTGAGTCATGTTTATAAAGAATTGATTTTAAAACCTCAAAATATAATATAAGTTTGGGAGGATTCAATGAGGGTTTATAAAATTAATATAAAAAATATAAAAAATACATTATTTTAGATTGTAAATATAATTTTGATCATGGATAATATTTTTAGTATTTATCACATCACTTTTGGGATTTTATGATTTCAGAGTACACACTGTATATTTATACTGAATTCAATTTTAACCCAAAACTTCGACTATCTCCAAAAATTATGAAAAAATAATTGTTGGATAATTTTTTTTGATGATTTTAGAAATAATATTTATTATATCCAAATAAATTTCTATGTATGATAATTTACACTTTTAAATAAAAAATCTATATTTATCGAAAATACAGGTTTTTTTAGAAATAACAGTTTTATGATCCTTATAAAAATTATTTTTGACTTTGTGAAATTATATTATAATTTATATTTAATAATTTTTTTAATAATATAATTTTAATAATGTATAATTTATTTAAAAAATTATATAATACATTAAAATAGAGTTTCTTGATTGAAATTATACATTTCCCAAAAATACAATTTCTATTTCATCGTAACAAAATCTAATTCAAACTCATTATATAAATTAATATTGAAAATGGATAAATATTATAATTATTTTATTAAAATGAAAATATAAAAATTCATACTATTAGGGTCTAGATACACAAACCTTTATTACACCAATGAATTCTTTATGGGTAAGGTGTGCAATGGTGATATTTTAGTGGGATGGTTCGATGAACATCGTTTGTGTCGTGATCTCAATGATATTGAAATTCTGAGATAAATGGTTTCAATCATGCTTTAGTTATTTGATATCAACTTGGGAATGATCAATGGAAAATTAAAGTGATTATATCTCCCTTGTAAGTTGGTATAAATGGACTTCATATGGTATGATCTTACTAGTATGGCCATCACTTCCTTTTTCTATTTCAAATGGGATTTATCATAACACTTAATATAATAATATTAATGGTCACATTAAAATGACTATATTATCAATGTTTATGATTGTAAATGGTTTCTTTTAATTTTAAATACCATATAATAGTACAAAATAACCAAATTAGTGTATGTGTTTTCTATAACAATATTACTTGATAACACATTTATTCATTCAAAAAGGGAATTTCATTTATAAATTATAGGGTCATTACATTGAAGATAAGAAATAATTATATATTTAACATGAATGAACTAGTACCCAATTAATATTTTCTAGTTGTTTTTCTTAAAATATAAATACTCTTTAGGTTGTGATGGAACCTTTACATAAATTTACATGTTAAAAATCTGTGTTGTTTAATGTGGAACAATTATATTTTATTACTAAAATAAAATCTAGAAACCTATATTATAGTGTGATATATGTGATACTTAATATGTTGAATGCTTTATAATTTATTATGAATGTGCATTTTTTGAGATCTATAAACTTTTTTTTTTGGATTTAATGGTTTATTAATGTAGGGTATACAATCTATTTTCAAAAAATTAAATAAGTATTCTTATGCTATGTTTTAATTTAATTTATATTTGGAGCATGGTGATTAATAGTGAAACTTTTTTTGAATTGTAGTCTACACTTTTTATCACAAGCTTGTTTGGAAATTGGTTTTGTAAAATTATAGTTCCTGTCGATCTAAAAATATGCTTGGGATGTACACCTATAGCCTTTACTAATTTGTTTTGATAATATTTAAATTTTATTTCTAAAAAAAATTCTTCCTTCATGTATTTTGGGACTCTATGATTTACACATATATTGATTTTAGTTCTTTTTTTATTTAAAATCTACATGTAATGTGGGTTGTTAATCATTTTTTTGGAAGAACATGGATGATATTTTTCCTTTAGGTTAAATTTTGAGTGTTGGGGAGTGATAAAATAAGATATTTATGTTTATTTTTAATTTAAATTCAGTTTTAAAACCCCCTCCTACCATATTAAAGTACCCTAGTTAATCACTTTTTGGTGTTACATGTGATTTTTTATGAATAAATTGAATTTGGTTTAAAACAATGATTTTTCAATGAAAAAACACTAAGTTTTAATTTTAATATGATTTTATATATTTTGAACTGGAATTATTTATGTAATTTTAAATTTTATATGCTTTTTATATTTTTAGATGAATTCAATTCATGTTTGAACTGTCAAAATGTATAGGTTTTCAATGGAAAATGAAAGTAAATTAGACTATACTATTAAAAAATATAGATTTGTTTTATTGTAGTTTTAGATTAATTCCATCTATATTTTAACTCTCAATATATATATATTTTTAATAGTGAATGAAATTAAGTTGGACAAGACTATTGAAAAACCTAGGCCTTGATCATTCTAGTCCTAGATCATATAACACAATATGATATTCAACCCAGCCACCCTTTTTTTTCCAACCCAACTCTTATATCGATATGATTTAACAAATTAATAGCATTCCCCATAAGATCTCCACTCTCTAATTTTTATCTCTACAAATTCTAGTCATCATGAAGACCCCTTTCACTATACCTGATCTCTTTGTTTTCTCATAGAATGGACAACTGAAAACTCAAGAGGGGGGGAGGGGGGGTTGAATTGAGTTATTAAAAATTTTATTTACTTTAAAACCTCCCTATTCAATGTATGTTAGTTATAGTATTTTATATAAAATATACATTCAGTGGAAATATAAAATTTTATAGAAAATATATTGAACCCAAGATATTCATAGTGTTTCAAGGAACAAAAATCACTAAGTCTTCTCCCCCAACACTATAATCTATGATTTTAATGATTTTCACTATGAAAACAATTTTTTAGGGTCTCCCAAATGAGTTAAATAAGATGCTACTTATTAGAAAGGTCCAAGAGATTTCAACAAGTCTCTCCCTTTACAAGACCTACCCATGGTCTTAACCCTCTCACTTATAATGAGTGTGGATGAAATAAATATGAATCATCTTTAAATAATTTTTTCTTCACACAGTTATAAGAAGAAACTAATAGTAGATAATGATAAATTGAGATAATATTATGATCTTAAAATCATATCTTTGGATGTTCTTCTATTGAAACTAAATACATGTAAGCACAATACCCAAGTACGACATGCATTTCCTTAGATTTATTAGAGTGTTCATATGTGTGTGTGTGTATCTTTGTTTATCACTTTTTATGTAGTGGATAAATCTCCATATTTATATATAATATTTTATTTTGAACTTAGGAATAAGAGATAATAACAATTTTCGAGTTAATAATCCATTGAAAAGCTGATGATATAGACTATTATTAGAATGTGTCCATTCCTTCCAAATACAAGATAGACTTCTAAAATGAAAATAGTATAAATCCAATTCTTTGGATAATTCCATTCTTGTAATAATGGAATTTTATGAAAATAAATATTTCCTTAATTAGACAACTCATTTTATGATATTCATAAAATCATGAAATGACTTATCAAGAGATTTTTATAATAGTATAAAAGTAATCATGAAAATATGTGCAAAATATTTTTTTAGGATAACCAACTGATAGTAATATTATCATAAAATAAATTTATGATTATTTTTTTAATATTAAAAAAATATTTGACTTCTTTAGTATGAAATATAAACTAAATTAAAAATTGTGTAGAATAGTCCTTCTAGGTAAGAGAATTATGTTATTGAAGTGTGATAATTAACTTTAAAAACTTACCTTAGCTCTCATAAGACAACATTTTTTTGAATATTATTTTCATAATAAATAGAATTTATAGAATTTATTTTTGAATAGATTATATGGTTTATAATATATGGTTCCTAATATACTCTCTTCATAAGATAATATTATAGGTATTAATTTAAACATTTAACACCGAGTTTTAGGAATTTTATAATATAGAAGATAAAATTTTAAAATTAGATATATTTAAGGTAAAATACTTTTCCACTGATTAAAAAGTTTACTCACCATAATATAATCAATTTTTAATCATAATATAAATTCATTAGAGACAAATAGCACACCTCTTACAACAGAATAAAATATGAAACACTTAAGATAAAATAATTAGAATAAAAAATATATATTTTTTGAATAATAAAAACACATAAAAACTAAGATATGTTAGAACAAAATACGTTTTTCCAATATTCTATACTTTTTTATGATCACAAAACACATTGAATAATAATTTTTTTGATGAAAAACGATTTTAAGAATTTTTTTATTTTTCTTTTTTCTTGGCCCTATTTTTGTGATATCAAAAAAGTGGGATATGGAAAAAGAATAAAGTTATTGTGGTACATAAACAAGTGTAAATAGTTAACATAGATGAATATGAACAAAATTTGGCATGATGTTTTATTGACAAAATTATTGAGTAGCATAAATCTTTAAAGAATATAAATAAAGGGTAAAGAAACATACAATGACAGTAACGAATGAATTGTAAGAACACAATTCAAGAATGTTGGGAAAATAGATAAAATAATTAAATATAAAATATAATAATAAATAAATAAATAAGGGGATTCAAAACATTAAATGTTAGAATGAAACTATTCAATTTTTTTTTTGAAACCACCTTTCAAATGTTTCTGAGGTGCCATTAAATTAAACAACCGATTCAAGAAAGTATATTAGTTCTAAGGAATAAGATAATTTTTTAAGGTGGTATCTAAAATGATTGTAGATGGACAATAGGAAAAGTGGATGTAGTCATAAGATAATCAAAACTTTTTCAAATAATATTATCTAAGGTTAATAAAGATCCCCCATGTAAACCTCTATCATTTTGATCAATCCATACCGAGATGGAATAAATGTTGAGAGTAGTTTTTTTTTCTCGTGACACATCAAAGTTATCTGCACGAAAAATGATAGATTATAAGAGGGTTCATGTGGAGGTAACAATTTTTTTTTCAAAACTATGATTCTCCCTTAAATATATTTTAACTGAGTTTAGTATCTCTATGAATCTATGATATATTGAGGAATGATGCTCTGTAATTGGGTGTCCAAGAAAATGACTTCCTCAAAGTTGAAATAGATCAGATGAAAATGAGTTAATAATTTTCACTATATTATTCTTCTAATAGTCTTGGAGAGTATTAAATCTATTCTAGACTCATTAAGAGAAACTTCAAAAGATATTTTTCAAATATAACTTCCTTGAATAGCTCACAATAAACTTATTCAATGTTTCAAAATGATTGGCCAAAAAAAATCTAAGTGATCATCATAAAATGTCAATTTTCATTTTTAGGATACTTGAAACTTATAAGGTTCACCAAACACATATTTATCTTATTATTATTTTTCTTATTTAGAAGATTTTTTACTTCAAGTTGTTTACTACTAATTGATGTAAATTTTTAAACTTCTTCTCAAACACTTCAAAATTATTTTCCAATAATCCAACCATTTTTTGAAATCCTATGATAAAAAATCAGGTATCCACTTGAAATAAAATATTCTCAATTTATGGTACTTTTTATTTTAGTAAGGAACTGCTTTCATTTTGAGATTTATCAATAATCAAGATAGAGTTTTAAAGAAATGAAGGAATCTATCTATGTACATTGACCAATTTTTTTTGAATATATTATAACATTTCTCAGGAAATAATCTCACATTAAAAAGAAGAAATGGTGGAATTTAGCATATTTATATCCTGAGATAGTACTTCCAATTTTGACTCCATATCCACTAGATGTGAATCATATCTAGTATATTATTCCGAAACCTTTTTAAAAACAGAGTAAACTAACAACTTTAATTCACCAACATAATATTTTTAATCAAAATACTTATGAAGAGTCCTGATTTTACTTTTAGAATCGAATAACTAATTTTTCAAAGATTCCACTTCATATATAAACTTTGAATCACTCTCTAAATCTATTTTACTATTAGAATCCAATTATATTATGGGAATTTCTGAACTTGTATGTATTGTATGAATATGTGAGAACATGTCCCGATGAACATACACACTATAATATTATAAATATGTTTATTTTCACCAATATATAGAAATTCCTTCACATGATATGGTTCTCCCAATTCCGATCTGACTCTATTTTTTGAAAAAATATATGTTTTATATTCAGGTTTATCTTATTCTTCTCAACCAATAACATTTCGATTAACAAAACTTACTGATTCTATTCTAATTTCTCACTTGTCTCCCAAGAAATAAATACCTAAAAGATAGGGATATCACCTGATATTGTCGATATAATCCTTTATTTTCTAACACTAAACTATTTGGAAATGTTCAAGTCTAATTCTTCTCTAACATAAGAAACAAGCATAACATTGGGCTGAATAATTTCAAGATAAGGGGATGAACTAACTTGAGGAACATTTTCTTCCCTAGATTGAACAAAAAAATATCACCCTTCTTCACCTTTTAGTGATTGTTTCATTACCTATAACATCTCTTACATCCATTCATTTATCATGTTCTTCCACATAAATAGGAACACTTGCAGGATCATGAAAAACAATTTCATTAGCAACTACCATGTGAGATGATTCCCTCTAAGTAGTGAAAGGGTATGTCTCAACATGTTTTTATAAAATAACTAAAAATATATTATTTAAAGATGAAATCAAATAAAACCAACTCATATGAACACACATTTATTCAAAATTGTTAATACGTGACAATGTGTTATAGTGGTTTAATCCATAAAAACACTAACTTTATTGAAAACTAAGGACAACATTCTTCCAAAAGGATGAAAATATACTGATTTTTTTAATATGGAACATATACCTCATAATGTATCATGAAAATTCAAAAGTTTCTCAACCATAAATAGATATAATAAAATTAAATATTTAAAAATAACTTTTTAAAACTTACCATTCTGTTGTGAAATAGAAGACTGAATAAATTTTACAAGAACCTTTCTCTTAGGTTCTAAATATTTCATCACCTTTTTATCAATATGAGTTGTTATGAATAGATATTTCATTATTTATGGAGGATTTAGTTTGTCTATAATAGTTAAAGAATTATTGAAGTAAATATAACATTCATGGGGACATTTGAAATATTTATCCATTGCCATTGATGTTACTGAATTTTTTTGATTCACAGTCCCTATATCTAGATCTTCACCACCACTAAAATGAAATACAACCATATCATAAAACTCTCATAATTATTTTTCCTACAAAATCAATTTGTTTTTCATCAAATATGAATTCCCAACATTGATGATTTATAAATTTTTTGTGTAGCATATTATTACTATCCAACCAAGACAAATATATGGCTCATCCACTCAAAACTTTTCTAGTGGTACTAGGACATTTTATTCTTATAGAGGTAGAACCATATGTTATTTTAGATCAATCCATTTTTAAAAGAGTTTGGTAATATTAGAGAGCTAATATAGATTGTTTGAAATATAAAAGATATGGAAATTTAGAGGTTTCCAAGGGTTTCTCGTATAGAAATGATTTACCTTCTTTTATTTTATGGTTATCCAAGGGTCATGAATTGTGATTTATAGAGTAATAATAACAAAACTAGGAATAGTTTCCAATTTTTAAATGAATAATAATAAAAATGGAGATGCAAAAACTAAAATGATGAAAATTAAATATTTACATAAATATAAATTCAAGAAAACAAATGCGTTAAATTTAAATAAAAGTAAACAATGTTAAAAAAAATTGATTTGCTAAAATAAGATATATTAGAAAGAAATGGTTTCGTAAATGCATCTTATAATTTATATTATGAAAAAAAATTATATAAAAATATCACATTTTGTGAATTATTTATTATGAAATATTTCCTTAAATGAACTTTCTTTATTCTAGAATGGTTTATTAGATGATTTGAAATTTTGATAGCACTTGTGTTATCACATTTGATTAGAACATGATTAAAAATAATCCAACTTCCATTAGGGTGTGCTTAATGCACAAAACCTATGCACAATGACTTCCAACTGTAATATACTTTGAGTTAGTAGTTGATAATGATATATATTATTGTACATTACTTAACCATGATACTATATTTGTACTAAGAAATATGGAAATTTCATAAGGTGATTTTTCTAAATATTCTACATCCACCAATGAAAACCTCTGAATATGAAGTTAAATTAAAATCAGAGTTTTTTTCTATAAAAAGTAGATAAAGAGACATATTTCCTCTTAAATATCTTAAAATCATTTTTGTAGCATTTAAATGAGTTAATTTTGTATTGAATTAAAATATTTCACAAAGGAACACTAAAAATATATTGTATGGTATACTTTAATTATGATAAAGTAAACTTCTAATGATTCCTATAAACAAATTATTTTAATAAATTTTTATAACTTCATCCAAGTCAAGTTTAATATTATAGCTCATAGGAGTTGAATAAGACTTACGTTTTTCAAGTCCAAAATCTTAAGTAAATCAGGTTTGTATATTATATTATTTAAAACATTTAAAAAATATTTTTGATAAATTTGAAATTCTAGAATATAGTTTTACTCACCCATAATAATAATTTTTAATTTATTTTTCATATGTTTTAAGAAATAATAACCCAATTTTTGGTTTTTTGAACAAAAAATAACATCATTAATAAATATTTGTACCCAAAAAAATCTAAAAAAGAAATTTTCATAAACAATATAGGATCTTCCATTCCTATTAAAAACAATTTTATAAAAGAAAATATTTTAGTCTCTCATACCATTATCTAAGTTCTTGTTTAAGTCCATAAAGATATTTGGTAAGTTTAAAAACATAATTTTTAAAGTGAGGTTCTTCAAAAATAAAAGACTGTTTAACATAAACTTCATCCATTAAAAAGACATTTGAAATAAAGATTTAACATCCATATGATATAATTTAAAATTCATATAAGAAAAATATTATATAAGGATTATAATTAATTCTAACCTAGATACTGAGGAAAAGGTGTCTTCATAATATATTCCTTATCCTTGATTGTATCCTTTGAAAAGTAATCGATATTTATTTATAGTGATCACACATTTATTATCCTATTTAAACCAAAATATAATTTTATTTTCAATAATGGGATAGTTAGAGGGATTATCTACTAATTAATATACATTGTTTTTATTAAATAGGTTTATCTATTCTTACATAGCTAAATCCCAAATTACATTAGCCAAATATTCTTCTACAGTTCTAGGTTCTTTCTAGGATAAAAAGGCTAGGAATTATACTAAATTTCCTATATTAATTTTAGTCATATATCCTTCATACAAACTTCATATAACTATTTCTAAAGGATGATACTTAAGTATTATAGGTTTTCTAAGAAAAAAAGGTTTGTTTCACTAGTATCAACCCTTATAGGATTTGGTTCAAAATAATCACATTCATAATAACTATCCTTTTTCTTGTTAATAAAAGGTTCATGTATCATCATTTTGTGATCAAAAGGTTCACTTTGATCAAAAATCACATTAGTTTATTCCTCAATAGTCCTTGAACTATTATTGAAAACTATATTTGCTTTGTAAGTTGTATAATAACCTATTATGATTCCTTCATCATATTTTGAATCAAACTTACAATGATTATATTTGGTGTTTAAGATATAAACCTTGCATATAAATAATTTAAAGTATCCTACCTTTGGTTTTATATTATTACACAACTCATAGGGTATTTTATTTAATATAAATCTTATTAAAACTTTTTAATGACATAAAATTATATGTTAATAGCTTCATATGAAAAATAAATTGGCATGTTATATTCACATGACATTGTTCTGGAAATTTTCTACAAGGTCATATTTCTCCCTTTAACAACACCATTTTGTTTTGGTATCCTAGGGGTAGAAAAATTATGATTAATAATTTATTTTGATCAATATGAATTAAATTAATGATTCTAAAATTCTCCTCCATGATCACTTTTTAAGGACATAATTTTGGCATATTTTTCATTTTTTACATTTTTATAGAAATTAATAAAAATAGAACAAGCTTCCCTTTTAAGTCTTAAAAAGGAAACCCATGTAAATCTTTATAAATAATCAACCATCACATAAAAAAATTATTTTTGAGGAAGGATTATAGTTCACGAATGTCTAAACAAATCCATATGGATAATATCAAGAGGTATAGAAGTAGAAACTTATTTAATTGGTTTAAAGGATGATTTGTGTTGCCTTACAATTTTACATTCATCACATAGTTTTTTTATCCAATTTAATATCAGAAAAATTAAAATTAAATTTTTTTTAGATAATTTTTTCAAAGAATAAACATTAAAATGTAAAATATTTCTATGAAAAATCCATGATTCATCAATTTCGGTATTCATACAATTTACTTTTATTATAAAAAAGAGTTAAGATCTAAAGTATAGACACTGTTTTTTCTTACTGTTTTAAACCTTAGAGAATTTATTTGAAAACTTAGAATGCCTTATTTAAGAAATAATCTAAATAACCATAGTAAAAAATCATAGAAATCCTTATTAGGTTGTGATTTAAGCCTTCAACATAGAGTAATTCATTGATGAGGATATATTGTAGATTTCCACTAATCCAATGAAAATAATTTTTCCTTTTTAATTATCCCCAAATAAGACATAGCCTGCATTAATCTTAGATAGTGAGTGAAATTTTGAGAAATCTGCACTCGCATGCCTTGAATAAACATTGTGCATTAACTATTTTTAATTTCTATTCATGTGGTTTGTTCCCTACTTAGAAAAATTAAACAACAATATTTTTTGGTACCCAAATATTCTTGGGTCCAACAATTTCTACTAAAAAATAACAAGGAATCGAAATATGTATTTGTTTTCTATAAAATACAATAGAAAATTTTGATAAAATTTTAGTATGAAAATAATCATTAGTTCCACAAAATTGATTATTTTTTAGATTTCAGTTATTGGAATAACATCCTATTTCTTTATAATGGAAAACAATTAACCTTAGAGAGTTTTTTTTTTGTTTTTAGAACTAGGAAAAAATAGTTTTTATAAAATTTATTCATTTAACCTTGAATTCATATTCTATGTTTTCCTTTTTAGTGTTGGTTTAGACAAATAATGATATTTAATAAATCCTAATACTTAGTGAAAACACATACGACATATTTGAAGTTTTGAACCTCATGTTATAGGTTATTAATTATGATATTATGTTTAGTACATGGTGTGGTAAAATTTTCAAAATTGATTTTTAAATCAATTTTTTTTGTCTAAGTCCTCCTATTAATTTAATATCTTATTATAGGAATTCATGAGATATTTGTTTCTATTTTTTAATATTTTATACTTAGTCTCTAAAATTGGAAATTATTAACTCAATTATTCATATAAGTAGTTTTGATTCTCTAATTAAAACTCATGCTCAGAATAATAATAATAATGTACCTCATCAAAATGTGATATGAAACAAATGTTGGCCTTTAGTTTAAATGATTCACCTTATCATTTTAAATATTCACATTCTCTAAATTCTTCAGAAGCACTCCACATGACCTTCATAGATTTCATGCATTTCTTCTTATATCCAGTCTTCTTGAATAAATTTTTGTTAAAATTTTTATTTTCATGAAATTATGGATAGTGTGTCTTGATATATCTTTAATTATTTCACTCATAGCATCTCACTTGTTTAGAAATTTCAATATGATTCTTTTACTTATTAGAGGGTCTTTTTAAAATCATTTTCTTATTATCGAACTTTCTAAACTTATATGAACACTATTAAGGTTCATCATTTTATCCATAATTTATTGAGGAATCTTCTTCTTCAAATATTTCATATATCAATATTTCCCTATTTCATTTTTCATATTTATAAGTGGAAACATTCAAGGATGCATTTTATTTATTGACCATTTTATATTCCCTACCTTCAACTTCAATTTTTTTATTCATACATCCTAGGAGTTCTAAAAATATATTTTATTCTAAAATTCATGAACTCTATAGATTTTATAATGGAAACTGATATTCCACTCCACTTAGGTTGTAAAAATCTTATAAATTTCAATGATTTCTTTGTTTTAGTAATTGGTGTTCCTAGAGCAGCAAAATTATTCAAAATATCAGTGAATATTTTATTTAACTGAGTAATGATTTCCCATTCATCCATTTTGAAGGTGTTGAACATAAATTTAGAAGTATCATATCTACGGGATTTTACATTTTCCATTTCCTCATAAGTAACTATTATAATATTTTACATTTCATGAGAAAATTGTCACTGAAGAACTCGATTAAACTCATATAAACTAGTTCACATATTATAGAATTCGTAGCTTTAGAATTCAGATCATAACCTACTTTAGTATGAGAATCCCAAGTTTCTAGTTGTATTTTTTTAATTTCATAAGGATATAATACTTTAACATTAAATTTTAAGCTATGTTTATTCAAATAGATGGTCATTCATGCCTTCTAGAAACTATATTTTTGACCATTAAAGTAAGGATATATAACCATTGACAAAACTTCTCTATTATCATCCATATAAATCATTTGGAAGTATATATTTTTACTTCAACCTTTGAAATATGTGATCTTAAGAGTCACAAGATCCGGTACTAATTGTTTTCCCATAGAACTAATAATTTTAAATCATGTGGGGGTGGGGGTGAATTGAGTTCCTGAAAATTTTCTTTACTTTAAAACCTCCCACTTCATGTTATATGAGTTCCAATATTTTTTCAAAATGAAATAGGTAGTTTAAATACAAAATATTAGCAGAAAGAGATTGAAAAAAATATATTTATAGTGGTTCAGGGAAAAAAATCCCCTAGTCTACTCCAAAAACACTAATATATGAGTTGTGATTTTCACTATGAAAACCCTTTTTTCAAGGTCTCCTAACCGAGTGCAAGAAGATGTTACTTGTTATAATGGTATAAGAGATTTCAACTAGGATATGTCATTAGAAGACATATTCATGGTCTTAACACACTCAATTACAATGAGCATAGATGAAATAAATATAAAAAATCTTTAAATACTTGTTTCCCCATATAGTTTAATGTAGCAACTGATAGTAGATAAAGATACATCCAGAGAAGATGATGATATTACAAGAAAAAAATTATATGTTCTTTGATTAAAAATAAAAGAATTTTAACCACAACACAGAGGTACTGTAATGAAATTTCCTTAACTATATCAAAGTGTTTATATATACATGTGTATCTATATCTATATCTTTTTATGAAGTGGCTAACTCTCCTATTTATATCCCCACTTTGATTTTGAACTTAATCATATGAGACAATCACAATGATCAAGTGAATAATTCATTTAAAATTTGATGAGATAGAATCTTAATTGAATGTATTTGTGCCTTCTAAATATGGGATTTACTTCTGTAATAATGATGTCAGAAATCTTCTTCTTCAGATCTTTTTATTCTTAAGAAAATGAAACTTTATGAAAATCAGTCTTTCCTTAATTAGACAACTCATTTTATTATATACTTAAAAGTATGAAATTAATTATCATGATATTAGGATAAAAATATAAAAGTAATAATGAAAATATAAACAATATATTTTTCATCGTAAGATAACTGATTGAAAAAACTGTTCACATAAAATAAATTTCTAAGTATATTTATAATATAAAATAGATATTTGAATTCTTTGGTGTATAAGATATACTGAATTCAATGTTGTGTATAATATTTCTTCCATGTAAGATAACTATGTTACTAAATTATGATACTTAAATTTAACAACTTACATTGCTAATCTTACGATAATATTTTTGTGAATACACTTTTTGTAAGATAAAGTATTTCCATAATTACTTTCTGACTAAAATATCTAGTTTTGATCACACAATGGCTAATATAATCTCTTTATAAGATAATATATTACGTATTAATATAAAATTTCAACATTGAGTTTTCTAAATATGAGAAAAATGGAAATAAACATTTAAAATATGATTTCTATAAGGTAAAATACATTTCCACAGATTAAACATTTTACTCCGTGTAAGATAATCACTTTTGTTAATCACAAGATAAATACCTTTAAGAAAAATATCTCACCACTTATAATAAAATAAAATATGAAACACTTAAGATAAAATCATTATAATAAAAAATAGGAATTTTTGAATCATCAAAACACATAAAAACTGATATATGTTGAAAAAATAAGTCTATCTAACACTCTTAATGTTGTAGTTTATACCACTATATAGGAATGTTTTTCTATCCAAATGAGTTGTGTTTGTGTGGATTCTCATTTTGTTTGAGCTAGGGATAGTTTGGGTTCACCTATGTGTCACTATTTTATCTTTTCTGAACTATACAGGTTGCTTTGAAGTGGGGTTAGAGCTTGTTTCTTTGGTGGATCATATTTATGATGATTCGATAGTTCTATCCAAGCTACTCCAACTGTCAATTTAGTATTCACTTTTTTGGTCCTAAATTAAATTCTTGATTTAATATTCATAATTATAATGATTAATTTGAATTTTATTTTCCTTTTAAATACTATTTTAATATTATAGGTTTTCTTTATTTTATCTCCTTCTTGGTCATTACTTGACCCTTATATAGTTCTGGTGAAGTGGTTTTACCCTTACATAGGTTTCCCATGACACTTAAAGTTGTCCCTTATCATTTATTTTACCCTTATATAGGTTTTTTATACCATTATGTACGTTTTGGGTACCTTATGCATCTATGTTTAATTTATATTTACCCTTATGTGGGATTTGGTTCTATTGGTTTACCATTAAATAGGTCTATGTTACCCTTACATAAGTACTTGGGTACCTTTACATGGGATTTGGGTCTCTTGGTTTACCTTTACATAGGTCCTTGTTATCCTTATATAAGTCCATAATACTCTTATGTACACTTTGTTCCAATGGTTTTACCCTTATGTGGGTTTTACTATGACCCTTACGCAAGTCCCTGTCCTTGACTTTACCCTTACGTGAGGTACCTAACACTTACGTATCTTCATCCTTACCCTCACATAAGTTTTGGTTAAGTAGATTTACTTTTACGTGAGTTCTCTGGTACCTTCATGTATCCTTGGGTATACATTACGTAAGTATTTTTGTACCCTAATGTAGACTTAGTATTGAAATGTGTACCCTTACAGAAGTTCTTGGTACTCTTATGAAAGTGTTTGGTACCCTTATGCAAGTGTGTGGTACCTTTACACAATTGTGTTTTGTACCCTTACGCTGCTTTGATAACACTTATGCAGAACCCTTACATCGTGGGTCTTACCATTACGCATCTACTTACACTTATGTGTATCCTCATGTGGTACCTTTATGCATGAGGATTAATTACCTTTACATGTGGGATTTTATGTCTTTTTTGAGGTTTTATTGTGATGTTAGCATTACTTTATTTCAATCCATCCATTTATCTCATGGTTGTGGTGTGGTAACAAATTTATTATCTAGATTATTTCTTCCCTTCATTCTTCTATAGTAAATAAATGTTTGGGATCGAGAGGAATTTTCTCATAGAGATATCCTTGTCTATGCTGAGAGAGAAAGGGAGTAGTGAGAAGGAAAATGTATGTTGACCCTTGTTCTTAGCATGTAGGGGAAGAAGAAGTTGAGTCTTAAATTGATGGATTTCATCATCGAATACCAGAGATTATGTAACCCCATCGAGGCTAATGTCATAGGATATTTGATGGTGACTATCTTTGGATGGTTACTATAAAACTACATTTACTCAATCTTTATGATGTCACATAGAGAGGATGTGAAAACGATAATCTCAGCTCATGCAAAAAATTATTCCTAGAAAAAGGTTAAAAGGAGCCCCAGTAAGGGGGTCTTAGTCCTATTTGGGTTTTTAATTTATTGTTTTTTGAATCTTGTTTGTCTTAGTATGTTGTTCATTCTATTCATGTGTTGTTTTTTTCTTTATCTCATTGTATTCCTTTGTTTTTCATAGTTAAAAAACCTATAATTATCCGGCCATGTACACATACGAAAATGACCAAAGCATGTATATCTTAGTGTCACTTTTAGTATTTTATTTATTCTTTTTATTAAAACCCCAATTTATGAATGTATTCACAACTTATTGATTTAATTTCAAACCTATTTTGGAATTGAATGATATATAATCTATTTAAGATTCTTTTTATCTCGGTTCATCAGTGGATGATACTATGTTCTTTCTTTGATTGTGTTTAATCCATATTTGGTATTCTCTCAAATATGGAAATATATATATGTAAAATCCATATTTTTATTTATCATTATTTTATTCTGTTTTATATAATCTTGTTATACATATTATAGTATTCTATTGTAATGAGAATTAAGTACTGGTTTGGTTTCTTGCAATTATCCACTGTCAGTATATGCCTTTTTTACAAATTCCATTAAATCAATTGATTTATTCATTTTTATTTGGAATTTGAAATTGATCATGTTTTCTTATATGTATTTTTTATATGTTATAAAACTAAAAATAAAAAATGTTGTCTTCTTTCAAATTTTGAAAAAAACAAATAAGAAATCCTGGTAGTGGTTGGTTGTATCCTACCCTTGGGCAGTAAACCTCCTCTCAAACAAAAAAGTAGTATCAATACTAGTGTTTGGGTTTAATTTTATGTCACTAAAATTATAATTTTTTTTTGCTTTAAATAATTTGTTTATTCCTTTTACTTTATAGTATTCTTTGATTTCTTTGTTCATCTAGGTCTTTTTATCTCTTTGGATGTAATTTAAATCTATTATTGATAGTTTGGTTCCTAGATGATTTCTCTATTTATTTCTTGTATAAAGCTTTTAGATTACTTTAGTAGGTGATATATGTGGGAGTCTTAGTTTTTAGGATTTAGAATGGGTTCTATGTGAGGTTGGCCTATGTTTGAGAGATGGTTTATAGTGAGGTGTGTTGGCATGATCTTATGTATCTAGTTTATTCCATTTTCCTAAGAGTTAAAATTATGTTAGTTCCAGTGTATTTCTCCACATCCTTTAGGGATGTTGGTTCCAAGTGTGGACATATAGTGAATCAATGTTTATTATTGTGTAGTTTTGGGGTGTAATGTTCATGTTTGTTTCCTATTTGGCCAGTGAATTTCTTGGATTTGTGATTTAAACTATTTAGAAATTGTTTTTTTGTTTTACTAGTGTTAATAACCTTTTTCTATTAGAAATATTATACTAGGATTTTTCCCTTTAGTTTGTTGTTTTCCCCTAGGATTCTAGTTAGTTGCACTACCTTTTTTCTCTTAATTTAGATCTATTTTTGGATGCTGGGATTGCTTTCATGTGAACATATTGTTTCTATTTTTGAGAATATTTCCTTTTGAATTTTCTTTTAGGTAGGTGTATATTTTTGTGGATATTTTGAATCCTTCTTTTAAGGATATTCTATATCCATGCATCAAGAGTCTTCATATTGAGTTTTCTTAAAGTGTGTCTCAGCTTAAAGCTAATGGTTCTAGGTGCTTTAATCTTATGGGGTTTTATGGGTATAGGTGGAGACTCTTTTTTGGATATTTTTCTTTATTACGAATTTTCTTTAATTTTTGTTTATCTCACTATTTTTTTCATGATTTCATTATTTTACTGAGTTTCATTCTCTGTGAATTCTACAAGTTTATTTTTTTCATGTTTTTTATAAGTATGGATACTGCTCAACTTTTTGTTGTTCTGTAGGCACTACTAAGATGTTAAGAGGACATATTATGGTGTGTGATTTTATAGCCCCTTTTTTATCATTAGAATCATCTCAAAGAGTAACTCAATTAAGTGAATGCATGTGTTTTATCATGTAGTTGTTTAGAATTGTTTAAATTATGGACATGTTTAGAATCTTCAGGGTATTATTCAATTTTGGGAACTATGTGTCATGTTGATACATTATAGGGTACTGTTTGTATCATTCCCTGTAGATGTTTCCTTTTCTAGGAGTATATTCACAATTTGATGATATTCTTGGTGGGTGAAATTTATCATGTGATTTAGGGTTTTAATTTTCAAGGAGGAGCATATGATGATGTTGCATATTAAATCCATTTCTGCATATATTTTCCAAGGTGGATAATTAGGAATTTAGTATTCACTGGTTTTGTTATTAATTAAATTCATAATTAAATTTTTTAAAATTTTGGGGCTGATGCCTCATTTATTATTTAAAGAAAATACCTCTCTCAAACTGGGTATAGGGAGGCCCATTACATAGCCCGAAGGCCCAAGACCTAGTGGCCTGAATACAAGGCCAAAAAACCCATTTTTTTTTATCTTATACTTGGACTATCTTTAAAACTTACATAGTTATGGTTTAGTATATTTACCCTTATGTGGGTTTACTCTGAATCTTATGTAAGTCCCTTATCAATAATTTTATTCTTGTGTCAGTTCTGAATACCATTTCATAAGTTTTGGGAACCCTTACGTATCCCTATGGAAGTTATCCTTTCCCTCACGTGGGAGTTATAACTCTTGGTTTACCTTTACATATGTCATTTTAAACCTTATATAAGTCATTGGGTACCCTTATATGTGCTTTGGGTTTCTTGTATTACCTTTACGTAGTTCCTTGTTCCCCATACATAAGTCCCTAGTACCCTTATGTAGGATTTTTCCAGTGGTTTTACCCTTACATGGGTTTTCATCTGACCCTTATGTTGGTCACCATCCTTGAATTTACCCTTACATGAGGTACCTAAAACTTATGTATCATTATCTTTATCCTCACATGGGTTTTGGTTCAGTAGATTTACCCTTACATGAGGTCTCATGTACATTCAAATATCCTTGTGTCTACCCTAATGCGAGTGGTTGTGTACCCTTATGCAGCCTTGGTATTGAACTGTGCACCCTTATAAACATCCATGGAACCCTTACGCTAGTGTGTGGTACCCTTATGAAAGTGTGTGGTAACTTATGCATGTGTTCTTTGTACCCTTACACTTCTTTGATCACCCGTACGTGGTACCCTTAGGCCCGAGGTCTTACCCTTACACATCATCTGACCCTTATGCATACCCTTACATGGTAAATTTATGCATCATGTTTAATTACTTTTATATATGATTTTTAATTTATTTTTTGAGGATTTATTAGGATTTTAGTGTTTCTTTATTTTGATCCTTTCATTTCTCTCATGTTTGGTGTTCCATTACAAGAAATTTATTCTCTTTGGTATTTCTTCCCCCTGTTCTTCCAAATCAAATACATGATTGAGACTGTGAATAAATTTCTTTGGAGAGCACATAAACTATGCCAAGAGGGAGACATAGATATAAAGGTAGATAGATAGATAGATATATATAGATATAGGGAGAGAGAGATAGAGATTCAAGATGGAAAAGGATTAGTGACCCTTGTTCTTCGATTTTTAGAGGAGAAGTTTAATGTCATCTTGATAGAGTTTCTCATCGGATATCAAAGTTATTGTGACCCCTTGGAGGCTCGTGGAATATTTTCTTGTAGGAAGAGAATACTTGGATAACTAATTTGATCCAAGAAATACTCAATCTTGAGGATGTCATGTAACACTGAAAGATTTTATGGTATGTATATTTTTAAATAAATTTTAACTCTTTGATAGCTTACGTCACACAAAACACAGACCTTACACAATCTCCAAAATATTATTATTTTAACACGACTGTTATAAAACAGTAGTTAAATTAGTGGGAATGAATATCATTAATCTCATTATGAAATATTTAATTTTCCAACTCATTTTTGATGTATAAATTAATTGTTTCTTAATATGAACATAATTTTTAGTAAAGTCATTTTATTCTTCAAATAAATATTTTATTCAAAAAGATATTTTTATCTCATTATACGAGAAAATAAATTTAATTAATTTTGAAAATTTTATAAAACTTATTTGATAAAATTAACATCATTTTAGATTCCAAATTTCCAAATTTTCTTAGGGAGACTTTTTTATAATTTTCTAAAAAGATTAAATTTTCAGTGAATTGTAAAAAAATAATGATTTTTATAAAACTATAATTTTCTTTATATTTAAAAGTTATTTTATGTATTTAAATTAATATAAAATTTACTTAAGTACCTTTTAGTTATATATAATCTAATTTCTTATATTTAAACAATCTTTATATCTTATTTTGGTATAAGTACATTTTTTGGATTAAAAACACATTTTTCCAAAAAAATGTATTTCGTTGAATTTTAATGATTTAATTTGAAATATAATTTAAAAACTTATATATTTTTAATTTTAAAAATTAATTCCATATTTTTAATCACAAGAACCAAATTAGGTTATAATCTCATTTTATTTTTTAGTCATAAAAAAGTAGTTGTGGTAAAAAATATATTTACCACAGTATAGGTAAAATAATGTAACATGTTGAAGTTAAAAGGTAAAAGCTTAAAATCACTAAAAAAACATTAAATGGGAATTTTATGTGTTTATAGACCTTAAATATCCTTAAAATCACTAATTATCATCCAAATTCATTGAATTAATTCCACCAAAATGTGGTTGGATTTAAATATAAATCAATCATTATTTAATAACTTATAACCACACATACTCGATTATAAATACCACCCTCACCACCCATTTCTCCTCAAAAGCCTTGAATCTCTTAAAATATATGAAAAAATAATATCCTCCCCACTCTCACCATGTCTAAGTGATTCTGGTCTCACCCAAATACCAATTTTAAACTTTTTAAGGTTTCCTTCAATGAGGTGATGTTCAAGTGGTATCTTTCTCAAACAATCTCTCTTAATTTTTTTCTCCTTATACATTATCTTCACCTAATTCACCCATAAAAGCATAATAAATTAAGTATCAAGTATATATTAGATTTTTATATTTCTGATGTAATATCTTATGTCCATACATTTTCTTATTTCCTCTTATTCAAATAAACAAAATCATTGTTCAAAATATGGTGGTTAACCATCTCCGTGAATAATGATTTTGTTCATTTTACATGACCTCCTTCAAGGATGGTCAAAAAATTATTATTATGGTTAAATAATATTTTAATAGGTATATTATAACCTATTTCATTTTATGGAACTAATATAAAGAAATAATATTAAATAAAACAAAACTAGTTCATGATGGTTGGAAAAACATCCAAAATACACCAAATATTTATCATTGACATTTTATCGAATGAATCATCTTCATGTACAAAATAAAAATTATATATGGGACCATTTAGAATTATATATGTTCATTAATACCATTTAATTTCACTTCTGTGATTTTATTTCCATTATATAGGAAAATTTGTAATTATACACAAATAGACTAATGATGAAACCATAAAACAAATGCACCTGAAACAATTAAAATAATGGAATATCATTAATGAATGGGTGGTAATATGTTAAAAAATTATCACATAAGGAATTATAAATATTAATATGGTTCTTTAATTAATTAATAACATTATTCAAACCTTTATATAGGTGTTTTAAGTATAAAAAACTAAAGGGAAGCATGAGGTAAGGGTTTCTCGTCTCACTTTTACTTCTATGAGACACATGCCTTATTCACCACTTATTTCCGATGTGTGGTATATATTAGGCCATTTGATTTATAATATAATTAATATATTTATATTAATGTTATTAAATGTTTCATTTGATTATTATTTCTTTTATTGGGCATACGATTTAACTGATTACAAAGTGATAATAGAATTTTTAACCCAATTTCCATTATTAAGGTTAAACTTCTAATTCATTGATTATTTCATATAATATTATGTGTAGAAATACATTTTGTTATATAATGTTTTTATTTACACTTAATTATGTGAATTTATAGTGAATACACACAATTAATTAATTATTATAATGCTCACTTCAATTATATGACATTTATAAGGGACTTTCTTTTAAAAATTATTTTTTTAATGTTTCCGTTACAATTATCCTTTTCTCCCATGCCTATGTTTTCTAAATTTTTTTTTCCATTTTTTAATACTCTATTATTTTTATTTAAGTTTATTTTTACTCAGGTTTTAATTTTTAAAAAATGGTTTCAAAGGACTTTTTTTTTCATTTTTTAAGTGAGGTTCTTTAAGAATTTTCCAAAAGAAATACGAAAGGAATGTTTTTAACTTATATAACATGAGCAGTTTTTCCCACCATCATGACATATTAATTAATTGAATCTTCATTTAAAATATTAAAATTTTATTTTCAAATAATATGTTTTCTTTTATAATTGTATATAATTAAAAAACATTTTCAAAATAGAGAGGATATTTTCCTCAAGAATTATTTCAAATGATCCTTCAAGAAAATAATTTTTCTATATTAGATAACATTATTTGATGTTGCATATGATTAAAAAGGGTTAATATTAAATATAACTATTGTTATTATTTATATGTTTTTTTTATGTTTATGATGACATGATATTTATGAATTTTTTTTTTCATAGGTTATGCTATGATGAAATGTTTATGAAAACCATTTATTTCATGGGGTTCTAATATGATGAATGATTTATGTTCTTATAGAACATATATTTATGGTTTTAATTATGTGATGGGTGGGACATATATCGCCCATAAAATTAATTTGATAATGATATTATATCTCATGAGATAGACAAGACTAGAACTGGAAGGGAAACCAGTTCGGTAAAAGACTTTTTCCTCTATGATAGTCTTTAGAGTAAACCTGGACTACTATAATGATTTTGGGAGTGAACCCATTACTCTATTATAGACTTAAAAAAGATATTTTAATACTAATTAAATGATTTATAAGCTTATATGTTTTCAACATTCCATGTATTATGATAATGTTATTCTCTCATTGCATATGTTCTCTTATGATTCAGGTCTTATATACTTCTATGAAATATTCCATGACTCAATATTTTGATCTTTGATGTGCAAGAAATATTTTTCAAATGTTATGTTAACATTATTATGACCTTATACTTATGTTATGATTGATATCTACCTTTTTTTACCCATACTAAGCATCGAATCACACCCTTTTCTTTTTTTTATTTCCCCCAGGATATGAAAAAAGGTATTAATTATAAAATATCAAAAAGGGTTCTAGTTATGAAGAAATAAGTAGGAGGCGATGTAGATATTTTATAAAACCATTTTTTCCATGTATCCAAAGACACTAAACCTATACTATTTAGGTGTGTTTTTGTTATGTTATGTAATAAATATATATATATATATATATAATATCTATGTATGAAATGTATCAGTCATTATAGCTGGTATCAGAAAATAGTTTAGTAAATCTTTTGAAACATGAATGAGAAAACCATAATAAGAACCATAAGTGTAATTAAAGGTTACAATCCTACAACTTTGGTAACTATCATATATAACATTGGTTGAACCTAAGGTATTATATATTGAAATTTTACATGTAATTTCCCTTGATTATGTGGTTTTCCCAATATGATAATTGCTACTCAGACTATTCTTTTTTTGTTTTAGTTAATGGTTAGAACCCAAAGGAACCATGTTAATTATAAATGTGATGTACAATGAAAATATTGTCCTCTGGAGCACCCAAATTTTAGGAGTGATGGAAAAAATGTTATTTCTATTCTAATAGAAGATATGAATCATATTGGGCTTTCAAATGTGCAAAGTATGGAACAACATTCTGTTTAGTCCTTCATAAAGAAAATCCCACCTTCTTTTAGTGGATCGTCTGATACACTAGTGGTTGAGCTGTGGATAAACACCATTGAGAAAATATTTTATATTATTCAATTATCAGGACATGAAAATGTTTTCCTAGATATTTATTATCTAGAATTAGAAAAAGATTAATGGTGGAATATTACCAAGAATACAAGGAAAGAAGAATAAATTGAATCAATGGAATGGGATGAGTTTAAGGGGATATTACTCATAAAGTATTTACCTATTATTATATGTACAATGGAGGATAAGAAATTTATTGATATGAATAAAAAGGATGAATAATCCATCAGTACATATGAGAAAAAAATTTCAATGCTTCCAAGGTATGATTCAAGTTTAATTATCAGTCCTGAAAGTAAGATAAATCAATTATTTGGTGGCTTAAACCAATTCTTTGAAGGTAATTAAAAATAAGAGACTTCAGTACCTATGAAGAATTTTTTTGATGTTATCTCATGATGGATATGGAAATTAGAGTTACCCAAAAATCTAATTGTTTTTATATGAAATGAAAAATTAAATTCAAAGAAATTCATCAAACCATGGAGAGAAGGGGATGATATTTCCTTTACGCTCAATATTTGGGAAGAAACATGGAGGAAGTTTTCTTATTGGGAATTGTAAATGTTTTAAGTTTAGAAATGAAGTCTATCGAGAAAATGAATGCTGAAGTGATGGAAAGAAGTTAGCTAATTAATTGAAAAGAGATAAAGATCCATATAATGTACCACCAACATTCCAATTCCACAAGTGCAATGAGTTTAAGAATTACAAGAATCTATGCCCCAATATAAGGGATAATATAGATGATAATCCACAAATACATCTAAAGGAAAAGAACAAGTGGAAAGATTATGTAATCACAATGGACAAAATAAATCATGTTAATTAGTGCACATTTATCCTCCCCTCCTAAGTTGAGAATTTCATGTCTAATTTTGAATGAGTGAGACCTATAAAAAACTTATTGTTCATCCATTAGTGAAATTTAATGTGATTATCTCCCTCTACATGAATTATGGAAAAATGAAACATCTAAGGATTGTTACACTATAATTTTCCTTAAGTATTTGAAAGTATTTTTTGAATGGTATTGGTAACCATGAAAGCTGATTAAGGTGATATTTTTTAGAACACATGATTAAGGGAGAGATAACCCTTAATTTGTGAATAATTTTGAGATAATAATGATATAAACAGATTTTTGATTATGATAAAATAAATGGGATAATATTTATGACCTTGGAACTGATTAGTAATATGATAAAAATGTGGTTTATGGATTGAGTTTATAGAATTTTTGGTATGAGTAAAGATTTAATTTTTGAAAGAATGAATGATTTCACTATGGTTTTATGATAATTCCGATTATTAAAATGTTTAAAGAGAATTCATGATAATTATATTCACATGTTTGGTGTGTGAATATTAAGAACTACATTAAGTTGTTTGGGGGATTAATGATAAGTTGATTTTAAAAATTTAGGGACCTTCATCCAAATGTTTTTATTATTTTTTTGAAAGGTTCATAAGGGTTAAAATTTATTAAATTTCTTAAATTTATCTTTAAAAGAGGTTTTAGATATTAATTAATTACTTAACCACATAATGATTTATGCGAATTGAATAAATTATGCTAATTTTTTTGTTATGATGATAATTAGAGACAGAAAGAATGAAATTTTATCCCTGTATGAATCTTATGATCCACTACCTCTTTAGGAATTAGAGTTTCAACATCATTTCTTAGAGTAAGAAATGAAGCATAGATTTATCAAGTCATAATGAAAGAGTTATATTTTACGATTGAGATGTAATAAATTAATTATATCTTCTCAAATGAGTTTGAAATAAAATATTATCCTATTATCATCATTTCTGATGATATCAATGACCTTTTTCAGACCTATTTGGTCTATGATGTTGTCATCATTAACCTGCTAATGACCATGTTCTCTATCATTCTTCAGAAAAACATGATAGTTATAATTATCTTTCTTGTACATATTTTCACTTTCGACTATTATTATCCTAATAGTAATCTTATTTATGTGGTGATCTTCACCTTTTAATTTCCCTCTTTTTGAGAGGAATTTTTATTGACTATTTTTATGATGTGGGTTTCCCATAGAGGAATTTTAAAATAACCACCTTATATTTTTGAAGTGAAATTTAAAATTTTGAGGACATAAGTTTTTTTTTAAAAAATTGTTGATCATATAGAGATTATATCTTATCGATTGGTGCTTCCACAAAATCTCTCCCAAGTTCATGATGTGTTCCATGTATCTCTCCTTATGATGTACATACATAATCTTTCACATGTAATAAACTCAGAGATTGTACCACTGAAGAAAGATATTTTTTATGAAGAATAATAGGTAGAGACTTTGGATCATATATATAAGTTTCTTCAAAACAAGACCACTCTACTGGTTAAAGTTTTGTGGCGAGACCACAAATTTTAAGAAACTACATCGGAACATAAAGATGTGATGAGGTAGAGGTATCCTCATTTATTTATATATGGGAAAATAATTAGGGGGAATAAATTCATTTTATAGGGGTATAATGTAACACCTTAATATTTTATGCTATGTCTCTTTTTAAATAAATATAATCTCTTCGATATCTTACATTGAACATAACACCAAGCTTAAATGAACTCCAAAATATTATTATTTTTACATGATAATTATAACCTAGGCATTAAATTGGTGAGAATGAATATTATTAACCAAATTATTAAATATATAACTTTCCAACAAATTTTTAATGTATTTATTAATTATTTTTTAATATGCATTTAATTTGTTGTAAAGTCGTTTTATCTTAAAATAAATGTTTTCTTCAAAAAGGATTTTTTATTTAATTCTAGGAGAAAATTAATATAATTAATTTTGAAACTTTTAGAAAATTTAATTAATAAAATTAACAACATTTTGTGATTCATTATGTCAGAAATTATCTTAGGATTTTTTTTATAATTTTTTGAAAAGTTTAATCTTCCAATGAATAGTAGAAAATACCAATTTTTATAAAACTATCATTTTCTTTATATTTGAAAGTAATTTCACGAATTTAAATTAATATAAATATAAATTAATTAATTTGTAGTTATATATAATATAATTAATTACATTTGAACAATTTTTATACCTTATTTTGGTATAATTACATTTTTTCTATTAAAAACACATTTTTTCCAAAACAATTGTATTTTGTTGCATTTTAATGATTTAATTTTAAATGTAATTTTGAAACATATGTATTTTTAATTTTTGAAAATTCATTAAAAATATTTAATTTGGAGTTCCAAATAATTACATGTTATTATTTTCATTTTTATGCATAAAAATGTTACCATGGTAAAAAAAGATTTACCACAGTATAGGTAAAATAATGCAGTGGGTTAAAGTTAAAAGTTAAAAGTTTAAAATACGAAATTAAATGTGTGTTTTATGTATTTCTAAAAATTTAATATCTATTTAGACATTATTTATCATCCAAATAATTTAAAATTAACACCACCAAAAGTGTTTGGTTTTAAATTTAAAATAATCATTATTTAATTAGTTAAAATCACCCCTCCTTAAGTATAAATACAACCCCTCACCACCCCATTTGTCAAAAAAATTATTGAAGTTATTAAAATATATATAAAACACTACCCTAACCACTCTACTAATGTCCATGTGCTTCTTGTCTCACACAAAAACCAATTACGAGTTCTTTAAGGGGTCTTTCAAGGAGGTGATATTCAAGAGGTAACTTTCTAAAACAACCTCTCTTAGTTTCTTTTCTACTTCTAAATTCTATTAAAATAACTAAACTATAAAATAATAATATATATAGTATCATTTATATACTATAATTTTATATTTATAATGAAATATCTTATATCCACCCCTTTTCTTATATACTCTTATTCAAAGAAAGCATTTATTTTTCAAAATATGGCGGTCAACAATCTACGTGAATAATGATTTTTTTCATTTTCCATTACCACCTTCACATCTGGTCATAAAAGTATTATTTTGGTTAAACCAGATATTAATAGGTATATTATAACTTATTTAATGTTCTGTTACTAATATATAGACATAATATTAAATAAAATGAAACTAGTTCATGATGGTCTCAAAAAATCACTAAAATAAACTATACATTTATCATTATCAATTTATCAAATGAATCATCATATTATTAGAAAGAAAAATTATATATGGGACCATTTAAAATGTTTTATATGAATAAATACAATTTTATTTCAATTATGTGTTTTAATTTCCATACGATAATAAAATCCATAATTATACACAAACAAACCAACCATGAAACCATGAAACTAAAGCACCCAAAACAATCAAAATCATGAAATATCATTAATGAAAAGGTAGTAAAATATTATAAAAGTATAATATATGGAATTATAAATATGAATATGGTTTTATAATTAAGTAATAACATTATTTATACCATTATATATGCGGCTAAAGTATGCAAAACTAAAGGGAAGTGTGAGATAAGGGGTTCTCATATCACTTTTAATACTATGAGATACATTATAAATTCAACAATTATTTCTAGTGTGTGGTATATATGATTCCATTAGATATATAATATATTGAATATAATTATATTAATTTTATAAATGTTTTATTTGATAATTATTACCTTTATGGGGCATATAATTTGACTGATTACAAAGTGGTAAGAAAATTATTAACCCAATTTCTATTCTTTGGGTTAAACTTTTACTTCACTGATTATGTCATGATAAGATTATGTGTGGAAATAAATTTTACTATATTATGATTTTATTTACAATTTTTTATGTGTATTTATAGTTAATACACATAATTGATTAATTTTATTAATGTTCACTTTAATGAATTGATATTTATAAGGGGCTTTATTTTAAAATTTTTTAAGTTTACATTAAATAAATCTATGTAATTAATTCCCATGTTTTCAAAAATTGTTTCAAAAATGTTTTTACCATTCTATTATGAATATTTAATTTAATTTTTACTCATTTTTTACTTTTTACAAAATGGTCTAAAGGATTATTTTTTTTCTTTTTCTAAGAGATGTTATTTAATACGTTTCTAACAAAAATACAGAAGACATGTTTTTTAACTTATAAAAAATTAGTGAATTTTACCACCATCATGAAAAATTAATTGCACAAATATTCCTTTATAATATTAAAAGTTTATTTTAAAATAATTTTTTCTCTTTTATAATTATATGGACTTTTAAAAAAATGTTTTCATAACAGAAAGGATATTTCCCTTAAGAATTATTTCTAGTGACCCTTCAAAAAAATCATTTTTCAATCTATGATAACATTATTTGATGTTACTTTAGATTTAATGGGGTTATTATTAAGGGATAGTTTTAATATTATTTATATGGTTAGTTTATGTTTATGATGTAATGATATATATGAAACCTGTTTCTTTTTCATGGTTTATGCTATGATGGAATGTTTATAAAACCTATTTCTTTTAATGTGTTCCGATTTGATGAATAATTTATGTTCTTATGGAACATATATGTATGGTTTTCATTATGTGATAGGTGGGACCTATATCTCTTTCCAATTCATTAGTTAATTATATTATATCTCATGAGATAGACATGAATGTAATGTGAAGTGAAACTAGTTCAGTAATGGACTTTATCTGTTATGATTTTCTTGGGAGTGAACCATGACTACTATGATGATTTTGGGAGTGAACCCATTCCACTATAACAGTATTGTCCATGATCCTTGTCTATAAATGAAATTATTTTCTATGCTTATATGAATGAAACATTCTTTGTATTATGTCAATGTTATTCTATCATTCCTCACATTCTCTTATGATTCATGTCTAATAAACTTCTATGACTTATTAAATGACTCAACATTATGATATTTGATATGTAGGGTATATTTTTCAAAAGTTATGTTCATGTTATTATGACCTCATGCTAATGTTATGATTAATACCTACCTTTTTTACCCTTACTGTGCATCAGAGCTCACTTTTTTCTAATGTTTATTTTCCCTAGGATACAAAGGAAGGTATTAAGTATGACATTTAAAAAAGGGTTATAGTTATAAAGGAATAATCTGAAGATGATGTAGATGTTTTATGAACTATTTTTTTTATTTCCATGTTTCCAAAGACACTAAACCCCTATAATTCGGGAGTGGTTTTATTATTTTAAGTAATAAATATTCATATATTTAGATGTAATATATATGTATGGAAATTATGGGTTGTTATATATCAAACATAGAGGATATGAAAAAAATAATATTAGCTCCTATGACAGTTTCTTACTCAGTAAAGGTTAAATTGAGCACCAATAAGGGAGTCTCGATCCTCTTTGGGTTTTTTTTATTTTTTGGTTTTTAAAGATTTTTTTTGTCTTCATATGCTGGGCCTCCAATTCATGTGTTTATTTTTTCCATTATGTCCTTGTATTATTTCATTTTTCATAGTGAAAAAACCCCTGATGATCCTACCTCATGCAATAAGGTTAATAGCCAAATCACATACAAATTGGTGTCCCTCTTACTATTTTAATTTTACTTTTTGTTTGACCTATAATTTTTGAATTGATTCACTACTTATTTATTAAATTTAAAATCATTTTTTGATATGAGTGATTATATAGAAGCGTTTTTAGATTTTATTTAACTTGGTTTATCATTTCATGCTCCTATGTTCTTTCTTTTCTTTCTATAGAAACATATTTGGTTTTCTATCAATTATAGAAATATACATATGTAAAATCTAGATTTTAATTTATTATTTATTGATTTATTTTACTAGAATCATGTTTTATAAATTATTTTATTATGTTTTAATGAGAATTAAGTGAATGTTTGGTTTGCTGTAATTATCCACTTTCAGCATGTGACATTTTTCACTACTATTATTGAATAATTTTATTTATTGCTTATTGTGTGGAATTTTAATATGAACATGATGTATTATATTTATTTTTTATATGTAATAAAAAAATAAACAATGATGTTTGCTTTAATATTTTTTGAAACAAAAAATCCAAAAACATCTTGGAAGGGGTTGGTTGTATCTTACCCTTGAGAAACACACATCCCCCCATAAAGAAACTACTATTTTTAGTGCATACATGATAAAAATTGGATCCTTTAATGGTATTTGATTCCCATCATTAAAAATTTGGTATTGATAATAGCCTCCTCAAATAAAGTCTGAACTAAACTATGTTCAAGTTGAAGGAAGTGTGCTTCTTGAAGGTCCACTTTTGATGCTGATGCAAAGTCAATGACTAGATTAATTAAAGATGAGATATGGACACCACTAGGTTCAATTATCTATCTCAATATTTTTTCATTCAGGTTACTATTTTATGTTATTTCTTTTATAATTCAAGAATTAAGGAAGATTTATATTTTATTAGAGTGATAAAGGAGTCCGAGATACAATACAATTAGTTCTAAATGAAAGTTAGAACTAGTAGGAATTCATTTTGGGATGCTTTGAGTCTGATGTAAATGAAATATGGTTTTCTCAAGTGTTATTTTTTTACTTCCTATATTGAGATTTGGGTTTTTATGTAAATATTGAATCAATATTCTAGTTGGTGGACCAATCAAGGAGGAGGTTATTTCTTCAAAATTTTAAGAGGGGAAACTATAATAGACATGTTTTAGGTGGAGAAACCCAATCCTATCCCAAAATAGAATCTATAAATAAATCATATTTAATAAATAAATAAAAAATATTTTTTAAAAGTGAAAAACCACCCAATGAGGAGGATTAAAAAACTATACGGAAACTCCAAAAAATACACAAATAATCAACATATAATAATTCAAATAAATACCCAAATTTGAATTACAATGAGAGTGCAGAAAATCATTTTTGAAATCCACACCTTGATACGCCTTATCCATCTCTCTAAAAATTATATTGGTCAAAACAAAATGCTTAGTGATCTATTTGTGAAAAAAATTTCACCCTTATGTTTATGAAACACCATTACCTTATGTATATTTTTTCAAACACGCATCAGACTCACACCATATTGTGACTTAAAAAGGATTTCCCTCTCTCTAATGATCTACCCATCATGACGTATGATCCATCATCAACCGAGACATGCTGTCTAATCTCCACAATGAAGAAAAAATTTGATGCATGTACCGGACCATTGATCTCATCACTCACCATCATCAATGGTTCCCACATGATACAAAAAACTCAGTGATACCCTTCCTCTACTTAGTGGGATACAACTTGAGGTAATCCCACCGATGTTTCAACTACCAGCTAATTCCCCTTATAAGGCCATCATAGGCTTCTTTTTTTCAAATATAGATAAGATATAAGAATTTATATCTTAAACTTAAAATTTTTTCCATCACGTGGATATATGATTTTGTCACAAAACGATATATATAAAAATATATCTCCTTAAATCTAACATGTTCAGTGAGAGTTCAAATAAAAAATATATCTTTTCTATAATTTCAAATATATGTAAAAGATATATCTCATTAGAATCCAAACATGTATCTAAAGAATACCATATCTTCATTCCAAAAATATCTCCAATTAAAATTGAAATAGGCTAAAATCTATAACAGGTGGAATATTGAGGCAGATAGAGAAGAATGTGGTGATTGTTACAATCCAAAAATAATGGTATTAGAGATGGTACAATATGGAAACTCAGGACCAACTTCAATGTAAATTCTAGTTCTCTGTTATCCATATTAAATGTAGTTAAACCCATTTAAATTAGGGATTCCTACTTAAGGGATTACTGCAAGACTTCACTTTTTTTATAATTTTCTTCATTATTTATTCTTTCTTATTATTTTTTCACTTAGTGAAGGGAAGATAAATCAGTTTCTTTTGTCATGTGTAGCACTGTATTCTCTTCTTCTTTGTATCTATGATCCTTTTTTCACGTTTTACCTATTATGTCCATTATCACGAATAACTAAATAGAGGGTTTTATTCATGAGTTTTTAATATTCAATAATTCATTATTTCATTTATCCAATTTTTAATAAAAGGAAAATATTATTATTTTTAATTGATTTTCAATTTTAATTTTCCCTAAATTTTTATTATATATGAGTAATTATCATTTTTATATATTTTTTTGTTAGTTTGGAATTAATCATAAAACTAACTTAATAATGTGATTTTAATATTTTTAATTAATTTTGGGATTTTAATAAATGAGTTGAACATTTATTTTTTAAATGATTTGTTGATTTTCTAGTGAAAGAAGCAGGTCTGAGTGAATAAAATGAATTTTGTGCCTCTCTTGTGATTAAATTATAATATAAGTCACAATGTAGGATTATCTTGGTTAAAAGTAGCACTATATGATTCTACCTCATAGTATATTAAATGTTTTGGCTAAATATATTTGTGTGAATAACCCTAGTGGAAGCGTAAACAAAATAGATTAAATCATTCATGAAATAGGACATGTAAGTTTAATTGGAAGCATTAATTGTTGCGTGTGATTAAATATAAAATTCCTTATGTCATGGAAGATTAAACTAATTCCTACATTAGATTAACTTATAATTTATATGTGTGCAGAAAGATTAAATTTAAAGATACCACATGTTGCTAGTGTTACTCAAAAGATGCATAAGATAAATTTCGAAGAGAGCTGTATGACATACCAATACTATAGGACATATACATATCACCACAAGATTAAAATACTATGTTTTTAGGGTTGAGATATTTTATCCATTCTTGTATGATCTTCTAATTTTTTTTGAGACCCATGCTTCTTCCTTAAACTACAATAAGTTTCTATTTTTGATTCAAACATAAACCTAGATATATCATTTTTGAAATATATCCACACACTTCAATGAATCCAAAAAAATCATTCTATAGTGAAACCAGAGTTCAAGAATCACTATAAATGATTGAAGAACCTATAATAATGTGAATGAAGATTATGGGATCGATCTAGGATCCATGTGGATTCCATGCATTAATCTCATGGCCAAGTGAATATTCTCACACTTCTTGTCTTTCTATATTAGGAAATACCTATGGGATCTCCCTACATTTCATTCGTCCATATAAAAATATTATCAAGGATTATGGGTTTATTTGAAACATGATTCAAGGTTGGGATAAATATTAGAGATGGTCTAATGAACACATGATAATCCCATAGAATATTCTTGAAGGAAACAATATGGAAGAATCACCTAACATGCATTGTCCATGTGAAACTCATCCAACCATGAAGGGAAATATTGAAGAATCTATTTGAATCTATTTAAAGGGAACCAAGATGATATGAAAAGGGTTCCTCTCCAGAGTATTAGTATAGGATTATAATTCAAGTGATTAGATTAATGTCATTATATTGTTATCTTACATTTATTCTATTTAATATAGTATTTTTGTTTCTTCCCATCCTCTTTATTTTTATTTCCATAATATTGATTTACACCTCCATGAATATGGAGAACTGAGGGTTTCCCGAAGATATGAGGTTTTGTGTGACTCTTTATTCCTTTTGTTTTCATTTATTTCTTTCCAAATCTAAACTCTATTGATTTAGGGAGTTATAGAAGTGAAAGTATATTACAACTCTTCCATTATTTATTCATTCTATTTTCTTTTCCAACTAGTTCATCATTTTTCACTTCCTTCATGAAACCATCATGGTTGAGTGATGCTTGGATCTGAGATAATTCTTGGGGATCTAGTAGGGTATTCTCTTAGGGATAGGAGTATCTTGTTGGGTTTTTGTTAATGAGGCATTTCTACCACTCCCTTGAAGGTTTAAATAAAATGTGTAGTCAAATAATTGAAAGGTTAAATGAGAAATATTCATTCAAAATTTGGAGTGTTAATATTAAGTGAGGATAGGATTATTTGAGTGTGGTAGTAAAGTAATCCATCAGTACTAATTTCGGATTGATTTTTTTCTTTTTAACATCATTATGAGTGTGATAATTTATTTTCTTATTTTTAAATCCATATTCATTCCACCAATCATTTCCCTTATCATTTGAGTTTTTTAATTATTATTTTTTAATAATAATAATTGACACTAAATTAATAGATAAGAAAAGATCTACCTTGAGAGTCAACATATGGTCAAGACCTTTGTTGGTTTCATTGTAAGATAAATTATAAGGTAGTACCTTACCCTTAGATAATGTGAAATGTATCATTTTTAAGCACCATTGTCACAGATTCACTATTATTCTTTTTTATTTGTAATTTTTTTAAAAATAACATACAAGAAAACTCAAACAATAGGAGAGTAATGAGTTTTCAAAATAAAAATACATATGAACTTACTGAATCAAAAGTTTTTGAGAGTGTTGATGATTGTTAAAGAAAAATTAAATTAATTTTTTAGGTGAATGAGGAAATCAAATATCAAATTAGTTCCATTGATATACTAAAAAATAAAATTTCTGAAAAATCAATTCTAATATAAAATCTTCAAGAGAAAAGGCAGGAACAAGAACAGACACATCAACTTGAGGATGAAGACTAAACTATTGTTCCACCTATATTTTATGTGTATCAACCAATAGATGTTGGTATTTTTATTATCAAAAACTATATATTGATCCTCATACCACTTCTAAGAGAACTAATTTTGAAAAAAGAAGAATAAATATAAGTTAAACATATACAAGGAGATAATTTCATTTTAAATTAATTTTATTCTAATATTTTTGATACTAAATCAATAACTCATAGATCATTTGAAATTAATATAGATCAAGTTAGCAGTTGGATGCACATGGAAGATTATGAATTCGAATAAAATATGCCTTTTAAGGGAAACTTAGATATTTTAAAATTTATTAATGAATATTTAACGAAAAGAGAACAGGGTGAGGTATAGAATCATATTATGATAACCCCGAATAGTCACAATATATCTTTATGGATGAATTAAAAGTGTTTGAGGTTGTATATTACACTCTAAATGGGGACTTTAACAATAATAGAATAATTTTATTTTAGTTCACTTGTGCACCTATTTTATACAAACCATTGGGTAAAAGAAGACATGTTTTTTTAAATTAAGAAACAATATACCCTTAAAAATTGGGGATGAATTTTTAGAATTATATAGATAGAAAATAAAAATGAAACCCCTCTTGGTAGGGTTAACCCAAGTTTCTTCCCCATTATGATTCACTTTTTATTATTTATAAAATTTTTTATTTGAAATTTTTTCCAAGAAGACAGTAGTTTTGGAACTATTTAAGATCAATCACAGTAATTAAGAATATTAAAAAAGTTTGGATTTACCAAACCCTTCTTTTGTCTTCTTCATATTATTTAGAGGTGTTCAATTCCAATTCTTTATCATTTATAAATTTATTCAATTGAAAAGTTATTATCTTTTAAATTTTTATTTACTCTTACATAGTGCCCCTCTCTGTATATAGGTAAAATCATCTACCCATATAGAGTTCCTTTCCATGTAAGGGTAATCTTGGTTTTTGATCCACTTTGTAAAGGTAAATCCGATTTCATGTAACGATACTCAAATTTCTATAAGGTTAACCTGAATCACTTCAAGATACTTTCAAGATTTATAGACTCACATGAGGGTAGTCACATCAAGGTAAGTCATGTAAGGGTCACTCAGACTCAACAATATTACATAAGAGAGATTGTTTAAAGCCTAGTTGTGTAGTGCATGATACACTATGGTGAGTAAAATGTCTTGTTAAATGGAAAGGGATCCATGTTTTAGTAGAGAGTGTGGGAAAATTGGAGGTATTTTGGAGCCTCCTTGATGGAAACGAGCACTGTGGAAATGACTATTTTGGTTTGGCAGGATTCTTAGTGAGAATTCATGTATGAAATGAGGAGACCACTATTATGTAGAGCAGAGAAAGGTTTCATGGAAGGTTTAGTTGATATCGTATAATGACCAGTTATTTTAATATATAGTTAATATACATTTTTGATGAATATTCATTAAATTTCACAAATAAATTTTCAAATATAATAAAGGTATAGTTCCTTTGGAAACATGGAACACAATATTTTTATTTAATGAATGATATTCAACATATCCCATAAACATCATACCATATAGTACTCTTCTTAGACATACCCCACTTAAAACCTTTATTCATAACCTGGGTAAAGGAAACATAAGAATGTGTGAGATCAGATGGTTAGTAAGAGAAAATACGGGAGATATGTAAGAATAATAAGGTAATCAGGGCATGATAACCCGAGCATAACATATGAAAACCATGACCTATATATGATATATCGAAATCTTGATTCATGTCATAAATATTGGATGCTCATAAGACAAGAATCATAAGAAAATAAAAGAGCATGATCAATGAGAGAATAACATTGGCACCAGACATAGAATTGTGTAAATAACATAAGAATAGAACATCATTTTAATAGTTTTGAGGGAACACCTATAAGAATATCATAGTGGAATGGGTTCACTCCACAAATAACCATAGTAGTTGTGGTTCACTCCCAATACCATCATAGCGGACAAATTCCCTTACTGAACCAGGCTCACTCCCCATTTTAGTTCTCTCTATCTCATGAGATATATATATTTACCAAACTAATTAGAGGGGTATATAGTTCCCATCCATAACAAAATAAAAATAAAATTTATGCAGTCTATAAGATCATAAAAAATTAATTATTTCATAACTCATGAAATAAAATGGGTATCATAATCATTACATCATATCATAACCTATGGAAAAGAGTTGGGTTCATAATCATTTAATCATTTTTTATAGAAAACCAATGAAAATAAGTGGGTTTCATAAACATCATGCCATAATAAACAAAAACTATTCAAAGAAATAACAATAATGATATTCTTGGACCATATTCCAAGTAAGGAATTGGTAGCATGAATAGATTTCATCATAGATGGAAAATGATTTTAAACAGAAATGTTGGACTCACCTGTTTTGATAATCCCAAATCATGTTTAAATATTGAAAATGATATGTTAATCCATTTTCTAACCCTTTTTAATCTTTATTTATATTGTTTATCCTAAACAATTTATATTCTTAGTCTGATAATTTAGTTGCATCATCTTACAGTTTACATTTATCTAAATATAAGTTCACTCTTAAAGGAAACTGGTAAGAGACATATTTTAAAGGTCACCATTACAACTTACTGTCACTGGTATAAGCTACCGGTACAAGCTCACTATCACAAGACTTCCTTTGATATGATTACCAAAGCACACAGACAAAGAGTCACTGTCACAAGGTCACTGCTGTGACAAGGATTCTATTAGAAGTTAACTGTCAGACTCTTTCTAAAGTAATCTGTTGAGAGCATCACTGTACAAGTCTAAAGTTGGACATGTCTACTGTTAGTAGAAGGCTACCGCTATAAAACTCCTACTGTCGAGATAGTTGATTGTTGTTCAAAGTCTACTGATGGACATATTCCACTGCTAATGAAATTACCTGTTGAGATTAGTCTACCAGTGGAAAGGTCACTGTTTAAGTAGTTTGATGTTACAAAGCTACCATTAGAATCTTACTGTTGAAGTCTACTTCTGATCAAGCCAACTAATGAAGCCCACAGTTGAATAGCCTACCGATGAAGTCCACAGTTGAAGAGACTACCGTTGAAGTCTACTGTGTGATATGAATCTGCTACCAGTATAATGATATTTTATTCTTTTCTTTACCAATTTTATTAATACTATCATAATGGTCATGTATGGACAAATTAATACATATGAAATTATTTAATGATATTTTCAGGCATATCAGGAAAAAGTACGAGGTACGAGGAAGACCACACACGGTCGAAACATTTCTCTTGTTGTCCCCTACTGAACCAAATGAGAAAAAGATCAGCTGGAAAAGTATATATATATATATATATATATAGACAGACAATAGAGACAAGTGTGGACATATTGAATATACACACATAAGAAAGAAAAATCTAAATAAGAACACTCAAGCGCTCATTCTGAAGAACACAGAGCTTCATGAAGATCTATTGAAAGAACCGTTTTCAAGCTGTAGTGGTGTGCTATAATGAGATTTAAACCCAAGAAGCTGATCATCTCTACATCTGGAAGTCAGAACCTAGAAGTTTCGAAACTCTATTTTGGTGGAAACTTGTAGAGAAGGACCAAAACTTCATTTCCTTCATTCCAACGAGTCCAGAGCTGATCTGCCAATATATAGAGATTTCTAAACTTCTTTCAAATATCTATCTCTCTGTTGAATTTTTGTATTTTACATTTGTGAGTAGTGTGTCTGTGTTACACACACTGACTCTTGTTCTTGTACTAAGGGATACTGAAAATCCTCATACCAAACTCTCTTTACATTTGTTTCCTATGCATAACTGTTAAAGAATCCTAGTGTGGCTTGGTAGTTTATTTTTTCCCACGTATAACTGTGGTAGAGGTTGCAAAACCTGGACATTTCGTGAAAACTGTTGTAAATCCCGATACAAGCTGTGTATCACTATTTAATATAATTTCTTGGTGGCAGGTGATCACCAAGTAGAGATGACTAGGTCTTGACTTAAGTTTTAACCTCTTTTTTAATTTTTTGTGTTAATCTTTCACTTACTCTATTTTATACTTATCCACTGTGCTTATATTAGCAAAAACAGAAATCTATTTTTACATTCACTCTGATAGTTAGTTCTGGTTAGTGTATATATGTGATTCATTTAGTAAACTTGTTTCAAAAGTGAAATTAGTTCTCATACTAATACAACTGATGAGTAATAAACCTTTGAGAAACCTGTTGAACAATAAGACACTTATATCTCTATTGCCTTAATTGATTGGGCTATTTTAATTTGAAGGATTTTAATCCTAAAAGTTTTTAACAGAAATTTTAATTGGAACTCAATTCACCCCCTCTTAAGTATCCACTCTGACCAAAATTTTGTATCAAAGGGAGGTTACATTTTTATTTATAAAATTTTTTCAAACCCTCTATTTTTCAAACTATGATTTTAGTTTTATCTTAAAGATCCTAAATTTTTGTTAGTTCTAATTTTTAACTCTTTAATAAATTTTCTAAAATCTAGTTATGGAAAATAGACTAGAATGTTCTGCTACTAACATTCCACCTTTCTTTAATGGTGTGAATTATGCTCAATGGAAAATTAAAATGGAAATTCCTTTGGAAAGTATTGGTTTTGATATTTGGTCTGCTATAGAATCAGAATATGAGATCCCCAAAACTGCTAGATCTACCTGGGATGATGCTACAACGTATGACTATAACAATAAATATAAAGCTATGAATTCCCTTTACTGATCTTCAGGAGATGAGGAATTTAACCGATTTTTTGCATATAAAATAGCTCATGAAATCTGGGACACCTTGGCTGTTTCTCATGAAGGAACAACCAACATGAAGGAAATGAGATTAAATACTTATACTATTAAATAATATAATTTTAAGATGAGACCTGATGAACCCATTTCTGATATGTACCTCAGATTTAATGAGATTTTCAACACGATGAGTTCACTGTGAAAAGCTGTTCTAGAGAAAGACCAGATCATGAGAATATTGAGATATTTTCCAGACAGATAGAGAGGCACTTCTATGTCTATCCGAGAGTCATTTGACCTCAAAAAGATACCTGTTAAGGAGTTTATTGGTAAAATAATGATGTATGAAGAAGAACTGAAGGTGAACAAAGAATAATATGATGAACCCAAGAGAAAAACCGTGGCATTCTGGTATACTACTTCAAAGATCAAATACAAGGAGACAATACATATATCTACTGAAAGTTCATACAGTGAAGATTCAGATTCAGACAGTGATGAAGAAATGGCTCAAATAGCTAGGAGATTTAAGAAGTTCTATAGGAAGAATAAGTTTTTCATAAAACCAAACTACAAGGGTAAGTATGATCAATAAGGTAAGTGGAATAAGGATTGGAATAAATCTGATAAGGAAGATGATATAGTCTTCTATGAGTGCAAGAGGAAAGGACACATAAAGTATGATTTTACAAAGTTAAAATTCAAAAAGAAATATGATTATAAGGACAAGAAGTACAATAAATCCATGAAAGAAACCTGGAGTGCTTCGGAAGACAACACAAGTGATTCAGATAATGATGAAAATATATCTAAGACTGAACTGTTTGAATATTGAAATATGCTGGAAGATACCTGCAATGAACTAAAATATAAATATAAATCTTTGAAGAAACAATATGCCTTGAATAGTAATGTTAAAAAATATCTTAGTGTAGAAAAAGAATTTTCTAAAGGACATAAAAAAGTATTTATGTCTCAAAATATGTTTGTTGATTTTAGAAAACCTATAAAGCAAATATGGGTTCCCAAAGTTTTACTAGCTAAGCTCTCTGGACCCAAGAAGATCTCAGTACCAAAATTACCCCATGTTTAATTTGTTTTACAGGGAAATTGCTTAAAGAGTTCATGTAATACCCTATGGTACTTAGACAATGGATGTCTAAGACATATGATAGGAGACTATTCTTTCTTCAAGAGTCTAATTAAAGTTGATGGTGGGCATGTCACCTTTGGTGACAATGCAAAACGAAAAACCGTCATCTTAGGCCAGATTGGTAACCCTGATACAATATTAATCTCTAAAGTACTTTTTTTGATAAATGAAAGTATAATTTACTTAGAATATCTTAGTTATGTGATGATGGATTTAATGTTAAATTTTAAAATAATTCATGCAATGTTTTTAATTCAAAAAATGATTTAGTTTTCACTACATGTAGAAATGAGAATGTATATGCTGTTGATTTAAATTATTTATCCAAACAAAATGTTTCCTACTTAAATGATTTTCATAAAGAGTCTTGGTTATGGCACATAAGATTAGGACACTATAATGTGCACTCACTTAGGAAGCTATCTAAGAAATTTTTAGTTAAAGACTTACCTAAATTAGAATTCCCACTTGATAAAGTGTGTAATCCCTGTCAAAAGGGAAAACAACACAAAGTTTCTTTCAAACCAAAGAAAGAAGTTTCAACTTCTCAACCAATTGAGTTGGTTCAAATGGATTTGTTTGGACCATCAAGAGTTTCAAGTTTAAATGGGAAGCACTATGTTTATGTTCTTGTGGATAAATTTTATAGTTATACTTGGGTATACTTTCTAACTCACAAAAGTGAATATTGTTCCTATTTTGTCAAATATTCCAAGTCTGTAGAAAACCTTAGTGGACTTAAGATTAAGACCCTGAGAAGTGATCATGGCCGTGAGTTTGAGAATCATGAGTTTCAATATTACTGCTCACACAATGGCTATAGTCACAATTTCTCTTCCCTGAGGACACCTCAACAAAATGGAGTTGTAGAAAGAAGAAATAGAACCCTTCAAGAAATTTCAAGGACTATGCTTAATGAGTATGACTTACCTATTTATTTTTGGGATGAAGTTATAAATATAGCTTGTTATGTTATCAATAGAGTTTTAATTAGACCTATTCTAAAAAGGACCCCTTATGAGCTTTGGAATAATAGGAAGCCTAAGGTTAATTACTTTAGATTTTTTTGTTGCAAAGTATTTATTCTTAATACTAAAGACAATCATGACAAATTTGCTCCCAAAAGTGATGAAGGAATTTTCTTAGGTTACTCTATCTCAAGTAAAGCCTATAGAGTGTTCAATACGAAAACCAAATGTGTGGAAGAATCATTTCATGTCAAATTCGATGAGAATGATCCACACGAGCCTAAAACCTCTCTTGAAAATCTTGAGGAAGATTTGTCAAATCTGAACTTTAATGATAAGAATAGTGAATCCCCTATAAAAGTATCCAGTTCTGGAAATTTTCCAGAATCTGCTCCTACCGATTCTGAACCAACAGACAACAATGATAAATCTAGTTCAACCCTTTCTAGGGGTATTAGGACTCTCAAGAATCATCCTCTAGATGCTGTTGTAGGCGATTTAAATAGAGGAACACAAACTAGAGATTCTTTAAGAAACCTGGTTAAACATCAAGCTTTTCTTTCACAGCTTGAACCCAAAAATATAAATGATTCTATAAATGATGAATTTTGGTTAATGGGTATGCAAGAAGAACTAAATCAATTTGAAAGAAACAAAGTTTGGGAATTAGTGGAAAGACCTAAGGACTCTTTGACCATAGGCACTAAATGGGTGTTTAGGAACAAAGTTGATGAGTCTGGGAATATAGTTAGAAAAAAAGCTAGTATAGTTGCACAAGGATATATTCAAGAGGAAGGAATAGACTATGAGGAAACCTTTGCACATGTAGCTAGACTAGAAGCTATTAGGATTATACTTTCCTATGCAACTCATCTAAATATCAAACTTTATAAAATGGATGTTAAAATCGCTTTTCTAAATGGGCATATATTTGAGGATGTATTTGTTGAACAACCTCTTAGTTTTACAAATCCCCATTTTTCCAATCATGTTTTTAAACTATCTAAAGCTTTATATGGTTTAAAACAAGCTCCAAGATCATGGTATGATAGACTCAGCTCTTTTCTTATTTCAAAAGGTTTTACCAAAGGGATAGCTGATCCTACTCTTTTCATTAAATGGATTTCTAAATATGTTTTTATAGTACAAATTTATGTGGATGATATTGTTTTTGGATCTTCTAAAAATTGATTATGTATTGATTTTCCAAAAATGATGAAAAATGAGTTTGAAATGAGTTTAATGGGAGAACTCAAAATTTTCTTTGTATTTTAGATCTTTCAAAATACAAATGGAATTGTTTTGAATCAAAATAAATATATTAAGGATATTTTAAAATGTTTTTATTTGGATGGTAGTAAAGGTAGTGATACACCTATAGGTACCACCTGTAAGTTGGATACTGATGAAGTTGGAGAACCAGTGGATCAAACCAACTAGAGAGGTATGATAGGGAGTCTACTCTATCTTATAGCTAGCAGACCTAACAATATGTTTAGTGTATGTATGTGTGCTTGCTTTCAAGCCAATACAAAAGATTCTCATTTAACTAATGTTAAAAGGATTTTTAAATATCTCAAACATACTCCTAACTTAGTATTTTTCTATCCAAAAGGATAATCATTTGATATGTTGAGTTATTATGATGCGGATTTTTTAGGTTGCAAGTTAGATAGAAAAATCACCACTGGGACATGTCACATTTTAGGCAAGTCACTAGTATCTTGGTGTAGTAAGAAGCAGAACTCTGTTGCATTATCTACTGCCGAAGCTGAGTATATAGCTGCTGGTAGTTGTTATGCTCAAATTATGTGGATGAAACACACTTTACTAGACTATGGATATCTATTCAAACATGTCCCTATAAAGTGTGACAATATAAGTGCTATTAACATTTCCAAAAAGCTAGTATCTCATGCTAGGACAATGCATATTGATGTGAGACATCACTTTTTGAGGGATCATTATCAAAAGGGTGATATCACTCTTTAATTCATTGGCACTGAACATCAATTGGATGATATATTCACAAAGCATTTTAATTCTGAGAGGTTAAATTACATCAAACATGAGTTAGGCATGATTAACTTTAGCATAAGAGACTTCCCTGTTAGACCTCACTGTTAGAACTCACTGTTAGAACTCACCATTAGACCTCATCATTGGACCTCACAATCAGACCTCACCATTAGACCTCATAGTTAGACCTCACTGTTAGACCTCACAGTTGAACCTCACTGATAAACCTAACTGTTACACCTCACCGTTTCACCTCACTGGTGTACCTCACTGGTATATCTCACTGTTGGATACCTCGCTGTTTGTCTTTATTTTTACGGGAATTCGCACCGTTTTTATTCCTATTTATAATTTCTATTTTATTTTGTTTTAATCCCTAAATGATAAAACCAAAGGCGACGAAAATATCTCAATCCACCTTCCTATCTCAATCTTTAACCTTTCTCTCAAAATTCCTAAACCCTAACTCTTCATTTGATCCCTCAAACCTCTCTCAATCTCTATGGATAGAACCAAGCGACCCCCGACTGTCAACGAGGATGCGCCAAGGCCAAAGAGAACTCGAGCTGAATCCAGTGGCACCAGTAATAGCCCGACGGGACCTGTCAACCCGCATCTGACTAAGAGATAAATCTTTGCTGATAAGGAGTTAAGTGATGAATGGATGCTGTCGAGCAAGTCATTAGTGCAGGAAGCACCAGATGCCCAAGGATGGACCGAATGTTTTTCGAACAACAATGGACCGTAATACCTGAAGCTTGTGAAGTAATTCTATGAATATCTGAAGTTCAAAGAGGAAGATGATGCGCATTGGCTAATATCTAGAGTCAATGGCAATGAAGTCAGCTTCTCGTCTGCTGAGTGGGCTGACTGTTTGGGAGTTCCTCATGAAGCAGTATATGATTACTACTCTAGAACCTCTGATTCTCAGGTAATTTCTACCACTAGGGAAGTCAACAATTATGTTCGTGAACACTTGCGAGCAGCTACTGCTACTCAGGAAGCCATTAAGAATAAGGTAGATTCTTACTTTGAGAAGATCTATATCAAGCAAAAAATGACCAACAACTTCAATATTTTGATAGAGAATATGAAGCTGCCTTTAGTGACTCAGGAATTCAGGGAACAGGTAAGAAAACTGAGAGAATTGACCCCTAGTTTGCATAAATTTTTAGAGAATAAAGATGATTTTTTATCTGATATGGAAAGAGGAGGAAGTATTATTATGGATTTTAGAAACCTTCTTCTACCCTTTCTCCATGTGGACTACACCCCTATCATCATCCCTCCTGCCTTACCTGCATCTCAACCCAGTATTTCTTCCATGATGTCTCCTGCTGAAGCTATCAGAAGCCTTACTCCACTGATACCTCAGCGAGCTACCCACTACAGACCCACATGAGCTTCTGTTGTTGCCCCTCCAGTCATTCCTTCGGCAATTCCTAAACCTGCTGATCCACCAGCTCAACCTCCATCTTCTTCTTCCATAGGGAAAGACCACTTACCTACAGATGATGTGGATTGAGTCTGTTTATGTCTTTTGATAGGGACTATTTATTCTTTTTGGGTCAGGTAATGCACTTTCATTAATACAATCTTTCTTGGTTCTCTCTATTTGTGTTTCTTTTTGCTAATCACAAAGGGGGAGAAGTACTGTGCTCATTCTAGACTAATCATGTGATTGGGGAGAAATGTGCTAATATTATATTATGATCCTATGTTGAATCTTTTCTACCTTTCTCTCTGATACCATGTACCAATATTTTCTAGTCTTACACTCTTATTAATCTCTGATACTTGAGATATTTTTTATTTATGTTTAGTAACTATATTATATATGATATCTATCTTTAATACATACTGGCATAATTTGTGATTATAAAAAAGGGGGAGATTATTGGATTCACTTATTTTGATAATCCCAAATCATGTTTAAATATTGACAATGATATATTAAGGAATTTTCTAACCCTTTTTAATCTGTATTTATATTGTTTATCTTGAACAATCTATATTATTAGTCTCATAATTTAGTTGCATCAGCTTACAGTTTACATTTATCTAAATATAAGTTCACTGTTAAAGGCTACTGGAAAGAGCCTTCTGTTCAAGGTCACCTTTACAACTTACTGTCACTGGTATAAGCTACCGGTACAAGGTCACTGTCACAAGCCTACCGTTGATCTGCTTATCAAAGCTCACAGACAAAGAGTCACCGCCACAAGGTAACTCTTGTGACAAGGCTTCTGTTAGAAGTTCACTTCGAGACTCTTTCTCAAGTTTTCTGTTGAGAGCATCACTATTCAAGTCTACAGTTGGACATGTCTACCGTTAGTAGAAGGATACCGCTAGACAACTCCTACTATCGAGATAGTCAACTGTTGTTCAAAGTCTACTGATGGACATATTCCACTATTAATGAAATTACCTATTGAGATAAGTTTACCAGTGGAAAGGTCACTATTGAAGTAGTCTGATGTTACAAAGCTATTGTTAGAAGCTTACTGTTGAAGTATACCGCTAATCAAGCCTACTGATGAAGCCCACAATTGAATAGACTACCGATGAAGTCCACAGTTGAAGAGACTACCATTGAAGTCTACCGTGTGACATGCATCTTCTACCAGTCTAATGATATTCTATTCTTTTCTTTAACAATTTTATTAAAACTATCATAACGGTCATGTCTGGACAAATTAATTCATTTGACATTATTTAATGATATTTTCAGGCATATCAGGAAATAGTACGGCGTACGAGGAAGACCACGCGTGGTTGAAACATTTTTCTTGTCAGCCCATGCTGAACCAAATGAGAAAAAGCTCAGTTGGAAAAGTGTATATATATATATATGTGTGTAGAGATAGAAAACAGAGACAAGTGTGGACATATTGAATATACACACATAAGAAAGAAACATCTAAATAAGAACACTCAAGCACTCATTATGAAGAACACAGAGCTTCATGAAGATCTATTGAAAGAACCTTTTTGAAGCTGTAGTGGTGTGAAACAAAGAGCTTTAAACCCAAGAAGCTGATCATCCTTACATTTAGAAGTCAGAACCTGGAAGTTGCGACACTCTGTTTTGGAGGAAACTTGCAGAGAAGGACCAAAACTTCATTTCCTTCATTCCAACGAGTCTAGAGCTGATCTTCCAGCATATAGAGCTTTATAAACTTCTTTCAAATATCTATCGCTCTATTGTATTTTAGTATTTTACATTTGTGAGCAGTGTGTCTGTGTTACACACACTGAATCTTGTGCTTGAACTGAGGGATACTGAAAATCCTCATACAAAACTCTCTTTACATTTGTTTCCCACGCATAACTATGGAAGAAGCCTAGTGTGGCTTGGTAGTTTATTTTTTACCACGTATAACTGTGATAGAGGTTGCAAAACCAGGAAAGTTCATCAAAACTATTTTAATGCCCGATACAGGCTGTGTATCACTTTTTAATATATTTGCTTGGTGGAAGGTGACCACCAAGTGGAGGGGACTAGGTATTGACCTAAGACTGGACCTCTTATTTAATTTTTTGTGTTCATCTTTCACTTACTCTATTTTATACTTATCCACTGTGATTATATTAGCAAAAAAAAATTTGTTTTTACATTCACTCTGATAGTTAGTTCTGGTTAGTGTGTATATGTGATTCGTTTAGTAAACTTGTTTCAAAAGTGAAATTAGTTCTCATACTGATTCAACTGAGGAGTAATCAACCTTTGAGAAACCTGTTGAACAATAAGTCACTTATATCTCTACTTCCTTAATTTACTGGGCTATTTTAATTTGGGGGATTTTAATCCTAAAAGTTTTTAACAGAAATTTTAATTGGAACTCAATTCACCCCCCTCTTGAGTATCCACTCCGACCAACTAGAAACTTGGGACATTTTTTTGATGAAAATGACTTTTCTTTGAAAAACAATTTTTTAAAACTAAAAATTCAAAAAACATTTTGGAAGTCATTATCTTTAAAAATAAACATTGAAAAGTTATAAATAATGTTTTAAAAACAATTTAATACATTTATTGAAGAAAATATGATTTCCACATTGAAAAATACATTTAAAAAAAATAAATATTTTTGAAAATTATTTTCTTTTTAAAATAACCTTGAAAACTTATAAAGTAAGAATTAAAAATAATTTAAACCATTTATTAAAGAAAATATCATTTACGAATTTAAAAACTTTTTTTTAAAAGTATTTTTTTAAAAAATCTTTTTATTTGAAAATAACCTTGAAAATTTATAAATGAGTATTTTAAAAAATAATAGTCATGATAGTAAGAAATTTATTTCATGTTTTACTTGTTGAAAAAAAGATTCATTTTACATTTTTAGTTAAATCAAAATGGAAATTATTTGAAAAACTACATAAATATTCCTTTCAAATAATTTTGTAAAAAATTCAAAAATTGGTAAAAATTTCTTTAATAAATCATTTTTGATAATTTTTTCTAAAAATTATAAATATACTTTTAGAGAACAAGATTTTAGAATAAAAATGAGTTCTCGACCAATGAGAGAGATATATATGGTTTTTCTTAGAGAAACTATTTAGTAATATTAGGTCCATAAAGAAAGAAAAATGAAGGGAAAATGTATACTATCCATAAATAAACATAGAATAATGATTTTATTGAAATATAGATAATAAATTTCATTATTATAAGCATAATAATGACCAAGCTTGATAAATGATGAGATTGTAACATAAAACTCTTACCAATTTGGTAACTTTGAATCTTAATACATATAAAATAATAAAATTAAATGAAACTTATAATATCTTGAAAAGAATGTAATTCATTATATAACATGCCAAATGGGCATCAAATTCACCTCATAAAATAATACAGGTGCATACTATAACATATGTCCCAAAGAAGGCAAACTGAGACAAAAATCCTTTACCGTATAGGTAACTTTTGAACCATAAACCCCATGAAAGAGAGATCTTAAAATGGATATGTAATTACTCATAATTTTAAGGATAATAATCATAAAATATATTCATTAGAATTATATACAACACATAAAATAAATACTTGATGAATATCTAATTTGTCTCATAGAAAATAAAAGTGAGATGGAAATCTGTTACTACTTAAGAAATATTTTGAATTATAAGACCCTATAAATAATAACATAAAATGAAACTTTAAATATAATTAAAATAAGTATATTAATTATATAACATATAAAAGTGTTAGTATATATACCACACAGAATAAATAATTGGTGAATTTTCATATGTCTCCCAGAAATAGAAGTGTCTAGAAATACCTTACCATAAGTCTCAACCCCCTCAGAACACATTCAAAGATCATTTACAATAAAAATAAGTTTATTATAAATATATTAAAGAACCATAAATATATATATCATACCATATATGATTTACTTATGACCCTTTATTACCCATTTATTAACAATTATATGTTAAAGTCATGTTTCAAACAATAACTGCTTCGTTTTTCATGTCTGTTTTGATTTTTTATTTTTATACCTCATACTTTGATAAAGTTTAAATAATTTAAATAATTTAAAAAATTATATAAATATAATTTATATTTTTTATACATATATTTAGAGTGATCCATAAAAGTTAGATATAGAAAAATAAATACATCGATCATAGAGACAATAGGCTGTACACACACATGAATGTTGTTTCCTTTTTCCTAATGAAAATAAAGAAATTAAGGTAAATAATATATTAAAAGTAAAGAATAATTTTAATTTCACACATATAAGATATTTTCATTAAACCCATTCATATTATCTTCCACATAAATCATGAATGTATCACAACGCTTCATGAGGTGAAAGTTCGTCGTATACATAAACGACGCTATTATATTCTCATGGAATAGAAACTAATAAGAAAAAAGTGATATAATGATTTTATAATAAATTTAACATCATCAATATTATTTATAAATAAAATATCCATAATTATATCTAGATTATATATGTGGTGATGGGAAACGAACAACATCAGTTTGTGAGGGGGTAGTCCACCGTATACACGAATAATGATTTTATGTCCCATTTGACGGAAGAGGAAATGGTATCAGGTCAATAACTTAACATAAAAACATATAAATATATGGAATATATTTATGTTATTATATAATCATGGTTTAATATGAATTTATATGTTATAAATATTAAATAAAACAAAACACTTAGTTAGAGGAGTTACCTCTTCTTCAGACAACTTCATTTGGTTTGCACCAAATTGCTTCTTAGGATGGATTTCTGAAAAATATAAGGATTATAATATGAAATTAGGGAATTGATTAATTTATTTGGGTATTTATTTTCCTAAAATTATTTTTTAAGTGTTAATAGGAGAGGAGAAGGGGTTGCCTTTTATAAGTGAGGTGAGTAGAACACCTATAATTTTTCAAAAGAAAAAGGTGTACCCACATTTTTCACATGAAAAATTGGTGAAAAGTGGAACATAAATATAATCGAATATATAAAGTATCTATATGGACATAAAATTAGTGTTGGATAATTTTTGGGTATTTTTTAACCCTTATATTTTTAGTTTAACCCCCCTATAATCCCCTTTGTACCTTAACCATGATAAATAATTTTTAATGTTTTTATAATTCACTATGGTATAAAATTATGTTTAACTTATTATATAATATAAATTAATATGATAAAAAATATATAATGAACCTTTCCAAATTCAATTCATATAATTTAAAAAATTTAACTTAAAATTAATCCCACAGACGTGACGAGAAAGCGGGGTTTCAAGGAAAAAAATGTTCAAAAGTTTGAAATGTTTTTATATGAAACATTAATATAAAAATTATCCCAATGAAATAAATTGGTTTAATATATATATATATATATTATTGAAAAAAAATTTCTTTTAAAACTATCATAATTTTTTTGGAAGTTTTGAAAATCATTAAAAGACATGACAATTCTTAATAAAAACGAGTATTTTTCCGTTTTCATCAAAAAACATAACTTCTCAGAAAATTCTCTAAAATTAAACCTCAAATAATTTTGATATTATTATTTAAGAAAGTAATTTTTTTATCAAACAAATATTCTAAAAATGTAATTTTTTTTAAAATAATTGCCCAAAAGGTGAAAATATGTTTTTTTAGAAAAATACTAATTTTAAGCCTAAAATTGGATTTATTCTTATTTATTGTCTATAAAACACATAATATGAATTTTAAATGATTTATTGAATGAATAATATATAAATTATATTAATATTATTCATGAAAACTATTTTGTTTAATCTATTGAGGTAAAACATGTTTGTTTTCAAAAAAATAGTTTTTCTAGAAAAGAGATTCTTTATTTCCAAATAGTATTTATTTTACATTATAATTAATAGGCCACAAAATAATTAATTTTCTATACATATTTACACCATATTTTTCCTATTTTTGTTAATCCTTTTCATACCCTCCATTCTAATGACTAGGCGATAACAATCATAATAAATAATAATATTTTAATTGCTTGTCAGGTTTCATTTAAACATGGTGTTTCATGTACTGCAATATAAAATTAGTATTAAATGTAATGAAATATGAAATCGATATTTATTTTAAGGAAAATTACCCAAAATATTGAATTTATTTGAAAAAAATAATTTACAAAATTTCAGGGTGTTATATTTTACCCCTTAAATAAATTGCAACCTTAAAATTTGAACTTGTGCATAGTAAACAAGGGTTTAACATTTGAAAATACTATTGTGGGAAACCCACATCATAAAATGGGTTAATTAAAATTTATATTGAAAAGGGATAAATTGATTTTCATAGTTCATCTAGAAAAAAACATACTAGGTTTCCAAATCATAGAACATAAAAGGGGAGTGAAAACATGTACATATAAGAGAAAACTAACACCCAAATACTAACGGAGGGTAATAGAGAACATGGTCAGGAGAAAGTTAATGACCATAAAACCATAAACTAAAGAGGTGTGAAAAATTTCATTGATATTATTGAAAATTATGATAACATGAATTTTTTTTATTTCATGATCATTTCCTAATGTGGGGTAATTTTCATGAGAATATATACTATATTTTATTCCATTTTATAAGAAAAAATATCATCCTTTAGTTGTTCCTTGATCAATCTTCAATTTAAATCATACTCTAAGAGATGTATTTTTAATTTCTAAATCACTAAATAATATCCATATAATAATGATAAGTCTTTCATTCTATATTTAGTTATTATAAAATACAAAATGGTTATCCAAATTTATGTATAAATATTTATATGGTGAAATATTACATTAATCTCAAAAACCTCATCCGAAATTCAACTTAATACTTTCCATAAATAGTTAACATTATAACCCTTACAAAATTAAAATATTATAAATAAGTTCACTATATTTCTCAAAATCAACTTAACATTAATCCCCCAAATATCATAAAGTATCTCTTGATCGTCACATACTAAATACATTAATACATTAGATATATTTTCTTAAATCATGGTAATAACCAGAATTTCCATAAAACCTTAATCATAAAATACAAACGTTCTCATTCCTTGAATAAAACCATATATTATTAAATATATTTCATAAATCTAGTAATGTTGTATTCTCCACCAATGATAACATAGACCACGTTTTCCTCAAATCATTAATCAGTTATATGGTCATCAACAATATCCAATTTAATTTATTTATATAAATAATATATTTATTCAAACTAACACCATTTTTTCAATATCATGAACATATTAAGGGTTATATTCCTTTATAAAAATATCATTTTTCCATTAAATCACATTTCTATGTCATCAAAACCAATTAAAATATTTCTAAAAACTCTTAACAAAAAACTTATACAAAAAAATCTTATATATTTCATGATTCATATAACATAATTCATGAATTTGAATACATAAACATTTAAATCATCCCATTTCCTTCTCAAACCATTAACTAAGATTCATCATCATAATTAATAATACTTATTTAATACAGTATGTAATACGAATCATGTATTAATATTAATCAACCTCAATTTAATCATGCTTCTCAGGTTTAACATAAAAAATACTGTTAGAACAACCCATACCTTTCATATTTCATTTGTAGTCTCCTCATTATTTGAAGTACAATCATTACTCATACTACCTTGCTGATTCTCTTCATGATCTTCCCCCTAAGGACATATATTTTATTAATGATATAACTTTCAACATTTGAAACATTCAACCTCCGATGATATCTTATAAAGACCATTATTCTTATCCCTTGTGTTAATAAAACTTTTCATTTTTACACTACAATTACTTTCTCTGTGTCCTTATTTTACAACATAAAACATATTATCGTTCCTCTAAGATATTCACTTGGGTGCTTTTTTCCACATTCTCAACATATAAGAAACTATATATTCTTTAATCCATGGTCTCTACCACCCAAACAATTAGAAAACTATTTCCTTCTCTTTGTTGGTGTGTGTGAGAGTCGGTTGAGGTTTAAGTTGTTATCATGTGTCATGATAACTGATCAGGAATAATCAAAATATCATTCACTCTAGTCATTATCCTATTCAGTTTCTCATCGAAAAATTATCAATCTCATTAAAAATTTATCAAGTTCCTTATGGTTACCTCCATTTAATAAAACCCAAAAGCACAGTGTGTGAAATAATACTCACAGTGGAGAACAAAATAATAATGAAAAATTGTATATAAGATGTCTAAATCAGGACACGTTCTTTTTATTCTAGGTCATATTAAGTATAACATTGGTTATTCGTAGTCATCATATATTTTAATCCATCATGATGGTTTGTAAATAGTTTGTGAATTTCCAAATCATATCCCCCATGAATGTCAAACCAAGTGTGCGGAAAGGCCCATTGTCATCCACCTGGTGAAGATATAGCCCATCTAAATGTTCTATTTTCAAATATATTACACCTAGGTACCTTTGTTCAAGATCCATATCCTCTGGTAGTATCTAGATAGGAATGTAATTATTTGGAAACCACTTGCTCTATCCTTTACCAAAATTCAAGAACATTTTCCTATACATTGACTCATCCTTTAAATTATCCTCATACATGTTCTTAGATATCTGACTATAGTTTTATCATTTTAGTTTCCAAAGGTTAACCAAACCTATCCTCTGATACAAACTATTATAACATATGATTTCTATATATAAATATTACATCTTTTTAGATGAATATTCCTTTAATTACATAAATAAATTCATGAGAATCTTAAAGGTATAATTCCTTTAGAAACTTCGAACACAATCCTTTTATTTCATGAAATATCCTAAAAATCTCCCATAAATATCTTACCATACAATACTCTTCTTATAAATTACCTACTTGAAACCTTTATTCATATCCTTGGGAAAGGAAACATAATAAAGGGTGATATTAGATGATCAGTAAGGGTAAATAAGGGAGATACATAAGCATAACATGATTATAAAGGAATGAGAACATGGTCATAACTTTTGAAAACCATACAATGCATATCAGAGATCCAAATAATGAGTCATTACATAAATATTGTTATTTTATAAGACGTGAATCATAATAAAATCAGATAACATGATCCATGTGATCATAATATTAGCATAAGACATAAAATTGTGGCATAAAAATAATTATAGAAAATAATTTCCACATTAGTCAAGGATCGCTTACAAGTCTTTCATAGTAGAATGGGTTCACTCCACAAACCATCATAGCAGTCAAGATTTTCTCCTAAGACCATCATTGTTGAAAAATACCCTTACTAAAATAGGCTCACTCCCCATTCCATTCCAGTCTATCTCATGATATATAAATGTTTACCCAATGTATTAGAGGGATATATAGGTCTCACCCATCACATAACAAAAATGATATGCATTTATGCCACAAGATCATAAAACATTCATCATATCATATAATATGAAATGAAATGGGTTTCATAAACATTTCATTATATCACAACCTATTAAAAAAGACATGTTTCATAATCATTTCATCATTTCATCACTGTATCACCTATGAAAATATGTGGGTTTCATAAAAATCATGTCATTATAAACATAAACCATCTAGATAAATTATAATAATGGTATCCTTGGATCATATCCCCAGTATTGTATGTGTAAAATACAAAAAATTCATATTAGATGGAAAATGACTTTGAAAATTCATATTGAACATTTCTTGAGAAAAATGAATATTCATTTAAAACCACTTTTTAATATGAAGGATTCATTAAATATTTGGGAAATTATTCTCTTTGAAAATAATCTTTGAAAAATTATAAAAAAGGATTTAAAAAAAGTTTAAAACATTTTAGGAGGAAAATATCATTTCTTCCTTGAAAAAAGCAATAAAACATTTTAAAAATCATTTTCTCTGAAATAGCCATTAAAACTCATAAAGGAAGCTATAAATATAATTTAAGACCTTTCTTGATGAAAATATCATTTCTCATTTGAAAACCCTTATAAAAAATTTTGAGAATCATTTTCTTTGAAAATAACCTTGAAATTTTATAAGGTAATCTTCAAATAACATAATGGTCATGACTGCGGAATATTTTTTTTCATGCTGTACATGTTAAAGCTGAGATTCCTTTCACATTTTTTATAAAATATAAATGAGAATTGTTTGAAAAATAACATGAATAATCCATTAAAAAGTTTAAAAAAAAAATAAATAATTGGTAAAAAATAATTTTATAAAATCATTTTCAAGATGTTAAAAAAACATTTTCAAAAAAACTTTTAGAAAACATGGTTTTGGAAGAAAAACTAGTTTTTGACCAAAGAGAGAAATTATGATGATTTTTCTTAAAAACATTTTTCATAATATTGATTAAATTAAGAGAGTTAAATGAAGTGAAAAAATATATTCTCTATAAATAACCACATTGGAAGAAAATTCATGAGTTTATTGAATGATATTTCTTAATATTTCATCATTGGAAGTATAATCATGAGAAATCCAAATTAACGATTAGATTATAACATGAAACTCTTACCACTTTGGTAACAATGAATCATAATATCCATGAAATAATAACATTAAACAAAACTTATAATATCATAAAAATAATGATATTAGTTATATAACATTTAAAATGTGTTTTATATACACCTAATATAAAAATATATGTGTATACCATAACATATGTCTCAAAGAACAAAAATTGAGATAAACATCCCTTACTGCTTTGGTAACTTTTAAAATATAAACCCCATGAAAGAGAGATCATAAAATGCATATGTAATTACACATAAATTTAATAATAATTATTATAAAATACATTCATGGTAATTATATACACCATATAAATGAATCACATCAGGAATACGATATTTGTCTCACAGAAAATAAAAGTGAGACAGAATTCGCTTACCGCTTTAGTAATATTTTTAATCGTAAGCCCCAATAAAGCATAAAATAAAATTATAAATTGAAAATAATAAAATAAAGAAATTAATTATATAAAATTTCAAAGGTTAATTATATACATTATGCAAAATAAATGAGTGATGAATTTGTATAAGTCTCCCAGAAATAAAAGAGAGACTATAAATATCTTACCATAAGTCTCAACTTTATTTATACACATTTTAACCCCATGAATAATAAATATAATCTCATTATAAATATATTAAAGAATCATAAATACACACACACACAGAGAGATATATATATATTTATATAATACCATATGTTATTTACTTATGACCTTTTGTTACCTATTTATTGACAATTCCATGTTAAAGTCACATTTCAATAAATAATTGCTTTGTTTTTCATGTATGTTTTGATTTGTTATTCATGGTCCCTTTAATTTGATAATGGTTAAATAATATATAGAAATATAAACATGATATAAATATCATATATATTCCTTATATATGTATTTTTAGTGATCCATAAAAGTTAGCGATAAAAAATGAAATATATTGTCCACTAAGACCGTAGGCCATACATACCCATGAACATTGTTTCCATTTTCCCAATGGAAAGAAAGAAATATAGTTAAATAATTTATTACCATTTAAGAATAATTTTTATTTAATATTTATCACATGTTTTCATTAAACCCATCCTTATTACCTTCTTTTTAAAGTGTGAATGAATTACATCATTTTATTAGGTGGTAATTCGTCGTACACACGAATGACATTGTCGTATTACTAAAGAATTAAAAGTAAGAAGAACATGAAATATAGTGATTTAATAAACATAATAATATCATAAATAAAATATATAAATAATAAATCCATAAATATATCTATCTGTGAGAGTTGGTGATGGAAAACTAATAACATCGGTTCACGAGGTGATAACCCGTCATCCACATGAATGAATATTTTTTATCCCATTTGATAGAGAAGAGATGGTCGTATCTCATGAACTTAACATAAAACATGAAACTATATTTAAGATAATTTTCTTGTTATATCATTATGTTTTCAGATGAATTGAAGTAGGTGAAGGAAGAAATAAAATAGAACACTATGTTTGGGGTGTTGCCATTTCTTTAGATAACTTCATTTGGTTTGAAAAAAAAGTATTATTAGGTTTGATTTATCAAAAAATATGGATTATAGGATTAAATTATGGAATTAATTAAGTTAATTGGGTCATTATTGTCTGAAACAAAGAGTTTTTTATGTTTGAAGAAGAGAGGAGAAGGGGTGACCTTTTATAAGTAAGGTGAGTGGCCCACTTGTAATTTTTGAAACCAAAATGGTGTTCCCATATTTTTCACATGAAAAAAGGATCCAAAATGAACCATAAAAGATAATGTAATATAAAAGGTTGAAATATTTATATTAAATGGATGTTGGAAATGTTTTGGGTCATTTTTTACCTTTATATTTTTAGTTTAACCCATGGTAAACCCATTCTTACCTTAACCTTGGTAAATAATTTTTACTATTCATTATGGTAAAAAATTAAGTTGAAATTATTATATAATATAAATTATTAAGATTAAAAATATGGAATATTTTAAAAAAATTAAATTCACATAAGTTTCAGTATTTAATTTAAAATTAATCCCATATACGCAATGAGAAAGTGGGGTTTCAAAGAGAAAAATGTTCAATAGTTTTAAAAACATTATATCAAAATTTAAAAGTAAAATTATTAAAATGACTTAATTTGGATTAATATATATATAATTGAATTAATTTTTCTTTTAAAACAACATTATAATAATTTTTAAGTTTTTAAAATCTTTAAAATAACTGACAATTCTTAATAAAAACTAGTATTTTCACTATTCATCGAAAAATTTTCCTTCTTAGAAAATTATCATAATTTAACCCTAAGATAAATTTGTAATTATTATTTCAATAATGAAAATTATTTTTACAAATAAATTTAATAAAATTTTAAAAAAATACTTTTAAAATAAGGGTACAAAATGAGATAAAACTACTTTTTAGAAAAATACAGTTTTAAGAATAACATTGGATTTATTCGTATTTATTATCTATAGAACACATAAGATGAATGTTAATATATTTATTGATTATATAATATAGATTTTTTTTAAATCATTCAAAAAATGTTTTTTTGTTTAATTTATTGAGGTTAAACACATTTGTATGAATAAAAACATTTTTTAGAAAAGGATATCATTTATTTTCAAATAGTTATTATATTTATTTCTAATTAATTTTTCACTAAAAAAATAATTATATATGAATCTATAAACTATATATTTTTATAATTTAGTAAATATTATTCATACCATCCATTAGAATGGTTAGGTGAAAACTATTATATTAAATAAATATATTTTAATAGCATGTCATGTTTTGTTTAAACTCGGTGTTGTGTGTAACACAATATAAAATTAATGTTGTGTGTAATGAAAGATAAACATGGTATTGTTTGTATTTAAAAATATTAAAATGTTTAAATTTATTTGAAAAAAAATATTTCACAAAATCTCATGGTGTTACAGGTCAAGTGCATCATGGAGGAGGAAACAGTGAGTTGGAGTACTGCATGTCTTGTTCCTCAATGTGGCAGGTCAAAATGACTAGGGTCTTCACACTATTCCATAGAGGGAGGCTGTGGTGGCTTTTTGAGCATTTGAAACACCTTGAAAACCCATTTACTATACCATGGTTTAAGGCATGGTGGTTTTCAAAGGTTTAAAAATAGATTTTAAAGTTGCACAATCTCTAGGGATTCAATCACAAGGACATCAGATCTCCACATTAACCAAATCTACCACAATACTTTTGTGAGACACTACTCTATGTTGGAAGATACCCCAGATTAATCTATAAATATAGGGTCTACTCTTACTTGGTTTGATTTTACATGTCTCCCTTTGAACCCTAGTATACCCATATCCCTCTCCCCACCCACTCTATACTTACCCTAAGAGTCTAAAGACCATGTATAATTGGTCAAAGGATCATATCAAAGTACTCTCTCTTCTCATATTCTCCTAGTTTTTCTTGTGTTTTATCTATTTCCAGAGGTTTATTGTGGATAGTTTCATTTATTTTAGGTTGAGGTTCATTCAAGAGTTAATGGTTGCTTATTGGGGAAAGGTTCCATTGGTTTTTACTTCCTTTTTTGTTAATAATTTATCATATATTCTTCCTTATAGAATGTTAAACCTATAATACATGTAAGGGACTCATTACTTATACATTTGATTTATGTGAAATTGTGATAATATAATGCTTTATATTCTTTGGGTAAATAGTGGAATTCCCCATGTTGGAGATAATAACTAGAATCCAGAAGGAATTAAAATTGATTCATTGTGATCACATGTGATTTTTTCATACTAGTGTTTCATCATGATTTGAAATATAGTGTGATACCTATTTTTATGTTGTTTTTTTGTAGTTTTTTAGGATGATTAATATGATGAAAATTAGATAAACTATTTAAAGTTGAGATTATTAAGTTATTAATGAAGTAGGCATGTAAATTTTTTATAGTTATCCCATGAAATTTATGATATATGAAATCTATTCTTGAATCATATTTATGATTGACCCCTAAATATGGATAAATGTTGTCCATGTGATGCTTATTTAAATTTCACAAATTCATAATGAATAAGTAAATTTAGTATGTCAATGAAATAGTTGTTTTATAAAGATAATTGTTTGGGGTTGAGAAAGCTCGTACTTATTTATGAAAGGCTCGAAGTCCTTGGTGTTATGAAATTAGCTACTCCATGAGTGTTATATATTGAAAATAATTTTACTACTTTGTATTATTTATCTAGGAAGTTATATACTTTATGTGTCTTATTGTAAAACTAGAATGGTTGGTGTATTTGATGAAGAATGGGATAAGTTATTAGGGGTTCTAGTGGTGTATTCATATCGATGATGGTAGGATGAAATTTGTTGTGTGCAATGGTGCGGGTATGACACCAAATTACTTAGAATTATTTGAGAGTTAAGTTTTCTTATCAGTTTATTATTGTTTTTTTATTTTAAATGGCAATGTACAATATTCTTTTTATCATTGTTTCCAACTACTTGATGCAGTTTGGCTCGATTCCTGACAAGTGAATCATAGGTCATGGTAGTTTAATATGCATCCCAGAGTACCTAGAAACTATGATGGTGATAAATAGATAAATAAATCATCCCATGGGATGATTTTTTGTAATTATTTGTAATAATATAATATAATTAAATGATAAAACATGAGATGGTTTTAATTAAATACATGAAGAGAATGGGTATTTAATATGGATTTGTAAAATAGTTTATTAAATCATGTTAAATAAGATGAAATGAAATGGTTGGGACATATTTAATGATGGTCTAATAAATGATGGGTAAATTATCTGGTTCTTAAATGAATAAATAATAATTTTATAAATTCTAAGTGAAGATGATTAAATATCTTAATCTTGATGCTTGTATTGAATCTGGTTCCTAGAACATGGTGATGAATGTAGGGTTTCATGTGAATAAATAGCTGAAGTTCGAGTCTATCATTTGTTAGTTTCTCTTAGTGTAGTTGGGTGAGATATTTTTTATATTTTTCTAATTTCATATGCTTCACAATCTAGGTTAGTAGAGAAATTGAAACCCAAATGTTTTGGGGGATGTTTTTGCCAACATTCAGGCTGGGGAGAGAATGGATGATTGCCTCCTCCCTCTCCCATACTCTCCCTTCTATTATAATATATTATATAGGCATACTTGATCTATGATGATTTCAGGTATATGGAATGGACTCATGTGTGTTGTGATGGATTTTGGTCTTCCTGTAAATTTATGAATAGGCTCTAACTACTTAATGTTATATAACATACTTGTATTTGGTCATCGTGACTATGGTTTCCCATGGGATTATATGCATGGGTTATAGTGGATTGAGGTATAATGCATTATTCATAGGTTTTAGTGGATTTCAAACTTCTACTTGGTTACATATGAGATGATGGTGATGAGGTTGTGACGAGATATATGAGATATAGGATGAGATAATGATATGGCTATAATATTTTTTTTCTGAGTTTGGGTATGATGAATTATGGGAGGGATGAGCATACGAAATGATACGTTGTGGTGTTAGAGTGGAACACTAGTGGGGAAGTAGAAGTGGGTTACCTTATATATATATATTGATATGGATTTCTTAATTCTATGTGTTATTTGATGATAATTCCATGGTTATTGGAATAAGATTTACTAGCTCTTAGTGGTTATTTAGGATCTTTTTGTGCTCATGGTCTTTTCCTGTGATTTTATTTGGAATGTTTTAATTTTTTTCTATTATGTATAACATCACCTTCATATATTGGTATTACTTATTTAGTTATGAATGGTGTTTATTGGTGGATCTCATATTATCAGTAATTCCTTAACTTTTAATAATGAAGGGAACACCGAAAAATTTTATGGAATATATATTATCAGTTCTAGTCACCAATCTATGGCCTATTAATAACACCTTAAGATTTTATATGCATTCATTTAATATAATTCTGAAGTATTCGATACTTTCTTATCATAGAAACTCAAGTATAAATGAACCATAATATATTAAAACATTTATAACATAGGTTTTGGATTTATGGGTATAAATAAGATTATCCAAATTATGAAATATATATAGAATTTTTTTTTCAATTCAATTGTTTTGATAAATTCCAAAAAATAATCATTATATTTTTATAAAATCTTTTCAAGATTAAAATACCATTTTTTCTGCAAAAATGTATTTTCATAGGTGTTATGAATGTTAATATAAAAAAATAAATTTATAAATAATAAAAATTTATATTAATTTATTTTATTGTTAATTTATGAATAATAATTCATACATTAGTTATCTAATGATTTTTAATAAAAATAAATCATTTGAAGTTGAAATGTTTTATTTTAAAAAAAATGTTTTTATGTGTCCAATGTGTTTTTTATCTTAATAAATTAAATTAATCACTATTTATTGATGATTTTAAATAAATACATATATAATATATTCAATAAAATATTTTAAAATTCATCTAATTGTTTTTACTATGTAAGGAATAAGAATAAATTTACTTTTATTGATAAAAATGCATTTATCAAAAAACGGTTTTGTTGCATTCTGCACACTTATTTTAAAATAAATTACAAACACTTATAGAAATTGAATATTTTAAAATTTATATCATATTTTAAATCATAATAATTATTATAATTTTATAAGTTCAACTAAATTTTTGATCTCAATTAATAGTAAAAATAGTAAAAATTTGTTATCACGGTTAGGGTTAAAACAGGTTTACCGGGGGTTAAACTAAGAGATAAGGGTAAACATGACACTTAAAATTTTTTAATTATTATTTTTGGAGATATATTGAACTTATATTATCCTAAATTAAAAAAAATTCCATTTGGTTACAATTTTATAAGAAAGTGACCTTATATTATTGAAATAGTTTAAATAATTCTATATATGTCTATCCCCTCACTTATAAAAGGGAACATCTTCTCTGCCCTTATTCAAACAATTTTCTCCTATATCATAGACAATACATACCCAAAAAACATTCTATATTTCTTCCATTTATTCGTAAAATCATGGTATTACCCTAACACCATCCTAATAAGGCTAAAGGTGTAAGGCATGTAAGGTATCATAAAGAAGAGGTAATCATCTTACCTGACTCTTTCAAAGTTTATTTATTATTATAATTCCTATAATTTTTTTGTATCCATCCTAATATATTTAATCTGGTATAATAAATATACCAAGATATTATTATGATTATTGTAAAACCATTTTCCTCCTTCATTCCATAAAATCAGAAATAAAAGTACCGCTCGTGCATGCACGTGGTCTACCACCTCCATGTAGTGATATTATTCATTTTACATCACCATATTTCATGGTTGGTTATTAAGATGAATTTAATGTTTATATATGATATTTATGAAAATTTAATTTTTATTTAATTATAATATATTATCTAGTTGCATACCTTACTATATTTTAGAAAGAAATAAGGTTTCCCATGAGTACGTGTAGAAGACCATCTCTATAAAGAATTCTGATTCATTTTTCATTTTTGCGTTATATGGATCAAAATAATATAAAAAAACCAACACTAGTAGCCTAGAGTTGGTATTTAATTTATTAAATTGGAACTAAATATAAGGAATCTCTTCCCAGAGGACCAAATAATTTAATAGTCTGGGTAAAATAGATACATACTTGAATCTCACATATATTTGAAAACATAAAATAAAAAACATAGTGAAATTTAATATTCTAAAATCTTGAACGTATTCAAAGAATCCTTCTAAAAATTATAAGGAAAGGAAAAAAATAAGGGAAAAGTTAAATAATTAGTAAGGGAATTCAAACAATAGAAGCTATCATAGAGTAAATATGACATTATCAATATGAAAAGGTAAATAAATGAAAATAAATGACATATAGTATATAACTTGAGCATTAATAATAATTCGGCAGAAAACAATGATGATCAATTAATTCTATATATAATCACATGATATTGAAACTTATCCATGGATATCATAAATATTCAAATAATCCCATGGAAATCAACAAATTAATTCTTAATGATGGAATAAATAATTTCAGGGAAGAAAAACATATCAGAAAGGCCTCATACCAAAAAATATTACATAAATGGGCAAGGACTCAGCCAAATACAAGAACTAATTTGTCTCATGAGACCTACCAATTCATCTTGGGGCTATATCAGTCCCCTAACATCACTGAGTAAGGCTAATGTATTCATCATATGAAATAGGAGAATAATAATTCAATACATAATAAATACAAAGATTCATATTGAAAAACTATCATATGGAATGTTAATATTTTCTAAGTAAAAATGATCACAAATCATCTATAGAAAGAATAATAATGATATCATTATAACATTTCCCTAGTTTATTATAATAAAAATAAAGGTATATTGTTATTAATGAATAGAAATACCATAAAAATATTATTAAAAACATATTTTGCAGAAAATACCCTTTTCATTTTAAGATCCACTTTTAAAAACTAAAAATATATATAATGTTATGATTTTTTTTATAATTGAATAATATAAACTTATAAAATAATCTTAAAAAAATTATCATTAACAACATAGGGAATATTACATTCATGCTAAGTTTGTTAAACTAAAAATCATTTTACATTTTTGGTAAAAACTCAAAAAGTACATGTTCGGAAAACTACATGATGTTCAATTTAATTTTTTTTTATTAAAATTAAAACATCGGTAAAAATGTCTTTAATAAATCAATGGATAATATTAAAAATATTTTTTAAAACATTTAAAATAAATTATAGATATGGAAGAAAAATATTCCCGACTGATTAGAAAAACATGTAAGTTTTCTTTAAAAACATTATTTTGGTATCATGAGTAATTAAAGAGTATAAAATGAAATTAAAACATATAATTTCAAAAAATAACCATAGGATAAGAAAATAGTTTTATTTCAAGATAGAAATATCAAACAATTTCTCTATTGGAGACTTAAACATAAATAATCCCGAATAATGATGAGATTGTGAAATAAAACCTTACCAATTTGGTAAATTTTGAATCATAACCACCATAAAATTAATAAAACCAAATGAAACATTAAATACCATAAGTATAAAGATATTAATAATATAATACATTTAAGGGGAAGTGGATACACTTCATAATAATAAATAGGCCCATAATAGCAAATATTTCACAATTGAGTGGATATTGAGATTAAATGTCTTCCATAGATCATACCGTTGAAGTGAGAATTAATCAATGAATTTATTATGTGTATAAAATGTAAATACACACAAAAAAGTTGTAATATATCATAAAACAATAAAAATTCATTACACATAGAATGTTATGATATCAAATACAATGAAGAAGTAATATAACCCAATGAAAAGAATTGAGTTGTGAAACCCCTTACCTCATGTTCAACTCATCACATACATTATTTTTCTTCTTAGTAATAAAATTATGTTAATTATTTACCTTATTAATATTTTTTTTTAATTTTTATTATTATTATAATTATTTTATTTAATACCATGTTATATTTAATTACTTAACCAATTATGGTCACGTCATACGTTTTTGACAATATTCAATTCATATGTCCAAAATAACTTTGGCAGTTTAAATATGGTAAAAGGCATCATTATTCCATCATATATAAAATAATAATCATGAAATAATTATCACTTTTATACATAGATTATAATTTTTAAACCAAACATAAAATATGGTTATGAAAAATGAACTATGTTACAATCATGGAGACGGTAAACCATTCATATGCATAAGTAACGTTTCCATTTTTAAACTATCATGATAGAAAGAACATAAGAACTATTTATCTTTAATTAATGATATTTATAACAGAAATATTATATTATTTATGTAAATAAACTTATATATAGTATACATGTGAATTAATTACATGTATACACATGTTCAAATGAACGACAATACCATTTTTAAAAACAAATCACATTGCTTCGTGTAGGTGTTAATCTACATGTTCAAATGAACAAAATTGGCATTTTTAATTGAAAAGAATGATAAGAAAATATATGATGTATTATATTTTAAGAATGAAATTTTTTTAATTAATATCATATATATATATATATATTAAATCCATCATTAAAAATATCTATGAGTGGTGGAGAAGTAAAATGAATTACATCGATTCATGAGGTGGTAATCCACCTTACACATAAAAAATAATTTTATTTCCCATTTTATAGAAGGGCAGATGGATATATAGTATTAAATTAATATAACAACATATCATTATATGGGAGATTATTATGTTTCTATATAAGCATGGTTGAAAATTTAGTGAATCTATTTTTTCTTTTAATAATTTTGAATATAATAAGGTATATTTTTGGAGCTAGGATATGATTTAGCGTGAGATTCTGAGACACGGTGAACCTGAAATTTATATTATAAAAATATTAAATATATTAATATCATAAACATGTAGTGTTCTTTAAATGGTGGAATAAATCCTTACAAAATTCTCATATCGAAAATCTAATACCACAGTTGAATCTAGAACATGGTGTTTACCCTAGGTGCGACCTAATGTTGGTCAGCATTGAACTTCTGATTGAGGGTGTAATTGGTTGTGATTTTAGTTAAAATAAATAAATAATTTTCTTAATTTTATTTTAAATAACCATGAATTAAAATGCTATATATAATTAATGCTATTGTAATTCTCCAGGGTAATCCACTTAACTCTCGAATCTTTGAGAGGAGCTCTGATCATTCTTCATTCACAGATCACATCCAAGGAAAACAAGTGATTAGATCAAGGTAGATCAATAGGGAGTAAATATTGTGTGATTTATCCTTCAATAGGGAATGAATTATTCCCCAAAAGTTGATCCAAATAGAAGTATGAATCATCAATTGTGGTTTCCATCCTTTTACTTAAATTCTTAAAGCATGGATTTGATTTTCATTATTTGATCTGTGATTACTCGCCCTTCACATAAGCATATTTTAGTAAATTGAATTATTGATTTAAATTTATTTATATTTCTAATATATCACCCTAAATTTTCTATTTATTTTATTGTTATACAAGATCACTTGGGTAGTAATGGTTATACATTTTTCTTTGTTCTTTCCCCCCCACCCATTCTTCACGTTCTTTATTTTTGGACCACAAGGTCATTATTCAAAATTATTACAGAAGGTTAGAGTGTGTTTAAAGACTAATATTCATAGTGGTTGTCTACACAATGAATATCTTGGTGTTTTTCGGATTTATCAAGATGGATTGTGGGTTTCAGATGATTGTTCATGGATCTGGGATCTTGAGAGGCAATAGGATCGAGTGACAAGCGATGGGAGGCATGATGGGTGGTTTTAAAATATGCATAAAGATTTTAAAATTTTTATTTTTATCTATAAAAGGCCGAAAATTGACATCCATATGTTTTTTAAATTAATCATGGGTGATCAAATGGTGTAAATAAAAGTGGCAGAATCGAATCGTAAGACGTATGAAAACTAGGCTGTTTGGGTTGTGAAAAACTCGACTACAGGGTCTTTAGTTCAGAGGAATACATTTTATGTTATCCCTCAGCTTCATTATTATGGTTTCTGGCAGATTTAATGATCGCACTCCATGTGAATGGGCCATCATGCTATGTGGCCCTCCTCTAGTGTCCAAGTTGTGTGCCAACTGGCACACACCCAAGACCCCATGTGGTCGAACATGATGTGTACTCCATGAATACATTGGAACACCTAGAGGTATATGTTTTATTACCCTAGAATATCTAGGTACATGTCCAGGTACATGGGTATAAAAAACTACATAGGCATGGCTCGGGGCACACAGACAGGCCCTAGTGGCTGATATATGTCATGTACTACATGCACACACATTTTAGGATGACATTGATTTAATGATGTGTCTATAAGAAAAAACTTATAGACAATGAGATGGGGCCACATGCTATGTGAAACCTACACACAACATTTATTCCCTCCCTAAAACTTTTTCCTCTTGTATCTCCTCCTTCGGAAATCAGATTTTGGACCACAAGTAGCCTATCATGAGTGTTTTTCTATATAGAACATGATGGTGGACTTCATTGTGGAATACGAGATATGATGAAATATATTACACAAATTATTCTTCTTTCGGTGATTCTTGACAATGTCAGTGATCAATAAGGATCATCAAAGTGATGTTGGTGTTGGAAATCCCTTGTCTCACTAGGGCGCGGGTCCCCCATACTATTTATATAGGTAGAGTCAACACTCCCCTACATTGGGTTCGTGTCCTATGTCTATAGAGTGGTACTCCCCCATATTCAAGCTTCAGAAGTGTGTAGTACTCCACATGAGTTTTAGATACCGCAGAAATATTGTAGAATAGTGAGAAGTGAGCCCATAAATATAGATTTCGGTGAGGTAGTGTTTGATAATGGGCATCAGTTATGAACTTTTAGAATGTAGGTGAACTCATCGAATTTGGATAGGTAGTGAGATAGAGATCCTATTACTCTCTCATTTGGGTTTCTTAATGAGTATATATATATACATGTGTGTGTTTGTTTGTGTGTGTATTTATCGGGTTACGTCTCCCACTTTAGGTTGAGATGAGCTTCTATTGTATCTTCCTATTTCTCCCTCTTTGGTTTTCAGGGCATCATACTATGTATGAATATACTCACCATTGCATGGGATTTTCCCACATGTGTCTTGTCATATGTTGATGAAAAATAGATTTGAGGTGACTTTGGTTTACCATAGTGATACCTGGGTGCATTGACCATGTATGGTGGTCAAGACACGGAGATTATAAGATCGACTCTCTCGGCTTTCTTTTATTCTAGTTATTGTCATGTTAGGACTTAATTACTAGTTGGGTGTGTATTTTACCCCTTTACAATTTGGTATTATTATTTTTTACTTCACTTTATTCCCTAAAGGATATTTCATGCAAGATTTACTCTAGAAATTATTGTCTCTTATTATTCCTCTACACTGTTTCATAGAGACAGGTGGGTGTGTGCATACATGTACATTGGAAAAAGGCCTTCCATTTCATATTATGCTTTATCAGTGATTTTTTATCCCCTAGACTACTAGATTTGGGATTGGTTTTGTGGTGACCTAGTCTTCGGTTGGACATGTGAGTCCCAGTGTGTTGGGCCATTATAGAGTTGTATAAAAAGAGTTATTTCCTTGGGATAGTGTTGGGAGTTTTACCCTTATGAGTAATTAGTTACGACTTTGGGAAATGGTGTCTATGTGTATCAAGTAAAAATTAAAAAATAGAGAACCTAGTGTTGGTGTAGCGGATGACGTATTCATTCACTAAGACTTGGAATACATGCTTTTTGACTTAGTATACTGAGATATTGGTAGTAGGGAACATGTGGCATGCATCATGTAGAATTTATTCCTTTGGATGTATATCTTGAGTCAGCTCCCCACATATATATGATCATATGAATATGATACATCTTGATTACTTATAGGATTCCTCCATAAATATCACTTTCTAGGTTGCTGATTTAGGATTGTGATGAAGATATGATGAGCAATGAGGCCCCAATTTAGGGGCCATATCACAAGTGGTTTCCACTAAGAGGATAAGGAGAAGAACCATCAATTTTTGAGAAACAGTTTGTACCATAATTTCAATATGATTATGAACTCAATTCATAGAGATCTAGATCCCTAGGAAATGGAATATTTTCTTGATTTGGTGATCTGAGTCTTTAAGCTCATGTGGACCTCGAATGATCAGATAGTTTAACTGGAAGATAGTATTTTCCATGGATCAGTATACCACTAGTGGAGTCAAGTGATGTAGAATCATGATGATATGATTATCTCATATTTTGAATTCATATAGCTATTTTGTGAAGAGTATTACCCTTTATGCTTGCACTCAATTCATATCCAGGAGATTCTTGAGCTGCATCAGGGTTGTATGAAAACTTATAAGTACACCATGAGGTTCACTAACCTCAAATGATACTACCTTAATATGTTGTGGGATGAATTATTTTAGGATAAGAAGTTTTATCAAGGTCTCCAAAGATTCATTTAAGCTAGTGTGGTCTCCTTATGCCTGCCCACTTAAGCTGGAGTGATAGAGTGAGATATCGTGACCCAGAGCTTCCTCACAGAGGGACACCAGGTAGTTTGATCCAACAATGGGTATCTTGTGGATAAGACATATACAGAAGTTTGTAGCCATCAATAATTTAGGTCTTAGTAGAGGAGGAATTCTCATTATCAAACCCAGAAGCACGGATCCACAACTCTAGGATTGCGTAGATGACCAAGTCATCCCAGAGAGGGGTGATGTTATTCTTGCGATGGGTGGGGTCACTTGGATTATGATTTACCTACCTGTTTTGTTGACCATGATAGGAATATAGGGGATTTACGTCCATGTTAGAGGTAGCATTGTGATCAAGGATCTCCTAAATGAGGTCAGGCCAGTCCTCAGGGTGGTGGTACTAGAAGAGAAGCATGATTCACTCTGAAAGGAGGAGATGTTGGTAGGGGATAATGGTATGAGATACCACCACCACCACCACCAGGTGTCCTATGTTCAGATCAGGGTGATGAAGATTAGGGATTTGGGAATTTTTGGGGCATGGGGTTATACTAATAGGCTACACATTAGATGATATATTGCATCCTACCAATTTATTACATAACTTTTCATTACATTTTTCAAGCAGAGGATCTTTAAAGTCTAGTGTCTTGGAAATCAAGAACATAATACATGAAAACAACATAAAAAATTATTCTAAACCACTTATAAGGCTTCATAATAGGCACATAAAATATATAATTACTGAATTTAATAGCTTGGAGACATACATCAATGGAAAGGGTGAGTAGAAGGCCCAAAAAGGGGTAAACAAGGGAATCAGTTTACCTGTGATATCAATAAGAACATGCTAAAAAATATGAAGACATGAGCAATGGAAAAAGAGGAATATCATAATACCAAGAACATGAATCATAACTTTAATACTTGGATACAAAATTTCATTTAGACATTCATGAAAATATCACAAAGGTTTATTCCTGAGGTGTCATAAAAATTACCAAGGTTATTCACCAAGGTATCATGAAACTTACCATCTCTAGAGACTAATTTCTTTACCCAATGCATTGGAGAGCTATTAGGGAACACCCTTAATATATATTTATTTTCATTTGATCCACATATATCATAATAAAACATTTCATTAATAACCCATGGATAATAAAAGAAATGAGTTTCATTTCAAGATTGTGACATTTTAAAAGTTCTTAAAAATAAGATCATTATGTCATTTATAACTTATAGGAAGGGAGTGGGGGCTATATGTATGTCAATTTCAGAATAAAATATATCATATATATATATATTTTAACATACATAGAAACGAAATATGTCTAGGTATTCACATAAATAAAACAAGTGAATTTATGGAGAGAAAGAGATATAAATTTTGAGGCGAAATTTCCACAGCATAACTGCTATATAGCATGGTTTTAGAAAACATTTAAAAGAGAGGGGGAAAGGGTCAAAAACTAATAAATAATTTATAATACAGAATGGGTACATAATAAGATCATGTTATGGATATTTTAATGACATACCACATGAAAATGAAACATGAAAGAAAAGAGAAGATGTGATTTCTTTTACGGGAAATTTAACAGCCTAATGGCGTCACTTAAAAATTTAGAAAAAAAATATTTATGAGAGAGGAAAGGGTCTGTAAAAAATTATACAAGAAATTTACAGTAATTAAAACATATAATTACATAACATCAACATAAAGAGATAGAAACTAGAAGACACAACATAAAGGAAGTCATGGCTTAAAAGAGGAGGTTGAAAGATTCCCTTACCTTGAAGAGTAACTTAAAAAGCTTGAAGGTTGGGACCTTTGGAGGCTTGAGGGAACCAAAGAAGGACTCCTTGGGAGGTAAAGAGACCAGAAATTCATTTTTGGGGATTTTTAAATAAAATGAATGAGGTAATGGTGTGGTTTTTATAGGGAAAGTGAGGGAATAAATTATTAATTTCCAAGGGACACCTCATCGGTGGTATAGGAAAAACCATGGGTTTTCCCATGGTATTTGCCCATGGTATTGGTCAATTGGGACACCTAATATCATATATCACTATTTATAAGTCTACCAGAATTATTACATAATTATTACATCATTAATGATGTCATTAAACACCCGAAACTCAAAACTATGTTTTTACTATTCATTGAAAAATAAACTGTTTTAGAAAAATCCCAAAAATTCAATGTAACCTAATATTGATGCTCTGAATTAAAAAATGAACTCCATTTTATGAAAATAATTTTCTAAATAATTTTAATTTATTTTTTAAATAAAATCATTATTTATTCCAAAAATACAACTTTAAAACTATAACTCATTTTGTAACACCTTAAGAAAGTAATCAAGGTCCCATAAAATTATCGTGTAACCATAAGACAATAAAGTAACAATTTATGATTAAATTATACAAAAATAAATTTCCATTTTAAATTATTAAATTAATTATAAAATTTTAAACAAAATATTTATGACATAAAAAAATACCAAAACTTAAACTATGATCGTTTTTTTATTTTTAAGATGTCTAAAATGTTTTTATACATTCATGGGTGATGTTTCTATTTTTTTGGTCGATTTACTATTCATTACTATTTATACGGGTATGTTACTATTCATAATAAAAATTATGTTGATCTTATTAGACTCTAAATTTCTTACTGAAAAAAACTATAGAAGGACATTTTTTGAATATAAATTCACATTATTAATTATTTAAATAATACAAAAATATTTAAAATACCCCATTTTTTCCTAAATTCATCAGTAATATACATCCTATATTTATCAGGAAATTTGAAATTCACAAACTTTACCATAATAAGAAATAAAAATTTTATTTATATAAAAGGATTACACAAAGTAGCTAAGGTCTCGTTACATATCCCCTTATAACACCAACATAGGGCCTAAGCGTAAGGTGTGCTGTGGTGATAGAATCTTGGGGTGGCTCAGACAACATTGCCCGAGTGGTGATTTCTATCACCTTGAACTTATCCCTTAAGTGATTTCGTTCAAGCTCCACATGTTGAAGTTTAGCTTGGGCTTGGTCCAGAGCAAAGCCCAATGACGCTACCTCCATCCCAAGCTGTGACAGATGGGCTTCACATGGCCCGAGTCTATTAGATGATGCCATCGACTCTTCTTTCTGTTTTAATTAACCAAGATCATTTGAATTTATAAACAATAATTTTAACGTTAAGAATTTAGTTTCCAATGGTCAAATTGACCAATGGACATATAATAGTCAAAACCCAATAGTATAATTTTAGTTATTCTCACTTCATTAATTAAAGGTTATAGTTTTTTTGATTATAAAATAAAATAATACACAAATTTAGGAAAATAATATTATTAAAAAGCTCGGGTCGTTACATTCTTTCCCCCTTAAGAAATTTTGTCCCTGAAATTTTAACTCATACCCTAGGAAGAGAAAAGGTGTGGGTACTTCTGCCTCATAGACTCCTCTGGTTCCTACATGGCTTCCTCACATTTGTGGTTCCTTCACAACACCATAACAAGGTGAGTAGTCTTGTTGCGCAGAACCTTGTCTCTACGATCCAAGATCTCCACCGGCTGCTCCTCATAAGAGAGGTCATGTTCCAGTTATACCACCTCTAGATTTCGGGCATGTGAAAGGTCAGGTATGTACTTTTTCAATAGGGATACGTGGAAGACATCATAAAGTTGTGCTATATTTAGAGGAAGTGCAAGCCGATAGGCCACTGCTCCTACACGATCAAGGATTTCATAGGGGCCAATGTACCTAGGGTTGAGCTTCCCTTTCTTCCCAAACCTCATGACTCTCTTCTAAGGTGAAATTTGAAGAAATAATTTATCACCAACATCAAACTCCAAGTCCCTTCGATGGTTGTCAGCATCGCTCGTTTTCCGACTTTGAGTAGCCTTAATGTTTTGCTGGATGGCATGGACTTTTTCGGTCATCTCATAGACAAGATCAGACCCAAGAAGCTTTCTCTCACCAGATTCATCCCAACAATAAGGAGTTGTACATATCTTACCATATATATCTTCCTAGGGTGCCATTTAAATGCTCTTGTGGAAGCTATTGTTGTAAGAGAACTCAACTAATAGGAGATGTTAATCGCATCCACCTTTAAATTCGATTGAGCATGTTCTCAGCATTAAATCGAGTGTTTAAATAGTCCTTTCCTACTGGCCATTAGTTTGGGGGTGATAGGCTGTACTGAAATTCAATTCAGTGCTCAGAGCATGTTGAAGACTTCTTTTTAATTTTGATGTGAACCTTGGATCACGATCAGATACGATAGAAAGTGGAACTCTATGCAGCCTTACCACTTCCTTCACGTAAATCCTAGAAAGTTTATCAAGAGAGAAATATTCCCAAATGGAGATAAAATGGGTAGTCTTGGTGAAACTGTCCACAATAACCCATATCGCATTGTTTCCTTTGGAAGTTCTCAGAATACCTGTGACGAAGTCCATAGTGATATTGTCCCACTTCCATGCTTATATGGGTAGTGGTTGCAACACCCCTTTAGGAAGTTGCCACTCTGCCTTCACTTACTGATCTAATAGGCACCTTGAAGTGTAGTTAGAAATATCCCTTTTTATATTATCCCACCAATAATGATCACAAAGGTCCCAATACATTTTTGTACTTCCAGGATGTATAGAGAAAGTTGAACTATGGGATTCATCCATCATCTCCTTCTTTTTTTCCGGAATAGATGGAATACATAGTCTTGTACGAAATATTATTACACCTTCTTGATCAATATTGAACTCAAGAAACTTCCCATCCTTCATAGCTTCAAACTTCATTTGTAACAATGGATCATCTTTCTGAGATTTCTTGATCTTCTCTAGTAATGACGGTTCAGAAATCATTTGAGATAAGGTCGATGATGTCCCTTCCCTTATAATTCCCATGTCCATTTTCACTAGGTAATTGATCAAAGGACCCCTTTGAATCCTCATCATGAAAAGAACAGTTGGTTCTTTCCTACTTAATGCATTAGTGACTTTGTTTTCTCTTATGGGATGATAATGAATTGAACAATCATAGTCTTTGAGAAGTTCCAACCATCTCCTTTATCTCATGTTCAATCCCTTTTATTTGAAAATATACTTCAAACTTTGATGGTCTATGTATATATCACATTTCTCCCCATAAAGAAAGTTCCTCCATATCTTTAGAGCAAAAATGACCTCCGCCAGCTCCAGATCATGTGAAGGATAGTTCTTCTCATAAGTCTTCAACTGTCAAGATGCATAAGAAATGACTTTGTCAGTTTGCATGAGGACACACCCAAGCCCTTTCCGAGAAGAATCGCTAAAAATAACGAATCCTTCCCCACTTGAGGGTAGAGTTAACATGAGTATAGTAACCAATCTCTTCTTCAACTATTGGAAACTTTCGTCACACTCCTTTGTCCAGATGAACTTGACCCCTTTTTTAGTAAACTTGGTTAATGGATTATAAATTCATGAATTTTTTTTCACAAACCTTCAATAATATCCCACTAAACCAAGGAAGCTATGAATACCTGTTATTGTTGTAGGTTGAGGCCACTCCTCTACAACCTTTGTCTTTGCAGGGTCAACTGTGATTCCTTCATTGATAACAATGTTCCCCAATAAAGCAACATGTTGTAACCAGAATTCATATTTCTTGAATTTTCAAAAAAGCCTCTCCTTCCATAGAATTTGTAAAATAACCCTTAGATTATCTTTATAATCCTTGAGACTTTTAGAATAAATTAAAATATCATCAATGAAAACTACCACAAAGTTATCAAGGTAGTCCTTAAAGACTCTATTCATCAGATCTATAAAAATAGGAGGTGTATTAGTCAGTCCGAAGGGCATGACAACAAACTCATAATTCCCATATCTTGATCGGAAGGGATTTTTTAGAATATCTTTTTTATTCACCCTCAATTGATGATAACCATATCGAAGATCAATATTAGAGAAGAATTTAGCCCCATAAAGTTGGTCAAATAAGTCATCAATTCTTGGAAGGGGGTATTTGTTCTTTACTATGATCCCATTCAGTTCTCTACAATCAATGCATAGCCGCATCGATCCATCCTTCTTTTTCATAAAGATAACTGGTGATCCCTAAGGAGACACACTCTGTTGGATAAACCCCTTCTCCAAAAGATCTTGGAGTTGTTTCTTTAATTCCTCTAGCTCCACATTTTTCATCCTATAGGGGGTCTTTGATATCGGATGACATCCAGGTATGAGTTCAATGGATAACTCTACCTCTCTTTTTTGGGTAGGTCTGGGTAACTCCTTAGGAAATACATCAACTTATTCCTAGACGACGGGGACATTTTCTATCCTTAAACTATCATATCATTCTTCTTCTTCACCGATCAACTCCATAAAAAAGGAAATAGGGGGTTCTTCTAGACAAAGATCAGGTTGAGATATCTCTACTTGGAAGATAACTGTATGTTATCTATTCAAGACAACTGAGATTTACCTGCTTCTGCATTTGATCTTAGAATTATACTTTGAGAGCCAGTCCATTCGTAGTATAACTTTGAATTCCAACATGGGAATGACTACTAGATTTGCGATAATATTGTGCTCACTAAATTAAATACTAGAGTTTCTAAACACTGATGATGCTTGGATAATATCACTAGGAGTATTGAATAATAACTCTACTTTTAGCAAATCAGGGATTGATTCTAAATTATTGGAAAATATGAAGGAAATAAAGGAATGAATAGAACTAGAATCAAACAAATTACTAGTTAGATTTGATAGGACAACAAGATTATCTACTACCACATCATTTGGAGCTTCAACTTCAGCTTTCGTGACAGCAAAAGCATGACCTTTCTCCCTTGGACTTTGCTGAGGCTGATGGGGGTTCCCCTCCACTACCCTTGGATTTGGACAGTGATTGGAAAAGTGCCCAAGTTGTTCACACATAAAACACTGGAAAACAGGTAGGTCATGCACCAACTACTCTTTGTTGTTAGTGTTTGGAAGTTGAGGTTTCACCTCACTACGGCAATTACTTGCAATATGGCCATCTCTTCCACACTTGTAGAATTTCCTGCTCCCAAACAGGTAGTTCTCTGAATGATTCTTCCCAAATTTATTACACATGGGACGTTGCACTTGCTTGCCTCCTCTTCCCTGATCAAAGGTCGTCCTTAATCTGGGATCCATAGATCTCTTCTTGTCATTTTATTTATGATACTACTGCATCTCACCAAATTCTAGCCCAACTTTCATCACACTCTGCATGATCTCCTCATAGATATCATAGCCTCGGTTAGATATATTATTTCCTAGATGATGTCTCAGTCCACCGAAGAATCTATCAACCTTACCATTTAGATCCATGACATTAATAGAGGTGTAACCTGAAATCTGGGGAAGCTCGTCTCACAGCTTCTGACAGATTTATTCTCTTTCTGCTTCATCTCGAGAAACTCCTTCTCCATTCTTGTTCTCATGGAATTAGGGAAATACTTACTATAAAATATCCATATGAACTCTTCCCACTCCATAGCTTCAACTTCCACTCTTGTCCTTGTGTTTTCAATCAGTTCCCACCACTGATCAACTTCTCCTTCTAAGTGATAAACAGCCAGGGTGACCTTCTCTTGCTTTGAACAGCGGAGCACAGAAAAGATCTTCTCAATGGATCTGATCCGCTACTCAGAAATCAATGGGTCAGTTGATCCAATAAAGGTTGGTGGTCATTGATACATAAAGGACTCAATAGAATGTAGTTCCCTTCATGGTGAGATCAGTCTCTGAGCTTGATTCAAGTTATTTCCCATAGCTTGAGTCAGTTGGTTCATCATTCGCCTAAATGTTTCCATTTTGGATTCCATCAGAGGGTCATCAATGCATGATCCATTATGGTCACCATTTTCACGGTTCCTCCTATTGCCCACTATTTTATAAAGGAATAAAACCTTAGTGATAAACTTATTTCATTTACAAATCTTCAAACTATAAATTATTTTATGTCTTAAAAATTCTTTCTTAAACAATTACATTTCTCTATAATTACTTCATAATGATTCATAAAAAGCTTGAGATTAACTAAACATATCCCCCGTGAGTGTCGTAACCAAGAGTACAACAAGGCCCGTTTTTTTGCACTATTTCCCATTTGATTCTAGCTCAAAGCGGTGTTTTTGGTTTTTACCCCTATGGACATCTGTGCACGAGCCGCCTCTACCTGCTCATATCAAGACATGGATATATTTGTTTGATAAACCACTTACTCAATACTCACCAAAATACCAGAAGTTTTCCTATATTTAAACTTTTCTATAGGGTTCTTCCTAAAGTTTTCATATCATAATTTTCATAAATAACTAAACTATCCTTTGATATCTACTATTGCATCCCGCCTTTTTATTACATAACTTTTCATTACATTTTACAAACAGGGGATGTTTAAAGTCTAGTGTCTTGGAAATCAGGAACATAATACATGAAAGCAACATAAAACATTCTTCTAAACCACTTTTAAGGATTAATCATTGGCTCATCCTATGTACACCTACTTCATATCATATCTTGGAGACATACATTAATGGAAAGGGTGAGCAAAAGGCCCAGTAAGGGGTAAATAAGGGAATCAGTTTACTTGTGATATCAATAAGAACTTGATGAAAAATATGAAGACATGAGAAATGGAAAAAGAGGTATATCATAATAAAAATAAATTGAATCATAACTTGAATATTTGTCTACAAAATTTCATTTATACATTCATCAATATATCCCCAAGGTTTATCCATGAGGTGTCATAAAAATTACCAAGGTTATTCACCAAGGTATCGTGAAACTTGTCATCTCTAGAGATTAATTTATTTACCCAATTAATTGGAGCTCTATCAGGGCAAACCCTGTGAGACAAATAGATCATAATAAAAAATTTCATAAATAACCCATGGATAATAAAATAAATGGGTTTCATTTCAAGATCGTGACGTTTTAAAAGTTCTTAAAAATAAGACCATTATGTCATTTGTAACCCATGGGAAGGGAGTAAGGGTTATATGTATGTCAATTTCAGAATAAAATATATCATATTTTTATATTTATGAACACCCATAGAAATGAAATAGGTCTGGGTATTCACATAAATAAAACAAGAGAATTTCTGGAGAGAAAGAGATAAAAATTTTGAGGCGAAATTTCTGTAGTATAACGACTATATAACATGGTTTTAGAAAACATTGAAAAGAGAGGGGAAAAGGGTATCAAACTCATAAATAAGTCATAATATAGTATGGTTACATAATAATACCATGTTATGGATTTTTTAATGACATACCACATGAAAACGAAACATGAAAGAAAAGAGAAGATGTGATTTCTTTTATGAGAAATTCGGCAGCCTAACGACGTCACTTAATAATTCAAAAAAAAAAATTGATGAGAGAGAAAATGGTCTATCAAAAATTATACATGAAATGGAAAGTTATTAGAATATATAAAGACATACCATCAACATAAATAGATGGAAACTAGAAGACACAACATAAAGGAAAACATGGATTAAAAGGGGAGGGTGAAAGATTCCCTTACCTTGAAGAGTAACTTCGAAAGCTTGAAGGTTGGGACCTTGGGAGGCTTGAGGGAAACTTGGGAGGGCTCCTTGGGAGGTAATGAGACCATAAATTTGTTGTGGAGGATTTTGAAATGAAATTAATGTGGTAATGGATTTATATTTATAGGAGAAGTGATTGAATAAATTATTAATTTCTAAGGGACACCTCATCAGTGGTATTGGAAAAACCATGGGCTTGCCCATGGTATTTGCCAATGGAATTGGCTACTTAGGAAACCTAATAGAATATATCACTATTAATACGTATACCAGAATGATTAAATAGTTATTAAATCATTAATGATGTCATTAAACACCAAAAACTCAAAACTGTATTTTTACTATTCCCCGAAAAATCATCTGTTTTAGAAAAAATCGCAAATAAATCACTCTAACCTAATATCGATGCTCTAAATTCAAAAATGAAATCCATTTTATGAAAATAATTTTCTAAATATTTTTAATTTAATTTTTAAATAAAATAATTATTTATTCCAAAAATACGACTTTAGAACTGTAACTCATTTTGTAACACCTTAAGAAAGTAATCAAGGTCCCATAAAATTATCGTATGACTATAAGACAATAAAGTAATGATTTATGATTAAATTTTATGAAAATAAATGTCCATTTTAAAATATTAAATTAATTATAAAATTGTAAGTAAAATATTTATGACATACAAAAATACCAAAACATAAACTATGATCATTTTTACACTTTTAAGATGTCTAAAATGTTTTTATACATTCATGGGTAAAGTTTCTATTTTTTTGGTTGATTTACTATTCATTACTATTCATATGAGTATGTTACTATTTATAATAAAAATTAAGATTATCTTATTAGACTCTAAATTTCTTACTGAACACAACTATAGAAGACCATTTTTTGAAAATCAATTCACATTATCAATTATTTATAGAATACAAAAATATTTTAAAATACCCCTTTTTTCCTAAGTTCATAAATAATATACATCCTATATTTATCCAGACTTTTTAAATTTACAAACTTTACCATAATAAGAAATAAAAATTTTATTTATATAAAAGGATTACACAAAGTAGCTAAGGTCTCGTTACATAGCCCCTTATAACACCAGCATAGGACCTAAGTGTAAGGTGTGCTATGGTGATAGAATCTTGGGGTGGCTCGGACAACATTGCTTGAGTGGTGATTTCTATCAGCTTGAACTTCTCCCTTAGGCGATTCCTTTCAAGCTTCACATGTTGAAGTTCAGCTTGGGCTTGGTCCAGAGCAAAGACCAATGATGCTACCTCCTTCCCAATCTCCGACAGATGGGCTTCATATGGTCTGAGTCTACTAGATGATGCCATAGAAACTTCTTTTTGTTTTAATTAACCAAGATCATTTGAATTTATAAAAAATGATTTTAATGTTAAGAATTTAGTTTCCATCGGTTATATTGACCAATGGCCATATAACAGTCGAAACCCAATAGTCTCATTTAATTATAATCACTTCATTAATTAAATGATATAGTTTTGTTGAGTATAAAAACATAACACACAAATTTAGGAAAATAATATTATTAAAAAGTCAGGGTAGTTACATTATATGAGGTATGATATATGTTTATTCTGTTATTTCCTCTATACCAGTAGGTTCAGTGTTATCGATTCCTTCATCTCCTTATTCTTGGTGTCAGATATAGAGATTCCAGTTGAGACTTTATCCCTATATAAATGAGTAGAGGTTTTTATATAGAGTTATTATTTGATATCAAATATGTACTGGGCAGTTTGATATAGCTCTTAGTAGAGAGATATTATCATGGGGCCTCTTAGCCATCTGGATGAACCCTTATGAATTTATATTGGTTATTGATTTGTTGTCTACACTCCAAACCCATATTGACTATCAATTTAGATGATTCAGATTCCTATAGACAGATGAGACATGATAACTTTTTGTGCATGACTAATATTTTATATTATAATGAGTGGTTATTTTGATAAGGAAGCTACAAACCATCAGCCATCATTTTGTGAGTTTATCCCTCATCGCAGTGGGGTCTTTATGCATCTAGATTTCTTCAGTATTGGATGAATTTATGGACATATTACCAAAGGATTTTTAAAGGCTACCTCCATGGTCGGAGATGGACTTATTCATTAAATTTCACCCTAGGACCACACTAAAATCTTCCATGGCCTATTTGATGACCCCTACCAATCTTCAAGTGATGAGGGTGAAGTTAGAGGACCTATAAGGGAAGGGTCTCCTAAGATTTAGTGTGCCCCCTAGACAACTCGAGTTTTTTTTTGTGAAAAATGAAAACATGAACTTGTAGATTTATTTTGATTACCATCACCTAAACTAGGAAACAATAATGAACAAGTACCCCTTTCCAAGGATGAATGACCTCTTTGATCAGTTACAAGGAGTGAGTTGGTTCTTGAAGTTTAATATCAAGTCTTTCTACCACAGGTTTATTGTTTGTAAGGATGATATTACTAAGAAGGAATTATGATGTCACTATAGACACTATGAGTTCTTGGAGATGCCTTTTTGTGTGACGAATTACATGTTGTGTTTATGGATTTTATGAACTGTATCTTCCTGTCATACTTAGAATTTTTTTTGGTTGTCATATTTTATGACATACTCATTTACTATACATCATATGAGGAACATGTAGAGCATCTTAGGATAGTCCAAGCCCCACTCTGTGAGCACTAGATTTATAGTAATCTCTATAAGTTCTAGTTTTTGATCCTCAAGTTTTAATTTATAGGGATTTTCATTTATGATCATAGTTTATCTATGGACCTAACAATGATTAATGTAGTGATTACTTGAGAGCCACCCAAGAGCATGTTGAGGTGCAGAGTTATCTTGACTTATATGGTACTATAGGATGTTCATGGATAACATCTCTAGGATTTAATCACCATTGAATTTTTTATCATGTAAAGGGAAGTTGTTTAAATAAACCAATCAGTGTTATAGAGACTTACTGTAGTTAAGACTAAGGCTTACTAGTTCTCCTGTGCTGAGACTACCGAAGGAGGGTGTGGAGTAAGTAGTATTTTTAGATTCCTCTAGATCAAGGTTCAGCTAAATATTGATTTATAGGTAGGTAATGATCACATTTGGGTTGAGGAAATTGATACCCCATGAGCATAAACACACGACTCATGAACTGGAGTTAGAAATGGTAGTCTTCACTCTAAATATGTGGATGCACTATCTTCTAGGAGAATGCTTTCTTATATACTCAGATCGTCAGAATCTCATGTCCATATTCACATAGAGAAATATGAACAAAAGAAAATGGTATTGGTTGGATTCCCTAAAACACTATGAATTTGAGATAGTCCATACTCCTAAGAGGGGAAACATGGTGGAATTTTTCATTATTAAGAAGTCCCATTTATGCTTGGTGGAGGAGGTGTCTGAGTAGCTAGCTTATTTGCAGCTGACCTTGATGGAGGAGAGAGGTGATTTTTCTCTTCAGTTGACAGGGATGACTCAAAAAATTCTTCATCATGTAAAGGAGGATCAGTTGGGAGACATCAACCATGAGGTTCTAAGTGACCACATATCCTTAGATGATGCACTGGATTTATTCTCTAAAGGATGGGGGAACGTTATCCTTTTTTGGTAATGGAAAATGGTTTTAGTCGCGATATAAGATAAAGTGATGTGGGAGTTTCATAGTTCTACTTCGGTTGTACATCTCAGAGTTTCAAAGATATACATGAACATTTAATGACAGTTTTAGGGGTATGGAATGAGGCAGAGTGTCACAAAGTCCATCTCTTAGTGTATCAAATGTCCACAAGTGAAAGTTGAGAACTTGGTCCTATAATTTTCAATACATCCTCTTGAGATCCCATGTAGAAATGGGATGGAATATCCATGTACTTTGTGATAGGGCTTCCACATATAGTGAGATTCCAGGATGCCATCTCGGGGATATTTGACTGTCTTACCAAATCATTTCACTTCCTTAATATCAGAGAGTAGAGTTTAGTAGAGATTTTGAGGAAGTTGTAAGTGTGAGAGATTATTCAAATACATGGGGTACCCTCAATTGTTGTATCTTAATGTGATGTGCGGTTTATGTCATGGTTGCTGGAGAGGATTTCGGGAGGCCTTTAGGACCCAATTGAAGATGAGTATAATATTTCACCCCTATATGAATGGGTAGTCCAAGAGAACTATCTTGTTGTTATAGGATATATTGAGGGATTGTGTGTTACAATTTAGATAAAGTTAAGAGGATCACTTTCCACTGGTAGAGTTTTCTTATAATAATATCTATCACATTATGACTGGAAAGAAACCTTTCAAGGACCTGTATAGAAGACCTTACATGTCACCCTTATGCTGGTCTGAGATTGGAGAGACTTAATTAGTTGGGCCAGATATTGTGTTGGAGATGATAGTGAAGGTTCATGTGATCCGAGTGAATATGATGATAGCCTAAAGCCAATAGAAATATTACATATATCAACATCATAGGAATTTTGAGTCCGAGTAGGGAGACCATGTTTTCCTAAGAGACTACACATGAAGAGGATTGTGGGGATTTGGATGAAGAGGAAAGCTATCCCCAAGGTTTACTAAGCTGTTTGAGATCATACAGAGGGATGGTGAAGTTCATTAACACCTAGATTTACCCCATAGTTTGACCAGGTTCTTGATGTATTCCATGTGTTAGAGATGATGAGATATATAAATGATCTTACAAATGTTGTTGACTAGGGTGAACTAGAAATCAAGGATGGGGCCACATTCATAGAGTACTCGATGGAGATCAAGGATTAAAATGAGAGGATCTTGTGAGGATAGACCATTCCCTTTGGAGTATGTGTTTTAGCATCAAGGGAGCGCGCATGTGGGCTTCTAGGAGTTAGAGATCTAGTTTCAATATTAGTATCACCACCTTTTTATTTAGTTTGTGTTTTTTGGGGAGAAAATTCTCGATGGATAGTGGAATGTACTAAATAATTTTTTCCTTATAATACTTTGGAATATGTTAAGAAATATTTTCGGAGTTTGGAGTTGATTCATTGAGATATTTAGACGCAGCGTGAGCCCAATATTGATATTATAAGAATATTAAATATATTAATATCATGTGCAAGAAATTTTCATATAATAATGTGATAACAAATAAATGGATTCTCAGATAAAAAAAATGTTACCATGTTTGAATATATAATGTGAGTTTTAACCCGAGCTTCACTTAAGGTTGGTTATATCTAGAAATTAGGTTGAGGTACTCATTAGAGGTGCATTTAATTTAAAAAAATAATTAAATTTATTTATTTTATTTTAAACATCCATGACCTAGAATACTCTATATAATTACTACTATATAAATTCTCCAAGGTTATCCACATAACCCTAGGATCTTTGAGAGAAGATTTGAGAATTATTCATTGGCGGATCACATCAGAGTATGATGGGTGATCAGATTGAGGTGGATCGAGAGGCAATGAAAACATTAGGATATCTACCTCATTGGTGAAGACATTATTCACGAATGATCGATCCAAAATTATATAGGTTTCATCAATTGAGGTTTCTACCATTTTGATTAAAATTTTAAAGCATGGATTTGATTTTCTATTATTTTCCCTTCACATGTGTCCATTTTAATAATTTGAACTGTTGATTTCAATTTAAATATATTTATATGAAATCACCTTTGATATCCCATTTATTTGATCATTAGCTAAGATGGTTAGGCCAATGAGGTATACACCTTTATTCTTGTGCTTCTACCCTACCTGTTCTTCAGGTTCTTTATCATTGGACAATGGGGTCACAATTTTGCATTGTAGAAGTGAGTTTGTCATGACCCCCACCCACCAAAGATTCCACAATGTGGAGAGATAGATGAAGACCCTTGATTCCCACCTCTAGTGGGCCCCAAGTAGGATACTATGAAAAAGGGTATAAAAATATCATAGAATTTGTGGAATTAATCTCTATAAATGAAATAGGATCAAGATATAGGATGAAACCCCACCAAAAAACTCAAGCAAAAAATATAAAGGTAAACCAAAAATCATCTCTCAATGAATGAATAATGAAAAACGAATACATATAAAAGTATCCAAAAATATACCAAAAAATAAAAATCTAGGGAATTGACTCAACAATAGCTCTAAACCAACTAATAATGTCTATATTGGTCCCCAAAGTTATCCTAGAAACTTGAAAAGAAGTTATATACATAGGGTGAGCATAACAGGTACACTCAATAGGGACACATCCAAAGGCTTAAGTGAACATGTGAAAAAATAATGCTAATGAGCTAGTGAGAAAATAACAGAACCAAAAACCATCTATAAATGTCATCTAACAAAAAATATCCTCACCATGGATTTCTCAGCAAACTACGCATCCAAAATAATAACATTACATCATGATCATAACAAAGCAAGGAACCCTGCTCCAGGTTCCTGAAAGATTCTCTTCTCTCACACCTCAACATTGAATGTAATTTTTTCCCATCCCTTCCACATGTACCACATCACATCAAATCACATCAAATATCACCCATAGATACCTGGGCTACACATCAAATTATTCATCCAGACACCTGGTCCACACATCATATCACAACACAACACATCCTACCTGTAGGAACGTATGACACACATACCATAAAATTTAGAACTAGAGAATTAGGGTATTAAGGATGTGAATTACATCAACCTCATCCCTCCTCCTACAAGAAATGACCCCCACCACATATCACATCACACCACATCACATCTCACTCATAAACACCTGGTAAACAAATCGCATCACATCACATCCCACTCATAAACACCTGGGCCACACATTTCCATTGGGTAATCTATAACACCAACCCATATTACTAATGCTAAAGGGAGAGTGGAAGAGAGGGGGTAACTAGCCATCTGTATCACTACAATCATAGATGCTGGGGAAAACACCCAGAACACAACACCTTTGAGTGTTGGTAAGGTTATCCAACTTAGGTGGGGCGTGTATAAAATAACATAAACATACATGATATATATAAATAGCACACAATACCAAACCTATAGGTTCACATCAACTACACTAGTATACACCACATCACCACCACCACACTGCACACCAACCATCGCAATTTTTTCCACCACTATATACAACACCACCCAACCACCACACAAACCACACAACATATCCCACTTCGAATTACATGTTTCTCCAAATTTTCATGTTAGAAATTTAATTTCAAATTGCCCTATTCAATCATTTATTTAATTCTGCTATCCTATTTCCACACATTTGTTTATAGTCCATTTCATTTATCTACCGACCTATTTTTTCGTTTATCTTCATAGTTAATCCCATAACTAATTAGGAAACTATCTCAACCACACCACGCTAAAACTATCCCAACTCACACAACCACTTATACTAAACATCACACCCACTACCATCATCAAATCACATCTCACTATGAGAACCTCAAATCACACATCCCAACCACCTCTCTGAACAAAACTTTTATATAACACTAACAAAACATGTTACAAAAATAACCACCATTCCACAACCACTGTCTACATAAAATCCACTCCTACCAACATCCACATCACTACCACACCTAATACACAACATAATAGGTCAATACCATCACCTAAAAATAGTTCAAACCACTTAGGGAAACATAGAAAGCACAAGTCCACAAAATAGCTTCATAAACCATCTTCCACATTTATTCAAGGACTTTATCACATTCAATCTATATTTAGCATCAGTATTATCACATAAACCATAATCAATGTGAAACCAGTTTATTGGCCAAATATACATTATATAGAATTTTTATTTAGGATTTTATCACAAAACAACACATAATGGGTTATCATATAAAAACAACTATAGTACAAACAAGGCTCCCAATAGATATTATTTTCAATAAGGCAACAACATGGCATATACTCAACATAAATATATACCAAATAACCAAGACACGTGAAAACTCCCCATTCACATCAATTATTTTTGATATGAAAATTAATTATCTTTTTAAACAGACCCTTAATATCCACCCAAAGGAATGAAAAACCATAAAGATATCACACATAACATGTTATCAAGTGAGAATAAGGATCCCTTACTACAAAGAAGCTTACTGATCTCACAAAAAACTATCAAGAGAATAAGAAATTTCATGTAAAACACAACTAAACCATGAGATCATAGATCAACCTAAACCACATAAAAGGGTTTTCAAAACAAATACCATACTGACCCCAAAACAAAAAAACATCACCATAGTGATACCACAAAGGAAAAATTTGGAGAAAGCAATGGGTATAGATAAAAACATACTGTGGATCACCAAAACCCAACCACCAAAACCCACAGATAAAGATAAAGGAAGGAGGGATGAAATATCCATTAAAACACTTAGGGATCTACCAAAAATTAATGGAACTAAGGGAATCCATATAAAAAATCATCCAAACAAAATGATTTAAAAACCTGGAACCTGCCGCTTTTACACTGTGTAACCCATTCACATTGTGTAATTCATGGGTTTTCCAAAATTCCAACTTCAGCTGAAATTTATGTCACCTTTTCTGGATTTAATTTCACATCATGAATTGAAATTTCATGAAATGAATCCATTTCATGGACTCCCCCTTTCCTTATTAAAATATTTGAAACTGGATGACTATACAAGATGTTAACCTACAACTCACGATATGAATACAATTCATGTTATGAACCATCACTTATAGTACTCTTGCAACTCCAGCTCCATTAATCCCTCTAGAACTCCTATGAATACCCCAAATACCCAAATATAAAAGTAACCAACGAAGAATGAATGGTTTGTTACATTAGATAAATCTTAAATTATTATCATTATTGACAATCAAAACCAATCTCGGGAAAATAAAGGGGTCTGAAAAACAATCTCATGAGATACCTCTCAATGATATCATCACACTTCAAAGTCTACCACCAGCCAAATGTACCTAAATAAAATTCCAAGGAAAATACTTAAACAACCACATCACCAAAAAAAATATAAACCTCCACACAACACAAAATAACCACTCCCACAATCAACACAAAAAACCACACTACACATATAAATTCGGGAATTCCACCCTCCATGTCAAGATACTTTCTACTATGGGTGGCACCGACTCACATGCATAGTTTTAATCACATCATTGTATAATGAATCTCAATTATGAATCAAGTAAACCCCTTTTAATGTCTCAGAAACTTCATGACATGTCACTCATAAAGGGAAACATCACATATCATAACATAGAGAAACCCAAACATCACATCATTTAAACAATACAGAACAAATCAATGCTCAAAACAACTCAAGGTATAGGGAACACATTTGCATATCTCTCTTTTGAGTACTCTCCTTCAGGCCAATATGACTCCCCAAAATGCGAACCAAGGGAAGGGTATACCCATGAAAAACTATCTTTGAAATATCCTAGATCTCTATAGGCAACTCCATGAAAATTGTGTTGTCCTTGATATCCATCTCTCCCCATTAAATGGAATGATAGTCATCCAAGAAGATACTAAAGAAGCTGATACATGTGGAAGAAATCATGGATCCTATAAAACTATGATGACAATTCCAACCATTACACCACCTCACCAACACAACCCAATACCTAAAAGGGCCCAAAAAACCTAGGAGAAAGCTTACTCCCCCTTCCAAACCACCACATCCCACACCAAGGGGAGACTCTCAAGAACACATTGTCTACAAAATTGAACTCTATGGTCATATTCCTATGATCAAAATAGGCCTTGTTATAGTCCGACACTGCCCACATTCGCTCATGACCCAATTGGATATTCTCAGTCATACTCTATACCACATTAATACCAAGAACTATCATCTCCCAAACCTTTTTCTAGAACAACAAAGATTGACAGGGTTTCCCATACAATTGTTCAAATATATCTATTCTGATGTAAGAGTGATTTCTATTTTTGTATGAAAAATTGAACAAAGGAAGTATTTGTACCAAAGATCCACCAAAGTCCAAGATGAATGAATGAAATATATCCTTCCGTTTCTGGATAGTCCACTCCATCTTCCCATCTGTCTGATGGTGGAATAAAGTGCTAAGGTGGAACTAAGATAAAAAATAATGTTAAAATACCCTATAAACTAATGAGGTAAAATGAGGATCCTAATAAAATAATATGATCCTCAGTGCCCCATGAAACCCTAACCACATCATCCACATAACACCTTGCCAAAACATACATGGAACTCGACTCATAGATTTCTAGTAAGTGAGATGATTTCATTAGTTAGTACACTATTACTCAAACCTTATCATATCCTCCCAGAGATTGGGGTTACCTATGATAAAATCCATTTATATTTCCTCATATTTCCACTTTGTAAAATTCCAAGGACTGGAAACAACATCCGGGAACATGGTTATTAGCTTTCACCTAATAAAAAATAGTCATTTCTTCACAAAAATCTGCCGCTGAACATTTCATCCCCAACCATAAAATATGTCTCCTCAATCCATGATACATATTTTTCACACAAAGATATACTTCTAAAGGTGATATGAAAAACTCTTAGAGAAATCCCTCATACATCACCTATAGGGAAATAAACTACCACTAGAACAACACCTAGTTTCGATCATCCTCTAACCATCTCTTACAAGAATCACCATGAACAACATGACCATGTATCACCTATATCTATGAGTATCTCCACTAAGACTACTCCACCTACTACATCAATGAGGACCCCATAGTCATCTGATGAAGAAAACCTCATCCAATTCTCTCTTCAATGTCAATATGTGTCACTACAAGCTCCTCCAACCATCTCTAAATATTTATAGACTATCAAGACACATACTCTCTAGAATTATGAATCAATTCATCTATAACTAAATCACTATTCTTTAGGGTGTAAGAGATCTCAAAATTAATTGTTTTTGAAAATTCAACCTCCTCCACTAGAATAGAGTCCTATCCCATTGATAGAAAACATATCTTAGGCTCTTGTGGCCTATGAAAACCAAAAAATTATCACTGATGAGGTAATGCTCCTATAAATTTAGCATTAGAAAATCTTTCACCCACTCTAGATTATGGGTATAATAGTTACACTGATGACCACATAACTACCTAGACCCATAAGAGATAATGTATCTACTCTATATCAACACTCATCCCAATCCCAAATGAGATGCATCAATAAACACCTCAAATAGCACACCCAATTTTGGAAAACAAAGCACTGGAGCATTGAACAACTTCTCCTTTAAGTAATTGAATGCTACATGACATCGATTATTCCACAAAAAGGCTAGTACTTCTAGTTAAATTCTATTAGTAGGGATAATACATGAGATAAATTGATAAAGAACCTCTGATAATAGTCTTATAGGAAAGGGAAACTTTGAACCTATACCATATTATTGATTTTTTTCCAAGAAACAATTGCCTCAACCATCAACGGGTCCACTTCTACACACTACTGAGAAACCACATGTATAGGTTAACTCACATCTCACATCTGCAACTGACACTTGGACAACTTCCCATAAATATGTGGTGTCAAATGACCTAAAAATAACTCTGATATTCTTGTTTTTTTCCTCCTATTTATTTGAGTAAAATAATATGTAATTGATGAATATTATGATGAAATGATCCAGGAACTCACAAAACATGGAGTTTATAATCCTCATGAATATGGATTGTGAATTTTTAACACCAAATAGAATGACTACAAACTCAAAGAACCCATACCTAAATTTGAGTTTAGTCCTATAAACATCCTCTTATTTCACCCTCAAATGGTGATATGCATACCATATATAAATCTTAGAGAACCCAATTTCTCATAGGAAGTGTTCTAATAGATCTTTGATCCTTGGAAGATGGTAACTATTCTTAACAATCACATGATTCAACCTCCATTAGTCTATACACAACCTTAGACTAACATCCACCTTGTTGTACGAAAAAACATGAGTACCCCATGATGACATACATGATCAGATGAAAACCTTATTCATCAGTTCAACCACCTACATCGTTAACTCACAAATCTCTATGGGTCCATCTGATATGGATCCATAGAAATAAAAGATACCCCTAGCTGAAATTTTATCCTAAAATCAATGTCGTATCAAAGAGTTAGTGTCGTAAAATCCTCTATTAAAACATCCAGGAACTCTTACTCAACCCTAGTAACACCCCCAAGCTAAGATTATAATGACATCTCTACCAAATATGAAAAACGTGGCTCCACTTTCCTACCTCCCAATTAATAACCTCACATGCCAATGAATGCCACTCGATAGATCTCCACACCCGAAAACAATACTATTATCTGAAATTATTTAATGAATGAACGTGAATAATATATAGAATACATGCCAAGAATAATATCATATGGTTGTATCTACAATAAGAAGAAGTCCCTGCCTGATTGTTGATACCCCATCACCAGTCTACAACACTGAAACACATTAAGAAATATTACTAACATCAAACCATCGTAGATAACACCAAAGGCACCAGAATCCTCTATATTTTCAGTCCCAATATATAGACTAAAGTCGGAGTAGTAAATGAGTGTAAGGCTCCAAAATCAAAAAAGGCACTCACAAGGGTAGACAATAAAACAATCACACCTTGAACAACTCCTAGATCTACTAGCGATGATTCCTATAACATGTGCCTCTTACCATGAACAGGTCCTCTACATCTCTACTACTAACCTCCACGGTCATGCTCTAGCCTGGGTCCCTTTGGATAGAGAAGAAGCTTCCATGATCGATTCCCCACTAAATGGTACCCTAACTTCCTAAACACCAACAACGCACTTCATAAATCAATGCTCCACGAAATTACCTACTAGACACACTCATGAGGCTAAAACCCCATGGAATGAATCATATTTACAACCTAATACTTTTTATGTACCACCAAATATGTCATGAGTATAAATAATGTGATCATGTACCTGATTTTTGAGTGAAAATTCTCCTATAGACACCTCGATCTATAATCCTTATATAGAAAAACATTAGGGGAAAGGTATAGGAGGTTCTTGAAACTAATCCTAGGCTACCACACACTCAATATCCCTTACTAAAGAGAGTGTATCTCTTGCCTCTTGGAATTCATAATAATTGATGATAGGAACAACACATAAATCTCCCTCTGAAAGTCATACCACAACACATCTGCCTCCTTTTAATCACCCAAAAAAAGTTTCCACCACTAATACGTAGCTCCCCACATTTCAAAAACTTCTAGAGAAACCTAGAACTCAACTCGTGATTGGATCAGAACAAAACTGATCTCGTTCTTCTCCACCCAGTGCTCTATCTCCATATCAGAGACGCTCCCTTGATACTTACCCACACTCTTCCATTGAAAGGAATAAAAATCTAGTTTCTATATCTTATCATCCTCTATTGGGTTAACCCTTCAATGATAAACCAGATTATCCTGATGAACTTCAACTGCATGTGCTACTCATGGAGGAAAAACATGATCCATTCCTAAAAAGAAAGGAGAATACCCTAAGCCTGGTAGCATGGAATTTTATCAAATATTATTTAATTTATTAACTTTGTTTTACTGAAAATACACATTTCAGACATTAACATAAACAATCATTATGCATATTCCTATTCTAGGTCTTTAACCTATAAACATATCCACCTCAATTGGCCATTCAATAAGTTCAGAGTTCGTGCAATTGATCATTAGGGGGGATAAAATCCTATTTCCTATCATGTCTCCCTAGCTTATGTCACACACTATGGTCAACTAGCATGGTTTCCATACCAAACCATGAAAAAATCATAGTTCCTACCTTTTAACTCTATCCTATCTCTCAACCAAACCTATGCTACCATAATGTCATGACACCCTCCTGCCAATGATACCACACCAAAGAGAGATAGACGATTACCCCTAATTCCTTCCTCCAGTATGTGACACCCTTTAGGTCACCGATATATCTAATTTTTGGATTTATTTATCCTTTAGTGGGTTTTTGGAGTTCTTGGGTGTTGGGGTTCAAAATCAAGAGTTTGTGGGGAGACAGACCAAGGTGTACAATTAGAGCATGTTTTGTCCAAATAGCGTGACAACCATGTGATATGTGATATAGTTTTCAAAGTGATGTTTTGCATGGTTTGATAATAATTTTCCAAACCATATAGAACCCCATATAAAACCGTGAAACTTTTATTTGGGTTGACATTGGCACCCATATGGTTGGTTCATAGTTGTACTAACCATGTAGCTAAATCATGTGACCCTATCTAGATCATTAAAAATTAGGAATTTACCCTTTTCCCCTATAAAATTTTTATGTTTTGGGATTTGTTTCTTCTTCTCCCTCACATGATGTCCCTTATAATTGGACTTTGAGCACCCCCTCTTCATCCTCAGTATATTTATCCATTTATTCTTGGTGTTTTTCTTGAGGAAAGTTGATTTAATTTTTATTTTTTTATCTTCTTCCACTACTTGTTCTAGTTCTTCCATTTTATTATAGATGTGGAACCCTAGGGGTGTTTTTGGTCAAATTTAAGGTTTTTATTTGGGATTTTGGTTTGGTTTATTTTTTATTAAGTGTTTAAGGCTTGGTTTTACCTCTTTTGAGTGGGCTTCACTAAGGGAAATGATTTTTGGACCAAATCCAAGGTAAGTGTCTCTAATTGAGGGAATTTTCCATAACATACCTTTAAATTATGAATCAAATTTGTTTTTTTATTAAATTTCCATCAAAATAATTTATTATTGGTGTGTATTCTATGTTTTATGAGTTTAATATATTTTCATGGTAATTTGGGTGCTTAAAGTTGGATTTTTCAAATGGGTGTGGTGTGTATAGACACCAAGTGTTTGATAAAATGGTTCATAGAGGTTTTATTATTTAAATGGATTTATAAAGTGGTTTTAGAAATTATTTTACCCTATAAAGGGGTGTTTTCCTAAATTGGACATGTTTGATTATGAAAGGTCTTATGTTATAGCTTTATTGTTATGGTAAATTGTGTGTTGATGTGTGGGTATTGATTAAAAAATTATTTAACCAGGGCATGAGTGAGGATTTTTTTAGGGACCATGGGTGGATTGAGAGGGAGGATTGTGTGAGTTTCTATTTTGTTATAAAAGGTATAGAGAGAGCCATTGGGTAGTAAGACCATGATATATTCTATGTTGGTCTCAAGTAAGATCGAGAGAGCTTCCATTTCTTAGCTAGCTAGCATAATTTTTTACTGACTCATGATAGTCCGGATGGATAGAACCCTTAGATTCACATTACTAATTCTAGGTTGGTATATATGCTTTATTCATTAGATTAGTTCTATTTGATATGATGATATATATTATTTCAATTTATTTATTTTCCATTTATATGGTTATATGATGTTGATGTTGTGCTCACTTTATTATTCCTTTTGGTTATGCTGATCTTGTTGTGTAATTTGGATTATTTATTGATTTTTCTATGTTTGGACAGTATTTTTTAAAACCATGTTTTTGTTTAAAAATGGAAAACCAAATGGATTATTTTTTTTGAAAAATTTATATTTTAAATGTGGTTTAGTTTTGAATTATATTTCAAATGAGTTTATTGGTTTGCATGGGTAAAATCCATAAATAGTTTCATGTCAGTATCCTATCGGGGTTTGTTCCACATATTGGGCCCTCTTTGGATATTTGTAGATTTCAATTTATAGAACATATCTAATGGAAAGGGAACCATGTTCCAGGGTGGCCCTTCTTTATTACTGGTGTCCTGTGTTTTATAAAGGAAGCATAGTCTCATAGGGATAGAATCATGTAGAGTAATTTTTAATATTTTTTACCCATTGGGTCATACATGGGACTTTTTTCATTGTACACATTCTAATTAGTTTGGGTTGTTTATTTTGAGATACCATGTATATGTCTTGCAATGGAATGATCATACTTGATGTTTGTAATTGTATATGGTATATTATTATATTATGATATTTAATCTTATGATAGTGGTGTGACCAACCAGTATTATGGATGGGTTATTCCCTTATATGAATGGATAAAATGTTTCCATGTAAATTTTGGTTATTATTAGTGATTTTCGCTAGCCTTTGGAGATCAGGAATGCGCTTTGGGACGTTCATATGGATGACTTGAGTGATGGGTTTGGTCCACAAGGGTTGGTTTCTTACAAAATGTTATCAAAGGAGGTTGTTTTTTATTTGGGAGTCATTAGTAGTTCAAAGGTAGAAACATAAAAACTCAAGTGGTAGGAATAGGGGAGTGCCTATCATGATCTTATCCATGTCAAACATTGAGTTTCACTGGGTGGTTCAGAATTGTTGTTATATTTCGAACCTAGTTATGGGTTGTTTTTATGATGTCTTCCCTCTTATTGACCTTTATAGTGATTCCTATATTAGGGGTTTTATTTTGGTATTTCTATTTTAATTAGATGTTGGATTATGCTTGATGAAGCTCATTCTTTCTGTTATATAGACAATGCCTATCAAAAGGACCTTGTATTGTTGTAAAAAGGGTGTGACGTAGAGAACCTCATAGGAAAACCCTCACGCTGATCTATATTTGGTGGAATTGGTGATTTGTATGATATAAATCTTGGGTCAAATGGGTATTCATGAGATGAGATTGACCATGGACCATGATCAAGAGTTTTTGAGGTAGAATCCACTAGTTTTTTATGGTGATAAGGGACCCAATGAGCTTTAGCAGTGGTTGGATTATACATAGTGGATATTAATGTTTTTAAATACCTATAAGACCTTAAAATTAATATTTTCCACGTACGTGCTAAAATGATCAGGTATGAAGTAGTGGTATTCAATGGTTCTTTCAAGGAAACATAATGATCTCACATAGACCACATTCAAAACATTTTTTAATCAGCAGTTTTACCTAGATACCTTATATCAGAGAAGGTCCATGAGTTTCTAAAGCTAGAGTAGGGTGATTGTTCAATAATGGAGTATTCCACTAGATTCATTGAGTTGGTCCTTGTATCTTAGGATCTTTTTATGAATGATTATCTCAAGTCTCCTTATTTTGATATGGGTTTGAGGATAGAGATAATATCTATAATCATTATTTTATGTTTACTGACATATTAAGAGGTGGTTGATAAGGAAATAATGGTAGAGAAATATTTGACCTAGAATACATGCCTTAGTGGTGTTACTTATATTGGTTGTAGCCAAAGTACATATTTAGGATAGAAGTGGAAGTGGGATGAGTCTTAGAGAGGTAATGGAAAGAGTGTCTAATAGTCTTTAGGATCAGATCCTATGGTTTATATGTGGAGTTTACTAGTTGTTTTTTATTAGGGGTAGAAATTTTGGACACACAAGGATTAGTTAACCAGATAGTCTAAGGATGTGATGTCGGTGTGGGAAGTAAGGGAATATCTAGTTATTTTTCTATTTTATTTGTATGGGAGCAGTGTAGGATCCATTTTTTGAAGGTATCTTAGGTACAATTAGAGGATTATAAGGTTAGAGAATCTTATCCTCTTGATAAGGCGGATTATCACCAAGGGAATAAGACTCGGAGTGGGTCTAATACAAGGTTAATCCATGAAATAGAGGTTTGAGAATTCATGTCTTGGGAGAATCACAAAATTGTGTTCAAGATCTATAGATTTCTGGTCCTATTCGGGTATTATTGGCATTTTTTCAGGAATTCACCAGGATAGCTTCTCACTTGATCGATTTTACTAGAAAATAGGTGATGTTTTAGTGGGATGAAATGTACCAAAGTACTTTTGAGAAGTTACAAAAATATTTTACATCCTATCTTATTTTTATTCTTACTAAGACTAGGAGAGATTATGTAGCTTTTTGAGTTGCTTTTGGTGTGGGTTTGTGGTGTGTTTTGATGCAGGATGGCCATGTGGTGGCCTATGGCTCATGTAATCTATGCCCACATGAGAATAATTATCCTACACATGACTTGGAATTGGTGGATGTCATACATGCACTAAGTATGTGGTGACATTAACTCTTTGTGGAGAATTTCACATTATATTTGGATCATAAGAGCATGAAGTACATTTTCACTCATAGGGACCTAAATCACAGGAATAGGAACTAGGAGGAGTACCTTCATACTTTTGATTTTGATATTGAGTGTATGCCTAGGAAAGAAAAATGTGGTCATGAATCTTTGAGTAGGATGATTCTAGTTCAGGTAGTTCAGGAATAAGTGGATGAGTGGGTTCTGATGATCTTGTTTTCTGATTTGAGGTTGGACATGCAGAAGGATGTAGGGAAGGTGATCATAACTGGAATGATGATTACTCCCACACTAATGAAGCAGGTTAGGAATAAGCATTTTTTCATACCTAAGTTCATATAGATTAGTAGTGCTTTAAATGGTGGGTATAACTCGAGTGATTGGTCTCAATCTCTTAATGGTTCTCCTCTATTTTTAAAGTGGATGGTTTTTCCTTTGAGACTGAGTTAGGGATGATTCATGATGTGATTTATTATAATTATACCACTACAAATGGGGTTACCAAGATGTTTTATACCTTGAGATATTGTTATGGGTGGGCCAGGATGAGACGTTCCATGGCATAATTTGTTTCGAGGTGCTTAACCAACAAGAGAATGAAAGTTGAGAATCAGAGACTAGTTGAGTTGTTACAACTACTTCTCATGCTAGCGTGGAAGTGGGATGAGATCTATATGGATTTTGTGATTAGTATACCTTATACTATAATTTGGAGAGAAGATATATGGGCTATTTTCAATCATCTAATGAAATAATTCCATTTTCTACCCATCAAGGAATTGAAAAAGTACAGGACCTCAGACACCTTTATGTGTGATAGGTTGTTTGACTTCATAATTTTGACTTAATGATAGTGTTAGATTGGGATTACCATTTTACATCTCACTTTTTTAAGGGATTTTATGAGGCTTTGAAAAAAATGAGGTTGATCACAACATATCACACATAGACAGATGGCTAGTCTGAGCGAACCATCCATACTCTTAAGGATACATTGTGGGTGTGTGTTCTTAATTTCTATGGTACATAGGAAATTAACCTATCATTTGTTGAGTTTGAATATAATAATATCTATTAGGCCTCAATCAAGAAGTCCATGTTTGAGGTGTTATATGGGAGGCCATGCCAATCCTTATTGTGCTGGGCCAAGGTGGGTGGGTATTCCTTGGTTAGACCTAGCCTCATACAGAAGAAGACCAAGATAGTGTGGTGGATTCAGGTACAAATAGTGATATATTAGATCCACCAAAAGTCACATGTCATTATTGTCTACCTAGCTTTAATGAGCACAGAATCATGTTTTTAATAATACTATTGAATTCCATGTTTTTTAAGTAATATTTATTCGGATAATATGTGATAAATATGTCTATGTATGAGACACTTTTTTCCATGACATATGACTAGTATAAAAATATATAAGTCTAAGATACCTCTAAGTCATCACACCATCATACTACCATAGTACTAGACTAAAATTTTGACAAATTATGAGACACTGTTAGTCGACACACCATTAGGACAACAAGCCGCTAGAAAAAAAGTGTAGATAAGTATGAGATACCACCATATGAGCCACCATAAAAGTAACACCATAATTATCATACCACCAACACGAAATTTTACTAAATCTAAGACACCATAATAGAATACACTATCGGAACAGACACTGTTAGTTGAAATTCCACCATCATAGTGAAAATTTGGCTAAGTACAAGACACTTCCAGTGTTAGGACACCGATTTCATGCCTCAAGAGTGTGACACCTTCATATACTAAGACATCATAAATGTTTTTATTACATTAATTATATTGAATTAATTTACACTAATCTCTATATTCATCGAATTTTATGCTATTTTATATTCTAATAATTTCATCTCAAATGTTAGATAGAAAGCATGTCAGAACGTGTAGTTTGAGGAAGTATCTGATTCATATGTTCCTGTTGTTTTTTATAAAAGTGGAGGAAAATCCCTAATATAGATATAGATAACAACATGGAGAAATGATATAACAAAACTATAGAGAATAAAATTGATGTAGACAGAAAGAGATCACAATTCACTGAACGTTAAGATATGAAGAGATAATCCTATTTTCAAAAACGAAGAGCTCAACTACTATGAAAAATTGAATGAGGAAGAAAAAACATAATCACATATAGTGATTTCCTTTATTCAGAAAACAAGATATTGTGAGACTCTATTTTCTGAAAGATTTCAAAATAACCTGACTCAAGCTTCATTGTTAATTCAACTCAAAAGTCATAAGATGCATTGCAATAGACTTAGAATACCAAAACTCTAGACTCCAATATTACTTGATTCTGTTTAGTTTTATTACATTTTCAATAGTGTGTGTGCTTACTCTACTTCACTACACACCCATTGTCTCTTGTACTAAAATGGAAGATACTCAATATCTTCTAAAACAATTTTCTTATTTGTTTTTACCATAGATAAGAGTAATAGAGGTCCTTGTGTGACATGTTTCTTTTTATTCGCATTCATAAATATGGAATAGGTTGTTTGTGATCTGGGTAGTTAAAGACTATTTTATAAACCTAATCTAGGTTGTGGACCATCTAGTTTATTTTATATAAACTTCTTGGTGGTGGTTGATCACTAAGTGTAGGGGAATAAATCTATACTTGAGAATGAACCTCTTGTATTAATTATTTCCACTGTGTATTTTAATTTTTTTTATCTTTTTTCCATCTTAAAGCTAAAAACTATTTTAACTGTAATATATATATATATATATATATACATTTATAGTTTATCTTAATTCATGTTCATATAGTGTTTTAATCAAGTAAATTGATTTCAATGGATTGAATAATATTATATATATTTTTTATTCATGACCTAATCAATCTTTAGAGAAATATTTAGAAATATTAAGATTTATATCATACAATTTATTGTGATAAAATTTCCCATATTTAAAAATTTGGGGGATTTCAAAATAATCCATTTTTAATATAAATTTTTATTGGGTACTCAATTCACCCCCCTCTTGAGATACTCTCTCCAATCAACATTTGGTATTAGATAAGTTTTATTTATTTGGTATTCAAGTTTTAAAGTTTTTTTAAATGTGATTTTAGTTATACATTAAAGACCTTAATTTTTTGTTAGTTTTAAATTTAGTTCTTTAATATGGATAGTCATCAAGAAGGTTTTGTTACCAATAGAACTCATTTATTCAATGAAACAAATTATTTCCAATGGAAAATAAATATGAAAATACATATAGAGATAATGAGTTTTGATATTTAGTCTACTATAAAAGATGAATAGGTAATACCTGATACTACTAGAATCACTTGGAATGATGAGAAAAAATTGGAATACAATAGAAATTTTAAAGATATTAATTCCTTGTATAGTTCCCTTAATGATGAAGAGTTTAATAGAATTTATTCTTGTAAAACTTCTTTTGCAATTTGGATCACTTTTTCAGTTTCCCATGAGGTTATTTCAAATGTTAAATATACGAGGGTTAATACCTATACTATTAAATATGACAATTTTAAGATAATATTGATGAGCCCATTTCTAATATGTGCCTCAAGTTTAATGATATTTCTAATACCATGAGCTCACTGGGAAATCATATATCTAAAAAGGACCAGATACTGAGATTTATAAGATTTCTACTTAAGATGGAGAATCACTTCAGTTTCAATAATATAATCATACAATATAAGTAATATTAATTTGAAAGTGTTGATTGGAAATCTTAGGATATATTAAGAATAGAAAAAAGTAAAACATGAGGAAGATGAGGATCAGAAAATAATATATGTATCTTTCAATACTATTACTTCTAGATAACAAAATGAAAAAGTGAAAGAAAATTTACAAGCTATATATTCGAATGCTAGTGAAGATGATTCTTATAGTGATGAGGAAATGAACCACCTATACAAATGGTTTAAGAAGTTCTACAAAAAGAAAATGTTTTCCAAAAAACCAAACTATAAAGGAAAGTATGATAATATCGTAAATTTGAATAAAAAGGATGATGATCTAAAGGAAGTTGTATGTTATGAAAGAAAAATAAAAGGTCATATAAAATCTGGCTATCGTAAGATGAAATACAAAAATAAATATAAGGAAAAAGATAGAAGATTCAAAAAGGCTCTGAAATCCACCTGGATTTCATCTAAAGACAGCTCCAGTGACTCGAATTCTTCATCTGAAGATAGACCAAACATAAAAAAATGTGTTTCATGACCAAAACTAGTGAGGTATCTATATTACCTACCATTTCTAGTATTCTTCCTATGCATGTTTTTGATAATTCTGATAACGAACAACATAATGATAACCATATTTCAACTGAAGAATTATTTGAATATTTCAATATGTTATAGGACACATTTAATGAGATAAAGTATAAATATAAAGTTCAAAAAAGAGAGAATTCTCTAACTATACACTGAAACTCTGAGCTATCTATAGAAAATTATAATAATACTCAAATGATCAAGGAAAGCAATGGAATTAAATTTTCTAATGAGAAACTAAATAAAGACATTAATTTTTTTACAAAAAATAGAGAAAAACTTACACAAATATTGGGAAAAAATGTTGCTAAAAAATATGTCCCTGTGATAGGATATGAACCTGGACAGAGGAGAATAACTTAGAATATTTTTTTGTTAAATCCATACCTAAAATATCTACTAAAAAATATTTTTCAAAAGTACCCAACAAAGTTTTTTTTCTAGGAGTCTTAAATCCATTTAGAGAAAACCCATAAGGCAATTGTGGGTTCCTAGAGCTCTTATCACTAACATTTCTAGACCCAAACGGTTTTGGTTACCAAAATCATTTCTTTTTTAAAACCTTTTATGTTGGGAAAATGATTGAAAATCACTAGAAGAAGCCAATGGTACTTGGATAGTGGGTGTTAAAGACATATATAATGAAAATATTCTTGCTCCAAGAGCCTTATAAAGGTTTATGGTGGTCATGTCACCTATGTTGAAAATATAAAAGGAGAAATCATCAACCTAGACAAGATTGGTAACAAAAAATCAATTTTGATTTCTAAATTTTTATATGTTGATGGTTTAAAATATAATATTATTAGTATTTACCAGTTTTTTGATGATGGTTTTTATGTTATTTTTTAGAATGATTCTTTTAATTTTTTTGATTTAAAAAATTCTTTATTATTTACTACATCGGGAAATGAAAATTTTTATGATGTTGATTTAAATTCTTTGGTTTCCCAGAATTTTTAATGCTTATGTTCCTTTCATAAGGAATATTGGCTCCATAAAAGGATACTAGTCCATTGTAACACTCACTCTATTAGGAAGATAAATAGGAAAGGGTTATTTAGGGATCTACCTAAGCTCGAGTTCCTAACTGATAATGTCTGTAACCTCTGTTAGAAAGGGAAACAACACAAATATTATTTTAAAATAAATAACTGTCAACTTCTCAACCTCTTGAGTTAGTTACATGGATTTGTTTTGACCGTATAGAATTTCAAGTATTAATGGGAAGTACTATTTTTATATTCTTTTAGATGATATCACTAGGTATACCTAGGTATATTTTCTTTCACACAAAAGTGATTCCTATATATATTTCACCAAGTATGCTAAGTCTATATAAAATCTTAATGGACTTATAATTAAAACCTTAAAGAGTGATCATGGCCATGAGTTTGAAAATTAATATTTTGAATAATTTTTATCATAAAATGGACACACTCATAATTTTTTTATCCTGTAGGACACCTCAGAAGAAGGGAGTTGTTGAAAGAAGAAATGTGACATTAAATGAGATAGCCCAGACTGTATTAAATGAGTATGACTTACCTATCTATTTTTAGAAAGAATATTTCAATATAGCCAGATATAATATCAATAGTGTTTTGATCATACCCATCATTAAGAATTATCCTTATGAGTTGTGGAATAATATAAAACCTAAGGTAAATTACTTTAGAGTTTTTGATAAAAAATTCTTTATTCGTAATAATAAGGATAACTAGGAAAAATATTCCTCCAAAAGTGATGAAGGGTTTTCCATGGTTACTCAGTCTCTATAAAATCCTATAGAGGGTTAAATAAAAAGGCCAAGACCTTGGAAGAATTAGTTTATATCAAATATGATGAGATTGATCCATATGATCCTAATACCGCCTTAGAAAACCTTGAAGATGATTTATATTCTCTTAAATAAAATTCCAAACCTTTATATTCTACGGCTAAATAGCTAGAAAAATCATCTAGTTCTGAATAATTAACTAAACATATGGAACCCAAACATAAAAATCTAGAAGTGATTAGTACCTCTTTCTCTAGAGCTATTATAACTATTATGTACCATCCTTTAGATGCTACTATAGGTGATATAAATAGAGGAACCCAAACTAGAGCTTCTGTTAGAATATAGGTTGAACATAATGATTTCTTTCCTTATATTAAACATAATATCATCAATGAATCTATTAATGATTAATTTTGGGTAATATTAATGAAAGAAGAGTTAAATTAGTGTTAAAGGAACAAAGTGTTAGAAGTTATATATAGAACCAATGACACCATGACTACTGGAACTAAATGGATGTTTAGGAAAAAAATTATGAGTTAATAATTATAGTTAGAAACAAGGATATACTAGTTGAATAAGGTTATAGTTATGAAGAAGGCATTGACAATGAGAAATCCTTTTCATATATATCTAGACTTGATTTCATAAGAATACTTCTTTATTATGTAGCTCATTTAGATTTCAATATTTATTAAATGGATGTTAAAAGTTCATTCATAAATGGTTTTATAATTGAGGATATTTTTGTGGAAAAACCTCTTGGTTTTCAAAATCCTCATTTATCAAATTGAGTTGTTAAATTAACCAAAGGTTTATATAGTTTAAAATAAGTTCCTAGATCTTGGTATGATAGGCATAGAAATTTTCTAATTTCAAAATTATTTTCAAAAGGAATAGTTGATCCTAATATTTTTATTGAACAAATTTAAAAATATGTATTAGTAGTTAAATTATATGTTGATCATATTACTTTTTTATCTTCAAAAAAATCTCTTTGAACTGCTTTTTATAAGATTTTGAAAAAATAATTTTAAATGAGTTTAATGGGTGAACTCAAAAAATTTCTTAAATTTTAGATTTTTCAAAATAATGAAGGAATTATTTTTGAATTAGATTAAATATACAAAGGACCTTTTAAGATGTTTTAATATGGATAACACTAAAAATTAGTGATAATTCTATGAGTACCACCTATAAATTGGATCACGATGAAGCTGGGAAACTAGTTGATCAATCCAGTTACATAGGTATGATTGGAAATCTTCTTTACTTGACTACTAGTTTACTAGATATTATGTTTATTGTGTGTATTTTTGCTCATTTTCAAGAAAACTCAAAAGAGTAACATCTTATTGCTGTTAAAATAATTTTAAAATACCTCAATTATAATACCAATTTATGATTGTTTTACCCAAGAGGATAATAATTTGATTTAGTAAGTTATTTTGATGGCCATTTTGGTGGATGTAAGTTAGATAGAAAAAGAACCAATAGAACATGTCACTTTTTAGGCAAGTTTCTAATTTCATGGTGTAGTAAAAAAAATTATTGCATTGACTACTAATGAATATAAATAAATATCTATAGGTAGTTTTGTACTCGGATATTGTGGATGAAACACAATATAATAGACTATGGATATCAATTCCGATATCTATCCATAAACCATGACAATACAAGTGAAATAAACATATATAAAAATCATGTTTCACATTCTAGAACAAAGTACATTGATATAAGACATCACTTTTTGAGAGATAATTTTCAAAAGGGAGATATTACTCTTAAGTTTATTGGAATGGAAGATCAATTAGCTGATATATTTACTAATCCTTTGAATTTTGAGAGATTGAATCATATCAAACATGAATTAGGAATGATAAATTTTGATATCAAATGAAACATTGTTGTGTGTGACATACCATTTTGTATGAAATGTCATTATATTTTCATGGCATTGGCTTGTCATGTCGTTGGATTATCATACCACTGGTTTGTCACACCGTTGATTTTTCATGTCATTACCTTTCATGACTTTGCAGTTTTTTGTTTCTCAATATTTCAAACCACTAGTTTATTCTATTTACTAAGACCTAATTCAAATTTCTTTCTTGATCTTAAATTCAATTTAAATAATAATTTTTTTATAATACCTAATATCCCATATGATATTAAAGTGGAACACTATCTATTCCCAACATACCTTGAGCCTAGTGTGATACTCACATATATATCACTCTCGATCCTAGTGAAACCATTTTTCTTTTTGTATTTAAAACCGTCTCTTCACCTTTTACAAATCCTACCAAGAGAATATGAATGCTGATAATGAATAATTCTTTTGTAATTTATTCTTCTAAGTCAAAATCTTCTATGAATCGGATGAAATAGATGAGTGCACCTACTCCCATTACTACAGTAAACTTCGAGCTTTATAGAAGAGTTTTTTTTACCAGAAAAGGATGTAAACTCAAAGTGGATACTATCAAGTAAGTATCTAGTACTTAAGGTTCTCCAAAACCAATGTTGGTTAGAGTGGTTTTCATCAAATAATAGGCCTTTGTATCTGAATATGGTATATGAATTTTATCAGCATGTACATTTTTCATTTAATGAAAATTATGAAGATTGGATAAAAATTTGTGTAAAAGGACAAGTACTTGGATTTTCATTAATAAAATGGGATAAGTGTTTAAATTTACATCATGATGGGGTATTTTATGATTATTAAGGGAAGTATTCAATAATCTAGTGATATGTTTATATATGAGGGTTCTCTTGCTGTGATAACAGGAGATGGTTCAACCATAAGGAAAGTTTCCTCGAAGATGGATGGAGAATGTTGGTTGTTTTTCAAGTTGTTACATCACATGATATGTCCAATAATAGGATATTTTTCAACCCTAAGGTACCAATATGTGTATATTCTATCACTTATGACTAAAGTTCACAAGATTAATCAATGTAGATGTCTAATGGTACATATGTGCAAGATGATCAAACCATAATCCAGATCAAATTATTTGATATACCCAATGATGTTTTCTTCTATGTTAGAGGCCAAGGGATGAGTTTGGGATGATGAAGAGTTTGTTATCGACTATGGTGGTTTCTGTATAACTAGTTCCACATGTTCAAGAATGATAATTAGTTGAAACCCATGGAAGAAATAAAGGGTTGAGAATCGGAGAAGTTTTATACTGAATATAATCTGGTTGGTCATAAAACCATACCTATGGATGATGTTGATCCAAGTTTGTAACATGATAAAATTGTGGAATACTCAGATGAGGAAGATTATATTGGTGAATAAGTGGAAAATAAACAATATCTTGATGTAGGTAGTGACCTTGAACACTCTCTAATATCCTCTCCCATTACATTTGGAGCTCTTAGTCCACCTAGGATATTTCCAAAAAGAAAAAATATGGTTAATAGTGAAGAATAAGAGACTGAGGTCTCTAGAGAGGATCAATATAAAATTTCCAAATCCACTGATGATAATGATAATGCTGAGGAATAAGAAAATAAATAATAAGATGAGAATGGAAATAATATTAAGTATAATGTAAAAAATACTAAAGATAATCTAAGTGATGATGGAAGTGATTTTGAACCTGATGATGGTAGTGGAAAAATCAAGAATAAGGAATTGTAAATGCCTCTAGTGCTTAAGGATACATGTTTTGAGGGGGAGAATTCTCTATTAGTGGAGATTTTTCAAGAATCACAACCTATTGATGATGTTATGACTAGATCATTTTCCATAGTTCAAGAGGTTTGAGATTCTACTATGAAGGAACATTTAATTGTTATAGCTATTGTAGAACAAAATGTTGCTTAATAAGAGAAAAAGGAGCTTATTGAGGAAGAATTTCTAAATGAAAAGTTATCAATTTAAAATTTTCATAAGTCTCTTGTGGATGAAAATGTGGAAGTTGAGTCCACTATTGTTGATGCCCAAAAATATGTTGAGATTCATGATGCACAAAATATTGGTACACATTTGGAAGTCGAGCGTTACAGTGTTGAACACACAATGGCTACTAAAAGTCCAAAAGGTTAGATGAATCTGGATGTTTCAGTACCTCCTACCACAATATTTATTTCAATGAATTAGATTAACCCTATGAAATAGGAGTTGGGAAAGTTATATAATGTTGTAAGAATCCCTCCAAAGAGTGATAAACCAATAGTTAGTGTTGAAGGTGATCTTAAAAAATCCTTGATTTCTTAGGTTGATCTTGAAGGTTTTCTTGAAAAGTTTAGTTATGTGAGACCTTCTATACCTTAACCTTCTCTAGATTCTCTAGTTATTCCAATGGATATACTTACTCAATATGAATTGAATATTTTTGGTGAAAAACTGATGTATGTGTTTCACAAGTGTGTATGGAATCAATCCCCTCTTTTGAAAAATCTCTGAGAAAATGATACCATGTATTTATTTGAGTTGGTTATTCAAAATATCTTACCCAAGATGTTGCATCACATTTTTGGGATAGAGATTGAGAATAAATGGATAAGTAGTGAATTTAGATCTATCAACTCTTTGATTGAGGAAATAAAATCTAAGTTTAAATCTACCTTGGATGGTATCCTTAAAAATCTTGAAGATACTTCCTCAGATAATTCTACTGATTCTTAACTTTTCCTATAGTGTTTGATGTTTATCAGTTGCGATAAATTTAAATAGATGAGCTTAGATATGCATCTACCATTGCTTTAGAAGGTGTAATAGATTATCCCCATGACACTTTGATCAGACCTTGGTATAATTTAGACCAAGTTCTAATGTTGTTTTATATCTATTACCATGATATGAAAGTTGATAGAGAAACTATAAACAAGTCCATAAAGTTTTAACTCTCTCAGATCTATACCAAGCATGAAATAGATTCCAATTTTATGTTCTTGGATGAGAATTTATGAATTCCTCCTATGAATCAATAATTCAAGGAACAAGTCAAAAATCTCATGGAGTTGACACCTATGTTAACAGGTTTATGGAAGAGAAGGGTGAATTCTTTAGTTCCATAGAAAGGGGTGAACAAATGATAATGGATTTCATAAATCTCATAAAGTGTTTTCTTAATGTTTAAGGCCAAGAAGTTATATCTCAGTCAACCATTATGATTAATCATCTATTCTCTTCTAGACCCGGAGTTACTGGTGGTTCCCATGTACCTCTACCATCTAGTTTTCATCCTTTTCCTATGGATCTTGTGCATGGTGTATTCCATCTCATACTAGTTGTTGTTTTGGAAGAATGTCCACATAGGGCTCTCATTGTTCATTATCCTAGTGTTTTATCTACTATACCTCAGGCTGATCCTGATGCCTTGAATAAGGATCAAGAGAAAGACAAGTCTAAAGGAAAAGAATCGACAGACCCCTCTGCCAAACCTTAACATTTTTATTCTTTTAGATTAGGATTTACTCTCTATAATTGGATATGTATTTTAATATCTTTTTAATCATAATTTTGAATGTCTTTATTACTTATTTTTTTTTTTACTATTATCTATGTTTCTAATATTTTAATCTCTTCATTATTCCTACACTGACTGATATTTGTAACCTTTTTGATAATCCCAAATGAGGTTGAATTTTTATGTCATATTTTTTTTGAATAATTTTATGGAATTATGTTTCTATGTTTTCTAAACATACTATATTTGATACTATCTATTTTAAATCATTCTATCATTGAAATATGTTCTTAATTTTGATACTTACTATTTTCCTATTATTTTCCTTGAACCATCTACACATAATATGGATGATAAGTCTTGATTTATATTTGGATCTTACCTTAGATATCATGTTTAAATTTTTTTAATACCTTCAATGACATATTTTTAAATTTATAATATTCTTTTTATTCCAAGATTTTTTATTTTCAAAATGGGGGAGATTGTTGACCTCCTAGTTTTAGTGATCATAAAATCATGTTTTTTATAATACTTATGAATTTCATGTTTTCCTATAAATAATATGTATTCTGCGAACAGGTGATAAATTTGTTTATGTATGAGACACTGTTGTCTAAGAAACACTTCCAACATGAAAATATCTAAGTCTGAGATACCACTAGGACATCACACTATCAGACTATCACCCTAGTAGACCACAAATTTGAAAAAGTATGAGACACCATCATTCGACACACCATTAGGATGACATGTCACCAGAATTCCAAAGTGGGTAAGTATGAGATACCACCAAATGATGCACCGTCAAAGTCACACCATCGGTATCATACTACCAACACAGAATTTGACTAAGTCTAAGACACCATTTAACCATACACCATCAAACCAGAAAACTTTAGTTAAGAAACTTCCAACATAGTGAATATTTGGTTAAGTACAAGACACTGCCAATGTCATGTCATTAGTTTCATGCCACCAGATCTTGACACGTCTAGATCCTAAGGCACTGTCACAATTTTTATTACTTTACTTATTTTTAATTACTTTACTTTAATGTGTAAATTGATTTAATTTAATGATATTTACTATTTTAATTATTGTACCTTAAATGTTCAATAGAAATCATTTCTAAACGTGTAGTATGAGGAAGCAGATGATTTTGATGTTCTTTCTACTACTGATAAAAGTGGAGAGAACTCTCTCATGCAGGTATAAATAACAACATCCAAAAATGATAGAAAACACTCTAGAGAATAAATGAGATGTGTATAGAAATATATTTCAATTCACAAACCATTTGATATATGAAGAGATGAACATGGTTGAAAACATTAATAGCTTTCCTATTGTGAACACTCAACTTAGGGAAAAAAGAATCATAAAATCCTATGATTTAATTTTGTTAGAAAACAAGAGTTTGTGAGACTCTTTTTTCATAATGTTTTTGAAAGAACCAGAATCAAGATTTATTTCTGATTCAACTCAATATTCACAGGCTACATTACAATAGATCGAACATCTCAAAACACTACACTCCTAGATTGCATAATAATATTTAGTTTTATTATATTTCTAGTAGTGTGTGTTCTTACCCAACTTTACAACACACACACTGTCTCTTATTCTAAAATGGAAGATACTCGGTATCTTCTCAAACACTTTTCTTATTTTTTTATCCCATGGATAAGAGTGGTAGAGGTCCTTATGTAGCATGTTTATTTTTTAATCCAATGAATAACTATGGAAGAGGTCATGTATGACCTAGAAATTTTTAAAATATTATATAAACCCGATCCAGGTAGTAGATCATGTAGTTTATTTTATATAAACTTCTTGGAGGTGGGTGATCACGAAGTGGAGAGGACTAAGTCTCGACTTGAGATTGAACCTATTTTATTCAATCTATCTTCTATGTGTTTTAATTTAGTTTATCTTATTTCATTCTTAAAACTAAAACCTATTTTATCCATAAATAATATATATATATATATATATACTTTGATAGTTTACCTTAATTCGTGTTTATACAGTATTTTGATCAATTAAATTGATTTTAAAGGATTTAATAATATTATGTATATTATTTATCTGATACCTAATAAATATTTAAATAATTATTTATAAATATTAAGATATATATCATACTATTTATTCTGATAAAATTTACCCTATTTAAACATTTCATGGATTTCAATGTAATCCATTTTTAACAGAAATTTTTATTGGGTACTCAATTCATCCCCCTCTTGAGATACTCACTCCAAACAACCATCATCCATCATTGTCATCCATTAGAGTCTCAGGTTAGTGATTAGGTTTTCCTCTAGGTATTAGTTCAGTTGGGACATAATCACATGGGAAATTAGAGGAATTTGGCACCATATTTTGTCACATCATTTTGTGTTATGGAGCATATTGAGAAGGTATCCTATCAGTTTGAGCCACCACTAAATTAAACCTATATTCATGATGTCTTCCATATCTCCTAGTGGAAGAGATACTATCCAGACCCATCTCACACATCAGAATGGGGAAATTTGGAGTTAGAGCCTGATACCACCATGGTAAAACAACCTATTCATTTAATAGATTTTTAGAATAATGTTCTCCTTGGTAAGGTGATACCGTTGGTCCATGTGCTCTGGAAGCATAGTAGTGATAACAATGAGACATGGAAGTGGGAAGGTAGGGTTAGGGAGTGGTTTCATCACATATTTTCTTATAGTGAAGACTAGGGAATTTTTGGGGGAAGAAAGTGGCATGGTGGGGAGTTTGTGACTCCCACTTGGTCATTGATACATCTAATTTTGGGATTTATTTATCTGTGAGTGTGTTTTTGGATTTCCTAGGTGTCAGGGCTTTAAATAAAGAGTTTTTAAGAGAAATACCAGGGTGCATAATTAGAACACATTATTTCCAAACCATGCGGAAGTTATGCAAGGGGTGCCACATTTCTAATAGTGTGGTTTTTCCTGGTTTGAGAATGGTTTTTCAAAATGCGTGACACTATAGAAAAAACAGTGTGGCCTATTTTGTGCGGATAGTGGAACCCACATAGTTGGTGCACAGTTTTCCTAACATTTCAACCAAACCATGCAAAAACCCAAACAAAATCACGCACCTCGTTTTGGGTGGATAGTGTCACTCGCACAGTTTTCCTAACTGTGCGTCCAAATCATATGACCTTATACATCTCATTAAAAAATTTGGAATTTACCCCTTTTCTCCTATATATTTCTTAAATTTTTGGTGATATTTTTTCTTCCCCCTTTCATGCAGCCCCTCTTCCTTGGGTGTGGAGGTAACTCCCTCTTTTCATGGTGGATTTATCCTTAGTTTATTGGTTTTTTTGAGGTAAGTTGATTCCTTCTTCCTCTTTCCCCTCTTTTGAATGTTCTTCCATTTTATTAGAAATGTGGAACACTAGGGGCAGTGTTAATAGAATTTAGGAATTTTAATGGTGATTTTGGTAAGATTTGTAGTGGATTAGGTGTGTGGGGATTGATTCGACCTCTTATGGGTGGTCTTTGTCATGGGAGATAAGATTTAGACTGAATCTGAGGACGTTTTATATATTTGAGGGTGTTTTCCATGACATGCCTTTAAATTATGAGTTGAATTTGATTTTTTGATTAAATTTCCATATAAATGATTTATTCATTGTGTGTATTCTATGTTTTATGTGTTTTTTGGATTTTTATGGTGATTTGGTTGTTTAAAGTGGGGTTTTCTAAATATGTGTGTATTATATGCCCACCAAGTTTTTGATAAAATGGTTAAAAGTGGTTATGTGATTTAAATGGATTTCAAAAGTGGTTTATGAAACTATTTTACCAAATAAATAAGTGTTTTTATAAATTTGAAATTTTTACATATGAAAGTTGTTATTTTATATCCTGATTGATATGTGAACTTTTGTGTGTATGTGTTGGAATTGAGTAACACATGGGTTAAACATTGTGTAAGTGAGGGGTTTGTTCAAGTGATTGTGTGAACTTTCAGAAGGAGGAATATGAGATCCACCAATTTGGTTTCCAAGGGACTGAGATATCCATTGGTTAGGAAGACCAAGTGAGCTTCCATGTTGGGACTGATGAAGACTGAGATATCTTCTATTACTTATCTAGTTAGTATACTTGTTTAATCACTCATGATATGCCGAATGGTTATATCCCCAAGGTGAACATGAATGATGTGTAATTTGTTTACATACTTTATGCATTGGATTAGTGCCATTTTTTGTGATGATATTTGTTATTCCCATTTTTTTATTTTCCATTTATATGGTTATAAGATATTAATGTTATGGTCACCTTTATTATGCATTTTGGTTATGTTATGCATGTTGTTAATTGTCGATTGTTTTTTTATTTGTAACATGTTTTGAAATTGTATTATAAAACCATGTTTAAAAAAAGGAAAACCAAAGGGATTTTTAAATTTTTTTAGGAAATGTTATATTTTAAAAGTTGTTTTGTTTTGAAAATGTTTTGTAGCTTTTTTATTAGTTTTCATGGGTATAATCTTTAAATAGATTCCTGGTGTTATCCTAATAGGCCTTGTTCCTCACACCATGATTGAGCCCTATATGGGTATTTATATATTTTTTTGTATGATGTATGTAAAGGAAGGACCACCACGTTTTAGGGTGGTTATTCTGGTTTACCAGCATCCAATGTTTTGTGGAGGAGACATGTTCCAAAAGGGATGGAATGATGTGGATTCATTTTTGGTATTTTGTACACATTGGGTCATACTTGGGCCTTGTTTGGAATTGTTCCCTTTTTTTTGAGTTTGGTTAGTTTATTTTGAGATAACTTGTATATGTATTGTTATTTCATGATCATACTTGATGTATGTCATTATTTATGGTATCTTATTATCTTCGGCTGTTGAAACCAATGATATTGGTCTGACCATCCCATTTTATGGATGGTTCATGCCCATCTACCAGTGGTGAAACTATTTCCAAGTGCTAGTTGATTAATCCCAGTTCTTTTCACTGTTCTATAGTGATCATTAAAATTCTTCAGGTCATGTGGATGAATGAATATCATGGAGAGTTAAGTTAACCCGAGTTGGTTCATTACAACTGTATACCCTGGGTAAGCGACTAGTACCGAGGGTATAAAAATCTCATAGTATGGGAGGAATTACCATATTCAAATGAAATAGTATTGGGACATGGTATAAAAAATCACCAAACAACTCCATAAAAAAATATGAAGGTAAACCAAAAAACATCCCATGATGAAGGAATAAATTAAAATTGATAGATATAAAAGATTCCAACAATATACAAAAAAGCCAAATCTATGGCAGTGACTCCACAATAGCTCCAAACAAGATAGTAATGTTCACATTGGTCCCCAAAGACCTCATAGGAACCTAAAAATTAGTTATATACATTAGGTGAGAATTACATGTATAATCAGTAGGGACATATCCAAGGCCTGAAGTGCACATTTGAAAAGATCATTCTAATGATGTAGTGAACAAATAGTAGAGCCAAAAAACACATATACAAGTCATCTAACCAAACCCATCCCCACCATGAATTTCTCACCAAATCATGCATCCAATATAATAATATATCATTGAGATTATAACAAAGCAAGGTACCCCACTTTGGATTTCCCAATGATTTTATACTCTCATGGCCCAGAGATGAATGTCCTATGCTCCCATCCCTTCCCCACATACCACATAAAATTACATCATATCACATCACATCCCACCTGTCGACACCTGGGCCACACACTATATCACATCTTTCCCATAGACCCCTAGTCTATACATCACATCACATCCATAACCTGAGTAGTAGGGTATCGTGAATGTGAAGGAAATCAACCTCATTCCCTTTTTCTATAAATAATTACCCCCACCACATATCACATCACACTGCATGGTGTATTTCGCATAGACACCTATGCCAACACATCAAATCACATCACATACCTACCAAAAACACCAAGTTCTCACATAGCTACTGGATAATCACCAACACCAACCCGTATCACTACTGCTAAAGGAAGAGCAGAGGAGAGTGGGAATCTAGCCATCCATATCACTACCGTCTAAGATATTGGATGAAACACCTAGAAATTAGCTCCTCTGAGTATTGGCAAGGTTATCCAACTCAGGTAGGGAGTGTATAAAATAACATAACAAAAGATGATATATATAAATAACACAGAATACCCAACCTACATATTCACATCAACTGTACTAGTTCATGCCACATCACCACCGCCACACTACACATCAACTGTCAAAACTGCTTCTATGAAACACCACACAACCACCACACAAACCCCATAACATTTCCTAATTATAGTTATAGTTATTTTCCAAATTTTTTCATTATCTATTTCATTTCAGATTACACTATTCATTAATTTATTCATTTCAGTTATCCAATTTACACACATCTATTTCTAGTACATCTTGTTTATCTACTAACCTATTTTGTTTAGTTTATCATCATTGTTCATCCTATGGCCCACCAGGAAACTATCTTAACCTATCCATGCTACAAATAGACCAACTCACACAACCACCACTACAAAACCCCACATATAACATCATCATTACATCACAACACCCAAGCTATCTCACTATCAGAACCTCACATCGCACATCCCAACCACCTCTCACAACACAATCGTCGTATAACACTAACACCATATATGCGAACAATGACCACTGAACCACAACCATTTCCCACAACGTATCTATTCCAAACAACCATCACATTACTGGACCATGTACTACATAGCCCAACCGGTCACTACCACCTCCTCACAACAACCTAAACCTTGTAGGGAAACACAAAGGCACATGCATACACAAAAACATCAAACTCCGGATTCCATAATTTATTTAAGGGATTTATCAAATTCAATATTTCTTTAGCATGAGTATTATCGAACAAACAATAATCCCATGGAATCCATTTTCATAGTTAAATATATGATTTTTAGCATTTTTATTTAGGGTGTGATCAAACAACAACACAAAAAGGGCTATCACAAAACAATTACTATAGTTAAAACAAGGCTCCCAACTACTGTTATTTTCAAGAAGGAAACACCATGGAATAAAATCATTAGAAACAAATATCAAATCCTCAAAACATGTGATAAATCCCCATTCCCATCAATTCGTTTTGAAATTCTAGTTAATTTGTTCATTACACCGACCCTTCATATCTAACCAAAGGAAAGAAAAACCATTAAGATCTTACACATAGAAGATTAAAAGGAGAGAACAAGGATATACTACCTCAAAGAAGCTTTACGATCTCACTTTACATCATATGGTGAAAAATAAACACCCCACAGATCACAATTGCACCATGAGATTATTAATCAACCTACTCTGTATCAAAGGGTATTTAAAACACATCACATAATCACCCCAAACCAAAATTACATCACGATTGTGATACCCTAAAGTGAAAATGATGATAAACCAAGGGGTAAATAGAATAACTTACCATCGATCACAAAAACTCAACCACCAAAACTTATGGATCAAGATGGGGGAATTAGGGATGGAAGATCCCCCAAAATCACATAGGGATATTCCAAAAATAAAAGGAAGGAAGGGTGTCCAAATTAATTAAAATCAGCTGAAAAAAGGGATTTAAAAACATAGAACCTACCCATTTCATGTCACGTAACCCTTTCATTATGTGTAATTCATAGATTTTCAAAAATTACAACTTTTTTCGAAATTTTCACTGTCTCATATAGATTTAATTATAAGTGGTGTATTTGTCTTTTATAATTTGAATCCATTTCATTGAATCCCACCTTTCCTGATTACAAGATATGAAATCAGATGGGTATACAATGTGTGGACCACAAAATTACAATGTGAATAAGGTTCACGTTATGAACCACCACCTGCAGTACTCCAACAACTCCATCTCCACCAATCCATCTAGACCTCCTCCAAATTATGCCAACTACACAAATGATAAATTAATGGGATTGAAAGGCATAAAATTCAATAGGTTTCAAACATGATCTAACCCCCAGATTAATAGTGTATTTTTGAATAATAAATAGATTGGTGATTTGTGGATGGAACTATATGGATTGTGGATTGTGGGTGATGCATCATGGATTCAGGATCTAGAGCAGTAACTGTATTGAGAGGTAGGTCAAAGGTTGCATGATGAGTGGTGTTGCGAGATTTATGCAGATTTTTGGATTTAAATTTCTGGCCATCGGAGGCTAGGAATAAATGGTTAGAGTAATTTTCCATTGATCCTAGGTATTAAAATGACATAAATCATGGAGGCTGAAGAGTATCTAAATATGTGTAAGAATAGGCTATTTGGCCTATGAAAAACATGACTATATGACATGTAGTCTATAATAGAACACGTCGTGTAATCCCATGGATGTGTAACTAGGGTTTTTGGTGGAGTTAATGATCACACATCATGTGGTTGAGCCCAAAAACCTTGTGACTCCCATAGGTTCCCAAACCATGTGCCATTTGACACATGAACAGGACCCCGTGTGGTCAAACGCACCATATAATCCAGAAATACACAAGATTTCCCAGAGGTACACATGCCCATATTGGTACATGGTCATGGCCAAATACACGACTAGGTACACAAGCACTAATTTAAGTACACAGTCACATCTAGGGGGACATGGGTAGGTCTGAGTGGTTGAGTCACACTATGTACTACCTATACATGTTGTTTATGAGGACATGGATTCTAATCCATGTCCATTGGAGAAATCATCCATGATGTAAGGTGGCTCCACACACCAGGTGGATACCATACATGTCATTTATTCCCTCCCTAAAACTTCTTACCCTCACATATCCTCATTCAAGACTTAGATTTTGGTCGTTGATTAGTTATCCTGGGTGTTTTTCAATGTAAAAAATGATACCATCCTTCATTGTGGAGTATGTGATATGATGTGAGATATTATGAGAATTAAGCTTATTTAGGATATTCTTGATGTTTCTAGTAATCAGGAGGTATCATAAAAGTGATTATGCGGTTAGAACTCCCCTATCACACCAGGGAATGGGTCCCCCATACTCTTTATATAGGTATATTTGACACTCCCCTACACTGGGAGAAGGTCCTCTATCTATGAAGTAGTACTCCACATATTTGATCTCTGGTGGCATGAAGATCCTCCATAGAAGTTTTGGATCCCTTGGTTTTGAAATGTAGTAGCATGTAATGGGCCCCTCCAAATGAATTCTAGTGAGGTTTCATTTGATGTTGGGAATCAGTGATGGACTTTTAGAGCTACATGGAGACTCATTGACCTTTGAAGTGTTGTGAGATGGAGATCCTCTTACTCTCTCATCTAGGTTTCTTTATGATCATATATATATATATATATATATATATCTGTGTGTGTGTGTGTGTTTGTTTGTCTATGTTTTTGTGTGTGTGTGTTTGTGTCTATTGAATTATGTTTCCCTCTTTCTTTAGGTTGATCCTCCTTCTATCTTATCTTCAAATTTCTCCATCTTCAGTTTTTGGGGTGTCCTACTAATTATGTATATACTCATCCCGACATGGGAATTGCATGAATGTTTCGTTAATTATGAATAATAAAGATAAAAAATGGTTAATTTGGTGTATCATAGTGATTCCTGGGTTAATTGACCACATACAGTGGTCCAGACTTGGAGATTAGGAGCACGAATCTCTTAGTTTTCTTTTATTTCTGTTATTGTCAGGTTGAAAATTTATTAATGGTTGGGCATGTATTTTTCCACTTTATACTTTGGTTTTATTCTATTTTACTCTATTTTATTACCTATAGGTTAATAAATGTATTATTTTCTCTTGATTTTACTATCTTTTATTATTCCTATACACTTTTTTCAAGGAGATGGATGGGTGTGTGCCTACAAGTACATTAGGAAAATGCCTCCCATTTTATATTATGACTTCTCAATGATTATCACCAGTCTCTAGACTATTAGAGGTAGGCTTGGGGTTATGGAGTCCTGAAATGATACCATATAGGTTTTCATCAGTGGTTTGGGTCAATATAGATTACGAATTGAAGGAGTTGGATGAAAAAATAAAACAGAAACACTCAGTTAAGAATGATACATATTCTTTAAATAACATTTTTAGGTTTACACCAAAATTCTTTATAGGAGGATTTTATAAAAAAACTAAGGCATATAAGATGTAGGAAGGGAATTAGGAAAGGAATTTGGGTAGTGTTCTTATGAACCAAAATAATTTTTAAGTGCGAATAATAGAGGAGAGAAAGAACCATTTTATAAGTGAGGGGAGAGGCACTTTTGTAATTTCTTACAGTATTAAATTAATATAAATTATTAATCATGAAAAAATGTATAAAAAATTATATATTTAGAATATAGGATGAGTATGGATTTAAATAACATCTTAAAATAAAATTTGGAAAATTTTAGATTAGGTTTTTACCCATATATTTTTTATTTAACCCGCGTTAACCCTTTTTGAAAATTACCACGATGACAACATTTTTACTCTTTAGGGGTAAATTTAGCCACTATAAAAGGAAAATAGGGCTATAAGTGTACCATGGTAGAAATTTTAAACAATATCTGAATAAAACATTAGGTAGACATGAAACATGTTTTTATTGAAAAATATTTCCCAGCCTCTCAAACTGAAACAATAAGGAATGAAATATGTGGTATTAGAGAATCTCGAGGGTAAACACTTCATAAATATTTGGAAATATTTTAAAAGATTGTGTTCAAGTGGTCTACACCACAAAATAAGCGATCAAATTTTAATATAATATTTTTATGGAAGGTTTAATTCCAATTGATCGTAACAATATTGATGATATTGTAGGTGGCACACTATTGGATAACTCCCAAATGATTATAATTAATCTAATTGAGAACATGGAATAGAACACTCAATAATTTGGTTCATGGTCCAGTGTACCCATTCTAGCTGTCCATGAGTTGCAAAGTACTGAATTCGAGAAGAAGTTGGACATAAAGTTCAAAGAGTTAAGTAAACATCTTCGACAACTTGCTCTTTCCCATGGGAAATATTAATCTCCTCCTCCTATCCATTATGGTATATGTTATTCTTAAACACACTACTCTGACCAATGTCTCCAATTGAGAGAAAATTCTGAGAGTTTTGAGGCAATATTTCTAGGCTGCCCCTATAACCAACCCTTTAGGTAAGAAGCATATTATCCATCCAAACCTGGGTAGAATGAAAACCAAGATTATAAGAAATGGGTTATTCGAACCAACCTCAACAATAATGGAACCAACTGTCATATAGTAGTCATCCACCACCACCACCCAGAAATACCCAACCATTACAAAGGTTATTCTAACCTCCCCTTGAAAAACCTGAGACTAGACTAGAATATATGATGAAACAAATATCTTCTAACAATATCCAATTCCAAAAAACTACCAAAGATGCCATACAAAACATAAAAAAACAATTAGGAAAACTTTCTAACTCGGTTGGGGAAATCCAAATCCATTGGTCTGGTAAACTACCATCTCAACCACTTGTCAACCATAGGGATAAGGAAAATGGTAGTTCCATCACCATTAAGAGTGGAACTCAACATAAAATCAAAATTAACCCTCCTTTAGAGTCATCCACTCCTAAGGAAAACACCATCCCAACCACTAAAAAAGGTTCAAATAAGGAAAAAACTTATCCTGAGAGAATCTCTACCAAAGGAAAGAGTTTTTATATTGATTAACCATCGGGCCCATCCATTCCACTTAAATTTCCCAAAAATTACACCCAAACAATAGAACAAAAAGAACTAGAACTTGATAAAACAATCATGGAAACATTCACAAAAGGAAAGGTTAACATTCCTTTAATAGATGTTGTGAAGAAAATTCCATGATACGACAAGTTTTTGAAGGAGATATGTACACACCGAAGGAGAATTTGTGGAGATGGAAATGTGAGCTTAGGGAGGAACGTATCAGCATTGATAGAGCTATCACTTCCCACCAAGTGAAATGATCCTGGGACACTCTCGATTCCATGCACCATAGTGGAGTATTCATTTTCCAATATTATTCTTGATTTATGTTCTTCTATAAATGTGATGCCTCACTCCATTTAATCTTATTTATAAGTCGATGAATTGAGTCCCACATAAATTGTTGTTCAAATTGAAAACTAGAGTACTGCACAACCCTCTGGTGTGTTATAGGATGTTATTGTGACTGTGTAAAATTTAATTTTTCCTGCTGATTTTTATGTGTTAAAAATGGAAGATGATAGGATGAATGGACATGGCCCAATTATATTGGGGAGACCTTTCTTAAAAATCACTGAACCCATAATTAATGTCCACAATGGTATATTATCTATGGAGTTTGGTGGTTACATTGTCCACTTCAATATCTTTTATTCCATGAATAACCTCTTAGAATAACATTGTTCTCTTTCTCTATTAACTCTGTAGATGTACTCCCTTCCCTTAAAATTTTTTTTTTCATTCCTATGATCCCCTTTCCGAGCTTTCATCATTAGTTGAAATGTTAGGAAATGAATAATGCATAGAATGCTATACTAGTTTAGAATAATATCATGCATGTCTATTAATTGATGATTTCTTTAATACTAAGGATCACATGACCATCGATGATACTGCTAAGCTTGTAAAATCTCATTCTGTATTTAAGGTTGATTTCATTGATAAGTTGGATGAGATTAGTGACCTATCACTTTCCCACACACTCCCATCAATCCAAAATCCACCTGGATTGGAACTGAAACAACTGGATGAAGATTTAAAATATTCATATCTTGAGAATGGAAACAATCTTACCATCATCATTTCTAGTTCACTCCCTCTTGAGCATGAATTGAGACTAATTTAACTTTTGAGGGAGCATAAATGAGAATTGGGATGGAAACTTGAAGAAATTCCTGGTATTATCCCATCAATTTGTACACATCATATTGTGTTAAATGATGAGGCAAAACCAGTGAGGCTGGCATAATGTTGACTAAACCCAAAACACTTAGATGTAGTTAAAAAATAGATAACAGAATTATTAGATGATGGAATTATTTACCCTATATCTGATAGCTAATGGGTCAGTCCCGTTCATGTAGTACCTAAAAAACTGTTTTTACAATAAACAAAAATGAAAATAATGAATTGGTTCCAACTTGTGTAATAAATAGTTGGTGTGTCTGCATAGACTATCGCTGACTAAACCAACCCACTAGGAAGGACTATTTCTCATTGCAATTCATTAATAAAATGCTAGAGAGGCTAGTGGGGAAGTCCCATTACTATTTTCTTGATGGGTATTATGGATCCTTTTAGATCCATATTGACCCTGAGGACCAGGAAAAGACAACCATCATTTTCCCCATTGGCACATTTCCCTATAGAAGGATTCCATTTGGTCTGTGCAATGCTCTAGGTACTTTCCAGCAATGTATGGTTAGTATTTTTTTAGATTACCTATAAAATTGAATTGAAGTATTGATGGATGATTTTATTGTTTATGGATCCTCTTTTGGTGAATGTTTGAGTAGTATTGGTTTATTCCTATGTCACTGTATTGAAAATAATGTTTGATTAAATTATGAGAAATTCCATTTCATGGTGCAAAAAGGGATAGTTTTGGGGAATGTCACTTATGAGAATGGTATCCAAGTAGATAAATAAAAAGTGGATGTCATTTCTTCTTTTACATTCCCTAAAAATGTATTGGATGTGTGTTATTTCCTAGGTAATACTGGATTTTACCGTCGTTTCATTCGTGACTTTAGTAAATTTCACCCCCTCTTATGATTACTCCAAAAAGAAAAAGATTTTTTTGATAAAGAATTTAAAGATGATTTTAATAAATTAAAATGGATTCTCATGTCACCCCTGGTAATCCAACCACCTCGATGGGATTTACCATTTGAGCTTATGTGTGATGCCTCTAACTATGCAATTGGGGAAGTCTTATAAAAAATGGTTTATTAAGATCCACATGTCATTGCCTATGATTCACGAACAATGGAACCTACCCAAGAAAACACCACCACTGTTGAAAAATAATTTCTAGCCATTGGGGTTTCCTTGGATAAATTCAGATCTTATCTTTTAGGGTTAAAATTCATTGTGTTCTCAGACCATGGAGCACTCTGGTATCTTCTTAAGAAACCAGAATCTAAACCACGTCTAATTCGCTGGATGCTCCTCCTTCAATAATAAAAACTAGAAATTAGAGATAAAAAAGGAGTATAGAATGTGGTGGATGACCATATTAGTTGGATCCTTCCATCCCGAGATATTGAATCATCCCCCTGTATTATTATAAATGATATGTTTCTTGATGAGAAATTGTATAGAGTGAAAGATGTTATTCTTTGGTATGATGAAATTGTAAATTATTTGGTAGCATCATGACTTCCTACCGATTTCAACAAAAACCAAGCCTGATATCTAAAACATGAGTGTCATTGGTACATCTGGGATGACCCCTACAACTGGAACACATGTAGTGATCAAGTCATTAGGCATTATGTTCCCAATAGCGAGTTTCAGTCTATCCTTAGATTCTACCACACTCTTGCTTGTGGGCCCACTTTGGTCCCCAACATAATTCTCATAATGTCCTTGATTCTGGTCTCTTTTGGCCAACGCATTTTTAGGATGCCCATTATTTTTTTAAATCTTGTTCTCATTGTCAAATAATGGGTAATGTCTCTAAAATAATTGACATTCCACAACAAGAATTTCTCTTTCATGAAATTTTTAATGTTTGGGGTATTGAATTTATGGGGACATTTCCTAATTCCTTTGGTAACTTGTACATTATTCTTAAAGTTGAGTATGTGTAAAAATTGGTAGAGGCACGAGCAACAAGGAATGTTGATTCTAAGCCAGTTTTAGAATTTTTGAGAATGAAAATCTTTTGTAGGTTTGTCTTACCTAGGTTCATAATTAGTGACCAGGGTTATAATTTCTGCAAAAAAACAATGCAATCACTTTTGCATTAGTATGGGGTCAGTCATCGTGTGTCTACTGCATATCACCCATAGAACAATGGTCAAGAATAGGGGTCAAATTGAGAGGTAAAAACAAATTAATAAAAAAATGGTTCAACCCAATCAGAAAGATTGGAGTCCTAGACTTGATGATTCATTATGGGCTTACCTTACTACTTTTAAAACCCTTGTTGGAATGTCACATTATAGGATTGTTTTTGGAATGATTTTTCACATTCCTGTTTAGATTGAGCCCCAGGCATACTGGGCCATCACACAATGCAAGTACAATCTTTCTGGTGCAGGTGATCAAAAGAAGTTTCTGATTCGGGAGGTTGAGGAAATAATAATAGATGCATATGAGAACTCTAATGATTATAAGTAGTGAACCAAGTCTATCCACGACCATCTCATCCTTCATTGTCAATTCAACATTGGGAATAAGGTCCTCTACTACAATGTAAGGCTAAAGTTGCATCCAGTTAAGCTTCATTCCCACTGGTTTGGACCATACAATGTTACTAATATATCTTCATTCGGTGTTGTTCATATTCAAATTGAAGAAACTATGCAAACCGTCACTCTCAATAGGAAGCAGATAAAGCTCTTCTATAAATCCCTTCTGGAGTTCCCGATGGAGGGACTCCATGTTCAAGAAGAAACATACCAATGACACCACCAGGTTTTCTCATTTCTTCCCACATTCTATTTTATTACAGTGAGGACATTTCATGTTCTAGGTGTGGGGGGATAGGTACATTCCTAGGTTAGTAAGTAATTTTAATTATTTTTTTCTTTATTGAATTTTATTGTCACTTTCCCCTTGTTTTATCCCTCGCTTTTATGTTGGAATGTTGATTTTATCATGGAAAAAGATGATCGCTTTAAAATAATTCCAATCATTTTTTATTTTTGAGTTAATTGTGTGGAAAATTCCATTGTTTTTTCAAAAATGATTTTAAAATGAATATTGATATGGAATATTTTTCTAGAATTTATATTTTCAAACCATTCTTAGGTGTTTAACGGATTTTTGAAACCCATGCCTCATTAGCACTGACCAATATTTTAATCCCTTACCTAAGAGACTTTCTAATACCTTTATTGAATATTCTTCCTTTTAATCACTTTCTTGAGAGTATTTAGTAATTTAGAGAAACTAGAACTTTCCTTGATTTTGTTTGAATCCATAAGATTCAAGTGTGCTACATTCATGACAGAGGACATTGTTCATTGAAAATCCCTTTGTACAATTAACCTCTATTTTTTCCACCTTGACATTTTACCCTTCTAAAGCCTTATAGACCATGAAATGTTGGTTAGGTATCCACATTACATGATTATTTATCCCTACCTACCCACCTCTTGTGTAAATTCTTGTTTAACTTTTAGCAAGTGTGGGGGATAGGGTGTTTCCATGTGATTTATCAGGAATGAATCATTTTTATGTATTTATAGAAAGGGTGCCAACATTTTCCTTGGGTAGTGGGTTGAAAAGCCATATTGTATCATTGTTTTAAAATTTTTCCCACTTTATCTTCAATGATAATTATAAAAAAAGAAAATATTTCTGTACAATGAAAAAAGAAACAGAACAAAAAGAAAAAAAGTAATGGAGAAAAGAAGAAGTTTATTCACTATTATTCCCTGATCGGTTGTGACCCACAAAAATGGACAATGGAGATAGTGAGTTGGAAGTGATACACTTTGTGAGGTGATGAGTGTTTAAATTCCCTGTGAACACTTGATAAATTTTGACATGTTTTGTACTTAATATATTAAACACTCCTCTTCTACCTCATATTTTTTATACATTAAATCCTACCAACCATTGAACTTCAGAATAACTTGTTGTAAGTCCTCTTGAGTAGCATAATAGTTTTTTCTGGTAGAGGACCAAGAATCCTAGAAATAATATGGTAAGATCACATGTAATCTGGGAAAAGATAATAACTCCACTTTCATATTTTCCTTGAGTGAAGAGGGAAAATTTCTATGTGGGGTAGGATGCGACATGTTGCATGGGTGAATAAATGAATTTGAACAAATTCGAATGTTTGAGAAGAAAAATGATAGAAAATTTGATTTTATAAATGAGACATGATGAATTTTATTTCAAAATAATCCTGGGACTTTTATCACCTTTTATATATGAATGATACTTGGTAAGTATTTAAGACTTTTCACAGGAGTAGAAATGTTTAGGTGTGGGGGTGTGATCGTATGGCGATTCACTGTTTCATTTTTACCCTTACACCACTGTTCTAAACATGTTTTGTATTGAAAATTAAGGAAATAATAACAAATTACACTTCATTTTTGATTAATTTTTTTTATTATCACTTTTAAAAAGGGAAATTTCACTTTTTTTCATGAATTCATTGTAGGAGGAGGTGATTTGGAGGCCCCAGAGATGATCCAAAAGGAAATGAGACAAACTGCATGGCATCCCATGGACATCTGCCCACATTTTTGAACATTAAGAGAATCCGATGACTCTAAAAGGGATGAAAATTTTTTTCCTCTCAAAATATTCATTTTCTACGACCCATATCAAAGAACTAAAGACCAATTCATCCATCTGATAGACCATATGAACTGTTATGTCCAGGGGACAAAATCTATAAGAATTCAAAGGATTGGTTCGGTCGGTTGACCATATCTCCCAATATAGATGTCTAATGGCCACAATATTTGACATAGAGATATTAAAGAGTCTGGAAAACAACTCTTCTATTTTTTCCATGTCGTGATATGAATTTATACTAGTCCAAAACTGAAACACAATTTGTATCTCAAAAACAAGGTGCTCAAAAAGATGTCCCATTTTGGATATAAAAAGGAACCATGGGAACCTAATTTGAAAGTTAGAACCAAGAGACAATCTCTTCCATTTTGGAGTACTAGAGGAGTCTCCTCTTCATCCTATGCATTCTGGAGGCCTCTATCCTCACAGGGGGGTCAAGGATGAAGAAGGAGTTCCACCCAACTTTCCTCCTCTTCTCAATATTGGGCTAATTGGTCCGAGTTAATTGTAATGGAGAAACATATATTGTAAAGGGCTTCCATAAAATTGTAATAGTACTAGTTTTATGTATTTTAGGTTTGAAAACATTTCATTTATAAGTATCTTACTTTGATTAATCATTTATTATTTTAACCGAATGAAATGATCTTTACTTTTAACCGATCAGTGTGAGGTTTTGAGTGTGTGACTTGTGTTGTTTCGATTAGAAAACATGAGAATCCATTTCATCCCCACTTATTTGAGACTTAAATTTGTTTTGGAAGCTATTATAACATGAATTTGATCTGGACCTTGGCTATATGATTATTATGTCAAGGTTTGGCTCAACGTGCTTTGATATAAGAGCTTGGAAAGTAATCCAGATTTCGATTAATTTTAACCAAGGACTTACATCAAACCTTAATTAATATTTGAGAAAAATAAACTTCAAATGTTTTTAGTGAAATAAAAATGAACCATATTATCTCATAATTATAAAACACCACTTTTCCTTGTCAACTATTAAACTATTTAATTAAGTAATTTTATTTTTAAAACTGTTTTCATAACCAGCCCCAATTTTAGTTCTTTTTATTAAAAATAGACATTAAAAACATATCAATTCTCCTTGAAAGATAAACTAAGGTCTTAAATATACTATAAATCAATCTTAAAAACACAATCAATTTGATGTGTCATGACAATGCGTCCATAAGTCATTAAAATTTAATAAAAATCATTTTATGATTAAAAAAACCAATTATTATTAAGAAATGTATTTTTCTTGGTTTTATGAATTTTAATTTAAAAAATATTTTAATAAATATTAAAAATTTATTTTAATGAAATTTGTTGGTAATTTTTTAATAATTTTTAATACATTATTTTCTAATGGTTAGGAAAGAAGATACATTCATTTGAAGGTGAAAAGTGTTGTTTTTTAGAAAACTATTTTTTTGTGCGTAATGTATTTTTTATCATAATAAATTAAATTAATCTTTATTGATGAATTATTTTAAATAATGTTTTACATAATATATTCAATTAAACATTTGAAAATTCATCTAATAGTTTTTACTATGAAATGAATAATAATAAATTCATTTTTATGCTTAAAAATACAATTAAAAAAATGTTTTCATTTCATTTTGTGCACTTATTTTAAAATTAATTTATACCGATTATAAAAATTTAATATTTTAAAATAGATTTAATATTTTCAATCAACATAATTAATAAAAACTAATTATTTTAACTAATTTTTTCACAATTAATATGAAAAAAAATTGATTTGTTTACCGCAGTTAGGGTTAAAATAAGGTTACTGAGGGGGGAGGTCAAACTAAGACATAAGGGTAAAAATAATTTAAAATTGTATAAATATTATTGGTTGAATATATATAGACTTTATATCATCCTAAAAATAATTTAATTACCATTTCCCCCCCTTTCATAAGAATTTTACCTGATGTTATTTAAATATTTTAAGTAATTCCATGTGTGGCCCTCTCATCGCTTATAAAAGTGCACAACCTCTAATCCCTTATTCACAGAATTTGATCCTTCTATATAATCTAATTCCTACCCATAAATATTCCTACATCCATTCCCTTAATTATTGATCTCATGTTCTTAACCTAATACCACTCTAAGAGGGCTTAAGGTGTAAGCCTAAGGAGGTCACTCAAAGAACATGTAATCATCTTACACTGACTCATTAAAAGTCTATTTCTTCTTTATAATTAATGTAAATATGTTTTATATATATTAATAAAACTAATAAAACATAAAATTTTAATTATATGTTATTATTATTATGGCAATGACATTTTTCTCCTTGTTTCCATCAAATGGTAAATGAAAGTATCGCTCGTGCGTACGTGTGGATCACCGCCTCCATGTAGTGATATGAATCATTTTCCATCACCATCATTATTGGTTTTTATTATAATGAATTTAATATTTATATATGATATTTATTACATAATTATTCTTCTTTTATCATAATATATTATCCACCTTCTTACCTTCCCATCCATTGGAAAATAATAACGTAGTTCGCTTGTACGTTTGGATAATCACATCCACAAATCGATGCGATTAATTTTTCATTTCTGGTTTATATAAATTCTAATAATGATATATTTAGTCAATATATATTATATATATGATATTATTATTATTATATATTTAATTATTATTTTACTTACTTTTTTCCCACATATTAAAAAGTGAAAATGTCACCCTTGCGCATGTACGTACTACTATCTCCACGAAGTGATGTGAATCATTTTTCATCACTGCTTAATATTAATGGTTATAAAACCATATATAATAAATAAATATAATAATTATCTCATGATTAATATTATTTATATGATGAAACCATGACCAAGGTACAATTATCAGAAACATCGAACAAAAAATCATGGAAAACAGACTAGTTTTCACCCGAATGTATATTTTAATGAGGAAATTTTTAATTAAAGGATACTAGAAATTATAAAATAATGAAATTTTTTAATTTATATATGAATATGGTTTAATAATATATTTATAATAAATCTATATTTATTATGCATGATTTTTAAACATGTATTATGTAGAAAGATACTTTAGGTAAGGGATTTATGTTATAACCTCATTGATTTTTAGGGTTGTTTATGTTAAGTTTATATTGGGAGAAATTAACTATTAATTATCCATTAAAATACATATATTTTCATATAATATGTTTATTTATAGGGTTTACATGTTTCAATATTGTTTTTAATATTCTCAAATGATTTATTAAATTTATTTTAACACTATTTTAATTTCTAGGAAAATATTTTAAATGAGACATCTTTTTTTAAAATGAGACACTTTTTACCATAGGTGTGAATGAAATATTTGTTTTAACATATATCACAATTTTTTTCAAACCAACATTACTACTATTTTCTTTTAAGATTCTATTACTATATTCCATGGTTATTTTCAAAGAAAATAGTTTTCTTAATATTTTGTTTTTTAATTTTAAATATGTGATTTCAAAATGAAATGTTTATTTTCCATAAGAAATGTTCCAGTGATATTTTAACGGTATTTTAAACAATGAAAAAAATCATTGATGTTACTTATGATTCCCTGAGATATGATCCAATAATACCATCCTAATTATTTATTTGGATGGTTATTGATTATGATGATGAAATGTTGATCAAACCCATTTTTCCATGGGATAAGCTATGATGAAATGATAAATCTTTTCATGATGTTATAGAATACATATGAATGGATTATATTTATATTACAGTTGATTCCATTATATCCCTAAAATTCATTGTGTAATTCAATATAAATATATCATGAGATGATGATGATAATCATATACATGATTTTTAATAGATATGTTCACATTTTGATGCATGAGTATTATTTCTTCAAAACTATGCTCCCAATATTATGCATAGACTTGATTATGAATAACTATTTTATCATTTTGATTAATGATTATGATTTATTTTAGATATGTTTACAATTTTAAGCATGAAAATGATAGATATTTTATTTGTTCACAAGATGTAATTTCCCATTCTTGTGATTCCACATGCCTATGTTATGACTCTTGAATGATGATTACTTCTTTAGAACACTTATCAAGCACACTTCTGGATATGAACTGATTTTGGAGTTTGTGATCTTAGATATTTTGGGAATAAATATTTTATATTGAGAACATGCACTTGATTATGTTATCATACCCTTATGGTCATCCTACGCTCTCTTATGTTTGATATCTCCCTTATCTGATAATCTGAGCACACCCTTTCTTATTTTTTCTCTCTCTATGTTTTTATGGAAGGTTCTAATTATGATATTTCTATAATCATACTAATATGAAGATATTTTAAGAAATAAGTTGATTATGTATCTATTATCCAAATACAATAAAAACTTATAGTCCTTAAGCATGTATAATTGTGATATATATTTGATATTCATCTAAAATGATGTAATATTTATATATGTTATGATCATGTCACTACACTTATGGAGGAAGGATTTAGGATTCATCTCCCTCACTTCTTTGCTAGTCTAGGAGGGGTATCAGAAGAGGGAGGGTCATTCTAGGGTGGTATTAGAGCTGGTGGTTGAAAGATAAGATGGATCTTAGAGATATACACTGGTAAGGATGCTTGGGTTGGTATGGAATTGATATTATCTATAATTGGTACAATATTTATACAAGGTAAACCCTCTAGGAACCTATTTTTGGGGTCCCCTATGATCCAACCCAAGGACCTTCATGTTTATAAAGCATGCTAAGTGAAGTGATGCTACTTATAGGGTTGAGACCTTGGAAATGATCATGCATCATGATTATTTGTGAATGTTTTTGAATTGGGAGAACAGTGGGAAATATGTTGAAATTAATTAATTAATGATCATTAAATATTATATATTCTAGGTTTATGGATTCCCTAACATTTTTCTATAATTGGGATGACTCAAGGACAACATCCCCATCAAGATCACATTGAATATGTTCAGCATAATATGCTCGTATAATGTCACTAGATGGAGGTAGATGATGATAATTCATGGAGGATACTCAAAGAGTTTTAGTACTAGTTTTTGTATAAGTATGAGTGATTTATTTAAAATCAAGAGAAAAAGGCTTGGTTTGAGGAGGTGGATATCACCTTTAGTATGATTCGTTCTTAGAAAAACCACTGAGTTTAATTTCCCATGACGATGATGTGTGGGGAATCACAATAGTGGTGATTATTGATACTTGGGGATCACAAGGAGTTAATTGTTTCATCGAATAACTTTTGAGATTAGTTCTATGATGATTTTCTTTATTAGAAAAAAATGGTTGTTTATCAGTATGAGATTATTACCTTTTTTCAGGGGATTTTTAGTTTGTATGAGTTAAGTATCTAATATAAGAAAATCTTGTGTTAGGTTTCATATTTTCTTCCAAATGAGGAGGATATTTAGAGTCATTTCAAGGAGTATTTATGTATAGATATCCAATTCCATGTCACCCCATTTATATTGAAGACATACCTTGAGGTGTTGGTGAGAGAAGAGGCCATTTAGAGGATACTATCTAGGACAAGTTTATCACAAGAGGGGACTCATCAAGACTCTTCAAGGAGAAGATACATGTATATAAGATCTCAGATTTCTAAATAGATAAAGAAATTTTAGACATCATGAGTTTATTCCTAGCTTCTTCATCTCAATTCATCGAAGCTAATTGTTCGCATACCCTTATTAAGAGATAAAACTTGGGTTAATATTCATGTGGAGGTTGTTTCCATCAAAAGAGAGATTTTCCAACCATCATTGTTAATCATCTTAGTGTTACCAGTCCTCTTCAAGATAAACCATCATAGTAGTAACCTTTGAGGTAGAAACATTAGTAGGTATCTATGAGTTATGATCAATAGAGATGGGATGAGGTGGGAAGAGAAAAACACTATGATTCCCATCATCCTTAGGGATAACAATAAAAGTTAAACTGTAGAGTTGGTTTCAATTAGGGCCATATAGGCCTAGTGGAGGTTGTAGTCAAATAAATGCCTTCATGTTTCTAGTGTAGAGCAAGCCATACATCATGTGAGTTATTATATTCTTGTTTTATACTTGGGTGTATGCCTTGTTTAATTCAGGAGACGTGAACTCCTTCATTTTATCCACCCTAGTCTATGCTTGGGACTTGAGGTAGAGATACTTCTAATTCCGTTGGAGTTGACTATGCCAATTAGAGACATAAATGACCTGTATGTTGTGTGAAGATTTTTTGAGCTGATTATCGGGAAACATCTCACTTTGTGAGACATCCACGGTTTATAGATACAACCATAAAACATCATACTCGATAAGGATTTGATGTATTCACTATAGGATTTGGTGGATTAATTTAAAAGAAGTATTATACTCTACTATGATTATAGAGAGAAGGCTGTTTTTGTTGGTGAACGAGACCCTTTGATGGGTTGGAGGTTTGTTGAGTACTTATACTCATTAATGAACATGGTAATTTTGGGTTTAGTAAAGGATAAACTGGTGGTTTTCCCCAGGTCGTAGAGGAGTAACCTAATGTCATTCCAAAAGAATTTTTGACAATACATCCTCAATGTGAGGTCAAGTTTGGGGTAGATATACCACTAAGTGTCACTCATATATTTATGTATCATTATAATATGACATATTCTATGTTACGAGAGCTATGGATTTAGGTCAATGATATCCTATAGAGAGGGATTCATTCCACCTATTCTATCTCCTTGGGTGGACTAGTTCTATTTGTGAAGAGGGAATATGGTTTTCTATGTTTATATATTAATTATATTCTCTTTAATTAGGAAACTATGAAGTGGTACCCTCTCTTATGGACTATGGATTTAATAAATTTTCCAAAGGGAGCTAGTTGGTTCTTGAAGATTGATTTGTGTCCAATATATCAACCAATGTGATTTAAGGATGCGAATATCTGAAGGACTACTTTCAGATGTCATTATAGGAATTATGAGTTTTTTTATGTTTTTCAGGATCATGAATGCTCAATTTCTATTCATGGGACTTATGAATACAATGTTCCATGAGTTTATGGATCTATTTTTGGTGGTGTTTATTGATGATATCCTTGTGGTTTTTGAGATGGAGGAGGATTATTTAGGGAATTTGTGAGCTGTTTTGGGAGTTATTCATTTCCAGAAGCTGTTTTGAACACTTTCAAAGTGTGCGTTATAGGCCAATGAATTCTATTTCTCAGTAAATTTCATGTATCAATATATAATATCATGTATATTTTGAAGGTTGGAAAAATTGTTTCTTGGATAGGCTCTAAAAATATTGCAGAGGTAAAGAGTTTCCTGGGACTTGATTGTTATTACTGGTGGATCATACCAAACATCTCTTAGATTATGAATTCCATGAAAACCTTAACTAGAAAGTATTAGAAATTCATGTGAACTAAATATTTCTAGGATAATTTTGAGTACTTGAAGTACAAGCTGGTCAGTGCACTCATTCTTCATTTGTAGGAGGAGAGTGTCGTGTTTGTGTTCTATTATGACACTTCACATTTTGTCTTTGGTTGTGTTTCGATGAATTAGAGGATAGTTATCTATTATGGTTCTTGATAGTTGTAGTCTCACCAATGTAAATATGATATGAATGGCCTTGACTTAGCTTCATTTGTGTTTTCTTTGAATTTGTACTGACATTATCTCATTGGTTATCACTTTTCATTCTTTACAGATCATAGGAGACAAAGATATGTCATTTCCTAGAATTAAATGAATTGATAGATGTAATGTTGTATAAAATTCATGTAAAATTATGTATTTTATTTTCTATACACTAAGAAAAGGGAATACTGTGAACAATGCTTTGATCGGTAAGTCAGATTGTGATGTCATGCGTGAGTTTGGTGATATTTGAGGGCGATAGAGGATATTTTCCTGACGCACCATAATATAGGAGAAGAAGATGATAGAGAGTGTCTTTGGAAGATGATAGAGAGTGTCTTTGTAAGATGAATGTGAAATCATATTTGGTGTATAAGGTTGATTCCTTGTTGGGGGATTCTAAGGTAGATGTCTAGTGAGACTAAGTTAGTTGTGGCGATTCCCCTGGGTGATGGTTTGAGGATGAATGACACCGGGTGTTGTTTCAAGGGAGGATCTTGGTTCCTTTAGTGATTCATGATGTGATTCTACATGAGTTCCATTGTTCACTCTTGGTGGTACATCCTGGTTTAACATATATGTATCATGACTGGTGAGGTCAGTTTTGGTGGCTTGTCATAAAGAGACCAGTTGAAAGTCTGTCTCTCGGTATTTGGTTTTCCCGAGAGTGAAGGCTGAGCACCATGTTCCTAGTGGGTTTCTCTAGCCACTAGATATTCCCCAATAGAAGTATGAGGAAATTTAGATAGACATCACAATGGATTCTAGGGATACAAGGGATTCTATAATTTTATATGCCTTGTATTCATAAAAATTGGGTTTTGAATAAAAAGATGACGATTTTCAGCCTATTTGGGAACTGTGGATTACAGAACATGTAAATGAGTTACACATTGTGTAAATGTTACAGATTGGGATTTTAGGTTACTTTATGAGTAATTTTTTATTCATTCACCCACATGCCTCCTTTCTCTCAACCTAGATCTCACTTACACCAATTTTAGGGACCTCTAGTCCATATGAATAACTTTTTTCAGAGATTGATCACTATTTCAGTGGGGTTTCATCTCTCTGAGTGAGTAATACTTTATGGCTCTTCATTTCCTTTGATCACTATGGTTCCATTGTATTGTGTTATTGGAACTATTAAACCATGGTGATGATTGAATCGATTCCATTTAAGACCCGCTATACATTTTTGAGGGCCTTTAGTGTTGTTGTATGTTCTTCCTTGTTGGTGGATCTCATTTCAAACATGTGCAACCTGAGTTTTAATGTAGTTGGTTCTATCTCAAGCCTATTTTTGTAAAATGCATTACTCTTGTTATTTTTTTAAATTGTTTTATAAACAAAATGACATGATTAACTTTTTATATATTCATGTGTGGAAATGAGTTTTTTCAAAATATGGTTTTCCCCTAGTTTGGTAAATTAAAAATAGTTTTTGAAGAATTATGATTTTTTAAGCATGGTTTGATTAAAATGGTGTTATGGATTCATTTTGAAAATAGAGAACATGGGAAGTGTAACAAATCTAAATTTTATCAATGGAAATACCCTTTTTATAATTATTTCATATAGTGTAAATCATATAAAATCATGTATATAACCTAATAAAAAGTCTTTAAATAAAGAATAAATGAAATAAGAGGTATTTCTAGAAATTAAGGAACATATACCAATGGAATAGTAACATGACATTTGGAATAGTACTGTGAATCTTATGAATTGTAAGCAATACAATTTAATAATAACTTCACCATGAAATTATAAATATAATTTATCCATCTTATAAATTAGAATATGATATAATTATATCATAGTATAAGTAAATAGATAATTTAAAATTACTAATTAAGTGTCAGTATTTTTATAAAAAAAAATTTTATTTACAATTTTATAATTAATATAATTGTTTAAAATAAAATTCAAATTCATAAGATATATTTATAAATTAATATTTTATTTTCTAATGATTATAAGATAAATTTATGAAACCTTAACTAATTTTTCGAAGTGTTATAAAATCTGTTATAATTTTAAAAGTCGTATTTTTTTAATATATGATGATTTTATTTTAAAATTAAATTTCTCATATTTATAAAATTATAATAATAAAATAGAGTTCATTTTTTTATTCTTCATATTGAAAAATGGTTCGGGTGAATATTTAGGATTTTTCAAAAATAGTTGAGTTTTTGGTGAATAGTGAAATACAATAATTTACTATATAAGATAAATTCATGATTTATTGAGTAATGGATGATGTATTGATGATGTATGACTATAATATCAAACTATAATTTATTAAATTAAATTATTTAATGATAATAATCAAATAATTCATATTCTTGAGCCAAAATATTAAACTAATGAATAAAATAATCAGAAAACACCCATCTCCCCCACTATAAATATCACCCCTCACCACCTCTCCTCCTCACACTTTTAAATATTTGATCATTGTTTAATTATGAAAAATACCATTACCAATACCCTACACCATATCTAGGATCCCTTGGTCTCATCAAAAGACCAAACTCAAGTGTCTCAAGGAGGTTCTCAAGGAGAGTAATTTAAAAGGTAAAAACCACTTTCCTTTTCATTAAATTTCATTCCACATTATTTTATTTTCTTATTATATCCTTAACCACCCTTATACAATTACAATGGTAGCTCCATTTTATCATATATATTGGATTTTTATTATCTTAATAGAATAATCCATCATCATTTCTTTCCCCTTCCTTTTTTTCTATAAATGAAAACATCATCTTTGATGTGTTAATTTTTCGCATTCAAGGATAATGAGTTTTCATTTTTATTTAACACATTCTAGACCGGTCATAAAAACATTTTTATGATTAAAAAATATTAAAAAACATTTTTTATATCCTATTTAATGTTCTGGAACCATTATATATACATGATATTAATTAATAAAACAAAATTGGTTTATGAAGATAAAATAAATCCAAATAATCAAAACGATTATCACCAACATTTTATATAATGATTCAACCTCATAAAATATAAAAAAATGAAATATATAACCATTTAAGATTATATAAGTTAATTTATAACATTTAATTTCAATTTTGGACACTATCTTCATTTTACATGATTTTCCTAACATGTATACAAGTAAACCGATCATGAAATCCAAGGGAATGAACACTCCCCAATGACAAAATTATATCTTATAACTCATCAAAAACATCATAAATAAACTTAATAAAATAATAATAAATAAAATAAATATATAAAGGGTTCTCAATTAATTAATTAATTGATTTAATCTGGTTATCCATGACATTTAGATCACATGTAGAATAATATCAGACATAAGGTAAGGGATTCTCCATGAACCTCCATTTTTCTTTTGGGTGATGATTTATATATATCTCACGCAATTTAATTCTTATTTATTTTTAGATAACTCTTATATATTTTTTATATGTTCTAAACTTATGCATCAAGATCAGTTCATCCTTATTTTATCGGAAATACATGTCTTAAAATTTTCCCTTCTCAATTCTTCCCGATAAGTAAGTCCGATTAAAGGTAACTTCCCATTTTCTAACCCATTTTCAAGTAAAATATATAATATATTTTAATACAAAATTATTTTTATGAAATCACTAATATTATCAGGAAAAATTATCTTGGTTAATTTATGGTTTTTCACAGACAAATATGCCTTTTCTATTTTAAATAATCTTTAATATTTTCCTCAAACTACACTAAAATGTTTTATTTCTATGATTTCTTAAACACTCTATTTACATGTTTTAACTTCAGTTTGAAATAAATAATCCTAATCTATGCATATTTTCCATTATGAATGTCCATGCACGTTTTAAATCCATTCTTTCATGGACATCATTATGATATTATCTTTTGTTATTTTTGTTGATGTGATTGTGATACCCAATTCATTCCATAGGTAACCATAATGTTTATGTTTGATTCATTATGAATTATTATTTATGTGGAACACATATTCATGATCATATTATAATAGTTTCACCCATATAGGTCTCTAATTTATTGGGTAATGTTTAGACTCATGAGACATAATTTGTAACTATCTTGGCGGTTTGACCTGACTTGTGCTCCATGTGCAACAGTATTGGTGGTTATCCTTGACTCATGATACTCCACATGAAATGATCCATGATTCATTATTATATCATATCTTATGTTTCTTACACATTACTATGATTCCATGATTACGTGATCCCATGTTCTATATGTTATTATTCCATATTTCTATTCATGTTCTCTGCCTTTTTATGTCACCATGTTATGCATTCTAACCCATGCACTATGCTTTAATATTAAGTTTATCCCCTTACTAGGATTTTAGATCATCCCTTTGTTCATTTCTTATGCAAGTTTTACTATACAGATGTAAGTGATCCAATGGTGTTATGAACTCATTATGAAGATTAAATAAATGATGTTTTTATTTTGGTTTCTTGCTTTCTAATTATGCATCAAATCTTATAAAGACACTAGAATTTAAAATCTTTGGTTTGTATTTGATGGTTAATTGTGATTAAAATCATGTAATAATATGTGTAAAATAATAGGGTCATTATAGTTGGTATCAGAGCACGATCTAGTTATTTTTGTAGATTAGGACTAGATAACTTTATTAAGAACCCTAGGTATAATTTTATACCCATGGATAACCAAGATTGAAACTTAGGGAATCAAAAGTTATGATATACTCTTCATTTACAAGTTTATAATTCCATGTTCAATGAATTATTTTTATACAATTATTATTTAAGTATTAAATACCCCTAACTATACTGTATTTTTCTTCAGTAATGGCTAGAAATTGAAGAATTCATTCCAACAATCAACATGATAGTAAACGTGATGATTTACCTAATGATATGAAACATATGATGGGAACATGTTATCAAAACATAATTACAATACTTATTAAGCCATCTCAAGTTATGAATAATAACTTTAATCATGTAGAACACCCTATTTATCCTAAGAAATAGAATGTTGTTGTCGAATAATTCATGCGATAGAGTCCTCCCATGTTTAATAGATTTTATGAACCCCTCCTCATAGAACAGTGTATTAACTCCATTGGGAAGATATCCTCTATCCTCCAGTGCTCAGAAAAAGAGAAATTTGTGCTAGTGTTCTATCATTTTTATAGGGAAGCTGATCAGTGGTGGAAACTGATCCAGAACATGATGTCTAAAGAGTAAAATTATTCCATTGATTGGGAGTAATTTTAAAAAATATTTTTCAGTTAATATTTTTCTCGAACCCTCCATCTCAAGAGAAAAAGTGAATTCCTTGGACTGAAGCATAAGGAAGGAGAGTCTATTAGGACATATGAGGAAAACTTTAAAAGTATTTCAAAATACACCTATAGCTTTTTTATGAACACCGAAAGAAAGGTGGATCACTTCTTTAGTGGACTAAAGTTGAGTCTATGAAAATAATTGGTGATTAGAGACTTTGATAGTTGTGAGTAAATTTTCCTTTGGGTCGTTATAGTTGAAATAGAGATTGGGGACTCTTAGCAGTCTTGTGGGACTAGAGATATAAAGAGTAAAATAGAATCTAATATGGAGGGATCAACAGATAAATCCAATGATGGAAATAAAACCCAATATCCCACATGTCAAAATTGTGGGAAGAATAATCTAGGGAACATTATAAAGTGAAACAAGAAATACTTCAATTGTCTAAGAATGGGGAATCTAGCTAATAACTATCAAAGGGATATGAAAACCCCCACCAATATGGAATAAGAAATGAAGGTTCAAGTAAACACTTAGCCTGAAGTGAAGTGTTTCAACTTCAAGGAAGTTGGGTATTATGCAAACCATTTCCCTTAGACAAGGATTTTTGAAGGTAATTGACAACAACAAACCAAGGGAAGTAAGAATGGAAATATTCTCTCAATACTACTGGGGTGAATCATGAAAATGAAATGGTTACAGGTAAACTAGTTATTCAGTCAAGAATAGAAAATGTACTATTTGATTCTGGTTCTATGAATTCTTTCATATCTTGCAACTTTAGTATAACTATTCATTAACCACCTAAAAATATGGAGGTTGTGTTATCTATGAGGAAATTAAATGGGAAAATTTTTGCTTCCAAAGTTTTTAACTCCCCCATAGTTATTGTTTGTGGAATGAACCTCCTATAAAATCTCATCTTACTTATTTTGATGGGGGTTTCATGCTATATTGGGAATGTATTGTGGATCTTTATACAAAGCCAAAACCAATTGTTGGGAAAGGGAAATCACACTTCACATCCTGAAGAAACTTCAAATTCTGTTTAAATTTAACAACAAAGATGAATCTCTATTAGAATCATTGTCTCAATTATGGATATTATTTACTTATGAGAAAACATATCTATATCAAATGATTGAGGAAAATGAGAGGATAATGCTCAAAGACATTCCCATTATTAGTGACTACAATGATGTGTTCCCGGAAGAGTTTCACATTCTTCCTCCTGACTAAGAAGTTGAGTTCCCAATTAAAATTATTTTTGGATCTCTACCTATATCAAATACACCTTATAGAATGGCCATCGTTGAGCTGGAAGAACTGAAGAAACAGTTACAAGAGAATTTTTATAAGGGTTTCATACACATAAGTGCTTCACCATGGGGTTCACCATTCCTCTCCATCAATAAGAAGGATGAATCAATATGACTCTGTATTGATTATCATGAGCCTAATAAAATCATGATAAATAACAAGTATCCACAATCATGTATATATAAATTGTTCAATCAAATATGTAGGGATAAGTATGTCTATAAGGTGGAACTTAGGACATGATATCACCAATTAAAAGTATTTAAGGAATATATTCCCAAGACTACCTTTCGAATGAGTTATGGACACTATAAGTTCATTTTGGTTCCTTTGAGACTCACTAATTATCCATAAATTTCATGGATTTAATGAATAGAGTATTTAGATATTACCTCAAAAAATTTGTGGTTGTATTTAATGATGGCATTCTAATATACTCCAAGAGTAAGGAGGAACATGAGGAGAATTTTAATACTATTATAAATGCATTCTGAAGGGATAAAATATATGAAAAGTATATAAAATTTGAGTTCTAGATTAATGAAGTATAATTCTTGGGGAATTTTATTACTAGCAAAGGGATATCTGTAGACTCTTCTAAGATAAAGGCAATCTAGGAGTGTCTCATGCCACTATCTATAAAAGAGATCCAAAGCTTCCCTGGTATAGCTGGGTACTACCAAAAATTTGTGAGGAAATCCTCTTGATTGTAAAACCCACTAAACAAGTTGAATTGGTAGGGGTAAAGTATGTCTGGATTCAAGAATGTGAGGAAATATTTATGGAGCCTAAAAAGAGGCCTATCACTTATCCAATACTCACACTTCTGACAATTAATGAACTCCTTATGGTGTACATAAATGATTCAAATTTGGTACCATGCTTTTTACTAATGAAAAATGATAACAGGATAGCCTACACCTCAAATAAAATTGAAAATTAATAATAAAAATTATCCCACACATGCCCTGGAGTTGGAAACTGTGATCTTTGCATTGAAAATCAGGCATTATTATCACTATGGGGAGATTTGTGAGATATATACTGATAAGAAGAGTCTCAAATATTTATTCACATAGAAGGATATTAATATGAACCATTACAAATGGTTAGAGATCATCATGAATTATGACTACTCGATCCACTACCATCCTGGTAAGGAAAAAAGGTGGAGGATACTCTAAGTAGAAAGGACCTATCATCTTTATCAATAATGATAATTGAGAAGGATCCAATCCTCTTATAACTTCAAAGGATTGACATGGGAATCATTAGGGAAGAGAAATCATCAATCCTTTCTAAAATGATTACAAAACCATCCCTTATAGAGAAAATAATGGGTGCTCAAAGAAATGATGTGGAAATTTAGAAAAAGGTGGAATCTATCATAAATGAAAAATCCTTAGAGTTCCAAATTTATGAGGATGGATTCATGAGATTTGGGTTATGACTATGTGCGACATCCAATCCAAATATAAATATGGATCTTTTGAATTATTCACATAGCTCAACCTCTTCTATTCACCCAGGGAGCACAATGATGTATCATGATCTTTGAGAGCACTACTGGTGAGAAAATATGAAGAAGGATATTTTTGAGTATACATCAAAGTTCATGGTATAGCATAATGTCAAGGATGAAAGGAAAATGTATAAGAGGATTATGAAACCATTGCATGTTTCGGGTTCAGCGGAAGTACCAGAGGGATGCTTCCCAACATTAATTTTTTCTATAATTGATGATCAATCTAGGATCAATACGATGATGAATGCCCGTATCCACAGAATTGAATCAAGGATTTTGACAAAGAAGAATTTACCCCTGAACCCAAGAGAGGATATCAACATATATTGTTTATAATTAAGTTAATTAAATAGAATTACCTCAAAGATTATTCTTTCTTCATGGATGATTCCAACCACAGATTTGTAGTGCGCTACCATTATGTTATAGAATCTAAGTGTAGGATCCCTATAGAAGTGATCCAAACATGTTCCACATATCTTTGTACATCACTGAAAGAGTCTCTGGGTTCTATCATGTAAGATTATTGTGATTGCATTGTCCACATTCAAGCTCCTTGAGAACCACTTCTAAAGCATTCTCCTTAATCTGATGGAGGAGGATTACTCTCGTTCTTGAGAGAATTCTTGGCGAAGAAATAACTCTATGGGATTAATAGATTTTCTCCAATTTATTGTGAAAAACCCCAATAGGAGTCTCTTAGCTTTCCCTTGGATAATAAGAGAGTAATATAACCATGAATTTATTTCACTAGGTTAATATTAAATAATTTGCACAAGTGCTTTTAATTATTTCATTAATCCTAGTGAAACTCCATGTCAAATAACAAAAGAAACATTATTATTTGTTGACATGAACATAACTTGTGAGTTGTAATTAAATATTATTTAACAAAAAATATTCAATATTATTATATTTCACAAGAACCTTAACTCATTATTCTAATCCTCCACCATATTTATTGAACCTTGATTAATGAATATTTATTTATTAAAAAAATATCATTTCATTATTCATCAATATGTATATAAATATTTTATTCACTAAAGATAAAATAAATATTGATTAATTATTCTTCCAACAATATATTCCCTTGAATAACTAGTGTCAAAATAAATGCGATCAAACATCCATGAATAATTATTAAAACACAATTGGGAATAATCTTTATTCAACTTGTTAAATAATAAATAATATATTATTTAACTGAGATTATGGACACACTTAATGTGTGACCCTTTAGTCCTCTTTCTCAGGGGCATTAGGTGGAGCATCCTAATGATGAAGGTTATCTTCTAGAAACACGCCGATGCACCCATATAGAACTAAGTTAATGTCAAAATGACATGTCACCTCATACGAATTCTTCCCATGTAATATAATCTCATTTTCCCAATATCTCCAATCAAGCGGGTTTTATGCAAGTTCCATCAACCCATGTGCTCAATTTCTCATTCTTTGACTTCCCAAAAATTAAACTTTCCTTTAGAACACCATGGACATGGATTTTTTTAGGCTATATAATTTACATCAAAGGGACTAAGATATCAACTTCTATTAGGGAACAGAAGGGATAAACCCTTTCTCGCACTATTCATTAATGAAGTATTACTCATGATGCACCCAACATATCCTACCTCACTGTAAACATATGTCATCATGGTTTTCACCAATACATCTAACTTAGTGAGTCATAATACCTATTAATAATAATCTTAATGTAAAATCACCAATACACACATCTATAGACAAGAACATAAAATGACACTTATAAATATGGATTTACTATTGGCGGGTATTATTCTCATAATATCTTACTATACATTACCAAGGGCGTACACCCAGAGAAGGTGCCTCAAATTATAAATAGTCTCCACCTCTGATAGTATGTATCAATTTTGTCCCTTAAAATGATATCATCTGGCTATAGAACACATATATTCATGAATATCTTCATGGAACTTCTGGGTTCTCATCATAGCAGGGATCCTCTATGAACTTTTAGTGCAACAGCTACTCATAAGACATTATCACATACAATGTCATGTAGAAGTACAATCATGATATGATAAGGATTTTATTAATATCCATCCAATGATTACATGTTTATCATAAAGTGTAAAGAAGTTTGTTCTAAGGCATCGACTCCAACAAACTCCCACTTACACTAGATCCAACTGCTAATAGTCTTCAATCTTCTAACTCTCACATGATATTTAAGATTCAGTTGAGATAGGCCCTTAGTCAAGGGGTCCCCCACATTTTCTTCCATGGATACTATTCTCATTGTAACTTTACCCCTTTGATAGAAATCCCTCAAGAGGTGACACTTAAAGAGTATGTTCTTTTTCTATTGATGTGACCTTGGATATTTTCCAAGAGTCATCATTGTTGTATTATTAAAATACAACACGATAGGGTATTTACTTATAGGTACCACATAAAGATCTTAGACAAAGTTCCAATTCTAGATGGCTTCCTTGGATGGATTAGAAGCCACTATATACTCAGACTCTACTGTAGAATCATCAACAAATGGATTCTTTGAACTCTTCCAGCTTATAAATCCTCTGTTGAGGAAAAAAAATATCCTGATTGAAAATTACAATAATTATTATCTATCTAAAAACCAACATTAGTATACCCTCTGATGATAACCTCCTTATCTCCTCCACACACCAGGAACATATCCCAAATTCTTCTCAGATACTAAAGGATAGTCTTAATATCAGTCTTATATGGTTCTCCTGGATCTGTTTGATATCTTCCTAACATGCTCGATGCATAGGCAACGTCATGTCTAGTACATAAAATGGCATACATGATAGATCCTATCACTGAAGAATATGAGATCTTACTCATTCTATCTTTCTATTATTGTGTCTGGGGACACATCTTTATAGAAACTTGTAAACCATGTGACACTAGAACCAATCCCCTCTTGGATTGTCCCATACAAAATCTCTTTAGTATCTGGTCAATATATGTACTTTTTCTTAGTCCAACCAACCTCCTAGATCTATCATGAATGATATTGGTCCCTAGAATGTAGACTTCTTCTCTTAAGTCCTTTTATAGAGAAGAACTTGTTCAAACTGTCCTTAACAGATAGTATGTATGGTATTTCATTTCCAATAAGTAATATATCACCAACATATACTACTAGGATAAAGACCGTATTCTCACGAAACTTTTTATAAACACACATATCACATACATTTTTAATAAAACCAAATTCTTTTATGGACTCATCAAATTGAATGTTCTATGACCTAGACGATTTCTTCAATCCATAAATGTATATCTGCAACTTGAAAACCCTTTTAGAATCACCTGGTGTCACAAACTGTTCTTGTTGTGTCATATAGACATCTTCTTAAAGGTTCCCATTAAGTAATTTAGTTTTGATACCCATCTGACTAATCTCATAGTCATGGTAAGCTGCTATTTCAAGTATGATACTTGTGGATTTAAATATGAAAACTGGAAAAATGTTTCATCATAATCAATTAATTAATGCTATTTGAAATATTTATCCACTATACTTGATTTATAGATACTTAATTTACCTTCCATTTCCAGATTCCTCTTGAATACCAAGTTACAACCAATAGGATTTACATCTAATGGCTCATCGACTCGAACACAAAATTGGTTCTGATGCATGGAATCCATCTTAGAATTCATAGCTTCTACCATCTTGCAGCATTTGAGATCTCTGCTAACTCCTTGTAAGAGAGATGTTCATCATTGTCCAACAATAATGAGTCACCATCCTTAGTGACTAGAAAACCATATATCTTTGGTTCCCTTACCTCTCTTGATATTATATTAAATACTTGTGTTTCATGATATACTTCTCCCACAGGGACCTATAGAAATTTTTTCTATACCAACTCTTGTATATATTGAGAATCATCTTCATAGAAGTCAATATTCCTCCCACCATCATTTTTGAGGAAGTGATCCCTCTCAAGAAAGATGGATTGTCTGGTGATAGTTACTTTCTGGTCTGAGGTATTGTATAGGAAGTATCCCTTTTTTTCCTTAGGATACCCTATAAAGATAGACCTCGTGCCCTATAGTGCTAGTTTGTTTCCTGATAAATCCTTAACAAATTAATTGCATCCATATACACATGTATGTGAAAAAATGGGTTTCTTTCCACTCCATAACTTGATGGGAATTCCATTTACTACCTTAGTTGGTACTTAGTTTAATGTGTATGACATAGTTTTTAATGCATATCCCCAAAAGAATAATAGAATATTTACATGATTCATCATCAACCATACCATGTCCAACAAGGTATGGTTCTTCATTTCAATAAAACCATTCCACTATAGTGTATAAGGTGGAGTGATTTGAGATTGAATCCCAAACTCTCACAGAAAGTTGATGAAATCTTGGTTAAGATATTCTCCACCTCTATCTAATCAAAGATTATTTATCTTCTTACCAACATGATTATCTACTTAATTCTTTAATTCCTTTAATTTATCAAAGGACTCCGACTTATACCTCACCATGTAAATGTATCCATATCTACTCAAGTCGTTAGTAAAAGCTATGAAGTAAGAATATCAACCTCTTTCTTCTACTATAAATGGTCCACACACATTAGTGTGTACCCATACTAGAATATCTAAGGATATTTCACCCTATCCACTAAATGGAGGTTTGGTCATTTTCCCTTATAAACATGTGTGACATCTATCAAGTGGTTTTAGGGGAGAAGAGTCTAGATAACCATCTTGATAGAGATTTTTCAAATTCTTCTCATTTACATGATCGAGATGGTGATGACAGAACTAGATGTTATATGAGTCATGTGAAATTTATTCATGATCAATTACCAACACTAGGTTTTAAGAATTTAATACATATAGACCATTATGTAAATACTCCATACCATAACATATGTTTTACTTATAAATGAAACAATTTTTATTTATAAACATGAATATAAACCCATATGTATCCAAATGTGATACACAAATTATGTTTATGGTAACACTAGGTACATAATAATAGCCATGTAAAACCAAAATCATTCACGTTGTCAATGTGTGGTGGTAGTCACCAATGGAAAGAGTAGCCAACCTCTCACCATTGGTAGCTCATAGATCCACATCTCCTATGGAATGTTTCTAGAATCTACTTGGTATCGGAATTTGAATACAGATTTGAGAACCACAAGTTGAATCTAATACCCAATGTATAGAAATTGAAATATTTCACTCGACAATGAACACACCTTTGGCTTCCCCTTACCTCTGGATGTAGTTCTTATTCCAGCAGCCTAACTTACCACATGCAAAGCATATTTCCTCCTTTTCCTTTCCATGCCTTTGGATATTATTCTTCTTGGTCAGATGATTCTTGGAGGATTTAGACTATTTATAAGAATTAGGACCCTTTTCCTTGTCCTTTCTCTTTCTATTCACTATAAGGACTGTGGGTTTTTTACACCCCATGTCCTTATCAACTTGTATAATTAATGTATGAATTTTTGGTAGACCCTTCTAATTATTGATCATATTATAATTTATAATAAAATTAGACAATGTATTGCACAGTGATGATAGTGTAAGATTTGTACGCAACTCATCTGGGAATTTAATCCCTAAGATGTCCAAACACACAATGTATCTAATAATCTTGACTACATGTGGACCATCTAATGAATAATTTATATGCTTAGTGGTGAACAAATCATTAGATATCTCATACCTCTCTTGTCTCTCCTTCTCTTGATAAAGATCCTGATGGTCTGATGTTGTGATATAAGTATCCATTTCATCATGTTTCTTCAAGAGATCATTGGTCATGGATAATATCATGAGGCACTAAACATATGTATCATCATTCAGATGTTTCTCATACACATAGATCTTCTTATCACTCACCTCACTTCTAGGTGCAACTGGTAAAGGTTCTTCCAGCACATATAGTTTTGTTTCATGGAGGATGACCTGAAGACAACTTTGCAACTCCTGGAAATTAGTGGTAGTGAGAAGGTTTACCTTCTCGAGTATGGATCACAATGATATGTTTGAATTAATTTTTAATGACGTTTCTACAAATAATATGAACATAGTTTTAGTACTTTATCTGATAAAATTAAGACAAATAAATAAATAAAAATTCATTAGTCTCCCACTATTTTATCAAAACCCAATAACCCTCACCATTGTCTTCAGAATATCCTGTTTCATGGAAATTGTAGTTTCAAGGATCCATATTTCAATTCACATTACCCCAACTTTGGCTGGGGAAGCAATTTGAAAGGTTTTAGATAGTCATTCAAAAAGCTAACTATATTAACTCACAGCTCCTTGATCCGTTGAGTGAACTCCCCAATTCTAAAATCCTTAATTTTAGATTTCCTCAAACTTTACCTCTCAGTTACACCAAGTCCTACTTTGGTAGTCAACCCATGATGTAAAATAATTTAGGTCAACCCAAAACCTCAAATTAGAACTCCACAATAATTGAAGGCACCCCAAATTTGGATAGTCAAGAACTTTAAACTATGGTTCAATTCTATCCAATGTAATGGAAGGCTATACCGAATTGTTATTTTATTGAGGGATTTTATCCTTTATTTGCAAATTTCCATTTATTATCTTTTCACATGGTTGTTATTATTAAGTTGTATAAGATTAAGTGATTTACCATGTATTAGATAATATTTATTCATAAGCAAGATTATTTTGGTTCTATCTTGCTTTCTTGTTAATTCATTAAATATGTTATCATGACAAAACATCCATTATGAATAACTATACTGCTGATAGAAATGAAATAAAGGGTATGATCATGAGATTTTTCTAATGGTTAGATTATCTATAAGTTCATAAAATAACCATTGACCTAGGAGAGAAACACCTTGAACAAATTAGGTTCGTGTTTACATATTTCAACATGTACACCTTTGTATCTCCTTGGATTGGTTTTACCTCATCTCCTAACTTGAACCAAATCCACTAGCTTGGGAGCTCCATCCATTGCAAATGATTTTAGTCACATGAATGTTAGGGGTAAAAGGTGGTTAACAAAATAGAAACCATCGACACACAGACCCTACATATTAATGAGGAGAGAAGGCACACAAGCCAATAATTTAATTTAATAATAAATTAAAAGGAAACCAATCACATTCAAAGGTCTGGTCTAGATCATGATCATCCACATGCATGCAAAAAAATTATGCATTTAATAAATCTAGAATTCAATTCTTTAATCGTTCTTATTTAAGATAAATTGCACTCGAATCGATTAAATATTATCTTTAATTAATCATTTATTTTATCTTATACCTTCTAGGAATTTCCTTATGATTATCATCAATTATGATTTTAAACAAATTAATAAATTCATTTAAAATTAAATGTGTACATAACTTGTACCTTGGAGATAACGCGATGAATACCCATCCAAAACTACCAAAAATGTATTATACTTTTATACAATTTATTCTTTGTGACATATTGAATGAACATTGAATAATAACTATAATAAAACACAGACATAATTTGAATATCTTGAATATTATACAGATGTTAATAAAACACACACACACACAAATATATATATATATATATATATATATTAAATCCTATAACATGGTTTGTATTAGATTTATACCCACATGTAAGTACATGTCTCAAGGGTTACATAATACAATAAATATTAAATTTGTGTAACTGGTAAAAGTAAATGACATGTAGATATGATCTATATAGAATGTACATTCTTCATCGGGTATCTAAATTACATGCCTAGAGAATCAGCTTGTGAGGCATACTTTGGAAATCTTGGAGTACATTGCGGGTCTAGTGGGACATGTGCCATGTTGACTCTCTGTTACACGGTCACCGGTCGGGTAGGTCGTGTATTGAATACCTGACCCAACCCTGAAATGATAGGTAATACATGTTGTGTCCAGTTGTCCACACAATGTGTAGTCAATGTGACCTTGTGTTAGTCTCTCTTGGTCAACACATGGTGTAAGAATTAACTACACCGCATGTCATTAATGCACATGGGTTGAGTAATTTCTGAACTACTCTTGATGTGTTGAACACAACTACACAGTGTGTAATTTGGATTACACATCATGTACTAATATGTTACCTGAAAAGAATATTTGGAACCTCTATATGAGATCCTCAATATTTTTTTAATCATAAAATTAATCGTTTCTATTAGATCTGCATGAAACAAAAGAGGAAAAACAAATCTCGTTATACATATTAGAAAAGAATGATTAAACTATATTTGAAAGAATAAATTATAAATATGAAAATCACCAATAATTATTAAATAATTATAAATTATAATATGTCTGCTCTAATACCACTTGTAGGTTCTAAGTTCAATAGAAGTGTGGGAGGGACAATGGCCAACTTTAATTTTTCCCATAATCGATGATCAATTTGAGATCAATATGATGATGTATAGAAGTTTACACAAAACCGACTCAAGGAATTAGACAAAGATGAATTTCCCCCCAGAACCCAAGATAAAATATCAACATATATTGTTTATAATTAATTTAATTAAATAGAATTACCTCCAAGGTTATTCATTCTCCGTTGATGCATCTGACCACATATCTATAGTGCGCTGCCGTTGCGTTGTAGAATCCAAGTGTAGGGTTCATCTAGTGGGGATCCACATGTGTTCCATATATATCCAGACTTCCCCAAAGGAGTATCCATGTGATATCATGGAAGATCCTTATGCTTGTGATGTTCTCCTTCGATCTCCTGGAGAACTGCTTCCAAATATTTCTCCTTGATCTGGTAGAGGAGGATCACTCTTGTTCTTGAGAGTGTTATTAGAGAAGAAAGAACTCTTTAGGCTTGAGATATTCTCTTCAATTAATTGTACACAACCCCAATAGGCATATCTTAGATTTCCCTTGTCTAATAAGAGAATAATATAACTAGGAATTTATTTCACTAGGGTAATAATACATAATTTTCAAAAAGTGATTTTAATTATTTAATCAATCTTAATGAAACCCCATGTCAAATAACAACAACAACATTGTTATTTCTTGATATGCTCTAAAATTTCAAGTTATAATTCAATATTATGTAATAAAATAATATTAAATATTATTATTTCTCACCGAACTATTATCTCAGTCCTCAAATACACCACCATATTTTGTGATCACTAAATAATGATTATTTATTGAATAAATATCACATCATTTTTTAGAAATAAATATATTAGTATTATATTCACTAAATAGAAAATAAATATTTTTTAATTATTCTACCCACAATATAATCTCTCAAATAACTAGTGTCGAAATAAATGTAATTAGGCATCCATGAATAATTATGAAACCATAATGAGAAATAATTTTTATTCAAATTGTTAAATAATAAATAAAATATTATTTAACTGAGATACGAGATACACATAGTGTGTTACCCTCTATGCCTTTTTCTAAATGGAATTAGGAAGAGCAGCCTAAAGTCCAAGGTTAGCATCTAGAAACACACCAAGGCCCCCATAGAGAAATAATTTAATTCCATTATGACATGTCACCTCATACAAACTCTTACCATGTAATTTAATCCATTTTTCTTGATATCTCCATTCAAGAAGGTTGCATGCAAGTGCTATTAACCTGTGTGATCAATTTATCATTCTTTAACTTCCCAAAAATTGAACTTTCCTATAGAATAAAAAAACCTTGTATTTATTTAGGCTATATCATTTTTATCAAAGGGATTGAGATACCAACTTCCGTTATGGAACAGAAGATATAAATCCTTTCTAGCATTATTGATTAATATAGTATTACTTGTGACACCCCAAAATATCTTACAGCATCGTGAACATATGTCATCACAGTTTTCACCAATATATATAAGTGAAGAATTCAGAATACCCAATAATAATAATATTGAATTCTAACAACCAATACATATATCCGTACATAGGAACATGCAATGACACTTATAAATGTGTATTTCCTACTGGAGGGTCTTGTTCTCATAAAATCCTCATGGAAATTACCAAGGGTGTACACCATGAGAAGGTGTCTCAAAGTACTATGAGTATCCACCCCTAATATCATGTATCTTTTATGACCCTTAAAATGATTTAATCCTTCTATAGAACATATATATTCAAGAATATTGTCAAGGAACATTTGGGTTCTCATCATAGAAGGGATCCGCTATGATGTTTTAGTGCGAAAACTACTCTCAGAGCATTATCACATACAATTTCATACATATTAACAATCATGATCTGGTAAAGATTTAATTAATATCCATAAAATAAATACATGTTTATCATAAAGTAAAAATAAGTTGGTTTTAGGGAACTAAGTCTAACTACCATTACCCATACCAACATGGAAATTGGAAAAAAATCACCATGGAATTTGTCACAGGAATTCCAAATAAATCCATAGGAAACAATGATATATGGATTTTTGTGGATCATCTCAAAAATATAGCTGAATTTATAAAAATTCTATTAGAAATATCACTAGATCAACTTGAATGGATATACATCAAAGAAGTGGTAAGGTTTCATATAGTACCACTATTTATTTTATCTGATCGATATATGAGATTCACCTCCATGTTTTGGAAAAGTCTCTAACATGCTCTGAACACTGAGTTGAACTTTTGTAAAACCTATCATACATAAACTGATGGCCAATCTGAGTGGATTATTTAGACACTATAAGACATATTGAGAGTGTGTTATATGGACATAAAGGGAGGATGGGACTAACATCTAACTTTGGTCGAGTGGATTATTTAGACACTATAAGACATGTTGAGGTGGTACTTATAGTAGAGAAGAGGGGTGTTTTCACATTATTTTATTAATTAGTTAAATATTGTAGATCAATACTATGAATAGTTTTAGAATTATCACTAAAAATATTAAAATAATAAAGCATAGTTCATGTTATGGTATTATATCAACCAAGAATCAAAAAATTAAGTATTTACCTTATGGTAATATATGTAGAACACTGACATGATGGGATGAATTTGGTGAACGTAAGCTGCTAATACCAGAAATGAATGAAGAAATAATGGAAAAGGTGAAAATAATTCAGTAACATATCCGAGTATCCCAATGTTAACAAATGAGTTATGCATACAATCGTCGACAAAACATTAATTTTATGGCTAGAGAAATGGTATTCCTACACATATCTCCATGGAGGGGGATAATAAGATTTTGAAATAAAGGAAAGCTAAGTCGCATATACATCGACCCCTTTGAGATTCGTGGCTGTGTCAGAGTTGTGACCTATTTACTAGCACTTATAACATCTATTTCTCAAGTACATGAGGTATTTTATATATCCCTCTTGAGGAAGAACACACCAGATCCTTCACATGTACTGAATTCAGAGGTGAAACAATTGAAAAATAAAAACTCTTATTAGAATAGACTAGTGAAGATCTTTGATGATAGAGATAAAGTTATATGAAAAAAAACTAATCACCTTGTAAAAGTATTATGTAAGAACCATAAGTATAGATATGAGACATGGGAACCAGAGGAAGAGATGAAGGAGAAGTACCCTCAAATGTTTTCAACTTATAATGTAAAATAAATTTTTGATGGTGAAATTTCACAAGGGGCAAATATAACAACACTTAATTTTATCAATGGAAATCCCCTTCTTATAATTATGTAATATAGTATAAATCACATAAAATTACACAGAGAACAAAATAAAAACTCATTAAATAAATAATAAATTAAATAAGTGTATTTTTATAAATAATGGAACATATACAAATGGAATAGTAACTTAACCTTTGGAAAAGTAATGTGACCCTTATGAATAGTGAACTAGAAAATTGAATAGTAACCTCACCTGTGAACGTATAAATAAAATTTATCCATCTTATAGATGAAAATATGTTATAATTATATCATGGTATAAGTTAATAGTTATTTCCAAAATTATTAATTAAGTGTTGGAATTTTTATAAAGAATAAATTTCTATTTGCAATTTTATAATTAATATAATGAATCAAAAGAAATTTTAGTTTCATAAAATAGATTCATAAATTAATATATTTTTTTATTATGATAATAAGATAATTTTATGATACCTTAATTAATTTTTCAATGATTTATAAAATAATTTATAATTTAAAAATTTCTGTTTTTCAAATAAATGATGTTTTTATATAAAAATTAATTTTTTCATATTTAAAAACTTATTTTCATAAAATAGGTTTTTTTGAATTCTACATATTAAAAACTGGTTTGGGTAAATTTTTTGTATTTTTCTAAAATAGTTGTCTTTTTTGGGAATAGTGAAATACGATAATTTTCAGTATAAGGTAAATACATAATTTTTTGATTCTTGGTTGATATAATACCATAACATTGAACTATGCTTTATTATTTTAATATTTTTAGTGATAATTCTAAAACTATTCATAGTCTTGATCTACAATATTTAACTAATTAATAAAATAATGTGAAAACACCCCTCTTCTATACTATAAGTACCACCTCTCACCACCTCTTATCCTCACACCTTTCATGTTTTGAGCCTTGTCTAAATTATGCTAAATAATCTTCTGAATCCCTTACCCCACATCCCGGAGCCCTTGGTCTCATCAAAATACCAAAATCATGTTTCTCAAGAAGGTTCTAAAATAGAATAATTCAAGAGATAAAAACCAAAATCTATTTCTTTTAATTTCTTTCTTAGTTCTTTTCTCTTCTTATTCTCTCCTCACCCCCTTATCCAAGTGGCATGGTAAATATTTTATATCAAATATATTGGAATGATATTATATTAATGGATTAATCCATAATCATTTATTTGTCATTCCCTTTTTTCTTAAAAATGTAAACATCATCTGTGATGTGTTAATTTATCACATTCAAGGATGCCATTTTTTTATTTTCTTTTAAGACCTTCAATACTGGTCATAAAACAAAACCCGTTCATGATGATCAGGAAATACTAAATAATCTAAACGATTATCCCTAATTTTTTATCTAATAATTCATCCTCATACCATATAATAGAATTAATAATATGACCATTTAATATTCTTTAATTTCATCAATAAAATATAATTTAAATTCTACACACTATCTTGATTTTACATGATTTTCCATACATGTAAACAAGTAAACCGATCCTGAAAACCAAGGGAATGAACACTCCAGAATAATAAAACATTACATTATAAATCATAAAAAAGGACATAAATGAACATAATAAAATTATACTAAATAAAATAAATATATAAAAAGTTATAAATTAATTAATTAATCGATTTAATCTGATATCCATTTCATTAATATCAAGGGAAGAGTACTTTTGGACACAAGGCAGGGGATTCTCCCCAAACCCCCATTTTTCATTTGGGAGACATTTTTTATCTCTCTCTACCCTAATTTAATTATTATTTATTTTTATGTACTTATTATATATTTTGTGTATATGTTTCATTATAATTTATCTAGATCATTTCATCCTTCTTTGATCAGAAATTTATGTTTTAAAAGGTTCCCTTCTCAATTCTTCTCGATAAGCAAGCTCGATTAAAGGGAACTTCTTGATTTCATACTAATTTTCATGTACCATACATAATATATTTTAATCCACCATTATTTTCATAAAATCACTAATTTTATCATGAATAACTATCTTGTTTCATTTCTGGTATTATACAAACAAATATTCCTTTTCCATTTTAAAGAATCTTTAATATTTTCCTCAAACCGCACTAAAATTTTTTATTTCTAAAGTTTCTTAAACACTCTTTTGACATGTTTTAACTTTAGTTTGATATAAATTATCGTTATATATGCCTATTTTTATTTATTAATTTCCATGTATGTTTTAAATCCTTTATTTCATGGAAAAAAATCTAATATTCCCTTTTTATGCCTTTTGACATGATTATGATACCCAATTATTTCCATGGGTAACCATTATGTTTATGTTTGATTCATTATGTATGAATATTTATGTGGAACACATATTAATGAACATGTTTTGATGGGTTCACCCACACAACACATTAATTCATTGGGTAATGTTTAATCTGATGAGATGTCATGTGCAATAGTCTTGGTTGTTATCCTTGACTGGTACTCCATGTACAACAGTCTTGGTGGTTAGCCTTGGCTCATGATCCTCCATGTGAAATGAGCCCTGAATCATGATTATGTCATGTTTTATGTTTCTTCCACATTACTATGATTCTATGATTACCTAATCCCATGATCTATATGTTATAATTCCATATGTTTATTCATGTTCTATGCCTTTTTATGTAATCATGTTACACCTTCTAAACCATGTGTTATGATTTATTCTTATGTTTATCCCATTATTGGGGTTTTAAAAAATCCATTTTTCATGTATTCCCTAGTTTATCCTATGCATTTTTAAGGGCATAATGATTTTAGTATCTCATTATGAATATTTAATAAAATATGTTTTTATTTTGGTTTCATGATTTCTAATTATGTATCTTATCATCCAAATACACTAGACTTTACGATCCTTAGTTTGTATTTGATGGTTAATTATGATTAAAATAATATAATAATATGTATAAAAGGATAAAGATATTATAGGAAGCCTTGGGTACTTAGGTGGAACATGTTGTAAGACGCCTTATCCACTGTTGGTGGGTTTTCTCATGGGGCTTTACTCTGCTCCCTAGGCCTTTTGTTCTAGGGACTTGTCAGAACTATAGGAGGGTTTCACTTTATAGGGTGTTCATTTTATGTCTATACTTGATGGATATGTATAGTGTCTTGATGGGTGAGTGATTTTCTATGTTAGGTATGAGTGTTCTAGCAAGCATGACCTAGTGTGATCATTGGCGTGATGTCACCTGTGCTTTTGGATGATTTGTGCTATTTTGGATTGTACTGTCTTAGTTTTTACTACCATGGATTTCATATGAAATGTAATACATGATTTTATTTCATTTTATATACATGTTTTTATATATTTATATAAAATTCATTGAAACTGATTTACCTTCTTTATTTGAAAATGTGGAAAAAAGAAGAAATTGAATTGTATTGCCTTGATTTTGATATAAAAACTATTAAATTGTTATCATGTATTGTTTTCATTTAAATTTGAGTATTAATGGATCATTTTACATATAATTGTGATGGAAAACCTAGGTGATACCCTAATGAACATGTTTTCTCACACCTTGTGCACCCCATCAGTGGTTCATAGACTTGGTAATATATTTCAATGCATGAAATGAAAAACCATCGTAGTGAGGTGGTGAGGTTTTTTGTCAGCTGGACTTTGGGTAGATGGTGGTTAGATGGTGGAAGTTTTCTCATTCTATCAAATAGATCCATTAGAGTAGTTATTTGTGTTTTTAATCCCTTTAATATAGAAATGTCTCTTGGATATTGTTTTGATACCTTTTCAGTTATATCACTTCTGTTGTTCGCCATCTCTTATAGAATATATTTTTATCTTTCATTGTTTCTCCATGATATGTATATATATTCCATGTTTTTTCTTTAGGTTCATGGAAATAATTACCTATAGTTTTTGTTTGATGCCCAGGTTATAGTATCCAGTCCATGAGGATCAGGAGTTCCCTTTAGGAATGTGGAGGATTGGTTTGGTTGCCAATATTGAGAGGGTATTTGGATAAGTTTCTACATATTCCCTCCCACAGGGTTGACCCCTTGGGGCCCCTAAAAGTGGTTGATGGATATACATGGTGGATCTTTTTGTTTTTCCTAATTTTTTAAATGACGCATCCCTTATACTTATAAATATTCTATATACCAATCTCAACTTTTCAAATACCTCAATCAAGATTAAAATTTCTTTTTCAGGGAAACCTTGATTTAACTTCTTAATTCCATGAAAATAATTATTTTCATGTACTTTAGTAATCTTCACAAAATTATGGTAATTTTTTTTTGTTTTCAACACATGTCATGTACATTTATGTTCAGTAAAAATAATCATCACATTTTCCAAGGATAATTTTTCAAGTGTGACATTCAAGGCCATTTGATGAATCTATTACAATTATCCATGAATCACCACTTAATCCAAACAAACCTGAAACATATTTACACATAATTAAAAAAAAATAAAACACTAGGCCCAACAATCACCCCATTTATATTTTGTTTTCAATATACGTTCCTTATATCAAAAGTCAAAAAGTGTGCTCAAAACATTCTCTGCATTTAACAATCAAATGAAAAGGGTAAGTGGTGGATTTATCTCATCTACTTTGTAATAAAATTTAAATATCACTTATAAGATAAGAATGATATCACTTGGATCACTTAGGAAATATCCTTGAGTTAATCAACTATAAGTCTATGTGGTCTAACCTAGTGTAGAAAACAAGAGAGATAAAACTAGAGATGTCTAAGTTGTACATAAAATACCATGTATATGAAATCATTCTTATAATTCCTTAGTTATCATCTAATGGGTTGAAAATAATCAAATTTGTCAGTGAAATGTTAAATCATACACATATTTCAAACAACACATCAAAAAATTCAGTTGCAAAAGCTAAATCTCCCCATTTTTCTTATTTTTTCATCAACCAAGAACCCCCTTAATACATAAGATAATAAAATTAAGAATTAGGGATGAAAGTGTGATTGTAATACCTTGAACATTAATTTTGAATATTTAATAACATTTTTTATTCATTATCTTGGTTTATCTCTCTTAATAAATGCACAATATTCTTCCATTTCATGGAAGTCAATAGAATCCATAAAGAACAATCTCATCATGTTGTCCAGAAGTGAAAAACTTAAATGTCTCATTAAATTCCCTAAATTATTAGTTCAAAACTCATAAATTAATAGGTAATAAAGATTAAACACTTGGTTTTTAAAAAGTAATAATCATACTGAATGTTTCCTATCAATCTAAGCTATTATTTTCTACCAATCACAACATGGGAAATTTTTGTTGGAATCTTCTTTTTGATTTGAGTCTCATCTCTTTGATTATCTTATTTATTCCATTGAACTTATTATTTTTGTGGAATACCATTCTACACCTCAGTCCTTTGAATCATCATGTTTCCAATTATTGATAACTTCTCATCATCTTTTTTTTTTCAATTTTAGTCACCATGTGCTTTACTTTAGCTTTATAAAGTTTCTCATATTACTCCGATTGTTTAGCCAGTTTTAACTGATGTAGCTAAACAATTGGATATTATTTCATAACAATCTCAATAATCAAAAAATCTTCACATGCCTTGTAATTGGGTTTCTTTTTTAACCACACCCAATTTGTATCATAGAAAACATCTCCTTAGAGTCTTTTAATTCATATCTTGACCTTATGACCTTCTAAATTTCATCTACCAAAAAATTATTCCAAAATATGATATATTTTTTGTTGATAGTTGTGGTGAAGATCTATTAAAAGGTTGTTTTTTTTCTGATACATTTCCCTTATATGCTCATTAAAACTCCCCCTTGATTTCTAACTCATTCATAGTAATGACATGTTGAACTAGAAAGGGTAGGATTTGTGACCATGCGTGCTATAACACCCAAAAAATCCTTGAAACATTATTCTCCTAGATTGGTTTTATATGAATCTAGATCTTTGTTGTTATTTTATTTGGGGGGGGGGGGGGTTGTGGCCTTCTTGGAAATTTTTTCTATTCCATAGATGTGGTATATTTTATTTCATTCTCCTTTACCATTATATTCTCAAAGTTTTATTTCACACCCTCACAATTAGAAGTAACCTAACCATAAAAATGATTAAGTGAACTTTTAATTTTTGTCTCTCTATCTTGAGATGTTTCTCCCTTGATCTCAATAGATTTATTAAAATATTCTTGGTCCATATTCAACTCATGTTGAGCTATGATACATATGGATTGTGTCACAAAAAAATATTTTTCTCTAGTAGTAAAATTCTCTTCAAGATCACATATCATCTTATATTGTTCAACAATTTTTAATTTGTGCATATTTATCTCACTAAAAAAAGATACTTATTTCTTGATCAACCCCTTTTCTTCATCGACATGAACTTTTTCTTCCTTATTATTTTCAGTATTTAATTTCTTTTTTTATTTCTCAATATTCTTAATTTATTTCTTGATATATTTGATTTGTTCCTTGAAGAATTCAAATTATTATTTCAGCTTCCACTCAAGTACTACTCTTTACTCATCATCATCACTTCTACTTGATGAACTAGTTCTTCTATTTTCTTGGTTAAAGTTACCAACATCATTATCTGAAGAACAAATTAATGATGAATATTTATTATAATTTCTCATAATATTTCTCTTCTTTCTTATATATCTTTTATTTTTATTTTATTCTCATTTGTGTTTATGTGAGATTTCATTATCTTATTCTGATTCTGATTCAGATTCTTCAACCATATTCTTTGGAAAATTCAAAGAAAAATTACTAGTGCTACCATATTTGAAGGGCTTTGGTGGGTTATTATTCTTCCCCTTATATATTTACTTCCTGAACCCTTTTTATATAAGGGAAACAATGCGATGTAAGCCATCATCATCCTCATCACTATCAAAATCTTTAGATTCTTAAACCTATTTTTCTCCAACTTTTCTCTTTTCTCATGGATTCAAAGTTCATTTAGATTTTTTGTTTATTCTCAAATAATGTAATTTTCCTCATCTCATAATCTATTATAATCTTTTGTAATTTACCAAGAGACAATTCATCTCTTTATTCTAGGGATGAAACTTTTAAATCCAAAAGATCTAGAAAATTACTCATTAATTTTTTGAAAATGATAGATTACTCTAAATTTTCATAAAATAATAGATTTTTTCTGACTCTATCATTAAATCTTGTGAAATGGTGGTCATTAATTTCTTCATAATTCATTTTTATGTACTAAAAATTACTCATTCAAACTTTTATTTTGGCTTCATTGACTTTGAAATTCCCTTCATAGATACTTCTGAGTTTATATGAGATATCCTTAGTAGAATAGAGGCCCATGAATGTTTTCTAGACCTTTTATGTTAGAGACATAAAGATGGAATTTTTATCCTTTCCATATAACTACATATTTATCTTACCATCTTATGTCATGCATGTAACACCCCAAGATTTCATTGTGTGTTATTTCTTAAAAATAATTCAATAACTTGCACTACATGCACCACCGAGTTCAGGTGCACCATGACTTACCAAACAAGCTGTTCAAAAGAGGTTATGAATAGTATTAACTAAATTTTAAACTTTATATAATCCTTATAATTTTATAATCCATATTATGAGTTTCTTAGACATAATGTAAGAACAAATTCATTTTCAGTATTTCACTTTTACAAACTTTTAATAGTGAACCCTTTTTAAATCCAATATTTTAAACTTATATATATTCAATTTGACTAAATGGGGACATCAAAAATTTACAATGAAACATCCCAAGTTTCCATGGTATGCTTTCTTTTGAATAATATAGTAGTGTGTGTTGTACGCAACTTCGAGTTCTAACACACACCACAACCAATCAAACTAGCCGTTATGAATAGTAATACCTAATTTTTGAAATTTTATAAATTTTATCTTTCAAAATTGAATTCATTTTTGGATTCAGAATATCGAATTTATCCTAGGGTAAAATTTTGGTACTTTTCGGATAACTTTTATATTTTGATGAATAGTGAAAATTACTAAATTTTAATTAAAACCATCTTTTTTAATCAAAATAATTAGTAGTGATAAATTATGAATTTGAGTGGTTTTAAAGTATATTTAGAATATATTTTTACCATTTAATACAATGTTTTTCATTGGAAAAAACTTCACAATTAAACATGATATAAACAGGTGTCAATCTTTTGATAGTTATTATCTCTTAAAAACACGCTTTTTGTTTTAACAACGGGAATTAATTTTAAATTAATTTCTGACACTTATGTGTTTTGAATTTGTATAAATGGATTCCATATTTTTAATCAGGTTGTTCAAATTGTGTAAATAGGTAACTTTTATTTTTATACATTTTGAATAATTACTTCGGTAAATATTTTATTTACCATGGTTAAAGGGTAAATCCGGTAAATAAGGGTTAAAAATAATATTATAATAATAAAAAATTACCCTAAAACATGTCCTAACCTTATTTTTTGATACATGTCCGACCATGGGCATCTTTGGGTCGATTTTGGGACCCCATGGAGCCACTTGTAAGTGATAGGGACACTTTATTTTAATTAAGTTAAAATGAATACAAAAATGACACAAGCATATATCTTTTAGAAAAACAATTTTACATTGGGTTATATATGTTGGATGTTCGACTATAAATATTCATTAGAAATCCAAAAAGATTTCCAACATAATGATATTTTATTTATCATTTTTAGACATTAAATAATTTAATTTATTTATGACACAGTGATGGTGTAGTAATTACCATAATAATGAAAAATTAAAATAATTGATATTATAAATACCCAAATAAATAAAATTTGAGACTTTTTATGAATTAAAATAATTTATAGGATAATATGACATGTTAGTATTGATTTAATTAACTTTTTTAGAAGTAATCATTATGTTATGATTTTTATAAAAATCAATTATTGAATAGTGTCAAAATTGACATAAAAGAGTTTTTAAAAGAAATATTATATTATTAATTGATATTAAATTCCTAAAAATCTAAGGTTCGCCCAAGAGACTTATTTCATGATAGGTGTATCATTAATGGACCACTTGGAGGTCTCTTGGATGTATATATTAACTTTATTAACTATATAATATAAAAATACAAAGTGACATGGTAAGTGTCAAACTAATTAACTAAGAGTTAATACTTAAAGATAAGGTTAATATAGTAACCCAAACCTATCCAAATCCTATTGGTTGAGTGTTTTTAGACCTATAACCACCGTAAAATTTAAATAATACACTTTGGATATAAGGCCCCAGCCTTAAACCTTACTTAATCTTGAGTTATTACAAGATTACACATTGAGGATCTTTTTAGGTTTAGAGTTTTAGAGAATTAGATCATGAAACTTGCATTACATTTCACATTTAAACAAAGTGGTTACATAAAAGTCAGTATTCATTCTTCCCATCAACGGAAAACATATTTAAAATATAACACAGATTCTTTCTTGACACATACTTGACACTATCATCACATCATGTACCTTTCCCTTGACATGTGAAAAACATTTCAAAAACATGGGATGAGCATAAAAAACTCAGTAAAAGTTATAAAAATATGGAAAGGAAACATGAGTTCATATATACATTAGAATGAAATCACACTTTACCCATAAAACATAGGCATATCAAATCATGAATAAATCATAGAAAACATAAGATATAAAGGTAACTTGAGGAATTCATAACATTCTTACGTAGGGAGTAACCCTCTTGGTTACGTTTGGAATACCGATCACAGTATATGCCCTAAATCTCTTCAGAGAAACCTTAACGTTTCACTCCTCCGCTTTAACCAATGCATTGGGGAGCTATATCGGTCTCACCCGCCCTTAGTTTATCACAGAACCACCCATTTTCATAACAATGCCCAAGAACCATAACATAAATGTATCACATAAAACATGCATAAAGGAAACATAAAATTTCCACATTTCAATCACAATATAACATTTTAGTATATTGAAATAATGAATCCATTCAAAAAGAAACCATTTCCAAAACCATTTAAAACATTTAATAAAGATATTTTTGAATCAAAGTCTCCCATACCACCTTGAAGCTTAAAATTTTAAACCATTAATATCCATATAAATAAATCCTTAAAACCATTTTGAAAACATGGATATTAATAAGAACAAATAATTAAAACATTTAAAATGATATTTTGGTTAAAGGGGTTTTACCAAAATTAGTGACACTTGAATACAATAATTGAGGAATAACATTTAGTCAGAACATTATAATATGATGAGAATAAATGGATTCATGATATAATACTCCAAAGGACAGTATATACACCATATAAGAGTGAATTGGTGCATAATAACAATGAACTCTCAATAGAAATGTCAAATGTGGTGAAATCCCTTATAAAGAAGGTATCCTTAAATTAAGGACAAATCAATCTCAAAAATATGTGTGACAAATATAAATACACCCAATATAAGTGGATATTAAGTGTAAAACAATAAAAGGCCATTCACACATATTCAATGGATGACATATTCAAAGACTACATGTTGAACCCAAAGAAATCGAAATTGGGTTAAAAAGTTCCCTTGACAGCCTAACGACATCACATCAAAATGAGTTGATGAGAGATAAAAAATTGTATCTCATCCATTGGACATAAAATTTACATCAATAAGGATATATGAGAACGTATCCCAACATAACAATATGTAAATTAAAAGACCCAACAAAAGAAGTCTTTTAAAAAAAGAGGAGGGTGAAAGGTTCCCTTACCGACTTGGGTATCTTTCAAAACATACACCCAATGAAAGAAGGACAATAAATCATTGATGTAAATACTCATAAAGGAAATTATATTACAAAAAGAGTAGAATAATGGTAGTACATACACCACTGAAAGGAAATTGGGGCAAATGTAGCATAAATCTCACGGGAATAAATGTGAGATGAAAAAATCCCTTACGAAAACTCGGCAGCCTAACGACGCCACATAAAACTTCCAAAAATGGATTGATGAGATCAAATATGGTATCTCATCACATTACAACAAAATTTACAGCAAGAGGAATATTAAAGAACATCCCCCATCATAACAAATAGGAGCTTAAAAGAAGTGACATAAAGGGGAGTACTTAAAGAGAAAGAGAGAGGTTAGATCTCTTACGAAAATCCAGAAGCCTAACGGCGCCACTCGAAACTTCCAAAATGGATTGATGAGAGAGAATAGTGTCTCTCATCATATGAAAATTAAAATTACAGTATTAGTGATATAAAAGAACATCCTAATAACAATAAAGATGAGCTTAGAAGGAATGACATAAAAGAGTGTTCTTAAAAAGAAAGAGAGGAGTAGGATCCCTTACCTCGGGTCTGACTTGACTCGATCGTTCCTTAATCTCCTGAATAATAAACTTGAGTTAATTTCTACTTCCTTAAGAAACTTTTTCAAGTTCATTATTCCTTTTATATCACTTATTACCATGTCATGAAAATTATGTAATCATTTAAGTTAATAATATTTTTTTTGCCGATATTTGGTTCTTAAGTCGAAAGTGGACTTCTTACAATTACATGTTGTTCGTGTGGCCAAATGTTCATTATATCAAGAATTGTATTCATGATTTAGATATCATATATGTAATATATATCCAGTACATTCATGCATTTATAACATTACATAATCATTTAGAGGTAAGAAATGAAATGCACCGTTCATGGAGACGGTAAGCCGTACGTACGCATGAACGCTACTTTCATTTCTATTTCGTATTTTATAGAATGTAATAATAATGATGTAAAGGTATATTATAATTCCAGTATAATATCATATATAATATCATAGTTCCATCCTTTATACATCCCACATATGGTATTTAACGAATCAAATCACTTTGAGGGGGTGGTAGTCCGCACTTCCTTAAATGAAGATATCGCGTTTACCCATAATGGAAACCATAAAGGTATGCCCAAAATGAAAAAAAACAGAAGCTTAAAGAAAACATAAACATATTATATATCATATATAAAAATAGTGACATCATAATGGCCACCTTTGAAGGTGTTAAATGAGTATTGAACAATCATCGTTTCGGGAGGCAGAATTTCACCATCCACGGAAACCGTATGTTCTTTAACCATTTGATGTAGTTGTGTGAGAGTGTAGCTCGAATAAATCTTATAACAACATCCTAGTATATTTAATATACTTTTGTTGTTACAAAAGAAGTAAATAAAAAGAGTTTATGGGGTTAGAGAAGCAAAATACAACAAATGAACATGAGAGAATGAATTACCTTTAAAAGTGTAACTCCTTTTAATTTGAGCCTAAAGGCTTCCTTTGAAAGGCTTCTGCCCAAAGGGAATCCTCTAGGACGAGGATAGGGATGTGGAGAGAGTAAATTGGTAGGGGTTGGCCGAGCCAAAGGCTTGAGGAGTGTGTGAAATGAGGTAGAGGTGGGGGCCTTTTATAAGAGGAGAGGAGGAACACTTTTGGAAAGTAAGAAATATTACTTTATTTGAAAATGTGTTTCGGTTTTAAAAGGTCCCAAATTGATATAATTCGTGTATAAGGTGATAAGGGTTCGAAATCCACCCATACAATAAGTTTTGGACATGTGTAGGTCATAGAGTTTACATTATATTCTCATTTTATTTAAATCGTCAGATAATGATGTCATCACTGCATCATTATGATGTCATAAATAATTTAATTTATTTAATGTCTAAAAATTATAAAAAAATTACTATGATGTAGGAAATATTTTTAGCTTTCCAATTACTATTTATAATAAAAAATCTGACTTGTATAACCCCACTTAAAAAATTGTTTTAGTAAAACATATCATGTTTGTGTCATTTTTACTTTTACATTAAATAAAAAGTTATTTATGTCATTTCCCAACCAAAGTGGCTTCATGGGGTCCCCAAGTTGACCCATGGCTTGTCCTGGTCGTCCATTACACATCCAATGAGGTTAGGACATGTGTCAAGTTCATTTCATATTATTAAAACATTATTTTTACCTTAAATACACTAATTACCTCTAATCGCGATTAAAAACTTAATAAGTTACTATTCACCAAAAAATTATTTTTATCCCATTGAACCACATTTTACTTCTTAATGAAAACCATGTATGTCGGATTTTTGAAATTAAAAACACAAAGATGGAAAAATTTCATTTAAAGGGAAAAATCAGTTTTTATAAGTACCACTTAGTGGTGTCACTATTCATCAAAAATTGATGTTTTTTAGAAAAATCCCAAAAATTCCTCCTAAGATATATTTGATATTACGAATTAAAAAATGAAGTCCATTTTACAAAATTCACAAAATATAAGTTGAATTAATTAATTTAATAATTAATTCCCGCTGTCAGAGCAAATAGCTTGTTTTTATGAAACAATAAGTATCAAAAGATTGACACTAGTTTAAGTCTGATTTCAAAGTGAAATTAATTCCAACGACCACTATTGGATTTAATGGTAAAAATATATTATAATTTCACTTTAAAACCAATTAGAAAGATAATCTAATAATATAAATAAATTATATTAAAATGAGTTTTTGAATTAAAATACAACATTTTACACTATTCATTAAAAAAAATGAACTTCATCGGAAAGATACCAAAATTTTACACAAAGTAAATTTTGATGTCCCGATTCTTAATAAGAGTTTTATTTGGTCCAAAAGAATGTTTAAGAGTGAAAAAAACTATATTTAATGATGTTTCAACATCAAAAGGTGATAAGTGAACCTTTGGTGAAAAACTAGGGCATATACGCCTAAAATTTAATTCTTTCTGTATTTTAAGCCTTTATCTTTTATTGGATAAATGTAAAAACATTTAAAAACATATATAATCATATTTTAGTTATTTCTATCCATTCCCACCAATACAACGGCTACATGTTAACTACCATTTAAAATAATATTATTTTATTATTAGAGTGCAACGTAAGATTCCCAAGAAACTCGTTGTTGCGTGTTGGGTACGCCATCGAGCATAGCGTCCCCTTTAAAGTCATATCAATATTTTATTCACAAATATGGATAAATATGAAAATGTCATATTCTTTATTTACCTAGGGTGTTACATCCTTCCCCCTTTTGGGAATTGCGTCCTCACAATTTTTAAAATTGAGCTTGGAAACATCCTTGAAAGTCCCTCATCGGAACAAGAGTCGGTAAAACAATAACTTTAAAATAAAGAAAGATAAGCACAGAGGTCACCTGAGTTAACCCATACTTGGATTCCAAGTATGAAAACATGGACATGGAGGAGAAAACATAGGGTCATGTTCTGATGGAGAGTGATAGAAAACATGTTTAGGAGAAAGTTAACCATGAGAAAATCACAAACTTGTGATGGGTTAAACGGTGTTGGGTTCCCAAGTAGGAAAAGTTAATAGACAACATTTTTGTTTTAAGTTACTTTTTATTGAGGAATTTATTTATAAGGAAACATAATCACTTATCATGTTGACTTTCAACTTTTATTAGATTCCTTACACAAACTCATATTTTCTCCAAAAAGGCGAGTATTTAGGAAGACTCGTTCACATTAAGAGTACTATAATCAATTTTTAGAGAATCACCTAATCCACAAAAGAGAACTATATACATCCCATGTCTTTAGGATTTAACCAAAACCAAAACCAAAACTAGAAAGGTTAGTACAAGGTCAGATAATCCAGAAAAGGATAACCCATTAAAAAGAAAATCTATGCTTAATCTCCAAAATTTGTCCAACAAAACCCAAAGTTCAACGAGGACCATCCGATAAACAATTTGTCCATAAAATTCTTCAAAGTAAACCAAACTAAGATTGAAACCCAAATATTTGAAGGATTTAGTCACATAGTCTACCAAGTTAAATCGTAACATTTATCTCCAAACAATATCAGTTTCTCCTAAAGTCTCGTATTGAAAAGTAATTAACCTAATAACATATCCTCCATGATAGGTTAATAATTTTCATAAATAACCCAAAATCAACTTACTCTTAATTCATAAAATCATCTAACTAAAAAGAATCGGTCAAACTAACCAGGGACTTCATGTAGTCCAGTGGTAGGCGATAAATACCAGTCGCACTTTGGTTGTGGGTTCGATTCCCGCAGCTTTGTTCGACGCGACGGGTTGTCACACGGTCTGCGTGTTGTCCTTTTTCCAAAACTATATAATTCTTAAAACATTCCCCAAAACGAGATAAAATATTCAAAAATAATCATAACATATTTTAACCTCAAGTTTATCTCATGCCCTTCATTTTCCATCATATCATATAATTACCCATAATTACCTCAAAATTAAGGATCATATAAACCCTAATGGTTACCTTAATAATTATTACCTGAATTTCCACATCGAGTTGGCCATCTCGTACATGATGCATTAGAGAACTCACCAAGTTTGAAGTGGTTGATCATGACTCCTTGATAGTTGGTTTAGAACAACTATGAGATTCCTCATTGAATCCCCCATCTCATCCAGTATCTTAATCAGAGAACCACCACAGTTTCCTTCAAACCCATTGTCACTTTGGTGCCTGCTAGATCCAGCCATTTACTAAAACCAAAAAGGTCAGTGTGAGTATATCAACAAAACCATCATGTACTAATGAGGAAGGTAAACACTAAGATATACTTACTCATTCACTTTAAAACTAGGACTCTTTTTGAAATCCTAACCATTATGGTAGTGTCACTTATGCTTAGAGAATACCCTAACCTCTAAAGTTATCTAAACCGACCTTTGATACCAACTATAAGGCCCCAGCCTTAAACCTTACTTAATCTTGAGTTATTACAAGATTACACATTGAGGATCTTTTCAGGTTTAGAGTTTTAGAGAATTAGATCATGAAACTTGCATTACATTCCACATTTAAACAAAGTGGTTACATAAAGGACAGTATTCATTCTTCCCATCAACAGAAAACATATTTAAAATATAACACAGATTCTTTCTTGACACATCCTTGACACTATCATCACATCATGTACCTTTCCCTTGACCTTTGAAAAACATTTCAAAAACTTGGTATGAGCATAAAAATCTCAGTAAGAGTTATAAAAATATGGAAAGGAAACATGAGTTCATATATACATTAGAATGAAATCACACTTTACCCATAAAACATAGGCATATCAAATCATGAATAAATCATATAAAACATAATACATAAAGGTAACTTGAGGAATTCATAACATTCTTATGTAGGGAGTAACCCTCTTGGTTACGTTTGGAATACCCATCACAGTATATTACCTAAATCTCTTCGGAGAAACCTTAACGTTTCACTCCTTCGCGTTACCCAATGCATTGGAGAGCTATATCGGGCTAACCCGCCCTTAGTTTATCACGGAACCACCCGTTTTCATAACAATGCCCAAGAACCATAACATAAATGTATCACATAAAACATGCATAAAGGAAACATAAAATTTCCACATTTCAATCACAATATAACATTTTAGTATATTGAAATAATGAATCCATTCAAAAAGAAACCATTTCCAAAACCATTTAAAACATTTAATAAAGAGATTTTTTAATCAAAGTGTCCCATACCACCTTGAAGCTTAAAATTTTAAACCATTAATATCCATATAAATAAATCCTTAAAACCATTTTGAAAACATGGATATTAATAAGAACAAATAATTAAAACATTTAAAACGATATTTTGGTTAAAGGGGTTTTACCAAAATTAGTGACACTTGAATACAATAATTGAGGAATAACATTTAGTCAGAACTTTATAATATCATAAGAATAAATGGATTCATGATATAATACTCCAAAGGACAGTATATACACCATATAAGAGTGAATTGGTGCATAACAACAATGAACACTCAATAGAAATGTCAAATGTGATGAAATCCATTATAAAGAAGGTATCCTTAAATTAAGGACAAATCAATCTCAAAAATGTGTGTGACAAATATAAATACACCCAATATAAGTGGATATTAAGTGTAAAACAATAAAAGTTCATTCACACATATTAAATGGATGACATATTCAATGACTACATGTTGAACCCAAAGAAATCGAAATTGGGTTAAAAAGTTCCCCTGACAGCCTAACGGCATCACATCAAAATGAGTTGATGAGAGATAAAAAAGTGTATTTCATCACTTGGACATAAAATTTACATAAATAAGGATATATGAGAACATATCCCAACATAACAATATGTAAATTAAAATACCCAACAAAAGAAGTCTTTAAAAAAAAGAGGAGGGTGAAAGGTTCCCTTACCGACTTGGGTATCTTTCAAAACATACACCCCATGAATGAAGGACAATAAATCATTGATGTAAATACTCATAAAGGAAATTATATTACACAAAGAGTAGAATAATTTCAGTACATACACCAATCAAAGGAAATTGTGGCAAATTTAGCATAAATCTCACGGGAATAAATGTGAGATGAAAAAATCCCTTACGAAAACTCGGCAGCCTAACGGCGCCACATAAAACTTCCAAAAATGGATTGATGAGATCAAATAGGGTATCTCATCACATTACAACAAAATTTACAGAAAGAGGAATATGAAAGAAAATCGCCCATCATAACAAATAGGAGCTTAAAAGAAGTGACATAAAGGGGAGTACTTAAAGAGAAAGAGAGAGGTTAGATCTCTTACGAAAATTCTGCAGCCTAACGGCGCCACTCGAAACTTCCAAAATGGATTGATGAGAGAGAATAGGGTCTCTCATTATATGAACATAAAAATTACAGTAAGAGTGATATAAAAGAACATCCCAATAACAAGAAATATGAGCTTAGAAGGAATGACATAAAAGAGTGTTCTTAAAAAGAAAGAGAGGAGTAAGATCCCTTACCTCGGCTCCGACTTGACTCGATCGTTCTTTAATCTCCTGAATAATAAACTTGAGTTAATTTCTACTTCCTTAAGAACCTTTTTCAAGTTCATTATTACTTTTATATCACTTATTACCATGTCATGAACATTATGTAATCATTTAAGTTAATAATATTTGTTTTGCCGATATTTGGTTCTTAAGTCGAAAGTGGACTTCTTACAATTACATGTTGTTCGTGTGGCCAAATGTTTATTATATCCAGAATTGTATTCATGATGTAGATATCATATATGTCATATATATCCAGTACATGCATGTATTTATAACATTACATAATCATTTAGAGGTAAGAAATGAAATGCACCGTTCATGGAGACGGTAAGCCGTACGTACGCATGAACGCTACTTTCATTTCTATTTCATATTTTATAGAATGGAATAATAATGATATAAAGGTATATTATAATTCCAGTATAATATCATATATAATATAATAGTTCCATCCTTTATACGTCCCACATATGGTATTTAACGAATCAAATCAATTTGAGGGGGCGGTAGTCCGCACTTCCTTAAATGAAGATATCGCGTTTACCCATAATGGAAACCATAAAGGTATGCCCAAAATGAAAAAAACAGAAGCTTAAGGAAAACATAAACATATTATATATCATATATAAAAATAGTTACATCATAATGGCCACCTTTTAAGGTGTTAAATGAGTATTGAACAATCATCGTTTCGGGAGGCATAATTTCGCCATCCACGGAAACCGTATGTTCTTTAACCATTTTATGTAGTTGTGTGAGAGTTTAGCATGAATAAATCTTATAAAAAAATCCTAGTATATTTAAGATACTGTTTTTTTTACAAAATAAGTAAATAAAAAGAGTTTATGGGGTTGGAGAAGCAAAATAAAACAAATGAACATGAGAGAATGAATTACCTTTAAAAGTGTAACTCTTTTTGATTTGAGCATAAAGGCTTCCTTTGAAAGGATTATTCCCAAAGGGAATCCTCTAGGAAGAGGAGAGGGATGTGGAGAGAGTACATTGGTAGGGGTTGGCCAAGCCAAATTCTTGAAGAGTGTGTGAAATGAGGTAGAGGTGAGGGCCTTTTATAAGAGGAGAGGAGGGCCACTTTTGGAAAGTAAGAAATATTACTTTATTTGAAAATGTTTTTTGGTTTTAAAAAGTCCCACATTGATAAAATTCCTGGATAAGGTGATAAGGGTTCGAAATCCACCCATCCAATAAGTTTTGGACATGTGTAGGTCATAGAGTTTACATTATCTTCTCATTTTATTTAAATCGTCAGATAATGATGTCATCGCTGCATCATTATGATGTCATAAATAATTTAATTTATTTAATGTATAAAAATTATAAAAAAATTACTATGATTTATGAAATCTTTTTAGCTTTCCAATGAATATTTATAATAAAAAATATGACTTGTATAACCCCACTTAAAAAATTGTTTTATTAAAACATATCATGTTTGTGTCATTTTTACTTTTACATTAAATAAAAAGTTATTTATGTCATTTCCCAACCAAAGTGGCTCCATGGGGTCACCAAGTTGCCCATGGCTTGTCTTGGTCGGCTATTACATATACAATGAGGTTAGGACATGTGTCAAGTTCATTTCATATTATTAACACATTATTTTTACCTTAAACTACACTAATTACCTCTAATCACGATTAAAAACTTAATAAGTTACTATTCACCAAAAAAAATTTTATCCCATTGAACCACATTTTACTTCTTAATGAAAACCATGTATGTCGGATTTTTGAAATTAAAAACACAAAGATAGAAAAATTTCATTTAAACGGAAAAATCAGTTTTTATAAGTACCACTTAGTGGTGTCACTATTCATCAAAAATTGATGTTTTTCAAAAAAATCCCAAAAATTCACCCTAAGATATATTTGATATTCCGAATTCAAAAATGAAGTCCATTTTAAAAAATTCACAACATATAAGTTTCACTAATTAATTTAATAATTAATTCCCGCTGTCAGAGCAAATAGCGTGTTTTTATGAAACAATAAGTATCAAAAGATTGACACTAGTTTAAGTCTGATTTCAAAGTGAAATTAATTCCAACGAACACTATTGGATTTAATGGTAAAAATATATTCTAATTTAACTTTAAAACCAATTAAAAAGATAATCTAATAATATAAATAAATTAGATTAAAAAGAGTTTTTGAATTAAAATACAACATTTTACACTATTCATTAAAGAAAATGAACTTTATCGGAAAGATACCAAAAAATTACACAAAGTAAATTTTGATGTCCCGATTCTTAATAAGAGTTTTATTTGGTCCAAAATAATGTTTAAGAGTGGACAAAACTATATTTAATGATGGTTCAACATCAAAAGGTGATAAGTGAACCTTTAGTGAAAAACTAGGGCATATACGCCTAAAATTGAATTCTTTATGTATTTTAAGCCTTTATCTTTTATTGGATAAATGTAAAAACATTTAAAAACATATATAATCATATTTTAGTTATTTCTATCCATTCCTGCCAATACAACGGCTACATGTTAACTACCATTTAAAATAATATTATTTTATTATTAGAGTGCAACGTAAGATTCCCAAGAAACTCGTTGTTGCGTGTTGGGTACGCCATCGAGCATAGCGTCCCCTTTAAAGTCATATCATTATTTTATTCACAAATATGGATAAATATGAAAATGTAATATTCTTTATTTACCTGGGGTGTTACATTGGAGACATTAGAAACCAAATATGAATTTATTATAAAATAATATTTCTAGCTTCTCCAAAGGTGCCCCTCACCCCTCTTATAAAAGGGCACTCCCCATTCTCATTAACTCTCACCTTAAAATCCTTTTGGATCGGCAAACCTCTGCCCAAATACTCTCTCAACTTCCCTCACTTCATCCTAGAGGCCTTCCTTTAGTCAGAAAGCCAACTTAAGGAGCCCTTTTGATCAAATCAAAAGAAATAACCCAAAGAAGAGGTAATGGTTTCACCACCCTTTTTCAAGTTCCTTTCTTCTTCCACTTATTCTTTCTTTGTTATTACCATTCTAAAATAATAACTCCAGTATATTATATATACTGTGATGTTATTATAAATATGGTACAACCATATTCAGTATTCTATCCATCCTTTGAATAACATGTCACCATACGTGCGTACGTACGGCTTACCGTCTCCACGTTGTGGTGTAATTGTTATTCAACAAATTATTATTTGGATGGGCATAATAATGCTGTGTATCTCATTTAAATAATAAATATAACATGATAATTATTCATTATATATGATATACCATCCAATTATATATTATTTTAATATCAAAAGAATGATATTGTCGCTCGTGCGTACGTACGGACTACCGTCTCCACAAACGCGATAAGATTCATTCTCCATCGTATCCATTCAAGTATAATTCTCATTTGATGATTAATAATAGTATATAAGGACTTGATATCATTCTGGATATGATTAAGATACAACCTATCCATGAAAAACATTTCTTACGTAACAAAACATATAAAAGAAAACGAGTAAGTTAACACCCAAAACAACGATAATACTAAGATATTATTAACAAATCAATGTTAAAAGATCATATATGATATCATATTAATGTATACGATTAATGTATAATTTAATAACAATTATTTCACCATTATACAGGAGTTTAACCTACGCTCAACCAAGGAAAAGTAAAAGGTAAGGGTTTATTTCGCAATCTCTTCATTATATGAGGTTGTTTATACGTAATAATCTACTGGGATCTATTTATCATCCACATCCATGTTTCTTAAAAATGTATTTCAAAACATTTTTTACAAGAATATGGGTTGAAGTCATTTATACCACTGTTTTAATTTTTATAAGAGGTTTATAAAGGAATCTTTCCGTCGTTTTCCAAACAAGGTGCTTTTTAACATTTTCGACAGAATTAAGGTAAGAATGTTTTTTTAACTTATACGGCGGGTGCTGCTATTTTCCGCCGTAATTAAATATTCGAAGCTTCCTTTACAAGCTTATAAGAATATTTTCAAAGAAAATGTTTTATTTTATAAATATATGACTCTTAAATGATTTCAAAATAGAAAGAGACATTTCTCTAAAAAGAGTTTTGATTTCATCTATGTCAACATCCTTTGATGGATTTTACGCTTATTTGAAGTTCATTTATTATGATACAAAACTTCTATATTGTATTGAAGGTTTTGTGATATGTTTGACTGTGGATATGTTATTTTTATACCATTCATGGTTTATGGATGAATTATTTACATTTCATTTGCTAGTTTAATACGAATATTTATGTTATGTTTAAACCTTTTCATTTGGGAATTCATTGGACTTAATATGTGACGGATGGAGCCCGCTATAGCTCCTCGATGCATCGGTAGGTCTCATGAGACAAACTAGTGTCTTGGTACAAGGCCTTGGCAAAATATTATTTGTTGTCTTGGCATGAGGCCTTGTCTATGTGGTTATGATAGTCTGACATTATGCATTCCATCATTATGAAAATGGTTATTGATATTGCATGTGATTATTCGATTAGTAGAATATCCATGTGAATAAGTAAATGACATTATTTAATTTTACTTTTTCCATACTATGTTGAAGTTCAAGTTTAAAAGGCTTTGTTTTATTTATACATTTCCTTAAATGTTTATTCTTATTTATGATAGTTTCCACTATATTGTTATCCTTACTGGGCATTGGAGCTCACCCCTTTTCTATGTTTTATTTTTCCCAGGATGTGAAGAAGTAAATTCTGAATGACCTGCAGGGATTTTATGAGGGGATAATAGTGTGGACTATGGATACATTATGTTGTTGTAGTAGTTTTTCACTTTATGATGTAATGTAAAACTTTATGAATATATCTAGTGTTTCCAAGTCTACTAAACCAATCGGTCTTTCGATATTTGATCTTTCTTGTGATCATTCCAATGTTATGTAATAATGCACCGACTCTGGGTAACTGGGGTCGGGGCGTTACAGTTGGTATTAGAGGAAGTTTAGTACAAACCTTGGAAGATAGATTTAGATAAACTCTGATTAGAGCACATAGATTTAAGATGGACTTTGAGGATTAGTATAGAAGAACTTCCTAGAATTTTTGTATTGTAGAGATTTTATGAGTTTTCCGAGCAATACATCCCTGTCTGAACACGAGCAGGTAGAGGCGGCTCTGGCACAGATGTACCTAGGGGTAAAACCTGAAAACACTGCTTTGAGCTGGACTCGAACGGGAACTGGTGCATGACAACGGGCCTTGCTTCACTCTTGGTTACGACACTCCCAGGGGATATGCTTAGGATAATTCTCATTTTTTTTAAAACCATTATGAAGGTTTTATGAGTATATAATTCCTCAAAGGAGACATTTTTATGATTATGGATTATATCCATAAACTATTTAATTTATGATATGTGTTTTAAAAGTTTGGGATTAGGTATTGTTATTCATAAACTAATCTATTGTATGCCATTGTTTAGAAATGGGGCCCAGTAGAAAGAATGAGAACTCCAGCAATGCACATGATCCAAAGAGAAAGAAGGATCATATCTTTCATGGTCTTAATCCAGAATTTATAAGAGAAATAGTCTCCCATGTATTATCATCATATGAAGAAATAATATCATGTGTTGATAAGATAATTAAAAAGTTTACTGAGTCCTATGGATTTGAATGGAAGCAAGAGAATAAAAGGATGGAAGATAGAAAGATGGATAAAGGGAAGTGGGAATAGAATAATTTTCCCATATGTGATAACTGTGGGAAGAAACACCCTAGAACTTGCCTAAAAGTAATGTGAGTTCGTTATAAGTGTGGAGGAAAAGGGAACAAATTACGTGACTGCAAGGGTAAGAAAATGGTTTCAAATGTACAATACTTCATTTTCAAGGAGTTTGGACACTATGTGAACCTATGTCCCAGTCTTCAGACTATGCCGAAAATGATGCAATTGGATAATAATCAAGTTATGATACTACCACAGATAAAGAGGAATGATTAGAGTTCTTATGTTGATTATGTCATTTGAGTGTTGTATCAACAATGTAATTCTAATAATAATTATAGAGTATATAGGGATTGTACTGTAGTACTATTTCATTAAGGACTTGAGAATGTCTGGAACAAAGAAAAGTGACTTAATAGCAGGTTAAATTTTTGGAAAATATATGGTTGAGAGAAATATAAACCATAATATGGTTCTGATATCGAGGTAGTGATTTTAGAATATTATATGATTGATTTGCATAAATTATATTGGATATTCTTGACTACCTTGAAACTGATTAATGATTTGTATATTCCATAATTGTTGGGGTTTAAAACATTTTTGGATTGAAGAAGTATATCTATTATTCTGTAAGGAATAAGGGATCCTGAATGTAATCAATAAGGTTTTATGGTAATTCCGGATGTTGTAGTGTTTTAAAAGAATACATGATGAAGGTGTTCACATGTTATTGTGCGGCAAAAAGGATCTTCATTGTGTTTAAATTCCTTATAAATTTTGGACTGAAGTATTTTGGATAGTTCTAGTTTGGATTATTTTGGATTGCCATAAAAGGACAACCCAGAGGTCGGGTGACAACCCGTCGCGTCCGGCAAGGCCGCAAGACTTGAACCCACAACCGAAGGGCGACAAGGGTGTATCACCTACCACTGACCCACATGATTCCCTAGATTGAATGATGTCGTTTTTTTAATGGTTCTTCTAGATGAATTAAAAATTCATTTTTTAACTCTATACTAATAGGATAAATTGAATATTATTTTTAAGTTCTATTATCTTTTAGAGTGAAAGATGATTTTGTGGTAGAACTTAGTTAAAGGATGAGACTCAACTTGTCAAGTATATATTTTTCTTCTTCTCTTATTCAATGAAGAAATTAATTCTTATACTTTAGTGAAGGGATCTTAAAACAAAAAAATGTGTTATCCTAATACCATATGTTTTGCTGAACTGATGGTATTTTAAATCATCATAGATTGATGAATTTAAGGCCCTCAATTTTACAATTGTTTGTGATTGATGACCTCAATCACTACCTATAAATATTTATGTTTTTCCTCCAATTATATGTCTCTAATTACCACCAATGTTCTCCAAATAGAGATCATAATTTGGTGGTGACCCTTTCATTTCCCTTTTCCTTTTATTAAGACTAAATTTTATTAACCAAATTTCCAATGTGGGTTTTCCCACAAAGATATGTTCTATATTGAACCTTTTTTTTGAAGAACAATTTCAAATTGTGATGACGCAATTTATTGAAGGAGGGGAGAATGTAACACCCCAAGATTTCATGGTGTGTTATTTCTTCAATATAATTCAATAACTTGCACTACATGTACCACCGAGTTCAGGCGCACCATGACTTACCAAACAAGCCGTTCAAAAGAGGTTATGAATAGTATTAACTAAATTTTAAACTGTATATAATCCTTATAATTTTATAATATATATTATGAGTTTCTTAGACATAATGTAAGAACAAATTCATTTTCAGTATTACACTTTTACCAACTTTTAATAGTGAACCCTTTTTAAATAAAATATTTTAAACTTTTATATATTCAATTAGACTAAATGGGAAAATCAAAAATTTACAATGAAACATCCCAAGTTTCCACGGTATGCTTTCCTTTGAATAATATAGTAGCGTGTGTTGTACGCAACTACGAGTTCTAACACACACCACAACGAATCAAACTAGCCGTTATGAATAGCAATACCTACTTTTTGAAATTTTATAAATTTTATCTTTGAAAATTGACTTCATTTTTGTATTCGGAATATCGAATTTAGCCTAGGGTAAAATTTTGGTACTTTTCGGATAACTTTTATATTTTGATGAATAGTGAAAATTACTAAATTTTAATTAAAACCATATTTTTTAATCAAAATAATTAGTAGTGATAAATAATGAATTTGAGTGGTTTTAAAGTATATTTATAATATATTTTTACCATTTAATACAATGTTGTTCATTGGACAAAACTTCACAATTAAACCTGATATAAACAGGTGTCAATCTTTTGATAGTTATTATCTCTTAAAAACACGCTTTTTGTTTTAACAACGAGAATTAATTTTAAATTAATTTCTGACACTTATGTGTTTTGAATTTGGAAAAATGGATTCCATATTTTTAATCAGGAGGTTCAAATTGTGTAAATAGGTAACTTTTATTTTTAGACATTTTGAATAATTACTTCGGTAAATATTTTATTTACCATGGTTAAAGGGTAAATCTGGTAAATAAGGGTTAAAAATAATATTATAATAAAAAACAATTACCCTAAAATGTGTCCTAAACTTATTTGTTTGTACATGTCCTACCATGGGCATATTTGGGTCGATTTTGGGACCCCATGGAGCCACTTGTAAGTGATAGGGACACTTTATTTTAATTAAGTTAAAATGAATACAAAAATGACACAAGCATATATCTTTTAGAAAAACAATTTTACATAGGGTTGTATATGTTGGATGTTCGACTATAAATATTCATTAGAAATCCAAAAATATTTCAACATAATGATATTTTATTTATAATTTTTAGACATTAAATAATTTAATTTATTTATGACACAATGATGATGTAGTAATTACCATAATAATGAAAAATTAAAATAATTGATATTATAAATACCCAAATAAATATAATTTGAGACTTTTTATGAATTACAATAATTTTATAGGATAATATGACATGTTAGGATTTATTTAATTAACTTTTTTCTAAGTAATTATTCTGTTATGATATTTATAAAAATCAGTTATTGAATAGTGTCAAAATTCCCCTAAAAGAGTTTTTAAAACAAATATTATATTATTAATTGATATTAAATTCCTAAAAATATAAGGTTCGGCCAAGAGACTTATTTCATGATAGGTGTATCATTAATGGACCACTTGAAAGTCTCTTGGATGTATATAGTATGTTTATTAACTATATAATATAAAAATACAAAGTGACGTGGTAAGTGTCAAACTAATTAACTAAGAGTTAATACTTAAAGATAAGGTTAATATAGTAACCCAAACCTATCTAAATACTGTTGGTTGAGTGGTTTTAGACCTATAACCACCTTAAACATTAAATAATCCACTTTGGAGCCATTATAAACCAAATATGAATTTATTATAAAATAATATTTCTAGCTTCTCCAAAGGTGCCCCTCACCCCTCTTATAAAAGGGCACTCCCCCTTCTCATTAACTATCACCTTAAAAGCCTTTTGGTTCGGCCAAACTCTGCCCAAATTCTCTCTCAACTACCCTCACTTCATCCTAGAGGCCTTAATTTAGTAAGAAAGCTAACTTAAGGAGCCCTTTTGATCCAATCAAAAGGAAGAACCCAAAGAAGAGGTAATGGTTTCACCACCCTTTTTCAAGTTCCTTTCTTCTTCCACTTCTTCTTTCTTTGTTATTACCATTCTAAAATAATAAATCCAGTATCTTATATATATTGTGATGTTATTATAAATATGGTACGACCATATTTAGTATTCTATCCATCCTTTTAATAACATGTCACCATACGTGCGTACGTACGGCTTACCGTCTCCACGTCGTGGTGTAATTGTTATTCAACAAATTATTATTTGGATGGGTATAATAATGATGTGTATCTCATTTAAATAAAACATATAACATGATAATTATTCTGTATATATGATATACCATCCAATTATATATTATTTTAATATCAAAAGAATGATATTGTCGCTTGTGCGTATGTACGGACTACCGTCTCCACGAACGCGATAAGATTCATTCTCCATCGTATCCATTCAAGTATAATTCTCATTTGATGATTAATAATAGTATATAAGGACTTTATATCATTCTGGATATGATTAATATACAACCTATCCATGAAAAACATTTCTTATGTAACAAAACATATAAAATAAAACGAGTAATTTAACACCCGAAACAACGATAATACTAAGATATTATTAACAAATCAATGTTAAAAGATCATATATGATATCATATTAATGTATACGATTCTTGTATAATTTAATAACAATTATTTCACCATTATACGGGAGTTTAACCTACCCCCAACCAAGGAAAAGTACAAGGTAAGGGTTTATTTCGCAATCTCTTCATTATCCGAGGTTGTTTATAAGTAATAATCTATTGGGATCTATTTATCATCCACATCCATGTTTCTTAAAAATGTATTTCAAAACATTTTTTATAAGAATATGGGTTAAAGTCATTTATACCCTTGTTTGACTTTTTATAAGAGGTTTATAAAGGAATATTTCCGTCGTTTTCCAAACAAGGTGCTTTTTAACCTTTTCGACAGAATTAAGGTAAGAATGTTTTTTTAACTTATACGGCGGGTGTGGCTATTTTCCACCGTAATTAAATCTTCGAAGCTTCCTTTACAAGATTATAAGAATATTTTCAAAGAAAATGTTTTATTTTATAAATATATGACTCTTAAATTATTTCAAAATAGAAAGAGATATTTCTCTATAAAGAGTTTTGATTTCATCTATGTCAACATACTTTGATGGATTTTACGCTTATTTGAATTTGATTTATTATGATACAAAACTTCTATATTGTATTGAAGGTTTTGTGATATGTTTGAATGTGGATATGTTATTTTAATACCATTCATGGTTTATAGATCAATTATTTACATTTTGTATGATAGTTTTAATACGAATATTTATGTTATGTTTAAACCTTTTCATATGGGAATGCATTGGACTTAATATGTGATGGGTGGAGCCCACTATAGATCCTCGATGCATCGGTAGGTCTCATGAGAAAAACTAGTGTCTTGACACAAGGCCTTGGCAAAATCTTATTTGTAGTCTTGGCACGAGGCCTTGGCTATGTGGTTATGATAGTCTGACATTATGCATTCCATCATTATTATAGTGGTTATTGATATTGCATGTGATTATTCGATTAGTAGAATATCCATGTGAATAAGTAAATGGAATTATTTCATTTTACTTTTTCCATACTATGTTGAAGTTCAAGTTTGAAAGGCTTTTGTTTTATTTATACATTTCCTTAAATGTTTATTCTTATTTATGAAAGTTTCCTCTATATTGTTATCCTTACTGGGCATTGGAGCTCACCCCTTCTCTATGTTTTATTTTTTCCAGGATGTTAAGAAGTAAATTATGAATGACCTAAAGGTATTTTATGAGGGGATAATAGTGTGGACTATAGAGAAATTATGTTGTTGTAATAGTTTTTCACTTTATGATGTAATGTAAAACTTTATGAATATATCTAGTGTTTCCAAGTCTACTAAACCAATCGGTCTTTCGAGATTTTATCTTTTTTGTGATCATGACAATGTTATGTAATAATGCACCGAATCTGGGTAACTGGGGTCGGGGCATTATAGTTGGTATCAGAGGAAGTTTAGTACAAACCTTGGAAGCTAGATTTAGATAAACTCTGATTAGAGCACACAGATTTAAGATGGACATTGAGGATTAGTATAGAACAACTTCCTAGAATTTTGGTATTGTAGAGATTTTGTGAGTTTTCCGAGCAATACATCCCTGTCTGGATACGAGAAGGTAAAGGCGGCTCTGGCACAGATGTACCTAGTGGTAAAACCTGAAAACACCGCTTTGAGCTGGACTCGAACGGCAACTGGTGCACGACAACAGGCCTTGCTGCACTCTTGGTTACGACACTCCTGGGGGATATGCTTAGGATAATTCTCATTTTCTTTACAAACCATTATGAAGGGTTTATGAGTATATAATTCTGCAAAGGAGACATTTTTATGATTATGGATTATATCCATAAACTATTTAATTTATGTTATGTGTTTTAAATGTTTGGGATTAGGTATTGTTATTTATAAACTAATCTTGTGTATGCCATTGTTTATAAATGGGTCCCAGTAGAAGGAATGAGAACTCCAACAATGCACATGATCCAAAGAGAAAGAACGATCATATCTTTCATGGTCTCAAGCCAGAATTTATAAGAGAAATAGTCTCCCATGTATTATCATCATACGAAGAGATAATATCATGTGTTGATAAGATAAGTAAAGAATTTACTGAGTCCTATGGATTTGAAGGGAAGAAATAGAAGAAAAGGATGGAAGAGAGAAAGATGGATAAAGGGAAGAGGGAAAAGAATAATTTTCCCATATGTGACAACTATGGGAAGAAACACCCTGGAACTTTCCTGAAAGGAATGGGAGTTTGTTATAAGTGTGGAGGAAAAGGGAACAAAGTACGCGACTGCAAGGGTAAGAAAATGGTTTCAAATGTACAATGCTTCATTTGAAAGGAGGTTGGACACTATGCGAACCTATGTCCCAGTCTTCAGACTATGCCACAAATGATGCAATTGGATAATAATCAAGTTATGATACTACCACAGATGAAGAGGAATGATTAGAGTTCTTATGTTGATTATGTCATTTGAGTGTTGTATCAACAATGTACTTCTTTTCATAATTATAGAGTATATAGGGATTGTACTGCAGTACTATTTCATTAAGGACTTGAGATTGTGTGGAACAAAGAAAAGTGACTCAATAGCAGGTTAAATTTTGGGAAAATATATGGTTGAGAGAAAGATAAACCATAATATGGTTCTGATACTGAGGTAGTGATTTTAGAATAATATATGATTGATTTGGATAAATTATATTGGATATTCTTGACTACCTTGAAACTGATTAATGATTTGTATATTCCATCATTGTTGGGGTTTAAAACATTTTTGGATTGAAGAAGTATATCTATTATTCTGTAACGAATAAGGGATCATGAATGTAATCAATAAGGTTTTATGGTAATTCAGGATGTTGTACTATTTTAAAAGAATACATGATGAAGGTGTTCACATGTTATTACGCGGCAAAAAGGATCTTCATTGTGTTTACCTTCCTTATAAATTTTGGACTGAAGTATTTTGGATAATTCTAGTTTGGATTATTTTGGATTTCTATAAAAGGACAACCCGGAGGTCGGGCGACAACCCGTCGCGTCCAGCAAGGCCGCGAGTCTTGAACCCACAACCGAAGGGAGACAAGGGTGTATCACCTACCACTGACCCACATGATGTCCTATATTGAATGATGTCATTTTTTTAATGGTTCTTCTAGATGAATTATAAATTCATTTTTTAACCCTATACGAATAGGATAAATAGAATATTATTTTTAAGTTCTATAATCTTTTAGAGTGAAAGATGATTTTTTGGTAGAACATAGTTAAAGGATGAGACTCTACTTTTCAAGTATATATTTTTCTTCTTCTCTTATTCAATGAAGAAATTAATTATTATACTTTAGTGAAGGGATCTTAAAATAAAAAAATGTGTTATCCTAAAACCACATGTTTTGATGAACCGATGGTATTTTAAATCATCATAGATTGATGAATTTAAGGCCCTCAATATTACAATTATTTGTGATTGATGACCTCAATCACTACCTATAAATATTTACGTCTTTCCTCCAATTATATGTCTCTAATTACCACCAATGTTCTCCGAATAGAGATCATAATTTGGTGGTGACCCTTTCATTTCTCTTTTCCTTTTATTAAGACTAAATTTTATTAACCAAATTTCCAATGTGGGTTTTCCCACAAAGATATTTTCTATATTCAACTTTTTTTTGAAGAACAATTTCAAATTGTGAGGAAGCAATTTATTGAAGGAGGGGAGAATGTAACACCCCAAGATTTCATGGTGTGTTATTTCTTCAAAATAATTCAATAACTTTCACTACATGCACCACCGAGTTCAGGCGCACCATGACTTACCAAACAAGCCATTCAAAAGAGGTTATGAATAGTATAAACTAAATTTTAAACTTTATATAATCCTTATAATTTTATAATCCATATTATGAGTTTCTTAGACATAATGTAGGAACAAATTCATTTTCAGTATTGCACTTTTACCAACTTTTAATAGCGAACCCTTTTTAAATCTAATATTTTAAACTTTTATATATTAAATTTGACTAAATGGGGACATCAAAAGTTTACAATGAAACATCCCAAGTTTCCACGGTATGCTTTCCTTTGAATAATACAGTAGCATGTGCTGTACGCAACTTCGAGTTCTAACACACACCACAACCATTCAAACTAGTCGTTATGAATAGTAATACCTACTTTTTGAAATTTTATAAATTTTATCATTCAAAATTTACTTCATTTTCAGATTCTGAATATCGAATTTAGCCTAGGGTAAAATTTTGGTACTTTTTGGATAACTTTTGTATTTTGATGAATAGTGAAAAGCACTAAATTTTAATTAAAACCATCTTTTTTAATCAAAATAATTAGTAGTGATAAATTATGAATTTGAGTGGTTTCAAAGTATATTTAGAATATATTTTTACCATTAAATACAATGTTTTTCATTGGAAAAAACTTCACAATTAAACCTGATATAAACAGGTGTCAATCTTTTGATAGTTATTATCTCTTAAAAACACGCTTTTTGTTTTAACAACGGGAATTAATTTTAAATTAATTTATGAAACTTATGTGTTTTGAATTTGGATAAATGGATTCTATATTTGTAATCATTATGTTCAAATTTTGTAAATAGGTAAATTTTATTTTTAGACATTTTGAATAATTACTTCGGTAAATATTTTATTTACTATGGTTAAAGGGTAAATCCGGTAAATAAGGGTTAAAAATAATATTATAATAATACAAAATTACCCTAAAACGTTTCCTAAACTTATTTTTTGATACATGTCCGACCATGGGCATCTTTGGGTCGATTTTGGGACCCCATGGAGCCACTTGTAAGTGATAGGGACACTTTATTTTAATTAAGTTAAAATGAATACAAAAATGACACAAGCATATATATTTTATAAAAACAATTTTACATAGGGTTATATATGTTGGATGTTCAGATATAAATATTAATTAGAAATAAAAAATGATTTCCAACATAATTATATTTTATTTATAATTTTTAGACATTAAATAATTTAATTTATTTATGAAAAAATGATGATGTAGTAATTACCATAATAATGAAAAATTAAAATAATTGATATTATAAATACCCAAATAAATATAATTTGAGACTTTTTATGAATTAAAATAATTTTATAGGATAATATGACATGTTAGGATTGATTTAATTAACTTTTTTCGAAGTAATCATTCTGTTATGAGTTTTATAAAAATCAATTATTGAATAGTGTCAAAATTGACATAAAAGAGTTTTTAAAACAAATATTATATTATTAATTGATATTAAATTCCTAAAAATCTAAGTTTCGTCCAAGAGACTTATTTCATGATAGGTGAATCATTAATGGACCACTTGTAGGTCTCTTGGATGTATATAGTAAGTTTATTAACTATATAATATAAAAATACAAAGTGACATGGTAAGTGTCAAACTAATTAACTAAGAGTTAATACTTAAAGATAATGTTAATATAGTAACCCAAACCTGTCTAAATCCTATTTTTTAAGTGGTTTTAGACCTATACCCACCTTAAACTTTAAATAATCCAATTTTTAGCCGTTAGAAACCAAATATGAATTTATTATAAAATAATATTTCTACCTTCTCCAAAGGTGCCCCTCGCCCCTCTTATAAAAGGGCACTCCACCTTCTCATTAACTATCACCTTCAAAGCCTTTTGGTTCGGCCAAACTCTGCCCAAATACTCTCTCAAATTCCCTAAATTCATCCTAGAGGCCTTCCTTTAGTCATAAATCCAACTTAAGGATCCCTTTTGATCAAATCAAAAGGAAGAACCCAAAGAAGAGGTAATGGTTTCACCACCCTTTTTCAAGTTCCTTTCTTCTTCCACTTCTTATTTCTTTGTTATTACCATTCTAAAATAATAACTCCAGTATATTATATATACTGTTATGTTATTATAAATATGGTATAACCATATTCAGTATTCTATCCATCCTTTAAATAACATGTCACTATACGTGCGTACGTACGGCTTACCGTCTGCACGTCGTGGTGTAATTGTTATTCAATAAATTATTATTTGGATGGGTATAATAATGATGTGTATCTCATTTAAATAATAAATATAACATGATAATGATTCTGTATATATGATATACCATCCAATTATATATTATTTTATTATTAAAATAATGATATTGTCGCTCGTGCGTATGTACGGACTACCGTCTCCACGAACGCGATAAGGTTCATTCTCCATCGTATCCATTCAAATATAATTCTCATTTGATGATTAATAATAGTATCTAAGGAATTGATATCATTCTGGATATGATTAAGATACAACATATCCATGAAAAACATTGCTTACGTAACAAAACATATAAAATAAAACGAGTAAGTTAACACCCGAAACAACGATAATACTAAGATATTATTAACAAATCAATGTTAAAAGATCATATATGATATCATATTAATGTATACGATTCTTGTATAATTTAATAACAATTATTTCACAATTATAAAGGAGTTTAACCTACCCCCAACCAAGGAAAAGTACATGGTTAGGGTTTATTTCGCAATCTCTTCATTATCCGAGGTTGTTTATACGTAATAATCTACTGGGATATATTTATCATCCACATCCATGTTTCTTAAAAATGTATTTCAAAACATTTTTTACAAGAATATGGGTTAAAGTCATTTATACCCATATTTGACTTTTTATAAGAGGTTTATAAAGGAATCTTTCCGTCGTTTTCCAAACAAGGTTCTTTTTAACCTTTTCGACAGAATTAAGGTAAGAATGTTTTTTTAACTTATACGGCGGGTGCAGCTATTTTCCGCCGTAATTAAATCTTCGAAGCTTACTTTACAAGCTTATAAGAATATTTTCAAAGAAAATGTTTTATTTTATAAATACATGACACTTAAATGATTTCAAAATAGAAAGAGATATTTCTCTAAAAAGAGTTTTGATTTCATCTATGTCAACATCCTTTGATGGATTTTACGCTTATTTGAAGTTGATTTGTTATGATACAAAACTTCTATATTGTATTGAAGGTTTTGTGATATGTTTGACTATGGATATGTTATTTTTATACCATTCATGGTTTATGGATGAAGTATTTACATTTCGTATTCTATTTTTAATACAAATATTTATTTTATGTTTAAACCTTTTCATATGAGAATGCATTAGACTTAATATGTGATAGGTGGAGCCCACTATAGCTCCTCGATGCATCAGTAGGTCTCATGAGACAAACTAGTGTCTTGGCACAAGGCCTTGGAAAAATCTTATTTGTAGTCTTGGCACGAGGACTTGGCTATGTGGTTATGATAGTCTGACATTATGCATTCTGTCATTATGAAAGTGGTTAATGATGTTGCGTGTGATTATTCTATTAGTAGAATATCCATGTGAATAAGTAAATGGCATTATTTAATTTTAATTTTTCCATACTATGTTTAAGTTCAAGTTTAAAAGGCTTTTGTTTTATTTATACATTGCCTTAATGTTTATTCTTATTTATGAAAGTTTCCGCTATATTGTTATCCTTACTGGGCATTGGATCTCACCCCTTTTCTATGTTTTATTTTTCCCAGGATGTGAAGAAGTAAATTATAAATGACCTGGAGGGATTTTATGAGGGGATAATAGTGTGGACTATGGAGACATTATGTTGTTGTAATAGTTTTTCACTTTTGATGTAATGTAAAACTTTATGAATATATCTAGTGTTTCCAAGTCTACTAAACCAATCGGTATTTCGAGATTTTATCTTTCTTGTGATCATGCCAATGTTATGTAATAATGCACCGACTCTGGGTAACTGGGGTCGGGGCATTACAGTTGGTAACAGAGCAAGTTTAGTACAAACCTTGGAAGCTAGATTTAGATAAACTCTGATTAGATCACATAGATTTAAAATGGACTTTGAGGATTAGTATAGAAGAACTTCCTAGAATTTTGGTATTGTAGAGATTTTGTGAGTTTTCCGAGCAATACATCCCTGTCTGGATACGAGCAGGTAGAGGCGGCTCTGGCACAGATGTACCTAGGGGTAAAACCCGAAAACAACACTTTGAGCTGGACTCGAACGGGAACTGGTGCACAACAACGGGCCTTGCTGCACTCTTGGTTACGACACTCCTGGGGGATATGCTTAGGATAATTCTCATTTTCTTTACAAACCATTATGAAGGGTTTATGAGTATATAATTTCTCAAAGGAGACATTTTTTGGATTATGGATTATATCCATAAACTATTTAATTTATGTAATGTGTTTTAAAAGTTTGGGATTAGGTATTGTTATTCATAAACTAATATAGCGTATTCCATTGTTTAGAAATGGGGCCCAGTAGAAGGAATGAGAACTCCAGCAATGCACATGATCCAAAGAGAAAGAAGGATCATATCTTTCATGGTCTTAAGCCAGAATTTATAAGAGAAATAGTCTCCCATGTATTATCAACATATGAAGAAATAATATCTTGTGTTGATAAGATAAGTAAAGATTTTACTGAGTCCTATGGATTTGAAGGGAAGCAAGAGAAGAAAAGGATGGAAGAGAGAAAGATGGATAAAGGGAAGAGGGAAAAGAATAATTTTCCCATATGTGATAACTGTGGGAAGAAACACCCTGGAACTTGCATGAAAGGAATGGGAGTTTGTTATAAGTGTGGAGGAAAAGGGCACAAATTACGTGACTACAAGGGTAAGAAAATGGTTTGAAATGTACAATGCTTCATTTGCAAGGAGTTTGGACACTACGCGAACCTATGTCCCAGTCTTCAGACTATGCCGAAAATGATGCAATTGGATAATAATCAAGTTATGATACTACCTCAGATGAAGAGGAATGATTAGAGTTCTTATGTTGATTATGTCATTTGAGTGTTGTATCAACAATGTACTTCTTATAATAATTATAGAGTATATAGGGATTGTACTGCAGTACTATTTCATTAAGGACTTGAGATTGTGTGGAACAAAGAAAAGTGACTCAATAGCAGGTTAAATTTTTGGAAAATATATGGTTGAGAGAAAGAAAAACCATAATATGGTTCTGATACCGAGGTAGTGATTTTAGAATAATATATGATTGATTTCGATAAATTATATTGGATATTCTTGAATACCTTGAAACTGATTAATGATTTGTATATTCCATCATTGTTGGGGTTTAAAACATTTTTGGATTGAAGAAGTATATCTATTAGTCTGTAAGGAATAAGGGATCATGAATGTAATCAATAAGGTTTTATGGTAATTCAGGATGTTGTAGTGTTTTAAAAGAATACATGATGAAGGTGTTCACATGTTATTACGCGGAAAAAAGGATCTTCATTGTGTTTACCTTCCTTATAAATTTTGGACTGAAGTATTTTGGATAGTTCTAGTTTGGATTATTTTGTATTTTCATAAAAGGACAACCCGGAGGTCGGGCGACAACCGGTCGCATCCGGCAAGGCCGCGAGACTTGAACCCACAACTGAAGGGCGACAAGGGTGTATCACCTACCACTGACCAATATGATGTCCTAGATTGAATGATGTCGTTTTTTCAATGGTTCTTCTAGATGAATTATAAATTCATTTTTTAACCCTATACGAATAGGATAAATAGAATATTATTTTTAAGTTCTATTATCTTTTAGAGTGAAAGATGATTTTGTGGTAGAACTTAGTTAAAGGATGAGACTCTACTTGTCAAGTATATATTTTTCTTCTTCTCTTATTTAATGAAGAAATTAATTCTTATACTTTAGTGAAGGGATCTTAAAACAAAAAAATGTGTTATCCAAATACCATATGTTTTCCTGAACCGATGGTATTTTAAATCATCATAGATTGATGAATTTAAGGCCCTCAATTTTACAATTGTTTGTGATTGATGACCTCAATCACTACCTATAAATATTTACATTTTCCCTCCAATTATATGTCTCTAATTACCACTAATGTTCTCCGAATAGAGATCATAATTTGGTGGTGACCCTTTCATTTCTCTTTTCCTTTTATTAAGACTAAATTTTAATAACCAAATTTCCAATGTGGGTTTTCCCACAAAGTTATTTTCAATATTCAACCTTTTTTTTTGAATAACAATTTCAAATTGCGAGGATGCAATTTATTGAAGGAGGGGAGAATGTAACACCCCAAGATTTCATTGTGTTTTATTTCTTCAAAATAAATCAATAACTTGCACTACATGCACCACCGAGTTCAGGCGCACCATGACTTACCAAACAATCCGTTCAAAAGAGGTTATAAATAGTATTAACTAAATTTTAAACTTTATATAATCCTTAGAATTTTAGAATCCATATTAGAGTTTCTTAGACATAATGTAAGAACAAATTCATTTTCAGTATTGAAATTTTACCAACTTTTAATAGTGAACCCTTTTTAAATCCAATATTTTAAACTTTTATATATTCAATTTGAATAAATGGGGACATCAAAAATTTACAATCAAACATTCCAAGTTTCCACGGTATGCTTTCCTTTGAATAATACAGTAGCGTGTGTTGTACGCAACTTCGAGTTCTAACACACACCACAACCAATCAAACTAGCCGTTATGAATAGTAATACCTACTTTTTGAAATTTTATAAATTTTATCTTTCAAATTGATTTCATTTTTGGATTCGGAATATCGAATTTAGCCTAGGGTAAAATTTTGGTACTTTTCGGATAACTTTTATATTTTGATGAATAGTGAAAATTACTAAATTTTAATTAAAACCATCTTTTTTAATCAAAATAATTAGTAGTGATAAATTATTAATTTGAGTGGTTTTAAAGTATATTTAGAATATATTTTTACCATTTAATACAGTTTTGTTCATTGGACAAAACATCACAATTAAACCTGATATAAACAGGTGTCAATCTTTTGATAGTTATTGTCTCTTAAAAACACGCTTTTTGTTTTAACAACGAGAATTAATTTTAAATTAATTTCTGACACTTATGTATTTTGAATTTGTAAAAATGGATTCTATATTTTTTTATCAGGATGTTCAAATTTTTTAAATATGTAACTTTTATTTTTAGGCATTTTGAATAATTCTTTCGGTAAATATTTTATTTACCTTGGTTAAAGGGTAAATCCGGGAAATAAGGGTTAAAAATAATATTATAATAATATAAAATTACCCTAAAACGTGTCCTAAACTTATTTTTTGATAAATGTCCGACCATGGGCATCTTTGGGTCTGTTTTGTTACCCCATGGATCCACTTGTAAGTGATAGGGACACTTTATTTTAATTAAGTTAAAAAGAATACAAAAATGACACAAGCATATATCTTTTAGAAAAATTTTTTTACATAGGGTTATATATGTTGGATGTTCGACTATAAATATTAATTAGAAATCCAAAAAGAATTCCAACATAATGATATTTTATTTATAATTTTTAGACATTAAATAATTTAATTTATTTATGACACAATGATGATGTAGTAATTACAATAATAATGAAAAATTAAAATAATTGATATTATAAATACCCAAATAAATATAATTTGAGACTTTTTATGAATTACAATAATTTTCTAGGATAATATGACATGTTAGGATTTATTTAATTAACTTTTTTCTAAGTAATCATTCTGTTATGATTTTTATAAAAATCAATTATTGAATAGTGTCAAAATTGACATAAAAGAGTTTTTAAAACAAATATTATATTATTAATTGATATTAAATTCCTAAAAATCTAAGGTTTGGCCAAGAGACTTATTTCATGATATGTGTATCATTAATGGACCACTTTGAGGTCTCTTGTATGTATATAGTAAGTTTATTAACTATATAATATAAAAATACAAAGTGACATGGTAAGTGTCAAACTAATTAACTAAGAGTTAATACTTAAAGATAAGGTTAATATAGTAACCCAAACCTGTCTAAATCCTATTGGTTGAGTGGTTTTAGACCTATACCCACCTTAAACTTTAAATAATCCACTTTGGAGCCATTAGAAACCAAATATTAATTTATTATAAAATAATATTTCTAGCTTCTCCAAAGGTGCCCCTCACCCCTCTTATAAAAGGGCACTCACCCTTCTCATTAACTCTCACCTTCAAATCATTTTGGTTCGGCCAACCTCTGCCAATATACTCTGTCATCTTCCCTCACTTCATCCTAGATGCCTTCCTTTAGTCAGAAAGCCAACTTAAGGAGCCCTTTTGATCAAATCAAAAGGAATATCCCAAAGAAGAGGTAATGGTTTCACCACCCTTTTTCAAGTTACTTTCTTCTTCCACTTCTTATTTCTTTGTTATTACCATTATAAAATACTAACTCCAGTATCTTATATATACTGTGATGTTATTATAAATATGGTACAACCATATTCAGTATTCTATCCATCCTTTGAATAACATGTCACCATACGTGCGTACGTACGGCTTACCGTCTCCTCGTCGTGGTGTAATTGTTATTCAATAAATTATTATATGGATGGGTATAATAATGATGTTTATCTCATTTAAATAATAAATATAACATGATAATGTTTCTTTATATATGATATACCATCCAATTATATATTATTTTAATATCAAAAGAATGATATTGTCGCTCGTGCGTACGTACGGACTACCGTCTCCACGAACACGATAAGATTCATTCTCCATCATATCCATTCAAGTATAATTCTCATTTGATGATTAATAATAGTATCTAAGGAATTTATATCATTCTGGATATGGTTAAGATACAACCTATCCATGAAAAACATTGCTTAGGTAACAAAACATATAAAATAAAATGAGTAAGTTAACACCCGAAACAACGATAATACTAAGATATTATTAACAAATCAATGTTAAAAGAAAATATATGATATCATATTAATGTATACGATTCTTGTATAATTTAATAACAATTATTTCACCATTATACAAGATTTTAACCTACCCCCAACCAAGGAAAAGTACAAGGTAAGGGTTTATTTTGCAATCTCTTCATTATCCGAGGTTGTTTATACGTAATAATCTACTGGGATCTATTTATCATCCACATCCATGTTTCTTAAAAATGTATTTCAAAACATTTTTTATAAGAATATGGGTTAAAGTCATTTATACCCTTGTTTGACTTTTTATAATATGTTTATAAAGGAATCTTTCCGTCGTTTTCCAAACAAGGTGCTTTTTAACCTTTTCGACAGAATTAAGGTAAGAATGTTTTTTTAACTTATACAGCGGGTACGGCTATTTTCCGCCGTAATTAAATCTTAGAAGCTTCCTTTACAAGCTTATAAGAATATTTTCAAAGAAAATGTTTTATTTTATAAATATATGACTCTTAAATGATTTCAAAATAGAAAGAGATATTTCTCTAAAAAGAGTTTTGATTTCATCTATGTCAAGATCCTTTATGGATTTTACGCTTATTTGAAGTTGATTTATTATGATACAAAACTTCTATATTGTATTGAAGGTTTTGTGATTTGTTTGACTATGGATATGTTATTTTTATACCATTCATGGTTTATGGATGAAGTATTTACATTTCGTATGATAGTTTTAACATGAATATTTATGTTATGTTTAAACCTTTTCATATGGGAATGCATTGGACTTAATATTTGACGGGTGGAGCCCGCTATAGCTCCTCGATGCATCGGTAGGTCTCATGAGACAAACTAGTGTCTTGGCACAAGGCCTTGGAAAAATCTTATTTGTAGTCTTGGCACGAGGCCTTGGCTATGTGGTTATGATAGTCTGATGTTATGCATTCCATCATTATGAAAGTGGTTATTGATATTGCATGTGATTATTCGATTAGTAGAATATCCATGTGAATAAGTAAATGGAATTATTTCATTTTACTTTTTCCATACTATGTTGAAGTTCAAGTTTAAAAGGATTTTGTTTTATTTATACATTGCCTTAAATGTTTATTCTTATTTATGAAAGATTCTGCTATATTGTTATCCTTACTGGGCATTGGAGCTCACCCTTTTCTATGTTTTATTTTTCCCAGGATGTGAAGAAGTAAATTATGAATGACATGCAGGGATTTTATGAGGGGATAATAGTGTGGACTATGGAGACATTATGTTGTTGTAATAGTTTATCACTTTATGATGTAATGTAAAACTTTATGAATATATCTAGTGTTTCCAAGTCTAGTAAACCAATCGGTATTTCGAGATTTGATCTTTCTTGTGATCATGCCAGTGTTATGTAATAATGCACCGACTCTGGGTAACTGGGGTTGGGGCATTACAGTTGGTATCAGAGGAAGTTTAGTACAAACCATAGAAGCTAGATTTAGATAAACTTTGATTAGGGCACATAGATTTAAGATGGACATTGAGGATTAGTATAGAAGAACTTCCTAGAATTTTGGTATTGTAGAGATTTTGTGAGTTTTCCGAACAATACATCCCTGTCTAGATACGAGCAAGTAGAGGCGGCTCCGGCACAGATGTACCTAGGGGTAAAATCCGAAAACATAGCTTTGAGCTGGACTTGAACGGGAACTGGTGCACGACAACGGGCCTTGCTGCACTCTTGGTTACGACACTCCCGGGGGATATGCTTAGGATAATTCTCATTTTCTTTACAAACCATTATGAAGGGTTTATGAGTATATAATTCCTCAAAGGGGACATTTTTATGATTATGGATTATATCCATAAACTACTTAATTTATGTTATGTGTTTTAAAAGTTTGGGATTAGGTATTGTTATTCATAAACTAATCTAGTGTATGCCTTTGTTTAGAAATGGGGCCCAGTAGAAGGAATGAGAACTCCAGCAATTCACATGATCCAAAGAGAAAGAAGGATCAAATATTTCATGGTCTTAAGCCAGAATTTATAAGAGAAATAGTCTCCCATGTACTATCATCATATGAAGAAATAATATCATGTGTTGATAAGATAAGTAAAGATTTTACTGAGTCCTATGGATTTGAAGGGAAGCAAGAGAAGAAAAGGACGGAAGAGAGAAAGATGGATAAAGGGAAGAGGGAAAAGAATAATTTTCCCATATGTGATAACTGTGGGAAGAAACACCCTGGAACTTGCCTGAAAGGAATGAGAGTTTTTTATAAGTGTGGAGGAAACGGGCACAAAGTACATGACTTCAAGGGTAATAAAATAGTTTCAAATGTACAATTCTTCTTTTGTAAGGAGTTTGGACACTACGCGAACCTATGTCCCAGTCTTCAGACTATGCTGCAAATGATGAAATTGGATAATAATCAAGTTATGATACAACCACAAATGAAGAGGAATGATTAGAGTTCTTATGATGATTATGTCATTTGAGTGTTGTATCAACAATGTACTTCATATAATAATTACAGAGTATATAGGGATTGTACTGCAGTACTATTTCATTAAGGACTTGTGATTGTGTGGAATAAAGAAAAGTGTCTCAATAGCAGGGTAAATTTTTGGAAAATATATGGTTGAGAGAAAGATAAACCATAATATGGTTCTGATACCGAGGTAGTGATTTTAGAATAATATATGATTGATTTGGATAAATTATATTGGATATTCTTGACTACCTTTAAACAGATTAATGATTTGTATATTCCATCATTGTTGGGGTTTAAAACATTTTTGGATTGAAGAAGTATATCTATTATTCTGTAAGGAATAAGGGATCATGAATGTAATCAATAAGGTTTTATGGTAATTCAGGATGTTGTAGTGTTTTAAAAGAATACATGATGAAGGTGTTCACATGTTATTACGCGGAATAAAGGATCTTCATTGTGTTTACCTTCCTTATAAATTTTGGACTGAAGTATTTTGGATAGTTCTAGTTTGGATTATTTTTGATTGCCATAAAAGGACAACCCGGAGGTCGGGCGACAACCCGTCGCGTCTGGCAAGGCCGTGAGTGTTGAACCCACAACCGAAGGGCGACAAGGGTGTATCACCTACCACTGACCCACATGATGTCCAAGACTAAATGATGTCATTTTTTTAATGGTTATTCTAGATGAATTATAAATTCATTTTTTAACCCTATACAAATAGGATAAATAGAATATTATTTTTAAGTTCTATTATCTTTTAGAGTGAAAGATGATTTTGTGGTAGAACTTAGTTAAAGGATGAGACTCTACTTGTAAAGTATATATTTTTCTTCTTCTCTTATTCATTGAAGAAATTAATTCTTATACTTTAGTGAAGGGATCTTAAAACAAAAAAATGTGTTATCCTAATACCATATGTTTTGCTGAACCGATGGTATTTTAAATCATCATAGATTGATGAATTTAAGGCCCTAAATTTAACACTTTTTTGGGATTGATGACCTTAATCACTACCTATAAATATTTACGTTTTTCCTCTAATTATATGTCTCTAATTACCACCAATGTTCTCTGAATAGAGATCATAATTTGGTGGTGACCCTTTCATTTCTCTTTTCCTTTTATTAAGACTGAATTTTATTAACCAAATTTCCAATGTGGACTTTCCCACAAAGATATTTTCTATATTCAACCTTTTTTTTGAAGAACAATTTCAAATTGCGAGGATGGAATTTATTGGAGGAGGGGAGAATGTAACACCCCAAGATTTCATAGTGTGTTATGTCTTCAAAATAATTCAATAACTTGCACTACATGCACCACCGAGTTCAGGCGCACCATGACTTACCAAACAAGCCATTCAAAAGAGGTTATGAATAGTATTATCTAAATTTTAAACTTTATATAATCCTTATAATTTTAGAATCCATATTATGAGTTTCTTAGACATAATGTAAGAACAAATTCATTTTCAATATTGCACTTTTACCAACTTTTAATAGTGAACCTTTTTTAAATCCAATATTTTAAACTTTTATATATTCAATTTGACTAAATGGGGACATCAAAAATTTACAATGAAACATCCCAAGTTTCCACGGTACGCTTTCCTTTGAATAATATAGTAGCGTGTGTTGTACGCAACTTCGAGTTCTAACACACACCACAACCAATCAAACTAGCCGTTATGAATAATAATACCTACTTTTTGAAATTTTATAAAATTTATCTTTAAAAATTGACTTCATTTTTGGTTTCAGAATATCGAATTTATCCTAGGGTAAAATTTGGTACTTTTCGGAAAACTTTTATATTTTGATGAATAGTGAAAATTTCTAAATTTTAATTAAAACCATATTTTTTAATAAAAATAATTATTAGTGATAAATTATGAATTTGAGTGGTTTTAAAGTATATTTAGAATATATTTTTACCATTTAATAAAATTTTGTTCATTGGACAAAACTTCACAATTAAACCTGATATAAACAGGTGTCAATCTTTTGATAGTTATTATCTCTTAAAAACACGTTTTTTGTTTTAACAACGGGAATTAATTTTAATTTAATTTCTAACAATTATGTGTTTTGAATTTAGAAAAATGAATTCCATATTTGTAATCAGGATATTCAAATTGTGTAAATAGGTAACTTTTATTTTTAGGCATTTTGAATAATTACTTCGGTAAATATTTTATTTACCATGGTTAAAGGGTAAATCCAGTAAATAAGGGTTAAAAATAAAATTATAATAATAACAAATTACCCTAAAATGTGTCCTAACCTTATTTTTTGATACATTTCTGACCATGGGCATCTTTGGGTCGATTTTGGGACCCCATGGAGCCACTTGTAAGTTATAGGGACACTTTATTTTAATTAAGTTAAAATGAATACAAAAATGACACAAGCATATATCTTTTAGAAAAAAAAATTTACATAGGGTTATATATGCTGGATGTTCGACTATAAATTTTCATTAGAAACAAAAAACGATTTTCTACATAATGATATTTTATTTATAATTTTTAGACATTAAATAATTTAATTTATTTATGACATAATGATGATGTAGTAATTACCATAATCATGAAAAATTAAAATAATTGATATTATAAATACCCAAATAAATATAATTTGAAACTTTTTATGAATTAAAATAATTTTCTAGGATAATATGACATGTTAGGATTGATTTAATTAACTTTTTTTGAAGTAATCATTCTGTTATGATTTTTATAAAAATCAATTATTGAATAGTGTCAAAATTGACATAAAAGAGTTTTTAAAACAAATATTATATTATTAATTGATATTAAATTCCTAAAAATCTAAGGTTCGGCCAAGATACTTATTTCATGATAGGTGTATCCTTAAATGGACCACCAGGAGGTCTCTTGGATGTATATAGTAAGTTTATTTACTATATAATATAAAATTACAAAGTGACATGGTATGTGTCAAACTAATTAACTAAGAGTTAATACTTAAAGATAAGGTTAATATCGTAACCCAAACCTGTCTAAATCCTATTGGTTGAGTGTTTTTAGACCTATATCCACCTTAAACTTTAAATAATCCACTTTGGTGCCATTATAAACTGAATATGAATTTATTATAAAATAATATTTCTAGTTTCTCCAAAGGTGCCCCTCACCCCTCTTATAAAAGGGCGCTCCCACTTCTCATTAACTCAGACATTCTAAGCCTTTTGGTTCAGCCAACCTCTTCCCAAATACTCTCTAAAATTACCTCAATTCATTCTAGAGGCCTTCCTTTAGTCAGAAAGCCAACTTAAGGATCCCTTTTGATCAAATCAAAAGGAAGAACCCAAAGAAGAGGTAATGGTTTCACCACCCTTTTTCAAGTTCCTTTCTTCTTCCACTTCTTCATTCTTTGTTATTACCATTATAAAATAATAACTCTAGTATCTTATATATACTGTGATATTATTATAAATATGGTACAACCATATTCAGTATTCTATCCATCCTTTGAATAACATGTCACCATACGTGCGTACGTACGGCTTACCATCTCCACGTCGGGGTGTAATTGTTATTCAATAAATTATTATTTGTATGGGTATAATAATGATGTGTATCTCATTTAAATAATAAATATAACATGATAATGATTCTGTATATATGATATACCATCCAATTATATATTATTTTAATATCAAAAGAATGATATTGTCGCTCGTGCGTACGTACGGACTACCGTCTCCACAAATGAGATAAGATTCATTCTCCATCGTATCCATTCAAGTATAATTCTCATTTTATGATTAATAATAGTTTATAAGGACTTGATATAATTCTTCATATGATAAAGATACAACCTATCCATGACAAACATAGCTTACGTAACAAAACATATAAAAGAAAACGAGTAAGTTAACACCCGAAACAACGATAATACTAAGATATTATTAACAAATAAATGTTAAAAGATAATATATGATATCATATTAATGTATATGATTCTTGAATAATTTAATAACAATTATTTCACCATTATAAATGAGGTTAACCTACCCCCAACCAAGGAAAAGTACAAGGTAAGGGTTTATTTCGCAATCTCTTCATTATCCGAGGTTGTTTATACGTAATAATCTACTGGGATCTCTTTATCATCCACATCCATGTTTCTTAAAAATGTATTTCAAAACATTTTTTACAAGAATATGGGTTAAAGTAATTTATACCACTTTTTGAATTTTTATAAGAGGTTTATAAAGGAATATTTCCGTTATTTTCCAAACAAGGTGCTTTTTAACCTTTTCGACAGAATTATGGTAAGAATGTTTTTTTAACTTATACGGCGGGTGCTGCTATTTTCTGTCGTAGTAAAATCTTCGAAGCTTCCTTTACAAGCTTATAAGAATATTTTCAAAGAAAATGTTTTATTTTATAAATATATGACTCCTAAATTATTTCAAAATAGAAAGAGATATTTCTCTAAAAAGAGTTTTGATTTCATCTATGTCAACATCCTTTGATGAATTTTACGCTTATTTGAAGATGATTTATTATGATACAAAACTTCTATACTGTATTGAAGGTTTTGTGATATGTTTGACTGTGGATATGTTATTTTTATACCATTCATGGTTTATGGATGAAGTATTTACATTTCGTATGCTAGTTTTAATACGAATGTTTATGTTATGTTTAAACCTTTTCATATGGGAATGCATTGGACTTAATATGTGACGGGTGGAGCCCGCTATAGCTCCTCAATGCATCATTAGGTCTCATGAGAAAAACTAGTGTCTTGGCACAAGGCCTTGGAAAAATCTTATTTGTAGTCTTGGCACGAGGCCTTGGCAATGTGGTTATGATAGTCTGGCATTATGCATTCCATCATTATGAAAGTGGTTATTGATATTGCATGTGATTATTCGATTAGTAGAATATCCATGTAAATAAGTAAATGGCATTATTTCATTTTACTTTTTCCATACTATGTTGAAGTTAAAGTTTAAAAGGCTTTTGTTTTATTTATACATTTCCATAAATGTTTATTCTTATTTATGAAAGTTTCCGCTATATTGTTATCATTACTGGGCATTTGAGCTCACCCCTTTTATATGTTTTATTTTTCCCAGGATGTGAAGAAGTAAATTATGAATGACCTGTAGGGATTTTATGAGGGGATAATAGTGTGGACTATGGAGACATTTTGTTGTTGTAGTAGTTTTTCACTTTATGATGTAATGTAAAACTTTATGAATATATCTTGTGTTTCCAAGTCTACTAAACCAATCGGTCTTTAGAGATTTGATCTTTCTTGTGATCATGCTAATGTTATGTAATAATGCACCGACTCTGGGTAACTGGGGTCGGGGCCTTACAATGAAACCATCATCAATAATGGGTCGAAAACCCACTAATTCATCATCTCTCACTTCTAGGACAAGTGATAAGTGATATTATAGTATCATATTCTTCAAACTATGAAGAGTTTTTACATAAAATGTTGTAACACCTTGGATGTTGATAAAATTAATATACTTTATATTTTATAATTCTTCTTAGGTATTTAGAGGGAACCTGGATTTGATACTATTTATAGTTCCCTAAGCCAAATTATCCACTGAGAGGGGTGGGGTGAACTGGTGGGTTTTTTTGGATTCCATTTCTTTAAAATTTAAACTCTCAAACTTGTTAAGGTTCTAAATCTAGTTAATATTATCTATCAATATCACTATGTGCGAAATGGTAGTAATAGATAGAGCATCACATGGTATTTACATGGTTTTATAAAAATACCTTGGTAACCCAACATGGATTCTTCATTATCAAACAAGTGATTACAATGGTCCCGCTCCAATTAAGAGACTATATTTTACACCATCTCCAACTTTATGAATTACACTACATTTAGCTCAAACTAATAGACCTATACTCCAGATCCAACTGAGGGACTCCTGCTTCTAGATCCTACTAGAAGACTTCACCTGCTCTCGACACCAACTAGAAGGCTTCACCATTAATGAAGGATTGACTCATTATAGAATTATTCTCTAATATTCCTCCACAATATTTTTGGATCTGAATTTATAATGTTTCTATTTAAGTACCTTCAATAACCACTATTCTAGTCTGTTGTTCTTGTTAAATAATTTAAATCACCTATAATGACCAGTTTATTCAATGTAATAAAATGGTAGGGATATAATTATTTCATCTAACTAAAGTCCCAACCTCACTTCTATGTGTGAAAGTTTTGAACAAAATATGCTATATTAATCTATGAGATGATAATATTTCCACAATCTCAAATCAAATCTTGAATTCTTAATTCAAACACACTTCATGCATGAATTTCATGGCATCCTAAAGTGTCTTATTTTGGTTATCTCAATAATTCTTCACATGTGCAAGATCATGATTGCATGCATGTTTTTTTTCCATTTCCTTATTTATCTATTTATACAAACAAACACACACACACACACACACACACACACTTCACAAACACTATTTAATTAATTTAGGTCCAATGCATGCATGGAATGCATGTGTACTGTATGTCTCATGAAAACCCAAACACATGTTGTCTTCTAATATTCTCAATAACTCTCCTACTTCATGCACAATATGCAACACTATTTCAAATACACAAGTCCTTATTAACTCAAGGATATTCAAAAAAATACTTCTTCACCCAAATAAATCATGTATGATTATCCTTTAACGCCAATATTCTTATCTTCCACGAAACACAATGTGTTATGCATTGTCTAGTGATTCTAAAATTGTTCTCATAAAACAAGAGAGTAATGTGTAGGGATCACACTCTCTTGAAGTCATTAATGGAAGAAGTTATTTGTGAATAAATATGAGTTTTCTATGAAAAATTCATGTACCCATGGGATACACTTCTCCTTCATGCAAGAAAATTCATTATAGAACCTCCTCCTTAAGAAACAGTCATTTCACAGACAATATGTTTTGCAGAAAACAGAATCTCTCTCACAGTATCGACATCACCTATCACATTTGATAGATTATCATTTCATAGGTGAGTATCCTCATGCATCGCACCACCTTAGATATTTTTTTAAGATGCGTTGATGACTCGATGAAATCTCTAAGAATAATATTGAGTCATTAACTTTATAAACATCAAAGATATCAACATATCTAAAATATCTTATGTTGAGTTTTAAGTCAGCTCGTATTAAATGAAAAATGCCAAACATTTATTCCATAAATCATACAGCTCTCATGTTTAAGATCAAACTCATCCATGAAACTGAATGCCTTTTTGAAAAAAATGTTTTCATTTAGTTGATGCTCATTCATTGAGTTATCACATGCATGAAAAGTGTAGCATTCATGCACGATGATTCGAATGATCATCATATCATAATCTCAATGACAGAATAAACATGGTGAACTCGTTTTGATCTTGGGATATAAGAACAAATTCTCTAGTGAACTAGAATTCCTCTAGCTGAGATGTGAGAGAAGATGATCACCAAGATCAATCGGACAACCAAGACAAACTCAGTCAAGTAGCACATGTTTTTATGACTTTTAAGTGATGGAGGAACAGTACCTACTAACTCCATATCCCAAATTGAATCTTACATCATGCCTCACTCCACAATATAAGTAATCATGTTCATGCTTTATATTCGATCCGACATTAGGTTTTACACTTGGATATATTTCACCTCATGCCCACATGGGTCGTGCCACACTATGTGGTCCACGATCCCTCCCATGGGATAATGATCCAATATATACACATCTTCAGGCATAATATTTTTGTTCCCTATAAATGAGCCCATGTAGTGCTATTCTACACCTATTCCTCCTTTGTGGGCTACCACTGGTAGGCCCTCCCATGGGGTCTACCCCTTGGGTCCCCTAAGAGTAGTTGAGGTCTAGAAATTAAGGCTCATGCTTGGTTGGCCTATTTTTTAAATGAGGCATCTTTTATAGTTTGAAATATTCTATGTAACACTATAAACTCCTCAAATAGCTCATTCAAGAATATAATTTATTTTTCATGCAAACCTTGATTTCTATTCTTCACTCCCTAAATTTAATTATTAGCATGACCTTCATTAATCTTCCAAACATTGTTGTAATAAACATATTCTTCTTAAAACATGTCTTGGACATTTAAGATTATTACAAATAATAATCACATTTTCCAAGAAGAATTTTCTAAGAATGATATCTAATTACATTAGATGAATCCATAACAATTCTCCAGGAATCACCACTTCATCCAAACTCACGAAAAACATATTTACACATCATTGAAAATAAATGCTACACTAGGCCCAACAAATTTATCCTCATGAGGTTACTTCCTTGAATTAAGAATATTAAAGTTCACTGTCTATTTTCCAAAATCCATTAAAATATTTACTTTAATAACATTTATTATTATTTTATTAGTATTTAAAAATGTCCAACCTAAGATAATTGGGGAGTGGTTTTTACCTCTTTCCTCTTCCATATTCAAAATATAAAAATTTGTAGGGGGAAAAATTAACACTTACCAGAACATCCTATATAACTCCAAATGGATAGGTTGTGGCTTAGTTAGCAAGTTGTACAACCTATCAGGTGGGTTTGATCTCACCTATATACAAAGAATAATAAATATAGTTAGACATTATATTAACCGATGATCCCATATCACACATTTCATTTGAAAAAGTGATTTCTCCTATAGTGAAAGAGATAGTGAAGGTATATCAATAATGTAATTTCCTAGGTAATTTTGTTATAAAAAGAGAATATATTGTTTTATATAAATTAATATTTTAATTTTCTTATAATATCATATTCCTAGTACACATTTTCTTGATAAAACCTGCATAAATTTGGATTTGGAGGATGAATTCTAGCTAAGGGATATCGATGTCTACTCTTTTGAATACTTATAAGATCCCTTATTGTATCCTTTTATCACTAGTTTTATTGGGTGGTTTAATACATATAGGAAAGGGTGGTTGGGTATATTTTAGGACTTTAATCTAGGATTTTCACTTTTTTTCAATGGGGGTCCTTCCATTGGTAATCATTCTTGATGTTCTTTTTTCGGGATAGATTATTTTGGTTAAGTGGGAAATATAACTTTATCTTTATACTGAGATGGTGATTATCTATTTTTTCTCATATTTTTTACACTTCTAAATGAAATAGAAATAAAATTACCTTTGTGAAAAGGGATTAACTGATTGATAAGTTTACCAAAACTTGGATTTTGTAAGTCATTGATGATAGTCATGATCTGAAGTTACTATCCTTGTATCTCCTTCAGTGCTAATATATGAGTATTAAGATTAATTTTTTGAGTGGTGTGAGACTCCAAAATCTATTTCAATAAGTCATTCATAGAGGGATCTTTATTATTCCCTTTTTTGTAGGTTGTATAAGGACTATAACTTTCTCTTTGTAAGGGTGGTGGATAGAAAGATGGATGAAAATTCAGCTGGACAAGGGGTCTTTGGGGATAATGGTTACTAGCTCCATATTGGAGGCTAAAATATTCTCAAAATCTTTTATTGTAGTTTGGTTGTTGTTGGTATTGATTATGGGCCTTGTAAATACAACATTAATTCCATTAACATGAGGGAAACCATAAATTTAGTGATCCTAAGAGTATAAAATTTGGAAGACCCATGGGGGCGTAGAAGGTGTGGTCTCTTAAACCAAGTTCAAAGATAACTATATCACATGAAAGGGTAGTTCATCCATTTTTCTCTCAAGTAAAGGATATTTAAAACTCTTTATCTTATGTACTATCCTTTATTAGATCTTGTGATGAATTAATGATAAATTTTGGAGATTATATTGATCAGTTCTCTAGCTTCAGCATGAGAATTATCGATAATTTCTCCTCAAGAGGAAGAATATAGTAGGTTATGGTCATTATCCATCAACCATTAATTAAATAATAATAATAAATGATGTTACTTGAATGGTTTTGTGAACATTATGTTGTTAATAGCTTTAATCATTCCGATAACTTATAGAGTGTTTCTCCACTTTCTTATTTAATTGCATAAATATATTTCCTCATTTGGGTACTCTTCAAGGTAGGGAAATATTTCTAGAGGAAATATTTTTTTTCTCATCCAATATGAATACCTCTTAATGTTTTAGGTTGTAGAGAAACTCCTTGGAAAATCCTTCAAGAGATAGGGTAAATGTCTTCCAAATAATCTAATCACTGGTGACTCCTCTAGGTCTGAAGCTATTTTCAACTTCTCTAACTACTATTAAGTTTATATTAGGATATTTTCTTGACAACCATAAAATTTAGAAGACAATACAATAATTATAGTTCTATGTTCACATTACTATTTATTATATTATTCTTGAATCAAATTAATATTTGAAAATTTGGTTGTATTTGACCCTTTAAGGTTCGTATTCAATTTATCTAAATTTTCATCCATGATTTTTCTACCTATAGTGACTCTAGTGGAAGAAGTGGAGGAGGGGGAGAGTTAGATAATCAGATTAAAATAAAGTATCTATCTTATAGTTTAGTGATTCTTAAATTCTAAATTCTTTCCATTATAGTTCATTAAACCTCTAGGTAAAAACAAAGTGTGTGAGATGAACTAGATCTGGTCGTGTGTTAAAATCATTATAAAAAAAAATAAAATTCAATACTAGCCTCTATGACAGCTAATATAGGTTTATGAGAGTTATATCGCATGGAAATCATCAAAAAAAATTATGAACCCAAATTTATTTTATAAATAGTGGATCTTGGGTTATATTTGGAGAAGAGAGTGCTTTGGGTGTGTTATTATCATGTTTTGTGGGTTCAATGTGTGTAATCAGTGATTGAATTGGATTAGTTTGGAATTTCGTTTTAGAAATAGTGTATTAAACATGTATATCCTCTCACATCTTATTAAATCATGATTCTATTCTTTATTCTCATGTTTTCACTCAAATGAAGCAAAATATCACTAAATTACGTCACCAAGAAGTTTATACTTAATCTGAGGGATGCAATGATCTCTATAATCTCTCACGTCACATATCCTGGTGGTTAAAAAAATCTAATAACTATAAGATCAATCAACTACTCATAATTTCATGTATTATAGAGAACATAATTGGATAGTGTGTGAAATCTAGAAAAATTCGGAAGATGAATTTAAAATAGAAATATTAAAAGGAAATATCTTAATTACTAAAACATTTAAATAAATAGAGAGATATTAATCAAAGAGATTATTAATTAGAATATTGAATTAATTAATAAGGGGTAAGGGTAATATCCTTGGTTCAACCACTAATTACTTAGTGTCCCATCACCTAGTAAATATAATAAAATGAAACAAAAAGGTAGTAAATAGTAATCTAACTTGACTGAGTAATCATATAAGAAACACCCTATCTTGAATGAATAGTTCAATATTTAGAGAGATACTCAGGTTATTGCATATAGTCACTCCCCCTTCCATGAGAGTCTCATGGTATCACATTCTAAAACTTTGATAATTTACTCAAATTCAATTCTTGATTACTTTTATTTTATTTCTTCCATTTGTAAAACTTGAGGGATATCGAATCCTTCAGCTTCTTGTACATTCTCACATGATCAAGATATATATACCTTAATTAATAATCATAGATGATTCACCTCACTATGTATTAGTTTCATTGGATGATGAGTATTGAATAACATGATCATGAGATGAATATAGAATGTGATAGCATGGGATCATTTGAACTAGGAAGCGAGTTCTTGGATATTGGGCCCAATATGATGGATTTAGCCCCCTCTATTTCTTAGAATTCAATAGAGTGGGCCTTTTTATATGGTATCCTTGTGAAATTTTCATTAGATGAATTATAACTTTATATAGTATATGGAGGGAACCCTCTACCCTCATGTATAAATTATGGATGGTGGGATTTCCTTTATGTAGGCCTATGAAGCACTAAATCACCTTTACATAGGTGAGGGTTGAACCTTATCTCAGTTTGGTGAGATGAATATGATCCAACATGACAACTGGGTGAAGTTTATTACTTTTTATTGTTGAGAGTCATGGAAAGCCTTAGTTTATGGATATTTTTGTTTGGAGTGTTCATAGGATCAGGCATCCAGAAGCTAGAACGTGTGATGACGAGTTCTTGAGTTGTTAACTACTTGATAGAAAACAAATCATATAGGTTGGATCTGAAAATGAGATAGTGTAGGTCTCACATGGTGTTGTTAGACTAAATATTAGTGATTTAAGCAAGAAAATTTATAACACTTCATGGGATGTTATAATCTAGTGATTTTTCAATTGGTTGGACTTTATTGTAAGGAAGAATAGGTACTGGACTACATGAGTCAACATAGTAGAACTGGAGTGGTGCTTCAATATAGATTTTCTTCCCATGGTTAGGTGTTGTACCAGTCATCAAGATGAAACATAAACATGTGGTTATTTGAGAGACACCCTCAAATGGAATTTAAACAAGTACAATTTATTATTAAACTCTATATTTTTAAACTAGTCTCATGAGATCGATACATTCAACATTGAACTAGTAAGATACAAACTCAAATCCATCAAATTGATCAGCCTAAAAACATTAGTTTCACAAAAAAAATGGTCGATCAAATATTGTGAATCATTTTTCAATGATGAAACCATAAAATTTAAGAGTTTAAGGGCCTCACCAACTTTGATATTACAACTACATAGGGACCATGTGAAACAGACATTGATTACAATTCCCAAAATCACTTATCAACTTTGTTTGAATGGGTTTGATCATAAGAGATGTTTTTCTTACTTCAGTTAGATAATATTTGGGTATTCTTGGGTTCTAGATGATGTGATATAGGGATGATTTGAAGTATGTTACCCTTGAAAAGGTTATTCCATGATTAACAAACTGCTGAGAAGGTTCTTTTCTATGAGAAATGAAGTTGGTGGGGTCATGGAGATTTGTTTATAGATGATTGAAAGTGATGATAGGATATACTAGAGTCAAATCAAATAGGAAGAAAGAGTGGAAAGTGATGTCTTCTAGGTGTTGGTTTTATGGATGATCAAGTCATTAGTTGGTTCTCATTCTCATGGAAGGTTGAGCTTCTTAGTTTAGAGTTCATGTTCACTTGAGTTTCTATATCTGGTTAATGACTCAAAATTTCATGAATTTCTATAATTGGATATATGGGAGTTTCATGGTGGATTCAATCATACAACGTGTGGTCAATTGATGTATTCATGTGGTTGAACATGGGATAACATCATCAATTAGATGTGAGATTATGGTCAATATTCTTGAGGTAGGTTGTGTTTTCTATGATATTATGTATTTATTTATTATAGTAGGTTGTCCACGATAGCTATAATTGGATGTGGCATCGATTGAGTGCATGCTTATGGTCAATTGACTGGCCATAGTTAGTTGAATTCATTATATATTTGATCAAGATCTTCAATGTCTGGTAGGTTGACTCCTTTTTTAATTTTCATCCTTGGACATTTACACACAATCCATTCACCCTTACACAACATCATTTACTCACATATGGATAAATCAAAACCTATGAAAAATTAACATTTTTTAATGTATGGATTGTCTAGAATAATTCCAGAGTCAATAGAAAAATAAAATTTAGATTCAAAATCTTTAAATAAATAAATTACAAAATCGAAAACTAATTTATGGATTTAAATTAATTAAAAAAATCAATAAATCATGTAAAGAACCAAGTTTAAAACCATTTATCAAAATAACCTCAAATTTCCAAACATATCAAAAAAGAATGATTAAACAAGGTTTTAGATTAGATTGAGGGAATTTTAAGAGATAATTAAAAATAAATATTTCTAAAATTTTATGTTTCATCACAAAAATGTTTTTATAGGTAGCTTATTACTGTTGAACCCATGCATAATGAATTGATTGATTCATGATCGAAATGAAATATTTTTTTACCGAAGATAATTGTTGGGGACTGAGAGTTCCTGTCATTATTTATGAAAGGATTTAATGCCTTGGTGATAGGTCCTTAGTATCTCTATGGGTGAGGAATGATTAAAATACTTTGCTTCTTTGTATTATTTCTCTAAGAAAGTAAATCCTTTATCATTTTTTGTGAAATTTTCATGTTTGGTGTATTTGGCGAGAAATGGGTTGGGTTTCCCAGAGGTTTAGTGTCTTCTTGATGACATTGATGGTGGGATGGAATGTGTTTCACACAATGAAATCAAGGATAACACCATTTATTTGGGATGAGTTGAGAGCTAGGTTTATTCATTGATTAATTCTTGGTGGAGGAATTTAAATGACTAGTTTTCTAGATATCATTTGTTATGGTTTCAAATGGATTGATATAGTTTGGATCTATGCACAACAAGTTCATCTTTTGCTGTGGAAGCTTAAGATGACTCTTACAGTACCCAGAAATTATGAAAATGAGAAAAAGATTAATAAATGAACCCATGGGATGGGGTGTTGTCATTGGCTATAATGATATTATGTAATTAAATAAGAAATAGTGGGATGGTTGAAATTAAATGTATGAAGAGAAAGAGAGTTGGATTTGGATTTTCAATATGGTTTATAAAATCATGTTGTCTACGATGTAACGAAATAGATAATCCCATTTTAATGATGGGATAATTAATGATGTGTAAATATATAGATTCATAAATGAATGAATAATATTTTTCTAAATGACTAAATGAAGATGATTAAAGATGTTAATCTTTATTCTCATGATGAATCTAATTTTGGGACCTTAACAGTGGTTGCCAAGTTTCATATGAGGTGATAATTTCATTTTGAGTCTAAGGCAAGGTAGTTTCCCATAGTGTGATTATGTGTAATATATTATTATATTTTCTAATTTTATATGCTTCAACACTCGGGTCGGTCGGGAAACTGATACACAGATGCTTTAGAGGGTGTTTCACCCAACATACTGGTTGGAAAGAGAATAGATGGTTGATTACTCCCTCTCTCATGCTCTCCCTTTATCTATAGTATATTATGTGGGCATACCAAGGTTTCTATTACTTAAGGTATTGGGTATGGATTTATGCAGGTTATGATGGATATTAGTATTACCAAACATTTATTTGTGGGATTTAATGACACGAGGTTATAGAACATACTTGTATCCAGTCATGGTGGCTGGTTTCCAAAGAGAGTCCATACATGGGCTATAGTGGCTTGAGGTGTAATGTATGATACATAGGTTATAGCTTCTTCCATAATTCTACTTAGTTATCACTACCAAAAAAAGGGGTTTTCGTAGCACCACCCTTTAACAGTGCTGATAAAGGGGGTACCTTTATCAGCATAAAAAAGAACTGATAAAATTACCCCCTTGTCAGTGCTTTTTTTAGTGCTGATAAATGAACCCCCTTTATCAGTGTTTTTTAGCAACGATAAAGGGACCCCCTTTATTAGTTTTTTTTAGAAGCACTGATAAAGACCCCCTTTATCAAGGATTTTTTACAAGCACTGATAAAAGTATACTTCAAGAAAATATTATATTTCATTATAAATAATATATTAATATATAAATATATTTATATTGATATAAATATAATATATATATTTTAAATATGTTTTAGATAAAGCTAAATAGGAATTTACACTTAATATATAATATAATTAGTGAAAATGGATTATAAAATAATTAAATATATATTTTTAATTAATAATTTTATAATTATTTTTATGTAAAAATTATTTAATAACAATTTGAATAAAAAAAATAAAAGATCAAAAATAATTTGAAAATGTAACTCAAACTTCCAACGACCATAAATTTTGATCTGGGCATCCGTTTGGGCTCTACCAAATATCAAATAGAATATTTCAATGATCTCTATTCCCTTAGTGATATATGTAAAACTATATCACAATTTTAAAGACCAAAAAAGACCCATAAGACCTCTAAAATTGAGTTTTTTGTTGGGGAACCTTAATAATTTAACATTTGATGGATTTCCAGCATCGTTTAAGGGGGTCTTATTGCCTTTTTTTGGTGGAGACTGAATTTATTTCCAAGGATTCATTTATATTGATATTATGGTTTTGATATTTTATGATTTTTCACAATTTATTGTTATTTATAATCAAATATATAACAATTTATACATATTTTTTATATATTCACCCATAAAAATTTTAATTTTATAAATAAATAATTAAACATATTTACATATAAAATATATATATCTATATATTAACCTTCACTAAATAAAAAATAATAACCATTTTTTAATAAATCTAATGTCTGAATATTTATATACATATACATAAACAATTAATATATATATATATATAATGTTTATATCTATAAATATATTTGTGTGGGTATTTACAAACATATATATGTTTATCTACATATTATAATATATTTATAAATATATTAATATATTATATATGTAAATAAATATAAATAGGTATAATTATAGTTATAGATTCACACACACATATATAAATATATTTATTTATGTACTTATAAAAAAACACACACACACAAACAAAATTTTGTATGTGTATTTAAATATATATATATATGGATAAAAAATGTAATGAAATATATATATATATATATATATATATATATATATATCATAAAGTGAAAGACAAAACAGTATAGGTGAGTGGAAGAGTTGCAGGCACATGGGAAGGAGGTCTTAGGTTTGAAACCTAACAAAGGCAAGGGTGGACATGCGGGGGTGAGAAAGTGGCTAGTACTGATAATGGGGGGTTTGTGAGGCTAGAACTATTAAAAGGGGGTTTAGAGATAATAAAATGGGGGTTGTCTGCCCTCTAATTTGTATATTTTTTTAAAAACAGTTTGAACTATATTAGCTCTTTTTTTTGCACAAATAAAAGGGGGCTTTTAACTGCCCGAAAAAAGCACTGATAAAGGACCCATTTATTAGAAATTTGTTTAGCATTGATAAAAGACCACTTTTTATAATCACATTTTTAGCGCTGATAAATGATACCCCTTTATATTAGCTCTTTGATTAACAATGATTTTTTAAAACTGATAAAGTATTTTTTTAGCACTAATAAAATCTTGTTTTTTAGTTGTTTATAGATGAGATGATGGGGATGAGTTTTTGACAAACTTTATAGAATGTTATATGAGATTAATTTATGACTATGATATGGTTTCATAGGTTAGGAATGATTTATTATGATAGGGATGAGCATGGGACATGATCCATTGGGGTGTTATTGAAACACACCAGAGGGGGAGTCGAAGTGGGGTACGTTTCAAGTATATATATATATATTTATATAGAATCCTTACTTCTATGAATTAATTTTTTTAGTGAGTCATGGTGAGTACGGGTTTTAGTTTCATCTATTAGGCAATGAGTTGGTTTCATTACATATTCTGTGGGATTTAGTATGTTTCTTCCACATTTTTACAAATAGGTTTTGGTGAGGATGCTACTGAGTATGATTGTATGCTCACTCTACATATATATAAAATGTCTTTAGGTCCTCAAGATATGGTTGGTGAATGAGTAATATATTTGTACCTCATGTGAAATCAAATAATATTTTATGTTTCTACATAGGAGTAACTTGGACAGAAGTATCACTACATGAGATTAAAATAGTTTATGGTCGAGTTGTGTGTGATTAAACTGGAAAATTGATTAGTCGTGTTAGAATGACCTCAGTCACTACAGCACATAAAACTAAATCCTAGGGCCAACTTACCTCACATATGAATAACCCTAGAAAAAGTTTTGTAAAATCACCTTTAATTAGCTATGACATTGGAATTATCAATTTAACTGTCCATAAAAATAATTTAGTGTGATAATCTCTGACAGATCCCAATAATACTCAAAATCTATGTAAGATAAATTTCAAAGAGAGGTGTATTGTATGTCGATACTCTATGACATATTCATGTCCCCAAAAGTTTACAATACTCTATTTTTAGGGTTGATGTACTGAATCCATGGACATTTCATCTTCTAAAGTTTTTGTTTTTGATCTATGTTTACATATTTAATTACTAAAAGTCATAAACTATGATAAAAACATAGGTAGAAATATCTTATTTCACAGCTCAATTAGTGAAATACCATGAATATCAAAAAAGCATGCTACCATACAATGAGTTTTTCAGAATCATTCTGAAGGATTAAAAGGCCTTTAAGAAGATGAATAGATATTGTTTGATCAATATAGGAGCCATGTGGATTTCATTCTTGATACTACTGACCAAATAAATATTCTCACATTGCATGTCTTTCCAAACTGGAAAATACTCTAAGGATCTCCCCATGTGTCATTAATCGATATAAAATGAATCACATGGATTATAGCCTGATTATAAACATGATCCTAGTACAGAATTTTTTTTTGGAGAAGGTATGAAGAATTTACGATAATCATGGGGAAAATTATTTAAGGAAACATCACCACCATGCACTTCCCAGGTGGAACTCATCATTCCATCAAGGTAAATATAGAAGCATTTCCACACATCTATTCAAAGGGTATGCATGAAGGCAATTAATTTATTATATTTCAATGATATTCATTTAATTTTATTCCTTCAAAGTTACTAATTAATTGAGTTTTGTATAGATTTGGAATAAATGAACATTTAATTAGATTTTTTAAATATATCTTTAAATGACTAAAATAGTTTATTTAGTTAATTTAGTTATTTTTTGGACTAAAATTAATGACCAAATTTCAATAAATCATTTGATTTTTTTGGAGGATAATAAGAATTTTACAGAAGTTGCTCGATATGGAAATTGTAAAAAAAGTCCATGAATAATATTCTTTGAAGTCTTGAAGAGGATGCATACGAAATTCACCTTCATATGTAAAAAAAATCCAGTAAAGGGGAATATGGTAATATTTGTAGAGTACTATGAAACATAACATATAATAAACATAATATTTTAAAGAGTCAAAATAAATTTTCTCCTTTTTCATAAGAATGATTCTTGAGTTCCATGTGATACATATTATTCTTTGGATGATATGTATGATGTTTTTATTTATATGTAAGAAGTTACCCCTAGATATATTGATATGTAAGAAACCTGCCTTTTCCATTGGAAGGAGTGTCAAGTTCCCCATGTAATGTATGGAATTTTTTATTAGTACATAAGATATTTTGAAGATTATGTTTGATATAAGTACCTGGATGACTTTTTATGAATCAGTTACATAAGATTTCGAGGAGTAGACATAAGATTTTACTCAGTTTTTAGACAACATATATAAGGTTTTTCCCATCATGGAAACTGTGTTGTGCCTAAGAATAGAGTTTCATGAAAGGGTAATATTTTTAAAACACACATGATCAATTTTATATGTGGATATTATCATTATATCACATAGATCTCATACATAAAGAGGGGACATGGGGAGGATCTTAATATTAGAATTCTATCTAATTTTGATAAGAATAAATCTCATAGAATAGCTATCTGAAGGTACAAGGGAATGAAATGAAAGCCGATGGGCTAGGAATATAAAAATTTTCATCAATTATTAATGTAATAACATCTTCACCAACAAAACATAGCCCCGATTTAAGCTCAAGGATCACACATGAAGAAATTCAAGAAAAAAATAATAAACCATAAATACCTGGTTAGATATGAAGACACACTCAATGTCTTCTTGTCGTTGGCGATCCCTGCTTGAATAATCCAATGTCGAATTACTCTAGATCATCCACATTCACTTCAAGGAATTATGGGAGTAGCGATCATTGAAATCCAGGTGCTAGCTCATAGATCCAATGATGCCTTTGATGATCTAATGATCACCACATTGTATTTCTTGTGATGAATGAGAGATATCTCAATCCATTAACTTGAATTGTAAGTTTCTATCTAAAAATAAGGGAGAGAGAAAAAGAGAGAGAAAGGTTCTCACCATTTATCAGTTAATTTTAATTGGTGAGATCCTATCCTCCTCTATTTATAGAGTGTTTTAAAATTACATGGAATTTCATCCCTACCCCCAAAAAATTAACACATCATATAAATGATATTATGACTACTACACAAAGTCATAAATATCATTCATATTATTATCACCTTCCTATAATATAATAAATATATTATGTTATAATACCTAATCCATAATCTCGACTAATAGTTCCTAAAAATATTAAATGAACCTTGAATATTTTCAACTAATATTCATTCATATAATAATTTCCATGTATTTAATTTAAAAATTATATATACATGTAATAAATAAATTCAATTATAAATATATTTAACATGAATAATAGGAATTTATTTATTACTTTGGTGATCATATATCCTTGGAAAAAACCTGAAACCCAATGGTGTGGCCCCCATGTCCTATTTACGTATTTAACTGAATAGGGAAGATTCTTGAATACGCTATTATGTGTGACCTTCTAGGCTATTATCTAGATAATATTAAATATTATTCATAGACCAAGAGTAGGATATAGAAACTCATCATGGACCCTAAAGAGATAAGGATAGTCATAGAAACAATAACCAACCTATGAACATGCACTATGTAATATAATCCCTTTTTCTTTAATATCTCTTAAAGAAGGATGCACACCTATGTCATCATCATTTTCTTGCTTTATTATTTGTTAATCTAACTAGATAGATTTAACCTCAACTACCCTGACCGTTGTATTATGAAGGTAATACCATCCTAATAAACATGACCCAAGATTTATTACTTCCTTAACCTGGATGTGAAAAATCAATTCTTGATCATTTAATCAATGTCATACCACCAATGATGTACCCAACACAAGCTACCTCACCACAATTACATTATCATGGTTTCTTCCTTGCATCAAGGTATATGATAAAATGGAACACATTGGTAATGATATAAAGTCACGAGACCATAACAAATGTCCATAGATATGAACATCTAATGACATCCAAAACATGTGGTGTCCCTATTGTTGGGTATGACCTCAGGATCTCACTACAAGATATCACCAAGTGTGAGATTCATGAGAATAGTCTCAAATCTTATGATCCCCCAACACCTAATAGTCAAACATCATCTGTGTCCATTCATAATGTTATATCCAGACCATATGACATATATTTAAGATTAATGTCATAGTACCTCAAGGTTCTCATTATAGTCTGGGATCTTATATTACCTTTTGATATGAAAATTAATCTATGTACATTACCATTAAGTAGTGGATGTATACATATCTACACTAAAATGGTAAAAATGCATCATGTATATCTAACTGTATACATGATATAGTAATCAAAATTAATATTCAAGTTGATTCTAGGGAACCCACTATTAGAACACTTCCACTTGAACTAGATCCAACTTGATAACTGAACTTTTTCTCTCTCACATGATCTAAATCATGTTTTCTACGGAGTTACAGCTTTATTTGATGAGCCTTCCACAATTCCACCACATGGAATTTCTACTAAATGTGACCCATCTTCTTGAGTAAAACTTATCAAGAGATGGTATCCTTGAGTATATCTATTTTTAAATTATCAAAAGATGACATATTGGATAGTAATAATATCATAATTTTCATTATGATAATTATTTACTTACTAGTTGTAATTTCAATAAGTGGAACCAATCATTGCATATAACTGCCTCTTAGCTACCTTAGAAGCTGCAACGTGCTCGGTATTTGTAGGTATGGATAACACTAGATTATATGAGATGGTATTACTTAACAATTTATCCTAACTATGATATAAGATCACATGGATCTAATGAATAGTATTTTGTGTCCCCTAAAAACTAGCATCCCTTTATTCTCCACTTACCAAGTATATATCATGTATAATTTCTCAAGTATAAATGGATAGTTATGACTGACCCCCTTATAGTTCTTATAGATATTACTGATATTTTCCTACTATAAAGTATATCATGGAAATATAAATTCTCGAACATATCATTGAATACATGATTGATCCATCACTAAATCACATGAAATTCAAATCACCATATTAATATCTACCTATGTTCTGGAAATGTCTACCTAGAGAGATATATACCATGTTACACTGGAAACAATTATTTTTTTTGAATTGTTCAATATTTTATTTTTGGATACCATTTCACTATATGTACGATTTACTAGGTCCAAGAAACTGTTAGATCTACCTCAGTAGATCATATTCTCTGGAACTTAGGTTGGTACTTCAAGTAAATCACTAGAGAGTCAACTTTATCCCAGACTTAACTTAATTGACGACCAATATTGTTTCCCATATGTTGTTGAAAATATTTTACTTGTAAAAAAAGGCACTCCCTCTAACCTCTGGTATAAACATGGAAAAAATTCATTCTAAATGAATATTCAAGGATCCTATTGCTTAATTCGATCCTAAACTAGATTTTAGTGACCTAGAACCTAAATTAGCATTCTGTGATGTGACCATCCCTTTCTGGTTGCGTCATATAGACACCTTCCATGATTAGTGGTCATGACATATAATTCTCAATATAATGATCACAAAAATTATCTATGACAAGTAAAATTATAATGGATTTTTTATAACAACTTGGTATACCCAATAAGGCCTTATTAGTACCGCACTTGTGTTATCCATGTATTATTTCACTTGAATACCTACCAAAATATTCAAAATAATAATCCCTTTTTCACATTGATACATGGAATCCATTATTGAATTTATATTGGTATTTAAAATCTTACCTAATTTACATATACTACTTACTTATTGTAATTATTATTCTCAATAAATAATTTACCACCGACCACAGTGAATTCAAAACCATCATCATGGTTTTAACCATATAACAAATTATGTGTCTCTAGAAAATTTTTATTCCACATGTACTTGTGGAAAGAGTTCCTATGTTAACTACTTGTGAATATTTGTAATTGACTAAGCCCAAGTCAATCTCACTCCCACTATTTATAATAGAGATGTGTACCTGTAGTGACTTGGGTTTTTCCCTATAAGACTTTGGAATATTTCTATGAATATTTATGAAGCCCGTCACTAAGTTGGTATAGGATTTCAAAGATTATAGAGCCTCAATACGGTGATACTAAATATATTAAATATATTTTATTATGCATGCTAAGTTTCATTGAAAATGTGAATAAATATAGAGAAGAGTCTTGGATCAGATTTATGAGAGCAATTTTGACTTCGAAAGGTCATGTTTACACTAGGCATGATATAAATGTTTTTGGCACCGGTTTTCAGATCAGAGGCAAGTTGGAAGCAGGGTGTTAAATGGGGGATATTTTTTAATAAAATTAAAACAATTTCCCTTACCTCCCTCCCTCTTAGATCACATGATGAAAAGAGACCCTCCTCATCTTCCTCTTTAAGTGAAAGACGACCCGAGTACTAAGTGAAGGAAATGAGGTTCCATCTATCTCCGATTTTGATGGAGATTTCTCCTAGATCATGTTGTAGTAGATTTCGAGCACCAGTTCAAACTCAAAGATTTGGTATTTCACCACAAGGTAGTCAGTTTAGGGTTTAAGTCCTAATTCTATTGTTTGTGCATCTATCTATGTTTTTAGAGCTATTAGACTCTTTGTATGGACCTCTTGAGGGTTGATTTGTGTGTTTTGGGGTAAAAAGGGGGTGATCTGGGCTGCTTTCTAGGAATTACTAATGTATCTTCTTCTCTACCTGACGTGTTGACTAGTGGAACATACCATGTGTTCTTCCTGTTTGGGTGATATGATTTTTGGAGACTACACGTTGTGTATCAAGGGTTACACACTATGTAGTGACCCCGTGCCATGTGGCCTGAGGGCATGTCCAGGGAATTCATGTGAACATACATGGTCATGTAAAAGTACAAGGCCAGATTACACATGCATGAGGTGATGGACATAGACACAAGAATATGACATGACCAAGGGGTGTTGTATCTAGGACATGCCATGTACTATGGTGTACATTCCACATGTGAGACACTATTGGCTAAGACATGTGAAGGTAATACATGGTCGAAACCCGGGTGAGGCAAGACACACTGTGTACCTCCTGTACACACCATTTGGTCCCACACACCCAGCCAAGATATGATTTAAGGGGACATGACCAGGTCTTTAGGTGGTGTCACACTCCATGTAGACCCCCTTACAAACCGTGTAGTATCCTCTTGAAGGAGTTTTCACCTTTCATATATCTTTATTTGGGGCTTCAATTTAGGATTTCAAGTAGCTTATCCAGAGCAGTTTTCCATGTAGAATGAGAATGTGGTCACTGTTTGGACCTAGAATATGAAAGGTGCGATAGTTTTTTTGGGTCAATTAGATAAGTGGATTTTGGAACAGAAGTGGTTGAGTGAGATCCCTTTTCCTATCCCAATCAAATTATGTATGGAACTATATCCTCGGTATAGGATTATGATCCACTCGATTGGATGATATTTGGTTGAGTTATGGTATCCCTTCAAAGAGGCTGGGGTGGGATACTTTATCATTTTTACAATAGTATAATCTCTATAGAGAGGCCATGGCAAGATCCTATAGCATATCATTTCCCTAGATATGGTTCTTGTTATCATTATGACCAACACTAGATGGGAGATGATCCCCTATTTACCAGGATAACCTATTAGATTTTATGGAATCATTGGATATACGATCACCTATGTAGTAGGTAGTTTCTGTAGGGTAGTGGCATCATTGGGTATATGATCCCCTACTCAGTAGATAATTTATGTAGGGTTTGTGGTATCATCAGAGGTACAATCCCCTACTACATGATTTATACTAGATGGGATTTGTAAAATCATCATGACCAAAACTACACAAGAAGCGATCCTCTATCTAAGTTATATGATCTATAGAATATATGATTGTGTTGTGGTGTCCCCTAGTAGATCCTGGAATTGATACCCTTTATGAGAGAGATCCTTGGGTTATCGAATTGGGTTTGTGGTTCCCATAGAGAATACAAATAGTGATTCACTATATGAGGACACGTAGTTTACAGTTTTTCAGACTGGGTTTGTAGTGTCCCTCAGTGGATCTAGTGAGGGTTCCCCTTTTTGAGTGATGAGACCATTCATGGTTCCAGTAGGGTTAGTAGAATCCCCCATCTGGGGCATTGTAATGTCCCAGATCTGGATTCCACTCAACTAGTGCCCTGTACCTGGTTGGCCACATAGACTCATAAGAATTTCCCCCAATTCTAGAGGATACTGACTAGCAGCGAGGGCCTAGGGTGTGATAGTGGGGAAACTATTCCCTCATTGATAGAGTATTAGACAATGCAATAAATAATAATATAATGCTTAAAGCAGTAAACATCATACAACTGAAGTAAATAGAGGAAGACTAAAATTAGAAGTAAACAAACATCATTCCATAAAAAATGTGATGCATAATGTTATTTTCTAAGAAAATGGCCAAAATAGGTACACTATAGTAATCCAAAATACATGTTCCAAAAGAATCAAAGAAACAAAAAAAGATAAGAACAATCACAAGCCTCGGTTTGGTGTCATGATATTCTACTCTTAAACAGCATATAAAGAAGCAGTAGAAGGGAACTTTCCCTAATCAATACCTGCAATCATATAATCTGTTTGGGCCCAAAATTATAACCCAAATAGGGTGTGAGACTAAATCCTAGTATGCAACCACCCAAGATTTATTCCAATGATGTTGTGAATATATATAACATGCAATGTACAATAGTGAAAGTAGTAACCTGGAAGATACTAAAAAGTAAAGAGTTCTACAAGTATTAACAATAGGTGGATTCAGAGACCATCTAAGAAAATATTAGTGAAGACTGAATCCAAGATTTTTCTTTTTTTCGGAAGATTTTTCATATATCATTCCATTTAATTATTCAATTCCATTGGATTATATAAGTCTTGAGGTCTAGCCTAGGCCCGACAACCCTACCTGTATAAAGGTAATAGTCAACTAGTGACTTATAACATTTTCCAATAGAGCCCGACCATGGAATCCAGTATTGGATCCTAGGTTCGCTTGACATTTAGAATAAGCCTCATGAGCCTAACCACCACATCCATGGCTCTCTCACAGCTTTCACGTCATTAACCTCTTGAGTTCTTCAATTCTATTTTAACCATGATAATGGTTCTCCCAATATATAAAATGTGTAAGTAGTCACATGAGACCGACCTTGCCTTTTAATTGAGATTGTGACTCACACATTTCTAATTACCCCTTTTTTATCATTTGATCCAATTACACATTACATAATAGAAGCAATACATGTGAATTAAACTATCAAATAGCTTTAAAAAAATCACATGGAAACAATTCACATAATAACCAACACATGCAATTTAAACTATTACATGTATTTAATATCTACATTTATCACATGTGGTAAATCATTAACATAAGCAATTCATTTTAAACAACCTATAAATGGAATTCACGACATGACTCATAGGAATTCTCAACCAAACAACCATCCAAGAAAAACACACCCATAGGGTGGCCCTTAATTGAGGTGATAAAAACCTAAACATGGTTTCAAACATCTAACCAATTACCTAATCAAAAAAATGAAATAATAAAAGACAAAAATTAATCAAGAGACACCCTAAAAGTGAGCACGTGGAACTCCAAAATATATATTTAGCTCAAAAACCAGTGAAAGGAACAAGACCACCTACCTTGTGTTTGTATGACTGTCCTCATCCAATTTTGGATTTCAAATTGACCTAAAATGGAGTATATCTATAAAAACACGAAAAATGATCAACCCTCAATAACTAGGTTGAGAGAATAAATCAAGAAGAAAGGCTCAAAATGAATCGATCAATCACTAATAGAATTCCAATGGATCTAACAGTGTTCAAATTGGCTGTTGGATGATGAAATGAGAGACAAATTCCTATTCAGATTGTGTAGGTGATATGCTCATCAAAGGAGGGCTCAGTTCAGTCTTCCTGACAAAAATGACACTACTCCCCAATTTAACAAAAAGAAAAGAAAAGTATCTAGCATGTACTAGAAACTACACACCATTTCCATAAAAATTCGAGCCATGTCGTTACATTGTTGTGTATTGTGATTATACGACATGCAACCCTCATGAAACAACATGTTTTTGGAAATACACGACATGTAATTCCTAGTCACATCATGTAACAGGCTTGTATCCAGCCTTAGATCTCTTTTCCCTATATTTTCTTAAGTAAAAACTAAAAATGAAATATATGTACCTCAATGGAAGAACTAGGTTCTTAAAAACATCCCCCCTTAAAGGAATTCGTCCCCAAATTGGCATTCCAAGGGTGGTAAAGGAACATCAGAGAATAACTCTAGCCATTGCGATCGAACATCGACCTCCCTTTCCCAGGTCTCAACCTCCACTTGGTCATGATTCTATAGCACCCATACTAAAGGAATTTATTGGCCCTGGAGAACTTTCATTATAAGATCCACAATACAAATGGGATTCTCCTTAATGTATGCATCTTCCTATAACTCCACTTCCTTGGGCTGAAAGTTGTGAGTTGGTTCTGAAAAGAAATGTCTCAAATGAGAAAAGTGGAAGACATTGTGCATTGCCATGTACCTATGAGGTAACTTTAATCGATAGGAAAATGGCCTGACCCTCTCTAGAATCTCAGACAGACTGCCGTATCTTGGTGAAAGATTACCCTATCTCCTGATCCTCTTAAGTACCAACCTCAGTGAGACACATATGAAAACTAAATCATTGACCTCAAACTCCATAAGTCATATACGACTATCGGTGTATGATTTTTGATGAGACTATGCAATATCCATTCACTTTTGAATCAAATGAACCTACTCAGTAGTCTCCTGGACAAGACATGGTCCCATCATAGCTGCCTCTCCTACCTCCAGCCAACATAGGGGAGATCTACATGGAATTTCATACAAAGCCCCATATGTTTCCATCTAAATATTATCATGGAATATATTTTTGTAAGACAACTCAAAAATGGTTATGTGTGTCTCCTAGGAATCCCCTAAATCTAGGATGCATGCCCGAAGCATGTCGTCCAACACATAAATCATGCACTCTAACTAGAAATTTGTCTGGGGGTGGTAAGTTGTGCTAAAGAGCACCTATGTACCCAAGTCCCTCTATATCCCTTTACAGAAATGAGAAGTATACTGTCTGACCTATCTAAACAATAGAATGTGAAACCTCATGCATTCGTAAAATCTAATGGATGTATAACCTACTAATATCATCAACATTGAAGGTTTCCTTAATCAGTGGGAAATTTGAATCCTTTGTAAGCCTTTCAACAACAACCGATACTGCATCATTACCTTGGGGAGACCTTGGTAAACCCATCCCGAAATTTATTGCAACATCATTCCATTTCCTCTAATGAATGGGTAGCTACTGTAAATGTCTGACTGGTCACTGATGATCCACCTTCACCTGCTGACAGGTGGAACATCTCCTGAAAAAATAAGCTACATCTCCCTTCATACCTAGCCACCAGTACATACGATGTAAATCCCGATACATCTTAGTGACACCAAAATGGAACTCCCAAACTGATGTATTAAAACCCGCATTAGCTTCTAACACATGTCTTCCAAAACACATACACGATCCTATAATCGAAGAACCTCATCCTCTCATATAGTCCAACTTGGATGAGGGTGCTCACCTACCACACTCTCTTATATTACTAAGCCTTAGAAATCTGAAAACTACCTCATCCTCACTCTTTCCAGTAGGATAGAGGTAATAGATAAGGATGAAAGAAAATTCTATCATTGACTGTTGTGGACCTCCAATTTCATATCAGAGAACAACTCCATAAGGTTCCACTCAATACTAGCCTACTACACTACCTGTATCTGAGTCCTCCACCTCAATTCACCAGCCACTGCATTGGCTTTCTCGTGAATGTAGGAAAGATAAAAGTTAAAGGACTTAAGGTATTCCACCCACCTTCACTGCCTCAGATTTAGATCAGGTTGTGTAAATAAGTACTTTAGACTTTTATGGTTCATGTATACCACAAAATACTCTTCCAATTAGTAATGTCTCCAACAACATAAAGCATGAACAACTGCAACTAACTTGAGATCGTGCATCAGGTAATTCCTCTCATTAGGCCTTAACTTCTAAGATCTGTACCTAATGACTCAATACCCCTACATAATAACTTCTCCTAGCCTGATACCTGATGTATTATAGTACACAACGTGACTCTTTCCTTGCTCTGGAAAAATCAATATCAGTACTGAAGTAAATATCCATTTCAACTCCTGAAAGGCTATCTCCCAGGAATATATCCATATATACATCTCATAATTTTTAGTCAAGATTTTCAGTGTCACTACTAAATGTGATAAGTCCTGTATGAAGTGCCTATAGTTACTAGTTACCCCCAATAAACTTTGTATATCAATGAATTTTTGGGATATTCCCAAGAAACTACTGCTCTCACCTTCTCTAGGTCCACTGATACTCATATCTTCAAGATGATGTGACCCAAGAAGTAAATTTGATCCATCTAGAAGTGGAACTTTGTGAGATTATCATATAACATATTCTCTCTCTGTGTATTCAAAATGATTTCATGATGTGTGGCATGGTCGTGTCGATGGGGTGAATACAACAAGATATCATCCACGACAACCACTACAAACGAATCATGATAAGGATGGAATGATTGGTTCATCCATGCCATGAATACTGTTGGTACATTTGTGAGACCAAATGACATAACAAGATACTTATATAGACTATACGTACTTTGAAATGTTGTGTGAGGTATGTCTGATGGTATAACACGCAATTGATGATAACCAAATCTCAAATCAATCTTAGAAAATACCCAAGATCCTCGGATCTGATTAAATAGATCCTCAATTTCTGGCCGAGGATACCTATTCTTAACCATCAACTCGTTCAATTTCTCATAATACATGCATTTCCTTAGGGTACCATCCACCTTTTTTCACAAAAAGGAATGGAGAACCCCACAGAGAAGTACTAGGTCGAATGAAACCCTCATCCTTTAGATCCTATATCTATCTCTTGTGCTCTTTCAACTTCATCGTATCCATCCTACAAGGAGGAATGGATACTAGTGCAGCTCATGGAACTAGATTGATAGAGAACTATACCTCTCTCATCGGAGGTAGGCCTGAATTTCATCAAAGAAGGCGTCCCTGAAATGATCAACTACAGAAGGGAAATCTTCCTATCGTGTCCCCTAGATATCCAAATATAAACTTGAAATCTATTCTATCATCCTATCTAACCCATGATTCTTGGGTCCTTCTAAACTAACCTGGACATCCCATTCACCCTTGTATATAAACAAACTTCCTTTTGGTGATGTAAAAATCACCATATGACGATAGAAATAGAAAAACTATTGAAAGGAGATCAAGTAGTACATTACAAGAATGAAATCAAAGGTGGTCATCTCTATCACATAGAGGTCCCATAAGATGTGACACCCACCAACCTGACGGGGGAACTCCTTGCACTTACACACACTTTCTTTTCTAATCCCTAACCGAGTGTCTAGCATCATAATGCCATAATAAGTAAAAAGACAATGAACATGGATCTCCACAATGGGAACATATTTGAAACTATGTGAATCCCCTGTATCAAAAAGTGTAGAATATGTAACGGAGGCAACTAGAATAGTACCTATGAGAGTTGAGGGTATGAGATCCTACTCCTGCTGGGTCTGTTTCACTACATAAGTATGACCAGTACCACGACCTTGTGGAACTGCTGAGCTAACCTGATCTGATGTACCCTACTATCACTTAGATCTTGGGGTTTGGCTACCATAGCCACAACCACCACCTTGGCTTGAACGCCCTGATGTACCCCAGTTACCTGTATGATGAGAAGCTGAAAACCCTACTTCTAAATGTGGAGTCAGTGCAGAACCTCTCTCAATATATACTAGTGTAAACACTATGAAGAAGCGCTGTAGAAGGACCATCTCTCCATAATCATTAAACTCAACTGGGTCCATCATATACTGAGGTCTCATATGCCCAGCTCTTCTGCACTATTAGCACCTTTCCTAGCTACCAGAAGATACATTCTGACTGCTATTGTCACCATGAGAAAACTCCATACAATTCTTCTTATTTACAGTAGAGATAGTACAATATCTAGGTGCCAAACAACCCTTTCTCTGACCTCAAGCTTCCCATAGATTATTCTTGGTAATTAGTACCTAATTCATGATATCATATACATAGGGTATCCTAAAAACGTTCTCCTATGATCAGATGTTTTACTTAAGACCATCCTCAAATTTCCTAGCCATAGATATCTCATCACCCATCAGAATATGTGTGAATCACTACAGTTTAGTGAAATGGGTAGAGTAGTCCATACCTGAAATAAAATCCGACTTCATATGCATGAACTCTCACACTCTATCATCTCTCAACAACTAAAAATAAATTATTCATAGAAGGACATATAAAAATATTCCCATTCCATGTCCCACTGATGCTTTATCTATGTGGCAACACCCCACCACCTCTTGGAGGAATCACATAGCATATAAGTTACTAGCTTGAACCACTTATCTGGAGGCGTCTAAAGATGGTTGAAGATAGAAATCATTGACTCCAGCCATGATTCCATATCATGTGGTATTCCATCCCTTGAAAAATTAGTTGGATTCTTCTACTAGAATACTCATGTTAGTTCTTCCATAGACGTGGTAGGTTGTGGAACTCCCTAGAAGGTCTGCATGATCCTCATAAATCCTTCCTGAAACTATGCATCAGCACCTGCATCCAATATTACAGTTGGTTCCCTGACTAACACATATAGAGGATCCACTGGTAGCCCATGACCTACCACCTCCACAGTATGATCATCTTCACTCTCCTGGGGCACAACTTGAGGTCTTTAAGAGGCATGATTTTGTGAGGTCAATCCCACACCTCAATTCAAGATCATTGAGGTTCACAGTTCAAGATAACATAATCTAAACTGGAGAAGAAAACCCTCAATGGTCACTAAAATAGGATTACACAGCATGTAGAAACCATACATGGTGTGTACCCTCACTCTCATACTCGGGCGTGTACTTCCACTGGCCTAGGTGTGTAACCATACTAGGTATGCGACATGTCAGATTCGGACATTGTGTGGACTCATGTATTACTTCCTGTCCACGTAATCCCACATGGATAGATTCATACAGGTTATTCTTGAGTAAACCAACATGACATGTACCAAAATTAAACAACCATGTACTTGTGAAACCAACCATCTTGTTTTCCTTCTCACATGGCCAGACACACAGTCACTTACCAAATAGAGTAACTATGAGTAAATAGGGTGTAATCATGAAAAAAATCTTCCTTCCCCGAATATAAAGAACACATGACATGTTAGGATAAAATATGAACTTTGTAAATTGGGTTTTTAAGTACATAAACTCCAGATTGTCCAGAAAACCCCTATTCTGTAGAAAAACCAACCATTGGTATGCCAAATTTTGATCTATGAGGGCCCATACTCCCTAAGAATTAATATTTGTAACCCAAGTATAACACATGTCGATAAAATTCTATACAAAAGGATGAAACACGATCCACCAAATTCTAATCCAAGAGGACCCATACACCTCAGGGACTAATGTTTGGTGTCCATCCAATTTGAACCTTATAATGTACCAATAAACCTATCAAAACATCATGTACATATATCATGGTACCTATCAAAACATCATGCATATCTAGCATGACATCTATCACAATATCATGCAATCAGTAATACTTCTAAATGGAATGGAAAGAATGCATGGCATGCGATTTTTAACATATATCTATATGATGCATGAGATGGAATGCCCTCATTTAATTGGGTTTAAACAAAATATAACCACAATAATATCAATATTAATAGCAAAAAACAAATGTGTCACCCAATGGTGAAATCGAATCAATTGTAACAACACAAAATCCAAAAATAATAAGTCAATTAGAGGCAATTTGGCTTTTCCCTATACGTGGGGTAGCTAATCCAGGGAATAGTTTATTACCAAACTCCACTTAATTTATATACATATCTAATGTCACTATATAGTAAGGTAAACTAGAAAAGAAACTCATCTGATGTCGCTGTGTAATATCCCAGATTCTGATTCTAGTCAGCTGGTTCCCCATACCCAGTTGGCGAAATGGCCTCAAGCGCATTTACCCAAACACCAGAGGCTGCCAACTAGCAGCGAGGGTCTAAGGAATGATAGTGGAGAAACTATGCCCTCATTGGTAGAGTGTAATATCGTGTAATAAATAATAATAAAATGGAAGAATAAATAAACAACATAAAACTAAAGTAAACTGTAGAAGATAGATATTATAAGTTACCAAACATCATTCAATAAAAAAGATGATTCAACATGTTATGTTCTAAGAAAATAGCCAAAACAGGTACACTGTAGTAATCTAGAATAAATCTCCCAAAATCAACAAATAAAAAAAAGGAATCTAAGAAGCATCACAAGCCTTGGCCCGATCCCAAGCTCTCATGCTTCTAAATAGCATATTAGAAACTAGTATAAGGGCACATTCCTTGATCAACACTTGTAATCATATAATATGTTTGGGCCCAAAAGCATGATCCAAATAGGGTGTGAGACTAAATCATAGTTGGAAACCACCCAATATATGTGCCAATATTAGTGGATAAATATATAAATGGTAGTTTCCAATAGTGAGAGCAGTAAACTGGTAGATACTCAAAAGTAAACAGTTCTACAAGTAATCACAATAGATGTCTCAGGAGACCGTATAAGAAAATATAAGTGAATACCAAATCCAAGAATGTTCTTTGTCTTGGAAGATGCGTTATATATCATTCCATTTCATTGTTCAATTCCACTGGATTATATAAGTCTCAAGGTCCGGCTTAGGCCCAACGACCCCACCTATGTAAAGGTAACAACCAACTCCTAACTTATATCATTTTCAAATAACGCCCAACCATAGAATCCCTCATTAGATCCTAGTTTCACTCGACATTTATAATAATCCTCATGAGACTGACCACCACATTCATGGCTTGCTCACGACTTTCACAGTGTTAACCTCTTGAGTCTATCAATTTTTTTAACTGAGACAATGGTTCACCCAAGATATATATAGTTGAAGTAGTCACATGAGATCGACCTTGTCTTTTAACCGATACTGTAGCTCTCTCATTGCTAATTACCCCTTTTATCATTTGATCCAATTAAAAATTCTATAATAGAAGCAATTCATGCAAATTAAACTATCACAAGGATTTAAACAAAACAAATCACATGGGAAAAATTCACACAATAACCAACACATGTAATTTAAACTATTACATGGATTAAATATCAACATGTATGTCATGTGGTAAATCATTTACATAAGCCATTATTTTTTATCAATCATAAAGGGAATTCACAACATGCCTCGTATTCATTCTCATCGAAATGACCATCCAAGGGAAACAAAACGATGAGGTGGCCCTTAACCTAGGTTACCAAAACCTAAACATGTTTTCAAACATCTAACCAATTACCTAATCAATAAAAGGTAATAATTAAAGACAAAAATAAATTAAATGAAACCCTAAAAGTGAGAACGCGACACTCCAGTTTATATTTTTAACTCTAAAACTAGAAAAAGGCATAATACCACCTACCTCATGTTCGTATGACTCTCCTCATTTAGTGTTGGATTATAAATCGACCTAAAATAGAGTAGATCTAAAAAAATGAGAAAATGATTAAACCTAGATAACTAGGTTGAGAGAAGAAATCAGGATGAAAGGATGAAGAGGAATGAAGTACTCACCGAGAGGATATCAACAGATCTAAAGGTGTTCTAATCGAGTGTCGAATGACAAAACAAGAGACAAATTCCAATTCAGATTTCCTAGGCACGCTACTCTCATAGGTGGGCTCAGTTCTGTCCACCTATCAAAAAAATTCTACTGCACAATTTTGCAAAGAAAATTACCTGAAATTTATAAGAAACTACACGTCATGCCTATAAAAATCACCATCATGTCATTAGACGGTCATGTACTAGGATTACACGGTGTGCAACCCTCATTACACGACATGTTTTTGGAAATATATGGTGTGTAAATCCTAGTCACATATTGTAATAGGCATACAGTCATCCTTTGATATAATTTTCCTCTATTTTCTGAAGTAAAAATTGAAAAGGAAAGATTCATACCTCAAGGGAAGAACTAGGTTTTTACAGGCACTTGCTGAGTATTGTTATACTAACCCCTACATGAGATTTTCCTGCTTATGTTTTGTCTTGTGTAGAAAAAATCCCTTTTGATGGAGTCCTAGGAGGACCAAGAAGAAGCATAGATTAATGAGATTGACCAACCAGGGTGTGTATCAGAGCTTGGATGAGGAGATTTTCGGTGGGTGCATTTTTCATCGATCCCCTCACGAGAAAGTTGGATGATTTTGCAGTTTTATTTTAGTGGGTATGTATTTTTCCCCTTTATGCTTTCTGTATTCTAGTTAGGCATATATGTATGCATGAATTCACATTCCATTTTTATATATCTCAGTACTGTTTCATGGAGGTGTATATGGGTACTTTCGTAGAAGTACCTTAGGTAACAACCTCCTATGTATGTGTGATAGCCTACTTGACACTAGATGCCAACCTATGGAATATGGAGGCAGGATTGGGGTGTCGTGGCTCAAGACACATCGGGTCGGGTCATGAAAAGTGGTATCATAGAGGGTTTCACATTTGTACATAAGTTTCATGAGCTTGGTTTAGGTTATACATTGATAGTGTTAGAGTGTTTCAAGTTTGGATTTCAGACTAGGGACTCTAGTGTTGGTGCAGTGTCCTGCGTATAAATTCACCAGGACTCAGATAACCTTCTTTTTGAAATGGTACATTAGGAAACTGGTCATAGAGAAATAATGGTACATGAATCATATAGTACTAAGTTTTGGGTTTTTTTATCCTCATTGAGTCAGCTCCTTTGATGTACTCTTTGACCATGGCATGTCTTGATATTGTTTCAGTATGCCTCCTTGACGATAGCCACAAATGGTTCTATAGTAGGTTTGTGGTGATGATCTTGCCTGAGTTAAGGCTCAGTGCAGGGCACTGATTCTGATGCTGAAACTCCAGTTGGTCCACAAGTTGATCCACCACCTTCGGAAAATCTAGTTGTGATGACTATGTAAAAAGAGGATGCGCGCAGGCTGAGTGAGGTGTATGAGTTCTAGAGGATGTAGCCTTTGAAATTATGATATTATCTAGTCCCCTAGTAGGATGATTAATAGCTTGAGGAAGTCACATTTGTTTTTCCATGTGATGATACCTCCCGATCAGAGGTTGGTCCAAACGGCAAGCCTTCTATAGTGATCAATTGGGAATTGGTGGAGTGTTGTTATGAAAACCTAATATGAGGTGACACTCTCTTGGGATAAGTTTTTAGAGGCTCTTTAGGTAGTAGTTCTATCAGGTCATGTTGAGGTCGGTGTGTATCCATGAGATTCTATAGCTTTGATAGGATAACATTACCATGGGGGGACTACTCGATGAGGTTCACAGACCTATCGTGTTACTCCTCAGATATTGTTCATGAACCATTTTTCATAGAATAGAATGTTGAACAGGGCATACACAAGGAGATCAGGGTATCAGTGGTGCCACTGTACAATCACACCTATACGAGTGTGCCTGAGTGGGGATTGGTGGAAGAGGGATTTATAGATGAGTAGACTCTGACCGTTAGTGTTGGAAACATGGGAGCTGAGACCTAGAAAACTAGTAGTTGATGATAAGATCAGGGATCCTGGAATGTGAGATGCTTTTGGAGGCGATCCTAGGATGGAGAGTATAAGGAAAAGTGCTTCCAGACGAGTTTTGTTCAGCCACAAGAGGGGCAGTGTTACACTTGTAGTGATTGGAGACATCTTACTAGATATTGTCCAACCAGTTGTGCTGTTAAGAGGGTAAAATTTGACATACTTCCTTATAAGATTTAGCCATTTGATCATATATTTCCATAGGGTGGTGGATGTGGTGAACTAGCAGGTGGAGTAGTAGGAGGTGGTAGACAATACAAGTTTCTTCCACTAACCCCAAGTTGTTCATGCCAGGATTAGGGGGCTAGAGGATGCACAATAAAAAACACTATTTAGAGATGTTTTCTTCATTAGCAATGTTTTTAAATGTCACTAATTAATTTACCAACATTTCTGAAAAACATTGTTAAATGAGGTATCTCTAATTTAGAGACATTTATAAACATCTTGAATTTAGAAACATTTATAAACTTCACCAATTAAAGACATTCATAAATGTCGACAAATTTGTGATGTTTATAAACATAGCTATTTAGAGACACCACATTTACTGATGTTTTTTAAAAACGTTATTAAATATATATCAATCAATTAGAGACATTTATAAATATCTCCATTTAGAGACACCTCATTCACTAATGTTTCTTAGAAATTTAAGTAAATAAATGTTTCTAAAATAGAGATGTTTGTAAATGTCACTATTTAGGGACATCCTAATTACCTAAGTGTTTAAGACGCATCGGTAAATTCTAACTAATTTTCCAACGTTTATAAAAAAAGCAGTATTATTTTATTTGAAATTTTAATTTTTTTAATTTATAATTATTTTGTAAAATGGAAAAGATGATTTTTTACATGAAATATTTCCCTACAGTTCCCTATCTTCCTTTTATTCGTGTCCCCCACCACACCTTCAACCCCTCCCTTATGTGTCCCCATACCCTCAATACGCCCATCTAAAGTACACCCCTGCCTCAATTTTGTGTTCCTACCCCCCCTCCACTCCCACCCCCAACAAAGCCCTCATGTGCAGTACCCCGCCTCTGGTTCATGTCCCCCTCATCCCTGATGAGCCCACATATGTAGTACCATGCCTTCGGTTCATGTCCCCCCTGAAAATCCCACATATAGTACCATACTTCCCTCATACTATACTGCAACCCCACCCATCCAACACTAAGGTTTCCATTGAAATTAGAAAGAGATGGGATTCAAACCCTACAACGAACCAACATGAAACTTCTAGAGCCGAACAACTCACATATTGAATTTTTTATTATTTAATTATATTCTACCATAATCCAATTTTCTTATATTTTATAATGAAACTTTTAAGGGGTAAGTTTGAACCCTAATAGAATCTCTAAAAGATAAAATTCCTCACAAAAGTAAACCAACACAAACCATACATCAAAATTTACAGACCGTGTTAGAAGTAAAAGGATTAAAATTTAGAATTACAAAATGGCATCATTGTTGAGATAAGACCATGTACCAACCCATCACGTGACTACCAAATCCTGTCGCATCACACCTACCGCCATATCCAGACTGAACTCCAAATCCATCTTCATCATCAAAGGAAAAATAGTAGCATATCAGACTGGGGAGACAATGAACTAGGGATACGTGATAACCAGAATAAAAAAATAAACAAATTAAACCCTTGAATCGACCTCCTCGAGCATCCACACAGATGTGACCAACATCACTATCCCCAATCCACATAAACACTAGAGAACTCCCATTAGAATCCTCCAAAACTCTATAACACTGTTAGTTGATACTCCTGAAATACCTTTAGGAAGAACACATTCCACCAAAACCAGAGCCATCGAAGAAGCCAGATTGAGGAAGAACCTATCTAGACACCATCCTATCATCCCCTCACCTTCTCCTCTATCATACTCATTACATCACAAAATTTTCCCTATGCCTTCACCGAATCACCATATAACTACATCATTGAACCAGCAATAGAAGAACAGAATAAAACACCTTCAAAAACCCCCAATAAAAGACAAACCACTATGAGGGGATGAAGCCCAAGAAAGGGACTGAGGGATGAAACCCTAAATTAAGAAGAAAAGACATGTTGAGGGGACCCTCAACCACCAAACTGCTATCCCAATTACTCAGTGTGCACATCACTCCAGATCCAACTTGGAGTGGAGTAGTTGAACTGGAGGCTAGAGCGTAGTAGGGTGATGGGAGAATGGCCTTCACAGAGCTGGGGGAGGTGAGATAGGGATAAGATACCTAGAACTAGTGAGAGTGAGGGAGGAGAGGATCCGAAAAGAGTGAAGTTGTGAAAAACAAGCAGAGAGAAAAGAGAACTAGGGAAAATGGAGTAGAATATCCAACACCGTCGGGGAGATAGGAAACCCTAGGACGATGAAGATGGCGATCCGAGAGCCCGAGAGCGGCCTTGGAGAGTTAGGCACCATCCAATTAGGCCTGGTATTTAATTGTATTGTGTTATATATATATATATATATTAATATATATATATATATTAATATATTTCTCTATTTAAAAAATTAATATATATATATATAAGTTTATATTGTTTGTATATATATGTGTTTATATATATGTATATTATATATATATATATATTATGTGCTTATATTAATATATATATGTTAATATTTCTGTGTGTGTGTGTTTATATATATAAATATATATATATATATGTTTATATATGTTTGTGTATATATGTATGTATATATATCTATATAATTAGCCACTTTTTAAAAAACTGGTAAAAATGACACTAAAATACCCACATACTCTTAAAACCGTGATTAAATTTAAAATATATGTTTATATTATAAACATATATACTTATGTTATATATTATATATACGTTTATAATTTATGTTTATATATATTAGATATATATATTTTTTATTAATATGTTTATATATATATATAGGTTTAGGTTTTATATATATGTTTGTGTTTTTGTGTGTGTTTATATTATATAAATATAAATATGTGTGTGAGTTTATATTATGTAAATATATATATGTTTATATATATATGTATGTATTTTATTTATATGCATATATGCATATATATGTTTATATATATATATATTAGTGTGTTTATATATGTGTTTGTGTCTGTATAAATATATATCTCTACGTATATATATATATATATAATTAATTAATCATGTTTTTAAACACTCGTAAAATGTCACTAAAATGGCATGTTTTCTTAATAACGTGGCCAAATTAAATAAATATATATATATATATATATCTGTTTTTATATATAATTATATGTATATATAATTATATATTATATTATATATATATAATTAGCAACTTTTTAAAACACTAGTAAACGTGACACTAAAATAGCCGAATTTTCTTAAAAACACGACTATATTTAAAATATATGTTTATATATATATATAGGTTTTATGTTTATATGTATTATATATATATATATATATATGTTTATATTTCATGTCTATGTATATGTTCATATATATAAATATATGTTTATATATATATATATCTGTGTGTGTTTATATTATATTAAAATATATATGTGTTTATATTATATAAATATATATGTTTATATATATGTATGTATTTTATTTATATGAATATATATATATGTATATATATGTTTATATATATATATATATTTGTGTGTGTGTGTGGTTATATTTGTGTTTGTGTGTGTATAAATATATTTGTGTATATATAATGCTGAATGGCCCAAAGGCCTTCTTTTTTATTGATTTTCTGATAACCCCCCTTTCAAGGGATGAGGGGGAACCCTTACAAGGCCCGTAGACTTTAAAAAATTACATTGCCCGTAGTCCTAGAGACATTACATGACCTGTAGGTCTTTAGGAAGTCATACAGACTATGACTACTTGGAACTGCTCCTCCCCAACATCTGCATCGTGACCAGCTCTCCACCTTTGCATGACTGTTCGACTAGCATGTCCATGTGTGTGCATGATTATATATATATATATATATCTATATATATGTGTATGTGCTTATATATATTAATATATACATACATATATATATATCTATCTAAATTTATGTTTTTCTGTTAATATATGTTTATATATGTGTGTCATTAGAAAAAAAGTATATTATATATATATATATATATATATAAAATTTTATATATTAATATTGATATATATATATGTAAATGTTAATATGTTTATATCTTATGTTTATATATATAAAAGTTTATATTATATATATGATTATATTTTACATATATTTTTATATTTTATGTTATATATATATATATATTTATATTATATATATATATGTTTATATTATATATATGTATATGTTTAAATTTTATATTATATATATATATATATTATATTTTTATTATATATATATGTTTATATTTTATATATATTATATATTTATATTTCATATATATCAAATGTTTATATTAATATATATGTGATTATATTTTATACACATGTTTACATAATATATATATATATATATATATATATATTTATATACATGTTTTTATATATATGTTTATATATGTGTGTGTGTTTGTGTGTATATATATATGTGTATGTATACATATATATAATTATAATTATAATTATATATATACATATATATATATATATAATTAGACATCTTTTTAGACATGGCTAAACATAAAATTTATGTGTGTTTTTATATATAAATATGTGTATATATATATTTATATGTGTGTGTGTTTATATATATGTGTTTATATATATTATATATATTTATATATCTAAATATATATTAATATCTATGTTAGAAAATAATATATAAAAATATAAAAATATATATATATAATGATGTTTCCGGAAAAATGTCTCTAATTTAGTGACTTGTTTCATGAAACATCACTAATTTAGCGATGTTTTTCACAAAGTGTCTCTAAATTAGTGGCATTTTCTTCAAAAGTCTTTAAATTATAGTAGTTTTCAGGAAGCGTCACTAATTTAGTAATGTTTTTTGGAAGCACCGCTAATTTAGCAATGTTTTCAGGAAGAATAGCTGAATTAGCAAAAAATTTCTGAAAGCGTCACTAAATTAGCATTTTTTTTCAAGAAGCGCAACTAATTTAGCGACATTTTTCAAGAACTGTTGCTAAATTAGTGAGTTTTTTCTGAAGAGGTGCTAATTTAGTGATGTTTTTTAGGAATCCTCGCTAATTTAGCAATGTTTTTCATGTAGCGTCGCTAAATTAGAGACATTTCAGAAAATATTGCTAGATTAGTAATGTTTTTCAAGAACTACTAAGGTAGAAACATTTTTTAGGAATGATCACTCATTTTAGGAAACTTCGACAAATTTGTGATGACTCCTGAATAAGTTTTCAAAATTTAAAAATTAGTGATTTTTTTTCAAAAACCCCACCAAAACGTCACTAAATTATAGTTTTTTGTAGTGATGAGGGAGAGGGTAACTACATGTCATAGAGTCCTTTTACCTATAGGATCTGAGGATGCATAGACGTACACTTTTTTTCCATTCTACTTTCTACAGATGTATTGAAATACACTATAGTGAGGTACTCTTTTCTATCCTCTTTTTTCTCAAGGTTTGTTCAAGGTGATGTGGGGAATCAAAAAGACCTTATATTGGTGTTGTTTTATGTATGTTCAAATGCACGAGAAAAAGGGATCCTCCCCCCCCCCCCCCCACTGATATGCGTTTTCATAGAGAAAGTAAAACCGTGAGGGTGAGTCAATGCTATTCGAAGTGGATAGGGTCGAGGTGTGGTGGATGAGTCGCTCTGATATGCGTGTTTTGAGAGGGGTTGTGTGTTGGAGTTTTGTAACTGAGGGCCCAATAAGACCCAATTTGTGCTTCAGAAACCCTGTATGTTCATTGGTACCCTTTTGTGTTTTGTGTCAGCTATGTATGTGAGACACATTTGGAGGGAATGATTTATTGTGTTGTGGCTTCAGACACACAATAATTAGGGATGATTTCCCCACTAAGATGCATTCTTGAGACATGATGCAGAAGCCATGTGGGGGAGTCATTGCCATGAAAAGTGAATATTATAGAGGTACGATGGAAGATTGTTGTCAAATTGTGCGTTCAATGTATAGTTTCATTGGTCTCTACATCATGTTAGTGAGGTGTTTTTCCGCTAGACCCTATGTCTGCTGATGGACCGGGGGCTTGGTGTTTTCCACCAGTTTTAGTTGTGGAGATGTATGGCCACATTGTTTCCCAATGTCGACTGGGTTGAGTTGGAACTAGGTGTGGTTGTTCCTAGAGGTTCTTATTAGTCCGTGCACATAAGAATCATGGGAACACTTGATGGCCTTTGTGGTGGTCTTGGTGAGCTCATTGGTGTGGAAGAACCAATTGAGAGCTCAGTTTCTTTCACTGTTCATGTGATTTCTCTTTTCATGGACAAAAATATTTAATGTGGGGAGGATTTAGTGACTCATATTTTGACCTATAATACATTGGAATATTTCTATGAATATTTATAAATGTAGGTACTGATTTAGTGTGGGATTCTGAGGCCCAGAGAGCCTCAGCGTGGTGATATTGAATATATTTTATCACGCGTGTGTAGTTTATTTGGAAACGTGAATAACTCTTGAGTAGAGTCTTAGATTGGATTTTTGAGACATCGTTGATTTTAGGAAGTTGTGTTTATCCTAGGCATTACATAAATTTTTTCAGAATCGGGTGTCGGTTCAGAGGCGAGTTGGAAGAGGGGTGTTTAATAGAGGATATTGTTTTACTAAAATTAAAAAAATATCGCTTATCTCCACCCCCCATGGTGTGAGCTACAGAAAGAGCACATCCCCCTCTTCCTCTTCAAGTGACAAATGATATAAGGACTTAATCGAGGAAATGAGGTGTCTTTGATCTTTAATCTTGATGGAGATATCTCCCGGATCATGTTCCAATAGCTTCTGAGTGCCGATTTGATCTCGAAGTTTCAGTGTTTCACCAAAAGGTAATTAGTTTGAGTTTTAAGTTCTGATACCATTGTTTATACATTTTTTTATGGTTTTAGAGTCCTTATACACTTTCTAGGTAACTCTTAAGGGACTATTTATGTGTTTTGGGGTGAATGGGGGTGATCTGGGCTACTCATAGGGAATTTATGATGGATTTTCCCATCTACATAGCATTTAGACCAGAGGAACATTAAGTGTGTTCTTCCTATTAGGGGAATATGTGTTTTGGGGACTACATGCCATTTACTGAGGGTTACACGTCGTGTAGTGACCCCATGCCTTGCGGCCTGTGGACATAGACAGCGAAGCCACATGAACATACATGGCTATGAAAAAGTACACAACCAGAGTACATGGTCACATGGTACTGGAAATGGACCCAGGAATCTGACATGACCAAGGGGCCATGTAGTCAGGACACACCATGTACCATGGGGTACATGTCATTTGTGAGACATTACTGGCTATGTTTTGTGAATGGAATACATAATTGAGGCCTGGGTGAGGTGAGACACGCCATGTACCTCAGGTACATGTGGTCCCACACACCTAGAAATATTGTGCTTTCATAGTACACGGTCGGGAATTTAGGTAGGGTCACAGGATGTGTACACCTTCTTACACGTCGTGTAGTCTTCTCTTGGAGGCGTTTCCTCCTTTCATATCTCCTTATTCAGGGCATTGATTCAGGCCTATGAGTACCCTATCATGACCAGTTTTTCACATAGAATGCGATAGTGGCCACAGTTTGTGAATATGATATATGAGGTGAGACACTGTTGTGGGTCACTTGGGTTAGAGATGTTTGGACTATCAGTGGTTGACTGAGATCCCTTTTTCCATCCTTAAGAGTGTACGTGTGACATTGCATCCTTGGTACATGCATGTGACCCCCTCTATAGAATGATCTTAGGTAGAGTTGTGGTAGCCCTCAGGAGAGGATGGGCGAGGATCCTCTATTAATTTTTTAGAGTTGTTAGATCCATCTAAAGAGGCCGGTATGGGATCCTAAAGTATATCATTTACCTATATCAGGTTCTTGGTATCGTCATGATAAACACTTCATGGGAAACGATTCCATGTCCAGCAGAATAGCCCAATAGGTTTTGTGGAATCATCAGGTATATGATCTCCATGGAGTGGGAAGTTTTAGTAGAGTTGTGGAATCATTGGGTATATGATCCACTACTCCACAGTTGGTACTAGTAGGGTTGAGTCATCATCAGGTATACAATCCCCTACTCAGTAGAAAATTTATATAGGGTTTGTGGTATCTTCCTAAGTAAAATCCCCTACTTCGTAAGTTATACCGAATGGGGTTTGTGGAATTGTTTTGACCAACACTAAATGTGTGATAATACTCTATCTGAGTGATAAGATCTCTATTACATTTGATCAAGTTGTGGTGTCCCCTAATAGATCCTGGGAGTGATACCAATTCTGAGAGAGATCCTTGGGTTACCGTATTGGGTTTTTTGTGTCCCCTAGAAGATCATAGGTGTGATCCCATATCCGAGGATATTTAGATTATGGTTTTCTTGATTGGGTTTATAGTGTCCCCCAGTGAATCCTGGAAGGGATCCCCTTTTTGAGATATGAGGCCTTTCATGGTTCTAATATGGTTTGTAGAATCCCTTATCTAGGATGTGTGAGATCCCCTATATGTTTAGCATGATCTTCTGAGTTCCAGCATGATGTTATTAGTAGTGATATATGAGGATCATGTTCTCTCATATATATATGTCCCTTTGGGATGGTGGTGTTGTGCCATATACTTTGTGATACCTGATTGAGTGTTATCTCTTAGAGTATCCACTGGGGATGTCAGGGTTGTGCCTAACGGAGTGTATCTCTTAAACGAGTGTCATATGGTATGATATAGATAGTGGAGTGTGTGCTTCTAGTTGAGTGTTCCTTTTGGCCTTGAGTAGAGCCTGTCTCTAGATATGAGGTTGGGACCTCCTGAGACTTGGAATCCAAGTTGAATATATCTAGGTATTGTTTTGTGCTTCCTTGTAGTGTTGTCACCTCCCCGGGGTGACACACAATGTGGTATAAGCTGACTTGTCACGTATAGTAAATCATGGTCTTGAGATGGAGCTTCTCTCTCATTTGGGTTCCCTATGGCTGGGTTGAGAGGATGTTTGCATTTTAGTTTCTCCCTTTTATTGTGGGTATTTGGGGAACCTATTGAGTATTTTTTTACTCACCAATGCATGGGATTTGAACATATTTGTTGTGTTATTTGCTGACGAGAGGGATTTTGATGGAGTCCCAAGAGGATGCAGAGTAGGAAGAGCTTAGTGTGCTTGACCAACTTATATTTTTACTGAATCTTGGTTGAGGATATTTCCGGTGAGTGAATTTGAAAGAGGCCCCCTTCAGAGCAGGTTGGACACTTTTTCAGTTTTCTTTTTATGGTAGTGTATTTTCCCCCTTTACTCTTTCTATACTCTGGTTTGAGGTAAATGTATACATGAATTTTATTTTCACTTTTTTATATCTCTGCACTATTTTATGGAGGAGTATGTGGGTTAATGAGTACATGTACCTTAGGATAGGTCCTCCCATGTTTGTTTGATAGCATACTCGACATTGTATGCCAACCCCTGGCCTATGGAGGTAGGCTAGGGGAGTTTCGTATAGATCCCCTTTGGGTTGGGTCGTGACAACACCCTTTTATTGAAATGTAGTCTATCACTTGAATATATCTATTTTATCATATATATTTATGTAAAATACTATGAAAAATTTAGTATTATTACTTTTGACGCACAATGTGTTTTTTCTTGATGCAAGTTTGTTTATGCCCTAACAAACTCTATACAACAAAATAGATGTCCTTATGACATAATAGATTCCCATAATAATAAAACTATTATCATATCCATTATTCATTATATTTTTCATGTGGTATATGGTATATATCCATTATTTGGGGAGAATATCATGAAATATAATGTAAGTTTCTACAAGTTTCAACATTGATTCTCCTTACATCATTATTTAGATGTATAAAATGTACATTTAGGAATTAATCCACACTAAATATTATTGACCAATATTAATATGTAAGACTCTATAATCAATTCTCCTAATTAACATCAATGTCATGATGTAGATAAGGTAATGTATGCTTAAGAATTACTCTATGCTGCATTATATTGATTGATGATTTCTTGGTCAAGATATTCTTCGGTGTGCTGACCCAAAGTAACTCATATCTTCTAAACATACATATACCAAAATTAACTTTAATATTACCAAATCACTTAAAGAAAACTAAAAAATTATATTTACCACTAGATTACCCTTGTAATAGTTCACTCTCTCTTGTTAAACTAATTGAAAAATCTAATTGGAATACTGCTATTTCTACTAGGTTTTTTGTCTAAATCTAAATAAGTATATACATAGATAATACCTTAGTAGTTTAGATCAACTCAATCTAAATACCATAATAGGTATATCATGGAAATCCACTACAAGTTTTTCTTAACAAATAATTATCTTTCCAAAACTGAGTAAATGAGTCTTACATTTTATATTCATCAGGTATTGCCTATGATTCATGTATCAATGAACTATTGGTTGAGTATTAGACACAAAAAATAACATTCATTCTGAAACCTATAATAATAAATCCTTTTTCAAAAGGATACATGAGATAAATGTTTTGGTTATACTCAATAATTGTTATACAAGAATCATTCACTTGGAAATAGAGAAGTCATGTACTTATCACTGCTGACATAGGAATCACCCTTTATCATCCACTTAAAGAATACACCTTACTTCTAGAAATAATTATGTACTTACTTGGTTATTGTATTTTAATACACATATTTGAAAGGAATATTTTATTTTATACCCCAGATGTAAGATTGAAACATTACTTTTATTTGATACATATACCTGAATCGATTAATTTCTTCTTTAATTCATTTTTTTATGATTAAACATCCATAAAATTATTTTATGATATGAAAATAAAATTACCTCATATTAAAACCTCTTTCACTGAAGTATGTTGGGAATGTTCCCTTGATAAGATTATTTCAATTATCCTCTTCAAATTTTCTTTCAATTTTTTTTCTATAATAAATAAAGACAAAACATTATTTAATGTTCTTATTTCTTAGTGAACCATACTTAAAAAGATAATGAAGAATTTACTCAATACTATTCATTTTTTAACCTAAAATGTGGCTTGAGTAAATTGGTGAAAATGATATGAGAAAGGGATTCATTGAAAGACCATGATCTAGATTTCAATATACACATGTCTAGTGTAATCATCAACTTATTCATATCTTTCTTCACTTTCTCCTTGAAAACTTCTTTGATACGTGACTTCATGTTATATTATGAATGTACTAATGTAGTGACTAAAAATGAAATCAGATATTGATGATAGAATAATGAAATAACCATCATATTCTCTATACATGAGTATCCATAAAGAAATATTACACCATCACTTCCTGAGGTGGCTTAACAGGTATGGAGACACTAGCACATGGAATTTCCGATATCATAGTAGTTTGCAAAAGTACATGTACTATTTTTTCAAATTCATTCTAGTATGGTCATTTAATTTATCTTGTATTTATTATAGTATTTATTATGGTATAACATTACATTTTAGTCAAAAATAAAATTCTATCAGATTAGTACATTTTATCTTGATTACCGATTTATAAATTTTGATTAATTTATTAAATCATTAAATGTCTCCCATTATTTTATCAAATTCTAGGAACCCTCTATAATAAAATAAGAATGATTTGTATCTTGAGTATTCTAGTAGAAATGACCCTTAAACCTCCCATCATAGTTTACAAGAATTGGCTATACTACTACTCGTAGGTTTCAAGGTTGGCGTTTGAATGTCCAAACACATTAACTCATTGTTCTTTAATCTGTTGTGTAAATTCCCAGATTCTAAAATCATAAAATGGTTTACTCAATGGTTTCTAAAAAAATTATAATAATTTATATTTTTATAATAATTACTTCCACTTTATTTATGTCACCCCACCACTCTCACAAGAACTCCCCAGTAGTAAGAGGCACCCTCAGCATTGGCTGACGAGCACCCCAAACACCCGATTTTATCTAAATTCGAATGATGGAAGGTAGTTACAACTAAATATTTATTTAAGGGTTTTTAATATTTTTAACTGAGTAAATGAAATCCTTTTATAATTGAAAAGAAAGTACTTTGTGATCGCACTCACAACTAACTATGAAATAAATAGAAAATATCCATCATGTTGCATGTTCATTTTATATGTTCAGGATTGTTTATTATTCTATGTGATCACATGTAAACTACACGTTCACATGATAATAAACCATGAAATAAAAAATGATGATGTGATCATGAGACAATACTAATGATCAATCCATTGACTGAATAATGGATCAACCTAGACCCTAGGGGCAATACCTTGATCTGTGTTACTTATGACTCGAGTTGCAGTGCCTTCCCATCCAATGTGTAAAATTCATGCCTGGTGCATCCCCATAACTTGGCAAGAAGTACATTATTTATCATCCTCATTGATATATAATAATAATCAATCTCTAGAAAGGGTAACTAAAGAGTATAAAATACATATTTGAAAATGGATATGTAGGCCTTTATACATAAAATAATGCTTAGACAAAAAACAAATCATCTTTCATTAACTAATTATTAAGGAAAACCATCACAATAATTAATTAAATAAATAAAACATGTACCAGGCATACATTGTCCTGTCTATGGCTCATGATCAATCTTATATGCTTAAAATCACATACTAAAAATCAAATTCAGAAATAAAATTAAACTTGCATTAAATTATTTTTCGAGAGCACTTTTATTGAATTAAAAATTCACTCTTATTCTTAATTCAAACTTTATGTCATTCAGTCCTGATATGAATTTAAATTTTAAACCAAAAAATTAAATTAACTAATTAATTAATTTAACACCAAAATTAAATTAAGTTAACCCACAGAATTAAAAATAATATTTTAAATGAAAAATTAACATTTAATTGATTTAATTTAAAAGAAAAATTAAATTTAATTTAATTCATTAATTCACGATTAATTAAAATTTCTCTGTTCTCGAAATCCTTGGGTAGGTCCTTTGCAGATCGAGATAAACCCATGAAGTCCCATTTTCGGCCTGTCAGACCTCGTGTAGGGGTGGTCTGGGCCAGGAAGGTCCACCCAGACCTATTCCGGGTCGGGCCGACGCACCCCGACCTATTTCGCTATATGAATAGCCATATAGGGGTTAACTTTGGTGGAATGAGGACGGAAGGGGAACAACCTAGACTACGGGGCTATAGATCCGGCATCCAGAGGTCACAGAGAGACAGTCGTTGCAAGATCTATCTAGATCATCTCAAATATCACCAAATCTACTGTACTCGCAACAGAGAACAATAATGGGAGGGCTGAGCTCAGCCTCAAGAAGTGATTAATGCTACCAAATCTTGACAAGGGGAGTGCTACTGTGAACTACTGGTGGTGGAGATGTGGACATCCAATGGCAGCGGTGTGACATTCGACCGATGGAAGCAGAAGGCAACTGACATTAGAAGTTGTTGTTCGAGCGACCGTGTGAGGTGGAGAGCTGATGGGGTGGCCACTACTGTCGGGATATATCCCAAGCATGGTCATCTGATTAAAAGGTAGGGAGATGTGAATCCAAATATCTCGACGAAAAGGCACCAAGGGGAGCTGTGGGTTCGCAGCCGGTGATGGGTAGAGGAGGTGGCCCGTGGTAATGGGGCCACAACGGCCGAAGGGAGTGGGTTTTCCGGTGGAAGCTAGCTGAGGATGGTGGTTACTGTGCGGCTTCTGACGACCTATCTGGGTGTGAGTAAAGAGAAAATGGGGTGATCCCACCTTGATGAACTTTTGATTTACTTTAAAAAACATCGGTAGACACAAATTTGATATAACAAAGGGTTCATTGTTCGTTATAATGATTTTTCCACATCCTCCAACACCCACCATCCATTTATCTACAAGGTTTTGTTTTTATTTTAATAATCAAATTTTTTTTAATAATTAAATATTTTATATTTTTTTGTCACTATTTTAAATTTCACAAAATGGTGGAATTATTATATGGTTTTAATACACTATTCCGACCAATGGGTAGGTGGCCGGAAAAATTTAATTACCGATAATGGTCTCTGCCAAAATATTATTCTAGGTTAATATAGCATATACATCTTCAAATTATATGTTCTTCATAATTAATCTATAAATTGAGTCTTCAATCCCTATCAAAAAATTCGGATGGCCGTAACATGGCCATCCAATGTTAGATTTACTCACCATCTATAACATTGGGACAAGAACGACATACTCTTTTCAATTTGCTGAAAAATTAATTTTTCATTGGATTAAAATTCCCACCTATCGTTTTGATACCAATTGAAGGTATTGAGGTATACAATGAAATCCAGTGATTCAGGAATTTCAAATTTTTCACCGATGACTGATGTAATAACGTCTTCGTTGGAAATACATTGTCTTGGTTTATGCCTGATGATCGGATGTGAACGAATTTAAGTACAAAATAATAGACCATAAATACTGGGTTATATATGAAACTATGATCAATGTATTCTCATTTTCGGTGATCAGTACTCAATGAATCCGAATATGAATTCCTTTGGATCATCAACACATGCTTCAAAAACTGAGGTATTTATGATCATAAAATTTCAGGTGCTACCACAGAGATTCGACGACGCCATTGATGCTCCAACAATCATCATATCACCTTTATTGTGATGCATGAGAGAGAGCTTGATCCATTTACTTGGACTGAATGTTTCTCTCTCAAAATTTGGGAGAGAGAATAATAGAAAGAGTTTATCAACATTTATTAATGAATTTTAATTGGTGAGATCTTCTCCCCCTCTATTTATAGTGTGTTATTCAATTACCCAGAATTTCCTCCCTGAACCCCAGATAATTAACACAATATATAAATGATATTATGACTACTACACTGATTCATAAATATCATTTATATTATTATCACTTTCCTATAATATAATAAATATGTTAAATGATAATACCAAATCCATTAACTCCACTCATAGTTCCCCAAAATATTAAATAAACCTTGATTATTTTAAACCGACATTCATTCAAGTAATATTTTCCATAAAATTACTTAAAACTTGTAAAAACATTTAATAAATAAATTCAATTCCATTATTCATAACTTGAATAATATGAATTTATTTTTTACTTTGGTGATTTTATATTCTTAGACAAACCCCAAACCCCAAAGGTGGGTCCCACGATGTCCTATTTATATATTCAACTAAATTTGGAAGATTCTTGAATATGATATTGTGTGTGACCCTCTAGGACCTTATCTCAATGGTAGTGAATACTATTTTCAGACCAACATTAGGTTCTAACAACCCATCATGGCCCCTAAAGAGATAAGCATATCATAACAATGAAAACTAACCTATGAATTCACACTATGTAATATAATCTCTTTGTCATTAATATATCATAATGTAGGAAGCACACCTATGTCATCGTATTTTTATTGTTTTATTATTTATTGATCTAAATGGATGGATTTACCATTGACTTCCATGTCTATGGTTTATGAAGGTACTACCATCCAAATCAATGTGAGCCAAGATATATTACTTCCTTAACCTGGAAGTGACTAATCTTTTCTTGATCATTCAACCAATTCCATACCATCAATGATACACCCAACACAAGCTACCTCATTGCGATTTCATTATTATGGTTTGTTCATTACATCAAAGTATGAGATCAGATGTCACAAATTGGTAATTATCTTAAGTCAGGAGACTATTACACTAGTCCATAGATAGGAAAATTCAATGAAACCCAAAAAATGTGGTGTTCTTATTAGAGGGTTTTCCCTCATGTTCTCACTATTAAAGATTACCAAGTGAGAATTTGATGATAATAAGTCTCAAAACATATGATCCCCAAGAAACTGATACTCAAGCATCATATGTTTCCAGTCAAAATGATGGATCTAGACCATATGAAAAATATTTATGATTAATGTCATAGCAGTTCAAGATTCTCATTATAGCATGATATATGCTTTGACCTTTTGATACAACAATTAATCTATAGAAATTACCATTAAATAGTGGGAACATAAATCTCTACACTATAATGGTAAAAATACATTATATATATCTAAATGTATACATGATATGGTAATCAAAATTACTATTCAAGTTGGTTATAGGGATCCCACTATTACAACACTATCAACTGAGCTAGAGATGAAAGAATTAAAATATGTGGATTTATAGGAAACATAAAATAATTAAGGGGATATTAAAAATAAAAAATTATAAAATCACATATAAGTTTGACTATAAGAAAGAAGGAAATATCTATTTGAGGAAGAATAAGGGTGAGGAGAAAGGGGAAGGGGTATCGACCAAAGTTAGAATTTTTCTTTTGTTTTTGTTTTATATTGTTTTTATATTTTATTTTCAATTCATATAACCTTTCACATAGAGGAGTAAAAAAATTTAGTGACAGGGAAAATGGAATGAGGACCCTTTTTCTATTTCTTGAGTTTGAATATCAATAATAAATTCTTCTACTATTATTTGACCTTGATTTCCAATGATGAGATATTTAATTGAATTTGATTATATTTTATCTATAATTCCATTCACTGTTCTATTCTAGGGTAAGTAATAAATTAATTGTTAAATTGACCATTCTTATATATTATGGAATGGGTATGGTCTTGTGGTAAAGTATCGAGTGATTACTAAAATGAGTGTGAAAGGTATCAGATATTTCTATATTTCCCAAGAGGATCCTCACCCAATTAAGAGTTCCTTGAGTAATTTGGGGAAAACTCATTTTTGATATGTTAAGGTGATTTTATACTATAATACCACTCTAATAGGAAGGAGGATAATTTGGTAGTCATCATTGCTAATTTGAAGCTCACATTCACTTCCTACTATTGATGAGAGTGAACTGATTCTAGATTCCCTCAGCGATCAAATCACAATAAGAGGAATGATCAATTCAAGACTATGAAAACATATTAATTAGTAATACAATCCTTTAAATAATTATTTTCATCATTTTGGTAAATTATTCTTGTATAAAATTTTCATGTTCTATCATCATAAAATTCACCCAAACCTCTATTTTTTTACTAATTGTGGAAAAATTATTTTTTACCGATCCTTGGAGACCAACTTTCTCCCCAACTACACTATATTTTAACCATAGGTTTTAATATATATTTTTACAACTATGAAAACTATGTCAAAAACTTGGTTTTGTTTCTGGGAGGTGGTGTGAAAACTATTAAAATTAATTTCATGGTCCAATATAACATTGACTATATTTTTCCCTTTGATACAAATATAGAGTGAAATTTACTATCGAGACTTCGAGAGTTGTGAGATTTTAATTTTGAATATCAAAATATTGAAATGAATGAATCAAGTGACACTTCTTATAGTATCTTAAATTCATATTTTGAAATAATGGTAGTGCAACCAAACCAAAAATTTAGGGATCCTTATACACATCATTTCATAATCCAAAACAACCAGATTACCATATCTAAATTTGAAGATGATTTTGAATTTAAAACCATTTTGATTCATTTTTTTCCAATTTATCATGGACTTACATGTGACATATCAAATAATTCACCCTAGTGTGTTTCAAATTAAATCCAAGAGGAGCGGATAAGGTAAAATTCAAGTGAATATAATTTACTTTATCTCTCTAAAGAGAATAAAAATAATGGATTTAAAGCCTAGATACTGGATAAGTAAATGATTGGTATGACCTTTATAGGGGGTTTCTATGAAGGATATTCCCAAATTTAAGAAAACAATGGCCAGGGGAGAGAGATTTATATTATTATACAACCATCAAGAATAAATTTGTATGAGTATTGAGATACATTCAAGAGGCTATGTTCAAGTTGTTCTCACTTACCAATAGAGGTAAACCACTTATTTATCTTCTTTTATCAAGGAATACATTATAGTGATGGAAATATTATGGATACAATATCAGGAGGATTTCTGATTGAAATGTCACTAGATGAAGCTAAAGGACTGATTGAGGAGATAACTCAAAATTTACAATAGTTTGGTACAAGAGGTATTTTTGGAAAAACAATGTCTGTAGTATGATATATTAAATCACCTTTAATTGATTTTAAACTAGTGGAACTAACAACCTTGGTTATATATATGTATCTTAATCCAAAGATATCTGTTCCCCAAATTTAACTTGGTGTGTTGTATAGGGGTTCATATCCACTAACAGTTTTACTCAGTTTAACCTGTATCATCATATGGAGAGGATGGAGACTTCTTTAATAGGTAGTGGGATAACTCAATTTGAAACCAAGGAATGTATATAGGCTGTGAGTAAGGGTTTTTATACAAAAAATATATCAAATGATCAACAAAAACTTGTAAAGGTATGCAATATTTTTTATAATATAAATCATTACATTAATCAATATATTGAAGTGCAGGAAACCAAAATCTGTGCAGATGCCTATTAATAGTGGTAAGTGCTGCAGCCTAACCAAGGATGAAGATACACTACCCAAATCTAATATGAATTTGGAAATCAATAATCCCAAGCCAGAAAAACAATTCAACACCAATATCAATGACCTCCATCATTCCACCAACCCTTCAAGAAACCATACAACCAACAAAAAATCCAACGAATATTCTTCCATAAAAATAATTCCATTGAACCACCTTCAATTATTTCATAATTAAAAATGTAAAACCAAAAATATATAAGGATTTAATAGTTATAAAATGATATAAAATAATTGAAAAAATAGTTAAGGAGTTTTATGTAAATAATGACCAAAATTTAGGAAAACCACCAGCACAACCCATTCCAAATCCAAAAGGACATGTGATTATGGTAACAATAAGGAGTGGAAAAAATCAACCTTTTCCAAAATTTTCTTCCATTTAGGACCAACAAATTTTTTTGTTCAACTATAAAAATGATGTCAATTTTCATTAAAAACATGATTTCAGTATCTTAAGTTCTTAAAGATTGTAAAATAAAAAAACTCATAATTTCTAAAAATAATCATATAAGAATATCATAGTTTGGGTTTAATATAAAAATATAAAATAATTTCTCCATTGGAGACTTAAAAATAGATAATTTCAATTAATTTGAGATTTTGAAATAAACCCGTACCATTTTGGTAACTTTTGAATCATAACCCCCATAGAATAAACAACTTCAAATTAAATATTAAATACCCAAAATATATATAGGTTCATTATAAAACATATCATATAGGAATTATATAAATCTAATAAAAATAAGTAGGTGTATAATACAAAATATGTCTTAGTAGAGAAGAAATTGACACAAAATATCTTATAAAGATCATATTATTGAAATGATAATTAATAAATGAATGGATTAAGTATATCAGATGTAAATACACATAAAAAAAGAGAAAATAAAATAAGAAGCAATAAAAAAAATTACAAGCAAAATCAAAGAATATCAAAGACAATTAAGATGTAATACAACCCAATAAAAAGAAATTGACTTATGAAACCCCTTACCTCAGGTCTAAATCATCATGTACATTTTCTTTTTAAAGGTTGGGGATGAAGCCTCAATTTATTATTTAAAGAAAATACCTCTTTAGACTGGGTAGAGGGTGACCCTTTACATAACCCAAAGGCCCAAGGCTATGTGGGCTGAATAAAAGGCTTAAAATCCCATTTTGGCCAAAAGGACATCTCAGCGAACAGTACTGCTATAGTACCCGCGCTACTACAATAAATGCTATAATACCACCACCACTACAGTTCCTGCTACAGTCACTCTGCCACTACAGTGTCACTGCTGATACAGTTCTTCTGCTGCTACAGTACTTCTACCATACTACTATAGTACCCAGAAGTTCACCTCTACCCAGATTTGATCCTGGGACTTTTGGATGCCAATCAGGAACCTGTACCACTAGGGTACATGTTTGTTGGAAAAAATAATCATGTAAATTCTTTATCTTACTGAATAATAAACTTATGTTAATTATTTAATTTAGTAAGAAACATTTTCATGTTTATTATTCTATTTTTTATTTTAATATCATGGTATGTTTAATTAATTAATAAATTAAGTTCACATTATACATTTTGATGGTATACAGTTCATATGTAAAAAATGAAATTAGCGTTTTAGATATGGTATAAGAGCTCATTGTTACATCATTTTTAGAATAATAATCATAAAATAATAATCATTATTAAACATAAATTTCAATTTTAAAATAAACCATGAAATATGGTTATTAAAAACGAACTATTCTACAATCATGGAGATGGTAAGCTATATGTATGCATAAGTAACATTTCCATTTTTTAATGATCGTGATGGAATGAGCATAAATATATTTTTATCCTTATAGAATCATATTTATGACATAAATATAATATTATTTATTTAAATACACTTATATGTAGCGGTCATGAAATGTAGTTATGAAAAATGAATCACATTGCTTCATGGAGAAGATAATCCAAACATACACACAAATGACATTATCATTTTTAAATTAATAGAAAGATAATAAATTATTTGATATATTATATTTTCATAATGACAGATATTTCATGAATATGAAACAAAAAAACACACACACACACACATATATATATATCAAATCGATTATTAATAGAATTTGTGAGTGGTGGTAATGGAAAATGAATTGCATCGGTTCGTAAACCTGTAAAGCGCAGTACACAAAAAATATGATTAAATTCCTCATTTTATGAAACAGGAGATGGATTTATGTACATAAGGTTTTTTTCATTATTACATCCGTGTGTTTGAATAATGTTTTAAGGAGTTCGAAGAAGAAATAAAACAAAACATCCAGTTAAGAATGATATATCTTCTTTAGAAAACCTCTTTTGTTTTAAAGAAAAAACCTTGAAAGGAGGGTTTTATAATCAAACCAAGGCCTATATGACATGTTAAGGGAAGAAAGAAAGGTATTTGGGTAGGTATTGGATGAAACAAAAGGATTTTTGATTGTGAAGAAAAGAGGAGTGGAGGTTCTATTTTATATGTGAGGGGAGGGGAACTTTTGAAATTTCTTAAAATATTAGATTAATATAAATTAATTCTTTTGTAAAAAGGATCCAAAATGATATAATATGAATATAGGATGAGTTTGGTGGTAATGTTTTTACTTTTTAGGGGTCAATATAGTTACTATAAAAAGAAATTGGTCCAATAAATGCACCATGGTTTCTATTTTAAAACATAGACAAATAAATTTTCCAAATATAGTATTTTTAGGAATTTTAAAACATTTAATAAAATATTATTTATCATAAAATATCATTAAATTAATTTTGGAAACTATTCATTTAATTTGACTTTGAAAACAACATGATAGTAATGAAATATGAATATAATAGTATAAAACATCACTAAAATGTTATATTTATCTAAATAATTCTTAGATAACAATAATTAATTAAATTTATATTTCCTTTAATATTTTTTAAAATCGTTTATTTTGTTTTTATATTAATTTAATAAATACTATGTTTTCATTATATAATAAAGGTAATTATTTAATTACTAAAAATTTGATATAAATTACCATGATAAAAGAAATATATCTTTCAATTGAATATTTATGACCATGTATAACTAGTTTTTATCCATGACACAAAATATTATTGTTATCAAAAGTAAGAAAGTGAAATTTTTTTCTTTATCTTTCCTTTAAATATTATAAAGGTTAAAATCAAAGAAATATGGAACCAACATGACATATATTTTAGAATTGGTTGTAAATGGCTGAAATATGATCATCTAATAGGATAAAGGGAAGTGTGAGGGTCAATTTTTTGACCCTGTCATATTATTTTTAACCTTAATTTCTTGATTTACCCATACCATGGTGATAAATATTTACTATTTTTACTATTCATAATGGCTAAAAATAAACAGGACATATACAAAAAACTTACACATCCTGATTACAAATAAGGAATCATTCTTCAGGATTCAATTCATATATGTGGTAAAATTTATTATAAAGTTAAACTCTCAAAGCGCGTCGATAAGCGAATTTTTACAAAAATGCATTTTTAATGAAAATATGATTTTACATCTATGACTCACTATCTTCATCATATGAGTTTAAGTTAATATATATATATATAATCTATAAATTTAATTTAAATCATTCCTAATTAAGGTTTATTTTAATTAATTAAAATGAAAAAAACATTATGTACATAAAAATAATTTTTAGAATACATGCGTTATAGAGCAAAAAAATAGCTTTATATAAAAATATTGAAAATTTACAATTAAAATGTAATTTACAAGAATTTTATAAATAAAATGGAACATATTTAACTTTAAGATCAAATAAAAAAGATAACTAGATTTTAAATTACTTTTCCTAATAGAAAGGAATAAACGTTTTATAAAAATCGATAATTTTCACTACTCACTAAAATACAAATCTATTTATAAAAATATAAAATGTTCACCACAAGATAATTTTGATACGATGATTTAAAAAATTATATATTTTCTATAAAATACCCTTACTAAAAGTGTCAAAAATTATTTATATTTTATGCGTACAAAAAGAAAAAAAAATAATTTTTAAAGAATACATATTTTTCAATCATAAAATTAATTTACCAAAAATTTTGTTCTTATTTTTTAATAATTAATAAATAAATTATTATCCATTAGGGACCTAATATATATATTTTATAATTTTTTTAATTCTCTTTTCACATGCCAATTCATGAATAGGTTATAACAGTCATAATATATATTTTTGGGTTATTTAATCTTGTTCTTTCATATCATATATGCTATCAAACAAAATTTTCACATTTTAAAATCTCAGGAAGTTACATTAATTGAACTTAAAAAAATTTTATTCTCTCAATTTAAAATTTCACTCAAAAATTTAGGGTTTAACATTTGAAAATTCCTTTATGGAAAACCCACATCGTAAACAGGTTAATAAAACATCCTCTTAAAAAGAGGGAATGGGAAATAAGAAGTTCATATAGAATAACAGAAAACTATGTTTCTAAATATTATATTATTAATGTGAAGTAAAAATATAGACCTGGAGGAGAAAAATAATCCCAAATGGATAATATATAGTGCTGAAGAACATGATTATGATAAAGGTAATGACCAAAAATCCATAAATATGTGATGGGCGAAAATACCATTGATTCATGATAAATGAAGGTAAATGCATAAATTTTTTATTTCAGGATCCCTCCCTCTAATTTGAGGGATTTTATTACTATTAATATAGAGAAAACCAGAAAATATACTTACTGGATATCTTTTTATTTCATAAGAACAATTTTATCCTTTTATTGTGATTCAATTGATTTGTACTTCATTTTTTACTCAAAGAAATTAATATCCAAGATTTATTTCTTATGAATGAGGCACTAAAATTAACTTTTAATGGATCATAATATCCAAAAATGTGTGAACAGTCTTTCTAACGGTCTCAAAATATTTACAAAAACTAAAATGGTTAATAAAAGTTATCAAATATAATAGATTAATCTCAAAAACCTCAAAATTAACACCCAAAGTTTAAATTAATGCATTCCATAGGTATTAATCGGTAAAACCATTCCAAGACATTTTTTAACAAATTAAAAATTCTCAAATTTATAAATATGGTCACTAAATTTCAAAAATAAACATAACATAAATCCTCCAAAAATTATATATTTACTCTTAATGTCCCATACAATATATTTTAATAACTTGATCACCAAAAAACCTCAATTAAAAGATAAATTATTAAAAAATTGACTATATCTGTTCCTTAAATAAAATAAAAAAATTTCAAATATATTCAATAAATTTGAAAATATAATGAACAACATCATAAATTACTTTGTCACTAAATCAGTAATCATTTTCTAGGTCACCATTACTATCTGATTTACTTCATTGATGTTAAAAATATATTTATCCCAAATAAACATTATTACATCAATAACAGGAACATATTAAGTGTTATATTTTCCCAAATCGTGTGTTATCCATAAAATATCACCTTACCTTTAAATCACTTTTTTTGGTCATCAGTACTATTCAATATATGTTTTCAAATACTTATATAAAACTATGTTAGAAAAATCCTTAGATGTTTCATGATTCTTATTACCAAAATATCATTGATGTAACACCGCTATAACATAATTATCAAATCCCAAAACATAAACACTTCAACCATTCAACTTCAATGACTGTAATGACATAGGTCCTTCCTTGGTATCGGAATTAACCCTTTGATTTTGGCATTGGATCACATAATTCCTATGTTCCCAATATATAAGAAATTTAAATCCTTGACAATTAATTTCTTTATGATGTTTATTTCCATATAGAAAAACTCTTCCCCTTACTTTGATACATTCCCTAAGGTGTCTCTTTCCACATTTCTTACATGATAGAAATTAATTCTTCTTTCCTCTATGGTCTCCACTATTATATCTCTCAGAGAATTCTATCCTTCAATTATTTGGCGAGTATAAGAGTTGGTTAAGGTTCAATTTTTTAATAAAATATCATGATAACTTATTAAAAAAATCCATATATCTTTATCAGTAATAATTATCCAATTTGGTTTCTCATAATCCCTATATTTTCCATCACATTCATTGTTAACATGATTCCTCTTAGTTCTAGAAACTGATTAGAATAAAAAAAAAACATTACAAGCATTAATAATAATAGTAGGAAACCATATAATCATTTATCGAATGTCTAAATCATGAAAAATTGTTTTATATCTAGGAAACCTTAGGCCATTCATGTTTTTCATCTATTCAAATCCCTTATAATTTTCATAAGTAAAATGTGAATTTACTCAAAAATATCCCCTAAGAGTGTCAAAAAAGGTGTGTAATAAGTGAAAACTCATCATGCACCATAATTATGAACAAGATATAATCGACAACTATTTTTGGGGTTATTACCCCTAGATTTATCTACTCTAAAACCACATCCACTTTTAGCATCTAGATAGGGATTTATTATTATGAAATTGACATAATCTATTATAAAAAATTCTATGATGTTATCCCATCCCTAGAATTTTCCTCCAAGTAGGTTAGAGTGTTATGTTACCTAATCTATTTTTTCCTAAATCTAGTACACAAGGTTTGTACTTAATTTTATCTCATACCCTATATAAAGACCCCAACTCTTGTAGCCCAGAGCTTGTGGTTAATTTATTACATTAGAAATAGATATAAGTAGTCATATACCAAAAGGCCAAATAATTTGGTACTCTTGGTAAACTAGATACATGTTTTAATATAACATTACATTTGAAAACATAAATACAAAACATAGTGAAAGTAAACATTTTAAATCCTTGAACTCATTCAAATATTTCTTCTTTATATCATAGGGAAAAGGAAATGAAATAAGGGTGAGATCAGATAATCAGTAAGGGTTATGTGCAACAGAATATATAATGAGTAAATAAGGAATAATAAATATTGAAAGGTAAATAATTAAAAAAAATCTATTTTATCAATAACTTGAGAATGAGGAATAATATGGTAGGAGTAAATTAAGATCAAATTATTCTATATAAATAATCGTAAGAGATTGAAACATATATATAGATATTATTTGAAATAATTTCATGGTTATTAATAACTGATTTAATAATAATAGAATGTATAATTTTGTACATATGAAACTTACAGTTGATGAATTGATCAAATAAACTTTAAACTATTGATAGGTAACACATAATAACAATTTAATAAGGCTAGCCAACATATTTTTCTCTTAATACCTATAGATAAAAAAAGATAATATGTAACTATGAGCCCCAAAGATCACTTAATAATTCTAATTCATTCATCATATGAATAAATAATAAAACATAATCAATATTACTTATTAAAAAATGACCATATTAGAAGAAGTAATAAATTAAATGTTAATAAATTCCCCAATCAAACTGATAATAAAACATCCATAGAATTAATATGGATGGTATTGTTAAAACATATCCTCATTAGATAATAAAAGGGTTTTTATTATTGATTAATAGAAATACCATAAAAGGATCATTAAAAACATTCTTGCAAAAATAAACTTGTCATTTTGAAATAAACATTTAAAAAATAATGATTTCCAAAAATTAGGAAAGTTATTTAAAAAAAAATAATCATTGAAATGAATAAATTCAAATTCAAATCATTGAGTGGTCATGATTTAGGTAGATTTTATACATTTTGAGTATTTTAAAACAAATATACCATTAACATTTATCGGAAAAGTTAAAATGTACCTAATTTAGAAAATAACAAGAAGATTACATTTAAACCATTTTATAAAATGTAAAACATGTTTAAAAATTTATTTAATAAATAATTAGACAATATTAAAAATATTATTTAATTTATTTATAGAAAATATTGATATGGTAGAAATATATTCCTAAATGAGTAGACAAAATCTAGTTTTCCTTAAAAACATGGATTTTGGTATATTGAGTACATAAAGAGTGTAAACATAAAGGAAAAAATTATGATTTACATAAAAAACCATAGGATAAAAAAATAGTATGTATTTAATATAGAAAATGAAAATTATTCCCCCATTAGAGACTTAATCATATATAATATGGAATAATGATGTGATTGTGAAATAAACCATTACCACTTTGGTTACTTTGGAATAATAATCCCCATGGAGGAAATAACTAGAATAAAAATTAAAAACCATTAAAATAAATATATTCATGATATAACACATAAAATGGTCCATAGATACACATCATAGAAATAAATAGGTTAATACTACTATATATGTCTCAATGGAGTGGAAATTGAGAAAAAATATCCTGTAAAGATAATACCATTTAGGTGAGAATTAATAAATGTGTTGATTGTGTGTATCAAATTAAATCCCCATAAATAAGTGGAAATACAATATAAATTAATCAAAATTAATTATACACATGATCATATGATATCAAAGATAATGAATATGTAATATAACCCATTGAAAAGAAATTGAGTTATGAAAGGCCTTACGTCAGGTATGACTCGTCATGTACATTATTTATCTTCATGAATTATAAAATTATGTTAATTTATTACTTGATTAATATTTTTTTCATTTTTATTATTATTTATATATTTTTTAATGGCATGTTATTTTAAATTACTTAATCAATTATGTCCACATCATACGTTTTGATGATATTCAGTTTATATGTCCAGAATGACTTCAATGTTTTAAATATGGTGAAATGGGTCATTATTCCATCATATATATAATTATAATAATGAAATAATTATCATTTTTATACATAAATTTTAGTTTTAAAATAATCCATGAAGGATTGTTATGAAAATTGAACTATTTTACAATCATGGAGACTGTAAGTCATACATTCGCATGAGTAACGTTTTATTTTATCAATGACCTTGATAGAAAGAATGTAAGTATTATTTTATCTTTCTATAATTATAATTATACTATAAATTTTAATATTATTTCTTCTAATACACTTATATATATTAGTTATGTGATGTATTTATGAAAAATGAATCAAATCACTTCATGGAGGTGGTAATCCAAACATATGCATAAACGATGTTATCATTTTTAAATGAATGTAAAGGTAAGAAATTATAAGATATATTATATTAAAATATTGATAAATATTTTATAAATATCACATATAATATATTATATATATCATTAAAACAAACTCTTATTGATGGTGATGGAAAATAAATCTCATCATCTCGTGAGGCAGCAGTCCTCCGTACACACGAATGACGATTTCATTTCCCATTTGATGGAATAAGAGACAGAAGAGGTTATAAAATTAACATAATAAAATATAAATATATGTGATACACTGATTTTATTATATCATCATAGATGAATAACATCTTAATGAGGTGGAAGAAGAAATAAAACAAAATTCTTAGTTAAGAACGATAACTCTTCTTTGGAAAACCTCTATAGGTTTACACCAAAAGCCTCCCTTGGAGAGTTTTCAAATAAAAAAGGCCTTTAGGATGTGGTAATGTAATTGAGTAAGGGAAATCTGTAGTTCTTGAGGAAAAAAATTCTTTTGGAGTGTGATTAAAATAAGAGAGGAGGTTCCCTTTGATAAGTTATGGGAGGGGAACTTTTGGAATTTCTTATAATATTTAATTTATATAAATGAAATCTCATTGGAAAAAGGATCCAAAAGGGTATAATTTAAATAAAAGATGATTATTTATCTATATAATATCATAAAATAAAATTCCACCAAGTTTATATTAGGTTTTTTTTCGTGTTATTTTTTTAACTAGTGTCAACCCTTTTTGACAGTTACTGTGATAATAATGTTTTTTGGGATTTTAAAACATTTAATGAAATATTATTTATTATAAAATATAATTAATGTCATTTTTGGAACTTTTAATTTTATTTGAATTTGAAAACAATATTAAAGTAATGGAATTTTAATATAATACTTTAAAAAATCACTAAAATTGTATATATATCAAAAAAGTTCATGTATCAAAATAATTAATTAAATTTATATTACTTTTTTAATTAAAAAATCATCTATTTTATTTTCCCATTAATTGACAAAATATTTTGTTAGTGATGAAGAAGCATTTAAGGTAATTATTTTAATAATAAAAATTAGAAACAAATTACCAGGAAAAAATGAAATAATTTAAATTTAAAATGAATATTTATATCCAAACATAATTTACTTTTATCCTTATCACAAAATACTATAGTTATTAAAATAAATAAAGTGAGATTTTTGTCTTTATATTTTACTTAAATGTTATAATGGTGAAAATCAAAGAAATTTGTAACCAAGTAGACATATATTAGATAATTTGATTTAAATGGTCAATATAAACTCATTAAATAGGATAAAGTCATGTTTTATGACCCATTTTTTCAATTATAATAATATTTTTATCCTTAATTACTTGATTTACCATTACCATGGTGATAAAAAGTAACTATAGTTACTATTTACAATGATTAAAAGTAAAAGGGATATATCTGTCAAATTTGGGCCTCTATATTCCAAACATTGAATCTATTTTTTAATATTAAATTCACATAATTTTTAGAATTTATTTTAAAATTAAACTTGCAAAGTGCATAGAAAATTGGTCTTTTAAGAAAATACATTTTTAATGAAAAAATTATTTTACATCAACTCTAGGATTAGTAATGTTCATTATTTGAAATTAACTTCATATAAATAGATATATAATCTATAAATTTCATTTAAATCATTACTTATAAGGGTTTTTTAATTAATGAAAATGGACTAAAACATTATGCACTAGAAAATGGGTTTTTGAAGAATAAAAATAAATTTATTATAAAATCATGAAAATTGCTGATTAAAATGAAATTAATTAGATTATTTTAAATTAAATAGTTCATATTTAAATTTAAGAACAAATAAAAAAAATAATTATAATTTAAATTACTTATTTTTTTTTGAAAAAAAATTAAAGTTTTATAAAATTCCATATATTTTACTAATCATTGAAAACATAATCTTTTCAGAGAAATATAAAAATTTCACCATAAGATAATTTTGATATAATGATTTCAAAAATAATATAATATTTTATACAATACCATTATTAAATTTGGGATAAATTAATTCTATTTTCCATGCATAAAAATCAATAAAAATCCTTTTTGAAGGAAACATATTTTTGAAGAATAAAACAACTTTTCTAAAAATTATGTCCTTACATACTAAGAATTAGTAAATACAATTTTATTTATTAAGAAACTTATATATATTTAATAATTTGTTTAATTATATTCATATTCATTAATTCAATGACTTGGATATAACTGTTATAATATATTTTGTGGGTCATTTATGTTCAGTGTTGCGTGTCATATATACTACCAATGATAATGTTATTCTTTTAGAATCTCTAGCTGTTATACTTAATGAAAAAGAAAATACAACCTTCACATGTCATTATGACACCTTTTCTTATAAGATAATTCATTTTGGAATGTGTAATACATTAGACATATTTCAAAGATACATTAAAAACACTTTATTTGATTTAATTGAAGTACTTATTAAGTTTTTTCTTGATTATTTCAATATGTTTGGAGATTAAACTGAATATTTATTAACCAATCTTTAAATGTACTGAAATTTTTTATTGAAAAAAATATTATCTTGAATTTGGAAAAGTTTCATTTCATGGTGGAGATAGAAATTATTCTTGGATATTTAATTTCATAAAATAATATTGATGATGAAAAATCAAAAATAGAAATTATTAATGAATTAACATACCCAAAATGCATGAAACATGTTATCCTTTTTAGAAAATTTTGGATTTTATTGATAATTCATTAAGTATTTCCATTAGATTAGGTTTCTAGTTTTCAAAATAATTTTAAAATTTTCTAAATTTATTTTTTATGACCATTTAAAGCATGATTTCCATTGGATTAAGTGTAAACTAATAGAAACCGCAAGTCATACAACCACCTAATTTAAGGAAATAATTTAAACTATGGTGTCATGCTTCAGAACATGTTTTTAGAGGAGTGATAGATCAAAAAATTTATGGAAGGAATAATATTATTTCTTATGATTAAATATAACTAGATGCAACCGAAAACCTTTATACAATCACCAAAAATTATTTTTTAGAAATTATTTTTCCCTTATATATTCAGATAGTATTTTTTGGGTACTAATGTGACTATTTTCTCTAAGCATAAATCTATTATTCACCTGATGTTGATGGGAGAATAAAAACAAATGATGGTAAGATGGATGTTATTACTATATGAGTTTAATGTGAGGATAAAATTAAAGGGAGGGGTTAAAAATCATGTGGAAGACTACATGAGCAGTATTTCTCACATCGATGGGGTCGAACATCTAGAATACGATCAACTTAATGAATTCCTTCTAAGAGGAAAACCTTATTTTATTTAATGAGATTTACTATGGTATGATGATATAGTAAATTTTCTGGTAACCTCAGAGGTTCCATCACATATGAACCCAAAACAAGTTTTTAGATTCAAATATGAATTAATGTTTTATAGTTGGGATGGTCAATATATTAAAATATTTTTAATGATCAAATGATTAGGATATATTTTCTAACCGATGAAGTACAATATTTACTATATTTTTTCCATACCTTATCTTTTTTAGGAAACTTTGGACCTTAAATAAATTCTAGAAAATTATTTGAATTTTGGAATATATTTTCCTATATTATTTTAAAATATCTATGAATTATATAAATAATGTGAGCAATTTCAATTCACTAGAAATATTTCAAAGAGATAAGAAGTACTCCAAATAATTTTTTTTGTAACATATTTGAAGTATGGGATATATATTTTATGGAACTATTTTTTATACCACATAGATATTATTTTATATGGATTATATTTCAAAATTAGTGGAAGAAAATTCCATTAAAATTTATGATTCAATGATTTTGTGTGCTTTTTTAATAACAAATATATTTTTCAGTTTTTAAATCCCAAGGGAAATCATCAGAGACTAAGGAACCTCATTTTTTAATAGGATCATTAAAAAATTAATGAGAATATATGGAGTGACCCATAAAATATAAACACCCTATCATTTAAAAACTAATGGTTAATATGCATTTTCCATTAGAAATTATTAATTGAAATTTGGAATATATTATCATAAAAAATAGTAAATATGGGAGACAAATGTTTGAAGACACCTTATTGGATTCTAAGATAGATTACAAAACCCCAATTGGAATGAGACCATAATAGTTGATTTATGGGAAAAGTTTTCATCTTCCTTAGAGTTAGAACCCCAAGATTAATGGGTAGTCAAACAGATAAATATAGATATAGAAAAACCTTTATAGGAAATGAGACTTAAAATTCAAGAGTTATAATAAACCAGAACATAAAATTTTAACAACATTATAATTTACAAATAGATAACATGAGTGGAACATGACATTATAATTCAGAAAATATAATTCCATGTAGGAGAACAAGTGTTTCTTTACAACTCTAGAATGAAATTAATTCTGGGTAAAAAAATATCTTGATGGAAATTCCCCTTTACCATCACTAATGTTTAACCCTTAAGTGTTGTGATGATAATTAAAGAAGGGTAAAATAACCCATTCAATGTCAATAAACTAATATTGAATAAATACCATGAAAATATACCACAATCTTTAGTGGATGAGATCACACTCCTCCAACCCTTCTACCAATGAAAACCACAAGTTTTTACCATTCCATAACCTTATTAATCGATGTAATTATATCAAATATTCTCAAACATCTATTTTGAATGTAATTCACTACTTTATTCAATTGTGGTGTAGGAAACCCTTGGTAGTTTTAGGAATTTTAATTTTAGTGTTTTTCATTTCACTTTTCCTTTCCATTTCTATGGGTTTTTGTTTCCTCTTTTTGAAACATATTGAGTTTAAAACTAACACCTTTTCAAGTTTAGAACCTATATAGATTTTAATATAATATCTTAATACATAAATCATTACTTAGATAAATATAGAGAAGAACTCCTTTTCAAATTTAAAGTTTGGGATATTTATGAAAAGACCACTGATTTCTTAATCCTATAACATGAAATACATCCAAATTTTAAAATCACTTACCTAAGATGATTCAAAATTATTTTTACATATTCTTCACAATTCCCTAATTTTTTAAGAGAAGCATGTCATGGTTTAATACCATGATTTTTTTGTAAATTGTTGTCAAATTATAGAAGAACTGAGAAACTTGTGTTTAAAATGACTGAGGAATTATTTTAATTAAAAATAATTTTTTTACAATAAATCTCTTTTAGAACCCATCATGACATCCAAACCTTGAATTATCTCTTATCAGCTATGAACATCCATGTTAGGTGGCCTCATTAGAAGCTATAAATCCCAAACCACCCCACACTAGAAGTAAGTTCATGATTTTTTTACACTCTTGTTTTTAGGATAAACTATTTTATGAGCATTACTAGGGAGAATAATCTTGTCTGGAAAGATAGAAGGGGAAATATACATTAAAATTTGGGTAAGTAAGTTCAATTTTGTTTTTGAAGTTCAATGATTTATCTTTATCTTCAAGATAAAACATCTGTGAATAATTAAAAAAAGAAAAACATAATTGAATAAATTAAAGGGAAGAATAACAATTTGATGTTTTTGATATGAATATTATTGAACATTAATTGAGAATAAATATGGATATGGGATCAGAATCATAGTAAGGGAGACTGAGTTAGGATACCAATCTTGAGTGTAAACCGTTTATCGTGAATTATTCTTTAATTAGAGCCAAAACTCCCCATTCATCTTTATAATTTTAAGAATTATTACCTACCAAACCTTATCTATATAACTAATATGTAAACCCATCACGATAAAAACAATTAATTTACTCATTGGGTGGAGATTTTAAAAAATAAAAATCCTATGGTGACCTTTGTATTAGTTTTGATTGAGAATTTTTTTTTCTTAAATGTCACACTCTATGTATTAAGAGAAATATTTTCAAAGAAGGTAATAATAAATGAGTACGATATGATAAAAAAGTGGAAATTAATTAATTGTAACTCATTCAGTGAATGAAATAAAGAACATATAAGAAGTTTGACAACGTTTAGTGATCAGTCTCTTAAAAAGGGAACTCATATTGGTTGTGATTTAAATTTTTATTTGGTGATATTTTTTATTTATACATATCTAGGAGTCTATGGTTTAAGTGTGGTTAAATTTAAAAAGGAAATTAATTTATTATATGTAATTAATATTTAGTTTATTTTATTTCCTTACATTTATTGGTTAATTGAGTTTTAACTGTTTCTTAATTAAAGAATCATTTAATTCTATTTTATGAATATTTATTTAAATGAATTAAAGCTTGAATTTTATTGATTTATTAAATTTATAGAATCAAAGATATGAACAACTATTAATAAATCCATTAATTTTTTGTTTTGAAGGAGAAGAAGAATTTTTATGAAAAAACAAAAGATGGAAATATGAAAATGTCGGTGTGTGATATTATATGATGTATTGAAGAGGATGTGTAATAAATTCATATTCATATATAAAAAATTCTCCCTTGAATAGGAATCAAGAAAATTTGAAATGTAATAGGACTTGTAACATATAATGGGTGATATGTAATATTTTTAAGTGCCGCATAAGATATTTTCCTTTCCACTAGAAGGTGAGTTAGGTTTTTTATGATACATAATATCCTTTGAATTATATGTATGATATTTAAATTTCTATATAAGAAGTTCCTTGAAGATGCAATGATACTTAATAAACATGCCTTTTTCATTTGAAGTAGATCCAAGTTCCCCAAGAAACAGAAGATATTATTAGTGATACATAAGATATTTTAAATATTATAAATGATTTTTTTCTTGGGGAGATTTGGATGAATCAATCACATAAGATTTTGAGGATGTAATATTTTTATAAATTTTTATAATACTTAATTAAGGCCTTTCCCAGTATGGATATCATGTTGTCCCTCATAATATAATGTCACACAATAGTTAATATTTTCGAAACACTCTCGAGGTGCTATAGTCATGGAGATCATATTTAGTGTATGCGTTGATCATATATGCAGAGGAGACTAAGATAAGATATTTTAATGAGAGTGATCAATGAAATCAGGTAACAAAAAAAATCAGAGAATAACTGTCAATTGAGAATGAGAAGATAAAATTAAAATATGTAAATTTATAGGTAACTAAAAATCTCAAATAGGATTTAAAACAATATATGAGTATAAAATATTCCATAAGTTTTAGTAGAACAAAAAATGAAACATTTACTTGAGGAAGAATAAGATTGGGGATAACGGGGATGAGGGATCAATCAAGATTGAGTTTTATTTTATTTTTTAAATTTTTTAAATTTTAAATTTTATTTTTGTTGTTTATAAACTATATTATAAAGGGGTAAACATATCTGGTGATTGGGATAGGTGGGAGGATGACCATATTACTAATTCATGAGATTTAATATCAGTAATAAATTATATTGATATTGTTTGATCTTGGTTTTCAGTATTGAGATATTTTATTGAATTTGATTTTATTTAGTTTATATTTTCATGAACTATAATATTATTATGTAGGTAATTGTTTTCTACCTCCTCATGATCTTGGATATATATGACAAAATGGGTGTAGTGCTGGGGTGATTTATCCAATAATTTTTTATATGCGTGTAAAAAGAAAGGGATATCTCAAAATTTCTAAAGAGTACCTTCACCCTATTGGATTTTTCATGAGTACTTTGGGAAGAAAACATTATTAAAGTGTCATATAAAATGGTTTATATCTTCCCACACTCATAGAAAGGAGGATCATTCTGTAGTGATCATCGCTAATTTGAAACTCACATTCCCTAAAAACCATTGATGGGAGGGAATCAATTGTGGATTATCTAATTTATCAAAACACAATCAAAGGAAGAATCAATTTAATACCAGGATTGTATAGTAATTGGTAATAAAACTGTTTAACCAATCAACAATCATAATTTTTATAAATTACATTTTTTGATTTATTTTTTAGTTTTAACAACATTAAATTCACCAAAATACCCTTTTTAAAAATTGCAAAAGAAACATTCTATACCCCTATTGGAGACTAACTTTCTCCCTACTAAACTATAGTCTAGAATTTAATTTTAATATATTTTGTAAAAACATTGATAGAAATGTTAGGTACCATGACACTGAGAAAATGTTTTCTCTATAGATGATTTGTATAGGACTCCAAATCCCAGGACTAGATTAGGTCCTTATATTACTATATTTAATTCATTCTATTTAATATAGTGTTCTTGTTTCTTCCCATTATATTTTTTTTATTCTCATAATCGTGATATCCCGCTCTATGATTATATAGATTTATCATACGAGTTTATCTAAGAGACATTACTTGTGAATCCTAATTCTAATTCCTTTCATTTATTTCATTAAAATCCAAACTCCATGGATATAGGGAGTTGAAATAGTGTAGGTTGGTGATAATGATTCAATTCTTGTTTCATTTCTATTTTATTATTCCACTAGTTCATCGTTTTTTATATCCATTCCTTCAATTGTATTTTTGTAACCATGTTGGATGTGTGATATATGGATTCAAGATCATTCTAGGAGAGCTAGTAGGTCATTATCTCAAAAGAGGAGTAAAGTATTGGTTTTATGTGAATGAGGTGGTTGTAATGGTCACTAAAAAGTTTCACTGAACATTTTATTTATATTATCAAAAGGTCCAGTGATACATATTAATGAATATATTAGAGTTTCAATATTGACTAAGTATGAGTTCATTTGAGTGTGAAAATTAACGAATCCATTATCTCTAATTGATGAGTAGCTTCATTCTTCATAACATCATTTCTCATTTGTGTCTGCATTTAAAATTTTTAATTCCATTTTTAATTTATTAACCATTCAAATCGTACCTTCGATTTTTCTATTTTTGTTGAATACTAAAAAGTGACACCAAATAATATATAATAAATGAACCCAATTTTGATACAACCTATGTTCAATACTCTTGTTTTATTCATAGGAACATAAATTCTAAAGTGACATTGTACCCTTTTACAAGGTGTGATGCATCACTTTATGAAACTGTTGATAAGAGGAAACATTATTTTTTTATTATTAAATTTAAAATAAAATATAATATAATAAAACTCAAACAGAATATATTATTAATGAGTCTTTATAATAAAAATTCATATACACTGACTGGATTATTAATGTTTGATAGTGTTAATGAGTGTTACAGATAAATGTGATGGTATAAATTTAAGGTGAATGTGTAAATAAAATATCAATAAAATTTGGTTGATGTAATAATAAATAATATTTTATTAATTTATACACTACTCCAAAATTGTCAAGATAAAATGGAGGAACAAAAACAACAATACCAACCTGAGTATGAAGGGAATACTGTTGTTTTATATGGAGGAACTAGTGGAGGCCAAGATGTTGATTGCCACTAACTTTCTTTTTTACATCACACAATTAATAGGAGAGCTAATTTAACAAAGGAAAGAAGAATTTAAAACTATAAAGGGGGATAGTTTTATTTTAAATTCATTTCATTCTAATATTCTTTTGACGAATAAAGAACACACTACTCCTTTGATGTTAAAGAATATTAGTCTACTAGTCCGATGCCCATGAAAGATTATGAATTCAAATAAAACACACTTATTAAGGGAAGCTTGTATCTTCTTGTATTATTGAAGATAAAGTAATTTATAATCGAATAAGATGAGGTTCAGGCTTCTCTTGTGATGACCATTCTATACTCAGGCTACATTTAAAAGTATAAAGTAAAAGGGGATAAGTTTCATGACCTATCCCCCTAGTGGTACCCCTCATTTTCTAAAAATAAAGGGATGGAGATAATGAACCCATGGTCTTAATTTCATTAGGACCCATGTTGTAAACTATATTTGAGTGTATATAAATCTCACATGTGGAAGGAATTACCCTAAATAATAAAAATAGAATCGGTAGACAGGATATAAACCACCAAAAAACTTCATAATACAAAATAAATGGAACAAAACCATACCATAATGTTTGTATAAATTCAAAACAATAATATTTTCCCCAAATAGAACAAACATTCATGTCCTACAGCCGTGACTCCACAATATCTCTAATAACCAAGCTAGAAATATCCATCTCCGCCCCTAAAATCATCTTGGAAATATAAAAAAAGTTTATATAAACATTGGGTGAGCATGCAATTTATAATCAGTCTGATTGTACCTAAGGCCTCTCATAAACATGTGAAAAGATCATAATAATGCACCAGTGACCAAAAATATGAACCAAAAAGAACAAAACATGTCAAATATCTTGAACAAAATCTCACTATGATTCACACAATAAATAATACATCCAAATGTAATAATATAAGATTAAGAATATCAAAAAATAAACCATTCACATATAACCCACTGATTTTATGATCTCACACCCCAAAACCAAACATCATAGTGCTCCCAACCCTAATGTATCTATCAAACTCATCATAGTAGGAAATCCCCAACTATCATCGCATAAAAATAATTGGATCAAAATATTATCATAATGTGAAACCCAAAACTATAAACCCATCCCACAACCTTCACATCCCCATCACCTCATAACCAGTTATATATAACCATATTAGTATGGTATCATGAACATGATATATATCAACCTGATGAAATCCTCCTACTAGGCACAAACCTCACCATGAACCATGTAATCCTCTCTTCAAATATCACCCACAGTGAAATATTGAATATTGAACGTCACATACTATGCATACAAACATTTCTTGGATGATAAAGTTGGGATGAGTTGGTAGCCAACCATACTTTCTCACCAAAATGGATGTTTGGAGAAAACACCCAAAATAAAAAACTTTTGGGAATTGTTCTAAAACATGAATCATGTGTGTAACACCCCGAGATTCCACGATACGCTTCTCATTCAATAATGCAATAGCTTGCATTGTACGCAACTTTGAGTTCTAAAACACCGCGACTAATCAAAGTAGCTGTTATGAATAGTAATAACCACTTTTTAAAATTATATAAATTTTAAATTTCAAAATGGACTTCATTTTTGAATTCGTAATATCGAAATTATCCTAAGTTGATTTTTTTGTAACTTTCTGAGAACTTCCAATTTTTTTATGAATAGTGAAAAATACTTAAAACAACTTTTTTAATAAAAATAATTTATTGTGATAAATTATAATATTTAGTGGTTTTAAAGTATAATTAGAATATATTTTTACCATTTTATCCAATGGTGTCATTAGAATTAATTTAACATTGAAATTGGACATAAACAATTGCCAATCTTTTGATATAAATTGTTTCTTAAAAACACGATATTTGTTGTGACAGCGGGAATTAATTATAAAATTAATTAATGGAACTTATATGTTTGGAATTTTGTAAAATAGACATCATTTTTGAATTCGGAATATCTGTTTCGGTGCGGATGTGCGTCGGGTTTCTGTTCCGACGCTGTTCCGCCAGGACGCGTTCGCGCGTGCGCCCGTCGACCCGAGGGGATAGGCGCGCGGCTTGTGGCCCCGCAGTCCCGCTTTCCAAAGGCGGGAGGTATCCGTCCCTTGTTCAGGGGCGTATGCTCCTTGATCAAAACCGGGATGATGGGATGTCGGCTCCTCCTTCCATGGACGTCTCCTCGGAACTCGTCGCCTAATCCGGGTCTCCCTCATAGATTTAAGAATGTTCGTGAATCTCGTTCTCGGCGCCATATCTTCATGGACACCGGTTAATTACGATGCTTCCGCCCAGACGCTCCAAGGGGTCTGGTCGGGGCAGCAACCTGCGGTGAGGAGACCGGGTAGCTCCAGGTGTTGGGGGCGTGTCTTAACACTGCGGCTCTGCATGTCTGCCTTCCGTCCCTAATAGGGCTTCTCGAAGGCGTGATGGCCTGGGGCATCCCGCGCTGGGTTCGGGAAACTGTGTTACCTGAGGTTTTCCTCAGCTTCCCATGTTTAACACGGGGTATGCCGCGAGTTTAACGTCCAGCGGGGACGGCATCGGACTGATCAACACGAGAAGTGGATCAGATGACAGAACCCCTTGCGGGGAACTTCCGACGCTGGGGCCAGCACATGGGCGGCTTCCCGAGTGAAGTGGAGTGGAATGAAATGGCATGACCCCACTGGGATGTGGCGGCCCGGGTAAGGATCAGGATGGATGATGGAGTGAAGAGCTTGGACCCCATAGGGGCTTCCTACGTACCGCGCGTTAGCGCGGATCAAAGTCAGCGTAGTTCGGATATACAGTTTAACGTCATGCTGGACGTTGGCAAGCCGACTCACGAAGAGGTCGAGGCTGCCGGGCGGAGGATTGAACCGAACCACCTCGCATAGAGGGGGATGGAACGGCCGGGTGGATCACAGTTTCACGTCATGCTGGATGTTGAAGAGAGAGATAGAAAGAGGTAGTGGGGAAGCGCAATGGAGATACACATGTGCAGTCCCCCACAGGAGCGGATTCATAAGTGAATCGACGCGAACGTGAACCCGGGAGGGGTCCACGGATGGAAGAACCGACGTGAATACGACCGGGACGACCAGGTGGTGGGCTTGAACCTCGGAGAGGCTTCCTACGTACCCTATTTAGAAGACAAGGATCAAAGTCCATGTAGTTCGCTCTGTTTGTAACACTCTACCCCCGTGGGCGAAGGCCACTCCCATGAATCGTCCCTAAAGAGGGGAAATCCCGTCATCCCTGCAGAGACGAGCGGGTGGGGGCCACATCCAAACCGGGGGGACCCTGCGTGCAGGGCATGGGATCGGGTGAAGCGGACGGTTTAACGTCTTTCCGGACGAAGTAAAGTTTAACGTCGTGTGTTGAGGACGAAGCGGACGGTTTAACGTCTTGCCGGACGAAGTACAGTTTAACGTCGTGTGTTGAGGATGAAGCGGACGGTTTAGCGTCTTGCCGGACGAAGTACAATTTAACGTCGTGTGTTGAGGACGAAGATGCATGGCAGTTTAACGTCTTGCAGTGCGGACGAAGTACAGTTTAACGTCGTGTGTTGAGGACGAAGATGCTTGGCAGTTTAACGTCTTGCAGCGCGGACAATGGAGGCTAGGCAGTTTAGCGTCGTTCAGCTTGGACGTGATACAGTTTAGCGTCCTGCAGGACGAATGCTGAACAGTTTAACGTCTTGTAGCTCGGACGAATGCAGTTTAACGTCGTGCGGGACATAACACTTGGCAGTTTAACGTCTTGCAGCGCGGACGAGGTATAGTTTAGTGTCTTGCAGGACGAATGCTGAACAGTTTAACGTCTTGTAGCTCGGACGAATGCAGTTTAACGTCGTGCGGGACATAGAAGCCGCCGATAGGTCCGTGTCACTTCACGCGAGCCTGGAGGGCCGCACGGGAAGACAACGCACGGTGCGGGGCACCCGGGGTGAAGATCATCGGGCGCCATGCAGGCGGGTACCCTCAGGGGGTCAAAGGGGGCGACCCTGGCGGTTTGCGCGCAAAAAAGGAGCTTGGCGCGCAATACCGCGGGTCGGCGCGCAAAAGGGCACGCTGGCGCGCAATTGGGCCAGCGTTTTGCGCGTGGAAGATGGAGATTGCGCGCACTGGGCTTCGGATAGCGCGCGGGGGAAACGGCTCATTCTTTAACGAATGGCCTCTCAATAAAGGGGGGTGCGCGCAATCGGGCTGGATTGCGCGCACCCGGGGGCAATTGCGCGCAAGAGGCTTCTTTTGCGCGCGAAAGCCTTTGGGTTAAGAATTGTTTCAAAGGAAAGGATCCAAGGGGATTGCGCGCGGAGGCGAACCCCAAGGCTTTATTGCGCGAAAGAAAAGAGGTTACCTGAAGATCGGCATTGCGCGCGGAGGGGGTTGGATTGCGCGAACAAGCGAATCTTCGAATTCCAGCAACCTCCAAAACGTCGGGGGTCGCCTTATATTTATAGGAAACCTCGGCGCGGAATACGGTTCGCGGGTGCGGAATTACCTTCGCGGGCGCGGAATCGGGCCCGGAGCGCAAGGGAGTCACGCGGGCAACGGGCGCGCATAATTGCGCGCCGGCCCAACGCATTGCGCGCATCCTGGGAGGTTTGCGCGCCTGACTTCAACATTGCGCGCGGGTCTCCAAAATTCCGTGCAAGTCCTCCGGGCCCTCCGGAACATGCTTCTGACTCCAAATATGACTTCGCTTTCCGCATCTGGAGCTTCGTTTGGGAACAACGGACTTTTCCGGCGTCTACAAAAGCCCCCCCTCGGAATCTGATCGGTGAGAGGTCGCAACGATCGGGTTCCGAGGGATGCGCCGGAATGCCGAAGTCCTGGGTGGAACGGGACTGTGGCGTGCAAAAAAGGGTGTCGGGCGCGAAATTCGCGGTCGCGCAAAGCGCTTACCGCGCAGCGCGGACCCGGACTCGCCTATAAATAGGGGCCCTGGGTCCCCCGCATCGTACACCGGCCTTCCGCGCGATAAGCATTCGAGCTCTCGTGCGCGAAATTTCCCTTTCCGGCGCAGAATTCACCCGTTCGTCGCGCAAACCTTCCGGATTTCGGCCTGCTTTTGCGCGAACACCCGGGGTTTTACGCGACGGACTTCCCGATTGCGCGCCGTCCCCTAGTATTGCGCGCCAACTCTCAAACTTCTCTACCAGCCTCTTCCGATTCTGCACGCTTCATCCCTTAACCCGCACGACTCCCGGAGCCTCGGAGATGGCCGCGAATCAAGGAAATGAGGGGGATGCCGCCACTCGCAGAGCTGAGATGGCGACGAACGAGGAGGTCTACGGAGCCAAGGAGATTGTTTCCAACAATCAATCCTTTTTCGACTTGCTGACGCCGGCCCAGAAGACATATCCGCTGTCGGACAACCTGCCGCTCTGGAACATTGGCATCCTAGATGAGGTTCCGATGCCAGGGTTCGAGGTTGATGCGCCATGGACCTGGGTGACTCGGGAGGACGAGCTTCCCCGCTATAACATCACCAACAATGGGCATCCTGCCAGGGAGACCAGAAACTTAGATGTCTATGTCCTTAACCCGAGGACGCGAACCATCGTCGGAAGTGAGCCTACTGCGGAGAACTCTGCAGCCCTCTACTCGAGCATATATCGCCAGAGTGTCACCGACGACACCAAGGGCTGGCTGAAGGACTGGGACTTGCGATCTGGGGGCAATTTCACCAGTGAGTGGGCCTGGGCGTTCTGGGTACGCCACACTTGCGATCACTTCGCGGAGGAGCTGCGGTACATCGGCCTGTTTGAGGCGGTGTGGACGTCGCAGTTCCACTTCTACCAGCAGTCCGAGCTCGGGTCGGAGCTGTTCACCCGCTGGTCCCCGGATACCAACACCTTCCATCTTCACCATGGGGAGGTTAGCATCGGTCTCTGGGACATCCACTGCATCAGAGGTATCCCTCTGGAGGGTTACCAGTACGATGAGTTCCTGCCTCCGAAGAACACCTGGGAAGACAGGTCACGGACTCCCATTCTGACATGGAATCTACTTGATCTGGCTACGCAGTGGCTCGGGATCAAGGACTTCCAGAAGGACATAGCCTATAAGGAGTGGTTCGGCCAGTTCTTGGAGCATGACCCAGCGGTCAAGATGCCAGGCAGGGGGAAGCGGTGCCCGACAGCGGCTCAGAGGAGCCGGAACGGGTCGTACTGGCGGGTCCTGGAGACGGGCGACTACCGCTCATGGGGGTACCGCGTCATCGAGGCCCGGGAGCCAAATTTCTAGTACGCGGCATTCCTGGACGCCTTTCTGAGTGGGTGGCTCCTGCCAGTGCGGGACGCGAGAATGGGCGTCCGCCCGGCGACACTGGCGATGGCGGGCGCCATGGCCGCCAAAAAAAGATACAACCTCGGGGTCCCGGTGCTGGTGAAGCTGTATGCCATCCTGGGACGCATCTCGCGAGGGGGGTCTCCACGAAGGATATGTGGGCCCTTTCAATTCTTCCAAGGCTGGGTGGCTGCTCACCTTGGTGGGTACACGTTTCCAAACGCCATCATTCCTCCGGGCAACGGCCTGCGACCCTCCCTGCTGAACATCGCGGGGGTCGCTCCGATGACCCTAAATGAGGAGGGCGTGAGGATTCGGATTGGAAATCACGCCAATTTCAACTTCAGCCCGTTCCCCACTCCCGTTGGCCAGATGATCGACAATGGGTAGGGTCCGCTGGAGCAGCAGGAGTACTTCCTGAACATGCGAGGCGGGGTGCTCGTGGCTCGGATCGACGGGAAGGTGATCTGCGAGCCCTACGTGCCAACCCGGTTCGCCAGGCAGTTCAGGTGCCTTCAACGGATGCCGAAGAGGGTATTCACTGCTGTCCGGGAGGAGGCGAACCCTGGCGTCCTTCGCCAGATGTGGCTGATGTTCGCCGCTTTCGGCTCTGGCGATGTCATCACTCTTCCTCCTATCGGGGTCGACGCAGGCTTGAAAACCGAGTACGCCGAACATTGGGCCATCGCGTACCCTGAGGGGCTTCTACGGAAGCTAGTTCGGCGGCTCGAGGTCACCCGCGAGGAGACCGGGCGTCAAGGAAGGAGGCGAAGCACCGCCACACGGGGGAGAATGGAGGCGCGCCAAGCAGCGGAGCCGGCGCGGGCAGGGACTTCGGCGGCGGGCACATCGCAAGCTGCCGCCACGACTTCAGCGCCCGGAGAGGGGGCACATGCGGCGGTCGGGGAGCGGCCCGGGAAGCAGGTAAGGCGTCTGCTCGAACCCTCCCATGATGCAGTCTTCCCGGCGCTGTGGTCGGCCTGGATGACCCTGTGGCAGTCACTGAGGACCGAAGCCATCTGGCGAAAGATACTCAGAGAAGGAATCCATCTGCCAGAGGTCGGGCGCCTCCAGATCGCCGACAGGGTGAACTTCAACCGGCAGTATGCGTATCTGACGGCCATGGACGAGTACGCGTGCCAACGTGGTCAGCGTGCGGAGCCATCCCTTCTGTTGAAGGTGATGCTCGGTCTAGAGCCTGCTCCAGAACAGATGCCGCCGGAGGAAGATGACAGTAACAACGACTCCGAGGAAGAGGAGGAGACGGGGGAGGATGAAGGCTCCGAGGGAAGGTCCCATCAGGGGAGCCCGCGGGAGAGCGGCGAGGTGGCCGGCTCTGGCAATATTGATATCACTGAGCTCCTCGAGGTCCGCTTCTATCCCTACTCAGCCTGCTTCATCCATTCTCTTATGCAGCTTCTAACCCATTTCTCCACCTTTCTCAGGAGTGCACGGATGCTGGTCAGGCATCCTCGGCAAGAGTAGGAGAGGCACCAGCAGGACAAGGCGGGGGCCAGACGCCCATCATTGAATTGACAAGCGCTGAGGGGTCCCCTGCTGCAATTGCTCCTACGGCGGCCGGGATAGCGGAAGATGACGCTCTGAATTCCCGTAAGTCTCCTTACCTTACTGTCGGTGCTTCCCGTTGACGATCCGTGACTAACCACGGCATGCCCTGCGTAGTGATCTCAACACTGGAGGCTCGTCGGGCTGCCGAACCCGGGCCATCCACGAGTGGACCAGCGGCGGACCTGCCGCCTGCTCTGGAACAGACTTCCCAAACCGAGCTGGCCCCACCAACTGCTGATCAGGGGGCTGCGGTCACCAGCGGTGCTGACATCGGAGAGAGGTCGAGGGCTAACGAGGGTGTCGACGCCGCTGGGGCGAGAGAAGAAGGTCGCCCAGATGTTGGGGAACCTATCCCCCGTGAGGACATCCCAGGGGCGGACCCTGCAGCAGACCTGCTGGCTGCCTTCCCTGCCTACCGGCCTGCCGACCCCGAGGAGATGGACGACTCGGACGCGGAGGCGGTCGAGGAGAGCCAGATAACGCACCGCAGGGGGTGGAAGTGCATCCAGCGCTTCCTCAAGCGAGACCCATCGGAGTGGCTGGGGCGCATGGGATCACTCCAAACCTGGCTGCGCTTCCTGTGTGCCGGGGGGGCTGATGCTCAACGCCTCCATCTGACGGTCCGTGACTTCATGGCCGAAAAGATGCGCGAGAGCCGCCGGCGTGCCGACGTCGCACAATGTCGGGACGTGTCGGAGAACGCGCGGGCACTCCTCGCGGCGGAGCAGGAAGTCTGGCGCCTCGAAGGGCAGGCGGAAGAGAAGGAGGCCTTCGTCGCAGCGTGCACTGAGCTTGTGGAGCAACTAACGGCCCAGCTGATCGACGCCCAGGTACAGCTGACGGAGGCAGGCCAACAGATGGTCACACTTCAAGTCGAGCGGGAGCGTGCACATGCCAGGATCGACGAACTGCGTGCTGCGACCGCCGACGAAGAGAAGGCACGCAGAGAGCGAGAAGTAGCTCTGGAGGCCGCCAGCCAAAGGGTAGCAGCGTTAGAAAGACTTATCCAGCACGCTAATCCCTAGGGGCTTTGTTTTTGCCACTCCCAGAACATTTGCTTCCGCTACTCAATATTTCGATCCACTTGTATGAACCAATATATTTATCTGCACCTTTTGGCTTAACATGCTCAACCACAATTCATTGTCTCGCGGGGGCGTTAACCAAGCTTCAGGCATCCGTAATTGGGGCTGGATTTCTAAAGAAGAGAGGTAGGTCATTCCTAGGAAAGGAGACCTCAGACCTAATCAATGTACCATCCCCCCAACTTGTTCCGACACACGAGCGGGACAATGCTAGGGGCGTTGAGATTTTATCCGAACATAGGGAAATGAGAAGGGGTGAATCGCGTGTCCCGAATTCAGAAATCCACAACGGTCGGCCTTCCAGGAAATGCCCAAGACGGAAAGCGGAAAATGGATCAATCGACCATACTACTGCGATAGACGGACTGAAGGTCATCATTCATATTGCAGGAGGCGGATCACATGTCATCATCAATGCCGCTTTGGGGGTTCCTTCAGGCACAAGGGTGGAAATCCAGATCAACAGGGCATGCGAAGCGTGGGGCAAAGTGACGATTTGTTCGGACAGAATCCAACGCTCTCAAAATTGTGCCACCGTGGGGAAAGCGTGTCAGGCGGATGCACTAATCTGGCCGTGAATCACCCCAATTCTCAGACAGAACCTCTTTGACGAGGAAACTGTCACTTCCCATCATTGCAATGGGGCATCCCGAGCTGGATCGGGGAGTATCACAACTGCACCACTCTACCAGAAGCCAGGCCAGACGGCCGACGACGAGGAGGGGCGGGACTTAGCGATCCCTGAGGCTGGACCCGAGTCGAGATGCCCGGGCGTTCCTACGTACTCCATCAGGCTGGAGATCAAGCCACACATAGTTCTGAAAGTGCAGTTTAACGTCATGCAGGACGTAGAACCCCGATTGGGGAGATCTTAGTTTAGGGTCGTAGAGCTTGGACCATAGGAGCAGATCTTAGTTTAGGGTCTTAGAGCTCGGACCATAGGGGCAGATCTTAGTTTAAGGTCTTAGAGCTCGGACCATAGGGGCAGATCTTAGTTTAAGGTCTTAGAGCTCGGACCATAGGGACCTCAAAGTACGCCACATCGTGGTCCTATCCCCTGGATATGCGAAGATGCACTGAGGGATAGCGTCAAGAGTGTCGAGGTTTCGCCTGGTCAGAATGGGAGGTGGAAAATGTAATGTGAATCATGCGGCCATTCACTCAAGGACTGGGGGCACCGACGTAACGATATGGGAGTACTGCCGAACGTGGCAGAAAAGCAGCATCAATATCGTACTAACCGTTGATGGAATGAGGCAGCAAACGAGCATCAACCGCTCAAGCGCAGGATTCATATCGATTTGCTGCCCGAGGCCCTTGGGGGCACCAGCCCGAGTCGGTGGGAGAGCACTGAGGCATTGTGTCCAGAACGCTCACGGGGGCTCCACCCAGGGCGTAGGCGATGGGTCCGAATGAAAGGGAGCACGAAGCCTGAAAAGTGGAAGGAACCTGACCAAGCTGAACCTGACCCTCCTGGCAATAAACCAGAGTACTCTTGACACCGGTGGACCACTGCAAGGGGTCGAGGGACACGCCTTGAGGGTGACCCGAAGGCGGCGGATTCCCCGGAGAAGGGGGAATCTCTAAGAGGTGGGGGCTGGACCCGAAGCTTCAAACATCTGGGCGTTCCTACGTATCCCATAAGGATGGGAATCAAGCCACACGTAGTTCTTGAAGCGCGGCGCAACACAATCGGGCACCAACGCAGGGAAGGGTGCGGGTCTGACCCTCGCACACAAAAGAAGCGGTATTTTATATTTCTTGTTTGTCCTTAAAGGTGGATGGTCTTTCTTTGTGCAGCGACATGCCCGTGATTAAGAAATCCCTGGCGTCGCCACAATAATCAAGCCATGAAAGGCATTGATAAATGGCGTGGTTATTAACCAGCGCCCAACGTGAGTGTCCTTTGAAGAGAACATCACAATGCAGTGCCGTTTCTCGTCAGGCGGCCAAGACGATCACAGTTTACGGTCGTGTGGTAGGACCAGACAACACAGTTTAAGGTCGTGTGGATCGGACCATGGGGGAATCCGCTTATCGCGATACAGCGGACTCAGCGGAGGTGGGAACATACCCAGCCCTGCGGTCACGCACGATTCCAGGAGAAGGATCCTGGGATAGGGGCCTGCGTATGTCCATCACCCGAGGGGCAGAGATGCTAGCCTCCAGCTATACTGGGCCCAGAACGCGATTGTTCGGGCGACTCCTTTCTCCTTATAGGGATGAGGGTCCAGCTACACATGGCCCTTAGGGAGGACATCAGTATATATCCTTGGTGCTCAGATCGTGGGAGCCTCGAAAGACACCATTCCCCTGGTTGGCCTGCCTAACGTGTAAAGGTGTACTGAAGGTCAGTATGAAGAGAGTGTCGAGATTCCACTACAACGCACAAAGGCGGAGTGTGATGAGGACTGCGCAACCAATGTTCAGAGCCTGAAAGATCCGACATGGCGATCAAGGATGTCGCTGACCATATTCGCAACACAACATCCGATCGCGTCAGCCTAGGACAGGGCAAGCAAACGAGCATCAACCGCTCAAGCGCAGGATTCATATCGATTTGCGGCCCAGGACCCGCCGGTAAATCGACCCGGAGCGGCAGGAGAGCACTGAGGCATCGTACCCAAACCGCTAACGAGGATCCCTTTGAGTGAAGGCTCGAACCAGAGGAAGCGCGAGGCCCGACAAGCAACACAGGACTTGTCGGGATTGAATCCGACACTACGGGTCATAGACTGAAGTACCCAAAACATGTTAACAGACCACCGGAAAGGGCCAGAGGGCTCACCCTGAGAGAAACCAAAAGATGGAAGATCCCCATGATCAACCAAGAGACAGGGCTGGACCTGAAACACAAGCGTCCAGGTGGTCCTACGTATCCAATAAGGATGGGAATCAAGCCGTACGTAGTTCTTGAGAGGCAGTTTAATGTCATGCAGGATGATGAGGGGTGTGAGGTAGTCTCACACACGGGGGAGGCGTACGACGCGACCAGTAGGCCAACGTGAATGAGGATATAATCCCCCACTCACGCCATACGCCTCGCACAAAAAGGAGGGGAACTTGGGCCAGAGGCCCAACGCGGGAGAGAGACTCCCGGGAAATGGGGCTGGGCCTGAAACATGAATGCTCAGGCGGTCCTACGTATCCCATAAGGATGGGAATCAAGCCGTACGTAGTTCTTGAAGTGCAGTTTAACGTCATGCGGGATGAAAAAGGAAAGGGGAAGCGGAAGGCATCCCCAACCATGGGGGGCGTACATCGTGGCGAGCAAATAGCCCTGCGTTCACACCATACGCCGCATACCCAGAGGCAACTGGGCCAAGGGCCCGAGATGGGATGGAAATTCCCGAAGGATGGGGCTGGGCCTGAAACATGAATGTTCAGGCGGTCCTACGTATCCCATGAGGATGGGAATCAAGCCGCACGTAGTTCTTGAGGTGCAGTTTAGCGTCATGCGGGACGAATGCTGAATAGTTTAATGTCTTGTAGCTCGGACATGGTGCAGTTTAGCGTCATGCAGGATGAAACACTTGGCAGTTTAACGTCTTGCAGCGCGGACGAGGTACATTTTAACGTCATGTTGGACGAAACACTGGGCAGTTTAATGTCTTGCAGCGCGGACGAGGTACAGTTTAACGTCATGTTGGACGAAACACTGGGCAGTTTAACGTCTTGCAGCGCGGACGAGGTACAGTTTAACGTCATGTTGGACGAAACACTGGGCAGTTTAACGTCCTGCAGCGCGGACGAGGTACAGTTTAACATCATGTTGGACGAAACACTGGGCAGTTTAACGTCTTGCAGCATGGACGAGGTACAGTTTAACGTCATGTTGGACGAAACACTGGACAGTTTAACGCCTTGCAGCGCGGACGAGGTACAATTTAACGTCATGTTGGACGAAACACTGGGCAGTTTAACGTCTTGCAGCGCGGACGAGGTACAATTTAACGTCATGTTGGACGAAACACTGGGCAGTTTAACGTCTTGCAGCGCGGACGAGGTACAGTTTAACGTCATGTTGGACGAAACACTGGGCAGTTTAACATCTTGCAGCGCGGACGAGGTACAGTTTAACATCATGTTGGACGAAACACTGGGCAGTTTAACGTCTTGCAGCGCGGACAACGTGCGCTCAGGCAAAGTACTACTTGAGGAACCTAGCGTTGGTGGGAGGAGTGACACGCTCAACATCCATAGTCGCCAGGGAGTACGCGCCATTGGGATAGACCTTGTGGATGACAAAAGGTCCCTCACACTTAGGCTCCAACTTGGGCGGCTTCCTGCCGAGGATCATCGGTGCTCTTAGGGCTAGCACTAGGTCACCCTGCAGGAAGGAGCGGAGGCGAACCTTCTTATTGAAAGCTCGAGCCATTCTGCTTTGATGCCTCTCCAAGTTGTGCAAAGCGCGAAGTCTTTTCTCATCCAGTGCTTCCAACTCGACTAGACGGGCTTCGACAGCTCTGTCCGGCGCTTGCTGGTCGTAGACCGCAGTGCGCAAGGACGGTAACTGGATCTCGATGGGCAGAACGGCCTCAGCTCCATACACCAGGGAATAAGGGGTCATCTGGGTGGAATTGCGAGTCATCGTCCGATAAGCCCAGAGGGCGTTGGGGAGCTTGTCCGGCCAACTCTTCTTGTTCTGACCAACCATCTTTTTCAGAATGTTAGATAGGGTCTTGTTAAACGCCTCAATCTGTCCATTCGCCTGCGCATGATAGCGAGATGTATGGTTCGAGCGAATGTTGTACTTGGCGTACAACTTCTTCAACTCGGCTGCTCGGAAATTGGCTCCGTTATCCGTGAGGATAGCGTGAGGCACTCCAAATCGATGAATGATGTTGGAGGTCACGAAGTCAGCGATCGAACAAGACTTGACCTCTCTGAGCGCAATCGCCTCTGCCCATTTGGAGAAGAAGTCCGTGGCGGTCAGAATGAACCGGCACTGGCGAGCTGTCGCTGGCAGGTAAGGTCCCACAACGTCCAGTCCCCAGACTGCAAAGGGCCAAGAATACCCGGTGGTATGGAGAGGCTCCGGCGGCCGATGCACAAAGTTCGCATGAACCTGGCACGCATGGCACCTCCTGGCATACTCGATGCAGTCATGGATCATGGAGTGCCAGAAGTATCCCAACCTCCGAATCTGGTGGGACAGCTTCGGCCCAGTCTGATGGGCACCGCATGAACCAGCATGAACCTCTTGCACGACTCGTGGGATCTCAACCCCCTGAAGGCAACGGAGGAGAACACCATCAAATCCGTGTCTGTAGAGGATCTGCTCCATATCGGGACTGCTCTGGAGGACAAACTGCGATGCGCAGCGTCGAACTCGCTCGCGCTCGGCTCGATCCGATGGGAGAATGCCATGTTGGAGGTACTCAACCAAAGGCTCCTTCCAATCAGGGGCTGGTTCGACTGCCATATCTAGGGTACTCGGGGCTCCGGGCATAGGGGCAACCGTGGTGAGATTACTTACCGACGGGCCGCGATCTCCCTCTGGGATAAAGGGAGCGATGAGCCTGCGGTGCGTCACGCGGACGGTCAGGTTATCCTGTTCAGGCTCTTCAAGTGACGCAGCAAGGCTGGCCAAGGCATCTGCTCGACCATTCTGTGACCGGGGAATATGGACAATTTCTGGCCGAGAAGGGAACCGGGCCATCAGAAGGAGGGTGCACTCCAGAAACGGCACAAGTTCCGGCTTCCTGACAACATAGTCGCCATTGATCTGCTTAACGACCAGCTCGGAGTCCCCTTTCACACACAGATGGGGCACGTCGATCTCGAGAGCCAACTCGAGGCCGGTGATGAGGGCATGGTATTCCGCCTCATTGTTGGTACAGCCCTCTGACAACAGGAAAGAGTATGGCAGCACGGATTGCTCCGGGGTAATGAAGACGATACCCAAGCCCACTCTGTTGAGCTCAAGATTATCAAGTCTTCTACCGGTGGGGCTCCGGGAGGCACCGTCAAAGTGCATCTACCAGCATGGATCGGCATGATCTACCGAGAGGACGGCCTCATCAGGAAAGCCTAGATCCAGCGGCTGATCCGCAGAGGTTGGGTGAGCAGCCAGAAAGTCTGCCAATGCTTGCCCTTTGATGGCCTTCTAAGACACATACCTGATGTCGAACTGCTGGAGAATCACAGCCCACCGCACTAGACGGCCAGTCAACATAGGCCAGCTCAGGATATATTTCAACGGGTCTACCCGAGAAACCAACTGTACCTCATGGTGCTGCAAGTAGTGCCGTAATTTCTGTACGGCAAATATGAGCGCCAGGCATCTCTTCTCGATGGGGGAATACCTGACTTCCACATCGAGGAGAATGCGACTGAGGTAATAGAGGCTATTCTCTGTTCCCTCGTTGTTCTTCTGGGCGAGAAGGGCACCAAGGGACCGTTCCAGGGCGGTCACATAAAGGACCAGAGGCTTCCCGGATACAGGCGGCATCAGAACCGGAGGTTGAAGCAGGTACTGCTTGATTTCCTCGAAAGAGGTCTGACACTCTTTATCCCATACATAAGTGGAACCTTTCTTCATGAGCTGAGAAAAGGGCTTACACTTGCCGGCCAGATTCGCAATGAATCGGCGTATATAGGCTAAGTGGCCTTGGAACCCTTGCAGTTCCCGAATGTTACCTGGGGGAGGCATCTGGCTAATCGCCCTGATCTTCTCTGGGTCGATCTCAATACCCCGGTATCTTACCACAAATCCAAGGAACTTTCCGGAGGTGACCCCAAAGGCACACTTCAACGGGTTCATCTTCAGGCAGCGAGACCATAGGAAGCCGAACACTTTCTCAAGATCTTTGAGATGGTCCTGACGCTGGCGCGATTTGACCACCAAGTCGTCGACATAGCATTCCACCAGTGTGCCGAGGATTGGCTTGAATATGCGGTGCATCGCCCGTTGATAGGTGGCACCTGCATTCTTCAGGCCGAAGGGCATGACCTGGTAACAAAAGATACCTTGGGGGGCCCTGAAGGCAGTGAACTCCTCATCCTCAGGGGCCATCCGGATTTGGTTGTATCCGGAGTATCCATCCATGAAGGAGAGGGCTCGGAACCCTGCCGTGGCGTCAATCAACAGCTCTGTCACTGGAAGGGGAAAATCATCCTTCGGACAGTGGCGGTTGAGATCGCGGAAGTCGATACAGACTCTGATCTGCCCGTTCTTCTTCCTGACCGGCACAATGTTGGCCAGCCATTTTGGGGTACTGAACTTCCCTCACGAAGTTGGCTTTGATAAGCTTGTCAACTTCGGCCTCAACCATGGCACCGTGGGATGGGTGAATCTTCCTGGGAGGCTGCTTGAACCCGCGATGGTTCGCCGGGAGACCAAGGCGGTGGACGGCTACCTGAGGATCTAGCCCCGGCATCTCGTCATAGCCCCAAGCGAACACATCACGGTGCTGCCTGAGAAAGCCCACGTACTGCTGCCGCTCCTCAGAGGGCATGGCGGCACTGACCAATGTGGGTCTTGGATCTGCTTCGGTTCCAAGGTTCACCTGTACTAACTCATCGACCGTGGCGGAGACGCCCTCCTCAAAGGCTGGGGGTGCATCTTCCACGTCGTCTCCACTTGGGGAGGGATCGTCCACGGGAGAGACTGCGTTGTAAACTGCATTGGGGCTACCAGATCCTACTGGGCCGCTGGTGCTAGCATGGGCGGTCGTGGTCATCTCATCGGGAGACTCACAGGCCGTCGAGACCATGGCTACGTCCAACCGTTGAATCGGGAGGACGTAAGCCTCATCCAAACTTGCCCAGGGATCACTTGCAACAGCGACAGGCTCAACCTCACCTGCCAGGATCTGCTTATCCTTGCTCTTGTAATAGTCCGCGTCCAGATAGCGGGCTTCACATGAGGCAAAAGGAGAGGCATCTCCCTGAAGCATGCCTACTCGACCATTAAGGGAGTATTTGAGGCATTGGTGGTATGACGAGGGAACCACCGAATGAAGGTGGAGCCATGGCTTGCCCATCAATGCGTTATACGCAGTGTCCTGAGAGACCACCATGAATTCGGTGTTGGCAACCAAGTCACCGAACTGGGTCTTCAAACGTATCTTGCCGACCGGAGTTTTCTCGGTGCGGTCGTACCCCTGGATCCTGAGGTCGGAGGGAATCAAGTCATCCTCAGACAACCCCAATCTCCGGAGCGTCCGAGTGGGAATTAGGTTAATCCCGGACCCCGTGTCGACAAGACAGCGCTGGACTTGAAGGCCATTGAACTGGCCAGTAACATACAGCGGACGAATGTGTCCCTGTATAGGAGGGTCTTCATCCTTACCAGAGAACGAGATAACTGCCTGACATTCGGCGTCCTCGATCATTTCGGCGTGAAAGGCCACTGCAGCCGCAACCTCTGTCTCAAACAGGAGGGGGCTCTTCAGGGCTTCAGCGAGCGCCTCGCGCATCTCAGGTGACATGCGAAGAGCATCAAGGATGGAGAGCCTTGCTGGGATATCGGCCAAGTGCTTCAGGACATCATACTTTTTTGCCAAGCGCGAGCCCCTGGTTGCAGGAGGTTGCTCTGCGGTTGGAGGCATGACGGGCCTTGCCGGTTGGGCCGGCGGCCGACTGGTACTTGGCGCATCTCGCTGTTCATTGGTTGAAGCCCGGGAAGTAGTCACCGTACTGGGGTCAGGAGGCCGGGATGGACTCGTGGCAGGGCGGAGCTGATCGCGACGCGGCTGAGGCGGTTCTGCCTGGTCCCACACCACAAACAGTGGCGGAGGCGAATCCGTCATCCCCGGATGGGGGGGATGCGTGCGCTGAGCTCGGTTTTGAGCCTGCTGCCTAGTCTCAGTGGCGTGCACGGCCTGGCTGGAGGTACCAACTGTCGTGCCCCAGCGACTCCTGTTGTTGCGGTTCCTCCGACGGTGGCGACGACCGGGGACACTAGGGAGGTCCACCTGGTGTTCTTCAACATCGGGAACCGAAAAGGGATTTACCAGCTCGACGGTATTAACCGAAGCGTACCCAACACTTTCATCGGACGAATCATTCACCACTGGGCGGATCCGAGGAGGGATCCCCATCTCCGGGGGCATGAAATCGCCGAGAGTGCGGGATAGTGGCGGAACTGGCGGGGCACGCTCTTCCTTCTTGCGCCGCCGCCGTTTGCTCTTCTCGGAAGAGGCAGGCTGGGATGACGATGCCGAAGCAGCAGCCACAGATTCTGGGGGCTCTGGATGATTCAAGCGCGCACGGATGATTCCATGGGCGCGAATGATCGTCTTGCGGGCCATCGAGTTTTTATACTTCTGGGATCCGCGGTCGGAGACCAGCTGCCATTCGTCCTCATTGCCGCTATCGTCATCTGATCCCACGAACATGCCCGCCACTTGTGCTGGAGCTGGGCCCAACCTGATTACATTGTTGTTAATCTGGTCTTGGAGCCAGTCCTTAAACACGTAGCACCGCCGGATGGTGTGCCCCAGGGCCCGATGGTAAGGGCAGTAGCGGGGGTTATCCGTGAGATGTGCCTCCTCTGGCCTCCAACACTCAGGCAGTCGCACAATCCTCTGCTCCAGGGCGCTCCGGAAATAACCGGGGACCTGATCCTCGTGAAATGAGTAGGTCAGGTATCGCGGGCCCCTGGGAGCGTGGTCTTGACGAGGGGCTGGAGGGGCCTGCCGAGGAGGTGGACCCTGATTATCTCGCCTGGGTTGTGGCGGTACATTACGCGGAGGGGCCGGCCGGTTCTGGGGCTGCCGCTGCTGGGCCGGGAACTGAGCCCGTGGAGGCGGATTCCTGTGAGGCTGTGGAGCTGGCCTCGCCGGCAGCAGCTCCAACGGCCTGGGGGCCTCTATCTGGGCAACAGCAGCAGGCTCAGCCCTGCTGGCTCTCCTTGCAGGAATCATAGGAGGCAGCGGGTGTGCCTGACTGGCCTGTTGCAGGGCTTCCTCAAGACGTTGAGCTTTTTCTGAGAAGTCCCTGAACCCTCCGGGGTAATTCTGAGTGATCAGGGAAGGGACCAGCTCGGTCTTGACGTTCCCGACGCACATTGTCAGCAACTTCTCCTGAGTCAATGGCATGTCAAGGGAATACATGAGACCCTTCCATCGGGCGGCGAACTCCGCGACTCGCTCATCAGGCCTCTGCTTGCACTTGAAGAGGTCTGTGATACTCATCTTCCGGGTCGTGGAACTGAACTGGTAGAGGAACTGTCTACGAAGGTCCTCCCAGCTAGTTATCGACCCGACGGGGAGCTGGCTGTACCAGACAAATGCTGGCCCTTCCAGTGTCTGGACAAAGCAGCGAAGCTTAGCGGCCTCTTGCTGCGCCGGAGTCCCAAACATAGGCCCGCACCTTGAGTTGAAATGGGCCAAATGCTGTGGCGGATCTCCAGTTCCATTGAAGGGGGCGAAAGTGGGATTCCCGAATCCCGGAGGTTCCAGCATGTCATCCACCCATGCTGGGTATGGCTTGCCGTCCGGTGGGATCACCACTTGCCGAGTCTCCAAGGCTTCCAAGCGGGCGATGAGTGCCGCCATCGGATCGTCCGGACATGGGTTCCAGTCCTGGCGAGGATCTCTAACCACGAGCGCATTGCATGGCCCTTCAATCGGGTCGTCGACCGGGTCGTCGAACTCGGCAGCTCGTGGGATGGCGGGCGGAGCGGCCCTTGGGGCAGTGGGAGGAATCCGAGCGGGGTCTCTCAGATAGTCACACCGCTCGGGAGGGTGTGGTGAAACATACCGCGCCCTCTTGCCATAGGCAATGGCCTCTCTCCTGTCGGCGAACACGGCATAATCACGGTTGCCCGGGAGAGCCTCATCGAGGGGTGGTTGTTCCTGTCCCTGCTGTCCAGGCCTAGGATCACCGTAGTCAGGCCGCCATTCTGCAGCGCACTCGGCGAGGAGCTGGTCAACTAGCTTCTTCTGCTCGGCGAGCTGTTGACGTAGCGTAGCCTTCTCGGGATCCTCGTCCGCCCTCTGCATGGAGGCAGATGGGTCGGCGGGCTTTATAGCCTCGCCGTGCTCTTTACCTTTGCTGACGTTTCGGCTCAACGTCAGTGCTTCAGTGGGTGAGGGGAGACCCAGGAGGCTCCTCTGGTGACGAGTAACCCTCACCGACGGATCCAACGATGGCTTGTCTTCGGGGGGAGAGCCCCCGCCGAGAGTTCCAAGTCGTTCCCCTCTCCCGACAGGTCAGCCATATTGACCGTTTCCTTCCCTGGGGATGTACCCTCAGGGCCACCCAGTGAATCGGGCTGTCGGCGAATCGCACTGAAGCGTAGGGCAGCGTACTGCCCCCATCCATGGATATACACGTGGGTAGTGGCTTCCTCGATAACCTTGCGGAGTACTTGGAAACACTCAACACATCGTTGTTGGAGGGCCTCGTGGTGCCCAAATGACCCGGGGTGCCGAACCGCGGGGAGCGTGGCCAGGTCAATTTGACGGCACTGCTCACCAATATCCTCCACGTGCACTTGACTCCCGGGATATGGAATTTGTAGGCGGTGAAGATGGGAGTGAGTCTCCCGGAGAGTTCGGGGGAAGCATTCGAACTCATCCGGGGTGAGCGATTCGGGTGCATCAAAGCCCGGTCCTGCGACTGGCCAAAACTTCTCAGGGAAGTGGCCCTCTGCAAGGACGGTCCAGAAGCTCCACGACTCAAACTCGGGACCCAAGTCTCCTTGGTCCTCTTCAATGACTGGGAATGGACGGGGAACCGGCAGTGGTGCCGAGGCGGGCCGCCGGGCTGGCCGGCGGTGAATACGGCGAGCAGGCCGATTGGCCTCCATATCCCGGGCCGCCCTCTGAGGGTGGCGGTGCCCCGGCTACCAAATCACGATAGGACGGGCCGGCGAGCGAACATCCTGCCGTAGCGTCGGTGCTCGCCGAGGGTGCACTGGATCGTGGTTCGACTGTCGGTCCCCAGAAAAAGTCTCCGGTTTCTCCGATCGAGGCGGAAGGCGCTTCCGGAGGGGCCTGTACCAACCGCAAGCTTGATCCTTGGGGGTCTACCAGGCCCTCGCTACTCCGGATATACCTTCGGAGAGAAGCGGGGATCATATCGATCTCGCTCTCGGGAAGTACGAGGCTGACGTGCTGCATTCCTACCCCTGCCCCTAGCTGGCGGGATCGGGGGGAGGGCTCTGTCGCCGAATCGTACTCCGCCTCTATATCAGAGAAACGAACCGGTCGGATCTCTGTCCGGAATTCCGTAACATTCCTCCCTCTACGTCGACGCCTCGCCTTCCTGCCCCTGGGTGGTTCTTCGGGGCATGGCTGATCTCTGTCCTGGCGTCCTCTGGACGCACCGGTGCTGGGGCCAAGAGGACTGGAAACCAAGGTGCGAGGCGCACCGGGACAGATATCGAAGGGGACGCTGGGAGAGATGATTCCAGGCAGGCCTCCGGGCCGGGATCGGAAGGTGGGATGACCCATGCCTCTTGGATCGGCCACACGGAGTAGACCATGCTGATGAATAGCGATGCCGTGAGGTGGTCCGCGGGGGCTATTGCTTGTACCAGCAACCGGGAGAGTCAACCCAACCTGCCTTTGGGGCGGTCGGGGCCTCGATCCAGGTCGGGCATAGAAGTGCCCCTGCTCAGGATGCGCAGGGGCCTGGTGACTGGAGCCAGGAGTGGCTTGAGCCAACGCGGCCGCTGTTGCTAGGGCCCCAAGGTGGGCATCCTCTTCCGCTCGTGCCCGACGTTGGCGTCGGGACAAACGAGTCGGGATGAGCGGTGCGGGCAGGTGGAGAGCCCGTCCTTCGACTTGAGGGGCCTGGCGGCAGTGTCGCCGTGGCCTGACAGGAGCCCTTATCGCGGATCCCTGAAGCGAATCTTGGATAGGGTGGTCCCGGACATCTTCCACCTCATCCGCATAGGGTAAGGAGTTGTCAGAGCGCTCCGGGGATAAACTCCCGAAGCGGTTGGACGTCGAGGTAGGCAGCGGTGCCTCCCTGCGCGGCCCTCGGGGGCGGCGTTGGTGGCGAGGTGCAGCTTCCTCGAGGCCTAGGCAAGCCATGTCCCGAGTGGGGATGACTCCCTCTTCCTCATATCTCCGCACCAAGTTGTTGATCACCCTTCTCTGGATGACCTCCGAGGGGGAGAGAGGGCGTGGTTGTCCCACAGTTGCGGCTGCTGGGACGGCTGTGGAACGGGCGGGACCGCGCGGAGTAGCCGCGTCGGTGTTTCCCCTACCCCTGCGCCAGTGGGCGGGTGGCGATCGGGCACTGGATTAGGCGACTTGATTCCTGAAAGCAGGGAGAAAAACCCATTAACACTGACAGGAAAAGGAATCGACAACCAACCATTAGTGCCACGACGCCCTCCGTGGGGGGGGGGGGGGAACCCAGGCCATCGACGTCGTGAGACGGAGTGCCCAATTTCCCTTCCCCAGCCCCTGGCGGGTTCCGTGCCCCGGTGCTGAATGCTCGGTCGAGCAGCATGCTGGTCTTCCAACACCTCTGAAAGCTATCGGTCTTCGTATTGAGGAGAAGAGATTCACGTCGGGTTCACCATTTTTCTGTTTCGGTGCGGATGTGCGTCGGGTTTCTGTTCCGACGCTGTTCTACCAGGACGCATTCGCGCGTGCGCCCGTCGACCCGAGGGGATAGGCGCGCGGCTTGTGGCCCTGCAGTCCCGCTTTCCAAAGGCGGGCGGCATCCGTCCCTTGTTCAGGGGCGTCTGCTCCTTGATCGAAACCGGGATGATGGGATGTCGGCTCCTCCTTCCGTGGACGTCTCCTCGGAACTCGTCGCCTAATCCGGGTCTCCCTCATAGATTTAAGAATGTTCGTGAATCTCGTTCCTAGCACCATATCTTCATGGACACCGGTTAATTACGCTGCTTCCGCCCAGACGCTCCAAGGGGTCTGGTCGGGGCAGCAACCTGCGGTGAGGAGACCGGGTAGCTCCGGGTGTTGGGGGCGTGTCTTAACACTGCGGCTCTGCATGTCTGCCTTCCGTACCTAATAGGGCTTCTCGAAGGCGTGATGGCCTGAGGCATCCCACGCTGGGTGCGGGGAACTGTGTTACCTGCGGTTTTCCTCAGCTTCCCATGTTTAACACGGGGTATGCCGCGAGTTTAACGTCCAGCGGGGACGGCATCGGACTAATCAACACGAGAAGTGGATCAGATGATAGAACCCCTTGCGGGGAACGTCCGACGCTGGGGCCAGCACATGGGCCGCTTCCCGAGTGAAGTGGAGTGGAATGAAATGGCATGACCCCACCGGGATGTGGCGGCCCGGGTAAGGATCAGGATGGATGATGGAGTGAAGAGCTTGGACCCCATAGGGGCTTCCTACGTACCGCGCGTTAGCGCGGATCAAAGTCAGCATAGTTCAGATATACAGTTTAATGTCATGCTGGACGTTGGCAAGCCGACTCACGAAGAGGTCGAGGCTGCGGGGCGGAGGATTGAACCGAACCACCTCGCACAGAGGGGGATGGAACGGCCGGGTGGATCACAGTTTCACGTCATGCTGGACGTTGAAGAGAGAGATAGAAAGAGGCAGTGGGGAAGCGCAACGGAGATACACATGTGCAGTCCCCCACAGGAGCAGATTCATAAGTGAATCGACGCGAATGTGAACCCGGGAGGGGTCCACAGATGGACGAACCGACGTGAATACGACCGGGACGACCAGGTGGTGGGCTTGAACCTCGTAGAGGCTTCCTACGTACCCTGTTTAGAAGACAGGGATCAAAGTCCACGTAGTTCGCTCTGTTTGTAATACTCTACCCCCGTGGGTGAAGGCCACTCCCATGAATCGTCCCTAAAGAGGGGCAATCCCGTCATCCCTGCCGAGACGAGCGGGTGGGGGCCACATCCAAACCGGGGGTACCCTGCGTGCAGGGCACGGGATCGGGTGAAGCGGACGGTTTAACATCTTGCCGGACGAAGTACAGTTTAATGTCGTGTGTTGAGGACAAAGCGGACGGTTTAACGTCTTGCTGGACGAAGTACAGTTTAACATCGTGTGTTGAGGACGAAGCGGACGGTTTAGCGTCTTGCCGGACGAAGTACAGTTTAACGTCGTGTGTTGAGGATGAAGATTCTTGGAAGTTTAACGTCTTGCAGCGCGGACGAAGTACAGTTTAACGTCGTGTGTTGTGGACGAAGATTCTTGGCAGTTTAACATCTTGCAGCACGGACGATGGAGGCTAGGCAGTTTAGCGTCGTACAGCTTGGACGTGATACAGTTTAGCGTCCTGCAGGACGAATGCTGAACAGTTTAACGTCTTGTAGCTCGGACGAATGCAGTTTAACGTCGTGCGGGACATAACACTTGGCAGTTTAACGTCTTGCAGCGCGGACGAGGTACAGTTTAGCGTCTTGCAGGACGAATGCTGAACAGTTTAACGTCTTGTAGCTCGGACGAATGCAGTTTAACGTCGTGCGGGACATAGAAGCCGCCGATAGGTCCGTGTCACTTCGCGCGAGCCTGGAGGGCCGCACGGGAAGACAACGCACGGTGCGGGGCACCCGGGGTGATGATCATCGGGTACCATGCAGGCGGGTACCCTCAGGGGGTCAAAGGGGGCGACCCTGGCGGTTTGCGCGCAAAAAAGGAGCTTGGCGCGCAATACCGCGGGTCGACGCGGAAAAGGGCACGCTGGCGCGCAATTGGGCCAGCGTTTTGCGCGCGGAAGATGGAGATTGCGCGCACCGGGCTTCGGATAGCGCGCGGGGGCAACGGCTCATTCTTTAACGAATGACCTCTCAATAAAGGGGGGTGCGCGCAATCGGGCTGGATTGCGCGCACCCGGGGGCAATTGCGCGCAAGAGGCTTCTTTTGCGCGCGAAAGCCTTTGGGTTAAGAATTGTTTCAAAGGAAAGGAGCCAAGGGGATTGCGCGCGAAGGCGAGCCCCAAGGCTTTATTGCGCGAAAGAAAAGAAGTTACCTGATGATCGGCATTGTGCGCGGAGGGGGTTGGATTGCGCGAACGAGCGACTCTTCGAATTCCGGCAACCTCCAAAACGTCGGGGGTCGCCTTATATTTATAGGCAACCCCGGCGCGGAATCCGGTTCGCGGGCGCGGAATTACCTTCGCGGGCGCGGAGTCGGGCCTGGCGCGCAAGGGAGTCGCGCGGGCAACGGGCGCGCATAATTGCGCGCTGGCCCAGCGCATTGCGCGCATCCCGGGAGGTTTGCGCGCCTGACTTCAACATTGCGCGCGGGTCTCCGAAATTCCGCGCAAGTCCTCCGGGCCCTCCGGAACATGCTTCTGACTCCAAATATGACCTCGCTTTCCGCATCCGGAGCTTCGTTTGGGAACAACGGACTTTTCCGGCGTCTACAATATCAATTATAGCTTAGGGTGAAATTTTGGTATTGTTCTGAAAAACTTCAATTTTTGATGAATAGTGAAACCACTAAGTGGTAGTTAAATAACTGATTTTTCGTTTAAATGAAATATTACCACTTCTATGATTTGATTTTCAAAAATCCGATATACATGGTTTTCATTAAGAAGTAAAATGTGGTTCAATGAGATTAAAATAAGTTTTTGGTGAATAGTAACTTGCTAAGTTCTTAATCGCGATTAGAGGTAATTAGTGTAGTTTAAGATACAAATAATGTTTTAATAATATGAGATGAGCATGAAACTTGTCCTACTCCTATTGGATGAGTCATGGCCGACCAAGACAACCCATGTTTCAACTTGGGGACCCCATGGAGCCATTTTAGTTGGAAAATGACATTAATATATATTTATTTAATGTTAAAATTAAATTGACACAAACATGAGTTATTTTACTAAAACAGTTTTTAAGTGGGGTTAAACAAGTCAAAATTTTGACTATAAATATTCATTAGAAAGATAAAAATATTTCCTACATCATAGTATTTTTGTTATAATTTTTAGACATTAAATAAATTAAATTATTTATGACATAATTATGATGCAGCGATGACCTCATTATTTAACAATTTTAATAAAATGAAAAGATAATGTAAAATACAAGGCTTACACTTGTCCAAAGACTATTGTATGGGTAGATTTATAACCCTTATCACCTTATCCACGAATTATATAAGTGTGGGACCTTTATAATCCGAAAATCATTGTGTAATAATGTAACATTTCAATCTTTCCAAAAGAGCCCCTCCTCTCCACTTATAAAAGGCCCCCACCTCTCCCAACTTATTCACACCATCAAGCCATTTGGCTCGGCCAACCTCTGCCCAAATACTCTCCCAACTTCCCCCTCTTACTCCTAGAAGCCTCACTTTGGGAAGAACTCTTCTCAAGGAAGCCTTTGGCTCAAATAAAAAAGAGTTACCCGATTTTGAGGTAATGTCTTCTCTAATGTTGTTTTGTTTTATTTTTCTTCTCAAACCCCTTAAACTCTTTTTATTCATTTCTTTTGTAACAACAACAGTATCCTCAATATACTAGGATGTTGTTATAGTAAGGATTCGAGCTACACTTACACACACATACATCTAATGGTTAAAGAACATACGGTTTCTGTGGATGGTGAATTTCTGCCTCACGAAACGATGATTGTTCAACACTCATATAACACCTTAAAAGGTGGCCATTAAGATGTCACTATTTTTATATATGATATATAATATGTTTATGTTTTACTTATACTTCTGTATTTCTCATTTATGGAAAACTTTATGATTTCCATTATGGGTAAAACGCGATAATTTCATTTTAGGAAGTGCGGACTACCGCCCCCTCAAAGTGATGTGAATCGTTAATGCCATATGTGGGATGTATAAAGGATGGAGTAAATGATATTATATATGATATTATACTGGAAATATATTATAACTTTATATAATTATGATTTTATTACATTAAATACGAAATAGAAATGAAAGTAGCGTTCATGCGTACGTACGGCTTACCGTCTCCATAAACGGTGCATTTCATTTCTTACCTCTAAATGTTACGTGACATTATGAATGAATGTATATAATGTATATATATGATATATATGATATCTACATCATGAATATAATTCTGGATATAATGTTTATTTCACCACATGAACAACTTGTAATTATAAGAAGTTTATTTTTGACTCAAGTACCAAAGATCGACAAAATGACCGTTATTAACTTAAATAATTAAATAATGTTCATAACATTGTAATAAGTGATATAAAAAGGATAATGAAAATGAAAATGGTTCTTAATAAGGTAGATATTAACTCTAGTTTATTATTCAGGAGGTTAAAGGACGGTTGAGTCAAGTCGGACATGAGGTAAGGGAACTTCTTAACCCAACTTCCATTCTTTGGGTTAATCTCCTACTTTCAAATTATGTCATGATATTATTATGTCCTATTTTGTATTTTTAATTTATTTATGTGTACCTATAGTGAATACACATAATAGATCTATTTTATTTTAAAAAATGATCTATTTAAGGACTTCGTCTCAATCCCCTTTCATTGAGGCATATTTGGTTTTATACACAACTTTATTTTATATGGTGTATAAACCCCTTTGACTTTTACGTTTATTCAAAAGGAATATTTTTTATACGAACCGTTTTACTAAACGACAAAAAGGGAATGTTTTTCTTTCTGTACTTATGCGGCGAAAATGACTTCTCCGCCGCTGTGACCATTATTTGAGTTTCGGCTTCCTCTACAAGCCATCATTTTTTTAATGAAAAATAAATAAAATGTTTTAACTTTCTTTTATTTTGGTATTGAAAATGGTTTTGAAAGCATTTTTATTATATCAATGTGTTGTATTGATATCTTGTGATTGAAATGTGGAAATGTTATGTTTCCTTTATGCATGTTTTATGTGATACGATTATGTTATGGTTTATGATATGTTTAAACCTATTCATATGAGGAATGCATTGGACTTAATAAGTGACGGGTGGAGCCCGCTATAGCTCCTCGATGCATCGGCAGGTCTCATGAGACAAACTAGTGTGTTGGCACGAGGCCTTGACAAAATCTTATTTGTGGTCTTGGCACGAGGCCTTGGCTACGTGGTTATGATAGTCTGGCATTATGCATTCCATCATTATGAAAGTGGTTATTGATATTGCATGTGATTATTCGACCAGTAGAATATACATGTGAAGAAGTGAATGGAATTATCTCATTTTACTTTTGCCATATTATGTTGAAGTTCAAGTTTAAAAGTCTTTTGTTTTAGTTATACATTGCCTTAAATGTTAATGTTTATTTATGAAAGCTTCCGCAATATTTTTATCCTTACTGAGCATCTAATCTCACCCCTTTCAATGTTTTAATATTTTCCAGGATGTGAAAGAAGTATTTTAAGAATGACCTGCAGGGATAGTCAGAAGAGGATATGAGTGTGGACTATGAAGACTTTGTTATTAGTTTTTCACTTTATGATGTAATGTAAGACTCATGAATGTATCTAGTGTTTCCAAGGCTACTAAACTAATCGGTCTTTCGAGACTTGATCTTTTGTGATCATGCCAATGTTACGAAGTAATGCACCGACTCTGGGTAGATGGGGTCGGGGCGTTACAGTTGGTATCAGAGGCAGTTTAGTACTAACCTTGGAAGCTAGATTTAGATAAACTCTGATTAGAGCACATAGCCCGAAGATAGACTTTGAGGATTAGTATAGAAGAACTTCCTAGAATTTTGTTATTGTAGAGATTTTGTGAGTTTTCCGAGCAATACATCCCTGTCTGGATACGAGCAGATAGAGGCGGCTCTGGCACAGATGTACCTAGGGGTAAAACCCGAAAACACCGCTTTGAGCTAGACTCGAACGAGAACTGGTGCACGACAACGGGCCTTGCTGCACTCTTGGTTACGACACTCCCGGAGGATATGCTTAGGATAATTCCAATTTTCTTTACAAACCACTATGAACGGTTATGAGTATATACTTCCTCAAATAAAACCTTTTTATGATTATGGATTATATCCATAAATAGTTCAATTTATGTTAAGTATTTTACAAGTATGGAATTATGTATTTTGATTAATAAACTAATCTAGTTTATGCCATTGTTTAGAAATGGCGCCTAGTGGAAGGAATGGAAACCGTATCAATGCACGCACTCCGTGTAGGGATTGCCCTCCTGCTCAAGATAATTATTGTGGATCTGGAGATACAACTGGTGCTGATCAACTTATTACCATACTGGGAAAACTCACTCAGGTTATGAATAATAACCTTACTCGTATGGAGCACCCTGATCCGCAACGTGGAGGATCAATGCTAGACCGTTTCATGATTCAACAACCACCAACATTAAATGGGAGTACAAATCCTATAGTAGCTGAGCAATGGATAAATTCCTTAGAGAAAATATTCCATGCCTTGGGGAGTAGTGAAAGGGAGAAGGTTGTCATGGCAGTTTACCGCCTCACTGGAGATGCCGATCAGTGGTGGTCGCTGATTCAAAACACAAAGGAAGATGATGACGTATCGAATATGGAATGGAGGGAGTTCAAAGAGCTTTTCTTAGAAAAATAATTTCCTCGTGACCATCGAGCAGATATGGAAAGGCAATTTCTGAGTCTGAGGCAGAAGGAGGATGAGAATGTCGCAAAGTATGAGGCTAACTTTACAAGGTTAGCGAGGCATGCTTCCGATTATATACGTAACACAAGGAGTAAGATTGATCGTTTCTTTGATGGGTTAAAACCATTTCTCCTTCGAGATTTAGTATCACAATCCTTCTCATCATACGAAGATATTGTCTCGTGTGCTATCAAGACAGAAAAGGAATTCTCTAAGTCTTATGACAACAAAGTAAAGAAAGAGAAGAAGAGAATGGTGGAACAAGAGACAGATAAAGGGAAAAAGGGAAAGAATGAATTTCCATTATGTGATAATTGTGGGAAGAATCACCCTGGTACATGCCTAAAAGGAATGAGAGTTTGTTATAAATGTGGAGAAAAGGGTCACCATGCTCGTGATTGCAAGGGAAAGAAAGAGGCTGTCAAAGTTGAATGCTACAATTGTAGGGAAATGGGGCATTATGCAAATGAATGTCCTAAGCGTCAAGGAAACTTACCTCAGAAAAGGCCAAGGGATCAAGGCCAATCTTATGCTGTGACTACAGTTGAAGCGGAATAATTAATGTATTGGTGCTTTTGGACTCAAGGATTATATTATGGTTATAAGAATAATGTGATATATATATATGGATTGTACTGCAGTACTTTTTTATTTCAGTAAGGTTTTAATATGATTAAGGTAATCATATTTTTAGTATGTGACAATAAGAGAAACTTTTCTTTGTTTGGGGAATCTGATGTTACAATTGATTTTGGAATTAAGAGACCTTTTAGAGAAAGTCTGGACAGAGGTATTTTGGATAACTATAAAGGTTGGAGTGGATTAAGTTGATCTTTGGATAGTATTGTTTAAGGTTAAAGAATTTATGAAGATTATTTTTGGAATATTATAATACTATAGTTTTAGGAAAAAGGACAACCTACAGGGTGGGGCATAACCCGTCGCGTCGGGCAAAGCTGCAGGAATCGAACCCACAACCATAGTGCGACAAGCCTTTATTTCCTACCACTAGCATACAGGAAGTCCCTGGTTATTAAATAATAATATTACTAATCTAAATGGTATCTGTAAACATTTGGAACCTTATACAATTAGGATAAATATAATATTTTTGAGTTCTATTATCTTTTTGAGTGAAAGATGAGTTGAAGGTTGAAACTCTAATTGTCAAGCATAAATATATATATACCTATCTCTTATTCAATGAATAAATTAATTCTTAAAATTTAGTAAAGGGATATTAAAACAAAAAAATGTGTTATCATAATACCTTATGTCTTGTTGAACTGATGATATTTTAAATCAACATAGATTGAAGGCTTTGAGGCCCTCAATTTGACAGTTGATTGTGATTGATGACCTCAATCACTCCCTACAAATATTTACGTTTTCCCTCCAATTATATGCCTCTAATTTCCACCAATGTTCTCCTAATCGAGATCATAATTGGGTGGTGACTTTTTCATTTCCCTTTCCCTCTTATTAAGGCTAAATTTTATTAATCTTATTTCCGATGTGGGTTTTCCTCAAAGGTATTTTCTCTTTTCAACCTTTTATTTTCAAAGAAAAATTTCAAATTGCGAGGACGCAATTTATTGAAGGAGGGGAGAATGTAACACCCTGAGCTTCCACGATACGGTTCTCATTCAATAATGCAATAGCTTGCATTGTACGCAACTTTGAGTTCTAAAACACCGCGACTAATCAAAGTAACCGTTATGAATAGTAATAACCACTTTTTAAAATTATATTAATTTTATATTTCAAAATGGACTTCATTTTTGAATTCGTAATATCGAAATTATCCTAAGTTGATTTTTTTGTAACTTTCTGAGAACTTCCAATTTTTTTATGAATAGTGAAAAATACTTAAAACAACTTTTTTAATCAAAATAATTTATTGTGATAAATTATACTATTTAGTGGTTTTAAAGTATAATTAGAATATATTTTTACCATTTTATCCAATGGTGTCATTAGAATTAATTTAACATTGAAATTGGACATAAACAATTGCCAATCTTTTGATATAAATTATTTCTTAAAAACACGGTATTTGTTGTGACAGCGGGAATTAATTATAAAATTAATTAATGAAACTTATATGTTTGGAGTTTTGTAAAATAGACATCATTTTTGAATTCGGAATATCAATTATAGCTTAGGGTGAAACTTTGGCATTGTTCTGAAAAACTTCAATTTTTGATGAATAGTGAAACCACTAAGTGGTAGTTAAATAACTGATTTTTCGTTTAAATGAAATATTACCACTTCTGTGATTTGATTTTCAAAAATCCGATATACATGGTTTTCATTAAGAAGTAAAATGTGGTTCAATGAGATTAAAATAATTTTTTGGTGAATAGTAACTTTTAAGTTCTTAATCGCGATTAGAGGTAATTAGTGTAGTTTAAGGTACAAATAATGTTTTAATAATATGAGATGAGCATGACACTTGTCCTACTCCTATTGGATGAGTCATGGAAGACCAAGACAACCCATGTGTCAACTTGGGGACCCCAAGGAGCCACTTTAGTTGGAAAATGACATTAATATATATTTATTTAATGTTAAAATTAAATTGACACAAACATGAGTTATTTTACTAAAACAATTTTTAAATGGGGTTACACAAGTCCAAATTTTGACTATAAATATTCATTAGAAAGCTCAAAATATTTCCTACATCATAGTATTTTTTTTATAATTTTTAGACATTAAATAAATTAAATTATTTATGACATCATTATGATGCAGCGATGACCTCATTATTTAACGATTTTAATAAAATGAAAAGATAATGTAAAATCCAAGGCTTACACTTGTCCAAAGACTATTGGATGGGTAGATTTCGAACCCTTATCACCTTATCCACGAATTATATAAGTGTGGGACCTTTATAATCCGAAAATCATTGTGTAATAATGTAACATTTCAATCTTTCCAAAAGAGCCCCTCCTCTCCACTTATAAAAGGCCCCCACCTCTCCCACCTTATTCACACCTTCAAGCCATTTGGCTCGGGCAAACTCTGCCCAAATACTCTCCCAACTTCCCCCTATTACTCCTTGAAGCCTCAATTTGGGCATAACTCTTCTCAAGGAAGCCTTTGGCTCAAATAAAAAATAGTTACCCGATTTTGAGGTAATGTCTTCTCTAATGTTGTTTTGTTTTATTTTTCTTCTCAAACCCCCTAAACTCTTTTTATTCATTACTTTTGTAAAAACACCAGTATCCTCAATATACTAGGATGTTTTTATAAGAAGGATTCGAGCTACACTTACACACACATACATCTAATGGTTAAAGAACATACGGTTTCTGTGGATGGTGAATTTCTGCCTCACGAAACGATGATTGTTCAACACTCATATAACACCTTCAAAGGTGGACATTAAGATGTCACTATTTTTATATATGATATATAATATGTTTATGTTTTACTTATGCTTCTGTATTTCTCATTTATGGCATACTTTATGATATCCATTATGGGTAAAACGCGATAATTTCATTTTAGGAAGTGCGGACTACCGCCCCCTCAAAGTGATGTGAATCGTTAATGCCATATGTGGGATGTATAAAGGATGGAGTAAATGATATTATATATGATATTATACTGGAACTATATTATACCTTTATATAATTATGATTTCATTACATTAAATACGAAATAGAAATGAAAGTAGCGTTCATGCGTATGTACGGCTTAACGTCTCCATAAACGGTGCATTTCATTTCTTACCTCTAAATGTTACGTGACATTATGAATGAATGCATATACTGTATATATATGTTATATATGATATCTACATAATGAATATAATTCTGGATATAATGGATATTTCACCACATGAACAACTTGTAATTATAAGAAGTTTATTTTTGACTCAAGTACCAATGATCGACAAAACGACCGTTATTAACTTAAATAATTAAATAATGTTCATAACATTGTAATAAGTGATATAAAAAGGATAATGAAAATGAAAATGGTTCTTAATAAGGTAGATATTAACTCTAGTTTATTATTTAGGAGGTTAAAGAATGGTTGAGTCAAGTCGGACATGAGGTAAGGGAACTTCTTAACCCAACTTCCATTCTTTGGGTTAATCTCCTACTTTCAAATTATGTCATGATATTATTATGTCCTATTTTGTATTTTTACTTTCTTTATGTGTACCTATAGTGAATACACATAATAGATCTATTTTATTTTAAAAAATGATCTATTTAAGGACTTCGTCTCAATCCCCTTTCATTGAGGCATATTTGGTTTTATACACAACTTTCTTTTATATGGTGTATAAACCCCTTTGACTTTTATGTTTATTCAAAAGGAATATTTTTTATAGGAACTGTTTTACTAAACGACAAAAAGGGAATGTTTTTCTTTCTGTACTTATGCGGCGAAAATGACTTCTCCGCCACCGTGACCATTATTTGAGTTTCGGCTTCCTCTACAAGCCATCATTTTTTTTAATGAAATACAAAGTTTTAACTTTCTTTTATTTTGGTATTGAAAATGGTTTTGAAAGCATTTTTATTATATCAATGTGTTGTATTGATATCTTGTGATTGAAATGTGGAAATGTTATGTTTCCTTTATGCATGTTTTATGTGATACGATTATGTTATGGTTTATGATATGTTTAAACCTATTCATATGAGGAATGAATTGGACTTAATAAGTGACGGGTGGAGCCCGCTATAGCTCCTCGATGCATCGGCAGGTCTCATGAGACAAACTAGTGTCTTGGCACGAGGCCTTGACAAAATCTTATTTGTGGTGTTGGCACGAGGCCTTGGCTACTTGGTTATGATAGTCTGGCATTATGCATTCCATCATTATGAAAGTGGTTATTGATATTTCATGTGATTATTCGACCAGTAGAATATACATGTGAAGAAGTGAATGGCATTATCTCATTTTACTTTTGCCATATTATGTTGAAGTTCAAGTTTAAAAGGCTTTTGTTTTAGTTATACATCGCCTTAAATGTTAATGTTTATTTATGAAAGCTTCCGAAATATTGTTATCCTTACTGAGCATCTAAGCTCACCCCTTTCAATGTTTTAATATTTTCCAGGATGTGAAATAAGTATTTTAGGAATGACCTGCAGGGATAGTCAGAAGAGGATATGAGTGTGGACTATGAATACTTTGTTATTAGTTTTTCACTTTATGATGTAATGTAAGACTTATGAATGTATCTAGTGTTTCCAAGGCTACTAAACTAATCGGTCTTTCGAGACTTGATCTTTTGTGATCATGACAATGTTACGAAGTAATGCACCGACTCTGGGTAGATGGGGTCGGGGCGTTACAATGTGGGGTTTGTATATAAAATCATTTAGAAAAAACAATATAGATAGATAACATTAAATTATAATCAATGGGTTCATAAAAAAAGAACCAAAATATCTGATGACATCGCCATAATATCTCACAACCTCCCCCATTATCTAATTCCACCTCTAATGCATCACACCACACCACCACCACACATGAGACACACAATCCAACTTTTAATTACAAGTTACTCCATATATAGAATTATTGATATTTCAATAATTACCATTTACTAATACATTTCATTTTACATTAAATTCCCCCATTTTTTAATCATTATATTCATTTGAGTCAATTAATACCCATCAACCCACATCACATCCCATGCCAAACACACATTGATTAATTTCCTAACACAATATGCCTTAAAACTAGTCTCCACCATTCCTGATAATATCCCCAAAATATCCCAATACATAAAAAATAAAACAAAGAAATAATATCAACACATAGAAATATACTTTGGATTCTACATCTAACAAAATTTCAATGCGACAGATTTAATAATGACACATATTATTTAGCATGGGTATTGTCCCACAATTATATATTTCCATGGTCAAGAAATTCATTAACCATATATAAGTGAAAAGACTTTTTATAAAAGGTGAGGTAATTTAAAAAAGCACATTAAGGGTATCATAATCTAAATAAATCACACATAAAACAAGGTTCAAAACAACCACTATTTTCAACAACAGCAATACACAAGTATCATAGTAAGAAATATTAAAAAATTTTAAAAATCATTACGAAACTCCAATACCTTTCATTTTGAGATGGAACCCATTATTTATCTAATAATTTAAACCCATAATATTAACCCGAAGGAACAAAAAATAATACAATTCCCTTATATACCTATAAAATAATGAGAGAATGAGGATCCCCTACTTGGAAAGTAATTTAAAAAATATAATGCACAAAAAATAGGGTGAAAAGAATATGATGTCCCTAACTAGATATCATGAAGGTAAGGTCTTAATAGACCAAAAATAAGTTACATAAAAAAGAGGAATTTAAAGGAGAAACAAGAACCTTCCTCAAATGTGACTCACTCTTATGGAAAATAGAGTGGGAACGAAACTATTTAACACACCTATAATTATGAATAGAAAGTCTCCAAGTGTAAGAATTGAGCTCATAAAGATTCAAGAGTAAGGTTTTGGTTCATACTAACTTGAAGAAAACATACACGATTTGAATATAAATATTTCCATACTTTTAAGATACTAGATAGTTTTTCCAATGATTAAAATGACCAAATATCCTTTTTAATTGTCTTTTAACATAATTTCATTAAAAAATGAACAAAAACCATTTTGAAAACAATGGGGTTGAAGGAATTAAATTTCTTAATTTAATCCCCTAAAAATGATTTTAAAAATATTTATTGATGCATTAAATTTCTTATTTTATGTTAAAAAAACTTTACACATCATTATGAAAAATTAGGTCATTCTAAAAAACTATAAATTATTCACAATAATGGAGTGATAATGAAAGGTCTGACTGTGAGTAAAAACTAATAAAATGTGAAAAAAATATCATCTATGTGAAGGAACATAAAGAATGTAAAAATAATAATTAAACATACAAAAAACATTGATCATGAGAACAAACTATAGATCATAAGAAGGAATAGATTTACTGTGAAAACAAAAATATAATTTTGTGAAGGAATGGTGTGACTGATATAAAAAACTAAAACCTAGAAGACAATATTTCTAACTTTATGAACAAATTATGGATATAATAGAAAATTATTCAACTATAAGAAAGAGTTGTGTGACCATGCACAACCAATTGCGAATTTTAGGTGGAAGAAGACCCTAAACACCCCCTTGACACCTATAATTCTTGGAATGGTCACAAGGGTGAGGTTTTAGGGACTTGCGGCATTACAATGAGGATATTTTCTACACTCTAAAGGGGTAACCTGAAATAATTATAAACAATATTATATCAGTAGACTTGTGTATCCTTATCTTATAATCCACTGGGAAAAAGAATTCGGGGTTTTAACTAAAGAAACCACACCCCATATAGATTGGGGATGAATTGTTAAAACTATTTATCTGGATACTAAAAATGAAGTCCCCATAAAGAGGGTAAACAAAAGATTCTTTTATCCTTGACTTTATCTTTTATTTATTTATTTTTAATAATTTGTTTATTTATTTTTGCTTTTGGGTTTTTCATGGAGTTTATTACTTATGGTACCATTGATATTCAATCAAAAACAAATTAGGAATCTAGATATCATAATAATCAGGTAGAATATATCCATATAATTATTTTTCTACTACATAATTAATATTTTATAATAACTAATAATAATGGGATCTTAGGGAGTGGGTGTTTCTTGTTCAAATATAATAAAAAAAGCCTCTGTGAAACTCAAACTTTGGGTCATGTACTTCAAGCCTCCTTCTATTTTAATGGTTACCTTTTTATCTAGTTAAGAAGAATATTATCTAAAATAAAAAATATTCAAGGATATTAGGCCAGTTTCATTACTGAGATTCCATGAATGTAACCAAATCTTACTGGGGGGTAGGGAAGTCTATTGATAGATCATGAATTTTTTTTATTTTCTATTTTCTGATAATTGAGATTTATTATATTTGTTTTTAATTTTTAGAACATTTAGTTGATTTTGATAGTGTCCTTAATTTGAATCTGAAAACTAACTTGAAAACTGATATGTTTTTATCCCTATTTTTTTGAGCATTTAATAAATTATGAAAAATATTTCCCAATTTTAAACTTTACAACTTGAAAGATCTATAGGCCATTTTTACATATTTGTATATTTATTTACTTCTTGGGAGTATGAGACACAATTTAAAATATAAACCTTTATTTATGACTTAAAAAAATTCTATGAGTTTAGGTGTTCTGGAAAGTATAAAGAAAAATTTTGAAATTCAAATCCCCTTTATATTTCGAGCCTACCTTTCATTTAAACATCCTTTTAATGAGATTTAGCTACCATGAATGACTTCCTGAGTGATAAATTATAATATGAATCCCTTCCCACCCACCTATTGGTGTTTTATGCATGTTTTACAATTCTATATGACCATGGGGGTGATTATTCATGGGAATCATTTTTTCAAGACATTTTAATGTTTGGGAGGATAAAAGGTTAGTTTTTATCTTTTACGGGAAATGAAGTCACATTATCCTTGAAAATAATTTTCTCTATTTGACTCTAAAATAAAAATATATATATTAAAAGAATATGAAAATAGATATTCCATTTAATTTCTAATTATTAAATCTTAAGTTATTAATGACCCTAATCACAAAAAAGGGCATAAATTTTCATGCATTCATTGTATTCCATTTTCATCCCATTATCTGTGAAAAAGGTAGGAAAAAATTAAAATGAAAATCTGAAAAAGGATGTTTTCCTCATTTAGGTTATTTTTTATTTGTGAATTACCATTAAAATAGAATTTTAATACTATATGGTGTTTTATTTGATGGAGAAATATAATGAGTGATATTTAATTATTTTTTCATTTTATTTTATGCATTGAGTTTTAAAAGATTAAGATTCTACTTTGAATCCTTTGTATGTGAATGTCAATCCACTAACCTTAATACCCACCAAAAACCATGAATAAGTCCATTTGATTAAGTGAAACCTTTCTCTTTGAATGGAGATGTAGTAACATTTATAGCCAATAGTGAGTTTTCATGATCTCAACAAGACAAAAAAAACATCAAAATAATTTTATTGAGAGTGAGAGATATAATTATAGGTGAGGTAGGAATACATTTTATCAGACAGACCAATGGATTTGAATTAAATTTATTAAAAATAATTAAAATGGAATTAAAATAAATATGGAAGAAATATGTGAATAGGATGGAAAAGGAGAGTTCACAACCACTTTTGATTTAATTGATATAATATTGACTTCAGTGTTGACATTTCCAGGGAGTAAAATGAAATGTGTGTGGTGGAGTGATAAAAGGAAAAACATATGATTTTTTAATTGATTTTAATTTCAAATTACCCTCATATTTACATTATTTATGGTAAATTACCACATTTTTTATATTTTTGGTTAATTTTGAATTTATTTTTAAATATGATTAGTAACATGATTTCGATGATTTTAATTAATTCTATGATTTTCATGTATGATGTTACAATGACCTATTATTGCAGTAATATATTCCTTTGTAAATAAAAATCATATTTGATAAAGTTTTACCTATGAAACACTAAAACATAATGGACCACAACTCTTTTTATTAAAATATATATTTTCCAATGTATGATAATCATTGAGAAAGTGGGCACAAATGGTTATAACAAACTTATGGAATAAAGGCCCTTTTGAATAATTCTTTGAAAAGTGAGGCTAAGTAGATAATAATTATTTATGATTAAATTGTAATATATAAAATTGATATTTTAAATTTTTATATATTTATGATTATTTTTAGTTTTAGAAGAATAAATAATATACCAAAAAATTATTTCCTACAAAAAATAGTTTTTTAAGAATATTTTATGATTTTATTTTAATTTTAAACCCACAAATTTTAGAATATTAATTTTAAGAAATTAAATTAATTTTTATATTATCATGAAAATATTAACTTAATATTCTATTTTGGGATTTTTCTTAAATGATTTATTTTTTGGTAAATGTTTTTTTAAATAATATAACTTTTATGGAATTATTAGTTGATAATTATGAATAGTATGTTTATGAAATAATTTTATATGAAAAAATATGAATTTTATAACTGAAAATATATTTTAAAAAATTTTGGTTTTAATTTACAAAACTATATTTGAAATTTTAGAACAAATTTAATATTTTTTTCAAAATAGAATTTCAAATACATTATTCATTTAGTATTTTAAAATTAATTTTTGTAACCTTAGTAAATTTTATTAAATAAATTGTTTCAAATTTAAAATTAGTAGGGCCAAATTATTTAGTAAGGTCCATTTTATTTTTGGGTATAAATAATAGGTTACCTTAAGTAAAAACTTGTTACCATAGTAAAATCTAAAATGGTAAATGTAAAAATGTAAGAGTAAAAGTCTTGACACATGTTTAAAACATGTGTGGTAATGTTTGGTTAGGGAATTTATTGATATTATCAATTATACTCTCAATAATTTATCAATTATGGAGATATTTTCCTTGATTATGACTAACCATTATTAAAAATAATTCGGTATTTAAAAAAATTCCATCTATTTTCACTTATAAAAGGGGTGAACATCTCCTCACATCCCCTCACAGCACAACCCACTTAGTTCAGCCTAAAATTTTCAAACCCTCTAGCCAACATTCCTATACACCTTTAGGATGTTTTAGTATTCTAAAAAGACCATCCCTCAATGTCTTAGCCATTTTTGCGAAGGATATAATCCATGAAGTGAGGAGGTTAATGTAATTCCATGAAAATCAATGGTAAAATTAAGGGACTGAGAAATTTGAAATAATTTCTTTAATTTATTAAATTTCTCAGTAAACTTTTTTTCCAATAATTTTTATTTTTAATAAGGTTTTATCTTTTATTTTTGTGGGAAAAGTTTTTTAATAAAAATCTACTTCTATGAAAGGTTTCTTTTTCACCCATTTATTTAAAAAGGGGAGTTTTTGGAACTATACTCATAACTATGTCTTTTACATCCAAAATTTTAATTTTTTTTTTCCGAAGGATCCTTTTACGATTTGGTTTACATAATCTTAAAATTTATCTAACAAAAATGGAGTTATGTTTCATGTTTCACCCTATATTTTTATTTTGTTATGTATTTATTTTGGGTGATGAAGTTTTCAGTAATAAAATATTTACTTTCTGAAGTGATTATAAAACATTGAGATGTTTTATGAAACCCATTTTATTTCCATGGGTTATTTATGATATGTGAATGATTTATATTTTTATTTTCTATAAAAACTATTTTATTTCCATGGTATCTTTATGAAAAGTGAATGATTCCATTTAGATGTTTAATGAAGTATATTTTATTTCCAGTGGTTATTTATGATGTGAAAAATAAATTATTTATAAGTGGAACACATAAGTATGAATGAATTTTGAGTTGGGTATTATATTAACCTCAAATTCATTGGTTATGAGTTTATATCTCATGAGATAGGCATTCATAAGTACATTTTATCTACTCATAAGCATGGTCACTGTTGGTGTCTATGAAGAAAATAATTTTTCCCTACGCTAATGTTTCTGCCATAGATAAAGGATGTTATTCATTATGATCTTATTCTCTCATCATTTTAAGTTTATGTTAAATTTATCTATTCTATGTTATAGCTACTATTATACCGTTTTAATATTTTTAAGCTTTATATTCTTATTCTATGTGCTTTCAAGATCACTTAGGTCTTATGATTATCAGTCATGATGTTCTGAAATTTCTATTATGCTCTTGTTTTTACTTATTATTGTGAACTCATCCTTTATAAAATGTTTATTCAACCCTTACTAAGATTTTGAACTCACCAATTTATTATGTTTTCATTCCATAATTTTTTTAGGATGAGTCTTACTAAAGATATGTGTAAAAGACGGTATAGTTTAGTGCCTTTTAAGAGAAATGATCATGCATTTTTAAAATAATCTTATTATATAGCTAGTCTCCAAAGGCAATGAACCCATCAGTCCATGGGATATTATTATTTATGAAATTTAATTTTTAAAATAATTTAATGGATATAAAATAAAGGAACGTTTGTATTGGTTCTCTATAAAGGTAAACATTTATTTTTGAATTATTTACTGATTTTCAGCTGAAAGAAAAAGATATTTGTGAACAAAATAAATTATGTTGTAAATGATATTAAACAATATTTAAAATAATTATATAGGAGCAACGTGATGAAATTTATTATTATGTAAAATTAAAATAGTAGATTACTAATTTATATGTGATTAAACTAGATTTTTTGGAATCCATATCAAAATAACCTTGGTCTCTACTTCACTTTAGATTAAATAAAAAAGTTTGATTTCCTCAAAAGTATGAATAAATTAAGTGGAATAGTGATCGGGTCATATTGAATTAGTATAATTTGGGCTATGTTGAATTAACTATCTATGACAAGTACTCTGGGTGATTAATTTTGAAACTCCTAATATTGTAGAATATAAAATCAATACTCTCTTCAAATTAACATGAAGTTTTCAAGTGCATCGTATGATTAAATGAAAAGATACCATAGGTTTCTCATATAAATTTAGTGATACATAGGATAAATTTCAAATAGATACTCATTTCATGGGGATATACTATATAATATCTGTGTTTCCAATGGTTTATGATCCATTTTTTTAGGGATGAACTATCATAGTCATGCATGTATTATGTACTACAATTAGGTATTTAATCCATGCTACCACCTTCATTTACCAGAATTAACTACCCATGATTAAAAAATAAGCTATGATATCTCATTTCATAGCTCGAGCCATGCATTGTTAGGATTCCATGAAAATTATTGTACCAATAAACTAGTGTTTAGGAATCACTATGAAGGTTCAAAAAATTTCTAAAAAGATTAGTGGAGACCGTTGGATCCATACAAGATCCAATTGGATTCCTTGAATGATACTCTGAAAAAGAGAATATTCCCACACTACCTATCTCTGCATATCAGGAAATAACAGTAGGCTCTCTATATGCATCATTCATTCATATAAAAATAATCTCAAGGACCATGGGTTGATTAGAAAAATGATTCAATGATGGGTGTAATATTGGATAAGGTTTAAAAAATTCTCAAGATTCACCGGGAAGATTCTTAAAAGAAACCATGTTGAAGGATCACTAATTTTGCAATGTCTACATGGAACTCATATAGGTATTAAGTGAAATCTTAAAGAAAATTAGTGCATCAATTTAAATAGAACCAAGAATATATGAAAATGGTTTCTCTATATAATATTAGTATAGTATTTTCTATCTTGGGATTGGAATAACATAATTAGTTTACTATATTTCATTCATTCTATTTAATATTGTGTTTGTTTTCTCCCATTATATTTTCTTTTTATTTTAGTAACCAAGATCTATAACTCCATTAATATAGAGTGATAAACATAGGATTGATTCGAGAGTGGTGATGTGTGATTATATAGTGCTTTTATATTAATTTATTCCTTTTCTAATACAAACTATTGGGATTCAGGGAAGGAGTGGGGGTTGGTTACAATGCTTCCATTATTGTATCATTTTTTGTTTTATTCTTCTAATAGTTCATCATTTTTCCCTTTCTACACTCAGTTATCTTAGAATAAACATAGTGGTTGAGTGATGCATGAATGTGAGAAAATTATCAGGGATCCAGTAGGGTATTCTATTAGGATATGATTATTTAGTTTGTTTTATGTGAAGGATGTTGTTGTACTACTCACTCAAAGGTTTTGGTCAATTGTTCATTCAAATTATCAAAAGTTTCAGTGAGAGATATTCATGCATACTTTATATTTTTAAAATTAGGTGAGGATAATATAATATTATTTTTTTCTAAATTAATTAATTATCACTAATCTAATACTGGCTTATTTGTTTCCAACATCATTACGTATTTGATTTTATATTTTCATGTTGTTAAATCCATATTCATTCTACCACCCATTTTCTCTATCAGTTGATATTTATTTATTTTTTGAATAATAATAAGTGGAATAAGAATAAAATATGATAAATGGTCCTCATTGAGTGATAAAATATGGTTATAACCGTTTTTGTATCCATAGGAAATGTAGTGATCTAGGACACCCTGGGGGGCATCAAGTTGTAAATAGATTTAAACTTTTGTCCTCTAATATTTCCTTAGGATCTTGTTCCATTGTTTAAAGGAATATATATTTAAACTTTTCTTATCTTGTTACTCAATTCAATAAAATAAAATCATAGATATATAAATTTAAAATTAAAGGCACAAATAGATTTTACGTATTTCACCCACACTATGCTACATCCAAGGATCATGCACTCAACATTGTATCATTATACCAATAATCCACTATAAATCATTTTTTGTAGAAAAAATAATTATATAAGGTCACTCTTTACCATGTTTGACTAACTATACAAGATTTAGAGATACGATCACTACATCCCATAGCTCACTTATTAAAGATTGATTTGCGGAAAACTCACATCTTCATAAGGATCAGTGCCTCCTTTTCTTCTCTACACACTGATTAGATGGAGAAAACTATTTATTGACCTATATTTCAATTCATAGTTTTATGACCTAAAAGCTACTATATATTTTTTAGTTGAATTCCATATCTTTTTCTCACATGTTTATTCTTAAGTGAATTCTATGTGTTGCTTCCAATTCCATTACATGATATAATCACATCCAAGTGAGAAGAGATGATTCTTTAATATTTAATATGACTTTTCATATTATAATTTTTCCAGATATAATAATTCCAAAAATATAATTATTTTTCTTCCTAATCTAAAATGATATATACAAAAAAGCACAAATTTTATACCAGATATTCAATAATGACCTTCTGTATTATCTGGTTCAACAAACACTTCAATTTCTCTAATTCAAATATGAAATAATTACCATATTTCCAAATTAGTTTATCCTATTTAGGAATACACAATTCCTTATTATACTTTGTTCTTTATTTTTCATCTGTTATTCATTCTTTCTTTTTCAAATTTTCATTCTGTATAATAGATAGTAATATATCCTGGGAATTAACTTGAATTTATAATTCAAATTCATATATAAACTATACTCGAACATGATATACTTCCAATCTATACTTTGGATCATCTTTCATCAAATCAACATTATTTTACTTCATTTATATAATTGAGATTCGATCTGTAGCTACTAAACAATTGCAGAAGTGTCAATTCTATAAATATAGATGTAACTTCTAGACATCCCAACTTCATGGCATGGGATCTTCTAAAAACACCCATGTTAGGTTAAAAATACCTCTAATATTGTTTAATCTATGATCATATAACCATGTTTCACATTGATTCCATAAAACACATTGTATGATATACCTACCTCTGTAGTGTGGTCTACTTTAGGTGTCCATTTTAAAAAATCATACTTACTGATCATAATGGGCTTCAAAATGTCCATATTGGGTTTCCCCAATTTTATAGGTATTTTTTAATCCCAAATTAGCCTTTGTTTTAGTGTTTCCACATCTCTTATACGATTTACTTCATTATTCACCATCAAGGTCTTCTAAACACATAGTGATATGGATTTCAGGTCACTTCATCATTTCAAAGACTTTAGTGATTTAATATCTCCATAGGGCTAGTTCAAGGTCACCAAAGCATATAAAGGATCCACCATTATCCGTAGGTATAATTATATACAAAAAGTCCATTTAACAAGTCATGTCTAGTATAATGGTTTTTTAATAAAAACCTTTTATACTGAAATGTTGTACAAAATTTTCATAGTCAACTTCACTCCATCCATTTCAATTTCAATAATAGAATATCCAGACTCACCACAACATTGTTAATGGGGTGGTGAAATATTATTTAACCAAACAAATTTAATTCACCACTAAATAACTAATTGAACATTTCACACCCAAAAATTTGAAGAAATCTAAGAACCTTTGATATTTTCATATTGAAACAACATTATAAGAATAAAATCCAAAATACCAAAGTAATCCTGAATTTTTGAAGATAAACATTCAAAAAATTTCATACCTACTCATTGGAATTTAAATATTTATCAAACCTTCTCATATTCCATGAATAGTCCATACACCAACTTAAATACCTATCACAACCACAATTATTGTAAAAAAACAATCTTCAATATACATCAACATCAATCCTTCAAAATAAACATTATCTAATTATCAATAAACCCAACATTATTTTTCCATCATAATTCTCAACAAAATTCATCCTTTAGTGAGAGTAAATCCTTCCATCAATTTACTTATATGATTGTTTCCATCAATCTAATTCTATTTTTGTCAATAAATCTGTCACGACACGCCCCCGGGGCCCGTGTCATGACTACCCCAAGCCCACATTCTATAAGACAAGGGTTGGAGACTAGAACCATAAAGGTGTACCCCTAAAACGAGAAGGAAATTATTTTAAACATATAATAACACAAAATCCAAGAACACAACAAGAAGCAACCATGAAGTAAACAACTATAGTAAAAAGTGTACTGAAAGTAAAGGGGCTGGAATACAAGCCGAACTAAAAGGTACAAGTACAACTGAAAAGATAAAATAGCTCCTGGATCATCCACCAAGGATACTACCTTAAGGGTAGGTACAAATCATCTCCACAACACTCCACGTCATCCCATCTCCTCCATATACTGCCTGGTCCTAGCGCTCTCAGGTCTTAGTCGAACTGCTTGTTTTCTGCACAAGAAACAACATGGTGCGGGTGAAACCTGTGCATGAGTTATTATAACAATACTCAGTAGGGACCCCGAGACCCCCGAAGGTCTCACCGAATTCCACAAAGGAAAAACACAAATAATGATCCCAATCACAAATTACAAAGTAATAGACACATCTCAAAGCAGGTTCAAGTGAAGTATAGAAGTACATATGATTAGTCGCGATGCTAGATTATCTTATTCTGTCAAGAGGCGCTGCTGCTGACAATACGGAGTCTGACCCACCAAGGATCGATAGGTACTAACCCCCACTAACCCACACATGATCTGATTTACCCAGGATCGATAGGGAATAACCCCCTCAAGACCCACACAAGATCCGAACCACCCAGAGTTGATAGGTACTAACCCCCACAAGACCCACACATGATCTGAACTACACAAGATCAGTATGCATTGACACACACAAAATTGTTGAGCGCCAACCCACACAGGATCTGACCCACACTGGATCAGTATATCACTAATTCATGACACGCTGCTCTATGGTTGGTCCTCGTCGGTTCACATACTTTTGATCCACAAAGGATCGCTAGGTGCTGATCCACACAGGATTCCTAGGTGCTGACCTATACAGGATCACTCGATACTAACCTCTGTATGATCTATATCCAACCTCCACCTCACTTCCATCCATTGGATTCCCACTCATAGCACGCTTGATTCTTGGAGAATCACTCCTCAAGCCATTGGTCATTTTTTAACTATCGCAAAGTCCCACAAAGAAGTAACCCATTGATCTATCATGTCATAAGGGTCCCAATGAAAAAGACGATGCGTCAACTAGATGCTCGGTCTATAAGTTATTGGCATTTTAGTGCCGAGAGCCCGATTGGATTTGGAGTCGATCCAGCCCAACCATACTCCAACTTTATTGAAAACTCTCATGGAGTATCTCAAAAGGACTTCCTCGTCTTATGGGTTTAATCACAATAGACGGCGTGTAAATTTGAAACCTGGTTTGTTAGGTGCATCCCTTTATGTGAAACAGGGGTATTTGCACCTCGGTCTGCCCGAGATCGGTCAGGCCTACCGGAATATGCCAAAGGTACCGCTTCCCAAAATGGATCCCAACGCCACTGACAGCATATCGAACAGACACCTTGTTCATCAGTTACGGGCGTTTCTTTATTCACGGACCGGTTGAGTCTGGGCCCGGTCCGACTTGGTCAGACCGGCCCGACGCAGCGAGTCCCAGGGTCTACCGGACCCAACCCAGGTCCGGCTCGTTAAGGGTTGGCCCAGTTCACTAGTTCCTGCCCATCGGGGTTGGCCCAGTTCGGTTCACGAGCCCGGATGGCGTTTGGCTCAGCCCACTAGGTGGGTTCGACCCAGCCTGTTGGGCGAGTCCAGCCCGCACCGACTCGGTCCACCCAAAAATAGAATGTTGCTTCCTACTGGCCCCACGCGTGGGGGGCCGTTCGCCAGCCTGTGGGGCACTACCTCACCGCATTTATCGGTCAATCGTTTGGCCGATCGGGTTTCGCCAACATGGCACATCGTAGGCCACACCGCACTCTCCTTCAGTGGCATGCTGGCCATAGTTGCTTCCGCCAACGGCGCCTATGGGAGCCACCCTTGTCCCGCGTGGACGAGTCAGGCTGACTGCCTCTAGCCACTATGGCACGCCGTCACACACTGCCTTCCACCGCCCACGGTCGGTTATCACGAGTCTCTTGCAGTCACCGCCGGTCACCGCCGACATGGTGCACCGACAGTTTCTTCCACAGGTCACCAGACATGGTCCGATGTCCGTTCTTGGTGCCGTTCGCGTCTATGAATCTTTCGCACTACCACCTTCTTGGAGTGACTATCTATTTCATGTCACCGTCATGTTTGAAATTGTTCCCCGAAGTTCACATCAAGAATGAAGTGACGAAGGGTCCGGGCCCTGTTCATCTATCCCACTACCTCCGCGTTACATGATAACAAGAAGGATATAAATTTAATTACTCAAATACATCTTCAAAATAAACCCCCTACCTGGATTAGATGTCTGCTAAAAATGATTGATGGAACCTCCTTTTTCGTTTTTTGTCATTTCGTGATTCGACGGTGCTTTCCACTACTCGCTAAAACTAGTTTTGTCCTCCATTTGGTTGGTGTCGTGGTACTTTTCCAGAGCTTCATCGCTTGGTGAATTCATTCCAACACTCCACCCTGATCTCTATATAAATAGGATAGGGGGAGGGTGAGTAATAGACATGGAATTAATGGGGTCCATTTAATTAAAAAACCATTCCTAATTCTAATGATGTAGTTACATGAATTAATGGGAGTCAATCCATTTAATGGCTTGACGTGTCGTTGGTCCCTCCACCACCGCTTGTCCATTGGAGGAAAATAAAAAGATAGAAATAAAATAACATTGTTATTTTATTATTCTTTTAAAAGTTCAAAATATAAATTTTTCTCCTGACCTACTACGGTCGAAGTGAGGACTCCCTTAAGCAAATCCCGGTGCTGTGGATTCAATGGTGCCCTCAGATTTTTAATCCAAGCACTGGTTCAAAAGATTGAAAATGATGCCCGTACGTTTACTGAACATGCCTTAAAGAGTCCAAAAATTCATTCCGGGAACACCAGGCCTTGGAATCACTCACCATTAATTTTCACAGACTCATAATAATTCCATATAAATTTTAAAAAAATTACATGGAAAATAGAGGTTTTTACATTCTCCCCACCTTAGGGATTTATGTCCCTGAAATCCACAACATAGACTAAGGAAACAAATGGGGGTACTAAACACAAATACGAGCCTCATGCTCCCATGTTCTCTCCTGGAGGATCTCATTCTCCCAGCAAACGTTCACTAGAGGTATTGATCATCCATGAAGGACTTGCTCATGTCGATCCTCAATCTCTACTGGAACCTCCGTAAAAGTATCCCCATTGTTAATTTCTAGCTCACCTCAGTTTATAATGTGCAATGGATCATGCACGTACTTCCTCAGCTACGACACATCGAAAATTTCATGCACCCGATGCATCTGTGGGGAAAGAGCTAGGTGATATTCCACCTCTCCACCTCTGTTGAAAACCTGAAAGGGTCCCATGAACCCCAGAGATAGCTTTCCGCCTTGGCCAAATCTCTGCAAACCTGATCGAGGTGAGACCCGTAAGAAGACATGGTCTCCCTCCTCTAACTCAAATGGTCTTTGTCTCTTGTCAGCATAAGACTTATGTCTTCTCTGTGCAGTCTTCATGCACTCCTAGATAATCTACATCATCTCAGTGGTAGTCCGTATCATCTCTGGACCCATAACTGCTAACTCCCCCAGGTCTGTCCAGCAAAGAGGAGATCTGTATGGTTGACCGTAAAAGGCCTCAAATGGTTCCATACTAATGAAGGAGTGATATATATTTTTTATTTGAACTCCACCAGGGGCTGGTGATCCTCCCAACTACGGCCAAAATCTAGGACTCAAGTATGAAGCATGTCATTGAGTGTTTATATAGTCCGCTCTGTCTGACCATCCAACTCTGAATGAATGGAGGGGCTCAAACGTAGCTGGGTCCTGGACATCTATTATAATCCCTTCCACAATCGGGATGTAAAACATGAGTCACGATCATATACGATCATCGATGGAACCCAATCTCTTGTACGTAGAGGTGTCCCAAGACCCCTACTAATCCTTTCTCTCAGATGGGTAGGAAGTGGGCCAACATGGTGAGTTAGTCAAGTATCATCCAGATGGAATCATGTACCCTAAAAGTCTATGGTATCCCCGTAAAAAAGTCCATGGATATACCACGCCACTTCCACTTCAGTTCCTCAAGATTTTGCACTAAGCCTACTAGAACCTGATGCTCGACCTTCAGTTGCTGACAAGTGAGGTATCATGAAACAAACTCAGTCACTGCTTTTCTTCATCCCTGGCTAGTAGGGATAATGCCAGAGGTCCTAGTATATCTTAGCCACACCAGGATGTACCTCCATAGTGGATGTATGGAACTCCCTCAACACCTCCTCCCATAACACCACTGAGACCATGGTGCGTCCTATGAAGAGGATGACGTTCTCCCCACCTTTAGAAAATCCATCAGGTGCATGTCTTGAGGATATCTAAGTACGTAGAGCCTCGTAGTCAATTTCCCCAAGTTGTGCTTCCAAAACATGCTAAAGAAGAAGGGGAGTGACAATCATAGAATGGAGGTAATCTTCTACATCTCTATCCACAAAGGATATCTGTAATGCATCTAGATTTTCGGTCGCCTCACTCAGCAACTGTAGACCAGACCTCCGGCTGCGTTCGTCTGCTACTACATTCTCATTCCTAGGAGTATAGAATATCTCAAATTCATAGTCCTAAAGGAACTCTATCCAAAATCACTATCTTAGGTTCAGATCCTTACGTGAGAAGATATACCTGCGACTATTGTGATCATAGTAGACTATAAGATGTTCGCCCATCAAGTTATGTCGCCACATTTTCAAGGTGAAGACCACTGCTACTAACTCCAGGTCATGGATAGAGTAATTATGATCAATCTATCTCAGCTATTGCGAAACATAAGCGATCACTACTCTCTCCCTCATCAGAACACATCTAAGTTCAATCCATGAAGCGTCACAGTAGACTACATACCCAACACTCTCTTCTTGTAGCATCAAGATGGGGGCACTCGTCAGTCTTTACCTCAGCTCCTGAAAACTCTGCTGACATCTATCCATCCACACGAAGGGATATACCTTCTTCATCAACCCTGAAAAGGGTTCCACAACTATAGAATAGTCAGGTACAAATCTCCGGTAGTACCCAGACATCCCCAGGAAACTTCGCACATCAGTCACACTCCTTGGTGGCTCCCATGCATGCACAACCTCTATCTTTGCCGGATCTACTGCAAATATAGCCTCCAAGATAACGTGTCCCAGAAAGTGGACCTCCATATCTTGAACTGGATCTTAGAGAGTTTACCATAAAGATGGTTCTCTCGGAGTGTATTCAGTACTATATGCAGATGATAGGCATGCTCCTCCTCTATCGCTGAGTACACCAAGATATCATCAATGAAGACCATCAAAAAGCGATCGAGGTATGGCTGGAAGATCCTATTCATGAGTCCCATGAACACTACGGGGGAATTGATCATGCCGAATGGCATGAAAAAGAACTCATAGTGGTCATACCGACATATGAAGGCCATCTTCTACACATCATCATCTCGTACCCTGAGTTGATGATAGCCTGATCTGAGGTCTATCGTTGAAATCCAACGACCTCCCTTCAGATGATCAAAATGATAATCAATCCTTGGAAGTGGATACTTGTTCATCATATTAACCTAATTCAGGTTCCAATAATCCACACAGAGCCTCAAACTCCCATATGCCTTCTAGGCGAACAAAATCGGGGCTGCCCATGGCGAAACACTGGGCCTTATGAACCCCTTCCTATGAAATTCCTCCAATAGTACCCGTAACTCTTGATGATCCATGGGATCCATCTGATATGAAGGTGTAGATATTGATTTTATCCTAGGGTACTGGTCGATGTAGAAGTCCACCTCTCTACAAGGAGGTATTCCTGGAACATCATCAGGATATACATTGGGATAATGGTCAACCACTACAGGATATATTGGACTCTCAACATCAACTGCTATGAGGGTAAGGCTAGAAAACTGATGTTTTATCAGCTGCATCGTACTCTAGGTAAGTCTATCTTATGAAGAAAAGGTTTCATTCTCGCCGATAAAGGAAAACCCGGTCTAATACTCATAGAGACACAACACTTTGCACCTAATATAGTCAATATGAGCATGGACTATGGATAACCAGTCCATACCTATTATGACAACATAAGGCCTCGACAATGCTACTAGAAGATCTCTACCAAAGCTCTTGCCTCTTAGAGTAAGCTCACACTACCGGCATCAGTGTGTAATCGTAGAATCTTCTCCCGTATGAGTCTCTAATATTAAGGATCAATCCAACATCTCCACCAGAATCTCCATGATCCAAACGAGTGTCATGGAAATGAAAGAGTGACTAAAACCTATGTCTATAAGTACTGCATATAGGGTGGAATAGACACAGATCATACCTTTAATCTTCTCCGGGGAGATGTGGTTTTAGGCCTCTGCTACCAGTAGTTTTTCTTTCCCCTATCCACATACTCCATGTGGTCAGGGTGGACCACCTAGTGGTGGTGCCGGCAGAACCACAAATCGCTTCCCACCTCCCACTGCACAACATACTCCTCTACCATGTCCATTATCATGTGGACCTCCACGCTCAAATCTTTTCCTCTGCCTCAGCAGTCCCTTGACCATGTACTGATTGTCGGTATGGCAGGTCGGGCAGTCGCGAGCCCCGTGACCCTACCCACCGCACGTGAAGCACAATCTGATCCTTTGTTGGCCTACTCTACCCCGTGAGACTCGCACCTCTGACCCTACTTCCTGAGGTTGTCCACCAAAAGTTATGGTATGCTTGGAAATCTGTGTCTTCTACCTACTACCACTGGTATATGACTCTGTTATGTGTCGCCCGGTGGTGGGTCTCACCGTTGGTGTCTGCTCAGTAAGGAATCTCTCCACCAAGAGTGCTCTCTCCAGCAGTCCAGCAGGCGTCAGGATGCTAAGAGATACCATTGATGCTCTAATCTCTTGTCTTAGTCCCTTCTCGAAGGTCAGAGCCCTGAAAAAAGGGTCCCACAGCATGTCGGTAGAGTAGCGTGAGAGGTCAGTGAACCTTGATGAGTACTGGGCCACAGTTAGGCTTCCCTGATGTAAGTGTAGGATGTCTTGAAAAAAAATAGAGCATAGAGTCACTGGGATAAAATCTTCCCTAAAGAGACCCTTAAAATCTGCCCAGGTGAGGGTTGCCTCATCGTGTGTCTGGAGTGTCAGGCTCTACCATCTCCTTGTTTCTCCCTGGGAAAGACTGAAAACTAGGTTCACCATCAGGTCGGCTGGTGTCCAAACTAGACAAAAAACTCTGACTATAGCCTCCATCCAATCCTTAGCCACATGTGGATCCATCTCATCTTAGAACCTCAGAGGCATCTTCCACCGAAACTCGTGCAACGCGCTCAGTCGGTGTGCACCATCTACTTGTGGGGCTAGTGGCAATGGTTGCCCAATGGGTAGTGGTGCTGCTAGTACACCACCCAAAGGTGATAACGACGTAAGAGGGTGATAAAAAACTATTTTTTGATTATTTTATTGATAATAAATGACATAATTTCCTCACATTGTGCTAAATATGTTCAATTATGAAATATTTGGGATTAGATCATTCATTTGAAAATTTGATGAAAAATCTAGTTTTACCCTTCTAAAATTTAGTATAGTATTTCGGGAATAAATGTTGTTATGTAGAATATTTTGAATTAAAATTTTGTAACTATGTTTATGAATTAGTGGGATACAAATTATATGCAGGACATGTGAGCTTGATCATGAATTTGAGTGGAGTAAATGGGCCATGAATACAAAGATGGACTAAACTATCCAGATTGGACATCACTTAACGATTTTGGCCGTATCTTCTTAATTAGGGCTTGAATTGGTCCCAAATATTGAGAAACACTCGGGGACATGATTATGAACAAATCACCCTTCTAGAAGTCTGGCCAATTCATGCATTTTGGAGGTCAAATATGCAGTTCAAGTGGGATTAAAATATTTGGCCGAATTCCCCGTTCACATTTAATAAAGTTTTGTAACCCTAATCCTCCACAACTCTATTTAAAGGATGTTTTCACTCTTTGGGAGGTCTAGTAGAGGCTTTGGGAAAGTGTGTCTGAAATGGTGTCTCTTGGGGGACCCTCAAAACTCCTGGAATAAGTAAGGATTTGTGGAATCCTCTCTTCCAAAAAGGCTCTCCTCTCCCAACTCCTCTTTGTATTTATTTTCTTTCATGCTTGAATCTTGAATTTTTATTCAATTAATATTATGTGTTCTTCCCTTTTTTGATTATATTAATCTTATTAATTGGGTTGTAATCAAGAGTGGATATGAGATTGGGTTCTACCCTTTAAATCCTTTGCTCATGCAAAACGTCTCCACGATGGCCACACTGCCCATGGAAGAGTAATTTTCTTAGTGATCGATCTATCTTCTACCCTCTTCATTTAATTATTTTGAATCATTGAGATAATTTAATTCAATTTATATGTTCTATGAAATGTGTTTTACATTATAAGAAACTAAGCAAGCAATTGAATAATTAGCACAAAAACACGCGTTCATACTAATTTCTAGAATGGATATGTTCTCTAATTAACCACTGACCATAAGCTAACCATAGAAAAACAATCAAAGAAGGGTGATGCGATTGCGTGTTCCGAAGCTAGCGTAGGGTTTAAGTAATTTAATCTTTGTGGTTAAGTTAACTCTCATAGGGTTTGAGGTTTAAAAAGTTAAAGGATCATAATTAAGGGGATATTAATTTAAATTATAATGATTAATAATTAAATGAAGAAGTATATTTAAATAGATTACACTTTCTAAAAATAGTTTTCTAAAAAAACATCTTCTCATTGTGCTTCGTTAATCAACTTACATTTCAAAATTAAAAACAAAAAAAATATACAATCTTCTTCCAAAAAACATATTCTAGACTTATAAACTATAAAAAACCCCCATCATTTCAAGTAGTGTTTTAATTCTATTGTATTTTATTTTTATAATACCTTTAAGAATTTTGTTTTAATTAACTTACTCCTTTGAGAAACAACCTTGGTCAGCTACTCTGCTACACCTAAGTACCACAAAAACCACTAATCATTTGAGGGTGCCCATGAATAAACTCTTTCAAATTGGTTCCATTTCCAGGGAGGTAGGTAATTATTTCAACCAATTATAGGTATTTATATTATTTTACATTTTATTCACTTCCTCTCTTCTTTCTTCCTTCTTTACCCAATCTGAATTCTTTTCTTCTTCTTCTTCTTTTAGTTTCTTCTTCTTTTTTTGGACCATCAACCCAAACTTCTCATTTTAATTATGGTCCATTTTCCTACTTATCATTTTTATTTGATTTATGAAATGAACTAATCCCAAAGATCTCTTAGATCTTGACCCTGGGATTGAACGTAGCCATAAGGCTCGAATCAGAAATTCTCAGTCTACCAGAAGTTTCAATATTCAACAAGTTGGAGAAGTCCTCCACTTTTAGAACATTGAAATTGGAATCAATTCAAATTAAACCATAAAATAAGAACCAATGGCTGAAAATAATGTAAATGAACTTAATAGAACCATTCGAAAATTGGATGCACCCAATATTAATTATCATCCAAATTGAATTGCATATCCAAATCTCAAATCGGACTTTGAACTGAAATCTGGATTAATTCACCTGCTTCCAAAATTTCATGGCCTCTCTGGTGAGGATCCCAATAAACACCATAAATAATTTATTGTGGATTTATCAAACTTAAAACCAAGAAATGTTTCTGAAGATCAAATCAAACTAAGAGAATTCCCATTCTCACTTGACGGGGCTGTGAAAGACTGGATGTATTATTTACAACCTGAAGATGTAACTAGTTGGAACGATTTGAAACACGTTTTCTTACAAAGATTTGTTCCAGCTTCAAGGAACACATCCATTCTAAAGGAGATCTCAGGGATCAAGCAAGACTAAGGGGAGTCAATGTATGAGTACTGGGAATGATTCAAGAAGTTGTGCGCAAGCTGCCCAGATCACCAAATCAGTGAGCAACTCCCCATCCAATACTTCTATAAATGACTCACACCTATGAAGAGGAGCATGGTGGATGTTGCAGCTGGAGGAGAATTTGTGGACAAGACGCCAGTAGCTACACATGTGTTGATTGAAAAAATGTCCCAAAACTCCTAATAATTTGGCGATCGAGTTACACCAAATGTCAGGGGAGTACATCAGGTAAGTCAATCTTCTCTTGAAATGAATTTGATTGATACAAAGTTAGAAAAATTGACAACTATGATGAGGTAGATTTTTTGGCACAAAAGACATCCCAACCCCCTCCTTCAAGGTCTTGTGGCATTTTCACCGAGTCAAGCCACCCAACTGACTGTTTCCCTCAACTACAAGAGATACAGTATTGCGCAGTAATATCCCCAGGGATACCATATCAGTAGCAACAATAGACATACCCCCAAAAGAAATTTGATTCATTTTCTCCAACATACAACCAAGGGATGAAGGATCAACCAGACATGAGGTATGGCTCTGGACAACAACAAAGGCCCCCTTTTCCACATTACTTCCAGCAGCCTCCACCTTACCAGTAGGGTTTCCAATAACCCCAAAGGAGATTTGAAGCCGAAGCATCAACAAGCCATCAAAAAGGGAATCCCCCACCAAAGGTGGATTCTAACACTGATGAACTTTTGAAGAAAATTGTTATTAATCAACAGAATGAGTTGAAGAGTCATGGTTCTAAGCTAAGTGAGTTGAAGACTCAAATGAGCCAGATTGCCACTGCCCTCTATGAACTGGTAAGTAAGAATTCCGGAAATCTACAATCCCAACCAACTCTGAATCCCACGGGGAATGTCAGTACCATCACATTGAGAAGTAGGAATCAAACAACTGATACATCTGCAACTATTATTCCACCTAGATTCACCTCAAATCTGGAAAATCCACATTCCATACCAACTGATGAGAAATCCAATGAGAAAGATAAATGTAAGAAAAAGATTGATGATGTTCCTCCTAAACCCTTTCCTTTTCCAAACAGTGTTGTTCAAACCAAGAAGATGGCCGAAGAAGCAATAAAAAAAGAGGTTTTGGACACATTCAATTATGTGTAGATCAACATTCTTCTACTTGAAGCCATTAATCAAATTCCAAGGTATGAAAAACTCTTAAAAGAACTTTGTACCAATCGAAGATGGCTTAAGGGAAATGAGAGGATCAATCTTGGAAGGAATGTGTCCGCACTGATTACACCAACTATAGAAATGCCAAAAAAATTGCAAGTATCCAAGGACATTCACCATCCCATGAACCATAGGGGAGTTACACTTTTCTGATGCTCTGTTATCATTGCTAACAATCTCCCTTTTGAACATAATTTTTTTTGAATCTTTTGAGGGTGAACATTCGGGAAATTGGGTGGACCTTGGCTGACATATCAGGTATTAGCCCCTCTATTTTCATGCATAGGATTCTTTTGGAGGATGGGGCTAAACTGGTTAGGTAACCACAAAGGAGACTCATTCCAACACTTTTGGAGGTTGTTAAAAAATAGGTTGAAACTTTTCTCAAGGAAGGTATAATCTATCCCATTTTAGATTCACAGTGGGTGAGTCCTATTCAGATTGTGCCTAGGAAAAGTGGTGTTATAGTTGTAAAAAATGATAAAGAGGATTTAGTTCTGATGAGGGTACAAAACAGTTGGTGTGTGTGTACTGATTATAGGAAACTATATAAGTCTACTCACAATAACCATTTACCCCTCTCATTTATTAATCAGATGATTGAGAGACTTTCTGGGAAGACACACTATTGTTTCTTGGATGGATTTTTTGGATATTTTCAGGTTCTTATAGCTTTAGAGAATCAGGAGAAGACTATATTCACCAGTCCCTTTGGCACGTTTTCCTACTGAAGGATGCCATTTGGACTTTGCAATGCCCCATGTACCTTCTAGAGATTCATGGTGAGTATTATTTTGGATTTTTTTGATACATGAATGGAGGAATTTATTGATGATTTTACGGTGTATGGGTCTTCATTTGATGAATGTATAAGTTGTTTGGGAAAGGTGTTGAATCATTGTATTGAGAATAATCTAGTCTTGAACTTTGAAAAGTGTCATCTCATGTTAGATCTTGGCATTGTCTTAGGGCATGTAGTGTGAAAACATGGGATTGAGGTTGATAGAACTAAGGTAGATATTATATCATCCTTACCATATCATTCATGTGTGTGTGATGTTAGATCTTTCCTAGGGCATGCAGGATTTTATCGGTGCTTCATCAAAGATTCTAGTAAGATTTCTCTTCTTATGTCACGATTACATCAAAAGGATTCAGATTTTGTGTTTGATGATTATTGTAGGACTTCCTTTCACGAGATAAAGAAGTTTCTGACCACTCCACCAATCATACAACCCCCATGGTGTGATATTCCTTATTAGATTATGTGTGACACCTCTAACTTTGTAGTTGGAGCTGTCTTATCTCAGAGGGTGGAGGCATGTTCACATGTGATTTCCTATGCATCAAGGACACTAGATTCATCCGAATAAAACTACACAACCATGGAAAAAGAGTTTATTGTTGTTATATTTTCTTTAGATAAATTTTGTTCATATTTATTGGGCTCTAAAGTAGTTGTTTTTTCTGACCATGAAGATCTAAGGTTCCTCTTGAACAAGCCAGATGCAAAGCCCAGGCTAATCCGATGGATGCTCCTTCTTCAAGAAATTGACATTGAGATAAAGTATAAAAAGGGGTCAGAAAACATGGTAGAAGACAACATGAGTATACTTACTCACACACTAGAAGATGAAACCTTGGACTAGGTGCCACTTCGGGACACTTTTCCCGATGAGAATATTTATTCCTTCCTAGGTACATATCCTTGGTATGCAGATTTAGTTAACTAACTTGTTTCCTTTGAAATTCCTACAAATTTAAAGAAAAACCAAGTTCAAAAATTAAAGAGTGAGTCAATATTTTATGTGTGGGATGATCCCTACTTATGGCGCATCTGTAGTGACCATGTTATTAGGAGGTGTGTTCTGGATCATGAGTTTGAGTCAGTTCTACAATTATGTCATACACTTTCTTGTGGTGGACACATTGGACCCCAACAAACAACTAGGATTATTTTGGACTCTTTATTATATTTTCCTAGCTTATTCCATGATGCACATGTGTTTTTTATGTCATTATCTCATTGCTAACACACTAGGAACATTTCTAGGAGACATGAGATGACTGAACAACCCATACTATTTTGTGAGATTTTTTATGTATGGGGCATCAATTTTATGGGTCCTTTTCATAGTTCCTTTGGTTTTTTGTACATTTTGGTTGTTGTTGATTATGTGATTAAATGGGTGGAGGCTAAGGCCACCAGGACTGATGATTCTCATGTTGTTGTGGACTTTGTAAAAGCGCAATGTTTTTGTAGGTTTGGAGTACCGAAGGCCATCATTAGTGACCAAGGTACACACTTATGAAATCAGAATTTTTCATCCCTCCTTCAGAAGTATGGGGTGGTACACAAAACATCAACACCATACCACACCCAAACAAATGGCTAGGATGAGGTTTAAAATCTTGAGTTGGAATAAATTTTAGAGAAAATCATGCAGCCAAATATGAAGGATTGGAGAAAGCTCTTGTATGATGCATTGTGGGATTATAGGAAATCATACAAGACACCCATTTCTATGTCCCCATTTTGGATTGTTTTTGGGAAAGCATGTCATCTCCCTGATAAAGTTGAGCATCGGGCTTATTGGGATATAAAAAAATGCCACATGGATTTTCCCCAAACTGGAATCCAAAGGAAGTTGAAAATTCAAGAGCTTGAGGAGATTTGATTTTATTCATATGAGAAATCAAGGATCTATGAGGAAAGATCGAAAGTAGCTCATGAAAAAATGATCCAACAAAGAGAGTTCATGTTGGAGAGAAAGTCCTTATCTATAGCTCACGACTGAAGCTAATGCCTGGTAAGTTGCGTTCTAGACGATTAGGTCCTTATGTTGTGACTAATATTTTTCCTTATGGTGAAGTGGAGATCACACAAGAGGACATAAGAAGGATCTTTACAATAAATGGGAGATTTTTGAAGACATACATTGAGGGACTTCCTACGGATGCAGTGGATCTTATCACTCTGCATGACCCCATCATCACTTGAGCATATCAGGCTGTTCCAATCCCTTTAACTTTTTTATTCTTTATCCTATTTAAAATTATACATTTCTTGTGCATATATCATCTCATGGGTTCACATTGAGTACAATGAAATATTTTATGTATTGGGTATTAAACCTTTTAGTTTAGTAATTTCAATTGTTTTCTTGTTAAAAAAACAAAAAACAAAACAAAAAAAATTGCGCGTGTTTCAAATTTTGTGTGTTTATTTTTCAATTTTCTATGTGTTTTTGAAACTTTTGAGCTGAAATGATTCTCACCACCATTTTAAAATCCATATCAATAAATTAAACAATTTATCCCTTGAAAATGAACTTAAATGAATGTTGAAAATGACTTTGTTTCAAGTTAAAATATTTAGTAATTTCATGAAAATTATACTGAATTTTGAATCCCATGCCACATCTCACTGTCTTTATATTTGAAATCACTTTCTTGTAAGGAATTTAAACCATTATTTTCATATTGTTTACATTCACCTCAGTTATTGAGTGAACCAAATCATGATTGATTTTACCGGAATTTGATTTATTCCTGTCAAAACTTGTGGGTTTGAGGTACTTATGTTTAAATGATTGAGGCATTTGTTTGGTATTAAATCACATATTTCAAAGAATCCTTTTTTATAATGGCCTATCTTGAACCTTTAATCCTTTTAGCCCTTATAATCCATGAACAACTTGTTAGGTTAGCTAGATTACAAGCCAATTTTCCCTTTCCAACCAACTCTTGAAGTGAAATTGCATAATCTAGTTGAACTTAAGTGCGGAGGAAGCTGTCTTGTGTTGTGCTACCACATTTTGTGATACTTCAGGTGAAAAATTAAATTCTGAAGATATGTGTTTTCTACTAAAGAAAATCAATATATTGAAATATGTGCCTTTCTAATGCTTTCAAGATAAAAGAAGCAGTGCCTTTATGGAGCTTCTAATAGAGGGGTAAAGTTGTGCCTATCTGGAGATTTTAAGAAAATCACGTTCAAGAAGATTGAAATTTTTCTACTGAAATGTTGAATGGTGTACACATTCCTGTATTTTTCATGATGATAAACATGAATGGATGCTATGTCGATTGATGAGGAGACTATATTTAAGTGAAAATTAGATTAATTCCATTTTTCTTCAAAAGAGTCAAGCCCTCCTCATTGAGCCTCCGAATTTTTCACATCTAAATCTTATCAACCAAAAGCCACAAAAAACCCTAAAAAGTCATCATGATAAACATATGTCCTTGACTCACATTGGGTGGTGATGTCGGAATTTATCAAGCCTATGGAGACCCTTGTATAAGTTTGGATGAGAAAGACATCGCTAAAAAATTGACATTTGTGTGATATGAGAAAATTCAAGTGATGAAAGTGTTTTGTGCATGGGAGGATAAATGAAGTGGAAATATATTGAATTATATAAATGAAGAACTTGAAATATGTTTTTTTATGAGTCATTATATCTTTTGATTCTTGGTGTGGAATTGATGGATCTCAATAATATGCGTTTTAAAATTATTTTTATTTAATATTGATCTTTGCTTGATATGAAGTTTTTCCCAGGAGTGCAAAAGGGTAAGTGTCAGGGAGTCAATAAAACACTATTTTGTTGAATATTTTATTGATAATAAATGACATAATTTCCTCAAATTGTGCTAAATATGTTCAATTGTGAAATATTTGGGATTAGATCATTCATTTTAAAATTTGATGACAAATTTAATTTTATCCTTTTAAAAATCACTGTAGTATTTTGGGCATAAATATTGTTATGTAAAATATTTTGACTTAATTTTTTTTAACTATGTTCCTAACATAATGGGATACAAATTCTATTTTGTACATGGGAGCTTGATCATGAATTTGAGTGGACTAAATGGGCCATGAAGACAAAGATGGACTAAACTATCTAGTTTGGATATCACTTCACCATTTAGGCCGTATCTTCTTAGCTATGGCTTGGATTGGGCCCAACTTTTGAGGGAAGATAAGAGACATCATTCTCAATAAATCACTATTAAAGAAGGCCGTCCAATTCACTCTTTTTGAGGTAAATATGTGGTTAAAGAGGGATTAAAATATTTGGCCGAATTCCCCTTTCAAATTTAATAATGTTTTGTAACCCTATCCCTCCACAACTATATTTAAAGTATGTTTTCACTCTTTAGAAGGGCTGGTAGAGGATTTTGAAAGGTGTGGTGGAAAGGGGGTCTCTTGGTTTCCCATAAAAACTCTTGGAAGAAGTATTTGTGAAATCTTCTCTTCCAAAAAGGCTCTCCTCTCCCACCTGCTCTTTGTATTTTTTTCTTTCATGTTTGTGTCTTGAATTTTTCTTAAATAAATATTTTGTATTATTACCTTTTTTATTATATTAATCTTCCTAATTGGGTTGGAATCAATAGTGTAGATGAGATTGGGTTCTACCCTTTCAATCCATTGCTCATGCAAAATGTCTCCACGATGACCACACCGCCCATGGAAGAGTAATTTTTTTACTAATCGATCTATCTTCTACCTATTCATTTAATTATTTTGAATAATTGAGATACTGTAATTCAATTTATATGATCCATTAATTGTGTTTTTAAATTATAATAAACTAAGAAAGCAATTGAAAAATTAGCACAAAAACACGTGAGGTTGATTGTTTGTGTAAATTGTGAGAGCGCGATCTTAAACGATAATACAAAACAACACAGGATAAATTTGTAGAGTTAAAATATAATACCTAAACACAATTAATCCTCATTTATAGAATGGATATGTGCTCTAATTAACCATTGACCATAAGCTATCCTTAGAACAAAAATCAAAGCAGGGTGCTGTGATTGCGTGTTCTGAAACTAGCCTAGGGTTTAAGTAATTTCATCATTGTGGTTAAGTTAACTCTCGTAGGGTTTGAGGGTTAACAAATTTGAGGATCATAATTAAGTGGATATTAATTTTAATGATAATTATTAGTAATTAAATTAATAGGTAGAGTTATATCGATTAAACTTTCTAAAAATATTTTTCTAAAAAAAATATCTTCTCGTTGTGCTCTATTAATCAACTTACATTTCAAAATTAAAAAAAATACAATCTTCTTCCAGAAAACTTCATCTAGATTTATAAACTATAAAAAACTCCCATACCTTCAAGTAGTGTTTTAATTATATTCTATTTTATTTTTAGAATACCTTTAAGATGTTTTTTGTATTTACTTACTCCTTTGAGAAATGACCTTGGTAAGCCACTCTGCTGCACCTAAGTACCCCAAAACCACTAATCGTTTAAGGGCGCCAACGATAACACTCTTTCAAATTGGAGTCTTTTCTCGGGAGGCAATTAATTATTTCAACCAATTATAGGTATTTATTATATTTTACATTTTATTCACTTCCTATTTTCCTTCTTCCATCTTTACCCAATCTGAATTCTTTTTTTTCTTCTTATTTTATTTTATTCTTCTTCTTTTTTGACCATTAACTCAAAATTCTCATTTTTATTATGGTCCATTTTCCTAATTTTCATTTATATTTTATTTATGATACAAAATAATCCCCAATATCTCTTAGATCTTGATCCTGAGATTGAACGTAGCCTTAACAGTCGAATCAGACATTCTCAATGTATGGGAAGTTTCAATATTTAACCAGTTGGAGAATCCCTCCACTTTCAAAACATTGAAATTGGAAGAAATTAAAATTCAACCATAAAACAAGAACCAATGGATGAAAATAATGTAAATGAACTTAATATAACCATTCGCGAATTGGATGCACCCGATATTAATTATCACCCAAATTGCATTGCATATCCAAATCTCGAATCGGACTTTGAACTGAAATCTAGATTAATTCACCTGCTTCCAAATTTTCATGACCTCTCTGGTGAGGATCCCAATAAAAACCTAAAATAATTTAATGTGGTTTTCTCAACCTTAAAATCAATAAATATTTCTGAAGATCAAATCAAACTAAGAGCGTTCCCATTCTCACTTGATAGAGCTGCGAAAGACTGGATGTATTATTTACAACATGAAGATGTAACTTTTTGGAAAGATTTGAAACATATTTTCTTGCATAGATTTTTTCTATCTTCAAGGACCACATATATTTGAAAGGAGATCTCAGGGATCAAGTAAGACCAAGGGGAGTCAATGTATGAGAACTGTGAACCATTCAAGAAGTTGTGCGCTAGCTGGCCACATCACCAAATCAGTGAGTAAATCCTCATCGAATACTTCTAGGAAGGAATCAAACCTATGGAGAGGAGCATGGTGGATGCTGCAGATGGAGGAGAATTAGTGGACAAGACACCAGTAGCTGCACGTGCGTGGATTGACAAAATGGCCCAAAACTCCCAAAAATTGGGCGATTGAGGTACACCACGTGTCATGGGAGTACATAAGGCAAGTCCATATTCTCTGGAAAGTCATTTGAATGATACTAAGTTGGAAGAATTGATAAATATGGTGATGAAGATTTTTTGGCAAAAAATCCATCCCAACCCCCTCCTTCAAGGCCTTGTGGTATTTTCACTGAGACAAGCCACCAAATTGATTGTTTCCCACAACTACAAGAGACAGAGGATTGCATAGAAATATTCTCAGGGAGACCATATCAACAGAAACAACAGACATACCCCCAAAATAAATTTTATTCATTTGATCCAACATACAACCAAGGGTGAAAGGATCAACCAGACCTGACGTATGGATTTGGACAACAAAAAGGCCCCCTTTTCAGAAAAACTTCCAGCAGGCTCTACCTTACCAACAAGGTTTCCAACAACCCAAAAGTAGAATTGAAGCCCAAGCATCAACAAGCCAGCTACAATGGAATCCCCCACAAAAGGTAGATTTTAACACTAATGACCTTTTGATGTAAATTGTTCTTAATCAACAGAATGAGTTGAAGAGTCAAGGTTCAAAGCTAAGGTAGTTGAAGAAACAAATGATCCAGATTTCCACTACCCTCCATGAACTGGTAAGTAAGAATTATAGAAATCTACCATCCCAACCTACTCAAAATCCCAAGGGGAATGTCAGTGCCATCACATTGAGAAGTGGGAAGCAAAAAACTAATATCTCTGCAAATATTGTTCCACATGGATTCACCTGAACCCTAGAGAAGCCACATTTCATACCAAATGATGAGCAATCCATGGAGAAAGATAAAGGTAAGAAAAAGATTAGAAATTTTTCTCCTAAACCCCTTCCTTTTCCAAATAGGGTTGTTCAAACCAAGAAGATGGCTGATGAAGCAATGAAAAAGGAGGTTTTGGAGACATTCAAGCATGTGGAGATCAACATTCCTATACTTTAATCCATTAATCAAATTCCAATGTATAAAAAATATTTAAAAGAACTTTGTTCCAATCGAAGAGGACTTAAGGGAAATGAGAGGATCAATCTTGGATGGAATGTGTCAGCACTCATTACACCAACTCTAGTAATGCCGATAAAGTGAAGGGATCATGGGACATTCACCATCCCATGAACCATAGGGGAGTTACACTTCTAATTCTCTTTGTGATTTGGGATCTTCTATAAATGTGATGCCTCACTCTGTATTCTCTTCTTTGCAGGTTGGTGAGCTGAAGCTGATGAGAGTAGTGGTGCAGTTGGTGAATAGAGCTACAACATATCCAGTAGGATTACTTGAGGATGTACTTTTATAGGTAAGAGACATGATCTTCCCAGAAAATATTTATGTGCTTAACATAGAGGACGATCTGGTAAGTTCTCAGGCTCCCATTATCTTAGGTAGACCCTTCCTTAAAACAACAAAAACTATCATAAATGTCAATGAGGGTACACTTTCCATGGAATTTGTGGATGAAGTTGTGATATTTAATGTTATAGATTCCATGAAGTACCCCTCAGAGGATCATTCTGCATTTTTTATCTCCCATTTTGAACCAAAAAATAAAAACCCCATGGAATTTGATTATTCTATTCTTAGGGAGATTATGATTATTGGTTCTAGTTTGATATCTAAGTGTACTTACACACCTATTTATAATTCACAACACTCACTTAGATTTGATTTTGAAATGGAAGCATATTATGATTTTGATCATGTTAACTCTAATTATGACATGTCTGTTGAGTATGATGATGGATTTGATGCTTTATTCTCTGATTTTGATGATGTATATTCTGATACTGATGCTCTTTATGCACATATTTTAGTTCCTTCCATGTCTTCATCCATAAAGCACCCCCTACACTAGAACTCAATCCATTTCCACCAAATCTCAAATAATCATACTTGTTGAGTGGTGAGAAATTACATGTCATCATTGCTAACAATATCCCTTTTGAAAATGAAGAAAAACTTTTGAATCTTTTGAGGGAGAACATTAGTGAAATCGGGTGTACCTTGGCTGACATATCAAGTATTAGATCCTCCATTTTCATGCATAAGATTCATTTGGAGGATGGGGCTAAACCGGTTTGGCAAACACAAAAGAGACTCAATCCAACACTTTTGGAGGTTGTTAAAAAAGAGGTTGAAAAATATCTCGAGGCAGGAATAATCTATCTTATTTCAGATTCCCAGTGGGTGAGTCCTATTCAGGTTGTGCCTAAGAAAATTAGTGTTACATTTGTAAAAAATGATAAAGAGGAGTTAGTTCCAATGAGGGTATAAAACAGTTGGCGTGTGTGTATTGATTATAGGAAACTAAATCAATCTACTCACAAGGACCATTTCCCCCTCCCATTTATTGATCAGATGATTGAGAGACTAGCTGGGAAGACACAATATTGTTTCTTGGATAGATTTTATAGATATTTTCAGGTTTCTATAGCTCCAGAGGATCAGGATAAGACTACATTCACCTATCCCTTTGGCACGTTTGCCTACCGAAGGATGCCATTTGGACATTCCAATGCCCCTGGTACCTACCAGAGATGCATGGTAAGTATTTTTTTGATTATATTGAGACCTACATAGAGGTATTTATGGATGATTTTACAGTGTATGGATCTTCATTTGATGAATTTCTAAGTAGTTTGGGAAAGGTATTGAATCATTGTATTGAGAAGAATCTAGTATTGAACTTTGAGAAATTTCATTTCATGGTAGATCATGGCATTGTCTTAGGGAATGTAGTGTCAAAACATGGGATAGAGGTTGATAGATCTAAGGTAGATATTATTTCATCCTTACCATATCCTTCATATGCGCATGATGTTAGATATTTCCTAGGGAATTCAAGATTTTATCAGTGCTTCATCAAAGATTTTAGTATGATTTCTCTTACAATGTCATGATTACTTCAAAAGGATTATGATTTTTTGTTTGATGATTCTTTCAAGACTTCCTTTGATGATCTAAAGATGTGTCTGACCACTCCACCGATCATACAACCCCCACAGTGGGAGATTCCTTTTGATCTTATGTGTGACGCCTCCAACTTCACTGTTGGAGCTATCTTATCTCAGAGGGTGGAGGGACGTTCAAATGTGGTTTCCTATGCATCAAGGACACTTGATTCAGCCCAATAAATCTACAAAACCATATAAAAGGAGTTTATTGCTGTTATATTTTCTTTAGATAAATTTTGTTCATATTTATTGGGCTCTAAAGTAGTTGTTTTTTCTGACCATGCAACTCTAAGGTACATCTTGAAGAAGACATATGCAAAGACCATGCTAATATGATGTATGCTCCTTCTTCAAGAATTTGACATTGAGATAAAGGAAAATAAGGGGTTAGAAAACTTGGTAGCAGACCACATGAGTAGGCTTACTCAGCCACTAGAGGATGAAACCTTGGACCGGGTACCACTTCGGGACACTTTTCCCAATGAGCATCTATATTCCATCTCAGGTACGTATCTTTGGTATGAAAATTTAGTTAACTACCTTGTTACCTCTGAAATCCCTACAAATTTAAAGAAACTTCTTGTCCAAAAATTAAAGATTGATTCAAGATTTTATGTGTGGGATGATCCCTACTTATGACACATGTGTAGTGACCATGTTATTAGAAGGTGTGTTCCTGATCATGAGTTTGAGTCTGTTCTACAATTCTATCATACAATTTCTTGTGGTGGGCACTTTGGACCCCAACGGATAGCTAGAAATGTTTTGGAATCAAGATTACATTTTCTTAGCTTATTCCATGATGCCCATGTGTTTTGTAACTCATTATCTCATTGCCAACACACTGGGAACACTTCTAGGATACATGAGATTCCCCATCAACCCATACTCTTCTATGAGATTTTTTATGTATGGGGAATTTATTTTATAGGTAATTTTCCTAGATCCTTTTGTTTTTTGTAAATTTTGGTTGTTGTTGATTATGTGAGTAATTGGGTGGAGGATAAGGCTACCAGGACTGATGACTATCATGTTGTTGTGGACTTTGTCAAAGCACAAATTTTTTGCAGTTTTGGAGTACCGAAGGCCATCATCAGTGACCAAGGGAAACACTTATGCAATCAGAATTTTCTTTCCTTCCTTTGGAAGTATGGGGTGACACACAAAACATCAACACCATACCACCCCTAGACAAATGGCCATGCTGAGGTTTCAAATCGTGAGTTGAAAAAAATTTTAGATAAAATCGTGCATCCAAATAGGAAGGATTGTAGAAAGCGCTTGGATGATGCATTGTGGGCTTATAGGACAACATACAAGACACCCATTGGTATGTCCCCATTTCAGATTGTTTTTGGGAATGCGTGTCATCTCCACAAGGAAGTTGAGCATCGGGATTATTAGGCTATAAAGAAATTAAACATGGATTTTTCCCAAGATGGAATCCAAAGGAGGTTGAAAATTCAAGAGCTTGAGGAGAATCTATTGTCTTCATATGATAACTCAAGGCTCTAAAAGGAAATATCGAAAGTAGCTCATGATAAAATGATCCAATAAAGGGTGTTTTATGTTTGAGAGAAAGTCCTTATCTATAGTTCATGACTGAATATGATTCCTGGTAAGTTGCATTCCAGATGGTTAGGTCCTTATGTTGTGACTAATGTTTTTTCTTATGGTGCAGTGGAGATCACACAAGAGGACAAAAGAAGGAGCTTTACAGTCAATGGGAAACGTTTTAAGAGATATATTGAGGGACTTCCTACTGATGTAATGTATTTTATCACACTACATGACCCCATCATCACTTGAGCATATCAGGCTGTTCTTTACCCTTTAACTTTTTCATTCTTTGTCCTATATAAAATTATACGTATCATGTGCATATATCACCTCATGGGTTCACATTGAGGACAATTAAATATTTTATGTGTGGGTGAGGGAACCTTTTAGTTTAGTAATTTCAATTGTTTTCCTGTTAAAAAAAAACAAAACAAAAAAAATTGTCTGTTTTTCCAATTTTGTGTGTTTATTTTTCAATTTTCAATGTGTTTTTGATACATTTGAGCTGAAATGATTCTCATCACCATTTTTAAAGCTATATCAATAATTGAAAAAATTTATCCCTTGAAACTGAGCTTACATGAATGCTGAAAATGACTTTGTTTCAAGTTCAAATATTTAGTAATTTCATGAAAAGTACACTGAATTTTGAATCCCATGCCACATCTCACTGTCTTTATATTTGAAATCACTTTCCAGTGAGGATTCTAAACCATTATTTTCATATTATTTACATTTAACTCACTTTTTAATAGAACCAAACAATGCTTGATTTAACCATAATTTGATTTATTCCTGTCAAAACATGATGGTTTGAGGTACTTATGTTTAAAGGATTGAGGCATTTGTTTGATATTAAAGTCGCTATTTCAAAGAATCCTTTTTTATAATGGCCTACCTTGAACATTTAATCCTTGTAGCCCTTAGAATCCATGAACAACCTGTTAGGTTAGCTAAATTTCATGCCAATTTTCCATATCCAACCAAATATTGACGTGAAATTGCATAATATAGTTGAACTTAAGTATTGGGGAAGCTATCTTGTGTTGTGATACCACATTTTGTGATACATTGGGTGAAAAATTAAATTCTAAAGAGATGTGTTTGCTGTTGACGAAAATCATTATATTGAAGGCTATTCCTTTCTGGAGCTTTCATGATAAAAGAAGTTGTGCCTTTCTGGAGCTTCTAATAGAGGGGGAAATCTATGCCTATCTAGAACTTTTATGAAAATCATGTTCGAGAAGATTGAAAGATTTACTGCTGAAATGTTGAATGGTGTGGACATTACATTATTTTTCATGATGATGAACATGAATCAATGCTATGTCAATTGAGGATGAGACTATATTTAATTGAAAATTATATTAATGGAATTTTTCTTCAAAAAGAGTCAAGCCCTCCTCATTCAGACTCATAATTTTTCACATCTAAATCCTACCGACTGAAAGCCACAGAACAACCCAAAAAAGTTCTCTTGATAAATATATGTCCTTGAATTACATCAGGAGTCAATGTAGTAATTTATCAATCCTATGGTGACCCTTGTATGAGTTTGGATGAGAAGACATTGCTAATAAATATAAATTTGTAAGATAAGAGAAAATTCAAGCGAGGTAAGTGTTTTGTTCATGGGAGGATAAATGAAGTGGAAATATATTGAATGATATAAATGGAGAACTTGAAATGAGTTTTTTATGAGGAATGATATCTTTTTATTCTTGGTGTGTAATTGATGGATCTCAATGATATGTGTTTTAAAATTGTTTTGATTTAATGTTGATCTTTGCTGGATATGAGGTTTTTCCCCGGAGTGCAGAAGGGTAAGTATGGGGGAGTTGATAAAACATTATTTTGTTGAATATTTTATTGATAATAAATTACATAATTTCCTCACCTTATGCTAAATATGTTCAATTATGAAATATTTGGGATTAGATAACTCATTTTCAAATTTGATGAAAAATCCAATTCTACCCTTTTAAAATTCACTGTATTATTTTGGGCATAAAGTTTGTTATGTAAAATATTTTGAATTAAAATTTTGCTCATATTTTTTTGACTTAATAGGATACAAATTATATTTAGAACATGGGAGCTTGATCGTGCATTTGAGTGGATTAAATGGGCCATGAAGACAAAGATGGAATGAACTATCCAGATTGGACATCACTTCACCATTTGGGCTTAGCTTCTTCATTCGGGCTTGTATTAGGACCAAATTTTGAGGGAAGCTCGGGGACATGATTATGAACAAACAATACTTCTATAAGGCTGGGAAATGCACGTGTTTTAGAGGTCAAATGTGCGGTGGAAGTAGGATTAAAATATTTTCCCGAATTTCCCTTTCACATTTAATAAATTTTTGTAACCCTAGACCTCCACAACTCTATTTAAAGGATGTTTTAACTCTTTTTTGAGGGTTTATAGAGGCTTTAAGAAGGTGTGGACGAAAGGATGTCTCTTGGGAGCCCCTCACAACTCTTGTTAGAAGTAAGGTTTTGTGAAATCCTCTCTTCCAAAAAGGCTCTTCTCCCCCACCTCCTCTTTGTATTTATTTTATTTCATGTTTGTATCTTGAATTTTTCTTCAATTAATCTTCTTGGTTCTTACCTTTTATTTTTCTATTAATATTTTTAATTGGTTTGGAATCATGAGTGGAGATGAGATTGCATTCTACCCTTTCCATCCTTTTCTCATGCAAAACGTCTCCACGATGACCACACCACCCATGGAAGAGTAATGTTTTTAGTGATCGATCTATCTTCTACCCTCTTAATTTAATTATTTTGAATTATTTAGCTACTATAATTAAATTTATATAATCCATGAATTGTGCTTTTAAATTATAAGATTCTATGCATGAAATTTAATAATTAGCACAAAAACATGTGAGGTCGATATTTTGTGTAAATTGTGAGAGCGTGATCTTAAACAGTAATATAAGACCACATGGGATAAATTTGTAGAGTCAAAATATAATCCCTAAACAAAATTTATCCTTATTTAAATAATGTATATGTGCTCTAATTAACCACTGACCATAAGCTAACCTTAGAACAATAATCAAAGTAGGGTGCTGCGATTGTGTGTTCCGATGCTAGCCTAGGGTTTAAGTAATTTCATCTTTGTGGTTAAGTTAACTCTCATAGGGTTAGAGGGTTAACAAATTAGAGGATAATAATTAAGTGGATAGTAATTTAAATGATAATGATTAATAATTAAATGAAGAGGTATATTTAGATCGATTACACTTTCTAAAAATAGTTTTCAAAAAAGCATCTTCTCGTTGTGCTTTGTTAATCAACTTACATTTCAAAATTAAAAAAAATACAATCTTCTTCCAGAAAAATCTTTCTAGATTTATAAACTATAAACAACCCCCATCCTTTCAAGTAGTGTTTTAATTCTATTATGTTTTATTTTTAGAATACCTTTAAGATGTTGTTTTAATTTACTTCATCATTTGAGAAATGACCTTGGTCAGCCACTCTGCTGCACCTAAGTACCACAAAAACCACTAATCATTTGAGGAAACCCACGACAATGCTCATTCGAAGGTCCCCACACTGAGGGCTCATCACTCGGTGGGCCGTCGTCGTGTACTCTCTTATAAATCCTAGCTGGCAGTCTATGTTGCGACATCTTGAAAGAAAACATGTGCATCCCAGTCAAAAAGTTATACCAAGTGAGCTAAATCAAAGAGATCAAAAGTAAAACACTTCCAAAACACATGCAATCATTTTTTTTGTGCGCTGAGTGGAAAATCTGAATTCAGGGACCTGGTGTATGGATACGTCAGCCACCACACCAACACTAGATTCCCAAAACTGAAAACCACACTCAAAACACTTAACATTATTGCTCCATTAAAAAGTTCAGAGTCCTAGTTCTTCTGTAGAACTGACTCATATGATACCACTTTGTCACGAACCGTCCCCTGGGGCTCGTGTCGTGACTACCCCAAGCTCACCTTCCACAGGCCAGTGGTTAGTGACTAGCACAAGAAAGGCGTATCCCAAAAACGGGAAGGAATTTCCTTTAAACCTATACTAACAAACAATCCAAGAACACAACAAGAAGAAACCACGAAGTGAACTTCTGTAGTAAAAAGTGTACTAAAAGTAATGGGGCCAGAATACAAGCACAACTAAAAAGTAAAACTACAACTTAAATGAGAAAACAGCTCCTGAATCGTCCACTGAGGATCCTACTTGAAGGGTTGGTAGATCATCTCCACAACACTCCACGTGATCCTATGTTCTCCATGTACCGCCTGGTCCTGGCTCCCTCAAGTCTCAGCTCAGCTGCTCATCATCTACACAAGACACAACAAGGTGTGGGTGAAGCCCGTGTATGGGTTAGTATAACAATACTCAGTACGGACATCAAGACCCCCGAAGGTCTCACAAAATTCCACAAAGTCAAACCACAAAGCATGATCTCAATCACAAAGCACAAGCAATAGATACAGCTCAATGCAGGTTTAAGTGAAGTATAGAAGTATAGATGATTAACCGCATAGCTAGATCATCTTATTCTCTCAAGATACACTATTGATGACCATACAAGTTCTGAACCACAGAGGGTCGATAACTTATAACCCCTAATGACCCAAACAGGATCTGATGCACGCAGGATCGATAGGTACTAACCCCTGTAAGACCCACACAGGATCTGACCCATCCGATGTCAATAGGTACTAACCCTCACAAGACCTACATAGGATCTGACCCACACAGGATCGATATGCGCTAACCCACACATGATTTATGAGCTCTGACCCACACTGGATTGGTATGTCACTGATATATGATGGGTTGATCTAAGGTTGGTCCTCATTGGGCCGCATACTATTGATCCATAGTGTATCACTAGGTGCTGATCCAAATTGGATCACTAGGTGTTGACCGACACATGATCACACAGTACTAACCTCTGTATGATTGGTCTCCAATCTCTGCCTCCCTGCTAGCCACTGGATTACTTCTTATAACACACTTGATTCTGGGAGAATCGCTCCTCAAGCCATTAGTTGTATTTCAACTGGAATGAAGTCCCATGAAGAAGTAATCCGTTGATATGTCATTTCTTAAGGGTACCAATGAAAAAGTCAGTGCATCAATAGGATTCACGGTCTGTAAGTTATTGTCATTTTAGTGATAAGGGCCTTGTTGGATTTAGAGTCAATCCAACTCGGACAAACTTCAACTTTCTCCAAAACTCTCATGGAGGATCGCAAAAGGAATTCCTCGTCCTAAGGGTTCCATCGCAACAGTCGGTGCGTCAACTAGAAACTTGGTCTATTAGTTTCATCCCTTTCTGTTAAATAGGGGTGATCGTACCTCGGTCCAGCCCGACTTAGTTGGGCCCGCCAGAATATGCCAAATTGAAAAATTAACAAAATGGATCCCAACGCCACTGAAGGATTTTCGAACAGACACACGGTTCAATGTTACGATTGTTTCTTTTTTTGGGGAATGGTTGGGTCTGGGCGCGGTCCGACTTGGTCAGACCTGCCCAACGAAACGGGTCCCAGGGTCTACCTTACCCCACCCGGGTTTGGCCTGTTAAGGGTCAGCCCAGTTCACTGGGTCTGGCCCATTGGGGTCGGTCTGGTTCAGTTCATGGGCCCAGACCACGGTTGGACCGGCCCGTAGGGTGGGGCCCATCCCACCAGCATTGGCCCTTTGGGTGGGTCCGACCCGTTTGGTTGGCCCCCGCAAGCTCAGTCTGCCCGAAGGCCGACCGTTGCATCCCGTTGGCCCTGTTCTTGCCGGGTCGTTCGCCAGCCAGTGGGGAGCTGCCACACTACATTTAACGGTTAGCCGTTTGGCCAACCGGGTTTCCCCAATGGGGAGCGGCGTGGGCTGCGCCGTACCCTCCTTCTAGGGACTCCTGGCTGTGGCTACTTCCGCTGGCGGTACCTGCGGGCGCTGCCCTTTTCCCTCGTGGACGGCTCAGGCTGGACGCCTTCGACCGTCGTGGTGCGCCGTAGCACACCACCTTCCACCGCCCATGGTCAGTTTTCGTGGGTCTCCTCCAGTCACCATCGGCCTCCAATATCATGGCGTGCCTGGGGTTTCTTCCGTGGGTCACCAGACATGCTCTGATGTCCATTCTTGGTGCCGTTTGCACCTATTGCACTTCGGCACTACCACCGTCATAGCGTGACCCTCTATTTAGTGTTGCCATCAAGTTGGAAATTGTTCCCCGAAGTTCACATCAACAACAAAGTGGAAGAGGCTTTGGGCCTTAGTCATTTGGCCCACGCCCTCTGTGTTACATGATAAAAAGCGGGAGAGAAATGTAATTCATCAAATACAACTTCAAAGTAAACCCCCTACTTGGATTAGACATTTGTTGACGATGATCGACGAAACCTCCTTCATCATTGTCATTGGTTCGTGATTCGGTGGTACTTGTCACCGCTCGCTGAAATCGTTCTCATCCTCCAAGTGGTTGGTGTCATGGTACTTTTCTAGAGTTTTGTCGCTTGGTGAAGTTGTGCCAACACTGCACCCTAAGCACCATATCAATAGGATTAGGGGAGGGTGAATAATGCACATGAAATTAATGGGGTTAATTTAATTAAGAAACCTTCCTAATTCTACTGGGGTGGTTACATGAATAAAGGGGAGTCAATCCATTTAATGTCTTCACGTGTCATTGGTCCGGCCACCACCACTTTTCTATTAGAGGAAAATAAAAGGAGGGAAATAAAATAACACTATTATTTTATTATTCTTTTAAAATCCCAAAATCTATCTTTTTCTCCCAACCTACTACAATCAAAGTGAAGTCTCCTTTAAGAGAATCCCAGCACTACAGATTCAACGATGCCCTCAGATTTTTATTTTGAGCACCAGTTCAGAAGATATAAAACTCCGCCTGCCCGTTTTTTGAACGTACCTTAAAAAAATTCAGAAATTCATTCCAGGAACACTAGGCCTCATAATCATGCGCCGTCAATATTTTTGGACTCTTAATAATTCAAAATAATTATAAAACATTACATGGAAAATCTGGGTCTTTACAAAATAGAATATAAAACCAACATGGTTGTAATAGGAACCTAAATTATAAAGTGTAACTATAACCTTGGATAAGGTTTGGTGCATCAATGTAAGCTAGGATAAGCATTATATATGTGAGAGATACACTTTACTATGGTATTATGTATAATAAATATGGATAAATTTAGTTTTATAAAAACAATAATATCTAATAAGATAATAATTTTTGTGATCATAAGATCAATTTATATGATAATTTATTTATTAGAGGAAAATAAATTTCAGGACATTGAAATAAAAAATCCTATGTTTCCATGATCAAAATTTAGGTTGGTTATGTGGTTTCATCATAAATCACCTCAATAATGATGTGGAAAATGTCTCAACATGAATATATAAGAGTTAATATAGAATTTTCATTTATTATAAAATTTGAAAATCTAAGTTAAATAAAATTATTTTAAAATTACATACAATATTTTAGGTTAAAGAACACTGCTATTAAATACCACTTAATCAAAGAGAAAGAAGATAAATAACAGCTAAAGATAGAATATATCTCTATAAAAGAGGAAAAAATTAACATTATAATGAAATTTCTATCCAATAAAGCATTTCAAAATTTTATATCAATGTCAATAGCAGCACCTCTTTGAAAATATTGGTGAGAATTTATTTTTTATTTACCCTCTATTAATTCTATAGATTATATTTATAAATTAGGAGAAAAATTTATGAAATAAAATGTCTACAACAAATGAATTAATTTGAGAAAGGGGGTAGAGAATGTATGAGAAAGTGGATGAAAATATTACAAGATAAATTGGTTCTAGTGAAAGAGTATAATGGATTATTTTTTAAATTAAAATATTTATGAGTAAAATTGAGAGTTATATGAGTGATAAAATATTTTGTTTAGGATTTTTGTTGAGCATATTGTCCACATATCCAATGGATGATACTGAATATATCAGTTGAGAATGATCACTAAGGTTTTTTATAAGTAGAAAAATTCTTGTTACCGAGGGATAAAGTTATTTAAAAAATTAAACTCTATACTATGGTGTGTTTTTAAGTAACTCTCTAAAGATATATGGTTCTGGTCATGGTATCATTAAAATCACTATGTCATATTATATTTTTTTATATATGTATTGGAACATGTTATTGTTATTTGATATAAAATATAAATATTTTTCATGTAAACGAAATTAAATAAGTCAATAAAGATTCTTGAAGTTTTTTAATATCATTGGATACATTTTTTACATTAATTTAAAAATCTATGTTATTGTAGATATAACTGTGTCATGGTTTTTATATATAAAAAATTTCTTATGGAGGTTGTTTTTAGTGAATTGATTCCATCCCCTCATTTAAAGAAGACATGGATAATTATAGGATTATATTTTAGTCCACGATGAATGGATTTTCCTATTTTTATTATCATGGTTGAGGAATTTTTAAGGATTATCTAGATGTGATAGGTTAAAGCATAAAACCATGTTGTTTCTAAGCTCATGGTTTAAGATTATGGTACAATCTGATCTATATTAAATGGGATGGAATATGGTAAAATAACATAGTGGAAATTACATTTTATTGGTTTGGGATAAATTAAAATAATCACCAAATTTTTTATATAAATGTAACTTGTATTGTTTATCAATTTTTTTTAAAAAAAATAGAAATAACCATTTTAGGGGGAAAACGGGTTGTAAACATGATTTTTAGAGACTAAATTGGATGAAGAGTCACTATTATATAGTAAGTGTGACCACACCATTGTTTTGAGATGATTTATTAAAATAAAAATTTGATATCTCCCAAAATAATTGGAAGATAGAAAAGTATTTTAAAGTTTTAATTTATCTACAATAGTTGGTTTTAACTATGGAATTAATTATTATTTCACATGGAATAATCCAAAATGAATGGTGTGATTCTATGAGATACAGATCATTATGATAGGTTAAAAAACTAACTAAAAGAATATATGGTGTACCAATAATAATAGTGTCTGTGACTTAACTATTTCACTTTGAGAGAGATAGGGATATGCCTAGTTTAGGGACCCTGAATCATTATTTTAGAGGATTATTTTTTGATTAATTTCAATGAACCATATTTTATTAAATAAAATCTCTACTTTAGGATCTAAGGGAGGTTCTTTTAATATTGACTTGAGAAGTATTTCTTCAATTAATAAATAACTTTTCTTGTAAAATCATCTCATTTAAAAGATGGTATCATAAATATTTTCTTATATTTGAGTTGGAGGAACAATATTGACCAAGAGAAAATTTGTAAATAACCCATGGATATACTATTTATTTATATGTATTCACCTTTTTATAGATGAAAACCTTTTGTTGTGGGTTATTACAAATAATACATAAATGACTAGCAACTCACATTAAGTGGAGAACCTTATTAAAACTCATAACATAAACTTATGTATCAATGTATTATTTATATGATAGTGAGTGGGAAAGTTTTCCATTAATTTTACTTATAGATTAAAGGAATTTGTTTTAGTATTTCAAATTTATGGAACACTAATTCACCCCTCTATGTTATACTTGATCATAAAGGGATATTTATGACCTTTCTTATACTTTAGATCTCTATTACTCTTTTATAGACCAAATATTATTATTATATTTCATAAAATAGTTGGCTCAATCCCATGATTTTTTCCATTAAACTCTTCAAAATATATTCAAATCTTATGTAGGATTCCTCTAAATGTTCCCCTTTACTATGATCAAATTTTTTCTATTTATAAAAAAATTATGTGAAATGTATTTTTTCTTTAAAAATCACACTTTTTAATTATTCAATACATGGAAAAAAATTAATTTAATTAATATAACCTTTTTAATATGTTATATATATTTAGAGTATTTTCTAAATATTTCATTGGATCTTTTTATGAATGCATCACTTAAATTTTCTAATTTGAAAACTAATGATTATACAATTCAGTTATAATTAATCAATTTCAAAAAATAAATTAATTTCACATTAAATGTATAAATATTGATTAAAAATTCAAATTTTATCCCATACAACATATTTAAAATTTATTCATTTTATTTTCTATGTTATGCACATTTTTTTAACACATACTTTATTTCTACATCACACATCCATCTTATGCATCTATGTTGAGAATTTAATTTATTTATACTCAACATTATTTTTCTCCCCTATAGTTATAATCATGAATATACTCTATAAATCACTATTTATTGAAATTTGGCTTTATAGAACAATATTTACTAGGGAAATATATCCAATTCAACAAATCATCAAAAGAATATCCCTTTTCCGAATATCTTCCACAACATTAGGTAAATAAACACCATAAAAATTATTTCCACAAATCATCCATCACTAACATGTCCTGGAATTTACAATTAGTCAATCTAATGTCTATCCCTAGATCACATAATATGATCTCTATTTTTTTCACAAAACAATTATCTATAAGAATAAAACATATGTTCTTGTGAAAAAGACATATTTCTGTCAATCATTTAAATATTCAAGATTCATACCATCATTTTCATGAACTAGCTTTGGTTGATCCAGATCATCACCTATAATGGCATATCATAAGGCTTGAATTTCATTTCATATCACCATGGGCTAATGAGAATCGCCATGGTATCACACTTAATCATTTGGGAATGGGTTTTACCCCGAAATAAAGCATGATCCTACCAATAATTACACACGCACACCAACAAATAAGAAACATCAATTGATGTAAATATCTAAACAGAGTATACAAAACATGATCAAAATAGATATCATAAACATCATCACTTCATAATTTACAAACAAGGAATGTATATTATATCCATATGTTAATATATACTGAAGCATAAATGAGGTATCAAGACCGAATTGGCCAATACATAACATCCCAAACGATACAAAATCCAAAAAATGTTCCACTTGAGATAACTTCTTGATACCATCATCTCTACTATCCCATATAACAATTAACAAGGTAATCAAGAGGTTAGATTGAATGTTATGGTTCCCTTACCTTTACCAATATCCATTAAAATAAAGTATGTATCTTCGTAATGACATATACAGGGTGTGTGGCACAAATATAATAGGATTTCACCATGAAGTCACATAAGGAATTTATTTATACAAACCAATAAATCATATTTGGAAAAAAATAAAAAAACAAAATCAATTTTAAAACATCACATTAAAAATTATTTGGTTTTCCTTAAAACATTCCAAATTTAAAAAATAAATTTAAGAAAGGCTCATGAAATTGTAAGTGAAACCATATAGAATACAAAATAAAACTCACACAAACATGGAATGAGAACAAGTATAACCATAATCATGGACAACATCATATATCCAATAAAAATGTTTTAGGAATAAAATCATGGTCATCTGAATTTAACATAGCACAGTTATTAAGCACAATTCAAGGGAAAATTGATAAAAAAATCAATGGAAATCAAGAATCAATGGTAAGTCATGAAAAACACCATTAAATAGAGGTACCTACAATATAACCTAATAAAAAATCTCATCCTTCAATGAAAACCATTATATTTGATTAGGAGAGGCCCTCAGACACCTTTAAACAAAATAAGAAACATGAATATCCCATATACAACCATAGATTTGTCTAAAACACAAGAAAGTGGTTCACAAATACAAATAAATATATGAAAAAAGGAAGAAAAATATTGGAGAAAGAAAAAATCAAGATTAACTAAGAATACCTCAAGATAAACCACCAAAGATCCATGTAGAATCCAAAAAAATGAAAAGGGGAATAATATCTAAGACAATATATAGGATTAACATGGGAGGGTGAGTAAGAAGAGTGATTTTAGAAAAACATCATAAGGTAATTCAATTCATTTAAAAATTTGTAATGAATTGTACATCCCACACAGGTTTAACTTACAATTAGGAAAACCATGTGAAAGCTATGTTGGAGCCACTATCTCCCTCAATAAAAAGCTACACAATTTTTGGAGTCCCCCACATGTTTAAAAAAAATATGTTTAAGCATGAAAAACTACTTTATACCCCATATATCCCTCTCACACGGTTATCTACATGGTTACTACTAACCATGCACAAGTGATGCACCATGGCCTTTTTCTATAAAAAAATGTGATTCTCAACATCAAAATCCTAAAAAAAATCTACAGTAAATAAATAAATAAATAAATAAAACTCAAAACAAAGTGTACCAGTGACCCATTGGGTGTCACAATTCTCCCCACCAAGTCAATTTATACCCCTAAATTATCCTTCTTATCTTTAGAGGAAAATAGGTTTGTCAATTAATTAACACTAAATATTCTTTATCCTATGTATCATGGATACCACCCCATACATTCAAATAATATAGACCAATGGAATCAAATTACCATGAGTCATCTTGTTCTTATAATCCATGATATGAACTGGTGGATCCACAATGGTGGTAGTATGATCTATATAAAAATATTCTTACTCTATGACATGATATAATTATGGACGATAATTATTAAATTGGTATACATGTAAGAAATCATGAATTGAGGCCTACCATTGTGGAAAGTCCAACAGATAGGTTAACTTGCCAATATGCTCTACAATTTGAAATGGACAAACATAACATGACACAAAAATCTACTACTTTCTTAAGAGATGATGTGATAGTAAAAAAATTCCTCAAGAAACACCTGATCAAAAACCTCAAACTCTAATGTTTGATAATGATGATCAAGATATGATTTCTACTAACTCTGAGCTATTAATAACCTCTTTCAGAGAAACTGCAATTTCTTTGGCATCTCTTGAATGATACTTAGTACCAAAAAGGCATCAGAAATAAGAATTCATGTTTTACATTCTTTAGATAATTTTATGGAAGACAATATTATATTCATATTCACACCAAACTTGATCAACAAGAGAGGGTTCAACCAAAACAATAATTAATAATGCAAGTTATACATTCTTCATCACATCTAAAATCATATAAGTAAACAAACACATCAGATTATACCTCAAATGTCCCGAAGGCCTTCATTTTTATTGATTTTTGATTACCCCCTTTTCAAGGGATGAGGGGGAACCCTTACAAGGCCCATAGGATCAGATATTACATGGCCCGTAGGCTTAGGAGATTACATAACCAGAAGGTCTTAGGGAATTCAACCAGACTATCTACAAGGAACTTCCCCTCCTTGTCATCTGCATCATGATAATAGCTCTCCACCTTCACATGGCCATTTGGCTAGGATTCCCATGCAACCAAAGGCAGGTCCCAATGGAATAGTCATACCCTATCATTCTGACAAATCCATTTTGCTCTGCTCTGGTGAGTGCACCTGCTCTGAATCCTCTTCTGGGGATGCTCCTTTTTTGTAGTGTGTATGGGGAAAATGCATGTGGCCTGAATTCCTTGAGGTGACCCGAAGACCTTAAAGGTGTCCCAAATGACCTACGCACATGAAGGCCTAGGTGGACCGAAATCCTTAAGGACTCCAAGCCCAAACTGGTGGCCAAAGGTGAATAGTTCCAACTTCTATAATACCGAACAATACCTGCTACATTTATTGCTACAGTGACTGCTACAGTACCTCACGATGTACTGTTCGACTACAGTACCTATAGAGTGTATAGTTCTGCTACAGTACCGCACAATGTATAGTTCTGCTACAGTACTGCTATAGTGCCTGCTACAGTACTACTACAGTACCCCCGGAAATATTCCTCTACCAGGATTTGAACTTAGGTCATGTGGATGCACTTAAATATACCTCACAAACTTGTCTACGGCTCATATGCTCATCAGATTATACACATACCCAAATTATTTAATTTCCTAGATTGATAATTTGTTTCTCAGGGCATCAAAAACCAGATTCCCCTTTCTGAGGGTATAAATGATGTATATATTAACAGATTGAAGAAACTGTACACAATTTCTCTTCTTAAGGTTCATTTTATTCTATATAAAGATATAATTTAAGCTCTTGTGATTATAATAAACTATAAATTGATTCTCAAAGAGGTAATAGAGCAATATATTTAATGCATGCATCACAGTAACCAACTCTTAGTTTTTGGTGTGTTAAGTCCTCTCTTGTGGCCATAAATTATGAGTGATATAGACCACCACATGAACATATTATATCATAACACACCAAAAACCCACATATAAGGAATCTCATTCCACAACATATGGTTTCCCAAACTCAAGAAGAATAAAAATCAGAATTTATTTCAACCATACCTACAACTTTTAAAAATAACATTGACAGTTCTCACTCTACAAAAAGATAAACCATTTTTTGACTCAACACTATCAAGGGATATTCTATCCTAATGAACTAATACAAAAATCTCCTATAATACCCAAAAATCCCTAAAAATATCATGATCTCAAATTCTTTATTGGGACACCCACAAGACATGACCACATGGATCTTCTTAGGGTCCACTGAAACCCATCTCTCAAAAATCTCCATACCTAAAAAAATTACCTCTTGGATCTATAACTAAAATTTAGATATCTTAAAATATAAAATATAGTCTCTTAATATTCACCAAACAACACTTAGATGATCTCCACGGTCCTCCTCCATATTATAATACATGAATATATCATCAATGAACATGACCAAAATGGAGTCCATAATTCAATGAAATATATGGTTCATCAAAGTCATAAATACTATAGGAGAATTACTAATTCCAAATAGAGTAACCTAATACTCAAAGTTACCATACTATCTCCTATAAGAAATCAAAGGAACATACTATTATCAGACTATCAAATGGTAATACCTTGACCATTGGTCGATTTTTAAAAACCATTGGGCTATCCTATGTTGATAAAAAATATAATCAATTCAAAGAAACTTGTATTTATTATTAACAGCCACCTAGTATATCTTCAAAAAATCTATAAAAATTCAGAGACTCTCATAAAGAGTTTTTAAAAAATGATCTGGTGACACTGACTATGAAATTATTGTATGAATAAATACACTAATTTCAAGTTCCTCCAACTAAACCTTCAAATAATTAAACTCATAAAGATCCATCCTATATGATGTTAAAGATATGGGGTTTGTCTTAGAGAGAATATTGACAGTGAACTAAACATCTCGATAGGGTCGCATCCTATAGAAATTGTCTAGAAACAACTCAAGTTTCTGATTGAAAACTAGTATAAGTTTAACAGATAATCCATGATCCAAAACATAAAATAATAACCTAGATAACAAACATGAAATGAACCCCACATCTAGAGAAACCGGTACTTTCCTTAATGACCTTGGATCCCACTCACCCTGAAAGACACGAGTATTCTAATCAGGAGATAGAAAATTGATCCTATGATGATAACATTAAATATTATCATTGAAAATGAACAAAAAATCCCCACCAATGATAAAATTTGAAATTTATAGGTCCAAATAAAGGATGTCCAACATAACTTCCATGTTTGGAACTAAAACATGAAACTCTGGGCACTTAAAACCTTCCCAGTTCTTTTTTCCCAATAGGGTAATTTGATCCATAAAAAATGGTATAAAATCCACTCAAATACCCAAATAATAGTGAAATATTAACAAGATAATGTAATGGAAATTACTAATATCAAACTTGGTTAAATCTGTTTAATAAAAAATAAACACTACACCTCTCATGGCGGATGAATCAGATTCAGTGTCTTCAATTTCCAAACCAACTACATAGAGACATACTAGATTAGGCCTATACTAAACATTCTTTTTATATTGAGAATCCCATCTAGGACAAAGGGGGGACCCCACACCATTAGAATCATATAATTTCACCAATAAACCCTTAGGAAAATAAGAACCAACTCAACTTCCCTAATGGGAAGTCTTAAAGAATCATTAGAGTTGAGACAGATTCCCACACTAGTCCCATGTCTACAGAGCCTCTATGAAATTAGGTCAAGTATCGAAAGACTTTACACAATGGTAATAAATAACTAGCTTACACCTAAAAGAATCCACTTGTACTTAACCTAATGACCACTAACCACCATTACCACTACCCTGAAGAGGTTTATCCCACATCCTCTTATATAAATAGGAATAACTATGGCTACCAACCACTAATGAAAAAAGACCACTGAGTCCCATCATCCCTGCTATGTATTACTAAAAGTTAACCACATTATCCACCAACTAATTACAAGTCAGTGGGAAAAGAAGAAAAATAATCAATATGATATTTTCCTTTAGAACAATTTCAAAACTCTGAGCCTCAAGGTATTCATTCACAATGATCTTTCATGAAAAAATAATTATCTTGGAAAATGAGTAGAATAATACATTACTGAATGGGCTCCCAACACTATAGTCACAAAATGAGGATCATTTTCTACCCTCTGTGTAACAAGATAGAAATATTAATTAAAATCCTTTTTAAAGGTGATACATGTGAGATCCTCATGAGTCTTAAATTTCACCATGGATTTACATTACTTCTTACCCAGTCATTCCATAAAATAAGTGATGCATCCCACCTTCATGGTCTCAAAGGTATTGAGAAATAGAAAGTCACATTTGACCCCTTAGATCCATTCCTTAGGCTCATAAGATACTCTTTCACAATGGAAAATTAATGGGTTTTTCTTAGTAAAATCTTGATCATGGTCTAATTTCTAGGCCTGGCCCCTGTCATCCTCTTAGCCCAAGGAATAAACAACTATAATCACTAATTAAACTAAATTAGGGTCAACAATAGGGGTCACCTATGAAACATGATCCATAGCTCCATCCCTTAATCTTTAAGAGTCCCTTCTTGGAGGCATTGTCTACAAAATAGAAGATAAAAATTCATTCAATACACAATTTAATCTCAACCAACATCAAATAACCTATAATATACCATCAAAGTATGTACCATGTAATGACCCAAACGTTGGTTAATGAAAATCCATATTGATCTAATTAAATGTCTTAATATGTGAAATGGTCATTCAACATATGCACTTCTTTTTTTATGTTTTTTGATTTGAAAATAACATTAATAATTATGATCGTTGCTAATATAGTCGTTGAACAGTGATCACATGATTAGTATAAATAGGGGCTTTAACAATCTAATTTACTCAGACAAAGGAAGAGATAGCCTCATTCAGCAGAATTGCTCCATACGAAGCCCATTTTTCGGAGCTCGAAAAGGAGGTGGCATCATTGGGCTTTGCACTTGACCGAGCCCAAGCCAAGCTTCAACAGGTTAAGCTCGAACGAAACCATCTATGGGAGAAGTGAAAGTTGATAGAGACCACTACGCGTGCAATGTTATCCGAGCCACCCCAAGAGTTTGTCATCATCGTGCACCTCACCCTTCAGTCTTATGTATGTTTTAAGGGGTTATTTAACAAGACCCTAGTACTATGTTTTTTTACATTAATTTTGTATATAATAATGAATATACTTTCATTTTAGTATTGTTACCTTGTTAATAGTTTTTAAAGCACAAATAGTATATTTAGTTAATGTTCAACTAAAAAATATATTTTGATGAATTAATAGAATTTTTTAATTAAATAATATTGTAATAAAATATTATTATTATCATTAAAATAATTTTTATTAAATTAAATGATCTTATAATTTTATGAATGCAATTGTAATTTTTATTAAGGTTTGAATGCCATTTTTGTCAAAACCCATGAATTTTCGATAAATATCAGTATTTATTTTAAAAGTTAAAATAAACATATTTAGATAATTATTTAGATAAAATGAATATTAATTCTGGAATTAGGATGTCAAAATTATCCAATGGTGAGTTTTTCATAATTTTCTGAGACAGTCAAATTTTTCGGTAAAAAATAAATACCATTTAAATATATAATATGTTTTATGACATCATAATGACCCAATAGTGATTTAATAAAATACTATAAGCCTTATGTTTTGCCAATACATGTTTTAAAATTTAAATAACATGATTTTGGGTTTTTTGACTTATTTTACAAAACATTAATGGACCCTTCAAGACTTATTAAACATCTTATCTTTTTAAAACATTTTCCTTGGGAGTGTGACTCAACTCCACATAAGAAACCCCATTATTTTAAGAAGTTCAGACTTTGGACTTATAAAATATTTTTTTACACTTCCCTTTGAGAAAAAACATGGGCAGAAACCATGGGATGGTTTGTGTTTTGGATTAGTTTAATGTGAGGGTCCCAAACCTAAATAATAAATAATTCCCTCACATTTCCTATATAAACCCACCAAATATCCCAATTCCGTCTCACTCAAATCCTTTGGAGTTCATCCAAACTCTGGGCTCCTCTCTCTAGAATCCTCTCAAGGTGCCGCAAGCTTCCAAGAAGCCTCTCTCAAGCCTTTTTAAGTACACTTCCAAGTAAGGGTTTTTTCTTCCTTTCTCATTTTATTCCAATTTTCATTAAGTTGTTATGCCATTTTAATTTCAATTATAAATGTTGGGGTATGGTTTAGAACCTCCCCTATACTGCCATATTTATTTTTGAATGATGGGAGACCCCTTTCCCTCTCATTAAATGCCTCACATGTAGACCTCTTACTATGCCAAAATTCCGAAAGGAATTTCCCTCTCCTCATTTACATTCAAGAAATTTGTTTGTATCATGAATATAAATTCCATTAAATTTGTTGGACATGTATATAAATGAACCCCTTACTGTCCATGTCATCTAAATATGATGAGACATCCCTTTCTCTCTCATCAACCATTTTTATGAGTTCTTATGTCACACCGTTATGCTGCCGAAATTGCACCGCATTTTTCCAAGCCAAAGTCATTGTGTAGTGAATACCATGTCCATTTATCTATCAAGGGTATTCACCTTTAGGAAAATATAAATATTTTTTAAAGATTTTCAAGTATGAATTCCAAATTCGTTTATTGTGGAATAAATAATTATGTTGAATTATTCAATGTTTTATGATCTATGTGGCACACTTATGCATGAAATGAAATGTTTATGAAGGGTGCGACCAGATAACGCTCCAATGCATTGGGTAAAGTATAGTATCATGATATGTTATGTGAAATGAGTGTTTAATCATGCTAATACAAGTGAAATGAGGGTTTACTCATGCTTTATGTGAAGTGATAGTTTACTCATGCTCTATGTGCAATAAGTCTTGGCTCAAGCTAATTCCATGTTAAGTGTTGTTGCCACATTTACATGTTTTTATTATCTTGATTTATCATGCCTTTAAGATTATGCTTCCCTTGTGATCTATTGAAATGCCTATTGTCTAACATGTATTGTATTCCTCATATTTAATGTTTATTCTCTTACTGGGCTTTATATCTCACCCTTTTCTTATGCATTTCCTTAGGTTATCCCATGCAATGCTATGTATGAGGAAATGTAGTGGTCGTGTAAAGGAAGTTTTCAATAAGGATATTGTATTTCTTGTTTGAATTTTTTGTGTAATGATCTGAAGCCCCAAAGACACTAAACCTATCAATCTTCTATGTTGTATCAAGTGAAGATTATGTAATAAATCATATTTAAGTGTGTAATAATAAAGTAGGGTTGTAATATACCAAAAAAACAGCATTAACATAACCAACACATTTAAATAAATAAGAGGTGAAAACATAAAAATATTAACCCTTTTCCACTGTGAAAGGTTTATCCACACTATTAAATAAACCACAGACCAATCATAAAAAATAGTTATGGTTGAATTGTGGACATGGCTGCACGGGCTATGAATTTTTACTACTATTATATGCTTAAACATCATGCCTATGATTTCTATCCTTGCTTTACTCATAAACTCAAAATTTCTCAAAATGTCATATGGTTTCTTCCGTAAAGAGATATCCAATCACTAGTATAAAAAATTGGAAAGGGAAGCACTACCCATTTATTAGTTCTAAAAAAAGAGTTGATAAAGGAGTCTTTTTTTAGTACTAAAAAAAGCGCTGATAAAGGGGGCCTTTATCAGCACTAAAAAAATGCTGATAAAGGGGCACGTTTAACAGTGCTAAAAAAAGCGCTAATAAAGGCTCCACTTTATCAGTGCTTTTTTTAGTGCTGATAAAGGCCCCCTTGATCAGCCCTTTCTTTAGCACTGATAAAGGGGACCCCTTTATCAACGTTTTTTTAGTAGTGCTGATAAAGGTTGAATTTATCAGTGATTTTTCCTACCGGTGATAAATTTTATGTTTCAAAAAAAAAAATCATGAAAAATAAATTATTGTTATATAAGTATATTTATATTGATCTAAATATAATATATATTTTTTAAATATGTTTTAGATATGTATAAATAGACTATTAAATTTAATATATTAGAAATTTAGTGAAAATGGCTTTAAAATATTTTTAAAAAATAGTTTTGATTAATAAATTGATAATTATTATTGATTAAAAATAATTTAATAAAAATTTGAAGACAGAAAAAATAAAAAAAATTAATAAAATATCTAAAATAAGTTTAAAATGTAACTCAAACTTCAAACAACCATAACTTCTGATTCGGGAGTCCGTTTGAGCTCTACAACATATCAAATCAAAGCCTATGATGAGCTCTAAATGATGGTGACCCAAGTGAAGATTTTTTCACAAACAATATAATATTGAAGATTGTTTCATTTTCTTCGATCTGACTAGTTGTGGAATTGAAATGGGATTCTGGATTATAAGTTATGGTCGTTTTAACGTTCTATGGCTTTTCAAATACACACATATATGTATTTATTCGTAAATATATATGTGTCTGTGTGTGTGTGTTGTATATATGTATGTATGTATGTATTTAATAATTTATAAACACACATAAAGAACATATTTCATAAATGTATTTAAAACTAATCTTATAAGAATATATTAATATACAAATAAATATACAGATACAAAATTATAACTAAAAATATATATATAAATAAATATTAATAAATATTAATATACTAATGAATATATATATATATACTAATATATGAATAAATATATTTATATTAATATGAATCTATATCAATATACAAATAAATATAACTATATATATATAAATAAATAGATATATCATTAAATAGAGAAAAAAATGAAATGGCTTAGTGGTAATGGTACAGCCGCGAAAAGGGGAGGTCGCGAGTTCCAGTTCAGGTGGATGCTAAGGGGTGCATGCGTGTGAGGATGCACGGGAAGGTCAGTGCACAAGGGTTGCAGGGGGGGTCAAGCGATGTTAAAATCTCTCCCTACATCTTTTTTATTTTTATTTTTAATTTATTTTTACTTTTATGAGCGATTTTTAAAAGCATTGATAAAAGGGACCCCCCTATATCCGCACTGAGCTTTACTGCGCTTTTTTAGCGCTGTTAAAGATCTTTTTGAGTGTTGATAATGCCCATTTTTGTAGTAGTGAATTATGGAAAACATTAAATCTCATCAAAACAATCCAAGACTGTATAAATTTAATTCATGAATCTCGACCAACTAGGGAATCTAATGTTTTTTCACAATAGATAGATTAATAGGAACTCCTCTAGACCATCCGCCCAAGCTCCAACAGTCCTATACCATGTTTACCCGTGACCCCCAAATAAAAATAAGGGTTTTGATAGAATTTTTTCCTAAACCATCCTAGGTCAAACCAACCTACTACCAAAGCTGGCATGCCACATGGTCTGAAGCGCATTCCTAATCACTACAAGTTGTTGATAAAAAACAGGGAATCGTAGTTAACCATTTGGGTATGGTTTTGGCATGAACTTTACCTTAATTAAATTTCCACACCAAAAATAATAAACATCAACATAAATAAATATCTAAACATAGTATATGTAACATAAAAAAATAAATCATAAACACCATAACATATCAATTTATAAATAAGGCATACATATTATAAATATAGGTAAATATATACCAAAATTCAAAAATAGAGATTATATCTAAAGAGGATAATACAAAACAACCTAAACTAAAAAAAATTCAAAGGTTACTCCAAATAATCTAAATCCATGTGACCATCATCTCCACAACACCAACAAACCATAGATTAGGTTATAAAGAGGCACCAATGAATATAATGGTTCCCTTACCTTTACCTATGTCCTACAAAACAATTGTACATACAACCAATGATTTATGTAAGGTTTTAGTAATAAATCATAGTAGGATACTGATGTGGCTTTATTTTGAAAAACAATCTACCACCTGAGTTTTCCCTAACTGTTGACCTCCAGCCATGTTGTAGTCGAGTAGCACACCACACTTCTGGTTGTGAAGATGGGGAACACTGCACAAGAGCAGTCTGCCACGTCACCAGATCTGGAAATAAAACTGCTACTGCTGCTTTGGGGAGTCACCGCAAACCACGATCGAGTTAAGGAGGAGCTTCACCGTTGTTGACGAAGTCCACCGATGGCCAAGCATGGTAGAGAAGACAGATGTGGATCCTCTATCAAATCCCTATCCTCCCTTTCAATGTTGAGAAGAAGAAGGGGGTCAATTTAATTTTTAAAAAACTATAACTAAGACTAATTAAAAAATATTAAAACTAATAATAATATAAATAAATTATTAATAATAATAATAAAATACACAACTAATTAAATAAATAAATTTTTAAACTTAAATGTTAACTTATAAATAAAGATAAAATAAATAAATAAAAGAAATATTTTAATAAATATAATAATTATAATTTAACATATTTTTAAATAAAATAATTATAAATTATAATAACTATATAAAATATTATAAGTAGTAATATTAAAAATAAAACTATTTATTAAAATAATCTTAAATAAAAATCTAATTAAATAAATTATTAAATTTAATAAATAATTATGTTAATAAATTTAAAATTATAATTTAACATTTTAAATTAATCAATAGAAATAATTTAATATTAAATAATCAGTACTAAATAAAAACATTATACAATTTTAATTAGAGAAAATATTTATTCATTGAGAAGAAAATTGTTATAAAATAATAACTTAACCCAATTTATTTTTATAAGTTAAATTTTATTTCTTACATCGCAAGATGTTTCTAACTTTATTATATTTTTCATTTTATAGATACATTCATGGGGTATATTCATGTCCAGATTCAACATCAACTAACTCATCTGGAGCAAGTTACAAGGGATAAACTAAAGTGACATGTGATTCACAAAAAAAATGCACGTGTGCGGTGCATAGTAAATTAAAAGACTATGATGGTGGAAGACATGCGGTGAGAAGCAGAAAATGTTAGACCATAAAAAAATAGTGTAAGAAGGATTGAGGGGAGAGGAATCTCATTCAGTTTTATTGACATGATCATTTGGAGAGCGGAGACTCCTAGAAGATAGCAGGAGTCTTGGTGTTATAAGAGCAAGATAGTGAATCATGATCGTCATTCACAGTGGGAGAATTCTTTTTCTTCTTTTTTTTGTAATTTTTTCTTTTTATTTGCCGCTTTTGATTTGAAAGTGATATTTTCATAATTTCTTGTTCAGGAAATTTGAATTTCTATTGGTTCATTTTTTTATTCTTCTTTATAAAACTTATTCCAATGAGAATCTATTATTTTGGTGAGATTTAATCTGATTCACTCATCTAATATTGAATCTACAACTCCATGCAATTAAAATTTAAATCCTTGCTAATTTAATATTATTGAAGTGGAGAACTTCAATATTTTGACGTGGTGTGTTAATTCTTCTAGAGAAGAAGAATTAAGCACTTGTTTTTTAGGTGTGAATTCAATCAAAATGAAGAATCACTCTTTTATGATAGTAGATTTAAATTTTCTTTAGAAAACATCTGGATCAACTCTATGCACTCATTTTCCACTATTAGACACAATTTCATCAGCTTTTTCTTTTAGCTATTTTATATCCAGTTTAGTAAACAATAAATTTATAGAATTTGTGTAATTTGTTTTCACTAAATCATAAAACATAATATAAAAAAATTAAAGAGTTAAAATGTTAAAAAATGATCATCCCCTCCACTGCTAATAATAGTGGATTTTGTTTTTCAATAAAACATTATAATTTCTCACCTTCCTTCCATTGGGTTCGACCCTACACCATAGTAATAGTGTATGTATATAAATATTATTTTTAGGGTTGTGATGACCTCTAGAAACTAAAAAATTGGCACCGTTGTTGGGTAATACACACACTGGGTAATCTAACAGTCTAGAAAAAAATATAAAATAGTCAATATAAAAAACTTATGAAGAAAAACTACTAAAAAATTATAAACAGTTGCTGCTTGTGCTAACTGTTGATGTTCTATTTGAAATTATGTGTTTTTTAATCTGATCCTTCAAAACTAATGAATGAATTAGAGGGAAAAAACTATTACACTGGACCACGCTGTTATTATTATGACTATTATGGGCACGCCTCCTAGTAGTCTGTCTATAATCAGCCACAAAATACTATTTACATTGAAAAAATGAACACTTTGAATATAATCCTGAACTCCTAGAAAAACTTGAATTAATTAAAACTAAATTGGATGCTAGGAAGGATGTTTGTAATTATTAGTTTGATCAAACCCATGAAATTAAACATATATATTCTCTAGAGAAAGATAAAATAATTAAACGATTAACAAACTTTCTCTTAGAATTAAAAATAAGTGTTAAAGAATAAGAAAAAGTTCAATTGAGTGAAAAGGAAAATGTTTATAAAAGATTTTAAAATCATGTCGAAGAGGATAATGATTCTGAAATTGGATAACGAGTCATCTATTCTAAAGAATCTGAATCTCACGAGCCAAATGTGGAAATAAAAAACTCACTAAATCAAGAAAAAAACATTGATGATCCCAAAAATAACATAAATTCTGTTGAGTTGAACAATTTTGGAATTGAACTAAAATAGATCTAAAAGGGATTCCCAATTCTCTTCATAATTCCTACTTTTGTAAAAACCCAATGTTTTAGAAATTTTGAAAAGGAAATCTCTCAGTTTGAAGACAAACATGAAATTGAAAACTCAAAAGTTTAAAATAATTCAACCAAAATTTCTAAAATACTGAATAATGAACCAATATTTGAAATGGGTAATATGCAGGAAGAGAACAATAAATTGGAAATAAAAAAATCTAAATTTGTTGAACCTCAACTGAAAACTACTCTTCCATGTTTTTTAGTTGCAAACCCAATATTTTCAGAAATGTTGCTAGATGATGACAATGATGGAATAATGTTTTAAGAAAGACTCATTGATGAACTCTCATAGCCAAATTCTTACATTTATCAATTTTATGCAACTTTGTGTAGTGATATTGAAAATCGTGTTATCGTACATAGGGATAAATGTTTAAATTTAGATAATCTAGAAATTGAATTTATTGAAGCCAAATTGAACAATTATTCCACTAAAACTATCTCGGAACAATCAATAATCATTGATTTTGATAGTTAACGTTTTGAATTTGAATTTGGAAAAGAGTTTGAGCATACACTTATCTTAGTAAGAGTTGATTTATTAGAGGTAGTAGAAGTTGAGTGTTTGTTAACTGATGAAGAAATATTGGATGAGATTTATAATATTTCCAAACTTAAATATTTGGGTGAACCAAAATTTAGTCTTCCATGTTTTTCACATCAAACCTCAACTGAGTCGGGTGCTTAATCTTTTCAGGATATTGATAGTAGTTTATAGGGGGTTTTAAACTTGAGTTTCAGTGTACATGATTTCGTTGAGCACTTTATTAATCCCCTTATTGAATATACTATTTAGTATTCACCCACAAGAACCCTTGAATTTGAATTTTTTAATGTTGATGTTGAGAAAGATAGTTTTGAGGACAAACCCACACCCTTAGTAGTAACTAATTCTTTGTCGTCCCTTCTTAATAATCTCAATTGTGTCAAATATGATCATAATTTGGTAGTTTAAAACACCATTTCTAGAACTTTTAAAGGGTGTTATTTAGAAATTTTTGCAGCTAATGAGAATTTGGTTTTAGTTTTCTTAAGCTTATGTGCCCATAAAATTCATCTCTCCATTAAAAAAAATTAATCCAAACACATGTGGTGGTTCCTATTAAGGAAACCACATCCACCTAGTGACTATGGTTAGTTCTAGGTGATTCCATATGGGGACTATAAATCTAGCACTACATAGGAGGTAACCCAAGGTTTTTTTAATAAAATAACTTTCGTAATTAATTAAATTCTAGATGAAGACTAAAAACTCAGTGCTTCATGGGAGTCAACCAATTCTCTTTCTTTTTTTTCACTTTTGAACTATTTTTTATTTTAATAAACTACTTTAAATGTTAGTTAGTGTTCTATTTTTCCTAGATATGTCTTCCTGGTGCTCCTAGTTCTTATTTTTATAAAAATAAGTATGATGGTACCATTATTATCAAAATTGAGTGGAATTCCCATGTTGAAGCTTTAATGAAAAATTTAATTTAGGAAAATTCTTTATTATTGAATCTACTATATTAATATTTTCTTATCCATTTAATTTAATAAAAAAATTATTTATTAACCAAAATTTCATTCCTGTCAATCAGTCACAAAACAAGTTATTCTATATTTGTGTACTATTGCCAAAAAAAATATGTTTTATCTGTCTCTATGCTAAAAACCCTATTGCATGTCACCTTGTTGAAAATTTTTCTTCACATGTAACTATACTGTGTAAAAATTATGCGTGTTTATCCTTGATTAAAACTGAATTTCATTTATTTTAAAACTCATTCACTCTAAGAAATTATGTGTGGGGGGTATATATAGATTGGTTCTTGTTTTTTTATTGTATCTTCTTAGTTGAGGGTTGTATAGTATGAAATTTGTTTACTTTATTAAACATCTTATTTTATCAATTATGTTAGACTTTCTTTTACCAAATTCACATTGCACATAGATGAGATGCATACAATTATTTGAAATATATTGGAAATCAGTGTCACTGAAAAAAATGATAATGCATGTCTTTAGGTAATTAACCTGTTGTAAAATAATTATTGTGGAAAACACATTCATTGAATTTCACTGAGACCCTTGATACATGTCATATATCTACCTAATTGAAAATATATTTTGAACATTAATTTCTAAATTATTCTTCTCCACCTTTGGAATTCAACTTTGGGGAAAAAGTAGAGTTTTAAGTGTGGGGGATGGGGTTAATTATTTATTGAGATAAACTTTTCTTAATGAAAAGCCCATCAAGTCTCACGGGTACTTCAAACTATTTTTTTGTAAAAATGGTTTTTTTTAAAATTCTATAAACATTTTGGGCTCAATTTTAACTTAAATTGAGTCTCTACAAAATATTATAGTTTTTTTGTTAATTAATACTTGGTTTGAATAAGAAATTAATATGGGTGAATAGTTGTTGAGTGAATATACTTAGTGATTTAATGAAAATTTGATTTGGGGACTACTTTTGAGACTGATATGGGTAACTTTTTTTGGGAATTGTGATTATAACCTTTGGAACTAGAAGTTTGAACTTGAATCTAAGGGAGTAATTCTTCTTTAAATTTATAAAATTTAATCACCTTAGTGAGCCAAGTTAATAATTTGTCATATGAATCTTTTGAAACTGGAGTAGTTTGGGCATTTGGGATCCCATGGTGAATCTACGAGACCTTAGATGCTGGGTGCACTTCTTTTTAATGTAATCCCTCCGTACACATTAAATAAGTGCATATGCATAGTGCTTAGAACATGTTACATGGACTTTGAAAAATAAAATAAAGTGGCTAGGGTCAAAAATGAGTTCATTAAGGTGAGGGAAATGATGAATGCCAAATGAATAAGGGGACAATTGGTTTCTATGGAATCATTTTAGTTGAATCAATAAGGTGATTCACAAAAATAATTTTTATTTATTTTTAGAACCTAGGAGTGAGTGAAAGAACAATGTTCCTTTTTTAAGTTTAAAATTCCAAATTTATTTAACTGGTTGTCAAATTTGAACTTAGAACATAAGTTTGGATTGAATTGGGTCACTAAGTCGAGTCATATATGAGGCATGACACCTTCTTTGATAGACAATTCTTTGCTATCCTAACTACCTTTGAGTATTTGATTTACGAGAAGACTTTATATGAAGACATATTTTTAAAATCCTATTAATATTTCTTGTCCTCTATTTTGAAATTGTTTTACATGTTGCCTCATAAGCTAAGAAATATTAATGACACTTTTCTGTTTTTCATGGATAATAAAGCATGAGATTGTTTGTGGACAAAAAATGTTTAAGTGTGGGAGAATTTGATGTAGCTTTATTTTGACACAGTTTTCCACATCCTTTTAATTAATATTTACTAATTATTTATTTTATTTTTACTCTTCTTACTAAATATTAATAATTTTTGTATTTTAATAGTGAAATTTATTAATTAATAAATTTTTAAAAAATAATTTTGTATTTTTAGTCTTTAAAATAACGAATTTAGTCTAACAAACTTTTCTAATATAGTTATTTCTTATTTAGTTGTGGTTATTTAAATCTGATCAAATTTTAAATAATATTGAATTTTTATTAATTAGTCTTTTAATCATTTTATTTTCATTTATCTAACTTAGTTTTTAATTTAACTTTTTATCCATTAATTTAGAATCATTAAAATAAATTAACTATTTTCAATCTATATGTTTATTTATTCTATTAATATAAGTTAACAATTTAAGTTCTAATTTGATAAAATTATTTGTTTTTAATTTTAAGTATTCATTTAGTAATTTAATTAATTAATTTATATTTTTAAGTCTTCAATATTATAATTTCTTTTTTGTAGTAAAATTTTAAGTCATTATTTTTTTTAGTTTTTTCGGTCTCACTAACACACTCACTAACTATGAGCAACACATGCTGCTGACACCCCTGGCAATGCTGCTATCAGTGACTCAATGTGGGGTAATTTAGGTGGGTGGGTTTTTTTTAGTTTTCTGGGGTATGGTTTTTAAAAATTGGGGAAATGGGTTTGTTCAGCACCACTTGAAGTGGCGCTGAACAAAACTTGGGCAAAGCGCCACTTGAAGTGGAACTTTGACCCCACACCCCACACACACATAGAGATATATATAATAATTTTTTTTATAATAAATATTAAAAAAATACAAAAAATACAAAATTATATTTTTTATAATAAATAAAAAAATTATAATAAATTTATTTATTTATAATAAATATTTATAATAAATATCTAATAAATATTATAATATCATTATAATAAATATACATTTGTTATACATTTATTATAAATATTATAATGTTATAATATTATAATATTTATTATAATAAATATACATTTGTTATACATTTATTATAAATATTATAATGTTATAATATTATAATATTTATTATAATAAATATCTAATAAATGTATAATAAATACTATTATAATAAATGCACAATAAATGTATAATAGATGTATAGTAAATATTTATAATACATTTATATTTATAATAAATACTTATTATAATTAAATATTATAATATTTATAATAATAAATATCTAATAAATGTATAATAAATATTATTATAATAAATATACATTTATAATATCTATTATAAAAAATAATATTATAATATTTATTATAATAAATGTATAATCAATATTATTATAATAAATATTATAATAAATGTATAATAAATGTATAGTAAATGTATAGCAAATATTTATAATACATTTATTATAAATTCATATTTATTATAATAAATATTATAATATTTAATTATAATAAATGTATATTTTTATTTATATTTATAATAAATATACATTTATTTATTATAATAAATCTACATTTATTTTATACATTTATTATAATAAATATCTATAATAAATATTATAATACATTTATTTTTGAATTATAATATAATAAAGGTAATATGTAAATATTTATCTTTATTATATAATTATCATATCTATAAATAATTATATATTATAATTATATAATTATAAATATACATTTTTTTATTATAATAAATATGTAATTATTTACAAATGTAATATGCATTTATTTATTATAATAAATATACATTTATTAGATATTTTTTATAAATGTATTATACATTTATAAATGTAATTATTTATTATAATAAATATGTAATAAATATACATTTATATAAATGTAATATACATTTATTATAATAAATATGTAATATATATGTATTATAATCAATGTAATATACATTTATTAACTAAATAAATGATTATTTATTTATAAATGTAATAAACATTTATGATAATAAATATGTAATTACTTATAAATGTAATATACATTTATTTATATAAATATACATTTATTATAAATGTAATATACATTTATTTATTATAATAAATATGTAATTATTTATAAATGCAATATACATTTATTTATTATAATAAATATAAATTTATAAATGTAATTATTAATATACAATTATTTATTATAATAAACATGAAATTATTTATAAATGTAATATACATTTATTTATTATAATAAATATACATTTATAAATGTAATTATAAATATACATTTATTTATTATAATAAATGTAATATTTAAATATAAATTTATATTTATTATATTTATTATACATTTATATAATTATAAATATACATTTATTATATTATATTATATATTATATTTCTTTATAATATAATTATATAATTGTAAATATAATAAATATAGATATGATAATTATATAATAAAGATAAATAATAACATATTACATTTATTATATTATAATTAAAAAATAAATGTATTATAATATTTATTATATATTTATTGTACATATTTATTATAATAAATGTATAAAATAAATTTAGATTTATTATAATAAATAAATATAGATTTATTATAATAAATAAATGTATATTTATTATAAATATAAATACAAATATATATTTATTATAATCAAATATTATAATATTTTTTATAACAAATATGAATTTATAATAAATGAATTATAAATATTTATTATACATTTATTATAATATTTATTATAATAATATTTATTATACATTTTTTATAATAAATATTATAATAATATTTATTATAATAGATATTTTAATGTATATTTATTATAATAATATTTATTATAAATTTATTAGATATTTATTATTATAAATATTATATAACTTAATTATAATAAGTATTTATTATAAATATAAATGTATTATAAATACTTATTATACATTTATTATACATTTGTTGTGCATTTAATATAATAGTATTTATTATACATTTATTAAATATTTATTATAATAAATATTATAGTATTATAACATTATAATATTTTTAATAAATGTATAATAAATGTATAACAAATGTATATTTATTATAATAATATTATAATATTTATTAGATATTTATTATAAATATTTATTAAAAATAAATAAATTTATTATAATTTTTGTATTTATAATACAATTATTAGATACATATTATAATAAATATTAAAATATTATATCATTATAATATTTATAATTAATGTATAATAAATCTATAAAAAATGTATATTTATTATAATAAAATTATAATATTTATTTTATATTTATTATAAATATTTATTATAAATAAATAAATCTATTATAACTTTTTTTATATATTATAAAAAATATAATTATGTATTTATCACATTTTTTATATTTATTATAATAAATAAATATTATATATATATATGTATATATGTGGGGTTTTGGGGTGGTGTCGGGTCAAAGCACCACTTCAAGTGGCACTGAACAAACCCATTTCCACAATTTTTAAAAACCCTACCCCATAAAACTAAAAAAAACCCACCCACCTAAATTACCCTTCAATGTGTGCTACGAACAGCCTTAGTCTCACATACGTTTACATTTCTTCCGATGACAACACTTCCTTCCCGAATCAGTGTCGGTACCACCCGATTCCCCATACCAACGACTCCTCCCCATCCTTGCTACCAATGCCTCACCCTCACACTGATACTTCCATCCTCCACCTTGTTTTTCTCACCGTCTCCATCCAAAGATCGAAGAACGCCATTCCACCTGAGTTGTCCATCGCTGTTGACCTTCGGCCATGTGGAAGCTGAGTAGCCCACCATGCCTCTTGTTGTGAAGAAGGGGAACACCGCACAGGAGTAGTCTACCACGTCGCTGGATCTGTCCGAGTGGGGAGTAGTAGACAACTGCAGCTCCTCCGTGAAATCCCTATCCCCCCTTTCGGCGTCGAGAAGATGAAAAAGGGGTTAATTTAATTTAAAAAAAACTATGACAAAAACTAATTAAAAAAATATAAAACTAATAATAATATATATAAATTAATAATAATGAAATAAAATACACAAATAATTCATTAAATAAAATTTTAAAGTTAAATGTTAACTTATAAATAAATTTAAAATAAATAAATTTAGTTAAATAATTTAATGCATATATTAATTATAATTTAACATCTTTTTAAATAAAATAATTATAAATTATAACAACTATATAAAATATTATAAATTGTAAAATATAAAATAAAAATATTTATTAAAATAAAATAAAATAAAAATATAATTAAATAAATCATTTACATAAATAAATAATGACGTTAATAAATTAATAATTTGAACTTATCATTTTAAATTAATCAATAGAAGTAATTAAATATTAAATAAGAAATTATAAATAAAACTTATTGCAATTTTAATTAGAGAAAATATTTATTAATTGAGAAGAAAATTATTTAAAACAATAAGCTAACCCAACTTATTTTTATATGTTAAATTTTATTTATTACTTCGCAAACGTTGTTTAACTTTATTTTGTTTTTTTTATTTTTAGATATGTTCAGGGGGAATAGTCTTGTCTAGATTCAACATTAACTAACTCACTAGGAGTTAGTTACAAGGGAAAAACTAAAAAGACATGTGATTCATGAAAAAACCCATGTCTGTGGTGCACAACAAAGGAAAATACTATGTCAGTGGAAGACATGCGATGACAAGAAGAAAACGATAGAGACCATAAAAAATGAGAGAAGCGAGGATTGAGGGGAGAGGACTCTCATTCAATTTTCTCAAAAATGTTCTTTTGGAGATCAGAGACTGCCGAAAGATAGAAAGAGTCTTGGAGTTGTAGGAGCTAGGTAATGAATCATGATCTTCTTTCACAAAGGGTTGATTATTCATCCTCTGTTATGTTATTTTTACATTGTATTTGTTGGATCCTTCATGATATTGTATTTTTCATAATCACTAATAATGTCAATATATAGATTCATATCTTTCATTCCAATTTTAATATCTCTATGTGAATCAATTTTTTCATACACCAACATATACTTTAATAAGTCAATTGGTTACAAGTCATGAATCAATTTGTTTACAAGTGTATCTTTACATATACTTTGATTAACAATTCATCTTGTAGTGGTATATCCAAGAAAAAATCTTCACAATTTCTTGGATTCCTGAAAACCAAAGTCCGATAGACTGAACCGAAAGCCAACATACCGAAACAGAAGTTCGACACACCGAAATCAAATCCCACTCACCGAAACTGAAGTTGACAAATCAAAGTACGACAAACCGAAGAATGAAAAACCGAATAATGAAAAACCGAAGTCTGACTCACCAAAATTTGACAAACTGGAGTATGACAGACCGATGTTATCATACCAAAGTCTTACTCACCGAAGTATGACACAATGAAAATAATGTAAGATAGAACGAAGTATGAGAGACCGAAGTCGACACACTGAAGATGACACACCAAAGATGACAGAACGATGTTATCAAACCGAAGAAAAAAGACTGAAGATTACCCACCGATTGATACAAATAACTGTTTCCATTATATTAATTCAAATTTATTTCTAACGGTCATATGTAGACAAATTAATGTTTCTAACATTATTTAATGTTGTCTGTAGGGAAATCCTTAGACAAGTACGAGGTACATGCATGTGTGAAGATCCTTATGTGTAGAGAATCGTGGACTATAAAAGGACTTCATATTTTACGATTAATATATGATGGTAGTAGTAGTACACGCATATACACAGACTGTGCGAATATGAAAAGAGAAGAACTAAGGGCATGAGATTACAAGAAGACTGTGACAAGCTATCACAACCACAAAGGCTCAATATACATCAAGACATCAACAAGCTGAACTTTTTTCACTCCCTGATGTTGGGATATAGAAACTATGATACTCTATTATGAAGACATCTTCCAATAGAAGACTCAAATACCAGTTTCTCAACATTCATTCAGTCTAGAGCCTCACTTCAAAACACAAAGAGAAATATTAACTCTATTCTCATCCATAACTATATTGTGTTTTATATTTTATATTTGAGTAGTGTGAATATTTATTTGTATAACAAACACTGTCTCCAGAGCATAACTGGAGGATATCAAACTATCCTCATACTCAATCACTTATTATATTTTGTTTCCCACAAATAACTGTGGAAGAGGTCAAGTATGACCTAGATAGCTGGGTGTGCTGTTTTAAACCCTGATCTTGGGTGTGGATCAAAAGTTTATTTCTATAAACAGATTGGTGGAAGGTGATCACTAAGTGGAGTGGATTAAGTCTCTACTTGAGACTGAGCCTCTTGTTTACATTGTTGTCCTAATCTTCAATCACTCTGTTCTGTTTTATCCGCTGCTTATATTTTCTAAAACATAAAACTGGTATTTCTTACACTTTGATAGTTAGTTTTGGTTAGTGTGTGTATTTGTTTAATTCATTAAAATCATTTCAAAAGATAAATTAGTGTTCTACACTAATTTATCTGAGTACTAATCACCCTTTGAGAAACCTGTTGACCAATTGAACATTTACATATCTACTTCCTAAATTAACTGGGCCGTTTTTTAAATTGAGATTTTTCTTAACCATAATGTTTTTAAATAGAAATTTTATTTGGAACTCAATTCACCGGCCTCGTGAGTATCCAATCTGACCAACAGTATTTGCTGATTTTGAATTGAAAATGATTTTTTCTTAATTTCTTGTTTTGGAAATTAGAATTTCTATTGGTTCATTTTTTTCTTCTTCATTAAAGTCATTCCAACCAGAATCAGATTCTTTCGGTGAGATTGAATCTGAATCTCAAATATAAAATTGAATCTGCACCTTCATGAAATTAAAATTAAAATCCTTGATCTTATGGTGAGATTGATCTTGGAATCATTTCATTAAAGATTTAAATTTTAAATGCATCAGAAACTTTTGTTGAGGTTGTTTTTCCTATTAACATTTAAACAGTTTTCTAATTGAATATTCTTGAAGTGGAGAACTTTAAGATTTCAATGTGGTGTGTTAATTATTCTGGCAAAGAATAATTTATCACTTGTTTTTTGAGGTGTGACTTCAATCAAAATGATGAATCACTCTTTTAAGCCAGTAGATTTCAAGTATCTCAATCAAATATCCGAATTAACTCTTAGCAATCATTTTCCACTATTAGACATAGTTTCTTTATCTTTTATGTTTAATTGTTTCATAGCCTGTTTACTAAGTAGAAAATTTATTGAATTTGTGCCATTTTTTTTCACCAAATAATAATTAATAATATAAAAATTTAAAATTTTAAAATTTTAAAAAATGGTAACCCATCCACTGTTTACAATAGTGGAGTTTATTTTCAATAAAACCTTAGAATTAATCACGTCCCTTCCCTTAGGTTCAAACCAACACCACTATGCTAGAGTAATTATCTAAATATTATTTTGAGGGCCATGATGGCCTCTGGTCACGTCAAATACTACCATGAATCCATATAATGTCTTTCTCCATGAAAATCAATAACTCTAATTTGAAAACCATTCTCAAAGAAAGTTCATTTTTAAAACATCACCTTATAAATTCCTTTGGTTTTCTTCAAAAAATTATATATTTAAAAAAAAAATAGTAATGGCTTAATAAATAAGATGTTAAACTATATATTATAAAACAAATACAACTCCCAAAAATATGGAACAATCAAAATTTTAATCATAAGCATGAAAAACATTATATATCCAATAAAATGTATTTTGGGCATAAACTCACTGGTATCCAAATTAGACAAGTAACACCCAATGACCATCATAGATTATATGTAATGTATTCTAGTTTGAATTAGTCTTAGACACATTCTTCTAGCTGGATAAGTGCATCAAATAATTTTTTAACCTCTCTCATTATTCTTTTAGACTAAAGATACATTCTTTGGTACTCTTGGTTGTCATGACCACATTTTTTAACCCCCCTTGGTCCTCCTCCTATAATCTCTCTTAGTCCCTTGTATAACCCTCCCTATATAATCCATGACATAGGCTATGGTTTCAATTGTCTAAGTCACCACAAACACACCCATGTTCTCTAATGTTCCACCCATTTCCAATATCATAAACAATGAAAAAATTCCAATTTCAAAAAAAAACGTGACCATAATAAAAAAAACACAATTTACTTGAAGGGGAACTTTCAAAAAACACTTTTTAAATCCATTTGAAACCATAAATTCTCCTTTAGTACTTTTATCAAAAACCTTACATGAATTAAAATATCTTCCTTTTGGAAAAGTCACTTTAAACAATAAAATTTCCATTTCATTCCATAAATCACTACAATAATAGTTAAACCATCAATAATAACACAATATATGGGAAATTTGATAAATAAAAACCAAATGAAATCAAGAATCAATGGTAATCCATGGAAAAGAACCCTAAAATATAGGAACCTATATGAAAAACAAATTTGAACCTGTTGCCTTTGAGTAAAACCGCAATATTTTTTTAGGAGAGGTTATAAAAAACCTAAAAAAACATGAATCCCATATAAAAAACACTAGTTTTATAAAAAAACAAGGTTTAAAAAACTGATATAAATTGATGAAAAAAAGAAGAAAAATATAGGATGATGAAATCAAGAAGAACCAAACATACCTCAAGATGAACCACCAAATATCCCTGGATAATCCACTAATATCCAAGAGGGAAGAATCTGAAAGCCATGTGAAAGGTTTTTTACATGAGGGGGAGGAAGAGGAGTGATTTTTATTAAAATCCCAAAAGTTCATTTTATTCTTTCAACCAAATTTTATGACCTAGAAAAACCTCATAGCTTGGACACACGGTTAGGAAAACAATATACTAACCATGTGGGAGTAAGTTTCTCCACATAGAAAAGGACTCATGGTTTTTGGAGTCCCCTACATTATTAGACAAATCATTCCCAAACCATGAAAAACCACTTTATACTTCATACATACCTCTCACACTATTATTTTCATGGTTACTGGTAACCATAATAATTCCATGTGTTAGGTCATATTTCTCTAAAAGTAGAGGCTCTCAATCTCCAAATACTATATAATTCTAAAGTAAATAACTAAATAAATAAAGAAAACATAAAGCAATGTGAACTAATAACCAGATGTGTGTCACAATTATAACAACTCTGCTCTTTATTACACACTAACACATGATTTATTACATAAAATTTCACTTAAGACAACTCTGAGGATCGAGAGGTCTAGTGTCTTGTAAAATTAGGAACATTATATAACAACATAGAACATAAAACCAAACATATTTATTTAAAACTTATTTTACATGACGACATTCCTTTATACATAGAATTGCATGGGATAACTTGAGGACATGAATAAGAAAAAGGTGAGCTATAAAGCCCAGTAAGGGATTAAAAAAGGGATAAAATGAATAATATAGTACATTATAGCCAATAGACTTATCAATTAATCACAAGAGAAACATGAACATAAAGGCATGATATAACATGATTATCATAACATTGAAATTTTGCGACAACATTTAACATGATATTAGCATGATCCATGGATCATTGCACATGAAGCATGAGTAAACCCTCATTACACTAGAATTAGCATGAGTAAACCCTCATTTCACTTGATGTATCATGATACTAATCCTTATCCAATGTTTTGGAGCACTATCATGGAACACCCTTCTTAATCGTTTCATTTCATGGATATGTGTGGCTCATAGATCATACAACATTAATTAATTAAACACCATAATTTATTCTATGAATAAAATATTTTGAAAAAATAAATTTAAGTCCTCAATTAAAAATTACATATGCATAAATGTGAATTCACTTAATAGAGTAATGGGTACGGTAATCACTTATATGATGATTTTGGCATGGGAAATTTTGGGGTAACTTTAGCAACATAACAACATCAAATAGAGATCATCAAATGGGTTGATGAGAGAGAAATGGGACTCTAATAATTTATTCATGAAATATATATTAAGGGGGTCATGGAATATACTATCCCAAAATATATAAAGTAATTTAGATGCATAATATAAAATAATTTCTTTAATGTAAGTGAAGAGAGAGAAATCCCTTACAGAATTTCGGCATGGTAACGGGTGTGCATGGGAGGAATTAATGACAGAAAAGGGGTATATAATCCTTAAATAATAAGGAGGTAAGTATAGGGGAGTTGAAAAATCATACCCCAAAATTTTTTTATTGAAAATACAAGGGTACGAAAATATAAATAAAATTGGAAAAAAATGATAAAGGAAGAAATCCCTTACTAGGAAGTGTGATTCCAAATGTTTGGGGGAGGCTTGAGAGTGGATTATTGGGAGATTGGGGCGCCTTGGGAGAATTATAGAGAGAGGATGTCAGGGTTTGGTCAAGATCCAAATGATTTGAGTGACGAAGAATGTGAGATTGAGTGGGTTTATATAGTAATGGAAAGGGAATTCTTTATTATTTAGGTTTTGGGAACCACACATTAAACTAATCAAAACCAGAATCCATACCATGATTTTTTCCCATGGTTTTTGCCAAATTAGAGTGAAAAAAATTATTTTATAAGGCTAATGGCTGATAATATTAAAATATTAGGCTTGATTATGTGGAGGTGAGTCATACTCTCATTGAAATCATTTTAAAATGTTAAAATGTTTTATAAGTCTTGGAGGGTCCACTAAGGCTTTGGAAAACAAATCAATCAAACCAAAAATAAAATTATTTTAAAGGTAAAACACATTTTTACTGAAAATATAATTTATAGTACTTTATTATATCACTATTGGGTCATTATGACTTCATAAAACACATTATAAATTTAAACGATATTTAATTTTTACCCAAAAACTCGACCGTCTCAGAAAACTATGAAAAATTCACCATTGTATAATTTTGATGTCTTGATTCCAAAAATAAAATTCATTTTATCTAAATATTTTTCTTAAAATTTTAATTTCTAATTTTAAAATAAAAACCGTCATTTACCGTAAATTCTTGTGTTTTGATAAAAGCATCTTTGAAACCTTAATAAAAATTACAATTTTATTTATAAAAATTATACAATCATTTATATTTTTAAAAAATAATTTAGTAATAATAATTTATTAAAATATTATTTAATTAAAAAATCCATTAATTCATCAATATAGATTTCTTAATTGAATATTAACTAAAAATACTATTTGTGCTTTAAAAACTATTTAGAAAGTAAAAATAATAAAATGAAAGTATATTATTTATCATATACAAAAATAATTCACATAATCATAGTGATAGATTTTTTATTTCCTAACCCCTTATAACACCTGCATATGACCTAAGGGAAAGGTGTGCGATTTTGACAGTCTCTTGGGGTGGCTCAGATAACATCGCTTGGGTGGTAATCTCTATCAACTTGCACTTCTCCCATACGCAGTTCCGTTCAAGATTAAAGTGTTTAATCTCAACTTGGTCTTGGTCAATAGATAAACCCAGTGAAACTAGCTCCTTTCCAAGCTCCGAAAAATGGTATTCGTACAGATCAATTCTTCTGGATGAGGCCATCACTTCCTTTGTCTGAGTAAATTGGATTTGATAAGGTCCTATATTTATTATAATCATATAATTACTGTTCAATGACTATATTAGCAATAGTAACAATTTTTAATAGTATTTTAAAATTCAAAAACAGAGAACCATGTAAGTTCATGTGTTTTATATTACCATTTTACATAATAATACATTTAATCAGATCAAGAAGAATTTTCATTAATAAAAGTTTGTGTCATTAAAATCTTACACCCTTAAGAAATCTCCCCCTAAAAATTTTCTTTTACCACACTAAAATAGATGAGGGTTACTCTTCTTCGTCACTTCTTTGATTCCCAATTTGCTTCTTCGAACTTGTGGTTTCTCCACAACACCTTGGTAAGGGGTATTGCCTTATTTCGTAGAACTTTTTCCCTACAATCTAAGATCTTCATCGTATTATCTTCATAGGTGAGGTCATTATCCAATGGTACCAAATCTGGATTGAGTACCTGTGATGGGTCAAGTATGTACTTCTTCAAGAGTGATACATGGAATACATCATGTACTTGAGACAGGTTTGGTGGGAGTGATAGTCAATAGGCCACGACCCAAATGCAATAAAGGACCCCAAAAGGGATGATATACCTTGGACTAAGCATTAACTTCTTAGAAAATCTCATAAATCTCTTCCATAGTGATATACGAAGGAACACCATGTCTCCAACATCAAACACCAGCTCTCATTGATTATTATCATCATAACTCTTATATCGAATATGAGTAGCTTTAATGAGCTACTGGATGAGTATAACCTTCTCCACCATATTTCGACCATTTATGGAACTATGTGATACTGGATGGTCTTAACCTTATCCACCATTTTTCGACCATTTATGGAGCTAGGAGTTTTCACTCCCCAACTTCATCCCAACATGCTGGTGTTCTGCACCTTTTCCCATAAAGGGATTCATAATGATCCATTTGGATGCTTGAGTGGAAACTTTAATTGTTAGAGAACTCAACCAAAGGAAGATTTTTATCCCATCCTCCTTTGAAGTCCATTGAGAATTATTTCAATATGTCCTCAAGTTTAAAATAGTTTACTCAGATTGGACATCAATTTGGGGATGATAAGCCATACTAAAGTTCAGCTCAGTATTCAGAGCATGTTGAAGACTCTTCCACAACATAGAGGTGACACATGGATCTCGATCATTTAAAATAGATAGTGGTATTCCATAAAGCCTTACCACTTATCTGATATATATCTATGCTAGTTTATCGAATGAGAAATCCTATAAAATTGCAATGAAGTGCGTAGTCTTTGTAAGACGATCCAGAACAACCTAGATAACATTGTTTCATTTGGATTTTTTTGGAAGTCCGGTGACAAAGTCCACGATGATGTTCTCTAAATTACATATTGGTATGGGTAATGGTTTCATCATCCCCTTAGACTTATGGTTCTCAACCTTCACTTTCTAACATACTAATAATATTGATTTATACTCAGCGATCTCCTTATTCAAGTTATCCCACCAATAATGATCTCATAGATCTCAACACATCTTTGTGTTTCCTAGGTGAATGGAGAAATTTGAACTATGTGCATCATCCAAAAGTTCATTATTTAACTAAAAATTTTATAGAACACATATTATTGTCCAAAATATCACAATTCCTTCTTCATTAACATTGAACTCCAAGGATTTCTCTTTTTTGATAGTTTCTAATTTCTTCTGAATTCCAACATCATCATTTTGAGCGCCCTTTAACCTTTCCAAAAGAGATGGTTGAGAAATAATTTGTAAAAGGATTGATGATGTTCTCTTTTTTATTATTCCCATTTCCATCTTCATCAAATCTAAGAATATTGTATCCTTTTCAATTATCATCAATGATTGAATTTCTGGGTCATTTATACTTAGATCATTTACCACCTTGTTCGATTTACCAGGGTGGTAATGGATTGAACAGTCATAATCTTTGATCAGATCTAACCATGTTTGTTGGCGCATATTCAACTCTTTCTATGTGAATATATACTTGAGGCTTTTGTGATCCATAAATCGAAGATCACTAGATCCAACTCAAGATCATGTGTTGGATAGTTTTTATCATTAAATCTCAATTTCCTTGAAGCATATGAAATGTCTTTGTCATTTTGAATCGTAACAAAACCCATGCCCTTCTTCGAAGCATCACTGAATACCACAAAAGGTTCTCCACTTCTGGGTAATGTGAGAACAGGTGTAGTGATAAGCCTCATTTTCAACTCCATGAATATCTCTTTATATTCATCTCTCCAAGAAATATTGACTCCCTTTCGAGTAAGCTTGGTAATAGTGTTTGACAATTGTGAGAAATTTCTCAAAAATCGGCAATAATATCCAACTAACACCAAGAAGCTATGAATTTTATTTCACTGATGTTGGCCTCAGCCATCCCTCTATCGCAGCTATCTTGGAATGATCCATAAATATCCCATTTCTTGTGATGATATTACCCAATAATGATACTTCCTTCAACTAGAACTCACACTTGATATACTTTGCATAGATCTTTTCCTTTCACAAGGTCTCTAGTACAGTTCTTAGATACTCCTCGTGACCCACCTTGGTTTTGGATCATATTTTAATATCCTCTATAAACACCACCACAAATTTTTCAAGGTAATCTCTAAAGACTCTATTCATCATTTCCATAAATATTTCTGGAGTAATGGTGAGTCTAAAAGGCATCACTATGAATTCATATTGCCCGCACCTTGTATGAAAAGCATTCTTGGGGATATCCTCCTTCTTCACACTTACTTAGTAATATCCTGACCATAAATCCACCTTAGAGAATTATTGTGCTCCACGTAGCTGATCGAAGAAGTCATCAATTTGGGGATGTCAGGGAGGGCAGGGAAGAAGGGAACAATCTATATGAGGAAGTTGTTGTCTTGTTCAATGTTGGAGAGGAATAGGGGGCTAATGGTTGGGGTGGGGTGGGATGGTGTCCCCAGAGAGGACTGGTGGAGGGTGATATAGAGATATGGTATTTGAGACTTTCATGCGGGCATTGGACCATTGATGGCCCATCCACCTTAGTGATCAGGGAAATATGGTGGTGTGGATTGATTTATGGTGGGTTCCAGGCCCTCTAGTCTATGAAATTTATTTTTTTAATAAATGGAAATCTAAAATATATATTTTACCCTCAGTATAATTTTTTTTTCAATTCATCTATTAGTCAAAATATTTTCTAAATCATTTTATTATATTTTGATTAATTATTTATGAAAACAGTGACAACATATGTTCATAGTGAAGTAGGATATGTTGGGTATATCACAAATAATATTACACTAATATATAATGTGAGAAATGATTTTCCCCTTCTATTCATTAAACAAAATAGATATTTAAAACCATTTGATGGAAATGGCATAGGCTAAATAAATCCACGGTCGTACTTTTATGTAAGCGTATTTATGTGCTGAAAATTTAAAGGAAACATCAAGAACATTGGTTGATGGCACCAACATTTAACCTACTTGATTAGAGATATTGTGATAAAGTGATTATATTACATAATAAGTGTCTGTATGATGTTTTATGTCACTATGACACTGAATTGTTTCTATATAGGTTCCTTGACATATTTTTAAATCCTAATATTGGACATTGGATTACTTCACCTATTTCCACTAAGAATACTTTAAATATGGCCTTTAAAAGTGCAAGAAAAGTCTATTTACAGTGCTAATAATGTCCCCTTTTTACAGCTAAAAAAACAATGATAAAAGAGATCTTTTATCAATGATAAAAAATGCTGATAAAAGGGTTATTTATCAGCACTTTTTTAGCGCTATTAGAAGACCACTTTTATCAGTGCTTTTTTTAAAATATGATAAAAGTCTAACAACATCCATGGTGAAGGGACTTCCAAGGTGCATTGAACCATCCTTATTTTTGACAAAGAGGACTAGTTCACCCCATGGTGAAGCACTTGGGTGTATAAAACTTTATCTAGATTCTCATGTAGTTGTTTCTTTAGCTCTTTAAGCTCTACAACAGCCATTCTATACCGAGTATTTGATATTGGAAACACCCCTGGAATAATATAAATTGAAAAATCAACATCTCTTCTAGGAGGAAGGACAAGAAATTCCTCATGAATCACTTCAGTGAATTACCTCACAATAGGAATGTCATTAAGGATGACTTCTTCCGTAGGCTCAATCATATAAGCAAGACACACATTCTCATAGGTCAGTAATATCCACACTTGAGATGATGGTGAAAAGGAAGATTCATCCACATCCATACACTAGTATAGAATCAGTGGTTGATTATCCATATTGAGAGTGATTTCACTCTCACATAAATTTATTTTGTATCTATATAGGGAAAGCCAATCCATGCTAAGAATTGCATAAAATTCCACTAGAGGGAGTATGAAAAGGTTCTCCAGGAAGTTCAAACCAAAAATTGTGACATGGGAGAAGTTATATTCATGGGATGCAATGATTTTCCCATTTTACATTATCACTAACATATTTAGTTCTATTATTTATGGTGGTATTGATATTGTTCTACTAAACCTTAGGGATATAAAAGATTGCGTAGAACCAGAGTAAAAAAGTAAGTTTTCTATTATTGAATGAATAACTAACATACCTATCCCCACTTCGTTGTTGGGGTTCACTTCAGTGGTAGTGATGGAAGAATATTTCCCTTGCTGCCTTAGAGGTTTTTGGTTTCCTCCAACAACCATTGGCTTAGGGAATTTGTTGGTAATGTGACTTGGTTCTTTGCAGTTAAAGAAATGAACAATGCGTTGACGGTTAAAAGGATCGTTCCTCTCCTTTGTCACAATAACGGGTCCTTCTTGCCAGCAGTTAATATCTAGGTGACCTTCTCTTCCACAACTAAATAATTTCCTCATCCCCTTAAGGAAATTTATGTGGTGCTTCTTTCTGCACCTTTAGCATGTGGGGTGCTGGAATTTCTTAGCACCATTAGATTTATCCATCGGACTGCCGGAATTAAAGTTCAACTTTCACTTCTTATCCCCACTATACCCATGATATTATCTGATCTCTATTTCTACTTTGACCGCACATTGAAAACTTTCCTCATAGCTATCGAAGTCACAGATCACTAGGGATTTCCATAGGCTAGGTTTTATCCCATCAAACAAGCGATAAACCTTACATTCATTAGTAACGAAGAAGCCAGAGGAATATCTTGCAAGACTTGTTAAGTTTTTCTTGTATGTTTTGATGGATTCATCATATTTTCTCTTGAGGGAAAATAAGTCCCTTTCCATCTTAAGTCAAGGGGTGCGAGAGAAATATTTACCGAAAAACATTTTCTAGAAATCCTTACATTCCAACGCCTTGATATCCTCCTAATGATTCATATTTTTTATCAATGTCCAACATCGATCATATTCACCCTCCATACAATAAGAATCCAGAAGTACCTTCTCTTATTCAAAACATTGAAGGATGGAGAAGATCTTATCAATAGAGTTGATCCATTGTTTGGAGATTGAGGGATCATATTATCCATTAAAATAATGAGGCCTCTGTCTCATGAAACTATCGATTGTGAAATGTTCTTTCTAGGGGGGGGGTGAATGTTCCTCTTGATTCATGTTTCTATTCAAAACTTGAGTTAAATGAGATATTATCGTGAAATTTTTTTAAGTTACTACTCCCATCAGATTAAAAAAACTCATTAGAATAGTTATCACATTGATCTTTGCATCGGTTGATAGCCTGAGTCCTCCTATTACCATCCATTTTATGGAATAATATAAAAGTTAGGGGTAACACATAAGGGGGAATATGATAACAAAAGGGATAAATTATAAATTACATTTATTTCCTCAACTTATATATGTTATCCATGATCTACTTCCCAACAGATATTCTTAGGGGAATTTCTTTAAACTCCATTCATAATGGTTCATAATAAGTTTATGAATTTACCAAAGCATATCCCACAGGAGTGTCATAACAAAGAGTGAAACAAGGCCAGTTTTCGTGCACCAGTTCCTTCTTGAGTCTAGCTCAAAGTGGTGTTTTTGGGTTTTACCCCTAGATACATCTGTGCTAGAGCTGGCTATAACTGCTCATATCCAGACATGAATTTATTTTCTTGATAAAATGATTACACAATACTCACCAAAATTTAGGTATGTTTTTATTATACTTAGTCTCATCCTTAAGGATTTAACTAGGGTTTTCTAAAACAAATCCCAAAAATAACTAAACCTATTCTCTGATACCAACTATAATAACCCTTATCTTTATTACACACTTAAACATGAATTATTACATAAACATGCACTTAAGACAACTATGAGGACTGAGAGGTATAGTGTCTTGGGAAATTAAGAGCATTACATAACAACTTAGAACATAAAACCCAATATCTTTATTGAAAACTTCTTTTACATGAAAACATTCCTTCATACTTAGCATTGAATGGGATAACCCAAGGACATGCATAAGAAAAGGGTGAACTATATATCAAATTAAGGGAGTGAATAAGGCATAACATGAAGAATATAGTAAATGTTAGGAAATATTCATATCAATATAGAACAAGAGAAACATGAACATAAATGCATGATATACCATGATTATCATAACATGGAAATGTGGCAACAAAATTTAACATGATATTAGCATGAGCCAAGGCTCATTGCACATGTATCATGAGTAAAACCTCATTTAACTTGAATTAGCATGAGTAAACCCTCATTGAACTTGACATATAATGATACTGATCTTTACCCAATGCAATAGAGTGCTATTAGGGTGCACCCTTCTTAATCATTTAATTTCATGCATAAGTGTGCCACATAGATCATGCAATATGCATTCATTAAAAATTATAATTTATTCCATGAATAAGAGATGAGGAATACATAAATACAAGTCCTCAATAAACATGTAAATGTTCATAAAGGTGAATACCCTTGATAGATAAATGGGTATGGTATTTACTTCCATAAATATTTTGGCATGGGAAATTTTGGTGTATCTTTGGTAGCATAATGACATCAAATAGAAATCGTAAAATGGGTTGATGATAGAGAAATGGTATCTAATAATTTATACAAGAAATGTAAATTAATGGGTTAAGGAAACATAATATCACAACATATGTAATGGAATTTATATGCATAATATAAAATAATTTTTTTAATGTAAATGAGGTGAGAGAAATCTATTACAGAATTTCAGCAATGTAACGAGTGTGCATGGGATGCAATAATGAGATAGAAATGAGTATCTCATAATTAAAACATAAGTTTGGTAGTATATGGGAGGTGAAAAATCATACCCCAACATTTTTAATTTTAAATACAAGGGTATAAAAATATAAAGAAACTTGGACAAAAATGAGAAACAAAGCAATCCCTAACTTGGAAGTTTGATACCAAAGGATTGGGAGATGCATGAGATGGGATTATTAGGAGCTTGGGGAACCTTGGGAGGATTATAGAGATATAGGGGAAGGGGTTGGTCAAGCTAAAAATGGTTTTAGTGAAGAGGAATGAGATATTGAGTGGGTTTATATAGGAAAGGAGAGGAAATTATTTATTATTTAGGTTTTGGACACCACACATTAAACTAATAAAAACCACAAACCATATCATGGGTTTTACACATGTTTTTTCCAATGTATAGTGGAAAAAATTATTTTATAAGGCATATGGAAGAACATATTAAAATACCAGTAATGCTTTTGTGGATGTGAGTCACACTCTCAAGGAAATCATTTTAAAATTTTAAAATGTTTTATATGTCTTGGAGGGTCCACTAAGGCTTTGTAAAATAAATCAAACACACATAAAATTACATTATTTTAAAGATAAAAATATATTGGCCTAAAATACCTTTTATAGTATTTTATTAAATCAATATTGGGTCATTATGATGTCATGAAACACATTATATAATTAAACTGTAATTAATTTTTACCCAAAAATTTGACTAGCTCCGAAAATTTTAAAAAAATCCACTGTTGGATAATTTAGACATCCTAATTCCAAAAATAATATTCATTTTATATAAATAATATTCTAAATATGTGAATTTATACTTTCAAAATAAATCCCAACATTTATAGTAAATTCATGGGTTTTGACAAAAGAAGATTTCATACCTTAATAAAAATTACAATTATATTCATAAAAATTATACGATTATTTACATTTATTAAAAAAAAAATTCGTAACAATATTTTATTAAAATATTATTTAATTTAAAAATCCATTAATTCAACAAAATATATTTCTTAATTTAATATTAACTAAAAATACTATTTGTTCTTTAAAAACTATTTACAAAGTAACATTAATTAAATGAATATATATTATTTATTCTATATAAAAATAATGCAGATAATCATAGTGTTGGGGTCTTGTTACATAACCTCTTATAACACCCTCATATTACATATGGGTAAGGTGTATGATGGTGACATGCTCTTGGGGTGGCTCGGATAACATCGCTAGGGTGGTAATCTCTTTCAATTTAAACTTCTACCATAGGCGGTTCTATTCATGATTAACTTATTGAAGCTCAAATTAGGATTGGTCAAGAGAGAATCCAAATGAGGCCACCTCCTTTCCAAGCTCTGAAAAATGGGCTTTGTACAGATCCATTCTACTATATGAGGCCATCACTTCCTTTGTCTAAGTAAATTGGATTTTTAATGCCCTATATTTATACTAATCATTTGATCATTGTTCAACGATTATATTATCAATGGTAACAATTCTTAATAGTATTTTAAAATAAAAAAATATAAAACCAAGGAAGTGCATGTGTTTTATATAACCATTTTACATAATAATACATTTAATCATATCAAGAGGATTTTTCATTAATATTATTTGGGTCTTTACAAAAATCATCTATATTAACACAATTAATAAATCCTCTTCGTGGTTTAACACATAATATAACAAAATATTAAATAAAAAAACCATTGGAGACAAAAATATCACCCTTTGGATTTTTTTATGAACCTCTATGTCAAAACCACCCATTGAAAAATATATCCAATGAACTCTATGATTTATCAATTTCAACTTAAAATACTTTTATTATTGTATAATTTTTTATCCATCATTATCCTTAATCCCATTTGAGTCAAATATTATTTTTATAATCACTACTAAAAAACTGGTCTTTAACAACACTAGAAATTCACTGACTACTTGAGCACCATTAAATGCCTATAACTTTTGACAGCATAAAAATATCACTGATAAAAGGGACCTTTATCAGTACTTTTAAAAGCACTATTAAAGGTTCCACTTATCAGCACTTTTTTAGCACTACTAAAGGAATCCTTTATTGGCACTTTTATAAGAACTAATAAAGGAATTTTATCATCACTTTTAAAAGTGATTATAAATGTGTTTTTTATGAGTTCTTTTAAAAGTGAAGATAAAGGTGATACTACAGTGTGCTGTAATAGCACTCTACAACAGCACTGCAATGTGCGATTACAGTACACTACAACACTAGAAACATACCAAATACACACCATAAACATTATAGATATCAATAAAAACAAGTCGCAATATATAATTTAAATGAAATGGAATTTAAAACAAAAATACCAGAAAAAACACTATATTGTTTTTAAAATGAAACCTGTTAAAAACCATATCCCATTTTTGTTATAAAATAGGACCTTAAAAAACAATATTTTATCCTAAAAAACATTATAAAAAAATCATCAACCAATTATTTTTATAATTTTTTGTTCAAATCCTTATAAAACGTTTTGAGGACAAATATTAAAGTAATTCATCATTACCTCTACAGAAAATGTAAATTAAAATAAATTAATTCTAGTAACATACAATCGTGAGCTGAAATTACACATGAACAAGATGACACTATGGGTTTCACTATATATTCATATTTTGAATCTTTTTTCCTTCTCTATCTCATTCTTTCAAGCCATTCTCTTGTTGTGTGGATTATTTCTCTAGATAGAATTAGTGGAAATGGAGGCATTGAGAATGTGTGGTGTTGAAAAAGAATTCTTTATGAGAGATTATATTCAGAAGATAAGGATAGTAATGTTTTCTATCTGGATGAAGAAATTGAATCCATTGAATAATGATCTTCATCAGTCGGTCAAGATATTTTCATAGGAACTATATGAAAAAGATCTTCACTTCTTCAATTATAGGGTCTGTGTGTTGTTGATCGATCACAAAAGATAAAGACTACCCAGAATGGGTTTCCCCATCCATTGAGTTTTTAGTGACATCTTGAGACATAACAGGGATTGGATCTTACTCCACTCTTCTAGTTTTCAACAACGAGGAGGTTTTTTCTCCAAAAAAATCAATTCAATCTACAACATTGGTTATTCGATAAGAAATGCAAAAAAATTGTAACATTGATGAGAAAGGTATGAGAATCTATTCTATTTGTTCTTTATGTAGTTTCTTGTTTTTTTATGAGATAATTTGATCTCAATGTAGTTTTTATTCATTTTTTATTTCTCCTCTTCAGGAATTGGTTTCAAAAGTATATTCCTCATCTCATCAATGCCTTACATTTTTAGTAATGGATATCAGATATGATTCATTGAGGTGCCATGCCCTCACTAAAATATTAGGTATATTATTCTTGAATGGCTTGAAGATGCTTCCATTTCATCAAAGTTTCATGTTGTTTATAGCTCTTCATCTACCATTGTAATAATACCATTTGTCCTCCCTTGGAATCATGAGACATTCGACCTAGTGAAGAACCAACTGTCATATATTCATTCCGAGGTCCTACCCTTTATCTCAAAAATCAAATGATTATTAATTAGGTAGGAGAGGGAGGATACAAGGGCCAATAGTAATTTGACTTCTTTTTCTATATCAAGTGAAGTAGAATATGTTACAAAAAAAATATTGATGCTGAACATATGAGAATTGGTCCTTCACTACATCAAATAAAGCTATTATGTAAAAGGAGGATGTTATTCTGTGTCAACCGTACATGGATCAAAGGTTTTTCTATAAGCCTTCTAAACTGGGTAGATTGATGCCTTATTTTTGGAATCATTTATGAAAATCCTATTGGCATGGAATATATATTCCTAGTATTGTATCACATGGAAATAAAATTTTATAATCGTCTTTTGATTAAAAGAAATTTGATAGTGTGATTAATTATTTATACATTCAATTTTTTAGTTGTGAGTGGTATGTTATGTGAATCAAAAGTTCAAAACCATCCACATGGTTTGTCTGAATGTTTTTTTGGTTCTTATATCCTTTAATGAGGTAAATTAGAGTTTTAAATTTATGAATACTAGCATGGGGAACATAATGTTGATAAAGTATGTAGATATTAATTTTAATGTTTCACTTTGCACAATAAATGAAGCTTCTTAGTGGAGGGGGTGCTATATATCAATGTATGGATAAATTACCATATAACATTTCCTAGATCATTGACTAGAATCAAGTATTCATGTATTTATCAAAAATTTTTTTTACCCCAAGTAACATAAGAGTCGATTTCTAGTTGTTCTCAAAAGATGCTACTCTTGAGTTAGCACTCATCCATGGTGAGGGTTTCTAATAAAAAATACTTCAAGTATGTTGATGTTGTATGTAACCTACTCAACAATGATCTATAGCTTTCTATTCCATACACTCAACTTTTGTATCATTCTTACAAGAAGTCATTTTTGACTGAACATGAGGTTAGTGGTTTGTATTGAAAAAAGCATATTGTAGATGTTCACAGCAATGCCAATACCAATTGAACTAGGGTTATTCTGACTGGTAATGGGAAGAAAATGGGATGAATTGTTTTATTTTATTCCTTGGGAACATAGAGGATACATGGAACTTAGAGAGGATTACTAGTATTGTGATAATTTTAGAGGCATGAACACTTTTGGGGAAGATATGATAGTTTAACTTTAAAGGTATGTTAGGGAATATGTTATTCCTCTAGAGGAGTCACACCGGAAACAATGAGGAGATGAGATGTATGGTCCGTAACACTACAAAAATGGAAAATGCAGAACCCAAAAGATCAAATAATGATATAGAAAAATTAGAAAATTGCGTACCTTGGATTCTATACTTGATTCGACTGATGGATCATAATGGAGTCGCACCAGCAGTAGAGTATCTCTACGGCAGCTTCAGAATCATGATTACTAAGTATGGGTTAGGGATTTTTAAAATAGATCATGGAAAATTTTAACAATGATTCTTTAAAATAACTGATTAAGATTCCTTGTATCAGCATTAAATTGATAAGCACTCATAAAAGTGATCTTTATTAGTGCTAAAAAAGAACTGATAATTCTAGATATTTATTAGTGCTCTGAAAGTGATGAATAAAACATCTTTAGCAGTGCTAAAAATAAATCGATGATAAAGGGTAATATTTATTAGCTCTAAAATAAGGCACTGATATAGGATACATTTTATCAGTACTAAACAAAAGGCACTAGTAAAGGGTATCCATTATCAGTGCTTATTTGTGCACTGATAAAGATGAAATTTCTCAATGATTTTTTCTAGCACTGCAAAATTATGGCGCTACTAAAGCACGGTTTTATAGTAGTGAATAAAGGGAAGAATGATTTTTTCATTTTAGTGAATTTCACACAACTAAATTCCAAAAAATCTTATTTTTTTAAGTAAATACACATTTTTTTACTAATTAAAAAAAATCATATATTGATGCTACTCTGAGCCTTTTTTCACTTCTCTATACCATAAATATTTAATGAAAATTTCCAAAAATATCCTTTGGAAAAAATATGAAGACACATTCAAATTATTATAATATATTTGTTTACACTTTGAGTATTATGGTACTCTTTAACCCTGAATTCCCCCTTTATTTGATGAATCATGTTACCAATATCTGACAGAAAAATAAATAATACCTTATTTCTATAAACTTTCTTTTAACACCCCAATTATTGTATGTATTTCAAAAGATATTTTTTTCCTTAAAAAATTATTTTGAATGATTTTTTAGGAATGATTAGTATACATAACTATGAACTCAAATCAACCTAGCCATATATTTTGGGAGTAGTAGATTCAAAAGGATAATATTCTTAGTATACATTATTTTCTTCACTTTATTGTTGATAGATATTATAAAATTTATTGAATGTAAATATATATATATATATTTGTGAAGAGATATGCATTTTTATTTTTTATACACAGTGAATGAAAACAAAAATGAATAATAGTTTAATTATAATTTTTTTAATTTTGAACCATATATTATTTTTTCATAATTTTATATTATTTTTTTAATTTTTTTATTAGTTTTATGTAATGAACGATATGGGTTTCGGGAGAACTATATTATTTTTATTAACAATGTTTATTCTTTTAATTAATTTAACATTTATAATACAGAAATTGGTCGGTTATCTATCACTTAGAGAAATTTTTATTATTTTTCATATAATAGAATTTATAATATAACATATTTTAAGGCACTAGGTGATGGCCTAGCTGTAATGTGGTGCTTTTATTTCACTCAAAGGTCATGAAATATTAGGTTTTATAACAATAATCTCACATTATGTCCACTATTGGAAATTTTATTTGTAGAGACCCAAGATTGACGTACCTGGAAATTACATTACTTTTGAGGAATACTTAATACTTAAAAAAAACAAACACACAAGGACCATAATAGTTTAGTGTCTTTGGAAACTCGGAACATAATATTCTAATCGGGGTGAAAGATCTTCAACATCCCCCATAAAGATCTTCCCCTTTTGTTTTCTTACCTAAAAAATTTCTTTATATCCGGGGGAAAAGAAAACATATAAAGGGTGAGCTCAAATTCTCAGTACGGGTAAGCAAGGAGAAAATAAAACAAACCATATACATTTGAACTTAAAAACATGAACATAAAGTTTAAACATCAAAATCTTAAGCATTGAAATAAAACATGGCAGTACGTAAGACATTGTTCATAAAGGAACATAAATCATGATAAAATAGCATGGGAATAAAACATGTAATTTTGGAAACCATTAAGCACGTGATATGATTTCTATAGTAGCTAAGGCATTGCTGCCAAGACCATATTAGTGGACAATGTCCCTTTCTGAATCAAGTTCACTCCTCGTTCCAGTCCTGTAACACTGAACCGGATGGACTTACCATTCCATCCATGTATATATCATGAGATATAAATCTTTACCCAATGACTTGGAGGGATATATAGGTCCCACCCATCTCATAATGAAATCATTCTTATGTGTGCCACAACATAAACATAAATCATTCATCACAACCCAAAAAAAATGAAATGGGTTTCATAAAAATCATCCCATCATAACATAATCTGTATAAAACCAATGGATATAATTTAATCATAAAAAAAGTGAAACCATGTAAATCATATATACATTATACTTGAAACACAATCATACTAAATAATTTCATCTTAGATGGAAAATAGTTTTGACAAAACACTTGAAATGAATTATTGTGGAAAATATCCTTTCTTCTTCAAAATCATTTTCTTTACACAAAATGCCATGAAATTTTAAAATAAAAGGATTTTGTTGAAAATAATCATGAAATACTGTGGAGGAAGATTCATGAAAATAAGTCTTTTAAGAAACCGTAAAAATCCGTTCATGCCGTATAATTTTAAAAAAACATTCTTTTCGTACTTTTGCCGGAAAAATCAAAAAGTACCTCGTATGGTAAAAAAAGAAAGATTCCTTACATACCATTTAGTAAAAGTACAAAATGGGTAAAAAGGACTTTAAAAATACATGAAGCCATTTTTAGAAAACATGGAATGGATGACAAATATAACACCAGAAAATAATTACGAATAATCAATATCAGGTAAAAATGAGATTGGAAAAGTTATCCCTTACCTTAGGTCTGATATTCTTCGTACGAATATGAACCTTCTATATAATGATTTGAATAATGTCATTTACTTATTACAGAATCATATTAACTGTTATTATATCATATATGGTTCACTTATGACTTTATATTACCCGTTCTTTTGTAAATTCCATGTTAAATCAGCGTTTTGGGTAAAATCTTTTCATTTATCATCCTTGTTTTGACTTGTAATTATTAATATGATTACTTAGATCATGATTAATTAATTACAGAATATAAAACATGATTTATATATAATATATATTCAGAATATACATATATATAATAGATCAATAAATGGAATGAAATACACCGTTCATGGAGAGGGTAGACCGTACGTACGCATGAACGCTATTTTCGTTTCCTTATTGAATTGAATAGAATTAAGTAGATGAAATACATATATATATACATAAATATAGTAGAATTATTATGTCATATATTTCATGATTACTTATTATATATACTATATAATCATTCTTGAATTGTTAACATGGAAAATGAATCTCATCGTGTTGTGGAGACGGTAATCCGTACGTAAGCATGAGCGATGATATTGTTCCCATATTTATTGAATGGAATTGGAGTGGATGATATAATATCATAGCATAATTATGATTTTATAATAAACATATATAGTTATTCTTTACACCATTATACCCATCCAAGTAAGGTGGTGGTGGAAAAACAGATTACACCACAGCATGGAGACGGTATTCCGTACATATGCACATGTGGTGATTTTTTTTCCATAGGATGGATAGAAGGTGAAATAGGGTTGTTTAATATTTATAATTACATATCATTATATAATTAATACTTATGTTATTACTTTATAATGAAACAACTAAAGAAGAAGAAGTTTAAGAAGAAGGAAACTTGAAAGAATCGGTAGAAGAGATTACCTCTTCTTTGACGCACCTCCTTTAAACTTTTCTTAGGGAAATAGAGTTGGTATTTAGTGATGACAAAAACCTATATTATATAACTAGAGATGTTTAAAATAGGAATTGGCAGGGGTTGGCCGAGCTTCAAGTCTCAAAAGGGTGTGAAGAGAAGAGGTAAGTGGTGCCCTTTTTATAAGGGAGGAGAGGGGCTCCTTAAGAAAACTTAAAATATTATTTTATAATAACGTCATATTCGGTTTTTAATAGCTCAAAATTGATTTATTTAAAAGCTAATGTGGGTATGGGTCTAAAGCCTTTCCAAAAATAGGTTTTATAGAAGTTTATGTTACTATTTAAAACTTATCTTTTATATTTAACTCTAAGTTAAATAATTTAACTTTTACCGTGTCTTCTTGTTTTCTTACACTATATGGTTAATAAACTTACTATAACAAGCCAAAATAACACTAAGTGGATCATTATTAATATATATAACATTATATATGTCATTTTTTCGAAAATTAGATTTTTAGGAATATAATAACAATTAATAATATAATATTTGTTTTAAAAACACTTTTATGTCAATTTTGACACTATTTGGTAATTGATTTTTGTGAAAATCATAAAAACATGATTAGTTCGAAAACGGTTAATTGAATCAATAATAACATGTCATATTAACCTATAAAATTATTTTAATTCAAAAAAAGTCTCAAATTACATTTATTTGGGTATTTATAACATCGATTCTGTTAATATTTCATTAATAAGGTAATTACTGCATCATCATTGTGTCATAATTAAATTAACTTATTTAATGTCTAAAAATTATAAATAAAATACCATTATGTATGAAATTTTTTTATCCTTATAATTAATATTTATATTTGAATTTATCTTATGTATAACTTTAAATTAAAAATGTTCTAGTTATTAAACTTTTATTTTAACCTTTTTAACTCTTCTTGAAATAAAATAATAATAAGTGTCCAAATCTTATCCAAGTGGACCTAAAGGGTAATATTTTATACATAAGGTTTTTTTGGTTGAACTAAACTTATCCAATAGAAGTAGGAAATGTTTTATGGTAATAATAATATCATTTTTACCCTTAATTACCCTATTTACTTTTAACCGTGGTAAATAAAAGTAAAAAGTTACTATTCACCAAAAATTATTTTTCTCTTATTGAACCACATTTTACTTACTGATATCAACCTTGTATCTATGATTTTTGAAATTCCACTCACAGAAATGGTAAAATTATGTTTTATTTAAAATTTTAAATTCTCCTAGGAGGTGGGTAAAAGTTGGTCAAAAGGTCAATAAAATTTTTATATATCTAAAATTATTATAAAATGACTCCAATGAATTAAATTTAACATATATAGGTATCATGTATCAATTTTTACCTAAAATAAATTTAAATAAAATAAATAATTATTTACATAAATAGTCGGTATTTAAATAGTAACACAATGTTTTCACTATTCATCAAAAATTGAAAGTTTTCGGAAAAATACAAAAAATTCACCGTAGTCTAATTTCGATATTCTGAATCCAAAAATGAAGTCCATTTTGAATGTTAAAATTTATAAAATTTCACAAAGTGGGTATTACTATTCATAACGGCTAGTTTATATAATATAACATATCATTGTTTAGTGAAACTCGGTATTGCGTACAACACACGCTATCGTGGAAGGCCGCGATTGCATGTAAAACAAGCCAAGTCAGGGTTTCATGTAGTGCAAGATTCATTTGTTGTTGTGTATAATAGAATCCAACCATATTTCATTTATACATTGAATATATATATATATACACTCAATGTTGCGTAGAATAAATTCTATCAAACAAACTTGAAATTTTGTGTAACACGATCCAAGAATAGTGTTACGTATACTGCAAGCTAATACGGTGTTGCATATAGCGCAAGATAATCTTGGTGTAGCATACAACACAAGACATCAACTAAATTAAAAAGAATACTTCTCATAAAATCTCGGGGTGTTACATTATTTCAAAAAGTTTTACATTGACGTGATTTATAGGGTTACTATGAGTACCTTGAATATCATGTGACTAAATTTAAAAAAATATAATTTTTCATTACATTTCAATACTATGGTGAACTAAATTAAGAAAAAAATTAATTTTTATGATGAATATAAATTCTCTTATCATCCCATTTATCTATCAATTTTTATACATATCCTCTTTAAACTATATTTCATACTTGGTATGTATTTTATATTTTTTATGGGGAGAGATTTTCATATATACCAATTTTGAAAACCTACATTTTCAATGGTAGTTTAATTATTAAATAGAGAAATATTTGTGTAAAATATATTGAGTTTCACATATCCCATTCATTCATAAGTTATGTGTTCATGTAATTTTTTTCAATGATACAAATAATTTGAGAAGGGTAAGGATAATCATTACATGGATGAAAAATAGATATTTGGGGAGGTTATTTTTGTGTAGTCAGCTAAAAATTACATGTTGAACAAATATGATCTTGAATTCATACCTTTATGGGTTGTTCAAAGAATGTATGGGGAAAGTGGTACTGGTTCCTATGTTTATGATGAATATCATATTAATGTAGTATGTAATATTTTCCTTTAAAAATTTCATTAAAAAAAAATTTGCGGCCTAATGAAAATTATATTATTTCATAATAATAGTAAAACATAATATAATACAACAAATAACTAAGAAATTACAATTTTTATATATTCTAAAACTAGAACCAAAAAATCATTTGGTAAAAATATAATTAATAATTAATAATAATAGTATATATATTTTGATGAACAATAATATAATTACAAAAATTAATCTCCTAATAAAAATAAGATTTTTTTTTGGAATTTTAGGCACAAAATGCATAGTTTTAAATAAACATGTGGTTTGAGTTAATAATTAATGTCTACATAGATAGATAATTATTTTTATATAAAGGAATTTTAATTTTGAATCAGTAGATAAAAAATAATACAATGATAATTTTTTCGTAATTTTTTAAGATAATCCATTTTTTGTGTAGAAAGTAAAATAAGGTAGGAATAAATGGTATGAACTATTAAATAATAATAACATAAAATTGATATAGTAAGTAACATGAAATATTTATCAAAAAATGGATTTATTCATTAAAATAATATTTTTTAAAGTTATAAAATTAATTTTCATTACCTATGAATATTATTTCAAACATAAATTATATTTTATGATTTTAAAAGTAGTTATTTATGAATTAGAATCTTGTCCACATAAAAAATACATTTTAAAGAATTTAAGTTCTTAAAAACTAAAATGAAAAAAACTAGGCCTTACAAATAATATATTATGAGCTAAAACCATTGTAAGGTTTATGGATTTTTATTTTTTATTACCCCAAAGTCCAAGGACTATGTTTTGAAATTAATAAAAAAAATTCTATCATTTTCCATAAATGCCCTTCCATCCTACAATTACTCTTCAATCAAAAAATAGTGATCAATGTCATTATCTCATTTTATCTACCAATAATCTCTTTGAATATCTTGATAGGTTATACTATGATATCCTAAATCTTTAAGAAGCTTCCATTCATGGAAAGGGTTACTAATCCTCCACTTTATTTTAAATTTAAATCCTTATATTATAATATTGTTTAAAATTATTTTCCCTTTAAATTATTATAATTATATGGTATTTTAATCCATTATATATATTTTTAAGGATATATTACTTATTATCTCACATTATCGCCTTTTCCTATTCCATTATTATACCAATATAAGGTTCCATAATCCATTCTTATCCTTTATTTGTGTAATCCTCTCTAATTTATTTTCACATCAATGTGAAATGTTATAATGAATTATTTTTATAAATTTTTATGAAATTTTATATGATATATCACCATCCCCTCTCATTATACTTTCTACATAATATGTTATAATTTTCAAAATTTATTTGAAACCGAAGGGATATATATATATATAAAAGAAAACATTCTGAAATTTTGATAAAGTAAAGAGTGTTTGGTTTTGATGTCTATAATTCATGCACATATATTTGGTTTAAAAATAATTGATTATAGAAATTAAAAGGTATTATTCTTACTAATGAATTTATTGTTTTATTCATTGTATAATAGGATATATTTGAATTAAATTTGGAGGAAAGTTAATAAAAAGAGATGAAATTAAGGAGCCATAAAGACTTTGCACTCTATCATGAAGTAGCACAATGAGACATTTGAAGTTTAAAGATAGAAAGAAATAAATAATATTGGAATTTCATTATTCACCTCATGAAATGAAGATTAATTATGAGAGATTATCTATTCATATTTCCATGTTTTAAAAGGAAGGGATTCACATAGATAAAAACTAGACAGGAAGACTCTGAAAAATGAATCGTGTCACGAATATCCATTCATGATGTGAATGGATTCTACCTGACATATACTAAAATTGAAGATAACCCTTTGTATCATGAGTTAAATTCATGATATGATTCATATTTTTATTTTTATATTCAAAATGTGATATATTGAATACATTATTAATATAGTAGATTTGATGGTCATTCATGCCATGAAGAGTTTTTCACACCATGAATTTTTAGGAAAAATATGTTTTGAGGATAGAGATATAACATTAATTCCATGAAATCTCTATTTATTCCATGAACATGGAGTCAATATCATATTTAGATATATGAATTTTCCTTGTAGTTGGGGAGATTTCAATGTGGTTTGACCAAAAAATTTTGGGATTGAATCAGGAGAAATTCAAGGCTGACCTAGGGATAGATTCATTCCTATCAATCAGAGGGTTCAACTAGCAACAAAAATATTGAAACATTGATCCTAGATCTATAATATACTTCTAGTGGAGAGTCAAATTCCTAATTATGGTATTAATATTTTATTTTTTTCTTCTACCTCCCCTAATTAATAGTATGAGGGGACATTTAACTTTTTATCGAGAAACGTAATAAAGGGGCAGTGCGTTAGTGGGATTTAATTTCTATATTAATTCAAGTATTCACCTATTCATCCATTTTTTCTTTTATTAACCAATTTTCCCATTCTCATATCTACTAAAATCTTATCAATAATTAAGAATATACCTTTCATGGTAAGGGTTCCCAATCTTCCTCTTTGTTTTTAAGTTGAAATCCCCATATTAGAATATATTTTAAAATTATTCTTCAAATAATAACATGCTTGTAATTACATGGTATTATTATCCATTTGACATATTTATAATGACTGATTAATTATTATCTCTCATTATATCCTTTTCCTAAGCCATTATTATACAGATATAAGGGTCATTAATATTTTATTATCCTTTATCTAGGTAATCCTCTCCAATTCAAAATAATTTCAATGTGAAATGTTATTATGACTTATTTTTTTAAATTTCTTATAATATTATCAATGATAGATCACCATTAACTCTCATTATACTACCCCCATAAGCTGTTATAGTGCTCAAACATTAGTTTAAACCCAAGGGATAAATATAAATATAGAAAAAAATACTAAAATTTTGGTAATTTAAAGAGAGTTTGGTTTCCTATAAATGTAATGCCTATCTGGATACTACAATTGGATATAAGATTTTTATTAGATTCACATATGAGTAATATCCCTAAAAATGTGGTTGGGTATAGATATGTTATTGACTAAGTGCACAAAAAGTGGTATAACTACACACCTAATTTGATACTCATATGGGATATTTTTAGAATACTCACCGAATTATTAAAAAACATAATGAATGGTTTGAAAATATTGTAATTGCGTTGAAATAAATTTTCAATTTATGTATTTAAAGTTAAAAAGTGTTACACCAGATCTAAAATTCTGAAAATGGGGGAGATTTATTTCTATCATTGAATTAGACTCCTACTATTATAAACTATTGAAATTATTGACCATTTCTTATTGATATCTTTATAACATGGAATTAATGTTTACTAATTCCTTGTTACCATTCATTTGATAATGATACATTCCATTACATTATGAATATCCCATAGTTTCAATATTGATTATGGGATATTCACCTAGATATCCATATTGATCTGTTGGATAGTAAAATATTGATATTTTTTATATCCATAATTTCTATATGGAAAACTATTGATTACTTATCCATGACTATGTTTGAGGTTCCTTGAGGAACATTATGACATGTACTGTTTATCCATTATCCTCATATGACAGATGTAATGTATTTATTATGTGATGTATGAGGGCTAGAATTATATAACCCCTTGACACATTAGTAGGTCTCATGTGAAAAACTGGTTGGGTATTTGGTGAAATCCTTACCCATTTATGTATGGTGTCTTGGAATGAGGCTTTGATAGTTTTTTATAATGTTTGATATTATGAATACCGTCCCCATGAGATCAGTTATTCTTATCCATGTGTTTATTTATTGTTATATAATCCAAGGATTTATTATGATAACACCTCCATTTTTCATGGAATTTATTTATTCCTATCATATTATTGATTCCATGCTTATGTATGATAGCTTTTGTTGTATTCTACCCCTTAGTGAGCATTTGAGCCCACCCCTTTATATTGTTTTCCATTTCATAAGGAAAACATGAAGGTTATTGTGTGTGACTTATGTATTTTAAAATAGATTTAATAAATTTTAATTTATTATATTGATGTATCCTAAGTCTTCATTATAATAAAATATCCATTTATGTATCTAGTTTGTTGATACTACTGAACTATTATATCATGTGTATTGTGATATATGTATTTTGTACCATTGTAATAAAATAACCAATAGCTACAAGTTATTAGATTCAGGGTGTTATTATTGGTATAAGAGATAGTTTAGTAGAAAATTTGATAAAAAGACTTAGAATAAAATATTTATATTACATAGACATTAGGATAAAGTCTTCATATATTCTATAATGATATATAGATTACATGGAATGAATCATTAATAATTTCATATTAATTTTATACTATTGTTATAATTCATAGTTTTATACATGAACTAATTAAATATACACCATTTTTTAGAAATAGTGAAAATAGAGGGACTAAAAACTATGTCAACACCCTGTTTAGGCCTGCAAGGTTGATTTTTTTGAAAAAAGTATCACAAAGGTCATTACCCAAAATCTTAATCCACTAGATAAAAATTGGGGTATAATTTCGAGAAGGAGCGAATTTCAAATATCTCACACCATTTTTTTCAAAACATATTTTTCTTTATGAGGACCTCATCCTCAAAGCATAAACACAAGTTTTCAACGTGCCTTCTCCACCATTGTATAGTTGTTTGTTGTTATGATGCATCATTTTATACCCCCATCATATGATTTCAAATTCCAAAAACATTAGAAAGAAATGAAGGTTTCGTAGCACTTTGATTTATTCATGAACCACTTCTGCTGCATGGAATCAATCTTTATGGAAATACTTGAATATAGGACATCTGATAACTATTTATTCTTGTGATATTGAGGTAGATATTTTTATCACGTCACATAATTCCATAGGGAACACACATTTTAACTATAAAGACACCCACGACCCATTAAAACCAATGAAAACCCTATGGTTCATGAAATTACTTTTTGACCTCAATTTTAGGAGAGCGGTTGACTGGAAAATTCCTATTAATAAAAAGGAGAGAAGATGTGGTAAGGAGGGAGAACATAATTTGAATAATTTTTAATTTTAGAAACTCTAGAATTGAGTTGACCTCCTCATAACATCCTAAAGTAATCGGGAAACTAAAAAAATAAATTAGAAAAATGACAAGATTGTACTTTACAAATGAATCCATCCATAAAAGAGGCCCTTCATGATAGAATTCCCCAACAGTCTATTTGTCAAGGAATAACCTCACAAACCCTTTTTGAAGGATCAAATTCTATAAGTTTCACCCTTTGAGAAAATCCCATTTTACATATAAAATCACCTTTGATAAATGTTATTTACAGAGGGTATTTATTTCTTCTCTCTTAGTGATATAATCCCATATAGCATTGGGCTTCACCATATCCCCTTTTAATATAATATAAATGTTCCCTTTAGATTCCTTTCACTATGGTCAAAACCATGAAAAGGCCAACTTGAGACCTCCTCGTAGGATACTGGATATACACAAAGAGGGAATTCACACCAATGTAATCCCCTTCTATCATGGATTCCCTTGATAAAATGAGGCTTAAAAATTTTCCTCCCAGAGGGGTATAACTCTATGATAATTCATGATTATATATTACCGTGATAAATCATGTTTTTATCAAGATAATATTAGAGTGGTATCACCATTTTTGATGATGTATTTCTTCTCTTCCCATTAAAATGAGTCGAATAGGGAATCCCTAATGAAGTAATCCTTTAACATTTCTTATAGGATATTATATCCCACTTTATTTCCATATCCCCTCCCTCTTACATGAGCTAGTAGGGTGTTGATTCAACATGGGAATCCTCTTTAAGTTTAATTCCCATACAAATTTTATTTTGCACTATGCTCGATATTCTACCATATATTGTTTCTCATAATGAGCATGAATCATGTAGGCATAGGGAATTGATTAAGCCATTCCAAAATCATAATTCAAACTTCAATCATGGGACTCATCTTTAGGTGTAATCCCTAACACATCTCCCATAATGAGACTCCACCTTATGTTTCATTCACTAACACATATCTCATCATGGGCCTCCTTCTTAGGTGTATTCCCCAACAAATATCTCATCACGGTCCTCCTCTTTAGATATAATCCCCAACACATATCTCAACATGGGTGTCACGAACCATGCTTGGTCACCATCTGACCTGGTCTACAACATGGGCCAAGGGGCATTACCAATCCCCACAAGCTGGTACAATTGCCCAGGTATCAAAAAAATACATGGGAACAATTTACCTAAAATAGTAAACACAAAACCACTGAAAGGATAAATAAACTAAAACTATGAACTAACAACCAAACATGCCCCTTAAACAAAAAAATTTAATGGTTTACAACATGAACCAACATCAAAAAAGAAACGACAACAAAAGAAACTAAAAATTTAACTCAAACCTCCATGAAAAAAGAAAGGTACAACATCTACAAGGTACAATCACCAACCTGCATGAGAATACCATCAACGACTAGAACCACCATCGCTGAGCAAGATGCCTCAACCTAGAACACAAAAGGACAGAATATATATACACCCAAAGGTGAATGTAGGGTGTAAGCCAAATTCTCAGTAGCATACCATCCAATAAAAAGGATCCACATATAAACATTAAATGACAAATACATTGGCATTCTTAATAAATTAAAGGACACCAAAGCATGAAGGGCTACAAGGAAACAATTTCACTAAAGAATTTTTTAGAGAAAACATCTTAAAATAGAAAAGAAAAAACTTGCCATTAAGAAAACCCAAACCTTCAAGAAAACCCAAATGTTACACCGTATGCCGATGGTGAGTGTAAACTAGTCTAGAAGAACCAAAAGTGGGTGATTCCCTATAGGTACTAGAAAATGAATGGGGCTCTAGAACATCATGTATTGGTGAACAATATAAAATGAATCACAAAAATATGTGTTATTTTGCATGAGCCACTGGTAGGGAAACAAATCCCTAACCTAGTGGTCTTTAATCATCTTCCAAAGTTTAGTTATTTTTGTAATCGTCAATCCTATTAAGTGAAACTGAGCCAGATCCACTTCCATATCACTAGAACACTAGATCAAGTCCGCCCACCTAGTACCCAGGATTCCCCTTTTTGTGCTCAAGATGATCTAATTTCATATTTCATGTCAAACTCTGTTGAAAAAAACAAATAGGGTGTTACCTAAACTAAACTCTACACTTGCACACACACAATTGTTTTGAAATAGTCCGCACATAAAAAGACTTTACACAAATCAATAAAACCATTTTTCCCCCGTTAATAATTATTTATTAAAACATATTAAATTTTTGTAAACATGTTATTTAAAAAGAGAAATAACACGGCTTAACACACAAAAGAAACCCAACTACATAGTTAAAAGACTATTTTCCCCGACTACACAAAACACTAGAAATTTTATTAAGAAATTTTATAATGTGAAACATGACTTTAAACACTAAAGGCCCACTCGAACCCTTTTTTGGAGAAAACACATATGAAATCTACACCCGAAAATAAACCACGCACTTTGCACATTTTCCAAAAACAAATGAAAAATTTATAAAACACTAGTAGACAGTTCAATGTGGCTTTTCACAAAAACAACCTACTCAACCCACACAACACATTCACATATGACAAGGTACATGAAAATCCATGTTGAAAACATGAATAACACCACTTTCACAAATTAAAAACTAATTTCACATATTATTAAACACTAAAAATTGACTAAATACAAGTTTTCAACCAAATAACACACCCGCACCTTAAGAACATACTACCGAAATAATATAACACATGGAAAACTTCAAGAAAACCAAATATGAACCCAAAATAATTAATAAAAAACATTATAAATAAAATAATAAAGAAAATTAATTCATTAAATAATGTTTAAATGTGGAACCACATACCTTAGGTGAAGAAGCCTCCGAAAGTTTGGTGCGCAACTCAAATTTCTCACCAAACGCCCCTCCACAAAAACAAAGTGGACCCTAAAATAAGAATTCAGACAAAAAAAGTAAAAATCAAACCCCAAACACCACATACACTAACAAAAAACCCCAAAAAGGGGGAAGAAAGGTCACCCGAGTGTACCGTGCTTACGGAAAAGGGAGCAGGAGGCCACCGCGAGGGTTCGAGAGGCTGTCTGAGTCAAAAAGGTCATCTCCAGAGGGGAGTTGCACCAGAAAAAAGTGGTGCGCAACTGTATGAAGCAGTATGAGGTGGTGCGAGGTAGATAAAGGGGAATCCTTAAATCATATCACTAAAGGGAGGTGTGGCTAGGTGAAAAAATGGATAGAAAGGAGAAAGGAGGGTGCTGATCAGGAGGGGTGCGCCAGACCAGCCACAACCAACAAGGGGTCACCATACGTGGTATTTACGATGAATGTAGGGTGCTGGGAGGGTTTACTAGATAGAGGTTGGCGATGGAAAAAATAGGGAATGCTATCCATCAAGGTAGAGAGTGCCGATCCAAGTAGGGGAGGCAGGGCGTCAGCTGGGTGGAAGGAGGACGAACATTGGCCATCGATGCCGCACGACGTGGGAGGGAGGAGAGTGTAGGGGAGGTCTCTGGCCAGCGGGAAGAAAAGAGAGGGGAAGTATCCACATGGATGTTGCTGGACAGGAGGAGAGGGAGGTGGGGGAGTAGTGCTAAGGGAGGTGTCTGGACGGGAGGGTGGCGCAGCACGACGACGTGTGGGAGGTGGCCAGATGAGAGAGGAAGGTAAAGGGGGTTTGACGCGAGGGAGATCCAATGAGGTGGCACACATTATGGTCAAGCCGTTAGGGAGATTCGACGGGGAGGCTTGAAGACAAGAAAAAGGGGTGGGGGAGAAACCCTAGCACCACTAGGTAGGGAAACAAATAATTGAAATAAAACAAAAATAAAACCAATAATAATATTAAACTAATTTTAGATTAATAATGGTAATAAAAATAAAAATAATAAAACTCAATTGATGGTAATAAAATTAAAATAAAGTCATAAAATTTATGATAATAATGATAATAATAATAATAATAACATCCTAAAATAATAATAATAGTATTATTATCTTCAAAAAAATTAATTAATTTTTATTAGACTTCTTATTTTTATTTTGTTTCTTTATCAATTAATTTTATTTAATTAATTGAACATTGGAAGGCCACCTGGTGGCCCAGGCGTGGTCGTGCGGTTTCCAAAATGTGCCTTCCCGAGCATCGGACGCTATCAATCCCCTAAAACCAACTTATCGACAAAAACTCAAAGTTCATCCAGGACTCATCCCACACCTCGACCGAATATTTTAAAAGCCAATAATAATAATAATAAATTTATAGAAACTAAATATAATATAAAAAATAATATTAATTATTATAATATTAATAACAAATTTATAAAATTTATATTATTAACACTGTGAATAAAATTAATAATATTCCCAAACAATGTTATTATTATTTTTATCATTAAAATAGTTCCTTGAATTATATTACACTTCTTATTCTTATTTTATTCTCATTTTATTATTCATTTCATATTATTCATCTCACATAAATATCGAGTAGGTTGTTCGGTGAACCGGGCGAGGTTATGCGGCAACCCAGGCGAGGTCGCACGACTTTAACCGTGGTGCACTGGATACAGTCAAGGCTAAAACATGCATTTTTAAATAAGTACTGAAAATTTTATAGTGTTACCAACCTGAACCCTGGAAAAAAATTTACGGGGCCAGAAAATAATGAAATAAAATAAATTTGAAAGAGTCAGAGTATGACAATTCTCCCCACCATAAAGGTTTCCGCCCTCGGAAAGCCACAACGTGACTGAACACCATAGCAAAAAATGATACCCACTTGAGGTTCAATGTGGATCCCTATTAAAATCAAGTGAAAAGAGGAAAACAAATCGTGATTAGAGAATGTTACTTACATGACAACCTCAAGAAACCCGCAAAATGATTTTCCCACTTAGTGTCGCCCACCCCAAAGAGTTAGAACACCTCTGGTCGATTAATTAAGGATAAGAACTCTCGCACTTGCAGAAACAAATTCACAAATCGAACACCTCAAGAACCATTTAACAAAAACCCCATCGTTTGACCAGAATGAACAAAAAAGTCCAGAACACAACCAAGGAACAGTCTTATCACTCACCACCATGTCATCTTTAGGAACAAAACAAAAAGAAAAACATGGGGAAAGCCCAAAGGGGCTTTCCAACATTATAGTATTACTAACACCCAAAACAGGACTAGAAAACCGATATGAGGAGGCCATAGAGAACTCCCCACCATTATGAAAAAGGAAAGCAAAAATTCATTCTAGAGACATTTTTGCAAGACCCACCATGGGTCTCCCCACCATTAGAACTGATAGTAGATAAAAATCTTTGAAAATTTCCTGACGACAACCAAACTCCATACCACAAGGGGTGAGGTGGGAGGGGCCCAACTACCGGGGTGTCAAAACCATGACCCAAGAAAAACCAACATCTCCACATCCCTGGATGAGAAATATTAAAATTTGAGACCAATTTACCCAACAGACCTCATAAAGACTAGTAATAGAGATTACATCTGGTGGGTCTCATCCCCCAGAACATTAAGGTACGAGGTGACCATGCCTCCTCATAGCTATGAGAAAAATCACGCACCCTGACTAGTCATTTGGGATAGAAAAACTATAGGAAATTATATATAATTCCTTCACCTCTAACACCGATGATAGAAATAAGTTCAGGGTCCCATACAATCTCGGGTTCCTGACCACGTGCTAGATTCACTCCAAGGCCTATGACTAGAGCCCTAATGTTTTAAGAATCTCCTTCCTCACAGTCAAGCATTGAAAACCCCCGAATTGAGCTTCTTCTTTTGGTGCTACACGTAACCATAACGCAGTCAAGACAACACCAACACACACAACACACCATGACATCTAACTACTTGATTGTGGAAAATACAAAAAAATAGGGGTTTAGATGATGCACATGCATCACCTTATCACATTAACCAAGAAACTCAAGAAGGAAGGACGCACGAAAAACACTCTCTTTTGAATAGAAGAATTAGAACACCCCAAAAAGGAGGACACACTCCTAGGAAATCAGGTATTACTGAAGAGTTCTTTGAAATCCACAGTTTTACTTTAAAGAGAACCCACTCTATGAGAATTCACCAAACATGACACTTTTACCCAATGAAAGCACTACGAACCCTTTCAAGACACCGGTCAACACTGATAACTCTGAACCACCTTTCACCCTTCCTTGCTAGAATTTCTTTCACTATTTCTAGGGGGACCTTCAGAAACAACGATGTCAAAATTCATACACAAAGACTCAAAGAAATCAAGGAGACCAAAATGCCCTTCAACTCCCCTCGTGTCTATCATCCCACTATGAGAGGATCCACTTAAATAAAAAAGAAAAAGTGATAAACTTTGCACTTTCAAGAGAGACTCCTTCCTTTAATAAATTAGAGGGTCAACCAATGTTGGATTACCCATGGAAGCACATCAATCACATGCTAATTCTTCATGTGGGAATTCACTAGAGAAGATAGAAGACCATGGACCTAATCAAACTGGTCCAATGACCAATACATATCGCAAAAAAACACTAAACGTGCAAAGGGAACCACCACAAGGGCTTCCAAAAGCACCTTTCAAAAGAAAACACTAAACACATGATTTCACACCAACTTATAAATAATAATTCAAAATGAGACAAAAATTAGTAAAAAATATCCTCGGCTCAAAACACCTCACATCCGGTGTTTCCAGAACACAAGTAAACACCACACAATCACTAGTTATTAAAAAAAACTGAATTTTTCTTTAACAAAACTTTTTAAAAATAAATAAAGTTGGTGGGTTGCACAGACACAAATAGTGTCTTGTGGGCCTCACACATGCATGTTCTCATGTCACTCTAGGATATATACCACATTTCCACCCAAGAACTCGTATGTTCATACCATTAATAATTTATATTTCCATATACACTCATGCATGTGGTTGCCCACAAGAACAATAAGGATAAAACTAGAACTTTCCATTTTTCAAAACCAAAACATTCAACACACACTTTTCAAAAATAATACATCATTTTATTTTTGAAGCTCTTAATTTCAAAACATTTTCCAAAACCAAATAAACTTTTACTTAAAAAAATAAGATTTCCATGAATCCAAAACAAAGAGATGAAGAACGATGCAAGATGATACTAGTGTTGGTGGGTGATTGGGACATATGGTTAGAGACCATACACAAATCACGCCACCTCCATAGAGAGTATGTTAGGATAGCTTCCCCGACTCCACATTGATTTCTAGACACTAAGACCTCCTTGGGACCACTGAACCTACTCCATTTTCATTTCCCCTAAAAAATATTAATCATAAGAACCAATGACTCAAACAAATGTCAACTTATTCTACTAACTTGAGTTCCGCCATGGGGTGTGTAGGCCAGACACCTTACTTTTATCTAGAACATAGAGATCCGAAACCCTTAACTTTTGTCTACCTTGAATCTATCCTAAATGAACATGACCCAAGAGAAAAAACACCTTTGATACCATTTTTTCATGAACCAGTCTGAGTTTCCATCCGATCTGGTGCCCGAACCAGTCCACGATAAGGCCCGAGGGGCGTTCCTAATCCCCATAGGCTGGCACAAGTGCCCAAGTATCAAAAAAATACATGGGAATGATTTGCCCAAAATAGTAAACACAAAACCATTGACAAAATAAATAAACTAAAACTATTAACTGGAAACCAAACAAGCCACTTAAACATAAATCCAATTTAATGGTTTACAACTTGAACCAACATCCAAAATGAATTGAAAACAAAAGAAACTAAAACTCTAACTCAAAAATCCAATCAACAAGAGAGGTGCAACATATACACGCTACAAACACCAACCCACATGAGAAGACCATCAATGACCAGAACCACCATCGCTGAGCACGATGCCTTAAACAGGAACACACGAAGGGAAAAATATAAATACACCCAAAGGTGTATGTAGGGTGTTACCAAAATTACTAGTAGGGTACCACCCAATAAAATAGTTCCATGTATAAAAATTAAATGACAAATACATTTGCAGGATTAATAAATGAAAGGATGACAAATATTGAATGACTTCAAATAAATAGTTTCTATAAAGAAAATAATTTTTCGAGAAAATAAATTAAATTTAAAAAAACAACCTTGCCTTTAAGAAAACCCAAACCTTCAAGAAAACACAAATTTTACACCATATGCCGACGGTGAGTGTAATCTTGTCCAGGAGCACCAAAAGTGGGAGTGTCCCTATAGGTACAAGTAAAAGAATGGAACTCTAAAACATCCTGTATTGGTGAACTATAGTATAAGAATCACAACAATATGTGTTCTCGTGCATGATCCACTAGTAGGTAACACAAACATAACCTAGTGGTCTCCAATCATCATCCAATGTTTTGTTAGTGTTGTAATCGTCAATCTAGCTAATTGAAACTGGGCCAGAACTGATACCATATCACTAGAACACTAGATCTCATCCTCCCACCTAATACCCAGGCTTCCCCTTTTTGTGCTCTAGATATTCCAATTTCACATTTCATGTCAAACTCAGATGAATAAAACAAACAGGGTGTTACCTAAACCCAATGCCATACTTGCACACATAGAAAATTTATTTTAAATAGTCTGCACATAAAAAGACTTGACCTAACTCATCTAAAACCATTTTTTCACCGTAAATAATTATTTATTAAAATATATTAGATTTTTGTAAACAGGTTCTTTAAAAAGAGATATAATACAGATTGACATACAAAAGCAACCCCTCCGTACAGTTAAAAGACCATTTTCCCCAACTAAAAAAACAGTAGAAATTATATTATGAAATTTCAGAATATGAAACATGACTTTAAACTCCAAAGGCCCACTTGAACCCTTTTTGGACAAAAAAATATGAACGTTACACCAGAACACAAACTAGACACTTTTTACATTTTCACAAAACAAGAACAAAATTTATAAAACACTAGTAGACAGTTCAATGTGGGTTTTCACAGAAAAAACCTACTCAACCCACACAACACCTTCACATACAACCAACCACATGCAACACTATGTCGAAAAAAAACAGCTAACACCACTTGCACAAATGAAAAACTAACTGAACATGTTATTAAACACTAAAAATTGACTAAATACAAGTTTTCAATCAAAGAACGCACCCACAATACATAAACATACTACCAAACCAATCTAACACATGGATGAATTCAATAAAACAAAATCCACAACCAAAATAATTAATCAAGGAACATTATAAATTAACTAAGTAACAAAATTAATTCACTAAATAATGTTTAAATCTAGAACCACCTACCTTAGGCGAAGAAGCCTCTGAAAGTTCAGTGTGCAACTCCAATTTCTCACCAAACACACCTCTACAAAAACAAAGCAGACCCTAAAACAAGAATTCAGACATCAAACATGAAAATAGAACCCCAAACACAATATAACCTAATGAAAAACCCTAAGGATGAAGAAGGAAGGTTACATGAGTGTTTTGTACTTCTCGAGAAGGGAGAAGGAGGCCTCCATGAGGGTTCAATAGGCTGTTTGAGTGAAAAAGGGGGTCTCCAGAGGTGAGTCACACCAATGAAAAGTTGTGCGTGAATGTATGAAGTAGAATGAGGTGGTGTGAGGCATCACAAGGTGAATCCTTCAAGTATGTCACCGAAGGGAGGTGTGACGTGCTGAAAAAAACTGGATGGATGGGAGAAAGGAGGGCACCGACTAGGAGGGGTGTGCCGGACTAGCCATGACTAATAGTGGGGTCACTCGATGCGGTTTTTCAGAAAGAATAAGGGCACTGGGTGGGTTTACCGGATGAAGGTCAGACATGGGAGAATGTGGGGAGAATATCTGTCGAGGTGGAGAGTACATGTATGAGTGGGGGGTAGGTCATCAGCTGGGTGGAAGGTGGATTAATGTCAACCATTTGGGTGGCACAACGTGGGAGGGAGGAGAGTGGAGGGGAAGTATCTGGGTAGCGGCATGAAAAGAGAGGGGATGTCGGTGCATGGATGTCACCGTACAGGAGGAGAAGGAGGCGAGCGAGCAACGCTAAGGGAGGTGGAAAGATGAGAGAGTGGCACATCGCGAAGACGTGAGAGAGGTGGTCGGACAGGAGAGGGAGGTTGAGGGGGTTTGCAGTGAGGGAGATCCGATGAGGAGACATACATTGGGGTCAAGCCGCTAGGGAGATCCAATGGGGAGGCGTGCAGACCAGCAAAGGGGGTGGGGGAGAAACCCTAATGCCACTATGAAGGGAAACAAATAATTGAAATAAAACTAAAATAAAACCAATAATAATATTAAACTAAAATTAGAATAATAATGGTAATAAAAATAAAAATAATCAAACTCAATTGATTGTAATAAAATAAAAATAAAGTCATAAAATTTATGATAATAATGATAATAATAATAATAACATCCTAAAATAATAATAATATTATTATTATCATTAAAATAATCCATTAATTTTTATTAAACTTCTTATTTTTGTTTTTTATCTTTATTAATTCATTTTATTTAATTAATTGAACATCAGAAGGCCCCCCAGTGGCCTAGGACAGGTCGCGTGGTTTTCAAACTGTGCCTTGCCCGAGTGTCGGATGCTGTCAAACACCAAAAACACACATTATTGAATAAAACTCCAAGTTCATCTAGGAATCACCATGCACCTCAATAGAATATTTTTAAAGCAAAAACAATTTATAGTAACTTATTATAATATTAACAATAATATTAATTATTATAATATTAATAAAAACTTAATAATATTTATATTATTAATGATGTCAATTATAATAATAATATTCTCGAACGATATTATTATTATTATCCTTAAAATAGTCCCTTGAATTATATTAAACTTCTTATTCTTATATTATTCTCAGTCTTATAATCATTACATATTATTCATCTAACTTAAACATCAGGTAGGTCGTGCGGTGAGATGGTCGAGGTCACGTGGTGACCCATGCGAGGTTGCGCGACTTCAATCGTAATGTGCTTGATGTAGTCAAGGCCAAAACATACATTTTTAAATAAGTACTCAAAATTTTAAATTAGATCCAACCCGAACCCTGGTGAAAAATTTACAGGACCAGAAAATAATAAAATAAAATAAATTTGAAACAGTCAGAGTGTGACAATGGGCCTCTTAATTAGGTGTAATTCCCATTACATCTCTCATCTTGGGCCTCCTATTAGGGGTAAGTTCCAACAACAAAATATTTTCCTTCTCCAAGGGCCATATTTCATACGATACAACCTTTCAAAGTTCCATATTCCTAATGAAGTATATTAGGTAAACCCCCAAATGAATTATCCTCAATCAATTCACTATAGACATAACTTTCATAAAATAGACACCTCTACATCATTGTATTAAACTACATGGATTACATCCATGTAGTATGATTTTAATATTCATGGTTTCTGTACAAATTTCATAATGTTAAACTTCAAAACAACATCCTCACTGCATGATGTTAGATGGTATGGCATGGTGTTGTTACATGACCTTAAAGTGTGCACCATGAACTATATGGGCCTTTCTTACTATTTTGGTGGGATATATATGATGTATATTTGTGGTTAATACCTGACATCATTAATCATATGTAACCATTCCTTTAAGGCAATATTATTTATTAGAGAGCCTACCTCCTCCTCATGTTTGGATACATTCCCATGAGTTTGTTTGTCCCATTCATTAGGTCTATATTCCATATGGACCATCCTTTAATTTATATATATATTCATGATAGCCTTAAACCCCACCTAGAGGGATATGTCCCTTCTGGGTGACAATAATATCTAACTCATTCAGGCCATATCTCCAATGATACCGCACTTATCCAAACAGGGCCATTTTCATTTAAAAAAACTCATCCTCATTGAGTCGTATTCTCTCCAAGGTCAACTAGAAAGGGCCTCTCATGAATTAGTCCTGTACCAGTAATTTTAAGACATATTTCATCTAGATGTACAAATCATATGATGATAAACTATATGGATTAATACTTTTCATAAGAAATTAAGAGGTATTATGTTTATTATTATGTGGAACTGAACTACATGGGGTTAAATTCATTAAAGAAAGATACAAATGAAACCCATTTAACATGCCTTATACTGAAACCACAAACATCCAAAACATTCATGGATAAAGATAAACTCCAAAGAACTCAACTACGAAAATTTAAATTGTATCCCCCGAATAGGAAGAATTATCAAGTAATAATGAAAAAATATGTTGATCAATGATTCATATAGATGGGTCCATTGGGGGAAAACCTCTAATACATATATATGGTGCTACTGATAGAGAATCAATGACACATACATATGTTCAAAATGGCATAGAACCTCTTCTTTATACAAATGTTCACATTTATAGAGAACCTATAATACATTCATATGTTCACATTGATATATGATAATGACTAAATTTTGTCATGGGGGTAACCTATTTTGACTGGAATATGGTAAATATTCACAAAACATGTATTAAATCTATAAGAAAGTCCAAGAGTATGTATAAATCCCCTAAAAATTGTGTGATAAGCCAGACCTGTCACTGTCTCTACCAATTTTCATTCCTAGGAATCATTGGTATGAAAAAACTGAGTGACCAAGTACCTTTGGAAAGTATATCTGCATGAAATCTCCTATTATATATATATATATATAACAGTTTTTTTGTGTTTATGGTTCCATGAATACAACCAATTATACACAGAATGAAACATAAATGGTAAACCTAACATGAATCTTTTAGCTATGCTAGCCTTTCACAATCAGATATCAGGACATTCTCATAAAAAAGAAAATGGCCCAACCTGAAACCTTTAATTGGAAATGAGATTTGATGAACATGTATTATACTTATAATGCGGCATTGGTGGGTATTCTAGTATGTTTTTAGTCCTACTCCTAACCCATATAATTCACTTCAATCTAAATTAATTTATTCCCAAAAACAAAAAACATATGCTTTAATTGTTTCAATATATAGAGCCTCATCAAAATAGAATACATTATCACCCACTTAGTGACTTAAGTGTTAGGGGATGAATGCACTTGTTTTTACATACCACCTAACCAGTATAATCCAGACCCTATCGGTGGCATAGGTATACTTACTTCATATAAAGCCTCAATAACCATCCACTCTATGTTGGATGATGATGAAATAGTTGGAACCTGCCACCACAACCCACGATTTTGGGAGTCTCTCTCTATAATTCACCAACAGACACCTACCTTATCTTAGGGAAGATGATTATGATTTATAATATGAAATAATTTCAGTTTTGGAGTAACATAGGAGGGATCCTATCAACTATATCCATTATAATTTCATGACAACGACCACTTATTATTCCACTAGGGGTTCCAACATTCTCTGATCATCCAGACATGAGATTTCAAGGGAGATATCCATGTGAGGGGGGATACCAACCACATAGAAGAAGCCCATATTACCCCTTATATTGAAGAATACATCTAACATAAATCTATGTTATATAAGGAGAAGGAAAAAATTCATGTTCCCACATAGTAGGATCTATAACATACTCTAGATTTATTATAGAATACTTGTTTGAATATCTTAGCAGCACCTTGGGGGTATAAACACATTATCCCACCCACATATCAAGATTTTCAGCATATACAAATAAAAACTAGAGGTCAGGAGGGAGACAATATAATTAGTCCTATCAAATAATGGGAACACATTCCCATAAATTCTACACAAGTTCATCAACACATTTTTTCAACAATCAATGGGAAGAAATATTTTTTTACACACATCATACAAAACTGTTAGTGTATCATGGTGATAGAAAAAAAATATGGTCCCTAGCATATTTTTATAGCCAATTGGGGGGGGGCATCTTCCTACCCCCACCACTAGAGTACCTCATCACATATTTCATGATTAAATTAAGGCTAGATACACACACTTTCTCCCTTATAGGAGGATTATTGGCACATCCCATTGATGCATGAACAATAGGATCATGCACACATTCCTATACCATCTAGTGATCAATGAACCATATCAACAACCACATCATGGTAGGAAAATATTCCTGTAAAATCTTGTAGGACATTTCATTATATCCCAATAATCATTAAATAGTAGGAATACATTCCCACTCAACTTCAGTGCATCAAATGTCGTCAACATGTCTTCATGGAAGCTAAAAATTAGGCACACAATCATTCTTGTTCTGAGGAATCACATCAAAATAGTCTAATGGAAAAGTGGGTTTATCCAAAGGAGTTTTCCATATATGAAAGACGTTATGTGAAACCCATGGATCTATTCACTCAATAAAGATCATATAAGGAAAAATATCTCTATGATCAACCCAATGATAAAAAGAAGGACTATGTTCCTTCACTACACAATGCTTATGTTATTGAGTCCCTAAAACATATTTCAATAGTGGAACAATATTATAGTGACACATTATTCTATAGTGGATTTAGTTAATGCTGTGAATTTCTTCTCCACAACCTTACTAATATAAAATACGGACTTCCTCTCCACAGTATTTTCCACAAAAGTTCTCCTCATTGAAATATTATGATCTATCAAGAGAATTTTCCTTATGATGTGATCCTTGAAATTCCTTCTTATGGTAGGAAGATTAAATTGCAAGAAGGTACTCCCATTTCAATATTCCTCATAAAAGGTACTCCCTATGGAAAATTATCTAGGAATCCTCCATGTGGGTAAAAATTAATCCATAATGGCTATCCTCCCTATCATGGTATTCTTTGTAGAGGTCCTCCCATCGTGATATCTCACTTTGACAATAAGTTCTTCCCCTTACTGAACCGTTATTTAGAAATCCATCATATCATGAGTCACTCAAAACATTGGGGCTAGATACTCCAAATTTCATATCCCTAGAGAATGATATTATTTCTTAACTAAGAGATAATTCAAGGTAGTGGTAATTTTTCTTTACCGCTTTTGGATCACTTATATTCTAATATAACATAGAATATTTTCACTGATACAACAACTCTTAGTAAGGTAGCATGGTAGTGATCAATTTAGTCAGATCATGTAGAAGAATATATCACTAGATATGAAGAAAATTATGTGATTATGAGGAAGGGAAATGATAAATATAACAAATAAATCATGTTTTGGTCCATATACATATCTCAAAATGATATTCCAAAAGTTTTGAAAGTGGAATACATACACCAGCTTCACATAAATTGATGGGTGAATCTTCATAACTAAAAGAAAAAAATTAAACTTATATAGAATACTAAAACCAGATTAAGGAAATAGAATAAATCCATCATCATATTGACCTATCTACCCCTTTCTTTGTATTTTTTTCCAAAATTTATTTGATAGTCTAGATATTTCAAATACCCCTGATGTGACACCCCAGACCCACTCTCTTAGATCTAGTGGTTATAAAATCATAATTTATATACTATATTTGATACCAACTATATATTTAAAGACATAACTTTCACATAAATACATTACTTAAAGAAAATATTTCATTAAATGCATTCATAAGAAATTTTAGGTTTAGATCTTTAGATAATTATCACACATCATAAACTAATAGAGTCCATGTTATTTCTCATCTATTAGACTTTTTTTACATTATATAAGGGAATAATTAATCCATGATAATTCAATAATATTTAACATAAATTATCCTATACATTTTATTCTTATAGACTTTCCATGTGTAGTAAATTGATTCATAACATAGGGAAATATTGACAAAATAAAGCGTGAGATCAAACTACTAATAAGGAAAAACAAATAACTGAGGAAATCATGACATAAAAATAGAGTAAATATTATTTCTAGAGTAAGTTAATGATGTGAATCCATAATCAAATTAAGTTTGGAGCATTCTATATCCATGATAATAAATGAATACATGGATATAAATAATATGGATCTCTTACTGATGGGATGTATAATATAAGACATTAAAACATGCTTTCAAGGCATTGTTCAATGACACTATCCTATTATGGGAAGAGTTATACACTAAGAACCTACCTATTTTGTCTCATGATAACTTTTGATGCATCGATGTGAAATATAATTCTAGGCCCCACCCATATCTTAATTATGTCTAATGTATTCCCCAAAAGAGTTAATAAGAATTTTTCATACAATTACCTAATGATCCTCTAAATGAATAAAAACATATCTATATATATAATGATATATAAATAATGTAAATACATAACCATCCCTTGCTAGTAGACAATAATCCTCAAGAATGTAAATTATTTTCCCCATGTCAAGAAAAGGGAAAACATGGTCATAACCCATCTGCAGGAAGAAGGTTGGTGGTTAGATAATACATATTAAACATTCCTATAATCATCCATATTAGAATAACAATATACAAAATACCAATACTTATACGCGATTTCAATAAAATTGATAACATGACCCTAACCCATCCAGAGGAATAAGGTGGATGGTTAAGCAATACATAGTCCAGTTTCTTGTAATCATTCATATCAGAAAAAAAAATATAAAGGACGAAAATACTTTTCCCCATGTTATAAAAAGGGAAAACATAATCATATACCATCCATGGAAATAAGGTATATGGTTTGAAAAGAATATAACCCCATTGAAACAAAGGAAATATAGAAGGGTTTTTATGTAAATGAAAAAACCCTCGTAAAAAGAATGCTTCGAATGGTATTACAAGAGAAGGGATCAATAATAAAATTGTTTAACACAGTTATTTAAATCAAAAAATGATAAAAAGATATATATATTAGTGGTTAAATTATGAAACAAAAACCCCATGTGGGTAAATATTGTTTAAAATTATAAGGTAAATTGAAGTGAAAACTTAAAATATGTTATATAAACAAATTAACATTGATGTAAAATAATTATTTACATGTCACCTTCAATGGAAACTTTTGAAAAGGTGAAATGAAATAATTTAAAAATAATTAATTTTAAAAATAATTTCAAATGATGTATCATTGAAAATACATAAATTTTATGTTGGATAAAATAGGATAGGAATACAAAACATGTGAAAGTGAAAGGAAAACCTCCTTTTTATTATTTTCAGAATACCATTGTTTAAAAATCACATTGTAAGAAGAGTAACACAACATTTATTTGTATTAGAACATAATTTTATATAATAGGATTATAAAATAAAATATAATTAAATATTAGGATGGGAGAATCAAATAATAAAAAGTCAATGTTCATGATGAAACATTATAATTCAAAGAATAAAGATTTGAGTTATCTATTTCTCTTATAGGAAACATACTCCATGAAGCACCAAGCATTTGAAATGGGGTTTACATGGTAAAAATTTATATAATTAGAGAATACCAAATAATTAAATCAAATTGAATAATGTACCCATACAATATGAAATATGTGTAAGTGAACGATCATAACCCAATAAATCAAAATCATGTTACTAAAAACTCTTACGTCTGGGGTAAAACTTGAGTCAAAAGAAATTTGAAGAAAATAACATGAGTTAGATTTGTTTATCATAGTAATTACAAGGAAATAATGTATTTAAAATTCACGGTATATTAAATCAATATAACAACATATAATGGAAACAAGGTGAATAATATTAACATGTCTCAAAGAATCAAAACTGAGACCTAGAAAACCCTTGTGTCTTGAGTACCACTTTAAAAAAACCCCTAAAAGAGATGGACTTTAATAAAAAATAGAATAAAATGATTAAAATATAATTCATGATATTATATCTAGAATATATATTATAAACACTTTTAACAAAAATTAGGTTCACAATTCTAAATATGTCTCAAAGATAGGAATTTCAGATGATAACCCTTACCTCAGTCCCTATTTATTATGCACTTAACCCGAATATCTAGAATAAATAAATTAAGAACATTAAATACATAATAAATAACCTTATTCATAACTATAACCATTTATAATCCTCATTTATATTCATTAAATGAATATATATATATATATACACACACATCCACATATATGTTAGTTAGTTTTTACATATTTTCAACACTGGGTGTAAGTAATCTTTATCACTTTAAACTAGCTACATTGAAGAGGTGTTAGTATATATTATTTTATGAATTTCTATGATTATTACATAATATAAGGTACTATAATATTTGTTAAATTATATTTATAAATTTATAATTTCATTCCCTTGTAGTTTTGGATACAAACCATGAAGATGAAAATGGTGATGATCATGTTTCAGTGATTCTTAATGAACAAAAGGGATTTTCTTAATTAATGAGTAAAATATTTATATAAACAAACCAAAAAAATAGTTTAATATTTATATAATTATTGAAGTAAATATGTTCTCATATTAATCCATGATATAAATTCATATTATTTCTCAAATTGGATGTTAAACCGACCTAAACATGATCTTACCATTATTAAATGAAAATTATGAGGTGGTTTAGTTATAATGTCATTATAAAAGAAGAATAATGATATTATTTGGTGATTATTAGTGTGATATATTATAATTTTAAATATTTAGAAAAAGAATATAATTTATATAAAATTATTGCATAAAAATAAGAGATAATTATCCTTTTAGTTTTCTTGATTTAAATGATTGAATTAACAATAATCATAATTTGATCTTATAATTAATAGGTTCTCCAATTTTCCATAAAATAAACATAATTATATTATAATAATCATATTTATCCCTTAATAATAGCTTCATGACAAACCATTTAAGGTGATAATGAAAATAATAATGAAAATCAATCTTTCTATAGAGGTGGTAATCCACATGTATACATAGTTAATGATTTCATTTTCCATAGAAAGAAAGAAATAAGAAATATGTTTTATTGTTTAAAAATCATAAAAATGATATAAATACAATAATTATTTTGGAAATCATTCTTTTAGAACATACTTGGATGTGGGTCGAGGAAAATGAAACATGTTGTGTTGTGGAGGCAATTGTCCACACAACACATGAATGAAACAATTGTTTTTATGAATAGAAATGGGAATACATGATTAATGATTATTAAGATGAAGTTATAAAATTTATTATATAACCAATACTGATGTAATTAAGTAGGTATTATAAAATTATAATTTTAAAATAAAAATATAAAAGGAAAAAGTTATGTAAAAAAGATTACTCACATTGAGCACTTTGAGATTTACTTGGAAGACCCCTTTGAAATGGATGGCCTAGGATAATATATTGTGACCGAAAGATCAAGAGAGTGAAATATTATTATATTATTTTTAAAATGGTTATATTTTTATGAGGAAATATAATTTTTATGAGTTCCTTGAAGGAGTGGTGAGAGGCCCTTTTTTTTGTAAGTGGTGAGAATTAAATTGTTATTAATATTTCAACATAATATAAAGGGAGCACATGTTAAACATGTAATTTTTCTTAAAAATTTATAAATATTGATTAGGTAAGAGATTAGGTCTATAAAAAACTCATCCAATCAATTATAGACATGTTTTTATCTTGTTTTAAGACCTTTTCCCTTTGAATTATTACTTTTACTATTTTAGTTTTTTCTATATTAACATGTTTTTATAGAAGGTAACATAATCATTATGCAAAAAAATAAACTAGTCCTTATTATAAAATTTAGAACCAATAATTAAAAATTGAAAATCCATTTCATTTTGTTCAATTTTTAATGTTATGAAAATTAATTTTCAATTAAAAATGTATAATGTATTGAATTTTTTTTGAAAAAATATAAAATTTGCTCTAAAATATGAAATATGAATTTTTAAATAAAAACTACCATTTTTAAAAATAAAAGTCACACACTAAATACATATTTGTTATTAATAAAAGTTTTAATTAAATTAAAATCAATAAATAAATTATAATAATTTCATATAAGTCATGTTATTTCTAAAACAAAATATTTTTCAGTATTCACCTAAAAATAACTATTCTGAGAAAGATCCTAAAAAATAAAATTAAGATTATTTTATTATGTTTTATGATAAAATTATGTTACTTTTATCAGAATAAATTTCTAATTTCTTGTAATTCATTATTTAAATAAAATCTGAAAATATTTTGGAAAATTGCTCGTTTTAGAAAATTGATTTTTACAATGTTAACTATTATTTATTCACATTTAGTATTAGTTACTAATTAATTTAGTGGTAATATATTATTAATATTATCATTATATTTTATTATTATTTAATCCTAAAATTATTTTTTCGTGAAATATAACACTAATTATATAAAAATATATATTTTAAAGTCTACAATGATTTTTCTAGTTGGTTCAACTATTCTAATTGTATTTTATTCATTAAAAGAATACTTTATTTTATATTTGTAAACATTTAAAAATGAATTTAATCCCAACCATTCCCTCTAATTCAATTTCTAATTTTTAATGGTTACACATAATATTTATCTAAATATATTATGGTTTCCTTTAAGTTAAGTCATGCATATAGAACAAGATATCAAAAAAGAAACATATTTAAAGGTAATAATATATTAAAATTGCATGGTGTTACAATATTATCTTTAATGAATTATGTATTTATAGATTAATTCATAATAACAGAGTAATTTATATATAGAATTCATTATTAACCACACACCTATAGATGATCATGGGTTTATTTAGGATGTAGAATACGATTTATCAGCATGAATAACTATTATATGTGATTTATAAAGAGAGATAACCCATTACTATTTTCACATATAATTATACTTATGGATGAAGATCTAGATCTATAAGGAATAACTTCCCACAAACCCTAACAATGATTTATATATTTATAATTCAATATGAAGTAGTTGGTGAAAAACTAAATGATAAAAGACATTGGAAAATCTAGTGTTAAAAGACACTATCCTCTAAATTAGTAATATTTTATTAGAATATTCCTAATAAACATGTATATTGGATACTATTTCCCTTGCGGACCACAGGATTGGGACACCGAGTCTCATAATTCCGAAATCTCTTGAAATTGATGTAATGAGTTTTTATATATTTTATATTAACCTTACACTTGGGTGTCTGATGACCTTCATCTTCACATTTATACCACTTACCTATCATTTTAAAGTAGTTTCCTCCAATCTTCTTCCAAAATTTTTGACATATAGAAAATTTAATCTGCTTTAATTCACTATCTTTTTTACTTGATATTTCATGAGACATCATATTTATCTTATTTGGTGTGTTTGGGACATTGAATATATTCAAAATTTTAATCATATTTGATGATATTTGGTTCAAAATAATCAAAATGTTTCTTAATATAATTATTAAACCATTTTATATCCATTAAGAATGTTTCTGCATTTTACATGACATCCATTATTAAATTGGTTACTTTGGACTTCAGCCATTACAAATACTAAATGAGTTAGAATGAGTGAAAGTCACTATAAGAGAATTACCATTAATTATCACATGAATATTTAACCTGAAGATGTATTTCTTTATAACACTATCATCTTAGCCTATAGTTATTACACCTCAACTTGTATTAAAATTGTTTCAATATTTATCACTCTCATTTTAGCCTATATTATTGTTGGTTCATCCGAGGTTACTTCTAGTTGGGTTATCATATTAATTTTAACATATTCCTGAAAATAGAAACCAAAAATCATGAAGAACATACATAAAATATTTTAAATCCAAAAATAATTGAAATATATGATCTCAAAATCCAAATTATCTCTTATATAGAAAATAACATATCAATTAATATGAACCTTAACTTATGAATATCAATTATTTAATCTATATCATCCATGATCACTTTATAATTAGGTTATCTAACCAAAAAATATTTAAATCCATAATAATTGTTCATGAAGATTTTGTGATTGACCAAAGCATAGCCCTAGGTGTATAAAACTAGGTTTACAATTAGGAATATTTTTCATGAACTTGTTTACGATCAATTTGATAACCAATCCTATATTTTGATGGTTATTTTAACTAGGTAGATTCTTGCGAGAGCCAACATCCACCTGTAGTATCTAGAAAAATATATAATCTCTAGGAGAACCATATAACCTATACTTTACTAAAATATTAGGATATTATCCTATACATATAATTATTTCATAGACTTATCTTTAGGGGTTTCACTAAAGATCATTTATCATAATCACCAAATAAAAGTTCTTTATTGACTTAGAATAAATCATACACTATCCTAAATAGTTTTCTATTCCATTTAAATTAATATCAATAACAACTGGTGAACCCTTAAATTATACTAAAAAAATATCATAATATCTAAAGTTATTTAAACCCTTCTCTGATACCAACTGTGACACCCTATAGCCCCTCTCCCAAATACAATGCTCATAAACTAATACTTTAAATATTTTATTAGATACGAATTATTTATTTACTAATATAAATATTATGTAACTACATAAATTAAGGGAAATAGTACATTACATACATTCAGAATGGATTTTAGGTTTAGAGATTTAGATAATTAAGACACATCATAAACATATGTAGCTCATGTTATTTCTCAACTATTGGATATTTTTCTTCCATTATATATGAGTCTACTTAGTCCATGGTAAGTCTTGAACATCTCCAATAAATAACCACACACATTCTATCTTTCAAAACATTTCACATATGTAAGTTTTCATCATGAATTTGGAAAATAGAACAAAAGATGGTGCGAGCTCAAATTTGTAGTAAGGGAAAACACGAAGCTGAGTTAATCATTGCATAAACATGGAATAAATATAATGGTAAGAATAAGTAAACAAAATGAATCTATAATCTATTGAAACTAAGAATATACTAGATAAATGACAATGAATGAAAACATGTATATCAATAATACTAATCTCATGCAAATGAAATAAATAGTTTTAAACATAAAAAACAAGCTATCAAGGACTTGTACGATTAAAAGAAATCTAGTTATGGGAAGAGGTATAAAAAAACCCAACCTAGTTTATCTAATGGTACTTGTTTATGTATTGATTTACTATATAATTCTAGACCCCACCCATCACTTGATTAATTCCAAATGCATTTACCATAAGAGTCAACACGAATTTTCATACCATTAACTAAGGAACCTCTTACTTAATAAAATAATTTCTATATATATTATTAATGATAAATAATTTATATATTTAATAAAAATGCTTTATAAGTTAATAATAATTAAAAATATTGATACCTTTTCCAATTTCAATAAAGCTATAACATGATCATAACCCATTCAGATGAAGAAAGTATATGTTTAAAAAATACATATTCAACTAGATAATAATCATCTATATTGGAATAAATATATAATTAATGAAATTTCCCCCAAGTAAATAAAATGAATGACATTATAATAACACATCTGAAGAAAGAAGGTGTATGGTTAAATAATACATTTAAAACATTCCAATAATAATCCATATTGGAAAAAAAACATACAGAATGACAATAATTTTCATCCATGACAATAAAAGGAATAACAAGATGAAGAACCATCCATAAAAAGGTGTATATTTTAAAAGAACATAACCCCAATATAACAAAAGAAATATATAATTATGTAGACATAAATGAATACACCCTCGTAAAAATATTACTTCAAATAGTATCACCAAAGAACGAATTAAGAACTGAATTGTTTGATACCATTAGTTAAATCCAAAAAATGATAAATATATATATTTTATGATAAATAATGAAATATATTCCCACTTATGTTAAATAATTTTTAAATGATAAGGGGAATGGAAGAAAAAACATAAAAGATCTTTTACTATAAATTTTTAACATTGACATAAAATAAAAATTTACAAGTCAAATTTAAAGGAAACTTTTCAAAAGTGGACATGAAATATTTTAAAAATAATTAATTTTAAAAATAAGATGTAATATTAGATCCCTAAAAATCAAATATTTTCTCTTGGGGAAAGTTGGGGGGAGAGAAAAAACATGTGAAAGTGAAAGAAAAACCTATTTTTATTATTTTAAAATGACATTTTTTAAAATTCGAATCATTAGAAAAGTATAACAACATTTATTTGAATTAAAAAATAATATAACCAAAGTGGATTATAAATTGCCACATAACAAAATATTAGGTAATGAGAACCCAATTATTGAAAAGAAAAGCTACAAATGAAATATTATAACTCAAAAAAAAGAGATTTAAGTTATCAATATATCTTACATTCAATATACTATATGAAGTATGAAATATTTTATAATTATTTTAAATGGTAAAAATATATACTATGATACAATAACATATAATAAAATTAATTCTTATAATGTAACCACATGATATGAAATAAGTTCAAGTGAACAATCATAATTCAATAAATGAATATTTAGTTAAAAAATTATTACCATTAGCGTAACACTTATGTCAAAAATAATTTTCAAGAAGAGAAATTGATTTTATTAGTTTATCTGAAAAATTAAAAGGAAAAATAATATATAAAATTTATGGGATATTTAATTAATATAAAATTATACAATTGGAAACATGGTGTATAAATTTTAACCTGTCTTAAAGAATTAGAATTGTGTCTAAGAAAACCCATGCGACTTGTGTAATTTTTTAATCAAATCCACTTAAAATATATGAATTCTAATTTAAAATAAAATAATAATATTAAAATAAAATCCATGATATGATATCTAAAATAGGTATTTTATACACTGCATAAATGAAACTATATTTATAATACCAAACATTTCACAAAGATAGGAAATATAGATAATAACACTTACATCAGTCCAGATTCATTTAAATCATGATCTACATTTGAAGGATAATTCAATTATGTTCACTAAATACATACCAAGAACCATTTTTTATAACTATAAAAAATTTTCTTCCCCATTTATAATAATTTTATGAATATATATATATATATATATTAGTTAGTTTTTACCTATTTTCAACACTAAGTGTATGTGATCTTTATCAATTTGAACTATTTTCGTAAAAGTGGTGTTAGTATATATTATATTTAGAAACTAAATGATTATTATAGAATAAAAATTTATATAAAAGATGTTCCATATTATTTATAAAGGTAGAATTTCATTACATGTTAGTTTTGGTTACAAACCATGAAGATGAAATCAGTATTGACCATGGTTCAGTAATTTATAATGAGTGAGAGGTGTTTTTTTAATTAATGATTAAAATGTTGACCTAAAATTAACATAAAATATATTATTTTAATATTTATATCATATTATAATAATAAATTTGTTCTTTATAGTCAGTAATGATATAAATTCATAGTATTGTTCAAGTATCTAGTTAAAAAGACCCTAACATGAACCAACCATGATTAAATGATGATTATGAGGTGGTCTAGTTTTAATGTCATTATAAAAGAAGAATAATGAATCTTTTTTGTTATATTTTGTGTTATATATAAATATTTTAATGTTTTATAAGGATATTATATTTTATTTAAAGTCATTAATTACCAAGAAGAGATAATTTTCTTATTAGTTCCATCATTTTATACGATTGAATTTAGAATATTCATTTTTTGGTCATATCATAAATAGTTTATAAAACTTTAAATAATAGAGCCTTAATGATATCATAATAATCATATTTATACTTTTATCTAATAATAATGGCTATCCATGTAACATAGTGATGAAAATAATAACGAAAACTAATCGTTCCATAGAGGTAGAAGTCCACATGTATGCATGCTTGATGATTTAATTTTCTATATAACTGGATAAATGTGTAAAATGATTTATTGTTTTAGAATCATTATAATGATATAAATATCAAAATTATTTATTAAATATACCATTGGACCAGCCCTTTAATGTAGTGAAGGAAAATTAAACACGTTGTGTCGTGGAGGTTGTAGTCTTCACAATGCATGAAAGACGATTTCATTTTTCATAATATAAGAGAAACAAATGTGATTTATTATCAATAAAATTGAATTATAAAATTAATTATATAACCAATAATTATTTTATTACATAGGTATTTGAAAATTATAATTTGAAAATTTAAATTGAAATTAAATAAATTATGTGAAAATTATTACTCATTTCGAGTAATTTGAGATTTGATTGAAACATCGCTTAAAAATGATTGGAATAGGGTAATATATAGTAAATATAATACCAAGAGAGTGGGATATTATTCTAGGGTAAGTAAAATATCATATTTTTATGAGAAAACCAACTTTTTATGAGTTACTTCAAGGGGTTGTGAGTGACTTCTTTTATAAGTAGGGAGAATGGAAATTTTGTAAATATTTCAACTTAATATAATGGGATAACATGATAAAAAATTTTTATGTAGATACAAAATTAATATATAATTGATCGCAGAAGATATAAGGTTGATAAAAACCTCATTAAATTCTTTATATACATTTTTCATGTTTAAATCCCTTTACCCCTTAAATTGTCACTCTTACCATTTTAGCTTTTACCACAATATCTAGGTTTTACCGAAGGTAAATTAATCATTATGCATAAAAATAATGTGGTACTTATTATATAATTTGTAACAATTAATTATTAATTTCAAATCTATTTCATTTTATTAAATTTCAAATAGTGATAATAATTAATTTTAAAATAAAAATGTATAATGAATTAAAAACTACTTTTGATAAAATATTACTTATGTTATAAACTATCGAAAATGAGTTTTTAAATTAAAAAAATATTTTTAAAAAGATTATGTCACATATAAAATGAATATTCAATCTTATAAAATGTTTTAATAAATTTCTGGCTCTTAATTATATACAAAGAATTTAATAAAGTCATGTTATATGTAAACACATTATTTTCCACTATACAGCTAAAAAATCATTATTTTTAGAAATATCTAAAAAATAAATATTTAGATTAAATTATTATTATTAATCCAAAAACAAAGTCCATTTTTTCAAATAAAATTTATAAAATTTTAGAATTCAATATTTAAATAAAATCCAAAAATATAGTGGAAAATTGTTCATATCAGAAGACAACATTTTAAAAAGTAAACTATTATTAATTATTATTTTATATAAGTTTATAATTAACACATTGGAAATATATTATTCAAATTATCATTATATTTTATTGTTATTTAATCATAATATAATTATATTCTTAAAATAAAAAACCAATTTTAAAAGAATATAATTTTAAGAATTAAATTATTTTATTAGTGGGTTTAGCTGTACTAATTGAATTTCATTCATTAGAAGTATAATTTGTTATATTTCTATAAATATTTGATAATGCATGTACTATTATTCATTCCTAATAATTCAACGGATAGGTTCTAACAATCATACTTGATATTTATCTAAATATTTTGCAGTTTCATTTATGTTTTCTTTTATGCGTATAGTAAGATATCAGACAAATAAACTTATTTAAATTTAATAATATATTAAAATTAAAGGGAATTAAAACTATATTAATGTATTGAGGGATATATATAAATTTATTACTAATTCTTAAAATGATGTATGCATCATAAGATGTGATGAACATGGAATGTTACATTTCACTCCACTCTCCAATTAACAGAGCCCACTGCTAGAGACTTCATGCAACATCAACACCTCAAGAAAATCCTCATAGACAGAGGTTTCACATTATAATAGGTTTATTTAGTAGTTTCTGGCTATTTCTAAATCCAATAAATAATTAGGTCATTAGTATAGATCCATTGAAAGGGTTCTACATCAAGACTCTATAAAGGTTAATAAGGACTCTTACTTAACAACGTCTATTGCCTTGGCAAGGAACAACCTAAAATTGGGATCAGATCACATTTAGATCATGCATTATATCCTAAACACTCCTAAAAAATCACAAAAAATTAGAAGGGAAGTAATGATGGTTATAGAAGCACTGACATTGGAGTATCTCCAACCTACAAAGATGTGTGTATTTTTATCACATCCACATGCTAAAATATGAAAATCATTATTCTCTAGATCACAAACACATCGTAGGAGGGAACTCTATAATTTCACTGAATACGTGACCCATATATCTCTTTGGGGACACACTCGATAAAAGATTCTAGAGATTCTCTCTGGATCACTCTTTGTAAACAAAATCTATGAGAATTCCATAAGAAGAAGGTGTAGCCTCACAAAGGGTTCGAACCAAAATTTCATTCCCAGAAAAGAAGGTAAAATAAGACTTGTGATTCTAACCTTGATGAATATTTATAAAATAATAAATACCTTTCACCATATATTGAGGACACCATTCTAAAAACATAAAATGAGCCAGTGAATGTTATAAACCTCATCCCCACCAGTTATCTAAAGCACGACACTAATACAAATGAACAAGACAAAAAAGTTTCCATTTAAAATAAAGTCCACACTGAAAATATAACCTCTCATAAATGCTTTGTCACAACATTACATATGGGATTCAACCAAAGAAAAACATAAAGGTATGATAACATCCCATCCACCAACCAAATAAGTTGATCCTCCTACCACTGAGGAATCATATATCAAATATGAGTTTTAAATAAAGGATTTAAGATGAGTTAATGATGAAATAATCAAAGTAAGCATTACTTCTAAGTACATTCCCCAAGAAAATACTCAAAATTATATTTTGAAAGTATTTTTCTAATATGAAGGGGTCACTCAACCAACAAGGGAAGGATCTAGTTATCTAAAAAAAATATGTTTTTAATAGCCAGTCTACCTGAAAATAATGAAAAAGAATTATCAAGAGTTTTCACCACTGTGATTGTAGCCAAAACAATTTTTATCAAGTTACCCAAAGATTACCTATTCTAGTCATCAACTATAGACATGAGAAATCTAACCATATCAGACTATACTTACTAACTATACTCAAATTTATTTCTAACTAACAATCCCATCAGATCTTTTTTGAGTCCATTGAGTCTATTATAGATCTAATAGAGGCCGTGAAGGAAAATTATGTACCATTAAAATAATAATGAAATCCATACCACGAATGGGTGGATATAACTCCTCCCCCTCCTTAATTTATAAATCCATCTTTCCCAACTTTTAATGACACTGGGGGACATCGAACAATATATGACTAAATTAATATATCAATTTAGTATCATGATGGTAAACCTAAAATTGTAGAAGTAATATGATATTATATTCTTTGTGAAAAAATTATGTAGATATGAAATTATCTGGTACACCGGTTTACCAACTAGATTAGTCACAGGGTGGGAGGACCTCCATTGAAAAATTCCTGTTTCATATCATCTCAACACTAAAGAATAAAACAATACTTGATCTTTATAATTGAAACAATGAAAATAAAAGAGTAGTGGACTTTATTTCAACATTTTAAGGCTTAACCCACCCCATTAACCTATAACTTATATAAGATTAGTTTCTAGGAATCTGAATTGAAAATCATTATGAAAACTACTAATGTAGATCATCCCAATAAAGTACCCAGGTGGGTTTGGTGAGCTTGATAATATTTCACAAAGTTTGGATGATTCAATTAAATGGACTAAGATCAAGACTATTCCAACACTAATAAATTTGTGAATTTGGGTTGGAAAATCAGAAATAAAATATTAAGCTTAAACCAACATCAACACTAGGTCTTACTATTGGAGTTTGTGTCATAGAACCAATAATTTATACAATGATTAAATATATATTAAATGATTTTAATATCAATAAAAAATTATAAAATATTGTTTATTGTTTAGTGTGAATTGAATATAATAATGTCCTAGGGTACATATGCCATTGGTATGGTCATAGTAGTTCCCTACTATGATGAGAACCTTAAAGTGCTATGATGATATTATTAACTATATTTCTAAAGTGAGATAATATTCTATGATGGGAAACATAGAATGTGACTATCAAATGTGAGTACTCATAAGTATATGAGGATTATTCTCATTAAATTTTCACTTGGAAATATCCAAAATGGGATATTATGATAACAGTCCCCCAGTAAGAATTTTGCATGTTTTGGTGTCATCTCGTTTTCCTATCTGCAAGTGTGTGTAATGATCCTTAGATATTAAGATTTTCATTGATGTATGTTAGTAATTATTCACTTATATTTACTAACCAAATCAGTCACACCACATGTTGGTGGGATGTATGGTACGATGAGTGCATCACAATTGACATTTTATTAATCGATAAGATTAGGAGGGATTTTTCCCTTCTATATTTATAGAAGTTGATATCTTGGATCTTAATTAGAATAAAACCATCAGATTAAATTCCTTGAACATGGTGTAATGATGTGTTAATTTTACATAGTCAAAGGAATATGTATCAACCATATAAATTGGTGACACAGATGTGCAACCTGCATGATGAGATATTGTGACAATGGGATTATATTACACATTAAACATTTGTATGTGGCTATCATCATTTTGAAATTATGCTCTTAATATGGGGTTCGATGACCAATTTCTGGATAGAAATTTTTTATTTTAAGATAATTCACCTAATACCAACTGGAAAGAGTCTTTCAGATTCACACACACTGTGTTTCTATTAATATCGAATAAATCCTATTAAAATTTATTTAATTGAATAAATTTTTTTCTCAAGAACAAAGAATAATGTCATTCAAATATTTTTTATAGAAAATATTTATTAATGAGTAAAATATTTAACATATTGATCCCATTTTTAAATAAATTATATAAGAGTTCAAACAGACCAAGATAATGTCTCGTAACCAATATTAATTTAAAATCTAATTAAATGATATTTATTATTGTGAAAGTTAGCGCACACACCATAAAATTACTATTATAATAATTTCATTATTTTCAGAGGGTTTAATAAAGATCATTATTTTATTTAAGGGCCGAAATGTGATTAAATAATATTTTAATCTAAATCCTAGATCAATGAATAGATGGCTATGACTATTCTGTATGGTTAATCAACATATAGAGAATCAGTTCACATAATATATTTCTCTATCGAATTCATCTTTCTATCTCCCAATCAACAATGATTAAATCAAAAGATATTACTTCAAGTTTGAAGGATGGATGATCAACACGAACAACTCAAGGTAGTTGATTCACTATGATAGTACTTAAAAATCAATTAGAATATCTCAGAGATCAAAAGGGTCATGTGTGGATCACCTCTATAGGGATTCTACAGTTGAACCATTATAATGAAATTAATTTAATCAAAATTTTTTTTTGTAAGATCGACATCATTATCAAAAAAAGAATCATAATATAAGGTAATCATTTATTCTATATATAAAAAAACTATTTACAAATTTACTCTGAAAGATCCTCTATTGGGGGTTAAGGAAACTCAAAATTAAAGGAAAATTTAAATTCACATCCACTAAAGGAACATATACTATTTATGAAACCATCAAGAGGTACCAGAGTGATCATATTTTAAAATTATAAATATTTATTTGATTATTGATGTTTATGTACAATCAAGGATGAATATATAATTTCATATTATTCATTCTTTAATCTAATTTTAATTAACATGCTTTGAAATATTAATCATAATTTTATAGTGTTTAATTATATTAATGGTATATGAATAGATAAGGAAAGACTAGAGATTCCTTCAAAAAGTGCCATTTTTTTGGTAAGACTGGGTTTCATGGAATGTAGCTAGAGTACATGTCTTGTTCCCATGTACACTGTATTTGGATGGGCTGTGGGATAAAATACATGCCAAATTGTAACTAAACATGGTAAATTTATTGGCCATTATGTGTAGACAATGCCGTTTTGGCACATGGGTTATTAGATTACAAAGCATGTATCTAGCATACACATAGTGTATTATACATAGGTTAATAATTTTTTTTTGCAATCCATGTGGTCATTATACACGGTCAAAATGACACAAGATTGGAAAACTTGAGCATTAATGATATACATTAAATTAACATGGTGTAAAAAGTCATAATTTATTGTATAAAAAATATACGACGATCCATTCAGAGAGTTATGTGACCTTATGATATAAGCGATACATGGCGCAAAGAGGGCATGTACACGTCCTATATCCATGACTAAAAAACACATATAGTTCTTTGGTTTTCTGAATAGACACATGAAAAGAGTGATATATGTAATATAGATGGATTTTAATTGTTATGTAGTCTATCCAAGATACACAGCGATGCCCGAGGCGGGTAACTCTGGTACACAAAAACCAATACACACAACATGTAACTTGTATGTACATACTGTGTAGTCTTCCCATTAAGGAAAAAATAAAATTACATTAAATTGATAATTTTTTCATTAAAAACATATTTTATTTATTGGATCCTTTTGGGGTTGAAAATATAATAATTGGTTTAAAACTATTAAATGCTTAAATAATTTATTGTAATAAATGTATGATTATTGTTTCTACCATTTATTTTCCCTGAATTCCATTATGATGAGTGTCTCTATATAAAATTGGATGGTCATTAATATGAAATATAGGTAATTAATTAATTAATTAATTCAAGTTCATTTTTCTTATTTTCAAAAAATGAATGGTAATGAATGTAAAATGGTTTACTTTTGTTTATACATTGCATATTTTGGTCATTCATGAGCTTGACCAAGACCAATATATGTGTTTGATGTTTTAATTTAATTTATTTTATGTCGTTGCAATAATTTAATCTTAATTTAAATATCATGGCTCATATGTCATCCCTCCCTCCATTATTATATAGGAAATGTGTGTCTATGGTTATTTATGTAATCCCCCTTAAACAATTGTTTGGTTCCCCTCACTAAAATGTGACTTGTAAATACATGTAATAAATAGAGTATCCCAAGGCATGTGGAGGAAGTTCAAGACATAACCATAATGATTACAACTCAGTTAGTACAGAAGTGTATTGTTGGAATGGTTTAAATCATTCCAATATTGGCAAAGTAGTTTCCCCCAAGGTCAAAGGTTGATTTATTTTCTCTCCAATAAATAAAATTTTAGATAAGTTCATGATCAAATAATTTATTATTTGTCCATTTATGTTGTATGCGTAACTTATTTTATGGACACAAGAACAATATCACATAAATAAATGAATTAATATGAAAATATGGAATTTAAATAGATGGATAATATGTAAATGTTTTATCAAAAATGGGTTTTAATTATATATAATTTGATTAATATGAAAATGTTAGGTAAAATATAAAACGAATAAAATAATAAATTAAAATACCTAAAATATGTATTTAAAATTAGACTTAGCCTTTCATAACTTGATTATAAATAAAATATGGAGATCTAAGTGTTTGACCAGCCATTATTGGGACACTTAATTTTAATGTGGAATTCTTATGATATTTATGGGTTGAATTAACCATCGTACATCAAGAGAAGTAGCCCACACATGACTTGATGTAACATGGTGGAAAGTGTTGAAGAAATTAATGTCAGGATTTCTTGGTTGAGGATTCCACTCATCAGATCAAGGAGCTACAAGACCAAAGTTGGAACATACCTACCAACATAAATACCTTCAAGTAGCTTCACCTATCCTCATTAGGGTTCTACAAAGAGGAATATAGATCCTTACCACTAGAATTTCCTACAATCTAGAAAATCTAAGTTCAATGGTGAGGATTATTGGGACTTGATAAATAGTGAGAGATTTAATAAAATTAATTATTATTATTTCTCACATAATTTGTAATCATGAAAATTACAATGATACACTCTTTTATAATTGTGGAAAATGGAATGTTTTCTATCCATACTATCCCTATGATCTATATTGGAGAAATACCATCTCCTTATGGGTAGTAACATCTAGGAGTGGTTCAGATTATTTTGGGTTGTGTTGTTCCATGAATGAAAATATTACATACTAGAATCATCAATGTGTGACCCCCCCTACGAAGGAGGTGAGTGATGAAGAGATCTGAGTCCATGAGAAACTTATGAATTTTTTGGTTAACATTAAATGTTTGATGTTATCGTCTTTTTCTAGTGAACTGATGAAGTCTCATAAAAAATGGATGGATATAGAATGCATGATAATTAACATGGACTATACCATGAGAGATATAGATAAGAAATGTTTGATATTTCCAAGATTATTTTTTAGAGAAATTTTATAGAGGGTTCTCAAGATTGGCCTCATATAATCAAGCCTATTGGATACTATTATCACCTATAGGTTCAAGAGTTTAAGCTCCTTGAATAAAAAAGAACTAAGATAATTCATTCATTAATCCATTAGGGATTATAAAGAAATTTATATATGTTTTAATGTTACCAGAATAGAGAAGTATCTCCCAGATATTCTTACTCTTCCTCACAATGTTAATAAGGCGACGATGTGTGAAAAACCTTCTGTCATTTTGGTGAAAAAATGAAATTGAAAGTGAAGAGATCTAAGACCAAAGCTTCTTTATACCCTTCCATGAAGAGTATGGTGAAGGGAAAATCATGGGAATATGATGTTGTTTGTTTGAAATGAGAAAATAAGGACTAATAGAATAAAAATTAACTCTTTAAAACAATAAATTTGAATCTTTAGGTGCATTTTTATCAAGTGAAATTAATCTATTTATAAAAATTAGGTATTAGATATAGCTTGTGGTACTCACATATGTATTCAAATATCGTAACCAAGTAGATTCATGAACGATTGTTAGATGAGAGGTAAATCTACAAGTAACCAATGGATCTAAACATGCGATTGTATCTATCAACAACTAACACCTCATATTTACAACTAAAATGATATTGGTTTTAAAAGATTGTTATTACGTTCCATATATTACCAAAAACATTTTTCATAAATCCATACGAGATATGGATGATTTTTTTTTTAAATTTAGTAATAAATTCTAATTTTTTATAAATATAGAGTTTTTTATGGTTAGGTAAATTTAAATATAATTCTTTATGTGTTGTATTATGCAAAATAATAAATGGAAATTGATAATTAAATTATATCACACGACTCATACTACAATCAACATTATAATATCTGTCAAGGACATGTAAACTAAAATCATATCAATACACTATATAAAGATTGATATTTATATTCTATTGATCGAAACCCACTTGGTGTATGTCACACATGTTTACAAGGTAAAATATCAAAAGAACCGTTGATTGGAAAAGGTTAAAGGGATAAATATATTCTTGAATTAGTTTATACTGAAATTTGTGGTCCATTTCCTTTTTAATTAAGGGGAGGGTACTCATACATAATAACTTTAACTAATTATTTTAGTAGATATCGATATATCTACTTAATGATGTATAAGTAATTTTTTTTATATTTAAAAAATACAATAAAGAAGTTGAGAACTATCATAGTATGAATATTAAGAAAATCTACTTAAAATGTGCTGGAGTGTATCTTAATCAAGAATTAATTGATTACTTATAGTATTTTGGGATTTTAGCTCAAATAACTCCTCATTATATACTTCAATAGAATGGGTTAAGTGAAAAGAATAACCACACCTTGTTGGAAATGGTGAGATCAATGACGAGTCATGAAATTCTCCCATTATAATTTTGAGGATACATATAACAAATTGTGGAAACATTTTTAGACCAAGTGCCTACTAAAGTATCCTATACCAAATGTATAATGTAACGAATCCCTTATTTTAATACTTACATGAGTGAGGTCGTGAAGTTTTCATTGAGGCCTATTAGATAACAAACTTTATTTCTAAGGCACAAAGTGTACCATTATAATACCTCAAAGAAATATGGGGTATTTACCTATATGAACCCTTATAAATGATGTTAATAGTGGAACGAAAATCCACAACACTTGATAGTGAGAACATATCTAAAATATTTTATGGGAGTGAAATTGAATTTGATGAATTCGAGGCTCAAGTTACACAATATTTGGTAGAATAATAGATTCCACAAAGGCTTGTGGAAGAAAAAGGAGTCCCAAAGACCAAAATATTATGTTGGAGTAAAAGAGAGGTTAGAGAGATTAAACTATTTGGTTTTATTGTAATTAAGTATGGTGACTCATTATTAGTTAATAATAATGATCCTCTAACCTACAAGGAAGTAATAAGTGGAGAAGATGTTTCCAAGTGGTAGGAAGGTATAAACTCTGAAATGGATTCCTTATACCAAAACAGTGTCTTGATTTTTATTGATCCTCAAGTGGATATAAATTCCATTGGTCGTAAATGGGTATTGATGAAAAAAATATACATGGAAGGGAAATATAATACCCAAATAAATTGGACTTTTGAAAAAGAGTTTTAAACAGTGTCAAATAATTTTTTACGATGACAACTTTTTACCTATTTTAATGTTGAAATCTATCATAATTCTACTTTCCATTAAAGATTTTCATGATTATGAGATTTGGAAAATGAATGTCAAGACAACCTTCATTAATGGTATCCTTCATGAATATGTCTATATGACACAAAATGAAGGGTTTTAACTTCAATGGGTTCTAAAAATGTATGAATGTTTCAAATATCCTTATAAGGATTAAAGAAAAAATATAATTCTTAGAAAATTAATTTAAATGATTCCATATCAGAAATTGGTTTCACAAAAATGAATGTGATCCCTGTACCTATAAGTGGTTTAGTGGGAGTGAAATTGTTTTTATAATAGTATATTTCTATCATATATTACTTATTGGAATCAAAATACAAGACTTACATTATATTAATGAATGGTTTAATAAATTCATCTCCATGAAGGACTTAGGAGAAGAAAAATATATTCTTTGGATCAATATTGTCTATACCCTGACACCAGTATCCCAGATCCGGTGCCTTATATGATTAAATTATGATAGATACAAGACAATAATACCAAATGACCAATCTGTTTACATGTTTTGGAATCTATATTACATACATGAAAATGACATTAAAACTTGAAATGAAAAAACAACATAGCATCTATATTAAACACCCATGAACTCTTAGACTATCACTGCAAGTTATTCATAATATACATCTTCATATCCTAAAGAAAAATAAAATATAAGAAAGAGGTGAGATCAGATGCTCAGTAAGGGTATGAAACATAGTATAAGAAAATATAAACAAAAAGGCATAGTGAATAACTAAATAGAAATTCTATTAGAACATAATATTGAGCATAATACAGAAAGAATAAAAGTTGAATAAATAATTAAATATAAATAATCACATGATAATGATGTTTAACTATAGATATTATACCAGTATAATATTCACAAGGATTATCAATTACTAATATCATAATGAGGAAATTCAAAATGAAAGACATCATAAATGTACTGTTGAGGCCTCGTCCAAGACATTTGAAAATAAATGATTAAGGCCTTGGCCAAACCCATTTCTGTTTTGTCTCATGAGACCTATATATGCATCGAGGGGATATAGAGGGCCCCTACCATAACTTACTTTTTCCAATTAATTCCTCATATTAATGGGGTGAAGCATAAATAACATATACATATGAAACATAAATAGCTTTACCTAATCATTAAACTAAATCACTAACCATTTTGAGTAGTATGGTGAATGGTATCATGATATCCCATTCAAATTCAAATAGATCATAAACCATTTAATAAAATATGATATATGATAATAATAAGAGATAAATCTAAATAAATAATAATATGAAACAGATATTTTCAAATGGTTGTTGTACTCTAATAAAATCATAGAGTAATTCATGATAAAATACCCCCTTTACTTTTCACAGAAGAGTAATTTTGAAAAAAACATTTGTATTTCCCATTATTGTTTTTATAAAACAAAAAATGAACAAATATATTTTTTAATGAAAAAATTAGTAATTATAAAAAATAATGTTGTCTTAAAATATATAATGGATAGAACTTGAAAATGGGTAATAAATCAAGACATTCCTTTTAATCGGGCTTATGTATCAGTAATAATTAAGAAGGTAACCTTTTAAAACATGTATTTCCCATAAAATAATGATGAACTGATCTGAATATAGAATCTTGGAATTTATAAAAAAAATTAAAAAAATTATTTAAAAATAATGAATATATAAATTAGTGTATAACGGTAGAAATCATAAAACGAATGAAAATGAACTTTTGGGAAGTAACCCTTACTATATATCTGAAAGTGTTATACAATAGAACTTAATGTTACAGATAATAAAATTAAATCCATTTATTAGATAATTTAAAAATATTTTTTATATGTATTTTATTTAATATAATTTTATTATATTCGTATATGTTCTTTTTGGTGAGTTATAATATACAAATTTATCGTTTGGGAGCATTCATTTCATTGGGTTTTCAAGAGTGTTTTACTTGTTTATGAGTATAGAAATTCATGTAAAATGGGAGTAGATATCTATAATTGAATTTATATTTTATTAATGAACACTAAGAATATAAAATTGTTATAAAATTCATTTTTTTATTTGGTTTGATGATGAATCATTAAATAAGACATTAGTGATAATCATTTAGATTATTTTGGCGGTTTTTTCAATCATCATAAACAAGTTTTGTATTATTAATTAACATCATGTATATATAATGGTTACAAAACATTAAATAGATTCTAATGAATATTTTATAATTTGTTTTAGCCATAAAAATTGTTTTATGACCATCCACTATGGCGTTAATTGAAATTTACAACTGTTTATCCTTGAATGTGATAAATCAACACATTTGAGATGATGATATCATTTTCAGAAAAAAGGAGAGGGAAGTGAATAGATGATTGATTATTACTTCAAAACAGTAAAATCATATTATATAGAGTATTATAGATATATCATGTCACTTTTTGAAAGGGAGGTGAAGAGAAGATATGAAAATAAAAGAACATGAAAAGAAATTAAATGAAAAAGATAGAGGTTTTTACCTCTTGATTTCCCCATCCTTGAGAACCTCCTTACGGAATGTGGTTTTTTATTTTTATGAGAAAAACAGATCCTAATCATGGGGAAGGGTATTTAGAAGAGTATTGGTTAGTTATTGGACAAGTCTTAAATTTTGGAAGGTTTGAGTAGAAATGGTGGTGAGCGATAGTATTTATAGGGGAGGAGAGGGGTGTTTTCACATTATTATATTCATTAGTTTATTTTCTCGCTGAAGAATAGGAATAGTTTGAGAATTTTCACAAAATCTATTAAAATAATTAATGAGACTTTGATAATTGGGTCTTTAAATCATTCATGATGATTTTAATTCACTTATTTGGATTATTATTTAAATACCATAAATTACTGTATTTCACTATTCACTAAATATTCAACTATTTTAGAAAAATTAAAAAAATTTACCCTAACCATTTTTCAACATTTAGAATTAAAAAATGGTAACAATTTTATAAAGATAATTTACAAAATATGATAAATTTAATTTTTAATTAACATCATTATTTATTCTAAAATTGAAAATTTTAATTTTATAACTGATCTTATGGAACTTTTAAAAATTATCCAAGGTAGCATAAAATCTTATTATTCCCATAAGCTACAAATATATTTATTTATGAACGTTTTTTATGAAAATAAATTTAATTTTAAGTCATTATTAATTAAAAAATTATAAATAATGATTTATGCCTTATAAAAATAACAACACTTAATTTATCATTTTCACATAATATATTTTCTTAAACTATGATACAATTATATCATATCTTCATTTATAGTAAGAATAAATATTATTTATAATTTTATTGTTGTGGTTACTATTGTATTGGCTAGTTTACTATTCATAAGTGTCACATTACTATTCCAAATTTCAACATACAATTCTATTTGTATATGATCCATAACTTCTAGAAATACCTCTTATTTCATTCATTATTTATTTATAAAGATTGTTTTCTGTTCTCTAAATGATTTTATGTGATTTGTACTCTATAAAATAATTATAAAAAGCAAAATTCCATTGATATAATTCTAGGTCATTACATTTTCCCTCCTATAAAAGTTTCATCCTTGAAATTTTCAGAATGTCACCTCATAAATAGATTTGTATAGTTCTTCATCATAACTTCCTCTCTTTCCCACATTTCCTATTTTATTTTATGGTTTTTCCAATATTCCTCAACCAGTCGAGTTATCTGATTCCTCATCACCTGTTCCTTGGTGTCTAGAATTTGGACAGTCTCTTCATAGTATGATAAATAAGGTTCCAATTATATTTCTTCAGAAGTGAGAACATGCTTTGAGTTTGTCATGTACGTCCTTAACAAAGAGACCTAAAGCACATCATGAACTTTGTAAATTTTAGGTGGAATTTATAAACGATAAGAAACAACTCCAATTCTCTCTATAATTTCAAAAGAATAGAATTCACCTCTAGCTCAGTATCTATGTCTCTCTAAATCTTATAACACCCTTCCATGGAGATAATTTCAACCAAACATGATCTTCTTCTTGAAATTCAAAATAATTCCTTCAATTATCGGCATAGATATTTTTTCTACCTTGAGATTCTTTGATATGGGGTTGAATAGTCTTTAAATTTTTTGTTTCTTCCTCCACAAGACCAGGGCCTATAAGCTTCCTTTCACCAATTTTGTCCCAACAAGTTGGTGTATGAAATCTCTTTCCATACAATGCTTCATATATTTCCATTTGAATACATGAATGTAAACTATTATTGTTGTAGAACTCTACCAAAGGTAAATAATAAGACCATATACATTGAAAGTAAATTAAGAATGATATCAACATGTATTCTAATGTTAAAAGGGACCTTTTTGACTTCCCATCAGTTTGAGGGTGATTGATAGTCCATAAATGAGGCTCAGTATCCGATTCTTTTTAATGACGTTTTTATAATTTCAATGTAAATAATGGATCAAAATGAGATAAAATTTAAATAAGTGATCCATGAAGTCTAAAGACATTATTTATATAGAGGTGTGCAAGGTGCTCCAATGGAAAATCCATTCTTATAGTGAGAAAATGTGCATATTTAGTATGTTAATAAACAATTACCCATATTTCATCATTATTTTTGATGTTTTTGGTAATCTAGTGATAAAATTACAACGTGATTTAATAACATATCCAAGTAGTAATGGATATAGGATTCATGAACCCTCTATGATTTTTTCTTTCAGTATTCAACTATTAACAGACTAAACAACTTGATACATAATCAATAATTTCTTGCTTCATATTATCCCACCATAAATGTTCCTTCAAATATCTATACATATTAGTGCTACCAGAGTGTATAGAGAAATTCAAGCTATGTGAATAATACAATAACACCATTTTTTAGCTTGGGTATAGAGGGTACACATTGAATCCTCCAAAATTTGATAATTACATGTTCATAAAAGAACTATGCCAACTTCCCATCATTCCCATGTTTATTTTTTTTCGATGATTCTCATCATCAGGCTGAAAACTTTTAATCCTTTCTAATATAGATGGTTAGGAAACCAATTGAATAAGTAATTATTTTTCACCTTCCTTGGTAATTCCTATATCCATATTTTCAATTTAAATGTACTTATGATCTTTGTTAATCCTTATTTTTTTCAGAACTGCATGATCCATCATAATCAATAAATCTTCCTCCTTATTCACCTTTTCAAGGTGGTAGTGTATTAAAAAATTATAATCTTTGAGCAGATCAAGAATTATCTTTTTCCTCATGTCAAGTTCTTTCTATGAGAATATATATTTCAAACTCTTGTGATATATATATATATCTCACATCTATAACCATATAGGTAGTGTATCCATATTTTCAGATCAAATATTACAACGGATAACTCATGATCATTAGTTGGATTGTTTTGTTAATGCATTTTTAACTGGATTGATGTATAGGAAAAGATTCAATCATTATGTATATGGACACAACCAAGTAATTTTTTTGATGCATCACTATAAATCAGAAATCCACCACTTCCTGATGATATATTCTTGATCAGATCATTCACTATTATCTTTTTTAATTCCTCAATAAATTTTTCACATTCTTTTTTCCATACAAAATTAACCCTTTATGGGTAATCTTGGTTAATAAGTTAGATAATCATGGAAAATTTTGAACGATACACCTATAATAAACTGCTAAACCCATGAAACTATATATCTTAGTTACGTTTATTGGGTTAGGCCATTACTAAACATCCTTTGTCTTCATAGGATCAACTAATATTCCATCCTTCAAGACAATATGGAATAGAAAATAAAATGTTTGAAGTTAGAATTCACACTTTCTAGACATCCCATATAACTCTTTTCTTTTAGGAGTTTCTAGAACATCCCACAAGTAGTTCTCATTTTCATAATATCTTAATGAGTACATCAATATATCATCAATAAATACCACAAAAAAATCATCAAGATATTCCTTGAACAATCTGTACATTACATTCATTAAAATAGATGGTGCATTAGGGAGTCCAAATAGAATTACGGTAAACTTATAATGTCTATACCTAGTTCAAAATAATATCTTTGTAATATCTTTCTTTATTACAAGCAATTTATGATATCAAGATGAATGGTAAATCATAAAAAATACTGAGGTCTATTATGTTGATCAAATAATTTATCAATGCAAGGCATATGATACACGGTCTTTATTATAATAGAATTGATTTCTCTACAATCAATGCACAGAATCATGGGTTCATCTTTATTCTTGAAAAATAGAACATGGGATCCCTATAGAGAAACATTGGGTGCGAATAAACCCTTCATCACTCAATTACTCTAGTTGTTTCTTTAGATCTACTAATTTCACAATTTCCATTCTATAAAAAGTCTTTGATATATTTCTTGCACCAATAATTAAGTTAATAGTAAAATCAACTTCTCACTTTAAAGAAATTCATGGAAACTACTCTAGAAAAACATCAATATATTCTTTCAGAATAGGCACATCTTCAATTTGAATATTTTTTTTCTAATCCATAGATGATGTTTTCTTTTCCTCCTCAAGAATTTTAATTAGAATAACTACTCAAGGTGGATCCATGTATGACTCAGATGGTGAGTTTTCTTCTCTAAATATAATGAATTCTATATCCACCTCACTAATAGTAATTTATTTCTTTTTGAAATATATTTTTGAATCATATTTTGAAATCTATTCTATAAGGAGGATTACATAGATGACAACCATATATATGATGATAAGGTTTGAAACCAAATGACATTTATGTTTTATACATGGGACTGAATGACATATCATTGTTGAAATGATACTTCCCTTAAATGTTTTGAGTGATGAAATTTTTGTCGAATCAAAAGGGAAATGACTAATTTTCTAAGAAAACTGGGAAGATATAAAAGAAGTAAATGATTTAGAAACAAATAAAGAACTATCTATGTTTTAGGGAATGATTATATTACCTTCCACCATATAATTAGGAACTTTGACCTCTGTAGTTTTGATCACATACCTTTGGCCTTGATCCCTTGGCATTTTCTATGGAAAGTTTCATTTAATATTAAGAAAATCATTTTTATAGTGTCCAATATCCATAAAATTATAGCATTAAACATTAGTAGCTTCTTTATTTCCCTTTAAATCATAGGCCTAGTGGCCTTTTTCTCCACACTTGTAACAAACTAATTTTCCATTTAAATAGGAACCAATATGTTTCATTCCACTAGTATTACATATTAGAAAATTACATTTTTTGTTCTCCCCATTATCCATTATTTCCCACACCACCACCATCTTATCTTTTTGACCATAAATTCATAAGACATATAGAATTATTTCTTTTTATTGATAGCACATGAGACTATATCTTTATATGATGAGAAATTTTGGGAGACTAATTCCATTTAGAGGAACAGTTTTAAACCATCAAAGAATTGATTAATATTTATTATTTGATTACATATATAGTCCATGTAATGCCTTAATAACCTTGTAAAGTTGGATTCATACTTCACATAATTTTCACAGCCTTTTTTTAGACTTAAGAATTGCATGTCCAAATCCACTCACTATTCATGAGGAAAATATTGTCTAGGAAAATTTCCTTAAAATATTTCCATTACATAATTTCAATTTCCTCCTCCTCTATTGTGTTTTTAATCAACAATCACCATTTATCTTCATCTCTCAAGAGATCATAAAATTCCATGATACCCTTATCCCTTTCATTACTTCCCAATGTGAGAAATATATCCTCTAAGGAACTTATCCATTTCTCTGATAAAAATGGGTTTTTAGTACCATTGAATGTTGAAGGTTGTCTTTACATAATGTTCTATAACATTACTCCTACACGTTATGGATCAATATACTCTATACGGGTATGGTTGTTGTTCATAACCTAAGCCAACTATATTATTATAGTTATAAGTTTCTCAGCACCAGTCACAAATCCAGTACCAACATCACTATCTTGTATACGGGGGAAATCCAAACATCGGATACATGTGTTGATATAGTTTACATTCCTTATACAGGTTTACATTTCTATGTAATGGAATACACTATATTTTGTTATAAATCATAATACATAATCTTGAACTAGAAAAAAACATTACATAAATCGAAATTTTATAAATAACTAATCTCATAATCATAAAAATGGTTTCATTAGGGCCATATTTACTTATAAATCCTTCATAATGGTTTGTAAATAAAATATAAATTATCTTAAGAATATCTTTTAGGAGTGTCAAACCAGGTGTGCAGTAAGTCCCATTTTCATATACCAGGTTACCCTAAGTTTGGTCTGGGATACCCTGTGAAAGTTATTACCCTTAGGTATATATGTCTGAGAACCACACCCATATGTAGTATCCATACATGGATGTATTTCTTGGAATAACCATGTAATATATACGTTAAAAAATTATATGACGTTCTTTTATGATTATCCTAAAATTATATCTCAGAAATATGTTATTTAATATATGTTTTATAAATCAAGTTTCCCAGGTTTCTATTAAACATTAACTCATATCAACTGAAAAAACCCTAACCCTGGTATCCTAGAGTCGGTGCCTTACTTTATTACATTGTAATAAATACAAGACATGATTCAAAAATGTAAAATTAGTATATAAATTCTGGAATCTATATTATATACATGAAAATTATACAACAACTTGAAATGAAAAAAATATATAAACTCCATTAGAAACAACCATAAACTTCTAGATTATCCCTTTAATTCATTCATAATATACATGTTCACATCCTGGGGAAAAATAAAAAATAAGAAAGGGGTGATATTAAAAGCTTATTAAGGGTAGTTAATATTATAGAAGCTAATATAAACAATAATTCATGGTTAATTACTAAAAAAACATGATATTAGAACATAATCCTGAGCATAACAAGGAAAGAATAAAATATTAATATGTTATTCCATATAAAAAACCACATGATAATGAAGCTTAACCATGTATATTATACTATTTGAATATTTACATGGATTATCAATTAATAATATCATAATGAGGGAATTCATAATGATATTCATAATAAACGTTCCTTTAAGGACTCAACTAAAACATCTAAAAATAAATGGTTAAGGTTTCAGCCAAAACCATTTCTATTTTGTATAATGAGACCTACTGATGCGTCAAGAGGATATAGCATTCCGTAATTATCACTTATATATTCCAATTTATTCTTCATATTAATGGGTTGAAACACAGACAACATATACATATGAAATCTAAATAACTTTCCCCAATCCATAAATATAATCACTAACCATTCTGAGTAGTTTGGTGAATGGTATCAAGATAGCACATCCATAGTCAAACTGAGCATAAACCATTTAGTCAAATATGTTATATAATAATCATTAGAGATAAACCTAAATAAATCATTATATTCAACATTTGTTTTCAAATGGATGATAATACTCTAATAAAATCAATGAGGAATTCTTGTTAAAAATACCCATTTTACTTTTCATAGAAGAGTTCTTTTTGAAGAAAACAATTTTATTTTCTATAATTGTTTTTATAAAACCAAAAATGAAAAATATAGTTTTTAATGATAAAATTATTAATTTTACAAAAATAATGGTGTCTTAAAATAGATTTTGGATGTTACTTGAAAATGGGTAAGAAAAAAAGATATTCCTTTTAATCGGGCTTGCATATCAGGAATAATTGAGAAGTGAACCTTATGAAACATGTTTCTCCCATAAAATAATGATGAAATGATCTAGATACATTATTTTGGAATGTATGAATAGAATTTATAATATTTATATAAAAAGGATGAATAATTACCTTGGTTTATAGAGGGAGAAACCATAACACTAGTGAAAATGGATGTTTAGGAAGAAAGTCTTACTATATGTCAGAAAGTGTTCTACACTTGAACTAAATGTCCTCGATAATAAAATTAAATATATTAATTAATTTATATCCTTTTATACATTTATTTTATTTAATATAATTTTATTAAGATCATTTATGGTCTTTTTATGACTTATAAGATACAATTATATCATTTGGAAGCATTCGTTTCCTTAGTTTTCATGATCAGTTTACCTGTATATGAGTGTGGAAGTTCATGTAAAATGGGAATGGATATCCAAAAGTGAAATTACATGTTATTAATGAAAATATAGAAGATTAAATAGTTATATAAATCATTTGTTTATTTTTAGTGAGGATGAATCATTAGATAAGACGTTAATGTTAATCGTTTAGATTATTTTGGTCGTTTCTTCAACCATCACAATGTAGTTTTGTTTTATTAATTAATATCATGTATATTTAATGTTCATATAACATTAAATAGGATGTAATACATATTTTATAATTTTTTTAACAATAAAATGGTTTTATGAACATCCTTCAAGACATTAATTTAAAATGAAAATTGTTCATACTTGAATGCGATATATCAACACATCACAGATGATGTATTAATTAAAAAAAATAAATGGAAGAAAATTGTTTTTGGATTATTACATAAGAATAATAAAATAAAATTATAAAAAATATAATGGATATATCATGTTACTTTGGGATAGGGAGGTGAGGAGAAGATAAAAATAGAAAAGAACATAAAGATAAATTAAAATTAAAAGAAAGAGGTTTTTGCCTCTTGATTTTCCCCTACTTAAGAACCTCCTTAGAGAAAAGGTAATTGTATTTTGATGAGAAAAAGGGATAATAAATATGTGGAAGGGTTTTTTTAAGTTTATTGGGTACAAATTTGACAAGTATTAAATCTTGTAAGGTGTGAGTAGAAGGGGTGGTGAGGAGTTGTCTTTATAGGGGAGGAGAAATGTGTTTTCTCATTATTATATTGATTTTTTTTATTTTGGATCATGACTATGAATATTTTGAGTATTATCACCAAATATATTTAAATAATGAAGTATTATTTGTGTTTTTTATTCTTACATCATGATTTATTTTTTTAATTCATGTATTTGGATTATAATTTAAATACCTTGAATTATCGTATTTCACTGTTCACAAAAATCATGTATTTTAGAAAAATCCAAAAAATTCACTTTAACCATTTTCATTGTTTAGAATTAAATAATTAAATCCATTTTATGAAAATAATTTTTTAAATTTTATATGTTTAATTTTTTTATTAACATCATTCTTTATTCTAAAAAATACCAATTTCAATATTATAACTGATTTTATGACACTTTCAAAAATTAACTAAGGTCTCATAAAATTATATTATGATTATAAGATAAAAAAATATTAATATATGAATTCATTTTGTGAAAATAAAATTTTTAAGTCATTATATTAATTACAAAATTTTAAATAAATATTTATTCTTTATAAAAATACCTACACTTAATTTATTAATTTCACATAATTTATTTTTATGTAAACTATGATATAATTATATCATATAATCATTTATAGGAAGGAAGATTTTTTTTTATAATTTTGTTTGTGAGGTTACAAGTCTATTGGTCGGTTTACTATTTATAAGGGTCACATTACTACTCTAAATGTCATCATACTTTTACCTTGGCATAGGATCCTTAAATTCTAGAAATACCTATTATTTCATTAATTATTCATTTATAAAGGTTGTATTATGCTATCTAAGTGATTTTATATGATTTATACTATATAAAATATTTATAAGAAGGGATATTTCATTGATATAATTCTAGGTCATTACAAAGATCCATCTTGATACATCCAACAAGCTTCTCAACCTATATTATGGTACATGTGTTGATAAGATACTAGGGAGATTCAGTGTGGAATAATCCAAGAGGGTATTGTTTCTAGGTTCACAAGGAATTTATATTTCCAAGAAAATGTTTCCTAAAAAACATGAGGACAGAAATATAATAGCAAAGATTCCATATGCCTCAATGACTATGCCAGTCATGTATGCTATACTATAAACAATGATTGATATCTCCTATGCATTAAGCATGGTTAAAAGTTATCAATCTGACCCAGGTGATCACCTTTGGATGAATTTAAAGACTATTCATATGTATCCAAGGAATAATTATGATATGTTCACAGTATATGGAGAAAATATAAAGATGAAGTAATCATAATATATGTCGATTCTAGTTTCCAAAAAGATCAAGATGATATGAAATCACAAATGGGGTACATCATCACATTGAAAGGAGGGGATGTGAGCTAAAAGAGCTCAATGTAGGTTGTGATCAATAATTATATTGTATAGTCTGTGTATACTATGACTTCTAAGGCATCTAAAGAACCAGTTTGGATATGAATATTAATTTAAGATATTTATGTAGTACCTAGAATTAAATATTTTAACACACTCTTTTGTGATAATACTACAATGGTGGATCTCACAAAGGAGACAAGGTCACATCAGAATAATAACACCATACTTTGACAGTATCATATATTTATAGATTTTTATTATAGAGGTGCGGCCACATCAACAATAATTTCCATGGTAGATAATGTGGAGGAGACCTTGAACAAAGCATTAACTCTGTAGAAACATGATTATCTTGTGTGGTCTCAGAAAACTAAATGTTCAGGGATTTGGATCAAGTATAAGTGGGAATTTATTTGAGTTTATATCCTAGGAACAAGTTTTAGTACTTTCATTACATGTATAATCGATAATTTGAATATTAATAATAACATATTAATTATTTTACATTGTTTTTAATGAATTTAATGTAATAATATTTTAGGGTATATGTCTCAGTAAAAAGTTCACAGCTTTTCCCCACTATTATGAGAACCATGTAGTGATATGATGACATTATTAAGTATAGTTATATAGTTTGATAATGTTAAATGATGGAAAAAATATAAGTTTAATTTCATGCATGATTACTCATAATCGGATGAGGATTCTTCTCATGATGTTTTTATTTGGTAATTTTTAAGATGGGAGATAATGTGAATAGACCCACCAGTAGGAATTATAAATTTTTTAGTTCCATTGGATATTCCAATTTGTGAGCCTGTGTAATGGTACATAAACTTTAATATTATCATTTCTTCATTTCATGACATGATGGATTTATCATCCTTTTTTATTGGAATATAACCTTCACATTAAATTCCATATACATGATGTCACAATGTGTTTATTTGAGACATTCAAAGAAAGATGTATCAAGTACATAGGTTTGTGACACAGATGTGCAACCTGATTTGTAAGATATTATGAGAAAGGGATTATATTATATAGTGATCATTGGTATGTGTTTGTCATCATTGAGACATTAATTTATTTCTCTTGGTCACCTTGACCTATTGATATATAGTAATCCTTGAGTTTATGAAAAAATATCTAATTCCAATGAGAAATAATCATAGAGGGTCCCACACTAAGTGTTTCTTATCTCGATTAAATTATATTTGAATTTAATTAATGGAATAAATATTATTCTTATGACCAAAGAATACTTTTATTCATGTATTATGGAAAGAAAATATTTTTTATGAATAAAATATTTAATATATTTTTTACTACTGTTAAATAAATGATTGAGGAGTTAGAATGGACCTATATCGCATGTGGTAACAAATATTAATTTACAACTTAGTTAAATAACATTTTTTATTGTGAAAGTCAGTGAACATGCCATAAAATAAAATAAAATAATTATTATTATTAGAATGAGGTTTAATAAATATTATTATTTTTTTTAAGAGTTGGCATGAAATTAAATAAAATTTTAACCCAAACCCATGCTCTATAAATATATGGTTTTTTCGATTTTGTAGGGTTAATCAAGATATAGGTTATAGTTTCACACAGTAGATTTTACTCATGAATCATAATTTATTTATCTTTATATGGAATGAGAATCATAAGATTGATTCTTTCAAGTTTAATGGATGTGTGATCAACAAAAACAATGCAAGGAAATTGATTCTCAATGCTGGCACCCATAAATTGATTATAATTTCTAAAAGATCTAAGGTGCACATGTGGATCAATGTTTGAGGGGTTATAAATTTGAATCATTAAAGTGAAATGGTCATATTGTGATAGAGTTTTCAAAAGATCAACATCATCATTAAAGAAAGGATCCTAAGACAATGCAATCATTTCCATCGATTCCAAATAAATTAATTATAAATATAATATGAAATGTTCTTAATTGGGGTTTTAAGAAACTCTAAATTTTAAAAACATTAATTTAGTTCCCAGAAAAGGTGATTCCACTATTCTTGGAACCTTCCCCAATACCTAATACTATAAAATATCATGTTATTATTCCTTCAAAATGAAAACAAAAACAAAAAATCCTTTACTCATAAGTAAGTAATAATATGATTCAATCATCACATAGATATAAAAATATTAAATTTTATTCATTCCATAATCAGAAATCCCTGTGATATTTCAATATAGTTATAAAAAATAACACTACTGGAAATAGGATTTTTCCCAACGGGTGTTTACCAACGGTTGGCATAAACCGTTGGGGTTGATGGGATTAGGACATATTTACCAACGGTTATACAGAACCGTTGGCAAAGGAATGTCCAGGGAAGGATTTCCCAACGGTTTAGTGAAACCGTTGGGAAAGGCCACCCCTTTGCCAACGGTTTCCCCAAACTGTTGGTAAAGGGGTGTCTTGGAGACACTTTAGCCAACGGTTCTAGTGAAACGTTGGGAAAAGTCCCCCTAGAGAACCCCTTTTCCAACGGTTCCCCGAAACCGTTGGGAAAAGGGTCCTTTCCCAACGGTTTTTAAAAACCGTTGGGAAAGTATTCCCCCAAATACAGGTGCAGGACTGCTCTCCCCCCATTTAGACAGAACCCTAAATTTCTTATCCAGCAGGGATGCTCTCCCTCCTCTCGCGAACTCCCTCCATCCGAACATCCGAACAGGTGAAAAATCATCTGAAATCAGGTATTTTTTCCTTTATACACATATAATATCTTATTTTTATTGTTATTGATCTCATATTTGAGTTTTAATTTGTCAATCCAGCTCCAACTCTCTGCTAATCTTGAACTCCCCATCCGAATAGGTGAAAACCCAGCTGAATCATCTCAAATCAGGTATTTTATTCTTTATACATATATGGTACCTTGTTTTTATTGTTATTGATCTAATATTTTTGTTTTAAGTTAGGATTTTGATGTGATTTCATTGTGAAAAACAGGGAAATGAATGAATATGTTGTTAATTAATTAGTTTCCCCTGGAATATCAGTTGTGTTATAATGCCCATGATAAATAAAGGGGTAATGTAATAAAAGACCTTGAATAAATACATTGTGGAAGTTGGGGTATGTTGCCTTTATGAGAGGTTTTTTGTTCTGTTTCATTGTATGTTGTTGGGTGTTTTATGGGGATTGAGGTGACCAGTTGGACTTTGTGATATTTGGGGTTGTAATGTGATGGTTAGTGGGCATGGAGGTGACATGTGAAGTTGTATGATAGTGATGATGTGTGGTGGTGTTGTGTCGTGTGGAGGTGTTGTGTGAGGAAGTTGTGGTGTATGATGTGTGGTAAATTGATTTAATTAATTTAACATTAAATGAATGGACAATGTAAATGTGAATGAAGTGGATTATAAATGAATGTGAGAAATGCTATGCATCTTGTGTGGTGGTGGTGTGGTTTATGTGTTTTATGGTAGTAGTGAAGTGTGTGATTATGTAGTTAATGTGAACCCATAGGTTTAGTATTTTGTGCTATCTATATATCACGTATTTTTATGTTATTTCTACACATTCCCAACCAGAGTTGGATAAACTTACCAACGATCAGAGGTTTTGAGTTATGGGTATTTTTTCTAATATAGTGTATAATAACATTTACTCCATCCTTTATACATCCCACATATGGCATTAATGATTCAAATCACTTTGAGGGGGCGGTAGTCCGCACTTCCTAAAATGAAATTATCGCGTTTTACCCATAATGGAAATCATAAAGTATGCCATAAATGAGAAATACAGAAGAATAAGTAAAACATAAACATATTATATATCATATATAAAAATAGTGACATATTAATGGCCACCTTTGAAGGTGTTATATGAGTGTTGAACAATCATCGTTTCGTGAGGCAGAAATTCGCCATCCACAGAAACCGTATGTTCTTTAACCATTAGATGTAGGTGTGTGTAAGTGTAGCTCGAATCCTCCTTATAACAACATCCTAGTATATTTATGATACTGGTGTTGTTACAAAAGAAATGAATAAAAAGATTTTAGGGGGTTGGAGAAGATAAATAAAACAAAACAACATTAGAGAAGACATTACCTCAAAATCGGGTAACTCTTTTTGATTTGAGCCAAAAGCTTCCTTGGGAAGAGTTCTGCCCAAAGTGAGGCTTCTAGGAGTAATAGAGGGAAGTTGGGAGAGTATTTGGGCAGAGGATGGCCGAGACAAATGGCTTGAAAGTGTAAATGAGGTGGGAGAGGTGGGGGCCTTTTATAAGTGGAGAGGAGGGGCTCTATTGGAAAGATTGAAATGTTACATTATTATACAATTCTTTTCGGATTCTAAAGGTCCCAGACTTATATAATTCGTGTCTAAGGTGATAAGGGTTCGAAATCTCTTCATCCAATAGGCTTTGGACAAGTGTATGCCCTGGATTTTGCATTATCTTCTCATTTTATTTAAATCATCAAATAATGAGGTCATCGCTGCATCATAATGATGTCATAAATAATTTAATTTATTTAATGTCTAAAAATTTTAAAAAAAAATACTATGATCTAGGAAATCTTTTTATATTTCTAATTAATATTTATAGTCAAATTTTGGACTTGTTTAACCCCACTTAAAAACTGTTTTAGTAAAACAACTCATGTTTGTGTCAATTTAATTTTAACATTAAATAAATATATATTAATGTCATTTTCCAACCAAAGTGGCTCCATGGGGTCCCCAAGTTGACCCATGGGTTGTCTTGATCGGCCATGACTCATCCAATAGGAGTAGGACAAGTTTCAAGCTCATCTTATATTATTAAAACATTATTTTTACCTTAAACTACACTAATTACCTCTAATCGCGATTAAGAACTTAAAAGTTACTATTCACCAAAAAATTATTTTAATCTCATTGAACCACATTTTACTTCTTAATGACAACCATGTATGTCGGATTTTTGAAAATCAAATCACAGAAGTGGTAATATTTTATTTTAACAAAAAATCAGTTTTTAACAACCACTTAGTGGTTTCACTATTCATCAAAAATTGAAGTTTTTCAGAATAAGGACAAAATTTCACCCTAAACTATAATTGATATTCCGAATTCAAAAATGATGTCTATTTTACAAAATTCCAAAAATATAAGTTGTATTAATTAATTTTATAATTAATTCCCGCTGTTACAACAAATAGCGTTTTTTTAAGAAACAATTTATATCAAAAGATTGGCAATTGTTTATGCCCAATTTCAATGTTAAATTAATTCTAATGACCACCATTGGATAAAATGGTAAAAATATATTATAATTATACTTTAAAACAACAAAATATAATAATTTATCACTATAAATCATTTTGATTAAAAAATTTGTTTTTAAGTAATTTCCACTATTCATAAAAATTGGAAGTTCTCAAAAAATTACAAAAAATTCAACTTTGGATAATTTCGATATTACGAATACAAAAATGAAGTCCATTTTGAAATATAAAATTTCTATAATTTTAAAAAGTGGTTATTACTATTCATAATGTCTACTTTGATTAATCGTTGTGTTTTAGAACTCGAAGTTGCGTACAATGCAAGCTATTGCATTATTGAATGAGAAGCGCATAATGGAAGCTCGGGGTGTTACATTCTCCCCTCCTTCAATAAATTGCGTCCTCGCAATTTGAAATTTTTTTCTTTGAAAATAAAAGGTTGAAACGAGAAAATACCTTTGTGGAAAACCCACATCGGAAATAAGGTTAATAAAAATATAACTTTAAAAGAAAGAAAGAAAAGTACAAAGGTCACCCGAGATAGACCATACAAGGATTCTATGAAAATATGGATATGGAGGAGAAAAAAACTATCAAGGTCTGATGTAGAGTTGTAGAAAACAGGATTAGGAGAAAGTTTAACCACAAGAAAATCACAAACTTGTGATTAGTTAAACAGTCATTGAATCCCCAGTTGGAAAAGTTAACCAACAACATTTTTGTTTTAAGTTACCTTTTATAATGTTGAGGAATTTATTTAGGATATTTACTAAGAACGTAAGGGAATATACATACTTGTTATGTATACTTTAATTCGTTAATAAATTTTTACCACAAACCCAACTTTTACTCCAAATGGTAACGGAACTCAAAAATATTCTATTTATCCTAATTGTATAAGGTTCAAAATGTTATCACATACCATTTAGATTAGTAAAACTATTTTGTAATAACCAGGGACTTCCTGTAGTCTAGTCGTAGGAAATAAAGGCTTGTCGCACTATGGTTGTGGGTTCGATTCCTGCAGCTTTGTCCGACGCGACGGGTTATTCCCCACCCTGCAGGTTGTTCTTTTCCTAAAACTATAGTTTTATAATATTCCAAAAATAATCTTCATAAATTATTTAACCTTAAACAATACTATCCATGGTTCAACTTAATCCATTCCAACCTTAATAGTTATCCAAAATACCTCCGTCCAGACTTTCTCTAAAAGGTCTCTAAATTCCAAAATCAATTGTAACATCAGATTCCCCAAACAAAGAAAAGTTTCTCTTATTGTCACATACTAAAAATATGATTACCTTAATCATATTAAAACCTTACTGAAATCAACAAGTACTGCAGTACAATCCTTATATATATATATCACACTATTCTAATAACCGAAATATAATCCATCAGTCCAAAATCACCAATACATTAGTTATTCTGCTTCAACTGTAGTAACAGCATAAGATTGTCCTTGATCCCTTGGCCTTTTCTGAGGTAAGTTTCCATGATGCTTAGGACATTCATTTGCATAATGACCCATTTCTCTACAATTATAGAATTCAACTTTGATAGCCTCTTTCTTTCCCTTGAAATCACGAGCCTAGTGACCCTTTTCTCCACATTTATAACAAACTCCCATTCCTTTTAGGCAAGTACCAGGGTGATTCTTCCCACAATTATCACATAATGGAAAATCCTTATTTCCCCTTTTCCCTTTATCTGTCTCTTGTTCCACCGTTCTCTTCTTCTCTTGCTTTACTTTGTTGTCATAAGACTTAGAGAATTCCTTTTCTGTGTTGATAGCACACGAGACAATATCTTCGTATGATGAGAAGGTTTGTGATACTAAAGCTCGACGGAGAAATGGTTTTAACCCATCAAAGAAACGATCAATCTTACTTCTTGGGTTACGTATATAATCGGAAGCATGCCTCACTAACCTTGTAAAGTTAGCCTCATACTTTGCGACATTCTCATCCTCCTTCTGCCTCAAACTCAGAAATTGCCTTTCCATATCTGCTCGATGGTCACGAGGAAAGTATTTTTCTCAGAAAAGCTCTTTGAACTCCCTCCATTCCATATTCGATACGTCATCATCTTCCTTTGTGTTTTGAATCAACGACCACCACTGATCGGCATCTCCAGTGAGGCGGTAAACTGCCATGACAACTTTCTCCCTTTCACTACACCCCAAGGCCTGGAATATTTTCTCTAAGGAATTTATCCATTGCTCAGCTACTATAGGATTTGTACTCCCATTGAAGGTTGGTGGTTGTTGCCTCATGAAACGGTCTAGCATTGATCCTCCACGTTGCGGATCAGGGTGCTCCATATGAGTAAGGTTATTATTCATAACCTGAGTAAGTTTTCCCAGTATGATGATTAGCTGATCGACACCAGTTTCATCACCAGCCCCACTATAATTATCTTGAGCAGGAGGGCAATCCCTACATGGAGTGCGTGCATTGATATGGTTTCCATTTCTTCCACTAGGCGCCATTTCTAAACAATTGCATAAACTAGATTAGTTTATGAAATAAAATACATAATTCCATATTTGTAAAATCCTTTACATAAATTGAAATATTTATGGATATAATCCATAATCATAAAAAAGAAATGTTTCCTTTGAGGAAGTATATACTCATAACCCTTCATAGTGGTTTGTAATGAAAATGAGAATTATCCTAAGCATATCCCCCGGGAGTGTCGTAACCAAGAGTACAGCAAGGCCCGTTGTCGTGCACCAGTTCCCGTTCGAGTCTAGCTCAAAGCGGTGTTTTCGGGTTTTACCCCAAGGTACATCTGTGCCAGAGCCGCCTCTACCTTCTCGTATCCAGACAGAGATGTATTGCTCGGAAAACTCACAAAATCTCTACAATAACAAAATTCTAGGAAGTTCTTCTATACTAATCCTCAAAGTATATCTTTGCGCTATGTGCTCTAATCAGAGTTTATCTAAATCTAGCTTCCAAGGTTAGTACTAAACTGCCTCTGATACCAACTGTAACACCCCGACCCCAGCTACCCATAGTCGGTGCATTACATCGTAACATTGGCATGATCACAAAAGATCAAGTCTCGAAAGACCGATTATTTTAGTAGCCTTGGAAACACTAGATACATTCATAAGTCTTTCATTACATCAAAAAGTAAACAAACTACAATAACATGGTCTTCATAGTCCCCAATCATATCCCTTTCTGACTACCCCTGTAGGTCATTCATAAAATACTTCTTCACATCCTGGAAAAATATTAAAACATTGAAAGGGGTGAGCTTAGATGCTCAGTAAGGTTAAAAATATAGCGGAAGCTTTCATAAATAAACATTAACATTTAAGGCAATGTATAACTAAAACAAAAGCCTTTTAAACTTGAACTTCAACATAATATGGCAAAAGTAAAATGAGATAATTCCATTTACTTCTTCACATGGATATTCTACTGGTCGAATAATCACATGCAATATCAATAACCACTTTCATAATGATGGAATGCATAATGCCAGACTATCATAACCACGTAGTCAAGGCCTCGTGCCAAGAACACAAATAAGATTTTGTCAAGGCCTCGTGCCAAGACACTAGTTTGTCTCATGAGACCTGCCGATGCATCGAGGAGCTATAGCGGGCTCCACCCGTCACTTATTAAGTCCAATGCATTCCTCATATGAATAGGTTTAAACATATCATAAACCATAACATAATCGTATCACATAAAACTTGCATAAAGGAAACATAACATTTCCACATTTCAATCAAAAGAAATCAATACAACACATTGATATAATAAAAATGCTTTCAAAACCATTTTCAATACCAAAATTAAAGAAAGTTAAAACTTTGTATTTATTTTTCATTAAAAAAATGATGGCTTGTAGAGGAAGCCGAATCTCAAATAATGGTCACGGCGGTGGAGAAGTCGTTGTCGCCGCATAAGTACAGAAAGAAAAACATTCCCTTTTGTCTTTTAGTAAAACGTTTCGTATAAAAAATATTCCTTTTGAATAAACGTAAAAGTCAAAGGGGTTTATACACCGTATAAAAGAAAGTTGTGTATAAAACCAAATATGCCTCAATGAAAGGGGATTGAGACGAAGTCCTTAAAAAGATCATTTTTTTAAATAAAGTACATCTATAATGTGTATTCACTATAAGTACACATAAATAATGTACAAATACCATATATGACATAATAATATCATGACATAATTTGAAAGTAGGAGATTAACCCAAAGAATGGAAGTTGGGTTAAGAAATTCCCTTACCTTGTGTCCGACTTGACTCAACCATTATTTAACCTCCTGAATAATAAACTAGAGTTAATATCTACCTTATTAAGAACCATTTTCAATTTCATTATCCTTTTTATATCACTTATTACAATGTTATGAGTATTATGTAATTATTCAAGTTAATAACGATCGTTTTGTCGATCTTTGGTAACTTGAGTCAACAATAAACTTCTTATAATTACAAGTTGTTCATGTGGTAGAATATCCATTATATCCAGAATTATATTCATGATTTAGATGTCATATATATCTTATATATCCAGTATATACATTCATTTATAATATTACGTAACATTTAGAGGTAAGAAATGAAATGCACCGTTCATGGAGACGGTAAGCCGTACGTACGCATGAACGCTACTTTCATTTCAATTTCATATTTAATGGAACTAAATCATAATGATATAAATGTATAATATAATTCCAGTATAATATAGTGTATAATACCATTTACTCCATCCTTTATACATCCCACATATGGCATTAACGATTCAAATCACTTTGAGGGGGCGGTAGTCCGCACTTCCTAAAATGAAATTATCGCGTTTTACCCATAATGGAAATCATAAAGTATGCCATAAATGAGAAATACAGAAGAATAAGTAAAACATAAACATATTATATATCATATATAAAAATAGTTACATCTTAATGGCCACCTTTGAAGGTGTTATATGAGTGTTGAACAATCATCGTTTCGTGAGGCAGAAATTCTCCATCCACAGAAACCGTATGTTCTTTAACCATTAGATGTAGGTGTGTGTAAGTGTAGCTCGAATCCTTTTTATAAAAACGTCCTAGTATATTGATGATACTGGTGTTGTTACAAAAGAAATGAATAAAAAGATTTTAGGGGGTTGGAGAAGATAAATAAAACAAAACAACATTAGAGAAGACATTACCTCAAAATCAGGTAACTCTTTTTGATTTGAGCCAAAGGCTTCCTTGGGAAGAGTTCTGCCCAAAGTGAGGCTTATAGGAGTAAGAGAGGGAAGTTGGGAGAGTATTTGGGCAGAGGTTGGCCGAGCCAAATGGCTTGAAAGTGTAAATGAGGTGGGAGAGGTGGGGGCCTTTTATAAGTGGAGAGGAGGGGCTCTTTTGGAAAGATTGAAATGTTACATTATTATACAATGCTTTTCGGATTCTAAAGGTCCCAGACTTATATAATTCGTGTCTAAGGTGATAAGGGTTCGAAATATCTTCATCCAATAGGGTTTGGACAAGTGTATGCCTTGGATTTTTCATTATCTTCTCATTTTATTTAAATCGTCAAATAATGAGGTCATCGCTGCATCATAATGATGTCATAAATAATTTAATATATTTAATGTCTAAAAATTATAAAAAAAATACTATGATCTTGGAAATCTTTTTATCTTTCTGATGAATATTTATAGTCAAATTTTGGACTTGTGTAACCCCACTTAAAAACTGTTTTAGTAAAACAACTAACATTTTCCAACCAAAGTGGCTCCATGGGGTCCCCAAGTTGACCCATGGGTTGTCTTGGTCGGCCATGACTCATGCAATAGGATTAGGACAAGTGTCAAGCTCATCTTATATTATTAAAACATTATTTTTACCTTAAACTACACTAATTACCTCTAATCGCGATTAAGAACTTAAAAGTTACTATTCACCAAAAAATTATTTTAATCTCATTGAACCACATTTTACTTCTTAATGACAACCATGTATGTCGGATTTTTGAAAATCAAATCACAGAAGTGGTAATATTTTATTTTAACAAAAAATCAGTTTTTAACAACCACTTAGTGGTATCACTATTCATCAAAAATTGAAGTTTTTCAGAATAAGGCCAAAATTTCACCCTAAGCTATAATTGATATTCCGAATTCAAAAATGATGTCTATTTTAAAAAATTCCAAACATATAAGTTGTATTAAATAATTTTATAATTAATTCCCGCTGTTACAACAAATAGCGTGTTTTTACGAAACAATTTATATCAAAAGATTGGCAATTGTTTACACCCAATTTCAATGTTAAATTAATTCTAATGACCACCATTGGATAAAATGGTAAAAATATATTCTAATTATAATTTAAAACAACTAAATATTATAATTTATCACTATAAATAATTTTGATTAAAAAAGTTGTTTTTAAGTAATTTTCACTATTCATAAAAATTGGAAGTTCTCAGAAAATTACAAAAAATTCAACTTTGGATAATTTCGATATTACGAATATAAAAATGAAGTCCATTTTGAAATATAAAATTTCTATAATTTTAAAAAGTGGTTATTACTATTCATAATAGCTACTTTGTTTAATCGTTGTGTTTTAGAACTCGAAGTTGCGTACAATGCAAGCTATTGCATTATTGAATGAGAAGCGTATAATGGAAGCTCGGGGTGTTACAGAAGTAATATATAAAAATTCTTGGAATAACCAGATTATAAGAATATATTTAGATTTTAAAGGATAATAACTATAAAATCTTCTTTAATTTAAATTTATCATAGACAATCCTGAAAAGAAATGACATTATAACATAAAACTTTCCTGCATTGTTAATCTTTGAATTTAAAACCTACAAAAGAGGTAACATGAAATTAGTTATTAAATCACCATAATTTTAATGATAAGAGTAATAATGTAAATTAATGGTCATTATATACACCATATAAAATAAACAAGTAATTATTGTGACATAAGGCTCACATAAACAAAAGTGACATGAGAGACCCTTTCCTCAAATATCATCATTCTTCGTATGGGTTGAAAAATCAGATATAAAAAAAATTATCTACTTAAATAAATTATAGAACCATATTAACAGATACTACACCATATATTGTTTACTTATAACGTCTTATCAACTTTTTATTGACAATTTTTTTTATTGAAATCACTATTTCGGGTGATAACTATTTAATTTTTCATGGATGTTTCAGTTCAGAAGTTATGGTCCTTTAACTTAGATCATGGTCCAATAATCTACATAATTTAAATCATTTTAAAATTATAATATTTAATAAATTTATACAATTTTTTACCCATTTGTACAAAGTGTTTATTAGAAATTAATTACACCACTTCATGGAGATAATAATTTGTACATACAGATGAGTGGTGTTTCAAGTTCTCAATAGATGAAATAAAATGAAGTTAAATAATAATATTACATTAATAATAAATTATTATATAATAATTATAATATATATTTATTAAAAATATCATTATTACCATCCATGAACATCATAAATGAAAATAATAATCACATCTCTTTATCAAGGGTGTAGTCCACAAGTACGAACAAGCCGTGTTCACATTTTCCAATAGATGGGAAGGTATGAAGGTTGATAAGATATTATAATTAAAGAAAAACATTTATGTCATAAATATAATATATATAAACATTAAATCTACCATAATAATTAACCAGGAAATATGGTGGTGGAAAATGAATTAGATCTCTCTATGGAGGAGGTAGTCCACACTTACGAACAATCAATACATTCATTTCCCTTTTGATGGAAAAGAGGCGTATATTAGTTTTCACATAATACTAATAATGAATTTAAATATTTATAATAATAAATTCATCATGTTAGGATGTATAAAACATAATTATAAGGATTACAATAAAAAATAAACCTCGAATGATTTGGGTAAGATAATTACATCTTTTGAACTCCTTTGACTTACACGTTTATCCTTCATAGGATTATCATAGTGGAAGAATAGAAGATATTAGATGAAGGGATGGATTCAAGAAATTTATTAGATTTTTTATTTTCTGATCATGAGGGTTAAAATATTGTGAGTAAAATAGAATAGTGGGCACCCTTTTATAAGTGAGGTAAAATACACTATTGGAATCACTTAAAATATTTAAATATAATAGATAGAATAATATTGAAAAGTGGAAAAAATGGACATTATATAGAATTTCTGAGATTATAACATTGAAATAACTTCAAAAATATATTCCTTACATTATTAAGGGACATTTTAAACATAATATATGTTTTTAACACTCTAATTGACCCTTTTTAACCTCTCCCAAGTTATCAGTAACAAGTGAATTAAACCCTAAAGGAAACGTTTCTTAACTATTCATATTATACACATGATATGGATATATTTCTGATCCCCCAATATTACCTATAAACTAAGGACATCATCATCCTAAAAGGGAAGATAATATAATTTTTTATGCCTTCATAACATGAAAATTGAACCTATTTTACAAATATGAACTGTGATATTCCACTGTGCATCTTCTCCACCTCACTCTCCTTATAAAATAACCTTATGTTACTATTTATGACCTCAAAACTTCTTGTTCAAAAGGAATTGGGATATTCATAGCCTTTGGGCGCCATTTGGGTTGTTATTCTTTTTTATACATTCTATGCATCATGACCATAGATTGTGTATACAACCCATGAGATAGTATACAGTGGAATTAAACCCTCCATTCACATGGATTGAAATATTCCCATCAATAAATAAATGGATTATCTCAAACATATTTTTTATAATAACTATGAACATAATCCGTGTGCACCTATTCTATTTGATATTTTATAATATAATGTTTTTCTCCATTCACATCAGTTTTAAACTCCCCCTTTATATATAGTTTTTACCACTTCACATGTGTTCATAGTCACATGAACTTATACTCAGTATTTGTTGGTCGAAGCTCTATGACTTTAACCTTTATCCCCTTGGTGGTCTAGACTATCAGAACATAATTTATTGGAGAAAAAGAGAAAACTTATCAGGATAAAAACTTATAAAAGCTATTATAGGAATAATTCAAGTATCCTATTTCTAATAATCCCATTTTCAAGGACTAGGAAATATTATAGAAGAAATTAAAATGAAATAAAACTTGCATGGACCATTATATAGACCTATGGAAGTCTGAACCATGTTTGATGGAACCACTACCATAGGAAAATGTTAGAGTGGTGACACATCATATCTCTTTGCACTTATTAGGTGGTTAATACATAGTAGAATAACATTTAGGGTCCTAAATACCTTCTTTATTACCCCTTATTTCAATGGTCCTAATTCATTTTAAAAGTTTTTAAATACTCAAAAATATTTCCTTGGAAATCAATAAGGAGTGAATTTGAATCCAAAAGAAATATTTTCTTGACTAATAAAACTATGACCTTATATTGATAATCATATGGACCCCCAAAGTGGTCTATCAACTAGAGGCATCTTCAACTTGAAAAAGATAATCTTTTAACTCTCGTACACCATGACACCATTATAGTAGAACACATATTTTGAATATGTCTTATATCATCACTCTTGATTTATGCTCCATGGGATATTAATTATACAATACATAATCCAATTATTCAAAAGGATTAGATAAAATTTATGTTATACACATGTACATCGAACTAATTCTTGGATGAGAATGTCTAACACCTCACCATTGAAGTTTTAATCATTCTATAAATAAAGACCTTAAAATATGTGCATTTTTATTATGTCTATATTACCTTAAACTCTAGTAATATGTGGTTCATGCATCATGACTATAAAATATTTATAATTGGGTAAAATATACTGGACCTTATACATCAATTACATCAATATAACTTTCATGACCTAAAACTAGATAAGAAAAGAGTCACAAAGCTTATTAGGTTGAAACCAATAAATAGAAAACTGAGAAAAATAAAATCCCACTACTAACAAAATGGGCAAGGGAAGCACAACCTTTTATTAGTGCTAATGCAAAAGCAATGATAAAGGAATCCTTTATTCGTGCTAAAATTTTAGTGCTGATAAATTCATTCTTTATTAGTGCTTTTTTATTAGCACTTATAAAGAGTATGCTTTATAAGAGCTAAAAAAGAGCTGATAAATAATGCCTTTATCCGAGATTTTTTACACTGATAAAACAATAGTCCCATATTTTAGAAAATTCGGTGCACAATATCCTCTATTTATTAAGCCCTTAACCCCTTGCGGTGTTGTACCCCTGTAACAACTCCCCTCCCCCCACGATATTCTCTTTTTCAGAGCTCCCCCGCTAGCCCTACTACTTCTCCTCCCCCTCGAACCCCTTCCATAGATCCTCCTCACCGCAAACTCTACTTCCTCTTCTCTGATGGACTCTCCCTGAACCCTAATACCCCATTTCACAATGGTGGAAGCTCCTCTTGTGCACCTCCCCCTTACAGTCATACCTTCCCCTCCTAACGTAGCGCAGAAGTCTCCCTGATAGCTTGAAACTTCTTCTCTCCCTCCATCGCGGGTGCGATCTACTATTGGTAAGTCTCCCACTTCTCCAATTAGGTTTATTTATGGTGGATAGGTTTTTTGATAGTATTTTCATTAGAGTGATGTTTGGATTCTTCCCCATGATCACCACCCTTGGATTATATGCTAACTAACATAGAGTTCTAACAATCTATGTCCTGAAATCACACACGTAGTGGATTATTATACTTGGTTATTAGATGATTTGAACTTAATTATGATTTTTTATAATACCCCAAGGGTCGTTATGATGTTTAGAAATAGAACTTATTTTTCATCAAGTGTCATATGTATGAGGGTTTGATATTCTTGTACAACCTCAAGCTAGACCTTGTTATACATGAATATTCTATTAATGTAAAGTGTTTTTTCCTCATCCTTCTAGTGGGTGTATCTATGCTGGGGAAAGTGGTATTTTTTTAAACCCATTCATGAAAAATAATAGTTTTGATAGTACCCACCTCATTATTAATTGGTTACACTTTGTGGGTGTCATGATGTGCTGGTGATTGTGTTTATGGGGAATGTTCTATTTATGATTGTGTTTATGGGGAAGGTTCCACTTTGGGATGGGCCTCACTGGGGTTGTTATATAGGGAGGCTAGAGCGATGGAGAGGTAGAGAAAATTGAGTAGGAATTGGCTATGAGGCTTAGACTTGGCTTTGTTATGGGCAAGATCTCTCTTGTAGCGTTTTCTTCAGTTTTCTTCCTCATTGGTTGTATCTCTCAAGCCGTTTTCTATATTCTTAGTGTCTTCTATTAGTTGTCTATCATTTAAGTAGGTTGTTTTTGACAGTTACAAAAAATTGTGTGACACCATATAGGAAAAATGATTCTGTATAAGTGTTTATAGGTTACGTAGTTTATGTTTGACATCACTTATTGAAAAGTGCTCACAACTGATCACAATTGATTATGTATAAGGCTATTTTTTACTACACTTGGGGTTCATCTTGAAAAAACATATTTATAATTGTTTAATGTGCTTATCAATTATAATACATGGTTTTGTATACATTTTTCCAACTTGGTTGTTGGAAAGGTGATAATCTAGCACATTTTTATGTAGTTTTATTTTGGAATTTAAGCATCTACTTTGAGTTTAGATAGTGGTATAAACATGTTAGCAGTTTTATTTGGGTGGTTAATTCTTTTTAGGATTCTGGGATGTTTCTTGGCATTGATCAATGGTAAATTCCACAAATCTTTCTTTTACGTGAAGGATAATTTTAGGGTGGTTTCATCTTAGTGAACTTATATGACTAGTTGTTCCTAGGTGCTAGTCTAAAAGGTTTTTTCTTGAAAATGGGGAGACACCATGCACTTCATTGGGTAGATAGTGATTCTTCCCTAATATATATTATGGGTATCAAGTTTGTTATTTTGAATGGATACTGCTCTAGTAAAGAACTACCCTTGGTGTGTCAGGCTAAGTGATTTTGGTTAAGTACACCTATATTATGGAGAACCCGATTAAGTGATGGGGGATGAATTTATTCTCAAGAGATTGTAAATGTCTTTCACTTGGTTGGATTGTATTTCAGCTCTTTTTATTAAATCAATTAATTTATATTGATCAATTCATAGACCGACCTCTAGTGGTTTGGGGGAATTCAACATATAATACTATGCTTTGGTTGGATATGTTAGTGTTCAATTATTATACCTATGGTTTGAGTTGATGTCATAATCTTTTAAGGTAGTGATCTTCTAGGATGTAGGGTTAGCTGCACCCACCCACAATAGTTGTGTGATGAAAGTCTCATCTCAGGAGGCACATTCATTCATAGGTACCACAAGGATATCCCATTACTCCAAGGAATTTAATATTATTGTGATGGTTATAGACATAACACATTGCATTTTTTTAACATTCATGCTACAGTTATAGAGGCAGTCGATAAATAGCCTAGGTAGAGGAAGGAACTGGAGAAAAGAGGTTTGTAAAACACTAAAGTGATGGAGGAGATCGGGGAGCAGCATTAGGTGGATGGAACTCTGGTTTGATTCTAATAATACTACCCCTATGTAGACCACTCATATATTGGGAATTTAGTGGTTAGCATCTCAGATAGTTTTAGTCACTAGATTATTTTTACTAGGAGGCTCCTTGAATGTTTGGAGGTATGATCTATGTTCATTATACTTTTCTTTTAGTACTATTAAAAATAGGTAAAAGAAACTATTTTTCCTAATTTTTTCAATAATTTTCTAGGTATATAGTGGGCTCTATTATTTTCTATTTTTATAAGGAAGTGTTTGTCTTCCAATTTATTTAGAAGTCTTGTTTTGTGCATTTTAATCATAAATACTAATATTTGAGATTCAAATAGGGTGAGGATGAATAAAGATCAGATAGATGCTAATCATTTGATAATAGAGTATGTGAACGGAGTGAAAGATTTCATCAAGTTTTAAAATAATCATGCAAAGGATTCTTATCAAATACTTTGTCCATGTTTACATTCTTGTTATCCTAGACTAATTAATCCAGAGGAGTAGGAAGAACATTTGATATGTCACAGAATAGATCAGAGTTATAAATGTTGGAATAAACATAGAGAAAAGGCGAATGTAGATAATGGCTGGGATAAAACAGAATTTTATGGATCATCATATATAAATTAAAATACGGATAATGAAGAAGACCGTATAGAGGATGTTATTATAGATGTCAATGATGATGAAGATTGAATTGAGGAAATGACAAGGATAGTTGAAGATGAACTTCGTGATTGCCCAAAATTGTTTGAGAAGATAAAGAGTTGTGAAAAGATGCCATTGTATGCTGGTTACACTAAATATACAAAATTGTCAGCTGTACTGAATATGTACAAATTGAAAGCATTCAACAGATGGAGTGATGTCAGTTTTACAGAACTACTTGCTCTCTTGAATGACAAGCTCCCTGAAGATAATGAGCTCCCAAACTGGACATATGAATCTAAACGAATACTACCCTCGATGGGTATGATTTCTGAAAGAATACATGCCTGCCCAAAAGACTGTATACTATTTTTCAAGGAGAAAAAACCTCTTACAGAATTTCCAAAGTGTGGTTCTTCTCGATACAAGAAAGATGAATCCAGTCCAATGAAAGTTTTATGGTACTTTCCAATCATTAAAAGGTTTAGTAATCTATGTGGAAGCGAAGAAAATTCAAGAAAATTTCCATGGCATGAAGATAAAAGAAATAAAGATGGGAAATTATGTCACCCATCCAACTCTCCTCAATTAAATATAATTGATCATGAGTTTCCTGAATTTGGAAAAGAGCTTAGAAACCTTCATCTTGCATTTTCTACTGATGGAGTGAATTCTTTTGGTTTTCAAACCAGCACTCATAGTACATGGCCTACTATGTTGGTGAATTATAACTTGCCACCCAGGTTATGCATGAAGTAGAAGTTTATCATGTTATCTATGCTTATATCAGGACCAAAACAACCTTTTAACGATATTGATTTTTATTTGTCTCCTTTGAGCGAGAATTTGAATTTATTGTGGGATTCAGGTGATATGTTGTATGATGCCTATAAAAGTGAATACTTCACATTGAGAGCGATGTTGTATGGGATGATAAATGATTTCCCTGCTTATGGAAATTTTTCAGGATACAACATTAAAGGAACTCAAGGGTGTCCCATGTGCGAAGAAGATACATAGTCAATTAGGTCGAAACATTCATCGAAAAATGTGTTTCTAGGACATCATTGATTTCTACCTCATCGGCATAAGTACCAATCTTGGATGGAATCATTCAATGGAAGTTCAAAACAATGCACAATATAGTCTCCACTAACAGGTGATCAACTGTTTGATAAATTAAATGATGTGAACACGATTTTTTTAAAAACATTTTCAAAAAACCTTACAAAAATCAGATGAATAAAGTGATCATTTTTTTGGAATTAATATACTGGAATTGTTTGTACATCAGACATTTTCTTGATGTGATGTTTGTGGAAAAAAATATATGTGATAGTGTTATCAGAACGTTGCTAAATGCCCCTATGAAAACAAAGGATGTAATTAAGGCAGTGTTGTACATGGCTGACATGGGAATATGAGAAGAGTTGGCTCCCGTGAAGGGTGAAAATCGAATGTTTCTTCCTACAGCTACTTACACTCTTTCCAAGGAGGAGAGATATCAGTTTTCAACTTCTTCAATGATTTAAAGGATCCATAGGGGTATTCATCAAATATCAAGAACATTGCGTTAATGAATTATTTGAAGTTAAATGGTTTGAAATCACATGAATTCCATGATTTGATTTAAGATTTTATTCTTATAGCTTTACGTTTTATTTTTACCAAGAATGTTCATCATACGTTAACCAAATTTTGTTTCTTTTTCAAAGATATATGTAGAAAAGTTCTAGACCCGCAAAAATTTCCAGCTATGGAAAGAGAAATTATCATCATATTATGTGAATTAGAAATGTTCTCACCACTAAAATTATTTGATATGATGGTTCATTTGATGCTTCACTTGGTGAGAGAGATTCGACTTTGTGGTCCTATACACTATAGATGGATGTACCCCGTTGAATGATATATGAATATTTTGAATGGGTATGTCAAAAATCAAAGTCTGCCAGAGGATTGTATAGTGGAGCGATATATTTTTGAGGAAGCCATTTAATTCTGTACCATATACCTATCTGATGTGGAAAACATTGTTCTCCCGAAATCCTGTCACACTGGATGCATTGAGGGTGAAGGAATTTCTGGAAGAAATGTTGTGACAATCAATATTACCAATTGGGAGCATCCCACCATTATGTTTTGCATAACAGTTGGGAGGTTGCTCCATATATTGAAACCCACAAAGAAATTCTTTGGCAGTTGAATCCATCAAAGGCTAAAAAATGGATATCAAATACACATAATCACTAGTTTATAGGATGGTTTCAAGACCATATTTTTAAAGAGTTAGTTGAAAATCTGAATTCAATTTCAAAATGACTTCGATGGATAGCGACCAGACCAAGTGTGTATGTATTATCTTACAATGGATATGTAATTAATGGTTATACATTCTATAGAGATGAACATGATGAAGATAGTACCATGAAAAATATTTGAGTTACAATTTTGGCTGAAGCGATGCATGTTTTTGGTAGTAGGAATAGAAATCCAATTTATGAAAATATGTCATACATTGGAATTATCAAAAAAATATGGGAGTTGGATTATATGACTTTCCAATTGTAGTTTTTTCAATGAAAATTGGTTGATAACAATAGTGGTGTTAAAATAGATGAATTGATATTTGTGAAAGTTGATTTTATTAAAGAAGGGTACAATGACAAACAGTTTATAATGGAATCACAAGCCGTACAAGTATTTTATATTCTAGATCCTACAAACCAAAAGTGGTCGATTGTTCTGTTATCGTCCAAAACTACTGAAGGGTCTGATGAAAATTCATTTGAGGATGATCCTTTCAGTGGTACGTTGCAATAATTTCGTAGCAGTCCCAATGTAGATAATGTTTTATATGTGAGAGGAGATCACAATTAAGGGATTTGGATAATCGATAGAGGTGTCAAATCCCTTCATCCTTTGAAAAAAAGAAAGATAGTTCAATAAACAAGTTATATTTTGTTGGTAATATAGATCTTGTTATCTCATGTTATTATCTTATCATTATAGAATTTATGTAATCTAAATTAACTATTCAACCACTTTTTTAGATAATGACTCCTGCACCTTCTGGTTCCCCTACCACTAATGCTGAATAAGTCTCTCAAGCTGTTTCTTCTACTGTTACTATGGCTGCTCACAGTGCAGAGCTACAAAAAGTTTCTGAACATATTGTTGCTCCTAGTGTTGAGGTCCAATAACCATCAGCACATGGAATTGCTATCATTTCATATGAACATATAGATGATGTTGATATTGAGGAAATGGTCGGGGATGAAGGATCGACATCACAGAAAACATAGGTGTGTCATAGTTCGATGGTGTTAGCCAAAGTTATTAAGGTGAAAAGTAAAGGCATCAAATTTGATGTTGGATGGAATGCACAACGCCAACATGTGAATCCCAATAAGGCTATGTTTAGTAGTTATATTGGAATTTTCACTTAGCAACACATGCCGATTGACATAAATTCATGGCACCATGTTGTGTTCAGGCTGGAGACTATGATCTGGGAAGAAATTACTGTAAAATTATGATATTATTTCTTTAATTTACTAGAAAATAAAATAATTAAATAGTTTCTTACTTGTCTCAATCTCTTGTAGAGTACATTTATAGTAGATGATTCACATGAGAATTATGTACTAAGTCTTGTAGGGAGGTTTCATCATGGTTTTTGCACTATTTTAACAAAATTTCACTTGAAATATTCCAAAGGTAAAATAAACGCTCACCCACCCCTTCTATATGCTCACCTGATATCCCAAGAAGCATGGGATGCATTTATTGGCCACCATGGGGATGAAAAGTTTCAGGTACTTTGTGGTTGATAATATATTGTTTGAGGATACGTGTATTCATCACTTTGATTTTCAATATTTCATTTATGAAACAACCACTCAGTACTGAAAATAAAGAACATGCATCAAAACCAACATACCCTTATTGTAAAGCAAGGATGGGGTACGCTTTACTAGAAAATAAAATGGTACGTATTTTAAATTTACAGAAATATTGTTAGGTGACAAGAAACAACATCATAATTATGTTTCTATATTTATATGTATATTGATGAGTCTAAAACCAAAGACACTTCCATCCCACGTCATGTGATATAGAAGGAGGCACGTGTGACTAAAGAAGGGAAGCTAGTAGATGAAAACACCCAAAAAGTGTGGGAAATATGTGTAAGTATGACTTGATAAATAGATTTGTTTTAAATTGTTATAACATAAAAATAATTAGTTATTTTTCTATATCCGAAAGTCATAGGAATCAGCTACTAATGTAGTGGATGTAGACCTATTATCGATGGCTTTGAAGCGGCCAGAACAATACAGTCATGTTAGAGGTGCGGTTTTTGGGGTGACACCCTAAGTATATTATAAAAAAACAAACGGATGATAGAGATGAAAAAATGAAACAAATGATCAAAATACTAGAAAATCTTGAAGAATGATTTCAATGGAAGGGAGATTTGCTAGAAACTTTTATGGGTAGGAACAAAAGAGAGGACACAACTCAGGAACAACCAGTGCGTGAAGATCCCACCCCACCCCCACTAGCTTTGATGTGATCTATTCCCCTCAAAGAGCCATCTTAGTCGTGGTAATCAATATTATAATAATTGTTCCTATGAAATGTAAATCAGACAAACACTGATACTTTTCCTGTACTGATCTTCTACAGGGTGATAATGATGGTGATTTATATCTATCAACACCCACCTATCACCTTGTAAGGAGGGATACGATGTTCAAATTCCCATAGGAAAAGCTACATAATAGACCACTTCCAAAAGATCATCTGAAAGTGATGATTAATATAGCTCCTGATCCAAATATAGAGATATATATTCCACTGGATGAAAATGATATTAATATGGTCAAAAAGGATATTGGGACATTCATTGCATGGCCATCACAACTTGTAAGAGTACATGTGAACAAAGAGGTATTTATTTCTATTTATTTCAAGCTAAACCTATAATAATTAATGAAAAATGGGTCTAAACCAATGAATGTTATAGTTGATGGAGAAAGGAAAGGGGGTGACAAGAAACATCAGCTCAAAAGCATATAAAGGATCGACCAACCAATCCCAAAGAGATAATAAAAGCACAATAACACCACCTATTCACTATCCAAATTTACTAGCATTGAAGACTCATGTGGATACGAAGATAAGATGTGGTAGTAGTCATATATTGGGTTTTTAAAAGAATATATATGGAGAGGAAATTCAAGATTATCTTACTGTTGAAAATGTAAATGAGATCCTTGAATACGGTAGGCTAGGCTTCATAGTTATAAATTTATATATGAGGTCTTTTTTCAAGAATTGATTTTCTTATAATTGATATAATGTGAAAATTATGACTAAATTAATTTTATATTATTGACATACATATATATGAAAAATAGTTGAAGTAATTTTCCCATGAGCAAAAATTTGGACTCATTAGTCCTCATTCCACATCAACACAACTAACGAAATTAGAGCCATCAAAAAAGGATGAAATAGTGAATGACTTGCTGAAAACATTTGAAAGAAAGATTACGGATGATAGACTCTTCCTAATACCTACCATGTAGGGGTAAAACTCTAGGATTAAATCATATCAATTATATTTTCACATATTTTATTACATATTAATTTTTTTTGTTTTTAGGAAACATTGTATGCTAATTGTGGTGAACTTGGATACTCCAAAGATTTATTTTCTGGATTCAATGCGAGGATATCCATCAAAACGACCTCACCTGACAGAGTTTGTGAATCTGTAAGACATTAAATCCTACTCTTTTGGTCTAAACATCAAGTAATATAATTTATATTATCTTTTACTGAGTATTATATTATGATATGGTGGTGTATCATCAGTGTCTAAAAAAAGGAATAAGGATAGGGGCTAAGCATAAAGAGGCGAGCAAGTACTACATCGGAAAAAATATCAGGGTATATATAAGAAAATTTCACTATCCAAACACATATCAACACAAGTTACTTATTCTCCTAATGATAAATTTTTTTGTAGTGTCCAAAACAAACAAACGATAATGATTGTGGTTATTATGTTTTTAAATTTATGAAAGAGACTGTTTTTCATCAACAAACTAGCATCCCTAAAGAGGTATTTCTAAAAACAACTACTATTTCATATAAATTATTTATTAATTCTTTATTTATATATTTTGCAGTAGTACTATAACGGTAAAAAATCCTAATACTCACAAGATGATATAGACTTGTTTAGAAATGAGTGGGCCACATTCCTGATGGAATATTGTACACAAATAGTATGAAGATCTGACTTGGGGAAGTGTACAATTGGTTGTCATTTTTGAGAGGGGTAAAGGGTATCAAAAGATGAAACATTGTTGTATGTAAATGTTTGTAGGAAAAATTTAATTGTTATTAAATAAAACATCCTTTCTCCAATGAGTCATTTTCCCATTTTAATTGATGCAATTCACCAGAAACATGCAATAATGATGAACCACTTTTCTTTGGCCTTTGGATAAGAAAAAACAGTAAAATCTCTAAAATACCTTCATATCTGACCAAAATCATTCGGATTGTGTTGATAATTTATGGTAATGATCCATGGATCATTTTTTATGTGTACGAGTCAACCCCACCTCAATATGAGGCACAATATGGCCGATATCACTCAAAGTGTCTCTCTTTTGTTTAAAATAGACAAAATATTAAGTGAAAACAATAACTGACGTATGGAAATATGACCAAATGCATTATTATTCTGTTTATACTTTAGGGGAACAATCCATGAGTCATTTTTGATGTTTTAGAGTCAACCCCACCTCAATCCGAGGCACGGTGTGGCCGGTATCACTCAAAGTGTCTCTCTTTTGTTTAAAATGGACATAATTTTAAGTGAAAACAACAACTAACATACGAAAATCCAACCAGAAGCATTATGATTGTATTGTTACTTTAGGTGAATGATCCATGGGTCATTTTTGATGTTTAAGAGTCAACCTTGCCTCAATATGAGTCACGGTGTGGCTGGTATCACTCAAAGTGTCTCTCTTTTGTTTAAAATGGACTGAATTTTAAGTAAAAACAACAACTAATGTATGGAAATCCAACCAAACACATTTTTATTGTGTTTATACTTTATGGGAACGATCCATGGGTTATTTGTTAAGTGATTAAGTCAACCATGCCTCAATATGAGGCACGGTGTGGCTGCAATCCCTCAAAGTGTCTCTCTTTTGTTTAAAATGGACAGAATTTTAAGTGAAAACAACAACAAACGTATGAAAATATGACCAAATGCATTATTATTGTGTTGATACTTTAGGGTAAATATCCATGGGTAATTTTTGAAATGTACGAGTCAAACTCGCTTCAATCCGAGGCACGGTGTGGCCGGTATCACTCAAAGTGTCTTTCTTTTGTTTAAAACGAACATAATTTTAAGTAAAAACAAAAATTGACTTACGAAAATCCTAAAAAATGAATTCGGATTGTGTTGATAATTTATTGGAATGATAAAGTTCTCATTTATGATCTGTAAGAGTAAACCTTGACTCAATCCAAGACACGGTGTGGTCGGTATCACTCAAAGTCTCTATTTGGTTTAAAATGGACGTAATTTTAAGTGAAAACATCAACTGACGTACGTAAATCAGACCAAACACATTCATATTTTGTTACTAATTTTGGGGAACGATCCATGGGTATTTTTGACATGTATGAGTCAACACCACCTCAATACGAGGCATGGTGGGGCAGGTATCACTCAAAGTGTCTCTCTTTTGTTTTAAATGGACATAATTTTAAGTGAAAACAACAACTGATGTACGGAAATCTGACCAAACACTTTCAGATTATGTTGATACTTTAGGGGAACGATCCATGGGTAAATTGGGACGTGTATGAGTCAACACCACTTCAATCCAAGGCATGGTGTGGCCAGTATCACTCAAAGTGTCTCTCTTTTGTTTAAAATAGACAGAAATTTAAGTGAAAAAAACAAATGGCATACGGAAATATGATCAAACACATTTTAATTATGTTGATATTTTATAGGAATGATACATGACTCATTTTTGACATGTAAGAGTCAACCCTACCTCAATTCAAGGAACATTGTGGCCGGTATCACTCAAAGTGTCTCTCTTTTGTTTAAAATGAACAAAATTTTAAGTGAAAAAAACAACTGATGTACGGAAATATGACCAAACACATTTAGATTGTGTTCATACATGGCTCATTTGTGATGTGTAAAAGTCAACCCCTCCTCAATAAGAGGCATGATGTGTCCGATATCACTCAAAGTGTCTCTCTTTGTTTTAAAATGGACAGAATTTCAAGCAAAAACCAAAAATGACATACAATAATCTGACCAAATGCATTCAGATTGTGTTGATACTTTAGGAGAATGATCCATGGGTCATTTGTAACATGTGTGAGTCAAGTACACCTATATACTAGGCCTAGTGTGTCCGGTATCACTCAAATCCTCTCTTTTGTTTTAAATGGACAGAATTTTAAGTGAAAACAACAACTGGCGTATGGAAATCCGACCAAACGCATTCGGATTTTGTTGATACATTAGGGGAACGATCCATGGGTCATTTTTTACATGTAAGAGTAAAACCTGCCTCAATATGAGACACAGTGTGGTCAGTATCACTCAAAGTGTCTATCTTTTGTTTAAAATGGTCAAAATTTTAAGTGAAAACAACAACTGACATACGGAAATATGACCCAATGCATTCAGATTATGTTGATACTTTAGGGTAATGATAGATGGGTCCTTTGTGACATGTACGAGTCAACCCAGCTTCAATCCGAGGCACGATGTGGTCAGTATCACTAAATGTGTGTCTTTTTTTAAAATGGATAGAAATTTAAGTGAAAACAATAACGGGCGCATGGAAATCCAACCAAACACATTTGGATTGTGTTGATACTTAAAGGGAACGATCCATGGGTCATTTGTGATGTGTACGAGTAAAATCCACCTCAATCCAAGGTACAGTGTGGTCAGTATCACTCAAAGTCTCTCTTTTATTTAAAATGGACATAATTTTAAGTGAAAACAACAACTAACGTATCGAAATATAACCAACTGCATTCGGATTGTGTTGATACTTTAAGGGAATGATCCATGGGCTATTTGTGACGTGTATGAGTCAAAATTGCCTCAATCCGAGGCACAATGTGACTAGTATCACTCAAAGTTTCTCTCTTTTGTTTAAAATGGACACCCGAACCCCCTAGATGCCCCCAACTCCCCGAACACCCCCACCCCCTGGACGCTCCCACCCCTCATAGACCCCACCCCACCACCTAGAGACCCCACCCCTGGACACCCCCACCCCCATGGAAAGCCACCCCAAGCCCCCTGGACACCACCCCACCCCCTTGGACAGCTCCACCAACCCCCTGGACCCCCACCCCCTGGACACCACCCCACCATCTATACACCCCCACCCCTCTCGAAACCTGCACCCCCTGGAAAGCCGCACCAACCACTGGATAGCCCCACCCCCTGGACACCCACCAACCCCCTGGAAGACACCCCCACCCCGTCCTAGACACCACCCCACCACCTAGACACCAACACCCCCTTGGACAGCACCCCAACCCCCTGGACACCACCCCAACCCCCTTGGACATCCCCACCAACCCCCTAGAACGCCCCACCCACTAGACACCACCCTACCCCCTAGACACCCCACACCTCTTGACACCCCACCCCTAGAAATCCCCCACAACCCCCTAGACACCACCCCAGCCCCCGAACACCCCCATGGATAGCCCTACACCCCCTGGACACCCCCACCCCTGGACACCCACCACCCCCCTGGAAAGAACCCACACCCCTTTTAGACACCAACCCACCACCTGGACACCCCACCCCACTAGACACCCCACCCCCTTGGATAGCCACCCCCACCCCCTATACACCCCACCCCCCATTGGATAGCCCCACCCGACCCCCTAGACACCAACCCACCCCTAGACACCCCAACCCTCTGGACACCCCACCCCCTTGAAAGCCCCCCAACCCCTGGACACCACCCCACCCCATGGAAACCCACCAACCCCCTGGACGACACCCCCACCCCTTTTAGACACCCCCACCACCTAGACACCCCACCCCCTAAATACCCCACCCCCTTGGACAGCCACCCCACCCCCTGGACACCACCCCACCCCCTGGACACCCCCACCCTCTGGAAATCCCCCCAACACCCTTGACACCACCCACCCCCCTAGACACCCCCATGGAGAACCCCCACCCCCTGGAGACCCCACCACCCCTGGACAACCCCCAACCCCCAGACGCCCCCACCCCTCCTCTACACCACCCCACCACCTGGACACCCCCACCCCCTGGAAAAAACCCACCCCCTAGACACCACCCCCACCTCCTTGTATAGCTCTATATCCTCGGACACCCCCATCCCCTCGAACACCCCCACCCCCAGGACAACCCCACCCCCCCAAACACCCCCTACCCCCTTGGACAACCACCCCAAACCCCTAAACAACTGCCAAACCCCTTTAATTCTGAATTTAATTCTTCATGTATTTAAATAATTTTTTAATTATGTGTTAATGGTGTATGGGTATACTTATTGTATGGGTACACCTGCGGAAATTACCTTATGAATTATGTGTTAATTTTTTATGGGTAAACTTGTTGATATGCTATTATTTTTACAGGTCTTATTTGGGTGTACTACTACATATTTTTCTATTACAATAGGCAAAGCATTTATCAGCGGTTTTTGAGCACTGATAAAGGATCCCTTTATCAGTGCTGAGCTTTACATCACTTTTTTAGCGCTGTTAAATCCCGTTTTGAGTACTGATAAAGCTCATTTTTTAGTAGTGTCCCTTTCCCAATAGGCTTCCACAATATGAGTCATAGGTAAAAGTTAGGGTGATAAAATAAAATTCTCATTTTGGGTTTATGATATGACTCCATCATAAGTTAGCATGTTCTCACTATACCCCTTTGGAAATGTAAAATCTAGAAATCCACTAATTATATCATCACATGTTTATTAGTATAGAGGATCTTCATCAAATGCATGAAGATATAAATTTAGGATTATCAAACCCATTTAAACATTTTAATCCTCATTCAAAACCTCCCCTTCAGGCCCCTCATTATGTTGAGTCAAATTATTCATCTAAATTGACAAAATATATTTTTACGGTATTGTTAGTTATGCTTATACCCATTCATGAGCCACACCTCAGATGAAATAACTCATCCAAATATAATAACTATAGAATTATAGTAATGTGTATTATGAATATACATGTCTGTTATCCAATCCCAAAAGGAAATAATTAATCAAAAAAGACCAACTCTAGTGTTACAGTAATGGTAATTATGCATATACTTATATGTGATCAAATAATAGGATGAAACCACTCATCCAAATAGACTAACATTAACGTTATAATGATGGTACATATGCCTTTACACATTTTTGAACCATTAGAAAGGGGAAATATTTCTGAATTAATCATATTGCGATTTTTTTGACATTTTTCATTCTCAATTAAATGTCTATTTGGTTTTATATTATCTCAATGATGTTTCATTCTACAGTTTCATAGGTTATTGTGAAGTGAAAATCGAGCTAAAATGGATCCCTGAAAATGAAGGAAAATTAATGTGAAAAGTTTATACATTAAATGAAAAAATAGAAGAAAAAATAAAATTTGGAGTCTCTCCTTGATGTTTCATATAATGATAAATAAACAAAAATAGATATAATAGAATTCGATGAGTCCTATATAATAAATTGAATAGTGCCTAATGAGAAGTATTGACAGACTACTGAACATTCTTCTATTGGAGAGCTTCCACTTTTACCAATGGGAATGTGACATAAAAATTTGACTTTGAACTCATTAATCAAATGGATTTAATCCCAATGATTTTTGATAGAAATTCCATGTTCACTCTTTCCATATGATCCTCATAACCCCATAGTTATTAAATCTGCACAATTATCCAATCAAGAAGTTGTGCTTACATAGTAACATAATGATGTAGCTCTATTATATCTCCCACAAAATATTATAAGTTATGGTTAACAAGATCAAATTGGTGGAAATCTCATTCATAGTCGATGAGTTCCTCTCGAGAGGTGATAACTTGATTGATGATTAAATGAAAGTTCCATTAGCTGAACCCACCTACGACTTGACCATTGAAAATTTGTCAAAATATGTCCACTTTGTTGAAAATATTCTATAAATTAGACTCAATGATGGTAACTATATCATTTTAACCTATGGGAAACTTAGATAGGTTCTATGATTTGGTTTTCCAATGGGCCTCAAGCACACCTTCCCATATTCCAGAGGCTACCGACTAGAAGAAAGGGTCTAAGGATTGTATGATGGGGAGACAATACCCTCAGGATCAGAGTATCACAATATTATAACAATAAATACATTGATAAATAGTATAATTAGTATAAATAAAAAATATAGGATTAAAAGATAAATATAATAACCGATAATACAACCAATACCCAATATACAACTAAGCATAAATGTTTGTATGAGGCTACATAAACTAAAGTAGCAAACAAAAAAAAATGTATAATAAATTAAAATAAATGCATAAATAAAATTAACCAATGGCCTAAAAGAATAACCCCATGAGAATCCAGAGATCTGGTTCATTCATGTGATCCTAATAACCCATGTACAAATGAATAGTACAAGAAAAATCCATAAACTAGAACGTGCAAACATGAGGTATGTTCGGGTACCCTAGTGAAATAGTGGCCTGAACAAGGCGTGAGATATTAATAGTAGGCCACCAACAATGGTGTATAAATCCATCAAGTATTGGAATATTAAATATAGCAGTTTGTAAGTATGGAAGGTAAATTAATAAATAAACAAAAGTACAAAAGTCATCTCAGGTGTCTCAAGGACATATGGAATACAATACCTGCTTCATCCTAAGCCATAATATTTCAAACCATGGTCACCCTGTATAGATATAATGTATATTAATAAACACACTAAAAGATTCACACCGATATATATATACATACAGACATATATTTTCTAGTTTTATGCACATGGTGTCACAATTGGTCCATCATAAGGTCAAATACAAACCGTGACAGAACCCAAGCATGTTCTTTGGCTTAGAATACATTCCATTAAATATATAAAAATAATATTCCTTAAGTCTATAGAAAAGTGAAATTAAGGTTCTTAATCAAATTAAATCTTCATCCCATCTAATGAGATCCTTTAATACAATTCCCATGTATCACACTAAGAGCACTACAATTACCCATCACTACAAGAGTCCGTCCAAGGATATCCATAATGAGGAATCCCATGCATCAATATTGCTATAGTATAAAGTCATAACCCATTGATTCTATCCTTGTTACACCACATATGACACCTAGTATCAATCATGGACTGGTATAGAAAAATTTTCCACCAAACCCATCTAAGGTAAACCGCTAGGGGACCAAGTATCACTTGTGGGTAAGGTATGACATTCGCTCAGTGATCACATCCAATATATTCCATAAATAAACCAAGTATCGATCCTTTAATAATATAAATAAATAAACCTATGAGCCCATAATTATTGTTCTATAAGAAGTAAATCTAAGTATCAATCAAAACATGATACAGTCTCAAAAACCCATGAACTCGTCTAATGCATTCCATAAATAGGAAACTGAGTTTCTCTCAAGGAATTACTAATTCATTTATTCATTTAAATTTAAACAATGAGGAAGTATATTTTTATAAACATGACACATAATCAATTATGAATACATAAATATTTACACACCCATCTAACATTTTAATTAAATAATTAAAAAGGCCATGTACTTAAGTCAGTCATATATAATTTTTAAAATTCATTTACAAGACCAAGTATTAATTCAAAATAATGAAAGGGTCACATGAAAAAGTCTCACCATTCAATTTACATTTAATTTTAATTATAAATTTTAAATATAACCCAAACCCAAAACCATTAGGATGTGGTTTAGACACAAGGGAGTAATAGGGTAGAGAGTTCTATCTTCACTGTATCGTAATCAAGGAATTTAATTACTTCAGTATCATTTTATAATATAGTGAAACACGACATATGTTTTTTTGGGAAAAAGCTCCTTAATTAATAAGTCATTTTAGGAACACACCCTAAGAGGTATTCCATAATGAGGTAAGAAACTTACAATCATACAATTTAACCACAAAATTTATTTAGTTCAAGGCGTTAGGGTCTATAACATGAATTTTAAAATTTTGAGAGGTGTTAAACAGAAATAGGGGAGCACAACACAATGGTGAGAATTATTAATTGATGAAAATTGAGGGAAAATCTATATACCATGGACCTCATACTTAGGATGGTCTACTTGTCAAATTCATTTCATTTGGTTCGAGAGAAATAAAAGGAATATAATACTCCCTAAAAAAAGGGAGAATTATCTCACATGAATATAGTTCCAAATACTATGAAAGAAACTATAAAAGGAGGAAAGAGGAGTTATAGAATCACTAATACACTTCCATTGAGATTAAAGACACTAGAAATGTTGGCCAGATAAAAGATATTTCTCCATGGATGTTAGAATGGATGTGAAGCCTTACAGAGGGGCTGCTGCATTTAGATGAGAAGGAAATAAAGGGGAAAACCCTTTAAATAAAGAAGGGAAAAATAATTATTTTTACCACATTTAGATGCCACACAATTTGAACTCATGGGTTGGAAAAACGTTTAACAACCATGCACACCCTATTGGCCATGTGAAGGCCCCTTGCATGGCTAGACAAATTGTTTGAAAAACCATGCACAACTCATGCAGTGGCCGTAGACCAAGGTACATTTTTCTCACCCAACTAACAATAAAATATTAAAAACCATGTGTATCCCGTTTGTTGGGCACTTTCCACCATGAAACACCCATCACATTCATTCAAACAGTTTAAAAAAACATGCGCTGCTCCCATCCACCTACTACATCCTTTATCGAAGGCGGGACACTGAATCCTGACTCTCCTGAAACTCAACAAAACACTTGAGACACCCTCATGCCATTAAAAATGCGTGAAATAAAAAAAATTAATTTTTCTATGACACATATTTACATTCCGAAGATTGGTTTAGAGAATATTTGATCCACAAAATGGTAAAAGTCAAATTAATTTTGAAATTTCAGATGGTCCAAAATACGGGTCATTACAACCTGTCAGGATAGAAATTTTCATCCACGATAAGTAGTGGGGAAACAATAAAAAACCCAACCTTTAATATCTATAAATTTTCATTTAAATAGGAACATTGCATCTCTATCACCCAACACACCACCAAACATCCCTTAAGAGTACAATAAACAATCCGTTAAAACTCAAGCCATTTCTCGTATTCCAAACTAAAACTATGAGATAGTGATTACCTGAGACCACCTAACCCAAGAAATAATCACCTCATCATCTCCTACATTAACCATCCCATGGATCTTACCCCTATGGTTCTATTATTTAATGGCTAATTATGAGCCACGGTACCTCCCATCATCAGAATTACCTAATCAAACATTGTCAAAGAGGTCTAACAATTCCCATGGAATGATTCTAAACTTTATCACATGGTAAAATCCTAATAGATCATGATAGGATAGTCAAGCCTTATTTTATTAAAAATCATCAACTTAATCACACTACACTCCTCTCCTATCAATGAAATTCCATTACTAGTTCCTCATCAACTACATTCATCAAAATAAAAGAAAAACTAGATGAGCCAATTCTAGATAACTATTATTAAAGAAACTTATCTTAGACAACAATATCCTCACAAAATTAACCACAACACCATTTTCTGCAGGTAAAATTGTGTTCACCATGATCATGTCCAAGGATTCCTACAACAAAATTCTGGTGAAATCTCGAAGAGAACCACCAAATGTTCATTTAAGCTACTGTGCTTCAACACGAACATGGGTGCATACCCAATCCAGCTGAAATAGATTGTAACTATTGTGAAATAGCATCAGAGCCCTACTGAAAACTAGATAACCTCAAAATCATCTACTAGAGTCTAAGGAGTCTATTCAAGATAGTTGATACACTGACATTTATATGTGAGACATTAGTGAAAATTTGAAACATCCATGTATTAAGAACACTGACCGAGTCCAAAGTGGCACCCACTTAGTGGTCAAGTCAATGAAAAAACAGTTTGTTCCCTTGAGTTCATCCATGAGATTCCTAATTGGGAACCCATATATCACTGAAGACCAACCATGCCTATTAAACCTACAACTTTGAAAAGTGTAACTCCCCCAAAGCCTATTAATCAAGACCAATGGCATTCAAACCCTTTCTTCTATTTTCTTGGTGTATAACCAGAGCTCTTTTTGTGTCATCAAACAATTTCAAGATAGGGGAAATGATCGTCATTATGGTTAGAGTATACTCACAGGATTAAAAAATTTCAAAAAAGGATATGAGGGACTTCTTTTACATCAAAACTAAGTGCTTGGTATGGATCCTAACTAATCATATCCAACTATGAAAAGGAAAATATAGCTGAACCACCACCGACTAACATCCTTAGATGATCTTATATAATCCCCCTGACGCACCATCATTACTAACCACAATGCCTTTCCTATTACTAGAATTCATTTTTTAGTAAAAAAAACCACTAGAGTCTATGCCTACCCTACAATTTCTATGAAGGTTACATACAAAACCTACCATATCATTATTGTTCTACCGTGCAAGCAGAAACACTATTCAAAACCAACCAACCCCATGGGAATTAAAAATTAGAACCGACCATTTTCAAAAGGTTATTCATTATTGTGTTCCATCTAATTAGAAGAACACATATTTTCCAAGATTGATTTAATGATCACCACCATAGGAGTTTCTGATTCATCAGACATACTTAAAAAGGGAACTCATACCACATAACACAATCCATAGACCACATAACATGAGTTATGGAAGTAGACAACAAGATTTCAGTAAGAGTTAAACCAAAAGAGGTGAAAAATAACTTCTAGAATTCATTCTATATTAGATTAACATTTATACATACACATGAAAATACTGATATGTTACATCCACATGCACCATATCCTCAAGAATAGAATCCAAGAAAACCACCTAGTAGTGTCAAAACACATGATCCCTTTTGACAATGTCATTTCTCAACACTGAGATAACTCACCATCCTTAATTATCAAGTCACTATACTCTATAGATGACCCAAAAACATAAAATAATAGCTCCAGGATTAAATGGGAACCACCAAACTCATATGGTTTTCTAAACCATTTTATCCACTCGATGACACCCCATGTTTCAACACGAACTACCCTGAAATTTCTTTAATAGATAAAACATCCCATGACACTATCCACAATTTAATTAGCCCTATGTATAATAGTATCTAATGGCCCATGAATGGGATCTTTATCCATATTAGATTATACTATACAACTATAAATATGGGTTTTGACTTACCGAGTCATACACCACATAAGAAGAAGGGGAATAAGGGTCACAAAACCTACTAAGAATCTGACCATGCCTTAAGAATGTTAAACTTACTGAAACTGATCATAAAATGGCGATCAATATAGAAACTCGGGATAACTTTATCAAATTATCACCCCACTAACCAAGGTGTCATTTTTGGAAACCAATATTCTAACATGGGATGACAAAACCCAAATGGAACCACATGTCTGAAACAGTTTACAAACATTTAACATTGATTTTATTTTATGAGGGTGATACCAACCCTAGGATAACCCCTTACTGAAATATAAACCACCAATCCTACAAGGAGGTAACACCTAAAAAGTTCACTAGGCTCTACCTCATATCATTTATTTTTAACACAACCTAATAAATGTAAACCTGAACCTATGTGCAATATCCATGTTCCCATCCCAAGGACTCGATAAGGATGAAGTAAACCTAACCCATACCAAGGTTTTCAAGGCATAACACTTATACCGGTTGCATTTATGTGATTACCTTAATTAAAATTTTATTATCTAAAAAATAAAATTCCCACTTTAAAAAAATATTAAGACCCAATTATAAGACAAGGTGAGTTTCCCTTAATTTAGACAACACCAAAAGACACACTGGGGAGTTTTTTTTACCAAAATTCCTTTCAAGTATTATTTTTTAAATGACACCCTAACATTTTTAAGAAGCTAATTTTATAAACTCCATTTTAAACATCATTCATTTATTTATAATATTTCACAATTAACCTATTTAAAGAAAATGGAAATTCTAATCTATAGAGGAAACCACCTTTTAATATTGCAATGGAAATTTTACATAATTGAAACCTAATAAATAATAAAGATCAAAAGAAGATAATAGTTCTATTATCAATTAAGGAGGGGATTTATAAAGTAGTATTCCACCCTATTTTTATATATAACACTATATATGTGGATGAAAAACATTAAATAACCATCCCTATATAACATATGCACACCCCTATGAGGTTAATTACTAAGGCATAACAAAATAAAGGTGTTCTAAAATAGTCCCATAAGACATTTTGGGTTCATCAAAATGAAACCCAAAAAATTTTAAACATAAATATTTTAAATTTAGTAGCTTTTGCCTTTAAATAGAGGGATCTTAGTATATCGAACTCATCAGAGAATGGTTTGATTATATGTGTTACACTTCCCAATTTATAAAGAACCTATATAAATTATAGATTAAAAATGAGACCCTATTTAATCAAAAATAATCTTTTTAATACCATGTATCCAATGGTTAATGGATCAATAATTTCATGATTGTTTAGTAAAATACAATGCCACCATCAATCTATGAATGAAAAAACTGCTTAAGTAACCATTTTTCATAACTATGACAAAAAATGCTATTAAAAGCTATAAATACAGGTAAACATTATAAATAAAGAATAAATCATGAAAAATAAACATAATAAACTATTTCCCAAGAAGGAAACACCTAAACATGGTATGTAAGAATATTTGATAAACATGGAACAATAATGATAAGATCATATTGTATAAAAAATCATACTAAATAAAAAATCAAGGCATATTAAATTAATGAGAATTACAATAAAATACCTAAGTAGGTTTACCGCTAAGTTTGTTACTAAAATACCTAAATTTTATTTCAAAATAATTTTAATAAAAACACAAGGCACATTAACAGATCTCAAATAGCCTAGCAATGCAGTCTATATGGTATGAAATATTCAGGGAATGTGAATCTCTATATTCCTACTATACTGTGTGTAATGGTACTTCCTTGACATATCTGGTCAAGAGAATTTTTTTATAAATCTCATAAATTAGAAACATCGTAAATTGAATCAATCACTCAAGGAGACCTCCTAATCAACTATAATAATGAATAACACAAACATCAATCCCATCCCATGCCACTTAGACTTTTTTATATTAGTGGCTTGATCACTCCCAGTCACTACTATTTAACATGTGCCGAAACATTCCTAGTCCACTATCCGCCATCCCAAAATAGTAATAAAAAAGAAAAAAAATAGTTTTGATCCCACATGTATTATCCTGAATCTGGAGCCACTTAGATCAATGACCCATGCCAGTTTCCCATTGGCCTCAAGCGCGCCTCCCCATAAGATAGAGGCTTCTGACTATCACAGATGGTATAATGATGGTATGGTGTTGGAGACTATACCCTCACGAATAGAGTAGAATTATGGTATAACAATAATTACATCTATAAATAGTGGAACCATTATAGTTAAAAGGAATACCAGCGGAAGATAAATATAAAAATAGAAAATATTGAAAATTCTTAATATACAGCTATGCATGCATGTCTTGATGAGGCTACATAAATTAAATATGTAAACATACAACATATGATGAAATAAGTTATAGTGGAAGAATAAATAAAAATAACAAAAGTCCCCAAGGGATAACTCTATGATCATCTTGATCTCCTACTTAGTCATGTACTCCTAAGGTCCCATGTACTAAAGAACATTACAAGAAATACCCATAAACATGAACTGGGAAACATGAGGTATGTTTAGGTACCTAGTGAAATGGAATCCCAAAAATGGTGTGAAATACACTCATTAGGGCACCAAAAATTGGTGTCTAATGATATAAAATCCATGAATATAAAATACAATAGTTTGTAGGTCTGACAGTTAAAGCAATAAATAAATGAAAGTAAACAAGTTATCATTGGTTTCTCAAGGACACCTAGCTGATCGTACCTACTTTAGCATAAGATATAATATTTTGAATGAGTTTCATCCTATATAAATAAAATGTATTTGAATAAACAAAAACAAACATACACATATATAAATTCTAGGTGTATTCACATAGGGATATAATTGGGCCATCATAAGGATGAATAGAAACATGGACTAAACCCAAGCATGTTCTTTGGTTTGGGCGGCTTGCCCATAAATATAGGGAACTATAATTCCTTATGTATTTAAAAAATTGACATTAGTTTTCTTAATAAAAATGAATCATAGGACCATCTTAGGCAATCCGTAAAGAGGAATCCTAATTATCACACCAAGATCACTATAATCAACATCACTGTAGGAGTCTATAGAAGGATATCCATAAAGAATATTCCCAAGTATCACCCTCAGTATTCAATATAGGCATAATCTACTAAATCCATTCCTTTTACACCACATATGGGACCTTTGATATCTCATTTATTGGTATAGAAAAATTTTCCACTGAGCCCATTCAAGGAAAACAACTAGGGGACTATGTATCAGTTGTGCATATGTTAAGGCATCTGCTAGGTGAGATAATCAAAGACAATTCAGAAAGAAACCAATTATATCTCGTAGTGTAATATAAATCAAGTAACCTATGAGCACATACATGGAATTCATAAAGACTTAATCCAAAGTATCACTCAAGTAATGACATATTCTCAATAGCCTATGACCCCATCCAAGGAATTCTATAACGATGAACCCATTTATCAGTTAAGGTGTTCATAATTAATTTATTCTTTTATATTTAAATAGAGGAAGGATATATTTATAAACATTACACATATCCTATCATGTATACTTAAATAGGGAGACACCCATATACCATTTCATTTAATTAATAACAAATCCCATGTACTTAATCATGTCATATAAAATTTATCAAATTCCTTTACTATCCGAAGGCTTAATTCATAATTAGAAAAGGGTCACGTGGTATGGTCTCACCCTTCACTTTAAATTTAATTAAAATTACACATTTTAAACATAACCCAAACCAAATCCCCTTAGGAGGTGGTTTTTCTAGAAGGAATTAATAGGGTGGAGATGTTTATCTGTTCTATACCTCATGTAAGGCATTTAATCACTCAATTATAAATTTATAAGATAGTTCAACTCAATAGGTGGTTTTATTAGAAAATAGTTTCCTAATTAATAAATAATTTTACAAAAAAACCCTATGTTGGTGGTCCACATTGTGTTAATAAACTTATAAGGATGAAATTTAATGGAAACATTTATTTATTTAAGGATTTAGGGTCTACATAATGAATTTCAAATTCAGTAGTCACATAAAAATAATATACGGATTCACTACAAAATAAAAAAATTTATTCAATGAAGCATGATGGAAAATATATACACCTCCAACCTCATACTTTGGATCACGATATCATCCAATATCGAGCTTTAATTTGTTCAGATTTGATATAAACAGAATATATAGACAAACTCCATGAAAATAGGGAGACTTAACACACATTAAAATAGATCCAAAGATGAAAAAACCAATAAAAGGGGATGTATGAATTTTTGGCTCACCAATACACTTCCATTATGATGAACATCACTCGAAATAGTAGATGGACAGAGGGGATATCTCCATGGAAGGAGAATAGGAAGAAAATCCTCATAGAGGGTTCGATACATATAGATTGTAGGAAAAGAAAGCAGAAAACCCTAAAAATAAGGCATGAGAAAATCATGATATTTTCTACTTTTAAAACATCCTTGGTTTTCCAAAGAATGATCCAATTTTGCAAACCCTATAGACCAAGGGTAGTCCCCTTAAATGGCAAGCCGCATGGTTTAAAAAACAATGCATATCCCATGTGGTGTCCACAATCCAAGTGACATTCCGCTCACATGGATAGGTGCATGGTGTCCATTATCCACCTAGAAACAGCCTGCATGGTCATCCACATGGTTTAGAAAATAGTTTACTTCTCCCATGAATCTACTATAGCCTTTCCTAAAGGTGTTTCTTCAATTAAGGTTGCTCCCAAAACTCAACTAGACATAGGAGACACATCCCAGGCCATAAACCAAGTGTAAAAGCAACACAATTAACTACACCATTTATCATATCTACATTTTGATTCCTGGTTTAGAGAAAAGACTATCCTCTAAATTGTAAAATTCAAATTCCATTGAAAATTTCACCATTCCCAAATCATGGGATGTTAAATTAATTTGAACCTGGTTTCAAGCCCATTTCTACATAGATTTGGTATAAATAGTAGTGTTAGGGTGTGTTTTTTTACATTTCTTCATAGTTATATATTTTGGAATCGTGTTTTCAATCGTGGGGTTTGATTTAGTTTATAATATAGGCCAATAGAAAACTTATTTTATTACTTCCAGGTTGAATTGCAGGACAATGTTGATGGGGGTGGCCCCTGAAAATATAATGCTCACTATTAGAGTAGAATGATCAATGTTAGTAACAAAACTAATGACCCAGGTCGACAAAACCAAATCCATTCAATTCACAATACAAAGGGGAACTAAGAAAATATTCTCAACAATGATTAAAGTGTTTGGATATCAGATTATCTATCATAAAAACTACTTCTAAAATCATGGTAGGACAAGGTCTTTAGGAAGTGAAGGGTTACATATCCATCAGACTAGTTCCCCCAATATGTAATTTGTATTATTTTATACCCATGATTTGGGATATTCTTATGATACGTTTTTTTAAAACATCAGAGAATGGAAATGTAATCTTCTTGCTAGTATACAAATATATTGTCATCAACACAAGATAATAATGTATGGTTAGATTTTAATCATTTGAAATTCTAGTGAATGGTAATGACATTTTGGGATGTAGAAATCCAAACATTCTTGAGAATCTATAAGGGGTGTGAGTTTTACAAATATTCACTCCAACTATTTGAGATATCAAAACCCTATCTTGAAATGTGATGATATAAGAACATTATTCTTGGGTTCCTCCACCTTTATCTGTTAATATTATAAATGGAGTACTATAAAGATCAAATAAAACTTCCATTGGATTTATCTGTATTGAAATAGTGTCATTGATGTCCAAGGATATTGGATAAATAACATAATGTTTTAGAAACCTAGGATGTGAATAAAAACAAGGTATTTTTTATGTTTTGATACTCATAAAATTCAAAATGTTATCAAATCCAACTATATAAAAATTGGAATGGTATGATAATATGATGTGGATACCATCTTTCATGTATGTGGCCTAGAAAATGATAAACCTGAGAAAGAGTGGGAACTTATATACTAATTGGATGTCCTTGTGCTAATATAGTTTCCACCATCAAGGTGTCAATCTTGACACCAAAATGATCTTCACGGGATAAGAAAAGATATCTGTTCAGAAACATGTTGAGAAGTCATGATGACATATGATCTGAAGCCACATATGTATCGACTATATTAACCCATGTGGTGTAATAACATGATTATATGGAATTTCAGTATGAGACCTGGATATATCAATACCATTGATTAGGGTGGTTACTTGTGCACTTGACAATTGGTCTTAGCCTATTAGGTATAAAAAAATGTTTTTACCTAATCACTGTATATGATAATTGAATGGGTATGAAGAGCATTTTGAAATTATTTATCTTCCATGTTCAATATGCCTCTTGTTAATGGATGAATTTTATTTGAGTCCTACAAAATGTTATTCATGAAAAATAAATCATTATACATCTCCCCAATGAATGAGATTCCTCCCAAATGATAAATATCCCACAAACTAATCCCGACCTCCCCATGGGGAATACGAAATGTTTTGTTATTAAAAAAACAATGGCTGATTGTCTCCGGTAGAAGCTCAGCTAGATGAAACATCATTAATTCAGAAGAAAAGGTTTATTTTTATAAACTAACCACCTGTAACTGCTTATGGAATTCTATAAAAATTTGGTGAACCTAAAATGCCCATGCTCACTCCTCATAAGAGTTGTCACCAGATCATAGGTCCCATTTTGTGCCCTATTCTCCATCAAATTCACTCTATATAATGCTGAATATGGATATGTAATATCGATTTATATGATTTTTTGCTATCTAATGGACATTATAGGTCAACATATATCCATTAAAGGTAATATCACTTCCTAGAAATAGCTTTAAAATTAGTTAACCCATGGTAAAGATGTTCTTTGAAATGAAATAATAAGAAAACTCGAACTAGTTTGAAGATGATCTATAATTATCCTTTAAAATTGAATGGTCATATTTCATATCAAAGATAATTATATTCAATTTATCATATAATGGAACATTCTAATGTTCTAGTCTAAAAATACTCTTCGAGGTCTAATCCTAAGGAACAATGTTGTATTAATAGTCTTCCCTAGCATTTGTATCATTGAAAAACCATCTTTTAACCACAATCATCAAATCATATATGTAAATTGGACAAAAATACATTGTGTCTATAAACAAAAATTATGGGATATTTTCAAAATCGAATAAAATTAATAAAACCATTTAAATTTTATAACATATAAAATCCTACATCATGTTATAGGCACTACGTGAACCACATAGAAACCCAATCACTATATAGACTAGAATTATACTATACAATGTTGTAAAAATTAATTTTTGTGGTCTTTCATGGAGTATCAATTGATTTTATCAAAATAACTTATCCAAAGAGAATTACCATGAAAAAAATAATTGTATAAAAATCCATTGACTGAAAAAAAAACAAGTCTCCTATGTAGTTAGTTTATGATATGTTAGATGATCAAGAAGGACTTCAGGCACTACATGGAAAATTAAGTGTCATAAAACCATTTATTTAAGGGTATTCCTTCCTCTTGGTATATCAATACATCATAAATAACAATATATGGAAAGGTTTATTCTCCAAAATCAACTCCTCTTTATGTCTATTGGACCCCATTTTGATGGGGGAATTTAATGAGGGACACATGGTTGCAATGTTTTGAAAAAATAATGAGAAATTAATTTATTACCAAAAAGTTATATATGTGGGATGAGAAGTAGTTTAGAATTTGGCAAATGTAATATTTACACATTGAACTTAACAAACATTACGAAATGAGAACAATTTTGCAAGGGCCTCACTTGAAAAGACTCAATGGAAATTCCAGAATCCCTGTATCCATAATGAAATATTCATTTGTGGTTAGAAGTAATATTTTTTTGTCTCATTCAGATGAGTTTTGATCTGAAAATTTGAAAAATAATGTGTGTCTATATCACACATTGACCAATTTACGAGCCCCTTCTCTTACAAGGAATCATAATTTTAAAAAAGGTATTGATTTTTTTCCTCTCACAAACCATTTAAACATATGACATATAAGAGGGGATTTTTTGTCTCATCATATAGCTCCATGTGAAATAATAATTTCCACTACAAGACCCCTCATGAGGCCTTAAATCCTCTGTGTCCCTTATGGTTCTAGAACTTGAATATGGCGCCCCATTTTAGGGAAATGGTTGGATGTGAAATTCTTAAAAATATGTAATATATAAGATGAGGTATATAGTGGGAATAAAACATAAATACTTTCCAATTTTAAAAAATCGAGACACGAATCACCCTCCACATAGCATCCTTAGGTAATTAGGATACCTCAAAATAATAAACAAGGAACAAATAATATAAAAAATGAAGTCCTATACAAATAAATCCCTCCACAATAGAGTCCATTTATAGAGGAATTAATGTGCGATACATTTAAAAAAGGCATATACTTTAAATCCTTTTGTGAAAGAGACAGTTCCCTAAGGGTCACCAATTATGCATGTCCTCTTTTGTATATTAATTAAACTATGTTGAATGGGGTGTACATATAGTCTTTATTGATCCCCAATGAATTATATCATCCCATGTATCATTTGGATTCACCATATCCCATTCAAGTAAAACATTAATAAACCATATGAATCCCATTAACCATTTTCAATAACCAAAAAATTTTAACTCGAGACCTCCTATGATGCCACTGGATGTGCATAGTTAGGGAATTCAAACTAGTGTGAACCCCTTTTATTTTGGATTCCTTTGATAAAAGGAGGCTTAGGAATTATCCTCCAAGATTGGTATAACCATAAGGGGAATAACAATCAGAGATTCCATTAATAACAAATTTATCAATTAGGATGATCCCAAAGTAGTCTCCCCTGGGTCGATGATGGATTCATTATCTTTCGATTAAGAATGCTTGAATAGGTAATACCTCATGGATTAATCCCTTATATATTATTGTATGATGTATATCCTTCCTTCCTTTCTTATTCCCTCCTTCATCCATCAATGGGAATGGGGTAGATTTAACATGGACTTCTTTTTCAAGTATTATCCCAATACACATCTAATTGTGAAATGTTCTTGATATTCTACAATCACTCACTTCTCACACAAAGAATTACTAAAATGTGCTTAGGGATATGAATTATTTCTTCCATTAGAAAAATTAAATATTTTACCATGGTACACCAAATCAGGTATAGTCCCCAGAAAATATCTCACTATAGACCTCATCAATATGTGTAATCCCTAACAAATCTCTCATCATGGTTCAACTTTTAGGTGTATTCCCCAATAACCAAATATTCTACCTCTCAAAGGGACATTATCCCCACAAAAAATACAATAAAATGGACATATTCCAAATCAAGTGAATATGGGAAACCCCTATATGAATAAGCCCCAATAAATTCACTATATCCACTCCTTTCATGACACAAAGATCCCCATAGCATAAAATTAAACTCCATGGATTTATCTCCTATATAAAGGAATTAAACTACGCGGGTTAAATCATAGTCACACGATGTTAAATTTCAAGAAAACTTACCCACTGTATTACATTGATCAACATGAAATGAGTCTATTTCAGGACCTTAAAATTTTCATGTCAAACTGTATGGTATTTGAATCTTGTTTTAGTGGGATATGTATAATTCCCCTCTAAGGTTCAAACCCAACATCATCAATCACTTATACCCATTCCAATGAGGAAAAATTACTAATGAGATCACCTATGTCCTTCTATCACATAGATATATTCTAACTAGTATAGATATCCCATTCATTAGGGACATATTCCTGATAGACCATCCTTTAATTATTCCAATTTTCTGATAGCATCATAACCCCATCTGGAGTGCCATATTCCTTATGGGTGATAACCAAATCTATATCATTTGAGAAATATTCCCATTAATACCAACCTTCACATATTCGGGAAAATTTAATTACCAAACCCACACATCCAAATTGATTAATATTTTCATCAATGTCATCTAGGATGGGCCTCTCATGCATAATCCCCAAATCAACCATTTCTGGATATTTTTATCTTTTTCATCCATATCGCATGAAGTTAAATTGCTAGGATAGGTCCATGGCACATGAAATTCATTGGTATGACGTTTCCAACTAATTGAAACTAAATTAGGTGGGTTCATATTCCACTCATAATGATATGTAAGAAGACCATTTCATGGGCCTAATCCTAATACCAAAAACATCGACCACATTTCTGGACGGTGATAATTATTATATTTACCAACTATGTGCATTTATACCATATATCCTTAAAAAAACAAAACTGGGTAACAATGAAACATGACGGGAAACCTCCTATACTAGAGATGGTGACATCGATATCGAACCTCTAATATATATATGGTTTAATTTATATAGAATATATGGTTCATATAGATATTCATGTTGACATAAAACCTTTGAAACATACAAATTTTTACATTGAAAGAGAACCTTTGGTAAATATAAATTTTCTCATCGATACATGATAATAGAAAAATCATAGAATGAGGGTAACTTATTCAAAACTAGGATATGAGAAATATTCATGTAACATGTATTAAATCTATAATAGAGTCTAATAGTAGACATGAATCCCCTAAAAATGGTTCTATGGGGCCACCCTTCCACCCCATCTGCCAATATTAATTCCTAAGAATCATTGGTAGGAAAAAACATAGTGACTATCTTCCTTTAGAATGGTCCACATGAAATCACATATCCTAGATATGGGAGCGGTTGGGTGTTTAGGGTTCTTTGAAAATTCCCTCCTAGACCCCGACTAGAGTACACCCATTAACAATATAGGTATTTCTCTATAGATAATGTTAATGAAGCTAGTGTTGTGTTAGAGAATATTATATCTATATTAGGAAAGTTTAATTAGGCATAGGCTAAAAAACCTTCTTATATGGAATAAAATGTTCCTTTATATCATGGTGTAACAATGATGGACCACTTTATGAGGCATAAACATCCATCCTTAAATGGAACCAAGAATCCATTATTTTATAAACAATGGATCAATTACGTTGATAATCTATTTTATACCTTAGGATATAATTATAAGGAGAAGGCTATCATTGAAATATATATTCTAAAGAGAGATTATATCCAATAGTGGTCATTAATTCAAAACATTAAGATGTAGGAAGAGGTAAATAATATAAAATGGTAGTATTTTAAGGTAATATACTTTCAAAAGTAATTTATAATTGAGAAATGAGATGACATGGAAAGGAAATACTTGAATTTGATGAAAAAGGAATAGTATGTTGTTACTAAGAGGATAAATTTATATGGTCAGAAATACATGCTAAATACTATATAAGTAATTAATAAACAAATATTGATCTCTTAAATTATGGGTTAAAGCCAATCCTTCATAAGGAATTACTCTCTCAAACATTTTGGCCCCATGTGGAGATAATGAAAAGTTCCATAAAGATCAAGAATAAATTATTCAGTTATTTTATTTTCAATTGAAATATTGAGAATAATGGTATATCTGAGATCTACATAGAGAGAAATTTAGTGAAGTAAAATAAATGAATGTTGGAATTCCCAATATAAAATAACCATAGGAAGAAACACCTTATTTATTTATTGATTTAAATTTGAGTTTTCTACATGTGTGGATATAAAGAAAATAAATATCATGATTGAAAAGGGAAACATGTAGGTAAAAATTTATAATGGTTCAATTTTAATGATATAGGTAACTATTTAAACAAATGCTTTGAGTGTTAAAAGAATCTACCCTAGAAGAGGCTAAGAGAGAAAGGATGATATAATATAATTCAAAAAATATAATCCTAGGTCTCAAATGATATTATTATAGGTATATGTACAATAAAATATAATTTATATAATATATTGTTTGATTCAATATCTGCATCCTATTTTACATCTTGAAAATTTTCTAGTGGCATAAAATAACCTCAGGATGAATTAAATGAGTTTTCAGTTAATACTCCCAGTTGAAATATTCTAGAAAGAAAATTAGATTGGTCTATATTTATTAAAATTTACATAGTTTATTTACATTCAAAAATGTAGTTAATACTAATGGAAAAAATTTATTCAATCCTTAGGTTGGATTGGCCTAAAATATATAATAAAATAATTTATTTTCTCGAGAACAAGATTATAATATTTGAAGAAATAATATAATACCTTTTTATGAGAGTCTTTATTTATTGAGCCTCGTTTAAGACCACCTCTAGTGGATCAAATTTATGAATTTATTATAGAGGTTAAATCAATGAATGTAAAGGATATCCATATAAAAATGGATGTATGTATTATAATTGATTATATTTATGTATTTCCAAAGTAACTACCTGAATATCCACCAGAAAATAAGTTTAATTCTCTATTGACTTTATCATTAATGGAAAAACCATATCAAATCCTCTGCATAAAATGGATCTAGTATAATTAGTAAAATTAAATAAACAACTACAATAGATGCAAGATTAGGTAATTATATGATTTATTATTTCACCTTGTGAATCACCCATATTATTATTGAAAAAGTAGGATGGGAGTATGAGTTTGTTAATTGACTATAAATAAATAAATTCCATTACTATTAAGATAAATTATACATTACCTCACATTGAGGATATATTTGATGAAATTAAATGAGATATATAATTCTCAATGATTGATCTTTATTTTGGTTTTGACTAATTAATATTCAAGAAGGTTGAAATACCAAATATGACTTCTTACACAAGGTATGGGTATTATGAGTTCACATTAATTCCCTTTGGGTTAACAAATTTACAATCTTTGTTTAAGGACATAAGGAATAGAGTATTCAAATATTGTATTGATAAATGTTTTAGGGTTTTTATTAATGATATCAAGATATAATCTATGTTCTGTAATGAGAATGAAGAGAACTTATGTATTTTCCTTGAAACTCTAAAGTAGAGTGATCTATGTGGGAAATTTGGTAATTGGGAATTTTGGCTTCAATATGTTTCTTTTATTGGGTATATTATCTCCTAGGATATAATATTAGTGTACCTTAGAATGAAAAAATATTTTAAATAATGACCCACACCAATGAATATAACTTAAATACAAAATTTCCATGGTTTATCTAGTTATTATCATTCATTTGTTTCACAAATTTTATTGATTATCCATTCTATTTACCATGTTGACCAATAATGGGGTCAAATTCACACGGTCTATGTAATTTAAATAAATATTCTAGGATCTAAAAACTAGATTAAACAATGCATCCATATTTATCTTAACGTCCATAAAATATGGATTTAATATATATAATTATGTATACAATAAATGAAAAGGGTATTTCTTTATGAAAAACTTTATAGTTGTGTCATATGCATAAAGAAAATTAAATATCCTTGATCAAAACATTCCAACTCATGATATTGAGGAAAAAAATATAATATTTTATTTAAATATCTGGTTGTGCTATATTTATAGTGAATGTTGTTACATACATGAGTATAAATTATGTTTTAGATATGTATTCCCAAAGAATGATCTCAAAAAATGAAAAAAGAGATGGTTGGAACTACTCTTGGACTATGAATGTACGAAACATTTTCTTCCTGATAAGGTAGAAAAAGTGGTAAATGTGTTGATTAGTAAGGATAATGGTGTTTTATCTATGATGTGGATGAAAAATGATCCTATATTCGTGGATTTAGTAGAAATTATTGATGAATGGTAGAATAATTTCTTTTCTATGTAATTTCTCGACCATATTTATTAAATAAGATAAATATCTCTCAACAATATGGAAAGGGTCTTCAAAATAAAATCAAAACCTTGGAAGAGGGTAAATTGATAGACTTAAACTATGATAATTTTGTCTTGATGTTTGGAAACAAACTACATGTACAATCATCATAAGAGATGTAGAAGGAAATACTAGATGATATTCACTACCCTAACTTCTATATAAACCCTAGAAGCATCAAAATTTATATATATCTAAATGAATAAATTTTGAGAGAAAACATAATGCTAGAAATTTTAGACTATGTTTCAAGATTTCTACATGCCAATAGGTAACAGTTGAGGGGCAACTCCTAAATTGTTTCGTGAAACCTCTCCCTATACCGATGTGAAAGTGGGAAAATATAACAATGTATTTTTTTTATTTTACATTAAAATATACTTAATAAAAATGATTCAATATTTTTTCTTATGGATTCATTTACCAAATATATAATTTTCCCAAAAATATGGGATAATTTACCCCTTGAATGTCCTAAAAGTCTCTATATAAATGAAGTTGTGAGACTTTATGACTCACCTTTATCAATTGTATATGATCATGTACCGCAATTCAAATTAAAATTTTAGAAAAGTCTTAAAAAGTATTTGGATGTAGAGATACATTTTACCATTGCCTATCACCCTCATACTGATGGGTGGTCTGAAGGGGCCTTCCAAATCGTAGATGATATACTTAGGCATTAATAACATGACTTTCCAGGATGATGAGACCAATAATCTCTAATGAAATAAATATATATCAATAACTTATATTAAATAATTCAAATGGCACTATATGAGGCCATGTATGGAGACAATATCACACTCTAACCTTTTCAGATGAAATTGGGGAAATAAGCCTATTTAGTCCATAACGTATTTAGGAAACAACTTTGAAGGTGTCTTCTATTTAGAATCATATTAAGACTGCATAAATCATATATAAAATCTATGATGGTAATTATAGGAAGTAATTGTAATTCCAAGTAAGGGATATTTTCTTCTTGAAAGTATCACCATGGAAGGGACCCATACGGTTTGTTCAGAAATGGATTCCAAGTTTTAGGTACATTGGACTATTTGAAATATTAAGAAAAATTGGAGTTCTAGATTATCATTTTTATATTCCACCTAGCAATTATAAAGTGAATGGATTCTTTCATGTATCAATGTTAAGAAAGTACATTAAAAACCCTACACTCGTACTCACCCCCAATGAAGTAGATCTAGAACATGAAAAATGATATAATAAATATCCCATCAAAATTCTTAACACTAGGGAGAATGTTTTAAAAAATTTAAAATTTGTCCAATTAATGTCATTTATAAGAATCATAAGTTAGAAGAATTAATATGGGAACTTGGGGAATAAATGAAGGATAATTACACTCATCTTTTACTGGATTGATATACACCTTGAATTTTGAGTATGAAATTATTTAAGTAGGAAGAATGTAATACCTGAGAGTCTAATATAACCATTTAATCTAAAAAATTATAACATAATTAAAATTATATTATTTCATCAGAATTATACAACACAATAAATATAAATGAAAACTAAAAAGATTACATTTGTGATAAATTAATAAAAAAATAATATAAAATCACTTGGTAATAATATAATTAGAAACTAATATATATATATATATATATGAATAATAATATAATCACACAAATTCATCACATAATACAAAAAAAAAAGAGTTCCAAAATTTTAGATTCCAACTGTGTGATTTAAAAATATTGAAGTATTTTTATTCAGTAAATAAAATCCCTCATAGATATAGAACTATTTTCTTCAGAAGTAATTTGAATTAGGAATAATAACATTGAAATTAGACAACAATGTATTTTTTATAAATTTTTTTCTACATTCGAATATTTTGGTAAAAAGAAATTATGATAGGAATATAATATAACTATTATGACATCATAATTATTTAAAAATGATCTAATAAGTAACACAATGGGTTTATTAACAAAAAATGGGTTTCTTTATTAAAATAATTCATTTTAATGTAATATAAATAATTTCATGACATTTGAAGAATCATTGAAAATATAAAATTTCTTTTAAGATTTTTCGAAAAAAAATATTTAGGAATAAGAATATTATCTACATATAATATAATAATATTTTATTTATTTTTATTCTTATACATTGAAAAACATTAAAAAGTATGAACATGTCAAATACTGGGGAATATAACTATTGGAAGGCCAATGTTTTTCTTTTTTTCATCTTCCTAGAGTCCAAGGTCTATGTTTTGAAATTTATAAAAATATCCATATCATTTACTATAAACACCTACCCATCCTCCAATTACTCTTCACTAAAAAACAAGTGATATTTTACCTCTCATTTTATCCCTTTAGAGTCCATCTAAGGAGAATATAATGTTCTGAGGGTCTATTCTCAATCTTTAATAAGATTCCATTCAAGGTATGGGTTCCAAATCATAATTTTTCCTTCTAAATTTCAATATTTATATTATAATATCATTTAAAATTAATTTTATTATAACTCCATGCTTTTAATTCCATTATATTGTTATCCATTTTATTTATTTTTAATGATATATTACTTATTACCTATTATTGTACCATTTACCTACAACATTATTATACTGATGCAGGGGTCCTGAATCCCTTATTATCCTTGATTTGTTTAATACTATCCACTTCATTTTTAGTTAAATGTGGAATGTTTTTATGATTTATTATTATAAATTCATTATCATATTGATAATGAGATATCATTATTCCCTATTATTATACTACCCTAAAAACTAGTTATAAATCTAAAACATATGTTGAAACCCAAGAGATTAATCTAAATTTTATCAAACATCCTAAAATTTTTGCTAAAGTAAAGAGTGTTTGGTTTTATAAAAATGGAATACTTGAATAGATACTATAACTAGATTTATGATCTATCTTAGATTCACAGAGGGGTAATTTCACTGAAAAGGTTTTTTGGGTATTAAATTGATCTTCACATGGTGATCAACAAATGATCCTAACTTCATAATTGGTTTTATGCTTCTTATGGATATGATTTGAATAATTATAAATATATTTATGAACCATAACAAGGGATGTGAAAATTTTTATAGTATTAATATAAATTATCAATTTATTTATCCAATGTAGTATGTGTTGCACCAGATCTAGAAGTATCGATCTGAGGGTGATTTTTATATCCTTATTTTGGACTTATATTATTGAAGACTAATTAAATAAATAAATATTTCCCATTTATATAACTATTCCACGAAATTAACCTTCACTACTATCTTTTTATAATTCATTTAATACAGATAATTTTAATTAAATTATGGATATCCTATGTTTTCTATGTTTATTGTGGTATATTCACCTATATTGCCATACAATTCTATTGAATGGTGAAATATTGATATTTCATAACTCCATTATTTATATATGGGAAAAATGATGATTACATAGACATTAATTAATATTAGGTTCCTTAAAGACCTTTATGATACGTTTTGCAAATCCATTCTCTTCATATAATGGATGTAGTGGACTAATAACACCATGATTCATTGGTAGGTCTCACGAGACAAACTTGTTGAGTATTTGGTATAATCCTTATGCATTTATGTTTGATGTCTTGGAAGAAGGACATGATTGTGATTATATTATGTCTGGTATTATGCATTCCATAATCATGAGATTAGTTATCATTATACATTTATTTATTAATTATTTTGTAATCCGTGGAAACAATATTCTCACAACTACATTTAACATAAAATTTATTTATTATTATAATATTATATATTCCATGATATGTACAACATATTCCATTATACAACACCCTTTTCCGATAATTAGAGTTCTGGGTGGGAACTTCAGGTTGTGGGGTCCCCAAGCCACCACTTGGCCTCCAGGACACATGGACATAGGAACATAGAGTTGATCATGCTCAACTAGAAAACTAGAGTTTTACCAAGGAGGACCAGAGTAGTATAATATAATAGAAAGATCCAATAAATCACTATATTTAAGGAAATATTTGGTGGTCATGTGATAAACCCATGAAATTATTCACATAGATATTGAATTCTAGTAGAAACTGTAAGAGGTGAGAGAGGTGCAATATTGAAGAGGCACCATGGATGATTTGTTTCTCTATATTTTGGTATGATACATTGGGAACGTAGGTTCATTTCAAGACACTAGGAATTTAGGAAACTATGTAAAGGACTATGTGTCTTTAGGTCTATGATCTATGTAAAGGTTCCTTCTCAATCTAGTTTAAAATGGATTATCTATTGAATAAAAATTAAAAGGCCTTCGGGCCATGGATCCATATCCAGTATCTAAATGTTTATAAACAAATGAATCATTTTTAATGTGATCTATGTATATTATAATATTGTAGTAAAAAAACCCCATAATCTAGGTTTCTAGGGTCGAGGTACTAAAATTATACCAAAAGGTTGTCCATCCAAGGTGTGTCAACTCGGGGTATCAACAAAAATTACTTTTACACCCATGATAGAGAAGTTATGAATTACGTATTCAAAATAATACCCATTCATCAATAGGAAAAGTTGGATCTAACTCAAAATACTTTTAATATTATTGGAGATGAGGTGGGGAAGCAGTATGATACTTCTAGATAGAAGGATAAAAGGTTTAAAAGAAGAATAAATTTATTGAAAAAGTTGATTTTTGTAGAACTCTAGAATGTATAGAGAAGTGATCAATTACTCATATGATAAGGTATTATTTGGACTTCTATACAGTGATAGGTACCTATGAGGTTGTATTGATATATTATTTATCATCTTATGTGTTTTTTATTTTTTTATTTTGTTTGTTGTTTTCTTGATTCATATTAGGTTTCCAGTCATCATTTTAAAATTAAACATTTTTAAAAGTATTTGTAGAGGAATATGACTCACATTACCATTGATGGAATATATTTATAGATTAGACCATAGAATTTTTAGACCATGTGGATGGTACGGTGCATATTATTTTCTATAAATATTGATATATGTTCAAAGCACTAATAATTTATTTTGGGATATTATTATTACCAATTTTGGGAAATTCCATTAAAGCTATGTTTATGTGTTTAGTTTTGGATTTAAAATATCCTTAATGTCATGATTTTCCTTATATGAATATAATTTTTGTTATTTATCATTTTATGTGTATTTTTTATGAAATATAATTTTTTAATTTTTTATTCTTTAGAGAATTTTATAAATTTTGTTACCTACTCTTTAAAAATACATGGGAGATATTTTTGTTTCTTTTATAGGTTACATTGATAAATAAAAAAACCATATGCCCATTAGTCTATTCTTTCTAGAAAACTAATTACATATGGAAATGTGTTATCCTATAAAGAAAATTATGCCTCATTATTTTTTTAAAGAATATTTAACATTGGATTACAAAATATAATGATTAGGGAGATGTGATTGAGGACATGTAATCATTCTAAACATGGGTGTTAGTTCAAGTATCTAGATTGATATATTTTAAAATGGAATAATAACACAATTATTATATTAGATGGTGTAATAGATAGAATAATAAGATTTATGAATTTGATTTGAATTTGGTTAAATATTGTGTAATTTTACTTTTTTTTACATATATGTTGGTGGAAGAGGATTGGGATTGAAATAACAGAAGATGGGCTTAGTGGAAAAACTATTCCCAAGGATTATATTTCCACTAAATTACTAGTGGGTGGATAAAATTATTAATGTGGCCTATGAAGTGGGTACAATCCCCACCACTATGTGTTTGATTCGAAACACATCCATACTATTTTAAGGGAGATTGTTTTAATTATTTTCTATTCAAATTTTTCTAAAACACTTTTTTTGACTCCTATTTGGGTGGATTAACCAATAGGCTTCCCCTCCACCTTTATTTGTAGATTCTTACTTCATATACAATAGTTATTAAAGGAATTAAAAATTATTTGTAGGTTTGGATATCAAGAGTTAAGACTCATTATCCTCATCCATAAACTATAATTTTTTATCTTAGAACCATTATTCTTCACAAAAAATATCTACCATCATGAATTATGTCTAAATTAAGGATTTAATCAAGATGTGATTGACATGTACAAAATATATTTTGTGATAGATATTTTATATATTTTTTATAGTCATTATATAAATTATTTTTCTATTTTATATGAATTTCATGTACCGTATGGTATGCAGGCATAAATGGGCATGTACGAACATCCTAGAACAAAACCAAATGTGGTTTTCCTTTTTATTAGATCATCTGTATGATCTATATAATACATGATGAACCTTATAAACCATTTATGTTATATCATAGTTTTCAACGATCATTATTTCTTAAGGAAGTGGAAAATAACATTGGAATTTGAACTCATGAAGGGTTTCCTTTCTTATGATTCAATTTAATGATACTTATGCGGTATAATTAAGCATTCATTGAAGAATTGAAGTGCATTTATAGGTTATTATAGCTGTGAATGAGGTTTATTAGTAAAATTTTATATAAATAGTATCCACTATAGAGTGTACCATATAATTTGAGAGTTTTTTTGGAATCTAAGTTGTTACAAGATGAGGTTGGGTATGAATTAAGTGTCGTTTTTGTATAATTTCATGAGTCTAGTAGTCTAGTGAGTAATTTGGATTGGTGAGAGTAATTCATAAGGTGATAACTACTCCACCATGATTATGATTAATATATTATTATGTTATATTTATTAGTGATTATATATTTACCATTTATTTTATTATATTTAATAGTGATAACTATTCACCATTTTTTATGTTTTTTATTGGTGATTCTCAATTGTTCCTTGATTATTTTATATTTACTGGTAATTATTCATTAATAATTTCTTATATTATGTTTATTATTTATTATCATATCACTCTACATATTTCATGATATTGGTGGTTATTTTCTCACACTTGTTATGATATGATTATTGGTGATAACCCACTAACCCATGTTATATATATGGTGTCAACTCATTCCCTCATACACATGAAATTAATAGAAATAAAATAGCACAAATTTTATTACAAATTATAGTGATATCTATTTCCCAATATTATGTATTACAATGATTAATCATTAAATGTTTTTATGGATTATTGTGATGACCTATTCACCTATTATTGTGATGAGTATTTATGACCCATTAACCAATACTCTTATATTTGGTGATAAACTATTCACATTTTTATTGTGATTATTATTATTTTATTGTGTGTAGTGATGAACTAGTCACCCATACTAAATATTTATTGTGACACACAATTTGCATAGAATACTATTTTTTGAGATGATAAATCATTAATTTTCTAGATCTGATTCAATTATGGGAGTATTTGTTCTATTCTGGAATGGGTTGTGGTAAGTATGATCATTAATGTGGGTGGTTGTTTAGTATCCCATGATATGATTGAAACATGCCATGGAAGAAACCTTTTTATTAAAAATAAAAAGAAATATTAAATAAAATATGGATGGGGTAATATAATCATCCATCCCTTCATGCCATGTAAATAAAAAGAAAAATAAATATCAATGATCATAATCTAACTAATTAGAAGCATTATAATTATCATATAAATCAGATTCATACTCTAAGTGTCATTGAGACCTCGTAACCATGGTAGATTCAAGTATCAGTAGTATTTACTACATATTCATTTCCTAGGAGGAGTAGTTTGGAAACATTCCTCAACCACAAGAACTTTATTTCTTTTGGGAAATGAATAAATTTAGGGTGGATTTTTGGCTAAATCATCTTCTATATCATCCCAATTTCCATAGATTCAAGGAATTTTCATTAACTTGTTAAATTATTCCAAGATAGTTGATAAATTATCTCCATTAATAATATTTTATTACCCCTTGATTACAAGAGATGATTCCTACAAAAAATGATCTACTCCCAATGTCCCAACTAGTTTAAAATACACCTTATCTGTCTGAATATATATCCTTTATTAAGAACCAAATACAAATCTATCCAAAAAAGTATTCTAATATAAGGAGGATTTGACTCCAATATTTTAGGATCCTTTAATAATTTATCATTACCTTGATCCACCTAAGTCAAATGTTACCAATTTTTTGAAGAATCCTCCACTATTTGTGAAGAACCAAAACTAACAAGCTCTTTTCCCCTATCAGGAGGGGAATTCCTATCAACAAAAAAATTATATATTTCATTATCTTACTCCTCCATTTCTTTATACATTAAGTATAAGTATTTTATTATAATAGTAATAATATAATATAACATTCCTATAATAGTTATCATTGACATGACCAATAATTTGACTGTCTGGAAAAAAATCATGTAATATCAAATATTACTATTTTAGAGAGATATATTCATCCAATGATAGTAAAATCATATTATTAAGAAATAAGGGGCTTAAATTTATATCTACAAAGACCCAAGAATATATATATATATATATATATTTCATCAAATAATATTAATTCCTTCTCCCATACATAATAGATTCATTTAGGGGAATCATTGGTGGTAGCCTATCAAGTATATTTATCACACCCTTCTCTTTCACTTTAGTGGGATTATAGACTTCATGATCTAGGATACAGGTAAGGGTAAGGTACTTGTAGTCAATGGTTTATTTTAGCTATATTTCTATATTAGAAAACTTGACTGGGTAGAGCTTTATACCAAGATTTTGTAGTTATCTCATTTATTTTATATATTCTAGATCAGGTTTTATATATGATGAGTAAATAAAGAGACCATACAATTAATATATGGATTATAAGATATTAAAAATGATCATATTTTATAATATCATGTGATGGTTATTTTATATGGATAAAATATGACTACAATTTCTATATTATACTATTTATTATGGATGACGATTTATCTTTATCTTTATTTTTATTTATAGTTATCTGATAAAGAGTAACATCTTAACATGGTGTCAATAAACCCCTAATTCTAGTAAAAAAACTATGGCATGAAAAAATTCATAAATGTGTTTATGTGGATACACTTGGTTGTTTAATATATGTGTTGATCAGGATGAGGATGTTAGAAATGATAAGTTATTGGTGGGTGCCAGAATCAAAATCCCATGAAATTAAATGTAGTCCTAAATAGGTGTAGATAAATTATATATGGAGAAACCAGAGTCAATATAGAGTTTAGATAAGAAGAAGTTGATTAATTCTTATATTAATTTATTCAAACCTTTTTCCTAAAAGGTATATTTATCCAAAATGGGGTTTTATGGGAATTTCATTTTTATTTATTTATATGAAGGAGAGTAGTTCATTTCATGTAATTATAATTTTATTAAATATTTATTTAAATAAATTATGGTAAATACTCATGTATCTTGGTTTTTTATAATTCTAATGTAAAATATTAGTTACATTCTATGTTATGGGATTTCCTTGAGTAATGGGAGGATTTTATAAGGGAAATTCATCATTTTGAATATAAATTAGGAAACTAAAGGCTATGAATGGTTTAGATTAATGTTTAGTAATTTATGAACTATACTAATATAGGGTGGAAGAACCTACATAATGGTATACATAGTTTCAAAGCATGGTTTTTAAAACATTAACCCCCCAAATAGCCATTAAAGATAAAATTTTTGATTATAAACCATTATAAATCTTTGTGGTTGATATTTTTTGTTTAAAACATTGTTAATTAGTATTTTCTCATGGTGTTTTGAATGAAAATTCTTAATAATTATAGAAAAGTAAACCAAGAAAATATCATTCTCACTAGAGAAAAAATTCTAATAAAAATGATCTTCTTGGGGACCCTCATGTTAATCCAAATATTCTAAGAAACATTTCCCAATCATTATACGTGTCAGGAAGAAAAGTGTTTATAGAGGGTTATTATGACAAGAATATGATGTGAAGTTACGAAGACATAGTCCTATTATATTTTAGTGTGTCTTTGGTCCCCATGAAGTATTTTATTAGTTATAATAGATATATTATATCTTCTAGTTATATGGACCCTTGGTACTTTAAAGGTAAAATTTTATACCTATATAGTCTATATTCTTTCCTGATGATGGTGGGATACTATGGTTTATGTGAAAATACATGATAATACCATATTGTCTGTGTTCATGAGTAAGATCAATAAATAATTTTATCCAGTTATTCTTAATGTGTCTATGTATCTATATTTTTAAACCTTTATAGAGGAATCAATTTGTGATGGACTATACAACATGCTTTATTGTCCTTGTTTAATTTTCATCAGATCTAGTCATTAATGAGCGGGAAAACCATGTGAATCATTTAGTCACCCTAGGGGGGGGGGTCAATCAAGGGTAACCAACTTATTATTGATTATGTTCAACTTAAATAAATCAATCTATTATGTTGATGAAACCTAATTACCAGTTAATATACATGGATATTACTTATAATCCCTCACCAATTATCCCTTATGATATAAATATAAATATATATATATAATGTAATGTAAAAGGTATATATGTATTTTTACATGGTTTAACCAGAATGTGAGCCCTTAATCTTTGTCAGGTCAACTCCAATTGAGTCATCGAATCTTCCACTGATAATCATTTTGAACAATTAGAAAGTGGTGTGTGTGGTTACTATTTTAATCATCTTCCTCCACTAAATTACTTAAGGAAAATATTTTTATATTGGATCCCATAGTTGAGATATCTCCCAAAAACCACCTCCTATCTCCCAATAAATGTTTTTGCATTGTTTATACTAGAGCATCCAATATTCAAGTAATATCCTCATAATTTCCAATAATTGTGCTTTCACTACATCTAGATATTATATTATATTCAAATACACATAGAACTGTCATCCTTTTGTTTGAATGTTATTATAAAGATCTCACTTTTGGGGAGTAGTGTATCTGGTATGCTATTTTTAGTACCCCTTAATCTGATACACATTATCTCCAACATATCTTAGTATGACTGCTACTGAAAATTGACCCTATAAAAATGGTTCTAAAACACTATTATAGGCTGGGAAATAGTTTTTATGGGCTATATAAATAGTTCACTCAACCGTTGGATGTTAGAATATTGGGAAATCCACATAATAATAATTTTAAAGGAGCTATTGGTATTGATCCCCTATATTTCCCTCGATCACAAGGTTATAGAAAATCATTTGTATAAATTATATATCAATTTTTTTAAAAAGATATTATATCTTTTCCCTCCCCATATTAGTCTAGAAACTACAGACACCCTAGACACCTACATCAACACCCAAAACAATATATAACCAATATAAATGAATCCAGAAAAAATAAATGCATTGAACCATTCATTGTACACATTTAAAAAATCATATATATTGTAAATTTTACATTTTATTAGTCTATAATTGTAAGAAAATCATAACACATATATGTAATAATGTTAAGTCATAGAATACTATGTGTCATAAATATCAGTAAAAAATGCAGTGGAAGAATTTCTATCTCACAACCACAACATGGATCACTATCATCACCATAATAACAAATGTAATCATTACCATAATAATCACTATCACCATCACTATAATCATCACAATCACAATCATCATCACCATAATCATCTCCATCATCATCACCATAAGCATATCCATCACCATCACCATCAAAAATAAATTCTTATTCCCGAGTAGCACTAGGACCATCATTTCCATAACCCAATGTAACATATAATTATAGAACATTTGACATGAATCAATAAAACATTACGACATTATCAGGTGTAACTTTTGGAAATAATATTTCCATAACTATCGTAAATTTCTTGTTCGTCATTTGACTTTGTTGACTCACCATCATGGAAAAGTTTTGGCCTATACTACCTTTGTATAAGTATTTGTTTCCACTGTATGAGCCATTTCCATCTTAGTTCTACCTAAAATGGTAGAGGCACTTGAACTAGTCCAATACATAGTTGGTATAATACTATTTCTTGGATGAATATGCACTCTCATTTGGTGATCATCTTCTAATATTTGGTGTTAATGGACTTATACTCCAATTTTTCTTCTTCATACTCATCAAGGGACTCCAAATCACACTATTAACAGTATAAAGGAAATATTTATTTTCAAAATTAATATTAAAATTTAAAATAATAAAAATAAAACATACAATATTTTGTTTCCATATTCATTTACAACACACCCACCATTATTATTTTTACATGATAAAAATAACTTTTCTTAAGGCACAAAACCATCAATTTTCAGTACCTACCTATATTATTATATTGAATAAATAATAACATTATTAAATAATAATATGTTTTTTAAATAAAAATTAAATCATTATAACTGATATTTAATTAAAAATAAATTAATCTAATTTAACTAAATTTCACATAAATGTATTGAATTTTCTCTCATTGAGTGAAACTTGAATCAATCAAACCAAAATGAATAAAATTTAGGTTTTTCTTTTGAATCAATATTCATATTAGTTTTCTATTATTGAATTATTCCATGTTTATTTTTTATTGGTTGAACTATACTTAGATGAATTAATGTTTATTAAGAAATGTTTATGTTAATTCGATGCTTTTATATCCAATTAATCTTTTTAGGGGTTAATTTATGGATAAAAGTTATTAATTTAGTAAATTTTAGGTCAATATAGTTTATTTTATTTTGATAAAGTTATATTCAAATTAATTTTGATTTTTTTATTATTCTTTTAGTTCAATATAGCCATTTCAGTATCATTCAATTCATATTTCAGTTGTTGTATTTAAATTCAGGTAAAAATTGATGTAAATTTCTTTCATACATTTTGTTAAATTTTTTTATATTTTAAGGATTTTTGTAGTTCAATTAAATTTTATTCATATCCGGCTGGGTCAATTATGTTAGGGTAAATATTGTTCCCTTTTGGTTCAATTTTGTTTTGTTAGGTTTTATTTGGATTGGGTAGGTATGGATAGTAAGGTTCATTTATTTTTTTCATCATATTAGGCCTTCTTTAGTTAAAATTTATAGTAGAAATGTATATATTATCATATTTTGTGAATATGTTTATATTTTTATTTGTTAATTTTTTTGGAATTATTTATATATTAATAATATTTAGATTTTACATGTTAATAATTTTTAGAATTATAACTATTTATATATTCACATTATATGATTATATTTTCATTTTTATAGGTCAATATTATGTCATACTATTTATACTATAAAAACTGAAACATGTAATGATAATGTCAAACTATATAAATCAGGTATAAAAACTGTTTAAATATATTCTTAAAATTATATAGAAAGTAGTTTTAAAAAATATTTTAAATCAGTTTCAAAAAACATTTTAAAATGTTTTTTAAAACTATTTAAAAATAATTTCAAAAACCATTTAAATTTTATTTTTAATCATATTATAAAATATTATTTTTGACAACAATATAAAAATTGTTTTATAAGTGTATTTTAGACCTTTTAAAAATAGTTTTCAAAACATTTTAAATGATGTTTTAAAACAATTTTGAAAAGAAGTTTTATAAAATGCTTCAACTTATTTATTAAGAAATTTATATCTACCATTGATATATTGATTTAACATTTAACAAATTTTGAATCATTTTAAGAAGTTAATATGGTGGTTATGTGAAATTTAGGAATTAGTGGTCTTGATTGAATATGATGACATGCCTTAAAAAGGGTATTATAGGTTTTTTTTCTAAATTTGATGTTGATTATTTATGGGGTTATTTAGTTATAATTTATATGAATTATGAGATCGTGGTTCTCTTTTGACATTGGAGGGATTTTATTGAATAATGGTAAATTGATCTATGAGTAAAAGATGATACTGGAAATTGAAATTGAAGTGTATGTTTAGGTTATAAATTAACAAACATAAAGACTGAACATTTCTTGAAACATATATGCTTGGAAATTTATTGGAATTGGTATATTAATGCTATATTTTTATTATTATTTGGATTTAGGTGGTGAGTTTGTGGGGTGTTCTCTTGGGCAAATCATTTTCTAAGTGTTATCATTGAATGTAAACGTAATAGAATGAGTTTTTATGAACAATATTTTCTAAATAAAATAAACTAATTTGTTGTATTATGTTAAAATATATACTAAGTTAAATATTAATTATATTATTTAATAATGTAATCTTTCACTACACAACACCTGTTTAACTTATGTTACACGCAACACTATGTTTCTCTGATATAATATTTTATTATAATTATTATTTAAATGAGAGATAAATAACCTAGATGCTAAAATCTGTAATATGAACATTAATAAAAAAAATTAAATATTATTTATAATGTTTTTAAAAAATGGAAACATATTTATAATTTATTAAATAATTTTTGGTAAAGTCTTTATTTGTTTTAAAATAATAATTTCTCAAAAGAAATACTTTTTATATCATTTAGTGAATGATAATAAAATTAATTTTAAATAATTTTAGAAATATAATTCTGTAGAATAAATAAAAATTTTTAATTCATAAAATCAATATTATCTTAGGGTAAATTTTTGGTATTTTTTGAAAAACATCATTTTTCGGATGAATAGTGAAAAATTATAAATTTTATTTCAAAAATAATTTTTTTATAATTTAATTATTTTTAATATTATATTTATATTTGATTTAAATTTTTATTTTATAAATTCTAAATCATTTAATCCAGTTTAGGTCATTGAAACCAATTTCGCATTGAAATTGAATATGAAGACATTTCAAACTTTTAAAAATGTTCACTTTAAAAACCAATTTTCGCGAAACGTCTGTTGGATTAAATGTTAATATATTTATAAATATATGTGATTAGAATATAGAAAAATGGATTCCATAGTTTTAATCATCATAATTTATATTTTATAATAATTTAGACTTAGTTTTTGGCCAAAAAATGCCAATGAAGGTAATTAAAATTATGTACATCAATTAAGGTAAAAACAAGACTACATAGTAGTTAAACCATAATTTAAGGAGAAAAATAACCTAAAAAAATATCCGAAATCTATTTTAAGGACATATTTCAACTAATTCCCCTTTTTCCTAAAAAATTAATAATTATTGAAGAAAGTTTTTTATGGAATACTACTGAGTAGGTTTTTTATTTTTATTTTTATAAGATTTCCATTCCTCCCCCACTATTAACGGGATCTCACCCCCTAACTTATTCAAACCTCCCAAAACAATGTTATCTTACAAAAACATCCAATAAATCCTCTTAAATTCTATCCATTCATCTTATAAGTCTCCATTTGTGAAGAAATCCAACCAAAGAATCCATTTGGTGCAAACTAAAAGGAGTTACCCAAAGAAGAGGTAACATCCTTCCACAATCTCTTTGGTTTTATATTCATTATCCACCACCTAAAATATTATTATTCAATTTTTATATAATAAAATAATTATCATCAATATACTAATATGTTTTTATGTTATTGTTTTTACACACACTCAAACACACTTCCATCAAATGGGATACACAATCCTCGTTTGTGTGTATGGAGGACAAGAGTCTCATGAACCTATGTCGCTTGTTCTTCCATTGGCAAAATTAAAGGTTGTAAATAATTATTTAATTTCTGTTTATATATAATATATATGATATTTATTATGTATTTATTTTTCTATAATAATTTTTTAACTCATAACATCATATAATCAAATTTGTAAAAATACGATAACTTTGTTTATAGATGTGTGGATTTCCACCTCCTCAAAGCGATGTCATTCAGTCAAAATTTAAATTGAATGTATTAACGATGTGTTTAGTGAAATTAAATTATATATATGAAATAATAATGAAAATTTAATTGTAATAAATGTATCATTTAATTTCTTTCTTTCAATATAAAAATAAAATGAAAACAATGTTCACGCGCTCATATGACCTACCATCTCCATGAATAGTGTGCTTCATTTTCTATTTATCCATTTTATAGATTATAATGAATAATTTTTATTGAATATATATTATATTTATGTTATTTTTTTCATTATGGATATGATTAACTCATGATATAAATAATAGGAAAAAAATATAACAAATCAAAACACATGCGAAAAACAAAGTGGTTAAACCTAAAACATAACTTTAACATGAATTTGTTAATAAATAGGTAATATAAATTCATAAGTAAATTATATAGGGAATTATATAAATTCATATGGTTATGTTTTAGATGTATAATAAACACATTTTTATTATAAAGTATGTTTTAATGGGAATGATTATTTACAAGACATAAGGTAAGGGGATTTTTAGTCTCACTTTTATTTATGTGAGACTTATGCCTTTTTCACAACTCATTTATTTGGTGTGGTGTTTATAATTACTATGAATGTATTATATAGTTATTATAGATAAATTTATTCTTATTTTTATACCCATATTATTATATGAATTTCATGGGGATTTATAGTTCAAAATTTACCAAATCAGTTTGGTAGTTTTGTAATAATTTTTTTCATTGAGACTCGGATTTTGTTTTGAATCTATATTGTTTTACGAGATGTATATAATGCCCTTTGAAATGTTATATCATTGAAATAATAAATTTAATTATATATTATGATTCATGTAATTTCATTTTCTTACATTGGGAGTTTGATTCATATTTACAAAAGTGCTAAGAGTTTATTGCAACAATCTCATTGTTTATCAGGATTGTTTATAATTATGCTTCCTCTGATGAAATATTATGATAAATATCTCAAGAACAATCATGGATTTTTATATAATATGGTTATTTTAGTAATATACATATATTAGTATCATATTCCAACTTTTTTTATTTTAGATAATCAGTAAAACATTTTTATGAAAATATGAACTTATTCAAATCTTCGGTCAGAAATATGTTTTTTAAAAAAATAATATTTTAAAAAATGATTTAAAAAGTACATATTATGTTTATTTTCAACGAAAAAGGATTTTATAAATGTTTTATGTTTTTAAAATATTTATTTATATGTTTTTAAATCAAATTACAAAAAAAATGTTTTCCATTTTTTTTATGTTTCAGAAAACATTTTTCATAGAAAAAAATAAATTTTACTCATGAAATGTTTCTAGAAGATATTTCAAAATTATTTTCCATATAAGATGACATACATTGGTTTTACTCATTCTATTATAGATACATGATCTAATTTTTTGCATTCATTTTTTTGAAAGTTTTATGTTTTCATGGGATGATATTTATGAAACCAATTTTTATTCCATGAGTTTTATGCTTATTAAACCCACTTATTTTCATGGGTTATGAATGAATGAAATGATTGTGAAACCTATCTATTTTTCATAGGTTATGATATAATTGCATGTTTATGGTTCCCAATAAATTTAATGGGTTATTATATGATGAATGTTTAATTTTTAGTGAAACGCATATGTATGATATTATTATGAGATGGGTGGGAAATATATCTCCCTAAAATGTATTGGGTAAGGATTTATTTCTCTTGAGATAGAAATGGATGGAATGAGAAGTGAACTCGATTAAATAATGATATATATTCATTAATATGGTCTTGGGATTAGACCTTGACAACTAAGAAGGTCTGGGGATTGAACACATTCCACCAATATGGTATTGGTAGTAATTCCTTGACTACTATGGAAAAAATTTTATAGGTTTATGTGTTTTACACAAGTCCTTGTATTACAAATATATTATGCTTTCATGTATTATGCTCTTTATTTTCTAATGATTCATATCTTATGAACTACTAATAATTATTCTATGATTCAAGTTTACAATATTTGATATGCCAGGTATGATCTTATATTGTTATGATCACATTATAAAAAACTTATGCACATGTTTATGCATACATTTTTTCCTTTTTTCCCTTACTGATCATCTAAAATAACCCCTTTTTATGTTTCCATTCCCAAGGTTGGGATGATATGTATTATGTATGACGTTTCTAAGAAGGGTGATAGTCCTTAATAACCTAGTTGGAGGTCATTTATCTCAATTATGTACTATTGGTAATGGTTCCATATTTCCAAAGGCAATAAATAGATATGGCCATTGGGCATCTGTTTATGTAATGTATTTCGCATTCTGCAAAAAATGATATAATTTTAATGCATGTTTAGTGAGGGTCATTATAATACTCGTGTTAGGGTGTCGTGTGGATATTTTATTAAATGCGTAAAGGTTTTTGTGTGTGTTTAGGTTGTGTTAGGAAGGGGATAACGACCAATATAAAATTGATGAGTTAAAAAGATAAAACATATTCCCAACACATGATGTAAACCAAAGAGACTGACCATAACATTGGCTAAGGGTTATAGAATATATGTCTCTTGAAAAATGGATCCTCATTAAAATTTAAAAAATAAACAAGGAAATGAAATTATATTTTATTGATATATATACATTTGAAATAATATACTCACAATAGGAATCATTGGTGGAATTCCCATATCTCTCATATAGTGATTATTATCATACATTCTCTTCTATTGAATCTCTTCAATTTTTATTATTTCCTACATTAGAATGGAAATATAAATTTAATTTTAAATTCATAACTATTTTGTAATCAAAGTAAGTAAGATTAGGTGATGTGACATAGTTAAGAGATACTAATTTTCAAACCAAACAATGGATGGTTACTGGAATAATATAGTCATATTATATTGGGTAGAAAGAATAACAAAAAATAAAAGATGTATCATTGAAAAACAAAACATTATCATTATCATGTTAAACATGGGTATGACATGTTTTTCATCTAATATTTTCAATTTTATCTAATTTAGTTTAGGTTTTTTCATTTGGTTTATTTTGGTCATTTAATTAAGAAATTTGACCACTTTTTAGGTGGGTTATTTTGTTCATATTTTAGTAGGGACATTTGGTTTATCCATGGGATATATTATTAGACCATTCTCTTGGGCCATTTATTACATTTTGGTTTCGTTATTTGATTAATTTTTGTGTTAGATCATTCAATACATTTTTTTCATTTGATTCAAGTCTATTTAATTTAATTATTTTTGTTTTTTATTCTAATTAATATAATATGTTTCGGTTCAATTTATATTGATTTTTTAATTGGAAAATTTCAGTTGCATTTGGTTTCTTACACTATGATGCATTTCATTTCTACATTATAATATTCAAATAAAAATGAATCTAGAATTAAAGAAATTTTAATAGTACCAACAAGAAAGACCCAAGATGAGATAAACCAAAATAACTAATAGTAGATTTGGTTGATTCTATATATTACCCATAACAACTTTAGAATCACAATAAACTCTAAAAAATTTACTATTTTAGTAATTATAAGTAGTGGATTGATTGAGGCCAATGGTAATAGTGGTGGTTTCAATTTTACTCCCATCATCATAAAAAATACTTATTTTTATTACATCATTAGTGACTCCGAATTCAAGTATTAGATGATCTTTCACATAAAAAACCATTTCTTTCCAGTGATGCCAAAATATATGGCTCATCGGTAGAATGAATGAGAGTTATGTAAATAACTCTAAATCTAAAAAAATCAACAAATATTTCTTATATCATAATTTAATGAAACCAATTTTATTTCATCACGGCAACTTGAAAATGGTAGTAATAATCCTATATTTTTATATTCACAATAACTTCATAATATGATACATATTCTTATTGAGGCCTACTATCTAATTCACTTTAATAATATTTTGTTATTGTAGTTAACATAACATGATAATGTTGATTTATACTATAACCTTATCAATAAGTGCTAATAAACTTATACCCATTGAACATAATTGATTTGAATTCAAAAAACACTAAATTAGGAAAAAAATTCAATGTACTTATTTCTTGAGAGACAGATTCGACAATTAAGATAAATACCTAAAATAAAAAATAATATTTAAATTAAACGAACCATTGTTTTTATTTTATTATAGTAATAATTATGTATTTTATTTCTACCATGAAGGATACTCTTTTCTATAAAAATTATCTATCATTCTCAAATTAAATGAATGATGATTCATATTAATAATTTTGATTATTTATTATACCACAAAATTTAGAAAAAGTATAACACATATGTAAAATTATAGGGGACTATAAAAAACAAATGTGTTCAATTTACTTAATTGATGAATTCACAAAAGAAATCAAATTTAAATAATGCTATGTGATGTGTCATCTCTCGCTTCTCAAGGCCTAATATAGTGAATATATATGCTCTATGAATTCCCTATGTTTGAGGAATAGGGTGGAAACATGGTAAAATTTTATCAAACTTATCATATTCATTTATCATTGGATATTTTTATATAATGGTCTCACCAAAAAAATACATTGAATAAAAATACATACATTCATGATCCAAGTAAACCTTCACAACGGAACAATCATGATGTTTAATGTTATATATGTAACTCTTAAATGTGTAAAAATTTATTTCAGTTTGATACATCCAATGAAAAATAACCAGTCCTCTAATAATTATTTATGTTAGAACATGGAGAGTTAAATGAATCAAACTTGTGAAAATTTATGGAGATATTTTTTTATCTAACTCAAAATAAATTAATGGTTCCTCTTCCTGAATTTTTTGCAATAAAGACTTAATTTTTTTTTATCTCAAATATATTTTAAAAAAAGGTATAATCAAATACCATACACCTTAAAATTATCAGATAGTAGATAAAGGATTTCAATAGGATTTAAATGAGGAAGATGTTTTGGATAATCCTGGGTTTCTAGAGATTTCAACTTTAAATCTGTTTTGTTGAAATTTTTTGATATGTTTCTAGAATAACCATCATGACCTTTGATAGTATATAATACTCTCATTTTTTTTTAAGTTTCCATCACATATGAAGTACATGGAAAATTGTATTTGTTTTCACTGATACACACATGATATAATTTTATTTTGATACCCCAATCAACCATGTCACACTTATATCAATAATCAACTTTTTTATCCCACTTGGAATTTTCAGGAATTGAAAGATCATTTCTCATATAAATGTTTTAATTTTATTTATGTAAAAAAAATGATATAATAAAGTGGTCATCCAATAAGGAAACTCAATGAAGTTACTTTTATTATTTTAATTATAAATAGATATAGTTAAAACATCCTTCCTCTTTCTAGATTTTATATAACCATTCTCAAATAAAAAATATGATATCTTTAAATTTATTAAAAAAAATCATTTACAAAAATATTCTAAATTGTATTTTTAGTCTCAATAGTATTTTATAACCATTGACGATTATTTCTATATGGCTGATCCATTAGCAATAATTTTATATATCCCAAGAAACAAAAACTATAAAGATATTTAAGTCTTTTAGATATTGTATTATTTATAGAAAAAAGATAGAAATGTTTTCCCTTCACAATTTTGTCAAACATCATTGAACAATAAGAAAAAGTAGTTGTCATCCAAAAAATCATAGTAAAAAACAAAAATATATCTTTCAAATAATCATTTTATGTGTGCACACCCACATTAAAAATATGATTATACTTTTTTATTAATGTTTTTAAGTATACAATTATATATTTTTAGTTAATAGAAGGTCTGAATATGAGTATACTCATGAAAGAGAATGGTTTTTTCATACCTATCCATAGAGTATGTTTATAAATTTTAATGAAAACTATCATTTTTTTTGTAAAAAGTAAGCATATGACCAAACATGTTAGAATTGTCACATGATATTCCCAACCACACATTATGAACCGAGACTGTAAAATTAGGATAACAAGAATCAAATGTTTTCCATGATAGTCTATCTCTAGGATTAATGAAATCGTAATTATCCTTATTTATCTTTATATCATTCCATAATAAATTTTTTAATATTTCATTAGATATGAAATTCTTTTAGATCTTTGAAATCAATGGAAAGTTCCAAATTTTTTTATGGAACTTGATATGGTGTTTTATAAGAATTTTGATTCCATCATGATATTTCATATTTTATAGAATCATTTAGGCCAATAATTTCCTCCCAGAATACGTTTCTATATTTCATGAAATCATGAATTTTATTTATAGAAAATAAATATTGGTCAATTAACTTATATGCCATATAATGGTTAAAGGGAATATGTGTAGCATACAGATGTAATTCCTTAAAAAGGTATGAATATAATTTTTGAAAGTATTATAAATTTCATACATAGTATCACCATTAAATAGTTTTAATAAAAATTCAATCTTTTTCATTTTACCCAATTACAATTTTACTTGAGTTAAAGAAATATGATTTAATTTTATAACTCTCTCAATAACATCATTTTCATTACTTACATCATGTAAAATCATATAATTATCTTCTTTCATTATTATAAATTTTTTATCATGATTATGAATATGTAGAAACTAATCATATAAGAAATTTTCTAATCTAGTCCTCTTATTCAGATCCTAAACATTTTGAGACTATAGTTTAACTCTATTATGATAGTAGACAAAAAATTTTTTTGCAAACATAATTTTTTTATATGATAGATAACAACTTCATGACTAACCACAAGCTTCAAAAATAGTTATATCATGATTACTGTATAATACCTCAATCTATATTAATGTTTAATGAAAAATCTACGAAACCCCAATCTATTTCAAAAATCTATTGAAATCCCATCAACCTCATATATATAACTTCTGTCTATTTGTTTTATAAATTTAAAACTATTATATATCATGTCATAAATGTATTGAAATAATATATAAGTCACATTTAATAATTTATTAATGGAAATGAGAGTTTTTCATGTAATTTTAATCACTTTGAAAAAAATAAAAATAAGATTAAACTCTACTCTATTTTAAATCACTCTCTATTTCGGTGAAAAAATACCAAATTTAACATACATGAATATATAATTATAAAAAAAATTATTTTATCATGGAAGGTGAAATTTGATATGGGAGTAAGATATTTGGAAATAATTTAAACATTATATTTATCACCCACTTCCTTAATTTCATAAATTTATCCCATGAGATAACATAATACCATAACATATAAAACCATAATATTTAGATCAATTATATCAATGAGTTATAACTATATATAATACTGCACAAAAAATTCAAATACAATTACAAAACACGGTTTTTAATAATGTTATATAAACAATTAATTGTAATTTTATTTTAATCAATTTAAACTTAATTAATAAATTAAGAGAATAAATTTTGATAATATGGATTTATAAAGTGTTAAAAATTTATTATGATTATAAAAACCCTATGTTATGAAACATAACATGAAATAATGCTATCTTTAATGTTTTAAACCCAATAAGAATAAAAAAATAAAAATTTCAAGTCACATTTTTATTTACAAATATATATAGCACATAAAGTGATTATTTTAAAAATAATGTTTCACAAATCGATGATAAATAACATTATATTATAACCGAATACACAAAAATTTCAAAAAAAAAACTTTTATAACTCAGAACATTCAAATAAAATCACACCACCTGCATAAAATACCTTAAACAATAAGATCTAAATTATTTATATTTACTCATAACCAATCACATGGTAAGAAAAATTAACTTTTAGTCCTCTAAAAATTAGGGAATGAAACTCCAATGAACATAGATAATATATGATAAAAGGGAAATGGAATGAATATACACTGATGATTTAATTTAAGAATCATTATAAGAAGGATGGATGCCAAAAAAATTGAAGAATAATTCTTGGGGATAATGAGTCGAAGGGGATGAAAATCTGAAGGGAAGAAGGATTATTCTAGTTGGAATGGGGTATAAGGGATTATATACCAACAAATTTGAGAAACAGTTGGCATATCCTACTCTATACAGATGATTTTAACTTTTTTTGGTATAAACTACTCATAAAAAGGCTAAACTGGTAGTTTTAGAAAACTTTTTGTATAGGGGAATCAATAGCAATGGTTTTTTTAAAATATTCGTATAGGTCCATGGAGATATATCCAATTTATATTAGTAGATTCACCTCTATCTAATTCAGTTTTTTCTAATGCACCTCTTTTTGGATTCTCTCTATCCATAAATTCTTTATGCAAAACACTTCCATCTGGTTCTTCATCTTCTACCATGTAGTTTGTTGGTCAGTGACTTGTGTTGAACATGTAATAATAATACTTCCTCTCAAAATTAATGTGACTCCACAACTCAATTTCTATTCCCTTATTTATGTAGGTAATATTTCCCTGATATATATAGAAATCACATGGGCTTTTATTTGAGATTATTTATTTCTATTCTCTGAAATTAACACACTTTTCTATCTACTAAAGAAATAGGGATTTCAATTCATCAGAGTTAACTCAAAACATAGTATTGAATACCTTCAAACCTTTAACAAATATCATTTAGAATATTCATATTTCCTTTATAAATATTGATTCATTAAACACCTAACTCTTCACCATTATAATGCATGACTTTTCAAAATTTTGTAAAGATCCTCAAACCTCATTCTTATTCATTTTTATTTGAATTTCCCAATTTAATAATTCTCTATTTGGTCTTAAATCATAAGAATATTATTATTTTGGCAACTATTTATCAGAATTTTTATTTTCATAATCTTATAAATATTGAAATTATTCATTCAGTCCCACTCTATATGGAAGCCTCTACCAGATAAACTCAACACAATCTATCTAGTAATCTTCATTTTTCTGGTTTGGTGATCCTCACTTTTCTATATCCAGTGATATTAATTTTTTTTGATATCTTGTATTATAAAATATCAATATGATTATGTAATTATTTATACATGTATGTTCTTTGACATGGAAGATGAGTCTTTTGATTGATTAGAGACCTAAGCCCTTCTAAGTCGTTCTATATAAAGAACATAGGTATCAATCTATGCGTACTCTGAAAACCCTTAATCTTAGGATTTCATATGAGGCATTCCACTTAGGATAATTGGTATCACTATAGTCATGGTATGAATGAATTTTACTTTGACCCCATCAAAGGAAATACACATAGGGAACCAAAGTGTCACTTGTTGAATACTATAAATCCACATAATGGGCGAGTCCACACAAAGTATTCTATAAAATAATCCATATATCACCCCGAGGATGATATAATCCATTTATAAATAATTTAAATGAATATAACCCATGATACCATCAATGTTATTATAATATAGAACCCTTGTATCCCCATATACATCACATATAGAATGGAAATAAGATAATAGTAATATTTTAACCAGTTAACATTACACTTAATTAGTTTTGGTCAAATTATTAATAGGGGTAACTTAAGAAAATGAAAAACCAAACAAGGTACAATGAACATGGATTCACCATTACCCATTTTATCAATTTAATTTATATTTAATTTAATTCACTTCGCATGTCAATTACAAAGCGCCAACGAAATAAACCATAGATGGAAATTTAACTGTGTAAAAACCACATGGTTAATTTATAATTTAAACAAAAAAATTAGGGGTGGTTATAAATGTGGTTTTCAAAATCAATTGATGTCAAAATTTCTCATGTTTAACATAGAAAATGGACTATGCATTTAAAAAGGAAAAACATTTTTTTAGTGGATTCATGGAAGGTGCATTGTGCATCGCAAAATGAACTATATAAATTGCTATAATTTTAGGGAAAATAAAAAGAACACCTATATTATATTAATATAAGACTCCTTATCCAATATTTTCCTCTAATCTAGGATAAAATGGGTGAAATCCAATAAATAGAAAAACTACTTTAAAATAGGGTATATAAGCTCACACTGATTTTCATTACATACACTGAGACAAATGAAGAAATAAAGCAAGAGGAAAATAAAGAACTAATATTAGCTACCAATCTAATGAACTATGGTTGATTACAATACTCAATTATAGATATACAATGTATGCCTGGAGGGGATGTATGGGGGATCTTGAGTAGTGTCTAACCATTAATTTTAGGGATAACAAAATGAAGGATGTATGTTAAAAATAAGGAGGAGAATAAAATATTTCCGCTTATTTTTAAAGGGAGCATGGTTCAGCTACATAGAAGGAAAAATCATTTTCCAACCATATTCCACCACTATATAAGTGGAACCCCTTTACATGGCTAGGAATATGGATTTTTAAACTATTTTCACCCCATTAAATCTTATTTTCCAAATCCTCCACCACCTCACATGGTTTGGTTCCCAATTAAAAACATATGCGCCAACTATGCTCAACATACATATAATTTATTTCATGTTTTCATCATCTATTAGCCTCTTATCTCATGGTTAAAAAAAATGTGATATGTTTCATATGGGTCTCATTGTTGATCCTCATTGAAACTAATAACTGTGCACCAAACATGCCCTCATGCTGTTTTTTAAAAAACCTGAGCTCCATGCTTTGAAGAAGACCTAGACACTCCAAAAACCATGCCTAATACCTTAAGAGATATTAAAATAATATAATAATTTTTTTAAAATAAAATTAAAATTATCTCTACCTCTATGAAGATTCAGGATGTCACATTCTATTTTCTTATAAATTTTTTTATGAGAACTATTGGATTTTATGTAGATTTCATGATTATGTAAATTATTATATTGAGATGAATAATTTATAATATAGAAAGGAAAAATTACTTACATGTTTTTTATAAATTTCATATGGATAAATGGTATTACATTATTTTTTCTATCGCTTAAGGAGATTTTTTCTCATCTCACATTTTCACATGTTTTTCACATAGATTAATGATGTTTATAGATTATAGTAGGCATGTATTGATTTGTCCAAAATGAATAAAAAGTGACAAAAAATGAAAAAAAGAGTGTAAAAATATGAATTATAATTTTTTTGGGAAAATGGACATTGAGTGGAAGTGTCCAATATTTTATGGGTATTATATTTTAGAGTTTTTATTCATTCTATAAAACTATAAACCAAAAAAATCCTAGAAATATAAGAATGTTAAACCATATTATTAATCATGTAATTATGGTTTGTTTATGTCATAGGGAATTATATTTGTTATTGGATGAAAGTTTTACAATATGTTAGAGTTTTGGATAATTCAAATGGGGATATATTTAAAGTTTTAGGTACCATCATGGGATTATAAGTCCAATGATGATCAGAAGTTTTAATAAGTTAATAAAAATATGATGTTTTATCAGATGTGAGTAGCTTAAAGGAATTTTTTGAGTTATAATATATGTTTTTGGTTTATATAATCCTTAATTTGAACTTATTTGGTAGTGAAAAGGATATTTTAAAAAGAATGATTTTATATTTTTTAACTATAAGTTGACTGATATTGATAACCTTTAAGATTAATAGGATCTCTGATATTGAGGTAATTATAGTTAATTGTGATAGAAGTGTTATTCTATTTTGGGAAAATATTATGTATCATATAAATAACCACAATATTATAATGTGATTTTATTAGAAATAAATTAAATTTATTTTTGAAGATGTTCACTTTATTGGGTATATTATATGATTAATGTAAATGGAAATATTTTTGGATTATATGGGATTTTATTTCTGAAATAAATCTTGAATTATCTGTTGGAAGAGTATTTTAATTTATTGGGGCTTTATGGTAATTTTGGTTATTTATAAAATAGATGAGAATATTTTGAAGATTATATGATTCTGAAATAAATATTTTTGTTAAGTGACTTTTGGAGTGATTGATTATATTTGGAGATAAATTTTATGTCTATCTTATAATAATATGTGATTAAAATTTTTTTATCATTGGGAATCTATTTTTCTCTTGTATATTTTGAATAGTTTTGAAGTTAATTATTTATTGAATTATATAAGATGGAATTTTGGTGTTATTGTTGAGGATTTTTGAGATTAATTTAGTATTTCTTCATATAATGGTTTATTCATATTAGACATTATCTTATCTTATGCTAACCATTTTTGGGTTTGACTAAATGATAGAAACATGAGAAATAAGTTTTCATCATTTTGTGGCTCTTATGATCTGTTTAAATTTAATTTTAGTTATTCATGAAATAAAAGTTAATCATTAATCATTTATAATATGGGCTGAATCAGGGGTGTAAAACTACTTGAAACAGAACCAAAATATGTAATAAAAATCATGGATTTGAATAAATCACATAAGTATTATCATGATCTATATCATTATAGTAAAATAATCGCACATACTCTATAAAAGGGATAATAGAATACAAATATTATCCTATTACAATAATTCATAATGAATTGATGGGTCTCTTCTCCCATCAAGTAAATTAAAATTTAATTCAAACATTATTCCATGATGACCATATTTTTTTAATAGTGTAACACGATTGAAAAAAAGTTTCATACTCTATAGCAGCAATTTCTCTTCCATGGCCAAATTTTTACATCCCTCTAATGTAATACTTATTTAAAAACATGATTTGGTGTTATTAAAGTTGGACCTTGATTTTATATTATCCTCTATTAAAAATGGCGTTTTATTATACCTTTTTTATGTTGTGGGTTTTCAACAGAATTATTTTTAAAATATTGTAATTAAATTATCATATATTTTATTTTCCACTTACTATAATTGATGTTATAAAATTTTTAAACCAAATTTATAGAACATGGGATAATATTTAATAACTGATAATTATTTAATAGGGTTATAGTGTTACACCTAAATGTTTCATATTTTTTTTAAATAATTTATTCAATAGTGTGGGGTATATGTAACATCGATTTTGATTAAAATATAATATACTACATAAATATTATTATTTAATTATAACCATTATGAACTAGCCTTTGGTTAGTTAGGCATGAATAGAAATTTTTATATTAAAATATATATATTATATATATATATATAAATTTTTCCTTAGTAAAATGAAAAACAAATCACGATTTCATTTTCAATTGAGAGGAAATAGAGATAAAATCATTTGATGGTAAAAGAGTGATTCATAAAACTATTTTTTTAGGAAATGTATTTTTACATAAATAGATATAATTTATCACTATTTATAAATGTTTATAATGGTATAATTAGATTACATATCAAATTTAATTAATTAATATTAATTGAATTATTGTTATTGGGAAATGAATTAGAATAAGTCATTTTAGGATTCAAAAATACATTTTCCTGAAAAATGAGTTTTATTATTTTTTTTTAACAAATATTATAATTAATTTCTCAAAATTTTAGAAATAATGGTTAAAATAATGGTAATAATTTATGAAATAATAATATCATAATAGTATTGTGATGGTTTTTTGGTATTTGTTTTGAAAAGAATGATTTTTGAGTGAATAGTGATAAATATAGATTTTTGAAAAGATGTCATTTATTTTCATAAAATAATGTTATTTGAAAGTTCCATTATACTTTTAAATGATTTTTAAAGAAACATAATATTAATTTTATTAAAAATTATTTAGTTAATTATATATAAACCATCATTATATTTGATTTTGGTATAAAATCAATTTTATATTAAAAAACAGTTTTCTAAAAACAATTTTCATTATGTTTTTCACAATAATATTAAAATTTATTTATAACACTATTAAAGATTTAATATTTTAAAATCAATTTCAAATTATGATTCAAAATTTACAAATTGTATTATAGGTTCAATTTTTTTTAGAAAAATAAGTTACTGAGTTAAAATTAAATGAGTTATTATAGTAAATGATAATTAATTAGAAAATTGAAAACAGGTATAAAAAGATAACAATACCTAATAATTTTCTATTATTTTTGTGTATAATATATGTATCCAACTATTCACCATGAATCATTTTTGGTTGCTTCCTTTGAAATCTTATTTGGCTTCCATGAAAAGGAAATGTTATATTTAATAAATATTATTTTCTACCATTTTATATGATAATTAATTTATCATAATTAAGATAAGAGAAAATATAAATTATTTAAAAACCAATATGACCATAATTTTTTATAATAATTTAATTTATTGTTATTTTTCTTAACATTTTAAATATATTGTAAATATTTAAAATTATAATGAAGCGTTGAGACAACACTTGTGCAATAATGGGGAAAAATAAAATAAAATGTTTTAAAAATATTAAAATTGAAAATATTTAGATGATTTAGTGGAATCCAAGTATTTTATAGATATTTTTAAGTATAAATGACAATTTATGTGTCTTAATCAGAATTTCATTGTTATCTTAATTCTTTCAATGTCAAAATTTTTGAATAGTCTAGAAAATGACAGTAAATGGTATTTAAGGTTTTAAAATAATATTTAAATCATTATAAAATAAAAAATCTTTTAATAACTCTATTTTATGAGAAATTTATGGGGATATCATTAAGGTTCCATTTATGTCTCACTTTGAACTTTTAAAATTACTTTCGTGACCCTTAGTGATTGAAAATATTTTTTAATGATTAAGGACAGATTGTGTTAATGAGGGTATTAAACCAGAATACATTGTTTAAAATGACACCTAACTTCCACCCTATTATACTTATATTAAAATATATAGAACATTATATCCATTTTACATGAGTTATACACATATTATATATTTAAATTTCATGTATTTACAAGTTTACCACGGACATAACCTATGAAAGGGAATCTATTATCATATCTTCCTAACACTTATTGATCCGTTTAGTTCAACCAATATATATAAAAATACCTTCCATAACTTCCTCTCCATGTCATATTGGTTTTTTTATCACCAAAATACTAATCTATGGATGCTGAAGTTGTAAGTCGAGAGTGGTTTTCCAAAGAAGAGGTATTATTCTTAATCGAGTGCTTCATGATTACTTGTTCTTCAATATACTACAAATATTATTTAACCATTATGAAATAATAACATTAGTATATTAAGCATACTAAAATTTTATTATGATTATGGAACAAACATTTTTCATCTCCTCTTCTATCCTATGGGAAATGAAAATATTGCTCGTGTGAATGTGTGGACTAGAACATCCATGAAGAGATATATTTAATTTTCTGTTTCCCCCTCAAAACTATGATTATAAATATGGTATTAATTAATATATATGTTTTTATAAAATTATTAGTATTGTGAAGATAAAATAATACTTACCTTGTTTCTGTTACTATTTGTTGAAAAATTATAAAATCAATTATTGGTACATGTGTAATACCACCTCTACAAAGTAATGTGATTCATTATCTATTACCATATAAAATGGATGGTTATAAGGGTTTAAATAATGGATAAATATGACATATATAATAGAATTATGATTATTGAAAATAAATATATTAAACAAATATTTTCTTTTCCTTGTAGTAGAAAATTGGAAATTCACTCGTGTGTACGGGTAGACTACCTCCTCCATGATATGACATATTTTATTTTTCACATCCACCTTCTATGGATGGTTATAAACATTTATTTAATGTATAAATATAATAATTTTTTCATTAATAATACTATGAATATTATATATCTACAATTCCTTTTACTATAGTCAACCTATTGAATTCATTATGTACTTATAAATTGAACGTCTTCAAAACAACCAATGTGATGTTAACCATTTTAGTGAGTAAATAAAACCTGGTAAAAATGACTAAAAAATAATAATAATTATTTAATGAACATGAGAAAGTTTCTTTTACAAGGGTAAAACTCATCCAAATGTATTAATTAGCAGTGTAGACACATGAATGAAATAAGTCAGGACATGAGATAAAATAGTTTCTTTTAAAGATATTATTTTAAGGTTTTCCTTCCAATTATTTTACTCCCATTTCTGGATTATTTTATTTATTTTAAATAGTGTTATTATTTATGATTCAAATTTTTCTAAACATAGTTTTTTTACAATTTTTTAGTTTTTTTACAATGTATTGAAAATTAATCTCTCCATCATTTTCCATACAAGTTGTTTTGAAAATTATTAATAAAGTGTGAGGTGAATATTTGTTTTACTGATTATAAAATGAACATATTTTATCTTCTCCATGACTATTATTTCATTTTAATATTCCTTTATGAGTTACCATCGTTATTTTGAATGAAAATATTTTTCTCAATGTTTTAAAATTTTTCTTTTAAATCTTTTTTTCTACAAAAACAAATAATACTTCTCTATTTTATTGTATAACTAAATGTTCTATTTCGTATGGGATATAAGTCCAATTAAAGTTATTTTTATGGTATAATTGAAATCTATACATGTTTTATTCATGTTATGGTTCTTGGAAATTTTATATGTTTTAATGGTGATCCTGATATTTTTCAAACGATTTAAGAACCCATTATAGTTCTCCAACGCATTGTGTAAAGTGAGAGAGTTTACTACTGATGACTTACTCCAAAGAGATGTGGGGATTATCTAGTTATATGATTCCATTATAAGGTAGTTTTAAGGATAATTTCATAAGTTACATTAATGTGTTTTAATTATTTTTGTGTACATAAAATAAATCATTTGATTTTATGTTGTAAGAAAAGGAAATCATGGTTTACTTAATGTTTATGATATTATAAAATATGAAATGTTTGTTTTCAAGAGTTATTATGTTTTCCAAAATAAATTCCATGACTATGTTTTTCAAATATTATTTATTAGAAATATATTTTTTTTGAAAATTATGGTCTTTCGAGTTTATTCCATGGGTAAATAAATTCTTATTTTCAGATAAAAAGTTAATAATGTTAAAAGGCATAATTTTTTATGGTTTTTAATGAATTTTAAATGGATCAATGAGTTGTATTTTTCCCTTTACTATAACTTGTTTCCCATCAAAACTGTTCAAATGTATTTTATAGGGCATAAGGATGTGCATGGACATTAGATTGGATAATGGTTACATGTATTGAACTAATAAAAATTTTTCTAAATGAAATAGGAGTGAAAAAATTAACATTAATTAGAATACAACACCCTGTTTTTTAAGGTTTTGATATATATGTGTTTTTCATAATTATATTAAACACTAAAATAAAAATATCCAAGAAATTTAATAAAGTTAAATCCTTGTTATATATCATGAAATTAAGGTTTATTTAAATTCTGAAGTGTTATTTTGGGATTTCTAGGTCTATTTATGGACTTAGAAAATAAATAAAATAAATAAAATATTTAAAAAAATATTAAGAATATTTCAACCTTTATATAATCCAATGGTGTTGGTTCTTGAAGAATGAAATGCTATGAAGATTTCAATAAATAATCTATAATTTATTTTGGTATACTATGAAATTATTATAAATACAAAAGTGATGAAATTCCATTTATTTGAAGAGATTTAATTTAAAACCCTTGAGTAATTTGATATCAATAAATGTGAAGTTGTATAAGAAGATTCAAGTTATGTGTTTCTATCACTTTTGGTAATTAAATTAGAATAAGTGAATTTTTTTTAAATAAAGTATATTATTATATTATTTTCAAAATGGAAATATAAACCAAAAAATTTCATTGTGTATAAGTATATTTTTTCGTGATTTTAAGGCTAATTAGTCACATACATATCAAATAATTTTTCCCCTAAATGTAAAGTACATCTAGAATTATTTTTAAGAATGTTTTATAGAAATGGATTGTCTTTAAAAGAGGATAATTATGACTAGGTTAGATTTGTGGATGGTGAGATTGAGTTTAAATTAGTTTTAGAGGAATCCATGATGGTTATGGTTGAGAAAGAAAAATTTGAAACTGAAGAAGAAAATGAAAGTGTATGTTGTCCAACTCAAATTCCATATTACTAAGTTTGAGAAATTTATAGAGGATAAAATTTATTAATAATAATTATCTTGATATATAGTAGATTTTATAAAAATATCAGTGAAAAAGGAAAGTAAATCGATGAACATAATTCTTTTTTTAAGGAATGAATAAATGGAATTGAATACCTCAAGGAAGAGATGATTTAATTGAAGAAAAATCTTAAGTCTAAAATGAATATTTGAGATTCCAAGAAAAAACATTAGTTTATAAAATTTTCAAGTAGTTAATTAATGGAATGAGTAAAAAGATAAATGAGGAGTGTCTATTATTATTTGAATGATCATATAAAATATAATATTGGAAATTTATTTGTTTAGAAGTAGAATGATCCAAATACAAGGGACAAAACATAAAGGATAACGTGAAGAAAATGGTTTGAAATATCTCTCAACCATTAATGGTTTGTCAAAAACGAATAAGGAATTAAAATTATTATTATATTTAGATTAATGGTAGAAAAATACTTTCAATTATGAAGTATCGATTTAATGTAAATTCAGGTTACACTATTACCTATTATGAAGAGGTAGAGAACTATAAAAAATAGGGGCGTCCTGAATTAAATTAAAAAGGAAGAGAATATATCCTACACCTAAGAGAACAAATAGCTTATATGGATGTGGTTTTTATTAACATGACATTGGACATAGTGAGATTAATTGTTTGTAAATAAGTAGTGGAAATCACTTATATGTAATATAATGTATAATGGAAAGGAGACCTATAAATTCAATTATTTTGGGAAATAAGTAATATCTATTTTAAATATAAGAGGAAAAATAATTCACTAGTTGTCCTAAAAATAATAAAAATAAATAATTTTAATTTTTTATGGATGAATGATAATGTTGAAAAAAATTACTATTTTTGGATGTAAGTGGTATATTCATAGAAATGAAGAAAATAAATGAAAATATGATAATGAAACTGAATAAGATGTTTTCCAAGGGTACTCAAACAACATTAAAGACTGAATTTTTTTTAAAAAGGTTGAACACAATCATGATATATAAAAATTGTAATGTGATTAAGGAGATATGTAAGAAATACATATTGAAATTCAGATCAAAATTGATTCTTAAGATAAGAGGATGAAGTGGGAAAAATTATTGGGTATATAAAATACTAATTTATGTTTAGGATTCAAATAATTAATCAAAGAAAACCAAATTTAATATAGAGAGTAAATCATCAATCCAAATGAGAAATTTAAGAATTTAGAATGATGAATCAAACATTATCATAGAAAATATTTAAATAATCAAAAACCTATATGCTGCGAAGTGTTCAGAACACCACTCTATTTGTAACATCCCAAGTAAGTAATGAATAATAGATATTGTTTTATCTATGTCTATAAATGAATTAGATAGTGTTTTAGAGGCTTAAAATGAGAATAAATCCAATCTTAAGCATGGAATACACTAATATTTTTAAAAGATTGTTTTACTGCCTTTTGATGGCAAACCATTTTTAAATCAAACTTTTGACAAATTTATAATCTCTATTTGTCGAAATAAACTTATTCTTTATGATTGGGACATTGAAATTTACTTTGGGTAAATTTTTGGTATTTTTCCTGATAAAGATCATTTTTTTAATGAATAGTGAAAAATGTTGTATTTTAATTCAAAACCTCTTTTTAATCTAATTTATTTATATGATTATATTATCATTGGAATTGGTTTTTAAGTTCAATTAGAATATATTTTTACCATTTAATCCAATAGTGGTCTTTGGAATTAATTTCACTTTGAAATTGGACTTAAACTAGTGTCAATCTTTTGATACTTATTGTTTCATAAAAACACGCTATTTTCTCAGACAGCGGGAATTAATTATTAAATTAATTAATGTAACTAATATGTTTTGAATTTTTTAAAATAGACATCATTTTTGAATTCAAAGTATCAAATATTTCTTAGGGTGAAGTTTTGGTATTTTTCTGAAAAACATCAATTTTTGATGAATAGTGAAACCACTAAGTGGTACTTGAAAAAACTGATTTTTCGTTTAAATAAAAATTTACCACCTCTGTGTTTTGAATTTCAAATATCCGATATACATGGTTGTCATTATGAAGTAAAATGTGGTTCAATGAGATTAATTTTTTTGGTGAATAGTAACTTCTAAGTTTTAATCGCGATTAGACGTAATTAGTGTAATTTAAGGTAAGAATAATGTTTTAATAATATGAAATGAACTTGAAACATGTTCTAACCTTATTGGATGTGTCATGGACGACCATGAAAACCAATGGGACTATTTCTGGGACCCCATGGAGCCACTTGGGTATGATAAAGACATTAATGCGTTTTATTTAAAGTAAAAGAAAAAATGACACAAACATGAGTTGTTTTACTAAAACAATTTTTAAATTGGGTTATAGAAGTCATATTTTTGACTATAAATAGTCATTGAAAAGATAAAAAGATTTCCTAAATCATGATATTTTTTTATAATTTTTAGACATTAAATATATTAAATTATTTTCGACACCATGATGATGAAGCAATTACCTCATTATTTAACGATTTAAATAAAATGAAAATATAATGTAAAATCTAAGACCTACACATGTCAAAAAACTATTGTATGGGTGGATTTAGAACCATTATCACCTTATCCTTGAAATTTATAATTGTGGGACCTTTTTTATCCGAAAATCATTTTATAACAAAGTATCTTTTCTTAACTTACCAAGAGTGCCCCTCCTCTCCTCTTATAAAAGGCCCCCACCTCTACCACCTTATCCACACTTCCAAAGCCTTTGTCTCGACCAACCCCTGCCCATTTTGTCTCTCAACATCCCTATATAACTCTTAGAAGCCTCACATTGGGAAGAAGTCTTCCCAAGGAGGCCTTTGAGCTCAAATCAAAAAGAGTTACCCGATTTAAAGGTAGTGTCTTATCTTGTGTTCTTATGTTCTATTTTTCTTCTCCAACCCCCTAAACTCTTTTTGTTCATTTCATTTGTAACAAAACCAGTATCTTCCATATACTAGGATGTTTTTATAAGAAGGATTCTAGCTACACTTACACACACCTACATCTAATGGTTAAAGAACATATTGTTTCCGTGGATGGTGAATTTCTGCCTCACGAAACGATGATTGTTCAATATTCTTTTAACACCTTAAAATGTGGCCATTAAGATGAAACTATATTAATATATTATATATGATATTTTTATGTTTTACTTAAGCTTCTGTATTTTTTATTTATGGCATACCTTTATGGTTTCCATTATGGGTAAACGCGATATCTTTATTTTAGTAAGTGCGGACTACCGCCCCCTCAAAGTGATTTGATTCGTTAATGCCATATATGGGACGTATAAAGGATTTAATTAATGATATTATATATTATATCATAATGGAATTATAATATACCTTTATATCATTATGATTCCATTCCATAAAATATGAAATAGAAATGAAAGTAGCGTTCATGCGTAAATATGGCTTACTGTCTCCATGAACGGTGCATTTCATTTCTTACCTCTAAACATTATGTAATATTATAAATGCATGTATATACTTAATATATATGATGTATATGATATCTACATCATAATTATAACTCTGGATATAATGTATACATGAACAACTTGTAATTATAAAGAGTTAATTTTTGACTCAAGTACCAATGATCAATAAAATGACCGTTATTAACTTAAATAATTACATAGTGTTAATGACGTGGTAATAAGTGATATAAAAGGAATAATGAACATGAAAAAGGTTCTTAAGAAAGTATAAATAAACTGAATTTTATTATTCAGGAGGTTAAAGATCGATCGATTCAAGTCGGACCCAAGGTACGGGACTTCGTCTCAATCTCCTTTCATTGAGGCATATTTTGTTTTATACACAACCTTCTTTTATACGGTGTATAAAACCCTTTGAATTTTACATTTATCCAAAATGAATATTTTTTATATGAAGTGTTTTACTAAATGACAAAAGGGAATGTTTTTGTCGTACGTATGCGGCGACAACGACTTCTCCACCGCCGTGACCATTATTTGAGTTTCGGCTTCCTCTACAAGACATACCTTTTTTAAATGAAAAATAAATACCCTGTTTTACTTTTCTTTTATTTTGGTATTGAAAATGGTTTTCATAATGTTTTTATTATATCAACATGTTGTATTGATATCTTGTGATTGAAATGTGTAAATGTTATGTTTTCTTTATGCATGTTTTATGTGATACGATTATGTTATGGTTCTTGGGAATTGTTATGAAGACGGGTGGTTCCGTGATAAACTAAGGGCGGGTAAGCCCGATATAGCTCTCCAATGTATTGGGTAACGTGTAGGGGTTAAACATTGTGGTTTCTCTGAAGAGATTTGGGGAATATACTGTGATGGGTATTCCAAACGTAACCAAGAGGGTTACTCCATACGTAAGAATGTTATGAATGCCTCAAGTTACCTTTATGTCTTATGATTTATATGATATATTCATGATTTGATGAGGTATGTTAAAGTGCTTATGTTTTATGGGTAAAGTATGATTTCATTATTAAGTATATATGTACTCATGTTTCCTTTCCATATTTTTATATCCCTTACTGAGCTTTTTATGGTCATCCCAAGATTTTGAAATGTTTTTCACGGGTCAAGGGAAAGGTACATGATATGATGATAGTGTCAAGGAAGTGTCAATAAAGAATCCATGTTTTATTTTAAATATGTTTTCGTTGATGGGAAAAATGAATACTATCTTTTATGTAACCACTTTGTTTAAATGTGGAATATAATGCATGTTTTATGATCTAATTCTCTAAAACTCAAAACCTGAAAATATACTCAATGTGTAATCTTGTAATAAATCAAGATTAAGTAATGTTTAAGGCTGGGGCCTTATAGTTGGTATCAGAGGTCGGTTTAGATAACTTTAAGAGATAGAATTATATTAAATTATTATCCAAAAAAATTTTATGGTCAAATTGAAATGATATAGCATTTGAAGATTACCATGTTACTTCATCTAAGACATGTTTGTTCAGAATGGTTTTCCACAGAGGAAACATGTCAGCTATGTTAGGAAGGCATACATAGGGAATTGACCTTCTAAATCAGTAACTTGAGATGGTCAGAATCATAATTGAAGAGTTTTTTGTAGTGATGGCTCAGTTGACTCAGGTGATAAGTTTTTGGTTGTGTTTATTGATGATATTTTTGTGTTTTCTAAAAGTAAAGAGGAGCATGAAAGTCATTTAAGGGTTATCTTGCAAACCTTAAAAGAAAAGAAACTGTATGGAAAATTCAGCACATGTGAGTTTTGGTTACAACAAATTTATTTCCTTGGTCACATTGTTTCTAAAGATGAGATAACTGTTGATCCTGAAAAAACAACGGTTCTTGAAGAATGACCAAGACCCACAAATGTAACTGAGATTTGTAGTTTCCTTGGTTTGGCAGGCTATTACCGAAGGTTTGTTAGAAATTTTTCATGGTTATCAAGTCCAATGACTAAGCTAACTCAAAAGGGTGTTATGTTTATCTGGACAAAAGAATGTGATGATTGTTTTCAGGAATTGAAAAGAAGATTTGCGAATGCTCTAGTTTTGGCACTACCTTCCAGGAATGGTGAATTTGTTATCTATAGTGATGCTTAATTGAAAGGAAGTGGTTGTGTCCTAATTAATAATGATCAGGTAATTTCTTATGCTTCACGACAGTTGAAAACTCATGAGGTAAATTACCCTACACATGATTTGGAATTAGCTACTGTAGTTTTCACTCTAAAAATTTGGAGGCATCATTTGTATGGAGTAATGTGTGAAATATATACCGATCACAAAAGTTTAAAGTATATATTCACTCAGAAATAATTGAACATGAGAAAGATGAGATGGCTAGAATTAATCAAGGATTATGATTGTACAATTCATTACCATCCAGGAAAAGAAAATAAAGTGGCTGATGCTTTGAGTCGAAAAAGTAATGCTTCATTAACAATGTTGCATTTGGAACGTGATCCTCTGGTTAAGGATTTGATGAACATTGGCATAAAAGTTTTTGGTGCAGGATTTCCTTCTATTTTGTTTCATGTATCAGTGAAATCTTCTCTATCAGACAGAATCAAGCAAGCACAGAAGCAAGACAGTGAGCTTCAGAAAAAGGTAGAGCTGGTTCAGAAGGGTAAGTTTCCTGAATTCAACATTTATAATGATTGTGTTTTGGGATTTGGGAAGAGATTGTGTGTGCCTTGTGATTCACCGTTTAAGAGAGAGTTGTTATGTGGAGCTTATAGTTCTCTGTTTTCAGTTCATCCTGGCAGTACTAAGAGGTACAACTATCTGCGGGAGTATTACTGGTGGGATGGCATGAAAAGAGATATTTCTAATTTTACTATGAAGTGTTTGAATTTTCAACATGTTAAAGCAGACTGACAGTTACTGAAAGGGATGCTTTAGCCTTTACCAATACCAGAATGGAAATGGGAAAACATATCCATGGACTGCGTTGTGGGATTTCCAAAGACACCTTGAGGTAATAATGCAATCTGGGTTATTGTTGATCGCTTGACTAAATCTGCTCATTTCCTTGCTATATGGGATACTTTTTCCCTAGATCAAATTTCCCATTTGTATATTATGGAGATAGTCAGGTTACATGGATTTCCTCTCTCCATTGTATCTGATCGTGATCCTAGGTTCACTTCTAACTTTTGGAAAGGCCTTCAGAAGTCGTTGGGTACTGAATTAACTTTTAGTATAGCTTTTCATCCTCAATCAGATGGTGAGTTAGAACGAACAATACATACTTTGGAGGATATTCTACGTGATTGTTCGATGGATTATCAGGGAATTTGGGACCGATATCTTTCATTGGATGAGTTTTCTTATAATAACAGTTTTCATTCCAGTATACAGATGGCACAATTTGAGGCGTTATATGGGAAGCGGGGTCGAACTCCAGCTCTCTGGGATGAAGTGGGTGAAAGGAAGCTGATGGGACCAGAATTGGTAGCAGAGTTGGCAGAAAAAGTTCAGCTGATATAGAAACACATGAGAACATCTCAGAGCAGGCAGAAGAGTTATGCGGATAACCGGAGGAAGGATCTATCTTTTGAGGTAGGCGATCATGTTTTTCTCAAAGTCTCACCATGGAAATGTGTGATGCGATTTGGTAAGAAAGGAAAGCTGAGTCCAAGGTTCATTGGACAATATGAAACTCTGGAGAGAGTTGGATCAGTTGCTTACCGAGTGGCTTTACCTCCGAGATTATCTCATGTACACAATGTTTTTCATGTTTCAATGTTAAGGAAGTACATGCCAGATCCATCTCATGTTTTGAGTCCAGAGGTAGTTCAGTTAGAAGAGAACATATCTTATGAGGAACAATCATTGCAGATTCTTGAACATAGGGAGAAAGTGTTATGGAATAAGGTGATTCATCAGGTAATGGTTTTGTGAAAAAACCACATGATTGAAGAGGCAACATGGGAATCTGAAAATGCAATGAGGGCTAAATACCCCCACTTATTCGATAAGTAAATAAATTACGGGGACGTAATTTTCTAAAGGGGGGAAGGATGTAACATCCCACGTAAGTAATGAATAATAGATATTTTTTTATCTATGTCTATTAATGAATTAGATAGTGTTTAGAGGCTTAAATTAAGAATAAATCCAATCTTAAGCATGGAATACACTAATATTTTTTAAAGATTTTTTTACTGTTTTTGATGGAAAACCATTTTTAAATAAAACATTTGACAATTTTATAAGCTCTATTTGTCGAAATAAACTTATTCTTTATTATTGGGACATTGAAATTTACTTTGGGTAAATTTTTAGTATTTTTCCGATAAAGTTCATTTTTTTAATGAATAGTGAAAAATGTTGTATTTTAATTCAAAACCTCTTTTTAATATAATTTATTTATATGATTAGATTATCTTTTGAATTGGTTATAAAGTTCAATTAGAATATATTTTTACCATTTAATCCAATAGTGGTCATTGGAATTAATTTCACTTTGAAATTGGACTTAAACTAGTATCAATCTTTTGATACTTATTGTTTCATAAAAACACGCAATTTTCTCTGACAACGGGAATTAATTATTAAATTAATTAAGGTAACTTATATGTTTCGAATTTTGTAAAATAGACATCATTTTTGAATTTGGAATATCAAATATTTCTTAGGGTGAAGTTTTGGTATTTTTCTGAAAAACTTCAATTTTTGATGAATAGTGAAACCACTAAGTGGTACTTAAAAAAATAGATTTTTCGTTTAAATGAAACTTTACCACCTCTGTGTTTTGAATTTAAAAAATCCGACATACGTGGTTTTCATTAATAAGTAAAATGTGGTTCAATGGGATTAAAATAATTTTTTTGGTGAATAGTAACTTTTAAGTTTTAATCGCGATTATAGGTAATTAGTGTAATTTAAGGTAAGAATAATGTTTTAATAATATGAAATGAACTTGGAACATGTACTAAACTTATTGGATGTGTCATTTCTGACCATGACAACCCATGGGTCTATTTGTGGGACCCCATGGAGCAACTTGGGTAAGATAAAGACATTATTGCCTTTTATTTAAAGTAAAAGTAAAAATGACACAAAAATGAGTTGTTTTACTAAAAAAAATTTAAATGGGGTTAAACAAGTCATATTTTTTACTATAAATATTCATTGAATAGATAAAAATATTTCATACATCATGATTTTTTTTTTAATTTTTAGACATTAAATAAATTAAATTGCTTATGACACCATGATGATGCAGCGATTACCTCATTATTTAACGATTTAAATAAAATGAAAATATAATGTATAATCTAAGACCTACACATGTCAAAAACCTATTGGATGGATGGATTTAGAACCCTTATCACCTTATCCTTGAAATTTATAATTGTGGGACCTTTTTTATCCAAAAATAATTTTATAACAAAGTATTTTTTTCTTAACTTACCAAGAGTGCCCCTCCTCTCCTCTTATAAAAGGCCCCCACCTCTACCACCTTCCCCACACTTCCAAAGCCTTTGGATCGGCCAATACCTACCCATTTTATCTCTCCACATCCCTCTATAACTCTTAGAATCCTCACTTTGTGCAGAAGTCTTCCCAAGGAAGCCTTTGAGCTCAAATCAAAAAGAGTTACCCGATTTAAAGGTAGTGTCTTATCCTGTGTTCTTAGTTTTATTTTTACTCTCCAACCCCCTAAAATCATTTTATTAATTTATTTTGAAACAACACAAGTATCTTCCATATACGAGGATGTTGTTGTAAGAATTATTCTAGCTACACTTACACACACCTATATCTAATTGTTAAAGAACACACTGTTTCTGTGGATGGCGAATTTCTGCCTCACGAAATGATGATTGTTCAATATTCTTTTAACACCTTCAAAGGTGGCCATTAAGATGACACTATATTTATATATGATATATAATATGTTTAGGTTTCACTTAAGCTTATGTATTTTTCATTTATGGCATACCTTTATGGTTTCCATTATGGGTAAACGCGATATCTTCATTTTAGGAAGTGCGGACTACCGCCCCCTCAAAGTGATTTGATTCATTAATGCAATATGTGGGACGTATAAAGGATGTAATTAATGATATTATATATGATATCATAATTTAATTATAGTATACCTTTATATCATTATGATTCAATTCCATAAAATATGAAATAGAAATTAAAGTAGCGTTCATGCGTACGTACGGCTTACCATCTCCATGAACGGTGCATTTCATTTCTTACCTCTAAACGTTATGTAATATTATAAATGCATGTATATACTGGATATATATGATATATATGATATCTAAATCATGAGTATAACCCTGGATGTAATGGATACATGAACAACTTGTAATTATAAAGAGTTTATTTTTGACTCAAGTACCAATGATTGATAAAATGGCCGTTATTAACTTAAATAATTACATAGTGCTCATGACATGGTAATAAGTGATATAAAAGGAATAATGAACTTTAAAAAGGTTCTTAAGAAAGTCGAAATTATCTCAAGTTTATTATTCAAGAGGTTAAATAACGTTCGTGTCAAGTCAGACCCGAGGTATGGGACTTCATCTTAATCTCCTTTCATTGAGGAATATTTTGTTTTATAGACAACCTTCTTTTATATGATGTATAAACCCCTTTGACTTTTATGTTTATCCAAAAGAATCTTTTTTATACGAAGCATTTTACTAAACGACAAAAGGGAATGTTTATGTCGTACGTATGCTGCGACAAGGACTTCTCCGCCGCCGTGACCATTATTTTCGTTTCGGCTTCCTCTACAAGCCATACTTTTTTTTAAATGAAAAATAAATACCCTGTTTTAATTTTCTTTTATTTTGGTATTGAAAATGGTTTTCGTAATGTTTTTATTATATCAATATGTTTTATTGATATCTTGTGATTGAAATGTGGAAGTGTTATGTTTCCTTTATGCATGTTTTATGTGATACGATTATGTTATGGTTCTTGGGCATTGTTATGAAGATGTGTGGTTCTGTGATAAACTAAGGGAGGGTGATCCCGATATAGCTCTCCAATGCATTGGGTAATGTGAAGGGGTTAAACGTTGAGGTTTCTCAGTAGAGATTTATGGAATATACTGTGATGAGTATTCTAAACTTAACCAAGAGGGTTACTCCCTACGTAAGAATGTTATGAATGCCTCAAGTTAGCTTTATGTCTTATGATTTCTATGATTTATTCATGATTTGATGAGGTATGTTAAAGTGATTATGTTTTATGGGTAAATTATGATTTCATTCTTATGTATATATGTACTCATGTCACTACAACATAAACAGTGTTTAGTGGCGGTTTTGTGGCGGCGGTTCACAAAACCGCCGCTAAACGTTATCAGTGAAAGATTTAGCGGCGGTTTGTTAAAAACCGCCGCGAAACCCAATCTATTTTGAAAAGCCGTGACGCTTTCCCCGACCCTATCGTGTACCCCTCTTCCCCAATCCCCCTCACAAACCCTCCCCTCTTCCCCGATCCCCCTCCCGCTACCTCCGGTGACACCCGCGCCCTCCAGCGACACCCGCGCCCTCCGACGACGCCCGCGCCCTCCGGCGACCCCCGCGGCCCCCGAGCCCCCCGGCGAACACTGCACCCCCCCCCCCTCGACCACCGATGACCCCCGCGCCCCCGCGCCCCTCACGCCTCCCGCGCCCTCCGGCGACCGCCACAACCCCCGCGGCCTCCGGCAACCCCCGCACCATAATTTCAGTCCTCCCACCATAATTTTCAGGTTTATTTATATATAATTTTTATTTTTTCCACATTTTAATTAGGGATATTGTGATTTTTATATTCCAAATATCATTGTAGTGTGTTTTGGTCTTCATTTTGGCAGGTTTGAGCTGTCATCATCAAAGGATTACATGTGTATTCATAATTAAGAATCTATATATAAGTTCTCCATTTATATATATTCAACCTTGAAAGTATTAATATATATCATGGGGCTATATGTGCTTATATGTGTATATGAAAATTAATATGTGTATCATTGAAAAGGGGTATATGAAAGTATAGTCAAATATGTATAGATCCCTTATACATATTTGTACACCTTAATATGTATATATGGACTAGGTATCATTACATATAAGTTAAGGTGAATATGTGTGCATTTGAAAATATTAAAATTTGAGATTCCATCATCTATTTTAGCATGGCTTGAGTTTTAGGTAGTTTCCATATTCATGTTACCATTATTTGAATTCCATGATAGCATGGATGTTTTTTAATCTATTATTCATTATTTTATCAATTGAATATTGTATATCTTTTTATATATATTATTGGTTTTATTTCTCGGAATGTATCTCCCAATGTGGTTGATAGAAATTATCCTAAACATTTAAAATGTGTTTTAAGGTGTAAAGCATGATTTCAAAGTGAGTTTTCTATCGTGTGATTTTTTGTTTAGAGATAATGTTTTGAAAAAATGGTAAGATGGTGTCAAACGTTTTGAGTAATGTGTTGTGAAGAGGATCGGGCGGATGGGGAATATATTGGATATTCCATGATGGTATGACTGTATGTGAATTATTTCTTTATGTTTCATTTTAGGTGATGTTTCCTAGACTTCTCTATAGAGTCCATGTGGCTGAATTTTTTTTGGAGGCCGAATCATCCTTTAAGAGAATCTAGTTCATTTTATGGATCACAATGGGATGGTTTTGCAAGGTAGTATTGTACCTTTTGTTCTAGTTTTATTACTACATAGTACCATTAAAGAAGAGACATGGGAGGGGAGATGAATATGTCGGCATATTGGTCCAATCTCTTTTTTAACAAAGCTTTTATTACTATATAGTACCATTAAAGAAGAGACATGGGAGGTGAGATGAATATGTAGGCATAGTGGTTCAATCTCTTTTCTGACAAAGCTTAGTGATACTTTGAAATGTGGCTCAAAGCTAAGACATTTCATGTTAGGGAGGGTATGATATTCTATGATTTTTTCAGGTACTTTCTCATTTCAATTTTACTTTAAATAGATAATTTTGGGATATCAAAATGTTTACTGGATGTATGAACAGTTTTTGGGGTGTCCAGGGTTTTTAGGACACAAAAGGTTGAAAAAGTGCCTATCCAGCTCAAGTAATACGATCAGAGCCCAGTTAGTAGTTATTGTGTTCCCTAACCATGATTTACAAGAGGTGGGGTAAATTCAATGAAAAAATAAGGAAAGGGGGAGAATAAACCAAGTGGAAATGGATAACCCATTCCTCATGGTTATAGAATGACTTAACAAACCATACAGGCTTTATCGAAGATCATGTGACTAGCCCGCATTTCTATCCAACAGTCCAGCATTTCTAAAATATTACTTTTGAATAGCATGAATTGTCTTTAAAGTTTCCACATGATGAACTTTTTCCCAGCAATACTCATACACTGATCCTTTCTTTTCAGCTTCATTCCATCTCTCATAAATCAGATGAAGTGCCAAACGATCACTGTAATCCTTTGCAGAAAATCTAGATTTTACCATTACAACTAAAGAGATTTTTATCTTGAGGAAGAACTAAAGTATCCATGACGCTACGTCCGACCACAGTGGTAAGAACATGATCGTAGCAATGAAAAATGGCACCCATAATTAGTACTTTCTGTAGTTTAGGATCCTCCAAAAGGATTGACTGGGCACACCGGCTGGCCGGTGGTGTCTCACCAGCTGGACGGTGGTCATCCACCGGCTGGCCGGTGACACCAGGCAGTGGGAAAGCCCACTGCCTGGCTCCTCCGGCTGGCCGGTGGGTAGGAACCGGCTGGCCGGTGCCCATACCGGCTGGCCGGTGGAAAACCACCGGTTGGCCAGTAGACTCAGTCAATCCATTTTCAGCTTTCTTGGGCGAGCTCCTAGGAAATCTTTTTCCTAACATCAAAAACACTTGAAAACAAGTTAGAACACAAATAGAGTGATTGTGATCATTAAAATCCAAGAGAGAGGGGTACAACAACTATTGTTTGTTTTATATTCATGGACTAGATTATGCATTAGAAACCATTAGTGGTGGCCTACTTAATTTACCTCACACACCATATCGAAGTTCCACCTGGCCTTCCCTAAGAACCCCCAAACATGTCCCTTATAGGTTTCTATTTGGAACCTTGATTCCTCCACATCCACTCTACAGTTTTCTCCACATTTCCATGACTAAAATAATTCTCTCCACCTTAGGAGGGTCATTATCACTAATTTATTCAAGAAATTCAAACACCATGTCTCATGCTTCCATCACAAGATGAACCCCAAAACTTAAATGTGGCCATTTAGATTTCCCTAGAACAATAAAACAAACATTACCCATTGTGAAAATGGTTTCAGTGAATGTAGTTAACTTGATTTAAAATGCATTATGATCAGTTCCGATCACACATCAAAGGGGTGTTGTTTGATGCAACATAAATGTGTGATCGATGGTGTTATGATAAGTGTGTATCCTGATATTCTTATTGCTCCTCAATGAGGTGTTGATGCTGTCTCCTATGGAACAGACTAGTTCAGTTGGTCTGAAATGGGAAATGTGGTCAATGAATCATCTTTATTATATTATGCATACTTTATGGTCAATGGCTCATCTTTATTATATTATGTTTCTGTAATCTTACACTATCGTATATTTTGTGTAGGCACATTGTTATATACATGGATAAAAGCTGGGTCACATTACCGAGGAACACATCTCAATATGTTAAGGGTTTGAATGGGTTTTTAGATTTTGCAATTTCTAATCGATCTGTTGAAGGGAGAATAATATGTCCATGTCCTAAATGTAAATTTAGAACATGGTTGAAGAGAGATGAAGTTTATGAACATTTAATACTGAAGCAATTCCCTGAGAAATATTTGTGTTGGATTTGGCATGGAGAATCAAATAATACAGAAAGATTGAGGACTGATGTTAATCCACAAAATGAGGTCCCAAGTTCTTCGACAATGGAAAATGAAATACAAAACCTCATAAATGATGCATTCGGCACTGCAAGACACCACTATGAGCATCAAAACCTATCAGAACAACCAGAAGAGGGTGCTACAAATTGCAACGTGACAAGTGATGTTTCTGAGACTGTAACACAAGCAGATCAAGATTGTAACATATCATTGGATCCTCTTGATTCTGTGGAGCCAAATGTAAGGGAAAACTTCAGTGAGGAAAATGCATTTCATGATTTAGTTGACGATGGAAATCAAGAGTTGTATAGTGGGTGTTTGAAATATTCAAAGCTTTCATTTCTACTGAAGTTGTACCATATCAAATGTCTATGTGGAATTACAAATAAGGCAATGTCCATGTTATTGGAATTGATTCGTGATGCATTTCCTGAAGCAAAAATCCCAGAATCGTTTTATGATATGAAAAAAGTTGTTAACAAGCTTGGTCTGAATTATACAAAAATACATGCATGTCCCAATGATTGTATGCTTTACTGGGGAGAGGATTCAAGTAGACAGAATTGTAAGAAATGTTCTTCTTCTAGATGGCAGTCAAAGGGTGATATTGGAAGTATGACTGAACATAATTTCACGGAGAAGAAGAAAAGGAACACACCTGCAAAAGTTTTTCGTTACTTTCCTTTGAAGCCTCGATTGCAAAGATTATTCATGTCATCAAAAACCGCCGAACACATGAAGTGGCATGCTGTAGATAATAACAATGATGGGTTAATGAGATATCCACGATATTCCCAATCGTGGAAGACATTTGATTCATTACATCCAGATTTCTCAGCTGATCCTAGGAATGTTCGATTGGGATTGGCTGCCGATGGATTCAACCCATTTGGGACATTGAGTACGAGTTATAGCATTTGGCCAGTTGTTTTGATCCCTTATAATCTGCCTCCGTGGATGTGTATTCAACAAACATCTTTTATCATTTCGATGATTATTCCTGGAAAACAAATGCCTGGAAATGATATTGATGTATACCTGCAGCCTTTGATTGAAGAATTGCAGGAGTTATGGAGCAACGGTGTTGAGACATTTGATGTTTCTTCTAAAACAATGTTTAAAATGCATGCTGCTTTAATGTGGACCATTAGTGACTTCCCTGGGCTTGGGAATTTATCTGGTTGGAACACTTATATGGGTTTGTGTTGTCCCGTTTGTAACTTTGATTTCGAGCCCAAACGGCTACCTCACAGTAGAAAATGGTGCTTCTTGTGCCATCGAAGATTTCTTGATGCATCTCATAGATTTCGGCTGAACAAATCAAAATTTAGTGGTTGCATTGATCGTAGAACACCTCCAAAGTTGTTAACCGGTTCTGAAATATTGACACACCTTGAAAATGTTAAAACAGAATTTGGGAAGGTTCATCATTTGAATGATAGCGGAAAACGAGTGCGAAGTGCATCGTCAAGTGAAATCAGAACGCAACAATGGAAGAAAAAAAGTATATTATTCAAACTTCCATATTGGGAATTTAATTCTTTGCGCCACAATCTTGATGTGATTCATATTGAGACGAATGTATGTGATAATTTGATTTTCACATTACTTAATGAGCATGGAAAGTCGAAGGATCATCTCAATGCTCGCAAAGACTTACAAGTAATGAACATAAAACGTGATCTCTGGCCAGATGAGAATGAAAAGTATGCTCCGACCATTTTTTCATTGAAAAATAGGGATAAGGATACGTTCCTTAAAATTTTAAAGAATGTGAAGGTATCTTATGGGTATTCGAGTAACATCTCGAGGTGTGTTGACTTGAAGAATCGTAAGTTATATGGATTGAAAAGTCACGATTCACATGTTTTGTTACAACAGTTACTACCATTGGCATTGCGTACATTATTACCTGAAAAAGTTACTACTGTTGTACTCCATTTCTGCACATTTTTCAGACAGTTATGTGAGAAAGCTCTACATCCATTTCAGCTTGACAACCTACAGGAGAGGTTTGTATTGACCCTTTGTGCAATGGAGATGATCTTCCCTCCATCGTTTTTTACTGTCATGATGCATTTAACTGTGCATTTGGTTGACGAAGCTAAATTAGGAGGCCCCGTTCATTATCGATGGATGTATACAATTGGGGGGTATTTTATTTTTATGTTTCCAGTTAAGTAAACATTTTTTGGCATTTAAATAAATGCATAATATTATTATTATTTTTCACAGATATCTTGGGCATTTGAAAGCATACGTGAGAAATAAAGCTCAACCAGAAGGCTCTATTGCTGAAGGCTATTTGGCCGAGGAGTGTCTCACCTTTTGTTCCAGATATTTGGATGATATTGAGACAAGATTTAATCGAGTTGGGCGTGTTGGCAACACATCAACTCAATCTCAAATGCATCAGAAATCAAAAATATTTCCTGTTATTGGTCGATCAGTTGGGAGGACCTCATACGCGACACTAACAGAATTGTAATTATTACAGGCACATAGATATGTGCTGCTGAATAGTGAAATTGCAGATCCATTTATTGAAGAGTTGAGGATACAAACAAAGAAACGAATGAGAAGCCAAACACGAAATGAAAAAGATATAACGAAAGCTGTGAATAAAGAGCTGGTAGAATGGTTTGCACGACGTGTAAGTTTATAAATATTGCAATAAATACGAATATTACTTTGACACATACAATTTTCAAATCTATTAAATTATATTTTTTTTCAGATCATGAATAATGATACTCGAGATGACTTTTCAGAAGATTTGAAGTTTCTTGCTAGAGGTCCTATAAAACAAGTTAGAAAGTTCAACGCTTATAATGTGAATGGTTTTAGATTTCGTACAGTCGATCGAGAAGTGGGTTTGAAAACACAGAATAGTGGTATTTTTACATTTGCTGAAGTGGAATACTATGGAAAGCTGCATGATATTATTGAATTAAACTACCACGGGCATTTTTCTGTTGTTTTATTCAAATGCAAATGGGTCGATTTTATCAGAGGTGTTAAAAGAGATTCCTTGCAATTTACTTCTGTAAACTTCTCTCGCTTGATGGATGTTGGTGATCGTGAACTGCATGATCCATATATCTTAGCATCGCAGGCAAAAATGGTATATTATGTGAATGATGTTGTGGATGAAGGGTGGAGTGTAGTTACTCACGTAATACAAAGATATTTGTATGATATGGGTGATGAAGTGGAAGATTTGACCTCTGCAATTGAATTTCATCAACAACAGGAAGCAGGATTATTTGTCCATCATGATATTGAAAATATTGGTCTAGTAAGGATGAATGAAGTGGATGAAGCAATGGAGCAGGAAACCGACATGATTGAAGGGGAAAATGATTGTATGTACAATTATTTATTCATTCAGAAACTACTTGTTTCATTTCTGTAGTCATTCATTATCATTGTTATATATATTTTGTTTGTTAATACTGGGCATCTATTATCATTTTTAATTTTTTTTCTGCATAATTTTTTTGAAATATATATTCTAAACTTAATTTTATTTGATTAAATGATAGGAATGCCAAGGAAGAAGCGGTACACTATTCCTTCTTCTTCTGCGACAGATGACGATCCGTCTGTCCCCACGGCATCATCTCCCCCTGCACCATCTCTGACACCATCAGTGGATGCCTCATTAGAGGATGAGTCATCGCCTCCCCCTACAGGAGATTCAGCAGCGGGGTAGCGACACGCCCCCTCCAGTTCATCACGGACATTCTGGAGGGTCGCAGTCATAAGTACAAATTTTAATTAAATAAATTTATTGCATTTTGTTTATAGTAATTGTTTGCTCATTGCAGATGAAGACAATGAAACCGTGGAAAGAGACATAAAATGTTCTGATGTTTGGAACATGTATGGCAAGAAGATAGTGGTGCCATTTGATTCTTATGGGGTCCCGACGGATGACGCCGCTGGTTTACTTGGTCATATTATAGGTCAGCTGGCAGCGAAGCCCGTTTCCCTGCCTATTTCGTATGATGATTGGAGGAATATGCCTCCAAAATGGAAAAATGAAGTTTATGATTCTCAGATAAAGGTACTTTTATTACTTTATGGTTTAATTGAATGTCATTTTACTAATATATTCAAAATGAATTTCTGTATACAGATGTTCTTCCACTTTACCGTTGCTGATGTGATAGCACGGAAGTGTACATTGAAAAATCTTGGAAAAAAATGGAAAGATTTCAAATGGAGGTTGTGGTGTGATGTCAACGATTCTTCATTGACCATGCAACAGATGTATGAGAAGATACCCAGTGGGGTACCGAAAGAACAGTGGAAGGTTTTTGTCGATAGACATCGTGATGAGAAGCGGATGGTATTGAAATATATATTATAATATTATCCTCATTTTACATTTATACATGTACATGAAGAGGAGATAGACATTGAATACAATACTGTTAAATTGAATTTTATTTATTTCAGGATCTCTCAAGAAAGAATGCTTAAAACCGGGCGAAGCAGGTAATCCCGCACACTGCGGGTTCAAAAAGCTTTTCAAGAAGCCGAATGTCATTTGTAATCTTTTAATTAGTTTAAATATTTATAAGATAATATTATCTATTTAACATATTTGATTGATGATTTATCTTTGTTTAATGCAGTCACCGAGTTTAGGGCATGAACCATCCCGAACAGAACTGTGGCTGGATGTTCATAAAAAAACAGATGGACGTTTTGTTAATGAACCTGCCAGAGAAGTTGGGGTATGAAGTCAATTATTTATTATAATAACTTAATATCAGTTTTTACTGTGTTAATATATATTGATATTTGATTTATAGGTAAAAATTAAAGAAATATGGGATGCCAATCCTGGGAAATCCTACTCAGTCTCCCAGGATGACCCGGTTGGTCAAGTCCTTGGGAAGGAGCATCCTGCTAGAGTGCGCGGGATGGGTTTGGGACCCATACCATCTGAGGTCTTTCGCATGCCATCATGGATTTCGACCTCATCTACTCCTGGTTATAGTCATTTCATACCTGAAGATGCTCAGAGGGAGATGTCTGCTCTACGAAACACAGTTCACCAGCAGGGGAATCAGATATCTGATTTGCAGAAAGAGTTGCCTGAAATACGTCAGCATATGAGCAGATATGCCCCTGGTGGTAGTGCATCGGGTAGTGGTGAGCAGGTAAATCACAAAAAAATAAAAATCATTTAGTTTGCAAACTTTTATTGGTTTTAATTTTTATTATAAATATGCAACAATATTTAATTTTCAATATAATGTTCTTACAGGTGGCAGCAGGTGGTGGAGATGAAGGTGGAGAGGGTGACGATGCAGCATCAGATGATGAGTAGTAGTATTGTTGATGTGTTGAACAAGTATGATAACAGTTGGTTTGTATATGTAACATTTATGACACATAGTTGCCATCAAACATTTCCATGTCCTAACATTTTCTTTATTTCTCATGTTTCCTTATGTACACAATCATTAAATCCTTTTGGTGGAGGGTCAAATATTGTGATGGTCACAATGTATCCCCAATATTAGGGAGGATATGTGATCATATATTGAATAATGATTTCATAACATTATATAGAAATCAAGGAGTCCAGTTAAATACATTATTAAGAATGATTGTACATGGATGAGGTTTTAGGACTCCCCATGATACCATAATTAATTGTTTAGAATGTAATTCCTATTTCATATCATCATTATTGGGAGGAATATGGAATCCATCCATTACCTAAACTCTCTTTAAAATGACTTTCAATCCCCTAATCGATGGAAATCTGGAATTGAATATCAATAAGTTGTGGGATTTTTTGGGAACATTAATTTTGACCTAGTTGCATTATGGATGAATAAAACACCAATTTTTTTTTGTTTTCCAATAAAAATATACATCATTCATCTGTTTTTGTGTATATATTCTATGAGTTGTGTTGGATGTTGTATACTTTTACATTGTGATGTGTCTATGTAAGGGAATAAAAAAATATTTTTCTAGTGTGGTGTAATTCATGACTTAAAATATCCTAATAGTTATAGAAAATATAAAAGAAGATCAGGATCATTTCAATACCACTGTATAATATAGATGTAGACCCATGTAGTTATATTTCAAAGATCATGTGTTCTTGAGGTTGTTTCCATGATGGTGTAGGCATATTTTGTGTGAGGGAGTGTGGATTCTCCTAGGTTGTTATAGATTTTTTAGGTTTTGGTGAACATTGGTGAGGTGTTATATCAGTTGGAGCTCTAACCACTGATAAAAATAATTCACAATATCATCCATGTATCCCAACATTACTGAAATAATCATGATTCATGGTTTTAAATGGTCAATTACCCATCATTTAAATGAAACCAAATTTGATGATACAAAAAAATGGAATTTTGACAAACATAACAACCCAATAACGTTTGGTAAATTAAATTTTGAATCTTAAATTAGGGGACTCCTTCTATATTATGTATTAACTTGTTTTTATCTTGTTTCATCAATCCTTTGATATGGTTTTAATTTTTTAGATCCACTATATGGGACATGGACTCCTCAAACATGCAATTATAGGTATGTTCTTTACTACCATTCTTCATTTGATTTCACCGTGATGTGAAGTTTGATGTTGTTTTTAGTCCCCCTCCATTATTCCTCCATTCTCTAAATGGGTTGTGTTACTGATCAAAGCATTACCTTGGTATATATAGGCTATTACATCTCCTTCTCATTTCCATTTTTTTGTGTAGAAATAATTATAGTATATTCTATTAGGGTGTCCTTAATCTCTATTGATTTTACCATTTATGAAATTATCATGGTTTTCTCCATGTGGGTGGGTAATTGAGATAAATCAAAGAAAAAATAACTAATTGATTTTGAAATGGATTTTACGTGATCCGTGATTTCAAATATAGTTACTAGATATTTGGTTTTTCATTATTATTCCACAGTATCATTCTCTTCTTCCTTGTGATTCCTGAATGTATTATTTGTCTATTTATAAAATCTTCTTTTGGATGATTATTTTAACCCATCCATCGAAAAAGGAATAATAGGTATATTTTGATAAGAATCAATTACATTGAAAATTTTGATAATTATGAAAAAACAACCACATGAGATGATGAATTAATGTGAAATTGTCTTAATATATCTTGAAATATATTCTTGTGTACATTTGGTTGTCTGTTGTTCATCTTTTTTTGTGTGGGATTTAAGGGGTTTGAAGTATGATGGAACCAACAAGTTTGGTTTCACAATTTGTTTTTAATTGTGGACGTGTTATGGGTGAATTTGGTTCTCATAGTGAGATACATGTTTCTTGTTATGGTGTGGTTTTGTCTATGAGGGATGGTGTTTTTAATGTTGGTTTTTATTATGGTAAGAGATGTTATGGTCACTATTATGAGGATGTTGGTTTTTGTGTGTAGTGGTTTGTGGTAGTATTCTTTTAGTGATGGAATATGAAATGGTAATGATGTAATAATGTTGTAAGCTGTTGTACATTACAAATATGTGTCGATGTGATATTATGTGGGGCTGATGGGTGAGATGTGGCTGTGGTTTTGGAAAATTTAGGGCAGTGGTGGAGCAGATCCAATATTTTTTTTTTCCAGTTCAACATTTAGCGGCGGTTTTAACCGCCGCTAAATGATGAACTCGGTAGAATTTAACGGCGGTTAAAACTGCCGCTAAATATTATGTTGATATTTAGCGGCGGTATTCACCGCCGCAGAATAGGCGCATCAAACGCCTGAATTTAGCGGCGGTTAAAACCGCCGTGAATAAGATACCCATATAACCGCCGCTAAATGAAGAGAAACAGCCGCTAAATGACGGACCTACGACACATTTCTAAAACCGCCGCGGAATCGAAAAAACCGCCGCTAATAGATTGCTGACGCCAAACTTAGCGGCGGTTTTTGTAAACCGCCGCCACACAATATAGCGGCGGTTTAAACCGTCGTTAAACCAGAAAAAAACCGCCGCTAGGATAGGAATTTGTTGTAGTGTGTTTCCTTTCTATATATTTATATCCCTTACTGAGCTTTTTGTGCTCATCCCAGGTTTTTGAAATGTTTTTCACAGGTCAAGGGAAAGGTACACGATTTGATGATAGTGTCAAGGAAGTGTCTAGAAAGAATCCATGTTTTATTTTAAATATGTTTCTGTTGATAAGAAAAATGAATACTGTCTTTTATGTAACCACTTTGTTTAAATGTGGAATGTAATGCAAGTTTTATGATCTAATTCACTAAAACTCTAAACCTGAAAAGATCCTCAATGTGTAATCTTGTAATAACTCAAGATTGAGTAGTGTTTAAGGCTGGGGCCTAATAATATTATCATAAGATGAGATGGTAAAATATAAAGAAGAAAATAATGAAACAAGGGTAAAATCCATGATTGAAGAGATGGATTAAATTGACAGAAATGATACATGGGAGATTTGTAGAAAGTACAAATAATAAAAACATCAACAAAATAATATTGGTATTGAAAAATACATATAATGAAGTTGGAAATGTTTCCTGAAATAAAAATATATTGGTATAAAAATGTTATGTTCAAATCCAAGGAATATATATAAAAGATAAATCTTACCCAATTGATAATCTCAGGTTAACTTTAATCTTATTGGATGTTCAAATACAAATAGTCTTTAATTTTTATCAAATGTATTTAAATATAATTTTTAGGATGATGTTTTAGAATACGAAATATATATTGAAAAAATAATTCTTTTTAATATTGAAGATAATATAGTAAATATGTGTTATTTAACAAATTATTTATATGAATTGAAACATGAAACATAAGTTTTACATGATGATTTTAACTGTTATTTGAGAAATACAACATTCAAAAAGGGGTGTGGTGGTCATAAACTCTTTGGGAAATCATGAAAGGATGATCTGTTTATGTTACTCATTTTTGTTGAAATTATAATATTTAGTAGATGAAAGATATAATTAAGGGACGATTTTTCTAATTTAATGTGATTATATTTTGAGATATCAATGATTAGTGAGTTTACTTACTTTAATGGACTACATGTTAATTAATGAAACAAATACACTTTTGTTTCTCAACCAAAATATGTAAGAGATTTTATTACTGCAATCACTATTTGAACTAATATTGGGATGATTGTGACTGAAAATGCTGTGGAAAAAAATATTATATATTTATTAGAAGATTTTTTTACATAGAAGCAATTAAAATGGGTATATTATATGATATTTAATTGAATTTGAGGTTTCAAAGAAACCATAGTGAAGAAAATATAATTAATTTTATTAGATGAATTAATATACGATTGACATTGGGTTGGTGTATGGTAAATGAAACTAATGATAATTAATGGTGTAATCAGATATATACTGGGTTGGAGATTTTTTAAAAAAAATATGCCAGTGGAGAAGCTTTTTTTATTAGAAAAAAATTCATTATATGGATTATAAATAAGGAATAGAGTAGATAAATTAATACAGTAGATCAAAAATACATTTCAAATATTAAAGAATGTACAAAATATGTGTGGATGAAGAAAATTTAGAGGATATTGGTGAAGTGATATAAGATCCTTTGGCTATTTATTGTGATAATAAAAGTGCTATAGAGATAATGAGGAACTAGATACAATAATATCAAATAAATCATATTGAAATATTATCTAATTTTAGTAAATAAAAGGTGGACCAAGGAATTATCAATGTGTATCACAGGAGAACACATTGATAATTTTTTTATATATTTACTAAACCATTAATCACTGCATAATTGAAAACAAATTATGGAATATCAGTGTTCAACCATCTCATACAACTTAAGGGGTTTTGGAATATACCCTCTCCCCATATGATTTTAATCACTAACTTGGTTGTTCAGTCTTAACAGGTATTACTCTATTTATTGATTTTAATGTGGGGGGGGGGGGGTTGAAAATACATGAATACATTGAAATATATAACTAAATTTGTCAAGTTATTTAATTTGAATATTCAATGTGTAGAATTATCATGAATTTATTGATAAGTGGAGTTAAATTATAATTATCATATTGAGAGGGAGAATTATAATCTGGAAAAGAATTTATTAATATAATAGATAATATAAATAAAATTTATTTATAATAACATCATGAAGATAGTAATTATTGGGGGAGATATGTGAATTCAATGACCTATAATAGTTATGTTAGAGATGAAGGTAAATAATACACATCAAGGTATATAATTCTCTCTCTTGATAACTTATTTTCTATACTAACCATTTCTCACATATACGTAGAGTTATATTTAATTTATGATATTATAATATAGTTTTGTATCAGGAGAATTTTTGAATTTTAATTTTGTTACAATAGATAATTAGAAAAGAAAACATCACCAAACATGGATAATATTAGAACCTATATGAATAGTGTGAATAATGTTTTAACATAATAATTCAAAAAGGATAATGATGGATTTAAAAAAAAATTTCCAAAAAATGTTTCCAAGTGCCATGTTTTTTTTAAATCTATAGATAAAATTTGAGGTTGAATAATACATATGATATGGTTTTGAGATGCTAAGTAAATTTATAATTCATTTCAATATTTAATTAATGTTTTTTTATAAAAGGAGAAAACTGTTCCATAATTATTGGTATTATTCTGTGGTTTTATGAACCATGATAAAATAAGGAGGCCATATTCATAAGGGAAAAAATTTTATGTGATAAAATTCCTGAAGTCCATGAGATATATAACCATGTAATGATTTCTATTTTGGTCTATGGTAACATGAAAAGATGGCCATAGTGTATTATGATTGACAAGATCAAGGTGGATGAAAATACTAAGAAAAATTGAGGTTTTATATTTGACCACGTTGTGGTGGTTTTAATTTATAGTGAAAACTTATTTTGAATATTTTAAATAAATGGATAAAAAATAAGTATTTATTAAAGAAAACAAGTGAAGAATTGAATCGTATTTCAATGATGGGAAATCAAGATGAGAAAACTGTTACCTTAGAAATTTTCTTGGTCAAAATTCCTCTAATCTCATGTATAATATATATATTTAATATATATATATATATATAACAACCATATTTATATTCATTTTACTAGATATGATTAAATTATAGTTTCCTATTACCCATATAGAAATAATTCTTTGTTAAAATCAATATTTTGTTAACTAATCAGTTTTCATGCATTTTATATTTTAGGGGCTCTGATAATTGCACCTTGGTCATGGTTTCATCATCGCCAAAATGTTAATGAAGATTTATATTATGTTTTTATATAGCTATTGAGTCTCATGATCATTTAATGTAACTTATACTTAGTATTTTGAAGGAAATATTAAAAATCTCATTTTCTGAAATTTCAATTCTATAAAAATAATTGAAGCATATACATTTTTAGGAATGTGGGTCTAAATTGGATAAATGTTAAATATATTATATATTAGGTTGTTAATATACTCATAAAAATAATTATTGATAAAGGTTTTTGTTTTTGTGATATTATCTCTAAATTTAACTTATTGTTAACCAATTAAACCTTTATCTTGGTGACTAACATTTACTATGATGGATTATTTTTTATTGAGAAAACATTTAAAAAATCTTCCTACCTAAATTAGAAATAATAAATCCAAATAGGACTAAAAATTTAATGGAATTTTTTTATAGAGTTAGTAAAAATGAATTTTAATATAAACACACATAATACAAGAAAAACATTTTATACAAAAATAAACTATCAAGAATAAACTAAATTTAAAGTAAAATCATTATTAGATTTTATTTCCATGACATTTAATGGTTTATTATTAAAAAAATAATAGTTTTTTACTTTTAAATCAATCGAAAAAAAATTTATCATTGTAAATATTTAATTAAAGTAAAATGACCAAAATAACATTTCATTATAATAAAATATATAATTAGTTTAGAAAGCCAATCATGGTTTAAAACATCAAAAAATATATTTTAAAATTCTTCATTTACCCCATAAATAAATATTTGGTTGATAAAAAGGTTTTATAAATTATTTATTTATTTTTATATCATGATGATTACATAAATTTACAGTATTTTTAAAATCTATATTTTTCATTATTTGTCTAAAAATAAAAAATTTATTGAAAATATTAAAAATTAACCCTTATTTAATTTTTATATGTTGAATTCAAAAATTAAGTTCATTTTAAGAAATTAAAATTCTAAAAATTAAAATTTTATATTTTAAAGGAAAATATAAAATATAAAATAAAATTAATTTTATAGAAAATGACCTTTTAAACATTAAATTTTCTTAATCTTTTTCATATACATTTAAAATTAAATGTGTGTTAATATATTAGTTTACACATTGAAATATTAAATATTATCAAAATTATAATTTTAAATTTATCAATTTAATTTACTATCAATTTTAAAATAGATCATGGAAATGTATTCATTTTAATATTAAATAGTTTTAATCATATTAAAATATTTATTTATCTTATAACCATTAAATTCAATAAATTAATTTTTATTAAAACACAGTAATCATTCTTTATATAATAATATTAATACTATTTTAGAAATTATAATAATGTTATTATAATAGATAATTTTTTTATCATTTAATTTACATGATGTTTTATTCTTATTATATTTTCTTGTTAAGGTTTTCCCTAATAGAAAATTATTTTAAAATTATATGTAACTATTCATTTTAGTTAAAGGTATTGTGTGATGGAATTTTTTCAATATAGAATTTATTTAATGGAAAAAACATAAAAAATATCAGGATGTTACATTCTACCCCTTAAATAAATATCAACCTCACAATTTTTAATTATCACCCACTAAAAAAATAACTAAGGATATCCATAAGTAATAAATGACTCAAGATATAATTTCTGTTGATATCGGACCTTACTATCATAGATTCAATGAAACATACATTTTCCATTTACAATAGGCGTGTATAAATACTGAGTTTTTTCCCCAACCATTGAAGCTAAATATAGTTCATAATTAGTTCATAATACATGGAATTTTTACCAAACATTTATTATATAGTTATTGGGATTATTATTTAATACCCCTATAAAACATTTAGGATATAAAATAGTGAGTTAAACAGGAATCAAATAGAAAATTTTTAGTTCTTGAGTGGATGATTAGTGTACCTCACACCACTTCCATAACATGGCCCACTTCAACAGTTGTAATTTCATAACCCTTCCCTTTGTCCCTCTATTTATGGTTTTACTGAAATTGATTATCCCCATTAACCGTTTGTTTTGTAAAATTATTAGCATAATGCTCATATTCCTTAGAGTTTAATAATTATAGTGTGGGTGGTGCATTATATACATCTTTCAATACTTTTATGTAAATAATTATACTTTTCATATCCCCTGAGTATTTATGTTCTTCATAACCATTTATTACACACTTGAAGCATTTAATTGTTCCCTAGATACAATTTCCACCATGATTCCTCCCATATCCTTTACATATAGAAACATGGTTCTTACTTGTTCCATGAATGCTAACATTTTTTACTATGAAAATCTATTTTCTTCATTTTCTCCAACAACCATGACAATAAAAAGAGTCTGTAATTTCAATTTGAATATTTAGTTAACATATATTAATACCTTTATAGCTACCAAAGTTCCTGATAACTAATTCTTTCTAGAGAATTAAATTTTAAGACACCATGAAAAATGTTGAATTTTCATCCATGATCAATGATAAAACTATAAGAGTACCATGTAAATATTGTTTAATTTAGTTCACAAGAAACAATAGATTCATCATTATTTTTCTTTATCTTGAATAATTCCATCCCTATTTTTTTTGTGAAGAGTTTAAAGAAAATATTTATGGGAAAATATCTTCTTAATTTCAACATATTCCACAGATACAATTTATTCCTATTTCCTTTTGTTCTTGATTAAGGTCCACCATTGATCTTCCTATCCTCCTAAATAAAAAAAAACCAAGGAAAAATTTTCATGATACAAGCAGTTGATCATACAAATAATTTTTCCACTATTATGATCCATTTATTGAAAATTAGTGAATCAAAATATCCAATACAGGGTGCTGATCATTGATAGATGAAAAATTCAATATTCTGTTCCTCCATCTTTCATGAATTTTGGAGATCAATATGGTTTAGGTAATTATTCATAACACACGGTATAATTTATTTAAAAATTTCCCCATCAACTAGCAACTCATTTGGTTTCTAACATTGATAGGTATTGCAGAATCTATCACACTCATTATTAATTAGATTCCTTATATTTACCACCATTTTCTAAAACAAAAATAGTTATTTCATGTTTAAAAAAATAATAATCACAGTAAAAAGTCATATGATAGTGAAAATAAACCTTAAGATATACTAAATCATAACACCATCAATCTATGATAGTTTAGGATCAGTCTACATCACATTTTTTTATCAGGGACATTTTTTAAGTATTTTAATATTTGATTCATAACACAATCCATAAAAAGAACTAATCCCTACTTGGAAACCAACTAAATCACGCAAAACCCTAACCCCTAGATCCAGGGTTTAAAAATCATAATTTAGAAACTAGGTTTGATACCAAAAGAGACTTATTGAGAATAAAAAAGTATATGTTACAACATTTACACAATTAAACATCATGTAGCATAATTCAGGAAATTCCATAACCCAAAGGTTTAATATAATTATATATTAGCTACATAAATGTCCAATTCCTCATTAGTTCAATAACATATCCCTTAAGTGACCTTTTTACATGAAACAATTTTATACATTACACTTAATACCATTATTCATCATCAATGGAGTGTAAACATAAGAAATGTTAATCTCCAGAACTCAATAATAGTAAAAATGAGTGATATTAATTGAATATCACAAGTGAGCTTAATATGAACATGTGGTGATTAGGGAATATTGATATTTAATGTTCATAACATAATATAATCAAACCTAGTAAAGCATATATCATAAAACTGGAGTCATAGTATAAGGATTTTGGCTTAAAAATGAGTAATGGGGGGGGGGGGTAAAACTTGAGTTAATAATCATAAGTAATGAAAACCTAACATAAGAATAATAATATGGAATAATAGTGTGTAATAATAAAAAGCATAAAAATAATAACATATTTCAAGGCTAACCACGACGGCAATCACTTCATAATGGACTAAGCTAACCACCTACCCATAGAATTATGGAAATAGTCAACCAAATGTATCCTATAAATTTTTTCATTTGGTTTGGGATAACCACCCATATACAACAACCATTTTTATTGGGTTTACTACCCATGTATAACATCTTTCTATGCTAGGGATAAACACTAGGGTACCAAAAATTCCCAGGCTTGGGAAAACCACCCGTGTACCATAACTTATTTTTCTTAGTCTAACCACCCATGTATAATTACTTCTTTAGATTGAGATAAAAACCTATGTTCCCCTTTGATATCATGAGATATCAAAATTTTCAAAATTAATTGAAGGTATATTACAAACCCACCTATCATATTATGATAAACAATGCATATATATGCCATAAGAACATAAGATCACCCATTATTCCGTCAAAACATAATTAACCAGCATAAATGAAATTTGTTTTATGATAATTCCATTAAAAGGTAAATATAAGAAATCTCAAGAAATAAGTTGGATGATACAATTATATAGCATCCATAGTGAAGTGTAACTACTATTAAATTATATTGATATATATGAAAAGCACTTTTATAATGTAATTAGAAATATTCTTTGAAAAATAATAAGAAATGTCCATTTCTTTTGGTTAATTTTATAAAATAATATATAAAACAATGAAAATATGATTTTATTTAAAAAATATGGAAAACAAAAAATGGATATTGATAACAAATAAAGTTCCTGAGGATGGGAAATACAGTCAATAGGAAAGTATAAAAAAATAATACCTATAAAAATAATGTAAAAATGACCCATAAGAAATGTTAAAAACATTACTTTTAAAAAGTTTGTAAAATGGAAAAATATATTTGAAATTAACCATAAAAATCATTGAAATTTATAGAAAAATTTCTTGTGATGGTATAAATAATATAAATATATAAGAGAAAAAGTTGGGTAAAAGACTTCAAAAATTTTAAATCCACGATTTAACATAAACCCCCCTATGAATTTTAAAATAAATTAATGTAGCACCCTAACCTGTTTATCCAATGAAATATTTCTATGGTATGGAGGGACACTAGACCATTTGAATTGCTCCTCACACACCAAATTCCACTATCTATCAACAATAGTGTAAAGTGGTGATAGTGGGGAGATTATGCCCACTAGTGGTGATAATAATAATGGTCCATATAAATATATGTGGTAAGGAATACTATAAAAACTTAACTAGTAACCTTCCTATGGAAAAACATAAAATCCAACAAAAGTAATAATAAAAAACAAGCTCCAAATAAACCATTTTTGAAAAGATACATATTAATATACCAATTGGAAAAATATATCCAAAACAGGTCATACAGGAAACTAAAAAAAAGAAGTATATTATGTGACCGAACATAGTATATATATATAAAATCATACTGATATAGAAATTAAAACTCGAAAGATAACTCCAAATGATTTAAGAACCTCTTGGTCCGTTTCCATCCATCCATGAAAAATATTTGACACAATCACTAGGATCGAGATCCTGATCCTGAACCCTTACATGATCGCAAATCCATAATGTTTACACACGTCCCAAAGGTCGCATGCTAGGTGTGAGAAAGAATCTCAACAAGACACCAAAAATGTGTGCCTATATTAAATCATTGATTAATAAAGTGTAATAAAATATAAACCTAACAACACATACACACCATATAATATAATATACTCACCTTATGTACAACATCCACAAGGAAGAAATCAACTGCATTGTACTTTTCTGGTATAAATGTTTTTGGATGATCTTTATGATATAGCCCAAGGAATCCCCAGATGTAAATCAATCTAGGTGAACCCACAAGTTCCACCTCCAATAGAATCACCCGGAACCTTGTTCCAACTTACACCTCATGTTCAAAATAATAACCAAAATCCTTAAGGGATACCTAATCAGGTCTCTAGTCCCACAACCCTCATCTCAGAGAATCCCCATCGGCTCAAAGGATGATTTCTAATGAATGGGATATCTATCCTCCAAATAATAACACCATCAACACAAGATTCCATTCTTTAAGGAACAATGATTTGTATTCCCCCAAATAATTTTATCCCAATGAAATCATACAATATGGAGAGACTCATCCCCAACTGATAGTCTCATCACCATCAACTGATGGCTCCTCATCATCCACATGGATTTCTATGGCGAGCACCTATAATCAATTGGTGATCAAAACCACCCTACAATGAATCTAATAGAGGAATCTACCCAAATGAGTGTTCAACACCAAATCATCATCTAAGTCCTATTTTTGTTCACAAGACTCATGTGACATGATAGGAAATCATGTTGAGGGAAAATCCACAAAAAATTACCTAAGGAACTTCATCTCATCACATCATTCTCCTACGACCATGTCACCCAATTTGATGGTTAAAACCATACAATTTCATATGATCAATTACAATAACTTGATTACCTTGTATCCAAATATTGATGACCATATCACCTAACCGATGATCAACATCACCCAAGTATTCTGATCGTGCCTGACCTGACGACCAACATCGCCCGAAGCCAAATGGTAAAAGACATATTAATTATCAAGACTATCAAATTAAATTCCCATGGATCCTTCCAAAATAAATACATTAAATAATTTAATTTAATAAAATAAACACCTTGACCTAATCTTTCCAAAGTTTGAAGCCTCTAACCAGGCCCATACCATTTATATACTAGAAAAAAACATTTCCCTAGGAATCCCATGTGATCAACGTATTAATTTATAGATAAGGAATTAATTATATAGGGTCTTATTAGATATATTCAATGTCATGATCAAGAATTCATAGAGAAAATAAGAGGTAAATAAATAGAAATATCAAGAACACCTAACACATTTGGGTAGATGATCACACATCGGATCGTAGCCTCTATCTTGATCAGATTTGGAAGAAATTAGTTTATTTGATGAACATCATTAAGATTGGTAAAATTATTCAGTTGGATTTATCACACCATATAGAGAGAGAAAATAAAAAATAATAATGTGGTATCAAGGCCATACTGATGCAGTTCCAACACACAAGACATCTTAAGCAATGGTGGTCAGACATAGATTTGAGCTCAACAGCTAAGAGGAGGAAGTGAGGAGATCCAAATATCATGGAGGATAATGTCACATGATGGAGTAATGAAAAGGGAATGAAGAAAAGATAGATAAGGGTTAGAAGGGTAATTTAGCACTTTTAAGTGGGTCCCATGATTAGCTCACACGGTTTAGAAAGATATGCATAGCCCATGCGTTAGCCCTTTCCCAAGCCTCCACCTCTCCTGACATGGTGCACGGTTTATCAAACTGTGTACTAGAAATGAGAATACCCTCTGCTAAAAACTATAGAGGTGTTTCATGGTCGTGCGCCACCTATATAATGGTTCTAAAAACAATTTTTGTTAGACATGGAGGTCCACAAAGATAAAAATGTGAGTTCACATGGTTTTTCCAAACCATGTGCCCTAGTCTACACACCCCATAATGTTGGGTGTTCAGCCTATGACGCACCAAAAACCAAAATGAACCCAGTAAAAACATTAAAATCCTTAAGACTCACATAAAAATAAGGTATTGGGTTAAATTAACTATTATAATTAAGATTATATGAATAATAAAAGAGATTACTGACTGAACTAAACTTTAAAAAATCAAAATGGGTGAAGAATTTGACTCTCCCCAAAAGAGCGGGATGTTAAAATCTCCCCATATTAACTTATATCATCCTCAAGCTAATGAAAAAAACTTGGATAGTGTACCAAACATAACCATCTATTTTAATGAACCCTAAAGGAACACGTGAACCACATCAAGGTGCTCCAAACCATAGGAGTTACCTACCCTTGTTTTTTCCTCAACCAAAACACAAATAAAACCAATGGTCCACCAGCCATCCCTAGAATTGAAGTCCTCCAATAATATATCATCACTCATACACCTCATCAGGTGCTTCCATCATTCCCGTGTCACATTTGAAACCCAACAAACACCACATCTCATACGATGTCCACCTCATTCCAATGTCTCACATTTAACCTATGAGGTCACATTCCCATCATATTCCCCCAATAATTTTTGGTTATTTGCATATCATATTGATATTACATCAAATTGATGCCCATTTTTCCATACACCTCAATTAATACCACATATCTTCGATTCCTTTTAAGAATCTTAGTGCCACACACCTCATATATATATAATGTATTTGAGATGATGAAAACTTATTAAACAATATTTGGTTAGTAAAAAAGTACATCTCATGAACCTTAGGAAACCATCCCATAAATGTATACAGAAGGAAAATTCGAAAAATAAACAGTACCCTAGTAATGCCAATAGCATACCTTTAACTATAACCGGATCTCGAACCTTATCGGCACCTAGAATATCTGTTGTGTGCACCTGACCAGAAGCTTGACAACCTGAGGCATTAACTCCATATAGAGGTACATAATATGTCATCCAATGAACCTATTATCATTCCCCACTATATCTACCAAGACCTCAACATGTAGTATAATCTCAGTTACCAGCTCCTGGTACCTCTTACGACATGTCCTCAGAACCATTAGTCCTCACAGGTCCCTTATTATTGGCTATCTGAGAGGGTTATTTACATAACCTCTCAAGATGCCTGATCTATCCACATGCTCGACACACCACAGGTGTCCGATCTCACTGAGTTTTCACATGACCCTCTTGCCTCTAATTTAAGAACAACTTTGATGACCAACTCTTAGGTGTCTTTCATTAATCACTGGCCTAAGCTCCCTATTGAGGCTCCTTTTAGCCTCACTTACTACTATTTGAGGCATCACTGTGAACATCATATGACACTTTCACCAAAATAGATCAATATCAGCCCATCAAATTATCCCCGTCTATCAGTTCTTGATTCACATCCTCTTAAAATTAGTCCAACATGAATACATTTAAAAAACACCCTAATGGAATTCCATAATCCATCCTCAAAACTCCTCACCCAAGGTGTAATCTTCCACCATACGAGGTACAAAATGATACAAATCTATGAACATAGCTACATAGTCCATGATGGACATGTCTCCATACTATAGGCTCATGAAATCCCAATATTTCTCTACCCTCAGAGTCTCTAAGAATAAGAGCTCAAGGAACCTAGCATTGATGTCCATCAAGGATAGTCCCTCATCTCTAACAGCCTGAACCTTCATGTCCCAATAACTTTTATCTGTTATTATAAGAATGTATGTTGCCAGATTCAATGTCTTTCTTGGGAGTGTCTCAAGATACTCCAAGACCATCTTCATAGAATATATACAATTATTTTCTACCATGAATCCACCCTCACCCAGAAACAGGGATGGGTGATACCATTGGAACTCCTGAGTTAGGTACGTGATAGAAGGATTCACTCCCTAAGACCCCCAACTAATACCCTTGATAAAACATACCAGGATGACCCTAAGATGCTTGTTGTTCCACAACCCAAAATCTATTAAATAGTGTGGATGAACTTCCTATATAAGAGTCTATACCTAATCATGTACCTATAACCCATGATCTTCCTAACCCTCAAAGGCCTCAGCTCTACCCTTAAAGGTCTCAACTTGCGCTCTCTCAAGAGGAACCGTTTCATCACCCTATTAACAATCCACCAGAGCCTGTCTAGAAGTAATCCCACTAAATTGTAATAAAATATTCAAAAAAACATAAAAACACACAAAAACACACACATATATATAACACATATAGTAAAATCCATAACATGATGCACAATCTGAACTCCCTTACACTCCCCCATTGCATCCATGTCACAAGACATTTGACCTCATGGACCATTTCTTGCCCCTATCTGAGCCATTTATCACATATAAATCAAGCCAGTTGGACCTCACCTACCCACATCAGTGTTAGGTACCACATATCAATTCTTGACTACTCTTATAAGATCCTATATCATACATATGTATCATATCACTTAATAATTTATGATGACCGAATCATATAAAATTAATTATCCAATGTGCCTATCAAGAAAATGTAACTAAAGCCTTCCTTTCCATACTAGACCAAGGGTCTATGTCATAATAGATAAAAATAACAACCGTATAAACCAATCGCAGTGTAAATCATGTAAAATGTAAAAAGATAAGTTTAGAACACTAATTTCCCACCTATGGAAACTGGGTATGTCCCTTGTGTATGGGGCTGCAAGAACCCTAAAATGAGCTTTGAACCCAGTTTTGATTACATCTAAGAATTCAACCTACTATAGGAAAAATAGTAAGATGAAAAATGTGGTAAAAGAGACATCTTTGATACCATTTGTTGTGCCATGACTAGTTTAGATTCCTGAATAGTGCTACATGTCAGTGGCCCAGTGGGCCTTAGGCGCACCTCATTGTAAACCAAAGGCTACCCACTAGTAGCGAGGGTTTAATGATGTGATTGTGGGGACACAATACCATCTTTTGGTCATAATAATAATGTTCTATATAAATACAATGTGGAAGAATGTTCATAAACACTGAACTAGTAATCCCCCATGGTAGAACCATAAAATCCAGCTACAACAATAATAAACAATAAGATAAAAAGAAACCATTTGTGGAAAGAGACATCTCAAAATACCAATAGAAAACATACATCCAAAATAGGTCATACAAGAAAATATATAATACAAGAAGGATCTCCCATGTCCGATCATAGTACGAACGTATATAATCATCCTAATATAGAAAGGAAGTATCAAAAGATAACTCTATATGATGTAGGAACCACATTGTCCCCTACTATCAATATATTAAAAAGGTTTGTCACAAGCATAAATATCCAACTTTGAAGCCCGATCTTTTACCTAATCACATAAAAATATAGTCCACATGCATCCTGAAAGTCTCGTATAGATTTTGATAAATAATCTCATTAGGCCACTACCAATGCGTACCTATCTTACATATGTGATTAAGTAGGTGAACTAAAATATAAAAAGAATAGATCATGTAGAAGATATAATATAACATTTTTACCTTTATATTAACAACCAAAAAGAATCAATCACCTTCTTCTGCCATTGCTAATATAAATATAGTGGTATGATCCTTAGGATATATCCCAAGTCATCCCCTGATGTATAATAATCTAGGTGAAACCACATCTACCACTTCTAAAATAATCACCCAAAGACTCATTCCAACTAACACCTCATGTACAAAACAATAAAAGATACCCTGAAGGCACTACTGATTGGGTTACTAGGCCCACGACCCTCAGTTCAAAAGAATCCCTATCAGTTTGAAGCACGATAACCAAAGCACATCAATATCTTTCATCCAAATAATAATAACACCATATCAACTGCAGACATCCCATGTAATGATGATATCCATTCCCCAAAATAATCATGATCCAACTTCCTCAGAAAATAAGGAAATCCCCATTTCCTGACAAACATTCTCAACCCCATCAATCGACGTCTTCTCACAATCTATGTGGTTTTCTACAGAAAACTTCTCCAACCAACTGGTGATCTACACCACCATAATACTAATATAACAGAGTCCTATACCCACCTGAGTGGTCAACAACATCACATAATTAAAGTCCTATCAGTGTGAACACATCTCCAATGGCATGGCGAGAAGTCAACGTGAGTGGAAATCACCAAAAAAGTACCTAAGCCACATTTTCCTGCAACCTCGTGCCCCTACGACCGTGTCTTTAAATCTGATGGTCAGCACTATCCCATTTGACATGATCCATGATAATAACCCAGTAAAATTTCCACCTAAACCCAACAACCATGTCACCCAATCAAAAATAAAAAACACCCAAGTATCCAGGCCAAGCCTAACTTGATGAAAAATGTTACCTTAAGCCATATGGTCCGCACCATCTCAATTTTTGTGCATATCCCATCATGTTCCCAGGGAACCATCACAAGAAATATATTATGGAAATTTAATTTAATAAAATAAATATTTTATCCTGATATTCCCAAGGTATGAATATTCTCATTAGGACTATACCATTTTTAGACTAGGTAAAAACATTCCCATAGGCATCCCATGTAATCAATTAATTAATTTAAAGAAAATAAATTAATTAAAAATGGTCTTACGCAGTCCACCTAATATAACACACAAAAACGTGCCCCAAAAACATGATTATAATCAAGATAAATATAGTAACCATGTACCTCATGTTGATAGATTCTCACATGGACAACGTTGCCTCTATCTTGAGCCAATTTTGATGAAATTGAAATTTCAGAAAAATTATCCAAAAGAAGTGTAAAATGACTAGCCTAGATTTAGCCTAGTATATGATGATAGAAACGAATAAAGGAATCAAGAGAACTTAGTGCCTTACTGATTTTGTTCCAATGGAACCAACAACATGATGAACAAAGCTTATGTGGTTATTTGAGCTCAACACCTATGTGGAAGAAGAGAGAAGCTCCATGATGTATAGAGAATAAGGTCACATGAGGGGGGGGGGGAGAGAAAATATAAGGAATAAATAATATAGGTGGGGAATAGGGTAATTTACCAACTTTATATGGGTCACATAGTTAACGAACATGGTTTGGATTTCTGTGCGCATCTCGTGCGGTAGACCCTGGCCAATGCTGTACTTCGTATGGCCTTGTTACATAGTTTAGCAAACCATCTGTTGGTCGTGTGAATCCTATATGGTAAAAATATATGAGGTTACACACGAAACTACATTCCCTCTATCATGGTTTCAAAAAATATGTTCAGTATACTAGGATGGAATCATAATTACACATGATAGTCCCCCGTGTTTTTCCAAGCCATGCGCCCCAGTTTGTACACCCGTGAAATTTGGGTGTTTGGCGCACAATGCACCAGAAACCCAACCAAAACCTATAGAGACTTGTAAATATTTAATAATGACTAAAAAATGTCTTCGTTCAAGTGAAAAATCATATTTAATTCCACATAATCCATAAAAGAGTTCATATACCAACCAAACTTCAAAAACAAAAATCAAGAAAGGATTTTGACCCACTCCAAAAACTCAGGACATTAAAATAAAATATTGAAATAAATAAATTGATAAATAACCTATAATAAAATCAGTATAAAGTGATTCATGATATAATATTTAAATATGGTATCACATACACCATATACATGAAAATTGGTTCATAATATGAAACATGTCTCAAAGAAATAAATTTGAGATGAGAAAGCCTTACGGCATTGGTATCCTTCGAATAAAAATTTGATGAAAGAGAAAAACATAGTTAGTTTTAAAATCCAAAATTTTTCAAGAATATTATCATAAAATACATTCTTGGGTTGTCTATATATCACAAAATATAAAACAAGTTGGTGAGTATAAAGCATATCTGAATGAAGGAAAATTAAGATGAGAAAATCCTTACCTTGTAAATCCGCTTGGTCATGCACACTTTAACCTTTTTTATAATAAATTTTTGTTTATCTTAAATCTATATCATAAAGATTTTTTTATTTATATTATAACACCCCTGCCTTAAACATTACTTATTCTAGAGTTATTATAAGAATACACATTGAGGATCTTTTCAGGTTCAGAGTTTTAGAGAATTAGATCATAAATCATACATTGCATCAACATTTAAACAAGGTGGTGACATAAAATACAGTATTCATTTTTCCCATCAAAGAAAACATATTTAAAATAAAACATGGATTATTTCTAGACACTTCCTTGACACTATCATCACATCATGTACTTTTCCCTTGACCTGTGAAAAACATTTAAAAAACATTGGGTGAGCATAAAAAGCTCAGTAAGGGATATAAAAATACGGAATGAAAACATTAGTCCATGTATACATCAGAATCAATGAAATCATACTTTACTCATAAAAAATAACCACTTTAACATACCTAATTAAATAATAAGACTCATGAATAACTCATAGAAATCATAAGACATAAAGGTAACTTGAGTCATTCATAACGTTGTTACGTAGGGAGTAACCCTCTTGGTTACGTTTGGAATACCCATCACAGTATATTACCTAAATATCTTTTGAGAAACCTTAGAATTTAACCCCTCCACATTACCCAATGCATTGGAGAGATATCACGGGCTCACCCACCCATATTTTTTTATGGAACCACCCCTCTCCATAAACAATGTCCAAGAACCATAACATAATCGTTTCACATAAAACACGCATAAATGAAACATAACATTGTTGACGCTCCTTTCGTCACGGAATCTAAAGTTCGGAAAAGGGAATATCTGAGCCCAAAGTGATTAATCCTTTGAAGAAAACATCAAAAATCGACAAAGGGATGGAAAAGGAGAACATTGCCCATGTATCGCGCAAGTTCCATCTTGGTCGCGCAAGTACACTTGCGCGCCGCCTCAATACTTGCGCGACCCATCATGGTCGTGCAAGGGACTTGCGCGACAGATCTGATAACCGCCCAATAACCGCCCGGGGTCTTCTTTTGCCTATAAATAGACCCTGTGGGCCCCCCATTCAAAAAAGATCTCTTCCCAGAAACTCGGATCAAAGCTCCCGACGCCCAAGTCTCTTCTCAAAGCTTCCGGAACACTTCTAAGGTAATCTCTTACCTAGAACGGAAGATCTAAAGGGAAGAAGGAAGGCCCAAGTGTTGAAACTTATCAAACACTTGCGCGCCGACTTAATTCCTTCAATATAACTTGCGCGTCCCTCTTCTGGAAGAACCTCAAGAGGATGGGAAAGGGTTTAATAAAGAGTCGCTCAAGTAATTCAACTCTGGTTGAAAATCGCGCAAGTATCCCTTATGTCGCGCAAGTATACTTGCGCGACCAATACTTGCGCGCCGCCGCAGGACTTGCGCGACCTTCAATACTTGCGCGCCCCTATCTTTTTGGGTGCCCATCTTGCCCTTTTTCACCCCTCTTAAGCCATTTCACCCTTCCTATTCAGGATTCAGTCTTCAAGACACTCTTCAAAGCCATTTATGGCATGATTTCTTGATTTGACATCCTTATCTGAAAGGAATTCTGTGAAATATCTCTCAAAACCTAGTGATTTAAACATCTTTATGTCACCAAAGATTGAGAGTTCATTCATTCAACCTCATCCTTTAAGATGAGAGAATCCTAACCTGGGTTTCCTTTTCAGGAATAATCCCCAGTTATAAAACCTTTGAATCTTGGGCATCTTCCTTAAGAATAAGCCCCAATCAAAGTCCTTTAATCTTGGGCATCCTCCTCAGGAGTAAGCCCCAAAACCTTAATCCCTAACCTGGGTCTCCTTTTCAGAAATAAGACTCAGTCATAACCTTGGGCTTCCTTTTCAGGAGTAAGCCCCAAGTCCCCTAACCTAGGCTTCCTTCTCAGGAATAAGTCCTAGTCATAAATCTTGGGCATCTTCCTTAAGAATAAGCCCCAATCAAAGTCCTTTAAACTTGGGCATCCTCCTCAAAGAGTAAGCCCCAAACCTTAATCCCTAACCTGGGTCTCCTTTTCGGGAATAAGACTCAGTCATAACCTTGGGCTTCCTTTTCAGGAGTAAGCCCCAAGTCCCCTAACCTAGGCTTCCTTCTCAGGAATAAGTCCTAGTCATAAATCTTGGGCATCTTTCTTAAGAGTAAGCCCCAAGTCTCTTAAAATTTCTCTTAACCAGTCATAAATTTCCTTTGATTTGGGTTTCCTTTTCAGGAATAAAACCCAATCATAAGTCCCCTCCTAACTTGGGCATCCTCCTTAGGAGTAAGCCCCAAGATTAGAGTATTCAAATCTCCATGAAGCACATATAACTTTGTGGACCCTGTTCATGGATTTTTCCTAAAAGTAAATCCTAAACCTTCGCCTATCTGGGCAGTCATCTATACATAAGCCCCAAAACAAATTCTTATGATTGCATCTTTTATGGCACAATTGTCTAAATTTTACCAATACCTCTTGTTTCTCACACCGAGCATGACTCACGTGAGCTTAGAGTGTAAAAGTAATTATGACATTCATCTTTGAGCCATCAATCATAAAACATCATATCCCATTCCTCGAACTACGTGGGTTCTGATTCCTTTTTCAAAACAAAGGATACGTAGGTAGCCCATTCATGGGTTCGATCCCAACATTGAAATAATCTCTGTCCTTCTGAATGACGATAAACTTCAAGTGCCCCACTGAGTGGCTTTAAAACCAGCCTGGTCATCAAAATGACCAAGAGACTTTTATATAAATGTTTTGAAGGATACCATTGACCAAGAATCTCTAAACAAATATAGATGATTCTATATTGATGAAGAACCTCGAATACATATAAAAGATTCTCTAAATTTCTTGCATATTTAATCATTGATTGTTAAAACTAAAGGAAAGCTCATTTTATACTTGGTAATGTAATAAGGATTCACGAACTTAACTTAAATCTATAAAGAGAGTCCCGGAGTAGACAATAATTCCCCTCAAAAAGGTGTGATGAGTCTGACCTCCCATCCTCTCGACCAATGCAAATTCCTAAGCCTCATTAGCCCACAAGCTAATGACCGCCTGCCTTTGGAAAGTAGGTCCAAACGGATGTGGAATCATTGGATGTTTCCGGTTCTACGAACAAACCCGTTAGAAACCGATCGGAACGTTTGAATCTCCCGTCCAGGAGGTCATCCCCGGATTCCGCGCGAAACAAAAAATGGTGAACCCGACGTGAATCCTTAACCAAGTTAAAGTGATGTTCTTCTTAGATGTTAGGCCCCTTGGGCCAACAAGGCAATCATTGACATATGATCATCCAAAAGATGCAGTAGCCGGATTCATCTTGATTATGTCTGTTATATGGAACAGGAACTCTTTTTTCAAGATCTCCTACAAAAAATGGCTTTCCTTAAATTCACCCCTGTGAATACTGCTGCTGAGAACACCTCTACTGTGAGGTCTGCTGCCATGAAAACCAATGCTGCTACTCCTGCTGGAACGTCATCCGCTCTGAGGATGACATCACCAACTCAGCGTCTTCAACGCTGTGTTTCAAATGCACTGGTTAAGGAGTACCGTCGTAACGGTACTATCCCAACTCTGGAGGCCGCTCGTCAAGCCCTCCAAGTTAACAATTCTACCTGGTCGTCCGGACAACGGCGACCAGCAATCAAGAAGCAGGCGGTGCTGACTACCGTCTCCAACCGTTTCAGGTCGTTATCCCCGGAACGCAATTTCCATTCACTCCCTTATTCTGAGGAAGTGAATGAGCAGGTCCCGCAGGACCTTAATTCAAAGAGACAGGAGTCCTTCTCAAGGGCTCCCATCAACAATCGCCGCCAGACTCGTGCGGTAGTGCACCCTCAACATGATGAGGGTACCGGCTCCAGGCATTCAGCTCAGGTTCCTCGAACCCGAGCAGGCAAGATGAATCACCAGAGACGGAATCCGGTTAATAATAGGCAGGTTGTCATCCCTGCAATCTCCGGAGAAGTCCACCAACCTAACTTGGTGGCAAATAACGAGCAGGCATACACACCTGTTCGTTTTAATCCCGCTGTCCAGCAGACTCATCTGGTAGCATCAAGCCGATCCCGCCAGGCAATTCCGGCGGAGTACCATAGGCAGGAACATACACCTGCTTATACATCAGCAGTTAGTCAGCAGGCTCGTCTGACTACATATGATGGATCTCGTCAACAGCGTTTGGCGAAGTGTAATCAGCAGGCACATACACCTGCTAATACTAATCAGGCCTACCAACAGTCTCGTTTGGTAGCGCACGGAGAAGTCAGTCGGAAAGCCCCGACGACAAACAGGAGGCAGACTAAACTCTCTGCTTCCACACTTGAGTACTGTCAGGATTCACTGACAGGAAAAGGAGGACAGGAGCAGGCACATACACCTACTCCAAGCCCGGAATGGACGTATATCCCTGTTCCGGCGGCTGAAGTCACCAAACATATTTTGTCAATGGTGAAAGAGCAGAAGCAAATTCCTGCTCATATTCTGGATGCTTGCCAGGATATCATAACAGCTTCAGCATCATCTCAGGGACAGACACATAAATCTATCCCTAGCCGTGGAGTGACACATCAACAATTCACTCCGGAACAGACACACACATCTGTTCCAGTCCAAGAGGGTTGTGGGGCCTACTCCCCCATATCATATGGACAACCAAGTCAGGCACATACATCTGATTTGAGCGATGATCGTCAGCCTAACCTGACCATCTTTCCTGATCAGGCACATACACCTGCTCAGAGCAATCACTTTCGTCATCAAGTGATTTCTAAAGCGAGTAAGAAGGCATCTAAGAAAAAGATCTGCCCAGCACAGTCAGGAGATCAAAGGCCAATATGCAACAAGGCCTTGCTCGATGCTGGAGTTCTTGAAGCCCTCAGACATTTATCTGTCAGAATTCAAGATTCTACTCCCTCAGTTCCCAATAACAGGAACATTAATCCCGAAGGTCTTCAACAGACACTTCCTCATGAAGACTTGCTTCATGAAAATTCGGTCAATCTTGAAGTTTCTTCTTCAGATGAGAACCACAGGAACCCTCTGTGTGGTCAGAAGACCAAGGAGCAAGAGATATCATCTTTTGCTGTAACCCATCATGAAGGTCCTCCTCATGGTGATGAACTTCGCTGCGAAAGTCCTCTCCGCAGTAGTGATTCACATTGTCTCGAAAATTCTTCAGAAGGCAATGTAGTGACGAGAAAGCCCTCCTATCTTGAGGCACTTGCAAACGTAAAACCAGTCATGTCTGAAGTTTTACTATCGGCAGGTGAAACTCTTTCTCCATCAGAAGATAGCTTGGGGTTCAGGTTATTCTCCGAACCTTCCCTAGGTCATTCATCTTCCAGCATGAATAGTGATTCCTCTACCAATCTTGTTGAATCCGATGAAGCAACAAGGAAACACCAACTCTGGTCCAAACAGGTAGAAGAATATTCATTTAATGATAAAGAGGAAATGCTGAACATGAGGAAAAAACTGGCAAAAGGTGAAGTACCAGTCATGTTTTGGCCTTTGGCTGATTCACAGTATGACATTCCAAAGATGTTGACGGATGATGGAATCCATGATATTCGTCTTAACATATGGAAAACTCTTTGTCAATTAAAGAAGAAGGTATTATCTTACGATGAATATGAAAATCATCTTAAGATAATAGAAGGGTTACAACGCCAGATTGATTTGGCATCTCTATCAGTCTCTCGGTATCCGAAGGCTGAAAAGCAACAGAGAACCCTTCAACGTTCATGCCTTGGCGCGCTGAGAAAATTGCGTCAGTTAATTTCCAATGCTCCATCTAATGTTCATATCAGAGGATGGGGTATTCACGGAGCACTACATTTCACAGTGCTTTCCGGTCAGCAAAGCCCGCCGAAAATGGTCTCATGCAATGTTATTGCCCATGGCCGGCCACAGTCAATGGGCTTTGTTCATAATCAAAATCTTGCTCGAGATCAAGCTTCAACTAGTTCCTCTCAAAATCAAGTATATAGAGAACAGGTTGTTGAATTGCTCCTACATCAAGCAGGCGAGAATATTGCACAAGCCTCTCGTCTGGAGCAAACACGTCATCAAATGACAGAAGTTTCGGAAATCATCCAACGGTCTGTTGAACCAGGTGATAAAAGTGGATACAGGTTAATGCATCCAGCTAATTTCCGAACTAAGATCCGCAAGATCAAGAGAGATTTCAAGAAGATCTCAGACAGAGCATGTCAAGAGACACCCCAGCTTGCCAGACTGGGGACTTCTCTAACCCAACCCTCAGAATCAACGAATGGAATTCGAGGAGTTGAGCAGAAGCAACAGGAACACCCCCAGTCCACCGGACTGGGGACTTTTTCAAATCTTCAATCCCTCCCTCAGAGAAAGTCAGTATTCTCTCGATTAGGGAATAAGCCTCAAGAGGAACGAAGAGCCAAGATGTCAGGAGATTCTCTCCAAGTGACGGTTCACAAAGAAATTCTTGAGGGGTCAAGTCAACGGAATGCCATGTCTTATCATGGACATAAAAGGAGACAATATCATAGAAATGCTGAAAGAAAGGATTTCATGAAATATGCATCCATTAATGTCATCACTGCCGTTGCTGCTGATTCACCAGATGAGGCTCAATCAGAGGGATCAGATGAAGAGGTTCCTGCTCAAGAAGTTGCGCACACAGACCTAAATGAAGAAGGTGTGCGCACACGTAATCAAAGGCTTACCCAAAATTTGGGTATTCCTTCAAGTAACCCACTTCCCCCTCTCCGAAAAGGATCCAATAAGGGGAAAGGAAAGAATCAGGTTACTTCTCACCCTTCCTCTGAAGGAGGTCAATCGCTCTCATTAGAGCAAAGGCTTGCACGACAGGAGGAAGAAATGAAAGAATTAAGAAGGTTGAATGCAGAACTACTTCAGAGTAGTCTTCTTCTTAAGAATGCTGAAGTCCGACAGCCGAAGGAATTTGTTGTAACTACTGAGATGGATCAGGAATATCCTCCTTTATCAGTACACCCATAGAGGTCTAATCCTACGGGTCAAACGCAACAACGGTTGGCAGCACTACCATTAGTTGCAGCACCAACCTCCACGGCTGTCCAAGCTCCATTCATTGCACCTACCCAAAACCAAGTTCAACCTGACGTTTCTCAAAAGTTAATAACTACTATTGAGTCATTAACAGCTCGGTTAGAAACTATGGAAGGGAAACGAGCGCAAGTTCAACCTGAAAAGAAAGTTTACCCTGAATGGGTAGATTCAATTTCTCCTCCATCCAGTTTTGGAAACCCTATTTTCCCTACTTTCAATGGATCAGGCGACCCTGAACAACATTTGACGCATTACGTGTCTTGTTGTGATCCTATGATGGGAACTCCAGAACAACAAGAAGCAGTGAAACTCAGATGCTTCGTGCGAACCTTGCAAGGACCAGCTTTTGTCTGGTATACAAGCTTGAAATCCCGGTCAGTCATCGGATGGGAGGATCTTCGTCAAAAATTCCTTCTTCAGTTCAGCTCAACTTTGCCAAAAAACGACAGTTTTCGATCTTACAAACTGCAAGCAAAGGGAGAATGAAAGAGTCTCTGATTTCATTGCTCGTTGGAAGGGATTAACGTATTCCTTGAGTTTATCACTCCCTCAGGAGGAATTATTGCCAATCTGTGTGGCAAATTTGCGTGACGAATTACGCACGCCATTGATCCCTGTGAAATACACAGGAGGGTTTCGAGACCTTACTTCAATCGCTCAACAGATTGAAGATTCCCTTATGCAGGCTAAGGTTAAATCTCGTGTAATTCCATCAGCTCCAGGAAGAAGAATGGGTAAAGCAGAAACTGCTACAGTTATGCTTAAACAGGCACCTGTACCTATTTCTACTTCAAAACCTTCATCTTCTCGAAGGGCTCCACCTCCTGAACGCCAACAACAAAGGCTGTTTCGTCCAAATGATCAAAAAGATCAACGACGAAAACAATTTGAGGATATGAAGAGTAAAACATACTCTTTCCGAAGTGAGCAAGTTCCTGGTTACTTCATTTCAGCTCTGGAAAATAATTTGGTTCAATTACCAGTGCCGAAGAGACCAAACAAGGAAGGAGATGAAGACCGTCCCAATTATTGTCCCTTTCATCAAATGTTGGGACATCCCATCCAGGAGTGTTTTGTCTTTAAAGACCTCCTACAAAAGATGGTTGACTTGGGACAAGTCAAATTGAAGGGTTCTTCAGCTCATGTAGCGTGTATTACCGCTACAGATCCAGAGGAAGGAGGCGAGTGGCAGGAAGTCAAAAGCAAAACTGCGAAAAAATATGATGATTGGATGGTCAGAAAGACAATCAATCGGACCCATTCCATTTTGCGAACACAATTGAAGAAGCCAATTGTGTCTCCTACAAAAGCTGCAGTAAAGCCTCCATCAAAGGACAAATCCTCAAAAGGGCAGCGTAATTCAAAGAAGAAAGAGGAATCAGAAGAAGATGAGTATGCATCAAAGCCTAAATTGTCTTTGACTCTGGCAGATTTCATGCCATCTACTTCAAAGTCACGGGCACCGCCCCATCAAACGGCACAGCCTAAACAGGCTAATCAGGCAGAGTCTTTATCAGACGAAGAGTTAATCTTTGGTTCTGTTTAATCTCAATGGATGGAGAAGACATCACGACTCCAACTAATGCCAGATTTCTGAAGAAGTATTTTGTATAAACACAAAATATTGTTCCCAGAACCAAGACTTACAATTGGTTCATACAGAAATGGTCCAGTATGACCTTAAACTACAACTACGTCCAGCATGACGATAAACTGTATGGTCCGTGCATATGACCTTAAACTATTCGCACTTATGTCCCAGCAACATGACACTAAACTGTGCAACACCAATAGTCCTAACTGCAAGACTTTAAACTGCATAGTCCCTGATTTTGTCCTACATGACAATAAACCGTATAGAAGTTCTTATATTTTGTCCGAGATGACATTAAACTATATTTTGTCCTAGCGACATGACATTAAACTGTGTGGCACTTTCATCGTCCAGCATGACGTTAAACTGTGTTAAGTCCCTTATTGTCCTACATGACACTAAACTGTATTCTGTCCGAGATGACATTAAACTATATTGTGTCCTAGCAACATGACATTAAACTGTGTGGCACTTCCAATGTCCAGCATGACGATAAACTGTAAAAAGATCAGAACTGATATCCTCATATTGATTCACCTTAGTCTTAGCTACATGACTTTAAACTGTACAGCATCAGTTCGTCCTTGCTATATGACGCTAAAACTATACAGCAATGGTCCAGTATGACTTTAAACTGCAACTTCGTCCCACACGACATTAAACTGTGAAAAAGTTCCATAAACAGTCCAGCATGACCTTAAAACTGCATCATTCCTGGTCCATGTATACGACCATAAACTATTTGCAAATATGTCCAGCAAGACGTTAAACTGTGACGTCCTAACTACATGACGCTAAACTGTATAAAAGTCCCTCACGTCCGGAAAGACGTTAAACTATATAATCATCAAAAGTCCAGCATGACATTAAAACTGCACAATCCCCCTTTCGTCCAATATGACGTTAAACTATATTGTCCCCTTCGTCTTAACTACATGACGCTAAACTGTACAGAAAATCCCTTTTTTATGTCCTACATGACATTAAACTGTACATCGTTAAGGTTGTTATTACCTCTTGTTTCTCACACCGAGTATGACTCACGTGAGCTTAGAGCGAACATCAACCATAACACTCCCTTTGGGCCACTAACCATGTGTAAGTCCCAACAACATTTTTTTTAGATCATTGTCCACAAGAACAACTTGATCATTAATTCATTCTTTAATTGAACTACACAGACTTTGATCCTTGCCCTCCAGGCTGGGTATGTAGGCAACCTCCCAAAGGTTCAAGCCCAAAAACAATCTCTTCACATTGGTTCACCACAATCTCATATGATGATGATTTGTGAAACCACCCTTCGAATCAATATCTTTACATTGATTCACTTTCGTCCTTGTTATATGACGTTAAACTATACAACACTTTTGTCCAGTACGACAATAAACTACAATATTCTTTGATTTCCTCATTTGAGAAGGAACCATTATTAAACATTGATTCTTTTTCAATCATGGTTTTCATTTTCAAAAAGACTACGTACATACATGGTAATGCCTAAACTTTTTATCTTAGGTTAAAACCATCATTGCACTAAAGTCCCTTTTCACCCTTCACATGTACGAACCAAATTTGTACAAAGGGTAGTTTCTAGAACTACGTGGACTTGATTCCCATCTTTATGGGATACGTAGGAACATTCGAGTGTCCCTCGAATCCAGTCCCAAGTCTTTTTGGGCCTAACCCCAAATTTCACTTTCAGTCCCTTGACTGAAAAGTCCTCATGAAAACACACACTGTGTATTCATTATTATGGTCCGAATTCTATGAGCCCAAAAACTATGATCACTCATCCTTTCGTCCTGCACGACGTTAAACTGCATTTCAAGAACTACGTATGGCTTGATTCTCATTCTTATGAGATACGTAGTGAAGTCCAAGTTTCAATTCAGGACCCAGCCACAACATGATTATGGTTTTCATTGACCTATGTATCTCTATATACATTGGAAAATACCCATCTTTATGTATTATAATCCTAACCTTAAATATTTTCAGATCTTCATAACCCTTTTTCATGACTTATGGTCACAAAAATGTCAAACTTCTGAGAATTCTTTTGCCTGACTATGCAGCACGTGCCCATAGGTGGCCTTGCATAAACAGTCCACATAACAGACTTGTCAGCCAAGAGATGCTATTTATTTGACCATGCAGCCAATGCCCATAGGTGGCCCTGCATGTTTTCAACCCCCTAACGGGTTTGTTAAATAATAGTAACTTCATTCTTGGGAAGAATGCCTCTTTTGTCCTTATTTGTCTTAAACGACAGTATGTAGGGATCCGCAAAAATAGCCATCCTTAACGTATTTGTCCCATATCCTTTTTCATGATCTGAAAGTATTCAAGTCTATGGTTTATTCTTCTTCCCTACGTTTGGGTCAGACCTTCGTAGGAGTGATATTCATCCAGTTCTTCGATATTCTTGTTTGAAAATATCTTCTCCATATTCAAGTACCTCTTTCCATACAACAAACTCTATGCTTTAGAAAATTTGAATCTCCATAAACTTTCACTGGCTTTTAGCACTAGGAAAGTAAATTTCTGAGAGTTCTTTTGCCTAACTATGCAGCACGTGCCCATAGGTGGCCTTGCATAAACAGTCCACATAACAGACTTGTCAGCCAAAAGATGCTATTTTATTTGGCTATGCAGCCAATGCCCATAGGTGGCCCTGCATATTTCAACCCCATAACGGGTTTTGTTAAATAATAGTAACTTCATTCTTGGAAACTACTTCTTCTAATGCTATTTAGCTCTTTTTCATATCATTCCTCAGATTCAAATATTCTTAAGTCATAGTTTACATATTTTCTCTCATACTTGAGTATGGTAATTTGTTTTTAGATAAATTATCAAGGAATTAAATCCATTTTAATCCATTTTTCGGTCAAAGCTATTTCGACCTTAAACATTAGCCCCTTTATGTCCGGCTTGCATGACTTTAAACTGCCCGCACAAAAGACAGAGGAACTCTGAATAAAAGTCAAGTTCCAGCTCACTAAATATACATTTTTTTTGTATGATTTAGGTAATATTGAGCAATTAAAAGATTCAAAGTTTGTAGGGTTATTTGTAATAATCCTAGTAAAAATCAAACTATGCTTACTAATCCCATTAGCTTAAGTAAATTTGAAGCAGGTAATGAAAGAATGCAGGTACAAATGATTGGAGACGAAAGTGTTTTTCATTGATACACAAGAGTTAGAAGGACATCCACAGATTGGAGTCTCTTCTCTTTTTCAAGAATTACAAGAGGCTTTAAACATAACACTTCATTTGATTTACGGCATCCCAAGCTTCATCAGCAACCACCTGGAATTCATTCATTCAACTGGAAACAAAAAGGAGATGCAGTGATACCAGCTCTTCTTGGAACAATTGTAAAAGGATGTTCTTGAGTGCGGTTTGAGAAAATTTTCTGCTGATCAAACAGTGACTCTGTTTCTGTCCAAGAGACTTGAAAGATGGATACATGGATTTGAGAATGGAGCATTGGAAGTAAAGAGCCATTTGAAGAGAGTACTCTTTTCAGATATTGCTCTAATACCATGTTTTTCTTCTCTCCACCAACCGGTAGTGGAAAACATTTCAGCCCATGGGTTTGCCATTTTTATATCTGCAAGGAAATGGCATGCAAGGAGAATTTGAAAGTTCACACCATTGTTGTTGCTCTTAATGCACAGCATAACCGAAATGAAGAAGTAGCAGCGCAGCTGCATTTCAGGTGTATAGTTGTTTGCATTTGGAACATTGACTCCTTGCAAGTGACCATGACCACATAGAGACAGGTAGATGCTCTGTGGGAAATTAAGATGATATTTCTTCAAGTACTTAGCCAAATCTGGAAGAGTGCTGTCGCAGATATCATAGTAATCATGGCCAATGATGTTCATCATGTCATCAATCCGCTTGCTAGCCAGTTCATAAGTCGTTCCAATTCCCTTGGGAACCACTGAATCTGCACAAAAGATGAATAAACTAACTCTTAAATGGGTTTATTTTTCATAAATTTTGTGAAAGAAATTTGAAAAAATGGCTAAGGCATTAAGGCGCGCAAGTCTAAAAATGGCGCGCAAGTATTCACGTGCCGCGCTAGTTTTCGCCGCGCAAGTATAAACCGCGCAAGTACGAATACCTTTACAGGAGCGCGACATCAAGGAAAAACAGAGCAGACTTGCGCGGCTTAGGTGACCTGCGCGGCGAGAGCTCGAGAAAATTCGGAGTCAGATACCATCTTCGGCCAGAAGCAGCATATTTATAGGCCAGGAGGCCTACCTGCGCGCCATACCAGAGGGTTTAAGGCCTGCGCGACGCAGACTTGCGCGCCTCCCTCTGCGCACTGAAGACTTGCGCGCCGCCCTTTTCCTTTAGAGGGATTCGATTTCCTCAGAGTCAAATCCTCATTTTCTCTCCGGATCCAACTCTGAGGGGGGACTTTTGTTGACGCTCCTTTCGTCACGGAATCTAAAGTTCGGAAAAGGGAATATCTGAGCCCAAAGTGATTAATCCTTTGAAGAAAACATCAAAAATCGACAAAGGGATGGAAAAGGAGAACATTGCCCATGTATCGCGCAAGTTCCATCTTGGTCGCGCAAGTACACTTGCGCGCCGCCTCAATACTTGCGCGACCCATCATGGTCGTGCAAGGGACTTGCGCGACAGATCTGATAACCGCCCAATAACCGCCCGGGGTCTTCTTTTGCCTATAAATAGACCCTGTGGGCCCCCCATTCAAAAAAGATCTCTTCCCAGAAACTCGGATCAAAGCTCCCGACGCCCAAGTCTCTTCTCAAAGCTTCCGGAACACTTCTAAGGTAATATCTTACCTAGAACGGAAGATCTAAAGGGAAGAAGGAAGGCCCAAGTGTTGAAACTTATCAAACACTTGCGCGCCGACTTAATTCCTTCAATATAACTTGCGCGTCCCTCTTCTGGAAGAACCTCAAGAGGATGGGAAAGGGTTTAATAAAGAGTCGCTCAAGTAATTCAACTCTGGTTGAAAATCGCGCAAGTATCCCTTATGTCGCGCAAGTATACTTGCGCGACCAATACTTGCGCGCCGCCGCAGGACTTGCGCGACCTTCAATACTTGCGCGCCCCTATCTTTTTGGGTGCCCATCTTGCCCTTTTTCACCCCTCTTAAGCCATTTCACCCTTCCTATTCAAGATTCAGTCTTCAAGACACTCTTCAAAGCCATTTATGGCATGATTTCTTGATTTGACATCCTTATCTGAAAGGAATTCTGTGAAATATCTCTCAAAACCTAGTGATTTAAACATCTTTATGTCACCAAAGATTGAGAGTTCATTCATTCAACCTCATCCTTTAAGATGAGAGAATCCTAACCTGGGTTTCCTTTTCAGGAATAATCCCCAGTTATAAAACCTTTGAATCTTGGGCATCTTCCTTAAGAATAAGCCCCAATCAAAGTCCTTTAATCTTGGGCATCCTCCTCAGGAGTAAGCCCCAAAACCTTAATCCCTAACCTGGGTCTCCTTTTCAGAAATAAGACTCAGTCATAACCTTGGGCTTCCTTTTCAGGAGTAAGCCCCAAGTCCCCTAACCTAGGCTTCCTTCTCAGGAATAAGTCCTAGTCATAAATCTTGGGCATCTTCCTTAAGAATAAGCCCCAATCAAAGTCCTTTAAACTTGGGCATCCTCCTCAAAGAGTAAGCCCCAAACCTTAATCCCTAACCTGGGTCTCCTTTTCGGGAATAAGACTCAGTCATAACCTTGGGCTTCCTTTTCAGGAGTAAGCCCCAAGTCCCCTAACCTAGGCTTCCTTCTCAGGAATAAGTCCTAGTCATAAATCTTGGGCATCTTTCTTAAGAGTAAGCCCCAAGTCTCTTAAAATTTCTCTTAACCAGTCATAAATTTCCTTTGATTTGGGTTTCCTTTTCAGGAATAAAACCCAATCATAAGTCCCCTCCTAACTTGGGCATCCTCCTTAGGAGTAAGCCCCAAGATTAGAGTATTCAAATCTCCATGAAGCACATATAACTTTGTGGACCCTGTTCATGGATTTTTCCTAAAAGTAAATCCTAAACCTTCGCCTATCTGGGCAGTCATCTATACATAAGCCCCAAAACAAATTCTTATGATTGCATCTTTTATGGCACAATTGTCTAAATTTTACCAATACCTCTTGTTTCTCACACCGATCATGACTCACGTGAGCTTAGAGTGTAAAAGTAATTATGACATTCATCTTTGAGCCATCAATCATAAAACATCATATCCCATTCCTCGAACTACGTGGGTTCTGATTCCTTTTTCAAAACAAAGGATACGTAGGTAGCCCATTCATGGGTTCGATCCCAACATTGAAATAATCTCTGTCCTTCTGAATGACGATAAACTTCAAGTGCCCCACTGAGTGGCTTTAAAACCAGCCTGGTCATCAAAATGACCAAGAGACTTTTATATAAATGTTTTGAAGGATACCATTGACCAAGAATCTCTAAACAAATATAGATGATTCTATATTGATGAAGAACCTCGAATACATATAAAAGATTCTCTAAATTTCTTGCATATTTAATCATTGATTGTTAAAACTAAAGGAAAGCTCATTTTATACTTGGTAATGTAATAAGGATTCACGAACTTAACTTAAATCTATAAAGAGAGTCCCGGAGTAGACAATAATTCCCCTCAAAAAGGTGTGATGAGTCCGACCTCCCATCCTCTCGACCAATGCAAATTCCTAAGCCTCATTAGCCCACAAGCTAATGAGCGCCTGCCTTTGGAAAGTAGGTCCAAACGGATGTGGAATCATTGGATGTTTCCGGTTCTATGAACAAACCCGTTAGAAACCGATCGGAACGTTTGAATCTCCCGTCCAGGAGGTCATCCCCGGATTCCGCGCGAAACAAACATTTCCACATTTCAATCAGAAGATATAAAAAACACATTGATATAATAAAAAAATTATTAGATCCATTTTAAATACCAGAATAAAAGAAAAGTACAACATGGTATTTATTTTTCATTTAAAAAAAGTTATGGCTTGTAGAGGAAGCCGAAACTCAAATAATAGTCACAGCGGCAGAGAAGTCGTTGTCGCCGCATACGTAAGAAAAAAAATTCCTTGTGTGATTTAGTAAAATGATTCTTAAAAAATAATCCTTTTGAATAAAATTAAAAGTCAAAGGGGTTTATACATCGTATAAAAGAAAGTTGTGTATAAAACAAAATATGCCTCAATGAAAGGCGATTGAGATGAAGTCCCTTACCTTGTGTCCGACTTGACTCGATCATTATTTAATCTCTTGAATAATGAAATAGAGTTAATTTATATTTTCATAAGAACCGTTTTCAATTTCATTAGTCCTTTTATATCACTTATTACCATGTTATTAAAATTATGTAATCATTTAAGTTTATAATGGTCGTTTTTTCGATCCTTGGTACTTTAGTCAAAAATAAACTTCTTATAATTACACGTTGTTCATGTGGTAAAATATCCATTATATCCAGAATTATATTCATCATGTATATATCATATATATAATATATATCTAGTATATACTTTCATTTATAATATTACATAACATTTTGAGGTAAGAGATGAAATGCACCGTTCATGTAGATGGTAAGCCGTACGTACGCATGAACGCTACATTCATTTTTTTATTTTTGTATTTAATGGAATTAAATCATAATGATATAATTGTATATTAAAATTATAGTATGATATCATATGTAATACAATTAAATACATCCTTTATACATCTCACATATGTCATTAATGAATCAAATCACTTTGAGGGGGTGGTCGTCCGCACTTTCTAAAATGGAATTATCGCATTTACCCATAATGGAAACCATAAAGTTATGCTAGAAATGAAAAATAAATAAGAATAAGCAAAACATAAACATAATATATATCATATATAAATATAGTGACATCTTAATGTCCACCATGAGATGTGTTAAAAGAATATTGAATAATCATCGTTTCGTGAGGCAGTAATTCACCACTCACTAAAACAATATGTTTTTTAACCATTAGATGAAGGTGTGTTTAAGTGTAAATCAAATCCTTATTATAAAAACATACTAGTATATTTAATATAATGGTTTTGTTTCAAAAGAGGGGAATAAAAAGAGTTTAGGGGGTTGGAGAAGCAAACTAAAACAAATGAACATAAGGGAAGACATTACCTTTAAATCGGGCAACTCCCCTTGGTTTGAAACAAAAGGGTTTCTTGAAGGGATTTCTGCCTAAGGTAAGGATTATATGATGAATATAGGTATTTTTAGAGATAAAATTAATAGTTTTTGTCTGAGCCAATGGCTTTTCAGGTTTGGCTAAGGGGGGTAGAGGTGGGGGCCTTTTATAAGAGGGAGGAGGGGCACTCTTGGAAAGTCTTGAAATGTTACTTTATTATAAATTTTTTTTGGATTTTAAAGGTCCCACAATGATATATTTCGAGGATAAGGTAATAAGGGGTCAAAATACACCCATCCAATAGGTTTTTGACAAGTGTAAGTCTTATAATTTACATTATCTTTTCATTTAATTTAAATAATTCATTAATGAGGTAATCAATGCATCATCATGCTGTCATAAATTAATTTATATATTTAGTGTCTAAAAATTATAAAAAAATACCATGATGTAGGAATTTTTTTTTCTTTCCAATGAATATTTATAGTATAAGATATCATTTATTTGGACAAAATGAATATTTTTTTTACTTAGGTGTTACATACTTTTGTTATATTTTCCTTTCATTAAAAATAAAAAGATAAAATGTCACTATCAAACAATAGTGATTACATGGGGTCCCAAAGATGGCACAAGGGACCCCATGGTCGGCCATGACACAACCAGTAGAATTAGAACACATGTTGGGGTCATTTTATATTATTATGATATTATTTTATTACCCTTAACTACCGATTACTAATTAATCACGATAATTAAAGATAATTACCATAGTTACCATTCATAATGTCCAAAAACCAAAGAGTCTTAATTAAATAATTTTTAACATCTGATTAAAAATATGGAATCCATTTTACCCAATTCCAAACACATAAATTGCATTAATTGATTTAAAAATAATTCCCTTTGTCAAAACAAAAAATCGGGTTTTTTAGAAACAATATCTATCAAAAGTTTGACACTTGATTATGCCCAATTCCAAAGTGAAATTGATTATAATGACCAAAATTGGATTAAATGGTAAAAATATATTCTAATTACACTTGAAAACAAATTATAAAGATAATATAACCGTATAATTATATTGTATGAAAAAGCAGTTTTGAAGTAAAATGCAGTATTTTTTTACTATTCATTAAAAAAATGAACATTGTCAGAAAAATACAAAAAATTTATCCAAAGTAAATTTCAATGTCCCAATCCTAAAGAATAAGTTTATTTTGACCAATATGGATTCTAAAATTATCAATAGTTTTATTTAAAAAAGGTTTTCCATCAAAAGGAGGTAAAATGATCTTTTAAAAAATATTAGATTATTCTACGCTTAAGATATGATTTATTCTCATTTTAAGCCTCTAAAACACTATATAATTCATAAATAGACATAGATATGAAAATTCAGAATTCTTTACTTACTTGGGATGTTACATCCTTTCCCCCTTTAGAAAATTACATCCCCACAATTTATTTACTTATCGAATAAGTGGGGGTATTTATCCCTCATTGCATTTTCAGATTCCCATGTTGTCTGTTCAATCATATGGTCTTTCCTCAAAACCATTACATGGTGAATCACCATATTCCACAATACTTTCTCCCTGTGGTCATGAATATGGATCGGTTGTTCCCCATAAGATAGATTCTATTCCAGCTGAACTACCTCTGTACTCAAAACATGAGATGGATCTGGCATGTACTTCCTTAACATTGAAACATGAAAAACATTGTGTACTTGAGAAAAACTATGAGGTAATGCCACTCGGTATGAAACTAATCCAACTCTCTCTAGGATTTCATATGGTCTAATGAAACTTGGACTCAGCTTTCCTTTCTTACAAAATCGCATCACACTTTTCCATGGTGAAAATTTGAGAAGACATGATCACCTACCTCAAAAGAGAGATCCTTCCTCCTGTTGTCTGCATAACTTTTCTACCTGCTCTGAGTTATTATAATGTGTTTCTGTATCAGGTGATCTTTTTCTGCCAACTCTTATACCAATTCTGGTCCCATCAACTTCCTTTCACTTACATCATCCCAAAAAGCTGCAGTTCGACACCACTTCCCATATAATGCTTCAAATGGTGCCATCTGTATACTGGAATGAAAACATTTATTATAAGAAAACTCGACCAAAAAAAGGTGTTGGTCCCAACTTCTATGATAATCTATTGAACAAGCATGTATCATATCCTCCAAAGTCTGAATTTTTCATTCTGACTTCCCATCTGATTGAGGATGAAAGCTATACTAAAATTTAATTCATTACCCAATGACATCTGAAGGCCTTTCCAAAAGTTATAAGTAAACCTGGGATCACAGTCAGCTACAATGAAGAGGGGAACTCCGTGTAACCTGACAATCTCTTTAAGATACAAACGAGAAAGATGATCTTGGGAAAAAGTATCTCATATAGAATGTAAATGAGCATATTTCGCCAAGCGATCAATAGTAACCCAAATTGCATTATTACCTCGAGGTGTCTTAAGCAAACCCACAACGAAGTCCATGGATATGTTATCCCATTTCCATTCTGGCACATGTAAAGGCTGAAGGATCCCATTTGGTAACTGTTTCTCTACTTTAACCTATTGACAAGTCAAACACTTCACACTAAAATTAGCAATATATCTCTTCATTCCATCCCACTAGTAATACTCCCAAATATCTCTATACATATTAGTACTACCTGGATGAACTGACAAGGGTAAACCATGAGCTTCACATAACAACTCTCTCTTCAACCGTGAATCACAAGGCACGCACAATCTCTTCCCAAATCTCAAAAAACAATAATTATCAACATTGAATTTAGGAAACATACCCTTCTGAACCAGCCCTACCTTTTTATGCAACTCACCGTCTTGCTTTGGTGCTTGCTTAATTCATTCTTTTAGAGAAGATTTCACTAATACCAAAAACAAAATAGAAGAACATCCTACACCAACAACTTCTATGCCAAAGTTCATCAAATCCTTAAGAAAATGATCACGTTCCAAATGTAACTTGGTTAATGAAGCATTACTTTTTTGACTCAAAGCATCTTCCACTTTATTTGCTTTTCCTGGGAGGTCGTGAATCGTACAATCATAAGGCTTGATTAATTATAACCATCTCCTCTATATCATGTTAAATTCATTTTGAGTGAAGATATAATTTAAACTTTTTTGATCGGTATATATTTCACATTTTAATCCATACAAATAATGCCACCAAATTTTTAAAGTGAAAACCACATCTGCTAATTCCAAATCATGTGTAGGGTAATTTATCTCATGAGTTTTCAACTAACATGAAGCATAAGAAATTACCTGATCAGTCTGCATTAGGACGCAACCAATTCCTTTTAATGAAGCATCAATGTAGATAAAAAACTCACCATTCCTGGAAGGTGGTGCCAAAACTGGAGAATTCACCAATCTTCTTTTCAATTCCAGAAAACAATCATCACATTCTTTTGTCCAGATGAACTTAACACCCTACCGATTTAGATTCTTCAATGAGCTGGAAAACCATGATAGTTTTTTTAACAAACCTTCAGTAATAGCCTTCTAAACCAAGAAAACTATAAATCTCTGTTACATTTGTGTGTCTTGGCCATTCTTCAACATCTTTTGTTTGGGCAGGATCAACAATTATTCCATCTTTAGAAACAATGTGACCAAGGAATGAAATTTTTTGCGACAAAATCTCACACTTCTTGAATTTCCCATACAATTTATTTTCTTTTATAGTTTGAAAAATAACCCTTCAATGACTTTCATGCTCCTCTTTACTTTTAGAAAACCCCAAAATATCATCAATGAAAACAACCACAAAAACATCCAAGAATGCATGGAAAATTCTTCTCATAAGGTCCATGAATACAGCAGGTGCATTGGTTAACCTGAAAGGCATTGCTACAAATTCATAATGGACATATCTTGTATGAAATATGGTCTTCAGAATATATACTTCCTTTACCTTCAACTAATGGTACCCTGATCTCAAATAAATCTTTGAAAAATAGTTAGCACCCTGGAGTTGATCAAACAAATCATCGATATGAGGCAATGGATATTTGTTCTCAACAGTGATGTTATTCAAGGCTCTATAATCAATGAAAAGTCTCATTAAACCATATTTATTTTTAAAAAATAAGATTAAAGCACCACATGGTGATGTGCTAGGTCGAATGAAACCTTTCTCTAATAAATATTGCAATTTCTCCTTCAACTATAAAAGTTCAATTTGAGCCATTAGATAAGGGGGTTTTGAAATTTGCTAAGCATCAGGAACTAAGTCAACAGTATATTCAACTTCCTGATCTGGTATTATTCCAGGTAACTAATCAGGGAAGACATTAGGATACTAATTTCCCACTGGCACATCATTAATCTGAACGGTTCCTTTGTTTTCAACAATATGTGCAAGATAACATTAATTTCCATCTTTTACAAGTTTCTTAGCCTCTTGATATGTTATCAACAGTAAGGGTTAATTCCTGTACACAAACAGAAAGTCTTTCTGGAAAGAAACTTCTTTATCTCTACAGTCAATCCTAGCATGGTAAACAGAGAGCCAATCCATACTCATGATAACATCAATCTCTACTAGAGATAAAACAATAAGGTTTTCAAGTAGGTTCTCTCCATGGATAAGGATAGGAAGATTTTTAATAATTATTTGTGCCGTAACATTTCCCCTGGGTTTTTTTACCAAAGTTCAAGAGTCAGTTATTTGGATGGAATTCCCAATTTACTAGAAAATTTTTCAGATGTTAAAGAATGTGTAGACCCCAAATCAAACAACACATTGGAATAATATAAAAAAACAAACAAAGTACCTGATGCCACTTCATTTGATGGCCCAACATCTGCTGAAGTAGTTGCAAAGGATTTCACCACACTATTCTGCTTGTAGTCTAACTGCTTCCCATCATTTGATCTCTTTGTCGGAAACTCGTTTGAATATTGACCCATCTCATTTCACTTGAATCATTTCACTAACTGTAAATCAAATTTGGTCTTACCATCACCCTGATGTTTTCCAGTGAAATCACAAGCCTTATGTCCCATATTACCACATCAGTAGTACTTTCCAGAATTCAAAAGACATCCCCCAGCTTGATTTTTACCACATTTATCAAAAACTGAAAACTTAGTTTTCTTACCATCAGACCTTTTTGAAGGATTGTTCCCTTTCTCCAGCCACATCAGTCTCTACTTATCTTGGTTGTTATAGAACACTTGATCATCATAAAACTCCATTTCCACCTTCTCAGTAAATCGAACAAGATTTTCATAACTTTTGAACTCACAAGAAGCTAATTCCCTTCGATATTTTGGCTTTAATCCTGAGTAAAAACGATTTATTTTACTATCAAGGTCTCAGATAAAATTTGGAGCATACCTTTCCAATCGAGTGAACTTTTCTTCATAAGCTACCATTGAGCCGTCCTCTTACCTCAATTCCAAGAATTGTTTTCCCATCCTATGTCTAATAGCCTTAGGAAAATATTTCTCAAGAAACATACAATATAATTCATTCTAGTAAAGAGCATCAATATCATCAGTGTCCCAAATATTTTTAACCATCGACCACCACTGATCTGTTTCACCCTCCAAACGGTAAACAACAAGACTAACCTTTTGATTGACTGAACACCCCATGCCATTGAAAATATTTCTAGTTCTTTAATCCACCCTTTAGATAGAACATGGCCAGATGATCATCTGAATGATGGGGGATGTTGCCTCATGAAATGTTTCACCACTGACATGTTCCTCTGTGGTTGATCTGGATGATCTTGTGGATGGATATCACCACCATTTATTTCTTGAGTCAACTGTGCCATTACTACAACAAACTATTCAGTTCCAATTCTGACCATCTTAGGATGCTGATTTGGAAGGTCATTTCTTTCTGTATGCCTTCCTAGCACTGATTCCCTATTTCCTCTGTGGAAAACCATTCTACACGAACATGTCCTAGATGAAGCAACATGGTAATCTTCAAATTCTATATCATTTTAATTTGACCATAAAAAAATATTTTTGGATAATCATTTAATATAATTCTAACTCATAAAGTTATCTAAACCGACCTATGATACCAACTATATGGCCCTAGCCTTAAAAATTACATAATCTTGAGTTATTACAAGAATACACATTGAGGATCTTTTCGGGTTTAGAGTTTTAGAGAATTAAATCATAAATCATACATTACATTCCACATTTTAACAAGGTGGTTACATAAAAGACAGTATTCATTTTTCCCATCAAAGGAAAAATATTTAAAATAAAGCATGGATTCTTTCTTGAAACTTTCTTGAAACTATCATAACATCATTTACTTTTCCCTTGACCTATGAAAAACTTTTCAAAAACATGAGATGAGCATAAAAAGATCAGCAAGGGATATAAAAATATGGAATGAAGACATTTTTCCATGTATACATAAGAATAAATGAAATAATACTTTACTCATAAAACATAAGCACTTTAACATACCTCATGAAATCATAAGACTCATGAATAACACATAAAAATCATAAGACATAAAGGTAACTTGAGGAATTCATAACATTCTTACGTAGGGAGTAACCGTCAGGGTTACATTTCGAATACCCATCACAGTATATTCCCTAAATATCTTCGGAGAAACCTTAGAATTTAACCCCTTCGCATTAACCAATGAATCAGAGAGCTATCACGGGCTCACCCTCCCTTAGTTTATCATGGAACCACCAGTCTTCATAAACAATTCCCATGAACTATAACATAATCATATCACATAAAACATGCATAAAGGAAACATAAAATTTCAACATTTCAATAACAAGATATCAAAAACACATTGATATAATCAAAAAATTATCAAAACCATTTTCAATACCAAAATAAAATAAAATTAAAAACTGTTATTTATTTTTCATTTAAAAAAAGTTATGGCTTGTAGAGGATGTCGAAACTCAAATAATTGTCACAGCGGTGGAGATTTTGTTGTCGCCACATACGTAAGACAAAACATTCCTTTTGTCGTTTAGTAAAATGCTTCATACAAAAATATTCCTTTTGAATAAAAGTAAAAGTCAAAGGGGTTTATAAATCATATAAAAGAATGTTGTGTATAAAACAAAATATGCCTCAATGAAAGGTGATTGAGACGAAGTCCCTTAACTCGTGTCCGACTTGACTCGATCGTTATAATCCATGCCCCTTGTTCATGTTTTCATCATCTAAAGAATCTTAATGGTGGTTTTGATTATTTTTTAATTTTGTTTTGTGTCCCATATTCATTTACTAAAACTTATGGTGATGATTTAATGAAAATAATAAACATATTATTTTAAAAAAATTGATTCCACAAAAAGAATTGATTTTATTAGAAAATATAAATATGAATATATCCACTAAAAATAATTAAAACAACCTAAATTCATTAATTATATATAAAATTACAAGTATATAACATTAATTAATCATTCACAACATACACATTATATAATATTTCATGTAGGTTATAAAATTTCCCCAAAAAGAGTATGTTATTATGACTGAATGAGTGAGAACATGCTATTTCAGAAATATAATATCAAATCTACAAGAGATTAATGATTTCAAAAACCTGTTATGAAAATGATAAATCAGATTTAATAAATTTTATATGGATAATATATATAATAAAAATCAAGGAGAAGATATCGCTCATATTTAGAGCACGTAACCTATCTTGAGGAACCTTTTTGAAATGATATGTTTAAGGATTATTATTGTGAACAAAATCAAAATAATGTGGATTCGAATATTACAGAAGGAAATATGGTATAATAATTAGAGTAATTATAGCATTTTGTTTTCATTTTAATGTGTTTAAGAGATATTAATTTATAATTTAGAGGAGTGACACTTTTGAAAATATCATTTTAAAATAATAAAAAGGGATAATTCTAAAGAAAAGTAGCTTCAAATTATCAAAATTTTAAAGAAAAGATAGATTAGTTTAGTAATATAGTCATAAAATAAATTATATATATTTATGTGATATTTGTGGCTATATCTCATAATTTAATCAAATTTTATTCATTGAATCATTTAACATGGTTATAAAATTATACTACACTAACATATTTTTATAACAAAAAATTAAATGGAAATTTTTAAATAATTTTAAATTTTTTATTAAAATAAAAAATATAATTTAAATGATTAATTTTCTATATATGGTAAAATTTAATTTTAACATATCTACGCAAAATGAAATAACAAGGGTTTTTAGAAAAATTCTTTTTTAAGCCTAAAATGAATTTACACCAAAATCATGTATATTATTAATTACCAAGAAATTAATTAGTTTAAAATATAAAAATTATTCTATTACATTCAATTCTATCCAATAGTGAATGGAACATTATAAATGAATAATTAAATGTAAATAACAAAAACAGTTTTTTATATAAATAAAATAGAACTTAAGTTCGAAAAATTTCAAATAGGGGTTTCCAAATTAAAAATATTATTTTCAAATGGTTTATTTTACTATATAAATTCATATTTATTAAGTAAAATGTTTTTATCATATTTTATGTTATTTTTATATCATGATGATGTCCTAAAAGTTATGGTATTTATAAAAAATCTATTTTCTCAATTTACATAAAAATAAACCATTTCAAAAAATTCTTAAAAATTAACCAAAATATAATTTGGATATACCAAGTTCAAAAATTAATTTCATTTCATAAAATTAAAATTATAAAATGATAAATTAAGTTTTTAAATGAAAATATAATATATAAAGAAAATATAATTTTAAGAAAAATAATATTTTAATTATTAAATGTTCATAATTTTATTTCATATTAAATTTTAATTTAATTAATTTTAATAACATAGTATAATTTTTTTAAAAATAAATATTATCATGAAGATATTTTAAAAGTGATAAATTTAATTTGTAATGATAAACTACACATCACTTTAAAAATGGTTCTTTGAGAAATATATATGTTTGACATTAAATAGTTTTATTCGTTTTCCATTAATTATCTATCCTCTAAATATTAAATTCTATCAATTAATTTGTAATAAAAAACATCAATTATTATTTAAAACATAATAATAATTATATATTTTAATTCGTTAAAATATATATTTTTATAATAATTTATTTTATTATCTTTTAATTTACTTGAAGTTTAATTCTTATTGTAATTCTATTATTTTTGTTTCACTTGATAATGCATTATTTAAATATGTTATATCATGGTTTTTTTAGTTTTATGTTGTGTGTGATGAAATTTATTCAACATATTATTTATTTAAGGTAAAATACATACTAAAATCTCAAGGTGTTACACACATTTTTGGAAAACACCGCATGGGATTGGGTTAAGGAATATATATTTAAATATGGATAATATTGAATATTCCAAAACATTTTGAATTTAGAGGCTTTGGTGCTTGGTGAAAGGGTGGTGAAAAAACTAAACCACACCATGGAAAGTCAAAACATGTTGTATTTTATATAATTTCATAATATTTTTAGATTCATGATGGTTTTAATTCTTAGAGTTATATGAAATTTCATGGAGAATTTAATTCTCCAATAGTGGACATATTTTATGGTCTAATATGGTACCTAAATATTTAATTTGATGAAGGAAATTTTTGGAATATCAAATTAAATATTATAAGAGGAATATTAGGGAAGAAGAGAGCACATATGTTTTGGAAGATTGAGAGAAATACTAAACATTAGGAGATATTTTAATGATATTATGATTTTATTTTGATTATAATTGATTATTTAGATCTCATTAATGGCTATAGAAAAATAGATATACAAACTCATTATTGTGATTTGTTGAATATTATTAGTATTTCCTTGAGTGACATATGTATCAACTATTACATGACTATCTTTTTCGAACTAGTGTTTGGATAGGAAGATAGAGGTAGTTCCCATCAGTTTAATCATTATCCTTACCTAAATCATGTAATAACTAATGGTGAGTTGTGATTTTTAGGACACTATCATGTCATAATGTGATTACTCATTAGATATGTGCCATAAGGTTGAATTAAGGGAATTACTGGTGTTTTACCATTAATATTTTTTTTATTTTATTACATTGTATATGTGGTTGAAATAATAACATTATATTTTCTTGATCCAAGGTGGACCATAATAAAAGGTTTATTAGGATCTATTTACACTTGTTCAATGCATTAGAAGATAATAGAAACAAAAAATATCAAGATCAATCTTGCATAACACCAAAAGTAAGAATATATATTACTAAAAAAATCATGAGTACATCACACCATAAGATAAATATACATTATCTTCTATCCTTGTAGTTGATAAGTACACTAAATATTATCTATAGGAATCCTTCCTCCTTGGGGTATCCCCAAGATTAAAAAAATATAAATCCCATGATATGATAGTATCATGAGTAGAAAAAGGAGGACGAGAAGAGAGGTTGGCAGAATCAGAAAATGGATTTTAATGATTTAACTAAATCCATATAAATTTCTATTTCCCCTTTATATATACTTCATAATATATTCATTCCACTACAACATCTACTCATATATTATGAGAAAATTCAATATACGTTACAAATATCTATAACATGAATATGATACAATTCCCAATTATTTGATTATATTAAACATTATAATTAATGATAAATTATATGGGTAATGATTCATATGTTAAAATATTCTCTTTTGGATACCAATATCAACCAAAAGGAGTTAGTGTGAATTGTACTATACAATACTACTCACAAAACTACCATATAAGATTTTCCTCTAATATATTATGATTGGTTAATGAGGTGTAATGATATCATTCAATGTTCCTTAAAATAAATCTATATCATATCATATGTTATATCTATATAAACTTTCAAAAGAGTATTTTTTAGAAAAATAATTGTCAATTTCCCACTTATAGTAAATCCCCATAGATATTATAAAATGTCACCATATATTGTATGATATATAATAACTTATGAATCCATATCTATTACAATTTTGGATATTTTAAAACCAATTTTGGAATGATATAATCAACATTAACTTTCTGTAATACCATTTGAAATACATTTTGAATATCCATCTAAAAATCCTTTGGGATATACTCTAAAACACTTTTTGAGATAATATATGAGTCAAAAGACAATCCTCAATTAGTAAAACCTAATTTTTTTCCTCACAATACATTTTATAATTGACAAAATAATAATAATTCCAAAATTCATAAATGCAATAAAAGAGGATAATTGAAAGAAAACATTAGTGATTGTCAATAAATAAAGGTACCCCACAAGATCTTAATCAAACACATGTATCTGTGTACTTGTGTCCATTGGATGTATCATATACAAGCAGTCATTTTCATACGATCCATTTTTCTAAGATATTAAGTAACTAAAGGAAACATAGTATGTTAATCCCTTTTAACTACTCATAAATTATTGATTATCCAATTATAGTCTGACCCAACCAGTGAATACATAACATGTTAATTACCCTTATATATAATCACATCACATGACCCTCAACAGATAGATAATCGAAACATATGACTCATGTATGTATAATTGGACACTTCCTTTATCTATATTTATCAAGGGACAATAAGTTATATTAATGATTTGAGATAGAAAACACCATATTGGTTCCTTGAATTTTTAGTCTATTTTTTAATAAATCCAATTTTAGGTTGAGTTATAACATTATACCCAAAGGAATTTAATTTTAATAATCCTGGAAATCATAGTTTGATGATCCACATTAAATTTTTATTTTTCAAAAACATTACCAAGTCCAAGTCGGGTCAGTCACCTAGGGGAAGGAGATAGAGAAATCATGAACTAGGTAAAAGGGGGATCATCCAGGGTGTTCCATAGTCAACTCATCCTTATGGATTAGTGAACATCATCTCACTGCATTCATCTATAGCCCTAATGCCTTAATTGGACTTCCACGGTGAGAGACACCACCTTGAGAAAGATACCACGACATCATCAAACCACCAAGGAACTTACACCGAAGAACTACTAAATAACAAAAAGGTATAAGTTACATTCATATCTTCCCAAATAAGAACGAGACAAATGAAAAATGACTAATAATCAATGTGAATCCCCTCCACCCAGTAAATCACCTCCATATCACTAAAGAAACCTCACATAATTTTTCCACCATGTTATGAGTCTCTCATCTTTCAAATTAAATACCTTCAATTGGTGCTATTATGAAACCACCCTTAGAGTATATTAGAGAGATTGAATAAAAGGGAAAATTGACAGACAAAAGATAGACATAAGGCATAGAATAATTACACATAAAAACCGATAGAGTCCCATCGATGACTGGAGGAAATAGAAATCCAAGAAACACTAAAGGAAGAAAAAATAAAGACATTGAAAACAAAAAATAGTAAACAATAGAATTTATAAAACCTATAAGAAATCACATCCCCTTTCCCCTATTCAATAGATATGATCTCACCATAGAATTTGATCACTAAAAAAATGGAACTAGAATTTCTTTTATATAGACCAGAAGGATTGATACCAAGACATGAAGGGGTTACTAGAGGTGTCTCTTGAAAAGATATATAAAATAGACCACCAATAATATATTTTCTCTAGATCAAGATAAATGGATGTAGATATTTAGTGCCTAAAATTATAATTATTATAGTTTGTAGGGATCATTAAATAGAAGACCAAATAGGTATTGAGGTGAAATAGAAAATGGTTGGGAATCCATTGAGGAAAAATTAGCACACCTAAAGGAAACTAGTTTTTAAGTAAGAATCAACAAATAAAATATAAATGTATAAATAAAAATAGAGACAGAGAAACTAGTGATTCATTTCATGAGTTTGTGGGCTGAAACCCTAGAAGAGAGATAACTATAACTGCTCTTGGGGATAATAGTTCTTAAGGGAAAAGATAAATCCTATGTTGGATAATACTCAAATGATAACATGATCAGTAGAATACATAACCATCCCATGATTAGTAAATCCTTAATAGTTTCATATGAAAGGTATAAAGGTACAGATTTTCTCAGGATCAGTATCTTTCCAAGGTCAGATATTTGGGAAAATGAATTAAGAAAAATTCACCCCTAGTATACCAAATACATATTGTATGTCATTTTATATGGGATATTATGTGGGTCATGTATTGTAGAAAACCTATTTTTTATCAAGAGTATGTTTTATAACTTTTTATAAAATCCAAATAAAAAGAAATTAAATTTTTTTCGTAACCTATAGTATATCACTATGAACATCATTTAGGGGTAACTCAATGCTTTACATTTGGAGGTCAACTATTATTTCACCTCATGAGTATATGAAAGAAACATGAATGATTGATAAAGTAGAGAATGGCTATGTATAAAATTATTTATTTTATATTTTTAAACTCCATTAGGAATACATTATGATACCATTCATAAGAACCGTTGTAATAATATCTCATTGTATACACCACCCGACCGACCATTGTTTTATAGTATTTTTATGTTATTTTAAAATCATTACATATCTATATAATTCCACTATATTAATATGTGACCATATGATAAATTCCTCACACTAATGTCTTTAGTGAGTAACATATATAAATAAATAATTTTTTAACAATAGAGAGACTTATGAATCATATCAATAATGTCAAAATTCATGAACATAGTATCCAAACTTAATTAAATTACAATATATAATGTTAAAATATTGAATATTATGTTATATATCTATAATGTTTATAAGTTAATCATAATTAAAATTATTGGAACCATTTCCATTAAACATTTCCTTGAAATATTTTGGTAACCTTATACTGACAAAACCGGAAACTTTTTTGGATGTTAAGTGATGTTCACTTCATATAATTATTAGAATAATATTTTTTTAGTACATGGACTCCAATATGTTTATAAGTACTACCACCAGTATATTATAAATTATATTGTTCTCATAATATATTGTTAAGATTTAAAAAAATATCATGTTATGATATACAACATATTTTCTTTAAGAGGCAATTTTTAATAAACATACAATTTTTTAATATCAAATATAGTATTCTATATTTTTAGATATTTATCTAAAAATACGGTTTTATTTTATTAAATAGTTCACTATAGGTGTTGGGACCACATCCCACATATTTAATTTTTTGGATATATACTTTTAGTCTCACCTTATTTTCAATAATTTTATAGAATTTGATGTATCATAAAACTATTGTAATTTATTATATTGTTAAAAATAACCCATTTAAAAAAACATATGTTATTACATAAGTGAAATAAGATAACTACACATATCCTTAATTTAGACCCATTTGATCTTGATATATTTTTTACATTCAACTCCATGATTGAAAAAACATTTTTTTTCATAATTTGAATAAAAACTATACTCTCCTTAAATTATCACCTTGATTTTAAAAATCCTATACAATTAATAAATTTAAAAAACATACATGTGGTATGTTATACCATTTAAAATTTAAAAAATTATTTCTATAAGGTCAATATATGACATATTTTCCATGGAGTTTCTCAAAACCCTTTAGATATCATGTACAATTCCATCCTATATAAAGAATGTCCTTCCTTATTGACTTTACTTTTATGTTTCAGTGACATTGACTAGATATTTGACAATAAAGTAATGGAATTTATAAAATTCCATTTTTATTTTGGTTTTAACATTTAACCTATGTACTATTTATGTGATACTTTTTTGAAAAATATAGAATCCAAGATACGTTGAAGGAAAAAGTCCAATGAAGAGAACTATCACTATGCCTAAGTCCCCGAGCAAGTTCTGAGGTTACTATTACTAGGTCCTTAAACAATAACCTAGGTTAGTTCACCCAAGTCTTATGGCACTAAGAAGTGACAATTATTGGGTCCACATATGTCAATGAGCTAGTGCACCCACCTCCTTCACTCAACACACATGTGTGAGTGGAGTAGCATGGACATCGACTTCATGTAACTGACATACTTTATTTTCGTTCTACACCAACATAAATTCACCCAACTACCTATATTCTTATATAAATTGACCCAAGGGACCCATTATTTCACAAAATTTAAGGAATTGAAAGAGGCACACAACGAGGAAATGAGAGAGGGCATATGAATACAATTGTCTCTAACCACTTTAGATAGATTTATAAATCCTAAATATAAGCTAACAAACCTAAAAATAAAGGGTAACTAAACCATTAAAAGGTTTTAATATCCAAAACATCATGAAAGAAAACTTACCATATAATCCTTAAGCTATGGTGTTAAGGGTCCTATCCTCCATGACACAATACAACACTTTGTACATTGTTTAATTCTGAAGGATTCAATGTGCTTGATTAAAACTTTATCGACTCACACTGAGAGTGTTCTTTCCGAGAAACTATGTTCAATAATCACTATTAAAGGTCCAAAAGGGTGAAATATCACACTTATCATCCATAATAGGGTTACACATTACCATACTCCTCCAACCAAAGTGAAACACCACTGTTACCTCTAATCTAACAGGGTGATTCACCCAACACCTCATATTAGGATAATAATTTACCATGGACTCTAAAAAAGGGTAAAGATTCCCCCATGACTCCATACTAGGTCCCAAAATTACCCATTATATTAATTATATGACCACATTCACACAAACCTGTATCTAGGGATGCAAATCTCCCTCCGCCCCACCATGAAGACACATTTCCTTTTACTTTACACTATGGAAACATATTCACCTAGGCCTATACTAGGAAACCCCTTTTCCCATGAACTTTAGAATAAAATTACATTACCATTGTCCCTATACTAGGGAATAAACCCACCGCTATCCCCATAGATAAGGTAACTCACACTCAAGACACCTTCCTATGTTCTACCTTCACCCAGGTCTCCTACTTGGGTACCAATCCTTTTAGGTCTCCATTATGGACTCACAAAATACACGAGGGGTGTTTTCACATTTCGTTTCACTCTATAAAATATTTATTCCCTTAATAAAGTTAATTTACTATGAAATAATTCCCAAACAAAAGTAACCATAGGGTGTTCAATATTTTGTACTCCCTTGGAAATAAGTGTTATTATCAATAAGATATGAGTGAAACATCCCATATCATATTGTGCCCAACATTTCTAACCCTTATCTAGCATATGATCAACCAAATAACCTTATGGACATTTTTTATCCACTAAACGAGTCTCGGAGAGATAAACATCCTCAAATTAGGATAATGCCCTAAAAATTCCTTCTTCACCCAAGTCACTGATAGGGACATACACCCATGGGTCATACATGAATAAGAACCACCTATATCCTTCATATCACCAAGAATGGATGGGGACTAATACAAGGTATTATCCCTAATTTACCTTACATTGGTACATATTACCTTCGAGAACAATTAATCCTTTTAATCATGTTATTATCTGGTAGGAAGCGAATTTTATCACTTTAAGGTACCCTGTATTTGATCCCTAAAAAAATTCACATCATATCGTATACCTAATTAATCAATTCATCATCCCTTATTCATCTTTCAATTAATAGTAAGTATAATTGTATGTGGCCCTCTTATAAGGTGTAATCCCCAACCAATCCATAAATCATTCCCCATATATATATATTCCATGTAATTTAATAATTCCTCAAATGTCCATATTCTATTGGATCCAATTATTCCTCAAAGGTTTATATTCTTTGTGATGTGAACCAGAAAGGGATACATCTACCTATGTCTCTAACAAACCATTTATATGTTAATTTTTCCTTTAATTACTAGATATATTAATTTAAATGATATAAAAACACTTACTTTTAATAAAATGTTAAATTTCATGGATCAGTCCTGCCAAAAAACCTTAAATTATACAACTTAACTATGTGGGATTTGACTCTTGTTAACATGGATATATAGGATACCTCTATTATGTTCAATCCCAATATCAAAAATTTTATGGATGCATGACATTAAAGAAAAATCATATGATCAAGTTTTCATGACCTTAAAATAAACTATGATAGTCCTTGACACATGACCTTAAAAGGTTACATGTTTCCCATTAAGTAATATTTATCTACATGAGTTATGACTCAATTTATATGGATATACATTAATCCCCTCTAATGGTCTTGATACTAAAATCACATTACTGACATCATCCTTTGATGATAATAAATTTGATATGTCCCAACATTGTTGATTTAAATATATCGTAGTCATCCAATATGAGTAATACAAATAACTTATTATGAATAATAATGTTCATATAAACACATTGTATTGATATATAATTAACATGGTGGTAAATATTCTCATTATGGGATATAGGAAATATTCATAAGACTTTCATAAATATATAAGAGATTCCTAGAGTAGGAAATAATTTCCCCATATAGGATAAGGTGAGCCCAAACTTCCACCCACTGAACAAATTCATAAACAAAAGTTTCACTGGGAAAGTCTCAATGACCTATATAATTTCGAAAGTAAATCTATGTAGATTCAAAATCAACCATGAAATAGTGTGCATTAGAATCATAATGGATGATGATAGATCCTTATCCAAAAATGGTTGATTAACATTAAGTGTCAGGAATCACACATTCTATGAAACGACCAATGATCATTTTATATAAAAAATTATTGAACCTATGTGTATCTTTTACCAATGATAAATATTTATCATACATTCTCTAACTAGTTATATTGCACTGGTGAATTTATTTCTTGTTTTTTAAATCCTATCATGACTTTTAGGAACCCAAACATAGCTCTCTTTGATCCAAATGATATCCTCAAAAAATACACTAGCCAACATCAAATTCACTAGATGTATTCCTTTGACGTGATTAAGGATGTGGCCTTGAAACCTAGGGGGCATTGTAAAAAACTCAAGAAAACCCGAAATAGTTGTTTAATGTGCTCATTCAAGAGTACCACTTCAAAAAAACTCATCCTCTCCATGGAGGTAGCATGGAAGAACCTTTAGGATATGAGTCCCTATGTATCATATATCAAATGGAGGACCGCAGTGAAATCAGTGGCATTGGTATCTATATACAACCACTTTGGGATCATCTCCCTTGAGAATGATGACACTAATATCTATTACTATATTTAGGTATAGATGTTTATCAATAGTTCCAATACTATTTAAGAGTTTATTATAAGGTATTCTCCCAAGAACAATCAACATCACCAATGTGTAGGACCACAACCCCTCTGAATTATTTTGATAAGGTTACCAAATATATCATGGCCCCATTCTCCGGAACATTGGAAACTAGAAGTTTGTCTCATCATGGGATAAAAATTACTAAAATTAATGGAACATTACCATATTCATGTTCCCATATAAGAATCCCATTTTCAAATCCTAGAGGTTATAAAAGACAATGACCAAATTATTACTCACACATAACTAGTTTTCCATCATATTCTAGAAGAATCAGAAGGACCATTCAGTCATTCCTTTAATGAATCAAGGGATAAATGTTGTATCCTTTCTCTCACATATGAATATAATTTGAAAAATATAGTGGAAACTAAAGTGTAATATCATATCCCAACCTTCACCTTCTAGTATTACTAACATATCCTAGTAGCGATAGAAGATTCCCATTAACATATTCTAGAATATACCAAGGGTAGGTCTATATTATTGTTCCCAAAAAAATAGTGGGCTTATCATTACATCACTAATTATAGTTAGGAGCGGTCCCACATTAATTATACCATTATAGTGTTTTCTCAATATTTTCCATTAAATATTGAAAACATGGAATGAACTTATATACATATTCATAAAGGAGTTCACCGACATATTTAGATAGTAACTCAAAGGTAAGGTCATATTGCTGCATCTCATACATGATTTCACCATCATATCCCCATAGTCAATGAGTGTCGGGCTCATATCCATACCACAAATTTTGGATTTCACAAACATATCCTAGAATTCACTCAAGGAAATTCTCATATCTTAGGCCCCACCACATGAGATCAAATGTATGGACAGGTTATAACATAGGGTAAGGATAATATCCTTTCCCATGTATATATTACTCATCATTATATACTATAAATACCAATTATAGAATTATTTTGTATTCATATCCTCGACTAGGATGTTTATCAGAATATTCTGAAAGCGAAAAAAGACCAAAAGAGGTCTCATATCCCCATTACTGCTAACACTTTCATGTCACACTTGAATTTTATAGAATCTAACTATGTAATTCATTGATATATTTCCAAAAATTTCTAGGAGTAACCTAGGAGTGTTCCAATGCATGAATGTTGTTTCTCAAAAAATATTAATATAATAATGACCAATATTCTAAACCCAATTAACCAATAAAGATCATCTAGGTGGAATTATCACCAGAGGAAATCTACAATCCATGAGAAATCTTATATCCCTACTCATATCAACACTAATATTCATGACGATCTTGAGAAACAATAGATAGTATCCTAATGATCTACTATCTATTCATCAATTGTAAAAGGAAGTTATAACCTTATATATCCTCCCCATGGAATTCAATCCATCCTATTTAAAGGTCTGACCCATGGTGCTTGTTGTATAGGCCCTCCCTGAAATTATATGTCATATATTCATGAAAATCATCACCATATGAAAAACAATTTTATTTTTCAATGATATTGAGAGGCACTCAAGGGATAAAGGGTAGTCCTGTCATGCACATTATGATTGACTAGCGAAATATCCTCCAAGAAAAAGGACAGTCCCAGATGATGGTTGTTATTTTTCACTTTTCTAAAATAATTCACCCTCTAAAATAATTAAAGAGATCAAAAAAATATTTTATCCCCTTGATAAGGTAGTGGGGAAACAAACATTATAGTCAGATCAGGTGGAGGAGCCACTCAGAGACCATGACCATAACTCAATGGTCACATGGAAGGAATTGGATAAAGGTAATATAATGATCATGTTCTATCCCATGAGCACTCCTTGATATAACATTAAAAAATAATTAAAATTTGAATTTATAGATTACATATTCCAAAACTGAAACATATATCATATGAGGAGTACACATACCAAATTATGGTGATGAGAATATTTTCCATCAAGTTGATTTTCTTTCTTTCTCAAAATTTCAAAACCCTAAGGCTATAAATGCATGATTTTCTACAATAGACTTGTATCAATATCATAAAGGGACATCCTTGGATGATATTGAATTCCTTGACCAATAACTAAATTAGACGGTGGGGGAAATATTGATCATTGTACATTGCTATAGATAATGACTAATTGGGTTAGTTGGGTGAAAAATTCAATGTAATCTCTTTATGAATTCTCTTAGGGATTGGTTTTTTATATGATAGTTGTTTTTTCAAATTAAATTATGTTTCCTTTAAATACCAAAATTAACATACATGATAAGAGAAAACAATTGGAAGGATCACAGATCAACATGCCAATTAGGTGATGTTGGTTCCCCATCTAAGGATGATAAATCCTCTGTCGCTAAAGAAATGTATGATGGAAACCCACTATTACCATTTAAAGACTATACATCCATCCCATTATTGGTCAAAGGATCCAAAGGAAAGAAGCTCGTTATAGTACCTTCCTCATTAGTGATATGAGAGTTAACCAATATTGTGGGGATTGGAGTATATTTACCCCATCCCCATTCAATCATCAAATATGAAACAACCCCATGATGTGATGGAGGTTGAATCATATTGACCCCACACAACTAGGTTGGGGACATTACCACCCATTCCCCCCCCTCTATATAAATCAATCATTTAATGATTCGTGATGACTTTATTGGAAGTGACCCCACAATTACTTTCATTACATGCTCCACCTCCTTCATTAAGAGCATGCATGGTGAAATGTATGAGAGTCTCTATCAAGGTCACCATCTATCAAGGTGGGTAGATGAAACCTCATAGGGGATGTAAACCAAAATGGTTCTCCAAGAATGAAAATACAAAGGAAGATTATGTTTTTTATCTCAATATAGATATAGAGGTAGAAAATATAATTTTAACTTGGATGAGGGAATTATTCCTACTTCACACATTATGTTAGTAAACATTATCTCCCTCATCATCATGGGTAATCCAGAGCACTAACATGACATAAAATAACATGATGAAGAAATATATGATCAAATCTTGGTCTAAACAAAATTATATCCAAAGGGTGTGTGTTCTTGACATTAGAGACAATCTCATGATCTAACAGATCATCCAATCATTTTCTTCCACATTCTTAGGAAACTATATCTAAAGACTAAGTTAGATTCCTAGATATATCCTACCCAATACATGATGAAACTAAAACCCTATCTAAACTGGAAAGGTTAACCATATATAATGTTGGGTTAGAGGAATTTAAATGACTCAATACTGAATTAATTAGATTCAATATCACTACTATGTAAAACAACAAGCATAATAGGATGTCTCTCCTCTAATACATATCAAACATGACAGATATATTCAACCAGAAATAGAATAAGCCATACATCCAATTTTATTTTCGTATAGAACATCATTTCTTTTAATCTTGATGGTTTTGGAGTATCAAAAATTTCCCCAACTATGCAAAAATGTATCTCTATTTAAAGGGAGGAGCCTCGGGCTGAATCAAACTATATATCATTAGAAAAACACTAGTGATCTAAAAACATGAGGCTCTTTCTATAGCCTCCAATTGGGTATCATTGGGGCCAACAATACCACCATAACTATTTAACTCCATCCAATTCATTATTACTTGAATGGAATCAATATAGCATAAATGTGGACAACTTTAGATGAAGAGGAAATAATACCCCAAATGAGAGGATACAACACCTCAAATGACTAACATATGGAATCCTACCATCTCAACCTTCAATGATATAAGAGATCCTGAATATTAATTAACACACTTTGTATCTAAATGTGGAACCATTATGGTAACACTAAAATAATAAGTAGAGGTAAACAATATGTTTTATGATGATTTTATAGGGATCATTAGAATTATGGTATAGAAACCAACTTTCTAGGTCTATCACAAACTAGGAATACCACCATATAGAATTCCTCTACTAGTTTGTCTCTAAAATACGTAAGATTATTATATTTTACCTCTCAAGTTTTTCAAATTATGAAAATGAGAGGGTCTCATATTTCATCACTATATGGAAGATCATGAATTACTAATTAAACTTATAACTCCCATAGAAGAATTTGGAGGATATATATATATAGAAAATATATATGATAGGTTGTAAACACTAATTATTCCATTAAAATAACCAAGTATATTTTAGGAGTTTGTAGTAGTCACATGGTGGTTAGAGGATGTTATCTGATTCAATAAGGAACAATCACTAATGATGTTGGTAGATCAGTGTAAAAATATTAGAAGAGAATAGACTACAATAATTATGCTCAATCTAACACCTATTGCAACTCCCAATACCACACAATATCACATGATGCCTTTTTCTAAATAATATAAGAAAAAATAGTACCCTTATCTTGGTATACGTAACGATCAACTTCATCTAATGTTTAAGTATTGCAAGAACAAAACCTTTCTGAAGATAGTAGGTCTTAGGATATTTTATCATAGACATATAGAATATACTACATATCATATAAGAAGATGTGAGAACCAATGAATTTATTTTAAATGAATTCCTTGATTATTACCCATCTCATTGGATACAATGACAAAATATTCAAAAGTTAATTATATTTATTGATACACTCCAAAAAGGTAGATTCTAGTTGATTCAAGCAGGAAAAATAATTAGAATATGTGAAACATATTTTTAATACTCTAGTAACGGAATAAGAGTAATATCAACAAGTCCCTACTACTCATGTGTATAAATAAAATGACCAAATGACTATAAAGTCAGTTAGTTGGGTATACACCATAATTAAGGCACTTTTGAGCAAACCACTTGTTCCCTTTTCTCAACATTCTATATCTAAGATGATTTATTCAGTATCTACGTTTTTAAGAGTCATACTAATAATATTTACTGAAACAATGAATAGGAGGAAGAGTATTTATCAATGCCCAAGATATTCAAAACTCCCTCAGACTTTCTACCCACATCACTGAGTGAATGGGCATCAACCCATCAAATATGATCCTTATTTGATTGACATTAGTAGAAATTGATGGGAAATTTCATCCAATTAAAATAACCCTTTCCAAATAGAGAGGAAACATATGAATTTGTTTTCCCTTTTGATAATTGAGGAAGTGTCCATAAAGGCTAGAGAGATCAAGGAAGATGAGGTCAAAATGGACCATAAAATTCTAGATTTATTTTTTTAAGAGTCCATATAAGCTATAAAAACCTAAATAAATGAACTAAAGTGATACCAATATGAACACCAGTATAATCCTGAGTCGTATAGGGCTCATTCAAAGCAAGTTATAATTGAGAATCCACTGATTAACATTCAATTTTCCATTTGATTCCAAGTTATTGGAAGACCATCTCATCCTGAACCAGAAACTAAAAAAGTATCCCCATATTTTAGTTAGGGAAATAATCCTAGAACAATATATTTCTCATCCCTATGATCTTATCCTAGGTATAATCATCTATATAGGAATCATAGGCCCTCGATCGAGATATATAACATCCTGAAATAGTCAGATATCATTTTGTACTAGCTCTTAATCTTGGATTCCCTTTATATCACCATATAACTTAAGGAAGCCTTCACTAAGGTTCTTTTATAACATTATGATTTTGAGGATGAAGTTGTTACAATTGATATGTATCACACAAATAAACATTCTTCTGAATTTCACACCATCATTTCTACTATATAATATAAATGGGAATATATCATAAATTGGAACATCAATCCCATATACATATCCAAAAACTGAATGATATCAATATCTATTGACCCCTAATTAATAACAGTTCCATGATGAACCTCATACCAATCTAGGACATCCATTGATAGGGATATAGTGATGATGTCCCATATCCCTATAATATATCAATCTAAGGGTATGAAAATATTAAGAAGAAGACTCTTTGATGGATTAAGCTTAAAACCAAGTGATGTGACCAATTCTTTTTTACTTCAAATTCATGTAGGTTCACCAATATATGGATTTCAATACTCTTATAAAAAGTACATGGATTCTTATACATGTGTAATTTTCGTCATTATAACACAGAAATATTTTACATTTTTTATCTTCTTAAATATATTCATTTTATTTTATAGCTTACGTTTCCCATAACACTGAGCTTAAACGAATCATGTTATACTATTGAATATTAACATGACTATCAGAATAGTAATGTGACCACTCGAAATGTTAATGTTTCGATTAGAATAATAACCTCACATATGATATTAAAAATAAAATTAAGGTATATCATAAATGAGAATATGATATATTTATATTATTGAATAAGTGAATAAATGTTTTAAAAATGATAAAATAAGTATTGGTATTTTTTGTGAATGTTTAGTGTCTATTTATAATTTTATAATTAATATGATTATTTAAAAGAAAAATTTTCATAAAATAGATTCATGAATTAATATTTTTTTATTAAAATTATAAGATATTTTTATGAGACCATAATTAAATTTTCAATTTGTAGTAAAATAAGTTATAAAATATAAATTCGTATTGTTCAAATAAATGATGATTTTAAATAAAAAATAAATTTATTATATTTTGGAAATTATTTTCTTAAAATGGACTCCATTTTTTAAATATATTTTCCTATAAATGGTAATGATTAAGTTTTTGTATTTTCTTTAAATTTCTGAATTTTTTGTGAATATTAAAATATGATAATTTAGGGTATATGAAAAATACATGAATTTTTGTGTCATCGATGATGTATAGATGGGGTAATAATCCAGTATTTTAAAATAAAATTCTCAAATTACATTATGTTTACATGGAAATCAACACTATTGATATTGTTGAGAAAAAATAATAAACAAATGAATAAAATAATGAAAAACACCCCTCTCCTATTCCTATAAATATCACCCCTCACCACCCCTTCTACTCAAATCACATAAGACTATTAAATTTTATAAATTCCACCCATTTACCTTACCAAGCCTCTACCCTACATCCAATACATTTTGGTCTTACCAAAATTTAAAATCCATGTTCCTTGAAGAGCTTCTCAAGGAGACAATTTTTAAGGGGAAAAATCCTCCTTGTTTCTATTTTATTTACTTTTTTATATCCTACCCTATCATACACTACACAAAGTGACATGATAACACCAGTATAATAAATATACTGGAATTTTATTATGTTAATGGAATATGAATCTTCAAATCTCTTCTCGTCTCTATTTATTTAAAAAATGATAACATCATCTGTGATGTCTCGATTCCACACCTTTGTGGATGAAGAGGTTTAATTTTCCATTATTTCCTTCAAATATTTTCATAAAACCATTATTACTATTAAATAATATTATGATATAATTTTTATAAGTTATATAATTTTTTAGAACCAATAAATAAACATAATATTAAATAAAACAATATAAGTTCACGATGGTCATAAAAACATCCAAAATAAATTAAGACATTCTCATCATCGTTTCATAAAAGGAATCACCCTCATACAATATAACCAAATGATATATGATAAAATTTAAAGTTATGTAATTTAAATAATTCTAAATAATTTCACTTCTAAAGAATTTATTCTCAATTTACATGATCTCTCATATTTATACTCATGGGAACCAACCATAAATCCCTGAAATGAATGATCCAAGAATAATGAAATTAAACACTATAACTCATCAATATTTCTGTAAATAAACATAATAAGTTTATAATAAATTAAATATATTTTTAAGAGGATATTAATTAAATAATTAATAAATCTAATTAAATTGTTCAGAAAATTATGTACAAGTGAAGAACTCTTTCTGACATAAAGTAAGGTTTTATCTTCTCACTTTTAATTTTGTGAGATATATTCCTTATACCACTATTATTTATTGTATGTGATGTACATAATTCCATTTGATATGTAATATTTTGAAATTCATAATCTTTATGGTATTATATGTCTCATTTTATAATTATTATTTTTACGGGGAATACAATTTGACTGATTACAAAGTGGTAAGGAATTTCTTAACTCAATTTTCATTCATTGGGTTAAATTTACAATTCATAGATTATTTCATTCCAAGGTTATCTGATAAATGAATTTTGATCATATTATGTTGTATTTCCACATTTCTTATCTGTATTTATAGTGATCACAGATAATCTATACATTTTATTAATGATATTATCCTTGTAAGAGTCTCTATCTCAATTTACACTTATTGAGATTTCTTTGTATTGTGCACCTAATAATTTTTATGTGTCGTATCTAATACCCTTTTTACATAATTTTCCATTTGAATTATATTCCTATTTAATATTTATATTATTTATTTAATTGATATTTTTATTTATTAAATTGTATACCATTTTTACATATGATGTTTATTGTGAATGTCATTTTATTAACATGGGAAATATTGATAAATCTGTATCATCTAATCAATAAATATATTTTGATAAGGAATATTGCCAATGAATAAAATATATGTATAAATAATTATTTGGACATGAAGTGATGGGTGGGAACTGGTATTACATGTAACCTCAATGCATCGACAGGTCTCGTGAGGCAAAATAGTTCGCAAAAAACCCTTCAAGTTTGTTTCTATGAAGAAACAAACAAGTTTCTACCTAGAGAAATAAACCATCTTATGAATGGTCTTGATGGTAGTTGTTTAGGTTCTAGATATAGAAATCTAATAATTTAGAATTTTCTTCATTCAATTTTCATTGATTAGTATCCATGATGTTTTATTATGAAGAAATATATGGATTCATCTTCATTCTCTGTTTATTGAATAAATGGATTGTGTTTTTCAATTGTTTACCCTTCCACATTAATTATTCATTATTTATTATTCTTCACTTATTATTGATTAAGGTTATTATTTTATGCAACCCATACTGAGAATTTGAGATCACCATTTTATCTGTTTTCCTTCCCCAGGTAATGATGATGAAATATTTGAACAAGTGTCAAGGAAGTAGTTAATTTTCCTTTGTTATGTTATATGTTTAATTAATAATTTAATAAGGGGACAATGTATGTATCTTGTTCTTAAATATAACTAAAGTGATCGATTCTTAGTGTGATATCTTTTATCTATTCGATTTTTATAAAATAACCACTGACTCTGGCCTACCTAGGTCAATGTTGTTACAGTTCATATCAGAGTAGGATCTGTAGAAACCTTGGGAAATATTTGTTAAATAAATATAAGAATTATAATAATTTATTATAGTGAATTTTTGGATCAATAATCATGATGATTATTATCTAACATAGTGTAATCCATTATTTAGTGATGGGCCCAAATAAAATAAAGGTAATCAATACCCAAAGATAGTGTATTTATTCCCCCCCTGATCATGTCAACATAGTTAGTGCTGGAGCTAAGAAGATCATGAACACATAAAGAAAACTTGCTCAGGTTATGATGAATAACCATAATACATCGATGTTGGATGGTTTTTGGTGGTAGATGTTTCCATCTATTGGTGGTAATACTAATCCAGTGGTAGCTAGTAAAAAGAACAAGTCCCTTGAAAATATATTTCAGGAATCAGGATGTGATAAAAGGGAAAAGGTAGTGCTAGAGGTATATTGACTCAAGGTATATAATGATATATGGTGGTCATTGACCCATACTACTATGTAGGAAGATGAAATAGAATAAATGGAATAGAAATAGTTTAATTAAATATTCTTTGAAAAATATTTCCTTCATGAGAATAGAACTGTAATGAAGAGAAAAATTCTTATCTTAACAAAAAAGAAAGATGGCAGTGTTGCAGAGTATGAATCTACTTTCATAAGACAAGATACGTCTGCTTCATAGTTTATACATGATTCAAAAAAAATATTTATAATTTATCTAATGACCTTAATCCATGTCTCTAAATAAAACTAGTGAATATAATATTTTTATCTTATAAATAATTCCATAAAAATAGAGAATTAATTTTCTAGATCATATTTGTTCAAGGTAAATCAAGAGAAGAAGTGGTATTATGATAACCATGAAAATGAAAAGCATCCAAGAAAAATAGGGGAATATGTAAATTGTTATTATGATTAAATCGTGGAATGAATCGACCTGGAAATTTCCTAAAATGAATTGAAGTTTGTTATATGTTTGGAGAAGAGGGATATTGAGATAATGTATTTAAGGGAATGAAACAAAAATATGGTGTTAAATTAATAAAATGTAAATAAATGGTAAATTGTTTAAATTAATGTCAAAAGAATAAGGGGAATATTCTATAGAAGAGTCCCAGGAGAGATGGAAAAGATTATTCTATCACCATAGCTGAAGTAGAAGTATCCAATGTTGTGGTGGAAGGTACATTAATCCTGTCTTCAATTTTTGGCAATGAATTATTTGATTCTGTATCATCACACACTTTTAAATTTACTTAGTTTTTCAAGAAAATTAGGCATTTTAATTTTGATTTAGTAAGGGATTTAACAGTCAAAAATCATAAGGGAAGACTCATTGTAATAAAAATGTGTTGGGAATTCCCTATTATGACAAATAAATGTTATTTATTTGAGGAAAATATCATCATACCTATGTTTTAATTTTACATTATCCTTGTTATGGATTGGATTTCAAAATATGATGCGAATATTTATTGTAAGAAGAAGGATATTATGATTTTTGATGAAGGTGTAAAATTTGATATATTTAGAATAGAAACTTCATCATCTCATTCATATTGAGATCCACTCCAAGTAGTTCTTATGAATGAAATTATTATATAGGATAATAAATCACCATATATGGATGAATAAGGTATGATTCAAATAAAATATTTACTTATTTTATATGAATATATTGATTAATATCCTAAGGAATTACCTAGGAATCTCCCAAATGTGAAGTTGAGTTTACAATTTATTTAATCTCTGATGCAAGACCAAAATCGATGATTCTCTATAGAATGACCAATGTAGAATTAGTGGGGTAGACGAAATACTAGAGGAGTTGAGTGATAAGGGATTAATTAACCGTAGTGCTTCTCCATGGGGAGACCCTATTCTCAATGTTATAAATAATGACAGATCCATGAGGCTATGAGTTGACTATAGGAAAATTAATGATATTATAATAATGAACACGTATCCTCTACATCACATTGATGATATATTTGATCAACATCAGGGATATTAATAATTTTCCAAGATTTAACATCATTTTTCGTATCATCAATTGTGATTATAAAAGGATGTTATTCCAAATATAGATTTCAGATGAGTTATGTATATTATTAGTTTACAGTAATTCAATTAGGATTTACTCATGCACCCTCAATTTTTATAGCTCAGATGAACAAAATATTCAAATAATATCTTCATTATTTTATTGTGTTATTTATTTATGATATTTTTGTGTATTATAAAACTAATTAAGACCATGATAAACACTTAAAAATATTTCTTGAGACTCTTCGGAGGAAAGATTAATAGGGTAAATTTAGAAATTGTGAATTACAACTTTAATAAGTTTCATTCCCTAGCCATATTGTCTCTGAGTATGGAGTCTCAGTTTATCCTCTAAAGAAACAGTAAATTCATGAATTTACTACACTAAGAAATATAACTGATATACATAGTTTCATTATTTTAATAGGTTACTATGATCATTTTTTCATAATTTTTCTTGATTAGATAAGCCATGAACCAAGCTCACACACAAAGGTGTTAAGTTTGTATGGACAAAATAATGTGTAGAATGTTTTTATGAATTGAATATAATATTGGTCAATGATATGATTTTGACCATATCATATATAAATGATGGGTTTGTGATATATAATGATGAATCGCAGAAATTATTGGGTTGTATCCTTATGTGAAATGATAAATTTATTCCATACATATGAAGGCATTTGAGGATTCATGAACGAAATTAGCCAACTTATGCTGCCATATTTATTTCAAGGATATTGAGACACTATATATATGGATAAATATTTTATATATATATACTTCAAAAAACACTGAAATACAAATTTACACAGAGAGAAATACACATGAGATAATGATAGTGGCTCGAGTTACTCAAATACTATGATTGACCAATACACTACCACCCAGGAAAAGAAAAAAAGGTAGATGATGCCTTAAGCATGAATTATCCGGTATTTATAACCCACATGAGGATTTAGAGAGATCCTATGTTCATGTACTTATTAAATATGGGTATGGTAATTATTAAGAAATGAGACACACCATTATTTTTTCAAATGAATGTGAAACCATCATTATTGGAAAGATAAAACACTGTCAATATGATGATGATTATTTTTTTAATAAAATTAAATATGTGAATATTAAAATATTAGAAGGAATTTTTTGTGAAGATGATTGTTTTGAAATTTGAAAAGATTTTATTTTTTCCATTAATACTTGATCTAAAAAGGGCACTATTGGATGATTCTCAATGCTCAGATTTCATTATACACCATGGTAGTTCGAAGATGTATAGAGATATGAAAGAATATTTTTGGTCAAATAATATGAAGTGGGAAATTTATAAATCATTGTAAATAAGCCTAGTTTTTCAACACGTGATGTATGAAATATTGGATCATGGAGGTTTCATGAAACCTATACCTATTCTTATTCAAAAGTGGGATGAAATTATGATGGATTTTGTCATAGGACCACCAAGGAAAAAAAGAAGGAATGATAAAATATGGGTTATTGTTGGTCTACTTAATAAATCAATATATTTTCATACTATAAGATAATATTTACCTCTTCAGCAAAAAGTAAGAATTTATATTAATGAACTTGTAAGACTTTATGTTGGACCTCTATCGATTGTTACTAAACAATATCGCCATTTTACATGATGATTATAGAGGATTAATTAGAAGGATTTGGATAATGAGCAACATTTGAGTACTTATTATCACCCTAAAACATATAGACAGTATCAAAGGACTATTCAGACATTAGAAGTCATATTGAGATCATGATCACTTGACTTTAAAGGTATTTGAGATCAGTATTTACCATTGGTATAGTCTTCTTATAATAAATAATTCCATTAGTGTATTCAAATTGATCCATATGAAGTATTATATGGAAAGAGATGTCGTACTCCAACATTTTGGGATGAAGATGGAGAAAGGAAACATAGAGGTGAAGAAATTTTTGAGGAAACAACCACAAAGCTAAAGACTATTCCATACCATATTAAAGCAACACAAAGTAGGAAAATGAGTTATGCTGATAACCAAAGAAATGATTTAGAATTTATTGTGGGAGATCATGTATTTATGAATGTATCTTTATAGTAGGGAATCATATGTTTTGGTATGAAATTAATATTAATCTATAGGTACATCATACCGTTCGAATTTTTAGAATGAATTAGAGTTATATCTTACTGATTAACAATCACAACATGTCTCTCCAATTTTCACTATGTGTTCCACATATCATTGTTAAGGAAATACATGCCAGAACCATAGTGTGTGGTCACCTATAAAGAAATATAATTATGACATGTTTTTTTTCCTGTGGAGCACCAATAAATATTCTTTACACTAGAGATTAAGTATTGAGAATTCATATGACTCGGTTGGTAAATGTTCTTTGGAGAAAATATAAAATTTAAAAAGTAACATGGGAACCAGAGGATGTTATAATGAAGAACCACTATCATCTATTTAGAAGGAAATAATTTGGAAAAATTTTATGAATAATAATTTTTAAGGAGGGAAGAGTATAACACCTCAATATTTAATTGTATATATCTTCTTAAATAAATTCAATTTTTTTGATAGCTTAAGTTACATGAAACACTCGTCTTAAATGAAACATGATATACTATTAAGTATTACCACAAACATTGGAATAGTATTATGACCATTAGTAATTTTAATGTGGTCAGCTCCCCATCGTTATTGTTGTTGTAATATACATATATGATTATCTGATCGCGAGACTCCTTGATAATATTCAGGATGTCCATGTGAAGACAGCCTGCCATGATACCAGCTTTGGTTCATGATGATGACCCTGTGAGTTACGAAGCCACAGTCCAAGACCCATCATGCGAGCCCCTTTCTCAAGGTGGGCCGATAGTAGCATCCCCACCAGGTGAGCATCAGACAGCTCCAGTAGAGCAGACAGGGCTTGAGCGTAGGTTGAGCATGCACTGTCAGTTCCAGCAGTAGAGACCGCTGAGGTTCGGTGGTGAGACAGACCCTCAGGCAGAAGAGGTTTGGATGGAGACTATGGTTCACATTTTTAGGCTTGTGCTAACACCGACAGATCTTATGGTTGCTTTGGCCTCCAACCTTTTCTGCAGAGCATCTTGGTGTTGGTGGTGTCTGGTGAATCAATTTCTTGAGGAGTCATCGCTTTCGTGGGGTGAATTTTAGTTGTTGTTTCGTGAGGATTTTTTCCTCTAATGCATATGCTCTTTTCGGATTTAGGAGATCCTGCAGTTTCAGCAGGGAGGGATGACGGTGGCCGAGTACGCTGCTAGTTTTGTAGACTGTGAATTCTTTTAGCCGGACTTGGTCCAAGATGGAAACTTCCAAGCGTGGAAGTTTGAGCAGGGTTTCCACCGAGAGATTCATGATATCATAGTAACCTTGGGAATTCCCACTTATGCCGGGGTGCGAGAGTAGGCGCTGGTGACAGAAAGCTTCATGTCACGTTCTACAGTTGGTGGTGGCAGGAGACACGATGGAGCCGAGACGTCTATCGTAGGTAGCGGGCATTGACAAGCAGAACCTCGACGCATGTGGCTTTCTGACAACCAGACTCAGGGGAGTGGTCATACAACATAGTGGTGTCGGAGGGAAATAGTGTATCCTGAAAAGAGTTGGTGCTAATCTTAAAATGGGAGTGGTCACTTGGCACGAGACTGCCCATCCAGGCAGATAGAGAGCTTCGGGCAGGTAGCAGGTGCACCACCATGACGGAGGCAGCGCCATGATCGGAGTAGTACCTAGGGAGGTGGTTCTAGCAGAGGAGCGAGAGGAGCTAGTAGTGGGGGATGACATCACGAGGTATTCCCATCACCACTAGGCAATCCAAGTCAGGCTCTGGGTGCTGACAGTTTGGACCGCAAAAAACATGAGCTTTGGATGTCTATGATCCTGTGGAGCGTGAGATGGAAAGAGGTACACCATACAACCCTTCCACCTTTTCTAGTAGAATTGTTAGACTCTGTGTGTGGAATGCTTTTTCTCCATTCTCCTTGCTTGGGTTGTTACCCAGGTGATACAGGGCATCGGTGTGGCCCTGTGTCGGTAGAGTAAAAGGCGTGGAACCTTTCTATTTAGTCGATGGTGTTGACTCCTTCGCTTCTGAGTGTGTTAGAGGGTCTTGGTTGTGGGACATCGACTGTGAAACCTTGCATGAAAATATATCCTTGGGTGTTTCACCATATGGATATTCTGAAGTGGGGAATCACTGGGCCTTGATCTAGGTGCGGGCGGTGATTCCAGTCATGGCATGCGACGTATAGGTTTGATCGGGGAGGTGAGGTACCCCTGAGGTTCTTCGGACCGTTTGAGAATGTGCGAAGGGATGGCGAGGTTCCCTACCGCCTTTCCCTAACCCCAAATTCTGGAGTGGGTGCACGAAGTATCCCACATGAATCACCTGATAAGATGTGTACATGCCCCTGTGAACGTCATGGGAAAGGGTGTAAATCGCTTGAAAAGATCAAATCCTTTGGTCTGTGTGCAGTGACACAGACCTATGCAAGAGTTTTCCTGGGTATGGGAGAGACAGGTGTGGGCTTAGTACCCTGAGTTGTTCCATAGTTTTGGCTATTTGGGGACAAAAATCTTGAAGGAGGGAATGATTTACAACCTGGTTTTTTCTGTGAAAGACTTTGGGAAATTTTTGATGTTATTCCAGAGCAGCACCTTTAGACAACATACGATTCCGAGCTCCAGTGTGGACGAAATAAAATATTCTATGCGTTCGCGCTGGGAATGACATGGAAATGGAATAAATCCTAAATGGTAGCTCGGACAGGAAAACCTAGGGAACCATTGAGTCTGGAGAGTTCCGTTTACCCTAGGAGGGGTGTAATTTTCACGGGCCCGGGCCGTCTGTGAAAAATGGCCCCAGGGGCGGTTTCGTAATTTGGTGTCCTTGGGTGTTGAGTTTAATAACTTTTGAATGGGGCCTTGGATTAAATTCCGAGACATCCTTTGTGCTCGGGAGGTGGTGTTTAACCTAGGGGAGGCTTAACCTCGACCCCATTCTGAGTTTCAGATGCATGTTAAATTAAGGATGAAATTAATTAAATTTTAATTAATTAATTTTTTCCCTACTTAATCCTAATCCCCTCTCCCCATCCCCTTTCATTTCCTCTGGTGGAGGAAACTACTACCATCTCCCTCAACCCCTTTAATTCCTCCCTCTTCCTCCGATCAAGGCAGAAGAAACGGCGGTGAAGCGCGGATCGTTAGAGAAGCTTTGGGATGCACCCTACAAGATAGGATCTTGTTTATATTTCAAATTCACACACCTACTTTGATCTTGATTCATAGCTCTGAATTGTTCTTATTTATTTAATAAAATACCATATCTACATATTACATATCTCGATTTTTTCAATGGTTGTTACAGATTTAAAATCCGGGTCCCGATGTGTTCGCAAGCGTTTGGTGAATTTCACGGATTTTTGATGTTTTCCAGCGGGTCTGGCCGGTCTCGTGAGGGTTCAGGCCGGCGTTGGTCTGGACAAGCATGGAGGCTGGTGGCTGGATGAGGGCAGATGGCAGAGTGGAAGTGGAGGCCAGGTCAGCAGGCGGTGAGCCGAACGGCGGAGCAGCGGAGGCCGGTGGCTGAGGTGAGTGTGCAGCGGGCCTCAATTGAGTGGGGTGCACAGCAGGGCGAGGCTTGTATCCAAGGGATTTGGTCGAGCATGGAGTTGCAGGGGAGGCTGGTCATGGGGGTCCTCCGACAACATGAGCTGGGGGTGACGACCTCCACTGGTGAGGGTCGCAGCGGAGACCCTGGTCACGTGGGAGGAGAAGGACCTGCGAAACGCGGGTCCTGTTCTTGACTGGGGAGAACTCCACAAAGAGAGAGAAAAAAGGAATAAAAATAAAATAAAAATTAATAAATAGTTTATAATAATAATAATAATAATAATATTATTATTATTATTATGAAAATGATTTATATATCATAAATCATCCACATGGCGTCCGATTTGGGCACCGTTTGCGGCAACGCGTCCCATAAATCGAGGTGAATATTTTGAGATGGTTTCAGGGGTTTTTAAGTCCCAAAACAGGGGCCTCAGTGGCGCGACACGCCTTTATGTGGTTTAGCACTTTTCCCGAGGGTTCTTGTTTTGGACGGCGTAGACACATCCGATATCCGAATTGAGCGTCGTCAGTGGCGTTGCAACCCTAGCGTTGAGCCGGACTTTTCCAGTGTGATTTCAGGCATTGAAAATTTAGTTGAGATATGGGCCACATGACCTGTCTTTCAAGCTGCATGTAGCGCTTTACATATTTTTCATCAGACGACCATTAGGGGCGTGCGAGTAGTCGATCCTGGGTGTTTTTTTGAGGGCATTTCAATAGTGCAATTCGCCCGCTTTAATTCGGCACACTGGTGTGGGCCCTGTGAGGGATGTTTTGGGAGTTGGCGGTGATTTATAAATTTATCACTGGGGATCCTTTTTGGACAAGTGTATAGTCCATCTTGTGTACATTTCCGATAGGATCACAATGGTGCGATCCGTTTGCAGTGCTTAGGGACAGGGATGTGGGTCGCACGCAGTAGCGCTCATGTTCAGTATCTCAAAACACATCTTTTTCTCCAGATATCCCTTCCACTCAAGTGAGCAGTCCATTTGACATTTTTTCCTGAGGGGATCGCAATGGCGTGATGTGCACGACTATTTTCTGGGCCGAGGCTCGGGACCACGGGATTCCATTCTGGCGCAAGGCGGTGTTGGTGACTTTTCCATCAGATATCCATTTGAGGTGATCAAATAGCCTATCTAGCATGTTTTTCCACTAGTATTAGAGAGGTATGATACATTTGGTGGTGCAGAGCCTTATTAGAGGTCTTATTAAATGTGGAATCAAGAAAGGTGCTCTGGTAGTGGTTCGTCCTACTGTGTTTGTAGCAGACCCTTGGCGTTTGATCGCATGCACTCCCGTGTGAGTGAAGTAATGCTTGAATAGATGTGGTTGTCCATGCCTGAGCCGTTGAGGTGGGAAGTTGGAGTTGTTATGTTTATGACTTTGCGTTGATGTTGGGGGCTGGGTGCACGTTAGCCTTTGGGTTGGAGATGTGGCATACTCTAGGAGTATGAAAGAACACTGGGAGGTAGATGTGGATGTTTGTAACTAAGAGCATTTGTGCGCTTGGTTGGGGTTGAGTTGGGGCCACACGTCGTATGGGCCCCAAGTGCGTTCTGTGTTCTAATTTACGTACCTTTGACCTCTCGCGACGTAGATGGTCCCTCTGTTCTCGATTGTTGACCAGCAGGGTTGAGTTTTTCCATGGTTCTATTCTCGTTTGTTGACCACCAGGGTTGAGTTTTCCCCAAGTTTTGTTCTTGATTATTGACCACCAGGGTTGAGTTTCCCCCAGGTCCTCTTCATGATGGTTTCGACCAACATGGTTGAGTGGTTTCCCCTAGTTCTGTTCTCGATGGTTTGACCATCAGAGATGGTTTGATTCCTCTGTTTCTTCATATGTGAGGGGTTTCAGTACCTTTCCCCTTTCACCGGATTGCAACAACTTTTACGACTACGTGTGCTCATACAGCGTGGGTGTTTTCCCACTTTCTGGGATGATTTGTCTTGGTCCGCATTGATAGTGACTCAGCGGATTGGAGCGTGATCACCCTGAGAGGCCTGAGGAGTTTCTACCATCCGTTCATGTTCCCTGGTAGTGTTCTTGTAGATTGAGTGTGACCAACACATTACCCAGACACCGATCCTCTACCCAGGAGGTTGTTTCCAGCAGAGTTGGCCAGTGAGGTACCATCCAGCAGGGATGGCCAGTGAGGTACCATCGAGTAGGGATGGCCAGTTGTACCATCCAGCAGGGATGACCCATGAGGTACCATCTAGCAGGGATGGCCAGCTGTACCATCTAGCAGGGATGACTAGTGAGCTACCATCCACCAGGGATGGCTAGTGGGGTACCATCCAGCAGGGATGGCCAGTCCAATGGTATTCACCGAGCAGTTCCATCTAGCAGGGATGGCCCAAGTGGTTCCGGGTTTACCTCCAGCTGGGCTAGGAAGTGGTCCCCGAAGCCGGGTTTACCTCCAGCTGGGCTGGGAAGTTGTCCCTGATGACGGTTCCGAGCCTCCCTCTAATGGATTACCATTTTACGGGACTGGGCATTGGGACTCATCGAAAACTATAGCCGGGTCTCCCTCTAGTGGATTACCCTTTTACGGGACTGGTCAGTGTGGCACCCATCAACTTTTTCTGGGTCTTCCTCCAGTTGGAACCTGTCGATTTCCATGGATTACCCTCCAGTGGGGCTGGGCACGGGGTCGCCTGTCGACTTTGAGGAGACCTCTCGACTGCGGGGTAGTGACGAGGTGTGGTTTGACATTCCCCCAGAACTATCAAGTATGAGGGGAACATTCCCCACTAAGACACATCCCTGCGACGCGACCTAAAACAGTGCGGGTGAGTCAGTGCCGCCCTAAGCGGATAGCGTCAAGGTGCGGTGATTTGATCCCCTTGACTTGTAGTTTGGAGCAGACGTGCGGGATGTTGGGAATCAATGGTGTTTACTTATAGGACTATTGGCTACTCACTTTCTTGGGTTGAGCTACAGGATGGAGATCCTTTTACAATCCTATTCAGGTTAATAGACAGAGCATTTGGATATGTATATACCTTGTTCTAGTACCCACTTCTTGGGTTTTGGTTACTCTCCTTCCATGAGAGGCGAAGACACGCAGGGTATGCCACATGCTTTCTGTGTCTAGAATCATGTGGTTGGACGAGTCTACTCTCCTACTATAGTTAGTGAAGACTCGACAAGAAGTTCATATTCTCATCGTTTCCATCTCCTAGTGTTTGGATGAGTCTACTTCCTTCCTTTTGTTGGGTTGAGCTATACTCTTTACTGCACTCTTTGTTGAGATCCTTTATTTTTCCCTGTCCCATCTATTGCTCACTCTTCGTTATCTCCTTTGTTTCTCCTTTGAGCCTTTGGGGCATCCTAATGAGTATTTTCATACTCACCACTTCTTGGGCTTTGCCCGCACTTGTTGTGCCCTTGCAGATGACAGACAAGTTGACCATGACTTCAGTATAGCTTAGGAGATCGAGAGCTCGGACCATATACGGTGGTCGAAGTTGAGTTCCATGTGGGGGACCCTTCCAGATGTTTTTCTTTTATTTACCTATTTCCAGGTTCTTACTCCTTTTCTAGTTGGGCGCGTGTTTGCCCCTTTTCGTTTTCAGTTTACCTTCAGCACCTGCTTTGTACTGTTAGTGGTCAATGAACTTTTGTGGTTTATATATATCAGTTGCACTTTAATTTACATTTCCTTTGTTTTACTCTGCACTTCTGCATTGAGTGGGCTGCGTGTGTGTGTACAGGTACTCAGGCAAAGGCCTCCCCGAGTTTTTTAGCCTTCGGCGCTTATCGCCAGCCCCAGGCCTATAGAGGAAGGCTTGGGGTAGTTGCGACTCAAGGTCTGGTAGGGTTGGGTCATGACAGTGGTGGAGGAAGATATAATTTTTATTATTTCCAATATACATTATATTAAAAAGTTTATTTTAACTTATTATATACTATAAGTTATTCTGATTCCAAATATATAACACATTTTCAAAATTCAACTCATAATAAACATTATTTTCCCTAACCAAGATAAATAATTTTTATTATTTCCAATATTCATTATAGTAAAAATTATAGTGGAACATATTATATACTATAAATTATTCGGATTCCTAATATATAATACATTTTGAATATTCAACTCAAAGAAATCTATGCATTTAATTTAAAATTAAATCCATAGACATGTTAAAACAATGTTTTTCCCAAACAAAATCTTTTAAATGTTAAATAAATTTTTATATCAAATTTCAATATGAAATTGATTTCATTGAGTTAATTTATATTAATTAATATTTAATTGAATTTTTTTTAATTTTAAAAACTAATTAAAATAAAATTGGTCTTTTAAATTATTTAAATGATAAGGCAGTTTTTAATAAAAAGCAGCAATATTTACTATTCATAAAAAAATAATACCTTTTAGAAAAATTTCAAAAAAATAACCCTCTGATAATATTGATATTTTTATTAAAAATGAAGATATGGTCTAAAAAAATTATCTAAAATTATTAAAAATTATTTTTAAATTATGCGTTTAAAGAGAGACTAAATCTCCTTTTATAAAAAATACTATTTTTCATAAAACATTTCTTCCCCTTTCAAATGGTTGTTATTTTATTTAAATTTAATAGATAACCGTTGAATTTATATTATAAATGTGTAAATAATATAATATTTCCTAATTTTTTAGTCCTACGCATACCCTCCAACTAACTTCTAATTTATAATGGCCATGTTTAAATATTAATATATAAATAGAGTATCATGTTTTCTTCGAACCTAGTTTTGGATAAATCGCAATCTATCAAAGAGATTGAGTATATTTGAAAATAAATATAATGTAAATTAGTGGGAAGTTATATTCTTACCCCCTTAAATAATATTTACCTAAAATTTCATAATACATGCTAAGGTGAAAATAGGTGAGGGTATTTCTGCTTCATCGCCTCTTCTAGTTCCCAAGAAGATTCCTCAAACTTTTTGTTTTCTCCACAAAACATTGATCATGTGATTTAATTTACTTCATTGTAAATTCTATCTATATTCCCATATCTCCACTATCTGATCCTCATAATAAATTTCTCTCTCTAATGTTACTTCCAGTAAATTCAGTACATGTGATGGGCCTGGAATTTACTTCCACAAGAAGAATTCATGGTACACATCATGTACTTGAGATAGTTTAGGAGGGAGTATTTGTAGGTAGGCCACCCTTCGATGTGATCTAGGATCTCAATGGAGATGGTGTATCATTGAAAATTATTGTCCTTCTTCCCAAACATAACAACATTCTATGATGGCAAAATATGGAGGAACACCTTATCTCCAACCCCAATTGTCAAGTCTCGTCAGTGGAATTATGAATAGATTTTGAATCATATTTTCATAAATTTTATATGACACTGAATGGTTTTGACCTTATCTATCAAAATTTTGGAATGATCAGGTCCAATCATCATTTACTCTACAACCACTTCCCAGCATGTTAGTGTTTTACGTTGCTTCCCATACAGACCCTCATAAGGTTTCATTTTAATGTAGAATGCAAATTGTTGTTAAATGAGATATCTACTAGGGGAACGTACTGATACCAATATCCTTGTAAATACATTAATTTTGAACTCATCATATCCTATAGAGTTTTTATCGTTCTCTTAGACTGACCATCCAGTTAGGGTGACAAATAGTACTAAAACTTAGTTATGTATCTAATTATTACTAAAGGATTCTATAGAACCTTAGGGTAAACCACTAATATTTATTAGATACAATAGATATTTAAAGCCCCTAAAATATTACCACGTTATTTATTTATATCTTATTGAGTTCTTCAAGATATAAATCCACTTTTATAATAATTAAATGTTCTCTATTTTAGTTAAGGTGATTGACTACCACCTATATGAAATTATTTTCTTTGGGTATCCTGCGGATTCTTATGATAAATCCATGGTTATTTTATTACCATTGAAATTCTTGTATAAGAAATTTTAGAATCATACCATTAGATTTATTGTGTTCAACCTTGACTTTTTTTCATACCAAGCATTAAGATAGATATTCCACAATCTCCGTCTTCATATTATCCCACCAGATGTTTTTCTTTAGATATCTATACATCTTAGTGGTTCTTGGATGAATAGAGAAGGACAATATATATGAATAGTATGAAATATACCTATTTATATCTAATTTTTATGGGACACATATCCAGGTTCCAATCCTTATAGCGCCATTTCAACAATTTTGAACTCTAGAATATTCCCTGCCTTTTTTAGTAGAACCTCATTTTATTTTTGGGCCTCTATAATTTTCTTAATAATAGATGTCTGAGAATTTATTTAAGGAGGTTAGTGAATATATCATTATACTACTCCCATATCCATCCATCTAAAATATTAGGATATTGGATCCCTCTTAATTATCATCATTGATAAAATCACAGGATCCTTCCACTTAGAGAATCTGCTAATTTGTTTTATTTACCAGGATGATACTGGATTGAGTAGTCATAGCATTGATCTACTCTTATCATCTTCTCTTGTGCAAGTTAATCTACAAATATGTGAATTTATATTTTATTCTATTATTTTTTGTAATAACATCACACTACTTCCATATGGATAATGTTGAAAGATATTCAGTTTAAAGATCATTGTAACCAAATTTAGGTCATGCAATGGATAATTATACTCATGAAATTTCATATTCCATGAGGCATAAGCTATCAAATTTTCATTATTTATTATTACATATCCCAAACCCCTCTTTGACGTATAGTTGTAAACCATATAATGTTCTCCCTTGAAGGAAGAATAAGTGTTGGTGTAGTGATAAGCCCGTTTTCAACCCCTTAAATATTTCTTCACAGTTACTGATCTAGGAAAAATTTAGTATCATCGATGTTATCTTGTTTAGTGGGTTTTAAAATAGTTAAAATTTTGTCAAAAAGCATCGATAATTCCTATCTAACCCAATGAAATTATGGATCTTCATTATAGATAATGGTCTAGAATAGTCCTTGCATACCTTTACCATAAAAGGGACCACAAATATCCCTTTTCTAGTGATATTATTTCCCAATAATGACCCTGTATTCTTATAAAACTCATATATACTAAACTATTTATAAATATTTTCATTTTGAAATGTCATTAACATAGTATTAAAATACTGCACATTCTCCTCCTTTATTTTGAATTAAATAAAAATGTCATCTAAAATGACTACCACCAATATTTCATGGTAATATATAAAGAATATATTCATCACATCTATACTGATTTATTGAGAATTAGTGGGTCCTAAAAAAATAACTATGAACTCATAGTGTTTATACATTATTGGATATGTAGTTTTTTGTAAAATCCTAAATATTAACTGTTAATTGGTGGTATCCTGGATAAAGGTCCACCATAGGAAAACACATCACCACATGTATTTTGTTGAACAAGTATTCTATCCATGTTAGGGGATAATTGTTCTATATATTTATTTTTTATCTCGTGATAATCATTGAAGAGCACCATTGACCATTCCTTCTTCATGAAAAATAGGATTGGGGAACCCCATAGTAACACACTTGGTCATATAAATCCTTTATCAGGATTCTACTATAGCTACTTCTTCATCTCTTCAGGGGGACCAATGAATATTATATATATAGTCATAGATATTGGAAAATATATAGGTATAATCTTGATTAGAAATCTAACATATTTTCTAGGAAAAAGACTAGGGAAATATTTAGGAAATACCTCGGTATAATCACTCGAAATGGGCATGTCTTCAAGTAGGATCATTTCCTCTGTCCCAATGTATCAACTCTTTAATTTATTTAATAATTTTAAATAATTTAAAATTAGGTATTTTAAATTATATTAATATTTATAAATAATTACAATTTATGGATTTAAAATTAATTAATATTCTAAATAAATACTATTTTATAGTATTATTTTGGTGTATTTTAATCTGAATATATATATTTGATTTTTTTACAAAATTAATTTTCATCAATATATGATTTAATTAAATATAATATATATATATTTACTATTGTAATTATTTTGATAAATACTAAATTATTTTATGAATATATAAACTATTAATATGACATGCTATGATATTATGGTATATTTCTTTGTAAATAATTTGAATTTATTATATATATTATATGCACACAACACCGAGTCTCTGTGAAACAAAATTTTTTTATAACCTATCCTAGAAACATATTTTTTCCATTTATGTGATTTGAATTTTGAAAATCGGACTTACACAATTGTGATCTGTTTGTTTTTTAGGGTCTAATAGGACCAATAAACTTTTTTAGTGATTAGTAACATAACCCTTATGAATAGTAATGCACCCTTATGAATAGAAATGTTACCATTATGAATAGTAAATTGACCCCTAATTAATAGTAACCTTACACATGGATGTATAAATAAAATTTAGGCAGCTTATAAATGAGAGTGAATGTTCTAAAAATAAATAATTAAGTGTTGTAATTTATATGAGTAATAAATTCTAATTTTTAATATTAAATCAATAAATTTATTTAAAATAAAATTTATTTTTAGATTGTTTATTTCTATAAAAATATTTTCTATCCTATTATTTTGGATAATTTAATGAGATCTCTGTTAATTTTTGAAAGTATTATAAAATTTGTTTTAAAATTAAAATCATTATTTTACAAGTAAATAATGAATTTATTTAAAATTTATATTTCACATATTTAGATTTTTTAAAAATAGAGTCCATTTATGAATTAAAAAAAACAGGGTTATGTTTTGGGATTTTTCTGAAATACACGACTTTTTGGTGAATAGTGAAATCCGGTAATTTATGAAATATGATAAATAAATGAATTTATGCATCATGATTGGCTCATGGAAGATTTAAATGGACATTTATTTGAACAAACATGCAATTATTAATATTTTTTATCCTAATAATCATGAGTATTCTTAGTCTAAAAAAATATTAAAATAATAATTAAAATAATTGAAAAACCCTCCACTTCTCCACTATAAAAGCTACACCTCACTCGCCCTTATCATCCATCATCTAAGCCTTGAAGCTTCTCAAATTTCTATCCAAATACTCTTTCCTAGTACCTACCAACATCGAGGATCCCTTTTTTTGAAAATACATAAACCCCTTCTCTTAAGGGGTTCTCAGCGAGGATATTTCAATAGATAAACCATCTATATTTTTCTTTTAATTCCATTTTCAATTTTTTTATATTCTTATCTTATCCTCACATTATCTATAAAAATTATGATGATAACTATGGTATAATATATAATATTATTATATCATTTAAATTTATGACACATCACCAATTTCCTTACTCTCTATCTTTTATATTAAAAAAGAAATCATCATCCGGGAGGTTCCAATTTACAACATTCATGGATGATGAACCTTAATTCTTCATTTTCTCCTTAAATAATTTTCATTAAAAAAAAATTATCGTTGAAAAATATTATAAAATATGTATTATGTCTTATTTACATATTTAGTAACCATTATTTTTACATGATACTAAATAATATAACAAACCTAGTTCATTGTGATCGAAAACCCACCGTAAAAATCTAAACGATTATCACTAAACAACTTTTATAATGATTAATACTCATAACATGTAACCAAAGGATATATATAACCATTAAAATTTTTTCCTATTCATTAATAATAAATAATATCAATCCTTGATAATTATATCCATTCCACATGAACTTCTATTCTTATAATCAAGTGAACTTATCATGGATATCAAGAAATGAATGCTCTAGAACAACGAAATTCAATATTATAAATGATAAATAATCCACAAATTAACATAATAAAGTTATAATAAATTATATAAATGTATAATTGGATCTTTTTTAAATTATTTATGGGTATAATTTAATATTATAGGACTATACGGTCAAGGGTAGGACACATTCTTACATAAGGTAAGGGGTTTCTCATCTCACTTCAATTTTTAAGAGATATTTTTTATTCACAATTATTTATAATGTAGAGTGTATGTATACTACCTTTTAATGTATCATATCATGAATATATTTATTTTCATGGTATTCAATGTATAAATTGATTATTATTAATTTTTTGTCATATGATTTGATTGATTATAAAGTGGTAAGGGGTTCCACTGAATCCTTCATTTTTTCATTCGGGTTATTCCTTCACTATATTTACCAAAATTTAATGAAAATTTATTTTTGTGTATATATTATATATTATATTTTTATGTAAAAAAATACTATATTCATATCATTTTATCATTATTTTATGGGGATTATATGTTTTAAAATAGCCCCCTTCTTAATTCTTCTTCACAAACACGCCTGATTCAAGGGAACTTCACGAATTATTACCCATTTTAAATATCACATTATAATCTATTTTACTCCATAATTATGGTTTTTAAATCACACATTATATCATGAATAAACTATCTTTGTTACATTATGGTTCTATGAAAACAAACATGCCATTCTTCTTCAAAATATCTTTAATATTTCCCTTAAACCGCACTAAAATGTTTTTTAAAGCTTCATAAAAAATGATTTTTACATAATTTCACTTCAGTGAGAAAAAATTTATGAACAAAATAAAATTTAAATGTAATTAATTTTTCTTTTTTTGGATAAAAATGTTTACAACCTTATTTTACAAAAAATTAAATTAGTTTCCCAAAAGAACTCTTTTTCAAAAATAATTGGTTTTTATCATCACACTTTTAATTTTACTAGATTAATGACTTGATCAACACTTATCTCTTACATGTAGTGTATGTAATTATCTTTGATATATAAATCATGATTATTATTGTTCTTTTTATTTTATATGTAATTTATAATTAAATGTTTCAAAGTGGTATTGGACACTTTGTAATGTTTAATGATCATTTTACTGAAGAGTTTATCAATGATTTAATTAGAGTATTTTGATCTATGATTATGATTCAAATATTTAAAATTTGAGTAGGACACTTTGATCAGAAGATATATATTTTTTGGCATATGAGGAATTAATTGGACTTAGAAAGTGATGGGTGGGGCCTACTATATCACCTCGATGAATTGGTAAGTCTCATGATACATAAAAGAATTGAGTTTTGGCCAAGGACTTACCCTAGTATTTTCAAAATTCTTGGCTGAGGACTTGACGATAGGTTTACGATGTCTAATATATTCATTCCCTAATTGTGATATTAAAAATAGATAAATCATGTGATTATTCAACTAGTGTAATATCCATGGTTATGTTTAATGTGATTATATATATGGCATTATTCATTATGTTTTTATTCATGCCTTATTATTCTAAATATTATGTTTTTGTGGCATGGTTTATTAACATTTCCTTATTCTTTATGAAATCATCTACAATATCACAAACCCTGACTAAGCATCTTATCTCACCGTGTTTTTATGTTTCCTTTCCCCAAGTTATGAAGAATTAAAATTTGAATAAGATTTATGGGATTCAGTTTATTTCATAACGGATCATGATTTATTATCTTTTTACAATATATTATGGGTATCATAACTATAATTTTCGCTTCCAATACTATTAAACTAATCGCACCTTTGGGTTTTGATTCCTTGTAATCATGCAATGTATTAAAATATTGAACAGGCTCCAGGATTCTAGGGTGGGGGAGTTACAGTTGGTATGAGAGGATGTTTATAAAAAACCATAAAAAGAGATTTAGAAAACATAGGTTAGGGAACATAAACCTAAGATATAATTTGAGAATAATAATAGAAGAACATACTAAAGTTTTGGTAACGTATAGATTATATAGACCTTCATGGAAAATGCATCCCATTCTGGATAATATAAGTGGACTTGGTTCTATCACAAATTTAGTTATGGGTAACAAATCTGATAAGGTGTATCGAGCTGGACTCAGGGTATCCTAGTACATGACAATGAGCCTTACTATGCAACTTGGTTTGACAGACCTAGGAGATATTCATAAGACAATTTTCAATTTTCTTACATACCATTATGAAAGATTTATGCTTCCAAAGTAACCAATGTATATGGTTCTTGGATTTACGAAGCATAAATTTATGTTATGTGCTATAATATGATAATATTTATAGAATGTTTTTAATTTTATGAGCTAATATAGTATTTAGGATTTTTTAAAAATAGATCCTTTAGAAGGAATGAGAACTCCCCAAATATAAGTGATGAAAAGTTTATGAAGGATCATAACATTCAGGGTCTTAAGGTAAATTTAGAAGGGAAATAGTCTCCATTGTATCCTCATCATTTGGGGAAATAATATCCCATTTAATCAAGAATTAAATATTTATATGATTTATATGGATTTGAAGAGATATAAGAGAAGAAAGGGATGGAAGAGGAAAAAATAGATAACGGGGAAAGGGAATGAAGGGTTCTCCCCCATGTGAGAACTATAGAATTAATCACCCTATAAAATTATAAAGGGGAATGTGAGTTTGTTATAAGTGTGTAGAAAAAGGAAAAAAAATCAATATCCCAAGTATTAGAGAAATATACCTCATATGATGATATTGGATAATGAAAAAGTTATTATACTACCATAGATGAAGTTGAATAATTTATATGTATATTCTGGTATTATGACATTTGAATATTTTATTAATAATGCACTAGTTATAATAATTTTGGAATATATGAGGATTGTTCTGTAGCACTGTTTCATTAAGTATTTAAGACCATATGTTGAATGGTACCCTGAAAATATATTCAGTAAAAAGTTATTAATTTTGGAAAAAACCTTTATTGAGGGAAATGAAACCCTTAATAAATTTTTGATGTTGAGATAATGATGAAGGAATTATTGATTTTTCTAAGTACTTACTACTATGGAACTGATTATTTACTTTTCGACAAGTGGTCTTTGCTATCATCAATGGAGTTTACAACACTTTTGGATTTATGGAATATATCCAATAACATGTATCTTTCTTAAATAATATAGAAGAATTAATGTTTATAATAAGGTATTATCATAATTCTAGTTATTACCATATTTCAATAGGATTCTTGATGAAGTTATTCACAAGTTAGGAATGTGAAAATTTAGAGCCACTTCAGGTAAAAGATCATCTTGTAAATTCAGTGACCTTTCTAAAGTGTTGAATCATTATATTTGGAAAGTTTATCCATTTATGTATGGTTTATGTTGATCATTCTATGAGGTTTTAGAGGTTAATGTTTTTCATTCACCACATGATGCAACCTATGCTAAGAGATGAAGTTTAGACAGTTTAAGGCATAATCAAAGGATAAGATTGTGTTTATGAAATATAAATGTATATTTTTTTACCCTTATAGAGTGGAATAATTCCTCAACTCACTGAAAAGATTATTAAATAAAATATTTTCTTATTATCACAATTTGTGATAATATCAATGAATTTAATTACATTATATTATAGTTTTTTAGTAATAAACTTATATATGAACATGTTCTCTATCACTTTCCATCAGAAAATCATAGTTTAATTTTTTTTTCAATGTCCATGTTTTTTACTTCCAAATAATTTCACCCCATTAAAATTTTTATTTTTATAGGGACCACCTCATTTACCTTAACCACTTTTTAAGAGGATACTTTATTAAACCTATTTCTTATGTGGGTTTACCATAAGGAAATTTCAAGCATCAACGTTTAACTTTAGAAGCGCTATTTTTAATTTTAAGGTTGAAATTATATTGAGGGGGGAATAATGTAACACCCTTGTAATTTGTTTAATAATTTTAAATAACTTAATATTAAGAGTTTAATTAATAATGTTATATATAAATATTTTTAATTTACAGCATTCAAATTAAATAATGTTTTAAAAAACAAATACTATTTTACTGTATTATTTTTTGTATTTTAATATGAATATATATATTGGATTATCTTTTAAAGAATATTTTTCATCAATAAATTTTTTAATTCAATATTATATATATTTACTATTATAATTATTTTTATAAATTCTAAATTATGTTTTGATTATTTTCACTGTTAACATGGTACCCCAATATTTTATGGTATATTTCTTCATAAATAATTTCAATTCATTAGATAAATTACATGCACATAACACTGATTCTCTGCGAAGAAAAAACTTTTTTATAACCTAGAAATGATATAAAATTTTTCCACATTTGTGATTTGAATTTATAAAAATGGACATACACCGTTGCAATTGGTTTTTTTGAGATTCTAATATGATCAACTTAATTTTTGCGAATAGTAACTAAAACCTTATGAATATTAATTTAACCTTATTAATAGTAATGTTAAAATTATGAATAATAAACTATACCTAATGAATAGTAACATCACCCATGGAATTAAAAATAAAATTAAGAACCTTATAAATGAGAGTTAATATTTTAAAAATAAATAATAATGTGTTGGAATTTTTGTGAGTAATAGATATTTATTTAAAATTTTAAATTAATAAATTTATTTAAAATAAAATTAATTTTAGTAAAATTTATTCCAAAATAAATATTTTGTTTTCTTATGATTTTATTATAACTTAATGAGACCTTAGTTATTTTTTGAAAGTATTTTAAAATCAGTTTTATAATTAAAATCTGTATTTTTCATGAAAATAATGATTTTATTTAGAAATTAAAATTCACATATTTAAAAAAATTTCTTTCTTAAAATTATGCCCATTTTTTAATAATATACATCCAAAAAATGGTTAGGGTTAATATTTTGTATTTTTTTTGAAATACTTGAATTTTTTGTGAATAATGAAATTTGATAATTTTCAAAATATGTTAAATAAATAAATTTTTGAATTTTTATTGAGTCATGGATGATGTAAATGGATATTTTTTAGATATAAAATTAATTTTTTACTATTTTTATTCACAATAATCTAGAATATTCATTGTCTTGATTCCAAATAGAAAAACAATGATTAAGATACTGGAAAACCCCTCCTCTCCTCCGCTATTAAAGCCACCCCACTCTCTCTTCTTTTCACTTCTATAAGCCTTGAAGTTTCTCAAAATTCTACCCAAATACTATTACCTAGTCTATAACTACCTCTAAAATCCTTTTTTCTTTCTGAAATACCAAAGCCCTTTTTTCTTAAGGAGGTTCTTTGTGAAGATATTTCAAGAGGCGAACCCACTCCTTTTTTAATTTCATTTTTAATTTTTTTAATATTTTGATCTTCTCCTCACCTCATCTATCCAAATTATCATGATAACTCCATTATATTATATAGTCTAATTATATCATGTTAATGGAAGATACATCATCAATATCCTTACTCACCCTCTTTTATTTTAAAAATGAAATCATCGTTTGGGAGGTGGAAATTTACAACGATGACGAACATTCGTTCATTATTTTCTCCTTCATGGATGGTCGTGAAACAATTTTTATTGTGGAAGAAAATTATAAAATATGTATTATTACTTAGGTAATGAATTTGGAACCATCATTTTAACATGATATTAAATAATATAACAAAACTAGTTTTTTGTGATCGAAAAACAACCGAAAAAATCTAAACGATTACCACTAAATGACTTATCTATTGATTCATACTCATACCATGTAACTAAATTATATTTATAAAAAATTACAATTATTTATTTCTGTAATAATATATAAATTTAATCCCGTATAATTATATCCATTCCACATCAGCTTCGATACTTATAATCAAATGAACTGATAATGAATATCAAGAAACAAATGCTATGTAATGATAGAATTCAATATTATAACTTATAAAAATGCTATAAATAAACTTAATAAAATTTTAATAAATTATATATATGAATAATAGGTTTATAATTAAATTATTAATGGGTCTAATTTTATATTTTAGGACATTAAGGTCAAGTTCAGAACACATTCATATATAAGGTAAGGGTTTTCTCATCTCACTTCCATTTTTGTGTGATATTCCTTATTCACCACTATTTCTTATGTATGTTGTATATATATTACCCATTGATGTATCATATCATAAATATATCTATTTTCATGGTATTCAATATATCATTTGATGATTATTAATTATTTTATATATGATTTGATTGATTACAAAGTGGCAAGGGGTTCCCCCCGAACCTTCATTCATTCATTCGGGTTATTACTTCCTTATCCTTAGCCAAATTTAATGATTATTTAATTTTTTTACATATTATATATTATGTTTGTATCTTAAAAAATCATATTTTTATATAATTTTATATTTTTTCAATGGGGATGATATGTTTTAAAATAGTTCCCTTCTTAATTCGTCCCGATAAACATGCCCGATTCAAAGGAACTTCTAGAATTATTATACATTATCAAGTTCACTGTATAATCTGTTTTAATCCATAATTATATTTTTTAAAACAAAAATTTTATCATGAAAAAACATTCATGGTTCTTTTCTGGGTTTATGAAAACAATCATTCCATTCCGCTTTAAAAGCTCTTAAATACTTTCCTTATATTGCACAAAAATGTTTTATTTCTAATTGTCCATCAAAAAATATTTTTAAATGATTTCACTTCAGTGGGAAACAATTTATTCCTATAATATAATTTACATGTCTTTCCATTTTATTTTCTGGGATAAACATGTTTACAATCTGATATAAAGAAAAGTAAAAAATGGTTTTCTAAATGAACTCTTCTTTTCAAAATAAAAGGGCTCTTCTCATCTTAGTTTTATTTCTATAAGATTTATGACTTGTTCACTTCTTATTCCATTAATTTGATGTATGTAATACCATTTTATATATAAAATCATGAGTCTTATTATTAAAATTTTGTTATATGGAATTAATATTTAAGTGATTCAATGTGGTATGGGACACTTTGGAATTAGTACTTATCATTTTCCTAATGATTTTATCAATGATTTAATTAGAGTATATTCATATATGATTATGATTAAAATATGTAAATGTAGTAATGGGAAATTTGATCAAAATATATATTTTATTGGACATATGTGTAATGAATGTGACTTAGCATGTGATGGTTTGGGAATGCTATAGCCCCTCGATGCATCAGTTGGTATCATGAGAAAAAACATAATTGGGTTTTGGTCGAGGCCTAACCCTTGAATTTTCAGAAATCGTGGTTGAGGCCTCGATTATTGGTTTATGATGTCTGAAATATGAATTCCCTTGTTATGATATTATGAATAGATAAATCATGTTATTATTCTACTAGTAAAATATCCATGGTGAAATTTCATGCGGGTTTTTATATGGAATCATTCATTCAATTTTTATTCCATTCATATTATGATCAAGTTTAGGTTTTAGTGCCATGAGTTATTCACTTTTACATATTATTTAGGATATCTTGTGTTATATCACATACCCTTACTGAGCATTTGAGCTCACCCCTTTCTTATGTTTGCATTCCCCAAGCTATGGAGAATAAAAAATTGAATATACATTCAAGGATGCAATTTATTTTATATTGTATCATGTTTTATAAAATATTTCAATTTATTATGGGTATCATGAATGTAATCTAGTTTTTAATAATACTAAACTAATTGGTCTTTCGGGATTTGATTCCTTGTAATCAGGATAATTTATTAAAATAATTCATTAGCTTCAGAATTATGTGGTTAAGGCGTTGTAGTTGGTATTAGAGGAAGTTTAGCAGCAACCTTAGAAACTAGATTTAGAAAACATAGGTTATGGAACATAACCATAAGATATAAGTTGAGGAAAAGAAGAAAATAACATCATAGAATTTTGGTAATTTATATATTATAGGGATCTTCCAAGAAAATACATCTCTATTTTGATACTAAAAGTGTACGTGGATTTGGAACATATTTACCTTTGTGTAAAAACTCTGAAAATGTGTTTCACGCTTGCCACAGTGAAACCTATTACAAGAAAATAGGATTTACTGTGAACTTAGTTTTACAATTCTGGGGGATATTATTAAGATAATTCATATTTTTCTTATATACCATTGTGGAGGATTTATTCTTCCTAAATAACTAAAGTATATGGTTCTAGAATTTACAATGCATAAATTTATATAATGTTTTATATTATGATTAGTTTTATAGAATGTTTATAATTTTATGAGCTAATATAATTTATACAATTGTTTATAAATGGCCCCTAGCAGAAGAAATGAGAACACCACTAATTCATTCATTGAAAAGTGTAAGAAGGATCATATCTTTCATGGTCTTAAGACAAAATTTCAAAGTGAAACAGTCTCAAAGGTATCCTCATCATATGAGGAAATAATATCACGTGTAAACAAGATAAGTAAATCATTATACGAGTCCTATGTATTTGAAGGGAAGTGAGAGAAGAAAAATATATAAGAGGAAAAGATGGATAAAGGGGATAAGGGAAAGAAAGTTTTTCTAACATGTGATAACTCTGGAAAAATCACTCTAGAAAATTATTGAAATGAATGTGAGTTTGTTATAAGTTTATAGAAAAAAGACACCATGTTTGTGATTGTAAGGTAAAAAAAAAGATTTCTAATTTACAATGATTCAACTCTAAGGAGATAAGACAATATGAAAATAAATGTATGAAACATCATAAAAATATAACCCAAATGATGCTATTAGACAATGATAAAATAATTCTACTACAAAAGATAAAGAGGAATAATTTATATATATATATATATATATTCCATAATTATTTCATTTGAATATTTTATCTGCAATGTAATTGTTATAAGAATTATGGAATATATGAAGATTTTTTATAGTACTTTTTCATTAAGTATTTTAGACCATATGTTGAATGGTACAAAGAAAATATATTCATTAAAAAGGTATAATTTTTGGAAAACACATTATTGAGTGAAATAAAACAATTATTATATTTCTAATAATGAGATAATGATGAAGAAATTATTGATTTTGATAAGTAATTACTACCTTAGAACTGACTATTGACTTGTCGAAAAGTGGTGATTGTTGTCATTGATGGAGTTTACAATTCTTTTGGATATAAGGAATGTATCCTATAAGATGTCTCTTTCTTAAGGATTATGGAAGAATTCATGTTTTGAATAAGGTTTTATTGTAATTCTAGTTATTACTATATTTCAAGAGGATGCAAAAAGAAGTCAATCACTTGTTTGTAATGTGAAAATTTTTATCTACTTCATGGATAAGTTCATCATGGAAATTCAGTGACCTTCTTTATGAAGTGTTGAATGATTTTATTTTTGAAATTTTTAACATTCATGAATGGTTTAAGTTGATCATTGTAGGTTGTTTTAGAGGTTGATGTATTACTCCACCACAAGATGTAACCCGTTCTAAGAGATGAAGTGTAGATAGTTCATGGAAAAATCAATGGTAAGAAAGATTTTATGAAATAGAAATATATCTTTGTACTCTTATAGAGTGAAATAATTACTCAAATCAAGGAAAGAGTCTTAAATAAAACGTTTTCCTAGAATCACAATCTTCGATAATATCAACGATTTATTACATTGTTTTTTAATTTGTTAGTAATCAACTTTAATATGGACATTTTATCTAACACTTTCCATCAAAACTTCATTGTTTAATTTTTCTTCTATGTCCTAGTTTTTAATTCAAAATAATGTCATCCCATTTGAAAGAAAATTTTTTGGGTGACCACCTCATGTCCCTGAACCACTTTTTAAGAGGCTATTTTATTAACCCTATTGCTTTTGTGGGTTTCCCAAAATGTAATTTTCAAGCACGATCCTTTAACATTCATAGGGCACATTTAAATTGCGAGGATGCAATTCTGTAGAGGGGGGATTAATGTAACAACCCTATAATTTGTTTAATAATTTTCAATATGTTATAAATAATTACATTAATTAATAATAATAGATATAAATAATTATAATTTATATATTTTCTATTATTTAATGTATTAAAAAAACAAATACTATTTCAAAATATTTTTTTTTATTTTAATATAAATATAAATATTTCGTTATTTTTTAAAAAATTATTTTTATCAATAGATTTTTTAATTAATTATAATAAATGTTAAATATTATAATTATTTTCAAAAATACTAAATTATGTTATGAATATATTTACTATGAATATGAAACCCCACAATTTTATGGAATATTTCTTCAGAAATAATTTCAATTCATGAGATAACTTATATGAACACAACATTATATCTCTACAAAACAACAATTTTTCTATAACATATCCATGAAACATAGTTTTTCCACTTATGTGATTATAATGTGAATAAACGAACATAAACTATTCCGATCGGTATGTTTTTTTGGAGTGAAATATTATCAACTGAATATTTATAGTGAATTGTGACTTGAACATTATGAATAGTAATGTACCCTTATGAATAGTAATGTTACCCTAATGAATATAATATTTAACTTTGTTAACAGTAAACTAACACATTAATGTATAAATATAATTTAGAAACCTTATAAATTTGAGTGAATGTTTTTAAAATAAATAATTAAGTGTTGGTATTTTTGTGATTAATAAATATTTACTGACATTATAAAATTAATAAATTTATATAAAATAATATTTATTTTCATAAAATTTATTCTAAAATAAATAAATTTATTCAAATGATTTTTTGATAACTTAATGATAACATAGTTAATTTCTGAAAGTATTATAAAATCAGTTTTAAAACTAAAATTTCTATTTTTCATGTAAATAATGTATTTTCTAAAAATTTAATTTCAAATATTTAGAAAATTATTTTGGTAAAATATATTCCATTTTTGAATTTATCACATTTAAAAATTTTTAGGTTTATTTTTTGGGATTTTTCTAAAATACATGAAATTTTTGTGAATAGTGAAATTTCATAATTTACAAAATATGGGAAATAAATGAATTTCTACATCATGATTGAGTCATGTATGATGTAAATAAAAAAATTTATGAACTAAAATGAACTTAATAAGATTTTAAGTCAAATTAATCAAGGCTATTCCAATTAATGAACCAAAATAATAAAATAATGATTAAAATAATGGGAAAACCTTCCTCTCCTCCACTATAAAAACCACCCCTCACTCATTGTCTTCACTCATCTAATCCGTATAGATTCAAAAATTTATCCCCAAATACTATTCCATAGTTCCTCCAAACCTCCAAGAAAACATTTTCTTTCCAAAATACCAAAACCCCTTTTCTTAAGAGGTTCTAAAGGATGATATTTCAAGAGGAAACCCCTCTCCCTTTTTGCTTTTAATTTCATTTTAAATGTTTTTTATATTATTATATTCTCTTCTAACCCTCTATAAAAATGTACATTATAACTCCAATATAATATATATACTAGAATTATATCATGTTAATGGATGATACATCATCAATCTTCTTACTCAATCTCTTTTATTTTAAAATTAAAATCATCATCCGGGAGGTTCCAATTTACAACATTCATGGATCATGAAGCTTCATTTTTCATTTTATCCATAAAGTTTGGTCAAGAAACTATTTTATGGTAGAAAAATATTCAAAAATATTTATTATATCTTATTTAATGATTCCATAACCATTGTTAATACATGATACAAAATAATATAACCAAACTAGTTTGTTCTGATCGAAAAACCACTATTAAAATCTAAACGATTATCACTAAATGACTTATCTAATGATTCATCATCATACCATGTAACCAAATGATATATATAACCATTTAAAATTTTTTATTTTAATTAATAATATAGAAATTTAATCTTGGAGAATTATATCCATTCCACATGAACTTCCATTCTTTAATTTAAAAAACCGATCATTAATATCAAGAAACACTTACTCCGAAATGACAAAATTCGATCGTATAAATTATAAAAAAGCCATAAATTAACTCATTAAATTTATAATAAATTATATAAATTTATAATAGATTGTGAAATGAAGTTTTAGTTGTTCTAATTTAATATTTCAGGATGTTAATTTCATGTTCATAATAGATTCAGACACAATGTAAGGGTTTTCTCATTTCACTTCCATTTTTGTGAGATATTATTTATTCACAACTATTTATAATTTATGGTGTATTTATAAATCACATTGATTTATCATATCATGATTGTTTTTTAATTTTATTTAATGTATCATTTTATTATTATTAATTATGAGGCATATAAATTGATTGATTATAGAGTGTTAAGGGGTTCCACCCAAACCTTCATTTTTTTCCTTTGGGTTATTCCTTCACTGTCCTTACAGAAATTTAATGCTTATTTAATTTTGTGTATATATTATATATTTTGTTTTTATGTTACAAAATCTTATATTCATATCATTTTATATTTCATTTATTGGGATTACATGTTTCAAAATAGTTCCTTTCTTAATTCTTCCTGATAAACATGCCCGATTTAAGGGAACTTATCGAATTTTTACCCATTTTCATGTTCACAAAATAATTTATTTTAAGCCATAATTATTTTAGTGAAATCAGATATTTTATCATTAAAAAAAATATCAGGGTTCATTTCAGGTTTAATGAAAACAAACATTCTATTCCATTTCATAATCTCTTTAATATTTTCCTTAAACCACACTAAATTTTTTACTTCAAAAGATTCATTGAAAACCTTTTTTACATGATTTCACTTAAGTGGGAAACAATTTATTCCCAAAAAATAATGTCAACATCTTTAAATATTCTTTTATTGGATAAACATGTTTAAAATATGATTTTTTTATAAATAAAAATGTTTTTCCAAAAAAAAACTCATCTTTCCAAAACAAAATTAGTTTTCTCATCTCACTTTTAATTATATCAAATTTATAACTTTTCAACAACTTATTACTTTAATGTGGTGTATGTAATGCCTTTTGATATATAAAATCATGGGTCTTATTATTCTTTTTATATTATATGGAATAATTAATTAATTTTTTTAATGCTGTATAGGACACTTTAGAATGTTTAATGATCATTTTCCTCAAGAGTTTATCAATGATTTAATTAGTGTATTTCCATCTATGATTCCGATTAAAATATTTTTAAGTGGTATGGGACAATTTTATCTAAATATATATTTTATATAAGCATATTAGGAATTAATTGGGCTTAGCTTGTGACTATTGGGTCTCGATATAACCCCTATATGAATCAGTAGGTATCACGAGACAAAACAAAATTGGTTTTTGGAAGAGGCCTTACCCTAGTATTTTTAGATGCCTTGGACGAGGCCTTGATGACCGGTTTATAATGTATGACATATGAATTATCTCATTATGTTATTATTAATAGATAAATAATGTGATTGTTCAAATATTAGAATATATATGTTGAATATTCATCCTATTATTTATATGGAACCATTCATTCAGTTTTTATTCCTGCCAAATTATAGTCATGATTATGTTTTAGTTGCATGAGTTATTTAGTTTTCCTTATTGTTTTTGATATCTTCTATTTTATCACATAACGTTATAGATAATATAATCTCACCCATTTATTATGTTTCTATTCCCCATGTTATGAAGAATAAAGCATTGAATAAGCATTCAAGGATGTAGTTTATTTCATATTGTATCATGTTTTATTTTCATTTCCATTGTATTTAGGGGATAATGAGTATAATATTTTCATTAAAATTTCTATACTGATGCTACTTAGGTTTTTTATTCCTTTTAATCATTATAATGTATAAAAATAATGTATTTTCACCTTGATTCAGGGGTCGGGGTGTTGCATTCAATCATTTGAGCAAGATACGCTTTCTCGGAAGAAGAATGTAACCATGCTTTAAATGATGATTCGAAAGGAGACTAACGAAAACACTATAAATTAAATCAATTTGGAGGTAGATTCATGAATTTTAGTTATATTTCCTCCACTTGGATTTTTTTGGCTCTATATAGGGAAATGCTATCCTTTCCAAAAATTGCATCAAATTCTTCTTAAGTATCACATTGTTTTCTAGGAAGTTTAGTATAAAAAAATGTATCATGAATGAGATATCTACTTGGGATATAATAATTGACCCATTTTATATCTAAAAGGATATATCAACTTCCATGTTTTTATTATGATCTTGAATATTTCTACTAAACCCCCAGGATATAAAAGAATCTGTAGTACTATAATAAAAAAGTATTTTCTCTTTTCATAAATAAAAAACATGTGTACCTTTAACCACTTCATTATAGGGACCCACCTCCATTTGTTGTGATAACATATGTTCACCCATTATCTCTTGGACTTGGAGTTTGTTTTTATAGTTTTCCATTAACAATTGTTGGTATAGTAAACTGGTTAGCATAGTTTCTTTGTTCCATATAGTTTTAACACTAGAAGACATGATGAGGGATGCTTAGAGCATTCCATTCCTCCATCACACAAGTGAGATTCTCCCATCAACAATAACTAGCTAGGTTCCACTACATCCCACAACTAAATAACTTCTAGTACCCCTTTATATTAATTATATAATATTTATTCTAACACTTTTTAAATGTTGGATGTTTGGATTTCTTACCACTATCATGCCAATAGAGCTAAAATCAATTTTAAGATTCTTATACCTATGAGAGCCTTGATATGTTTTGATCTCCATGTCTATATTAACGTAACATCATATAAATTACTCATATATATATATATATTTCTATGTCTATAATTTCAAAATATTTTCACAGAATTGGTGTGAACCCACCAATGAATGGTCAAAATTACATTTAGGGGAGATTCAAATTTAGGGTAATATCATGCATGTATTGTGATTTTTTATTCAAACATCCCAATAGATAAGTCATAATTTTTCTTAAGTAAAATTAAAACCTATAAATTTAATGTAGAATTGTGTGAGTAAATTTTTTTGGAAAAACATTTTCTAAAATTCCTTCAACTCTACCTCTCTAATATCCTCCCCAGGCATTGTTTTTTATCAATATAAACCATTGATCAAATTATCCCTCCATATGATAAAAAATAAATGAAGACCTTTATTTCTCATCAAATTAAAGTATAGGGATAATAATTTTTATGGAGTTAATATATTAATCACTAATTAAATTTTATAAATACCCACTAAATATTGGAGGTCATTATCACATAAATGAGCCAATTACAACATGCTCTTTTCTGGTTAGGCTTGGACATTCCTCCTGATTCATGTTATGGTTCAATACATGAGTTAACTGGGAACGTATTTTCATAATGTTACTAAATCCTTATATATTCTTAGAAATCTCATTTCATAATTCGCCACTTTTCCCCAAAAAATGGTTTTTGACTCAGTTTCTCTTATTTCCATCCATTTGAATGAAATAAATTGGAATTAGGGATGGATATTTTTAAAGTATTAACCACCTATATTGAAAACTAAAAAAATTAATGAGATAAATCTTAAATGAATTATCTTCATTAAATATGAATTTATTTGTTTCAACCTATGTTATCCATGATTAATTTCCTAAAAAAATGTGATGGGATTTTTTTTATTCATATGGTTTGTAAAGAGTTTGAAAAATTCCACGAAATATCCCCCGGGAGTGTCAAACAGTGTGTTGTAAGACCCATAATTGTGTACTGGTTAATTCTCATGTCATGTAAAACACAAATTTTCAATTTTTTTACCACTAGGTACACCTGTTCTATACCCAAATATGGATTTAAAATCATGAAAAGGATGTGATTATTTGGAAATCACTCACTCTATGTATAACCAAAATTCCATGATATTTTCCTCTACTTAGAAATATTATTTGAATTATCACTGGGGTTTCAATAAATTTTTCTCATCCTAGTTTCTAATGTTTAACTAAACCTCACTCTGATACCAACTATGGAAACCCAATAATTTTACACATATTATTACGATATTCTTAAACATAAATATCCAATAATTACAACACAAAGATAATAAAGATAGGGTGTCTTTGGAGGACTAGGTTCATAATACAAAGAATGAAACTAAAACATAGAATAGTTATTTTACATTACATTTTGATCTCATAAATTAATCCAAGCTCCTCAAATTCCATTAAATAGCTTATAGGATTCATCAAAGAAAGTGGTGAGCTATAAATCCAAAAAATAGAATAATCATGATAATTGAACATAACATGTGAGTAAATGGTATAACATGATATCATAAAATATAATGTACTTGAGTAATCATGTTAATGAATAACATAAATAACATGGTATCATAAGATCATAGAAACATGATAAAGTGGAAATTTCATAAAAATGAAATAAATATAAGTCAATCCTAACATCCATAACCACATTTCACGGTGAATAGAATCCTATAATGGATTAGGTTCACTCCCTAATCCCATACTTGATTTCTTATTTGACTAAAACAATTCCCAATCCATTGGAGGGATTTATAATTTTGGACCAACTCATCACATTTATTTCATGTAAATAAATATGTGTGACACATATGTATATAAACAATAAAGGATAAACATAGTAAATACCCCTTGAAAGAAATGGGTTGCATAATAGTGTCCCATAATATAATCAAAAGTGATTCCTTAAAGAAGTAATTTGAGATATGGACATAAGAAATGTATTACCCCATAAAATAATGTGATAAAAAGCTAAGTATACATATGAGAGACCTATTTACAGAATTTATAATAATTTTATAAATTTAGTGTGGGGAGTGGGTTAGTGAGGGAATGATCATAACCAAAAGAGAAGGGTGGGTTAGAATTATTCCATACCACGAGACAAATTTATCACATGCATGCTTTATCTTATGGAATAATAAAATTAATTTAATTATTTAATTTTTAGGAACATTATTAAAGTTTATTATTACATTTATTTTAATTTTTAACCATGTTACATTCAATTATACAACAAATTAGTTTCACATCATATGTTTTTACATTAAACAACATATATAACCAAAATCACCTTGGCATGTTGACTAAGATCAAATAGATTATTATTTCATCATCTAAGAAATAGTTAACATGAAATAATTAACTTTTTTATATATAAATTATAAATTATATATATAAATTATAATTTTTAGTCCAACTATGAAATATGGTTATGAAAAAAGAACTATATTACAATTATTGAGATGGTAGGTCATACATACACATGGGTAATGTTCTCATTTTATGAATAATATCTTAGAAATAAGGTAAGTGATATTTTTAAATTCTATTAGGATAATGGTATAATAAAAAAAAAATTTATTATTTAAGTTCCATTTAATATACCATTCATGTGATGCGGTAATAAAAAATTAATCACATTGCTTCATGAGAAGGTAGTCGGTCGTACACCTAAATGTAGTTATCATTTATTCAATTAATGATAAAAAATAAATTATATGATATAATAATTTAAGAAAATTATTTATATGCAATTAATATCATTTATAAAGACCAAATAAATCCTTATTCTCATTCAATATAAATCATTAGTGGAAAAAGAATCACATCATTTTGTGAGGTGTTAGTCCTCCATACAGATGAGCGACGTTATCATATTCTATTCTAAATGGAATGTGGGAACTTAAATATTATATTAGAATTAAAAATAATAATTATATCATAAATATAATATATTACAATTAGATACTTAATTATATCCATTCATGAAAAGAGGTGATGGAAAACTAATTACGATGGTTCGTGAGGCGGTAGTCTGGTGTACACACTAACAACAAATTCATTTCTAAATTTAGGTAGGAGGAAATGGTTGCGAGTCATTAACCTAACATAAAATCAACATAATATATTGAATATATTTAGGTTATTATATCAATTTTTTATTTTTTTGTAGGATATGGGGGAAGACATAATTAAAAACCATTGGTTAAGGATGTTACATCTCCTTTGGAAAACATATTTTGGTCTGCACCAAAATTCAATCATAGGTTAGAATTGTGACAAAAAAAGGATAATACGATGAGTTTAAGGGATATATATTTTAAGGTATTTTCCAAACCGATGTTTGTTTGGAGTGTGTAAAGGACAGGAGAGGGGGTGGATTTTTATAAGTGAGGGAGAGGATACCGTTGGAATTTTTGGAAATAAAGAATTACACACACATTTCGTTCATACCCAAATGAAATAAAATGAAATATCTTTAGAAAAAAATATATATAACATCGATATATGACCATAAAATATTACATATTCAATTTCTGGGTGATTTTGAACCCATACTGTTTTGTTTGACCCTGATAAACGTGTTCTTACCATAATCATGGTAAAAGAATTTTATTGTTTTCACAATTCATTATGGTAAAAAAATATGTTTAACTTATTATATATTATAAATTATTATTATTAAAAATAATTTATCAATTTTTTCAAAAGTTAAAAAATATAAGAGGTATAATTTGATTTTAAATTAAACTCATAGTCATGTCGAAAAAATGGTTTTCCAAAAGAGAACATTTCGAAGTTAAAAATGTTTTTATATCAAAATTTTATTTAAAATTGATTTTTATTAAATAATCTGGTTTTTATAAAATATTGTTGAACAGTTTTTACTCATAAAACCACATTAATTTAAAATATGTCTTGAAAATTATTTACATAATAAGGTAGTTTTTATTAAAAAGTAGTATTTCTCACTCTTCAACAAAAAATTACATTTTTTGAATATTATTAAATATTCACCCAAAAATAATTTCTATTTTATGATATATAAAATGAAGTTAAATTCAAAAAATAAATTTTTGAAAAGTAGTAAAACTTAATTTTATATTATGTGTTCTAATCATAACAAAATTTCATTTTTGAAAAAACATTATTTTTTAGAAAACATTTCTATTTATTAAAAATTGATAATATTTTATTAATAATCAGTGTAAAACCAATGAATTTATTTTATACATTTTTAATATATATATTATTTCATAATTTGGTTATGTTTATTCATATCCACCAACATAATGTCTACGTTTTAATGGGTATGTTTAAATATTAATAATTTAATAGAGTATCATGTTTCGTTTAAAAATATTGTTATGCCCATCCCAAGATACCAATGAAATTGAATTTATTTAAAAAGAAACATAATGTAAATTCTTGGGCTATTATAGAGTTTCTTATTATTAGGAAATGTGTTTTCAATAGTCTTTAGATAATCTCAAGAAATATCTTTTGTGCCCACTTGTTTGCTTTCCATTGGCTGAAAGGAAACCCCATATTTTTTACGTTGTGACCCTAGAGTGATCACTCGACCAACTCCATGATAAGAATAATGATGAGATCAAGGTTCAAAACCATTAACGTCTAAATAAAACTATTCCATACATTAATAAAACAGAAATAAAATATCAGAAAGAAATTTTTTGTGTTAATTTTTTTTACCTAAAAGATGATGCATTATTTTTCGCATTGTGAGGTTCACCTCATATCTCATGTTCACCTTCTTTAGAATATCCTCATTAGTGAAATTTTAATATGGAATATTTCATAGTGAAAAGTCATTATATAATCATTTTATTTCTAATTTGTGTCTTATTAGGTATTCAAAGGGCATACATTATTGTATTTTCTCAGTGCACACACTTTCCTAGAGAATTCACATCTGAACATAGATCTCCATGATAGATAAATATTCTATTTACAAGACACTATCCAATCATGGGAGATATAATTTTATTTAAAATCTAAAACACAAATAGTAATAATGGTGGAAAATCTAAAGAATAAAAAATTCTCCCTTGTTATTGTACTTATCTCCCCAACAAATTTGGGTTTTCCTATTTCTTCCTATAATAAGGACAAATAAATAAAAAAAATATTATACCAAGCCCACATCATAGGCATGGAATTAGCTCCTCAAATACTAGTGGACAAACTTAGTTTCATATTTGATTCATATTTGTTGATGAATAAAATCAATGGTGAATATTATATTAAGAATAATGAGTTGTTCCCATTTATCGATAATGTACAAGGGATGATAGAAAAATTACCTTATGGTAAAATTCATTCTCATATATATCATATTAACATAAAGACAATGTTGATGCATTATATAATGAAACCAGAATATTCACTAAACCAGACTTGGATGAGGCAATTATCCACATCACACATCATTGGGATGTCATTACATTCATTAATAATAACACGAGAGAGAAAAATGAAGGTAATACCACCCTTGATTAAAGAAATTTCATATCCTTTTCAAATGAAATTATAATTACCTAGATGTATCAAAAATAGACTACAACCAAGATGGAACTTTTCTATTTGATCAGGTAAAGAAAGAGATGATTCAATAGTGAGTATAAAATTCCATATTCTATAATAGACTAAATTCTTAGAATGTATTCTATAAGTGAGTATTTAATGGATTCATCCTTAGATACATTGAAAGGGGATATGTTCCCATTGTTAAGTAGGAAGTCCATACTGGTGCATGTGGTTCTAATCAATCAAGAGAAAATTCATTCTATCAAATTAGGATACTTGGATACTTCTTGACATTAATTTTGGAAGACTAGATGGAGTTAAAAAATAAGTGATACACCTTCCAGATACGTGTCAAATTCAATCATCATCTCATAGTGTTTCAACACACCACAAAATACTATTATTCATTTTCGATATAGGGAATTGATGTAATTGGGTCATATCTCCCAGCTATATCTTAGACATTCTAGTATATCCTTATTACCGCCAACTTATTCTTTATTTGGTTTGAGTTTATATTTCTGCATGTGGTCATTAAAAAATATATTATCGTCGTTTTGAAGTCTAATATCATCACCATATTTGTTGTGAGTCACATATGTTTTCTGAAAAAAAAATCTAATTTATACCCCTCTAAGATGAAGAGGATGTATCATGAAGATAATATATAGTCTAACAACTTATCTCAAAACTATTATGTAGTGAAATAATTGATAACGTATTTCAATAAAACTATATCTAATATAATTAATAGATAGTGGGAATAGAAAACAAGTATTAAATAATAAATCATATATATTCTTTGTGGGATTACCCTACCATAAACCACACCTCCATACATTAAATCCCATATTCTATTGTGTATGGAATGGAGGTTGTCCCTCCAATTGTGTTTTAACAACCCTTTACTCATATTTATCTCTACAACCAATTTTATGTGGATGGAAATTCCAAAATGAGACCTGATGGATTAAAGAAAATTAATGAAAAAAATAGTTTTCACACTACACAACCAGGTGAACCATCAGAATTGAGCCATGTGAGTATTCAATCAGAAGGTGCACCTTCATTCATTAATCTAAGGAGAATTGGTTCCAATAAAAAGAACTCCAATTATACCCAAAGGAAAACCTCTAAAATTAGTGACAAAATAGTAGGAATATTACAACATAGACATGGTTTACTCAATCAGTGTGTACTCCATAATTAAAATAGATGGAGAGCGTATTGTTCCCACCATAAATATGAGGTTCATTAAGAAGTATTTCATATAAAATCATGTTTGGAATTTATTCCAAGCTATATTACTCTAAACCACAGAGTATTACATCATTATCTCATGAAAATTAACTATATAAAAATGACATTTTTTTCACAATAAATTAAATATATTGAAACCAGGTCCTCATATTATGACATTAAAATCAATGAAAAATTATTCCATGTCTCATGATGCTAAACTACATGATAATAGGTCCATCCATCATGACTTTAAACTTTATAGGGAGCTTCATTCCATGAATCTTATCTACTTTAAATTCAATCTCAAACTACATATGAGTATTGAATATATGATTACTTATCCATAAACAAATCCTAATAAGAAAATTACCTCCCCCATGTGTATGTTCCCAATTTTTATAGTTTATTGTTATTTTCCTTTGGGGATTCAGTGAGTTTTGGTTATACAAGCTAGATATAGTGTCATTGTTTACATAACCGTTGAAAAAAACAAACCATTTCCTATCCTAGTGGTTTTATCCTCGCTATCCATGTTGTTTTCTATCTAATTCACCCTATATTAAGAACTCATTAGAATTCATGTGTCTTGATTCCTATTATGTAAAGATATATTGTTTCACCTAGATCTACCATCCTTTTCCTCCCTATAAGCTCCAAAAAACCCTAATGTTTTCTTGGTGTCTAGACCCTCAATTTTTCTATAATTATTAATAAAAAGTTATTTTTCTTTCTATATGTGTCAAATATGAAAATAAGACCCTATATAAAGGTCCTCAATATATGAACCTAAATTATATGAAATCCAGATCCTCATCACATGATTTTAAGTTGACTAATATAACATCATAATTAAATGATGTAAAATTCTATAGCCAATGTCTACTATGTATGACTGCAAAATCATTGGAATAGTTCCTAATCATAGAACCTAAAATTATAAAACATCATCTTCCTAATCACATTATGTTAAAATGCACAATAGATGGTCCACCATGGATGACCATTCAAACTATTTGGGATGGTCTATTTGTGAGTCCCATTGTCCTTACCAAGAGTTAGATCCATAAATGAGTTTTCAACGAGTACTTTCTTTCTCCATTTATCAATATACACTAAGATAAAATTCCCCCACCATTTAATAACAATGTATGTTTGAATTACTCATATTTTAGGATGTGTAGTGATTCACAGACCAGTAGACCCATTAACGAGTTTAATCTCAATTATTTCTCATTTTTTTATTTGCGGAAAAGCCTGTGTTCATTCATATTGTGTTTTACATTATTAATCATCCGCAAGAGAAGTTTGAATTATTCTTTTCGCAATATAGGTTGAAACAAAATCACTTACATATAGGTTCTCATTTCATGACCCTAAACTGCAATACAATAACATCCTTATTGCATGATGTTGAAATTTCAAGACACACAATCCATTTTTTACCTAAAAATTATTAAATATAACTATTCCATAAAACATATTTTCCTTATATATGATCCAAATCCATATAAGAATCCATCCAATATATGTTTATTTTTCTATAAACCTATGATAGGACAAAATTTCCCCCACTTTACATCATAGTGTTTTGGTTATCTTATCAATATCATACCTCCTAATGAATCTATATTTGGATGGAACAATATCTATTCCTTTGTATCAAAACTATAACCTACACAACACAAAACTCCTTGCCATATGAAGTTAAGATAACTGATATATATTCCATACCACATGAATTTATACTATCTTGAGTGGTCAGACCTTTATAACCCTAAAAACATATAAGGATATATTCCACAATACTTAAAACAAAATACATATACCCTATGTAAGAGATTTAATTATATAGTGGTCCTTTATATTTTTGTATGGAGTTAATGGTTATGGATAACCCTTATGTGAAGGTGGACCTATCCTCTATACAAAACACCCCCTTATCAGATCTATGTGGGACTAATTCCTTTTATAACGAGATACATAGCGATTCCATGATCACTTGTCCCATGCCTAGTTGAAAATTTAAATTAAACCTCTTTTTCAGGATTTCTGATTGCCCACCTATTCCCTTGGAAATAAGACAAGTTTAGCTAATTCTATAAATGATCCAAATCCATGAAAAATACCTGATAGAATGGTCCTTGTGATACAACACCAAACTGCATGACACTCATGTCCTATTCAAATGATGTTAAAATACATGAAATATGGGCCACTATGCATGACCTTAAATTTTTTATATAAGTCTATTATAAATTTCCTAGCATCCCTATATGAGAGATATTTATATATATATAAGGGTATTTGTCTATGGATTCTATACATTAGACCATTCTAGGATTAAATTTTCTCATACCTAAAAAATACATAATGGAACCTAGGATTCCCATATTTTTTATCCACTCTATTTCTATGGCTATATGATAAGACACTATGTGAAAAATCCCAAGTCTCATATCCTAGGTGTATTCAAATATAGTTTTCTGCTTTCAATACTATAATGAAATATAAAAATTCTCTTCATCTACGTATGTTCTAGACCTATAAAGGGGTTATGAGAAATATAAATGGATTGATTACTTATTCTGTAGGATAAATAGTGATATATGAACCATATATTTTGAACCAAACCACATATAATCTTTTACTTACATTCACCTTCTACATTCCATAACAACCTAGTTGTCATTAGATTTGGATTGAAGTGTTCCAATCACCACTTGGATACCCTATTCAAAAACCATACTTAGTTTCATGATAGTCTTGAATCACTATAAAACATCAATGGATATTATTAACAAGAAAATTCAACTCAATGTGAAGCCTCACAGAAATATTTTTCAAGCATCTATGTTTGGTACTTCTAACTAGTGGCATATTTTATATGGAGGATGAGGCCCCATATTTTCTATACATATTGAATATATTTATGTGGAATTGATCATTATAATAACTCTCATCAATCATCCTCAACATAATTTTACCATATCATTATATCATGATATTAATAACTCAAGTCCTGTGTTATATTATAATCACCCCTATTCAAAAGGTTTTGGGACTATCTTAGCTCACAATCCCCATATGGGTTATAATATCATATCTCTATCCTAGTTTAAAGAACTATGAAGATAATCTATGTCTACCCCTCTTGGATAGAGTCTATAATATCATTTGATATCTTTTCAATTCAAGTTTCACAAGAATTTTACACAATGAATATCTTTTAATTTTCTCAGATTTGAACATCCTTAATCCTTATCAATATTTGATTAACATTTTATGACTTTAAACCCCCCAAAAAAATGTTGTGAATTTTATAATATATTAAACCCAAAAACCATGTGGTCAATGTTGTGCGACCATAAAAGTTTTCCCTGAGTTATAAAAATTTATATTCCATTAAAAATTAAGGAGACATTATGGATTATAAAAAAACACATAAAAAGAGGACAAATAAAAATTTTATCCCCATACTCACTATGTTACTCCCTTTAATTACTTATGAAAAAGTTAGAGCACCAACAAAAAAGGAATTTTTTCAGGGTTCACCGTATATCCCTATAAAAATTCAGGCTATTCTCACTATACCTAATGTTGTTGAAAAAAGATAGATAAACAATTATACATCTATCCCCTGCCTATATGCTCAATCAGTTCCATGTCATATCCCCATGCCATGAGAATACATTCAATACATAGATGAATAAAATTTATTGTACTTAAACTCTTCTTAAGTATATTTTATTCTATATGCATACACCATATCTAAAGTTTTTGAGTGTTCGAAAAAAAAATCATGCCAACTATACACTTATATATAGGGGAAACATTTAATTGGTGTTGTTTTTCCTCTATCATTTCCACTACCAACCAATTTCATATTCTGTACTAAGTATAAGGTCATCTATCATCTCTACACATAAAACATCATAGTGGAACCTACCGTTTGAAAATTAATCAGTGTCCATCTTAGTGTGCTTCTTATATACCATTATTTTATGATTCAAATGACTCAAGTTATGATCTACATATTCTATATCTCGGATGTTCAATTTTACTTAAATTCCGTTGATATTTTACACTCTTTAATCTTCATTGTTTTTAAAGTAAAGTGGTGGTATCCTGGTCTTAATCATTTTATGGACATTGTCATGAAATCACGAAACACAAAAAAATGGTCCATACACAATGAAAATAAAATTTATGTGCCCAACAATGAGATGGTATATACTAAAATTGGGATCCTTGTTCATGTTAGGGTGTGTTTCACCCTGCCTAAGTAGACTATATTATCATTTTTTGGTAAAAGTTGTCTAATGAAAAACATTATAAAATGTTTGTTTGATCATTATGCCATGAAAATATATGCACCTACCCATGATGTAGATTACATTCTTGAAATAAAACATAAATTCACATCATGTTTCAATTTATTATGTTTTAGTGAACAACGCCTCACCATTTAGTCAATGATATGTGACCTTATACCCCCACCAATCCTTAGTCTAAATTACATGTCCATAAATTTCCCAAGTACATAGAAAAAAACTTTCCAACCTGAATATCATTAATGGAAATATTTTAAAACAATTGATTATTTTCTCACTATCCATGCTCCTCATTAAATGTAGGCATAATCGAGCATCCAAAAAAAGAAATGATAAAGGAAAAAAAACTTATCAGTTAAAAGATGAAAAATGTAATCCTATGAAAAAGTTGATTCCTTCTCACTAACCCTACCCCATTATAAGTTTAGAAAAAACTAGGGAAATGGAGAAAGATCCAAAACATATAGAGTCTAATATATAATAGTGGAAGAGGTCAATACAAGCTCATTAGGCCCATTAACCTTGAAAAACATTGTAACACTCTTATGTTCCTCTCATATATTGGTTTAGATGACCCATTTAAAATAAAGAGATGTAATCACAATGTAATATAGTACTTTTGAATGTTTGAGTTGTTATTGAAAATTCTCTTTTCAAGATTTTTATTTCGGTGAGTTACTCATGTCCTATATCAGAATAGATAAAATTTGGTGTACGATAATTGTATATATATTTCTATATCTAGCCTAACAATACCTGTACAATGGAACATTTTCTAGAAGAAACCATATACCATACCTGAATAGAAAAACTATAGTGTATGGTAATAGAACTAATGATTCAATATATGAAACAACTATGCCCATGAGAAGATGAAATTTCTTAGAGGAAACCACATCTCATATCAAAATGAGATAATCCAAGAGTATGATGATGATATATATGCCACTATATTTTACCTGCCTATACAAAAATAATTATTCATGCTAATGTGAATATTAGAAACTATAATTTTTTAACACACAAGTCTCACCTTGGATAATGGTTGTGGTATATATGTTATTTTATCTTTCCTTCCTATATCCATCCAAGGAGCAGACCCAAGAGTTACTAGGTATGTCCATAATTCTTCATTGAGACAGTAAACAAGATATTGTAATTGACTTGATCCATCCCTATTATAAGTTAATATTGATTCAATTGTTTTTATATTACCCTTAATTATTATATTATTATATATAAATTGAAATTTTAGGAAATAATATAGTCAAAATCTTAATAATAGTTTTAAGAATACAATTTGTATTTTCCTTAAGTTGAATAATGGGAACATCCAAAAATAATGGTCTCCCTTTAGTTAACAAAAAAAATATTGAAAAATATATGTAAATATAAAAAATATGGATATAAAAATACTAAAAACTTTCCAATAATTAATTGGAGGTGTTGACTGACTATTAGAGTTTCTTGAATTTGATAGTATTAGCTTCAATTAATAGACAAACCTCATCAATTATCAAAACTAATTATCGATTTATTTTCTAGGAATTGTAAATACTAGTGAACTCTTATATTAATTTTGATCTTATTCCTATTATATTAGTCTTATGTTAATAGATATTTGAGGTTGGGGTGTCTTCTAATTCTCAATGTCATTACAATACAACATCTTTCCACTTTAGCACTTGGGTTTCCCATTCCATATAATTTTCCCATTGATTCACATATTGAATGGAGAGGAGGCCCCTATATTTTATATTTGGTTGTTTTTAGGTCTCCTTGGTTTTTTGTGTAATATAATATAAATCCTAGTAGTAAAAACTACAAGTTCTTAAACCCACAAAAAATTATCATAAGTGATATTATTTACTACCAAACTACATAAGTGGGGTATGAGTGATCAAAGCATGAATATTTTTCTGTGGACTCTCAAATTCTATTCATTTCATGGAGGGATCTTAAATTCTAAGAGAATATTAAAAATTTATAATTGGATTTTTCTCTAAAATAATATCAGTTTTTAAAAATCACTACACGCCTCATAAAGATTTTATTGAGATTGAATTCAAGACCCCATTTGTTAATACATGATTTCTATAGAGAAATATGTCTAGAAGTAACTACATGAACATAAAAGGGTAATTATATATTTTGAGATATTACCTGTGTATATCTTTCTAGGGTCTCAAAAACCATGTTTCTATTTTCTATGATAATGGTCTCCCCTTAATTGTTTGTTTCACCCAACTCGATGACATCATAACTCCACTTTGTTTCCTCTTGAGTCCTTTCCTTTTCCAGGCCGGGTGGTTTGTGTATTCGTTCAATAAAGGATTTTAGAAAAATTAATTTATATCCTCTAATCAATGATAGATCATACTCCATGGATATAATAATGTAAGACTAACCTAGATTTAGGCTCATCGAATATCTGATTCACATATGTGTCATCACCATCTAGAGTTGACATAAGATCATTGCATGTTGTTCATTAATAACACACTAGAATTAGAACTTAATCATTGATGGAATTTAATTATCATATATAGAGACTGAAACAACCTTTTTTAAATGTTCTCTACCTTTTATCATGATTCTATATGTGAAAAAATATCAAATTCATTAATTCAAGTCACCAGTATGCCAACGAGATATTTCTAGGGGGTGAAGAAGAATTGATAGTATTCCTCTATGAGGTGGTAAAAAACATGGGAATCCATTTTTATTATTACTAAACCCACAATTTATTGAATGTTTGGGTCTATGGTTGAGTCTACTAGCCAATACTAGATTCCTTGAGATGTATCTACCAAGGTTCACCACTATACAACCATACAAAAATTTTATTGGAAAACATGATATGTGTGGGGTATCACCCTGTTCAAACTATCCCAACACCCAGTAAAACCTCCTAGGGTTTGGAACGACAAAGTTAAATTATTTACTTAATGATAATTGTTTATACATCCCAAGATAATTTTATTTTTCCTCAACACAAGAAACCTTGGATGGTAGAAACAAACTAATGAGGAACATCAAGAAAAGGCCTTCCAACTAAAGATATGGGACATGCTTCAACATGGCTAGGTAAGCCCATAATGATTACATAATATTATTGATGATGAAACATTACGTATTTTAGGACCTTCTAATATACTGGTTCAATAAGGTCCTTGGACTTTTTCCCCTCTGCCTCTATCCATGGTGGTGTAAAAATATCATGATAGTTGTGATAAAATAGATGTCGAAAGATGGGTGGAAATTTTTTTTCAGTTACCCCTCAAATAATATTAGTAATCCCATTTCCATTGAGAGATTTCACTCAAACGTGTCCCAAGAAACAAAAATGAAATAAAGTATCTCACACACAAATCCTAGAATGGGGAATCCCCTAATAGTATTTATGTCCCAAAGACTAATTCCCACTTCTCTATGGGATAGATGAAAGGTTTTGTCCGGGAAGTACCATCATATGACAAATTTTGGAACCATATCCATGGAATGGTATACTAATAATTGGGGAGTCTAGGTAGAATTTTGGTTCTTGATATCTCTTAATGAATCAAAAAACTCGGTGGAAATTTGGTTTACCCAACACAACTTGGAGTACTCCTTAGAGAAATTATCTCATTGTCAATGTCCTAATTAGAGGATCCAACCCCTACTCTAACACCATACATAAAATTTTTGGATGGTCAAGTATACTTAATGCTCAGCACTCATTTCTTCTTAGTCATGGTCTAAACAATGAAATAACTCTCCAATAACATCATGGGAAATATTTACATTGATTGAGCTATTTTCCTAGATTATACTTTGAGATGATATGATTTTCATAGTAGAATGGTAAATTTATTTTCTATAATTGACGTGTTTATAAAAAGGATAAACCCATATATGGGTATCTTATTTTATGATAGTTATTTGAGTAATTTTTTTGTCTAAGAACACTTTAGAGAATATGGTTGTGTGTCTTAATGTGAAGAAGAAATTAGAGTTTAATTTCATTTCCCATTTCCCCTACTCGTACATTAGCTTAAACATATGAAATAAATTTTTTGGGTGAAATAAATATTTTTCCTTCATTATTGAAGGACGAAATTTCAATTTATTAAATAAGGATTACTATGTGAAATACCAAGGCTATGAAAGTCAATCAGAAAAACAATATGGTATTAATTTGAAAAATTAGAATATTTCACCCATGTCTCTTAGCCCAATCACTATTCATATGTGTCTTTTCTTAACCCCATATATTATATATATTTTACTAAGTATATGATATGCATGAAGAATTAATTTAACCTAAAAAATCTCATTCTTGGTATGGTGAAGTGGTATGGATTTTGTAATTACCTTGGGTAGTGTAAAGGACATGGGTGAATAGAGAGTGAGAAACTTCAAGGATCCCTTAGTTCAAATCAGTGAGGGGAGATGAGGTGTTTCTATACTATTTTTATGGGAGATATTTTCCACACACAAGTCCATACGTGAATCTCAAGATCAGGTACTAATGCGTAAAGTGTGCTTCCCCCAAGACCTGAGTGAAATTCCATACCTTTGAAGAAATTGTCTCACTAGTGACATTTATGTCATAAGTAGATCATATTAGAGCTGATTATATACAATTCTAGGGGGATTTTTGTAACTTTTTTTTGAACATGATAGAAACCATGATATTATGAGGGAAATTTTCTCGTAATAGAACAATCATAATGGAAAATTATAGGAGAATGTGTTTTTCTTGATTCGCAAAAGTCCAAAGGAATGAACCCATGTTAGTTTCCCTAGGTCTCCTAGAATTCCCTAGTGACTTCACAAAGGTCAACTTGTATGAATGTTCTAAAAAAATCACCTCCTCTATGGAAATCATATGAATAAGTGAACCAATGCACCCACCTCCATTATGCAACTCACTTTCATGAACCATCTTGTGAACCCATCTTGTATCAATAATTGTCCCTATATTTTCATATAAATAAACCCAAGGGGTAATCATTTACATAGACATTGAAGAATATAATGTGTCACACATCAATGATTGAAGAGAGAGTGGGCCTCCATACACTCTAATTTCCAACCCCATATTGGTAGCATAATAAATCCCAATCTTAAAGTGATTAACTAAAAAATAAAGTGTAATTGTGTAATAAAATGGTGTTAATACATAATCCTTCATGAAATCCCCCATATCCTATTATCATAAAAAATAAAGGTGATGAGATCCATCTTAGATGACACAGTAGAGCATTATATGTCAGGGTCAGTTTTGGAGGCTTCACCATACTTTTCTGACATTAAAATATCTTACCCTAATAATTCTATGCCCAGGAATAGTGAACCTCAATCAACCATGTAGGTTCTACTAGGGTGAAATCTCACCCTCCTCCTCCATAATAGGGTGGAAAATCTCTCTACTCGTTTAACAAGTGTAACACATTGCTAGTCCCTCTAAATCAGGGTGACACTTCACCCCACACATTATATTATGCTGAGAATTCACTCTATCATCTTTAATAGGTGGTATTTTCACCCATTCTTCTAGATTTGGGAACAAAATCTAATATAATAATGATTAGGATTCCATAGCCGCCCTACCCTAATACATGTGCGGAACTTGTCCCTCAGCATCACTAGCAAGATACTTCATATTGAACATTCTTCTAGGGGACCATATTCCCCTAGGTCCATAACTGGGAAAACCTTCACCCAGTACCTTTAGTAGAGCATGATTTTAAATAAGCCCCTACACTAGGGAGTGAAACCACCTTTGAATACAAGGATGAGTAGAATCTCACCCGGATCACCTACCTAGGATCTCCTTTTACAATGTATCCTACATGGATTTTAATTCTTTTAGGACTCCTCCTATGCCTCTTAAAATACATTCCCAGTTTTTGTACATTATCATGAATCCCATCGATCATATATTCCCTTAAAAAATGAATTTTAGAGAAATAGTCCCAAAATTATAGGACCATTACAGTGGTCACAATATTTTATAACCTTGATAACTTGGTTTATTATCCTCATGATACTAGTGAAACCTCCTCAAGATCATGATTCTTAACTTAACTAAACCATATCCAATTTATATTCAACCAAAGAAATAAGTGGACCTCGTTTTTCCACTCAATGAGTTAGAGAGGGATAAAAGGCCTCCTACAAGGTATAATCCTTGAAATACCACCTTTTTTGTAGTCACCGACTTGTTCATACACCTCTAGAAACCATTATAATATGTACCACATGTATCTTTCTCATTCTTGAGAAAGTACATGGCCACTTACTAGGTGTAGTAAAAAAAATTCACAAAATTTTTTCATATCCACATGATAATAGTCATCCTTCATATTATTTTTATTGATAGATATGAAATGAGAATCAACCCCACAACGTATCCCACACATATTTCCTTCTATATTTCTCATGTGACAATATCCCTTAGGCATCCAATTATCCATCCATGCCCCATAATCAATTAGTGGAAATCATATATTCATGTGGGCTTGATACTATCTATAAACCAAAATCATGACTTCCTTAATTATTTTGTCACTAAGATATATTGGTGATCTATAAACATATGGTCACACATGCATAAGACCTAAAAAATTTACATAGGGCCAGATTATCCATGAAACTCAATGGGTTATATCCCTTATAAAAAACTTATCCCTAAAATGGAGACATTCATTATTAGGTGAAACAGAAATGGCCATATATATGGAAGCCTCACATCAACCATTAATATGATCCTTTCACCTAAAATTACGAACCATATAACTTTAAACTACAGGGTAGAATGTCCTTACTACATAATGGAAAACTGTATGGATGAAAATTATAACACGACCTTAATCAATGAAACTGAACTAAATAAGTTTTAATTCTAGTTAACTAAGATATATTAGAGGACTATATAATATTCAATCAAAACATAATATAGTTCCAATATATATGATCTTAAAAGTATCTCCACCTTTAAATGACTAATTGGAATTAAAATCCAGCATGGTGGTCCTTTTCAGATAAACTTAAATGGTATGACATTTCTCATTAAGTGGAACAAAATTATTTTGTTTTTTGTTCCTTTCATAGGGATAGATAAAAAGACACTACCAAGGACCATATAACAATATCATAGAACCTAATTCCTCTATAGACTGATGTTGACTACATAGATACATATTAAGTGGATATTAATATATAATAAAAAAACAAAATATGAAGAACCAACGATATATATAGATGATCACATTAAAACACAATATTCATCAATAATTCACACAACTATAACCATTCTCAGATTGAAATTTGAGAAATATTAAACAATATTTCCAAAATTAATAAAAAATACTATAGTGGGAAATAATATCTATAATAGTGTGAGATGATCATGACCTCCCATTCTCTTAGCCAATACGTAACCCAATGTTTCACTTGTAAGCCATAGTGGCTATATACCTTCAGAAATATGTCCATGTCAACTAAAAATAATCATGGGAAAATTTAATATTAGAATAAAATCCATTAAAATAATATATTTTAATTAATAATTGTTGATTGACATCAATCAAAGACATCATGACACACACGATACAACCAGTGGGCATTTCATGTCAGAAAAAACATTCAAATAATCACAAAATTTTATACCTCACTTTCTCTAGATAATATATCATTAACACTTTGTAAAAAATCTAGAAAACATGTCTTGAAATTATTCTTCTTGTCCCAATATTTCCAATGTTATTTCTAAAATGAATTTGACATCCAAATAATTCTTAAATGATATTTCTAGTCTCACTAACACATTATAACACTCATTAACATTGAGTATGTGAGTGAAGACTAATTTCCCATTGGTTATATTTCATTTAATTATTTTTAAACCTTATTTGAATCACTATATTCTTCTCATATGTATCTAGATTCAAGTGATAAACTTTATTTAATAATTGGTTATTTAAGTAGTGTTTGGTTCTATAACATAACATTTTTCATTCTTGTCTAAGAATAATTTTGGAGTTTTGTAATGGTCTAATATGTTTCTTTCATTGATATTCTTATTTCCCCTATAATGATAAAAACATAATGTTCGACTATAATTAATAAATTTACACACAACTATGGTTTTTATTAAATGATTACCATGTTTTCCATTCCATAAATAATTATTTTTATTATATATTCGTCCATTAAAATGAATACCCTTTTTAAAATAAATCATAACCATTAGTGTTAAAATATCTGTATTTCAAAATTTAAGTGCCATGATTTAGATTGAAAATCATCACTTTATCTATTTAGTTAGGCTATTATTCCAATCATAACAAATATTATTTTTATATGGTTGAATGGAACACACCTTTTTTAATCTGTCATATAGATAACATCAACACTATTACTGTAGTACTATAACTCTTAGGGTTTCCCAAGTAATTATAAATCAAAGGAAATTACAAAAAATGGTGAAATTAACTCCTTGGGAAACCACATTATTATATTTACTTACCCAAGATAATTTAGTGGAACCATGGTTTGGTTTGAAACTATCTATTGAATGATGAAGGACTTCATAATTGTTCACATTGGAATGAGTATAATACTTACTATTTTGAAAGGGGATTTAATTTCCCAATATTATCTCATGTTATTCCCCTAAAATGTATTAATTCACTAATTATTTATTTTGGAATATTATTCCTTCTGAAAAATCAATATGTCCAAAACATATTTATGTGAAACACATTGCACAACTCATAACTTATGTCACTAGCTCAAAATGAAAAAAAAATATTCCCAAATATCTAAAGGTAATCCATTCAAATATTATATTAAGCTATTTCATTTTTTTTATTTTTATGTTATAAATTCAATAATATTAAAAAGAGAAAGATGGGAATGACAGATATGCAATTCCCACTTATATAGATAACACATACACCTCTAGGATAGGGACAAATCAACCCAATATTCTACTACCCACCATTAATTTACACAAGAGAGACCTTAATTCAATTTCAATTATAACACCTAATATGTATGAACTATAATAAAACTTCAAATTTATGCTCATGACCTAGTAAAATATAAATCCAGGTGAAAGTCAAACAAGATCAATTATCAAACCTATAATGAAACTCCTTTGATGCTTGTATAAAAAATATAGAACCAGTTGAACACTTTAAACTAATGCAAGTATCGTTTCAAAATAAAATATATATATTTATGAATAATAAATTTACTAAAGTAAAGAAATGAAAAATTCATATGTTTAAACATGATATGAAATATTTATAAATAATTCAAAAAAACTATAAACACTTCATAATTTTACATTACAAAATTGTTATTATATAATTAAATATATAAAAACACTTTATATTAACATTTAAAATGAAAAACATAATATTCTATTTAGAGGAAATTATCTATAAATATATGATATTAGCAAATATATAAAAATTTATGTTCCAAGAATATAATGTAAATAATTTACATAATCTATATATCATTTATTTTAAAATTATAAAATTCTTGATCATATCCATTATGAAAAAAAAATTATTTTGGTTAAAATAATTTCTCATATAAGGACCTTAATTTAAATATTTCAATTTAATAATTATGATGTATTCATAATATTAAATATTAAATCCATATATATTTTTCATTATTTTTTATTCCATAAATATTTTATAAATTATGCTTAAAACTTCCACACAAAAATTTTAGATCTAGATTATTAGACATGAAATATAATTTGAATAATTTATTTTAATATTAATATTAAATATCATGGAATTTATATTTATTATATTTTTTAAAAACACTTAATACTAAAATTTAAAAAATATAAATTTAAATAATTTATGAATAATTTATAAATTAAATAAATACCCCAGTATAAATTTTCCCATAATTTTGATAAATTATATAAATTATATATTTCAATTAATAGGTGAATAATAGAAAAAAGTATATTATATCATTTTTAACAATATTTTTTATATTTAAATCAATTAATGGTAAGGTTTAATGCTAAAAATCACCTTTTGGAACTCTCAATAATACCATATTAATATAGTTTTCATGAGAGAAATTTTTTAATAAAATATCTATTAGGGTTAATTTTTTAATTATCCCAAATTTGAATTAATAATTATCCATTAATGACATTTCTGACATTTTAGAATAATTTGGGAAATAATTATTAAGTGAATCAATTACACGATTTCTGTTTTTGTCCATTTTTTTAAAATTAATGTTATACTAAAATATATTTTCGTTTAAATTAAAGGTTTTGTGAAAGAATAAATGGGGTTTTAGCCGTATCTGTGGTTAAAATTTATGACCCTTGTGATTGAAATGAATCTGAGCCACTAAATTATATTAAAATTAGAAACAAGTCACTATGTTAGATTAAACTATTTTGAAATTTGAGTTATGTTAGATTAAATCTCATGATAGTTATTATATGTAAGAAAATGGGTATGTAAAAGAACCCATGCAAGATTAACTCCCATGACCAAGTTGTAACATCCTTCAAATTTGAAGTTGAGTTAGGGTTTAGTTTTTGTCATAGACATCAGTAAGAAACTAATTTTTGGTTGACAGTGTCAAGGGGACTCAAGAGAATGTTTGAGAGGATCAGGGATGGTCCTACAGATGTTTGAGAGTTTTAGGCAAGATTCATAGTGTAACATAATGTGTCACAAAAAGAAATATTGTGACATGGCTCGTGAGGGGTATTGGAAAGAAATTTCATAGCTAGAAAATACCATTCACTCAGTGAACTTCTCTTGGGTAGTGTTCTTGGGTATTTTAAAAAGGGGGACTCATTGGGGACCCATCCAACTTACCCCATTTACTCTCTTATGTGATTTTGGACAAGAATAGAGGATTTGGAATTTGAGAAGTTCCCATAATATAATTTCTTGTCATATCAAAGTGTCATTCATTATGATTAATTCCACTCGGTATGTCTAGTCCTCCTCATGCTCTAAATGGTTATTTTTATTCTTTATTTTTATTTTAATTTTATGAATTCTTAATAGGTTTTTTGATTATTTAGTTTATGTATACTTTTTTTTTGGGTTCGTTGAGGTTGTGATTCTTGATGTTTAGGCTTCGTATGCTTGGGTTTGGTTTTTATAAAAGTTTTCTATAAAAGTATCACTATTTCCAGTGTGTATGATGTGCGATCAAGATGGACTGGCATGAATACGACCTAAAAATTATAAATAAACGTCAGGCACCTAAATTAACAAAATTGAACCACTCCACATGTCACTAACAGCCCATTGAAGACCCGACTATAAAATTTTCCACCCATGTGGTGTGCATAAACATGATTATAAATGGATAAAATATCATTATAATTTTTATTTCATGTTAGATTACACATATGGGAATATTAATTTAGAGTCTAGTAAAATAAGCTAAAAATATCACATAAAAATAATTTAGGAATCAGATTCATATTGGTAACATATGAGATTATCAGTAGAGACACATTTTGCAATTAATAGAGTAAATTAATAATTTATTTTTGTTAGGCAGATCTCACCTCTACCTTAGTTGGATATGTAAGAGGGATAATTATTTGATCATAAATATACTATGATGATATAACTTTTGAATACAGGTATCTATTAGATCTATGGGTCAAATATCCTTATTGAACACATTATTTTTGAATGTAGAAAATAATACATTCATCATTCAGATAAATTTTTATGAAATAATTTAATCAATTTATCTAGGAATTACATCCATATTCTAAAAGGATAAAAAATGATATTAAATGAAATTTATGGGGGTTGAATATGAAAATATAGGTAGATTTTTTAATGTCATGATTTCATATTTTCCAATTGGTAAAGGCTACCATAAATGACGAGTTTTCATGTTTCAATTATTACGTATATATACTAATAAATGAGATGACATTTTGATATTTTTTATTTCACTCTCAATACCCCTTATAATCATGATACCATTTAGGTGACTATTGGTCAACTAATTAAATTTATTCATTTATTAAATATTTTAGGACTTTATTCCTAGGATGAGTTGGGAATGTTTTATTTAAATTTTTTTCTTAAAAATTAGTGGGATTATTTTGTTTATAAAAACAAGCTATGATTTGAAAATAGGTTCTCTTAGGGTGTTCAAAAATCCTTATAAATGTAATGAAATACATCATTATGGGTCATTACTCTTTAAGGAAATTTTGAATTTTTGGTTGGTAATGTGGTTATTTTGTTAAATAGAAAATATATGGGTGTTACGAGCATGTTAAAACCAATTAAAGGTGTTTTGGGATGGGTTTTAAGGCACATGTTGGGTCTTGTGGGTTCATGACTTCATTTGAGAAGATATGGGTTATCAGGTTGTAGAAATGTAACTATTGTAGGCTATTAATGATGTGACTATTTCATTTATTTTGTGAATTTAATTCATTGGGTGCTTCAAGGAATGAGAGGAAAGAGGGATGAAGATGGAATAATTCCCAAAAATTTGTGGAATGAACTATTTTTTCACACGATAAAAATTGCTGATGTTTTAAAAAAAATCAATGTGGAATCTAAAATAGACACCCCTCATAGTTTCTTCTCCTAAGGTCATACAAACAAATGATAAAATAAACCCCCTATTACTAATTACTATATTTTGTATTTGGATTGTATGGGACTGGATTGTCACAATATTTTTTGCTGGCATATCCTATCCACTCTTTCTAGATTATTCTCTTCATTCACTATTGATTCCCATTAAATATTGATAGGGTTTAGATGAGATATTTCACCAGGGAATAGAAAATTAATTACGATTCATGGGGATATCATATGTGTCTCATAGAGGACATCCTAAGATGCTATAAAAATGTTTTCATTCGTCATTTTATTCATGGCATGTTGCTCCATGAGTTTATTTAGTGTTTCTATAAATTTGGGTAAACAGTTTGAACAATTCAGGTGTATATATTTGATGTTTTATATTTCATAGGTTTAAAGGTATGTATAGAGTGTATCAAAACTAGTTTCTCATGATTATTATGCCATTAGACTACCTGGTTTGTTTATTGTCAATTTTTCTAAGTTGGGTTTATGGATTAATGCAATCATGTAATTAATTTAATGATTCTATTCGAAGAAACAAGTGATCATGGGATCTGTTCAAGATTTTTTGGGCTTGGGACAATTTATTAAAATGTCAATTGAGGTAGGGGTTATTTTTACTTGATTATTTTTGTATTTTGGTTATTTTTTATTCCTGTGACACATTAGTATTATATTTCTACATGTTTACTATTTTTTGTGAGTTTCTCAATAAGGGTGGGATGATATCGCATCTTCTTAAGAGTAAACATGGTCTATATGACTTGGTATAGGGTTCAATAGTTATTCCGTGTCCTAATGAGTGTTGTTGGACCTCTATGTGAATTTTTTGAAGGTGTATATTGATTTTATAATGAAAAAATTGGCATTTTTTTAAAATTTATTTTAAAAATGGGTTTTGGTTTAATGAAATTTCCTAGGGAAAGAAGTTACATTGCAATGGGTTTTGAAATGAAATTTAAAAAGAGGTTTTAGAACATAATGGAATATTTTCCAAAGGAATAGAATGAGTAAATTATTCTGATATTTCCTTTTAAGTTACTTTTAAAAGAATTATTTATCTTGGTTTAAAAGGGATGTCAGAAGTTATTGGCATGATGTGCTTTGGTTTATTTGACCTCATGAGGGAGATGCCCTATTTTTAAAATCTAATTCTCTTTTTATGATTCTTTTTATGAATGATTATGGATTTTGTGTGTTGATTCATGATGATTCATGTGTTATGTTGTTAAACCATGAGAAATTGTTTTTCATGATGATGCATGTATTGTTTGGGTAGCCCTATGGGAACTTCTCTTATTGTACCAAAGTGGATGTTGGTCTAGATATATCTGATAGAACCCATGGACGATGAAGATGGGTATTAGATTTTTTTGGGATGTTAGACTATATCCTATCAGACTAGTGTTCTAATAATGGTGTAGTGACAGATGAAACATGTTGTAAGCAATTTTTTTATTTCTTTAATGTGTTTAGTGTGGCCACACCAGAGTTTGTTGGGATGGGTTGGTGTGCTCGATGTGGCCTCCCTAGATTATTTGGAGATGGTTGGGGGTTATTGAATATAGATTCCATAGAGTCTATAAGGATGATCCAATGTGCTCGACGATGACCTCCCCAGGGTGTACAAGGATTGGACAATGTTCTTGATTGTGACCTCTATAGTATATTTGGCGGAATGGTCATTGTGATAATCAATTCCTAACGAGGGTATTATATTTTGGACCATTAGAGACATGTTATGGATTAGTGTGCATGAATTTGAAAATTCATTGGCAGGCATGGTTCATGGAATTCCCTAGTTTTTGTTTCATGAGATAATGTGACATACAAAAATTGGAAATACACAATGTAACGAGGGGTGGTTCAATAATTAAAGGTGTATTATCATTCCCTAGTCCACTAGGTAGTGGGTTGAGTTTTAGACAACAACACACCATTAGTATTTGGGTGTAGGTTGAACATAATCTATGATGATTCCCAAATAATAATATTTGGGTATAGGATGGGTTATGGTATGTGGTGACTTCTTATTTTTGGAATAGAGAAAAACTAGGTAGGTTTAGGTTTCATAGAGGACTAGTTAGAACAAGATGAATTAAATTGTTTTATTATTTTTTCATTGCATGTTATGTTTATGGGTGGGTGTGTTGATGGAGACAAATTTAGTAATTATATATTTATTACATGAAAATCCTCGTGATCACAACAACTATAAGTAATTCTAAGGAATTGGGGTACCTAGAGGGTAATTGGACTCACCCCTACCACTAACATGATAAGAGTTTTTGAAGTGAATGGGTAGAAATTTTTTTTAAATCAAGAAATACGGATCATGTGAATCTGAACACAAGATAATGGTATAGAAGGTCATAAACTCTAATATTTCAATAAGAAGGTATGCATGTATTATTTGAAAATATACTTATTTATATATTTATTTGACTCCATGTTTATTTTTTTCCCTATCACGGTTTACCACATCATACCGAATGTTTTATGGTTTTTGTTAGAGGGAATAATATCCCCATAACTATTAAAGTCCCTTGATGCAAGTTAGTATCAACTTGCATATGGGGAGGCATGCTTGAGGTCACATAGAGTTCAGTTCTTTGGTGAATTTAGGATGCCTTGATCAAGGCATTATAAGGAACATAATTCAATTTTAGTATGACCGAGAATCCGAAGAATAATAATCAAACTAATAAAATTATATAGGAATTATAATACAATCTTAGATCACATGTATTGTATTTTATAGGATCATGGAATAATTTCTACCATTTTGAAATTATACAATAATAAGAGTTACTATGATTCTATTCAGATGAAACATTCTAAGATCTAAATTAAATTTCAGATGAATTAACTTGGTTCTAGATAGAAAATAAATAATTATCTCTATTGGAACTGAGGTTAGTATAGGAAATTCCTAATCAAATATCGTTTAGTTGAAAATAAAATTCTATAAAATTGATTAAAAAATCATATTTAGATCAGAATCCTCATAGAAAAAATTATCTAGGATGATGTTGGATAGAGAAAATATTTTTAATTAATTAACATTTAATATAATTGTTTTAAATAACACCAAAGTGTTACTTTAAATTGAATTGCTGCATTTTTATTATATTGGTAATATTTTGAGCTTAATAGTAAAAATGGCCCATTTTTGAATTTTAACTGTTTTAAATTGTTTCCTTATTTTGGCCATAACATTTTCTATACTAATCCAAATTTCAAAAAAATTTCATTTCCAGAGTATACACATCCAGGGATTCATTTCATCCTTTTGGACCAAAAGCTGATCGGTCATATGGAAGCTCAAAAGAAGCTCAGTAGTGGGATCATGAAAACTGTTTACAGATCTTCCTTATTTTGGTGTGGGGTTCCTAACTCATTCTTGGTGGCCCCAATTGTTGTGAAAATCAGTGGGTGTACGTGAATGGAGTTGTGAAACATCTCTAATGAAGGGATGGCCTTCCGAATTGGCCATTTTAAGGGTCATTAAAGCATCCTAATCTGAATTTTTTCTATATGGTAGGTCTGACTAGATAGAATAAATTTTGAGAGTAAAATGGTTATAAACCTCTGACTACTTGTCCAAATACGCTGATATTTTTAGGGAAACTCCAAAGTGAATTATAAACAATATTAAAGAAGGTTGAAATGAATGAAGATGTCATTTAATGGGGATAAAGCCCGTCAACATTCGGGGAACAAATTCTAGCCATAAAAGGAGGAGAGATCCTCCCTCTTAAAGCATCCCATTCTCCATCTATTCGTTCAAGGCACCAAGGAGGAGATCTCCACCAAGGGAGTCCAGCCACAAATCTTCAACATTTCATTTTTATTTATTTATTTTCTTTATTTTTGTTTTAGTTTTCAATTGTAATTTGGATTTCAAATAAATTCATGCATTGTATTTATTATTGTGTCTACTCATCCACCCTCTTTTCTTTCTATCATCTTACCATCGTGAACTATAATACTCAGGATCATGAGTAACTAATCTGAGGAATATCTCGAGGGAGTAATCAGGTTCTTAAACCCAATACCATGTTCTTATTATTCTTTTAGTTAATTCTAAGGATAATTTATAGTGCGTGTAATTCTCACTGTGGTTGTCTAAAGATTAACTTCTTAATCTAAATTTTTTCCCTCTATTGAGGAGGTGTATGGAGTGTGTGCTTAGTGATCACTAAGTAGAAATTTCATTCATAAATGGGATATACTAAGGTGTGCACACATACGATGGAGTGTGTTGACTAAGAATATTTTAAGCTGGCCAATGAAGGTGCTCCCTGAAAGTTCTCTCGGGTGAACTTCCTTTCTTCTCTAATTCCATTCTGTTTAGCATTGCACAATAATTTAAAATTTAATTTTAGTTTCATATAATTTATGAATTTGATCTATTATATTATATTATATTTATTTAATAAAATATAAAACAACAAAAATAAGTAATTTAGGTGAATTAGATAAAGTTAGTGAATAACTGAGAAAGCTTCTCAAGTGAGACGACCCTGCTAAACCACTATGCTGCACTAGGAAAACATAAAAAGATGCTTTTCCACGCCCTATGACAGATGTGAGTCAATTTTTTACCTCATTTTCCTTCTCATATGGGATAAGGGTGTGTTTGGAAACAAATTAATTTATATACAATTCTTTTGTGTAAATTTTTAATCATCATGTATATTGCAAAAGTATAATATACTTTAGCCTTATCTCATTGAAACATATTAATTCATAATGATTTAAATTTTTCTCAACTAAATTAAAATGTACCACAACATTACTATATTATAATTTTGGATAATGTTGATTTTTAAATTTATGCAATGTTAATAGTGAAACCCATTCTTAGTTTAGAATGATAAAAATATTGATTCTAGGATAATTTACATTTCATTTGGGTATTATGGATGAATAGTTTAGTCAAAGAAGAAACATCGTAATGAGGGGCTATGATGATGTAACAAATGATATAATATATTTTATAATTGGAAGTAACATTTTATTTATGAGGGAAAAAATTTAAGGTGGAGATAATATAACACTATACTTTTAATGTATTTTAAAACAATATTTTACATAATTTTTTTAAAAAAATTGAAATTTCAAAATTATTTTTGGGGTATGGACAATTTATATAAATTAATAATAAAAAATTCATTGAATCAACATGATCCTACTATTTTTTAGGCATTATCATTTCACAAGTAGTGTACAGGGTTTAAAAACCATGAAAATAAATTTTTTGAATTTGTAAAACATATGTAAAATTTGTTTAACTACTCCAAACACATCATTTTAACCAATATTTGACCCTTATATTCACAAAAAATAATGACGGTGATTTTGGGGAGAATTATATGTTTTAATTATTTATTAAATATCTTAAGGTGATTAAAGTCCAAAGGATTATAATTCCACCACTGATTTCTTCCCTTAGAATAAAATTTCATTTTATTTTTTATTAAAACATACTTTAGAAATTTCAATAAATTATGTGTTTATAATTTTTTTATATGAGATCATGAGTGGAAGGGATAATTGGAACCATTATTTGTTATATAGATTAACCGTAAGTGATTTCTTATGGAATTCAAAGCTATTACTTCTCTATTTATACTATGGAAAGTTAATTTTATTATATATCTAAGTGATAAAAATCATTTTTAGGAATAAATAATTTTTTTAAACACATAAAACCACCCATTAGCTATCCATGACCATTTTTTGACAACGTTGAACATTAGGTTCATAGAAATGCATATGTGTAAATCCATGTACTACAATTTTAAGTTCTTGGTGAATGGTAATACAATAAAATAAAATAATTTTTTTGGGTCTAATTTTATTCATTGTATTGAAATTATTTATAACTATTAAATAAAGTTTTATGATTTTGTGATGGTTATATAGAATGACTAAGATATTTTCGGGAAATATATATATGTTTCTATGAGAGTGTTTATAATATATTAATATTAGATTTAAAATAAATACATGGGTGATGTAGTTTTCACATGGTGTGATGTTTATTATTTTATATTAATGGAGGATTCAATGATTTTTATGCCATAAAAAACAACCTACTTGGAACATGGTGATTTATTTAACTCAGGGATAATGAACCATGAGAGTTTCACACATTTAATATCACTAGTAAACCACGCCTCTTGGGGGTCCATCATAGGATTTCACTCATAAGTGGTTCAGATGTTTCCCGAAATTTATTATCTTTTAAATATATAAACTTATAGAATGAAAATTAAAAATTAAATTAAAATATTTTGGTAATCTTAATGATGAGAAAAATAAATTTTGTAAGAAATGTATATTTATCCTTACTATCACATTTTTTTATTTACTCTTATATCCATTAAATTGACTCTATACATTCTAGTAGGGAATTGTTCTATATTTTATCATGGGTAGGGATATACATACTAACTTATTATTAACACATACACAGGAAAATTGATTATTTATTTATACACAGAGAATAATTTTGATTATTTGGAAAAAATATTTTGACTTTAACTCGCCCTATAAATAGAAATGTACATATATATATATATATATATATTGTATTTAATTATACATCTAAGTAGAATACATTTCACTTTATTTGTGATGGTTCATTGCTCATGGGAGAGCTTAAATGGGTTGATCCATGAGATGAGCATCGTCACAATTATTTTTCACTTTTTTGGATATAACATCGAAGCAAAAATAATTATTATAGGATTAAATAGTTCTCATTTTTATGAAAGTACACACAAGATATTTTTTGTTGTTCATTTTTCTATATATATATATATGATAATTAAGGAATTATTTTTCCATATATATATGTGTGTTTGTTTGTGTCTTTTTAGTTTTTTTCTTTTCTAGATATGTTACATTATATACAACATTTAAATGTTTTTATTTTTAAAAAAAATATTATAAAAATAGTTATGTACACAATAAAAATACATAAGGCCAATTTATATATTTTATAGATTAACATGGTTTATGTCCAATTAATTTACCCATCATGAAATATTTTCAAAAAAATCCATACAAAATAATATGTGTTATCTAAAGTGAAAAGCCCACAAAAAAATTTCAATGGATCCCTCAAAAATAATTTTTGACAATAAATTTTTATTTTTATAAATTATAGGGTCATCTTTGAGGCCATGTGATACTTACCCTATTAAATATTTTCTATATATATTTTGGTGGTAGGAGTAGAAAATGGAAATAGTAGGCGTGAATTACCTTTTCCAAACTAAAGTGATAAACGCAAATTGAAAATTAAAAATAAAGTGATTTTTCAATGATGTAATTGTGATGTGATAAATTCTATCCATATTATAGAATTAATGTAAATGTAAAATATGAGATTAATAATAATGGATAGAGGACATATTTTATTTTTTCATTTTATTCATATTGAGATAGTATGATAAAATATAGAATTATAAATAGATAAAAAACACAATTTGATAAGAAGTTGGTAAATAGAACAAAAATTCCCCCTATATCTCCAACCATCAATTAGTGAGAAATGCTGAATCAGAAGTTTCCATAGTTTTAATAGAAATCTGAGAACCAACTTCCTTAGTTTTAATGAAAACTCAAGAACAAATTCCCTGTGTTTTAAGGGAAACCCAAAAACCACATCACTTGCCTTTCCAAGGTTTTGATAAAAATATTATCCCTCAATTTTTCGGTTCGGATAAAATATCCCTCAATTATGGTTGTAATGACCACGATAACATGAAATAAAAAATAGTGATTTTCAAAGAAAACATCATTTATAATAGTGGTCATCTATCTATTTATAAACTTTGACACAGTTTGAGAGAGAGGTAGAGATATAGAATAGAGCCTATGAGAAATAAAAATGAAGATTGAATCTTTAAGAGGATGGATTAATGATTTCTTGATATTCTTTATTGTTATAATTAGAGAGTGTTTTGGGGAATCATGTTTACAATATAAGATCCCAAGGTACTCCTTTTATAGTGTCAAATATGATGAGGAAATTTTCTGGATTCTTTGGGGGGAGTTATGTCCTAGAAAACCATCATAAAATCATATTTGGTGACATTTAATGCACTCTCTTATTAGGAGCCTTGATTCCACTAAATACATGTTATCCATCACTGAAAAACCATTGGGTCATCTAGAGATGGATGCTACCAGAATTCCCCCACCATCTAACTGGTTCACCTCCACCGACTGGATGATGCACTTATGGAAGTATTTGGTAATTCAATCTTTACCATCAGATGAACAGTAAGAGTCCATTGGATATCTAAAGAGTCTTATTCTCTCCTAGAGTTATTAGAACCATGGCACCGACGAGCTGGTCCAACCTAAAATACTTGACCTTCAACAAGGATCATACCTTTCTTCATTCTTATTACCTCAAAGTATCTTCCAACATTATTCCATATACCTTAAAAATAATAATAGATATTTATAATCCTTTAAGATGATCATAAAGTGTCTTTTGAATTGAATTTAATATATTTTGTTAGACCATTAATTATATGACTTAAATTCAAAATGAGTAGTATAAAAAACACTCAAATGAAAATATTAAATACACAAAAACGGTTTATATATCATGAAAACACCATAAGAGATAGATTTTTCCAATAATATCCCATCTTTTTTATGATCATAATCAACTCACATACAAATATATTATAAATTTAAATCAAGAGTAATATATATATAAATGTAATTGATGGTTTCTAAATTTATGATATTTAACATGATATTGAGATAAAGATAAATATGTGCATCATGATCAATAATTTAAACATTAAAAACGATTAAGAAACATATCACCCTTTATGATACAATGAATTTCTTCCCATTTGGAACAATAAAACAACTCCTCCCCCTTTGACCCAAAAATATCTCCCCATATGTTAAAACCAAAATGGAAACTAGGATGGGAAAATGGAATACTATTGAAAGGGGAAATTTTTACAAAAAAGTAAAAAAATTATATCTTGTAATTATAACTTCCCCTAAATTATTACCATAAACATAAAAACCAACATTAAAGAATAATAAAGTAAAATATTAAGAATAAAAAAATATACAATTAAGCAAAACCAAAAAGGTGTATCAAATAAAAAACACTTATGGTCACATCAAATCAATTAAAAGGTTAAATATAAGATTTAATTTTAATATTTCCTGAAGTTTAAATTATTATAAAAAATAATTTTGAAAAAAATAACCCATGAAAAATAAATTTAAAATATATAATAAATGATAATTTGATTAGTATAGAAGGAACAAAGAGAAAATTTTAAAAAAGATAAAAATACTACCACAACTCTTTTGAGAAAGAGTGATAATAAATGAGGGGGACTGATAAGATATATATATATGAATTAACATAAAAAGAAAATAAAATTAGGGTGATTGAGAAACCTATTCCCATAAATATCTATTAAAAAATATATAGATACGAAGAGACAGAATACCAGTTAATTGGAAATATTAATAATGTGTTTTTGATGGTAAGAGTTGATCAATTTTTTCAAGAGGTCGTATACACTTTTACTATTAATCCACCAAATGAAATTTAAATTTAGAAAGATTGAAATGTCCTTAAATTCTAAAAATAAATTGCATTTTGGTACCGTTTAGGTTCTTCTGTGTGATATAATAAACAGTGATATTGTGAAAAAACATAGTTCCACTAATATTGGCTTATAATGATTTATGAACCCAAATTTGATTATTGGAAGATTTTAAATGAGTTGATATTTGGATATATTTTAGTCTCCCATATCAAGAATTTGTTTAATCATTTTCATAAATTAACTTATTGATTTTACAACAGTAATAGAAAAACATATTTTGAAGTATAAATTTCTTAAATGTTTTATATTATAAAGATATTTACTTATTATATAAAAATAAAAATAATGATTATTTTTTAAAAAAATTTAGAACCAAGGATCATAGTAATATTTTATTCTCCTTAAGTGAATTTTGAAAGATATAATTTGTGATAATTTTTTTAAAAAAATATCATATTGTGAATTATTTTGTTCTTTTGAAACCAAAATATCAATTTATATTGAAAGAAGATCTTATTTATTAAAGTGGAACATTTTATTAAAGAATACATTTTTAATTACTAGTAAAATATTTACATTTTTAATGATTTATTTACAAAAAAATTTAATTTAATTTTCTTGATTTGAGGATATATAAGAAGATGATGGAGGAGAGGAATAAGTGGAATGATAAAGAGAGTGATAATTAACACTTACACATACCTCAATTTAATCCATTAGTCATTTAAGAGTGACTAACATTATTAATATGTTGAAAAAGAATCCTTAAAAGTAATCAATTTTGAAAATTTATGTTTTTTTCTTACGAGTATTCTTATATTTATAATCATTGGTCAAGGGACAATTTTTCTTCATGTGACCTAAATTATTTCAACAGAAGTATGTTACTTTTATAACTTTCAATTGATTTTTATTTTTGGATCATTAGATGAATTTATTCTATTTGTTGATTTTTTTGAATATTCATGTCAATAATTCTATCCCGAATTCATTATTGGATGAATCATCATCATCGCCAGTATCATGAAAATATTTGAAGGTAATTATTCTCTAGGATTATTTGAATTTATTTTCCTCTTATATTCTTTTTCAAATTGTTGTTTCATAGTAATTTCATACATCATGTGGGGTCTAATGAGTTATTTCAATGGAATATGTTTGATGTCATTTTATTTTTATATAGAAATCATCTTGGAATCATTGGATCTAGGTAAATCCCAAATAATTTTCATCATGGTAATTTCAATAAGAAAAACATAATCTATAATATTTGTACCATTGAAAATATTAGTAAAACTAGCAAACATATTAGTCGTAGATTCAATTTTATACATACTAAAACATTAAAAATCATGCCCATAAAAATAAATCTTAGTGTCTTTGACTTTTTCTGTACCTTCATGAGTAATTTTTTCATGACCCCTCCCTCCGAAGATTCTGCAATGAAGGAAGCGAGATAATGACCCATGAGCCTCTCCTCCTATTGGACCAGGGTTGGAGAATAGAAAAAAGGTATAAAATCTCACTACATAAGATGAATTACCATATATAAATGAAACTTGACCATGGGATAGGATTAAAAACCACTAAGAAACTCTATCAGGTAAAATGAAGTTAAACTAAAATCCAACCAAAATTCCGGAATAAAGTAAACTCGATACATATAAATGTATATAATATATTATAACAGAATAAATGTTTACATAAGAAACTAAAGAATATCTCTAACCCAGCAAGTAATGTATAGATCAGTCACCAAGTACCTCCTTGAAATATAAAAAATACATTATATTCATGGGGTGAGCATACATTTATACTAAGTAGGTATGAAAAAATGTACACAACTATACATCTAAATAGAGAAATATAATGCACTAGTAATCAAATTGAAAAAACAAAAAGAAACTAAACAGGTCAACTAACCATCCCAACCACACCATGGATCATTCAACAAATCATGCTTCCAATATAATAATATAACATTGATTTCAAATTAAACAAAGGTTACCCGTTACATCCTTCCCATATATTTTTCACTATCACGCTATAACACCCCATAATGATATGGGGTAAAATGACTAAATTATATTGCTCATATTAACAAGGTGAACCTTCCGAATTAAATATTCATATAAAAGTATGATTGACCTATAGTAGCAACCTTCTGGGATGTTTCCTAGGGTGTTTGAGAGTGAGCATAAGGCACATTGAAAAGAACTTGTGATGGCTTGTGAGAACAATAATTAGTCTAATGACCCATATAATCATGTGGGAGGGCCCTAAGGAGGGGACTATGTGTGTATGGGGCATCTGGTTGTACCCGTTTGTTTAGAAACCAATGAACCTATATAGATGGGGTGTCTGTGATGTTATAGGGGCCTAATTATTACAATTGGTATCAGAGAAGGAACCCAACCTTAAGTATAGTGCCCTTATTGGGATATGATATACGATCCAAAATGAGTAAGTTGTGCTCTATTGGGGGGGGGGGGTGAATGTAAACCCCCAAAATTACAAAGGGTTAAATTAATAAATGATATGACTCATGTCATTAAGTTACACATTTCTTTTTAGGGGCCTACCTGATTAAAACTCCATATTTAATCAATCTTGGTAGGGAGTAATGATCAGGATGGGTGACCTTATTGGAAGTTTCCAAGGGTGTGTGTAATTGAGGACAAAGCACACTGAAATGAACATGTGTTTTCTTTAAATGATACTAATTAATTTGATGACCTGTATGGGAATACAGGTGGACCTAGGGATGATATCACACGACTATGGGGAAGGTGGTGGTCCCCAGTGGGCCATGAATGGATGACCACGTTAAGGAGGAGTGCTTGTGCTATCAGTGGGGACTGATTGCTACACACACTACAATGTCAAATTTCATTTTCCCTATCCCTTCTATACCCATCACATCAGAACCACATCACATCACATATCACCATAATAAACTTAGTTCATCTCTGGTGTGAGGCTGGACAATCACTACCTACCCCACCCTCTCAAGGTCTAGCTTACTATTATCTCTTTATAAATCACCACACCAAGTCTCACCTAATGGAAACTAGTCCATCTCATCTCATATCATCACATAACCTGAGCAGAAGGGTATCATGAATAGGAAGAATATCAACCTCGTTCCTTCCTCCAACAACACATGACCCCTACAAAATAACACATAACATCACTACTTCATCATTTCACATATCACAAAAAATACACATAGTTTCAAAAAACCGATATCATCACTACATTTGAAGGAAGGGAGGGGTAGCCATCCATCTATGTCACCACCATCAAGAATGTTGTGGAAAACAATCAAAACCCATAAACTCTGAGAATTTGTATGGTTATCTATCACATTTGGGGTGAATATAAAAATACCTTAAAAATATATGATATAAAGATTGAACATAGTACCCAACCTATGGGTTCAAAACAACTGTACCAGCCCAGACCACATCACTACCACCATACCACACATTATTTGTCATAGCCACTTACACCACTAAATGAGAAGCATCACACCATTGCAAATAACACAAAACATTTCCCATATTCAAGTATTATACAAAATCATTCATGTTTGCATTTCAAATTCAACTATAATTCAATTATTTTAATACATTTTAAAACATATCCATTTTCAGTTTATCTGATTTATTTATTATCCCATTTTTTCATTTTATCGTCAAATTTTCATTCATGGTAAATTAGCAATGTATGATAACCACGCCACAAAACAGCTATCCCAATACACAAAACCACATCCACAACACCACATATTCACCATTTTCACCACACCACATCCCTAATCCATCTAACCCTAGAAACCATACATCACATATCATAACCACATATCACAATAAAAACACTACACACAACAACTAAAGATCACCACCCCACATCATCACCACTACACACCACAACCTCTGCCCACCATATAAAATAACTACCAAAATTGCATTAATTCCATCCAAGAATCTCATCATAGCCCCACAATTCATAGAACCCAAATAGCTCACAGTATCACTACACAACAATCCAAACCACCTCAAATTTTTAGAGGGATTTCATCACATGACATAATTATTTATCACGAAAATTATAACAAAAACCAAGTTCCACAAGAAATCAATTTGTAATCCCAAAAATAAATTCATTATCATTTTATTAAGGGTGCGATAACATAACCACACAAAAAGGGTCTCAGTACATGTAATCTAGAACATAAGCAAGTCTTCTAGTAGACAGTATTCTCAGTTTTGAAAATGAGATTGCACTAAATCATCAACAACAAATATTATTGTTATAAAGAATGTGATATTTCTCCATTCCCATCAATTCAAATTTTCTAATTAATTATCTTTATTATACTAAACCATTTTATCCACCCAATAGATTCAAAAACCACGAATATCCCACACATTTTACATAAATAGGGAGATAACATGTGTCCCCTAACTCAAGAAGGTTTTATGATATCACCGCGCTCTATAGGGTTAAGAACAAACAACCCACAAATCAAAACCACATTAATAAACCATTAATATACCTGCACTAAACTAGTGGATCATCTAAAAATAGGCCAACTCACCTGGAAAAATGAAATGAAAATGTAACAACAGATATTCATGAGAATAATGAGATAAAAAACCAAGAAATATATAAAGGATTGCCACTAATTACCAAATCACCACCACAATAACCAAAGGATTGAAGTGATGGAATATAGGATATAAGTTATCCCAAAAATTGCCTAGGATTTTCAAAAAATGAGAAGAAGATAAATATATAATGGTGAAAAAATTAGGATGGTAAAAAACATATTTACAACTTAGAAAATTTCCATATAATATCATGAAGTTCATATCCATGACGTGAATGCCACGAGGTCTACAGATTTCATGTTGTGACCTCATAAAATAAATGAAACCACCATATCATTGGTGTATATGAAAAACATGTCACCTCAACTTGAATTACATAAACTATGTGAATTTCCATTTCATAATGTGGATCCACTTCCTAGACATCCCCACTGCTACATACATGTTTTGAACTCACTGACTACACAAGATGAAAATCACAAACTCATAGTGTGAACACATTTCATGTCCTGAACCACCTGTTGTTTTACTCCTATAGCTTCAATGTCCGTATAACATGATCAATCTTCCACTAAAAAACATTTTTTTCCCAAACTAGAAAATTATTAGGTCAAGGAAAAATGAATAGTTACATTAGATACATCTCAAATGATTCTTTCCATCATGAATAAAAACCAGGCATGTCGATAATGAAGGGGTATGAATAAATACCCCATGAGATAACTATCAAGGATTTAATTTCCCTATGAATTATAAAAAAACTAAACACATAAAACCAAAATTACTTCAAAACATCCCACCCAGCAATATCACCACACAAACACACCACAAACACTCAATTAGCAGTAAACTATGTATCCAGTTCTAGCAACATGCCACGACATCCCAAAAACCCATCTTTAACAATATATCAACCTCCACACATACCAAAATAACCACTACCACAAACAAATCACAAACTTACCCACCACAAAAAATTATGGAATTCTATATTTCATGTCAATATGTTGTCTACTTTGTTTTAAAATGACTCCCCACATGGTTTTAATCAGGTAATGTATATTACATCTAAATTAGGACTCAAGTCCTCCCCTTTCCATATTTTAGAACCCTTATCTCACATTACAAATAAATTAAACAACAAATATTACATAATAATAATATCCAAACATCACATAATCCAAGAGTAACCAAAAAATTAAAATATAAACAAAAGAAATATTAGGGTATTGGGCACACATCTACATATCTTCCTCCTAAGTACTCTTCTCAAGGAAACCATGCCTCCATAGAAAATTAACCCATGCTATAACCTATAAATATGTTCTTGGATCTCTACAAGATACAACATAAATTTAAATTCCTCCTAAATATCACACTCCCCCCAGTCAATCACATGGGAATTATCATGAAGATACTGATGAATTTGTGTCATGTGGAAAGTTTTATGGATTATCAATAATTGTAATCACAATACCGACTGATAAACTGTCTCACTAACATTACCCAACACCTCAAAGGTCCCAAAAAATATAAGAGAAGTCTTAATCCCATGCCAAACATCTTCTTCTCTCATTGATGATAGAGTGTCATGAAAACAAGGTCTTCAACATCAAACGCAAAGGGCTTATACCAAAGATCAAAATATGACTTATAAAATTCCTGAACCACCCTCATCATATCTCAAACTAAATGGATATTATTAGTCATTCTCTGCACCACATCGGGACTAATTTTTTGACTATCTAACCTCTATCCATCCAAACAGTGAATGGCACGACCACATGTACACCAACTAAAATGGGGAAATTATAATTTATGGGTGATAGAAGATATTTTATGAAAAATTAATGAAAGTAAAGTGACTTATTAATGATCTTCCAAACTCTAAAAAATAATATCATAACAAATCCACTAATGTGAAGAAGGTTTTCTCCATCTTCCCATCTATTTGAGGGTGTAAAGTAGTTCTAAGGCACAATTGGAATCCAAAATCATGCTAAAATCCCCTATATAATCATGAGGTAAAATGAGGATCTCAATTAGAGTTGATGGACCTTGGTACCACGTGAAGCCTAACCACATCATGCATATACCGCTTCACCAAAACAATAGTGTTACTCTACTCACAAATCATCAGGAAATGAGGTGAATTCTTTAGTTAGTCCACTATCACCCACACCCCATCACAACCTCCCTTGGATTAGGGTAACCCTATGATTAATTACATTGAGTTATCCTCTCATTTCCATATGAGAATATCCAATGATGACAAAAAACCTCTAGGAACATAGTGATATTCTTTTACCAATTGATAAACCATAAACTCTGTCGTAAAAACACCCAATAACCATTTTATCCATGAAAACCAAAACTATATCCTCAAATAATGATATATATTAATCATATTTTAATATACCATTAATGATGAGATATTAAATTCAGGAAGATTTCCCACATGCATTTCTTATGGAATAAACAACCTCCACTGAAACCATATCTTTCTCATAACAACCTTTGATCATCCCTCAAGAGGATCACCATAACCAAAATGATAATGCATCACCTCTTCCTCTAAACCTCCCCACTGAGAATCATCCACCAATAGAAAAAATTATGACTCAATAGTCATCAAATATATACAACCTTGGACACTATTCTCTATGATGTTAAGATGAATAACTACAAACTCATCCATTACTTTCAAAACATTCAAAGGATATTGAACCATATATCCTAAGAAATTTTGACTCAACACATTATCTACCACATTACCCCTTATAAATAAGTAATATATATCAAAATAATAATTATATATTAACTATATCCACCTTTGTTAGTGTATATTTAGGTATTTTAATAGGAAAAATATTTAATGCTTTTATGGTATTAGAAAGCCAAAAAGAGCTCACCCATGAGGTAATGTTGTCACAGTGTTTTTTCCAACACTACTTCTATAAAAATCAGATCATGGGTCACATTGTTACACTAAAGGGGACATAAATTTCATGACTTATAATAGGTCAATTCCCTCTACAGAATAAATACACAATCCAATACCATATGGGATGTTTCATATATAACCTCAAAAATCACACCCTTCATAAGAAGATGAATCCCTGGAGTAGGGACCAACTTCTCCTTCATGTAATAAAATATTGAATGGCATAGATTAGTCCACAATAAACCATGGTATTTCGTTGTTAATTCCCTTATAGAGGGTGTAACTTGAGATAAATCATATACAAACCTCTAAGAATAGTATATGAACCCCAGGAAACTATGGACCTCTGGAATATTCTTAGCTGCTTCATATGAAACAACTACCACCGTTTTTATTAGGTCCACTTCCACACCATGTTGAGACATCACACATCCAAGGAAAAACAACTATCATATACAGAACTCACACTTGGACACCTTTCCATAGAGGCAATGGTGTTGAATTACCTTCAAAATAGTACCGAGATGCTCATAATTCTTCTATAAACACCTTGAGTAGATCATGATATCTTCGATGCATATTATCAAGAATTGGGCCATGAACTAAAAAAAGGGTTCATAATCCCCATGAACATGGATGGTGTGTTTTTAATACTGAATATCATGGATAATAACTCAAGGAAACAATATCTCTTTATAAAGGAAGCCTTTGGAATTCCTTCATCTTTCACTCTTCACAAGTGATATCCAGATCATAGATCGACCAAAAAATACCAATTATCTCCTTATATCTAGTTGAAGATACCAAATATTCTCAAAATAGGGAAATAGTTATTGATCATCACTTGATTAAACCTTTACTAGTCTATAAAAAACCACATACTACCATCAACCTTATTGGTGAAAACCACCTGAGCACCCCACAGAGACAAACTGGATTAGATAAAACCCCTCTGAATTATATCATCCACTTCCAACATCAACTGTCATAGCTCCATAGATACTATCCGAAAGAGATTCATTGAAATAAGAGTGGTTCTAGACCTCAAAACTATACTGAACTCGACGTCTCATCAAGGGGGTAGTGTCAGGAGATCTTATGGGAAAATACCTAGGATCTAATTCACAACTCTTAGAACATACCTCACCCGAGCTTCCATGGATATCTAGATCAACTGATACAAAATGGACCCACTTTCCTGCAACCCATCTAATAATCTCACTTAAAAATTAACTCCACTCATTAACCCTCCAAATCAAAAAACAGAAAAATCATCCAAAATATTCTATTACTTCTCATATGACATATAACCAATACATGAAAATGATAACATCATACGGTTTTATTTTTATTTAGGATAATTCCACCACTAATGGTTGTTTCCCCATCATCTGCCTACATTGCTAACACACATAAAACAATGAGGTATGACCTCCAACTGGAATATATAGATTAAAGGTTAATAGATTTCATTATACTTAAAATCCCAGAAAGTGGACCATTGTGATAAAAAAAAAGGAGTTTCAGTCTCTTGAATAAAAAAATTTCTCATTAGGGAATACCATAAGCTAATCATACCTTGAATAAATTTTATTTTTACTATCACTGATTCCTATAAATTATGCAAATAACCATTCCTAGATACTCTAGGTCTCTTCTTCTAGCCTCCATGAATATGATTTGGACAAGGTTACTATGTAATGGGACCATTATGAGTCTTAACTCATCCAACGAAACTTTCCCACATCTATAGAATGAGAACTGATAATCTTTACTAATGAAACTACCTCAAAGTGAACTATTGTTGAATTAAAAAAGGGGAATTACCCCCCAAATAAAGCCATATTTCAAAATAATTTAAACACTATGCCCAGAATAAGACTAATGACTTATAATGAAGAGAACAAAATGGAATCCCCCTTTAAGGTGCTTGGAAGAAACCTATCTTATAGGAACGAGGAATGGTCTACCACAGCTAGCTACCTATTGGATGAAACCCTAAATCTATTAATACTCATGACCCATTGCCTAAAACCCTTTTCCACAATATTAACTAATATCCACTTTATCTAGGATCAACTGAAAAAGAAATAATTCTCTAAATAACTTGATCATTTTTTCACCTCTAGATACATCGATGTCATAAATGGAGTGACTGCATACCCAATCACTATGCTTAATTTCTCCTCCAACCCTCACACACGAGACTCCTCATATGGGAAAAATTATAAAGAAAATTATAGGATGTACTATAAGATGATTCCCAACTCATACATGATCATGAACCCATACTAAATTGAGAGAAGCTTATGCCTCTTGGCTTCCATCATCATCAATGAAAGAAACTCTTCCCCAAACTCCCTCTATATTTTTTCCACAACACATATACCTCATTTAATTCACCAATAAAACATACTAGACCACTAACACACAACTCCTTTCATCTGACTAATTACGAATGTCCCCAAAAACATAGATTCTCCTCAGATCATAATGAAATATATATTGATATCATTTTACTAGCACCAAATCATCACAATTGAGACACTCCCCTATTACATACCAAACTCTTTCATTATATTTAACACAAATACCACTACCAAACCTCTTCAACAACTATTGGATCAACCCTTAGTTGATGAACTAGATCGGCCTACAAATCCTCAACTATTGGAGCTACTTGAAAAATAAAAACACGATACAACCCTTAAAATCTCGGAGAACTACCTATTCCCGGTGAAATGGAATTTTAAAGAAAATAATTTATTCAATTCATTTTAGTTTCCCACTACAACCCAATTCATATATAAATAAAATCAATCATGATTCATGTACATCTCTTATTTATATACCCTTCAAGTAGGTTTTCCACACTTGGTCATTCAATGAGATCAGATTCCATGAACTAGATCATGGGGACCCAAAATCCATTTTCCTTGATGATCTCTTAGAATTATTTCATAAACCATGATTAATTGGAACCATGTCAAACTCAAAAATCCACCCCAAATATCAACCATTAGACATTGATACCACTCTGTCTTGACAAAATCCCTCTAAATATTCCATAATAAAGTAAGCCAAATAAAGCCCCTGAGTCCTACCTCCAATAGTCCCAGGTTGGTGAATCCTAAAAGGGTATAAAAATATAATTGTATTGGAGGAATTACCCTATATAATTTAAAAATTATTGAGAGAGAGGATAAAAAACACCAAATAACTCTAGAAAAAATAATTGTAATCCAAAAACCATCCCAGAATGCAAGAAAAAAATAAAAAATAATACATATAAAATTCTCTAATACAATGTACTGAAAGAAATGTATATTGGAGGGACTCAATAAGATATCAAATGTTGAAATTAATGTTAGGATCAGTCCCTAAAATCTTCCTAGAAAACCTACAAAATAGTTTATGTTTAGAGGATGATAATACAAGTATACTCAGTTCGGACATAGTTAATTTATCAATTGAAAATGTGAAAATTTCATGTTAATTCACTAGTGAAAAACACAAAAATAACAAGAACAAAAACATGTCAACTAACCATTGCATTATCACCATAGATCCCTGACCTAATCAGAAATCCAATATAATAATATCTTATCAAGATAACAAAAAATCATGGTTCCCCATTTCTACATTCCAATTGATTCATTACTTTAATTCCCTAACATCGAACATATTATGATCACATCCCTTCCATACACATCACATAACAAAAAAATCACATCACATCTAACCTGAAAACACATGGTCGATCACTGATGTTAGTCTCTATTAACATCTTCCTATACCACCCTTAAAAGGACTAGCATCATGTTTTTGAAAAAGGAATCATCACACCACATCTCATTCGATGACACCTAGACCATCATATATCATCTCATCAAATAACTAGAGTAGTTGGGTGTCATGAATGTGAAGGACATCTACCTCATGGACACCTACTAATATAAATTCCCCCACCACATATCATATCACATCACTACCCCCATAACATCTCATCTTTCTAGAAAACACATGGGCAAACACTACTGGGTAATCCATTACACCAACCCATACCATCGCTACCACTGAAGGAATATTGGAGAAGAGGGGGTATCCAGCTATCAGAGTCACTACTATCCTAGTTGTTTGGGATAAAACCTAGAACCCATAACCACTAAGTTTTGTATGTTTATCCAACTCGGGTTGTCGCATATAAAAACAACATCAATGTACATGATATGTTGGAGGAAAACATTAACCATACTATGGGTTCACAATAAATTAACCAGTTCATAAAACATCACTAATACCATACCACACATCAATAATTATTGTATTTTCAAAAACTATATGAAACACATCACCCCACCACACATAACCACACATCATTTCCAACATTCAATTAAAAATAAAATTCATTTACATTTACACTTCCCATTCATTTATCATTAAATTAATTTAATTCATTTTACCACACATCCATATAAAATCCATACCATTTATTTACTAGTCTATTTCATTTGTTTCAATCATCACAATTTATTCCATGGATAACCGATCAAATATCACAAACATTCCATGAAATAGCCGGAACAACTCATATAACCACCGCCACAACACAAAAAATACACTATCATCATAGTACCACATCGCACATGACATCTCACCCATGAAAAAACAAAACACACATCCCAAACACATCTAAAAACACAACTACCACACACAACAACCTCACATCATCACTACTGCGCACCACAATCTCCACACACAAAATCATACAACTGCCCACATCACATCCATGACATCCAACCACTACATCAAAACCCCAAAAATCACACTACATAACTATTTACCTCCCTCGCTAAACAACAGTCCAAACCACACAATGAAACATAAAATTTCAACCACTAAAAACAATAACACATCCATGTTCCCAAAATTAATCTTGGGATTTCATCATATTATTTCCTTTTTTAGCATGGGAAATATCACACAGAACGTGTTCCAATGGAAATAAATTTATTTTCCAAATATACATTATTTGGACTTTTATTCAGGGATTGATCACACAAAAAAATAGAAAGGTTATTAACGCATATCATATATAATATAAAAAAGTCTCCCAACAACCTTTATTTTTAGTATTGGTGACAAGCATGCACATAATCATCATCAGAAAATTTCAATGCAATAAAAAATGTAACATATCCCCATGTCCATCAATTAAATTAAAAAAATTAATTATATTTTTATTAAAAAACATAATATCCACCCACTAGAAATAAAATCAATGTTAATCCCACACATAGTATGTAAATAGTTAGAAAATGAAGATCCCATACCTTAATAAAGTTTTATGATCTCACTACACACTAAAGGGAAAATAACAAACCACCCGAACCTCAAAACCACACAAGGAAACCACAAATAAACTTACAATCCACCATATGATCATTAATACAAATCCCAAATCACCCCAAAACTAAAACTACAATGCCAGTGTGGATCTCCTGAAGAAGAAAAACAAAAAAACCAAGAACGGGAGAAATGTATACCACCTATTTCCAAAACACCACCATCAGAACACAATGATAAAAGTATGGGAAGATAGGTTGGAATTTGTCCAAAAATTAACTAAGTTTCATCAAAAAAATAGATGTAGAGGAATTCATAATGGGGAAAAAAAGAAGCCAATAAAAACCTATATACATCTTATAAAATTCCCCTATTAATTTAGGAATTTTGTATTCATGATGAGAATTCCACATGATCAAAATTTTTCAAAGTCTGTACCTCATAAAAGACTTGAAATACCCTTATATTTAGTTTCAACCAAAAACACATCACCTAAAACTAAATTAAATACATGAAGTAAATTATCTTTTCATGATGTGTACAATTTAATGGAATTACACACCACCACATAATATATTTAATCTGAGCGGATACACAATCCTTAGATCACCAAATCATGGAGTGAACCTAGTTTAAGTTTTTTATAATTACTTTAGTAATCCTGTATTACTAACTGCTAAAAAACCTCTTCAGGCCTCCTCCAAACACATCTGACTGCCCAAACTAGCAATGTAATGGGATGGGAATTCTTGGAACATTACAACTTTTTAATTACATCTAAATTTCATGATATAATTTCCATGTGGGTATATTATTAAAATCATTTTGTTCTAAACAAAAATTCAAGGGGTTCATATAATTTTCTTTTGATTCAAAAGATACATCTTATTCAGGAGTCCATTTATCTTCATGTCTAGTTTTAGGGGTATAACCATCCATATCAAATTTCAAAACATGATAACCAATGATTATAATGAAAGTATACATTTATGTTTTCTAATAATAATTATTTGAACCATTAATTAAATTTAAAATAGTATAAGAGTTAGATTCCATTTTAAAATCATACATTAAAATGAATAAATATTTTAAGAAGAAAAACAAATTATTCAATCACAAGGATTTTGAAATAAATAAAAATATAGCAGTTGATACTAATTTTATATTAAAGTTGAAGATGGAAGGGGGGAGGTAAATTACCTTTTCAAAATTAAATCAATAAATGAAAATAAAAAATTCATGAAAAATATATTATGATATGATGAAATGAGAATGTGAAAAATTTGATCTAAATTAGAAAATTATTATAAAAGAAAAAATAAATGATTAATCACAAAAAGATAGTGGTCATATTGAATTTATGAACATTATTTTTAATGATATGGGATGATATAATATTAAAATATAAAGGGAGAACAAACACAATTTGATAAGGAGTTCATAAATATCACTAAGGTTACCTTAGGTATCTAAACCTATATTATGGAGATACGTGTTATTAGACATTACCATAGTTTTAATCAAAACCCAAAACTAGCTTCCCATAATTTTAATGAAAACCTAAGAACCACATATCTTGGTTTTGAACAAAACCCAAGAACAACTTCTGTTACATTTTCATAGTTGTTATAAGAAACCCATACCTTACATTTTTTGGTTATCAGAACACATCCCACACTAGAGGTTTTGAGAACCTTGAGAAGATTACATGGGAAAATATATATTTTATTCTCAAAAATCTTTTACAATGTATAACTACTATATATATAAAAATATGCATATGATTTAATAGAGATAGATATATAGACAAAGATTAGAGTCATTGAGAATTGGAATTTAATATTGAACCTTTAATAAGAGGTCTTGGAGTCTGACCACTTCTTCTAGGCTATCAAGATCTCCTATGTCGATAAGAAGAAACTATTGCAACTTGTTTATGAACCACAATTTCAGTTGTTTGAATTTAAAAAATATTCAAAATGTAACCTACGACTCCACTATTTATAGAACTAAAACTTCTACAACTTCAACTTATGTAACTTCTATCCAAGCTTTCAAAGTCCATGAGCTCTCTAGTACCTCTATCACTATTCAGATTGAAACCTATAGAATCTCTATGAATTTTGAAATTTAATGAACTTGTGTCCTTATAGTATATCTATTAAATGTTACATATATTTTCATAGTTTATGCTTTATTCATATATTATTTTTCCACTAAATCATTTTCCATCCTAAACACATTTCCATTGATGATAAAATTTCAACTTCTATTGACTATACACATATCATTATCCCAAAGCCAAAATCCAATTTTTTCATCATCATATCATACAAAGAAACATTAATGGTATTTAGAGTAATGTTTTTACTGGTCCATTACAGCCACATGGACATATGCTAAACATCAAAAAACATTTAGGTGTGTATGTCAAGATTCTTTAGAGGTCTACAACTATTCCAGAATATCTTACCCCATTAGTGTAGAAGGATTACTATTAACAAGGTATACTATACAATTTACATATTACACCAATATATTATTGAAAATTATGAAATATAGTCAAATTCAATCTACATTTTCAATTAATGAACAATTAATCTACCCTACTACTATAACACCCCAATATTACACAGTACGTTTCCCTTTGAATAATACAGTAGCATGTGTTGTACACAACTTCGAGTTCTATCACACACCACAACCAATCAATCTGACCGTTATGAATAGTAATACCCACTTTTTGAAATTTTATAAAGTTCATATTTCAAAATTGACTTCATTTTTGGATTTTTAATATCTAAATTATCCTAGAGTGAAATTTTGGTATTTTTTTGAATCTTTCATATTTTGACGAATAGTAAAAATTACTAAATTTTAATTAAAAACAACATTTTAATTGAAATAATTAATATTGAAATTTTTTGAATTTGAGTGGTTTTAAAGTATATTTAGAATATATTTTTACTATTTAATACAATTTTGGTCATTTGAAATAATTTCAAATTTAAACTGGACATAAACAAGAGTCAATCTTTTGATATTTATTATTTCTTAAAAACATGATTTTTGTTTTAACAATGGGAATTAATTTAAAATTAATTTTTAACACTTCTGTATTTTGAATTTAGAAACATGGATTCCATATTTAGAATCAGGATGTTCAAATTGTGTAAATAGGTAACTTTTATTTTTATACATTTTGAATAATTACTTCGGCAAATATTTTATTTACCATGGTTAAAGGGTAAATCCGGTAAATAAGGGTAAACCAATAATTTTATAATAATAATAAAATCCCATAAAACATGTCCTAACCCTATTGGTTGATAAATTTCTGACCATGGGCATGATTGGGTCGATTTGGGGACCTCATGGATCCCCTTGTAAGTGATAATGACACATTATATTAATTAAGTTAAAATAAATACAAAAATGATATAAGCATATATATTTTAGAAAAAAAAAATTACATAGAGTTGTATATGTTATATTTTTAACTAAAAATATTAATTAGAAAAATAACAAGATTTAATACATAATTGTATTTTATTTATAATTTTTAGACACTGAATAAGTAAATATATTTATGACACAATAATGGTGCAGTTTTTTCCTTATTAAAAAAGGAATCAAATAATTGGTACTATAAATGTTAAAATAAATATAATTTGAATGTTTTGATGACATCCAAGAATTCTATTGGTTAATATTACATTCTAGGATTTATTAAATGTTTTTTGTTGAATTAATAAATATTTTAAGACTTTAACAAAATTCAATTATTAAATAGTGTCAAAATTGACATAAATGAGTTTTTAAAACAAATATTATATTATTAATTGATAATAAATTACTAAAAATATATGGTTCTTCCAAAGGACTTATATCACGATAGGTATATCATTAATGGACAACTTGGGGATCTCTTGGATGTATATATTAAGTTTATTAACTATATAATATAACAATACAAAGAGACATGGTAAATGTCAGACTAATTTACTAAGAGTTAAAACTAAAAGATAAGGTTAATAAGGTGATCCAAACCTATATAAAACCTATTGGTTGGGTTATTTTAGACCCATACATACCTTATCCTTAAACTAATCTACTTTGTAACCATTAGAAACCGAATATGAATTTATTATAAAATAATATTTCTAGCTTTTCCTAAGGTGCCCCTCACCCCTCTTATAAAAGGGCACTTCCCCTTCCCTATAATTAATACCTTCAAAGCCTTTTGGATCGGCCAAACCCTACCCAAATATCCTCCCAACATCCCTCAATTCAACCTGGAGGCCTTATTTGGATCGAAAATGTAGCCTATGGAGCCCTTTTGATCAAATCAAAAGAAAGAACCCGAAGAAGAGGTAATGTTTTTACCACCCTCTTTCATGTTCCTCTCTTCTTCAACTTATTATTTACTTGTTATTTCCATTATAAAATAATAAATACAGTATCTTATATATACTGTGATGTTATTATAAATATGGTACAACCATATTCAGTATTCTATCCATCTTTTGAATGACATGTCACTATACGTGCGTATGTATGGCCTACCGTCTCCACGTTGTGGTGTAATTGTTGTTCAAAAAATTATTATTTGTATGGGTATGATAATGTTGTGTAATTGATGTAAATAATAAATATAACATGATAATTATTCTGTATATATGACATACCATCCAATTATAAATTATTTTAATATCAAAAGAATGATATTGTCTCTCGTGCATACGTATGAACTACCGTATCCAGGAACGCGATGAGATTCATTCCCCATCATATCCATTCAAGTATACTTCTCATTTAATGATTAAAAATAATGATTAAGGACTTGATATCATTCGGGATATGAATAATATACAACTTTTCCATAACATACATGGCTTATTTAACAAAACATATAATAGAAAACAAGTAAGTTAACACCCAAAACGACGATAATACTAAGATATTATTAACAATGCAATGTTAAAATATCATATATGATATCATATTAATGTGTATGATTCTTGTATAATTTAATAAAAATTATTTTACCATTATACTAGAGGTTAAACTCCCCTCATCCAAGGAAATGTACAAGGTAAGGGTTTATTTCACAATCTCTTCATTATCTGAGGTTGTTCATACGTAATTATCTACTAGGAACTTTTTATCATCCACATCCATGTTTCTTAAAAATTTATTTCAAATCATTATTACTATTTTACAAGTTATGGGTGTTTCGGTGCGGATGTGCGTCGGGTTACGCTGTTCCGCCAGGACGCGTTCGCGCGTGCACCCGTCGACCCGAGGGGATGGGCGCGGGGCTTGTGGTCCCGCAGTCCCGCTTTCCAAGGGCGGGCGGCATTCGTCCCTTATTCAGGGGCGTCTGCTCCTTGATCGAAACCGGGATGATGGGATGTCGGCTCCTCCTTCCGTGGACGTCTCCTCGGAACTCGTCGCCTAATCTGGGTCTCCCTCATAGATTTAAGAATGTTCGTGAATCTCGTTCCCGGCGCCATGTCTCCATGGACACCGGTTAATTACGCTGCTTCCGCCCAGACGTTCCAAGGAGTCTGGTTGGGGCAGCAACCTGCGGTGAGGAGACCGGGTGGCTCTGGGTGTCGGGGGCGTGCCTTAACACGGCGACTCTGCATGTCTGCCTTCCGTCCCTAATAGGGCTTCTCGAAGGCGTGATGGCCTGAGGCATCCTGCGCTTGGCGCGGGGAACTGTGTTACCTGAGGTTTTCCTCAGCTTCCCATGTTTAACACGGGGTATGCCGCGAGTTTAACGTCCAGCGGGGACGGCATCGGACTGATCAACACGAGGAGTGGACCAGATGACAGAACCCCTTGCGGGGAACCTCCGACGCTGGGGCCAGCACATGGGCGGCTCCCCGAGTGAAGTGGAGTGGAATGAAATGGCATGACCCCACCGGGATGTGGCGGCCCGGGTAAGGATCAGGGTGGATGATGGAGTGAAGAGCTTGGACCCCGTAGGGGCTTCCTACGTACCACGCGTTAGCGCGGATCAAAGTCAGTGTAGTTCGGATATACAGTTTAACGTCATGCTGGACATCGGCAAGCCGACTCACGAAGAGATCGAGGCCGCCGGGCGGAGGATTGAACCGAACCACCTCGCACAGAGGGGGATGGAACGGCCGGGTGGATCACAGTTTTACGTCATGCTGGACGTTGGCAAGCCGACTCACAAGGAGATCGAGGCTGCCTGGAGAAGGGTTAAACCGAACCACCTCGCACACAGAGGGGGATGGAACGGCCGGGTGGATCACAGTTTTACGTCATGCTGGACGTTGGCAAGCCGACTCACGAGGAGATCGAGGCGGTGGGGAAGCACAATGGAGATACACACGTGCAGTCCCCCACAGAGGCGGATTCATAGGTGAATCAACGCAAGTGTGAACCCGGGAGGGGTCCACTGATGGACGAACCGACGTAAATACGACCGGGACGACCAGGTGGCGGGATTGAACCTCGGAGAGGCTTCCAACGTACCCTGTTTAGAAGACAGGGATCAAAGTCCACGTAGTTCGTTCTGTTTGCAACACTCTACCCCCATGGGCGAAGGCCACTCCAATCCCGACATCCCTGCAGAAACGAGCGGGTGGGGGCCACATCCAAACCGAGGGGACCCTGCGTGCGAGACACGGGATCAGGTGATGCGGACGGTTTAACTTCTTGCCGGACGAAGTACAGTTTAACGTCGTGTGTTGAGGACGAAGCGGACGGTTTAGCGTCTTGCCGGACGAAGTACAGTTTAACGTCGTGTGTTGAGGACGAAGGTGCTTGGCAGTTTAACGTCTTGCAGCGCGGACGATGGTGCAGTTTAACGTCGTGCGGGACGTAAACGCCTGGCAGTTTAACGTCTTGCAGCGCGGACGTGGCACAGTTTAACGTCATGTTGGACGTATGCAGTTTAACGTCGTGCAGGACGTTGAAGCCGCCGATAGGTCCGTGTCACTTCGCGCAAGCCTGGAGGGCCGCACGGAAAGACAACGCACAATGCGGGCACCCAGGATGAGGATCATCGGGCGCCACACAGGCGGGTACCCAAAGGGGGTCAAAGGGGGCGACCCTGGCGGTTTGCGCGCAAAAGAGGAGCTTTGCGCGCAATACCGCGGGTCGGCGCGCAAATGGGCGGGCTGGCGCCCAATTGGGCCAGCGCTTTGCGCGCGAATGATAGAGATTGCGTGCACCGGGCTTCGGATAGCGCACGGGGGCAACGGCTCATTCTTTAATCGAATGGCCACTTTGAAAATGGGGGGTGCGCGCAATCGGGATGGATTGCCCGCACCCGGGGGCAATTGCGCGCAAGAGGCTTCTTTTGCGCGCAAATGCCTTTGAGTGAAGGGTTATTCAAAGGAAAGGAGCCAAAGGGATTGCGCGCGAAGGCGAACCCCGAGGCTTTCTTGCGCGAAAGAAAAGAGGTTACCTGAAGATCGGCATTGCGCGCGGAAGGGGTTGGATTGCGCGCACGAGAGACCTTTCGAATTCTGGCAACCTTCAAAACGTCGGGGGTCACCTTATATTTATAGGCAACCCCGGGCGCCGAATCCAGTTTGAGGGCGCGGAATTCTCTTCGCGGGCGCGGAATCGGGCCCTGCGTGCAAGGGAGTCGCGCGGGCCACGGGCGCGCAAAATTGCGCGCCGGCTCAGCGCATTGCGCGCATCCCGGGAGGTTTGCGCGCGGCTCATCAACTTTGCGCGCAGGTCTCCAAAATTCCGCGCAAGACCTTCGGGCCCTCCGAAACATGCTTCCGACTCCAAATATGACCTCGCTTTCCGCATCCGGAGCTTCGTTTGGGAACAATCGGACTTTTCCGGCGTCTACAAAAGCCCCCCCTCGGAATCTGATCGGCGAGAGGTCGCAACGATCGGGTTCCGAGGGAGACACCGGAATGCCGAAGTCCTGGGTAGCGCGGGAGCGTTAACCAGGCCTCAGGCATCCATAATTGGGCCTGGATTTCTAGAGAAAAGAGGGAGGTCATTCCTAGGAAAGGAGACCTCAAGCCTAATCAATGTATCATCCCCCCAACTTGTTCTGATACACGAGCGGGACAACGCTAGGGGCGTTGAGATTTTGTCCGAACATAGGGAAATGAGAAAGGGTGAATCGCGCGTCCCGAATTCAGAAATCCACAACGGTTGGCCTTCCAGGAAATGCCCAAGACGGCAAGCGGACAATGGATCAATCGACCATACTACTGCGATAGACGGACCGAAGGTCATCATCTATATGGCAGGAGGCGGATCACATGTCATCATCAATGCCGCTTTGGGGGTTCCTTTAGGCACAAGGGTGGAAATCCAGATCAACAGGGCATGCGAAGCGTGGGGCGAAGTGACGATTTGTTCGGATAGAATCCAACGCTCTCAAAATTGCGCCACCGTGGGGAAAGCGTATTAGGTGGATGCACTAATCTGGCCGTGAATCACCCCAATTCTCAGACAGAACCTCTTTGACGAGGAAACCGTCGCTTCCCATCATTGCGACGGGGCATCCCGAGCTGGATCGGGGAGAATATCACAACTGCACCACTCTACCCGAAGTCAGGCCAGATGGCCGGTGACGAGGAGGGGCGGGACTTAGCGATCCCTGAGGCTGGACCCGAGTCAGAATGCCCGGGCGTTCCTACGTACTCCATCAGGCTGGAGATCAAGCCATACGTAGTTCTGCGAGTGCAGTTTAACGTCATGCAGGACGCAGAACCCCGTTTGGGGAGATCTTAGTTTAGGGTCGTAGAGCTCGGACCATATGGGGAGATCTTAGTTTAAGGTCTTAGAGCTCGGACCATAAGGGGAGATCTTAGTTTAAGGTCTTAGAGCTCGGACCATAGGGGTAGATCTTAGTTTAAGGTCTTAGAGCTCGGACCATAGGGGTATATCTTAGTTTAAGGTCTTAGAGCTCGGACCATAGGGGTAGATCTTAGTTTAAGGTCTTAGAGCTCGGACCATAGGGGGAGATCTTAGTTTAAGGTCTTAGAGCTCGGACCATAGTGGGAGATCTTAGTTTAAGGTCTTAGAGCTCGGACCATAGGGGGAGATCTTAGTTTAAGGTCTTAGAGCTCGGACCATAAGGGGAGATCTTAGTTTAAGGTCATAGAGCTCGGACCATAAGAACCTCAAAGTACGCCGCATCGTGGTCCTATCCCCTGGGTATGCGAAGATGCACTGGGGAATAGTGTCAAGAGTGTCGAGATTTTGCCTGGTCAGAATGGGAGGTGGAAAATGTGATGTGAATCATGTGGCCATTCACTCAAGGACTGGGGGCACCGGCGTGACGATATGGGAGTACTGCCGACCGTGGCGGAAAAGCAGCATCAATATCGCACTAACCGTTGATGGAATGAGGCAGCAAACGAGCATCGACCGCTCAATCGCAGGATTCATATCGATTTGCTGCCCGAGGCCATTGGGGGAACCAGCCCGAGTCGATGGGAGAGCACTGAGGCATTGTGTCCAAACCGTTCACCGGGGCTCCACCCAGGGCGTAGGCGATGGGTCCGAATGAAAGGGAGCACGAAGCCTGAAAATGGAAGGAACCTGACCAAGCTGAACCTGACCCTCCTAGCAATAAACCAGAGTACTCTTGACACCAGTAGACCACTGCAAGGGGTCGAGGGACACGCCTTGAGGGTGGACTGAAGGCGGCGGACTCCCCAGAGAAGGGGGGAATCTTTAGGAGGTGGGGGCTGGACCCGAAGTTTCAAACATCCGGGCGTTCCTACGTATCCCATGAGGATGGGAATCAAGCCACACATAGTTCTTGAGGCGCGGCACAACAAAATCGGGCACCAGCGCGGGGAAGGGTGCGGGTCTGACCCTCGCACACAGAAGAAGCGGTATTTGATATTTCTTGTTTGTCCTTAAAGATGGATGGTTTTTCGTGCAGCGACATGCCTGTGATTAAGGAATCCCTGGCGTCGCCACAATAATCAAGCCATGAAAGGCATTGATGAATGGCGTGGTTATTAACCAGCGCCCAACGTGAGTGTCCCCTGAGGAGAACATCATGATGCAGTGCCGTTTCTCGTCGGGCGGCCAAGATGATCACAGTTTACGGTCGTGTGGCAGGACCAGACAACACAGTTTAAGGTCGTCTGGTTCGGACCATGGAGGAATCCGCGTATTGCGATATGGCGGACTCAGCGGAGGTGGGAACATACCCAGCCCTGTGGTCACGCACGATTCCAGGAGAAGAGTCCTGGGATAGGGGCCTGCGTATGCCCATCACCCGAGGGGCAGAGATGCTAGCCTCCAGATATACTGGGCCCAAAACGCGATTGTTCGGGCGACTCCTTCCTCCTTATGGGGACGAGGGTCCAGCTACACATGGCCCTTAGGGAGGACATCAGCATATATCCTTGGTGCTCAGATCGTGGGAGCCTCGACAGACACTATTACCCTGGTTGGTCTGCCTAACGTGTAAAGGTGTACTGAAGGTCAGTATGAAGAGAGTGTCGAGATTCCACTACAACGCACAAAGGCGGAGTGTGATGAGGACCGCACAACCAATGTTCAGAGCCTAAAAGAGCCGACATGGCGATCAAGGATGTCGCTGACCATATTCGCAACACAACATCCGATCGCGTCAGCCTAGAACGGGGCAAGGAAACGAGCATCAACCGCTCAATCGCAGGATTCATATCGATTTGCGGCCCAGGACCCGCCGGTAAATCAACCCGGAGCGGTAGGAGAGCACTGAGGCATTGTGTCCAAACCGCTAACGAGGATCCCTTTGAGTGAAGGCTCGAACAAGAGGAAGCGTGCGGCCCGACAAGCAACACAGGACTTGCCGGGATTGCATCCGACACTACGGGTCATAGGCCAAAGTACCCAAAACATGTTAACAGATCACCGGGAAGGGTCGGAGGACTCACCCTGAGAGCAACCAAAATATAGCAGATCCCTGTGATCAACCAAGATACGGGGCTGGACCTGAAACACAAGCGTCCAGGCGGTCCTATGTATCCCATAAGGATGGGAATCAAGCCGTACGTAGTTCTTGAGAGGCAGTTTAACGTCGTGCAGGACGACGAGGGGTGTGAGGTAGTCCTACACACGGGGGAGGCGTACGGCGCGGCCAGTAGACCGACGTGAATGAGGACATAATCTCCCGCTCACGTCATACGCCTCGCACAAAAAGGAGGGGAACTTGGGCCAGATACCCAACGCGGGATAGGGATTCCCGGGAAATGGGGCTGGGCCTGAAACATGAATGTTCAGGCGGTCCTACGTATCCCATAAGGATGGGAATCAAGCCGCACGTAGTTCTTGAAGTGCAGTTTAACGTCGTGTAGGACGAAAAGAGAGAAAAAAGGAAGGGGGAGCATAAGGCTTCCCCAAACGTGGGGGGGCGTACAGCGTGACGAGCAAACCGACGTGAATGAGGGCATAGCCCCGCGCTCACACCATACGCCGCACACCCGGGGGCAACTGGGACAAGGGCCCGAGATGGGATGGAAATTCCCGAAGGATGGGGCTGGGCCTGAAACATGAAGGTTCAGGCGGTCCTACGTATCCCATGAGGATGGGAATCAAGCTGCACGTAGTTCTTGAGAGGCAGTTTAACGTCATGCAGGACGAATGCTGAACAGTTTAACGTCTTGTAGCTTGGACAAAGATGCTTGGCAGTTTAAAGTCTTGCCGCGCGGACGATATGCTGGGCAGTTTAACATCATGCAGCTTGGACGTAGGCAGTTTAACGTCGTGCATGACGTGGTACACTCAGACAAAATACTGCTTGAGGAACCTAGCGTTGGTGGGAGGAGTGACACGCTCACCATCCATAGTCTCTAGGGAGTACGCGCCATTGGGATAGACCTTGTGGACGACAAGAGGTCCCTCCCACTTGGGCTCCAACTTGGGTGGCTTCCTGCAAGGGATCATTGGCGCTCTTAGGGCTAGCACTAGGTCACCCTGCAGGAAGGAGCAGAGGCGAACCCTCTTATTGAAAGCTCGAGCCATTCTGCTTTGATGCCTCTCCAATTTGTGCAAAGCGCGAAGTCTATTCTCATCCAGTGCTTCCAACTCGACTAGGCGGGCTTCAGCAGCTCTGTCCGGCGCTTGCTCGTCGTAGACCGCAGTGCGCAAGGATGATAACTGGATCTCGATGGGCAGGACAGCCTCAGCTCCATACACCAGGGAATAAGGGGTCATCTGGGTGGAATTGCGAGTCATCGTCCGATAAGCCCAGAGGGCGTTGGGGAGCTTGTCCGGCCAACTCTTCTTGTTCTGACCAACCATTTTTTGCAGAATGTTAGAGAGGGTTTTGTTAAACGCCTCGATCTGACCATTCGCCTGTGCATGATAGCGAGATGTATGGTTCGAGCGAATGTTGTACTTGGCGTATAACTTCTTCAACTCGGCTGCTCGGAAATTGGCTCCGTTATCCGTGAGGATAGCGTGAGGCACTCCAAATCGATGAATGATGTTGGAGGTCACAAAGTCAGCGATCGAACAGGATTTGACCTCTCTGAGCGGAATCGCCTCTTCCCATTTGGAGAAGAAGTCTGTGGCGGTCAGAATGAACCGGCACTGGCGAGCTGTCGTCGGCGGGTAGGGTCCCACAACGTCCATCCCCCAGACTGCAAAGGGCCAAGAATACCTGGTGGTATGGAGAGGCTCCGGCGGCCGATGCACAAAGTTCGCATGAACCTGGCACGCATGGCACCTCCTGGCATACTCGATGCAGTCATGGATCATGGAGGGCCAGAAGTATCCCAACCTCCGAATCTAGTGGGACAGCTTCGGCCCAGTCTGATGGGCGCCGCATGAACCGGCATGAACCTCTTGCATGACTCGCGGGATCTCAACTCCCTGAAGGCAACGGAGGAGAACACCATCAAATCCGCGTCTATAGAGGATCTGCTCCAGGCCGGGACTGCTCTGGAGGACAAACTGCGATGCGCGGCGTCGAACTCGCTCGCGCTCGGCCCGATCTGACGGGAGAATGCCATGTTGGAGGTACTCAACCAAGGGCATCCTCCAATCAGGGACTGGTTCGACTGCCGTATCTGGGGTACTCGGGGCTCCGGGGGTAGGGGCAACCGCGGTGAGATTACTTACCGATGGGTCGCGATCTCCTTCCGGGATAACGGGAGCGATGAGCCTGCGGTGCGTCACGCGGACGGTCAGGTTATCCTGTTCAGGCTCTGCAAGTGACGCAGCAAGGCTGGCCAAGGCATCTGCTCGACCGTTCTGCGACCGGGGAATATGGACAATTTCTGGCCGAGAAGGGAACCGGGCCATCAGAAGGAGGGTGCACTCCAGCAATGGCACAAGTTCCGGCTTCCTGACAACATAGTCTCCATTGATCTGCTTAACAACTAGCTCGGAGTCCCCTTTCACGCACAGATGGGGCACGTCGATCTCGAGAGCTAACTCGAGGCCAGTGATGAGGGCATGGTATTCCGCCTCATTGTTGGTACAGCCCTCTGACAACAGGAAAGAGTATGGCAGTACGGCTTGCTCCGGGGTAATGAAGACGATACCCAAGCCCACTCTGTTGAGCTTAGGATTATCGAGTCTTCTACCGGTGGGGCTCCAGGAGGCACCGTCAAAGTGCATCTGCCAGCATGGACCGGCTCGATCGACCGAGAGGATGGCCTCATCAGGAAAGCCTAGATCCAGCGGCTGATCCGCGGAGGTTGGGTGAGCTGCCAGAAAGTTTGTCAATGCTTGCCCTTTGATGGCCTTCTGAGACACATACCTGATGTCGAACTGCTGGAGAATCACAGCCCACCGCGCTAGACGGCCAGTCAACATAGGCCGGCTCAGGATATATTTCAACGGGTCTACCCGAGAAACCAACTGTACCTCATGGTGCTGCAAGTAGTGCCGTAATTTCTGTACAGAAAATACGAGCGCCAGGCAGCTCTTCTCGATGGGGGAATACCTAACTTCCGCATCGAGGAGCATGCGACTGAGGTAATAGAGGCTATTCTCTGTTCCCTCGTTGTTCTTCTGGGCGAGAAGGGCGCCAAGGGACCGTTCCAGGGCGGTCACATAAAGGACCAGCGGCTTCCCGGATACAGGCGGCATCAGAACCGGAGGTTGCAGCAGGTACTGCTTGATTTCCTTGAAAGAGGTCTGACACTCTTTATCCCATACATAGGTGGCACCTTTCTTCATGAGCTGAGAAAAGGGCTTACACTTTCCGGCCAGATTCGCGATGAATCGGCGTATATAGGCTAAGTGGCCTTGGAAGCCTTGCAGTTCTCGGATGTTACCTGGGGGAGGCATCTGGCTAATTGCCCTGATCTTCTCTAGGTCGACCTCAATACCCCGGTATCTTACCACAAATCCAAGGAACTTTCCGGAGGTGACCCCGAAGGCGCACTTCAACGGGTTCATCTTCAGGCAGCGAGACCGGAGGAAGCCGAACACTTTCTCAAGATCTTTGAGATGGTCCTGACGCTGGCGCGATTTGACTACCAAGTCGTCGACGTAGCATTCCATCAGTGTGCCGAGGATTGGCTTGAATATGCGGTGCATCGCCCGTTGATAGGTGGCACCTGCATTCTTCCGGCCGAAAGGCATGACCCGGTAACAGAAGGTACCTTGGGGGGCCCTGAAGGCAGTGAAATCCTCATCCTCAGGGGCCATACGAATTTGGTTATATCCGGAGTATCCATCCATGAAGGAGAGGGCTTGGAACCCTGCCGTGGCGTCAATCAACAGCTCTGTCACTGGAAGGGGAAAATCATCCTTCGGACAGTGGCGGTTGAGATCACGGAAGTCAATGCAGACTCTGATCTGCCCGTTCTTCTTCCTGACCGGCACAATGTTGGCCAACCATTTGGGGTACTGAACTTCCCTCACGAAGTTGGCTTTGATAAGCTGGTCAACTTCGGCCTCAACCATGGCACCGTGGAATGGGTGCATCTTCCTGGCAGGCTGCTTGAACCCGCGATGGTTTGCCGGGAGACCAAGGCGGTGGACGGCTACCTGAGGATCTAGCCCCGACATCTCGTCATAGCCCCAAGCGAACACATCACGGTGCTGCCTAAGAAAGTCCACGTACTACTGCCGCTCCTCAGAGGGCATGGTGGCACTGACCAATGTGGGTCTCGGATCTGCTTCGGTTCTAAGGTTCACTTGTACTAACTCATCGACCGTGGCGGAGACGCCCTCCTCAAAGGCTGGGGGTGCATCTTCCACGTCCTCTCCAATCGGGGAGGGATCGTCCACGGGAGAGACTGCGTTGGAAACTGCATTGGGGCTACCAGATCCTGCTGGGCCGCTGGTGCTGGCATGGGCGGTCGCGGTCATCTCAGTAGGAGACTCACAAGCCGTCGAGACCATGGCTACGTCCAACCGTTGAATCGGGAGGACATAAGCGTCGTCCAAACTTGCCCAGGGATCACTTGCAACAACGACAGGCTCGACCTCACCTGCCAGGATCTGCTTATCCTTGCTCTTGTAATAGTCCGCGTCCAGATAGCGGGCTTCACATGAGGCAAAAGGAGAGGCATCTCCCTGAAGCACGCCTACTCGACCATTAAGGGAGTATTTGAGGCATTGGTGGTATGATGAGGGAACCGCCGCATGAAGGTGGAGCCAGGGCCTGCCCATCAATGCGTTGTACGCAGTGTCTTGAGAGACTACAATGAATTCGGTGTTGGCAACCAAATCACCGAACTGGGTCTTCAAATGTATCTTGCCGACCGGGGTTTGCTCGGTGCGGTCGTACCCCTGGATCCTGAGGTCGGAGGGAATCAAGTCATCCTCAGACAACCCCAATCTCCGGAGCGTCCGAGTGGGAATCAGGTTAATCCCGGACCCTGTGTCGACAAGACAGCACCGGAATTCAAGGCCATTGAACTGGCCAGTAACATACAGCGGACGAATGTGCCCCTGTATAGGAGGGTCTTCATCCTTACCAGAAAACGAGATAACTGCCTAACATTCGGCGTCCTCAATCGTTTCGGCGTGAAAGGCCTCTGCAGCTGCAACCTCTGTCTCAAACTGGAGGGGGATCTTCAGGGCTTCAGCGAGTGCCTCGCGCATCTCAGATGACATGCGCAGAGCGTCAAGGATGGAGAGTCTCGCTGGGATGTCGGCCAAGTGCTTCAGGACATCATACTTTTTGGCCAAGCGCGAGCCCCTGGTTGCAGGAGGTTGCTCTGCGGTTGGAAGTAGGACGGGCCTTGCCGGTTGGGCTGGCGGCCGACTGGTGCCTGGCGCATCTCGATGTTCATTGGTTGAAGCCCGGGAAATGGTCACCGTACTGGGGTCAGGAGGCCGGGATGGACTCGTGGCAGGGCGGAGCTGATCGCGACGCAGCTGAGGCGGTTCTGCCTGATCCCATACCACAAACAGTGGCGGAGGCGAATCCGTCATCCCCGGATGGGGGGGCTGCGCACGCTGAGCTCGGTTTTGAGCCTGCTGCCTGGTCTCAGTGGCGTGCACGGCTTGGCTGGAGGTACCAACTACTGTGCCCCGGCGACTCCTGTTGTTGCGGCTCCTCCGACGGTGGCGACGACCGGGGACACTAGGGAGGTCCACCTGGTGTTCTTCAACGTCGGGAACCGAAAAGGGATTTACCAGCTCGACGGTATTAACCGAAGCGTACCCAATACTGTCATCGGACGAATCATTCACCACTGGGCGGATCCGAGGAGGGATCCCCATCTCCGGGGCATGAAATTGCCGAGAGTGCGGGATAGTGGTGGAACTGGCGGGGCGCGCTCTTCCTTCTTGCGCCGCCGCCGTTTGCTCTTCTTGGAAGAGGCAGGCTGGGATGACGATGCCGAAGCAGCACCCGAAGATTCTGGGGACTCAGGCTGATTCAAGTGCGCACGGATGATTCCATGGGCACGAATGATCATCTTGCGGGCCATCCAGTTCTTATACTTCTGGGACCCGCGGTCGGAGACCAGCTGTCATTCGTCCTCATTGCCGCTATCGTCATCTGATCCCACAAACACGCCCGCCACTTGTTCCGGAGCTGGGCCCAACCTGATTACATTGTTGTTAATCTGGTCTTGGAGCCAATACTTAAACACATAGCACCGCTGGATGGGGTGCCCCAGGGCCCGATGGTAAGGGCAGTAGCGGGGGTTATCCGTGAGATGTGCCTCCTCCGGCCTCCAACACTCAGGCAGTCACACAATCCTCTGCTCCAGGGCGCTCCGGAAATAACCGGGGACCTGATCCTTGTGAAATGAGTAGGTCAGGTATCGCGGGCCCCTGGGAGCGTGGTCTTGACGAGGGGCTGGAGGGGCCTGCCGAGGAGGTTGACCCTGATTATCTCGCCTGGGTTGTGGCGGTACATTACGCGGAGGGGCCGGCCGGTTCTGAGGCTGCCGCTGCTGGGCCGAGAACTGAGCCCGTGGAGGCGGATTCCTGTGAGGCTGTAGAGCTGGTCTCACCGGCAGCAGCTCCAACGGCTTGGGAGCCTCTATCTGGGCGACATCAGCGGACTCAGCCCTGCTGGCTCTCCTTGCAGGAATCATAGGATGCAGCGGGTGTGCCTGGTTGGCCTGTTGCAGGGCTTCCTCAAGACGTTGAGCTTTGTCTGAGAAGTCCCTGAACCCTCCGGGGCAATTCTGAGTGATCAAGGAAGGGACCAGCTCGGTCTTGACGTTCCCGACGCACATTGTCAGCAACTGCTCCTGACTCAATGGCATGTCAAGGGAATACGTGAGACCCTTCCATCGGGCGACGAAGTCCGCGACTCGCTCGTCAGGCCTCTGCTTGCACTTGAAGAGGTCTGCTATACTCGTCTTCCGGGTCGTGGAACTGAACTGGTAGAGGAATTGTCTACGAAGGTCCTCCCAGCTAGTTATCGACCCGACGGGGAGCTGGCTGTACCAGACAAATGCTGGCCCTTCCAGTGTCTGGACAAAGCAGTGAAGCTTAGCGGCCTCTTGCTGCGCCGGAGTCCCCAACATAGGCCCGCACCTCGAGTTGAAATGGGCCAAATGCTGTGGCGGATCTCCAGTCCCGTTGAAGGGGGAAAAAGTGGGATTCCCGAATCCCGGAGGCGCCGACATATCATCCACCCATGCTGGGTATGGCTTTCCATCCGGTGGGATTGCCACTTGCCGAGTCTCCAAGGCTTCCAAGCGGGCGATGAGTGCCGCCATCGGATCGTCCGGACATGGTTTCCAGTTCTGGCGAGGATCTCTAACCACGAGCGCATTGCATGGCCCTTCAATCGGGTCGTCGACCGGGTCGTCGAACTCGGCAGCTCGTGGGATGGCGGGCTGAGCGGCCCTTGGGGCAGCGGGAGGAATCCGAGCGGGGTCTCTCAGGTAGTCACGCCGCTCGGGAGGGTGTGGTGAAACATACCGCGCCCTCTTGCCATAGGCGATGGCCTCTCTCCTGTCGGCGAACACGGCATAATCACGGTTGCCCGGGAGAGCCTCATCGAGGGGTGGTTGTTCCTGTCCCTGCTGTCCTGGCCTAGGATCACCGTAGTCAGGCCGTCGTTCTGTAGCATGCTCGGCGAGGAGCTGGTCAACCAGCTTCTTCTGCTCTGCAAGCTGTTGACGTAGCGTAGCCTTCTCGGGATCCTCGTCTGCCCTCTGCATGGAGGTGGATGGGTCGGCGGGCTTTATAGCCCCGCCGTGCTCTTTACCTTTACTGACGTTTCGGCTCAACGTCAGTGCTTCAGTGGGTGCGGGGAGCCCCAGGAGGTTCCTCTGATGACGAGTAACTCTCACCGATGGATCCAACAACGGCTTGTCTTCGGGGGAAGAGCCCCCGTCGAGAGGTTCCAAGTCGTTCCCCTCTCCCGACAGGTCAGCCATATTGACCGTTTCCGTCCCTGGGGATATACCCTCAGGGCCACCCAGTGAATCGGGCTGTCGGCGAATCGCACTGAAGCGTAGGGCAGCGTACTGCCCCCATCCACGAATATACACGTGGGAAGTGGCTTCCTCGATAACCTTGCGGAGTACTTGAAAACACTCAACGCATCGTTGTTGGAGGGCCTCGTGGTGCCCAAATGACCCGGGGTGCCGAACCGCGGGGAGCGTGGCCAGGTCAATTTGACGGCACTGCTCACCAATATCCTCCAGGTGTACTTAAATCCCGGGGTATGGCATTTTGAGGCGGTGAAGACGGGAGTGAGTCTCCCGGAGAGTTCGGCGGAAGCATTCGAACTCATCCGGGGTGAGCGATTCGGGTGCATCAAATTCCGGTCCTGTGACTGGCCAAAACTTCTCAGGGAAGTGGCCCTCTGCAAGGACGGTCCAGAAGCTCCACGACTCAAACTCGGGACCCAGGTCCCCTTGGTCCTCTTCAATGGCTGGGAACGGAAGGGGAACCGGCAGTGGTGCCGAGGCGGGCCGTCGGGCCGACGGGCTGGCCGGCGGTGAATACGGCGAGCAGGCCGATTGGCCTCCATATCCCGGGCCGCCCTCTGAGGGTGGCGGTGCCCTGGCTACCACATCACGATAGGACGGGCCGGCGAGCGAACATCCTGCCGTAGCGTCGGTGCTCGCCCAGGGTGCACTAGATCGTGGTTCGACCGTCGGTCCCCAGAAAAGGTCTCCGGCTTCTCCGATCGAGGCAGAAGGCGCTTCCAGAGGGGCCGGTACCAACCGCAAGCTTGATCCTTGGGGGTCTACCAGGCCCTCGCTACTCCGGATATACCTTCGGAGAGAAGCGGGGATCATATCGATCTCGCTCTCGGGAAGTACGAGGCTGACGTGCCGCATTCCTACCCCTGCCCCAGACTGGCGGGATTAGGGGAAGGGCTCTGTCGCCGAATCATACTCCGCCTCTGAATCAGAGAAGCGAACCGGTCGGATCTCTGTCCGGAATTCCGCAACATTCTTCCCTCGGTGTCGACGCCTTGTCTTCCTGCCCCTGGGTGGTTCTTCGGGGCATGGCTGATCTCTGTCCTAGCGTCCTCCGGCCGCACTGGTGCTGGGGCCAAGAGGACTGGAAACCATGGTGCGAGGGGCACCGGGACAGATATCAAAGGGGACGCGGGGAGAGATGATTCCGGGCAGGCCTCCGGGCCGGGATCGGAAGGTGGGATGACCCATGCCTCCTGGATCGGCCACGCGGAGTAGACCCTGTTGGTGAATAGCGCTACCGTGAGGTGGTCCGCGGTGGCTATTGTCTGTACCAGCAACCGGGAGAGTCAACCCAACCTGCCTTTGGGGCGGTCGGGGCCTCGATCCGGGTCGGGCATAGAAGTTCCCCTGCTCAGGATGCGCAGGGGCCTGGCGACTGGAGCCAACAGTGGCTTGGGCCAATGCGGCCGCTGTTGCTAGGGCCCCAAGGTGGGCATCCTCTTCCGCTCGAGCCCGACGTTCGCGTCGGGACAAACGAGTCGGGATGAGCGGTGCGGGCAGGTGGATAGTCCGCTCTTCGACTTGAGAGGCCTGGCGGCGATGTCGCCGTGGCCTGACAGGAGCCCTCATCGCGGATCCCTGGAGCGAATCCCGGATAGGGTGGTCCCGGGCATCTTCCACCTCATCCGCATAGGGGAAGGAGTTGTCGGAGCGTTTCGGGGATAAACTCCCAAAATGGTTGGACGTCGAGGTAGGAAGCGGTGCCTCCCTGCGCGGCCCTCGGGGGCGGCGTTGGTGGCGAGGTGCAGCTCCCTCGAGGTCTAGGCGAGCCATGTCCCTGGTGGGGATGACTCCCTCTTCCTCGTATCTCCGCACCAAGTTGTTGATCACCCTTCTTTGGATGACCTCCGAGGGGGAGAGAGGGCGTGGTTGCCCCGCAGCTGCGGCTGTTGGCACGGCTGTGGAACGGGCGGGACCGCGCGGAGTAGCCGCGTCGGTGTTTCCTCTACCCCTGCGCCAGTGGGCGGGTGGCGATCGGGCACTGGATTGGGTGACCTGATTTCTGAAAGCAGGGAGAAGAACCCATTAACACTGACAGGAAAAGGAATCGACAACCAACCATTAGTGCCACGACGCCTTCCGTGGGGGGGACCCAGGCCCTCGACGTCGCGAGACGGAGTGCCCGAGTTCCCTTCCTCAGCCCCTGGCGGGTAAAACTGAATGCTCGGTCGAGCAGCATGCTGGTCTTCCAACACCTCTGAAAGCCATCAATCTTTGTATTGAGGAGAAGAGATTCACGTCGGGTTCACCATTTTTCTGTTTCGGTGCGGATGTGCGTCGGGTTACGCTGTTCCGCCAGGACGCGTTCGCGCGTGCACCCGTCGACCCGAGGGGATGGGCGCGCGGCTTGTGGTCCCGCAGTCCCGCTTTCCAAGGGCGGGCGGCATTCGTCCCTTATTCAGGGGCGTCTGCTCCTTGATCGAAACCGGGATGATGGGATGTCGGCTCCTCCTTCCGTGGACGTCTCCTCGGAACTCGTCGCCTAATCTGGGTCTCCCTCATAGATTTAAGAATGTTCGTGAATCTCGTTCCCGGCGCCATGTCTCCATGGACACCGGTTAATTACGCTGCTTCCGCCCAGACGTTCCAAGGAGTCTGGTTGGGGCAGCAACCTGCGGTGAGGAGACCGGGTGGCTCTGGGTGTCGGGGGCGTGCCTTAACACGGCGACTCTGCATGTCTGCCTTCCGTCCCTAATAGGGCTTCTCGAAGGCGTGATGGCCTGAGGCATCCTGCGCTTGGCGCGGGGAACTGTGTTACCTGAGGTTTTCCTCAGCTTCCCATGTTTAACACGGGGTATGCCGCGAGTTTAACGTCCAGCGGGGACGGCATCGGACTGATCAACACGAGGAGTGGACCAGATGACAGAACCCCTTGCGGGGAACCTCCGACGCTGGGGCCAGCACATGGGCGGCTCCCCGAGTGAAGTGGAGTGGAATGAAATGGCATGACCCCACCGGGATGTGGCGGCCCGGGTAAGGATCAGGGTGGATGATGGAGTGAAGAGCTTGGACCCCGTAGGGGCTTCCTACGTACCACGCGTTAGCGCGGATCAAAGTCAGTGTAGTTCGGATATACAGTTTAACGTCATGCTGGACATCGGCAAGCCGACTCACGAAGAGATCGAGGCCGCCGGGCGGAGGATTGAACCGAACCACCTCGCACAGAGGGGGATGGAACGGCCGGGTGGATCACAGTTTTACGTCATGCTGGACGTTGGCAAGCCGACTCACAAGGAGATCGAGGCTGCCTGGAGAAGGGTTAAACCGAACCACCTCGCACACAGAGGGGGATGGAACGGCCGGGTGGATCACAGTTTTACGTCATGCTGGACGTTGGCAAGCCGACTCACGAGGAGATCGAGGCGGTGGGGAAGCACAATGGAGATACACACGTGCAGTCCCCCACAGAGGCGGATTCATAGGTGAATCAACGCAAGTGTGAACCCGGGAGGGGTCCACTGATGGACGAACCGACGTAAATACGACCGGGACGACCAGGTGGCGGGATTGAACCTCGGAGAGGCTTCCAACGTACCCTGTTTAGAAGACAGGGATCAAAGTCCACGTAGTTCGTTCTGTTTGCAACACTCTACCCCCATGGGCGAAGGCCACTCCAATCCCGACATCCCTGCAGAAACGAGCGGGTGGGGGCCACATCCAAACCGAGGGGACCCTGCGTGCGAGACACGGGATCAGGTGATGCGGACGGTTTAACGTCTTGCCGGACGAAGTACAGTTTAACGTCGTGTGTTGAGGACGAAGCGGACGGTTTAGCGTCTTGCCGGACGAAGTACAGTTTAACGTCGTGTGTTGAGGACGAAGGTGCTTGGCAGATTAACGTCTTGCAGCGCGGACGATGGTGCAGTTTAACGTCGTGCGGGACGTAAACGCCTGGCAGTTTAACATCTTGCAGCGCGGACGTGGCACAGTTTAATGTCATGTTGGACGTATGCAGTTTAACATCGTGCAGGACGTTGAAGCTGCCGATAGGTCCGTGTCACTTCGCGCAAGCCTGGAGGGCCGCACGGAAAGACAACGCACAGTGCGGGCACCCGGGATGAGGATCATCGGGTGCCACGCAGGCGTTACCCAAAGGTGGTCAAAGGGGGCGACCCTGGAGGTTTGCTCGAAAAAGAGGAGCTTTGCGCGCAATACAGCGGGTCGGTGCGCAAATGGGCGGGCTGGCGCCCAATTGGGCCAGCGCTTTGCGCACGAATGATAGAGATTGCGCGCACCGGGCTTCGGATAGCGCACAGGGGCAACGGCTCATTCTTTAATAGAATTTCCACTTTGAAAATGGGGGGTGCGCGCAATCGGGATGGATTGCGCGCACCCGGGGGCAATTGCGCGCAAGAGGCTTCTTTTGCGCGCAAATGCCTTTGAGTGAAGGGTTATTCAAATGAAAGGAGCCAAAGGGATTGCGCGCGAAGGCGAACCCCGAGGCTTTCTTGCGCGAAAGAAAAGAGGTTACCTGAAGATCGGCATTGCGCGCGGAAGGGGTTGGATTGCGCGCACGAGAGACCTTTCGAATTCTGGCAACCTTCAAAACGTCGGGGGTCACCTTATATTTATAGGCAACCCCGGGCGCGGAATCCAGTTCGCGGGCGCGGAATTCTCTTCGCGGGCGCGGAATCGGGCCCGGCGCGCAAGGGAGTCGCGCGGGCCACGGGCGCGCAAAATTGCGCGCCGGCTCAGCGCATTGCGCCCATCCCGGGATGTTTGCGCGCGGCTCATCAACTTTGCGCGTAGGTCTCCAAAATTCTGCGCAAGACCTCCGGGCCCTCCGAAACATGCTTCCGACTCCAAATATGACCTCACTTTCCGCATCCGGAGCTTCGTTTGGGAACAATCAGACTTTTCCGGCGTCTACAATGGGTTAATGTCATTTATACCCTTGTTTTACTTATTTTAAGAATTTTATAGAGCAATCTTTCTGTTGTTTTCCAAACAATGTCCTTTTTAACCTTTTCGACAAAATTAAGGTAAGAATGTCTTTTTTTAACTTATATAGCGGGTACGGCTATTTTCCACCATTATAAAATCATTTAAGCTTCCCTTACAATATTATAAGTATATTTTCAAAGTAAATGTTTTCTTTTATAATTTTGTGACTTTTAAATGATTTCAGAAAAAGAGATATTTCTCTCAAATAGTTTTTATTTCATCTATGTCAACATCCATTGATGAATTTTAAGCTTATTTGATGTTGATTTATTATGATACAAAACTTCCATATTGTATTTAAGGTTTTGTGATATGTTTGAATATGGATGTTTTATTTTTGTACCATTCATGGTTTATGGAGAAAGTATTGACATTTCTTATGGTAGTTTTAATACGAATGTTTATGTTATGTTTAAACCTGTTCATATGAGGAATGGATTGGACATAATTAGTGATGGGTGGAGTATGCTATATCTCCTTGATGCATCGGTAGGTATCATAAGACAAACTAGTGTCTTGGCCCAAGGCCTTGACAAAATCTTATTTTTACTCTTGGCACATGGCCTTGATTATGTGGTTATGATAGTCTGGAATTATGCATTCCATCATTATGAAAGTGTTTATTGATATTGCATGTGATTATTACACTAGTAGAATATCAATGTGAATAAGTAAATGGCATTATTTCATTTTATTTGTTCCATATTATAATGAAGTTAAAGTTTAAAAGTCTTTTTTTTAGTTATATATTGCCTTAAATGTTTATGCTTATTAATGAAAGTTTCTGCTATATTGTTATCCTTACGGAGCATCTAATCTCACCCCTTTATATGTTTTATTTTTTCCAGGTTGTGAAGAAGTATTTTACGAATGACCTGTAGGGATAGTATAAGGGGATATGAGTTTGGAGACAAGATTTTTTTTAGTTTTAACTTTATGTTGTAATATAACATTTATGAATGTATATAGTGTTTCCAAGGCTACTAAACTGATCGGTCTTTCGAGACTTGATCTTTTGTGATCATTCCATTGTTATTTAATAATGCACCGAATCTGGGTACCTAGGCTCGGGGCATTACATTTGGTATCATAGGTTGTTTAGTACAAACCTTGGTAGCTAGATTTAGATAAACTCTGATTAGAGCACATATCCCTAAGATAGAATTTAGGGATTAGTATAGAAGAATTTACTATAATTTTAGAATTGTAGAGATTTTGTGAGTTTTCTAAGCAATAAATCTCTGTCTGGATACGAGCAGGTAGAGGTAGCTCTGGCACAGATGTACCTAGGGGTAGAACCCGAAAACACTTCTTTGGGCTAGACTCGAACTGGAACTGGTGCACGACAACGGGCCTTGCTGCACTCTTGGTTACAACACTCCTAGGGGATATGACTAGGATAATTCTCATTTTCTTTTCAAACAATTTTGAAGGGTTTAATAGTATATACTTTCTCAAAGAAAACATTTTTTTTATGATTATGGATTATATCCATAAACTATTCAATTTATGTTAAGTGTTTTAGAAGTTTGAAATTTTTTATTTCGATCCATAAACTAATCTAATTTATTCCATTGTTTAGAAATGGTTCATAGTAGAAGGAATGGGAACCGTATCAATGCACACACTCCATGTAGGTATTTCGCTCCTACTGAAGATAATTATAGTGGAGTTGGTGATTCAACTAGTGCTGATTAGCTATTCACCATACTGAGACAACTCACTCAGGTTATGGATAATAACCTTACCCGTATGGAGAACCCTGATCAACAGCGTGGAGGATCAATGTAGGATCACTTCATGAGGCAACAACCACCAAAATTCAATGGGAGTACAAATAAATTAGTATCCGAGCAATGGATAAGTTCCCTAGAGAAAATATTTCAGTCCTTGGGGAGTAGTGAAAGGGAAAAAGTTTTCATGACCGTTTATCACCTCACTGGAGATGCTGATCAATGGTGGTAATTGATAAAAAACATAAAGGAAGATGATGAAGAATCAAATATAGAATGGAGGGAGTTAAAAGAGATTTTCTTAGAAAAATACTTTCCTCGTGACCATCAATCAGATATGGAAACGCAATTTCTGAGTCTGAGTCAAAAGGAGGATGAGAATGTTGGAAATTATGAGGCTATCTTTACAAGGATAGCAAGGCATGAAGCAGATTGTATATGTAACCCAAGGAGTAATATTGATCGTTTCTTTAATGGGTTAAAACCATTTCACCATTGAGAATTTGTCTCAAAATCCTTCTCGTCATACGAAGATATTTTCTCATGTGCTATCAAGAAAAAAAGGAATTCTCTATGTCTTATGACTTTAAAGCAAAGAAAGAGAAAAATAGAACTGCTGATCACTATGGGAATGGAAATAAGTGGAATAAGGGAAAATTTGAAGATCCATCCTATAGTAAATATGGGAAGAAACACCCCGGTACATGCTTTAAGGGAATGAGAGTCTATTACAAGAGTAGTGAAAACGGCCACCAAGCTCGTGATTTCAAGGGGAAGAAGAAAGCTATCGATGTTCAATGCTACAATTTCAGGGAGATGGGTCATTATGAAAATGAATGACCTAATCGTCAGGGGAACTTACCTCAAAAAAGGCCAAGGGATCAAGGCCAATCTTATTCTATCACTACTGCTGAGGTAGAAGCTCCAAACGACGTGGTGGCATGTAATTTAATGGTTTACTCGTGTTTAGAAACTGCTTTATTTGATTATGGATCATCGCATTGTTTCATATCTTCTCAATTTGCTAAGAAAATTAGATACTTCCAATTTTATTTAACAAGGGAGTTGTCAGTTAAAAATCATAAGGGAAGTATCATTGCAACAAAGTTCTGTGAATCAGTTACCATTAGAGAATATACATGTTCTTTATCTACTGATCTCATCATCATACCTATTATTGAGTTTGATATAATCCTCAGTATGTATTGGCTTTCAGACCATGATGTGAAGATTCATTGTAAGAAGAAGGAGGTTACGATTTTTGATGATGATGATAAGGAACACCTTATAATTAGAGAAGAATCGCCACCACTTAATTATTATCTAGATCCACTCCCATTAGCTAAACTAAATTCAATTATTGGGGAGGAAGAGAATTAAAAAACTTTTGTTGAGGAAAGGAATGTTCAAATAGAGGTTGTACCTATTGTGAAAGAATATGTAGATGTGTTTCCAGAAGATTTACCTGGACATCCTCCAGAATGAGAAATTGAGTTTTCTATTGATTTAATTCCTAGTTCAAGGAATATATCAAAGACCCCTTACAGAATGACCATTGTGGAATTAGTGGAATTAAAGAAACAACTAGAGGAATTGAGTAATTAGGGATTTTTTCTCCCTAGTGTTTCTCCATGGGGAAACCGAGGAACTTCTAATGAAGAACCACCAAAGTCTTTTTATGCAGTAATATTATAGAAATTTCAAAGACAAAATTATTTGAATGAGGGGAGAATGTAACACCCCAAGCTTCCACGGTACGTTTCCTTTTCAATAATATAGTAGCGTGTGTTGTACGCACCTTCTAGTTCTAACACACACCACAACCAATCAGACCAGCCGTTATGAATAGTAATACCCACTTTTTAAAATTTTATATATTTTATCTTTAAAAATGGAATCCATTTTTGGATTCGGAATATCGAAATTAGCCTAGGGTAAAATTTTGGTATTTTTCTGAGAACTTTCATATTTTGATGAATAGTGAAAATTACTAAATTTTAATTAAAAACAAATATTTTAATAGAAATAATTAATAGTGATAAGTTATGAATTTTAGTGATTTTAAAGTATATTTAGAACAGATTTTTACTATTTTATACAATTTTTGTCATTTGACGTAATTTCACATTTAAACCAGACATAAACAAGTGTCAATCTTTTGATAATTATTATTTCTTAAAAACACACATTTTGTTAACAACATGAATTAATTTTAAATTAATTTCTGCCACTTCTGTATATTGAATTTATAAAATTGGATTCCATATTTAGAATCAGGAGGTCGAAATTGTGTAAATAGGTAACTTTTATTTTTAGACATTTTGAATAATTACTTTGATAAATATTTTATTTACCATGGTTAAAAGGTAAATCTGGTAAATAAGGGTAAAAAATAATTTTTTAATAATAATAAATTACCCTAAAACATGTCCTAACCCTATTTTTTGATACATTTCCGACTATGGGCATATTTGGGATGATTTTGGGACCCGATGGATCCACTTGTAAGTGATAATGACAATTTATATTAATTAAGATAAAGTAAATACAAAAATGACAAAAGCATATATCTTTTAGAAAAACAATTTTTACATAGAATGATATATGTTATATTTTCGACTATAAATATTAATTATAAATCTAAAAATAGTTTCTACATAATGGTATTTTATTTATATTTTTTATACATTTAATAATTATATATATTTATGACATAATAATCATGTAGTATTTTTCCTATTAATGAAAGAATCAAATAATTGGTATTATAAATGTTAAAATTAATATAAATTAAAAGTTTTCATGATATCCACGAATTTTATTGTTTAATATGACATGTTAGGATTTCTTAAATTAATTTTTATCGAATTAATATTTATTTTAATACTTTAATAAAAATCAATTATTAAATAGTGTCAAAATTGACAAAAATGAGTTTTTAAAACAAATATTATATTATTAATTGATATTGTATTCCTAAAAATCTAAGGTTCGGACAAAGGAATTATATCATGATAGGTGTATCATTAATGTAACACATTGGGGTCGCTTTGATGTATATAGTGTGTTTATTAACTATATAATCTAAAAATACAAAGAGACATGGTAATTGTACAAACTAATAAACTAAGAGTTAAAACTAAAAGATAATGTTAATAAAATGACCCAAACCTCTCTAAAACCTGTTGGTTGAGTTGTTTTAGACCAATCCAAACCTTATCCATTAAATAATCCACTTTGGAACCATTATAAACCCAATATTAATTTATTATAAAATAATATTTCTAGCTTTTCCTAAGGTGCCCCTCACCCCTCTTATAAAAGGGCACTTCCCCTTCCCTCTAATTCACACCTTCAAAGCCTTTTTTCTCGGCCAACCGATGGACAAATATCCTCCCAACATCCCTCAATTCAACATATATTCCTTATATTGATCATAAAGCCATCCTATGGAGCCATTTTGATCAAATCAAAAGGAAGAACCCGAAGAAGATGTAATGTTTTCACCACTCTCTTTCAAGTTCCTTTCTCCTTCAACTTCTTATTTCTTTGTTATTTCCATTCTAAAATATTTAATCCATTATCTTATATATACTATGATGTTATTATAAATATGGTACCACCATATTCAGTATTATATCCATCCCTTGAATGACAAGTCACCATACGTGCGTACGTACGACCTACAGCCTCCACGTCGTGGTGTAATTGTTGTTCAAAACATTATTATTTGGATGGGTATGATAATGATGTGTAATTGATGTAAATAATAAATATAACAAGATAATGATTCTAAATAAGATATACCATCCAATTATATATTATTTTTATATCAAAATAATGATATTGTCACTCATGCATATGTACGGACTACCATCTCCACGAACACAATGAGATCCATTCCCCATCATATCCATTCAAGTATAATTATCCTATAATGACTAAAAATAATTATTAAGGACTTTATATCATTTTTTATATGAATTATATAAAACCTATCTATAACAAACACGGCTTAGGTAACAAAACATATAAAAGAAAACAAGTATGTTAATACCCAAAACGACGATAATACTAAGATATTATTAACAAAGCAATGTTAAAAGATCATATATGATATCATATTACTGTGTATTATTATTTTATAATTTAATAAAAATTATTTCACCATTATAAATGAGGTTAACCTACCCTCAACCATGTAAAATTACAAGGTAAGGGTTTATTTCATAATTTCTTCATTATCGAAGGTTGTTTATACGTAATTATCTACTGGGACCTCTTTATCATCCAAATCTATGTTTCTTAAAAATGAATTTCAAATCATTCTTACTATTTTACATACAATGGGTTAATGTAATTTTATCCCTTTTTTGAATTTTTATAAGAAGTTTATAATGGAATATTTCTATCATTTTACAAACAAGATCCTTTTTAACCTTTTCGACAATATTAAGTTAGGAATGTCTTTTTTTAACTTATACGGCGGGTGTAGCTATTTTATAACGTTATAAAATTGTAAAATCTTTCCTTAAAATCTTATAAGAATATGTTGAAATTAAATGTTTTCTTTTATAATTATGTGACTTTTAAATTATTCCAAAAAAAGAGATATTTCTCTCAAATAGTTTTGATTTCATCTAGGTCAACATCCTTTGATGGATTTTAAGCGTATTTGAAGTTGATTTATTATGATACAAAACTTCCATATTGTATTGAATGTTTTGTGATATGTTTGAATGTGGATGTGTTATTTTTATACCCTTCATGGTTTATGGAGAATGTATTGACATTTCGTATGCTAGTTTTAATATGAATGTTTATGTTATGTTTAAACCTGTTCATATGAGGAATGTATTGGACATAATAAGTTATGGGTGGAGCCCGCTATAGCTCCTCGATGCATCGGTAGGTCTCATGAGACAAACTAGTGTCTTAGTACATGTCCTTGACAAAATATTTTTTGTAGTCTTGGCATAAGGCCTTGACTATGTGGTTATGATAGTCTGGCATTATGCATTCCATCATTATTAAATTGGTTATTGATATTGCTTGTGATTATTCCACTAGTAAAATATCCATGTGAATAAGTAAATGGAATTATTTCATTTTATTTTTTCCATATTATACTGATGTTTAAGTTTAAAAGGCTTTGGTTTTAGTTATAGATTTCCTTAAATGATTATGCTTATTTATGAAATTGTCTGTTATATTGTTATCCTTAATGAGCATCTGAGGTCACCCCTTTCTATGTAATATTTTTCCCAGGATATGAAGATGTATTTTACGAATGACATGCAAGGATAGTATAAGGGTATATGAGTGTGGAGACAAGATGTTGTTGTAGTTTTCACTTTATTATGTAATGTAACATTTACGAATGAATCTAGTGTTTCCAAGGCTACTAAACTAATCGGTATTTCGAGATTTGATCTTTTGTGATCATTCCAATGTTATGTAATAATGCACCGACTCTTTGTTACTGGGGTCGAGGGGTTACAACTTCCCTATTCCCTTATAGTGTTTGAGTATAGTTTTTTTCAAACATGGTTCCTTTTCTCGAACAAAAATTCTAGAACCCTTTCCATTATATTCCCAACAATTATTAGAGATTTAGCCTTTTGGATTATTTTCAACCACTTTTTTACCATGGAACTCCGTTAAACACACACTCTAAACATCTCATTATCTTTCCTTAAGGATGTACAACAATAATTTAATTCTTGAATCATCAATGAATGTGATAAATTATAATGAACCACCATGAGAAAAAACTAGTGGAGGCCTGCAAACATTTATCATAAAAAATATTAACTTCTGAGAGTTGGTTTTCTTTTCATTCAAGTTAAATAGAAAATTTTACTACTTTATGACTAGAAAAGTCCCATAAAATATGAACTCAACTAGATCAATATTTAGTATAACCTTTTTAATTATAACTTATATGGTACTCTCACTAAGGATCAACGGATTATAGTTCCACAACTCTAAACGGTAAATAATTTTCATTATAATTTTTTTCACATTCTAATCCTCTCATCTAATACAATGTAATATATTTTACATCTCTTTATATGACCATGAATCCCTGAATAATATTTTATACTCAATTTCTCAAGTTCATTTATAAATCTACTTCAACTAGTTAACCCATGTAAATTAGGTTCTTCTATAAGCATTGTATGTTTTGAGCTCTATATAAGTCCACAGATCGTCTATTTTAAAACCAAAATTTAACATCTACCTTCCACAAGAACTTAAGAGAATTATCCACAGCTAGGTGAACATTTCTAAAACAATATGATACATAATTTTTCATTCATTCCTTCTCTCTTGTGGAGTATAATGAAACATAGGAATCAATAATCCATTATTCCAATGGAATGTTAATGCCTATCAATAAAATAATACTTCATGATGTTATTGAATTCATAGAAGATTAATTTATGAAATAATAACTTATAAAATAAAACTTAAATCCTTGAAATATTTCTTGAGATTCCATTTTCTTCCATAGAGAAATCATACTTGTCTATTCCCAATTTATTTACCTTAACATCCCTCCATCAATTTATATTTCAATATTCTTCACACTTTTTTGAGGAGGTGAATTTCCTCTCCCTTATGTATTAATTATTTTTTTAGTATGTTTCTAGGATTCTCTCAATATATTATTTCTAATAAAAATATTATTTATAACATCCTCAAACACTAGTTCATTCTTCTTGTAAGAGTTAATTACAATAGTTAACATAGTATCCCATTACTATAAAAATTATCAAAACAATAGAAATACCTAAAAACATCAATTTTTTTTAACATTAACTACTTTGAACTAACATCTAATAAAATTAAATTTATTCACATGATCACTCACTAGTCATCCTTTCGACATTCACATGTTGAAAAAATTTCATATCATGGACACTTTGTACACTACTATTGGGTTCTCATACATATCCTCCTAAGAATCCATCAACTCAATTTTGGTCTTCATCTCTTGAAAGATAAAATAATCATTCCATTAAAATTAAATAAAAATCAATAAAAGTTCCCCCTTAACCATCATTTTTTATTACATTTATTTAACATTCCATTCAGTTTGAACTACTTCAACAGAACCAAATGGTCCTTTTGAATCTAATACTCTTACATCTTCATCATCTATAATATGATGTCCATAAAATCAAATTTAAATAAATGGACCTTAAATTTTCCGATGTCGTACCTTATAGAATAATTACTTCCACTGAATTGAATTACATTAATATAAGAATGTTACCTAATATTGATGTTGATTATTATACCAGGCCATGATGAAATACAATATTTAATACCACTTGTTCGTATCTGACACTAGTACAATAATATTCTATGATATAACATGTTAGGATTTAGAAAACATATCACAAGAATTGAAACCACCAAAACTCCATTCATGGAAAAAAGTACAGAAAACTATATTGACCAAAAAAACCCTTTGACACCAATATACAAGAACATTGGAAGTAAATCCACCCTAATCACCACACATAATAAACTTTATTCACAAACTCAAATAAAACTAAAAATCATGGGAAAAAATTAAATAAAAAATTAAATAATATAAGAAAAAAATAATAAAATGATTTACATGATTCAAAAAATAAGTCTTATATCAATGGGAGAACACTTCTTTCCACTTTCATTTATTAAAAGTTTCAAAATATCTATATATATTGAAAAATATTTTAATTATATCACTAATGGAATTATGAAAGGGAATGTCTATCATAAATTCCATCATCCTCCTTTGTTTTTTAAGGACCCACCATTTTCCATGGTCACAATTTATATTTGATAGGTTCCCCTTCCAAGACCGTAAAATTATTGTATAAGTGAAAGTTACTCTTATGGTCAAAATCAATGACACATAAGTAAAATTCATTTCTACTAAACCATGAGGATAGACCATTACATATTATCATTTGTGTTCTTATGATATTACCTAACATACACACTCCAATATTTGGATCATGACTATATATACAATCCTTCTAAAAGAAATATCTTGACCACCACTCTAAAGAACTTATACTTATACTAGTATGAACATTAGGTCGAGAATAATTTCTAAATCTTATCATTTTTTATTTTTGAATCATAATTTCAAAGATACTTCACTTATCTTAGAATCCATCCATTAAGGATGAATAACCATGTTAATATCATGTATTCCAAGTAGTCAAAGCAGTATAATAAAAATTCCAAATATTTTCCTCACCATAAAAAATCAACCAACAGTAATCTAGAACAAATGTAATATAGTTAGTTATCCTATCCTAATATATTATGAGATATTATACATGAATCTTAATTAAAAGAAAAATATATACATAATCACTATTGAATACAAATCCTTTTTCAATTTCATTAAAATGATAACAAAAAACATATCTCAAAAGATAATAGAGTATATATAGTATAACACATTCCATAAAAATATAGATACCCCGATAAGAAAAATATCTCACAAATAAATCACTAATAATTCCAATGTCGCATGTTATGATGAAATCAACCTCATTACCTCCTACTCATAGACACACCAACCATATGGATACAACATAACATAAGTCATCCTCTTCCATTATTCATTGTAATTATCTCACCAATATATGAATATTGTATCCAAACCCTTATGCAGGGAGAGGGATATGACTACTGGTTGACCTTAACACCAGCCCGCATGCTCTATGTGTATTGGTTTTCATGTCATAAAACCTTTATTAAGAGGTTGTTTCATAGAGAATTGTACTTTCATCCCTAAAATAAAATAATGACCAAGTAATAAATATCTCATATTATCCTAGAGCCGCAATTGTGTTAATATTGTAAGGCATCATCATTTTCATGCTCATAGTTATCATTATGTTAAGGCACCACTTCCAATAATTATTCCACAACATTGTATCTATTAAAATACTTTTAAAAATAATCAAACATGATTCATCATCACACAAAATCCAAATCATTATCTATTTGATGATTGAATGATTTATCAATATAGAATTATTGTCTTAGGTCATTGAACAATATTTACTTAATTTTAATTTTTTCTAGTCTAATTAAACATATAAAAATAGATTATACTCTAACCATGACTCATCAGCTGATTTCAACCACATGTTAAGATTTAAAGTCTAATAATTAATACAAACAAATAATATTTCCATGGGTGTTCTATCCTTTCCGAGGGGGTCAATTTGATACAAAACAACACTTTCAGATCTTACCACCTTGTTATTTTTTTAAAATGGGAGAAAAAATTAGAAAGAGAAATTATTTGTAGATAATCATCATAAATGGGATCAGGTCTGGACTGAAGCACAACACCAAATTTTATTGTAATTTAATTATTCACTCTGTATCAAGCATTACAAGGCATATGGGATCTCAATATGAGATGTGTTTTATAAGAAATTTAAATAGATGTATCGTACATAAATTAAACAGTTAAATAATTAACTAGTTAAATTTAATAAAATACATCAAAATTAAATCTTCATTGAAACACATCAGACTTTCACACTAAGTTAAGAAATAAATTTTTGGATTGATGGTATTGTAAAAAAAATATTCAAAAACCATCTTATAGGAAAATTAATAAATTTTATAAATAACTGAAAAACATGGATGAATCCTTTTGTTTTATTAATTATTTAATTTTTTTGAACCACAACTTAAAACAACCTTGATATATAATAAATGTTTACCCTATGGTAAACTCTTTATTCATAGTTTTTAAAAAATTTAAATGTTTTTATGGATTTCTTAATTAGTTATATGGGAAGTATACAACATTATGGGGAAAATTACCTAAATGAAATTAAAATTTCATAATCTCTAAATTTTTTTTAAACCACATTAAAATAGATACACCTTAAAAGAAATTAATCCTATAAAATGACAATCTAATCCTCACATCCTAAAGGCATCCATATGTTAACCCATTCAATGTCTTATAGAAGATATTCCATATAAGATACACCTTAAAAAAGGATATATCCATGATTAACCACACAATAATTAATAAGAGAAACACCTTTAAAAACTCGAGGCATCATTAAAGATGGAAATAATTAAATTAAATTAATAATTCACAATATACATTCCACTAAATTAATCAACAACACCTGTTATTACATGAATTTAATTTATATTAAAAAGATAATGATAAGAAAATTAAATAAATTACATACTTGTCTAGTGATTTTGGACATTATATGTTCACCTATACAAATCCATGCCTCCATCACACTAAAAAAAATCATTTCTTCCTCCACTGAGCATCCTGGTTATGGTCCCACACACTCTAAATTTGTTATGTTTGAACCCAATCCATCATATAAATTATATTCAATATTGATAATAAAAATTTACTTCTTTCATGAAATCCACACTCATTATAGTAGTAAAACACCATCTTAATTCAACATGATAATTAATAAAACTTCATATATCCAAATTATCTCCATCATAATAATTTTTCCCACGATAAGTACTATAACATAAAGGCAAGAAAACATTCAATCATGTATTTGAGTTAACTGGAAACCAATTAAACTTTCATATGTTACAATAGGTTAGAATCATATTCATTAATCTATAAAGTATCACTTGAAACCCTCATCCTCTCCTAAGGATTTCCACATATACCCCTTTCACAATTCCAATATATATATATTAACATAAAAGTTAGTAGTACTTGTTAACTGGCCTATAATTGTCTAAGGAAATGTCACAAAATATTCCACATTAATTGGATCATCAATATCTATATATCTTATGGTAAATAACTTCTAATTAAATTGGTCACTCAATCCAAGAATATAATATCTCACATTGTTAAGACTAGGACATTGTTTAACCTTTTTTTAATCAAAGAAACCATTACTAAGAATCATGGGAGAACCTCGCATCACATTAGTATACCAATAAGATGCATCATCGCCACATTATTTTATCCACTCTAATCATTACACTCTTCACACATCTATCCATAAGCTATAAAATGTTGGGAAATCACATAAAACCAATGATAATTGAATTTATTCCTAAAAAATTTATAAATTCACCACCAATTATTGACATCAATACTCTATTTTCTTGATTAAAAAATAAATTCCACTTAATAAATCCATTGTATGGTAGTCTCTATGGAGTAATTATGTATCACAACTAACATTCATCATTTTTATTATATCACAAGTCACTAAAGAAATATGGTTCAATATTCATTACTACTTACATAGAAGTGTTTAGAAATAAAACCATTAAAATTTATGTGGATAAAATTCATTATCATAATATAAAAAATTCTATATCTGTCTGGATATCAAACTTTTTAAGGTCCCATGTCTCCATAACCAAATCATATAAGGAAACATCTACCCTAATGGCCTCAAAAAATCCACTAGTAATATTCACAAGTAATAATAAATTTACAAATATACATTAACCAATACAAAAAAATCATAATCAAAGTAAATCCCATTATATTGAATAAATTAAAAAAATTTATCAAGAAAACATTTCATCTAAATTCATTAACAACAATAGTCCGTAATTGTTTTTGTAGATAACTCCATGCCCAAGTGGTGCCCAGCCATGGAACTATTGTAGTGGGACCTGGGATCACATATCAACATGACATTTGGCCACACATTTTGGGGGTTGTTGTGTATTCTTCCATTGAATAACATATTTCTTGAGGGTTACTGATGAGTTTTCATCAAAATAATTATAGTATGCATATGGAGGGTGATTCTTACATCTCACTTCTTGATGTGGAGATGATGGGAAGAAAATGTGGATGAGGGTGTAAAAAAGTTAGATCAGACACCGATGAGTATGTTGAAAGTAGCATATGCAGGGGTGATCAACGACCAGTGGGGCTAGATACAGTTAGGTTGGTAGATTCAAGTGGTATTGTCCATAAACAAGAAATAGTCAGGATGGACACATACAATATATATAAGGGTTCAAGGCCATTCCATGGTTTTATTATCCATTGAATTTTTTAACAATCTGATGGGACACTAGGTAGTATGCCTTTAGGTATTGTTTTAGGGCATCTATGCGCCATGGGACTTCAAGGCCATGTAATGTGTTCTTTCCTAGAAATAAAAAAAGTTTTCTTTTTCTATTTAATTAAAATGGTTTCACCATGACTTATTAAAAGAAGCCATATATTTTTAGCAATTTTGATCACATGTATTGAAATTATATTTGGTTGAACCAAAAATGTCCTTACACAAAAAATAGCCTTTCACATTGGGTAAGTTCACATTTCTGACATAACTACCTCAAGCTGTAGTTATAATTCAGAATTATTTTCAACCATATCTCTCATCTTGAAATTTTCAAAAAAAATTACCATGTTAATGAGATAGATCATCATCACATTAACATGGGTAAAATGATAATTTCCAACACTGCCCTAATAAAAATATTTCCATCCAAATCATAAATCACAAAATTATAAGTAAAATTAAGAAGATATATCATCAAAAAATCTCATTAATAATCCTTTACTAGTATTTATGAGTAATAATATCGTGTAGCTAGTGGGGACATGTCACCCTCTAGAACAAGTTGTTGGGTAACATCACATCAATATCTGAAATACTCATATTGGTTAAAAAATAATATCCTAATTATAAAAAAATCATCATCAACCACCTTCCTTATAATATGAAAACTAACATCCCATGAAAATAAATTATATGGGAAGTCAAATTGTTCCCAATTACAAAAGGAAATAACATGAGGTCATTCATTTATCTTAAATTATCCCATAGTATAAAATCACAATTTCACTCAAACATAAGTTTTCATATACCCCATATAACTCAATAATTAGCATAATCAAAGGTGCATACCCAATCAATGTTAGATTGAAACATCAAATAATAGTACCAATTTTTTATGACAAAACTTTCAAAAAAAAGCATTTATAATTCCATAATGTAATTAGGAGAGAATTTTGGAAAGTATATGTAATGTTTCCCCATAGTATCTACAAGGTAAATTCACTTATTACATGAAATAATATGCACAAATTATTTATTAACCACTATTTGATTCATATTAAAAACTAACTATTCATTGAAAATAATTAATTATGTATATGACTCTGTGAGTAAAAAATATGATTCTATGTGTAGGAATGTGTCTAACACCACACCCTATAATATATTTTTAGGTCCATCAGAATGAACTCTTACACTTATAAGTGAACTTCCTAACAATATCCAAAGCAACTAATTCCTCACATGTTCTTTACTTCTAATTAAAACCTAAAAATTAATCAAATTCTTGGATACCACTCAATCACAACCACATTTCTCCATGAAACCATCTTGGTTGATGATGAAACCTAGTATATCCCTTAAAGATCACCTAAAGTAGGTTATGGGTTAATTAGTAGATCTGAGGGTATAAATAAATAAATTGGGAGAAATTATACTATAAGGAATACAACAAAATATAGTAAAATCAAAAGAAAACCCCAAATCCTGATAAATGAAAAATCCACGATCAACTGATAACACAACAATATAAAATTCCTAGATGTCACACAACATAATAAATATATGTCAACTACAACTAAGTGGAAAATTTGTTGCATCCCATTAATTAATTCAATAAAAAATAAATGTATACCCAAGTGGTACATGAATAATCACATAAAACCTCGATCCTATTATCCACCACAGTCTTCTAGATAACACGACCGGATAACTCCACCAGCACATCCCAAAAACGAATATGTAAATTTAGGGGTGAGAAAAACACTAAAATTTGTAGACTATTCCCTAAGGATGAACAACTAAGAAAAATCATGGGTTTATAGTAATAAAATTATAAAAATATTGTCATATATTCTTGTCCTCAATAAAAAAATTACTAAAGAGTATACAAGTTCAACCATAAACTAATGAATTATCTTATATTAAACCCTTTTAATAGATTATAATTGATTCTATTATGCTATAATAATCTTGACATCCCCATTGTTACATCTAACTCACTTGAATATTTCATTCCCGAGATCTCCGTATCCACCACTCACCAAGAATAAAAATTATATCTAATATAAATAATGTTATAAAAATATAGTATGTGACCCACAATCCTAATCCCACAAACCTAGTATTTGATAGTCCTTGTTACACATGTCATGAAATAAATCAACATCATGCCCTTATCATCATGAAAACAATAACCGCATAGATATTTCCTAGAGTATATTAACCTCATGTCTTCCTCATAATGATCTTGTTAACAACCAATCCACAATATAAAAGCATTTGTACGTAGATAGGGGATTGGTTCTATAGCTGGACATCACAATATCCTAAACAATAAGCATCTCATTGACCACCCTCAAGAAAACCTCCCTCGGGTGGTAGTTTTGTATCAAATTTTAATCCCATTACAAAAGAAAAATCAAAATATAATAAAAAAATATCTCATACTATTCTAGAACATTAATTAAGTTACTAAAAACGTCATCATCATTTCATAACTCACAATTTCCATCAACTTAAGTTACCTTTAATAATAAAATGTCACTAAATTTTACTTAAATAGATACCTATCGGAGAATCAAATTCATTTATTCATAAAAAATAATAAAAACATTAAATAATAATAATAATAATGCTAATTACAATAATATATTATTATTATTATTTTTAATATTCCTAAGTAATGAATTAATTTTTAATATGATAATGATTTATTGATCAGTCTATGATAGATTGACCCCAATATAGACATGAATAATTTAATTCAATTATGTTATAGGTATTTTTTATTCCTGGTGTGGACCCCAGGTATTCCAAATGACCCATTTCTATTCATGTTTCAACAAATTTAAAGGTTATCATTTTTTATAGAAATTTGGAATCCAAATAGTTTATATCACATGATTTTTAAAGTAAATATTGATAATGATAATTTTGGGGACAATTAATTTTGTTTGAGGGATGATTTTGATATTATAAATTATTGAAATTCAATCATGAAAATGACTCAACTATTTTTAAAATTTAATATTTGAATAATTTTCAGGATTCCGTTATGATGATTCTCTATATTGAGTGACATAAATTTTCTATGATGATAAATATCCTAAAATAAGACTACTGTATTATTAAGAACATTGATACTTTGATGACACCTGTAATGATTTTAATACATGAAAATACTTCCATTAAACCCAAATCATGAGTTTAAATACTATTAATAATTTGGATTAGTGATATAATAGGGTATTATTTTTTTAATATATTATTCACAATGAATAAAGATGATAAAAAATTAGAGACATTTTTGTTTGAGAAATGATCGTATGTGAATTAAAGTGTTTAATATGATTTATATGAGTAATTAAACGTGTGATATTCTTCTTTCAATGTACTTATATTATATAAATTATGTAGATATGATTTTATTTTGATATAATGATGTGATAAATGTTGACATATAGATGAAATATGATTCATGGATGATGTGGTTTGATATAGACATTGTTTCTAGGAACTATACTTCGATATGTTTGAGCACACTATGATATTCAATATCTCTCTCATTATATATTACATGAGGGTAGTATATGTGGATGGTATTTCATTGGTAGGTTGAAATGCTAGAATGGTCTATTACATAAATATTATTGGATGATCACCTTGTGATCGACACTATCTAAATGTGTCATTGAACGAACTTTTCAATGATCATGGATTAGACTAGATATTCTTACCCCGGGCTGTCATTGTGGAAGAGATGTAGATCATTTGTGATAATGATGTGTATTTGGTTATATTTTAGTGATGCGAGTATAATTCTCTAGAAAATATGCATTTTAAGTGTTTTTTCTCTGGTGTAACTCAACAAATATTAATAATGTGATCAAGTGGGATGGGAATCTAGTAGACCTAGTACAATCTGTATTGATATATGTGGTAATGATATAAATATATAGTTGAGATAACCATGAGTAGGAAGGAATGAGGATGGTTGTTTATGAATCATTTCTGTTGATGATGTAGTTAGGATGAATAGGGAGTGGGGTAAATTTCTTTCATAATGTGTTGTAGGGATTTCCGGTGAATGATTTTTTGGATTCAGTCTTTGTGGATGTTATATATTTTTATTTAATGTGTTAAAATATATGTACATTATTTTTAGTGAGTTCTTCATGCGGTAATATTAGGAAAGAAATACATAAATGATATATATTAATGAATGTGAATGGGTATATTTTTTTACTATACTAAATTCAAGTGTAATATCTTGAATGTTTTTAGGATAAGAGAAATCATTAGTTAATGTTTAATCCAATTTACTCTTGGGTTATTTTTCTTCACGAGATCATGGGTATATATTATAATTTTAATACATTTCTTACAATATAATCATTATATTGCCATAATTTTTCATCTTTAGGGGATGTCATGCTGATCATAGTGTTTTTATCTATGGTTGATTAACAAATTTGTTACAAGGTTGTGCCAATGGAGTTTTAAGGAATTGTTAGGTTAGTGACTATGGTGTATGGTAGGAACTTGGTTTTTAAGAATTATTAACAGTTGTTTGAACTTAGTTATAGTTTTCTTATATTGATTATGTTTTATGACACCTTATAATTTTTTCTAATCATGGTTTTTAATTTTGCGTGATTTATTAGTTTTTTTTATTTTACAGTCTTTCATTATATTCATCAGGGAAGAATTATTGCCTTTTAGTGATTTATACCCTTTGTGCTAGTCGTCATCTCCTAACCTATTTGAATTTGAAATAGTGTGTCACTATTGGGTTTTTTCTGATGTTTCTTCTGGAAAAATCAATTCTAAAGAAATATATTTTGTTATTATGATGATAGTAGTAATTATAATATATTATTATATTGATCATATTTAATATAATAATTATATATTAATATGTAGTGTGAGATTCCCCAAAAATATTTTCTATATTTCTTCTTTTGTTGGTCATATACATTAATGGATACAAGAATACTTATATATATATATATATAATTATTTAGTCATGGTATTCCACCACAAGTCTATCATGTATCTGACACTCAACTCCCTCACTTTCTCTCTCTCAATTAAACTTCACATTTAATTATTTATTTGTTAAGATATGTTTTTTTATTTTCCGAGGTGTGGTTACCTTCGTGAAAAAATTTGGGAATTCCTAATCGAAAAACTCCCTCTTCTTTATTTTCTCAAAATGCCTCATGAACCTGAGCTAGGTTTATCCACCAACGTTATCATGAGTCATCGACTCATCTATCTCTTAATAGAACTAGTCCCTAATTCCCTCAATAAAATCACTACCTATATCCACTTCCATTGGTTAATTACATCCTATCATCATAAAAAATAAAACAATCAATCCCCAAAGAGTTTTAAGACGATCAATAAGACCATAGCATGTGGGGTTAGTATAATTCATATGGCACAAAAGGGGGCATCATACTACGGGGGAGAAGATTGAACTCTGATAGTGATGGATCGCACCATTGAGCTACGTAATGTTAAATTCCAATATAAAGGAATGGTTTTAAACCTCAATGTGCTGTGTTTTGAGCATTGTGACACATTATCACACTACAATGGGATGATGTGATTATTTAGTGTTACTCTGTAGTATAAAAAACATAAGTATTAGATAAAATTATTTTTGTTATTCATAGTGGTTTAAACCTCTTATTTTTCATGTCCAACAGTCATTTAGAGGAATTTATTTATTTTTTAGTGTATTTTTTTGTATTTTTCATTTTTGGAGAATTTAGTGGATGAATTTTTTTTAATTACCATATTTTTTTAAAAAAGAATCAGTGGAAAAAATATAGAAAATGAACATAATAGCCACTGAACTCGTCATCAGCGGTTATGTTTAGTTGTTGTTTCTTATAACCGACAAAAATTAATTATAGAAAACATATTAAGTTGATGTTATTATAAAACATTTCTAAATATATTTATAAAATTTTGATTTTTTAAAAATATTTAATAAAAGATATAAATTTAAAAACACCAACATACATGAAATTAAAAAATAAATGCACAACAAACTTATCATACAAACACCATCATATATCCACTTTCATATATATACAACCTCAGTCACCAAATCCTTAGTTAAATCCTAAACTCATTCAATACATAACCTCATTCATCAATATATACATATACAATATATCCACCACCAACAACTCATATCCAATATATGTCCATCCCATGACCTCTACGGCGTCCATCTACCTCCACATCAAGTCATCAACAAGAAATGGCCATATTATGTCATCAACTACAATAAAAATAAAATATAAATTAGAATTGAAAATAATAAATTTGAATTACATTAGAATAATAAATAATTTTGAAACATACCAAAGTAAATAAGAACACTCAACATTGCCCCTTAAAGAATGGATTATATTAGAAGCATCATAATCATTCCTACTATCAGCATCTATTTACTAAAATAAAAAACAAAACATTTAAGAATTGAATTATGAAATAGAATAAATGTAGAATATATTAAAAATGAAATACATAATATTTTTTATTTTATCAATCAAACTGAAATTTTTTTAACAGAGAACAAATAATATATCATGAATCACAATTTGAAATCATAATCTTACAGATTTATAATATAATTGAACAGTTGGAATAGAAAATGTATTGGTATATAACAAATCAAATCAATTTTTAAATATACGTGCAATGTTCTTGGAAATTATTTAATAAATTTTTAATACATTGATATAGAAACATGTAATATATTTCAATAAAATTAAATGAGGGTTTTCTCATTATTTCAAATCAATATGAGATATTTTTCTATGGGTTTCACTATAAAACACACAATTTAGTGTTTTAAAACACTAAAAATAAATTTATGGATATCATGGGGAAATCATTACTCAGAATGACATGTCATTAGTTATTACATTTTAAAAAACAATCTATAGACATTTTCTAATGATTTTATAGCCATACTATGTCATCTTTAAGGTTTTTAACCCCTACCCGATATACATTTTTAAAGGTTTTGGTATCATTAAAAACTGTTTGTTGAGTCATTTTAAGAACACCACTTTTCATATGGATTTTTTTCTATGAGTATACATGAAATATAATTTAACAATGATTTTACCAATGTTTCACATAAATTTTAGGGCATTTTATACGGTTTTGATCGTTACAAAAATATTTTAGTGTTCTAAATCATTGAAAACATGTTTATGTGTACCCCAAGAAAACTATAAGTCTAGAGTATTTGTTTTCAGTCCCAAAATATAAAATATAAATCTATGGTTATTTTCCTAGTATTTCACAAAAATCCAACAATGTTTACGTAGTTTTGACCCCCTGACAAAATTTATTAAATACTTTGGTGTCTTTAAAAACTTTTTACTGAGTAATTCAAAGAACACCACCCATTATATGTATGTTATGTCTACAAACATATACAGAAAATAATTTGACGGTAGTTTTACCCTGATTTTTTTCCAATTTAGGTCATTTTCTTTTGTTTTGACCCTTACATGCATGTTTCAATGTTCTAAAACACTAAAAATGCATTTACCAACATATCAAAAAAACCATAACTCAAAATGAAATGCCACCAATTCATATATTTATAATTTTATCTATTTTAATTTTCATTTGATTTTAAAGTCTTCAGAAAATATTTTTATAGTTTTTACCCCCTGACACATGTTTCAAAAGACAATTGTATATTTTAAAAATTGATTATTGAGTCATTTAGATCCCATCACATGTTATAAGGACATGTTATCTATTTTTATACATAAAAATTATTAAAATATGGGTTTTCCATGATTTCACATCCATATGAGGTTGTTTCTTATGGTTTTGACCATTATACTCATGTTTAAGTGTTTTAAAACACATAAAACAAATTTTCAGACATCTTAGGAAAACCATAAAAGGAAATGAAAACATTGTAGTTAATACATTTATAAAAATATTCTATAGTATTTTTAGACTAATTTCATAGCCACATATCAATATTTTCATTGTTTTTATTCCCTAAGACACATTTTTAAGGACTTTGGAATCTTTAAAAATAGCTTATTGATTCATTTTGAGCACAACACATGTCATATGGACGTTATATAAACAAAAACACATCAAAAAAAATTAATGGTGGTTGGACCATTGTATTATGTCATTATAATGCCGTTTTATATTGTTTCCACCGTTACACACATGTTTTAGTGTTCAAAAAAGCTAAAAAACATTTATGGGAATCGTGGGAAAATTATCACACAAGAATGATGCATTATCAGTTCAATTTTTTTTAAATAACTGTATGGTCATTTTCTCCTGATTTCATAGAATTACGATGCATTTTTCATAGTTTTTACTCCATAACCCATGTTTTTGAAGACTTCTGTATCTTTTAAAACAAGTTAATGAGTCATTTGGAGTACACCACACATCGGATAAACAATTTTTCTATGATTAATGGTCAATAATATTTCTAAATTGGTTATACCATGATTTCAAATTGACATGAGAACGATTTCTATGGTTTTTATTATTACATTCATGTTTATGTGTTCTAAAACATAGATAATGAATTTATAGGAATATCGAGAAAATCGTAAATCAGAATGATGTGTAACCAGTTCAAACTTTTAAAAAATCAATCTTTTATAATTTTCCTCTAATTTCACAGCCATCCAACATTTTTTCCATTATTTGGACCCCCTAAAACATGTTTTTAAATACCTCAATATCATTAAAGACTTTTTATTGATTCATTTTGTGTACACCACCTATCTGATGGACTTGGTGTCTATGAACACACATCAAAAATAATTCAATGTTGGTTTTATAAATATTTCTATTTAATATAATATTTCTATCATTGTTTTGGACCATTACATGCATATTTTTGTGTTTTAAAAACTGAAAACACATTTACATGTATGATGGTAAAACCATAACTTGGAATTACATGTCTTAAGTTCTTAAATTTCAAAAATAAATATAAAATAATTTTCAACTAATTTAAAATTCATAAGACATCAGTTATCTAGTTTGACCCCCTAAAATATATTTTTTAAGACATTGATTTTATTCAAATTTTTTTATTGAGTTATTCCAAGGACACCACATGTTTTATGGATGTGTTGTATCCATGTACACATAAAAATTTATTTAATTGTGAGTTTAACACGATATCACAACAATTTGAGGACATTTTATTTGGGTTTTACCATTACATTTACGTTTTAGTGTTTTAAAGCACTGGATATGTGCTTACAGGCATCCTGGGAAAACCATAACATAGAATTGACTGTGTTTGGTTCCTCTATTTCACAAATAAATATAAAGTTATTTTCCTATGATTTCATGATCATCATACATTTGAATTGTTCAATATGAATTTAAGTGCATGTTTCCAATATAAAAGTTTCATTTTTTACATTAAAACACATTTGACATAGCCAAAACTATGAAAATGGATTCATATTGATTCCAAAAATTAGGATGATGATATATAATTCATTTTCTATTTGTATGGATTGATGTCACGTCAATCATACTCATGATGTGGTAGGTATAAATCGATGTGTGTGTTTTTGATATAAAAGTTTCATTTAGTTTTAAACATCCATAACATTTTAAAATCTGATAATATTAGCACATATTATTATCAAACACTTGGAAAAATGATCTGTTATTCATTTATAATATGTTTTAATTGACCAGCTATCAATCAGACACATGAAGTCGGTCTAATAACTCAAAGTACACTTCTTTAATATATGTTTCATTTAACCATAAACATCTATCACATAGTACAAACGAAGAAAATGATATCTTATTTATTTCATACATTATAAAAATAATCCATAATTCATTTTGGATGTGTAGGAATTCACAAAACATCAATCCGACACAAAAAATTTTAATTGTGACTCAAATATTTTTTTTAAATAAAAATGTTTCATTTTAGTTAAAAAAACATTTCACAATGTGGAATTCAATAAAACAATATAATTTTTTTTCAAACATTCAAGAATTATGTAGATTTTATTTTTTAGTTATATGAATCAACTTCGTGCCAATAAGACACATGAAGTGTGTGGAATGACTCTATGTGAAAATATTCATTATTTCATTCCTTTTGAATTAAAACAAATTCCACATAGAAAAAATCCAGAAAATGATCTTCGAATGTTTTCAAATAATATGAAAATAATCCATAATTAATTTTTTGATGTATAAGAATTGACTGCATGTCAATTAAACACATGATGTTGTTGGTATGACTCAAATTGTATGTTTTCATTATAAAAGTGTCATCTTAGCTTTATTCAAGGTAGTTGTATATGTTATTTGAAAATATGTGAATGATTTATAGAGTTTTGAATTTACCTTAGAAAGATGAGCTATAAGTCTAAAAATATCTTTGGGGGTCATTCTCTCAATCATCTGAAATATAGACATTAAAGCATTTCCCATTTCCAAATTCCACTAATAATGTGTTTTCCTATAAGAGTCATGTTCTTGTACTTTTTTACCCAACCATCCAATTTCACTTTGTACATCCTGATCGATGGCACTAATTGAACCTACATTGGGTGTAGTAGTAGATGATGATGATTCCCTAAAAAATAACACTGATGGATTATGCTAATAACCCACCCCCACACTTGTGGGATACTCTTTCCCTAAATGTATTATAATTTCATCATTTTGGGATACTGATAATGATTGTGAAGGGTTTACATCCCACACTTCTTGAATTTTTTCTAGTCAATACCTAAATATTAATAATGATTTTTTAAATTACCTAAACATCATACTATTATATAATTCACATTTTTTTAATTAACATTTAATGTTATTTCATTACTATGAAACATAATAATGAGAAATAAATTATCACAACAAACAAACCATAAACCCAATTAAATTGTGATGGTTATATAGATAAAACAACACCAATAGATTTAATTAGGAAAATTTTATCCATGTAGAAAGCCCCATTTAATTGGGTTTAAGTAATTTTTTTTTAAAATTTATTTCCCATTAATATTTTCTATAGTAATAAAATAGCATTAAACAGTTACTAAATATACTTAGAACAATATTTCTGGTAGGTTCATTCACAAAATTTCCACCATATTTCCTATGAACATTAATCCACTTATCTATCGGGAAAATAGAGTGAACTAATTCATTATCCAACATAACAATATACAAGTTAGAAAAAAAAATTTACTTACAGTATAATAATCTAAATAATAGTGGATAAAATACAACCATTATTGTTATTTTTTCTCCAAAAACACCAAGACTGAGAGATTTAAGGAATGAATTGTTTCTCCCAATTCCAATAAATTTTTGGATAATTTTAAAAATGAAACATTAATTAAAATTATAATTTCATATTGATTAATTATTAAAGATACTATAAACATTAAATCGCCACCTGATATGCATCTTTTTTAATATCTAAGAACATATTTCACTACTAAGGAGAAATTTCATATGGAACTTTTTTATAAATTTATTATGAGCTCAATGATGTGTCCTTAAATTAATTCCTTAATATGTGTTTAAAATTTCTCTATTTCTTGCACAATTATTTTAGAGTCCATGGGAATGAAACAGAGTTAGGGAAACATTTCAAAAATATAAAACATTACATTTTTATTAATAAGTTTACTCATGTACATTAAATTAGTTATCAATGAATATTAAATTAATATTACCCTCACTTGGTTACCAAGTGATTAATTTTTCTAGGTTGTGGAAATATTCTTATAATCATTATAATTAATAGTAAAACTCACCATCTAGCAAGCATGCTACCTAGGATTTATTCCATAGATTCTAGAAGAATCACTGGAAGGTACCAAAAAATCATCAAAAGGAATGATAAACTGGATGTATTTTAGGTCTCAGACAAATTATATAGTTATATTTATACTTCTTATATTGTAATAATTATCTTTTTGAAAAATAAATTAAGTAATTATTAAAATATATAGTTTTTTGTTCAATTGCATACATACTAGTAATGGTAATTCTATAATATACCATAGATAAAGGGGTTACCAACTGATCTATCACATGAGGTGCATCAGAAGGTGGGCTACCAACAACATTAGGGGAAACTATGGGCCTGCTAGATGTCATTAGTATATAATAATCACTCATATCTACTGAATATGAGGGTAGTGGCAGTGTTCTATGATATTTTTATTTAATTGGATATTGATTTTGTTTCTTCTCACTGTTCTAGTAATTCAATTATTTTATAATATATGAAATGTATAAAAAATGGTGAATAAAAATATTTATAGAGAAAAGGAAAAATTATAACAATGTTTATATATACCAAATGCTTAAATATGAGAAAATTTTATATAATTTCATTAAGAACATAAAAATTCAATTATCTTTATATTTATTTTATTCATTATTATCAACACCCATTGTGATGAGTAATTCATTTTCACCCTTGATTGCAATTTTTTCAATATTTTCATAAAAAACTATTCAATGTTTTTTGGTTTATGAGGTCCACTTACACAAAGTAATAATTTATCTTAATCACCCATAACATAAAATTACATCTACATTAAGTGTTCAAAAACAATCTGTCCTTTAACTATTCCATCATCCACATAATAAATCATATTCTCTTGTGAAACCTAGATAAATAGATCAAGCAATACACACTCACTGATATAGATCATGCGAGATGAGTTGAATGAATAAAAATTTAATGAATATTTCATTATACACCAATCAATGTTTATCCACTATTATTTGAATAAGAAGACTTAAAATTTTCTATGGTAGTTTAATTTGATTTTATCAATAAACTTTCCATATTATCCAACATCTGTAAATGTAAATACACAACTATTTTTGGTTTTTAACTATTCTTCATGATAAATTGTATGAAACTCGAATACATAAATATTATAGGCATCAATTCTAATTTCCTCCCTTAGAGGTCCATGACCCAAAACCATCAAATCATTTGATAGATAAGCTCAATTCTCAAAATTAACTACTATGAAAATAATATATGCGGTGTTACTTTTTTGTAGGAAAAATCACTACATGTGAATAATATGAATATGAGTGTATAATTAAACAATGGGAGAACCATTCAATAATCACCTTATTAACATATTTTGTTAATTCCATATCATTTCAAGAGAAACCTCTTAGAAAACACTTTGTTTTCAATTTGAATATTTTAATAAATAGATCTACAATAAGACTATTGATAATCCCATATCTATGAGTTTCATGAAAATCCAATTTATGTATTGTAATTTTTTCACTTTTCTAATTTTCATCCAATAGTTAGAAATTTTGATGAATGATTTTTCAAATGATAACTAGTGGAGATGATGTAACACATTCAACATGATAGAATCTAATTTTAATCCCATCCAAATTCTTAGAACATAATGTCTATAACTATTCATCTACATAACATTCATTAATAAAGATTTATGGTTGATATTTATTCCTCACTTATTATTTCAAAATATCTAAGAACATAATGACATGAATAAGAAACATATTAAAATATTTTATGTAATAATTTTATAAAATCAAATTCACCAATGAAAATAAAACGAATATCAATGTACCTCTCAATTAGATATATCTTTCGAAAGTGTGCCTATCAAATAAGTTTAGTTTCTTTAACCAAAATAATAGTAAAATGAATCAAGACTGTGGAGAAAGAAAGGGGTAATTATATTTCCCAATGAAAATGTGTTCAAAAATTATTTCTTAAAGTTTATCATGTTCTGTTTGATTTAGAGTTTTTATACCAAGCTCTCTGATGACGATATACAACTCAACTAGAACTTCAGTTATATTTTCAGGTAACTTATTACACTATTAAAATGAAAACAACTACTTCACCAAAATAGTTGAGTCATGAATTTACTCTCCATGTATCTTTTTGTGTTTTAATTCAAAACACATTGAAATGTTATTTTAATACCCATCTTCTACTTTACATTCGTTAAATTTAATAATTAATACATCATTATCATGATTTTTTATTATAGTAATATATAAATGATACATTCCATTTTCATTATACCCTAAAACTTTTTTTATATTCATTTATTTAATATCCTTAGGTGAATTGACGCGATCCTTAAATTTACCTTTCTCATTATGCAATGTAAATATTATATTTCCATAGACTTTCTTCAAAATATGAATTACATCATGAGTATGACGTATCAAATTAAACATCAAATATTAGAGTTTTAAAAATTTACTAATTTTCTCCACTATTGTATTTGAGATGCTTTCAATAATGTACATTGTACCCTTTTCCCACAAGCGTCAAATTGATTACATTTTCCAAATTATACAGTAGAATTCATTAATTAAAAAAATTATGATCTTGATTGTTACAATGGTATTTTTCTCAATGAAATATCTCTACTGAATTATGTACTGTAAAACATGAATTAAGGAGAATCGTAATTAAATCAATGATGACACATAAAGACTATATTCTAAAAAGAGTTAATCGTAGTGGTTCAAAATAAGAACTAATGACAGAAATTATATACTAGTATGACTGTTTCATCAGGATAAGTTTTCTGGTCTAAGAAATTCACTAATTTTCCATATTAGAGAGACATGATATTGAATAGATTTCTTATTGAGTCATCTTATGTTTACATTCTATAATCCCATAACAGTTTTAATTATTTGATTAGAGGTTGAAGTTATACATCAATTTCATTTCTAGGCATTCACTTGGGAGGAATAATCATTGAAATAATGAATAAAGTATTTTTTAAAAACCTCAATGGAGGTATATTACTGGGGATCAAAAAAACCAGAAATATTTTATAATTAGTAATTAAAGTAGCAAAAGGATAAAATCTATCAAATGGAAAACCCAAACATACATTTTTAGGATCTGAAAAAAATGGATATAATGAATAAAACACATTCCATGATGTTGAATATTTTTGATGTCTCATAAGGCTATCATTATTACAATCCCCAGAATGGTAATTAATATCATATATATTCTTGGATGACATGAATAATCATTATAAGCATGGTTTTAGATGAATGTAAAAAATCCCTTTGTAAGAGTTTTATTCTTTTTTTATGGGGTTCCATTGATATGAAATATCATTGTTTTCCATTGACTTCTATCTTCTTGTATGAAATATTATTTATTCTTGTTTTTCAAACTCTTTTTCCTAGTTAAGTATAAATTGAATTGGGCATTCATTTATCATTGTATAATTCAGTCCATGTTTGTTGATGATTTTATTCACCACATATAATTATGTAGAGATCATAGCTTTACTAAATTCATCATGAAAAAACTATAAAATCATAGACATTTCTTTTTTAATAATTCCATAGAGGCCCTTAACATGATACAAATTATGTAGATAAGAAAACATTGAATACTTGGTGTACCCTTCATAAAGTTCTTGATTTATGTCTTTAACCAATTCATAAAAGTCAAATTTTCCATCACTAATGTTCTAAGAAAGACTGAACTTCTCAATATTAACTCATTTTTCTTGTGATATATTATAGTCTTTGAAATTATTTCATATAAATACAAATGTTTCATTTATCAAATTTTGAAATGAATTCTTCTCTGGATGGTCACATAGTGTTAATTTGATAGGATGTTCATTATTGTTACTTTCCAAAAAATTCAATTCCACATGCCATATCCAACATAAATTTTTAGAAGGAAACTATTTCAATATAAAATTCTCATAAAATTCATTTTTATTCAATCAACACTTGAAATTATAATTGAGACCTAGAAATTTTAGTCTACCATTCAGAAATTAACTTGCAATTGTATAATCTAAAAATTATTCCAAACCCTTGGAATACTTATTGTCTTTCAAGGAAAATAAATCTATCTTTTACCCATAGGTATTATATTTTTTTCTCTTCCCCATAAAATTGAGAAATAAATATATAAATGATTATTAAAATAGGTAAAATAAAAATTAAACATCACCTAACTTCATCATTGACCATGGTAGGGTATTGATTCAAAATTAAAAAAATTCAACCTAAAAATGATTCAATCCACATTTAAATTCATAAATAACACAAATTAATAAATATTACACCTCACAATAATATGACTGTATGTTGTGAAATTAGTCCAGTGAGATGATAAGAGAGGGAAATAGACAATATGGTGGTTGGGGAGACGGGACCAACAATGTATGAATCAAGAATATACATGGGTAAGGGGAATCAGGTCAAGACAGAGGTAGGAGGAGGATATGGAATGTGTAGAAGGTGTTTGGGTATTTTTCTACCATTATTGGTTGCAATAATCTTGGAAAATTGGAGAAGGGCTTCCTTTGGGGATCACCAATAAGGAGTTATGTGTGTGGGGGGGGGGGGGGTCCATGGTTTCTTTAATGGGGAGCTAGAGGGGGTCAGAATGATCTGGGGTGATTCTCATCAGGGAGTAGGGGGTCAGGGTAAAAAAGGATTGAGGGGAGGGATGGCCCTCATCGTGGAGAAAGGGGGTCAGGGTAATGGGGATCCGTGGGGGAAGGGGGATTATGGAAAAGGTGATCATGTGGGGTGTGGGATTCAGTCAAAATAGTTTTTTTTAGGATTTTATGGAAGTTTTAAAAAAAATACATTAAAATTTGAAAAAAAAGAAATATAGTGGTTGTTATATTAAAAGACATATATATTATAAATTATATTCAATATGATTATTTAGCGGTAGTTGTTAGAGATTTCATTAATAAAATACCACTAAGACATATTGTTTAAAGTGTTCAAATGGTTTATTACACTATTAAGTAAATAGTTATTGTATAATGAGACCTTTTATTATCATGTTACACTGTAATATCCATGGTCAAGCAATAACATGGATCTGTATAATTTTTTATATAAATTAATTATTTGGTTAAAATATAAAAATATTAATTCTTATCACTCTTTGGAGTTTTTCTAGTTTCATGACCAATAACCAATTCCCCATGAACTCCCTTCCTTATAAATTTGATATCATCACCATTTTTACTCCATTTTGGAATTTTTATATCCAAGTTAATCACTCAAGGTATGGCTAAGATCCCTCCTATGTTGATTCTTGATTTTTTTTCCTATAATATCATTTAATTCCAAGTATCCCTAATTAGATGATTATGAAAATTTTTATGATTTCATTTGATTGAAAATTATTCTTCTAATGAATTTGATAATTTGGATCCTACAATTATAAGTAAATTGGTTATTAAATTCTTCCACAATGTTATATATGATATGTGTTGTATGATGTACATGGATTGATAGTTGTGTGTGAATAAACTAGAACCAAATTGAACATGGATTCCTTAGTTCTTAAGGGGTGGGTTTGACCTTTCTATCAAGTGATATATTTACATAAACCATTTATTTATATACAAAGATGTTGATAGGTATGTTTTTACATGATAGTGTTGAGTGACACGGGATATGGAACCCATGAGGCATGTCCAAGTATGTGTCCTGATGTAAAGAGCCTCTTGAGGCATCCTTGAGAAATCCTTGATAAAAAAAGTACAAGTATGTGTTAGGATACTATTTAATAGTCTTGATATGATAATTTGACATAAAAAGTTCGTTTTTTGTTGTCACCCATTATATAACTACTAGAAATATGGTCTTTACCAACAGACCTATAAAAGTGGTTTGGAAAGTTGTTGGTATTGGGTGGCAATAACGAAAAATTTAATAAAGTATCATTAAAAATTTTCATAATTTATAGAACCTATAAAACCAGCTTACGAGAACCCTTAGAATAGGCAATAGAAATTACATGAACATATACCAACAAATTTCTAAAATCATTAGTAGATGAAAGACCATTTTATTAATGTTTATTTATAATAAAATTAAAATATTAAAAAAATATAACTATATTTAATCATATATATATATATATTCTTTATAGGTTAGTGGTCATGTAGTTTAACAATAAGAGAGAGGCCCTATGTTCAATACTTTCCGGATTTTATTTACAGAACATATACCAATTGATTTTTCAATCTTTGGGTATAGGTATTTCATAGAAAATTACCACTATAAAAAATGCGGTATTAGCATTGATTTATTAGTGACGGTTTTGGAAACATCGACTAAATAATTATTTTTATATATTTTAAATCTCGATATAAGGTTAATAAAATATTGAATAATAATTATATTTATCAATGGTTTTATTAAAACCACTGCTAATTACTTTAAGAAAACATAATTTAACCTTCCGTCCCCAACCCCACCCCAACACATGTGGTCTCGAAAACTTTATACCCCTATGAACCCCAACAAACACCCCTCCCATGACAACTAAATGCCTACTCACCCAACCTTGATGCTGAACCCTCCCTTGATTCCAACCACCAGTCCCCGATACCTTATAGAGGTCGACCCCTAAACCCCTCCCTCATCAATGAACATCGAACACCAACCCTCCCTCCCTTAATATCGACCATTATGAAATCCCTTGATGGGTCTTCTCTAGATACAACATCCCCTCTTACTGATTTTCAGATGACCACAATCCATATGGTCATTGATCTCTAAATCCTCCCTTAATACCCTATACACTTTATTACCTCCTCTATTTCAATTAATAATGTCTGAGTCAGATATTCTTGGTATCTAATCCCTGAACTCCACACTGTCTTTTTTCCTCTCATTTTATCTATAACCTTCCATGACATCTGATCCTATTATAATTAAGGGAATTATTTATTCATTTATATTTATCATTTTCATGTCTAATTGACTTATTTTCTTGTTAAATTTATTTTTTGTCAAATAAAGACACTACCCTGGTCCTTAAAAGAAATGGGAGATGTCAAAAATTGATTATTAATATTTTACATGGAATTTGTTTCTTTATATATGAAAATGTAGGCATAATAGTGACAATTAAATACCCATGGATAAATAAGTGATTAATTTAACTCAAAATACCCCTCATTATGCTAATCGTTTGGAAGAATTTTTATATTATAAAATTTGAAACTGATCAATGGATAGCGAAATAAAATATTCATATCCTGGTTGAATATTTAAGTAATGGTTAAATAAAAATGAAGTATATGAGAAATATAAATGAGATATATGATAACATGATATTGAAATAGTTTCCTTAATAATATTTATGCTGGATTGGGAATTGTAAATCCAATTTTATGGAATAAAAAAACATTTTATATTCTCTAAATGAAAAACAATCTGTCCCAACAGATAATAATTCTTTTCGAAACTTGATAAATGATCCATTTGGATTTATAAGAAACACTTTTCAATATTTTAACAGATCAATTGAACCATTATTTGATCTATATAAGGATAAAATTTCTTATAACATTAGTGACCAAAAACATGATTTTTATGAGTTATTTGAAGATGGAAAACAAGAACTATATGAAGGGTGTTCCTTGTTTTCTAAAATGTGTTTCTATAAAGTTGTATCATATCAAAAGTATCTTTGAAATTGCTGTCAAATTAATGTCCATTATTTTAGAGTTTCTTCTTGATGAATTTAGTGAAGTTGAGATCCATGAATCATTTTATGATATGATTAAAATCATTAACAAACATGGATTTTATTATACAAATATAAATTCAATCCATATTGATTGCATGATTTACTATCTAGAACAAGTTGATAATGAAAAATGAAAAATATTTGACACAAGAAGATGGAAGTCAATGAAAAACACTATGTACAAATAAATGAAACACTATAAAGAAATAGAAGAAAAAAACTCCTATAATGATTTTGAATGAATTTCCTTTAAAATCACACATGATTGAACAATTCATGTCATCTAAGACTATAGGCTACATGAATTGACATGATCAGGATAGTAAAAATGATGACTTTATGAGACATCCAAAATATTCAACATCCTAAATGGTGTTTGATTAATTATATAAATAATTTTATTCAAATTTTAAGAATATATGTTTCAGTTTAAATTCGAATTTTTAGAACGTTTTTGGTACATTATGTACTAATTATATAATTTCGTTTGTTGATTTGATCTCATATAATCTACCTTCATGGATGTGTATGAAGAATAATTATTTCATTATTTTTATTATTATTCCTTTAAATTAAATTATTGGTAATTAAATTAAGTATACCATCAACCTATAATCAATGTATTTCAATAATCATGGTATGATAAATTGAAAAATAGAACCCTATAATAATAAAACTATACAAAATGCATTCTATATTAATATAGAAAATTAGTGAATTTATTGGTCAAATAAAATTATCTGGTTGGAACAATCACATTGGTTTATCTTTTCTAGTTTCTAATTGTGATTTGAACATAAATGATGGTATTATAGTATAAAATGGTGTTTTATGTTTCCTCATAATTATTTTAATGATTATAATAAATTTATGTTTAAGAAGACACAATTCAATGGATATATTTAATTGATAAAGCCAACTAAATTATTATCTGGATTAAAAAACATGGGAAACAAAATGAATTTCACTATAGAATTCATAAAACCAAATATTTTTAAATAAAGCGAAAAAAGGTTATGACGCACAATATATGAAGAAATTGGAACTCAATAGTGGAAGAAAATGAATATAGTTTGCAAACTACCTTATTGGGAGTTTAATTTTATTTTTGATAATCTTGAAATAATTCAATTTGATAAGAACATCTATGATAATGTAATTTATATATTTATTAATGAGAATGTTAAATTTAAGTATGACCTTAATTCTCATAAGTATTTATAATAAACTAATATAAATCGTTGTATGTCGGAAAGTGATAATGGAAATTATCCCATGAATATTGTTAATGAAAAATCATTAGAGAGACATATTTATTCAATCTTTAATTAATTTAACAGATCTTTATGGATATTCAACTAACATTTCATGGTTAATTGACATAAAGAATCATAATTTACAATTATTTAAAAGTCACAACTAACATATTCTAATGGAGTGTATATTTCATCTATCATTGCATAATAAATTACCTATTAATGTAAATATTGTTATAGTTGAAAACCAGAACATTTTCGAAGAGATTTTTAAAAAAACTCACAATCCAAAAGAACATGATAATCTTAAAGAAATATTTATTTTGAAACTTTTTCGTTTATAGATGTTATATCAAACATAATGTTTCAAATTCATCATTTATTTGATTTCACATTTGGTTTAAGAAGCTAAACATGGTATACCATTACAATATTGATGGATATATCTAATTGAGATGTACATTGATATTAATTTTTTTTCATTACTGAATTATTATTATTTTGAATAATTATGTAAATTTATTTAATACATTTATTTTTTACCAATAGTTAATAAGGTTATTTGAAATCATATGTTTGGAATAAATCTCATCTAAAAAGATTTATTGCTAAAGGCTACATAGCTTAAGAGTGGATAACCTTGTTTTCTATGTATTTGGATGGGATTGAGACTAAATTCATTCATGTTGGAAATGTTAATGAAATATTCACTAATTCTCAATCAAAAAACATTTCATTGGTAGTTCCAAATATTGGACGGCCAATTGGAAGGGGGGAAAATTTTACACAGGCTAAATTGGAGTTGCTAAAAGAACATATATATGTGATATTAAACAGTCTTATTTTATTTACATTTATTGAAGAATTGATATTCAAAACTAATAGGTGACTAAGTGGTTATGATCAAAATGATTTGGTATTAACAAAATATATTGATAAGGATGTTTTTGAATGGTTTACCCATTGTGTAAGTATATGCTCATTTTCATATTATTGTCATGTAGTTATTTTTTCTATGTTAAATTAACACCATATATATTATTTCCTAAATAATGAATTTCAATAATTGAATAGAAATATAATTTTTTTTGATGATTTCTGGATCGATTTTTTCTACAGATGGCTAAGAGATTTAATGTCTACAATATTTATGGCTTTATAGTTTTCAGAATATATTAAAAAGAAGACTTAAAAACTCAAAATAACGGTGTATTTATACATAAATAGGTGGGAAAATATGGATAGTTGATTGATACAGTCAAATTAAACTATCATTGTCAATTTGAAGTTGTCTTATTCAAATAAAAGTGGGTCAACATTGATAGGGGTATAATGAAATATTTTTTACATTTTACTTCTACTAACTTCTCTCACATTATCCATATTAGTGAGTGTATATAAAATAATCCATTTTTCTATGATTCACAAGTGATGATGATTTGTTATGTGGATGAATAAATACATGAAGTTTAGAGTGTTTTTGTATACTTAAATTAAATAGACTTATATGAATGGTGATTAATTTGTACTTTGTAGCATTGAACCTTGTTTCACCTCTGAGGGTGACGTGAGTGAACGCATGGGTAAAAGTGAAAAGAATGGTTCAATAGGTGAAAAACATTTGTCCGTTATTATAGAGAATTTCCCATATCCATCATTGATTGAACCCAATTCACGTCGTCATCCTTTAAAGGAGGAATGGATTGACCCAAGGGGGACTGGGTAGTTTATCCCTTCTATAATGTAAAGGTGGTACCGCAATCACTTAGTCCCAGTGAAAGATTGCATGGGGTCAAGTACTTGTGAAATCGGTCCTCTTTGGATATAAGTTCCTCGGATGGTCTCTAATGGGTTTATTTTTGGTTCCAGAAACACATAACAACCCTGGTATCCATGATTCATTGACTTTCCATCCAAATGAAGGAACTCATTGGATGATTATATGGCCAACAACATTGAAGGACTCCATTGGTCGAGAGGATAGGAAGTTAGGCTCACCGCACTCTTTGGGGGGTGGGGTTTATTTCATATTATGGGACACTACTATAGATTTAATTCATTTTCATATGTTCATGAAATCTTAGTTTATTCCATAAGAGTGTTTCCACATGATACCCCTAGTTTTTAGGATCATCATAGGCATACATGGATTCAATGGAATAAAGGTAATGATGACTTATGCCATGAAATAAGGCACTCTTGAGTATATCATCCTCAAATAATGACATATGGTGACTTGATGTTGGGATCAGACCCATAATATGGGATTCCTATGTATCCTCAGGTGAGGAATCAGAGACCACATAGTTTACGAGAGCTAGGTGATTATGCATGGGAGCTACCCATTAGAGGGGACATGGTATTGTGGACCCATTTTGAAGGGCACCCATTTTGAGCTTGGGCCTTCAAGAAGGTTTTCTAGGTCTCTTGGTTTGGTCCAGAATCAGAGTTCTCATAGTTCAAATTTGGTTCAGGGAACATGCATGAGAGCTTCCCATTTGAGAGTTCATGATTGGGTGAACTCTTTTATAAGGGAACCCTTTTGAGCTCAATCCTTCAAGAAATTTTCCTATGTATTCAAGTTTGTTCAAGTATTAGAGTTCTCATTCTTTTGATTTGGTTCGGTTGTGTGGGTTTTGGGATCATCATAAGTCTCTAACCCCACATGATCCATGCTCGGTGTACAAAAAAAGAGGGTGTGATAGATCCAACCAATCATACACCTCCTCTCCTGCTGATGGGAGAGGGAAGGCCTATGGCGGAAGAATTTGAGGTTACTAGGGAAGGTGGTGTGGAGAAAATAACCCTTCAACGTGGGATTGCATTAGAGGTCATGCAAATAAACCCTTGGAAGATTGGATACTTACCTCAGTGGGAGCACCCCATAACACGTTATAGGAAAGGGGACGAATGACAGCTCTCTCCAAAAGGATAAGAGAACATAACTCATTTGAATGATCACCATTCCTTATTGAATTGGAAAGCCAATGATCTCCCTTAATCCATATAATGGGGAGGTTCACATCATCGTCCCCTAGTTGGACTCTAGGTTACCACAAAAATATAGACATAAAAATATACCTAGATTCTGAAATGTTTTGGGGAGTGCCTATGTGACTCTTCTTTCCATGGGTATATTGACTAAAATATGTGCACTAATGTGCCCAATGATCTGATCATATGGGTTTGGAGGCTTTGAAGGTGGCTTTGGCCAGAAGTTGGGGGACTGGTTTACAGAGGGGCTATGGAGGACTGATTGGTAATGAATGGGTGAGTTTGAACTAGAGGAATGTATGTCTGAAGACACCCCATTTCAAATACTGTTTTCTTATACAGGATGCGGGGAGCTCCGCATACCATAGAGGTATGCGGGTAGTGGGGTCATCCATGTATTGAAGTAGTACACGAGATTTGGAATCCACCAAAATTCACCATAGTGGTACGTGGTCTTGAATGTAGTTTGTCATACTATTTTGGGTTACATCCACGTACTAATGCAGTACATGGTGCTGGGTTAAATCTGAGTAGCGATACACTATGCAGAAGACCAGATAGAATGAGGGTCACATGGACTATCATTTGCATGATGTTAATCAACGAGGAATATGTGGTTTGCGATTTCAACAATTAGGTTTTCAGTTCTCCCATTATTATTAATTTCCTTTGTTTTATGGATCATGTTTGGTTGTACCGATGGAAAATGTGGTTTTCAATTCAAGATTCGCATATGATTTCAGACTATAGCTGAAATCCAATCAGAATTCCTTCTTCGGACCTCTAGGGTCCCCTTCATGCTTTCATCTCTATTTATTTATCAATTCTTTTTGTGCTCCTTCTATATATAATGGGGAAATCATATATATAGAAATGTAGCACAAGTTTTTAAACCCATGAAGAAATATCTTGATCTATGGATGACTTGGTAAACTGAGGTTTGCAGAGGCTATGGTTCGTGAGTCATGGTTCATGGAACCATGAAAATTTTCTTGGTTGGCGAACTACTGAGTTCACAAGATGGTATGAGGATGGACTTGGTGGGTTTGATTCCCTAAAAAATGTAGTTCATGGTCAGTCGGGTTTCCCGGGCATCACTCCATGTGCTAGCACCTCACGAGTCATTCCACATACTGGTGGTTCATGGTTCATGTGGTTCACGAAGCCTTCCTGACAATGGTTCACGTGTCACAAAAAACTCCTTGAGAAATTTAATTCCTTCATGGTTCTTCAAAAAATTGCGACTAAATTTGTTTCCTTTCACTTTAATAAACTTTTTGGATTACTTAATTCCTTCTGAAATGTGATTTTGGGAGTATTTTATTAACCCGGTGATGTTTTCAGGACCCTACAAATACACCTCATCGAAATGGGGTCAGTTCAGAACGAAGTGGAGACTATTCCGATATTGAAGCGATCTTGAACTGATGTGGTGCATGGTAGAATAGATAGGTCCACTAAGAGGGGACCACAACTATATATAAGTGACCATGTCATTTTACTTTTACTGTTTTCCCATGGAGAAAAGTTCTCTTGACTCTCCTCAGCTTTCCCTGCCTTCGTGTACTGTCACTTTTGTGAAATCCGTATTCGTAAACTGCTTCATATGTGCTGAAAACTATGCTTTTCACAGTTAATTCCATTCACGAACCATATTTTGGGTTTTGTGGACTCTATTGAGGAATTTTATCCAAAATATATGGATGTATGCATAGGAGAATGCTATGCGGTTTGCATCTCTGCAGACTGAGATTGAATTAGAGAAATGAACATAAGACTTAATATTCCTAGCATAAACTCTTTAAAAGAAATTTTGAATATGGACTTGGAGAGACCTTTGTTTGTGATATCTGACTTCCACAAATCCTTCTGTATGTTGATCAATGCTCTGTAGACTAGCGCCTCATGGGAGATTTGTGTATCGTAGAAGTATACATGGGTCATCTCTGCCTATCGTGGAGCATGCAAGGATTTCATCAATGTATCACAAAACATGCAGGATATAGCTACCATGTACCGATTCTTGTAAGAGTATTTGGAGCCCCATGAAAACTTATTTTTTAAGTTCATTACCCATTTTTTTGTCATTTATCCAAAAAAATTTCTTGGAATAACTTTTCGTGGGTTTTTGGATCATTTATTATAGGCTGCACTGGATCATTCAATGGCTTCCACTTACATTTCTATATCATCTAAGGCTACCACTACTTCCCCTATTTATACTAATGACGAAAGATCAAAGAACATGGTGGATTCTTCTAATGAAAAAATTTTGGTCGTTCCATTAAACCAATCTCTAGAAAATCTTCTTATGGAGAGTCCAAGGGAATACCCTGCTTCAGATAGGATTCCTTTATATAGGTTTAGGGTACTCTCTGATATAGAGATCCCAGTTCCAAATCCAACTGATTAGTCTATTTCCTATATAATTAACACCTCTATCTTGAAGGCCTTGATTTCTTCCAAGGGGTGGTACCTTCAAAGATATATTTCCTCTGGGTCCTTACTGAACTATGCACCTCGAACATTAGAGGAGGGGAAGCAGAAGCCAGACAAGAAAACCCAGTTTTACCAGAGCATTGCATGAAAAGCTAAAATAAACAAGTAGCATGGATGGACTTCCAGGTGGAATATTCTCTACGGAGGTTTTTTTGGCTTAGATTGGGGTGGCCTTTTGGGTTCTCTAGATTTGAGAAGATTTTCGAATCGATCTACCGACCATGGGATTATACGAGGCTACTTGGGTATCTGAAACATACACTCACCATACCACTTTCCTTATTTCACCACTCTTGAGAAGGTGGAGTCTAGACACCAATTCTTCCATTTAACCCATAAGGAGGTTGGAATCAGTCTTTGAGACATCCGTTTGGTCTTGATAGTCCATATTGCTGGGGAAAAGTATAATGAATTTCTACCTCCATCCTCAGTTTGGGATGATGAGGAAATAACCCCTCATTTTCCTAAGAAACTCATCGTTTTGGAGAAGGCACTTTTAAAGGAAATCGATCCTTGTATGAAGCAGGATGTTCATTTTGATGAGTGGTTTGGTTCTTTTGTTAAGCATACTGGTCTAGAGCCTGATCTACAGAGACCTATGGCCTATCCTACTAGAACAACCCGATGGTGAGTGGGTACATATTGGTCCACCATAGAAGAGGGAAAGTTTAATGAGTGGGGATGGGGGCTCATCCCTAATGTTGATTGATTATTTAGACCAGTATCCTTCTTGTCCATGATTCTGAGTAGGTGGCTCTTACCAGTATGGGAGTTTGGTGGTGTGAGATCCTCAACTTTTATCATGGTCGCTCAGTTGGTTACTATCAGATCAATCAATTTAGCTATCCCAGTGTTGGCCATGATTTATCTTCTACTAGGTGAAATCAGCAGGGGGGACCAGCTTAACAGATGACCGAGACCTTCCAAATTCATTGGGGCTGGATATGATCCCACATAATAGGTTGTACCTTTATAAATTCCTTATTGATTCCACATTCCACACTTCGATCGTATCTTCAGTATACCAGTAAGGTTATTCCAGCACCTTGGGCCCCACAAGATTAGCGAGAAGAGAGAATAGAAAAGAATGAGCATGACTTAATGGCTCATCTCAATGTTTAGGAATAATTCTCTTTTAAGTTCTATGATTCCCCTATGTGTACTATTACAAATAACACCTATGAAGACTTTTTCAATAGAGGTTACTTCTTCTCTTTGAGAGAAGGTGTTCTGTTTTCCCGTATCGGAAGGGAACTTATCTGTAAGGGATGTGCACCCTACATGTTTAGTCGTCAATTTAATTCTGTCTAGATGTTTTTTCCTCCCGCTCCCAATAGTTCCCTTAAAGAGAATAATCTAATGATAGCCTATCAACTATGGATGATGTTCACCCGGGATATCACCTAGTGCCAGGAGATACTTCTGGATTCTAGGGATTACCTACCATATCATACTAAAAGATGTGTTGTGGCCTGGGTTAAATCATATCTCGATGGCCAATTAGTGGATCTGGTTACAATTATGACGAATTCCAAAGCATCTAGTGAAAAGGGGAATGAGAATAAAAATGGAGTTATTGGAAACACTTAGATAGGAAAATTCCTTTACAATACTCTCGGCTCCCCCAGAGGAAAATTGTGAATGATAGGGTCATGGATTCATAGGTGGATGAATGAGCTATTGAAGGTTTTTCCAGGAGTCCACCATCCATACCCACATTGATGATTTGCTAATGTCTTAGAGGCAATGATACATTTTGAAACGCCATCCATCTACACGCGACTGGTCCCCTCATTCTTTATGGATGCTCTTCTGAATTAGGGATGTTGATCTTACTAGAATTGGATTTGTGTCAGCACTCACTTATATTTCATTTGATGATAATACTCTGAAGGTGGGTCGTTACCTTGGGGACCTCGAGACCCTCATCCATTTCTGAAGTAGCTTCCACAAATACTCGCATTGGGTACTCATTATGATGCGACAAGAGACTGATGACGAGGATGACAATGTTGTTGGATCACCTATTGCAGCTTCCACATAAACAACTTATTACATTCTCCCAAAATCTCATAAGTGTTCATCTTCATGAGGTCCTAAGATTGCAGGGACACCCGGGATAAATTTTTAGTTGTCCAAACCCACTCCTCTCCCATGCAACAACATTCCAATGCTAGCCAACTTTGTCATGGATGCATTTCCAAATGCCTAGAGGGTTTGGGATTAACTGAGGGAAAATGTTTCAAATGAATATATATTGATGCTTATTTAGGGAGGACATTTTGACCTTCTAGGTTTTGGGGGAGACATTTATCCTATTGATATTTTGGCTGAAGAAGAGACTGATGAGGTAGAATCTTACATGAATGAAATGGACATGTGTCTTTACACACCTGTAGATAGGAATTACTGGTCGGACCACAAGGAATTGATGGAAGTACTCCCATGGTTGAAAGGAGAGGTTGTTTCATCTGCAGACTCGATATTTATATTATTATTTTTTCAGGAATTCTAAAGGTTCCCTATCCCTTTTTATTTTTAGGGGCCTCCCGAGCATTGAGAAATGTCTCTTTTCCCAATTTATTCTTCTCGAGGAACTTCTATTGGGGAGTGCCCCTTACCGATGGTTGGGGTATTTCAAAAAAATCCCCTAGAGCCCAATAACATATGAAATAGGTCATTAATGACCCCTCCAGGTCATTTTCCCCTCCCTATCCTACGATTGATCTTATTCTAGAATAATCTCCGCGACAATCAAAGAAATGAAAGCATGCCTCCGAACAGTCAAAACACATTTGATGGGGAATCATAAGTAATTGTCTACTCACCTGGTGGTTGAACCGAGTACCCTTATCTTATCGACTCACTAGTGCATGTATGCATTTTTACATAGGATCTAACAGAAAATAGATGGAAGCTACTCATGTATCTACGGGTCCCACACCCTTTATGGAAGAGGAATACCCCACAGTCTTTGTGGTTGACCAAAGTAGGGGATCAAGGTTGGCCCAAAAGACTAGGGGTACGATTGACCATTCAGGTGTACCTGCTCTCGCTTGAATAGTCTCTACCACAATAGTGGAATAACATCCATATGTTGAGGTCTCATTTGACCAATTGAGATGGCTCTCATGGATAGAGACAGGGTTTCCTTTATGGCAGGGGTAGGATCGAATGGAGATCCCCAATCCCTACCGGATTTTGGAGGGGATATAAATTTTGAAAAAAAACATTATCTTGATTAAATGGACATTATTTCTGGGGAGGGAGTCTCTTATTGATTGATACCCCACCTTCTCAGGCTAACTCTACAGGGGTAACAATTATCTTTGGTGGCTGATGTCTCAGCCCCTTAAAATTTTAGTGGGCCATTATACCCTACTTTCCAATTCTCAGAGAATTTTCATTTTCCACCCCTAGAATCTCAAGCCAGCACCCTTATTTATACTAAATATCCCTACATTCCTTATATCGATAAGAAAACTTTGGAGGGATGCCTCTGGGGATACTATTTTGGTTCATCATGGCCTTGGGTCATTAGTCTTCCTGAGTAGCATCAGGGTGCAACTGATGATTGAAGATTCAACACCACCTGTTCTATGTAGAGATATTGCTGCAGAGGTGGGATGCATTAAATTTGTCTCCTAGCTATTCTCATAATCACAACCATGTACATTAGTAATATGAAATACTTCCCCACTCAATCTTCTGTTGCAACCACCAACTTGAGGCTACTACGTGGTCGAGTCATGCTGTAACCACTGGATTGAGTCTCTCTCTTGTGACACTCATCCCTCACTATATTTTGTAATCAAAGAATGACTCTGAGACTGACTAAGAAGGCCTGGTGGATCTTTACCCCATCCGTCAAAAGGTATGGAGGATCATTGGGAGATTAATTTCTCAGACCCCATTGGATGATATGACAATACAGTTTCCAAAATTACTCCACCAATTTGTGGTCCGGGGTTTTGTTGGATTTTACAATCATGGTATTAATGACATAGTGAAGTATATGGTCACTACTCGGGAAAAACTTTGTATGATTTAGTCTCAACCTTCTACGGTAGAGTCCACAAATCTTGTTTCTACTAGGAAGAAAATTATCATTGATGAACATGTCAATCAGGATTGAGTAGTTGAAAGGTTGCAAAAAAGAACTCATGAAGAAAGAGTCCATGGAGGAACAACTCAACCAAGAAGTGGAGTAATAAATTTTTAATATAGAGTGGATTTAATAGGATCGGTCCAGGGCCACAATCACCATTGAGAATGGGATATGGAAAATGAAAGAAGGAGAAAGGACCAGCCTCGAAGATATGAGGGACTAGAAGTCACCACAGGAAATCGTGGAGGCCAGGACTGTGAATTTATTAATGATTTTCCAATCCATAGAGGAATCTTATCAGTTGTTGATGGAACATTGTTATTCTTTTGAACATCTATTGTAACAATCATGTCCCACTCATGAGGAGAGGGTCCAGGGTGTGGATTCCCACCATATTTTTTATAAGATTAGATGTAATTAATTTTAATTCAAGTGCTTCATATTTTCCTTTTCCCTTCTTGTCAATTGATCACAATAAATCATATAAAAATCACTTCTATCATGTATTAATTTTAATCCAGGATCTGAAATTAGTAAAGTAAAATAACCGAATTGGGTTCTAATTTCTTCATGTGTTTCGGGACTCAACGAGTGTTATTATACTATTTTTGTTGCTTAATGGAATAACTCATGAAATTTTATGTATTTTCCAATTATTACCCTAATTTTTTACTAGGTTTGTTTGACATGGGAATATAAAGTATATGTTGACTTTTTCTTAGGCCTCCCTTTGCTTGTTTTTGACCAAACAAACTTTTCATCACTTTTGATAACTCGAAAATTTTTCCCTAAACCATACATGGTATTGGTTTAATGAACTGATACTTAACTTTTATCCATAGGTGTCTATTGAGGGTTTTCGCTTTGGTGAGTATTGTGTTCTTTTCGTTAGTAGTTCACAATCATTCTAATCAATCTTATTACTGATGTTTTAGGTAAAACATAGTTTACCAAACTTGATGGGGGCAGGGGCCCCAATTCATAATTCATCAGTTGAAAATGTCCTAATAAATTTAAGACATGAATGAGGGATTTTTCCTGAACCTAAATTTGTGAGTTTTGGACATGGATGAGGCTTAGAAGCCATTTTAGGAATACAGAGGTAGGAGAGGACTCTCCTAAGGATGAATTTTCCATTTACTGATGACCATTTTATAGGAGAAATATGCAGATCCAATAGGGGATGATGTCAAAATCCAAACAAGGGTGTATGAGGGACACTGGCTATCTATCTCTGATGTCCTAGTAGGATTTACAACACTTTGAATTTGTTTTGATGTTGGGAGACATAGTGGGTGGTCTGTTTATGTGATGATTTATGAGAGTATTAGGGACATTCAAATCATCTTTGAGCGGGTAGCTGCACCCACTCGATTCTTGCTTTCATAAGGGAGGTCTAGTGAATGGTCAGTTCTATTATAAATATTTTTAATGTTGGGGAACTTAAAAAAGGGAAGGCGTGTGAGCTATTATAAAGAGGTGTTTTACAAATCCCAGGGTTTGAGATGGGACATTAATGTTGTATGAGAATACAGAATGTGGAAATGACTCTCCGAAGGATGCATTTGACTTCGATTGACGACCATTTTGTACACGAAATATGCAGAGCCTCCAGGGCGTTATGTACATAGTCAAAAAAATGTGTCCATTGGAAAGTGGAAATCCATCTATAATAACTATGTGGGATTATGGAGATAGGAACCTTTCTGATCACAACTTATGACTTTCTGAATGGGGTGTACATGAGTATGAAAATTGAATTTTTTTTATTTGAACTTCCCTAGGAAACTTGGAAATAAGTGGGGGAATTTTTTTTCTTATATGAGGGTTGAATTCATGCATATGGAGGGGGTATCAAAAATTTAAAAGAACCTCAAGAGAGACAAGAGCAGAATAGGGCCCTTATGATATGATATATCTAGAACATAGGTAGAAAAGAGAATGTAAACCATGACTTTGAGGGACCTTGAATCATGAGGGAGGTCAAAAGTCTTGGATGCCCTTGGGCATACTAAGATAGGATAAGAATCTCCTTGGGACAAATTTTCTTTTGATTAAAGGCCATCATGTAGGAATCATATGTAGAGCCACTAGGGCATGATGTCCATAGTCAAATAAAGGTTTCCATAGGACACTGACCTTCCATCTCCGATGGCCATGGAAGATTATGGGGATTCATGATCACTCATTGCCTGATGTTTGAGATATGGAATGAATGTATCAAGATACATTAGAGATATTTGGGTTGTGATTCACTCTGGTAATCGGGTATCCCTTAAGTAGATATGACTATTATGTAGGGCAAGGCATTTATCACATCTTTGGGGTTCCCAATTGTTTAACATCTTAAGACATAGATGTCGGGTTCATTTTGGGTAAGGGAACTATGACATGTGTTTTAGGGTTGTTCTACTAAGAAAAAATCCTTAGACTAGTTTTCCATGATGCCATGGTAGATCTCTTTCTAAAATATCTAAGCTCACATGAGCCATGCTTGGTGTGAGAAATAAAGGGTTTATGAGGATTCCATATCACATTTAATGAGTAGTAAAATCAACAAAATGTAGCACTTTAGGCTTAAACCAATGCTATGAAGTTTAATGTCATACAAAAAGGATGATTTTTTCCTTTAAGTTTAACTTCATATGGTAATAACATTATGTTGTGCAGTTTAGAGTCATGCAGCGATGGCATTATGATGTGTAGTTTAGAGTCATGCAGTGAGGACACTATGTTGTTCAATTTAGAGTCATGTAGAGAGGATGTTATACTGTCACAAATATCATTAATATCGTTGAGTTAATCATGATTAGGATTCTCTAGCATTCCATAGACATGAGTGATCATAGAAGGTGTAAACAATAGTCCTAGGGTGGAAATGGATTAAGAGGAATGACATGGGGATTAGAATCCATTGGGTGTACCGAGGTAGGAGAGGACTATCCTAAGGATGAATTTTTCCATTGATCAACGACTGTTTTGTAGGTGACTTGTGCAAAGACACTGGACCATGATGTGAATAGTCCAAAAAATGTTTCCATAGGACACTAGCCTTCCATCTCAGATGGCCATGAATGTTTTTGGGGATCCAAGATTTCATAGAGTATGGAGTTTGAAAAATGGGAAATATGCCTTTGTGAACTTTAGAAATACCCAGACTGTGATTAGTCGTGAACAACTGGAGCTTCCACATAGATCTGACTCATATGTATAGGGAGAAGCATGATCTTTTGTCTTTTTATAACTTTGGGGGAATGTGTGGGATCTTGTAACATTGATATTTGGGTAGCACACTGCACTTGATGAATCGTGTGGTTTATTTTCATGCGGTTATGACCTTTCATGGAATCCCGACATGATTCTACCCTACGCATGGAAGAAGGGTAATTTTTTAAAATGGTGTTTGAGCACAGATGCCAGATCTGGGTGTCACTACGTATCCCTCAAGGGTAGGAATCAAGCTATACAGAGTACTAAACATTCCCTACAAAGGCTCGGTCCATGCATAGAGATATTTGAAGGCATTTTTTTGTTGGTGGCTGGGCTAGGATGCTAAATTTGGGCATCACTACATGTCCTACAAGGGCATGAATCGATCCGTATGTAGTTCTAAAAATTCCCTATACTGATCTGAGTCTGACATAGGAGTAGGGGGATTTATGTTTCATCTTCTATAGATGTTGGGTCTACCATATTTATCTATAGTTTGTTTACATAATTGAATCCATTCCACCATTCCTAATCTCATGTGAGTATTAATAAATGTGAAAAACATGTAATGAAAGGAGTTTACCTCGTATATGTGGGGAGATGGAGGACTTTATAGCGGCATTTTTTTCTTTATATGGTAGGGGATATGCCAAGATCGAGGATTGATGAGTCGCTACATATCCTAATAATGAAGGGTAATCAAGTCATATGTAGTTCTCTAATGGATCATGCAGTTTATCATCATGTGATTGCGACGATTTGTCCTATGTGGTTTAATGTCTTGCAGATTGGATGTTCTGTTCTGCAGTTTAGAGTCATACAGTGAGGACACTAGAATCCTAGTTTAATGTATTGTTTTAGGAATTGATACTATATAGTTTAACATCATGTGGTTAGGATAATAACTCATAGTTTAGGGTTATAGATTTTGGACTGTGAATGGGCCATGCTATTATACGAAGTACTTCTTCAAAGACCTTGCATTTGTGGGAGCTGTGATGAGCTTTCCATCTATTGATATCCATGTGTACGCACCATTGGAATGGACCCTTTGTATGACATATGGTCCCTCCCACATCAGTTCAAGCTTTGGGGGATTCTCCCTGAGTATCATTGGGATTCTGAGGACCAACACCATCTCTCATTCGATGAAAGATCAAATGCGATCCTTTTTGTTGAAGGCTTGTGCGATCAAATTTTGTTAGACTTCCAAATAGTGAAAAGTGTGCAAACATTTATCATCTAGTTTCTACAACTCATCAATCCCTATATGGGATTTCTCTTAAATGGAAAATTGATCCCAAATGTCCACACAAAGAATGGGAACTTGAATTTCGATAGGTAAAACTGCCTATACCTCATATACTAGTGAGTACGGGGTTGCCTAGGTGGCAGTGCGGGTCGTTATCCTATAAGGCCATAAAGCATGAAGGAGCTTGTCTGGCCAGAATTTATTATCCTTATCTACAATTTTTTGGAGTATGTTGTACAGAGACTTGTTGAAAGCCTCGATCTAACCATTGGATGGTACATGGTAGCAAGATGAACAATTGGTTTTGATTCCATACTCATGGTATAACTTGTCTAAATTAGAAGAGCAGAAGTTGGTACCATTTTCTGTCAGTATTTTGTGATGGATACCAAACATTTTAATGATGTTTTCCTTCAAAAATCTAATGATTCTTTTCACCATGACTTCTTTAAGGGGTATGTCTTTAGAAAATTTGGAAAATAAGTCAGTTGTTGTGAGTATGAATTCAAATTTTCTTACTGTAGAAGGGGGATATGGTCGCACAACATAAATCCCTCAAGCATCAAATGGCTTGGAGTACATTGCTGTATGAAGTAAATCTAGAGGTCGTTGAATAAAATCAGCTTGAAATTTGCTAGATTGACACTTCTTAGTGAATATCGATCAATAAAGTATCATTGTCGGCCAATAGCATCCAATACGTCAGATTTGATGAGAGAGTTTGGATTCTGAGTGGTGCACTCCACAAGAATTGACATACAATTTTTTCATGATGGATGTAGTCTCTTCTCAATAAATGCACCTGATATGGACTCCATCAAGGACACATTTTTAGAGAACCATTTCTTTCTTTTCCGCATTTTACAAGACAAATTTGACCACTTGCCTACATATATGTTCCCTTCCTATAATATCTGGTGGGATTACCCCCCATCCAGAGGTAATTTCCAATGGGAGTCATCCAGCTAGTGGTGTGGCCATAAGGCTCAGAAATGGGGAAAATCTCATTGACTTCCCCCGTATTGTTCTGAATAATTGGAAAGACCATCCGGTGGTGGGAAATGATAATAACAATATCATATCTGTCTAGATCAGCGAGGGTTGTGGCTACATTCGCCAATGCATTGGCTTGATAATTTTCTGACTGGGGGACATAGGCCAGCATTGGTTCTGATGGTAATTCTCCCATTAGTTCGTAAACATGGTTCATTAAGGGGGAAATACTTTTTTCTTAATGTGATAGTCACCATTAACATCATTGATGACCAACTATGAATATATTTTTATCTTTAGGTTTTTGGATCATGCATGAAGTGTTAGATCTAGGCCAATAATGAGGGCATGGTATTCTGCCTCATTATTTCTACATCCCTCTGAAAGCAGGAAGGAGTAAGGGAAGACAACTTTTATCGGGGGATATGAGTATAAATCCCAGCCCCACATTATTGATCTTGGGGTCCTCCATCCTTTTACCTATCAAGATTCTATAAGCGCAATCTAAGTACATTTCCCACACATGGGGGTTTTTTTGGAAGGATAACACATCATCATGTGGAATTTTCGGCATCCAACAGGGTTGTTTCTTCCGAGGGGTGCTCCCCAAGGAAGTCACCTAGTTCATGTCCTTTAATGGCCTTATAGGGATCATAACATATGTAAAACTGTTGTATGATGACTGAACATCATGATTGTTTCCTAGTTAGCATGGGACGTTTGAGAATATATTTGAGATGGTTGTAGTGAGAGACTAGGTGGACCTCATGGTTCTATAGGTAATGCTTGAGTTTCTGAACTGCAAATATTAGTGATAGGAAGTTCTTTTTGATTCGTGAATATCTATTCTCAGCATCAATCATTGTTCATCTGAGGTAATGGATGTTGTTTTCACTGCCGACATCATTCTTCTAAATGAGGAAGGTGCCCAATGATAGTTCCAAGGTGGTTATGTACAAAATGAGTGGTCTCCCCTCAACTGGTGGCATGATCACCGGCAGGATTAGGAGATATCTTTTGAGATTTTCAAACGCTTCTTGATAATCATAATTCCACTCATATGTAACCCTTTTCTTTCATTAAACTAGTGAAAGGAACACGTTTACCTACAAGGTTGGCTATGAAGCATCGGATGTAGGCCAGGTGCCCTTGGAGATGTCTCAAATTGGTAAGTTTGTGAGGTGGGGACATGCTAAGGATGGATTATGACTTCTAAAGTTCGAATTTCATGTCGTGATTACATTTGACGAAGCTGTGGAATTTCCTAGAGGTAACTCTAAAGGCACACTTTAGGGAATTCATCTTTAAACTATGTTTTCGTAGTTTTTTAATGATAGTTTCTTGATTAGCCAGGTGGTTTGAGTGCTATCATTATTTAACCATCATATCGTCGACGTACCACTTGACGAATATTCCCAGGGAGGTCTTGAAGATGTAATACGTGGAACCCTGATATGTAGAGAATAAAATTCTTAGACCAAAGGGTGTCACCTTATAACAGAACACTTCCTGAGGGGCCCTAAAAGTAGTATATTCTTCATCTATTTGGGCCATTCATATCTGGTTGTATCCTGAATATCCATCCATGAAAGATAGAGACTCATATCTGACAGTTTCATCGATCAAAAATTCTGTGATCGGGACTGGAAAATCATCTTTCCGGATATTCCAATTAAAATCCATAAAGTCGATGCAGATTCAAATATGTTAATTCTTCTTTTTGACAGAACTATGTTGGCTAGTAGGATCGAGTATTGGACTTCCCGTATGAAGTTGGATTTGATCATTATGTCAACATCAGCCTCTATTTTGGTAGCATGAATTGGGTGGGTCCTTTTGACTGCCTGCTTATAGCCACAATGATCTTATGGTAGACACAGATGAGGAGTGGTGACCTCCGGATTGAGGACGAGCATTTCAATGTAGTTCCAGGTAAGAAAATACAGATTTTGTTTCAAGAAGGAGATATATGCCTCTTTCTCCTTGACATTCATATCAACAATAATCCGAGTGTACCACAGTTCATCTTCGATCCCCCAGGTTTATCTTTCTATGTTCATCGATTGTGATGGAGACACCTTCTTCAAACCTTGGAGGAGAAACATTTAGGTATTCTTATTCATATACTTATTCTTATTCTTCATATTCTACATCATCTTTATCCTCTTCTGATAGAGATAGGATTAATGAGATTAACTCCCCAATGTTGGGAGAGAAATTGCCTTTTTTCAGAGTGAGTAAGGCTATGACAGTTTTGGGTCACAATGATTGGTTGGTTGTATCTTTGTCTACTATTTTACTGACATCATAGGACTCATCCTATTCATACATGTCTTTGGACATGGCATTCGTAATGGAAATCATGAAAACAATTGAGTTTATATCTGGGATTGTACTGACGCATTCAACTTTGTTGATGGGTAATACATACTCTTCCCCAAGCAATTGGAGGGGGTAGGCAGGAGCCATTTCCAATCCATTGAGGGTAGTGACCCAGTCTGCATAGTCGACCAAAGAATGCTTCTCTTTCAATTCATAGAACCCCAAATCGATGTAATATGACTCACAGAATTATAAAGAGGATTTATCGGCCCACAATGTCCCTTTTTTCTATTTTCACAATATTTGATACACTGATGGTATGATGATGGAATTGTAGCATGCTGATGTGGCTAGGGCCTCCCTAACAGGATGTTGAAGGCCACACTTTTCCACCGAACTAGGAACTCAGAATCTGACATGAGGTCTCTCAAGCCATGTTTTAAGCTTGATTCATCCTAATGGATTTTGCTCAAATTTGTGTTATCCCAACAGATATGTGGTGCAAGGTGCTAAAATATCTTCTTCATAGCCCAGCAGAAGAAGTGTTCGCAATGGGAGGAGGTTGACTCTAGAGCCATTTTCAATGAAAATTTTTCAGATATCAATGCCATTTATCTTTCCTGATAGATATAAGAGTTTGATGTGCCTTTGCATTATAGTGTCTTCATCCCTTTCTGTGAAATAGATGATGACATGAAATTCATCAAGAATTTTCTCCATTTGATAGATTTGGTAGCAACTGATTCATCATCAAATTCATGGGGACTTAGTAAGGATTTTAGGAGTGCCTCACTAAGGTCTTCAGATAGACACAAATCATACAAGATTGACAGCTTTGCCAGTACTAAAGCCAGCTACATTAGAATATCATATTTTTTCTCTAATGTTTGGTGCTTTCCGGCCTAGGGTTATCTTTATTGAAAACTTTAGGGGATCAAGCTTTTGAAGCATATGGTCTGGCCTTTGTGATAGGAGTTGGTGGTACTTTCGTCCTTTCCAGGTTCATCTAGACTAGTTTTACAATATGCCTTGGGCAATTTGATATTTGTTCTTCCTCTGATGGATACTCCAAGATAACTAGGCCTGGATTTCATCAAGTGGGGATAGAGGAACATTCTTGTTTTCATTGTGTCTACCGAAAGGTCCTTCCATGAGTTCCTGTGATATTAACATTTTAAGCTAACACGTGGTCAGAAATTTGACTCCCACCGCAATCATGCCATCATGGAAACCCTCAGCCTCTATGGCCTCTTCCTACTACTCTTTGGTTTTCCATGTGGGATTCGGGTTTGTGGACATAGTATCCAACATAGGAGGGGTCAATCAAGTGAATGACATTAATGGAGCTGAAGATCAGTTCATGATCCAACAATGTTTTTGTCTGAAGACCTCCTTATGATGGTGTCATTCATCGGGGTGGTGCCTATTGCACAATTTGGTAGGGTCAGCACCCATTATACCAATTCTACTAGACTAAATTTCGAATGTGTCAGTACTATATTTGGATTTGGTGTCATCCCATCTTCTTGCGCTTGCTCTCCGTCCTTCTTTCCCTTTGTGGACTGCGGGGCTGAGGATGAAAGATGTGTTGCATCAGGATTTTTTGGGGGAATTGTCTATTGTTTCAAATGTACCTAGAGGATTCCATTAACTCAGTTTATTATTTTCCAAGTCATCCCATTTTCAATTTTTTCTTCTGTTTACTAAAGTCTATTTTCTATCTCCTTTTTTCTCTTACATCTGAGGTAGAAACATATTCCAGTTGTGCTGGCGGTGGACCGAACTTGACTTTCCTAGAATCCACCATCATTTAAAGGGATCTTGGACGATGAATAATTCCAAGATGGTGTGTCCCAATATTTGTTGATTGGGAAAATAATTTGGATGGTCATCGACACCCACATCCTCTTCTCATTTTGGCTATGGTTGCCAGAGAAAGTTCCAATTCATGGAGGCTATAAAGTAGCCATAGAACTGGTCATCTAAGGACAAGTAGAATATTTTTCTTCACTCCTGAAACTAATTTCTTTTAGTAACCCATATCTAATTGTTAGGACCAATAGGGGCCTATATACCCAGAGAGGGGGGTGAATCTGGGTATGGATATTATTTTTCAAGTTCTTCTTGCCTCACTGGATCTTGGCCTCTTTATTATAAGGGTCACTTTGTTTGCACTTGTGTATTTATTATGATAAATATTTTCTTCTTTATATGATGATGATTCTATAAATGCAAAGCAAGGAAGTAAGCACGCATACACAGAGATTTTTACCTGGCTCACCCTCACTGGGCTACGTCCAAGGAGCATACGCAGACAAATTTCCGGTGGTACCAAATTCCACTACTCTTCACTAGATGTGAATTCAAAGTTACAGGATAGATCACTTCTATTCCCAGGCTCACTACCTTTACAATGTTTAGGGTTAGCTCACTACTTTTCCAAGGGTCACTCCCTGTTTCTCTCTCTCTAGCTCACTGCTGGTGGAGCTGATCACCTTCTTCCTCTTACTTCGCTCACTTCTCTGGAATGGATCCACTCACAGTTTATAGACCTGTAGGTATCTCCATTTTCATGAAGGAATGCATCTTCCTCTGTATTTAGATGCTCTGTTGAATTACAACTTTCACCCGTAGATGAATATCTCTTTGCACCGAAGTTATCGGGGAAACTTCCAGCTTCCACGTAGCCCGGAATCACTGCTGGAAATAATCCTTACTTGGCACGCAATTCAATCTCGGTGCGCAAGTATCGGTGCACAAGTCACAACTGGCACGCATGTCTTCCTCAAATACTTGCATGACTGAAGATTCCGCAACTCCAAACCTGCGCGACTCACCTCTTTCCTTGCCTAAACCACCTCAGGCGCGCAACTAACACTTGGCGCCCAACTTCCAATACTGGCGCACAAGTCCCAGTTGCGCGACACACCACCACTTACGCGACCACCACACATGCGCGACAGGATATCTGAATCTTCAAAGTGTTGAACTCTCGTGAAGAATGAAAAGGGTTGGTCCAGTATTTATAGGCAATTTGACCACCCTGCGCGACGGCGCACAAGTCTCCCATCGGCGTCCAAGTCTCAGCGCGCAGCTCTCTGCCCCTCCATGTCATTTGCGCGACCCACTTCCAAACCTGCTCAAACCTCTTTCCTTTTCCATATTTTGATCTTCTGATCTTGAAAACCCATAGTTGCGCCTGTTTCCAATCTTCCTAGGCACCAGCGCACAAGTCCTTTCTTCAGCACGCAAGTCACCTGCACGACCAACTCAATACTTTCGCGACCCTTATCCAGTTTCCATATTTTGATGATCTGATCTTGAAAAACATATGGCGCACAGGCGTCCTATACTCCAAGACCTCAGCGCGCAAGTCCCTTTTCCAAAAACACTTTTCTTCATTTGTCGATTTTCAGGCCCAAAAATTGGCATACACTGGAAAACGGCACCACCTTGTATCTGTTCTTTTTGTGCCGCCTCCAGATCGTCCATTCCATTATCAACGTTCTTGAATCAAAAATGGATCGTTGACCACAACTCTTGAACTCGACATTCCACCATGAAATCCCCTTTGTCAACAAATTTGTATGTCATGGTTTGTATTGTCAACAATCACAACACAGATGTTCACTTTTTCAACAAACACAATCACATAAAAAATGCTTCAATGATTCCTTGAGGGATTTTTGCCCAAAAATTTCCCCCTTTGGGTTTTTTTACAACTATTACATAAAAAGATACATCGTTAAATCTTCATCCATCATTTGCCTTTTGCGATTCTGATAGCGATTAAGGATTTACTCAACACATACTCTAAGCCCAAATGAGCAATGCTCGACGTGAGAAACAAGAGTAAATTAAAGGTTCATCAATGAATCACTTCATCTCTAAAATCCACTATTGACACCAAACTGATACCAATTTTTAACAAACTGATACCAATTGTTGGAAATCTTCTTACCACATTCCAACATCTCTCTTTTGCTTTTGTCACGATCCTCAACTATCGTGATGTCTATTATTTGATCGATCACTTCTAGCATCGTCAGATTTAGAACTCTCCCCCTTTCTGTTCACAACTACATCCCTTTTCAGTTTCAAAACATCTTTAGCCTTATTTCCTTTGTTTTCCAAGCTAAGCTCTGGCTAAACACGTTCAACTAGCTTCAACTCCCCCTATCTGGCTGCTCTACCTATCAGCTTCTCCCCATATCATTCATGATTTATCAAGTCTCCACACTATCTCTCCTATGAACAATCACTATTTTCTCCCCCATTGTCAACAAACCCAAAGGTTAATCCTTTGAAGTATGTAATAGAGTAGAGAACACATATCATCACATTAGGGAAACACATCATACCTCGGGGAGAGGGGGGGGGAATTTTACATCCACACACTTTTTAGTGCTGGGAATCGACTGAACTCCCAGAGCCAGTCGATGCCTTTCGAAATTTCCTTGGGTAAGGCCTTTGTCTGAATATCTGCAACCTATAACTTTGTAGGCGCATAATCCAACTTCATAAGCCCTTGCTCCACTTTCTCCTTGATAACATGATATTTGATCTCATTGTGATTTTCCCTTGAGTGATGAACTATATTTTTGCTAAGATTGATAGCACTTGAGTTATCACACTGGATTCCGATCGGATACTTAACTTCAACTCCCATATCGTCAAGCTACTGCTTCATCCATAATAACTGTGTGCATGTTTGAGTGGCCGTAATATACTCAGCTTCTGTAGTGCTTAATGAAATGCAATCCTGATTCGTTCTTAACCAAGCAATACATAGTCCGACAAGATAGAATGCACTGCCAGATGTTGATTTCCTGTTATTCGCTGAACTGACCCAGTCTGCATCATTATATCCCAATAACTCTGTCTGAGATTTGACGTTATATGTCAAGCTTAATTCCACCATGACCTTGATATACCAAAGTATTCTTTTCAATGAGAGCATGTTACTTTCCTTGGGATTAATCTAATATCTCGCTTCTTGGCATGTGGTGAAAACAATATCAGGCCTTGTCGCAGTCAAGTACAACAAACATCCAATAATTTGCATATATTCTCTGACATTAACTTCCTTGCCATCCTCATCTTTTGATAATTTCATCCGGGTAGCAACCGGAGTTTCCATCTCCTTTGAATTTTCCATTCCAAACCTTCATAACACCTCCTTGGAATATTTGGATTGAGAAATGAATGTTCTCTTCCTTCCTTGCATCACCTGTAGACCAAGGAAAAAACGTTAGCTCTCCAATCATTGACATTTCAAACTCATTTTTCATGAATTCGGAAAACTGTCTGCACTAAGCTTCATCTGATCCACCAAATATTATGCCATCTACATAGACCAAAACCATAATCCTTTGATTACTATCGTTGTTGAAATAGAGATTGTAATCAACTCCACCACGCTGGAATCCAAGATTCTTCATGTACTGATCACGCCTGGAGTACCATGCTCATGGTGCTTGTTTCAGCCCATAAAACGCCTTCTTTTTCCTACAAACTTTGTTCTCATCCTCATGAATAAGAAAACCATCTGGTTTCTCAATGTACACCTCTTCTTCTAGAACCCCATTTATAAATTCAGATTTGACGTCCATCTAGAACACTTTGAAGTTTCTTTGCATAGCTATGGCTAAAAATAGTCTGATTCTTCTCAATCTGATATGGCTCTTAATTCATGGACTGAACCTAGTTTTCATCTTTAGCTTCATCATCAAAGCATTTTGGCTCAACCTATGAATGTAATGATGTCTTCTAATGTGATTTCATCCTTCTTGTCTGAACTGGAGCTCACTGATCACTGATGATATTCGGCCTATCAATTTCAGATCCACTCTTTGGCTTTTGTTTAGATAAGGATTTTACTTCCTCGTACTCACCATCAGTATCCTATTTTGAATCATCTTCATACAATTCTTCTCTCCATGAGTCTCTTACCACTTCCTCACTTTTAACTATAATCTTTTCACTGTGTCATCGTTCAATGACTTCATTTCTTTGAACATATTCTCTCAAATTTTTGTTGACACACCTTTGAATTTCTCTCGCAGCTTTATGGTATCCTACAAGCAGTCAACTGATACCACATTGCTAGAGAAAGATAAATAAGCATGAAATTATTGATTACTGGTGCTTCTCCTACAATATGTCTTCCCTTCATAGATGAGGCCTTGTTTGAGTCATTAAATAATTGAATTGATGGATCTTGCATCTGATTTTGTTACTGAATGCTCCGCCTATGTTATGAAACAATTCCTGAGGTTAGTCCCACTGTTTAGACTCATAATCATTCTTCTCTTCATGCATCATTTATTCTAATCTGGCACTCAGCATCGATCCATTAACCAAATCTCTAAGCTTACTGAGTTGGAACTCGATGTAGAAAACAAGAGATAGAGTTAATAACATAATCACTTCCTATTGTGCTCTGTTTCTCCCTTTCTCCTTCAACTATAGTACATGATTTGAATCAATTGAAACTCTAGAGCTTGTATTTCTCCACTTCGCATACTTAGATGGAAATTCACCTTGGATCGTATCTCCCTTGGACATGAAACACATGAATCATCAGTTAATAGAATTTATATACATAGGGATAGGGGTTTCTTCTGGACTCCTCAAGATGAATATTGTGGTTGATCCTGATGGGTCAACCCTCTGATTCTTTCTTATAGAGCATCACACTCCTTCCTGGCTTCTTCTAGCTGCCTAGCCAACTTCAAATTCTCTAGACATATGACTAAGCATTCTTCACCTACATTTCCCTTGATTTCTTCTTTGAGCAGGAATATCTCTTTTTGTCATTTTCCTTTGCTTCTTCCACCATTTCAAGGATCTTGCACCTTCTTCCACTTTTCGCTGTAGAACATGACATGAAATTTTTTCAATAAATTCTTTTTTCATCTTTCTTTTATCAGATATCTGAGTCACCATACTCTTTTTCACTGGCGGTGAGTCCCCCGTTGAACGTTCATTCTTCTTTATCACCACTGAAGTAGATCTCCCCTTAATCTTCCATTTTTTTCACATTCTCTCCTTGAGAGATGTTGTGAGTATGACCGAGGAGGTGACTGATACACCTTGCGTTCAGCTCCATGTGATTCCCCTGATGCTCTAAGCCTATTCTTCTCCTTAACACATTTTCTTCCAGTGTAGAATTTCTCATTATGCATCACTGGAGTCGAGAATCTCCTTTCAAGTTCCTTTTCCTTTCTTGCATTCTTCTTGCTGCAATTTCTTGCCAAATACCCATAATCTGAACATATAAAACATTTTCCATCAAAGGTATACCTCATTTTGACATTTCTATGTTGAGATAAAGATATAGCTCGAGTTATTCCTCTGACAATGAGCTCCCGAGCTTCCTAACACAAAATCATTGTGTGTCCCTTTCAACCACAGTAGTAGCATCTGATGAATGTTTTCCTCTGAGGGACACATCTTTCTGATTTCTTATGATGTTTCATCTTATTCTCAGATTTTGTACATTTTCTATTTTCATAATATGAAATGTATTCCTGGGCCTCTAAATAGAAACTTGATGTGTGACCGTGAATCCCGCAGAAATAGCACATGTCGTCACTTCCTTTTGAACCTGTCCTCTTAGGCCTATCTCCAACACCTAAGTGAGTTCTCTTACCTCTGGAGATTTTCACTATATGTTTCTTATCATGCATAGGAGTGGGATAATCATATCCAATGCCAGATTTTCCCATGCTATATTGTCTTTGAGATGAGAAAATATTTTGTTGTTTCTCCTCAGAAATCTCATACTTCCTTTTCATTTTATCATCACCTTTCAGAGGACAATCGAATAGTAGGTTCATCGCATCCTTCATCTTAGGTTTTCCATTTTCCTTTGATATCTCCATTTCTTTCATGGATTTTTTTATCAATTCCTTCAATTTTTGAATCTTTATATCTCTTCATTCAAGTTGAGCATTAAGTTTTTTTCTAGGATTCTTCTAGCTCCTCAACTCATCTTCATGTTCCTGTGTGAGCTTTTCCACCATGTCACTTTTCTCCTTCCCCTTCAATTTTTCTTGAGAAACATATTCAGAGACAGATTCATTCTCTTGTTGTAGCCTTTGATTCTTAGGAACTTCATCAAACAACTGTGTTGCTAGATCATCAATTCTAGCTTTTAGATTTTGAACATCATCTGAATTTTGATTCTCTTCATAATCACCAGCCTTTTTTTCCTTTCATTTTAGCCATCTTTTGTAGTTATTCTCTTTGAGAATAATTATTCTCATTTAGGTCAGTAGCCACATCAATAAACCTTTGATTTAAGCCTCTTATCTTGTTGACCTAAATTTCCAATACTTGGATCCTGATATTTTTAGATTTAACTTCTTCATCCAATTTCTAATCCGATTTCATTTTCATGTTGAAAACATATACTGGTGGCTCCCTTCTCAAAACTTATTCATCATCAGTTCTTTCGGTATCACTTTGATGTTCATGTAATTCACTCATTCTAGCATCATGATTGAGGGAATCAATACTTTCCCTATCATATTCAACCATACTTTCCTTCAATAACATATTTGATTCTTTTAGTTGAATCACACTTTTTGCATAAACACTTCCACACTGAGGGATATCTCCTAAATTCTTGTTCTTATTTGATGTTTTTCCCTTTGCCATGGCACACCGAGATTAGAACAGACTGATTCTTTAACCACACAGATCGACTCCACCAAGTCAGAGAAAACAAATCTGATAACAACAACCTTCGCTCTGATACCAATTGTTAGGACCAATAGGGGCCTATATACCCTGAGAGGGGTTGGTCAATCAGGGTATGGATATTCTTTTTCAAGTTAGTCTTGCCCCACTGGATCATGACCTCTTTATTATAAGGGTAACTTTGTTTTCACTTGGGTATTTATTATGATAACTTATTTTCTTCTTTATCGGATGATGATGCTTTAAATGCAATGCAGGGAAGTAAGCACACAGACACATAGATTTTTACTTGGTTCACCCTCACTGGGCTATGTCCAAGGAGCATACAACGACAAGTTTCCAGTAGTACCAAATTCCACTAATCGTCACTAGATGTGAATCCAAAGGCTCATGATAGATCACTTGTATTACCAGACTCACTGCCATTACAATGTTTAGGGTTAGCTCACTTCTTTCCCAAGGGTCACCCCTGTTTCTCTCTCTCTGGCTCATTGCCGGTGGAGAGGATCACCTTCTTCCTCTTCCTTCGCCCACTGCTCTGGAAAGGATCCACTCATAGTTTATAGACCTGTAGGTCTCTTCATTTGCATGAAGGAATGCATCTTCCTCTGTACGTAGATGCTCTTTTGAAGTACAACTTTCACCCGTAGATGAATATCTCTTTGCACCAAAGGTATCAGGGAAACATCCAGCTTCCACGCAGCCCGAAATCACTACTGGAAATAAACATTACTTGGCAAGAAATTCAATCTCGGCGCGCACGTATCGGCACACAAGTCACAACTTGTGTGCAAATCTTCCTAAACTACTTGTGTGACTGAAGATTCTGCAACTCCAAACCTGCGCGACTCACTTCTTTCCTCGCCTAAACCACCTCAGGCGTGCAACTAACACTTGGCGTGCAACTTCCAATACTGGCACGCAAGTCCCACTTGTGCGACACACCACCACCTACAATACCAATACACATGTGCGACGGGAGATCTAAATCTTTAAAGTGTTGAACTCCGGTGAAGAATGAAAAGGGGTGGTCTAGTATTTATAGGAAATTTTACCACCCTGCGCGACAGCACGCAAGTCTCCCTTCGGCGCACAAGTCTCAGCGCGCAACACTCTGCCCCTCCAAGTCATTTTTTCGGCCCACTTCCAAACCTGTGCAAACCTCTTTACTTTGCCATATTTTGATCTTCTGATCTTGAAAAACCAAAGTCGCGCAAGTTTCCAATCTTCCTAGGAACCGGCGCGTAAGTCCTTTCTTCGGCGCGCAAGTCACCTGCGTGAAAAACACAATACTTGCGCGACCCTTATCCCTTTGCCATATTTTGATGATCTAATCTTGAAAAACATATGGTGTGTAGGTTTCCTATACTCCAAGACCTCGGCGCACAAGCCCCTTTTCTAAAAACACTTTTCTTCATTTGTCAATTTTCTGGCCCAAAAATTTGGCAAACACTAGAAAACGGTGCCACCTTGTATATTTTCTTTTTGTGCCGCCTCCAGATCGTCCATTCCATTATCGAAGTTCTTGAATCAAACATGGATCGTTGACCACAGCTCTTGAACTCGACATTCCACAATGAAATCCCCTTTATAAAAAAAAAATTTATGTCATGGTTTGCATTGTCAACAATCACAACACAGATTTTCACTTTGTCAACAAACACAATCACCTCAAAATGATTCAATGATTCCTTGAGGGATTTTTTCCCAAAAATCTCCCCCTTTGGGTTTGTTGACAACTATTCCATAAAAAGATACAACGTTAAATCTTCATCCACCATTCTCCTTTTGCAATTCTGATAGAGATCAAGGATTTACTCAACACATACTCTAAGCCCACATGAGCAATACTCGGCATGAGAAACAAGAGTAAATGAATAGTTCCTCAATGAATCACTTCATCTCTGAAATCCACTGTTGACACCAAACTAATACCAATTTTTAACAAACTGATACCAATTGTTGGAAATCTTCTTACCACATTCCAACATATCTCTTTTGTTTTTATCATGATCCTCAGCTATCGTGGTGTCTATTCTTTGATCGATCACTTTTAGCATCGTCATATTTAAAACTCTCCCCTTTCTGTTCACAACTTCATCCCTTGTAAGCTTCAAAACGTCTTTAGCCTTATTTCCTGTGTTTTCCAAGCTAAGCTCTGGCTAATAACGTTCAAATAGCTTCAACTCCCCCTATCTGGCTGCTCCACCTGTCAGCTTCTCCCCATATCATTCATGATTTATCAAGTCTCCACACTGTCTCCCCCTTGAACAATCACTATTTTCTCCCCCTTTGTCAACAAACCCAAAGGTTACTCCTTTGAAGTCTATAACAGAGTAGAGAACACATATCAGCACATTAGGGAAAACACATCATACCTCGGGTAGAGGGGTGGGGGGAAATTTCACATCCAGGTTCTTTGTAGTGCGGGGAATAGACTGAACTCCTAGAGCCAGTCGATGCCTTTTGAATGCTTCCTTAGGTAAGGCCTTTGTCAGAATATCTGCAACTTATAAATCTGTAGGCACATAATCCAACTTTACAATCCCTTGCTAAACTTTCTCCTTGATAAAATGATATTTTATTTCAATGTGCTTTGTCCTTGAGTGATGAACTAGATTTTTTCTAAGATTGATAGAACTTGAGTTATCACACTGGATTCCGATCAGAGACTTCACTTCAAATCGCATATCTTCAAGCTACTGCTTCATCCATAATAACTGTGTGCATGCTTGAGTGGCCGCAATATACTCAGCTTCTACAGTGCTTAATGAAATGCAATCCTGCTTCTTTCTTAACCAAGCAATACATAGTCCTCCAAGATAGAATGCACTACCAGATGTTGATTTCCTGTCATCCATTGAACCGGCCCAGTCTGCATCATTATATCCCAATAACTCTGTCTGAGATTGTCGTTATATTTCAAGAATAAGTACACCGTGCCCTTGATTTACCAAAGTATTGTTTTCACTGCGAGCATGTGACATTCCTTGGGATTACTCTAATATCTCGCTGCTTGGCATGTGCCAAAAATAATATCAGGCCTTGTCGCGGTCAAGTACAACAAACTTCAAATAATTTGCCTATATTCTGTGACATTAACTGCCTTTCCATCCTCATTTTTTGATAATTTCATCCTGGTAGCAACCGGAGTTTTCATCTCCTTGGAATTTTCCATTCCAAACCTTCATAACACCTCCTTGGAATATTTGGATTGAGAAATGAATTTTCCATTCCTTCCTTGCGTCACCTGTAGACCAAGGAAAAACGTTATCTCTCCAATCATTGACATTTCAAACTCATTTTTCATGAATTCAGAAAACTGTCTGCACTGAGCTTCATCTGATCCACCAAATATTATGTCATCGACATAGACCAGAACCATCATCCTTTGATTACTATCTTTGTTGAAATAGAGATTGTAATCAAATCCACCATGATGAAAACCAAGATTCTTCATGTAATGATCAAGCCTGGAGTACCATGCTCTTGGTGCTTGTTTCAGCCCATACAACGCCTTCTTCTGCCTAAAAAAATTGTTCTCATCCTCATGAATAAGAAAACCATCTGGCTGCTCAATGTACACCGCTTCTTCCAGAACCCCATTTAGAAATGCAGATTTGACATCCATCTAGAACATTTTTAACTTTCTTTTCATTGCTATGTCCAAAAATAGTCTGATTCTTCTCAATATGATCTGGCTCTTCATTCATGGCCTGAACCTAGTTTTCATATTTAGCTGCATCAACAAAGAATTTTGGCTCATCTTATGAAATTAATGATGTCTTCTGTAGTGATTTCATCCTTCTTTTCTGAACTGGAGCTCACTGATCACTGATGATATTCAGCCTATCAATTTCAGCTCGACTCTTTGGCTTTTGTTCAGATAAGGATTTTACTTCCTCATACTCACCATCAGTATCCTCTTTTGAATCATATTCATCCACTTCTGCTCTCCCTAAGTCTCTTACCACTTCCTCACTTTTAACTGAAAACTTTTCACTGTGTCATTGTTCAATGATGTCATTTCTTTGAACATATTCTCTCCAATTTTTGTTGACACACCATTGAATTTCTCTCGCAGCTTCTTGGTATCCTGCAAGAAGTTAGCTGAAACCACATTGTTAGAGAAAGATAAATATGCATGAAATGCTTGATTACTGCTGTTTCTCCTGCAATATGTCTTCCCTTCATAGATGACACCTGGTTAGAGTCAATTAATCATTGAATTGATGGATCTTGCATTTGATTTTTTTATTGAATGCTCCCCCTATGTTATGAAACAATTACTGGGGTTATTCCCACTGTTTAGACTAATAACCATTCTTCTCCTAATGCACCATTTATTCTAATCTGGCACTCAGCATCGAGCCATTAAACAAATCTCTAAGCCTACTGAGTTGGAACTCGATGTAGGAAACAAGAGATAGAGTTAATAACATAATCACTTCCTCTTGTGCCCTTTTCTCCCTTTCTTAGTCAACTCTAGTACCTGATTTGAATCAATTGAAACTCTAGAGCATGTATCTTCTCCACTTCGCATACTTAGAAGCCACTTCCCCTTGGATCGTATCTCCCTAGGACATGAAACACATGAATCATCAGTTAATAGAATTTATATACATAGGGAGAGGGGTTTCTTCTGGACTCCCCATGATGAGTATTGTGGTTGATCCTAATGGGTCAACCCTTTGATTATTTCTTGTAGATAATCACACTCCTTTCTGGATTCTTATAGCTGCCTAGCCAACTTCAACTTCTCTGGCCATATGACTAAGCATTCTTTACCGACATGCTGAGTCTTTTTCTGATATGATGAATTTGCAGGCCTGGCTATTCTCACCATTTGGGGTTTAAACCCACTAGTAAATATTTTTGCCTTTGAGGATCCACCAAAATTCCATTTCCCTTGATTTATTCTTTGAGCTGGAATATCTCTTTTTGTCATTTTCCCTTGCTTCTTCCACCATTGCAAGGATCTTGCACCTTCTTCCACTTTTCGCTGTGGAACACGACATGAAAAATTTTCAATACATTCTTTTTTCATCGTTATTTTATCAGATGTCTGAGTCACCATACTCTTTTTCACTAGCGGTGAGTCCTCCATTGAACGTTCATTCTTCTTTATCACAGCTGAAGTAGATCTCCCCTTAATCTTCCATTTTTGTTCACATTTTCTCCTTTAGAGCTATTGTGAGTATGATCGAGGAGGTGACTGATACACCTTGCGTTCAGCTCAATGTGATTCCCCTGATGCTCTAAGCCTATTCTTCTCCTTACCGCATTTTCTTCTAGTGTATAATTTCTCATTATGCATCACTAGATTCGAGAATCTCCTTTCAAGTTCCTTTTCCTTTCTTGCATTCTTCTTGCTGCAATTTCTTGCCAAATGCCAATAATCTGAACATATAAAACATTTTCCATCAAAGGTAGACCTCGTTTTGTCATTTCTATGTCACGATACAGATACATCTCGAGTTCTTCCTCTAACATTGAGCTCCTGAGCTTCCTGAAACATACTCATTGTGTGTCCCTTTCTACCACAGTAGTAGCATCTGCTGAATGTTTTCCTCAAAGGGACACTTCTTTCTGATTTCTCATGACTCTTCATCTTATTCTCAGATTTTGTACATTTTCGATTTTCATAACATTAAATTTATTCCTCTACCTCTAAATAGAAAATTGATGTGTGATCGTGAATCCCACAGAAATAGCACATGTCGTCACTTCCTTTTGAACCTGTCCTCTTAGGCCTATCTCCAGCTCCTACAGGAGTTCTCTTACCTCTGGAGATTTTCACTGCATGTTTCTTATCATGCATAGGAGTGGGATCATCATATCCAATGACAGATTTTCCCATGCTATATGGTCTTTGAGCTGAGAAAATATTTTTTTGTTTCTCCTCTGAAATCTCATACTTCCTTTTCATTTTATCATCACCTTTCGGAGGACAATAGAATTGTAGGTGCATCGCATCCTTCAACTTAATTTTTCCATTTTCCTTTGATATATCCATTTCTTTCATGGATTTTTCTTTCAATTCCTTCAATTTTATAATATTTATATCTCTTGATTCAAGTTGATAATTATGTTTTTTTTTCTAAGATTCTACTAGCTCCTCAACTCATCTTCATGTTCCTGTGTGAGCTTTTCCACCATGTCACTTTTCTCCTTCACCTTCAATTTTTCATGAGAAACATATTCAGAGACAGATTCATTCTCTTGTTGTAGCCTTTGATTCTTCTGAACTTCTTCAGAGAACTGTGTTGCTAGATCATCAATTCTAGCATTCAGATTCTGAACTTCAACTGACTTTTGATTCTCTTCATAATCACTGGCCTTTTGTTTTCCTTTCATTTTAGCCATCATTTGTAGTTCTTCACCTTGAGAATCATTCTTCTCATTTAGGTCAGTAGCCACATCAATAAGCCTTTGATTTAAGACTCTTAGCTTATTAACCTCAATTTCCAATACTTAGATCATGATATTTTTAGATTTAACTTCATCATCCAATTTCTGATCCTATTTCTTTGTCATTTTGAAAACACCAACTGGTGGCTTCCTTCTCAAAACTTATTCATCATCAGTTCTTTCGGTATCACTTTGATGTTCATGTAATTCACTCATTCCAACATCATGATTGAGGGAATCAAACTTTTCCCTATCAGATTCATCCATACCTTCCTTGAATAACATGTTTGATTCTTTTAGTCGAATCACACTTTTTCCATAAACACTTCTACACTGAAGGATATCTCCTAAATTCTGATTCTTCTTTGATTTTTTTCCCTTTTCCATGGAACACCGAGATTAGAACAGACTGATTCTTTAACAACAAAGATCGACTCCACCAAGTCAGAGAAAACAAATCTGATAACAACAACCTTCACTCTGATACCAATTTTTAGGACCAATAGGGGCCTATATACCCTGAGAGGGGGGGGGGGGGGGGTGAATCAACGTATGGATATTATTTTCCAAGTTCTTCATGCCCCACTGGATCTTGACCTCTTTATTATAAGGGTCACATTGTTTTCACCAGTGTATTTATTATGATAAATTATTTTCTTCTTTATCTGATGATGATGCTTTAAATGCAAATGCAGGGAAGTAAGAACGCAGACACAAATATTTTTACTTGGTTCACCCTCACTAGACTACGTCCAAGGAGCATACGCCGACAAGTTTCTGGTAGTACCAAATTCCACTACTCTTCACTAGATATGAATACAAAGGTTCAGGATAGATCACTTCTATTCCCAGGCTCACTGCCTTTACAATGTTTATGGTTAGCTCACTGCTTTCTCAAGGGTCACTCCCTGTTTCTCTCTCTCTGGCTCACTGCCGGTGGAGAGGATCACCTTCTTCCTCTTCATTCACTCACTGCACTGGAAAGGATCCACATAGATTTTATAGACCTGTAGGTCTCTTCATTTACATGAAGGAATGCATCTTCCTCTATATATAGATTCTCTGTTTAATTACCACTTTCACCTGTAGATGAATATCTCTTTTCACCGAAGTATCGGGGAAACTTCCAACTTCCACGCAGCCCGGAATCACAGTTGGAAATAAACCTTACATGACGCACAATTCAATCTCGGCACGCAAGTATCGGCGCGCAAGTCACAACTGGCGCGCAAGTCTTCCTCAACTACTTGCGTGACTGAAGATTCTGCAACTCCAAACCAGTGCGACTCACTTATTTCCTCACCTAAACCACATCAGGCACGCAACTAAAACTTGGTGCGCAACTTCCAATGCTGGCACACAAGTCCCACTTGCGCGACACACCACCTCCTGCACGACCACCACACAGGCGTGACGGGAGATCTGAATCGTCAATGTGTTGAACATTGGTGAATAATGAAAATGGGTGGTCCAGTATTTATAGGCAATTTGACCACCCTGCGCGATGGCGCGCAAGTCTCCCTTCGGCGTGCAAGTCTCAGTATGCTGCTCTCTTCCCCTCCAAGTAATTTGCGCGACCCACTTCCAAACCCACGTAAACCTCTTTCCTTTGCCATATTTTGATCTTCTGATCTTGAAAAACCACAGTCTCGCAAGTTTCCAATCTTCCTAGGGACAGGCGCGCAAGTCCTTTTTCGGCGCGCAAGTCACATGCGCGACCAACTCAATACTTGCGCGACCCTTATCCCTTTGCTATATTTTGATGATCTGATCTTGAAAAACATATGGCGCGCAGGTTTCCTATACTCCAAGACCTTGGCGCACAAGTCCCTATTCCAAGAACACTTTTCATCATTTGTCGATTTTTAGGCCCAAAAAATTGGCATACACTGGAAAACGGTGCAACCTTGTATCTGTTATTTTTGTGCCACCTCCAGATCATCCATTCCATTATCAACGTTCTTGAATCAAACTTGGATCGTTGACCACAACTCTTTAACTCTACATTCCACCATGAAATCACCTTTTTCAACAAATTTGTATGTCATGGTTTGCATTGTCAACAATCACAACATAGATGTTCAATTTGTCAACAAACACAATCACCTCAAAAAGGATTCAATGATTCCTTGAGGGATTTTTTCCCAACACTAATCATGTAGAGGTGGTGTGGCTATTGGAACCCATTGGGACTTTCATGGTTGGGTGGAGGCATCGCAACTAGAGTTGGTGCTGGGGTGCCTTATGAATGAATGAATTGGCTTCACCTTTTCCCACACTTTTTCCTAGGGATGATAGGGCCACTGGGGACATGATATTGGTCCACTACATGGATTATTATATCCTTAGATAAATAGAAGAGAAATATTAGAACCCAATTATTGACTTCACTAGAATGAGAGGCATTCAAAATTAATCACAAATATTATGAATGCACATATAGAGAATTTCCTCTTGGGGAGTGTCAAGTTCATGAAATAAGTCAGGCCATTCCCTTTGGCAATGAATTATGAAACTCTTTCATTCTCTCTCTTTATGTAGTAAATGATATCATTGACAGTTGTCTTAGCCAATGATAAATTGTACTAGAAGAGTAAATTCCACAGGAGGTCCTCTCAGCCTGTGTTTTAGTTAGATGGAAAGCTAGTATACCATACAAAGGATGAGAACTGCAAGGTTATCATGAAATATATGAGTTTTATTGTATCTAGATGCTCCAGAGTGCCCATCATGGGGTCACAGTAAGGGAATATTAAATTAGATGTTGTTTTAGGTCTCTCGAGCCATTGGAAACTCTGAATATGAGGTTTCCAAAGTTTGGAGGTCGCAGAACGTTGATCACCCAATTGGGGTAGGGTTTTCACATTGGTTGTATTGGAGCATGCCACCCCTCCATGTCTTCTAGTCAAGAAGTTAGTTGCTAAAAGGTATTTAAGTTCCCTTTTATTCATATACTATTGTCTTCAGCTTCGGCGGGGGCAGTAGTGGACAATGATGGATTTGCTGGCACTACTGCAATTTTGGGTGGATACCCAGCAAGGGTATCCGTTGATGGCTTACATGAATATACTCTTGCTGCCTTCTGAGTGGGGGGGAAGTCTTTATGTCCTTCAGGGGCCAGATTTAAGTAGGTTGACAATCCTAGTGATGGGTTGGATGGGCCTTCAAGTTTGACTTCATTCACCAGGATGAGTGCCTGTGGAAAGGTATCCTCTTCTGGAAATACTTGCTAACATTCCGAAGGGGGAACACATCAGGAAAGATAGCTCCCTCAACATAGTTCAACATTAATTCATATGAGATCTTTAATTTCTTACTCCTTCTTAGTGAATCATTCTTCGAGTGTGAGGGACTCATTCTTAGGGGGAGGAGGATGTGTGACATCGGTGACATGGGTCTTATTCTTCTATTTGTTGGTGTTTTGTGAGGAATGTAATGGCAAATTAACTAAGGGAACCTATATTTAAGACCTATCTCTAGTTAAAAGTATGTACACCATCAGGCTCAGTGTGGGATACCTCTGGGAGGGAAACATCGTCCTTTACATCCTCCCCATTTTTTATCATATCCTTTGTGATCATTGGGGTTAATGTTTACCACATTCATTGATGCATAACACATTGGGGTCGTGTACCTGATGTCGAATGGTAGGAAGGATTTATTCATCCTTTGTTGGAATTTATCCTTCCATTTTGTGGTATTATTTGGGTTTCTTGGTGAAGATTGACTCAAAGGGATCCCTGATCTGACCTCAAAATGTGCCTTCTTCTTGAATGGTGTGAACCACCATATGGGGTGGAATGGTTGACTTCTCTGTTCATTTTTCTTGCAAGATCGGAGAATACATACTTTGATTATGATGGAACATGATGTTAAAATTACCCCAACCTTGTGGGCTGGGGTTGTTCCCTTTCATCCATTAATGCTCTATGGCCGGAAATTGTCAGCCTTACGGGGGAATTTTGAGTTAAAAATGATCCCAACCCTATGGGATGGGGTTATTTATGCATTGCGGCCCTAGGCACCACTATTTCCACATTTTTTATTTTACGTAATCCCACGCAGGTTTGAGTAGAGTATTGAATTAGACCTGTATGGGATTTATGTGATTTTGAAGACATGGGCACTGCTTGCTGGCTAACTTCCCTAAGTCAGGAATCCTATTGTATGTTTTCAGCTGCCTGAATCATAATATTTTCATTAGCTTGATCTCTTCGGCCCTAATGCTTTGGAAGCTTAATAATGGCTAATTTTTTTGGAGTATCTCATCTTTCCTCAGCAAGGATTTCATTTGATCACTACCTTTGGGTAATGACACTACAAGTTTCCATTTCCATTGAGGATTGCTGGATAGGACATGGGGTGAAGTGTAGAGCTCCATTTTTTCCTCATCCATGAATACGAACTCTAGTCGGGGGGTCACTAATAAGGCGATGCATATTGGGCATTATGTGGAGGCAATCCATTTCAAGGTTTTTCATTCCCCTTTCATATAGTGAATTTTTTTCCGATGAGAGGACTTCAAGGTTGATTAGACAACTAATCTCCCCTGGTATGTTGACATGGTTCACATATTGTTCATTGAGAAGGAACTTTTATTTTAGCTGGTGAAGAGTCGTCCATATATTGAGGCGAATTTCATGCATACATCCCCCGAAAACTCCCCTGGTTTGTCGAAGTGAGAAGTGTTCTTAGGCTAATACATCACTGGTATGTTATACATAGATATTTTTCTTTTCAAAAACATGTTATACTATTGTTATTATTCTGGGTAAACCTCTATTTGATATGCCCATCTTGACTACTTCTTAATAATTTTATTCTAAGCAGCTGGGCTGGTTAGAGCCTCATTGACATGTGAATGGCATGTGGGTTGCTTAGAAGATGAGCGTGGCCCAGACCGTCTGCTGGTTGATAAAGGATATCAGTCATCATAGATGGAGTGTATGATATGTTTGACTCCATCTTTCTGAGCATCATGTCATATGAGGGAATTCCAACATTTGTTAAGGCAAGGGGAGGACCTTCTTTCCAGTATAAATTTTGATTTTAGGGCGGACCATCGCAATTAGTGCTACAATGGCAAGGGCTACCATTTCAACAAGATTTCCAACTGTAGGAAATTTAATTATTGTTTATACCCTGTAGAGAACCATCAGGGTGGGATACAGTGAGAGGAGGAACTTATTTCTACTTGATGTCACCAAAGGGAGGACATTCTCGATGACTACTATGATGGAGAGGATTACTATCAGAGGTTGATACCTTACTCCAGGTAGAATTTATGTAGTGTACATCCTAGGGAAGGAATTCAGGATGTACTTCAATGAGGGGAGGACCTTCACATTTTATGATGTAACTATGGGGAGGTCCTTCAAAGCAACCACAATAGTGGGGAGGACCTTCCCAATGACTGTTATTATGGCATGGAATAACATCATGACCTAATGTCTGACTATAAATAGAAGCAAATCTATAGCATATACCCTTGGGAGGACTATTAGGTCAGACAAAAACAAGGGGCGGACCTTCTTACTATCTAATTTTCTGCTCAAGGGGAGGTCTTCCCAAACACGGATAAGGATATTGGCTCTCATGTTTGGTCATTCCTAGATGACGGAGTAAGCCCATTTGTGTGCTCTAGGGAGGACATTCCGAGCCGATGGTAGTAACATTATGAGGATGGCCTTCAAAACTTTTACTGCGACTTCCATAATTTTTTAATGGATTGACATGGTCATTAGAATTTATTGATATTATTTTAAGAGCATCAAGAACCTTATATTCCAGCAGATAAGGATCGTGTATGTTATCTTAATTTTCATGTTTTCTTTTAGCACATTTCATTTTTTACCGCTCTCTTATAGGTAACTAGGGCCTCATGTTGTTGGTAACAACCTTCATATACGAGTTCCTATCTTGTCGGGTTTTGTGATTCTACCGGGATACGACGACTGGAATCTTGAGTTTTGGAAGGGACGTATTCCTTCCCTAGAGTGGCCACCACATTGGACTGGTGTCCCATAGTTGGAACGAGTATCTTTTTCTCGATCTAGTTTTCTATGTACCGTATGATATTTCTATTGACCCTCATGTACTAGAGCAGGGATGCATAACTCCTCTGGAGTTACTGACCCATTTTGTGAGTAAGTCATTCGGTTCGAGAAAACTGGTTCATGGGCTTGGTTTCTCGCTTTTCCCCTGATGAAAAGATATCTTGGAATGTGTAGGGGATATTTTTTGGAATCAAAATTCGATCTTCCATCATTTCCAAGATGTGTTGAGATATATCTCTGGCTGGAATAGGTATGAAGGCCCCTTCCGATGTTAGAGAAGAAATTTGTGCCTACTCTGATCCCTCATGGGTTGCCAATAGTTATAGACAGTTCTCTTTTTCAGAGATAGAGGAGAAAGTCTACCACTAGTTGTCTTCTCCAGTTTCCACCATATTTTACAAATGGTATTCATATTCATGAGAAGGGATTTTCATCAGCTTTCTTTCCACTATATTTGTCTCATGGGAAATGTATGAATCTGTAGGAATTTGAATCCTCTTATATTTGATTGCCGCAATATTTGGATGGAAATCTTGATATGTATCGGCAGATATCTACATCTTCCGTTAGTATACTGCTCTATCATTGTGGTGGGACCAGTTAGAACACGTATGAAAATGCATGTGCACGTATTGTGACACCCTAATTATGTGGAGGGATTGAGTGGAGGGGGCAGCGTTTCATGTTTGCATGTTGAATTTACTTGTGTTTGTATGTCGAAATTTATTCTCAGGAACTTTGGTGATATCTTATTCCTAATTATATATGTGCCACCCTTGGATGGAATCTTGAGGGGCCTTGTTCGTATGGACTTCAGCAGGTGACTTCGACCTAAGGCACTCTTCAATGTGGGGAGACTTGGTCACCTAGGGTCAGCGACGATGCTCTCTGGCAGGGTCCTATGAGTAGGACACCAGTGCAGTTGTGATGATGTTTCCATCATTTACTTCCACTTCCTCCCTAAGATAATGGAGGTACACATTTCACATTTGAGGGACATGCTCTAGAAATGGTTTGGGACGACCACCAGGGACTCCATGTAATGGGGCACCAACCGCGATTGAGGAGGGAGCTGACAAGCCTTTGCAAACTGTGGGGCTTGTCTCATGGCCTCCACCATGGGGAGAGTAACATTTCAATTTTACTCTTTGATCATCCTATTTGATATCCAGTGTTGAAGAAGCTGGGTAGGTAAGGGGGTCCTACTCTTCATCGGGGCCCCAAACGCCAATAGGATTGTGGAGTCGTGTGTCTTTATTGGTCATTGGGATGCCATTTGTATAGAAGTTTACTACATGGGAACTTGTAATATACATATATGACATAGACTGACTACAAACCCCCATCAAAGTAGCATTATCTGGAACATATGAATATTTAAGAATTCATCTTTTCCCCCTTCCATCATTTTAATATTGTTAGGAACAGTGGATTGAGTGGGTAATACCACCACCTTGGTTATGGATTCATGTCAGGTTCACAATTTTTGTTTCACCTCTGAGGGAGAAAAATGTGGACATGTGGGGAAACTGAAAAGAATGGTCTGATAGGTAACTAGAATTTTTCCATTATTATAGAAATATTCGCATCACCATCTTTGTTTCAACCTGATTCACGTAGTAATCCTTTAAAGTAGGATTTGATTGAACCTGCCAGGATGGGGTAGTTTATCCTTCTATGTTGCGAAGGAGTTGTCACAGTTACATGGTCCTAGAGGGTCACTGCATAGGGTCAAGTACTTGTTCAATCAGTCCTATTAGTATATAAATTTCTCAGATGGTCTCCAACAGGTTTATTTATGGACCAAGAAACACCCAATGTCCCTGGTATCCATAATTTATGGACCTTCATTTCAAAGGCAGGTGATCATTTGATGATTATTTGGCCAACATCACTAAATGACTCCATTAGTCAAGAGGATGGGATGTCGGTATTACCACACACATTGGGGGGATTATTTCCTGTTTTGGGACTCTTTTATGGTTCTAAGTTGTGTTCATATGTTCATGAATCCATGGTTCATTCTAGAAGAGTGTGTCTATAGGAAACCCCTGGTTTATAGGATCATCATAAGATTACATATATTTAATGCTTCGGTGGTAATGCTGACTTAATCCATGCAATAAGGCGTTCAAGAGTTTATCATCATCCAGGGGGGGTGGAAGGTGACTTGATGTTGGGATCGGACCCATAAGATGGGATTCCTATGTATCGTCAAGTGAGTAATCAATGCCCTCTTAGTTCATGAGATCTAGGGGCTTACGCATGGGATCTTCCCATTTGAGGGGACATGGTTGGGTGGACCCTTTTGGAAGGGAACCCCTTTTGAGCTCAGTCCTTCAAATAGGTGTCCTACATATCCTGGATTGGCCAAGAATCAGAGTTCTCATAGTTCAGATTTCGTTCAGGGATTACGCGTGAGAGCTTCCCATTTGAGAGGTCATGATTATGTGAACCCTTTTAAAAGGTCACCCTTTTGAGCTCGAGACTTCAAGAAATAATCCTACATATTATGGTTTAGAAAAGAATCAGAGTTCTCATAGTTCATATTTGGTTTGGTTTTGTGAGAATTGGGATCATCACAATTCTCTATGCCACATGATCCATGCTATGCGTGAGAAAAGAGAGGGTGTGAGAAATCAAACTAATGACACACCTATTCTCCCGCTGATGTGAGAGGGTGGGCCTATGACGAAAGAAACCAAGGTGGCTAGGGAAGAGGGCACAAATAAATGAACCCTTCAATGTGGGATGACATTGGAGGTCATGCGACTCAGATCTTAGATGATTGGGGAATTACCTCAGTGGTAATTCCTCAGAAACAATTCTAGGTAAGGGGAGGAATATATACTCTTGTCAAAAAGAGAATTGAACATAACTCCTTTGACTGATCACCTTTCCACATAAAATGGAAATGAAATTGATCACCCTTAAACCATAGAACATGGAGGTTCATGTTAGTGTCCCAAGGATGGACTCTGGGTTACCATGGGAATGTAAACTTATAAACATCATTGGAGTCCAAAACAATATGGGGAGAGTCTTCATGACTCTTCTTACCATGGGTATGTAGATGAAACGAGGAGTGCTAATGCGCCAGATGATATGATAATATGGGTCCAATGGCGTTGGAGGTGGATTTTTTCTGATGACAGGGGATATGTTTGTTGAGGAGATATAGAGGACCGGATAGTAACAGAGGGGCGAGATTGGAGCCATTGAAATGAATACCCGAAGATTCCTGATTCCATGTATTGTTTTCTTATGTGTGATGGGGGGAGATTCTCATACCATAATGGTATTCAGGTAGAGGGGTGGTCCATGTACCGAAATAGTACACATGCTTTGGAATGGACCACCATGCACCATATTGGTACGTGGTTCTAAATGCAGTCTATCACAACAGTTTGGGTTCCATCTGTGTACTGATGCAGTACATGGTGCCTCAATAAATCTGCAAAGTGATACACTATGAAGAACACCATGTAGAAGGAGGTTCCTAGGGAATATTTCATGGGAATTTCATCCACAAGGAATATGTGGTTCCTTATTTCACCATTTAGGTTCGCATCTCTCCCATTATTATTAAGTTTCTTCATTTTATGGTTCACGACTAGTTGTACTAGCGGACAATGTGGTTTGGAATTTGGGATTCACTGATGATTTGAGACTAAATCCATAATCCTCTTTTAATTCATTCATACAACCTCTAGGGTCCCCTTCATGATTTCTTCATCCGTCCTTTCTCAATTCCTCCTGTGATTCTTTTATAGAGCATTAGGGGAATCGTATCTATATGCATGTTTCACCATTTGCGGATGTCCATGAAGATATTTCTTGACCCTCAAAGGACTTGGTCAACTGGGGTTTTCAGAGGACGTGGTTCATGAGTCATGGTTCACGAAACATTGTCAATTTTCTTTGTCCGTGAACTACTGAGTTCGAGACACTATATCCGGATTCCATTCACAAGCTAGATTCTATAAGAAATGCGGTTCACATTCAACTAGGTTCACCGACCATCTCTCCGTGGGCCAACGAGTCATGGGTTGTTTCTTGTACTGGTGGTTTTTTGTTCATGCCTTCCACAAACCTTTTTGGTGATGGTACGCGGGTCACATAAAATTCCTTGAGAAATTTATTTCCATAAATTTTATTTCAATGTTTGTGACCCAATTTGATTCCATTCACTTTAATAGACTTGTAGGAATGCATTCATCCTTTTTCAAAGTGATTTTTGGAGTTCTTTCATCCCTTGGTAATGTTTTCAGGTCCCAAGAAACCTCATAAACCATAAAAAATTGAAGGGTATTTGCATGAAAATATTGAAATAATGGAACATAAAAGAGAGGTTGAAAAATATATAATTATCATAGTAGATGTTGTTAATAAAGAATAAAATTTATTTGAATATAATTGAATTTATAAATAGTTAATGAAACTGTATTTCAATTTCACATTTATAATTGTTTCACACAAAAACACATGGTTATATTTTTTACTTTTTTATATAAATATTTAAATTATATATTTTTTATACATTTAATATATTCTATAATATTTTAATTATAAGAATATTGAGTGTGAAATATTTTGAGGATCCTAGTCGATCAAATTCTCAGAGAACACCACAACTACAATCAAATTAAGTGGATATGTGTGATTCCGTTGTACTAGAGACTTCAACCAATTCATATGTTTCCCCATATTATGTAATTATCCCACCATATGATGCACATCTTGAGAAGGATTAGTTGTTCATACCTCAATATAGGGGATATGGAAAAGTTACTCGTATAAATTTCATTGTACAAAAAATCATATATATATTATTAATTTTTTAACGTATTTATAAAATAGATAAAGTTAAAAAATAAGAGATATAAATTTTTATACAGTTGATATATGATAACTGGAAGTCTTCCAAATTAATGTTCCATTTGATGAGTCTCGGGTGCCTACTGGTGATTCTTCTGGAATCTATTGATAGATTCATAGGCATATATCTTGCGATATAGAGAACTTTTAAATTAATTAAAATAACTAGATGCATATTTTCTTAGCTTGATAAAATTAGGTCTTTGATAACCAAGAAAAGGTAATATTAATTTGCTAATAATTGAAAACAAATTTAAAATACCAGTGTAAAATTTTCAATATACTTAAAAAGTTTTATGTTTTATAGATATTTTTCTATTTTTATGACCCTAACTTTGTCTCATGCCCATGGACTCTAAATAATTTGGGAATGAAATGGATATATTTTAATTCAATATTATGGAAGGAATTTAATTACACGTATCTAAGATCGTGATGATTGTTTGAGAATGTTCCTGAAGGCGTTTCCTGTCATAAGTGAAAGATTTATTTGGATATTAATAGAGATGAATTTCATGAGGTAATTACATATTTAATTGTATATTTAGAACATAAACACCATAAAATAATATTTTTTATTAATGTTTTTACTTTTTGAGGAAATTATCTATATATAATAATGTGAATAATGAGAAACAAGTCATTCCTCATATCTCTATGTCACATTTTTTTTAAGAAAAAGAAAAATCTTGGATGTATTTTATCCATTATTATTATAATTATTTTATTATAAGTCTATTATTTTTTCCAAACATGTATATCTTTCGTTAAAAAGGCTAATGAATTAGGCCACTATGTTACTTGAATATAAATGTGTCTTAAATTTCATCAGAATCCCGATGATAGTTTTTTGAGTGAACCTATAAGTGATATTGGAGGAAGTAATTTTCATTATTATTTTAGGTTATTTCATTTATATAAAAAAATTATTCCGTAAAAGTAAATTATAAAAAAACACATTAAAGCTAATTAAATGAATCCAACTATATCTATATGACATTTCTAAATGGATCTACTTATCCCATTTGATATATGTATCATACCCTATTTATTTGGGTTTATGGAATGTTTGCAGTTTTAATTTTCTTCATTTATTTTATAGAAATGAAATAACATTAAATATTTATTTAAAAATAATGAATTGGATAATATTATGACGTTTGGATAATTTCCTAAATCATTTATAATTCTATGGTATTAATGGGTTAAAATTCAAGAAGTGTGGAATGTAGACCCTTCAGAATCATCATTGGTATCCCATAATGATTCATTCATAGTTATTCTAGGAAAAGCGAATGTATGGTCGGGATGGGGTATGGGTTCTAGGCCTACTACATCATATGTATTTTGTAGGGATTCAATATCATGTATTGCTATACCCAGTTTGCGTTTGTGCAGTCCATTTGATCAACAGTCACAAATATAAATTGAATAGTTCATAGAAAAATTGAAATAACATGACTTTTACATGTAAAAATAGGATCTGTGGTAGTGGAAAATGAATGTTGATTTGAAATATGTATTTTAGAGGATGAAGGGCACAATCCCCATGGAAATCGCCATCCATAAAGATCATCATTCAAAGGTAAATTCTAAAACCCAGAGATCATTCACACATTTTCAAAGAACACATACAACTATCATGAATAAAACAAAAATTACTCTTTTATAATGGAAACATGCACTTAGAGCCACACCAACAACATCATGTTTCATATTGGTGTGCATTGAATTCCATGAATGTCATGAATTAATTATGGATCATTACCCCAAATTTCTACAATAATATGAGATATTTTTCTTGGTTTTTTTTGTGACATGTGTTTTAAATTAAAATGAAACTAATATTTAATTCACGCACATTGGTTTATACCCCCAACTCCATGATTTTGATTGATGCATAGTTGATTTACACACATTAAAAATGAATTATCGATAATTTTTCTAAAATTTGAATTTAATCCAATCTCATATTCATAGCATTGAAAATGTGACGAATTTGTCAACTAAAATGAAAATTTTATATAGAAATAACATACTTCGAGTCATACCAACAACATCACATTTCTTATTTACATGATTTCAATTCCTTCGTGTCAAAAAATAAACTCTGTATTATTTTCATAAATTCTGAAATCAATTTTTTCTCTTTTTCTCAGATTTCACTACACAATAAGAAATTTAATCTAAAAAATGGAACATTTAAATTGAAAAAACACACCTCGAGTCACACCACCTACTTCATGTGTACTTGGGAAATGAAATCATAAGAAAATTAACATAAATTAATTTTTAAAATATAATAACTTGTGGAATTTCAATCCAAATTATGATTCTCATGGGATTCTCATAACTATGTTTTTAGTATTTTAAAACACAAAATTGTATTTGTAATGAGAAAAAAATAGAAAACAACCTTATATGACGTGAAATTAAAAAAAATGATTTGGAATTGTATTTTATGTGTATTCACAATAAACATGTGCATCTGATGTGTGGTGTTATTAGAATGACTCAATAAGCTATTTTTAAAGCTATTGAAGTCTTTTAATACCTATTCCAGGGGGTTGAAACTAGGAAAAAACATTAAATGACTATTAAATAGTATTAAAACAATAATAGATTTATTTTTTTAAATCTAAAAAGTGAAACAACATCATTCCAAGCTATAGTTTTCCCATGATTCCTATAGATTCGTTTTTAGTGTTTGAAAACACTAAAAAAAGAATATAATGGTGAAAACCCTAGAAAATGACTTTATAAGGATAGGTAATCATTAAAAAACCTCATTTGAATTAATTTTGAAATTTACACATAGAAAACACAACCATAAGATGTGTGAAGTTCTCCGAATGACACAATAATGTATTTTTAAAGATAGTAAAGTATTTAAAAATGTATGTCAGTTGTTTAAAACTATAAGAGATATTTCTTATAACTATTATACAATATTAAAATAAACATATATTAATTTTGGAAATTTAATAATATAAAACCTATCATTATGAGTTATAGTTTTTTCTAGATGCCCATAAATAGGTTTTAGTGTTCTAAAACACTAAAACATGTATGCAATATTAAGAAACATTGATGAAAAACCCCATTTCGACCTAAAACCATGGGAAAACCACTGTTGAATTATTTTTTATGTGTAAACACATAAAACATATTTATTTGATGTGTGGTGTGCTCAAAATGACTCAATAAAAAGTTTTTAAAGATACCATAATCTTTAAAAATGTGTGTTGTGGGGGGGGGGGTGAAAACTATGAAAATGTTTTAATATGGATATGAAATAAAAGGAAAACAAACATATATTTATTTTTGTAATGTAAGAACTGACTAAATGTCATTTTTGAGTTACTATTTTTCTGTGATGCTGCTAAATGCATTTTTAGTGTCTTAAATCACAAAAACTTCCGTGAAATTGTGAAAAAAAGTTAAAAACCTCATATTGATGTAAAATCATGGGAATTTTTTTTGAATTAATTTTAATTGGAACCTATATAAAACTCATGCATACAATATGTAGTGTTCTTGGAATGAATCAATAATTTTTGTAAAGATACTAATTTATTTAAAATAATGTGTTAGGGGTTTGATGACCAATAAGACAACATCAGATGGCCATGAATTAAAAGGGAAATGGTTGTATATTTATTTTTGAAAAGTAGGAATTGAATAAATTTCATTCAAAGTTATGATATGTATGGGATGCCTATAAACAGATTTTCAGTATTTTAAAATAGTTGAACATGGATGTAAAAATCAAAAAATAAGAAAAAAAATGCATTTAACATAAAATCATGGTAAAATTATTATGAATTATTTTTTATGTGTGAACATTAAAATCACATCCATATGATGTTTTTTATACTTGGTTTGATTCAATAAATAGTTTTTAAAGATAACAAAGTCTTTAAAATATGTATTTATGCATCAAAACCAGGAAACCGACATTCGATTGAAATGAAATAATAAGAAAATGACAGTATATTTATTTTTTAAATGTATTAATTTACAACATGTATTTAAAAGGTATGATTTTCTTGGGATGGATGCAATCACGTTTTTAGTGTTTTCAAACACTAAAATGTGTGTGTAACAATAATAAACCAATGTAAATGATATCATACTAATATAAAATCATGGTTCAAAATCTCTTAGAGTATTTTTGATATGAACAAAAATAAAACACATCCAACTGACTTGTGGTGTGCTTGAAATTACTCAAAAACTATTTTTAAAGATACCAAAGTAACAGAAAACGTGTTTTAGGGGGTAAACACAAGGAAAACGATATCAGATAATGGTGAAATCATATAAAAATGACAATATAATATTTTATGAAAAGTAGAAACTGAAAGAATTTAATTTCATGTTTTAGTCTTCCTGGGATTCCCATAATATATTTTTAGAGTTTAAAAACAATAAAATGTGTGTTTAATCGAATAAAATAAAGATAACACCCTCATATTGATGTAAAATCAGGGAAAAACTGCTGTTGAATTATTTTCGGCATGTACGCATAAGAAACACATCCATCTGATATAAAGTGTTATTAGAATGACTAATGAAATTGTTTTTAAAGATACTAAAGTATTTAAAAACAATTGTTAGTGGGTAAAAACGTGAAAAAATACATAAGTTGTCTATAATATCAAAGGAAAATTACTGTATATATATATTTTTAATTAGGTATTAAAGACATGTCATTATGTGTTACAATTTTTTATAAATTTCCATAAATACATTTTCTATGTTTTGAAACACTGAAAACATTTGTGTAATGGTTAAAACCCAACAAAAGACCTAATATTAATGTGAAATGATTGGTAAACAACCACTGAATTATTTGTGATGTGTATTCACGTATAAAACATTAATCCAATGTGTGGTTTCCTCATAATGACACAATAAAAAGTGTCAAAATATGGAAAATCTTTTAAAAATATGTTTTATAGGGTCAAAACCAAGAAAATGATGTTGGATTGTCTTGAAATCAAAGTAAAATGAAAATAGGTTGATTTTTTAAATGTAGAAATCGATAAAACATTATTTCGAGTTACAATATTCCATGGATTCCCATAAATGTGTTTCTAATGTTTTAAAACACTAAAACATGTGTGTAATAGGCAAAACCATATAAAACAGTCTTATATTGACATGAAATCATGAGAAAATCATTGTTTAATTATTTTTGAAATATAATACATGTTACTATATCCAGGTCTATAAATTATTATTATTATGTGTAACATTTTGAATATATATTATGTCTATTCTATTTCATATTTCCTTTCTTAAATGTAATTGTTTTTATTATAGGTGATAGATTCCATCCGTAGGTAGGTTTATGGCCATTCCGAACCATAAATTTCATTATAACGCATATGAGACAGTTCTTAGTTTTTATGTAATTTTAAAATATCATCAATGATTCTAATGTATTTCTGATTTGGTATGTTCTATTCTAATTTCAATATTGTTTTATATTCTTGGTGATGACATTATAAGAGGTAGATGGATGCAGGGGAGGTCATGGGATGAATGTATATTGTTCATGGGTTGTTGTTATTGGTAGAATTATTTTATTTGTATATATTGCAGAATGAGGTTATGGGTTGACTGAATTTATGGTGATTGTGGTTGTATATATAAAAATATATCTGTATGATGGTGTATGTATGATGAGTTTACTATTCTTTTATATTTTGTTTTATTGTATGTTAATTTATTTAAATTCATATTTTTTAAAAATAATTTTTTATAAATATATTTGTAATGGTATATGATAACCACTTCTAAACATATTTATATCACTCTATTTAGTGGTGGTTATAATAAAATACCTCAAAACCTTAACATTAAAACAGTTTTTAACAATGGTTATGTTCATTTATGATATTTTATTTTAGGATGATTTTTTTAATATAAAAAACCCTAAATTAAATCAAAACAACTACTATGTGCTCAAAAAATGTCACATACGAAAACTATCACTAAAAAATAAAAAATTCTTCTAAATTATTACTGACTATTAAATATGTTGTTATTTTCATAGCCGGTGCTAAACCATGTAGTGGAAGTATAAACCTCTACTAGTAGCAAAAAAACATCACTAATACCTCCATTTTTTGTACTGTACCTATACCAATGGTCCATCAATCTGTTGTTATAGGCTATAAAATCTGTTTGGGAGCCTATAATAATGGTTTTGAACTATGGTTATAGCTCTTATCCTAGTATTATATATAGGGGTACTTGATTTAATTAGTACTATGCATACAGAGAGTAAAAATGTCATATTATCTTAGGTGTATGATACATTGGGTGAGGGTTGTTTAGTGAGTAGTATTGGAATGGTGACACTAATGCATATGTGATAATTTATTTTCTGAAATTATGTCATAGATCTAATATCCTTTATACTTATGGTGATTATTCATTCTCCCTTTCTTATGTTTATATTTATCATTATTATTCATTAATTCATTATTTTGTTTTGGTTATTATTGATAAACCATTTACATTGTTATTATTTAGTAAAAAGTGATATCCAACTCACCTTTTTATATATTTGCATTTATAGTTTTATTATGCTCATAATGTTGTGGATTAGTTTAAGTGATAACCCAATAACCTGTAAATGGTTATTTATTTATGATAGTTCATTCAACATAGTTGATGATTATGTTAAGGTGGCAGTTTTTGTAAACATGGGTACTCTAGAACCAACTCCAAAAGTAATTTTTGATTATCCAATAATTTATTAAAATATTTTTTCATGATTTATACATACCATAATTGTGTCAATAGTTCTACTTCTCTTATTTACATTGTAATTTCCATATAGTAATTTTCATTTTATAAGTTTATAATAGTTCTCAGCTATAATGAGAACCTCCAGATACTATAATAGTAACCTTAAACATGTTTCTTATGGATGAGATACATCATAGTAAAATGAAACATATGATGTATGACTATTAGGTTTTTGAGTCTTATAATATTCTTTTCAGGAATCCTACAATTAGTGATCTTGAGTATAAGAGATCATGATGACCTGCCCACCAATAAGAACACCATATATTTTTGGTTTCATTGGTTGTCGATATTTCAAAGGATGTGTATGGTTCAATCAACTTGAGATCATTATCAATGACTACTATTTTACCACATAAATTCATTCAAAATGAAAAAGATGAAATTTATTTTGTGGTGATTTAATTTCTGTTGGGTTTTCCATTATGATATTTGACATTGGTTGAATGTTCAAGAATAAATTAGTTTCTTCTGAAAGGAAAAGATATCGTAGGCCCTATTGACCAAGATCATATCACCATTATTAAGTCAATGGTCATGGTGATATAGTTAATGTTTATATAGTAAGGTCATGGAAAAATAAATCATTAAATGATGATGACACAAAGTGTGTGTCATTTTTTATGAAATATCCTGAGACCAAGAGACTATATTACAGCACAAGTGTTCATTGGAGGACATGGTTGTTATGACTAAACCATATCTCCTTAAGGATATTGATGTATCTGTATACTCTTTTCCTAGAATATGATTCTAACTCACTAATTATCATATAAAGTCCTATATGGTCAGACACAAATTATATTCAAAATAAATCCCCATTATAGTGAATTGAAGTATAATACATGATGGGACCCATGATGGGGTTTTGGTATTGTCTGAGTTTAGAAGATCACAAGGTAAATAAGAAAAAAAATATTAATCAAGTTTATAAAAATAAATTTCTATTTTGTTTACCTATTATATTCACCACTTATTTGGTGAATGTAAAGAAAAATACTTTTTGAATGGATATTTAATATTTAATATTAGTGGTTCATATAAATATTTTCCAGAGAGTTGAAATGAGTTAATAATTAATATTTTATCATGTAACCTAAATTAAATCTTGTTCATCAAACATCAATTTAATTTAATTTCATATATGGGTGAATTTTGGTAGGGGTACACATAATTTTTTGTTTGTACATGAATTCATACACACAAATATTTAAATAAAAAAAATTTACGATTCCAAAAAGCCCTAGGTTCCATGAACTTATATCATAGAAGCCTCGAATCTAACTAAGATTAATTAAAAAATAAATATTTATTTATTCTATAAAATGGTGTTATCATAGTCTTGATTCCACAAACAAAACATTGATTGGTGATTATATGACCATGTTATGGGCATCTGAAGATCAAAATTATATTCATGTAGGATAAAATAATCAATGGATTTATATTTATTAATATATATACATATATATATATATGGTGTGAGATTATATCTCTGGGACTGGTTATACAGGGACATAGGTAGTGTCCATAATTCTGTCTATCAAGGCTGGAGAACATTCTTGATTAAATACATTTTCTAATATATATATATATATATATATATAAGAGCCCATTGGGGGGTCCTACAATGACGAGAATAGTTATAAAGAACTCTTAATCAAATTGTAAGCCTCTTGTAATTTGTTATATATATATATATATGACTTTCAGAGAGGCATAACACTACCCCCCAATGGGAAGATGTAAGGAGTAGCACCTAAGGTATTAATTTTTTAGTAATTTTTTAAGTGGAGCCCTATGTGGGATGTCTTCAACTATGATAGTACATGGGAATTCACGTGCCCCAAAAATAAAACCATTACGAGTTCATCCCAATGCATATCGAGTCTAGTCCGATCATACCAGATGTGCCTAGCCCTTTTGGGCTTCCCTCGGGATTTGAAACCCCTCCCTAAGGGTTTAAAAATTATAAAGAGTTGTATATATGTATAAAATTATTATAAAAAAATTAATTTTTTTCAGATTTAATTAAACAATCATTTGGATCATGAAATTTTTTTTCTTATATTACAATTAATTTAATTTATTTTAAATAATAAAAAATACCCTTACGTTGAATTCTTCAAAAATTTCATATTTTTAAATAAGTTTAACGCATATTGATTGATCCCAGGTCATAGATCGAACAATGCATGTACTATTTAATTTTTTTTTATTAAAATGTGTTTATTGGTAATAATTAACTATGAAATGATGATCTGTGAATCATACTTCTCATCATTGTTTATAGAAGGTTCTATGCGTTTGTGATATTTTAATCATGTATATCCTGTATTTCTAAGACACTCTTGCTTGCTTGCATGTATTGTTGAAAAATGATGAGGTGGAAAGGTGACATGTTTTTTATCGATACATGGCGAGACACAAGAACTAGATTTATCACATTGGATGGGGTGAACATTACAACTTGATTCATATGAAAAACATCTTATAGAGTTACCCATCAGATCAATGTAATGACCCATAATTCTATCAAATGAATTCCCTTTCTTATAAATGTGTCATATTTAGTAATGTAGTATAAAACACATGCACCACATGATGAATCCAACATTTTTTGTATTTATTTAAACATTAAATATAGTGAATAAATATGTCCATAAGAAATGAAATAATTAAAATGGGGTAAAGAATAAAAAATATTATTACATTAATAGGAAAATTTGGATCTTCATGATCCCCCAGAATAATCAAACACATGAAAAAACACAATAGAAATAAAGAAAAATGTTTGCAATTTAATATTATTTAAAAATTAAAATATATATTTCATTGAGAAAAAATATAAGATAATTAATAATTAATGAAAGATGAGATATTTATATAATGTAGGGAACCCATATGACCATTAAAAATCTAGCTAATGGAATAGTAATATGATTGTTGGAATATAAATTTGACCAGTAGAACAATAATTCAACTCTTATGAATAGTAACTCGACCGTTAAAATAATATCATCACCTATGGAAGGGTAACATAATATATAGGTAACTAATAAAATTAAAATATGATATATATATATATATCACGGTAGAATTAAATAAATATTTTAAAAATGATAACTCAAGTGTTGGTATTTTTGTAAATAATAAATGTCATTATTATAATATTTTATTAAAAATAATGATTTATAATAGAGTTTATTTTCAAAAAAAGGATTTATAAATTAATATTATTTTTTATTTCAATGATAAAATAATTCTATGATACCATAATTAATTTTTCAAAGGGTCACAAAATAGATCATAATATTAAACATGATTTTTTTCAAATAAATAAGGATTTCCTTTAAAAATTAAATTTATAATATTTCAAATATAATTTTCATAAAATGGATTTCATTTATTTATCTACATATTAAAAAATGACTAAGGTAATTTTTTTGACTTTCAAAAATGTCATATTTTGTGGTGAATAGTGAAATGTGACCAAATATAATAGCTAACATTATAAGCTAAATACAAGAATTTTTGAGTCATTGATGATGTAAGTACTCATTATTTTGATTTCTCATGCATAATTTACTTTATAATGTCACAATAATCAATACTATTTACAGTATTCATCCTCAACAATAAACTGATGATTATAATATTCAAAAAACCCCTCTCCCCCCTTATGAATTAAACCTCTCACCACCCCTTCTCCTTTCACCTTATAAGAATTTTTTCTTAAAAAAATTCTACCAAATTCTTCTCTAAATACTATTCACCACATTCCTTTAATTATAGTATCACCATAACACCAATTCTATGTGCCTAATTGATTTATTCAAGGAGACAACATTCAAGAGGTAATATTCTCACAATATATCTTTTAAATTATTTTATTCTTCTACTTTGTACTGACCCCCTCATCCAAAAATGTAATAAGAAATCCATAATCATATATATACAGGTGTTTTATTATTCCAATGGAATATCTACCATCCATCCTATCTCATTTCATCTTATAATAAAAACAAAACCATTGTAAATATTATATTGGTTCACCATCTTGTTTGATGATGAGTTTCCATTTCCCATTATCACCTTCAAAGTCATTCCTAAAAATATTATTATGGAAAAATAAGATTATAATAATTAAATTATATCTTATTTCATATTATAGGATGAATATATATCCACAATATTAGATTAAATAAAACTATATGGTGATTATATAAAAAACTACCAAAATTAACTAATCATATAATGTTGAAGTTTTTACTAAAACATTCATATGTATGTAAGAACATAAGAAGATATTTTGGAATACTATTATTTATATATGGACGTGGATAACATTCCATTTCCCTTCAAGCATTTTAGTCCTGTTTTACAAGAACAATTTTAATTATCCACATGTGATCCATTCTTGGAACCATGAAACTAATTCTCTCGAAAGAGTAAAATTAAACATTATATATCATGAAATGGTTATAAATGAACCTAATAAAATTATTTTAAATTAATTTTTGATGTTAATGTTTATTAATTATGTAATTAATTAATCATATTTTATTATTTATGACTTTAACTACAAGTAAATAATGAATCTAGAAATCATGTAAGGGATCTCTTTGGACCACCATTTTTCTTTGAGTTAATAAATGTATCCCTTTATCTCACTTTTTATATATCATTTATGTTATGGAATTATTATAAATTATATATATAAATCCCTCAAAAATATATTTATCTAAATATACCTTTTTTATAGGGGAATACACACCTATTGTTCATTACTCAAATGCCTTCTTTAAAATTAATCCTGATTAAGAGGAACTTTTCTATCCCATAATAATTTCATAACACCCATTTAAAGATTTTATTCCAAAATGAACAACATATATTTATACCAATGATTATGAAATCAGATATGAATTTACAATATTTATTTCCTTCTACTCTTTGTAATCTTTATAAAATCTCCTTTGATAATGATATGAGGCCAGATTATGAAACCAATTTCATTCCTTGCATAATTATTATGTTTGTGCCTTATGATTTATTATTTTTAGGAGAAAACATAATCATTCACATGTTATAATGGGTGAATCTAGATATAACTCCCATGAATTGGGTATTTTTTCTCTAGAGAAGGTATATGTGGTGTTATGGAGTCAAATTAAAACACGACGGAACACTATACAATATGTCATATTATATATACTGTTACCATTGATTTATGATTATGTCATGTTATATGTTGTTGAAAATTTCTTATGCTTCCATGATCCTATGATTCCAAGATCTTTGTGTTATTTCTCTATAAGATGATTCTTATACCTATAATTTTATGGTATCATGTTATTCCTTCTAAATTGTATTTTATGCTTCATAACCATGTTCATTCAATTATAATCCTATGTAGCTCCCTAATTTCTTTTATATATTCCCCAGGTTAGTGATTTATGTTTTTAGATATCAAACATATTTATGAGATCATTATAGATATTAAAATAAATATTCTATTTTTTTGTTTATTTTTGATTTATTATGAACATATTCATCATAATACACTTGGCCTCATGATCTTTGGGTTTTTTATTCGACATTTAGGTTAAAATGAAATTAAAAATATCGGTAAAGGATTTGGGATCTATAGTTGGTAATAGAGAAAGGTTTAGTTATTTTTTGGGTGTATAGAATTGAATACTGTAGTGAGAACACTAGGGATAAGTCTATGTATAGGAAAATATTATGAAATTTTGGAGAAGTGTAGAAAAAGTAGTTTCTAAGAAGTTACATACCTGTCTGGATACTATAAATACATGTGGTTTTGGCATATTTATATCAAGGGATAACAAACAAGGAAATAGAGGATTGGATATCAACTATGTCATAACATGGTTTAGAATAAAGAGGCCTCACTAAATACCTACTTTGGCATTCTTGTGTTATATTCATTGGAAAATTCATAATCTCTGAATCATTGTAAAGGAATTGAATAGATTGATAGTATAGAGAACCTAATAAGAAAATTTAAATGGGCAAATTTGATTTATACCTGCATAAACATAAGTTAGGATATACTTTTTGTTGATATGTTATTCCTTACCAGTTCAGGGTTTCCCTTTTATAAGTTTGTATGTTACGGTACTATCATTTTGTTTTCCCTTTATCTCAGTTAATGGTGGGGAATAGGAAGAAATGTTCCAACAACCAACATTATAAGAAATATTATTACTACCACAATGATATGAAAAAACTTAATGGAGAGGGAGATGTGAACTTAAAGGATTCACATGGTCAGGTTACTCATGTTATGAAAAACAACTTGAATTATGCATAATTCACTCATTCTATTAAGAAATAGAATGATGTAGTCAAGTCATTTTTGAGAAAAAAACTCCAAAATTTATTGGATATTATAAGCCATTTATTATAGAATTATAAAATATCTCAGTTGATAAGATATTCTCTATCCTCCATTGCTTATAAAAAGATAAAGGCATGATGTATAACTATCATCTTGAAGTACAAGATTATATGTGGTGAAACTGATCAAGAAACCTAAGTCCAATGTGGAAATTGATTCAAGGGAATGGGAAGGAATAAAAAAAATATTTCTCAATAAATATTTTTCCCAAAATAACTTTCTTACAATGGAGAGGGAGTTTCTTATAATGAATAAAAAATAAGATGAGTTTATTGGGGCATATGAGGGAAACTTCACAAATATTACATGATACAACTCAAAACAAGTCATCAATACTAATATTATGGTGTAATTTTTCTTTAGTAAAATAAATTGGAGTCTACAAAATTATTTAGTGATATGACAATAGGATAACTAAGAGTGTATCAATTATTCTTCCCTTATGGTTGATTAGGAAATTACAGACTCTCAATGGTATTGTGGTCTAAGAGATAAAACATATGTGATTAATTTTTCCTTGGGAGGATCAATAGAAAAATATTTTAGAGGAATGAAAACCTGAAATCTTATGTGTAAAAAATGTGGGAAGATTCATTCAAAAAACTATCTCAGGGGAATTGGTAGATGCTTTAAATGTGGAAAATTTGGGCATACTAATAATGAATTTCAAAGAGAGGAGAAAACCACACTAATTTGACAGAAGGAATGAAGGTTAAGATCAAAAATCAGTCTGTGATAAAATGTTTAAACTCTAAGGAGAAAATAAAGTATGAAAACTAATTCCCTAAGCCAAGGGTTGTCAGATATAGTCAATTATAATGAAGTCTATTTCATTGAGAGAAATGAAGGGAAATCTTCGATCATTACTGGAAACTTAGATCGTGAAAATGATGTGGTGAAAGTGATGATAGTTATTAAATAAAGAATAGGAAACATACATTTTTATTATAGTTCAATTGATTATTTCATATCATTCGAGTTTAGTAATACTTTTCAAACACCCCTGAAAACATGGGTTTTGAGGTATATGTGAGAATAATAAATAGAGTAATGATTTAATCCAATGTATATATCCCATCCATTGACAATTATTGTGGACTGAAACTACCAAATTTTTTTACAACTTCATTTAGTGTATTTTTATGATATATTGTGAATCGATTTATTATTCCTATATAAATACAAAATCAACTATTTATAGATATCAATATTTATATCCTGAGTTATCCTCTAATTTTATACAACTATAAAGAGGAAGATGTATCTCCTTTGGGATTTTCATCTCAACTGGGGATATTGTTTTCTTATCAGTAAGTATATCTAGCTCCAATGATTTAAATAATGGAATGAATAATTCATGGATAAATTCCCCTTATGAAGAATTATACTGATGTATTCCCTAAAGAGTTTCCTTGTCTTCCCCCTTTCTGGGTTGTTGAATTCTAAATTGATATTATACATGGATATCTGTATATCTCTAATAATCTATATTGAATGGCCACCATTGGGACAAAAGAACGAAACAAGCGGTTATGAGATAATCTAGAAAAGGATTTTATATATATATATGTGCTTCACTTTGGGGTGTACAATCATGAACCATCTTCTTTAGAATGAGGGAAGGGTTAACAAGATGTTGATATATTCCTTCTTCAAGATGAAGGACATATAATGACCCAAAAGTACCACCTCCAATAAACCATGGGGTGGACACTAGTACCAAGGGTATAGAAATATCACCAAAACATGGCGGCATTACAAATTTTATAGTAACTAGGATTGAGAGATAAGATGTATCATCATTAAAAAACACCAAGAAACATATATAAAAAGAAGGAAAAATCTATTCACATGCCTGTTTAAATAAAAACAGCTAAAAAATATAAGAAAACCCCTAATGTTAGTACCAAAATAAAGCTAAGCGGTTACACGAAACCCATCCCCAACATCCATGCTAGTATGGTCCAACACGATTTGTATAATATCCCTTGAAACCTAAAAACATTTTTATGTATGTAGGGTGATTATAGATTTATACTAAGTAGTAGAAACCAAATTCACTCGTGCACAAGAAGGAGAGGCATACTAATTCCCCCATGAGAAGACAACAAAAACTCCAAAATCAACTAACAAGGTATACTATCTACAACATCCTCAGCAAGACATGCTCACCAAATAATCGAACTCATTTAATGTAATAATATAATCACATCGATATTTAGATACCCCACACCACTTCTCGCTGGTTAACTAGAAAATCCTAGCATGTCTACCCCATCCACAAGCCCCACCATCACAACCTTCCTACACACACCTAGGACAAAACCACACACAACCTTCCCACAGACAACTGGGCCACTAATACACTGCAATGTTGACCGTAGACACCTTGGACTCACACATAGCACCCCCTGCCCGAAGACACTTGGGCATTATCCCAAAGGCACGTGGGAAACAAACCACGTCTCACACAAGAAATTCCATAAATATAGTAATAAAGATAAATCCATTATTGACTTCCCAAAGGGTCTTGGGTGATAAATTCCTAGAAGAGGGAGCTGAGAAGAGAAAATAACCAACCATCCATCCTCCAACCAGGATGTTGTGAAAGACACCCTCCCCCATAACAATGGGTGTGTTCAGCACATAGTGCCTAACACAGGTTGGGTGTGTATAAAAAATAAGGAATAATAAGTTTCTAAATATTGGTTGTAAACACTAATTCCATCCTATGGAATTCTACATATACAACCAGCTCACAAAAAATAGCCTTTTCTGCTACCCTACATGCAAAACAACACAACAACCAAAATGAAAACAACTACCCACACCTTCCATTTAACCAATTGTAATTATGAATTACAATCCAATTAATTTATATACTATATCCTTACCTTGGAAACTAACAACCACAACACCAACAACAGATCTCATAAAGAGAAGAGCCTAATTAACTAATGCGGGTTCATGGTTATTCTATGATTACACCAAATCAAAGAAAAAACTAAACCCCGATCTGAGATTATGTGTGAAATTTTAGACACTATAAAAATCAAACAGGGGAAGAGGGACCAATGTAAAGGATTACCATTTTAACACTCATTAATAAAAACAATCATTAAAAACATGCTTTCCCTCCCACTATACAACCCCTTTCCCGAACACCCATTCAACCACATCCAACTATCATTCTTCAGTATTATCCTACTCATGTCATGCCCTTGCAACCAAACCTAGAAGCACTTCTGCACATAAACACCACACCCAGAACACCTATAAACATGAAATCATGATATTCTAGTCATAAATCCCCTCTTACTAAACACATCCAAAATGCATTCCCACTGCATAACAAGTTCATCCATTCCACAATCCATCAATATCTCAACATGAGATTCCATTACACCACATGAACAGCCCCATACACACAACCAAACTCCCACCTATAGAACCACACAAATAGTGCAGACATAGGGTCAAATAGATCCACACATAGAACACAACCATGCCTATAAAATAGGGTGTATTTAGATTTGGCCAACACTATTCATTATTTTTTACATTGATTGGAAGGCATGATCATAGAAGCGTTTTCATCCTAGGGAATCCATTTCATTTACCTAGGTATATGTGAATAATCATATTTATATTTAAAGGAAATATTCACAAGGAATGAAAAAAAAATTATAAATCATCACCCATGCATAGAAAAATACAATAAACGGTCCAGATTTTTACAATCTATATGGCCACAACAGATCACATCATCAACAAAGATAACAATTAAAACATGCGATCAACATCAATACACTCCCAGCCTTTTATCAATATTGAATTATAATTTATCTTTGATAAAGGTTGTACTTGGAATTTTTCACAAAAAGACATTACTAAACCCACCCCATATGATACACAAATAAAAGAAAGAAAAGGAAATCCATATTTGGAATAGCAGATGATTAACAACTCATCCTTGCATAAAAATAGAGGGCCACATAGTCGTAGGAAAACTCCACGGAAAAACACTATTGAAAGCTTGATCGATGGATATGACACAATAGGTGAATCCATGGGAAGAAGAGTGTCTAGGTGCACAAATAGGGAACCGGAAACACACTATAAAAGGATGATACCATCTTTGAAGATCGAGACCCTATATCAAAAGAAGAACGATTTCAATAGTCATTAAAGTTGAATCATGGCCAAGACCATGAGGTTGGATTATTTCAATTTCCTCGGAGATTTAAGATATTAAATATATAATTAATATATTTTAAAATTCCATTATAAATTCCTAAACAAGAACTTAAACTTGATTTATATCAAATAAGATGTAAGAGGGGGGAAAGTAAAAAATTATAGAGAAATTGAGAAAAATAATTGGAATGTTGTCGGAAGTGACTCACCATTGGGTGGGTCATGGTGTCCCCATTCAGTGGGACTCCATTCAGTGAGACATAGTTTGTTGTCATCATTCGGGGTACGATCGTTTAGTGTGCCATCATTGGAAAAACCAGGATTTTAGAAAACACCTGAAACAAACCGCGGTGTCCCTAAAAAACTCCACAAACACTAGATTTTCACAATGTAATGGCCCCAATAAATCAGGTCCATCACATTAGATAACTCTAAAACTATTCTCGTCCTTGATAATTCAATGCTAAACCAGAAATATGATTCCAAACAACCACCCCTTAAGATACCTCTCAAGGATAAACCTTCTTGAGTTGCTTGAAGGATGTTGTGAAAACTCAAAATCTAAGAACAACTCCCCCAAGAAATGACAACCCAAACATCTACATGATACCCTAGACACCAACATTTTGTACACACAAATTAGGGAATTCATTTCTCCCTACCATGATAATAACCGCTTTAGGAAACACTGACTTGCCTGGACAGGTTTAATTTCATCCACATAAATGTGTCTCAATTAAGAATCAGGTTTCCACTTTCCACATGTCAGGGAATTATCACAGATTATAGAACAACTAAATAATCCATCTCATGGAAATAATAGTCAATAAATATATCAAATATCAAAACACAGAAGAAAAACTCTAAACAACTCTGGGTGTGGGGTACACATCTGTGCCTCTTGCTCCCAATTACTCTCCTCCAGGCCATCATGCCCCCACAACACACGAACTAAGGGAATGGTCCACCCATGAATCACCTTCTCCCAACAATCATGGCTCTCCACTAGTTACTCCACAAACATTGTGTCTTCCTCAATATCCAACTCTCCCTAATAAAAGATATGGGAGTCTTTGTGAAAATACCAACAATATAGGGAGACATGAAAGATGTTATGGATCCCCCCCAACTATGATATCAATTATAGCTAATATTCCACCTCAAAAACTCATACCAAAACCTCTAAAGGTCATATAAACCTAAGAGAAAGCTCACTCCCACTACCAAACCTCTTCTCCCATGTCAAAGAGAATCCTTCAAGAATACATGGTCCATATACTCTAACTCCAAGGGCCTTCTACATCTATCATCGTATGAATTCTCCTAGTCCTATGCTGCCTTCAACATCTCATGGACAAGATTCACCTTATCTATCATACTTAGCACCACATCTGGACAAAGAATAATAGCCTCTCCAAATTTTGTCCTGCACAAGGGTGAATGACATAGTCTTCCAAATAATCTTAGAACAAATCCATGCTAATATAATAGTGATAGAAGTTATTGTAATAAATCTCTACTAAGGGAGAATGTATCACCTAAGACCCACCAAGGTCTATAACACATGCCTGCAACCGGTCCTCTAAGGCCTGGATGGCCCTATATGTTTTTCCCTCTGTTTGATGATAGAAAGAAATGATGAAGCAGAACTGAGTGCCAAAAGAATGTAGAAATCCCTTATAGACCTACGAAGTAAAGAGTTCATCCTAGTCAAAGATGATGGATTAGGGAATTCCATGTAGTTGCAACACCTCTTCCATATACCTTTGTGCTAAGGATTCCACTGAACTCAACTCCTTGATCACTATGAACTGATCCAACTTCATCAACTGATCCACTACATCCCAGAATGCATCACACCCCCCATAATACCTTGGTAATACTGTAATGGAATCCATTTATATGTCATCCCACTTCCACTTGGGGAAATATATGGTCTTCAATAGACCACTAGGAATACGGTGCTCAAAATTCACTTGATGGAACACCAAGAACACTGCTACAAATTCCGCTACTTCCCTCTTTATCCCGGGCCACCAAAAATTCTCCCTCAAGCCCAGGTACATATTGGTAACTCTTGGATAAACTACTAAGTGTAATCTATGAAAATCACAGATATGTTCATCTCATACTACCGTTGGGATGAACAACTTCCCATCGAAAAACATCTGATTTTGACCATCCTTCGACCATCCCTTTAGATCATTTCCCTAGTCAACACGATCACACATCACCTCCACCTCTAAGTCTACCCACTGATAACCCTTCACCGACTGCATCAGAGAAGGTTGTACTGTCATATGAAACAAGAAACCTCTTCTGCCACCCATTCTCCCTCCTAAGTGTAAGGTAGACAAATCCACTATCACCCTCTAAGAATCCTATAATTCTTTAACTACCTCATTCATTGACATTCTATTCAAGGAATCCTCCGGGAAATTTACTTTCTATAAGGTTTAAGAAATATAAAAATCACAATCTCGGAGAATCTCTATCCACCTTCACTATCACATACTGAGTGCCAAAAGAATGTAGAAATCCCCTATAGACCTATGAAGTAAAGAGTTCATCCTAGTCAAATATAATGGATTTGGGAATTCCATGTAGTTGCAACACCTCGTCCATATACCTTTGTGCTAAGGATTCAACCGAACTCAACTCTTTGATCCCTATGAACTGATCCAACTTCATCAACCGATCCACTAAATCCCAGAATGCATCACACCCCCATAATACCTTGGTAATACTGTAATGGAATACATTTATATGTCATCCCACTTCCACTTGGGGAAATATATGGTCTTCAATAGACCACTAGGAATAAGGTGCTCAACCTTCACTTGATGGAACACCAAGCACGCTGCCACAAATTCGACTACTTCCCTCTTCATCCCGGGCCACCAAAAATGCTCCCTCAATCCCAGGTACATATTGGTAACTCTTGGATGAGCTTCTAAGTGTAATCTATGAAAACCACAGATAAATTCAACTCATATTGCCGTTGGGATGAACAACTTCCCCCGGAACAACATCTGATTTTGACCATCCTCCGACCATCCCTTTAGAGCATTTCCCTAGTCAACACGATCACACATCACCTCCACCTCTAAGTCAACCCACTGATAACCCTTCACCTACCGCATCATAGAAGGTTTCACTATCATATGAAACAAGTAGCATCTTCTGCCACCCATTCTCTCTTCTATGTGAATGTTAGACAACTCCTCTATCACCCTCTAAGCATCCTCTAATTCTTTAACTACCTCATTCATTGACATTATATTCAAGGAATCCTCCGGGAAATTTACTTTCTATAAGGTTTAAGAAATATAAAAATCACAATCTTGGAGAATCTCTACCCACCTTCACTATCACATCTTCAGATATCACTTGGAAAATATATACCTCAAGATCTTGTGATCTCTGAAGACGACAAAACACTTCTCGATGAAGTAATTATGCCACAACATTTGTGCAAAAGGACCACTAAAAGTTCTATATAATGGATGGAATAGTTACATTAATTGGGAAGAAACTTCCTTGACCCATAAAATATAACTCTCCAATGCTGTATCAACACACAACCCAATCCCTAGTAGGAAGCATCACAATAGACTTCGAACATCACCCCTTTTTCTAGAAACCTGATCACTAGAGAATTGACCAAAATCCACTTAAGATGGATAAATGGTGCCTAAAAATGCTCACTCTACACAAATTATTTCCATTTTCTAGTTAGATCCATCAACAGAGATACTACTCGACAAAAATCAGGTACGATTCTCTGGTAGTATCCTACAAGATCAAGAAAACTGTGAACTTCTGCCACATGTTTATTCCAAAAAAAAAACAACCTCAACCATTGAAAATTCCACCGCTACACCCTATAGAGATACCATATTACAAAGGAATTGAACATATCACATCTAAAACATACACTTGGATATCTTTCTGTAGAGCTGGTGGTGCTGAATGATCTCTATGAAAATTCTGATAAGCTCATTATGATCTTTATATGACCTTGATTTGATCAAAATTTCATTCATGTATACAATGAATAAATGGTATAAAAACACATGAATGATAGATTTTATAATCCCCATGAATATGGATAGAGAATTCATAACACCGAAGAACATAACTGCAAAATCAACGTGCCCATACCTACACCTAAAATCAGTCTTCAGGATGTCTCCCTCTTTCAACCTCAACTAGTGATCTCAAAACCATGGAACGATTATGGAAAAACATATAACTCCCCTTATCTAGTTGAAAAGATCATATATCCTTTAGAGAGGGTAAATATTCTTGACTATTACCTAGTTTATGTTTTGGTGATCTATACACCACCCCATACCACCATCCACCTTCTTCTCAAACAAGATCAGATCACCCAAAAGTAACACACTGGTCCGGATAAAGCCCTTCCTCATCAGATCATCAAGCTAGATCTAAATCTCCCACAACTCAGAAGATGCCAACTGACAAGGATCCATTGAAATTCTAGAAGCACCAGGAGGCAAGTCTATCCCAAATTCAACGTCACATCGAGGGGGTAGAGTCACATACTCCTTAAGAAATGCATCCATGAACTCCCCAATGACCCTGTGATTCCTCTCCATCTTCATGTCCATTGATCCCATTGAATTATCAACAAAAGTGGAATAAATATGCCTTATTCATCAGCTATCCACATGATTGCTCGGCTCACCAACTGAATATACACGATGGCCTTTAACGTATGAAATCACAATACTACTTGAAAAGAAGTCAATAATAGAATATATTGAAAACAAATAGCCGATGCCATCTATATCATCATACAACTTCATCTATAATAGATAGAGATCCCCATTGGATGGTTGTGGCCCCAACATCAGTCCACATCCCTGGAAAACATCAAACAAGTTGGTCTGACCTCTGACAGGTGTCCTCAACTCCAGGTGTATGATGTAACGACCCAAACATTTATTAATGAAAATTCCTAATGATTTATTTAAATGTTGTATTATGTAAAATGGTAATATAAAACATATGAACTTATGTGATTTTATATTTTTGGATATTAAAATACCATTATGAATTGTTACCATTTCTAATATACCTGTTGAATATTGATCACATTATTAGTATAAATATAGGGATTTTACAAATCCAATTTACTAATACAAATGAAGTGATGGCCTCATTTGGTATAATTTCCCCATATAAAGCTCATTTGTCAGAGCTCAGAATGGATATAGCATCACTGGGCTCTGCTCTTGACCAATCCCAAGCCAAGATTCAACATGTTAATATTGAATAGAACCGCCTATAGGAGAAGTGGAAGTTGATAGATATTACCACCTGAGCGATGTTATCCAAGCCACCCTAAGAGTCTATCACCATTACACACCTTACCCTTAGGTCTTATGTGGGTGTTATAAAGGGTTATGTAACAATACCCTAGGACTATTATTGTGTGCTATATTGATATGTCTATTTCCTAACATGTACTATATTCTTGATTTATTCCTTTATTACTCCCTTATTTGGATTTATAGCTCACCCTTTTCTTATTCATGTCCTCTGGTTATCCCATGCAGTGCTAAGTACGAAGGAATGTTGTGGAAATGTAAAAGAAGTTTTCAATAAAGATGTTTTGTTCAATTTTTTTGTGCAATGGTCCTAATTTCCCAAGACACTGGACATCTCGATCCTTATAGTCGTCTTAATTGAATGTTTATGTAATAAATAATGTTTATGTGTGTAATAAAGATCTGGGTTTTTATAGTTTGTATCATAGGATATGTTTAGTTATTTTTGTGATTAGGATTATAAAAACCTATTGAAATCCTTAGGGATAAAACTAAGTATAATAAAAACATTCCTAATGTTTGGTGAGTATTGTGTAACTAGTTTATCAAGAAAATACATTCCTATCTATATATGAATATGTAGGGGCATCTCTACCATAGATGTATCTTGGAGTAAAAACTAAAAACACTGCTTTAATCTAGACTTGAATGGAAACTGGTGCTCAACAATGGGCCTTGCTTCACTAATGTTTGTGACACTCCCTAAGGATATGCTTCAATGAATTCATAGGCTTAGAATGAACCATTATTAAGGGAATAAAAAAATCACCCTAAGAATGTATGTTGGGATGTAGATCGTGGATAACATAGATTAAAACCTATAAATTCCTAAGTTAAGGAAATAAATGTAATTTATAAGATATCAATTTTTGTCATTGGATTTCCCATTATGCGTTACCCCTAACATTCTTTTTATTCTCATCAATGGCCGGTGATAAGAGGAATCATGCGAAAAACCGATGTGAATATCAGTGTAATGACTATTCTAATGAGACACCCAATCTAATGGTAGTGTAAATCACACACATTTTCACAATACTCTCAAAGTTAACTCATGTTTTAATAGAAACACAGGTCATTATGAATCCCCAACACCCCCTATGAAATAAAAAGTCACAATCGAGAGCTTCATGAGACAAAGGCCTCATAATTTTAATGGATCATATAATCCCCCAATTTCTGAACAATAGATCAACTCAATTGAAAATATCTTCTCCAATAAACCAACAAGGGATGGTTCTTATAGATTCTTATCATATGGATGGTGAATATTATCAAGGGTGTACATTGATAAAAAATATGAAGCCTGATGAAGAGATGGATGCGTTGGAATAGAAGGATTTTCGGAAAATGTTTTTCCATAAATATTTTCCTCGTACCCTCTAACATAATATGGAAAGGGAATTTCCCTCAAGAAAAAGATGAAGAATCCATCTAAGAGCATGAGGAAAACATCACATGCCTATAACTATACACCTCTAGCTTTTTCGTTACCCCCGAATGCAAGGTTGACCGCTTCTTTGGTGGGTTAAAACCTATCATATAGAAAGACATGGCGATCCATGACTTTGATAGCTATGAGAAAATTTATCGATGTGACCTTGAAGTCGAAATGGTGATCGGGAAATATCAGGGGTATAATGGGGTTAAGAATAAGAATGAGGGCATTAATTTGAGTGATCTGATGGATAAACCCGATGCTGCTATGAAATTCTAGCACCCTCTTGCCAAAGGTGCAGAAAGAAGCACATCAGAAATTTCCCAAAAGGGATGAGAAAATTCTTTAGGTGTGGAAGAGAAGGAAACATTTCCATTAAATAACAACAAGAAAAACCCACGACCACAACCGAGGAGAGGAACACTCCATTCAACCCTCAACGTGTTGTTCATTTCATCAAATACAAGGAACCAAGGCACTTTTCATACCAGTTCCCTAAGGCAAGGGTTTTCAAAGGGAACCTATAACCTCCAAGGTAGAAAGGGAGAGATTTTTCCATCTTAACCACTGAAGTGAACCCAGACAATGATGTGGTGACTGGTATGGTAGTTATTCATTCAAGAATAGAGAACGTACTTTTTGATTCTGGGTCTACATAATCTTTAATATCCCAAATGTTTAGTAGAAAAATCCCAACACCACCACAAATCATGCAAGTAAAGATGTAAATGAGAATGAAAATTGGGGAAATCATTGTAACCCATGAATATAACACCTCCCATGTCACAATTTCTGGTTTGAACTTCCTAGAGAACCGAGTCATACCCCCTCTTGTGGAATTTGAGGAAATTATTGGAATGTATTGGCTTTCCCTATATAGAGCCTACATAAATTATCATGAGAGGGTAATAGATATCCATATAGAGAATCGACCCCTGATTCTGTAAAAGTGCAAAGAGGATGATAAATATTCTTTACAACTATCATCTCAAGCATGGATATTACTTCCCTATGAGTACGTGTATCTTGCCCAGAGGATTGAGTTTTAGGAAGTAACCATCCTTGAATAAATTTTTATTATGAGGGAATTAACTAAAGTGTTTCTGGAGGAATTTCCTGGTCTTACTCATAGAAGAGATGTTGAATTATCAATTGATCTTATACATGTGGAATTTCTAATATCCAAGACTCCAAATGGAATGACTATTGTAGAGCCTGAGGAGATAAATAAACAACTATAGGAGAATTTGGATAAAGGGTTTATATACCCAAGTGCTTTATAAAGGGGTGCACCTGTCCTATTTGATAAGAGGAAGGATGTGTCAATGCTCCTTTGCATTGATTATCATGAGCTCAAAAAAATTATGATAAAGAACAATTATCCTTTAGAATAAATTAATGACTTGTTCGACTAGCTATGTGGAGAACAATATTTTTCCAAGGAGGATCTATGGTTGGGATCTTACCAAGTAAGGTTGAAGAAAGAGGATATCCCCAAGATGGAATTTCGTACAAGGTATGGGCATTATGAATTCATTGTAATGCCCTTATGACTCACTAATGCTCTAGAAATATTCACGGACTTGATGAATAGAATCATTAGATATTACCTTGACAAATGGTTGTTAGTATTTATAGATGATATTATAATATACTCCAAAAACAAGGAGTAGAATGAGGATCTTCTAAGCACTGTACTAGATAACTTGTGAAAGGAGAATATATATGAAATGTATAGCAAGTGGGATTTTAGTTGATGGAAGTCTCATTATTCATTCATATCAGCACAAGCAATGGGATATCTATGGATCCTTCCAAGACAATTGCAATAGAGGGATGGCCAAGTCCTACATCGGTGATGGATATCAGAAGCTTCCTGAGGTTAGCTGGAAATTATCACTGATTTTTGAGAAATTTCTCACGATTGTAAAACCCTCTTACAAAGAATACAAAGAAGGGAGTCAAGTTTTCTTAGAGTGATAAATGTGAATATAACTTGAAATAATTGAAAAGAAGGCTTATCACTGTGATAGTTCTCACTCTACCCACAAGCGGAAAACTTTTTCATGGTACTCAGTGATGCTTCAAAAAAGGGTTTGGGCTGTGTGTTGAGGAAAAATGAAACATTCATTGCCTATGCTTCATGTAAATTGGAAATTCATGAGAAAAACGATCCATCACATGATCTAGATTTTGCTGTATAAATATTCTCTTTAAAAATTTGGTGACATTACCACTTTTTGGAGAAGTGAGAAATATATATAGACCACAAAACCTCCAGTATATATTCACACAGAAATAGTTGAACATGCACCAACGTAGATGGTTAGAGCTAATCAATGACAATGACTTCTCAATCCATTAACACCCTAGGAAAGCTAACAAGGTGGCTCATGCTCTATGTAGAAAGGACCCATCGATTCTATAATTTATGAGAATTGAAAAAGGTCTAATATTCATAGATTTGATGAAGATGGAAATGGGAATCATAATGAAGGGATCATCATCAATCATTTCTCAAATTCTTACTCAACCGTCTCTTTTGTAAATGTTAATGGATGATCCAAAGGATGATGTGGGAATTCAGTAGAAAGTGGAAACTATCCAAAAAGGTAAATCCTTTGAGACAAATGTTAATGAAGAAGGAATTGTGAGATATGGGACAAGACTATGTGTTCCATCAAATCTGGAGTTAAATAATGAACTTTTGGATGATTGACATAGTTCAATTTTCTCTATTCACCCGGGAAACACAAAGATGTATTGAGATCTCTAAGATCATTATTTGAGTGATAATATGAAGAAGGAGATCACTTAGTATACATTAATGTTCTGGGTATATGAGAATCTGATGGCTGAGATGCAGGAGTATAAGGAGAGGATGCAACCATTACCCATACCAGCATGGAAATGGGAGAACAACACCATGGAATTTGTCACCAGACTTCCGAAGACATCCAAAGGAAACAACGCTATCTGGGTTGTTGTGGATTTTCTTACAAAGAATGTGCACTTCATGGAAATTAGATATGATTTTAAATAGGATTAAATGGAATGGATATATATTAGATAAGTGGTAATGGTTCATGGAGTACCATTATCTGTTGCATACGATTGAGATTTAAGATTCATATCTATGTTCTGGATGATTCTCCAAAATGCTATGAATACTGAGATAAACATATCATGACTTATCATCCTCAAACTGATGGAAAATCTAAGAAGACTATCCAAACACTTGAGGATATGTTGAGAGAATGATAAATGGAATTCAATGGAAGATCGGATCAACATATTACTATGGTTAAGTTCTCTTACAACAATAGTATCCACTCAAGAATCTAAATGGCTCCTTAGGAAGCCCATTATGGGAAGAGGTGCAGAACACCATCATGTTGGGATGAAGTTGGGGAGAAAAAACTCCTTGGCCTAGAAGTGGTCAAAAAAATTGTAGATAAGTTTAAGACCATACAACAACACATTAAAGTAGTATAGAGTCCACAAAAGAGTTATGCTGATAATTGTCTATGAGACCTGGAGTTTAATGTTGGGGACATGGTATTCCTCTACATATCACCGTTGAGGAGTGTTATGAGATTTGGGAATAAACTAATGCTTAGTATAAGGTAAATCATCCATTTTGAGATCCAAGATCACATTGGAGTAGTGGCCTATCGACTCTCACTCCCACTAAACCTCTCTCATATACATGATATATTTCATGCATCTCTCTTGAGGAAGTATATACCTAACCCATCGCAAGTACTCAATCTAGAGGTAGTAACATTGGAGAACGACCTACCCTATGAGGAGAATTCAATGAAGATCATAGATCGTACAAAAAAATTTCTATAAAATAAGACAATTACCCTTGATAAGGTGTTGTGGCGAAACCACTTGTTAGAAGAAGAAATGTGGGAATCAGAGGAAGTGATGAAGTAGAGTTTCCCTCATCTATTCTGGTGTGGATAATGAATATTTTGTTGGAGAAATTTATTAAGGGTGGAAAATTATAATGACCCAAAAATTTATTATTGAAAATTCCTCTTGATATATTTTAATGCCTTATTATGTAAATTTGTTATATTAAACATATACACTTCCTTGGTTTTATGTTCCTGGATTTTAAAATACAGTTAAGAATTTTTATTGTTTCTAATTTATCCATTGAACAGTGATCACATGATTAGTATAAATATAAGTCTTTAAAAAATCCAAATTACTCAGTCAAAGGGAGCAATGGCCTCATCTAGTAGAATATCTCCATACAAGGCCCATTTGTCAGAACTTGGAAAGGAGGTAACATCATTGGGCTTCACTCTTGACCAATACCATGTTGATCTTCAACACCTTAATCTTGAAAGGAACTTCCTATAGAAAAAGTGTATGCTGATTGAGATTACCACCCATGGGAATTTATATGAGACACCCCAAGAGTCTTTCACCATCACACACCTTACCCATATGTCTTATGCGGGTTTTATAAGTGGTTACATAACAAGACCCTAGCAATATGATTATGTTCTATACTGATATTTTTATTCCATAAAATGTACTATATTATTCATGTTATGCCTTGATTACTCCCTTACTGGGCTTTATAGCACACCATTATCTTATGTGTTTTCTCTGGTTATCCCATGAAATGCTAAGTACGGAGGAATGTTGTGGTCTTGTAAAATAATTCTTCAACAAAAATATGGTGTTCTAAGTAGGTTAGTAATGTCGTTAATTTTACAATACAATAAACTTCTTGATACTTAGAGTTGTATTAAGTGCATGTTTATGTAATAAATCACGTTTATGCATTTAATAAAGAGTAGGATTGTAATACATTAAAAGTATCTCTATGTCTATTCCCAAGCCATGGGACAGACTAGGTGAAACGAAGGACTACAAAGCTCCCAAATTGATCAAATAATGAAAAATAGTACTAAACAGACTAATCGTACATTGAACGATCTATGTCTCCATTGGAACTACTGATTCTATGGTGTGTAAATTCTCACTCCATGATCCTCTTCCCCTCGGCTATCCTCCGCCTCACTGATTATGCCCTAGTCAATGTCTATAAGGGGAACCGTGATGTCTGCCTGCACCATCCATCCTCAGTAGTGCAGGGGCATGATGTCCCTAATATTGGAAAGGCATAGATGGTTACTTATTCTGAGGATGGTACTGAACCTATCCACCTCCACCATACTGATCTTGAGTCGGGCATTAACCCTGAAGGTTCCCATAGAATCCATAAGCAATGAACCTTGGCTTTAGACCTGTGGAAAAAGGGTGAGGACCAGAAGGTTGGAACTGAAACTGCGGGGGTCGGCTCCCGACAAGACAAAACCTAGAACTCCGTGACACCAGAGACTGGTTGTTGACAGAATTCCCCTTTGAAGAACATTGATGAAGTCCCTCTCATATCATACCTCCCCATGAGTGCATCCTTTCAACCACTTCAAATTTCTTCTAAACCACTATGTATTTCAGTATAATGAATATAGTAGCCTCATTATTACGTGAAGTACGTATTTAATCCTCTAAGAAACTCACCCGAGATACCTCATTCAGAATGAAATCTGAAGAAAAGTGTCGGAGATCATGGAACTTGACCCCCAATTTCCTCACCAACATACTCCCCTACTATAGGCAGAGTAGGTTCCACCTCTTCTCAGCCTTCACGATAGAAGAAAAAAATTCTACCCTGAACTCATTCTCATTTTCAGTCGACGAAAAATTAGTGTCTCTTCCCTGAGGTAAAGAGTCCACCACTGACACACTACTCCCCTTTTCTGGAACACCACTAGAGGAAAACAATACTCTATCGGAGCCTAAATCAAGCTAAAAGCAATCACCGACTCCTCGAGCCAGCTCTTCATCTCTATGTTTGAGACGTTGGCCTTTAACTTTACAAGAGTCATCTTTTGGAAGGCATGGAGTGTCTTCTACCACTAATTGTCTTCCTACTCTAGGTATACCCTCCACCAGTCAACCGATTCAGCCTTTTGACCCTCCACTACTTGTACCACATGTGGGAGACGTTCGAGAGCCATAACTGAAAGGAAAACCGGTAACTCCTAAGCTTGAGGAGTTTGGAATTCATTTAGGATTCAATTTCAATCATTTTTTATAAAATATCTTAGAAATTTAATGCATGTATCTTTTCTTGGGTTTCTACCTTCCAAATGGTGTAGCCTCACTTTGTCGTTCGGTAATCTCAGAATCCTTGCATCAGATCATGGGGGGCCATAAAATCTTGTGTCCTAGCCTATGTCATTATCCAAGGTCATCTAACACTACATCCCTACCACCCCATGAAATCCACACTGTGTTTGACTCTAAACCCTATCCTATCTCTCAACCATAATTTATGATAAAATTCTGTCTGGACCCACCTTCTTCAAGATGAGGGAAGGGATAGAAAGATGCTGATACCTTCCTTATTTATGATGAATAAGGGATAATGACACTCGATTCCCACATTCAATAGTCCTAGGGGTGGTGACTAGCACCAATGGTATATAACTTTTACCAAAAATGGGAGGCATTGACCTTTTCATAGTAACCATTTTCAGGAGATAAGATGTATCGACCTCAAAATAACTCAAAGACACATATATAAAAAAGAAGACAAAATCTATCCACATGCATTTTTAAAGTACAACTAATAAATAAATATAAGAAAAACTCTAGATTAAGAGACAGAATAAATATAAATAGTGACACAAAAATGGTCTCCAATGTGTAATGTTGTAAGGTCCAGAATGGTCTACACACTATCTCTGAAAACAAGAAAATTGTTTTATGTACGCAAGGTGAGCATACTAGTATACTCAGTAGGAAAAAACCAAGTCCCCCACGCATAAGTAGGAGATGCATACTAATTCACCCAAAAGATAATACAGTAGAAACTACAAAAACAAAAAACAAGGTATACTATCCACCCCATCCTCAGCAAGGCATGTTCACCAAATAACACAAGTCAAGTATTGTAATAATATAAGCACATCGATATTTGGGTACCCCACACCAATTCCCACTGGATAAATAAAACATCTAGATGTATCAACCTCTTACACAAGCCCCACTATCACAACCTGCCCGCACACACCTAGGACACAACCACAGACATCCTGACCGTATACATCTAGTCTACTACAACACCTTAATACTTCACGAAGACACCTAGGCCTCCCACATACCACCCCCTACCTGAAATCACATGGTTCTCATCCCAAAGACTTATGGGAAACAAACCACCTCTCACACAATCAATACCATAAATCTTGTAAGAAACCTAATGCCACTACAACCTGCTTGAACGGTCTTGGGTGATAAATTCTTAGAAGAGGGAGAAAAGAAGAGCTGATAACCAGCCATCTACCCTCCCAATAGAATATTGGGAAGGACACCCTCCCCCATTACAATGGTGGTGTTTGGAACATAGTGCTCAACCCTAGTGGGGTGCATATAGAAAACATAATGAACTACAATTTTATAAATATAGGTAACAAACATTCCACCCATCCTATGAAATTCCAAATATACAACTAGCCCACATGAAACCGCCTTTGATACTACCCCTACACGCACAAACACACAGAAACCACAACCAATATATCATCCCACCCCTTTTATTTAACCAAATTTTATTTATTATTATAATCCAATTCATTAATTTAATCTATCCCAACCCAAGAAACTAACAACTGAAACACGAGTTACCGTTCTCAGAAGGTGAAGAGCCTAATTAAATAAAGCGGGTTAATACTCATTCCATGATTACACCCATTGAAGGAACAGAAAAACACCGATCCTGGGAGAAGGGGTGACACATTAGACATTTCCAACATTGAAAAATCGAAGAGGGACCATGTTAAAGGATTATAGTTTTTACACCCATTCATAAAAAATATAAAACAACCATCTTACAGTCCCACAACACACCCCTTTTCCCGGACACCCGTTAAACCACTGCCATCTATAATTTTTCAGTGTTATCCTTATGAATTAATGCCCTTGAAACCAAACCCAACATCCCTACTATACATCAACACCACACCCGACACTCCTAAGAATGTGAAATCACGATATCCCGATCCTACATCCCCACAACCCTAACACAACATAGATGCAGTCCCACTGTATAATTTGTTCATCCATTCAAAAATAAATCAATATATCGACTTGATATTTCATTATAGAACATGCACCACCCCATAAACACAGCCACACTCCCAGCCACAACACCTAACAAACAACATAGACATAAGATTGAACAAACCCACACACAACACAAAGACACACCTATCTAATAGGGTATATTCATATTTAGACAACATTATTCTATCATTTTTACATTGATAAGTATGTGTGATCCTACAAGGGTTTTCATCCTGGGAAATCCATTTCATTTAACAGCGTATAAGTGATTAATCAGATTAAAATTTATAGAAATTATTCATAAGGAAACAATAATATTTATAAATAATCACCCATGCATAAAAAAATACCACAAACAGTCATGATTTTAAAAATACTTACGGCCAAAATAGATCACATTATCAACAAAGATAAGAATTAAAATAGTTGATCAACATCAATCTACACTTATCTCATTATCTTGTTCATATTAGCATTTATCCTTGTTAAAAGTGGGATTTGGAAGTTTTCGCAAAATAACATTACAATGTACACCACACATGATACAAAAATAAAGAGAGATGAATGATATCCCTACATGGAATATAATAATATCAACAACTCCTACTTACGTAAAAAATAAATGGTTGAAAGTGCAATATGAAAACTCAAAGGGAAAACTCCAAGGAATGTTGGATCGATGGTTACATCAAAACAAGAGACTCCATGGGAAGGGAATGATCTATGAACACCAAGGGGGAATAGAAACTTAATAGTAAGGGAATATCTTGTCCTTCAAGTGCTATATCTTATATAAAAATAATAGTGGTTTAAAAAGTCATTAAAGTCAGATCTTGTCCATGACCATGTAGTTGGATTATTTCAATGTCCCGGGAGTGTTAAGATCATAAAAGGTATAATTAATATCCCATAGAACTACATTAAAAATTCCCAAAAATGTATTTAAACTCACTTTAAATCACATAAGATGTAAGAGGGGTGAAGCTGGATAAATTGAGAGAAACTAGGGAGAATTGAAAATTTGGAAAACTATTGGCAGTGACTAAGTGTTTGGTGAGTAATGGTGTCATTGTTTGATGAACCACTGTTTGTTGCCACCATTCGTTGTTCCACCATTCGTTGGCTCCATTTGGTGTGCCACTATATAGTGCCACCATTCAGTGTGCCACTGTTCGGCGTTCCACCATAAGAAAAATTAGGTTTTGTCAAACTTTCGAAACAAGCCACTATGTCTCCCCCAAACACTAGAAACACTAGATTTTTCACAAAGGAATGGCCCGATAAATCTGGGTCATCACATGTACTGATACTCCTTGTCAATATGAAGGATGGGTAATTGTTCATCTTCATTGATTATAATCAGCTAAAAAATAATGATAAAGAAAAATTATTCACTACCATAAATAGATTACTTGATCTATCAACTAAATAGGGGTCAATATTTCTTTAAGATGGAACTTTCGTCGGGATATTACCAATTAATTTTGAAGAAAGAAGATATTCCTTGTACATCCATTCAAATATTGTATAAGAACAATGAGTTCATTGATATTCCCTTCAGATTCAGTAATGGCCCAGTAATCATTTTGCACATATTGTATAAAATCATTAGATATTAAATGAAATTTTTTGTGTTAGTATTTATGGATGATATTTAGATATAATCCAAAAGTAAAGAGGATAACTTTAATACTTTGTTAAATACATTTTTAATAGAGTAGCTACTTTCAAGGTATAGAAAATGTGAGTTCTAGAAAGAGGTTGTATCGTTGTTGGATTATGTTACCACCAAAAATTGGATATATATGAACCCTTCTAAGACATAGGAAATTGATTAGTAGCCATGATTAACATCTGTAATGGAGATCCATAAATTCTATGGACTAGATAGATAATGATGATGATTTTTGGGAAACTTCTCATGATTGTCAAACCCACTAACCAAAATAACTCAAAATAGAATAATGTTTTTTTTGGACTGATGAATGTGAAGATTGATTCAAGGAATTGAAAAATAAGATTATCACTCCACTAGTACTTATACTACCTATATGTGGGGGTACTTTTCATAGTATTAAACGATGCTTAAAAAAGGGATCATGATTTGTATTGATGTTAAAGGATAAACTGATGGCCTATACCTCAAGGTAGTTCAATGAGTACGAGTAGAAAAATCCAACACATGATCTAGAGCAAGACAAAATAATCTACATGTTGAAAACCTGGTGGCATTATCTCTATGGTAATAAGTGTGAGATATATATAGATTATAGGGGAATCAAATATATATTCACAAGGATTGAGTATAATTGTCATAAATAAAGATGGTAGGATCCAATCAAGGACTATGACCACTCAATCCCCTACGATCATGGGAAATAAAATAATATAGCAGATTCTCAAAGGATAATAGATCCAAAAAACTTATCAATATGGACAATTTTTAGAGATAAAATATTGTCATACATGAAAATGATAGACCTGATGATTATAAAGGATGTAACACCATCATTATTTTATCAAATTATTTATCAATCATCCCTTCTATTGAAGATAATGGAAAATTACTGAGATGATATAGAAATATTAAAGAAGGTGGAAATTACAAGATATAATAAATAAATGGAGTTCAAAATTGATGGAGGATTTGTCTGATTTCTACATGATTATGTGTGCCATCAAATCATAAGAAAAAGAATGGGTTTTTGTATCTTACACACAACATGACCTTCTCCACCCACCTAGGGTGCAAGAAGATGTATTCAGATCTCCAAGAAAACTATTTTCCATAAAATATGATGAAATAGATCTAATAATATTCATTAATTTTCTTGGTTTGTTAGTAATTTATGATTTAAAAGAAAAATTCAAAAGGGATTATGTACACCATTAACTGTACCTATATAGAAATGAAAAAAAATCACCATGAACTTTTTTATCTATACCTTCAAAGATAACAAAAATAAATAATTCTACATGTGTTGTGGTGGATCGTCTTACAATGTCGTCTCACTTCATTGATTGTTGATAGGTCTTTTCACTCAATCAGTATGAAATGATATACATCATAAAAGCAGTGAGGCTACATGGGATACTATTACTAATTATATCTGATTGAGATACTCGATTTACCTCCTAGTTCAAGAAGATTAACCAATATACTGTAAAAATGATTTTATCTTATATATGGATCATTAGTCCCAATAAAATTAACAATCTAAGGACAATATGTTGGAACTAAGATATTTGTTGAGGGTATGCTTGATAGAATTAAAAGTGGATTGGATCACCATCTTCATTTGGTCGAGTTCTCATATGATAATATATTTCACACTAGAATCCAAATGTATTCATGTGAATCCCTTTATTCGAAGATATTTAGAACACATGGCTGATAGGATGAAGTTGGTGAACACAAGCTGTTGTGTCCTAAATTAGTTGAGTAAATGGTTGAAAAGGTCAAACCAATTCTATATCACATCAGGGCCACATAGAGTAAAAAAATAGATATGATGATAATCCTCAATGGGATCTATATTTGAGATTATATATGTAGTGTTACTTCACATATATCCATGGAAGGGAGTCATTAGATTTTTGAATAAGTGAAAGCTATGTCTTAGTTACATTGTCCCCTTCCAAAATATCAATCTCATTAGAGCTATGGAATATCGACAAGAACGCCTCCCAACCCTTTCCCAATTGCCTGACATATTCCATGTATCCATCTTGAGGAAGTAAATACCACATCGCACACATGTAACACATTCAGAGGTTATACAACTAGAAAATTATCATATTTATGAGGAGTAACAGGTGAAGATATTGACTGTAGAAATAATGATCCATGCAATAAGAAAACAACCCTAGTTAATGTATTTTTATGAAATCCCAAGTACGAGGAGGAAAAACGGAAACTAAAGGAAGAATAGAAGAATAAGTACTATAAAATGTATTCACCTTAGTAATAAAAACAGAATTTCAAGCGAAAATTTTATTAAAGGAAGAACAATGTAATGACCCAAAATTTTATCAATGGAATTTTCATTCATATAATTATTTCATATTTAATAATGTAGAATAAATCACATAACCCACAAGATAAAACTGAAAAAATGTATTATATTAATTTAAAGCCTTTATTTAATGAATAAATATTGACATGAGAATTTAAATTTTTACAAAGGGATAAAAAATAAAAAATATGATAATAATTAATGTAAATTTTGGATCTTCTCAGTCGACTTGAATAATCACACCCATGAACAACAGTAGAGAAATAATGCATAACTTCAGTAACAAAATCTACATTTTTTGAATGAAAAAATATATATATTTGAGAGATAATATAACTAAATTAATTATGGAATAAAATATGATGTATTTATATAATTTATGGAAGTCATATGAATTATACAAATCAGACTGTTGGAATAGTAATATGACAGTTGGAATTTAAATATAAATGTTAGGAATAGTATCCTAACCACTAAAATAACATTTTCACATATTAAAGTGTAAAATAATATTCATGAATCTTATAAAATAAAAATATGACATATTTATACCCTCATAAAACTAGATATTTGTTTTAGTGATGTTAAATTAAGTGTTTTCATTATTTTAAAACATAACTGTTTTAATTGTACATATAATAAAAATAATAATTTAAAATAAATATTATTTTCCAAAAATATGTTTACTAATAAATATTATTTACTATTACAATGATAAAATAATTTTATGATACCATATGTATTTTTATAAAAGAGTCTAGAAAAGTGATCATAATATTAAAATTGATATTTTTCATGTAAATGATGATTTTATTAAAAAAATAAATTATGATATTTAGTAAATTATTTTAATAAAAATAATTTTATTTTTTGAAATATTAATATCAAAAATATATATTTGATAATTTTTGGTAATTTTCTAAAATATTCAAATTTTTAGTGAATAGTGAAATATAAAAAATATGATATTTAACATTATAATTTAAATTCATAATTTTTGGAGTCATGGATGACATAAGAATCCATTAGTTAGAAATAATAGGAACCTATTACTGTATATATTAAAAATAATCGAAACTATTGGTATCCTTATGCTAAAATAATACACTAATGATTATAATATTTGAAACACCAATCTCTTCCATTTGCAAGTACCACCCCTCACCAACCCACCTTCTTACACCATATAAGAGTTGTAGCCTGAAAAAATTATATAGAATTATAATCTCAATCCTCTTAAACACATTCTAGTGCTTTTAGTATCACCAAAATACCAATTCCATGTTCCTTAAGGAGTGTTTCAAGGAGACATCATTGAAGTAGTAATATTCTCAAAAAACCTATTTTAAATTATTTTCTTGTTCTACCTTCCCATAACCTCAATAATTCACTATGTAATAATAAATACATTATAAAATATATACTATAATGTTAATTTATAATGTAATATCCACCATCCATCCCCTGATCTTCCCCTATTATTTTGAAAATGAAACCATTTCCCATATTATGTCACTTCACATGACTCTATGGAAAATGTGTTTGAATTTTCAATTAATGCATTCAAGGAGTGTAATAAAAACATTATAGTGGTCAAATAAGATGAAAAAAATTATTTTAAAAATTATTTTATATTATTTAATGAATATTTATCTATAATATTAACTAAAATGAAACTAGTTCATAATGGTTGGTAAAAACGCCTAAATAATATTACAGTATAACATTAATGTTTTTCATAAAAGAATCATCTATTTTTTTAAAACCAAACGGATATGTGGGACCATATATATTTATTTCAGGACATGAAAACAATTTAATTTCACTTTTTTAGTTTTAGTCATATTTGAAAAGAACAACAATAATTATTGATAGGTGATCCAAACAAGGAACCATGAAACAATCAATCTATGAATAATAAAATGTAAAATGAAATCTAATTGTAATGGTTATAAATTAACATAAATAAATTATAGTAAATAAAATATATATGGAAATGGTTATGAATTAATTAATTAATTAATATCATTTTATTATTCATGAAGTTAAGTGAAAGTGCATAATAGATAAGCACAAAAGGTAAAGGGTATCTTCAAAACACTCTTTCTCATTAGGTTATGATATTTATCTCTCTAACTCACTTTATATCTCTATATATATTATTGATGTTAGGGAATGACTCTAAGTTATATATATGTAACTAAAATATATACTTATCTTATTATCCCATCATTTTATTTGGGAATACATGACTTAGGTTCAATTCTCATATCCCTTTTTTAAAATCAAACATCAATAATTTGAACATTTATATCCTTTAATGATTTTGTAACACTCATTTAAAGACTCAATTCCCTAATTAAAACCATATTTTTAGAAATATTATTATGTAACAATATATGATTTTATTTAATATCTATTTCATTATACTATAAAAAATATTTATCAAATCTCTTTAGATTCTGATACGAGGAATGATTATGTAAACCAATTCTTTACATGAGTGATTCTTATTTTTATGCCTTATGATTAATTTTAATTTGTGGAAAACATACCTTTTTTACATGTCATGAAGGGTTCGTACAGATAGTTCTTTATGTAATTGGGTAAATTTTTTTCCTCATGAGATGGTATGTTTAGTATTAGGTAGTAAACCAAATCAACAATGGGACACTATCCACCATGTGATGTTGCCTTGGTGGTTAGCCTTGACCAATTATTATGTAATGTTTTATGTTATGGACACTTTATTATGTTTCCATGATCTTATTATTCCATGTTATTTTTTTATGCCTCTATATGATTATTCACGAACCTAAAATTTGTTGATATCATGTAATGCCTTCTAACTCATATAATATGATTCATTAACATGTTTATTCCGTAACTAGGATTTATAGATATACTATTTATTTTATGTATTACCTAGATTATTCTATCTATTCTTATGATCTTAAATGGATTTGGGAGCTCATTATTGAAATTAAGACAAATATATTGGGTTATAGTTTTTTATTCATTATGAACATATTCATCCAAAGACATTAGGAATCACGATATTTGGGTTGTGGTTATTAGATATTTATGTTAAAAATCAAGTAAATATATGTGAAAAAGGCTTGGTTCACTATAATAAAGGTTAATTCATTTTTATAATTGCATCATTTTCACAATGGTAATTTTTTTAATGGTTTATTAATTTTATATATGTGTATTTTTACATGTGACGACATAGAATAATAAACAAGAATGTATTGATAAAATGAACTTGCTCAATAAATGCCTTTCTATTTAAATCATGGATATTTTTTATTGATATAATGAATACAAATCATGAAAAATTGAATATGATTCCATTCAACAAGATAAATATAAAACCCTCAATCAAATTATTAAATCTTTTACACCTTTATCACTTGATTTTTTGAAAAACCATATGTTTGAGTTACTTTTAGACCATAATTAAAGTTTTGTCTTAATACTGGGGATTTATAATGAATGAAATTGGCCGCCTTATCTATTCTTGGAAGAAAAAAAGTCATAGCTATCTTGTCGTAGTCTTAGTGTAAAATCATCAAGTGATGAATGGTTACACTTTTTAGGATACAATACTCCACTCGAAAGATCAAGGAACCACAAGATAATGTGGCTAAATAGACCAAATCATAAATTAATTTTTTTTTGAGTTTTATTATTCATTGATTGGACTATGGGGATGGGTTTTAAGGATTATTTCTTATATATTACAAAAGTGATTGAGTATTCCAATTCTAGTACTTAAGGGAAAATCAGATTTGATGAAATAGTTGGAGAAATTTGATGATTAAAAATATCTATAATGTATAATAACTTCTAATGATGAAATAAGTAATAATTTACTAATTTTTTATTTTATAAAAAATGGAATGGAATTCCATAAGTTCACTATTTAAGATATTGGACAATAAATACATCTATACCAAAACAAATTTACAAGAGTAGTATAAGTAGTCATGTATAGTATTAATATATAAAAATAAGTTAAATGTGATAGTTTCCTAGTATTTGTTCATCCACCACATCGAGAATGTAAAGGAATAAAAGGATGAAAATAAGGGATACATGGGAATGATCCTAAAGTCTATTTCATCAAGAAATCAGCTATTTCTTAGGAACTGATAATGTATCATTGTGATTTAGATTTGTATTCCGTGATTTATATTTTTTATATCTATATAGAAGTTAAATAGAATCCTTTGAATATTAATTTTTTACTAAACTATACTAGTATAAAATGGAAGACTTATAAACAATGAGTGATCTTATATTTATTGTATTAAAGTACATTAATTAGTTTGAGATTTTGGCCTTATATATGGATAAAAAATTGTCCATTAATATCATATTTCTACCATAACCTCTAGGTTCTCTATATTAATCAGGTTTTATGAGATTAATAGTATGGATCAATAACTAAAGGAATATTTTATTCATCTTTATTTGAATATAACTACTATGGGGAACTCGATTCCATAACCCTTATTTTAAAATTATTGAGATAAGATGATGAAAATATTTTGATTGATATCAATGGAACTTTTGAAATGTCCTTTAAAGTGAAAACGGATTTACGGGATAAGATATGAATATAAGGATATTTTATTACCATGTGGTTAGAAAAGTAATAAGAATATTGATTTCATTAAGTTTAGGTATAGGAAATTGGAGTATTTTACTTCATGTATGTACATAATTTTATGTGACTTTTTTATTATACTCCTTGGGTAGTAGATAAAATATATCACATAAATATATATGTATAACATTAGGAAAAAAATGCGTTTTCATGTCATTTTTTGGTTTTTAACGTTGGTTACCCAATGAAATTAGTGTAGGAGATATTGTAAATACTTATTTCACATTTGGTGAAAATAGATGATGTTATCAATATATTTATGGTGGATTTTTTTCACATCAATTATATAAAACAAATGTGAAAATGAGTTTATAATGCATGTTATTTTAAAAATGTGATAAATACTTTATCAGGTAATAATTTTCACAATCAGTGTGATAAATTCTATTATATATTGTTTTTAATGTCAATTATTGTAAAAACCAATATATAAAAAAGACTAGAAATAAATATTGTGGAGGAGGTTTTCCATTTATATTTTAATAAAACCATTATGGAAAACAAATTATTTCAATGGATATCATAAAAATATTATATGATAAAAGGATTTTCTTGTTAATTTTTCCATAACTATCATGGAAAAAATCATAAAAATAATATTTTATAAGTGGGTTTCCATGTCGATTATATAAAAACCAATACGGAATACTGTTTATCAAATCATTTTTTTAAATCTATGAGAATTTTTTTTAATAAAAAATAATAAGATCAATCGAATAAGTAGTATAAAAATTGATGCGCAGGAATTTACAACTATATCATCATTAATAGTTACAACAGCATACCAGATATAAAAAACCAACAATAGCAGATTCATTTAATTTGAACATTAAATTACACAATATATTTTAAAAATAACATAAAACCCAATTAAATATTTGAAATATTTCACTAATTTACTTTTTAAGTGTCTTAGATCATATCCACAGAAAGGATGATTGTTATAGAAAATATAAAAATTAAAAATAAATAATTTAAAATGTATTATGAATTAAAAAAAATTGATGGAAATGTTGATAAAAAATATAAAACATTGGAATTGTATATGTATCCTCGTTGAAATTATTTCATACATATATATTAAAAATGATTATCTATATCCATTTTTTGATTCTTTTTTATGATACTTCTATTTAAGAATAAGTAATCAATTCAAAAGGACATTTTAAGTACTATGAGACAAAATAAAGTAATTATAAATGAAAAGTCACCTTTTATATTATACATTCAATATTTGTGATATTATTTATTCTTTTATCTCTAATGTAATCTCATTACCTATTTAAGAATAATAGTTATAAATAAATTTAAATTTCAGTATAATATATAAATGTATTAAAGTATTCAAACATTCATATCCAATAGATTCTTTAAATTGTCTCACACTTCACCAAAAATTGAGAATAAATATTAATATCTATTCTATCTTAGGAGAAGAAATATAACATCCAATGATCACTAATTTAAAAACATATAAAGTTAGTGGTTTTCAGACTAATATATATAACACTTTATGAGATATATATTTCGTAATCTTGATGATAAATAAGAATCTAACATTGAATGATTTCATTCTTCTGAATTATTTCAGCAATATAAAATGTCCATTTTATATTATTCATTGTCCTAGACATAGGTGAAATAAATCTTGGGCCCATAAATCCATATACTAATTTCATATCATGATACATTGAAATTTTATATAGATACCTCATAAAAAACATTTGTAAAAATTTTTAGTAAATTAAAATAACCAAATGTTATATGATAATCAACTTACATTAAAAAGACTTGCAGTATGTTAATTAAAAAATCATATCTAGTTACATGATTCATTATATTGTTCATAATAACTTCTATAGTCAATTCATGGTATCAAATTTCAATGTACATAAGAATCTCATTAACATCTTACAACAAATTTGTATATGTTGGTAATCTATCAAGAGCATATGAAGTTGTAACTAAATCCATAACTGCATATATTTTTTGGTAATACAATATTTATTTTTCATCAAATTATTCTTGAAATATATATATATATATATGATAAAATGTTAAAAAAATTAACACCTATATGAAAGAAATTATGTAATCTACACATACCTGAATGGCAATATGTCGATAAATTCATTATGGAAAAACTGAAATTTTTTTGATACATTGCATAACTATATTGGGGATCCTCAAAATATAACTCATAATAAATTAGAAGATGTGGAGGTCGGGAGTAGGAGCAGGATTTTTAGGATGAGGGGGAGGACTGAGTCATATAGGTAGAGGCAGAGGAGTGAGATCTGAAGTCATAAGTGGTAGAGTGGAATCAGTAGTATAAAACTATCATTTCATTTCTACAAATATTGAATGTACTGAAGCTCTAATAATGTCCAACATTGACTCACTAATCTTCTAAACATTATCTTACAAGGATTCTATTTATGATTTATAATCATCCTATATTAGTGAATCTATAAATAAAATTTTATTCCTATATATATTTTTTCTAGGTATCCACGTACACAACTAGGTGTTCTGTCATTCATAATGATATAGCTAAAATACCCTTCCAACCCTCAGCCATAAACGTCCACTATGTGATCAAATCCTCAACAAAATCCTGTATAGAATATTTGATATTTTTTGTATTGAATCAAAGTATATAATGATTTTATTTAACTTAAAAAATATGAATAAATTAAATAACTTCTTAAAACCCCCTTAGGAATAACCATTTACTCTTCTTTAAGAAATTTTACCATTTTCTCATTTGGCCCCTCGTCCATTTTTCATGTCTCACAGGGGGTAAACCATTATGGATCTTAAAGAATCATCTCTCAACCATTGATATTTTCAAGATATCTTTTTTTATTACAATAATGTATAAGCTCCATGAGATAAATTATGATGGTATATGTTTTTTATTGTATCTCTTGATGAGATATCTTCATTTGATTAAAATTAAGAATAATTAAATCAGTAATATAGTCATTAATATAACAAACCCTAAAATCTAACATTACACAACAAAAAACTAGTCATTTTCATCTACATTAAATAATCCACATCCATGTATATCTCTCAAGAAATGAATCTATATCACACAAATTTTAAAATTTTATATAAAGAAAAATGAATTTTTATTTGGGGGTGATTTAAAATCACTCCATCTTCTAGAGACCAAATCTTAAAATTTCTCTTTGATGACTCTAATATCATGTATATCATGTTTCTTATGATAATTTATGAAGAAAAATATATTTGTAAAAAAAATCATGACAATTAAATTAATAAAAAATGATCCTAAAAAATGTGTCCCATTATTGAGATATAATCACTTTATCAATAATCATCCTATTGGAAATGAATTAACTAACTTTTCCTTCACCTTTCACTGTAATAAAAGTACTAAATTATTTTCCATTTAAACCCATAAGAATATTATTATAAAAGAGTTCAACTTGAATCCTATAGTCCCAACTATGGGAAACAAAAAATTTTGGTAAATGTGTATAGCCCCATTCTCTATCCCTAGAACTCTTTTTTTCCTTGTAGAAGTAGATTTCTCATGTGGGAAAGTATGACGAGGTTCTTCAACAGTCGTATGTGTACGATCATTCCCCTAATTATGTTCAAGATATTCCTTATAATTATTTGGTGGATCAGATATTTCTGCTGCCATTATCCTTTAAATCATATTAATAATCAATTTGTACAGAAATATATGAATCCAAATATTACATATAAAGGAAAATACAAATTGACTACCGATCAAACAAAGAGTAAAATAAACTAAACACATTTTTATACATATGTATTTTAATATTTAACTAAAATTATACAATCATTAATTATAGATATAATGATATAAATGAATGAATAAAAATCTAAAAATGGTGTGTGGATAAGAAACAATTAGTAAAAAAATATACAAATCTAACTGTTACATATAAAATTAAAAACAAAAGAATAAATTATCCAAAAAATTAAACTAAACTACATTTTTATTAATATTTGTTAAAGTAGTCAAATAAAATGATATCAACATTAATGAGAGCTAAAATTAAATAATCTAATGAAAAAACATCATAAAATGGTTTGTAAATAGTAATAATTATCCTGCAAATTAAACAATTTTTTTCACCAAAAAATTATATTCTTTTAATATAATTTTTTACACATATTTTATTTTAATTTAACATATTAGATTAAAAGTAATCATTTTTTATAAAATAATAAAATACATAAATTTTTTATTGTTAAAAAAAGTAAACAAAACAAAAATAAACTGATATAATTTTTTAACTTATTAGTTATAATATGATATCTTATTATGAAAATTAAACTATTATATCTATTATTTAATGAAATTGAATAATGTAAATAAGAAAAAAAATATTGGTTACCTATATTCTTAAGAAATTATTAATGAACTTTTTTCTATACATTCAATATTATTATTCCATAAGACAAAAATCGTGTCTATTATGTTATTATCAATATTATCAATTAATCGTTCCATGTAAATAGGTGTTGGGAAAAAATCTCTTAAGGTGTCCTCTTGGTATGTTTTGGGTATGGTTGTGTCTGTTGAAAAGTGCTGATGAGAACTGTGTACATAATAAATAGGACACCTACCATGTTCCGAGAATAGTATGCGGAGCACCGGGAATGGTATGCAGAGCTACGAAAATAGTTTGCAGTGAAGGGCATGTGGTTTTCGAAACTGAAAACGGTTTAGAGAAAAAGGTGTTGTGGTATGTGGATGGATTTATGATGATGAAGGAGATCGACCACATAGGAGTAGAGGTATTACACAAACCACGTATGAAAAATAGTTCACTGGATGGCTTTCTGTTCAGGGCGGCTGAAATATAGGTATACAATAAATGATGGATTGAAGATTTGGTAAGTCTTAGATTAGCAGATTTTGTAAGAATCATTTCCAATATAAGAATCACAAAAACCACTGATTACTTTTGAGACTGAATTTTATTAGGGATCATATTTTTGGTCTAGGATTTCAATGAAGTCTGAATGAAGTTCTCGAGGAAGAATTCTGCAAAAGCTAATGTGGTTATCATGGAAGAAATTTTAAGGGTGGATTTAATCAGAGACGTATAACAAGTATAAGACATGATATACAAAGGAAGATGTCATTGTACATGGACAGTTAGTGATGGAAGTCCTTGAACAAAGAACAGTTCACAGACATTGGGTGATTCACAATTGCAGTTCGGAAACAAAGAATAGTTCACAGATAGGAGAAGTTTTGAAGAGGAGGTACATAGAATCAGTATGGAGAGGCAGCACACGATAATGATAGTCAAAGGTGGTCTGTGGATGAAGGGAGGATCACAGAAGAGGAAGCGGTACGCGAAAGAGTTGTTCTACATACCAAACCATCTACACAGTATAGAGAGGAACAAAGTGGTTCTCATTTTTCTCAGGTAATATTGAAAAAGATTCAAATAAGTTTATGAAAGTTTTTTTCATTATATTGTATTACTTGGGAAGGAGTACGTCATCTATGGGTGAAAAAGGAACTTAAATAGGGAATCTACCTAATGTTGAGGATACATAAATTCATGAAATTGAAGGGAGATACATGTTCATAAACTGTGTTTGACCTACATGTCAATAAATTGTGTGTGGATTTCTTTCCCAGAGAAGTGAGTGAAGGAAGAGGTAGACGGTGTCCCTTTCCCCTGGCAGTGATCCATAGAAATAAGCATAGGGAGTGACCCGTGGAAATGTAGTGAGCAGACCATAATCATTGTAAAGAAAGTAAGCATGGCCATAGAATATCTTACCTAAACATTGTACTCATTATTAGTAGTGAAACATAGTGAATTTGGTACATCAACACATTGTCATTGTATTCTCCTTGGATGAAGCCCAATGAGGGTGAACCAAGTAAAAATCACTGTGTCTTGTGCATGATTTGATATCTATCGATATTTTTCTATGGGAGGAAGAGAGAATTGAGTTTTTTCTAACAATGAAGCAAGATCCAAATGAGATAAAATTTTAATATTTCATAACCAGATTCACCCCCCTCTCAGGGTATTTGACATAGTGGACCCAAAAATTGGTACTAGAGGGAAAGTTTGAATGTTAGTGGTTCATTCTCAAGATGAATAAATGGAAGTGGTCAATCATAAATGAATTTAGATCTTTGATGAAAATAATTTTCAACTATGGAAGAATCAGATGTAGCACTACTTTAAATTAGTAGGAATGGATGTCGTCACAGTAGATATGTATGGAATTTAAGCTGACAGAAATAGTGATGCCTTATCAGAAGCTAAAAGAAGAGAATTGAATGTTTATGCAATAGGGATCCATTGTTTAGGATGAGTCCTATAAAATTAAATTTATACGAAGGTGATGTCCTGTAAAATTTCACAAGCAATGTGGGAAATTTTTTTGAATGTTTATGTGGGTGACTCAAAAGCCAGAGAAGCGAAGCTTCATATTCTATGGAACAATTATGAGGATTTGAGAATGAATCCCATAGATACAATTTATGAATTAATAGAAATGATAAATATTATTATTGAAGATATGCAGGGTCTTGGAGAAGTCATTGAAGATACAAATATTGTGAAACGTATCTTGAGGAAACTCCCATCGCTGTTCAATATGATTGATTCAGTATTGAAAGAAAAAGAACCAGATAACCTACACAATACCATTTAATCATATGAAATAAGAAACAATGATAATGATGTAGCGTAAAAGTGGAAGTCTATGGAAGTTGAATTTAAGGACATGAAGAATATCTCTATTGAAGATAGTTTTGAGGATGGAAATATGGATGTTGTCATTTCATTTGTCTCATCCAATATGAAATGTTGAAAAAGGAAGTTCAAATATAAACATCCATATGCCTGATTTTGATGTGGACATATTGGGAATTTTGCAGTAAAGTTTCCTTAGAATTCTAATAATGGAAATGAATAAAATGATGAAATTCTCCAAAAGAAGTAATCATAAAATGAGAAGGGGGGAAGTACTAGGGGAATGTTATTCAAAAATAAGAATATACATTCCAAATAGGATGAAAGTTCAGAATAATATAAGGTAGATGATTTGGAGGACATCAAGGATAATAAAATAGATTCATCGGTAGAAGTTTCTAAAAATTCTTTAAAAAGTGAAGAAAGTGATATTGAAGAAGGAGATATTTTGAGTGCCAAAAAAAGAAAGAAAACATTTTTTTTGCAATGCCAAACTCTTTATGCAGTAGAAAGAATAATATATGTTTGAGTTGAATGCAGAAATTGAAATGCTCAGGTATTCAATGAAAGAAATATTGGAAAATGTGGTTGAGTACAATCTCAAAATTGATGAAGAAAATAAAAATTGATACTTTGAATGAAACTAGAAAAGATAAAATCAAATGTATCGAACAACTAGAATAATTAATCACCAGTTTTTGAAGATCACATGAAGATAAGGAGAAACTAAATGGAAATAAGATCGTATAAGAAACAGAGAAGTTGATATTTGAGCAGAGTGGTCTTTCAGAACAGAAGCAACAAACAATTCTCAATGATAAGGCTAGTATGGGTCTTGATCTAAAATTAAAAGCATTAATGGTTCAGGTTAGACAATAAGCATCCAATCCATGATTGATGATCTATTTGAGTATGATACAAAATAAAATGATTCAGTGACCTGAAGTTACAACTAGTGGTGCATCATTTCCAAATAGGAATGTACCTCACATAAGATTCTATTGCTGTGGTATGATGGGCCACTCTCAAATTGAATGTTCCACATCAAAGAGGTTCCAAAGGGAATAGGACCAAAAAATGTTGTCGTATAGAGACCAATATTCAAGGTCATCATCTGATTGTATTTTTTTCCAATGTAAACAATTCAGACATTTAGAGAGATATTGTACATTAACAATGGAGTGTAATGTGATGAGGCAAACAAAATTTGTTCATAAGATGCAGCCAAATGTATCATCAATGGAGCTGAAATTTCAAAATTCATTTGTAGCCCTGCATGTTAAAGTTGGTCTATCATATACTATAGAAGATCAAGATTATTATTTCACGATGGGTATGAAGTCAATGAATTGGGTCAAAAAGAAAACGGATGAGCAAGAAATTTTTGCAGAAATTGCATTCAAGGTATCAGGTCACACTGGGATATGGATCATTGATAGTGGATGCACTTCCTATATGATGGGAATGAATGATCATGTGTACAGAATTAGATATGATAATGAAGGTATCATAATATTTGATAATGATGAGGGATTGAAAATTATTGGTTCTGGATAATCTAGGTTTGGAGGAAAAGACATGAGACGGGCATATGTCTTGGTTGTTGAGGGGTATTGTCATAACTTGGTTTGTGTTAGTCAATTGTGTGACTCAGGGCATGCCATAATTTTCCAAGAAATTATGCATCATCAAGGAAAAGGATGGTGATTTTGTGTTTCAAGGTAAGAATATGAAAGGGAATCTCTACCTCATAATTGGAGAAGAAGATATGTGCTTTATGTCCAAGGATGAAGAAAACATGTTATGGAATAAGCATCTTGGCCACAAAATCCAAGGTTCCTTGGAAGATCTGATGAAATAGGATGCAACTAGAAATCTCCCTAGATTGTCATGTGATCATACCCGTACGTGTGATGCCTACTAATAGGTGATGATAATTCTAAATACATATAAGAAAAAGGAGAAAATACCAACAATATTGCTTGAATTGGTTCATATTGATGTGTGTTTGGAAATTTCGTCATGGGATATTGATGGGGGGAGATATTATGTTATCTTAATTGATGACTATAGAATAATGGCATGGGATTCAATAATCACCAACAAATCTGAAATGTTCATTTGAATTACAAGATATCGACAGGAATGTGAAAAGATGATTGTTTAGAAAATATGGATGATTCGAACAGATAATAGAACAGAGTTCAAAAATAGTTGAGTGGAGGATTAACATTAAAAACACGGGATAAGAAATCATGTTTAAGTAGTAAGAATTCCACAACAGAATATATTAGTTGAGAGAAGAAATCATATTTTCAATAATATGTCAAGAACAATGCTCACTAAAAAAGACCTTCCAGAATTTTTTTGGAAAGTAGCAGTTAGGACAAAAGTATACACTTCAAACAGAGCTTTACTCTGTCCAAATAAGAGAAGACTCTATAAAAGTTATGGTATGGAATGAAGCTATTATTTAAGTACTTTCAAATATTTAGAAATAAATGTTTCATTATGAATAAGGAGAAACATAAAAATTTTGAATCTACTGGGGATGAAGGGATATTTCCTGGCTACTCAAAGAAAATAAAAGCATATAAGTGCTCTAATAAGCGGCTGGGGAAGATAGTTGAAAGTCATGATGTTACTTTAGTATAAAATAAAAAAAAAATTTGAAAATACCTAATCTGACTCATGATGATAGTGATGAAGGGTTGAGAATATTGGGAGACACTCTAACTCCATAAGATGATTCAGAAGAAGAATTTGATGATGAGAATAAATCAGTATCTATCCAAACAACAGCGAGATATGGATGAAATTGATATAGATAACATAATTGGTGATTAGAAAGCACTAGTGCAGACAAAGAGGATGAATACAATACCAAAAGCATCATACTTATCATATGTGGGACCTAAATGTTTTGATGGAGTGGATAAATATGAGAACTGTTCTTAATAAATAAATGGAGAGACTGAAAAAATTGAGAAGAATCAGACATGGGAGATTTTTTCAAGACCGACGAATTTTTTTTTCATATGGACGAAGTGGATATTTCACAATAAAGTTAATGAATATGGGGTTGTTATTGAAAACTAATCATGCCTGGTGTGCAAAGGGTACTCTCAGATATAGGGTACTAATGTTGATGATACGTTTTCACCTATAGAAAGGCTCGAGACAATCAGATTACTCTTGGCCATAGTCATTCAAAAAAGATTAAAATTTTCTAAATGAATATCAACTCAGTTTTTACGAATGGAGTTCTAGATGAAGATTTCTACACTGAGAAAACAGATGGTTTTATCATTCATTAATATGAGAAAATAGTATTTTGGATGAAGAAGGCTTTATATGGTTTGGTGCAAGCACCAAGAGAATGTTATTGGTGGCTTCATCAGTTTCTAAAGAAGTATGGTTTTCAACATAGAAGAGATTATTAAAACTTTTATTTCGTCAATGATAATAATCAATGTATTATGGTACTGTTTTATGTAGATGGCATAATATTTGGTGGATCAAATGAGGCACAAAATAGACATTTTTTTGAATTCATGAAAAGATTGATTGAAATTTTGATGATTGGTGAGCTGACATTTTTCCTTGGAATACAAATAACGCATGGAAGAAATGTAACTTTTATTTCGCAATTTAAATTTTACAAGGAGGTCTTGAGAAGGTTTGGAATGGATAAATCAAATGAAATTATGACTCTGATTGCTACCCTATTTATTTTATCATGGGACGATGAAGGGAAGACAGCTAATATCACAAAATACAAGAAAATCAATGGAAGTCTATTGCACCTGATAGTGATAAGTCCTGATATTGTATTTGACACATGTCAAGTATGAAGGTATCAAAGAAATATAAAGGATAACTACATTATTTCTGTAAAAAGAATACTTCAGTATATAAATGGAATATTGGATATTGGTTTAATTTATAATGACAAAAATCATCCACATTTTTTGGGATATGCAGATGCTGATTTGTTCTGATCAGCAGATGGTAAGAAATCTACATCATGAGGTGCCTTTTATCCTTATGGATTTTTAATTTTGTGGTGGTGAAAGAAACAATATTTCTTTAATTGAGCACCTCAAAATCTTAATAAATTTTGGCTACTCAATTCCACACACAACTATTTTGGATAAAGCAATAGCTTGAAGATATGGGAATTGAAGTGAAATATATGATCGAAATCTGTTGTGATAATTCAAGTGCTATAAATCTTTGCGAAAATAAAGTCCATCACTCAAGGAAAAATAAAATTGAAACCAAATATCATTTTATCAAGGAGAAGGTTGATAAAAGGTTTGTGAAGTGGGTGTTTGTGCCTACAGAACAACAAGTTGTAGATATTCTTACGAAGGCCTTACCCAAAGATGCATTTGAAAGGAATTGACTAGCTCTGGGAGTCCATTCGAATACCCACTATTGAAAAATTGTGGATGTGTGACCCCCTCTCCCTATGTTATGATGTGTCTTTCTGTAATATGATGATATGTTTTCTTTACCCTATTTCAAAAAACCTTGAGGTGCCCTTCGGGGTTGTTTAAAAAGGGGGAGAAAGCGTGATTATTCTAGGGGAGAAACGACATGGGGAGAAGCTATTAAGTGGGGAATTGAGATAGGGTATTTGAAGATAAAATGAAGTTTTTTGGTGGATCTATAATATAGGGGGAGAATTAAATCAGATGATGCATTAGGTGACCAATCAAAGATTATATATCATGAATTTTGTGGTTCATAATAAAAGCAGATTATTGGTATCAGTGTGGTTTCAATAATTTGTGTCAGCAATGACATGATTCATTGATGAACTTTTCAGTATACTCATATTTCTCATGCCGAGCATGGCTCATTTTGTCTTAGAGTATGTGTTGAGTAAATCCTTGATTTCTTTCTTTATCTCATGAAGCGAATGGTCGTTGACAATAGAAAGTGTTTTAATGAGGTATCAAAATGAAAAAAATTATTATGAGAATGGTTTTCAACAAATTCAAAGGGGGATATTGTTACAAAAAATCCCTAAAGGTCACCTCTAGGTAATTTATGGGTATGGTTGTGTTTTTTGACGAAGCTAGATGATTGGAAATGAGTATGGTTGGTGGTTTCAGAAGATAAATTTTTAAGGTGGCGCAGTTTCCCAGTGTTTTCCAAATTTTTGGGTCTCAAAATAGGGAGTTTGATGTTTGGAAAAGATGTATTTCATCATAAGATAGGATGATATAAAAAACTTTGAATAATTTTGGTAAATGATGAGAATTTTGTAGCATAATTTATGGCATGTGTACCATGTTCTAGGAATCATACACGGAGCACCAGGAATGGTATGCAGAGCTACAAAAATGGTTTGCAGTGAAGGGCGTGTGGTTAAAGAAACTGAAAATGGATTGTAGCAGAAACTGTCATACGCAGATGGCTTGATGATGGTGAAAGAGATTTATCCATATGATCAATGGCAGTGCACATACCATGTAGGAAATATGGTTCGCTGGAAGGCTTACGGTTTGAGATCGTAGAAAGATCAGTATGCAGTGAAGGATGGATTGGGGATTTGGTAAATATTAGATTAGTGAATTTTGTGGGTATCTTTACTACATAAGTTTCTATAACTGCACCAATTACTATTGAGACCAAATAACATTAGGGAACAATTTTTTGGTCTGGGATTCTGGAGAAGATAGAAGGAAGTTCAGGAGAAAGAATTCTATAAATGATAAAGTGGTCCGTGTGGAAGAAATTCTGCCGAAGCATTTAAGTGGATAACTGTAACCCATATAAGACTTGGTACATGGATGAGAAGGCACGGTACATGATCGGTTAGCAAAGGAATTACACCAAAAAATAATAGTTCGTAGACATAGGGTGATTCACAGAGGCAGTCCATGAATAAAGAATAGTTCACGAATAGGAGAGGTTTCATAGAGGAGGTTGATAGGATTGGTACGTAGATGCAACATGTGATATAAAAGGATGAGGTGGAATGTGGATGAAGGGATGTTCATGGAAGTAGAAGAATATCATGAAATATGTGTTCCACATACCTAACCCACTACAAAGTACGCAAAGGAACAAGGTGGTTCGCAACTTGATCAAGGAATGTTGAGGAAGATTCAAATCAGTTTGTGAATGTGTTTTCTGGTATCTATCTGTACTTGGAAAAGTGGAATTCATCTATGGTTGAAATAGAAATTTCAACAGATAATCTACCTATTGTTGATGATGTAATAATTCAAGCAATTGAAGGGACCTACATGTCCATAAATTGTGTTTGAACTACCAGTCGATAAACGGTCTGTGGATTCCTTTCCAAGAGCGATGAGCAAAGGAAGGGAAATATGGTGAGCCTTTACACCATCAGTGATCTAGAGAAAGAGGCATAGGTTGTGACCCTTGGGATTATAGTGAGAAGTCCCTAATCTCTATAAAGGTAGTGAGCATGGGAATAACAGATCTAGCCCGAACATTGTACACATTATTAGAAGTAATCCTTAGTGAATTTAGTACATCAGTGCATTGCTATTGTATACTCCATGGATGTAACCTAGTGAGGGAGAGACAAGTAAAAATAATTGTGTCATGTCCATGACTTCATATCTATCCGTATATTACTACTGGAGGAAGAGATAATAGAGTTTTTTCTAACAACAAAACAAGATTTGAATGAGAGAATGTTTTAATTTGTCATAACCTGATTCAACCCCTCTCAAGGTATTTGACCTACTCGACCCAACTGTAGGAATCTCACATAAAAAAACATCTTCATCTCATTTTTAATCAAAATTTTTTTATTTTATTCTAGTAAAATTATAGGCCAATGCATATCATATTGATAAAGAATATAGAATTTTTATTCATGTGTTTCCATGATAAAAGGATCGTGAGTGTATTCGAATCTATTCATATTAACTAGTGTCATTGTGAATTAATCCTGTATAAAACTCTTATTACCAATAACCCATTTGAAATTAAATACCAAAATTCAATACCAATTATAATAAACCTCCAATATTTCTTCAACGAATCCAAAATATGAACTTGATACAGAGATTGGGATTTTTTATTTGGAACTAGAAAAATGTATTTCTTATGTGAACACCAATACACTACTGTTTGGAACTGAATCTCTCTTGTCTTGATCAATTTTATGATATGTATAGCCATTAATTTCATACCAGTACAATGTTATCAAATTTTAATCTTGTGTTGTGTGCTAACCATCACAATGATTCTGATGCATTTGATCTACCAAGCTAATTCTCTTTAAACCATGAAAAAATAATTTTTATACTCATTCAAAATCCATATATCTTTCTTATTTGGTAAAGATTTCCTTAACACCTTAATATGAATTGTTACATATGTATGAGTGTCATATATGTTATTCAATTTGTGTAAATTTACCTTATTAATATATTCACCTAACAATGATTTCAATTTCAATCCACTAATCCCCTTTCCCCCATAATTAAATCATTCATGGAGACATATTTGAAAACCAATGACCTTCACTACAGAGAAGTATCTTATAATAAATTGTACAACCTTCTTAGAAACTTACTTCTCAATAATGTATTCTTTGGGTTAATATGGATTATTAACATACCCCTTAAATATATTCATATAAAATTTAAAAGGACTAATCAAATATATATATATACAGGTCCACAAATCATTATTTTTCACACCATATGAACCATGAAATGCACCATGATTTCAAAATTAGAAGAAGGGAAAAAAATCTCATTAAAAAAATAATACAAAACTCTTCCTTCTATAAATTTTTCATTGTATTCATATCAATAAATTTTTTACAAATTGAATTGAAAAAATAATATACCTTCATGATCATAACTCTAACATAGATGGGAATTATTCCACATAATGGAACTACTATGAGTTGTTTCATCATGATGAGATAATCATGATATTTCACACAAGTCAACTTTAATTATATTAGGGGCATAAATTTTATTAATTTTTATGAATAATCCTATGGTATTTTTATGCCATGTAGAAACTGAGAAAATGAAATTTCCCCGGACAGGTTTAATGTATGATAAGTCATTGGAATTTAAGTTCATATCACATTATGAGTGAGAGCTAACGCTAAATTTATTCACAATGAGATTAAGTCCAATCATGCATTCAACCCATCATTAGTATTTCCATTGTAATCTCATAATGTTCTAATCATGAAATCATATATATTTTTATCTACATGCTTGAAATCAATGTTATGTTTGACATCATGATATCTCTGATATGGATGTTAAAAACATATTGACCATTTATTACAATAATTTTGATCATTACTTGAATATTTTGTCCATCTAGATGTGAAACTAGTGTATTTCATCCTCTCCAAATATTTATTAGTAGAAGATGGTTTTGGAGAAATATTAAATTCTTGTGAGTTATTTAATTCCTTTTTTAATATTTGATAAGAGTGATCAACAGAAAAAAATCCTTGATGACCACTATATACATTTTTCCTCCCATTTTATAGTTGATAAATTGAAGTCCATTTTTCACAAATTAGACTTGATTTAAGCCCCTTAACATTGTATCAAAAAAATTTCTTATGATGGGAAGTAATTTACAATGAACATAGTTGTTGCATTAAGTTGAAAATTTCCCATTTTATAAAAATTATAAAATCAAATACCATCCTCATACAAAAGCTTCAAATCATTAATTAATGGTGATATTAAAACGTCAACATCATTTGTAGGATTTTTGGTGTAGATATTATTAAATAAAACATGAAATATTTTTTCATCATCCAATATTCAAAAGATAGGTCATAAATTAACAATAAAATAGGCCATTAACTATGAGTTCTACTAATAATTTGATATGGATTCATTCTATTAGATCATAGTTCTAGTTTAAGATTTCTAAATTTATTTCCAAATATAGGAAACTCTTTATAAATTTTTTCCACTATGGAAAATCAGCTGAATGATGTAATTTTCTATCAAATATGCACCCATATACTATCCATCGTAAAAGATTTCTTCATTTTAATTCACAAATAAAATTCTAAAATGAGGAATAATAAGATGATACCACATTTATTTTGTACTAGTCTATTTAAGAACAGAACCAACCTATGATTTTTCCTTCAACTTATAACATGATGCCCCACACATATAGAACTATTATAGAGATTAATATTCATTTGTATAAATCACACATTAATTTGGGTAGACATATATTTTATTATATCCCTAACTCGTCAGGTATAATATTTTTGCCACATTGTAATGTGAATATAGAATTTTATTGTCATTAGGAAGTATGTCTTTCAATAACTATAGGAACTATATAAAAATCATATCACACCATCTATTTTTTCATCAAATTAATCATTCATAACACCATTGATAAAACCATAAAATATGTACTACAAGGGTCAGATTTGTTTTCAACATCATTATATAGAAACTCAATTTTCAATTCTTTCTCAATTGTGTCTACTTCAATATTGTGAATTGTTTATTCAATTTGACAATAACTATTAATATACAAATTATTATCATTAATATATAAATAATTCCATCCAGTTTCACCCTAAAAAATCCACGGGATATAAATCAGTTTAAAAAAATTAAAAATTAAATGATATTTGATGAATTTACTTTTCAACTTCATTATATTTAATCTTTTCAGGCATGTGTAGAAAACATGTCATTATTTGGAACATTGTATTAAGACAATTACAAAAAATATCAACACCTTCTCATATTTATTAGTTGTTCACATTTCATTAATCCAGATTTGACTCATTATATTCTATAAAAAATATAAAAAACAAAAAATAAATTATTATATTTTCAAATAAAATTTAAATTTTACTTTTATAAATAATAAAAAAATATAATAAATTATTTCTCAAAAAAATTAAATAAAAAAACTATACTTGATAAATATATATATATATTTTGAACACGTTTAATTATTTTTCTTTAAAAAAATCACGAACATTATTCTAAAAAAACCATTCATTAATTAAAAAAATACATAAGATGTATGATTAATCAAAAATGAAAATAAAGAAGATAATATGACATCTATGGAAAATTGGAACACAAAATACAAATAAAATTTATCTGGTTTCCCATAAAATAAAATAAATAATGTCAAACCATAAATTGATATCAGAACCAAGATGATTGGGAAGGAAACCCTAATGGGTAGAAGGAAAACGTGGCAAATAACTACGGGTGACGGTAGTCAGTGGTGGTGGATACAAATTGAAATATAAAGCATGAAAAATGTAAAATTGGAACAAAATAGAAATGAAAATAATTTTTATTGATTGAAAATAAAAATAATAAACAGAAAGTGTATACTGATATTGAAACTAGGATTATTGAGGATGTGACATTGACATGAATAAGGCATAATTGACCACCAACTATGGGTGATTGTGGACATCAGTAGTGGATGCCAAATAAAAGATACACAAGAATCAATGGAAAATAGGGATCAAAAATAAAAATTTAAAAAACATTGATGTATATAAAATGGAAACTAAAATAACAAAAAATTAAAATTAGAACTAGGATAATTGAGAAGACAATACTAACAAGAAGAATGTGCAAGTAGTGGTCGATGGAAGGTGACAATGGATGATAGTGGTGGATTCCAAAGAAAAGTTATCATATACCCCAGATCAAATATTGATGAGATTCTAGGTCATATACTGTAGAATGAAATGATTACAGGACACTAAAAAAATATTAATGGGTCAGTGATAACTATCTAAGAGAAAAATGTGGTCAATCACAAAAAATAATGTAAAAAAATTATTTCTCTCGACCCATGATTAAAATAAAAAATCTTTTTCATGTGGGTTATTGCATAACGTAAGTGAAATACAAGATTTTTCACATATTTTACTAAACAAATGATGTGAAATAGATGTTTCTCATGTCTTATCTTGAATAAATGACATGAAATACAAGTTATTCACATAGATTATTAAACAACCAATGTAAAAAATGTGCGGGGATTATTTCCCAAATTAGTTTTTTAATAAATGGCATGAAAAAATATATTTTTCTATCATTTTGGTTATTTATAACAAAAATTATTTTCTTGGAGAAAATTTTTTTTTACTTGAATAAATTCAAGAACAAATGAATTCATGAAACATTAATATATGTAAAAGATCATTCTCTATGTGAGTGAGAAAGGATGATATTGATATTACTGAAGTGATACCCAAAAACATTTATTTCCAAGTTAATAATTCTTATGAACCAGTAATTGAATGTTGTTTATGGTATTTCATACACATCTAATTTTTTATTAATACATGAATCATTATTTATAAATTATGAATATAAAATGTAATTCTCATACCATGTTCTGGAAAGTTAAACCATTTCTATGTTAAACTATAAGTAGTTTTAAATGATATACACATTAAAATATTTAAAATTAATTGATCTATGTACCTTAATTAATAGGGTAACACTAATATATCATGTTTTTTAAAAAGAAATATTTTTAAATAATGGATTCATGAAAATATTCTTGAATAAGTTCATCTTGATGACATTAACTATTTAATGTAGAATATAAAGTTAAAATTATATATTTCTAATATTTTATTAAAAAAATTTAGGATTGTAAAATTAATGTAAAATACATATATATTTAAATGATTTGAGTTTGTTTGGGACAATGAGTTGAATAATATCATAACATATCATTCATAGATCATGAAATTATTGTGTGGATTTATTCATAAAATAATATTCTCTTTTACATGTACAAGCTATGATATAAGTACAAGGAGGATCAATAATGAGTCTTACATGCAGTCCTTGATCATTAAAAGGTAGAGTAATTTTTTTATTAAAACTCACATTTCAATATACACATAATAGGTATGATTTAAGTAGAATGAGGACCAGTGATGAGTTATATAACTCAGGGACAATTTATCATTATTGTTTGAAGACAGTCTTCAAAAATAGTTACGTTAACCCATAACCATATTATAATTATAAAAAAATGACAATAATATGAATTATTATTTGTAAATAATAAATTACGTCAAAGAACATGTGTAAAAATTCATTGATTTCGTTAAGTCCATGTTATGAAACAAACATGCATAAACAATTACACAAATTTCATCTCACATAATTATATTATAATTATTTTAAGATTTTATATAAATAACTAAAATGGAATAATAATAGTCAATATATAAAGTATATTTATAGAAAATAGTTTACATATATATTTGAGATAGAGGGAGAAAGAAAATAGTTTTATAAAATTCATGGCTAGAGAAGTATAAATAGGTGACATCGGAACTACTTCCACAATATCTCTTTGAAAGGAATGTTTCAAAGACACATACCACGTGGGAAACATAAAACTGTAGTAGTGGATTTGTATTTATCACAATAGTTGATATATTATTCATTAATACCAATGGATCCGATAATTAACAATTATATTTAAATAATCTAGGATTTATAAGACCACATGAATTCATAAAAATGGATTCCATATGATAAAATCAATTTTTTATTTCGTAATTTTCCCTTATTGATATAAAGTCATTGGTGGGTATTCAAGAGAAATAATACATGGATGGTACATGTGTCACAATAATAAAGATTAATTGGTTATACTATAACACCCTGATATTTTATGAGAAGTATATTTTTTATGTCTTATGTTATACACAACATCAAAGGAATCTTTCACGGCACACAACACTAGCATGGCTTTCATTACACGCAATCGCGACCTTCCTCGATAGCGTGTGTAGTACGCAATACTGAGTTGAACTAAACAACGATATATTATTATAATATTACAAACTAGCCGTTATGAATAGTATTAACTGAATTTTGAATTTTATAACATTATTATTCATCTTATATATTTTATAGAACATGGTATGAGAACAAACTAAATTTTTTTGGTAAAATAAGTATTTTTTTTAAAATGCCTTTTTGCCGCCTTTTGATGGCACACCAACATTAAATATAGTTTTTGACAAGTCTATAAGTTCAATTTGACAAAATAAAATTCTTCTTTAGAATCAGGATATAAAAATTTTGTTTGGATAAATTTTTCATATTATTCTGACAACCTCCATATTTTAATGAATAGTCAAAACACGCTATATTTTAATTAAAAACAAATTTTTTTCATCGTAATAATTTATATGGTTTAATTATAATATTGAATGGTTTTAAAGTATAAATAGAATATATTTTGACCATTTAATATAATTTATGTCATTAGAATTAATTTTACATTAAATTCATAGGAAAAAACATTTCAATCTTTGGAAATGTTTAAACTTTTAAAACCCGTTTTCTTAACAATGGGATTAATTTTAAATTAATTACTTAAATTTATGTGTTTTTAGTTTTTAAAAATGGATTCCTTATTTGGATTCAGTGGGTTCATATTATGTTAATAGGTTAATTTTATTTTTTTGAGATTATGAAGAGTAACTACGGTAATTTTTATTTACTGCAGTTAAAGGTAAATCGAGTAATTAAGGATAAATACAAGATTATTAAATTATCCTAACACATTCAAAAATAATATTGGATGAATAAAAGTCGACCCATATCACATAATGGTAGGACTAGATTAATTTCATGGACTTTTGACCCCGAAATAAAATAATTATTATTAAAACTAAAGAAAGTGACAACATGTCACCCTCTTGAATCTTATAAGTATAATAATATTAATTTAGTGATAAACTTCATGAAACTTCGAACATGAATAGTATACAAGAAACTAATAAAATTATCTATATCATGTGAATTTATTTATAATTTTTAGGGATTAAATAATTATCATTAATTATGACACAATAGTGATGTTGAAATTATTTTATTGATTGAATTATCAAATAAATGATATTAAAAGTATTGAAATAAATATTATATGAAATATTTAATATGCTACACTAATTTTATAGAGAAAAATGACATGTTATGAATATATTAAATCTTTTATTTCTAACATATCTTCTGTATATATTTTATTTAAATTCAATGAAATGAATAGTGTCAAAATTGATACTATTGTTATTTTATAAAAATTACATATTATAAAACTGTTTAAAAATCACAGAAATATTAAAAAATTATAAATTAAAATTTATATGGTCTATAATGTAATAAATCATACAATTATGGAAAATTTAAAACATATAAGTAATTATTTATAAATAATTAAAATTTATAATTTTATTACCACAAATAAAATTAAATAGATTATATAAGGATAAATCAAGTTGATAATGATTAAAACAAATTCCCAACTTGTCTAAATTTTATTTTTTGATGATATTTCAACCCTATATCATCTAATCTTCTTATTTGAGTCATTTTGGAGGTTTTTAAATGGGTTTTAAATTTATTATAAATTAATATTTCTTATAATTCCAAAGGTGCCCCTCTCCTCCCTTATAAAAGGGCACCTCCTCCCTCTCCTCTTTACACAATTTAGTGTCTTCAGGCTCGGACAACCCCTGCCCATTTCTCTTCTCCACTTCCCTAGAAACATCCTAGAGGTCCTGGTTATCTTCAAATACCAATCTTAGTGCCCTAAGCGGAGTTTTCAAAGAGGCTTGTCAAAGAAGATGTAATATCCGTTACTGATTCATTCAAATTTATTTCTTCTTATACTTATTCTTCTTTAGTTGTTTCATTATGAAGTAATAACATCAGTATCACTCATATACTGATATGTTATTATAAATATGAAACAACCCTAATTCACCATCTATCCATCCTACGGAAAATTAAATCATTGCCAGTGCGTATGTACGGAATACCGTCTCCACGGCGTGGTGTAATCTATTTTTCACAACCACCTTAATTGGATGGGTATAATGGTGTAAAGAATAACTATATATGATTATTGAAAATTTATATTGATTCTTAAATATTATACATACACTTCAATATAATTCCACGATCATGGGAACGATATCATCGCTCGTGCGTACGTACGGTCAACCGTCTCGACGATGTGATGTGACTCGTTCTACATGATCTTCATTGAATAATGATTATATAAATGAATTTAATGAATAAATATGATATTTATTACATTAATACCATTCTGGAAATGAGGTATCGATAACATAAAAAGAAGAATAAGAATTTATTAGAAAAAAAACAAGCATAAGAACATAAAGCAATAAACACCCGAATAACAAGTAGCAATGAAATATTACTAATAAGAAGCTAATAATATGACCATATATCATATCATAACAATTAGTATGATTCTGGAATAAGTCAATGAAATTATTTAAATCATTATACACGAGGTTCGGACATGTACAAAGCAGATCAGACCTAAGGTAAGGGAAAATCTTCCAATCTTAATTTTTATCTGAGATTGTTTATACTTCAGAATTTACTGGGGAATATTTAACATACACATCCATGTTACCTGAATATGTAATATTATTTCTATCATAATAAATTTTTTTAAATACAATATTACTTTTTGGTGAGTTTTCAGTAAAATATATGAAAGGAATCTTTTGTCGTTTTTAGTATGAGGTACTTTTTGGCTTTTTTGGCCAAAGTATAAGAAGAATGTTTTTTTAACCTATATGTCCTGAATGGACTTTTAGAACATTATTTCCATGAATCTTCCTTTGCATGTTTTCAAGTTTATTTTTATTTAAAATCTTTTATTTTAAAATTTTATGACATGTTAAGAAAGGAAAAAAGGCTTTTTTTGATGTAGAAAGGATTTTTTCCCCAAGAATGAAGTTCAAGTGTTTTATCAAAATTATTTTCCATCAAAGATAATATAGGGTTCTATTTCTACCCCTATTTTTACATTGATTTGTTTATGTTATGATGGAATTATTTTTATGATGTCCTTTTATCTTATATAGATTATGTTATGATGGCATGATATTTATGAATTCCATTTTTATTACATGGGTTATGATATGATGTATTATTTATGATCTTGTGGAACACATAAGAATGGTATCATTATGAGATGGGTGGTACCTATATATCCCTCCAATGCATTGGGTAAAGATTTATATCTCATGAGATAGACATGGCTGGAATGGCAAGTTAATCTGGTTTAGTGATATAGGACTGGAATGAGGAGGGAACACGATTCAGTAATGGACTTTGTCCGCTATGATAGTCTTGGAAATGAGTCATGACTAATATGAAATGATTTTTTATGATTATTTGTTTATGACACAATGTTTCATATTTTTTTATGATTATTTGGGATTACATTTTACCACTATGATTTATCCCATGTTATGCTAATATGATCTCTTTTACAGGTTAAGATATTCAAAATGTTATGTTCTTATGAAAATGAAATGATTGATATTTCTTTTGTTTACCCTTACTGAGCATTTGAGCTCACCCTTTTGTATGATTTATTTTCCCCAGGTCTAGATGAATGGTATTAAGTATAATATTCCAAAAGGGACTCTAGATATGATGAAATAAATGGGATATAATGTAGATGGTTTATGAACTTGTTGTTTATGTTTCCTAGTTTCTAAAGATAGTATACCTATACGGTCCTTTCATGGTTTTGTTATATGTTGTAATAAGTATGCTTAAATTTTTGAAGTAATAACCATGTATGTAAATTATGGGTCATTATAGTTGGTATTAGAGGAAATGTACAGTCAACCTTTAGAAACTAGGATGTGGAAGCCTTAGTAAGAACCCTAAGGATATGTCTAAGAATAGAACACAATCATAGCGTTTTATAAATTTCCATGAATAACCTATGATAAGACCTTAAGTGTAAAATTTTATTCTCGATTATGTGGTTTTCCTATTATGATGAGTGTGTCTCACACTATGATTCTTGGTTTTAGTCAATGGCTAGAACCTGAAGAAACTGTGTTAATGCTGAATGTGACGGAAAATGCAATGATTGTCCCCCTGAGCAACCAAACGTTATGGGAGCTGGAATGAAAAATATTGTAGCCATGCTCACACAACTTTCTCAAGCTTTGAACCATACAGGACTTCCAAACGAGAAAATGAACGAGCAAAATTCTGTTGAATCCTTCATGAGGCAGCGTCCACCTTCATTCAACGGGTCTTCTGATCCATTAGTGGCTGAACAATGGATCAATACCACTGAAAAGATATTTTCAGTTCTACAATGTTCTGAGCATGATAAATTCATCTGATCTGTATATCGTTTGGAAGTTGATGCTGATAAATGGTGGAATCTTATCAAGAATATGAGGAAAAGAGATGAAATTGAGTCCATGGAATGGGAAGAGTTCAATAACTTATTTTTCAATAAGTACTTCCCTCGTATTCTTTGAAAAAATATAGAGAAGGAGTTTCTTAAATTGAATGAAAAGTATGATGAATCTGTTGGTACCTACATAGAAAATTTTACAAGACTTGAAAGGTACGCTTCCAGAATTATTATCCAACTGGAGAGTAAAATCGATCGATTCTTTAGTGGCTTAAAATCAAGTCTTCGAAGGGATTTATCCATAAGGGACTTCAATAGATACAAGGAAATTGTTCAATGTGCTCTCAAGATTGAGATGGAGATTGGAGTAACCCATCAGTCATATGGGTTTGATAAGAAGAGGAAAATGGAATTCAAAGGGAAATCTAAAGACCACAATGAAAAAATATGAGTTTTCTTTTATGCTCAAATTGTGGAAAGAGACATGGAGGGCATTGTCTTAAAGGGGCAAGAAAATGTTTTATGTGTGGAAAAGAAGGTCATCGGGCAGTTGAATGTCAAAATAATGGGAAGAAGATATCTAATGATGCGAACAAAGAAAAAGATACACAGAATTCACCTCAAACACTTCAATGTTTCAAGTGTAAGGAGATGGGGCATTATGCCAATCAATGCCCAAATCCAAGGGTTGTTAATGATGATCGACGTCAAAAAACTCTTAAGGCCGAGGACAAAGGAAAGTCACATGCAATTACTATCGGTGATGTGGACTACGGCAACAAAGTGGTGAAATTTATCCTTACCATCCACTCTAAACATGAAAATGTATTATTTGATTCTGGATCCACCCACTCTTTTATTTCTGAAGAATGTTCTAAGGGTATCACTGTATTACCTCAACAATTATATGTTGAGTTAGCTATGAAAACTCCTAATGCCACAACGGTCGCATCAAAATGTTAAAATTCTTCTCTGATTGAAGTTTGTGGGAATGTGCATCCTACAAATCATGTGATACTTTATATAGTGGAATTTTATGTGATTCTTGGCATGGATTGGATGTCTTTATATGGGGATCATATCAATTGCCAAAGAAGGGAAATCACATTTAATATTCCCGATCAATATACTATCATCTATCGATGCAAGGATGAATATAACCTTCCAGTGGAAATTTCTTCCATCTTATGGGTCTTGATTCCAATAAATTATAGTTATTTATCTCAAATGGTTGGAGAGAAAATCACGATTAAGAATATGCCCATTGTATGGGAGTTTGATGATGCCTTTCTAGGGGAATTTCCAGGTCTTCCACCAAATCATGAAGTTGAGTTTTCAAAAGAACTCATACAGGGTGTTATTCCCATTTCAAAGACAGCATATATAATGTCCCCAATTGAGTTGCATGAATTGAAGAATCAACTCTAAGTGAATCTTGATAAAGGATTCATACACCCTAGTGTGTCACCTTCGGGAGCACCTGTTCTGTTTGTTTAGAAGAAAGATGGATCAATGAGACTGTGCATTGATTATCGAGAACTTAACAAGATCACTATCAGAAACAAATATCCTCTCCCACGCATTGATGACATATTTGACCAACTACGTGGAGCTCAATACTTTTCCAATATTGATCTTCGTTCTGGGTATCATCAATTAAGGGTAAAAAAAGGGATATACCAAAGATGAATTTTCATACAAGTTATGGACACTATGAATTTATAGTGATGCCATTTGGTCTAACTAATTCCCCCTCTATCTTCATGGATCTAATGAATATAGTATTTTGGGACTATCTTGATTAGTTTGTGGTAGTCTTTATAGACGATATTATTTTATATTCAAAGAGAATGGAAGAACATGAAGATCACTTGAGAATTGTATTAAAGACGCTAAGAATGGAGAAGATTTATGGAAAATTTACCAAGTGTGAATTTTGGCTTCAAAAAGATTCATTTTTGGGTAACATAATCTCAAAAGAGGGGATATCTGTGGATCCAGCAAAGATAGAGGTTATCAAAAGATGGTCGAGACCAACAACAGTAACTGAGATCCGATGCTTTCTTGGTTTGGCTGGATATTATCTACGTTTTGTGAAAGATTTTTCATGATTATCGAATCCACTCACCAAGTTTACTCGAAAAGTAGTTAAGTTCGTGTGGACAGAGGAGTGTGAAGTGAATTTCATGGAGTTGAAAAGAAGGTTATCCAGTGCACCTGTGCTCACACTACCTTGTAGTGGGGAAAGGTTTTTGGTCTATAGTGATTCATCCAAGAAGGGATTGGGGTGTGTTTTCATGCAAAATGATATGGTGATAGCTTATGCCTCACGACAGTTGAAAATTCATGTGAAAAATTACCCAACTCATGATTTGGAGTTAGCTGCGGTAATCATTGGATTAATGATTTGGAGGCATTATCTTTATGGTGAACGGTGTGATATTTATACTGATCATAAAAGTTTAAAGTATATTTTCACACACAAGGATCTGAATATGTGACAAATAAGATGGTTGGAGTTGATTAAAGACTATGACTGCTAAATTCATTATCACCCTAGGAAAGCAAAAAAGGTGGCAGATGCATTAAGTCGACAAGACCATGCTAGCTTATCCATGATGGGGATCACAAAAGATCCAATGCTTTTGGATTTGCAAAGGATGGATCTTGGAATTATAATGGAAATGGAAAAATATTATCTTTCTCAAATGAATGTTCAACCATCTATGCATGTGACGATTAAAGAGGCACAAAAAGAAGATGTAGAGTTACAAAAGAAGGTGAGAAATGTTCCTGAATTAAACCTTGATTATGATGGGATAATAAGGTTCAGGAATCGAGTTTGTGTTCCTCCCATCCCAGAATTAAAGAAGGAGCTACTGGATGAGGCTCATAGTCCATCATTATCTATTCATCCTGGAAGCACGAAGATGTATAGGGACCTGAAAGAGTACTTATGGTGGGATGGAATGAAGAGAGATGTCGCTGAATATGTCTCTCGATGCTTAGTTTCTCAGAAAGTTAAAGCTTAGAGACAGAAGTCTAAGGGGATGTTACAACCATTTCCCATACCCTAATGGAAATGGGAAAACATCACTATGGACTTTGTCACCGGACTTCCTAATACATCCAAATGAAATAATGCTATCTGGTTCATAATTGATCGTCTTACGAAGTCGCCACACTTCATTGCTATATGAGAAGATTTCTCTCTAGATCAGCTTTCCAGGATATATGTAAATGAAGTGGTAGGATTGCATGGAGTACCACTTTCCATTATACCTGATCGGGATCCGAGGTTTACCTTTAAGTTCTGGCGAAGTCTTCAGCATAATCTAGATACAGAGTTGAGTTTCAACAGTGATTATCATCCTCATACAGACGGTCAGTCTGAGAGAACAATTCAAACTCTAGAAGACTTGTTGAGAGCTTGATCTGTTTATTTCAAAGGATGTTTTTATCAACACCTACCTTTGGGGGAATTTTCTTATAATAATAGATTTCACTCCAACATTCATATGGATCCTTATGAAGCTCTCTATGGAAAGAAATGCCGAACTCCAACTTGCTGGGATAAAGTTGGGGAAAGAAATCTATTAGGACCTGATCTTGTTGATGAGATGGCAGAAAAGGTCAGATCTATTCAACAACACATAAGAGCAACTCATAGTCGACAAAAAAGTTATGCCGAAAACCGAATAAAAGACCTAGAGTTTGAAGTAGGTGATAAAGTGTTCTGACGAATATCTCCTTGGACGAGATTAATGAGATTTGGAAAGAAGGGAAAGTTAAGCTTTAGGTATATCGGTCCTTTCAAAATACTGGATCATGTTGGGAAGGTAGCTTACCGATTGGCGCTTCCACCGAATCTCTCTCAAGTTCACGATGTGTTCCATGTATCTCTCATGAGAAAGTACATACCTGATCCTTCACATGTACTAAGCTCAGAAGTTGTACCATTAGAGAAAGATCTTTCTTATGAAGAACAACCGATAGAGATTCTTGATCTTAGCAAAATGGTTTTATGGAACAAGACCAATCGCTTGGTTAATATTTTACGGAGGAACCACCAATTAGAAGAAGCTACATGGGAGCTTGAGGATATGATGAGGGAGAGGTATCCTCATCTGTTTGTTACGAAGTGACGAATTTCGAGGGAGAAATTCATTTTAAGGGGGATAGAATGTAACACCCTGATATTTTATGAGAAGTATATTTTTTGTCTAATGTTACACAAAACATCAAATAAATCTTTCATGGAACACAACACTAGCTTGGCTTGCGTTACATGCAATCACAACCTTCCTCGATAGTGTGTGTAGTACACAATACCGAGTTTCACTAAAAAATGATATATTATTATAATATTATAAACTAGCTGTTATGAATATTGTTAACTTAATTTTGAATTTTATAATATTATTATTCACCTTACATATTTTATAGAACATGGTATGAGAACAAAATAAAATTTTTGGTAAAATAAGTATTTTTAAAAAATTGCAGTTTTGCCGCCTTTTGATGGCGCACCAACATTAAATCTAGTTTTTGAAAAGTTTATAAGTTCAATTTGAAAAAATAAAATTCTTCTTTATAATCAGGATATAAAAATTTACTTTGGATAAATTTTTCATATTATTCCGACAACTTCCATATTTTAATGAATAGTAAAAACACGCTATATTTTAATTAAAAAAAAAAATTCATCGTAATAATTTATATAGTTTAATTATAATATTTAATGGTTTTAAAGTATAAATACAATATATTTTTACCATTTAATATAATTTATGTCATTAGAATTAATTTTACATTAAATTCATAGGTAAAAACATTTCAATCTTTGACAATGTTTTAACTTTTAAAACTCGTTTGCTTAACAACGGGATTAATTTTAAATTAATTACGGAAAATTATGTGTTCTGAATTTTGAAAAATGGATACCATATTTGGATTCAGTGGGTCCAAATTTTTTTAATAAGTTACTTTTATTTTTTTTGAGATTATGAATAGTAACTACAATAATTTTTATTTACTGCAGTTAAAGGTAAATCTGGTAATTACGGGTAAATATAAGATTATAAAATTACCCTACCACATTCCAAAATCCTATTTTATGAATAAATGTTGACCCATATCACCTAAGGGTCGGATGAGAATCATTTCATGGACTTTTGACCATGAAATAATATAATTATTATTAAAACTAAAGAAAGTGACAACATGTCACTCTCTTGAATCTTATAAGTATAATAATTTTAATTTAGTGATAAAATTCATGAAACTTCGAACACGAGTTGTCTACAGAAATATAATATAATTATCTAAATCATATGAATTTATTTATAATTTTTAGGGATTAAATAATTATGATTAATTATGACACAATAGTGATGTTGAAATTATTTTATTGATTGAATTATCGAATAAATGATTATAAAAGTATTAAAATAAATATAATATGAACTATTTAATGTGATCCAATAATTTTCTAGACAAACCTGACATGTTATGAATCTATTAAATCTTTTTGTTTGAACATATCTTCTGTATATATTTTATTTAAATTCAATGAAATGAATATTGTCAAAATTGACACTATTGTTATTTTATAAATATTACATATTATAAAATTTTTTAAAAATCAAAAAAATATTTAAAAATTATAAATTAAAATTTATATGGTCTAAAATTTATTAAAACATAAAATTATGGACAATTTAAAACATATAAGTAATTATTTATAATGATTTAAAATTCTGAAGTTTATTACCACAAATAAAATTAATTGGATAATATAAGGATAAATCCAGTTAATAATGTTTAAAATAAATTCCCAAATTGTATAAATTTTATTGGTTGATGATATTTAAACCCTATGTCATCTAATATTTGGATTTCAGTAATTTAGGAGGTTTTTATGTGGGGTTTTAATTTATTATAAATTATTATTTCTTATAATTCCAAAGGTGCCCCTCTCCTCCCTTATAAAAGGACACATCCTCCCTCTCCTCTTTACACAATTTAGAGCCTTAAAGCTCGGACATCCCCTGCCCATTTCTCTTCTCCACTTCCCTAAAAATATCCTAGAGATCCTTGTATTCTTCAAATACCAATCTTATTTCCCTAAGAGGAGGTTTCAAAGAGGGGTGTCAAAGAAGAGGTAATATATGTTACCAATTCATTCAAATTTATTTTTCTTCTACTTCTTCTTATTTAGATTTTTCATTATGAAGTTATTAAATCAGTATAAATAATATACTAATATGTTATTACAAATATGAATCAACCCTAATTTACCTTCTATCCATCCTACGGAAATGAAATCACCGCGTGTGCGTACGTACGGAATACCGTCTCCACGCCGTGGTGTAATCTGTTTTCCACCACCACCTTAATTGGATGGGTATAATGGTGTATAGAATAACTATATATGATTATTCTCAAGTGATATTGATTCTTAAATAGTATACATACACTTCAATACAATTCCACGATCATGAGAACGATATCATCGCTCGTGCGTACGTATGGCCTAACGTCTCCACGATGTGATGCGACTCGTTCTACATGATCTTCATTGAATAAAGATTATATAAATGAATTTAATGAATAAATATGATATATATTACATTAATACTATTATGTAAATGTTTTATCTATAACCTAAAAAGAATAAATAGAATTTATTCGACAAAACACACATAAGAACATAAAGCAATAAACACCCAAATAACAAGTAGCAATGAAATATTACTAATATAAAGTTAATAATATGACCATATATGATATCATAAAAATTAGTATGATTAATGAATAAGTAAATGACATTATTTAAATCATTATAAGGGAGTTTCGGACACGTACAAAGCATATCAGACCTAAATTAAGGGAAAATCTCACAATCTCAATTTTTATCCGATATTGTTTATACTTCAGAATTTACTAGGGAATATTTATCATCCACATACATGTTCCCCAAATACGTAATATTATTTCTATCCTCCTAAAATGGTTTAAATCCAATATTACTTGTTGGTGAGTTTTTAGTAAAATATATGAAAGGAATCTTTTTTCATTTTTAGTACGAGGTACTTTTTTACTTTTCTGGCCAATGTACGAGAAGAATGTTTTTTTAACTTATACGGCCTGAATGGACTTTTAGAACATTATTTACATGAAGAATACTTTACATGTTTTCATGTTTATTTTTAATCATCTTATTTTATTATAAAATTTTATGACATGTTAAGAAAGGAAAAAAAATTTGAAGTAGAAAGGATATTTTCCTCAAGAATGAAGTTCAAGTGTTTTATCAAAATTATTTTGCATCTAAGATAATATAGGGTTCTGTTTATATCCCTATTTTTATATTGATTTGTTCATGTTATGATGGAATATTTTTTTATGATGTCCTTTTATCTTATATAGATTATGTTATGATGGAATGATATTTAAGAATCCCATTTTTATTACATGGGTTATGCTATGATGTATGACTTATGATCTTGTGGAACACATAAGAATGGTATCATTATGACATGGGTGGGACCTATATCTTCCTCCAATGCATTGGGTAAAGATTTATATCTCATGAGATAGACATAGCTGGAATGACAAGTTAATTCGGTTCAGTGACACATGACTTGAACGAGGAGTGAACTCGGTTCAGTCATGGACTTTGTCCGGTATGAAAGTCTTGGCAATGAGTCATGACTAATATGAAATGATTTTCTATGATTTTGTGTGTATGCCACAAAGATTCATGTTCTATGTTAGGATTATTTGGGATTAAATTTCACCACTATGATTTATCCCATGTTATGATAATATGATCTCTTTTTCAGGTTAAGATATTCAAAATGTTATGTTCTTATGAATATGATATGATTGATATTTCTTTTGTTTACCCTTACCAAGCATTTGAGCTCACCGTTTAGTATGTTTTCTTTTCCACATGCCTGGATGAAGGGTATGAAGTAGAATATGCCAAAAGAGACTCTAGATATGATGAAATAAATGGGAGACAACGTAGATGATTTATGAACCTCTTGTTTATGTTTGCCAGTTTCTAAAGACACTATACCTATACGGTCCTTTCAAGGTTTTGTTATATGTTGTAATAAGTATGCTTCGATTTTTGAAGTAATAACCATGTATGTAAATTATGGGTCATTATATATACCATGTTGTTATAATTAAGTACACAAGAATTATAATTTTCATAGAAAATTTATATTGTCATTATTTAAGGAATTGGATGTAAATTCTTTCTTTATTAGATGGTTTTTATGCAATGAAACCAAAAAGGGTTGATGAAACCATGAAATAAAAACATGGAATGGAAGTTATATGTAACACCCCGAGATTTTATGAAAAATATTCTTTTTAAATTCCTTGATGTCTTGTGTTGTACGCTACACCAAAACAAGCTTGCACAACACGCATCCCTGACTTGGCTTGCACTACACGCAATCACGACCTTCCACGATAGCGTGTGTTGTACGCAATACCGAGTTTCGCTAAACAACGATATGCTATTAAAATATTATTAAAACTAGCCAGTATGAATAGTAATACCCATTTTTTGAAATTTTCTAAATTTTATTTTGGAAAATGGACTTCATTTTTGGATTCGGAATATCTAAATTAGCCTAGGGTGAAATTTTGGTATTTTTCTGAAAACATTCAATTTCTGATGAATAGTGAAAACTATTAAATTTTAATTAAAAACAACTTTTTTAATCGAAATAATTAGTAGTGATAAATTATTAATTCGAGTGGTTTTAAAGTATATTTAGAATATATTTTTACAATTTAATACAATTTTGTTCATTGGATATAATTTCACATTTAAACCAGACATAAACAAGTGTCAATCTTTGGAAAGTTATTATCTCTTAAAACATGCTATTGTTTTGACGACGAGAATTAATTTTTAAATAAATTAATGCAACTTATGTGTTTTTAATTTGGTAAAATAGACATCATTTTTGAATTTATAATATCAAATATAGCTTAGGCCTAATTTTTTGTATTTTTCTGGAAACATTCATTTTTTTATGAATAGTGAAACTATTAAGTGGTAGTTAAAAAAACTGAATTCTTCATAAAACATAATTTTACCGCTTCTGTGAATGAAATTTCAAAACTCCTAGAGACATGGTTGATGTCAGTAAGTAAAATATGGTTCCATGAGATGAAAATAATTTTTTGGTGAATAGTAACTTTTTACTTTTATTTACCACGGTTAAAAGTAAATAGGGTAATTAAGGGTAAAAATGATATTATTATTACCCTAACACATGTCCTAATTCTATTGGATAAGTGTAATTAGACCTAAAACAACCTTAGGAATAAACTATGACCATTTAGGCCCACATGGATTAGATTAGGACATTTATTATTAATTTATTTAAAGAAGGGTTAAAATAGTTAAAATCAATGTTTAATAACTAAACCATTTTTAATATAGGGTTATACAAAAGATAAATTAGACTATAAATATTAATTAAAAATATAAAAAGATTTCCGACATGATGGTATTTTATTAATCATTTTTATACATTAAATAATTTAATTTATTTATGACACAAAGATGATGCAGTAATTATCTTATTAATGAAATATTGACATAATTGATGTTATAAACACCCAAATAAATGTAATTTGAGACTTTTTAGGAATTAAACTAATTTTATAAGTTAATATGACATGTTATTATTGATTTATTTTACTTTTTTCGTACTAATAATTCTGTTATGTTTTTTGCAAAAATCAATTACTAAATAGTGTCAAAATTGACATAAAATAGTTTTTAAAACAAATATCATATTATTAATTGTTATTTTAGTCATAAAAAAATGAGGTTCAGCCAAATAACTTAGATAAGGTTATATATATTAATAATATATAACATGGGGCTCTTTTTTCTTGACATAGTAAGTTTATTAACCTTATAGTGTAAGAACACAAAAAGACGCGGTAAAAGTAAAATTATCTAACTTAAAGATAAATCTAAATGATAAGGTTAAAATATTAAACTAAACATGTCCAAATTATATTGGATGAGAGTATTTCGACCCATCCCCACCTTAGCTTCAAAATATATCAATTTTGAGCTATTAAAAACCAAATTTGTCTTTATAATAAAATAATATTTTTAGTTATTCCAAAGGTGCCCCTCTCCTCCCTTATAAAAGGTCACCTCCTCCCTCTCTTCCTCACACCACTTTGAGCCTTCAATCTCGGACAAAACCTGCCAATATCTCCTATACACTTCCCTAGAAACATCCTAGAGCTCCTGGTCTTCTTCGAAGACCAATTTTAGTGCCCTAAGAGGAGGACTCAAAGAGGCGCTTCAAAGAAGAGGTAATGCCCGTTATCGATTCTTTCATCTTTATTTCTTCTTCCACTTATTTTTCTTTAGTTGTTTCATTATGAATTAATAACATCAGTATCAATCATATATGGATATGTTTTTATAAGTATGAAACAACCCTATTTCACTATCTATCCATCCTACAGAAAATGAAATCACCAAGCGTGCGTACGCACGGAATACCGTCTCCACACCGTGGTGTAATTTATTTTCCCCCACCACCTTACATGGATGGGTATAATTGTGTAAATAATAACTAAATATGATTATTATAATGTGATATTGATTCTGAAATAGTATACATACACTCCAATACAATTCCACGATCATGGGAACGATATCATCGCTCGTGCGTACGTACGGAATACCGTCTCCACGATGTGATGCGACTCGTTCTACATGATCTTCATTTTATAATGATTATATAAATGAATTTAATTCATTAATATGATATATATTACACTAATACCATTCTAGAAATGAGGTATCTATAACCTAAAGAGATGAATAAGAATTTATTCGACAAAACACGCATAAGAACAAAAAGTAATAAACACCTGAATAACAAGTAGTAATGAAATATTACTAATAAGAAGCTAGGAATATGACCATATATGATATCATAACAATAAGTATGATTCTGGAATAAGTCAATAACATTATTTAAATCATTATATAGGAGTTTCGGACACTTACGAAGCAAATCGGACCTAAGGTAAGGGAAATATCACAATCTCATTTTTATCCGAGATTGTTTGTACTTTGGAATTTACTGGGATGTATTTTATCATCCACATCCATGTTTCATAAATATGTAATATTATTTCCATCCACATAAAATTGTTTAAATCCAATTTTACCCTTTGGTGAGTTTTTAGTAAAATATATAAAAGGAATCTTTTGTCGTTTTTTGTACGAGGTACTTTTTGACTTTTCTGACAAAACTACGAAGAATTTTTTTTTAACTTATATGGAATGAATGGATTTTTAAAACATTATTTCCAAGAAGCTTCCTTGAAAAGTTTTCAAGTTTATTTTTAATCAACTTCTTTTAGTTTATAATTGTATGACATGTTAAGAAAGGAAAAGTTTTTTTGAAGTAGAAAGGATATTTTCCTTAAGAATGGAGTTCAAGTGTTTTATCAAAATTATTTTCCATCTAAGATAATAAAGGGTTCTATTTCTATCCCTATTATTACATTGATTTGACTATGTTGTGATGGAATTATTTTTAGGAATTCCTTTATCTTATATGAATTGTTTTATGATGTCACGATGTTTAAGATTCCCATTTTTATTACATGGGTTATGCTATGATGTATGATTATTGATTTTGTGGCACACATAAAAATGTTATCATTATGAGATGGGTGGGACCTATATCTCCCTCCAATGCATTGGGTAAAGATTTTATATCTCATGAGATAGACATGGCTGGAACGGCAGGTTAAACCGGTTCAGTGAAACAGGACTGAAATGAGGAGTGAACTCAATTCAGAAATGGACTTTGTCCACTAAGATAGTCTTGGCAATGAGTCTTGACTAATAAGAAATGATTCTCTATGATTATGTGTGTATGCCACAAAGTTTCATGTTTTAAGTTATGATTATTGGTATTACATTTCACTACTATGGTTTATCCCATGTTATGATATTATGATCTTTTTTGCAGGTTAAGATTTCCAAAATGATATGTTCATATGAATATGATGTGATTGATATTTCTTTTGTTTACCCTTACTGAGAATTTGAGCTCACCCTTTTATGTTTTCATTTCCACAGGATATAAAGAAAGGTTTTAGGTAAGAAAAAAAGGTAAGATCTTTATGGGAGATGTTGAAGATCTTTCACCACGATTAGAAGATTATAGTCCGAGTTTCCAAAGACACTAAACTATTACGGTCCTTGTGTGTGTGTTTTTGTTATGTACTAAGTATTCCAAAAAATTAATGTAATGTCCATGTACATCAAGATTTTGGTCTCTACAGTTGGTATCAGAGGAAAGGTTTAATCAACCTTTGGAAACTAGGATGCGAGAACTTTAGTGAGATCCCTATAGATATTTCTAAGGTATGTATAGAGATGTCCCTAAGGTTAAGTATAAGTATAGGTTATAGTACTATAATTACGGTAAACTAAGATGTTAGATATTGAAGGTACTCCCCCTTTATTATGTTGTTTTCCCTAGCATGATTTTTGCCTCTCACACTATTTTTTTGGGTTTTAGACGATGGCTGGAACCCGAAGGAACCGTGTTGATCAATGTAATGGACAATGCAATGATTGTCCTCCTGAACAAAAAATTGTTATGGGAGATGGAGTGCAATATCTTATTGTTATAATTACACAAGCTATGAATCATTCTGGGCTTCCAAATGAGAAGAGAAGGGAACAATATTCTATTGAGTCCTTCATGAGGCAACGCCCACCTTCTTTTAGTGGGTCTTCTGATCCACATGTTGCTAAACAATGGATCAGTACCACTGAAAAGAGTTTTTCAGTTCTTCATTGTTCTGAGCATGATAAAGTCATCTTATTAGTATATCGTTTGGAAGGTGAAGCTGATCAATGATGGAATCTTATCAAGAATACGAGGCAAAGAGATGAAATTGATTCCATGGAATGGGACGAGTTCAAGAACTTATTTTTCAATAAGTACTTCCCTCGTATTCTCCGAACAATGATGGAGAAGGAGTTTCTTGAACTAAGGCAAAAGGATGATGAATCTGTTGGTACCTATGAAGAAAATTTTACAAGACATTCAAGGTACACTTCTGGTATTATTATCCAACCTGAGAGTAAGATCGATCGATTCTTTAGTGGATTAAAACCAAGTCTTCGAAGGGTGTTATCCATAAAGGGACTTCAATAGCTATGAGGAAATTGTTCGATGTGCTCTCAAAGTTGAGATGGAGATTGGAGTAACCCATCAGTCATATGGGTTAGATAAGAATAGGAAAATGGAATTCAAAGGAAAATATAAAGATCACACTGAAAAGAAGATGAGCTTTCCCTTATGCTCAAAGTGTGGAAATAAACATGGATGGAGTTGTCTTAAAGGGACAAGTAAATGTTTCAAATGTGGAAAGGAAGGTCATCGGGCATTTGAATGCCGCAATTATGGGAAGAAGATGTCTGATGATGCAAAAAAAGGAAGGGACACATAGAATGAACCTACTACACATCAATGTTTCAAGTGCAAGGAGATGGGGCATTATGCTAATCAATGCCCTAATCCAAGGGTTAATGATGATCGACATGATCAACCACTTAAGACAAAGGATAAAGGGAAGTCACATGTGATCACTATTGGCGATGTTGAATATGACAACGATGTGGTATAATGATTAGGTTTTTATGTAATGGTATTCCAAAATAATGTTGTATATAGTATCATGGAATATTGGAATATTTATGTATTGGTCAATTGTTGTTTTCAATAATTTTATGGTATCGGTAACTATGGAAAGTGATTGAGAAATTTTGGTAAGCAGATGATATGCACATAATGAAGGGATAAGAAGATAATGAGATGTTTGATTGTATTCATGAGCTCATGATTGATATAAGGACTAAGTGATATCATAGTTTGAGTATAAATAATTTTGAGGATTATGGTATGTGGAAAGTGTTAACTTTTAACTGCATTCATGTTTTCCCTAAGGTTCAATGATTATTCATTCTTCAAAATAATACATGATTAAGATATTCACATGTTTTTAATTTGACCAAAAAGATATATCTTATGATATATGGGGGATAAATGATGGCATTCACGTGATTATTATGTGACATTTCAAGTAATCAATTTCTTTATACTATGAGGTTGGACCGAAGTATTTTAGATAAGCCTAATGATTGGAATGGATTTTGTTGGACATAAGTTGGTATTGTTTAAGGATAGTGTTGAGTCAATAAGGTTTTCCTTATGATTTTTTCATTCCTTCTTGTTTTGAAAATCACAAACACCTTTCTTAAGGAAAAATGCTTTCTTAAGGAAAATATCTTTTATAAGGGAAAATGTTTTTAAAAGGAAATTTTTCATTATTATATTTTCATCTAGATTTTTTTTAAGTATGAGATTCGGATTCATTTCTATTTTCTCGGAATTGCTTGAAACTTTGATATGAAGTATTCTTTTTTATGATTCGGATTCTGGATAAGAACTGTGATAAAGTTTCACTTCGAAATCCAGAATGAGAACTGTGATAAAGTTTCATTCCGAATTCCGGATACGGTTTTAATCCAGATTCAGGATACGAATTATTATGAAGTTCGATGACGAATTCTCATTACGAATTCTGATAATGAATTCTCATTACGAATTCTGATAATGAAATCTCATTACGAATTCTGATGATGAATTCTCATTATGAATTCTGATGATGAATTCTCATTTCGAATTATGATGAGAAATTCTCATTACGAATTCTGATGAGAAATTCACTTTATGAATTCTGATGATGAATTCTCATTAAGAATTCTGTTATTAAACAGAATCTGATTATCTTTGTTTTATACACTCTGAATTAATTCAGACTCTGAAAAATAGTTTGGTTAGACTCCGAACTTTTATTCTGCTTACATTTCTATAATTTGTCTAATCTTTGTTATTTCCATTTCACTCCGAAGTTTTCATTCCAAAACTTTTAATTAGAATTAAAATGATGTCGTACATTCTGTTACACTTGTTTGGTTATAAAATGATGTCATCTATTTTGTTGTAAACTAACCCTTGTCTAAGTGACACGTGTACAGGTCCCTCCGATCTTTACGAAAAATATGACCGTTGGAGAAGGAGCCAACCTTACCTATAAATAGGAGCGCATTTGAAAGAGCTCGGTTCTGAAAGGCTGACTGACTTCAACACATGTGATTACATTCTTGAAGTGATTTCTAGAGAGAGAGGATTTCATTAACTCTCAAAGCTCCGTGCAACTCCGAATGTTGGTGATTACATTCTAGGACTTCCGGGGATAGGAAGACAGAGGTGCCGACTACCTTGAAGTTCGAGGGCTTCCTTACTGAGGAAGACAGAGGTTTCCAAATACCTTGAAGTTGAGGGCTTGCGGGGATAGCAAGACAGAGAAACTCTGATCTTCGTATCGAGGGCTTACCCTGGTGTGGGTAATACAGAATTTCTTGAAAGTATAAATCAAGGGACCTTTATCAAAGGTTGTTGGATACCCTTCTCTTTAGGTTAAAAGACCTATATCTTGTTACCTGTAGTTTTACTACTCGTTTATTTCCGTTGCATTTTGTATTATAAGGAAAGTATAACTTTCTTATACTTCCTTACTTGTACTCTGTTTCATTTAGATTCTATACGCTTTTAGGTAGAATCTCATATAGTAATCTTTTGTTAAGTTTCAATTTTCGGAACCATATTTCCAGAACCTACTTTCGGAATCTCTTTCCATGTTTGCATTCGGTATTAGAGGTGTTGTGAATTTTCTTAGTTTAACTTTGTTAAACTTAGTACTTTCCTTTGCTTAAGGAAAACATAGTTATTCGTATCTAGCTTTAAAGGTTCCAAAGGAATTTTTAAAGTTTACAATTCACCCCCTCTTGTAATTTGAGCATCTACATCACTATTTTGATCCTAAAATTGGTATCAGAGCAGGTTTCTGAAATACTTATACTTACGAATAAGTTTTTCTTGCTCACTTTGACATTCCGAACTTTACCATTCCGAACTTTCTCATTTCGATCTTCGTGATTACAAAACTTTTTCTACTAACAAGTTTGTGTATCGAAGGTTATTTCTAGTATGGAAAGAGTCAATGTTGGTTCGATTGATAATATAAATCCTACAAGACCACCTATATTTAATGGTAATGATTATGAGTACTAGGGAGATCGAATGAAGAATTTTTTTATCAACACTCGAGTGGACAACTTTGTTATGCTTACTGGTGATTATTAAATTCTTGACAAGGAAGTTAGAACTTTCACTAACCAGGAAAAGCAGGAATATCAACTCAATTATAAGGTACACAATACTCTACTTTGTTCAATGACCAGAAATATATATAGCCAAATTTCTTCTTGTGAAGCAGCTAACTTTATCTGGAAGAAGTTAGAGGTTACACACTTTGGGACTTCTAAAGTGATTGAGACTAGAAGAGCTATGCTTAGAGCTGGATATCATGGCTTCAACTTTCCTTATGGAGAACCAATCTGTAATGTTCAACAGAGATTCATGACTATAGTCAACAGCCTACAATCTATGGGAGAGAAAGGTTTAGATGATGAAGATCTTGTGGATAAAATAATTGATATTATGCCCAATGAGTTCGAATCCAAAAGAACAGCTATAGATGAAAACAGGAAGGTCACTCAGATCTCTCTTGATGAGCTTTTTGGAACTCTTCTACAACATGAAACCAGAATAAAGAGAGATGCAGACAACATCAAGAAAAAGAATGGAAATGGTACTGTTGCTTTTACTACAACTTCAAATAAAATGAAATCTAAGACTCCTGAGAGAGTTACAAGATCCAAGTCTAAGAAAGTTATTTTCTAGTCAGAATCTAGTGAGAGTGAAGTCTCGGAAAATGAACTAGCAAATCTTTCTCGGAGGATGAACAAGATAGGTGGCCAGAGAAATTTCCAATCCAAGTATAAGAAAAAGGACAAGAAAGATAAGAAAGATGGAGAAGTTACTTTTTATGAATGCAAGAGAGCTGGACATATTAGACCAGATTGCCCTATGCTCAAAAAGAAAGAAAGAAAAGAAAGGCATTCAGACAGGAAAAGAAAGAGGTATTACAAAGCTAAAGCTAAGAAAGTTTTGAAAGCCAATGACACCTGGAGTGCCAGTGGTGGTGACTCTTCAGATGAATCTTCTGATTATGAATCTTCAGGATAGAAGAATCTTGGACTTATAGCCAGATTACCTATTGATAATCATTTTTTATGGCTAAGGTACGAAATGCTGAATCATTGACTAATGTTTCTTTAAATTCCAATGATATGAAGTATTATAACTCTTCTTATGAAGAATCATCTTCTAATGAGGAGAATACTTTACCTACTTATGAAGAAGTCTCTAGGTTTGCTGAACATCTTGAGATTGAGAATTCCAAACTCAATAAGAAACTTGATAAGGCAAAATGTAGGAATTCTATTCTTACAAAAGAGATATCAGATCTTTCTAAAGATCTTGATAAGAAAAATGCTGATTTTGAAAGTATTTCAAAGAATCTTGAGGAAGTATATTCTGAGAAGAACAAACTTTCTAATGAATTAGAAAAAGTAATTTCTAAGAAAAATGTTTTCGAGCCTAACTCTAGTTCAAAAACTAACGATTTTGAGGATAAAAACATGGTTGTAAAACTCAAGTCTGAAATTTTTTCCTTAAAGAAGTGTTTATCAAACTTTACCCATGGTAAGGAAAATTTTGAAAAAATGTATTCTCAAATATGACCTTTAAGAAATAAATCCGGATTTGGTTATACCCATGCAAAACCAATTTTCAATAACAATTATTTTGTTCCTCAAAGTGCCCCATTTTGTACCAAGTGTCAATGTGGTGGTCACTGGGCAAAGAATTGTTCCTTAAACAAAACCCAATCTTTAGGATTTCATAAAGCTTACTTCTCTAAGAAGATATGGGTTCCAAAAATTTTATTATTTGGAAATCTCGGATCCAAACAAGTTTGGATTCCGAAAGTCTAACCTTCTTCTTGATTTCGGGAAAATAAAGAGAGTACCAGCAACAATACATGGTACATGGATAGTGGATGTTCCCGGCACATGACTGGTAACAAAAGCTTTTTTGAAAATATTATCAAAACGAAAGGAGGAAAGGTATCTTTCGGAGATAATGCTAAGGGAGAGATTGTTGGTATTGGTAATATTGTTATTCTTGGTAAAACCTTGATTTCAAATGTTCTTTGTGTTAAAGGTCTTAAGCACAACCTCATTAGCATAAGTCAGTTATGTGATGAAGGTTACCTTGTGAATTTTAGGAATGATAAGTGCTTAGTTCATAATTCCAAGGAAGAATTTATTCTCTCAGCCAATAGGCAAGAGAATGTTTACACTCTGAACATAGAAGAACTCAGAAGCCAATATTTACCTTGCCTAAGTGAAATGGAAGATCATTCTTGGTTATGGCATAGAAGACTAGGTCAATGTAACCTTAGGAACCTATGTAAACTCTCTAAGAAGAAACTAGTTAAGGATCTACCGGAGCTTAGATTTGATTCTTCTAAGTTTGTGATCCTTTTCAATTTGGCAAGCAACATAAATCTAGTTTTAAATCAATCGGTGAAGTCTCAACAACCGATGAATTACAGTTAGTGCACATGGATCTTTTTGGTCCAATACAAACTGGAAGTATTCGAGGCAAATACTATGTGTTTGTTCTAGTTGATGATTACACTAGATTTACTTGGGTTTATTTTCTAGCAAAGAAATCTGAAAATTTTTCTTATTTCAAAAGTTTTAGATATCAAGTTAAAAATGAGAAAAACCTTCCATTGAAAACTATTCATAGTGATCATGGAGGAGAATTTCAAAATTCTAATTTTGAAACTTTTTGTAGTAAGAAAGGTATTACTCACAATTTTTCAGCACCTAGAACTCCTCAATAGAATGGTGTAGTTGAAAGAAGAAATATAATTCTTCAAGAGATAACTAGAACCATGTTTAGTGAATATTCTATAGCTAGACATTTCTGTGCTGAAGCTGTAAGTACTGCTTGTTATACTATAAATCGAGTTTTGATTAGACAATTTCTTAATAAAACTCCTTATTAGTTATGGAATGGTAGAAAACCAAGATTATCCTACTTCAAGGTTTTTGGTTGCAAAGTATTCATTTTGAATACTGAAGATAACATACATAAATTCGCACCAAAATCTGATGAAGGAATTTTCATAGGTTATTCCACAACATCTAAGGCTTATAGAGTTTTTAATAAAAACACGTGTACCGTTGAAGAAACAGTAGATGTAAAATTTGATGAGTCAGATCCTTTTATTTTTAAACCTCCTCAACCTACATCCTCGGATGTGTTTTCAAAAACTGATTGTCAACCTTTGATAGAAGAACCTTCTGATAAGGATAATGTTCTAGAGGATATTCCTGAAACATTTACCCCAGAAGACTTTCTACCCTATGTTGATGAACAAGTTTTACAAAACCAAAATCAGGTGTTTCTTAATAATCATCCCAGTGATAGTATCATTGGTGATGTCAATCAACCTGTAAGGACTAGAAGTTCCTTAAGAAATTATGTAGAACATCTAGCATTTCTTTCCCAATTAGAACCTAAAAGCACTGATGAAGCTTTAGGTGATGAAGATTGGATCAAAGCCATGCAAGATGAACTAAATGAATTCGAAAGGAATAAAGTCCGGACCTTGGTTGAAAGACCTAAGGAAACTTATGTTAATGGAGTAAAATGGGTCTTCAGAAATAAATGTGATGAAAATGGAGTCATAGTACGAAATAAAGCTAGACTTGTTGCTAAAGGCTATAATCAGAAAGAAGGAATAGACTATGAAGAAACATATGCTCCTGTATCTAGACTTGAATCTATCTGTATTCTACATGCCTTTGCAGCATTCTTTAATTTCAAACTTTTCCAAATGGATTTGAAATGTGTGTTTCTTAACGGTTATGTTCAAGAGGAAGTCTTTGTTGAACAACCTCCTGGCTTTGAAGATACAAAACATCCTGATCATGTTTTTAGACTTACCAAGGCTTTGTATGGTCTTAAACAAGCCCCACGAGCATGGTATGATAGACTTACTGGATTTTTTCTTCAAAATAACTATGTCAAGGGAAATGCAGATCCAACCCTTTTTATAAAGAATGATAAGAAAAACGTTTTGATTGTTCAAATTTATGTTGATGACATCATATTTGGTTCAACTCAGACATCGTTGACCGACTCTTTCGCAAGTCTAATGAAATCTGAGTTTGAAATGAGTATGATGGGTGAGTTAACATTTTTCCTTGGTTTTCAAATTTCTCAAAAACCAGAAGGAACCTACATATCTCAACATAATTATATTAAAGATCTTCTTAAAAAGTATGGTTATAACAATACTAAGAGTATAAGTACTCCTATTGGTAACTCAAACTCTTTAGAGCTTGATGAAGCTGGAAAACCAGTAGATCAAACATATTTTAGAGGTATGATAGGAATTTTACTTTACTTAACAGCTAGTCGACCAGACTTAATGTTTTTAGTATGCTTATGTGCAAGATATCAATCCAATCCTATGGAATCTCACTTAAAGGCAGTAAAAAGAATTTTTCGCTACCTTAAGGGAACCATGGATCTAGGATTATTTTATACTTCTAGAAATGATTTTGTTCTAAAAATCTTTTCTGATGCTGAATTTGGTGGATGTAGAATGGATAGAAAAATTACATCCGAAACTTGTCATTTCTTAGGAGATTCACTAGTTTCTTGGTCCTGCAAGAAGCAAAATTCTGTAGCACTTTCCACTGCTGAAGCTGAATATGTAGCAGCTGGAAGTTGTTGTGCCCAAGTGTTATAGATGCAACACACACTAACAGACTATGGCTTGAGTTTTACTAAAACTCAAATTTTGTGTGATAACACAAGTGAAATTTCCCTCAGTAAGAACCCTGCACATCACTCCCGTGCAAAACACATAGATATTAGGCATCACTTTCTTAGGGATCACACACTTAAAGGAGATATTATTCTTCAGTTTATTGGAACACAGGATCAACTTGCTGATATTTTCACAAAATCTTTGCCTTCTGATAGATTTGAATACATTAAACAGAAGTTACAGATGATAACCATAAGGTAATCTTTCTTAATTAAATTTCTGTTGAAAAAGTCTCCTTACAGCAATAAACTCCTTTTCATAGGGGAGTACATTTGTTTGATAGAATAACAAAGTTTTTTCAAAGTTTGTTTTCAAAATTTTCGGAACGAAGATTTCTGAAATGGAATGTCCAGAACTACAATTTTCCAGAATAGACATTTTTGTACAGAACACTTCTGGAATGGATGTATTCATATTGAAAATTTTCAGAATGAAAATTTTCGTACTGGTATTTTCATAATGATATTTTCGTACCGAATCTTTCTTACTAAGTTTTTCCTTACTAAGTTTTTTTTGTATTGAGTTTTCCGTAATGAGTGTTCCGTAATGAGTTTTTCGTACTAAATTTATTTTCCGCAGTAAAGTTTTTTGCGAACTCTGTCTTCTCATAATAACGTTTTTTTGTAGTCATTTTTATATTACCCATTACGAATAATCCTCCTAAGCCAATCCGAAAGGTTTGATTAACTTACTCAAGTTTTCGTAGTCATATTTTACTTTCTGGCATTTTCTTGTATTATGTTTTTGGATTATAGTGTTCTTAATTCCTTGTTTTAATAAAAACCTCAAAAAGATCGGATTCAAGTTTTCAACAGTCAAATCTGATCTCAGCTTATCCCAACCGTTAGATCAACCGTGGAAGTTGAACCGTCATATCATTGCCTATATAAAGGGGACCCAAATACTCGTCCCACATTGATTTCAAGCTCTCGTGCCCCGAATCTCTACCTCTCTGTTTTAAAGCCATTCCGAACTTCAGATTTCTCAGTTCCGAACTTCTCAGAGGACTTCAGATCTGAATGTCTGCGGAGTTAGCATCTCAAGAAATATCATCCACCAAGCCAATTTCACAATGGTCAGTTTACAGAGAAAGGTTAGTCCATCCGGATTTCTTCAACAACTATGATTCTCTTATTTAGAAGAACATTAAGTTGAATGGGTTGGAAGATATTGATGTATCCAAACTGGGGAATCAAGACGATGTTTTTTCGGAGTTACTTGTTGAGTTCTATGAAACAATTTCCTTCTTTCCGGAAGATAATAGGGATAAATTTTCTTTTAAGTCTTATGGTAAGACTTACAATCTTTCTTATACCAAGGCAACATGTTTGGTAGGGCTGTCCTATGAAGGAGAAGCCGAGTTTATATCTCACGTTTTTCCGGATTCTAAGGGTAGCTTTGACAAAGAAAAAGCCTTGAAAACTCTCGGACTCTCAGATGACAATGCTCTGAAGATTGCTAGTTTGCCTACAAATTTCTGGATTCTAGAGTTGTGGGGGCAAGGTCTTATCGTACCAAGGAAAGGTGATAAAGACAGCTTGAAGAAGAGTGAGATCTACATCTGAGTTTTCCTGATAAATCTAAGGAAGTTTAACTTCATGAGGCACATTCTTATAACCATTGAGAATCTTAAGAAAGGAAATCTCAGAGCCCAGATCGTAATGTACCAAGCAATTTTATCGAGGTTGATAGTTCGGTGCCTTGAGTCCTTCAAAGAAGCTTGCAGATCAAAGCCAAGGGTTTACAAAATTTTGTTGGTCAGTGATGATACCCTTAAGAGGATGGATGTGGCTTTCAACAAGGAGACTGGTGAGTTCTCTGATCTGCCTAATCAAGAAGAAGCGGCTCCGAAGGCTGCTGAACCGGAATCATCTAAGCCAGTAAAGAAAAGAAAGTTGAAGGAAGTTGTAGTGGAAGTTGAAGATCCTAGGTCTAAGGAAGCTCAAACCGCACCTCCCAATCCAAAGAAAAAGAAGGATTTTCCTGATGAGGTTATTGTGAAGTGGAAAGCAGATAAAGAGAAAAGGAAAGAAGGGGATCCACATTTCAGATTGGACCCTGCGGAAGCTAAGGGATTGAAGGAAAGAACTGCTGATGAACTTGAAAAACAAGTAAAGGAGAAGAATCTAAAGAAGAAGATGTCAGAAGCCGAGGCAGTCCAAGAGTTGTTAAAGTTTAATGAGATGGTATCTGGAAGCATTCCAGTTCTGAGATCTTTCTCCCTGGAATCTCTACCTGAGACTCCAGGAAGAAACCTTGATTTTCCGGAAGAGACTAGAGCTGAGCATGTTGAGCAACTCGAGCAGATTCAGCAAGTGGTAGAGGAAGAAGTAGTTTCTGAAGGAAGTGGCGAAACAAGAGACTTATTGAATGAAGTATATGAGTATAAGGGGTCTCCTTTGGAACACCTATCACTCCGAACTTCAGAGGCTGAATCCTCTAAGTTAGTAACTCCAGAGAAGGATAAGAATGAGGAAGATGTTGTTCAAAAAGTTGTTGATGATATTGTTCAAGTGTCTACTTGTGAGCAGAAAACTCCTGATCATGAATCTATTCCGAAAAAAGAGAAGGGAAAGAAACTCCTTGTTGAGACTCCAAAATCAGTGTCTAGCAAGAAAAGAGAATATGGTGATTCATCTAAAAGGAAGTTGGATCTTATTGAGGAAGAAAATTCTCCAAGCAAAGTTTCAGATTTGGAATCATCCTCGGTGGGGAATGACTTTGTTGTCCAGTCGTTAAAGAAGTTGGTGGGATCCATTCCGACCTTCTCAAGTATTGATTCAAGATGTCAGATGCTCCAACATGCTTTGAATCAGAAAACTGACTCCGTATCTATGGTTATGGACAAGTGCGTTGAGATTGAGGCTCATTTCAAAACCTTCTTTGTTGGCTACGAAGCTTATAGAAAATCTTGAAAAAGGATGAAAAATTGGTCGAAGAAGACTGTTGAAGAGATGAGGTTATTCAATGAGTTCCAAGACAATGTTAAAGATGCCTTCGAGACTGAGGACAGGAAGATAAATGAGCTGACTTCTTCCTTTGAAGAGATACTGACAGATGAAAAGAACTTCCAGATCCAAGAAGTCAGATATCTGAATGGGAAACTGAATTCCGTTTCTCAAAACTGGAAATTTGAAAGGGATCATCGGATTGAGTTTGAACAAAGGATGAAGGCTCAGGAAGAAAAGATCAAAGCTCAGGAAGAAAAGATGAAAGCCCAGGAAAAAAATATTTAAGCTCAATCTCCAAGAATATTGGTCTTAGGGAAGAAAACTGAAGAAGATCATAAAGACCTGAAGAAGATCAAGACTATTCTTAAGGGGCTCATTTCGAAAGAAAAAGATCTGAAATAACCAAATTCGATCTTTAACTTGTAATATTTTTTTGTTTCCGAGATTTCAAACTTAATGAAATTTGTGCTTGTCGTTCCTTTTTTTATTGCTACTAATGTTTCAGGTAATTTTTTTTCCATTCCCTCAATTTCTTTTTGAAAATCACAAACGGGGAGAAGGAAAAGATCCTTAAGAAAAAGAAGAACTCCAATGAGAATTTATCAAAGGGGGAGAAGGAAAAGATCCCTAAGGAAAAAGAACTCTAATAAGAGTTTGTTTAAGGGGGAGTTTTTCATTTAAGAAGACTTTCTTATTCATAATGAAATGCCACTCCAGAAATCTAGAATACGATCCTTAGAGTTTCAAAGCCTAAGGGGGAGTTAGTCGTATTCATCAATATCCTCAAATAAAAGGGAGATAAGCCTTAATGTTTTTCATTCATCTTAGAATTTATTTTTCGTAAGGATTTTTGTGCTTTCCAAAAGGGGGAGATTGTTGAGTCAATAAGGTTTTCCTTATGAATTTTTCATTCCTTCTTGTTTTGAAAATCACAAACACCTTTCTTAAGGAAAAATGATTTCTTAAGGAAAAATGCTTTCTTAAGGAAAAATGATTTCTTAAGGAAAAATGCTTTCTTAAGGAAAAATGCTTTCTTAAGGAAAATTTCTTTTATAAGGGAAAATGAATTTATAAGGAAATTTATCTTTATTATATTTTTAGCTAGATTTCTCTTAAGTATGAGATTCAGATTCATTTCTATTTTCTCGGAATTTCTTGAAACTTTGATATGAAGTATTCTGTTTTAAGATCCGGATTCTGGATAAGAACTGTGATAAAGTTTCACTCCGAAGTCCAGAATGAGAATTGTGATAAAGTTTCATTCCGAATTCCGGATACCGTTTTAATCTAGATTCAGGATATTAATTCTTATGAAGTTTGATGACGAATTCTCATTACGAATTCTGATAATGAATTCTCATTATGAATTCTGATAATGAAATCTCATTACAAATTCTGATGATGAATTCTCATTACAAATTCTGATGATGAATTCTCATTACGAATTCTGATGAGGAATTTTAATTACGAATTCTAATGAGGAATTCTCATTACGAATTCTGATGATGAATTCTCATTATGAATTCTCTTATTAAACAGGATCTGATTAGCTTTGTTTTATACACTCTGAATTAATTCAGACTCTGAAAAATATTTTGGTTAGACTCCGAACTTTTATTCTGCTTACATTTCTATAATTTTTCTAATATTTGTTATTTCCATTTCACTCCGAAGTTTTCATTCCGAACATTTTATTTAGAATTAAAACGATGTAATACATTTTGTTATACTTGTTTTGTTATAAAACGATGTCGTCTATTTTGTTATAAACTAACCGTTGTCTAAGTTACACGTGTACAGGTCCCTCTGATCATTAAGGAAAATATGACCATTGGAGAAGGAGCCAATCTTACCTATAAATAGGAGTTCATTTGAAAGAGCTCGGTGCTGAAAGGATGACTGACTTCGACACATGTGATTACATGCTTGAAGTGATTTCTAGAGAGAGAGGCTTTTATTAACTCTCAAAGCATCGTGCGACTCCGAATGTTGGTGATTACATTCGAGGACTTTCGGGGATAGGAAGACAGAGGTGCCGACTACCTTGAAGTTCGAGGGCTTCCTTGCTGAGGAAGACAGAGGTTGCCAACTACCTTGAAGTTGAGGGATTGCGGGGATAGCAAGACAGAGACACTCCGATCTTCGTATAGAGGGCTTACCTTGGTGTGGGTAAGACAGAATTTCTTGAAAGTATAAATCAAGGGACCTTTATCCAAGATTGTTGGATACCCTTCTCTTTGGGTTAAAAGACCTATATCTTGTTACCTGTAGTTTTACTACTCATTTATTTCCGTTGCATTTTTTATTATAAGGAAAGTATAACTTTCTTATACTTCCTTACTTGTACTCTGTTTCATTTAGATTCTATATGCTTTAAGGTAGAATCTCATATAGTAATCTTTTGTTAAGTTTCAATTTCCGGAACCATATTTCCGGAACCTACTTTCGGAATCTCTTTCCAAGTTTGCATTCGTTATTAGAGTTGTTGTGAATTTTGTTAGTTTAACTTTGTTAAACTTAGTACTTTCCTTTGCTTAAAGAAAACATAGTTATTCGTATCTAGCTTTCAAGGTTCAAAAGGAATTTTTAAAGTTTACAATTCACCCCCTCTTGTAATTTGAGCATCTACATCACTATTTCGATCCTACAGATAATAAATTTTTTTTATAATATTGATGGGATGTTATAGTAATATAGCTTTAGAAAAAGGACAACCTGCAGGATGGGCGACAGTCCATCGCGTCAGACAAGGATGTGGGAATCGAACCCACAACCGAAGTGCAACTGGCCTTTATCGCCCACCACTGACCAACAGGAAGTCCCTGGTTAGTATAAACTAGTTTTATTTTATTATGAGTTATGATATATGAAGTATAAGTTCATTTTTGGAATCTTTTACGATTAACCTCACCATATATGGACTTATGTATATTTGATAACTTTTTCTAACCATTTGTTTGAAATAGATGGAATGACCCATCATTCTATCACATGATCCCTTAACACATCACGAATAACAAATTCAACTTCATTTCTTTAAGAGATGATATGGAAATTATTCAAAGCACGAACAACAGTGATATTGTACCAAAATAAAGTAAGTATTTATTCTAATTTAAATTCTTCAACTTTAGGGAAATGATCTTGAAAACCAAAAATGTTGTCCTAGTTCCCTTATATCCGATGATTCAGATGGTTCCTTAGATCATCACAAATCTATGGATTTGTGATTTCTGGCTTTTCCATAGCCATGTTCTCTACCACTCTCCATCAGAACATGATGGGTAGATTTCTCTTCAATATCCATATTTTCACCTATGTGGAAACACAGTGATCAGTTTATTTGGGTAACCGTTACGTTTCATACTTTTTTATTTAAAGATTGGTTTTGGTATTCCTTTTTAGGATGTGGGTTTCTATTTAAGAAACCTTCTATTAGTAAACCATTTATAACCCCGACGAATTTCGAGGGCGAAATTCATTTTAAGGGGGTAGAATGTAACACCCCGAGATTTTATGAAAAATATTCTTTTTAATTTCATTAATGTCTTGTGTTGTATGCTACACCAAAAGGATCTTGCACAACACGCATCCCTGACTTGGCTTTCACTACATGGAATCACGACCTTCCACGATAGCATGTGTTGTACACAATGCCGAGTTTCGCTAAACAACGATATGCTATTAATATATTATTAAAACTATCCGTTATGAATAGTAATACCAACTTTTTGAAATTTTATAAATTTTATTTTTGAAAATGGACTTCATTTTTTGATTCGGAATATCGAAATTTGCCTAGGGTGAAATTTTGGTATTTTTCTGAAAACATTCAATTTATGATGAATAGTGAATACTATTAAATTTTAATTAAAAACAACTTTTTTAATCGAAATAATTAATAGTGATAAATTATTAATTTTAGTGGTTTTAAAGTATATTTATAATATATTTTTACAATTTAATACAATTTTGTTCATTGGATGTAATTTCACATTTAAACCAGACATAAACAAGTGTCAATCTTTTGATAGTTATTATCTCTTAAAAACACGCTATTTGTTTTGACGAAGAGAATTAATTTTTAAATAAATTAATGCAAATAATGTGATTTGAATTTTTTAAAATAGAAATAATTTTTTAATTCATAATATGAAATATATATTAGGCCTAATTTTTGGTAATTTTTTTGGAAACTTTCATTTTTTGATGAATAGTGAAACCACTAAGTGGTAGTTAAAAAAATAGAATTCTTCATAAAACATAATTTTACCACTTCTGTGAATGGAATTTCAAAAATCTGAGAGACACGGTTGATGTCAGTAAGTAAAATGTGGTTTAATGACATGAAAATAAATTTTGGTGAATAGTATCTTTTACTTTTATTTACCACGCTTGAAAGTAAATAGGGTAATTAAGGGTAAAAATGATATTATTATTACCCTAACACATGTCCTAATTCTATTTTATAAGTTTAATTTGACCAAAAACAACCCTAGGAATAACATATGACCATTTAGGCCCACTTGGATTAGATTAGGACATTTATTATTAATTTATTTAAAGAAGAGTTAAAATAGTTAAAATCAATGTTTAATAACTTAACCATTTTTAATATAGGGTTATAAATAAGATAAATTCGACTATAAATATTCATTAGAAATCTAAAAAGATTTCCTACATAATGGTATTTTATTTTTCATTTTTAGAAATTAAATATTTTAATTTATTTATGACACAAAGATGATGCAGTAATTATCTTATTAATGAAATATTGACATAATTGATGTTATAAATACCCAAATAAATGTAATTTGAGACTTTTTATGAATTCCACTAATTTTATAGGTTAATATGACATGTTATTGTTGATTTATTTAAATTTTTTCGAACTAATCATTCTGTTATGTTTTCAAAAAAATCAATTACTAAATAGTTTCATAATTGACATAAAATAGTTTTTAAAACAAATATTATATTATTAATTGTTATTTTATTCCTAAAAATCTAAGGATTGGCCAAATGAATTAGATAAGGTTATATATATTAATAATAAACAACATGGGGTTCGTTTTTCTTGATATAGTATGTTTATTAAACGTATACTGTAAGAACACAAAAAGACACGGTAAAAGTAAAATTATCTAACTTAAAGTAAAATCTAAATGATAAGTTTAAAATATTAAAATAAACTTGTCCAAATTCTATTTGATGAGAGTATTTCGACCCATCCCCACCTTATCTTCTAAATATATCAATTTTGAGCTATTAAAAACCAAATTTTACTTTATAATAAAATAATATTTTTAGTTATTCAAAGGTGCCCCTCTGCTCCCTTATAAAAGGGCACCTCCTCCCTCTCTTCCTCACACCACTTTGAGCCTTCAAGCTCGGCCAAAACCTGAAAATATCTCCTCTACACTTCCCTAGAAACATCCTAGAGGTCCTGGTCTTCTTAAAAGACCAATGTTAGTGCCCTAAGAGGAGGTCTCAAAGAGGCGCTTCAAAGAAGAGGTAATGCCCGTTACCGATTCTTTCATCTTTATTTCTTCTTCCACATCTTTTTCATTAGTTGTTTCATTATGAAGTAATAACATAAGTATCACTCATATATGGATATGTTATTATAAGTATGAAACAACCCTATTTCACCATCTATCCATCCTACGGAAAATGAAATCACCGTGCGTGCGTACGTACAGAATACCGTCTCCACGCCGTGGTGTAATCTATTTTCCCACACCACCTTAATTGGATGGGTATAATTGTGTAAATAATAACTAAATATGATTATTTTAATGTGATATTGATTCTTAAATAGTATACATACACTCCAATACAATTCCACGATCATGGGAACAATATCATCGCTCGTGCGTACGTACGGAATACCATCTCCACGATATGATGTGACTCGTTCTACATGATCTTCATTGCATAATGATTATATAAATGAATTGAATGAATTAATATGATATATATTACACTAATACCATTCTGGAAATGAGTTATCTATAACCTAAATAGAAGAAAAAGAATTTATTTGACAAAACACGCATAAGAACAAAAAGTAATAAACACCTGAATAACAAGTAGTAATGAAATATTACTAATAAGAAGCTAAGAATATTAACATATATGATATAATAACAATAAGTATGATTATGGAATAAGTCAATAACATTATTTAAATCATTATACAGGAGGTTCAGACACTTATGAAGCAAATCGGACCTAAGGTAAGGGCAATATCACAATCTCATTTTTATCCGAGATTGTTTGTACATTGGAATTTACTGGGATGTATTTTATCATCTACATACATGTTTCCTCAATATGTAATATTATTTACATCCACCTATAATTGTTTAAATCCAATTTTACCCTTCGGTGAGTTTTTAGTAAAATATATGAAATGAATCTTTTGTCGTTTTTCGTACGAGGTACTTTTAGTCTTTTCCGACAAAAGTACGAAGAATGATTTTTTTACTTATACGGCATGAATGGATTTTTAAAACATTATTTCCAAGAATCTTCCTTTACAAGTTTTCAAGTTTATTTTTAATCATCTTTTTTAGTTTATAATAGTAGGACATGTTAAGAAAGGAAAAGGGTTTTTGAAGTAGAAAGGATATTTTCCTTAAGAATGGAGTTCAAGTGTTTTATCAAAATTATTTTCCATCTAAGATAATAAATGGTTCTATTTCTATAAATATTATTACATTGATTTGAATATGTTGTGATGGAATTATTTTTAGGAATTCCTTTATCTTATATGAATTGTTGTATGATGTCACGATGTTTAAGATTCCCATTTTTATTACATGGGTTATGCTATGATGTATGATTTTTGATTTTGTGGCACACATAAGAATGGTATCATTATGAGATGGGTGGGACCTATATCTCACTCCAATGCATTGGGTATAGATTTTATATCTCATGAGATAGACATGGCTGGAACGGCAGGTTAAACCGGTTCAGTGAAACAGGACTGAAACGAGGAGTGAACTCGGTTCAGAAATGGACTTTTTCCACTAAGATAGTCTTGGCAATGAGTCTTTACTAATAAGAAATGATTCTCTATGATTATGTGTGTATGCCACAAAGTTTCATGTTTTAAGTTATGATTATTGGGATTAAATTTCACTACTATGATTTACCCCATGTTATGATATTATGATCACTTTTGCAGGTTAATATTTCCAAAATGTTATGTTCATATGATTATGATGTGATTGATATTTCTTTTGTTTACCCTTACTGATCATTTGATCTCACACTTTTATGTTTTCTTTTCCCCGGGATATAAAGAATGGGTTAAGTAAGAAAAAAAAGGGATGATCTTTATGGGAGATGTGGAAAATCTTTCACCACGATTAGAAGATTATAGTCCGAGTTTCCAAAGACACTAAACTATTACGGTCCTTGTGTGTGTGTTTTTGTTATGTACTAAGTATTCCGCAAAAGTAATGTAATGTCCATGTATGTCAAGCTTCGGGTCTCTACATTATAGAGATCTAGCTATGGATTAATTCAAGAATCATGATCATGTAATATTCATTTTCAACGAAAGCATCTCATGTGTCTAAAAGAGATCAATCAGAGAATCATAGTCTTCCATGTTAAATATATTGAATACATATGGAATCCAACTGTTAGTTTTATATTTATTTATGGATAGGATGAATTTAAATATCAAAATATTGACTAAATTTATAAAACTCTATTCTTGGGAAGAATATATATTGAGGAATATTTATGATTTTTATATATTAATTAAAAGTATATAAACCAAAAAGATATTAAAAAATTCAATTTTAAATAGTTCATGTGAAATATTTTGAAATATATGGAAACCACTATTTTTCATATTGTTTGATAAAAATGAGTTTAAAGTAACTTTCCAAATATTATGTTAAAATATCGGCCTATGTTCTAGAGAATTATACTTACAGAGGTAGATCTATAGATTTTTTATATCAAGTCAAGGTATATATTCTGAGATGTTATTAAAAAAATATAATTTAGAAAAATTCAAGAGAGAATTTTTTCCATTATCACATTGTATTATGATCTCGAAGAATACATGTATAAGGCATTGGAGGAGATTAAAAGATAGTAAAATTTCATATGTTTTAGTGATGGATCAATCACATATGTGTGGTTATTTACAGGATATGATATTTATAATAAATATATTATTATAGGAAAATATAAGATAAATACAATTGAACAAAAAGTCATGGAGTCAAAACTATATAATATTACTTGATATTTTATAAGGGATTTGTATTGGGTAATTGGATAGGAAAGAACACTAGTTATAGGGGGACAAAAACTAGTCTTCATATATACCATTTTATCTTAGATCACTGTTATTCTATGGAAATATACAATAGAATTTAACTTATTCTAGTGGTATAAATATTTACAAATACCATGTAAATTGTGGATTTTAAGGTAGTTAAAGAAGTACAAAACTAAAAATTATTTTTTATGTTCTTGAAATCCTACCATATGTACTATATAATAAGATAATATAATGACATAAGTAAAAAAGGGGATATACTCAGGGATATCATCACTTGGTAAATTTTAGTTAAGATAGTAAAATCACATATATGAGAGTAACCATATAGAAAAACATAGGAATCCTGATGAATATAGTTATAACACGACAGAAGCATGCTCTTATAACGTGATATCTAATAGGTTGATCATTATCATGTTTTTTTTAAAACTAGGTTTGCTTAAAAAATGGGTTCTCTATAAATAACATGAAAATTAATTATTCAATACAATATCATATATAAAGAGTGTTATGCATGATGTATAAATACCATAATTGTGTCCACATTTCATTTACCACTACTTACATGGTAATGTACTTAGATTATTTATCGTATGAAAATGTAATTACAGATCCCAACTATAATGAGAACCTTGATATTATATTATAGTATTCATAATCATATTTCAAACGGTTTAGATACATCATGATGAAAAAACAAAAATGATACATGAATATATGGTTATGGGGGCACACAAGCTTTAATAATTCTTCTTAGGATGTTCACACATGGTGATCTCAAGTATAAGAGATCATGGGGACTAACACACAAATAGGAACAACACATGTATATGGATCATTATTTGATCATGTTTAAGATCATGTTTGTTGTTATCTCACCTTGATATCATTGACAATGTGTACCATTTTATTATGTGATTTTATTCAATATAAAAAAATAAAATTTATGTTACTTAGAGGTATATTGTGTTTTTTTCATCATTGATGGTATGGAATTTTTTGAGTATTCAAAAAAATTGTTTCTCTTCTTAATAGAAGAGATATCTTGAGCCCTATTGACCAAGATATTATATTCTTTATTAAATTCATGTCCATGGATACTGAATCAAATCCTATCTAGTAAGGTCATGCATAAATAAAGAAATAATGGATTATTAAATGAATAGTGTGTAATGCATTAGGTGATATCATGAGGCAAAGATATTTATTACACAATGTGTGTTAATTGGAGGTTGACATTATTATGGATAAATCTAATCATCTTCAGAGAATTGATTGGTTACTAGAATCAAATCATGTTTTATGATTACCACTCACCATTATCAATATAAGATACTAGAGGATCACACATAAAGAATATACAAAACCGTTCCTAATTCAAATGAATTGTTGATTAGGGTATGGAAAGCCCCATATATGGTGCCATGCAATGTTTGAGTTTATAAAATTTTAAGGGAAACAAAACCATTTAATATTATTAGGGATTAGAATAATAAAAATTAAATTTTTTTAAATATTATATTTACCAGTTATTTATTGAATTTAATGAAAAATATTTTTTCAATTAATATTTAGTATTTGATAAAAAGGGTTTTTATAATAATTTTTACATATTTTAATCAACATAATTACTATCATGAAACATAAATTTATGTTACAAGTGAGTGGTAAAACATTCACCATATTTATAGAAACTTTTATGCATTGTTTGTGATTTTTTGGATTTTTTTAAAAGGTTAATATCAATGAGGACCTATGTTCAATTCATATAAGTGGTACCCTAGGTATTTAAAAATCTTAAGTCAAAAAATTATATGGTTATTTAATTGATGGAATTATCTCTCCACTCTAAATAAATCTCCATTCATATAGGAATAATGTGAAGGGAAGATAAATAATCTATCGATCCATGTTTTTTGATCGATAGTTTGATATCCCAAGATCATGAAATCATCAAATATATTTTAATTATCTAAGATACAACCTATATATCATTTATTTTTTATGAGGTTATAATAGTTCATACAGATATTCTCAAGGGTTTTATATTTTATCCCTTTGAGTGATGATTTCCAATGATGTCTAAAATGTCATTCTATAAAAATTTATTGAGAACCTTGTTGATAGTTTAAATTATGTATTTTATTTTTTCCTTTATACTTAAATTAAATTTCATGTAATCCATAGAAAAATATGGATAGGGGTTTAACTTATTAGATGTTTCAACATAAATCTAAACATAAAAATTATAAAATAGAAATTTCAAAAGCCCACAATGCCCCATGTTCCTTCAATAGTCTATTAACAATATATTCTAATTATTTTTATTATCAATTTACCCATGGTATTCCCATAATGGTAAACCATTAATCCATAGTTTCAATTTTATTAGTGATATCTTTTCCACTTAAAATTCTATTTGGTATTGTGATACCTTTATCACCTTGTTATTGTTTATGGTGGTATCCCATCCAAATATATTGTGATGTATATGTGATAGAACATTCACCTATTCATATGGAAATATGATATCCCATTCACCAATACATCTTATGATTTTAAAATACCTGTTAAACTTATCTGTATGATGATGGGAGATCGTTCACTTAATAACATATTACGAGTGGTGATGACATATTCACCAATACTTAATCTCTGTGAGAAAATAATATTCACATGTTATATTTATTAAAAAATATTTTATTTTGTTCATATAATAAATTGATGGTGAAAAACTGTTTAAACAAGATATTTATTTATTGGATGAAAATACATTTAATATCTAGACATGCTTAGGATATGGGAGCACAATCCCATTCCACAATTTAGATGAGGCATGTATGATCATTAATTTTGGTTTTTATTAGTACCCCAAGATAAAATAGTTTATATGATATGACTATTTTTTGATCATATCTTATTATTCATACACCCATATATTTAAGATGATTTCTTTAGGGAATGTTTGTGATAGACTACTAAGTTTTACTGACACCATTATGAACATCCTAATGTATTTACAAAATTCATGGTTCATGATGTAGGTAAGTTAAATAGGTTTAAAATAAATGATTGATCATGAGATACATGGTAGGTGTTGGTAGACAATATCAGTTGGTCTATCTGGTATAATTTTATAGTGTCTTCTTCTTTTTTTTTTGCATATTTTTGAGCATGGTGTATATCATCAAAACATGAGTGATCAATTATGGATTTATAACTTGTATGACACTGAGTGTGTTCAAATGTTTTATAGGATATGATGATAGTTCTATATGATTGTCTTACCGCTGTAATGTCCATATAATATTATTCATGCGGATCATTATTTATGTTTGATTACCCTATTTGTTATGGTTATCTAATAGATAATATAGCCCTCGTTAGTTTAAATTGACCGTTATTATTAGATGGTATCCTTGTGAATATAGGGAAGTGAACTTAAGGTATCTTGGATTTATAGTCTAACTCTATTTGGGATTAATAGGCTGCCGATTTTATATTGTGGTTTTTATTCCATGTTTTTCATTGTCTTACTATTTAGGATATGGTAGATTGAGAAATTATGTTTTCAAAAATTGGGTTTGGACCTTTTTCCTTATTATAAATAACCCATGTATAAGGAAAGATTATGTAACCATGGATGAGGTTATGTTTTTATTTTATGAATTGTATGATTATGTGATTTATAAGAATATGGTGCGTGATTAAAGATTTTTTATATCACTATTAGCTTAGGGGGGGAAACAGAGATTCTATTCATTCATTATCTTTTTCATGTAGGATTCAAATAATTTTCATTTTTCTATATATTATTGATGACCAATATGACAGGAACATATTATTATGAATATTTTCAATAATAAGTTGTATAGAGTTCTTATTTAAAAGTTTTTGGTGGAATGCTACTTTTTTTACTATGGGTATAGATCCCTATTTCAGACATTTAATTATTGGTTATGAGAATTTATTATTATTTTATACTTGTTTGGAGCTTGAGTGGGTTAGACTAGATACATTCTTGAGATGTTTGAGACTTATTTTCCATAAGGTGTGTGTATAGAGTTGTGGGGAACTTTTCTTTTCACTAATTTCAAAAATAATGATATCAAGAACTATGATAGATTTTTCTAAGATATTATATTACCATCTCCTTATTTTTACACCTTGACAGGTTTCTAATGAGTTATAAGAGTGTTGGATGACCCTTACTCACATGTTATTGAATTGGAACCCCATGTTGTCCTAGTACATTATATAGATGAGTTTATCAAAGAGGGATTTATATGGGTCTTACAGTATAATGTTCATGGTGCATACAGAGTTAGGAAATCAATTTGAAACTTTAAAAAAATCATGGTAGATGTAACACACACATTTATTTGATGGTTAGGGTGGTATATAGGCTGTAGGGTCATAGACTGAGTCATTATTGATTATTTTCACTTATATTGAGACACCCTTAGAGTATTGGGTGTAATTAGTTATGTATATTATTTTTGGACCCATGAATAATTGGTTGGTTTCCTAGTCTAGAATTATTAGCATGTGGGGACATCATAGATGGAATTTTAATCTTATTTCTTTGATCAATTTTTTACTATGACTCTAAAGGCAGATAATGACGTATCGTGTAGGCCTCATGTTCTGGGTAATGTTAATGATTGACTATTCCTCTCAATTTATTGATCTATCTAGTTTGATAATATTTTTTGTGATTTATGAGGCTAATTATGATATTATATTTTAGAATATAATGAGGTATTAAATCAATAATGAGGTGCATATCTTTTTTCCATCGTCTTTTTTAATGGTGGTAAATATGGCCTTCATTTCAAAAAGTATACAGTTTGACGGTGGACCTTCCAAGTATAATTGTTACATTATTAGGATTAAGATTTGGTTTTTATATAATAGAAATTAGAGTCTTGATGGTTCTCACTCGAGAGTTGTATTGACTTTAGATTTTGTAATGTGTCTATTTTTTCGATAAATTTTGAATTTATTTGTGTTGTGAGCACTCCAACTTTTAAATTTGGGTTTGGATCATAAATTCAAGAATTTAGTCACCTTATAATTATATTATTAGATGTTGTTTAAGGATTGATGAATTTCATTGGGGTTAGTATGAGTTTCAGGATCATTATCCCCTGAAATCTCAATTTCAGAAAGTGCAGGTAGAGGCGCTTAGTTTTGGTAAACAATGTCATCCTTAAGGTGAAATCATACAACCCATTCTTGAACTGGTGCATGGTAATGAAAATTTTGTGATGTGTAGAACATGTATGTTCATGATTTATGATGTTTTTAAAAGAGGTTTTGAAAGGGATATGCATCGTATGGAGAACCATATGACATAGACTGCAAGCTTAGTACACTTAGGACATGATTGTGCACGATTGGTGCATGGTTTTTCTAAACCATTCAACCCAACCATGATACCTTTAATAAAGTGGGTAATATATGGATAGTGTCACTATATGGTTGGTTATTGAAAAACTAAACAATTCGGCCTAACCGTCTGATTCATTGAAGGTAGAAAAATTACCAAATTACCCCTCCTTCATTCTATCTTATTACATATCATTTCTTCTTACATTCACACAACATCATGGGTTCACCACTATTATTTTCCAACCTAGTATTTGGACTATCTGTTATTTTTAATCATGGATTAGAGCATTATCAGGTGAATTGAAATCATAACGGTATGTCCTTTAATCTTGTTACTTTCATTCTTCTTTTATCTTGTGGTATGTAATACTATTTTCATTGAATCTCATTTTACTTATTTTCAATCATTTTTCTAGAATCATGATTCTACTAATTTATGTTCCCATTAGATGAAAATATTGAATGAGTGAGTTCCTATAAGCCTAAGGTAGGCAGTTCCTTGATTTATCCTTATATATATGTGTTCTATGGAATGTGTTAGTGGGGTGGTCTATGCGTGACACTTAAAAATAAATGTATTCTTCCAAATCATTATATTATTTGTAATGGAAGATTTACTTGAGAATTTAATTGTTTTAATTAAATGAATTGATCTAGATGAGTCATAAAATGTGATATATCAGCACCAGGCTATTTTTTAATGAGGTTCCAATTATTCAATTTAATTTATAACTAAGACCTGACAATGTGAGTTATATAGGAATGTGGTTATCTTAGATCGAGATACATTGGTTGATGATGATCCCCGGTTTGGAGATAAATAGGTCATCAGGTTGAGATTACGAGATGAGATATGTGTTATGGTGTCGACCATTGGAAATTTTGGTGATGTAAACATCAGGTTGAGGCAGATGGTGATAAACCTACAATGGATGGGTGATGAGGATAACATGGAGAAACCATATTGTTGGTTGGTGTGGCATAGGTATAGTTGCTGATTTCCACTCATTATGATTGACCAGTATCATTGTTGGAGTTTTTTCCACATATATGAGGAATCAGTTGAGGTGGTGGTGAACACTATTTGATGGTGGATGAATCTGTATATTTAACATCTTAGGGGATAGTGTTGATCATTAGTTAAAGGAGGTTCCCACTGTACAAATCCAAGGTTGATGGTGTGTGTGAATATTGGTTGGGGGATGATCCTTTTCTTGTATGTTAGGGATAATTGTCCATAATTATGTGATTATAGATATCACCATGCCTTGAGATGTAATACTATTGATCTGATAGTGGTATAATATTCATTAGAAGATGGATATTAGCATGCATTAGAAAATTGGGCTATTAAGATGGTAGTATTTCCATGAATGGAATTCTGAGGGGCTTGTGACATATATTTTGGGTGTTTTGTAGGGATATTTATTGTACTTGATGTGATGCTTCATGTGATGTAGTTTTCAATGAGGTTCTTGGAGAAACTTATGTGGATATAATATCTAGGTTCTTATTGTATGACTGGCCATGGATATATCATTCCACTCCAGTACTGGCTGATGTAGGTAAAGGCTTCCTCATGGATATTGAGTAGGGGTAAAGTGGGTTATGCTACTAATTCATGAGTGTACTTGTAATTTATCATATGTATGCATACACATGTATAAATATATATTTAAGATGGGAACTTATTGGTGGTGTTCAACTGAGCTCATAATCACAACCTACATGGTCTCATTAGGATGCATATAGAATTTATTGTTTTTAAATCAAATTATGGACTATGGTCATCTTATCGACCATAGTGATCATGGATTAATATGTACAAGTTATAGATGGTAAATGGACAACGGTTTTTCATTTCATTAATATGGAGTTTATTTTGTGATTTTGAGTATGTTGTTATGTGATTGTCCACGGGTGATTATCAATGTCTATTTTTGTGTGACCATCTAACATGTATAATTAATTTGATAAGTATAGTTGTATGTTTTATATTTTTATTGTCATTATCTATTACTTCTCCCACTAATATTGAAATTTATTCTTCTATAGAGATTTCTTTTTAAATGACATTATTATTATCATCACTAGAGGATAAATGCTCCCTAATATCTACCAATAAGACACTCACTACTAGATGGAAGACTTTTTTTATATGAGGACGTGAACCTAAATCCTAGTAGCACACCGACTTGAAGCATAAGTTAAGTGGATTTTGGGTTGGGGAACTACATGTGGTATTTGAGGTGTTTGTTTTCCATTTTGATCTTACTATTTTGGTTATTGTAGATTACAAACTATGATCTAGTAATATATGGGTAAGAATCCCATGTTTGGTTAATTTCTGGCCCATGCATGGGGATAGACCAGGTCACCATGGGTGGGAAATTTATCTTATGCTTTTCCCTTTTACATATGATTTATTTCCACGTCGAGTGGTGCACATGGGTGTGATGTTATTAGATTATGAGAATGTGGACCTTGACACGGTGTGGTAAGGGAGGAGTATTGATGTATAATGGTATGAAATTTGGATCATATGAAGTGTGTATATGCTTGTGATTGTCATTAGGAACCTAGAATAAACTAATAGGGGTTTGGATGTTAGAGGTTTCAATAAAAATGTAAGCATTGTTTTCCTATATATCCATTTGGGGGAACTATACCCTACCAACCCAAGAATGTGGTTCCTAATGAGATCAGAGTGTGGCTATTTTTATATATTGTATATATGTAAATAATATTGTTATGTGTAGGAAGGAACAATGAAAGGGGGAGAGTCATAGAAAATGTTAACAAAAATAACAATAATGTTATCCTACACAATGTTTTTGTGGATTTCTATTCATCCACCCTAAATTAATGATATCTGAAATGCATTATATGTGATAACTGAATTTCATATGTCTAGTTAAGGGGCCATTAGGTTCAATTCCATGTGATATTGGGGCTAAAGGGTAGTGTAATGGTGGTGAGATGCACTTCCTATTACATATTTTCTTTTTTTCAAAATATGTATATGTTTTTGTTACAAATTTTGACCAAGGTATTAGGTATTCGGTGTGATGTCACCTAGATAGGATCCGATGGAGAATATGGAGGGTAAAGATGTGGTGGAACTTGATCATGTATGGGATGAGCCCCTGAGGTTCTGGATGAGGCCCCTAGGGTTCGAGATGATTCTAAACCACTCATAGAGGCTTTGAGGTAGGTGGGATAGCCAAACAAGAAGATATATTTTGGTTAATTTATAGATAGGTATATCAGAGTGATCTTGATGAGAGTCATATAGAGCATTGACTGTGGTGATCAAGGGGAAGAGTTATCGATGGATTATCTAATGCTACAGTTCCAGTCTTAGCACCCCCATTTATCTAGGGTGAGGGTGGACTGTAAACAATAGAGAATTATTTTTATTCTTTATAGATTATATTTGACTAGCTTGAGATAACCCATGATTGGAGGGTGATGATGGATAATTATATGCTCAGAGGACAAATATAGAGTTGGTGGGACGTATTGGTATAGGTAGGCAGGCATGGGGGACTTTTATGGAAGGATTCCAAGGCTAGGTTATCTGATAATTTCTTCCCACATAGGTAGGGGTAGAACGAGTCCATGTGTTCATGAAAATAAAATGGCGGGGGGAGGGGAACTACCATCGTTATGGAAAATGCAGAGAGGTTTATAGACCTATCCCAATTTATTCCTTCTATGGATGGTGATGAAATTGCTTGAGTGAGGAAATTCAAGGATGTCTTGTGGCATGTCATTAGGGTGCTGGTAAATATATTAAGGGCGAACTCATTCCTAGAGATAATAAACTAGGATTTAATAGTCATAGTAAAATTTATGGTCCAATGTTATTTGATCTAGGTGATAGAACTAGGTGAGACAAGTAGTGATGCTTCATGTTTTCAAATGTGGGTTCATGAGGATCCTCATTTGGGTTGTGACACCAAAGACTTATGTAGACCACTGAGGAGTGGTTCATATAAGGTGTACATCCACTATTGACATATGAGTCTTGTTTGAAAACAATGTAAGTGACCTTCGATGGAGTTCCAAGTATGTGGCAAGATGGGGAACTAGGATAGGTTTTTTAGGAAGACTTCTTAGACATCTAGGAGTTAGGGACCGAGTCTGACAAAGGTATTTCAAGTAGGACCAAGAGTGATTCCAGGAGATTGTTTCTAGGATTCTACTACATGCGTAGGTCATATTAGAGAGTGAACCAGTAGTGCCATCAATGGTATGTATCTAGCCTATCCCCACATGGGATATTAGGTAGTAGGTTGTCAGCCTTAATTCTAGATACATGCTATTTTCCTAGAGGGGTCAGATCAAGCTAAGGAGATAATGAATTTTAAAGGTTTTCCTTGATCATGGCATGCCCATTTGTCTTTATATATGATTGATATGGGTGAATGGGGTGTACCTTTTGTAATTGGAATAATTTGAAACTGGTTAGTATGTGGGAATCAGGTTGATTCATGATTATATGAGATACATTGGCATCATGTATTTTTATGTGAATTCATATATATATATATATATAAATATATATACAGTGAAGCATTTTTGGAAATCATAATTGATGAATAGACTCTAGATCATCCGCTACAATGCATTACTATATTGGTGTCATGTATGAAATTGGAATAGAATGTGAATTTGATGAGGTAAAAAAATTAATGAGTGACATGTGTTGCATATAAGCCTGGGGGATGGCCGAGGAATCATCATAATGTCATTTTGGGTCATGAAGAAATCAGGTAGGTAATTTCTATCGTGGGGAGAACCATAAGATGAATTGACCCGTGAATAAATAACTGGGTTGAACAGAGGTGATGTTTATAACACGGGTATATTCAGTATCATCTAATAATGATAACCCATAGATTTTGGATGAGCTATTCTAATGTTGTGGGATTTTAATTACTTCAGTGTTTTGAACGGGTCAAATTTCTACGTAAACTTGAATTTTTGAGTTTGCTGAGAATGGAAAATTTTAATTTCTTAGAGTATAATATATTGAAGTAGAATATTTCATTACAATGTTTATAGATTATTTTTATGTATTTTTTAGTTCCTTGGGGGATTAGATGAGTTTCATGATCATCAGGATCTAAAAACTCATTTTTAGGAAGTGCATATAGAGGTTCATGAGTGGTTTAATCCTTGAGGATGTTAAGGTGAAACAATTTAGACCATATTTAGAAAAGATAATGTTGGAAAACTATTTTAGGTTAGGTACATGACCATGTGATATGAATGAAGTTTTTAACATAGGGTTCACAGAGTCATAACATGGATAGAAAAACCATTCGGCCTAGTTTGTATGTTTAGTAACACTTAAGAAGTGAGTACACATGGTTGGAACATGGTTTGGAAAATATGTATGGCCAAACCATGTGAAATTTTTTAAAGGGTGATCCCTTTGGATAGAGAAACCACATTCTTCACCAAACCATGTGTCCTAAATATGTGATTCATTGATAGTGGTGAAATTACCAAACTTCCCCTCTTTTTTATCTTTTACATTCCCCTTTTATATCTAGTTCACACACAAAACAAGGGTAACACTTCCATTATTCTACATCTTAGTATTTGTACTATCTCTCCAATCTAAACTCTTATTTGAGAAATTTTTGGTTTGTAATAATAATATGATAATGTCTTTGACTCGCATTTCAAACATTCTTCTTTTACCATGCCATTTGAAATGCTATTTTATCCAAGTTGTTTTTCAATATTTTCATTAATTTTTTGGAATCCAGAATTTTCTCAAATCATCTCATATTATATGTTTATATTCGATAAGCAGACAACTAAAGTACGAATGTAGTTGGTTCATAGATTTCTTCTTCAATATATGTGTTGTATTGAATGCATGAGTTGGGTAGTCGAATTTTTACGCTTTAAAATTACTTATTTTTTTAAATTATTCTATTATTTGTATTAAAAGATACTGATAGGAATTACATTGTTTTTATTAAATTAATTGATCTAGATGAGGAATAATATGTGAGTTATAGGATTCAAATTTTTTTCTCATGAGGTACTAATTGATTAATTTAACTTATAGTTGAGATATGAATATGTGTGGTTAATTATAATGGGTGGTTCTTAGACCATGATTAATGGGGTGATAATGATCATTAGGATTATAGAGATGAGGATTTCAAGTTGATGGAGTTTCTTGATATACATGAGATGGTATTGACCATCAGAAAATATTTTGATGTGATTGTGAGGTTGGGGTAGATGCCGACGAGGTTTTCATGTGGAAATGTGGTTATAGGTTGTTGTTGATTAGGAATGAATGGTGATTTTTTACAAACATTATTATCTAATTTCCCCATTGGAGTCATGTAGACATATATGATGACTCAGTTAAGGTGGTTTTGAGAACTCATTATGGGTGGAGGCCTCCGTAGATCTAACCACACTGGGGATGGTGTTGACCATCAGTTATGGGGGTGGTGCTCACCATAAAAAGCCATAGTAGATGTTGTGTCAAACCATCAGTTAGGGTATTAGGATCACCATATATGTTAGAGACAATTAGGTATGATTATTGGAGGATAAATATCACCATGCCTCAGGACATTAGGGTTTTAAGGTGACAATGTTTTATTATTCAATGGAGGACTAAAATCATTGTGCCTTAGGACATAGGGATGTTGAGCTGATAGGGATTCCATGAATGGAATTCCATGGGAAATGTGATGTAATTTTGGTTGTTCCTTCTGGATTCAGGTAGCACTTGATGCAAGGATGAATGTGGTATTGGTTGGAATTTGGTTCTAGGTGAGAACTACTAGGATGAGTTACTTAGCCTCATTCAGTACGACCAACCGTGGATATATCATTCCAATCTAGCATTTGAAAAAGATGGTAAACACTTCTTTTTGGCTGTTGATCATGAGTAATATAGGTTATATAATGGATGCATGTGTGTAGTTTCTATTTATCTTACATATGCATCACCTTTAAAAATGTGGCTGTAATATAGGCACATGTTGTTGGTGTCCAACAAAGTTCATAATCAAACAGTAATCAAACCCCTCAGGACACATGTAGACTATATGGTTTTGAGATTAGGTTAGTGATCAGGTTCTTTCTCTAGATCATATTCATTAGGGATTATTATGTGAAGGGGATGGATGGTTGATGGACCACAGTGGTTCTTCACACTAAGATTTAATTTTATTTTAGAGTTTTAGAATGTTATTATATGATCTGCCATGGGTGATAATGAATGTCTATTTTGTTATTAATGTATGACATGTATACATTATTTGATATGTATAATTGTATGATTTGTCATGTTATTTTAATTATCTATTTTTTATTTATGCATCTGTATGGTTTTCATAACATATTAACTTTATTATTATAATCATGAGAGTGTATAGTATCACCCTATGCCTTAAATAAGTCATCAAAACTAGTAGGTGGGATTTCTTTTATGGGTAGGTGCACCTCAATTCCAATGGACCACCTTCGTATAACATAGGTTAAGTGGATCCTATAATGGAGAACTAGAATAGGTGATAGATATATCTGTTAGAGTCGGGTTTCATTCGTTCCATTGAGAAATATTAAATCATGGGAGAGCTATAAATGTTGTAGTAAATGGGATTTGTAAGAAGATTATGTTAATTTAGATTTCTAAAAACTTACCCCTTTATATTTTTGAAGGGATTTTTGGTGTTGAGTGAGTGTTTCGAGGAATTATGGTGGAAAGAGGAGAGTTTTTTCCAATCATATGGACACCACATTGTGGTGGTGGGAATGGTGATGGACATTATTAATGTTTTCTTGAGCATGGGGTAGGATGTTTTTGAATTGGGATTTTATAGGTTGTCCATGGAGTTAGTTTTTCTTGTGATGGGGAGAACCATGATGAGTTAAAGAGACGATATAACTATTTCAGATATTGTATTCTGTGTGGTTTCGAACTATGAAAAATAAACATTATAGAATCTCTTGGGTATCCTGCTTTGGAAGAGTCATTGAGTGTGGTGCTTGGATTGTTACTCTATATTAAATGGGATGTTTGGAGATAAACATGCAATTATTATAGGTATGGTGGGTTATAAGGAATGTTCTTGTGTTGAGACATATGGGGGTGTAGGAAATATAAAGATGGAGCTCACCACACCATAGACCATATTGTGGTGAGGTGAAATTGTCAATATTTTAGTTCTACATCGTAGTGGATGGTAATAGAGGGTTCATTGGGGTGAAATTTCCTATAAAAAATTATTTCCAAGACTATGGTGGTTTTAAAAATATATCTACATGGGTTTTAAGACATGTGATAATAGGGGATTCAAAGCATTGAATCCTGGAACGCCCTTTCACTTGTGGTCACCTCTTGTGGTTTATGGTCCCTAAAATCTTAGTAAAGGATTTTAAATCCACCTCTATAAAATAGGAATCCAAAATTACTTGGTGCGATTTATCTCATTCTATCAAACTCTAGTCGATCAGTTTACTGTTCGACACCCTCTATCCATAACTCTTCTAATTTTAGATACTGTGGATTTTCTTTATTGAAGTCTCGTGAATCAAGGTACTCTCTCTCATCCTCTCTTCTTTGTTTTCCTTGTAATTCTTCATTATAGAGGTTAATTTTGATGGAGATCTTATATTTTGAGTAGGAAATAGATTAAGGAATGATGGTGCCTTTTTTAGTTTGGTTATGGTGGGTATACCTTTGATTTTGACAGTGTGCCCATTGGTGGTGTCTGATTCATGACCCTGTGTTCTTTCTTAGTAAAAATTGAACATATTATTGAGGTGTAGGGTAATTGTTATCTTCGTTTAAAGTACACCTATGGAAATTTCATTATTTTTTTCTTCCGTTGGGTATATATTATAGGTTTAATTAAGAATATAATTAATTATATTAAATCAAAATTTAAGGGGATGAGTGTAATGTTAAGTGTTTACTTTTTATTATTTTCTCTATATGGTGGAGGAAGATTATTTTTCATGATTATAATCACAATTTTTATAGAGCCTTATGTATTGTTTAGTTTTTCTTATTTTTGATCCTTCTTTTTTTTATTTCTTATAATCACCATTTATAAAAGATTAAAAACATAAATGTGGATAATGAATTTGTTTCCCATATTAATTTTTATTTGGGTTACAATTCCATTGAAATATATGAAATGATGATGTAAATTCCATTAAATTAGAATTTCTTAATATTGTGGAAGCCCAATTATTTATTATAAATATTTGTGTGGTTGATTTATATTTACTATATATTTTTTGGGAATATTTTGTGGTTTTTTGGTGATGGTGATAACCTTATTGGATGTGTGATTTGTTGTGGTATTGGAGTTGTGGTAGGTTGGTGTGGGTTTTGAAAAGGGGTGATGTGTTGTGGCATGTTGATGATAATTTTTGTGGGATAGGTTGATTGTGGGGGTTTAATAACTTGAGGTGTGAGGATATTTGTAGCAGGTCATATGGGTTATTGAGTGGTGTAATATTTAAATATCCTGGAAGCTATGGAATGAAATTATATTGATGAAATTTGAATGATCATGTGATGAAAACTGTCTTATTAAAATTGAATTATTGAATGGAATGACTAGTGAACTTGTATACTTGAAAAGAAAGTGATGGTAATAGAAGTTTTAAATTAAATACGGAATGTAATGTCTTAATAGTACAACTATTCAGGAAATTCAAGAAATATAGAAATGGATTCTTGAAAATGAAACACGAATTGTGGTTTGTATGTGTCGATGGATTATGTGGGGTGTTTCATTTAGTGGTGGAATTTATTGGTGACTAATTCCCAAGGATGATGTGGTAATTTTATGAGATATTTCAGTTCTGTTTTATGTAAACCCATAGTTTAGGCTTCTGTGAGGCTATCTATCTTTTATTTTATGAATATTTTTGTACTCACCCAACCATGTATGATAATCATACCAAAAAAACATGGTTTGGGGTTCTGATTTTTTCCCTAACATCTAGGCTTGGTAGTGAAATTGATGGTTAGAAACCCCCTCTACCTTTCTACTCTTTTAGTAGTTGTATGTGATGATGGATTATAGTTGTTGAGAGGTAAAGATCAATGATGACTTAGTTGGAAGTGATGACTAGGGTGAAGATTTGTTGTGAATATTCCTAGTGATGAGGAGGATGTGATATGTGGTGGGGGGAATTCATTGTATGATAGAGGATCAAGGTGTATTTCTTTCATGCTCCTAATAACCAGTTTCTCTGGATATGATGAGGTGGTGATAAGTTAATATTAAATGATTCTAAGATAAGATATTGGACAATTCATGGGTGGGGTAGGTAGGGATGCATCTATACCCACATCATACTCGATATGACATTTGATTATAGTGATGATAGCAGATGAAATTTAACATCGGTACATAAGATTAGAAAATAAGTGGAGAAGTTGTTGTAGGGAAACAATTATTATATTATATCAATGTAATATTATTATACGAAGATGTGTTATTTTGTGATATTTTCATGTTCTGTTTGGGTTGGATAATTTCTCATTTAGGTACTTATTGGTTGTAGTGGTTATTCATGGATTCATTATTTTTCTATTTTCACATTTTCATGAGAGACCTTAGGTAAAATCCTATTGAGTATACACATTACGCTCACCCTACATATATGAATCCAACTTCATAGGTCACTAAGAAGGTTTTAGGGAATGAGATAGAAATCCTTATCATAATAATTGGATTCGATATTGATTTTTTAGTGGGATACATCTTTTGGTTTTTACTTGGATTCATTTTTGACACTTCTTATATATTGTGAGATGTTTTGGTTTTATTGTTTTATGACATGATTATTTTTTTGTGGTTGATATCATATATTTCAATCATTAATTAATTTTATTAAGATTTATTTCCATCATATGTGTGATTTTTATTACATCGGTTGTAGTCTCTAACCCATGGACGATTGGGAGTGGGATTTATGGGTAATTATTAATCCATTTTCAGTTTCGTCCTAGGAGTAATACCTTTGGAAGGAGGGAGTAATGACATTGATATAGATATAACATAGAAGGAATATTGATCCGAAAATTAGATAGGGTACCTATAGATATTGTATATTATTAAACCCATGGAAGTTAGTGGATGTAGTTCTATTTATACTTTAGGATCAAAAGTAGGGCCTAAGGAATCATAAAAAAATGTAGTTCATATAATTCTGGTTCATAAGGATTTCATTAAGGGAATAGTGCCCATGGGAAGGGATGAAAAAATCAATAGAGTAGTACCTATTGAGGGAGTAGGGTGATGGGAGCTCTAGGATAGGGTTTGGGATTACTCAATGTGATTGAGGTAGATTCCTTATAATCCTGGGGACAGTAAATTTATAGTTATAAGTATGAAAATTGGAGAATATATATTGTGTTATGGGTTTCTTGATATGGGTACTTCAAACTCATTTATTTTTTTACCATTTCATTATTGATTCATGGATAGTTGAGTAATACTATATGAGGGTGATATAAATTGATAAAACCATAGGGATCCAATTGATGGAAATTCAAATGTTTCAATGATACACCATTATGATCCATATTTACAAATATATCTAGGATTTCATAATGACGTAGATACAAAGCAATGATGTGATCCTTGGGATGGATTTACTGACTCTATAGAAAGTACACATCGAAATCTATCATTAACTGGTATCTTTATCATTTTATGAGGGTGATTTTTATAACATCATTTGAGAGTGGTATTTATTAATAGGTAATTTGATACACTACTATAAGTAGTTATGGAAAATTATAACTAACTTTGTATGAGTTTGTATAATTAATGATGAAAAGATGGGAAGCTCAGTATTTATTAAACATGAAAATTAGTTTTACGATGGTTTTCCTTAGAAATTTTTTGGCGTTCATAGAAAGAGAATGGTAATGTTTTAGGTTTACCAGATTTTAGGTATGGAGACCTAATCCATTTCCCTCTAGGGATGTATCCTATAAAGAATATTCAGCAGAAATATTAGCTTAATGGTCACGAGAATAAGAGAATAATTTACCTTACCACATACCCTTTGGTTCCACCTTTTATATTTTCCAAAAGGGTGATTAATAATTATGGTTGTGGGTGGATTACATTATTTCAAACTAGGCGATGATAAAGAAAAAGTGCCATATTTCCTATATAGATGACTTATTAAATGATTTGTGGGGATCAAAGTTATTATCTCTAATTAATATGAGTTTTAGATAATACCATTTGTTGGTTAGGATAGTGGTTGTTCTTTAGAATATTTTCAAGGTTAGGTATGGCCTTCATGATACTCATATAATGATAATTTAGGATAAAAAATAAAAAAAACCTGTTTATATTCAAGATGAATGGGGTCTTACAAACCATTTTTGGATTCATTATTGATCATAATCATCAATGACATAGTAATATATTCCTATAGTTTTATAATTATTCTTAATATCTAAACAATGCCTTGTGCACACAGGGAAAACATTAATTACTGGCTGATATCTTGAAGTGTCACTTTTATATTACTCAGGGTCGTTAAAAATTAAACATTATATTAGAGTTGGTTATATTGGTGAACCCAATATGGTAAATGACATAGTTTCCTAAAATTGATAAAATAATGTTATAAGATTTATAGATTTCAAGGATTGGTTGGTTTCAATAAGAGAATAATTCATGAATTCTATAGACTATAATAACTATGATGGACCTGGAAAAGAAGGAAGAAATGCATGAGTGGTATTAAAATTGTGAGAGATTATTCAAAAAGCTAAAAGGAAGGTTGAATTTTTCACCTATTATGACATTAACTAGGATGGTTATGGTGTATATCATGTATTGTGATTAATCATGTGGTTTTTAGTGATGTTTAAATATAGGACAGGTGAGTAATTTATTATTGATCAAAGAAGCTATGATCACATGAGAAAAACTACCTTGCATGTGATTTAGATATTGATTTGATATTTAAAATACTCATATATTGGTATTACTATGTTTTTATTGATATATTTACAGTGTTGACCGAAAATAATCCCAAGTAATATCTTTTTAGAGTATAGTCTTAACCCTTTATAGATAATTTAGTTCAAGTACCTTTAATATATTGACTTCAATATGATGTATAGCCATAGAAAATGGAATGTTGTAGCCAATTTACTAAGTAGGAACTGTCTATCATATTTTTTGTGAGGCTATTAAAAATTAGTTGATGATTATACTGTTAATGGACATGCACCTTGATTTTTAGGAGTGATTGGGTTGATCAACCCTCAACTATTTGATCAATAAATTCTCACTTTTTAATATAGTGAAGGAAAGTTATTTGTAGAACATAGATATATATGTAATGAGGGAAAGTACATACGGTAGGGAGTCAACACTGAATTAGCCGAGGATAATGAATGGATAATTATTTTATAAGGCTTGGTTATGGTCCCTATGAGTATGTGTAAGAAGTAGATGTGGGATTCAAAAGACACAATATGTTCTATTCACTTAGGGATGACCAATATGTATCATGACATCAAAATTTATTATCAAAAGAATATAATGATTATGGATATTATATATTTGTTTCATGATTACTCACCAATCAAACAATGAAGGTAGATCATTAGAGACCCAAAATCCTTATTTGGCCTATAAACTTTCTTGATTGGGAATTGGATAATGAGTCAGTGGACTTTATAATGATGTTTCTCAGGTTAACCTGGGGTAGGGTTGTGATTTAGGTTATCTTTGAATGGTTGATTAATGTTTCATATTTCTTATCAATTAGGGATACCTACAATATTTTTATAATAGTAATATTATATTTTCAAGAAATATTATTATGGTGTGATGTTCTATGGAGTATCATATCTTAAAAGAATTTCAAATTTACATATCTTCCTTGGCATATATTATATAAGGAATTATAAAATCTACAGAATTTTTTCTTAAAATATCTTCCCAATACCAATGGAAAATATAATCTTACTATATATATATATATTATACTACATGATATGAGGATGGGTCCTATATTTTGGTGGGTTATAAGAGAAAATTCATATATTTTCCAATTTTTCTTATAAAAAATGTTATCAAACATTGTTTTATATAAAAATAATTGAGGTTATGTATAAAGGTACGTGACGATCATTTTTATAATGTATAGAGGATGGGTAGTCTTCTATAATAATTTCAAGGCTCATACGAGAGTCATTAGATCATATTCTGTTGATTTTGATGTAGTTAAAAACCACTCAGAGTAGGTAGTGATCACATGTGGACCACCAAATCTAGTCTCTAGAGGTTGAGGAGGTATATTTGGTATTCATATCAGTGTTACCAGATTATTTATTTATTTATATAAAATGTTAAGTAAAATTGATTCACTATTTTTTGGACAATTTTAGTTTGTTAAGAGGATCAGTACAATGTCACATTTATTGGATATTCCTCTAAGATATAATGTGATACAAGATTTATTCTATATATCTCAGCTCTGGAAATATCATCCAATTTCATCTCACATTCCAAATTTTAATGATTCCATTTAAGGAGTGACCTGAACGTTCAATGGACTAATGTGAACATATCCTACATGTGTATATAGATCAAATGCTGTATCTGTAGTGGTTGGAAATACATATCCATGAAGAGACTTATAAACCAGGGTTTGACATACAAGGACACTAATAAAATCATTTTAACCTCAATTCATAATAACACATATTATGTATGAGTTTTTATATGGTGGGTTGGTCACAACATGAAAAAATCAGGGATGAATGAATTCAATATCATATTTTGAAAGTATTTTTTTTCAAACAATTTGTGATTATTAGAGGAGATGGAAGAGGCAAAATTTTGGTATTTGAGGAGTAGGTCTCAGTATGTGATTAATATTTAGTACATGTGGTATATCATGAAAAAAGAGTTTTTATTCTGCAAGATAGAGGATTTCACCCTGATGGTGATGGATCACACATTGAAATAATATAGGCTTAAATTTTGAGAGAAAGTGGAGGTTTCAAACATTAATGTAGTGTTTGTCATGCCATGAGAGGAACTGATCATTCTATAATGGGTAGCCCTGGTTTATATGTGCTATTTGGGAATTTTAACAACCCCAACACTAGTAACCAAAAGATAGTGTCTACATTATTACTTTGGTATATATTTAAATTATTTCACCATCTAGGCTTGATTTGTATAGTAGTTTTTGAAATCTGTATACATACATGATTCCCACATTACATTAGAAATATAAAATAAATAGAATAATAACCATTCTTAAATAATGGATATTAATTATAATTTATTTATTCATATCCTAGGGAAAAGAAAAAATTGGTGATCTCAAATTCTCTGTAAGATTTATATATAGAAAAATATATCACGAATCAATAATTAAGAACTAATATGACAAGGTAAAGGTATAAAAATAAATTTTTTTTAATCAATAATTTTTATAAAAAATTCATCCAAGGATAATATCAATCCAATAATATCTTGTATAAAAATAAATTAACACTTATTGAATGAAATATATTCTTTCTTATGTCATGATTTCATACATCATGTTATCTTTACAATCAAGACCTTATACCATGGTAGTTTAAAACATTAAGTAAATACCAGTTTAATCTAGAAAACTAATTTGTCTCATGATACCTATTTATGCATCGAGGGACTATATATTTCTTTTCCCCACCTTTTAATAGTCAAGAATTTATTTTCTTTGATTAAATTGACCCAACCCTTAATTTTATTTCCAATAAATGCCTCATAAATGTATTGATTAATTTAATTCATGAACAATATAACTTATAAATTAATATTTGTATTGAGTAAAGAAAATAGTATATAATATTCCCCATTCAATAAAATAACATTCAATATAAAAAACCTTCTATATAAATGATATATAGTTTTGAAAATAATCATACCCATTATAAAAATAGTAGAAATATTTAAGAGAAATTAATTGTTCAATGATCACAATAATTTTAATTTTTAAGGGAATGTTAATGTCTACAAGATTACAAAATATATGATATATGAATTGTGACATCCCAGACCTAGATGCCACATAATAGGTTCCCCGAGCCTAGTGGGAAACATGGCATCAAGAAAATCTCCCCAAACGCCAAAGGGTGTTGACTAGAAGTGAGGGCCTAGGGTGTGTCTATGGGGAGAAATTTACCTCATTAAAAAAGTGTAGCATAGTGTATAAATATAATAAGTGGTAAGTAGCAGAAGAAGTAGAATTAAATAGAAAGAACAAAGTCATTTAGGGACAATAGTAATAACAAATAAAATAACTGGAATAAAGTTCAAAAATTGATGATAAGTCATGTCAATAGAAAACTAGAAAATATGGATACATGATAATAGGCATAACATAATCCACAAAAGAATAAAGGAATTCAATAGATTATCCCAAGCATCCCGAGATAAAACTCAGTCATCTGCTATATAAATCCATACTAAACAACAAGAAATCAAGTGTTATAAGTTGTATGCTTCCCTTGGTCAACACCTACAATCCTGTAATTTATTCTGGGTACAAACGACACCTAGATAGGGTGTGAGATAAATTTCAATGGTCCACCACCAATGGTTTATATAACATTCATCCCATGTAATGTAAATGAAATAGTGTGAAATTATTCATTTATACATATATAATATAAAGCAATACAATGTAATTAAATATCAATGTACCCACTTCAACCCTCAACAGGTGTATGAACATATACCAAAGTCATGATTTTATTATACCATTTTAAAAATAAGAAACATGTTATTAATGGTGGAATTTTTGTGATTCAATAAGGTAACCAAAATAGATATTTAATAGGAAAAGTTTCCATTGTATTCACTAAGGCAACATAGACCTCAGGGGTCACTAAATCAGATGTAAATAGTTCTAGTTAAGGGTTAGAGTGTAATCAAAGGAGCATAGTGCAAGGCATTCCATAATAATGTGCCTACCAAATCCAAGGTGATCAAACAATGTTTAATAGTGCAATGAAGTAAGACGACCCAATGGGCTTTAATCATGAGAACTACTTGTTAATGTTAGATAAAATGAGTTTATTGAAGGCATCCATTAATTCTATGTGAGGGATACTATAGTGTCAAACTAGGAATCCAAGAGTAGAAAAAGATTGATACTAACATTGGTCTAAACCTATGAAAGACACATCCTTGAATCAGAATGGGGTTCTCGGGTGTCTATGACACTCCCTTATAAGAATCCAACCTGAACTAAAGTCAATACATTCTTAATAGTTAATGAATATATTTATAATTTGATATTGGTTCAAGACTTTCCTTTATTTAGTGTAAACAGGTCATGTAACTTTAAACCCTTTAATATATCCCATTAAGAAATATTTTATAATGAAGTTCCATTATTCTACCTTCTATTAACGTGGTAAGGGGTTCTACGGACATGAAACCTATGATTAAATTACATTTATTCCAGTCAAGTCATATACTTAGTAAAATTTACAATTTATCACTTAAATATATTGTTTATATTTTGGAACACACCTTATGTTGGTCAAGAGGACGTGATATGGTAATTTACATTCATCATTACATGATTACACACTCATTTAATAATAATAAGTCTTACCATTAGTGTGTTCAAACTCGAGCACACCTAAAAGATGGCTCAAAAGTGTCAAAACACTAAAAAATCAAATGTGGCATAACTCCCTACATGGGCTGTTGGGATTTCGGGTGTAACCAAAAAATAATAATCACATATTTGGAAAGAGTATAATAATACAGTTCTAATGAATATAGTCTTGACATATAAATTCAGTAAATGGATCTCGATAAAATTTGTGGGCTCTACAAGACAATTCCAAAATCAATGAACTTGAGGGATGAGTTATACAAAAACCACATTAGGCTTGTACGACTCCCCTACTCCTATATTGGATATTTATTTAGTTCAGATCAGATTAGATCTACGAATTGGTAAAAACATTCATACCACTATAACTAGGTCAAGAGAAAGAGAGGAGAATAAAGGCTTAAACACACTTGAGTACTTGTTATTGCACATCCAACGTGATGAAAGAAAGATTGATCAAATCCTGGATAAATGATATCTTCTAATTACTAAATTTGGACTTCAAACAGCTCCAAAATGAGATCCATGGAGGTAAATCACACATAAACTGGCATTTGCGAATAAGTAGTGATCTTATTAGGTAATTAAGGGAAAATTTGTAAATTACCCCAAAATTTAGCATATGCACTATTTTTCTGTACGGTTTGAAAAACCATGCCCAAAACGTGCATATTTACAAGGGAAGAAGGGTAACCTGCATGGTTAGGCTGCAAGACTATGTGAAAACTACAATATTTTGTTCTGTCTGGTAATTTCCATTTTTAGGGTTATCCAAACCATGTTATAATCGTGTGTTAGCCATTCGACATGGACAGTTTCCCAAAAAATATGGGTTCCAGGCTCCAAACATGCATTGGAAACATCTGAGACCTTTACTAACTCATTATGCATATATATTGGGTCCCAAGTAAATATTTAGACCTAAATTTAAAGGATCTATACCTGAGTGAAAAACTGGGTTCTTACATGACTATTATAAAAGTATATTTTCAAGTAAAATTTATTCTTTTAAAAATAGATTAAAATAGAAATGAAATGTTTAAAATAAGTATCCACTAATTATTTATATTATTAAAAAAATTTAAAACATGTATCAGAAGCTAAAGGGAATAAAATAGTAAGGGAAATGGGAAATTCTTCTAACGCTGTATACATTTAAAGAAAACATTATTTTTAAAATTTTATATAGAAAGTTAAAAAAGAACCTTTTGAAAAAATAGTAGAAATATTTCTGTAAATACATGTATAATTTAAAGGATAAAAAAATCTCCATAATAAATCATTTCAGTGAAAAAGGACTTCGGTAAAACATATTTGAAAAATATTGATTTGGAAGAAAAATGTACTGATTAAAATGAAGAGTAAGACCATATTATATTTTAATCATAAATATTCAAATAGTAAAATGTATTAAATAATTAGATATAATAAATTAATTTATATTCATTTTAAAATAATTCAAATTGACAATATATACACCTTATAAAAATAAATAGGTGTATAAAACCAAATATATCTCAACGGAGTAGAAATTGAGATGAAATTACTTGCCTCATGTTCCTCTTAACTAGTATGATCTACTAAATTCACATATAATAAAATATGATTTATTATACATAAATATGATAAATGAGATATATATAATATCATTTATGATACATTTATAACATTTTATCACATGTTTGTTTATAGTCTTTTATCAGTATCATTATTTTGGGAGTCAACTGCATAATTTTTCTACTATGTTTTGATTCAATAGTTCTAATCCTTGTTCTTGTATTACGGATCCATAATATATAGGGTTTAAATCAATACTAAAGTATAATATATATATATATATATATATATATATATATATCCATTAAAAATGTCATTATTACCTTCCATGTAATAAAGAAATGAAAAATGTATTACATCCCTTCATCGAGGTGGTATTCCACACGTACGCATGAGCGACATTATCAATTCCAATGGATTTGAATATAAGAAGGGATATATGATATTGTAATACCAAAATAATAGATATTTCATAAATATAATATTTATTCCTTAATTTTTTCTTTATAAACATCCATGGAAAGTGATTTTGAGAAAATGAAATACACCACTATGTGGAGATTGTAATTTTTACGTTCACACGAGTGTTGTTTTCATTTTTCATAGGTTAGATAATCTATTTAATATGGTTATAAGACAACTAAAATGAAATATAAGTTTATTTTTGAAACTATATTTATTACTTATGGATGGTGTAAAACATAAAGAGGAAGTATAAGAAAAAATAAACTTGAAACAATCAGAAAGGGTGATTACCTCTTATTCAATACACTTCATTTAGATTAACTATTAAGGAACCTATGGTTTGTATTTTAGAAGTGGGAAAACCTTTATAATTATTTTAATTATGTATAGATGATAATTTGTGATGGTTTTGTAAAAATATATCGATCATTGTGTTTTAAATAATTGAGAGAAGGTGTTTCCTTTTTTATGTGGTGGAGGGGAAGTCTTTGAATTCCATTACGTATTAAATTAATAAAAAACATTATAACCTATATATGGATCCAAATTGATATAATAATAATATAATATGATTAAATGACTAAAAAATCCCATATCATTATTTTAAACCCCTATTAACCCTTTAGACATTAGAACAAAATTAATGTTTTCTACTCTTTAAAGTTAAAAAATTTATCCTAAATAGAAATTTGCCCCATAAATGGCCGATGGATAAATTTATTGTCCACATGTTATCTAAATTTTCATAGTTATATATTTTTATTATTTTTAAATAATTCAATAAATTATAATTGTTATAAATTATCAATAATGCAATTTTTTACACTATTCATTTAATTTTACAGAAAAAACATAAATAAAAAAAGAGTATTATAATTTATTCCTAAAAACATCAAAATAATATTATATTTATGTAAAAAAATTTTGTTATATAGTAATTATCTCAAATTATATTATTTTTATTATCATTAAAATCATTTATATTAGTTTTACATTAGTTTAATAAATGTTGTGTTGGTGTTTCTCAAGCATTTAAGGAACTTATTTCATCACAAAAAAATGAAAATTGATTACAATAATAAAAAAATTATTATAAAAACTATATTTAGAAACGAACATAATTTCTATTTATCCCTATAAAAAATATTGTATATTTTAAAAGAGGAAAGGTGACCACTTTATATTTATCTCTCATATAAGTATTGTAAAATTAAAAATCATAGCCAAAGGGAAAAGATTTCATATTATTTCATTTTTTATTATTATTGAATATTTATACTCATAAAATGAAATTAAATAATATGTTGGGATGATTTTTAATGCCTTATGACATTATTTTTAACCTTAATTACCCAATTTACCATTATTGTCGTGATAATGATTTATTATGGTTACCATTAATAATAAAGAGAAATAAAAGGGACATATTTAATTAATAAGAACCTTATTGTTTTAAATAGGTTTTCCATTTTTCAATAATTAATTTCTAAAATTTTTATAAATTAATTTATTATTAAAATAAATAAATAAATGAAAATTAATTTTTTTTAGAAAAATGACTATTTAAGTATAATAAATGATTTTATACCAAATTTATGTATATAATTCATTACAAAGACAATAATTTGATTACTAATAAAATAATATAACTTCTTACTCTTTTAAAACATTTTAAAAAATAATTTGACTTTTTAAATTTGTAAACATAAATATATTTTTCAGAGCAGTATTTTCCAATATTCATTGCAAAATCATGCTTTTTTTAAAAAACCCTAAAAATCACCATAAAATAATTTCCAAATTATTTTTTCACTAAATATTTCTTTAAATGAAATATATTCTCCAAAAGTGGAAAAAATAATTTAATAATAATTTGTTACAGAAATTAATATAAACTTTTTTTAAGAATACATATTTTTGAAGAATAAATGAATTTACTAAAAATATGAGTATTTATTACCTTACCATTAAACAACAAATTATTATTAAGTATTACCTATATTTATTTATATATATTTCATAATTTGGTTATTACTACTCATATCCAACAATTTAATGGTTAGGTTATACGAGTCAAATTTAGATAATAATATTTCATAGTTCATTTTGGATCACTATTGTGTGTTCCATTTTCTATAAAACATAGTATTATTTTAAATACAATGAATAATACATTCTTCCCTCATAGAAAAAAAATTTTCCCAAAATTTTCAAGGATATTTACAACTAAAAAATAAGTTTGTTAATTCTTCATAATATCATCTCTTTCAAACATTATTTTCTCTATTTTAGGATTTCTCAAAAGTACCATTATCCATTAAGTTATTTGATTCTTTAACACATACTCTATTGTTCCATGAATATTGATAGTATCTTTATAGTATGATAGATCATATTTTAGATCTATATCATCATGTGTGAGAACATGAAATGGGTTTGGAATATAAATCATTAACAATGAGATATGAAATACATTTTGCACTTTAGAGAGGATTAGTGTAATTTCCAAATGTTAATCCATGGGTAAAATTATTGTAATAATTAAAAAATGACCAATATATAAGGATATAAATATTACTTTCTTAAAGAACCATATAACACCCTAACATGTAAATGTGTCCAAGAAAATTTAATCATGTATGTGAACTTCTAAATACTTAGTTCGATTATTGTTATAACCCTTTTCCATTCTTCAAGATTCTCAAATAACATTCTGACTAGTATTTAAATTTATTTTTTTCACATTAACAATACCTTGAATTACATAATTTTCTTCACCATATTCATCCTAAAAAGCTATAGTGACACTTCACTTACCTTATAGTGCTTCATACGTTTCCATTTGAATACATTAACGAATGTTATTGATTTAGGAAAATTCTACCAAAGGTAAATACATATACCACATTCCATGAAAGTAATGTTAGCATGAAATGAAAATTTATTCTATTTTAATAGTCCATTAATACTACCAACATGTTTGGGGAGGATAACTGGTGGTAAATTAAAGTTCAGTATCATGAGTCTTATGATGAATTTTCAAAATTTTAATGTAAATCATAGATCATGATCAAATATAATTGAATGTGGTACACCATTATTTATTAAATCATAATTATTATAGTTTGTATTAATTTTTAAAGTGGTAAATCTTTTTTATAGTGAGGAAATGTGTTTATTTGGAATGGAGAACAACAATAACCAATATTGTATCATTATTTCTATATGTATTTGGAAGTTTAGTGTCAATGTAAAATGTAATTCCATGAAGGTTTTCTATAGGAATCGATATGGGTTACATGATTCATCATGGATGATTATTCTCACCCTTCACTTGTTGATAAACCAAACACATAGGCATATAATCAGAAATTTCCTCTTTCATATTTTTTTAAGAAAACTTCCTTCAAATCTGAATACATCTTGGTGTTACCATGGGGTATTAACAAATTTTACCTATGAGAATCACCCAATAATTCGGTATTTAAGTTATATATATATTTAACACATAACCACATAGAAAATTTCAAAAAAATATATTCATATATGAAGTGTAAAATTTTTCCATCATTTATGGTTTAAATTTTTGGTTGAGTATTTTCACTATATCGTTCAAAAAATATTATCTTTTCCAATAAACATAGTTTGGAAATAATATGAAAATGGAATGGTATTTCTTATTCGTTAATAATTTCTATATCCGTGTTTACTAAATATATAAACACAATATCCTTGCCAATCCTCATTTTGGGTAGGACTCTATGATCTCTCCATCTCAATGCACCCACTACCTTATATTCCCTCCATAGGTCATAGTGTATTAAGAAATCATAATCCTTTAGTATATTGGTCCATCACATTTTACTTATATTTAGTTAATTCTATTAAATTATTTATTTTAGGCTCTTATGGTATTTTTATATCTCGTATCATTCACCATAGAGATAATATACCCATATATTTACATAAAATATTACATCTTCCAACTACAAATCTTGAGTTAGATAGTTTTGTAGACGAGTCATTAACCAACATGATTCATATTCAATACCATTTTTATTATTTATTTAGAAACAACCATGTTCTTTCTACGATGAATCATTATATATTATAAATTCCCTATTTTCTAATGGTAGAGTAAAAATAAGTTCATTCACCAAATATTTCCATAATTCATCAAAAATAAATCACATTACTTTATCCATATAAACATATCCCCATTATGCGTAATCATGGATAACTGGTTTTTCAATCAAGAGTTGTTTTGAACAAATCATAGATAGTGAGAAACCAAACCAATGAAACTATATACCTTATCTATTCTCATTTTTGAATCTCATTCATTTATTTCCATTTTCTTCATAAGATCAACTGAGATGTAATCCATTGAAGAAATATGTCCCTAAAAATAAAATTTTAAAGTTTAAATTCACGCTGGTTAAAATTACAATAAAACTCATTTTCTCTAAGAATATGAAGAATGATATTCAAGTTATTCACATGATCCACATAGATAATATAATATAAAATGATTTCATTAAAAATAAAATTATAAAATTATAAATATATTCCTTAAATACTATATTATTTATGTCTATAAAAATTATGGGTGTATTTGTTAATCTAAATGGAATTACCATAAATTCATAATGTCCATACCTCATATGAAATTCCATCTTCGAAATTTCTTTCTTATTTACTAATAAATAATTATTCTTATAATGATGGTTAGTCATTGAAAAAATTTGAGATCCATCAAGTTGATAAAATAAGTCATAAAATGAGGTTGATGGTACTTTTTATTTATCATAATATCATTCATTTCCCTACAATGAATATAGATCCTCATAGATCTATATTTATTCTTAATGAAAATAATAGGGAGTCCCAAAGGTGCAACACTAGTGTTAAATCCTTTTAACACAACTAGTGTAGTTGTGCCTTCAAATCCTCTAATTATATAGTGTATATTATATAGGGAGTCATTGATATTCTTATTTTATTAAAGAATAAGTCAATTGAAAAATCAAGATAATGTTTTGGTGGATGTTAATGTAATTACTCAAGAAATACCTCAATCTATTCACAAAAAATAAGAACTTCCTCAATTAAATTATTACCACTATTATCCAAATATTATATCCTCTCTACCTCCCAAAGAATATCATTTAGAAGATCTATTATAGTTGTATGTTGTCTTTAATCCGATAATAAAATCCCACTTCTAAAGGTAATAAATTTTACATCTTCATCATGAATATTAATTTCCTATCATTTAAAATAAAATATTTAATTTTATATTTAAAGGAAATATATACCTAGTATTATTTAAAAATATACAATTATTATAATAATAATGTATGAAAATAGGGAATGTTTATGGGTCATAATGGGCACTGACAAATAGATTCCTATTGTTGTGAGATTTCCAATTTCTGTATCGAATAAAAACACCATTTTAAAGGTTCTAGGGAATTATCTAATTTTATTGGAAAACATGTTATACATAAAATAGTGAAATTATATAGTATCAAATAAGGCATTACATAAATTTCTGGCTATTAGTAGATTTCATTCCATCACATCAATTGGAACTTTATACTCAGCTATATTGATCACATAAGAATGGCCTTATCCTATCAGCCTCTTCAGTGTTATATCCCCATGATACATTGGGAATTGGTGTGATAAATATTCCATTTCACTATTGTTGAATAAATGGAAATAATTTATTTGTTTCTTCCCTTTTAATTCAATATCCATATTACCATTATCTCCAGACATGTAAAAAGTTACCATGCCCTTCAAGAATTTATTTGTATGTTTCATTCAATAATTTTCATATAATGGGAATTACTTTATTATTGAACTCTTATTTGGTTATTTACCTTTTTCATGGTTCTCTTCATACCTCGCATTATCTTCATTTCCCTATAAGAAAAGTGATCTTTAAATTTTATTCACTATTTTGATGTAACATAAAATGTTATCATCATATGATAAATATGTTTATAAAACCAGTGCCCTACAAAGGGTTGGATTGGGACTTTTAATGAAATTTTCATTCTTGATCTCTATAGTATATATATAATTTGTATCATCCCTAGACAGTCTTATTAATTTATCTTCATACTCCACAATACGTTCTTCCTCCTTTTTTATGTTGTGGAAATTTATCTTCATTTATGTCAGTTTATCATGAGGGAAATATTTGTTGAACAAAATTAGATTAAACTATCTCTAATACATATATTATATTTATTATGTTATCTTATATTCTAATCTAGTATTATGGATTAATAAACACCATTGACCAATATTTCATATAATATAATACCGAATAAACATAACTTTTTCTCTTTCATTGCATTATAATGTGAGAAATATGTTCTCAAGAGACTCAATCCATTGCTTTCATACAATTATTTTAATAATTATTCTAAAAATTGAGGATTTTATCACATTAAATGTAATAATATGGTTTTAAAATGTCATGTAACATTGTTTTTATTCATATTCGAAAGGTTATTATACCTAACATGGGCCAGCTGCCCTAATATGGTCATGATCTGCTCAATACCAAAACCAATTGCATTCTCTTATTCAGAGAGTGAATCCCTACACTAATGACAAGTATTCATACTATTTATTGCATTTAGATCATCACTAAATAAAGTTACACACTGAGTTATCTAATTTATTAATTATCATGTATATTGTGTCAAAATAAAAATCAATCTAATGGATATTGTTTTCAAATACAATATGATATTATAATAATTCTCATGTCACCTCTGTTTATTTAAAATATACTTCCAATTATTTATACAAAACTACCTCTAAAACATACTATAATAACCCCAAATACATTAAAATATATATATATCTTACTTTATTACATTTTCATACAGACAAGGTATCAAACCACATATGATCTATTAGTTTAGAAGATATGAAAAACTATATACATACATAATTACAATATTACATTGGAAATATAAAATACAAAGAATAATAAAAAAATTTCATATATGATAATAATAATCATATACATCTATGTACATTGGGGAAAATAAAATAGATAAGGTGTTGTATCAGATACTCAGTAAGAGTTATGTATAGTAGAATTTACCACGAATCAATAAGATATAATTAAAATGGAAATGTAAAAAACTGAAGACACATTACATTTAACCAATAATTGGTGTATGAACTTAATTCATGTACATTATCAATGAAATAATCCCATGGATAGTGATAAATAAATTCTCAATGAAGGAAATGCATTATATTGGAAGTCATGATCTAACACATCAAAATATTTCCACAATCAAGACCATGTAGTAAGACAGTTTAAAACTAAGTGTAATGAAACAATTAATTTGGATGACTGATAAATCTTATGAGACTAATTGATGCATAAAAGGGATATATAATTCTCTCCCCCACCAGGATTAAATTTAAATTCATTACTCATATATCGAATGATCAATTTTATTCATGAACAATATTCCACATCAACCAATATTCAAATCGAGCATGGAATTTGAAATAGTAATAATTCCTTAGTCAATCAAATAGCATTTAAAATAAAATATTTTATATAGGAAGGATATACATTTTATGAAATAACAATATCCATGATTCAAAGAATAAATATATTTAAGGAATTGAAATTTTCATTGATTAAAAGAAAATGAATGTTTCAAGAGAATGTTAATGTCTAAAAAATTAATTAATAGGTGAGAGATGACCATAAATAGTATATTTTATAGTAAATTATATTTTTAATGAAAAGCTTATAATTTAAATTCTAAAATGAATATTGGATTTAAAAAAATATGTTTTTTTAATTAAACCATTGAAATCCTGTAGGAGAAGCTAAAGTGTGTAAAACAGTCATTTTAGTGGGAATATCCACTAATACCATATATGTTAAAAGAAAACATCACTTTTTTATTTTTATAAGGAATGTTGAAGATGAACCTTCTTGGAAAGAATTAGAAATATTTTGTTTAAACCATGTAAAAATTGAAGGATAACATAAAAATTACTTAAATAATTTCTGTAAATAAAATGAACCTTTGTAAAAAAATACAAATTATGGATTTTAATGTAACATATACCCTATCAAAATGAGGAATAAGAGAAGACTTTATTTTAAGCATACATATTTACTATGTAACAGGAATGAAATCATAAATCATCATGACTAAATCGGTATTTATATTAAAAAATTCAAATGTGCAGTATATATTTCTCGTAAAAATAAGCGAGTTCGTAGTAACAAATATGTCTCAATAGAGTGGAAATTGAGATGTAATCCCTCGCCCCACATTAATAATGACTCAAATAGTATTTAAACTTCAAATATAATAAATTTATATATATCATACATAAATAAAAAAACCAAGTATATAAATAATACCTTATATGATCAATTTATAATATTTTATAAATTTTCTACTAACAATATTTTATCATTAGTATTATTTTTTGTGTTAACTGCTTCATTTTTCAAGTATGATTTGTTTTTTTATATCTGGTCCTTATATTTTTATTATGGTTACATAATCTCGAGAGTGTTAGTTGTGATATTAATAATTTATATATCCATTAAATATATACATATTTCCTTCACTGTAAAGATGAAATGAAAAATGGATCACATATCTCTATAGAGGTGGTGATCCACACAAATGCATGAGCGATGTTATCAGTTTACCTTAGGTTTGAAATGCATGAAGGGATATATGATATTATTGTATTAAATTATATTTATTTTAAAAATATAATATATATTCATTAGAATAATCTATAAAACTATCAATGTAACTTTGTGATGAAAAAATAAATTACACCGCAACATGGAGACAATAAACTGTACATATGTGTGAGTGATGTTACTGATTTTCATTGGATGAAAAACTATATAAAAATGTCATAACATAATCACATTAAAATCTTGCCACACCTAATTTTTTATTTTTGACCATTGAACCAGTTTATCTTTTGTCATAGGTTTTGGCTATTGATTTCCATGTGTGATGGGATTAAATTTGGAGTTTCAGGGTGTTTTTCTCTTTTTGCATAGTAGGTAAAAAAATTTGAATAAACCGTGTGAAAAAATCATGAAAACCATGTGACTTTTTTGTTGGAGGAAGAGATATGGTTCATGACTTGTGCCCCATTTTTTAAACCATGGTGCAAGCATCATGGGAGGTTTTGTCTCGTGATAGTGGAATTTTACAAAAATGGTTCACTGTTTGTAATCCATGTGATTCGTGCATGCAGATTCCTAGGTGTGTCCAGTGAGGGGTGAAATTTTGGCGTATGGTTTGGTAAAAAATACGTTCAAACTGTGCGATCTTTCCAAATCTAAAAATTTATTAAATTCAAACCCTACCCATTTCATGATAATAACCCAAAACACCTCATTTATCCTTCCCATGGTGCGTGAATACCTAAGGTGGATTATCCCTCCTTATCTAGGATCTCTCATTCTTTCCTTAGTGTATATATGAGGTTTTTTCTAGGGTTGGGGATAGATTTATCAAGGTAATCCTATCATATCATCTCCCACTTCCTCTTTATTCCATTCAAAATTGAGTTTATCTTCTCCCATGGTCATGTGGATCTAGGTTTCATGTTTCCCTTCACGTATGTTGGGTTTTTTATTTTTTGGGGTTCCTCTTGGTAGTTCATGAATATTGGAGCATTTGTGGAGTGGTTTTGAGTGTGCGTTGTAGATGGTCCATGAATTTGAGGTAGGTTTCCCTTTTCACAAGACATAATAATTCCATATTTTTTGGTTTCATGATTTTTACACCCTCCTTATATGCTATATAGTGATGCGTGATCTTTGGATAAATTGGTTGGTGTGAAAAGTGATGATTTGTTCATTGTTTCATGATAAATGGTATTATTTTTATTTTATGCAAATTAAGTGTTTGGTAAAATGACTATTTTTATTTTTAAGTGATTTGTGATATCTAAATATTTTTTGGATTTATAAATTTATTTTTTATATGTCAAATGATGATTTGGGTTCCTTGAATGGGGTTTTAAAGATGTTTTGTATTTAAAATAAGTGTTTATTTGGATTTTAAAAATGATTTGGCAGTTAATGGTTGTGTGTGGTCTGTTTGGATCACTAATAAAAATATATTTGGCTTCAAAATTTTATGTGATAGTTCAAATAGAATTTTATAAATTATTTTAAAAATATAAATATAAATCTTTACCCATTTTGGTAAAAGGTAGTGTTGGTTCTTTGGAATAAGGGTTTTGAGGCCTATTTGGAAATATTGTGATAATGGTGAAATTTTTTATTATGAAAACACTCATAGATAATATTATTTAATTTTTTATATTATTGGGTGGGATATCCACGATGTAGAATCTTAGTGACTCATTTAATTTTTATGGGATGGGAGGTCCACTGGGTAGACTCCTTTATGATCTATGAGTTTTAAGGAAATATATTGATTCTTGGGGAGACTAGGGTGATACATGTTGTATGAATTATTATTATATATACCCATGTTATTGGATGATTATTTTTCATTAGTTGACCCAAACACATTAAATATCGACATGGGAAACTTGAATATTAAGAGAATTTTCTGGTAATGATTGTTATAATAGTGTAGATTACACTCTGACTAAAGGCCTATAGTTGGGATGACATTATGGATATGGTATAGTAACCCTCTGTCTATACTATGTTGAGTATGGATGAGCCTATGTGAATTACTAATTTCATCGAGTGAGGCATGATTTCTGGGATGAGTCATGATGTATAGTATGTTCTGTATTATTCAAGAGCTCCTAGGTTTCTCACAGGCCTATTGGAACTTGGTTAGTTACAATGGATGATTGAGTTTCATCATTTGATATCTACTCTGGTGTTCTTATTTTTCCATTGATCTTGTTGTTTTTTTGTTGTTTTAATATATTGATTGGTGTGTCTCTATGCCAAGAATGATAAAAGGTTCTCATGTGTCTATGAAAATGGTTTGGGAAATATTTTACACCATTTCTCCCTTTTATAAGAAGATAGGATTATTAATATTTTTAATTGAATAAGGTTCATCCTTACAAAAGAATGTGGTTTCAAATGGTAAAAAGGGAAAAAATCATGTTTGGTTTAAGGGGAAAATATGGAAAATCATAATTTTATATATTGTATTTAAATATTGATGCTCATGTTTCTTTTTATTTATAGAAAGTGCATTGGGAATAGATTGTTTGGACATTCCTACTGAATTTTAATACTCATGCCTATATTTCATTATTATTTTTATCTTATGGTGCTAGTTCATATTGGTATCGATCACTATTAGAGATAGTTTTCAGGGTATTAGAGTGTGACCCTTATGGTCAAATAGATATGGTTGTTGTTTTGTTTTGGTTTGGGGTTTTTATGTAGATTTCATGTATTCTTCATTTCTTGTATGAATAATGTTAAGTTTGGATATTGATATGTATATTTTTATTGGGATACAATTTTTATCCTTGCACTATTTAGTGTATTTATCAATTTTGGGTGAAATAATTCCCTTTTTGTTCTCTGTTCATGCTTGAAACTTGTTTACATCCCATGAATATTGGTAATTCCCTTTATCCCTTTCAACAGATCGACTTGGGTGACCTGTTTGGGGTTGAACTGGGTTGGTTCATGACAAAATTGTATGAGAGGAGGTTTTACTTTAGAGTAAATTTCTTTGAGAGAACCATTTTTTAGTTGGGGGTGTCAAGGTAGATGGTGTATTTTTTCAGAACCTTAGGATATTGGTATGAGTGAGTGTATATCAAAGACTTTCTATAAAGAACCATGGGTTATCATGGGATGTGATATTTTAATTAGTTTATTTGGTTTTTGTGGATTGTTTTGTGTTTGGGATATGAAAAGGTGGTTGTGATAGTGGTCTCAGTGAACCTTTTGGGCCTACAAAAAATTGGAATAGAAAAAATAGTCCTAGAAAACACTTAGTGATATTGGTGTGTTTAGAATTTGGTCTCCAACCATATGGCTAAGTCACCCATTGATACTAGTTCCATTTGTGATTTGATTTTATTTCCTTATAATTATGAATTTTTTTGCGGAACTCATTCTTTTTAATTTCTAAAATTTTATTTTTGATGGAAATTAATGAGATTTTTTTATCATGATGCAACGGTTTGAAATGAATAATTGGAAAAAGGTTTTGGATCTGTAATTCGTGTAGATTTTGAAAGGTTTTATAAATATTTAAATGCGAAGTGTGTTTTTTAACATGAAACTTAGGTGGAATAAATTTTTTTGAAACAATTGAGATATTTTATTTTGAAATTTAGTATTTCCTTGGGTGCACACATGCATAAATATGTGTGGAATGTGGTTGGGTGATAATTTGAGCTGATGAGTTCCCGGTATGGAATGAGTTGATGTGTTTATGGATTGGCGTGATAATGCTATGTGGGTGAGACTAAAATGGAATACATTGCTTATTGTGAAACCCACGAATTTTATTCTCTTTTGAAAATATTTTCAAGAGGAAAAGTTTGGTATTTTGATAGCCAATGGCTGTGTGGTTTGATTTTCTATGTTCCAGAAGTGATGTTCATGTTGTGTTTTGAGTTTGAGAAATCTTATTTTTTGGATGGATTTGATAATTCTTTTGGTTTTCTTGTTTATAATCATTCTACCCCATAGATATTTTATGGATTTTCAGGGATTAAATAAGGGAGATTACTCTTTTTTAATATTCAAATTTAATAAACCTATGGATTTTTTATTGAGTTTTGAAAGTTAAATCCAACTCCATTTTATGGCCAAGAAGATCCCAAAAAAGCTGAAGAGTGGATGCATAATATGGGAAAAAAATTAGCCTCATTGGGTTTCTTGAGTCATTAAAGGTATATTTTTTAACCATAATTCTTGAAGGTTCTCCCTATAAGTGGTGGAATTCATTATGTTGAAACGATCCGTGGGAATATCATACATTAGAATTATTCAGAGCATCGTTTATTCAACAATACATATCTGAGATGATGAAGGTAAAGAAGGGGATGGAAATTATTTATCTGTAGTAATGTAATTTATCAGTGTTGGAGTTCAATCATCGCATTGTAAACCTATTTCCATATTATATAGGGTATTTTTTAGATGATTCCTCAATCATTTGGGATTTTGAGCAAGGGATTCATCCTAATATAAAGTTGAGGATTTTTGAGTTCTATATAACCACAATTTTTGACACGGTGAGGTAGTTGGTTCATGTTGAAGATAAGATAGAAAGATTTATTGAGGTAATCTTAACTACTTTAGTTCCTATAAGTAGTGAGGGGAACCCCATTAAGGAAATGGCGAAGAGGTCAGAAGCTATTGGAGACAACTGCGGGTTTTAAAGGCCTTGACAACCTTCATCAGCTTCACCTACATGTGGAATTGTATTGTGTCATCAGTTAGTCAAGACATATCATAAAATTCATCATTTCTGAGCTCAAAAAATACAATTAATTAATGTGATAAACAAGTCCACTTTCAATTGTTCTATCATGGTGTATCTATGAAGTGATGTGGAGGCATTTCCCAAGAGTAGAGTGCTGTTTGAGCCCATAAATTCTCTTTATTTTGTAATGTTTTCTTCTACCCTGGAATTTGTTTCCAGTGGTGCTTTATTATTTTAAAATGTATGGGGTTGTATTGGGATTTTCTAAAGACCCCCCCTTAGGTGAATGGTGGTTCTTCCATTGAAAATAATGAATCATTATTGGTTCAGGATGGATGTGTCTTCAATGTGTTTATTTAAATTCTGTCTTGGTGAGTGGAGATTATTAGTTTTTATCTATGAGTTAGGAGATGATTCAAACATCAAGGCTCCAACCATAGGCCCAATAGTGAAGTTTAAATGATGTAAAAAAATTCAAGGGGTGTGTGTGACCTTGGTCTTCTACTATCTTCAGTGTGGTAATAAATACATTTTAATGTTGTATATTGTGATTTTCAATACTGTGGTTTAATTTCTTCTTAGATTGAGCCTCTTTCAGTGGGCCCCGTTATGGAGGGGATGTTCTGGTTGTGTTGTAATGTTCCTATGTTGGCCTATATGGGATAATTTATATTATCTCATGGTAAAAATGTCTTATTCTATTTCGTGTTGGGGTTTCTATGAGGGCTTATGTGACTAGTTTGAGCTAGATGGTTCTTAATGGGGTGGATACACATCACAGGTCTTGTTGTGGGGTAATTTTTAAAATAATCAGTTCTAGTTATTTATAATGGTGGGTAGTCTGTTTCAGCCCCCCAGGTTAAAATATGGTTTGGTTTTAAATTGTGGACTGATAGGATGTAGATTTCATTCAATGTTGTGTGATTTCTATGTTTTCTTATTAGCTTCACTGAGAAATGGGTTTTAGAGAATGATCAATGATCTTCTTTATGTCATGGTTCTGGATGTTGGGGTTTTACCTTTCTCATTTTTGCGTAGGAAGTGGCTTCCATTTTCTGTTTTGTTTTAGAAAATATGCTTATATTTGTTTGGAAGTTGGTTTGACGCTTTTATTAAGGTGGATGGATTAGGCAGTTTTGGAAATCCTCATTCCTTGATTGACCAATTGGGTAATGTTTAGGACTTCCCTGGGTGGAAATATTTAATGCTAGGAAGAGTTTTAACATCTATATTTTTTTGACCTTTATGCCAATTTATATTTTGGGCTGGGCATTGACTCTTGTGTTTTGGGTGTGATGGGTTTAAATTTTGAGCTTGAGGTTATTTTTTCCTTGCTGCATGGTTTAGGGAATAGTTTGGTAAATTGTGCAACATGATTTAGGAAACCATTCGTCTCTTGTGTTGGTGGTAGAGGCATGACACATGGCTTGCACATGGTTTGTCCAACTGTGGAGAAAGTGTGTAGGGAGGTTGTCTCCTAGGATAAAAACATTTATCATGGTTAGAATATGGGGTGGAAGTCATGCGACCAAACTGTATAGGTTCCCTGGTGTGTCCTGTGAGGGGGTGTACGGTTGTTTCATGGTTAGGTAATCCTTGTATCAAAACCCTATGATCTGCATAGAACAAAATATTTATGAAATTGTAACCCTAAACCATTCTGGATTTTTACCCAAAATGGCATGTCTCTCTATCCCTTAATGAGTGTGGACCTTAGGAGGCTCCTCTTTCCATCTACAACCCTCTTCCTTCATCCCTTTATGTAGATCTATGGTTTTTTCAATGTTCGGGGCTAGATTTCTCAATATAATCTTCTACTATATTATCCATCTTCCACATTCTTCCAATTTATATTGAGTTTATCTTCTCCTATGGTCATGTGGATCTAGGGTTCATATATCCCTTTACTTATGTTTGTGATTTTTCTTTTTTAGGGTTCTTCTTAGAATATATTGGATATTGGAACCACCATCGAGTGGTTTTGGGTGTGTGTTGTCGATGTACCATGGATTTTATGTAGGTTTACATTTTCACATTCCTATATAATTAAATATTTGTTTGTTTCATTATTTTTTCAACTTCTTTATATGTTAAATAATGACATTTGATATTTAGAAAAAAAATTTGGTGTCTAATGTGATTATTTGTTCCATGTATAGTTAAAAATGGAATTGATGTTATGTTACGCACACCAAGTTTTTGATAAAATGATTTTTTGACCTTATAAGTGATTTGTAATATCTAAATCATTGTTTAGATGTTTAAATATATTTTTCATATGTGAAATGATGATTTGGGTTCCTTGAATGGATTTTAATGTTTGTTTTGGATTTAAAATAACAAGGTATTTGGATTTTAAAATTCGTTTCTCATGTAATGGTGGTGTGTGGCACATATAGCACTATGATGAAAATGAATTTGGCTTGAAAATGTGATGTGAGTGTTCATGTGAAATTTTATAAATGATTATGAAATTTAAAATTCTGTATTTTTACCTGAATTTGGAAAATATAGTTTTGTTTCTTTGGAAAAAGGTGTTTGGGGCTCGTTTGAAAATTTTGTGAATATTGTCGAAGTGTTTGTTATGAAAACTAATCTGGATAATAATCTTTCATTTTATATATTAAATGGGTGGGAAATCCTCATTCTCAAGTCCTCCTGAATCATTTAATTTGTTTGGAATGGGAGACCCTCAGTGTTGACTCAATTGTTATATATCAATTTTAATGCATGTGATTGATCCTTGGGATGACTCGGGAGTTGTATGTTTTTTGAATTATTATTATATATATTCTTCTAATTGGATGCTCGGTTGGAATTTGGTTGGCTCACCCTCTTTACATATTGACATGGGAACCAAGAATAGTGAGTGAATTTTCTAATATGGATTGCTGCACAAGTTAGGATTAAACACATAGTAGTATACCATAGTCGAGATGGCTTGATGGCTATGGGATAGTGCCCCTAGGTATATACCATTTAGAGGATGATGAATTATGTGTGTTTTAGGGATGTCATCAAGTGAATCATGATTTCTAGGATGAGTCAAGATGTATATTACGGTCTAGATTATTCACTATTTCCTTGGTTTCTCCCATGCCTGTAACACCCCAGGTAAATAAAGAATATGACATTTTCATATTTATACATATTTGTGAATAAAATATTGATATGACTTTAAAGGGGACGCTATGCTCGATGGCGTACCCAACACGCAACAATGAGTTTCTTGGGAATCTTACGTTGCACTCTAATAATAAAATAATATTATTTTAAATGGTAGTTAACATGTAGCCGTTGTATTGGCGGGAATGGATAGAAATAACTAAAATATGATTATATATGTTTTTAAATGTTTTTTATTTATCCAATAAAATATAAAGGCTTAAAAATACAGAAAGAATTCAATTTTAGGCGTATATGCCCTAGTTTTTCACTAAAGGTTCACTTATCACCTATTGATGTTGAACCATCATTAAATATAGTTTTTTTCACTCTTAAACATTCTTTTGGACCAAATAAATCTCTTATTACGAATCGGGACATCAAAATTTACTTTGTGTAAATTTTTTGTATCTTTCCGATAAAGTTCATTTTTTTAATGAATAGTGTAAAATGTTGTATTTTAATTCAGAAACTCTTTTTAATCTAATTTATTTATATTATTAGATTATCTTTTTAATTGGTTTTAAAGTGAAATTAGAATATATTTTTACCATTAAATCCAATAGTGTTCGTTGGAATTAATTTCACTTTGAAATCAGACTTAAACTAGTGTCAATCTTTGGATACTTATTCTTTCATAAAAACACGCTATTTGCTCTAACAACGGGAATTAATTATTAAATTAATTAATGCAACTTATATGTTGTGAATTTTTTAAAATGGACTTCATTTTTGAATTCGAAATATCAAATATAGCTTAGGGTGAATTTTTGGGATTTTTCTGAAAAACATCAATTTTTGATGAATAGTGACACCACTAAGTGGTACTTATAAAAAATGATTTTTCCGTTTAAATGAAATTTTTCCATCTTTGTGTTTTTAATTTCAAAAATACGACATCCATGGTTTTCATTAAGAAGTAAAATGTGGTTCAATGGGATAAAAATAATTTTTTGGTGAATAGTAACTTATTAAGTTTTTAATCGCGATTAGATGTAATTAGTGTAGTTTAAGGTAAAAATAATATTTTAATAATATGAAATGAACTTGACACATGTCCTAACCTCATTGGATGTATAATGTCCGATGAATACAAGCCATGGGTCAACATGGGGACCCCATGGAGCCACTTTGGTTGGGAAATGACATAAATAACTTTTTATTTAATGTAAAAGTAAAAATGACACAAACATGATAGGTTTTACTAAAACAATTTTTTAAGTGGGGTTATACAAGTCAGATTTTTTATTATAAATAGTAATTGGAAAGCTAAAACGATTTCCTAAATCATAGTAATTGTTTTATAATTTTTAGACATTAAATAAATTAAATTATTTATGACATCATAATGATGCAGCGATGACATCATTATCTGACGATTTAAATAAAATGAGAAGATAATGTAAACTCTATGACCTAAACATGTCCAAAACTTATTGGATGGGTGGATTTCGAACCCTTATCACCTTATCCAAGAATTATATCAATGTGGGACCTTTTAAAACCGAAACACATTTTCAAATAAAGTAATATTTCTTACTTTCCAAAAGTGCCCCTCCTCTCCTCTTATAAAAGGCCCCCACCTCTACCTCATTTCACACACTCCTCAAGCCTTTGGCTCGTCCAACCCCTGCCCATTTAATCTCTACACATCCCTCTACTCATCCTAGAGGATTCCCATTGGGCAGAATCCTTTCAAAGGAAGCCTTTAAGCTCAAATCAAAAGGAGTTACACTTTTAAAGGTAATACATTCTCTCATGTTCATTTGTTTTATTTTGCTTCTCCAACCCCATAAACTATTTTTATTTACTTATTTTGTAATGAAAACAGTATCTTCAATATACTAGGATGTTGTTATAAGATTTATTCTAGCTACACTCTCACAGAACTACATCAAATGGTTAAAGAACATACGGTTTCCGTGGATGGTGAAATTCTGCCTCCCGAAACGATGATTGTTCAATACTCATTTAACACCTTCAAAGGTGGCCATTACGATGTAACTATTTTTATATATGATATATAATATGTTTATTTTTTCCTTAAGCTTCTGTTTTTCTTATTTTGGCATACCTTTATGGTTTCCATTATGGGTAAACCTGATACCTTCATTTAAGGAAGTGCGGACTACCGCCCCCTCAAAGTTATTTGATTCGTTAAATACCAAATGCGGGACGTATAAAGGATGGAAATATGATATTATATATGATATTATAATGGAATTATAATTATCCTTTATATCATTATTATTCCATTCTATAAAATACGAAATAGAAATGAAAGTAGCGTTCATTCGTACGTACGACTTACCGTCTCCATGAACGGTGCATTTCATTTCTTACCTCTAAAAGATTATGTAATGTTATAAATGCATGAATGTACTGGATATATATGAAATATATTATATCTACATCATGAATACAATTCCGGATATAATAAACATTTGGCCACACGAACAACATGTAATTGTAAGAAGTCCACTTTCGACTTAAGAACCAAATATCAGCAAAACAAATATTATTAACTTAAATGATTACATAATTTTTATGACATGGTAATAAGTGATATAAAAGGAATAATGAACTTGAAAATGGTTCTTAAGGAAGTATAAATTAACTCAAGTTTATTATTCAGGAGATTAAAGAACGATCAAGTCAAGTAGGACCCGAGGTAAGGGATCCTACTCCTCTCTTTCTTTTTAAGAACACTCTTTTATGTCATTCCTTCTAAGCTCATGTTTCTTGTTATTGGGATGTTATTTTATATCACTCTTACTGTAATTTTTATGTTCATATGATTAGAGACCCTATTCTCTCTCATCAATCCATTTTGGAAGTTTCGAGTGGCGTTGTTAGGCTGCTGAATTTTCGTAAGAGATCTAACCTCTCTCTTTCCCTTTAAGTACTCCCCTTTATGTCACTTATTTTAAGCTCCTATTTGTTATGATGGGGGATGTTATTTAATATTCCTCTTGCTGTACATTTTGTTGTAATGTGATGAGATACCCTTTTTGATCTCATCAATCCATTTTTGGAAGTTTTATGTGGCGCCGTTAGGCTGCCGAGTTTTCGTAAGGGATTTTTTCATCTCACATTTATTCCCGTGAGATTTATGCTACATTTGCCTCAATTTCCATTGAGTGGTGTATGTACTGCCATTATTCTACTCTTTGTGTAATATAATCTCCTTTATGAGTATTTACATAAATGATTTATTTTCCTTCTTTGATGGGGTGTATGTTTTGAATGATACCCAAGTCGGTAAGGTGACCTTTCACCCTCCACTTTTTTTAAAAGACTTCTTTTGTTGGGTCTTTTAATTTACATATTGTTATGTTGGGATATGTTCTCATATATCCTTATTGATGTAAATTTTATGTCCAAGTGATGAGATACACTTTTTTATCTCTCATCAACTCATTTTGATGTGATGTCGTTAGACTGTCAAGCGAACGTTTTAACCCAATTTCGATTTCTTTGGGTTCAACATGTAGTCATTGAATATGTCATCCATTGAATATGTGTGAATGAACATTTATTGTTTTACACTTAATATCCACTTATATTGGGCGTATTTATATTTTTCACACATATTTTTGAGATTGATTTGTCCTTAATTTAAGGATACCTTCTTTATAAGGGATTTCATCACATTTGACATTTCTATTGAGAGTTCATTGTTGTTATGCACAAATTCACTCTTATATGGTGTATATACTGTACTTTGGAGTATTATATCATGAATCCATTTATTCTCATGATATTATAATGTTCTGACTAAATGTTATTCCTCAATTGTTTTATTCAAGTGTCACTAATTTTGGTAAAACCCCTTTAACCAAAATATCGTTTTAAATGTTTTAATTATTTGTTCTTATTAATATCCATGTTTTCAAAATGGTTTTAAGGATTTATTTATATGGATATTAATGGTTTAAAATTTTATGCTTCAAGGTGGTATGTGACACTTTGATTCAAAAATCTCTTTATTAAATGTTTTAAATGGTTTTGGAAATGGTTTCTTTTTGAATGGATTCATTATTTCAATATACTAAAATGTTATATTGTGATTGAAATGTGGAAATGTTATGTTTCCTTTATTCATGTTTTATGTGATAAATTTATGTTATCGTTCTTGGGGATTGTTATGAAAATGGGTGGTTTCGTGATAAACGAAGGGCAGGTGAGCCCGATATAGCTCTCCAATGCATTGGGTAACGTGAAGGAGTGAAACGTTAAGGTTTCTCCGAAGAGATTTAGGGAATATACTGTGATGGGTATTCCAAACGTAACCAAGAGGGTTACTCCCTACGTAATAATGTTATGAATTCCTCAAGTTACCTTTATGTCTTTTGTTTTCTATGATTTATTCATGATTTGATATGCCTATGTTTTATCGGTAAAATGTGATTTCATTCTAATGTATATATGAACTCATGTTTCCTTTCCATATTTTTATAACTCTTACTGAGCTTTTTATGCTCATCCCAAGTTTTTGAAATGTTTTTCACAGGTCAAGGGAAAGGTACATGATGTGATGATAGTGTCAAGGATGTGTCAAGAAAGAATCCGTGTTATATTTTAAATATGTTTTCCGTTGATGGGAAGAATAAATACTGTCTTTTATGTAACCACTTTGTTTAAATGTGGAATGTAATGCAAGTTTCATGATGTAATTCTCTAAAACTCTAAACCTGAAAAGATCCTCAATGTGTAATCTTGTAATAACTCAAGATTAAGTAAGTTTTAAGGCTAGGGCCTTATAGTTGGTATCAAAGGTCGGTTTAGATAAATTTAGAAGTTAGGGTATTCTCTAAGCATAAGTGACACTACCATAATGGTTAGGATTTGAAAAAGAGTCCTAGTTTTATATAAAGTGAATGAGTAAGTATATCTTAGTGTTTACCTTCCTCATTAGTACATGATGGTTTTGTTGATATACTCACACTGACCTTTTTGGTTTTAGTAAATGGCTGGATCTAGCAGGAACCAAAGTGACAGTGGGTTTGAAGGAAACTGTGGTGGTTCTCTGATTAAGATACTGGATGAGATGGGGGATTCAATGAGGAATCTCATAGTTGTTCTAAACCAACCATCAAGGATTCATGATCAACCACTTCAACCTTGGTGAGTTCTCTAATGCATCATGTATGAGATGGCCGACTCGATGTGGAAATTCAGGTAATAATTATTAAGGTAACCATTAGGGTTTATATGATCCTTACTTTTGAGGTAATTATGGGTTATTATATGATATGATGGAAAATGAAGGGCATGAGATAAACTTGAGGTTAAAATATGTTATGATTTTTTTTGAAGATTTTATCTCGTTTTGGGGAATGTTTTAAGAATTATATAGTTTTGGAAAAAGGACAACACGCAGACCGTGTGACAACCCGTCGCGTCGGACAAAGCTGCGCGAATCGAACCCACAACCAAAGTGCGACTGGTATTTATCGCCTACCACTGGACTACATGAAGTCCCTGGTTAGTTTGACCGATTCTTTTTAGTTATATGATTTTATTAATTAAGAGTAAGTTTATTTTGGGTTATTTATTAAAATGGTTAACCTATCATGGAGGATATGTGATTAGGTTAATTACTTTTCAATACGAGACTTTAGGAGCAACTGATATTGTTTCGAGATAAATGTTACGATTTAACTTGGTAGACTATGTGACTAAATCCTTCAAATATTTGGGTTTCAATCTTAGTTTGGTTTACTTTCAAGAATTTTATGGACAAATTGTTTATCGGATGGTCCTCATTGAACTTTGGGTTTTGTTGGACAAATTTTGGAGATTAAGCATGGATTTTCTTTTTAATGGGTTATCCTTTTCTAGATTATCTGACCTTGTACTAACCTTTCTAGTTTTGGTTTTGGTTTTGGTTAAAGCCTAAAGACATGGGATGTATATAGTTCTCTTTTGTGGATTAGGTGATTCTCTAAAAGTTGATTATAGTACTCTTAATGTGAACGAGTCTTCCTAAATACTCGCCTTTTTGGAGAAAATATGAGTTTGTGTAAGGAATCTAATAAAAGTTGAAAGTCAACATGATAAGTGATTATGTTTCCTTATGAATAAATTCCTCAATAAAAAGTATCATAAAACAAAAATTTTGTCTATTATCTTTTCCTACTGGGGAACCCAAAACCGTTTAACCCATCACAAGTTTGTGATTTTATCATGGTTAACTTTCTCCTAAACATTTTTTATATCACTCTCAATCAGAACATGACCCTATGTTTTCTCCTCCATGTCCATGTTTTCATACTTGGAATCCTAGTATGGGTTATCTCGGGTGACCTTTGTGCTTATCTTTCTTTATTTTAAAGTGATTGTTTTACCGACACTACTGGAAATGCTGTTTTTCCCAACGGGAGTTTACCAACGGTTTGCTAAAACCGTTGGGTTTGAAGGATTAAGAAAGCCTTTCCCAACGGTTCATTGAAACCGTTGGGAAAAGCCACCCCTTTGCCAACGGTTTGAAGAAACCGTTGGTAAAGGGGTGTGTTATTCACCTTTTGCCAACGGTTCAAAAGAACCGTTGGGAAAGGGTCACCCCTTTGCCAACGGTTTCCTCAAACCGTTGGTAAAGGGGTCCTTAGCATCTCTTTCCCAACGGTTCTTTAAAACCGTTGGGAATTATTTCCCCCAAATCCAGCTCTCCCCCATTCGCACAGAACCTAATTTCATCCGCTCCACTGCTCTCATCTCGCGAAATCCCCTATCCGAAGAGGTGAAAACCATCTGAAATCAGGTATCTTTTCATTTATACACATATAATTCCTTATTTTTATTGTTATTGCTTTAGTATTTTAGTTTTAAGTTATCAATCCACCACCAGCTCTCTGCTGCTCTCCAAATCCCCCATCCGAATAGGTGAAAACCCATTTGAATCATCTCAAATCAAGTAATTTTTTCTTTATACACATATGGTACCTTGTTTTTATTGTTATTGATCTAATATTTTAGTTTTAAGTTTGGATTTTGATGTGATTTCACCGTGTAAAATAGGGAAATGAATAAATATTTTGTTAATTAATTAGTTTCCCCTAGAATATCAGTTGTGTTATAATGTCCATGCTAAATAAAGGGGTAATGTAATAAAAGACCTTGAATAAATAATTTGTGGAAGTTGGGGTATGTTGCCTCTATGAGAGGTTTTTTGTTGTGTTTCATTGTATGTTGTAGGCTGTTTTATGGGGATTGAGGTGACCAGTTGGGCTTTGTGATATGTGGGGTTGTAATGTGATGGTTAGTGGGCATGGATGTGTCATATGAAGTTGTATGATAGTGATGATGTGTGGTGGTGTTGTGTCGTGTGGAGGTGTTGTGTGATGAAGTTGTGGTGTATAATGTGGTGAGGTGGTTTTGGTTGTGCGGTGGTTTGTGATGTGCAATATTTTTATTGTGATATGTGGTTGTTTTGGTGAGATGGTTGGTCGATGTAACATGGTGTCGATGGTTATTGTGAGATGGTGAGTTGTTGTGTGGTGGGGTTGTCCAGGGGGTGTGGGCTGTCCTGGGGGTCTGGGTGGGGTGTCCTGGTGGGGGAGGGGTGTGTGGGGTGTCCAGGGGGGTTGGTATGTTTAGGTGGTGGTGGTGGGGTTGCAGGGGAGGGGGGTGTGGGCTGTTTGGGAGGGTGGGCGGGGCTATCCCGGGGGGGGGGGGGGTACGGGGTGTCCAGGGGGGTACGGGGGTGGGCGGGCTGTCCACAAGGGTGGACGGGCTGTCCACGGGGGTGGTCGGGCTCTCAAGGAGGGGTGGGCGGGCTGTCCAGGGGGGGTGGGTGGGCTGGCCACAGGGGGTAGGGGTGTCCAGGGGGGTGGGCGGGCTATCCAAGGAGGTGGGGGGCTGTCCATAGGGAGAAGGGGTGTCGAGGGGGGTGGGTGGGCTGTCCACGGGGGTGGTTGGGTTGTCTAGGGGGTAGGGGTGTCCATAGGGGTGGGTGGGTTGTCCATGGGGGTGGGCGGGGCTGTCCTTGGAAGGTGGAGAGAGCTTCTGCCCAGGAGCCACCGGCTGGCCGGTGGGAAGGCCACCGGCTGGCCGGTGGTGAGACAGTAGGTCTCACTATTCCAAAGAGTTCCACCGGCTGGCCGGTGAGGAGGCCACCGGCTGGCCGGTGGTCTGGACAAAAGACATCCCATTCTGTCTGGGCCCACCGGTTGGCCGGTGGCCAGACACCGGCTGACCGGTGGCACCTGGCAGAGGGCAAGCCCTTCTGCCTTGTCCACCGGCTGGCCGATGGGCTGGATCCGGCTGGCCGGTGCCCTTACCGGCTGGCCGGTGGTCCTACACCGGCTGGCCGGTGGACTTGAAAAAAGTCCACTTTTCCTTTTTTTTTGCCACTTCTTGCTCCTGAAATCATGCCTATTAACAAGAACACTTGAAACAACATTAGATCACTATGAGAGTGATTGTGATCATTAAAATCCAAGAGAGTGGGGTACAACATTCCCTACTCTTTCTTCAAAAGTGATTGACCATGTGTTTTTAGGCAAGATGCGATGTGATTGTCCATGTGTCTTCAGGTGAGATGTACTATGATTTCCCTAGTGTTTTTCGATGAGGTGTGATGTGATAAGGCTATAATAAGATGTGGCATGTGGTTGGGGTCATGTAGGGTAGGAGGATGGCACAAGGTTGATGTTATTCATGTTCATGATACCCTACTAATATGGTTATGGGATGAGTCATGCTGTTATGTGATATAACACATTAAGTTCTTGTTGGTTTCAGCTCAATCCGGAGACGCGGTGTGGCCGACACCACTCAAAGTGTCCGTCTTTTGTTTCAAAAGGACGTCATTTTAAGTGAAAAGAATCAACTGGCTTACGGAAAACCGACCAAACGCATTCCGAATCTGTTGATAATTTATCCCAACAATCCATGGGTCATATGTGACGTGTACGAGCCAACCCGGGATGAATCCGAGTCGCGGTGTTGCCGGGATAAGTTTAAGTGGCTCTCTTTTGTTTAAAATGAACACCATTTTAAGTACATACGGAAAAACGACCAAACGGATTCGGTTTCCGTTGAAACTTTAGGAGAACGATCCATGGGTCATATGTGACGTGTACGAATCAACCCCGCCACAATCGGAGACGCGGTGTGGCCGACACCACTCAAAAAGTGTCGGTCTTTTGTTTCAAAAAGACGTCATTTTAAGTCCACCGGCCAGCCGGTGTGAGACCACCGGCCAGCCGGTAAGGTCACCGGCCAGCCGGATCCAGCCCATCGGCCAGCCGGTGGACAAGGCAGAAGGCCTTGCCCTCTGCCAAGTGCCACCGGTCAGCCGGTGTATGGCCACCGGCCAACCGGTGGGCCCAGACAGAATGGAATACCTTCTGTCCAGACCACCGGCCAGCCGGTGCCTGACCACCGGCCAGCCGGTGGAACCCAGACAGAATAGCATGCTTCTGTCCAGACCACCGGCCAGCCGGTGGCTCAGCACCGGTCAGCCGGTGGAGCCAGAGAAATCCCTTGCCTCTACATCAACTACACTCACCTCCGACCCAACATCCATCAGTCATATGTGACATGTACGAGCCCACTCGGGCTCAATCCGAGTCGCGGTGTGGCCGGGATCAGTCTAAGTGGCTCTCTTTTGTTTAAAATGGACATCATTTTAAGTACATACGGAAAACCGACCAAACGCATTCGGTTTCCATTGAAACTTTAGGAGAACGATTCATGGGTCATATGTGAGGTGTACGAATCATCCCCGCCACAATCCGAGGCGCGGTGTGGTCAACACTGCTCTAACTGTGTCTGTTTTGTTTAAAATGGGTAGGATTATAAGTGAAAAGAACTGACATACGCAAAACCGACCAAACGCATTCGGTTTCCATTGAAACTTTAGGAGAACGATCCATGGGTCATATGTGACGTGTACCAATCATCCCCGTCTCAATCCGAGACGCGGTGTGGCCGACACCGCTCTAACTATGTCTCTTCTGTTTAAAATGGGCATGATTATAAGTGAAAAAGAACAACTGGCATACGCAAAACCGACCAAACGCATTCCGAATCTTTTGATAATTTATCACAACGATCCATGGGTCATATGTGACGTGTACGAGCCAACCCGGGTCAATCCGAGTCGCGGTGTGACCGGGATCAGTCTAAATGGCTCTCTTTTGTTTAAAATGTACACCATTTTAAGTACATACGGAAAACCGACCAAACGCATTCGGTTTCCATTGTAACTTTAGGAGAACGATTCATGGGTCCTATGTGACGTGTACGAATCATCCCGCCTCAATCCGACATGCGGTGCGGCTGACACCACTCAAAGTGTCCGTCTTTTGTTTCAAAAGGACGTCATTATAAGTGAAAAACATCAACTGACATACGGAAGACCGACCAAACGCATTCGGATTCTATCGATACTTTAGCACAACGATCCATGGGTCATATGTGACGTGTACAAGTCAACCCCGTCTTAATCTGAGATGTGGTGTGGCCGACACCGCTCTAACTATGTCTCTTTTGTTTAAAATGGACATGATTATAAATGAAAAGAACAACTGGCATACGCAAAACCGACCAAACGCATTCAGAATCTTTTTATAATTTATCACAATGATCCATGGGTCATATGTGACATGTACGAGCCAACCCGGGATGAATCTCAGTCGCGGTGTGGTCGGGATGAGTCTAAGTGTCACTCTTTTGTTTAAAATGTACAACATTTTAGGTACATACGGAAAACCGACCAAACGCATTCGGTTTCCATTTAAACTTTAGGAGAACGATCCATGAGTCATATGTGACGTGTACGAATCAACCCCGCCTCAATTGGAGACGCGGTGTGGTCGGCACCACTCATAGTGTCCGTCTTTTGTTTCAAAAGGACGCCATTTTAAGTGAAAAACATCAACTGGCATACGGAAAACCGACCAAACGTATTAGGATTCTGTCGATACTTTAGCACAACGATCCATGAGTCAAATGTGACGTGTACGAGTTAACCCCGCCTCAATCTGAGGTGCGGTGTGGCCGGTATCACTTCAGGTGTATGTATTTTGTTTAAACTGGACATCATTTGAGGTAAAAATATATGGTATAGAAAAAACCGATCATATTATGAATTGAATTTCAGATTCCACGTATAATTGTCATCTAAATTTTAAATTGAATTCTATATGAATTATGTATGTTTATGAATTGTAATTTAATTATGGATTTGTATAGTTTCAGGATCCATTATATGTTAAATGTGTATGAATTTGTTCGTAATTGAATATGTATGTTTTATTTTATTACTGGTACAATAGTTGGATCGAAAATGAGGTGAAAATGAGGTGAAAATGAGGTGAAAATGAGGCCTGATGACCGGTGGTGATAGACAGGGGTTGTGCAAATTGCAGGGTGCTGCAATTTGCAGCATAGGGTATGCCAACGGTTTCAAACCGTTGGCATATAAGTTTCTAGCATGTCTTTTCCCAACGGTTCTAAACCGTTGGGAAAGACTTCACCAATTCCCAACGGTTTAAAACCGTTGGGAAATTGTTCCACATGGTATATCCCAACGGTTTGGAACCGTTGGGAAAATGTGTGGCATTTGAGTTTTCCCAACGGTTTGTGAGAACCGTTGGGAAAAACTAAATTTCTATGGGCCTATTGCAACGGTTTCAAGTAAACCGTTGGGAAAACCTTTTCCCAACGGCTTACTTCCCAACGGTTCTCATAACCGTTGGGAAAACCTTTCCCAACGGTTTGAGGGGCTTTCCCAACGGTTCAGAACCGTTGGGATATAGTATATTTCCAGTAGTGCGACTCTTGTTCCGATGAGGGACTTTCAAGGATGTTTCCAAGCTCAATTTTAAAAATTGCGAGGACGCAATTCCCAAAAGGGGGGAAGATGTAACACCCCAGGTAAATAAAGAATATTACATTTTCAAATTTATCCATATTTGTGAATAAAATATTGATATGACTTTAAATGGGACGCTATGCTCGATGGCGTACCCAACACGCAACAACAAGTTTCTTGGGAATCGTACGTTGCACTCTAATAATAAAATAATATTATTTTAAATGGTAGTTAACATGTAGTCGTTGTATTGGCGGGAATGGATATAAATAACTAAAATATGATTATATATGTTTTTAAATGTTTTAACATTTATCCAATAAAATATAAAGGCTTAATATACAAAAAGAATTCAATTTTAGGCGTATATGCCCTAGTTTTTCACTAAAGGTTCACTTATCACCTTTTGATGTTGATCCATCATTAAATGTAGTTTTGTTCACTCTTAAACATTATTTTGGACCAAATAAAACTCTTATTATGAATCGGGACATCAAAATTTACTTTGTGTAAATTTTTGGTATCTTTCCGATAAAGTTCATTTTTTTAATGAATAGTGTAAAATGTTATATTTTAATTCAAAAACTCTTTTTAATCTAATTTATTTATATTATTAGATTATCTTTTTAGTTGGTTTTGAAGTGAAATTAGAATATATTTTTACCATTAAATCCAATAGTGGTCTTTGGAAATAATTTCACTTTGAAATCAGACTTAAACTAGTGTCAATCTTTTGATACTTATTGTTTCATAAAAACACGCTATTTGCTCTGACAGCGGGAATTAATTATTAAATTAATTAATTCAACTTATATGTTGTGAATTTTGTAAAATGGACTTCATTTTTGAATTCGGAATATCAAATATAGCTTAGGGTGAATTTTTGGGATTTTTCTGAAAAACATCAATTTTTGATGAATAGTGACACCACTAAGTGGTACTTATAAAAACGGATTTTTCTTTTTAAATGAAATTTTGCCATCTTTGTGTTTTTAATTTCAAAAATCTGACTTACACGGTTTTCATTAATAAGTAAAATGTGGTTCAATGGGATAAAAATAATTTTTTGGTGAATAGTAACTTATTAAGTTTTTAATCGCGATTAGAGGTAATTAGTGTAGTTTAAGGTAAAAATAATGTTTTAATAATATGAAATGAACTTGACACATGTCCTAAACTCATTGGATGTGTAATGGCCGACCAAGAAAAGACATGGGTCAACTTGGGGTCCCCATGGAGCCACTTTGGTTGGGAAATGACATAAATAACTTTTTATTTAATGTAAAAGTAAAAATGACACAAACATGATATGTTTTACTAAAACAATTTTTTATGTGGGGTCATACAAGTCATATTTTTTATTATAAATAGTAATTTTAAAGATAAAAATATTCACTACATCATAGTAATTGTTTTATATTTTTTAGACATTAAATAAATTAATTTATTTATGACATCATAATGATGCAGCGATGACATCATTATCTGACGATTTAAATAAAATGAGAAGATAATGTAAACTCTATGACCTACACAAGTCCAAAACTTATTGGATGGGTGGATTTCGAACCCTTATCACCTTATCCACGAATTATATCAATGTGGAACCTTTTAAAACCGAAACACATTTTCAAATAAAGTAATATTTCTTACTTTCCAAAAGTGCCCCTCCTCTCCTCATATAAAAGGCTCCCACCTCTACCTCATTTCACACACTCCTCAAGCCTTTGGCTCGGCCAACCCCTGCCCATTTACTCTCTCCACATCCCTCTCCTAGTCATAGAGGGTTCCCTTTGGGCATAATCTTTAAAAGTAAGCCTTTAGGCTCAAATCAAAAGGAGTTACACTTTTAAAGGTAATTCATTCTCTCATGTTCATTTGTTTTATTTTGCTTCTCCAACCCCATAAACTCTTTTTATTTTCTTCTTTTGTAACAACAAAAGTATATTCAATATACTAGGATGTTGTAATAAGATTTATTCGAGCTACACTCTCACACAACTACATCAAATGGTTAAAGAACATACGGTTTCCGTGGATGGCGAAATTCTGCCTCCCGAAATGATGATTGTTCAATACTCATTTAACACCTTCAAAGGTGGCCATTATGATATCACTATTTTTATATATGATATATAATATGTTTATGTTTTCCTTAAGCTTCTGTGTTTTTTATTTTGGGCATACCTTTATTGTTTCCATTATTGGTAAACGCGATATCTTCATTTAAGGAAGTGCGGACTACCGCCCCCTCAAAGTGATTTGATTCGTTAAATACCATATGTGGGACGTATAAAGGATGAAAATATGATATTATATATGATATTATACTGGAATTATAATTATCCTTTATATCATTATTATTCCATTCTATAAAATACTAAATAGAAATGAAAGTAGCGTTCATTCGTACGTACGGCTTACCGTCTCCATGAACAGTGCATTTCATTTCTTACCTCTAAATGATTATGTAATGTTATAAATGCATGCATGTACTGGATATATATGACATATATGATATCTACATCATTAATACAATTCTGGATATAATAAACATTTGGCCACACGAACAACATGTAATTGTAAGAAGTCCACTTTCGACTTAAGAACCAAATATCGGCAAAACAAATATTATTAACTTAAATGATTACATAATGTTTATGACATGGTAATTAGTGATATAAAAGGAATAATTAACATGAAAAAGGTTTTTAAGGAAGTATAAATTAACTCAAGTTTATTATTCAGGAGATTAAAGAACGATCGAGTCAAGTCGGACCCGAGGTAAGGGATCCTACCCCTCTCATTCTTTTTAAGAATACTCTTTTATGTCATTCCTTCTAAGCTCATCTTTCTTGTTATTGGGATGTTCTTTTATATCACTATTACTGTAATTTTTATGTTAATATGATGAGAGACCCTATTCTCTCTCATCAATCCATTTTGGAAGTTTCGAGTGGCGCCGTTAGGCTGCTGAATTTTCGTAAGAGATCTAACCTCTATCTTTCTCTTTAAGTACTCCCCTTTATGTCACTTATTTTAAGCTCCTATTTGTTATGATGGGGAATGTTCTTTAATATTCCTATTTCTGTACATTTTGTTGTAATGTGATTAGATACCCTATTTGATCTCATCAATCCATTTTTGGAAGTTTTATGTGGCGCCGTTAGGCTGCCGAGTTTTCGTAAGGGATATTTTTCATCTCACATTTATTCCCGTGAGATTTATGCTACATTTGCCACAATTTCCTTTGAGTGGTGTATGTACTACCATTATTCTACTCTTTGTGTAATATAATTTCATTTATGAGTATTTACATCAATGATTTATTGTCCTTCTTTCATGGGGTGTATGTTTTGAAAGACACCCAAGTTGGTAAGGGAACCTTTCACCCTCCTCTTTTTTTAAAAGACTTCTTTTGTTGGGTCTTTTAATTTACATATTGTTATGTTGGGATATGTTCTAATATATCCTTATTGATGTAAATTTTATGTCCATGTGATGAGATACACTTTTTTATCTCTCATCAACTCATTTTGATGTGATGTCGTTAGGCTGTCAAGGGAACTTTTTAACCCAATTTCGATTTCTTTGGGTTCAACATGTAGTCATTGAATATGTCATCCATTGAATATGTGTGAATGAACATTTATTGTTTTACACTTAATATCCACTTATATTGGGCGTATTTATATTTTTCTCACATATTTTTGAGATTGATTTGTCCTTAATTTAAGGATACCTTCTTTATAAGGGATTTCATCACATTTGACATTTCTATTGAGAGTTCATTGTTGTTATGCACAAATTCACTCTTATATGGTGTATATACTGTACTTTGGAGTATTATATCATGAATCCATTTATTCTTATGATATTATAAAGTTCTTACTAAATGTTATTCCTCAATTATTGTATTCAAGTGTCACTAATTTTGGTAAAACCCCTTTAACAAAAATATCGTTTTAAATGTTTTAATTATTTGTTCTTTTTAATATCCAAGTTTTCAAAATGGTTTTAAGTATTTATTTATATGGATAATAATGGTTTAAAATTTTAACTTCAAGGTGGTATGAGACACATTGATTCAAAAATCTCTTTATTAAATGTTTTAAATGGTTTTGGAAATGGTTTCTTTTTTAATGGATTCATTATTTCAATATACTAAAATGTTATATTGTGATTGAAATGTGGAAATGTTATGTTTCCATTATGCATGTTTTATGTGATTCAATTATGTTATGGTTCTTGGGGATTGTTATGAAAACGGGTGGTTCCGTGATAAACTATGGGCGGGTGAGCCCGATATAGCTCTCCATTGCATTGGGTAACGTGAAGGAGTGAAACGTTAAGGTTTCTCCGAAGAGATTTAGGGAATATACTGTGATGGGTATTCCAAACGTAACCAAGAGGGTTACTCCCTACGTAAGAATGTTATGAATTCCTCAAGTTACCTTTATGTCTTATGTTTTCTATGATTTATTCATGATTTGATATGCCTATGTTTTATGGGTAATGTTTGATTTCATTCTAATGTATATATGAACTCATGTTTCCTTTCCATATTTTTATAACTCTTACTGAGCTTTTTATGCTCATCCCAAGTTTTTGAAATGTTTTTCACAGGTCAAGGGAAAGGTAAATGATGTGATGATAGTGTCAAGGATGTGTCAAGAAATAATCCGTGTTATATTTTAAATATGTTTTTCGTTGATGGGAAGAATGAATACTATCTTTTATGTAACCACTTTGCTTAAATGTGGAATGTAATGCAAGTTTCATGATCTAATTCTCTAAAACTCTATACCTGAAAAGATCCTCAATGTGTAATCTTGTAATAACTCAAGATTAAGTAAGGTTTAAGGCTGGGGACTTATAATGCCTATTTTCACATGCTTAATTAAGATTGAGGAACAAGTTTTAGGATTGGATGGCTACTTGGTTGGGGTTATTTTTCTGTTGGCCTTGTTATGTGTTTGTTTTAATTACTTCATGAGTGTTGTGAGTTTATTAAAAGAATAATGAAATGATTTCTTGTGTATGTGAAAAAGGTTTTGGAAGTATGTTACACATGTTCTCTCTTTTATAAGTGAACTGACATCTTTATCTTTTAAATTGAATATGTTTCCTCCTTTGAAAAGAATTTAGTTTTATATGGTAAAAAGTACAATGGATTATTTTATAGTTTGAAGTCGAAAATAAGGTAAATCTGAATTTTAAACATTAAATTTCTTTATTGAATTTAATGTTTCATTTATTTTTAAGGAATTGCACTGAGGATAGATTGTTCGGGCATGGGTACTAGGTTTTGATTGTCAAAACTAGAGTTATTTATTCATTTTATCATGTGGTTAATGTTCATATTGGTATCAATATCCATGGGTGATTTTCTTTCATTATATCAAAGAGTTTCCCTCAAGGTCCCATGAAGATGGTAATTGTTAGGTTTTAAATTGGGTATTGTGGGTATATTTTTTGTATTATTCAGTTCTTATGTAATTTGTGTTAAGTTTGGATATTGATATTTATATTTTCATTAGGATGAATTTTTAATACTTATTATGTTTAGTTTATTTATTTATATTGGGAAAAATAATTCCCTTGTTGTTTTTTGTTCATGTCCGACATTAGTTTCCAGCCCTTGGGAATAGTGAATGCCCTACAGTCCATGCCATTGATCGACTAGGGTGATTGGTTCAAGGTAGACCAGGGTTGGTTCATGACATAGCTCATTAAATTTATGAAAATTTCGTTATTATTTTAGGATGATACAACACATTAAGAAGAATTTAAATAAGAAATTATATTTAAAGAGGTGGTAAGTACGATTATCACTTCAAATATAAAATTCCATTAGATCTCATCTTAATGCTACTAAGTTTGGTATTTTGGAAAGACCAAAACATTTTAACATGTATAAGGTTGTTTAGAATAAAATATGTTATGGTTTGGTCAAGATATATAGTTCAATGTGATGTGAAGAATTTAGAGAAGGGTATTTCTTTTATAAGTGAGGGGAGGTGAATTATTGAAATTTATAAACAATAAAATTAATATAAATTATTTATCTTTTTTAAATGGATCCAAAATGTTATAATTAATATATAATATGATTTTTAGCCTAACTTTATAATAAATTTAAATTTGGAAAAGTTTTTCTATGTTTTCACACTTATTTTTAGGGTTAAGCATGTTAACATTTTTTAAAATTACGATGAAATTAATGTTTTCTTCTCATTAAAGGTTATGAATGTTAATATAAAGGGGAAATTACCCCATAAATGGTGTAGGGATAAAAATTTATAAAATATCATATTTCTATTATCCTACTAATATATTTTAATTATATTTAATTAATTTAATATTTTTTTAAAAAATTATCATTAATGTCATTTTTGACACTATTCATTTAATTTGATAATAAATAAATCAATTCAAAGTTGTAATTACTGTATAATTCTTCTAAAATTCACTATAATGATATATTAGTCTTTATAATTTGTTGAACTTAATAATTATTTAAAATTATATTATTTTTGTATTTCTAAAATGATTTATTTTATTTTTCTTTCAATTAAATTATTGTTTTAGCGGTGTTGTGGAAGAATTTAGGGTAATTATTTCATTGATAAAAAATGATGAATAAATTAATAATATAAAAAATTATTTATCTTTAAAATTAATATTTATAACCAAACATGAGTTTTATTTATTACTATCAAAAAATTCTATAGATCACAAAAGATGAAAAGTGACATTTTATTCTTTATCACTAATATAATTATTATAGAGGTCAGTATTAATGTTTAATGAAATAATAAGAATACATTTTTGAAGTTTTCATTACATTGGACAAAATATACTTTTATAATAAAGTTAAGGATTGTTTTGGGTTGATTTTCAATTCCTTGTCACATTATTTGTAACCTTAATTACCCAATTTTCTCTTACCATGATGATAATTATTTCTTTGTTTACTATTTATAATGAATAGAAATAAAAGGGAAATATATAAAAAATCTAAAAATCAGGATTCCAAATATGGAATATGTTTCTCAAAATTTTATTTCAACAATTTTCTGTAATTAATTTATGTTTAAAACACAAAATGCAACTCCAAACAGCTTTTAGAAAAATGCATATTTAATATAATTTTTTATACAAAATTCAAATATAAAATTCCTTAAAAATACCATAATTGGATTATAAATAATATAATTAAACTAATATTTCATATAATCAATTTTAAATTAAAAAGTTATCTTTTAACAATTTTCAAACAAAAATACTGGTTTCAAAGAAGAATTTTCACTATTCATTGTAAAAAATATTTGTAGAAAAAATCACAAAAAATAACCATAAAATCATTTTCAAATGATTATTTAAAAAATTAAGTCAATTTAATTAAATATATTTTCTTATGTCATTAAAAATTAATTATAATATTTTCTCATATAAATTAAAAAATAATAATTTTTGATAAAGATATATTTTTAAAGAATAGAATGAATTTACTAAAAAAATGGGTGTTTATTTCCTATGAATCAATCAATATTTTTTTGAGTTAAAATTTGATATATATTTTATAATTTCTTTATTCTTATAAATACCCTCTAAATAAATGACTATTTTATAGTGGTCATTTTCTCTGAATAATATTTCATGGTACTTTTAAGCTCGATATTGGGTTTTGTATATGCCATCAAACAAAATATTCTATTAAAAAATTGAGATATTGTAGGAATGGGGAGTTAAATTATGATGTAAATGGTTGTTATAAATCATTAACCTTTATTAGGGTGTTGAAAAATGATGAACACAGTTACATCTTCACTTTTTGAATCCTATATTAGGTTGTTGAAAACTGAATTATGGAATCCTTCTAGCTGCATCACTAAGCTCTTCCATCTCCTATAAGATCTATTAAATACCTTGAAATAATCATTTTATACACTCAAATTTGACTTCTATCTGTCCTAGAGGATTTCTCAAGGAATTTCTAATATTCTTCCTCCATCTGTTCTTTATTTTTGATACTATCATATCATTTTACATTGGATATCCCTAATGTGGGGATTATCCCCTGTTTTATGATTTATTATGATTATTTATAAATCATCTGATGAATTTCAATGATCATTGACCTAAATATATTTGGTAAGATATATCTAAATATTTTATTCATATTAATATTTTCTAAAAACCATTTTTTGGAAAATAGTGAGTGACCATGGATTTAAATCCCTTGAGGGTATTCCTTAAATGTATCTCAGTGTTAGGAGCCTGATGAGGCACCATTAAGTGTTATTTAGAAATAAAAAGCAAATATATGAGTATTACTTGTTTGTATGAGCGTTCTTATGCATGTTTGATATAATAGGGTATTCTGAAATCAGATTATTTTTTTAGAATGAGTTTAATTGAAGGATAATTCTATAAAGAACAACGTAAAAATGTTTTTATCAGTTGTGGGCATGAACCATAACTTTTTAAGAAGGATATTGGTTTATGAATATTTTTTTGATGATTTGTTGAAATTATCAGGATAATGATTTTCATATTTGGGTTTCTCGCTTATTCATAAATTATAAGTGTTCAGTTTGAAGGAGTAGAAATGTATCAATAGTTTCTTTAGTCAATGAGAAGACAACAGTTAATCTTAAAGGGTATTAGAACTGGTTTATTAAGAGAAAGACTCTATATATATTACGTAGGACTGACTTATGAGTACAGAATAATCATTATGTATCAATGAAATACTATTATAAATCATTAGAATGCGATTTTGGGATAGTGGGAGTAGTTAATGTGTAAAAGGGTTTTTATAATATAATATATATTTATTTATTAATGTGATTATAGTGTTTTACAATGCACATAGTACTATTTTTAGAACCATATAATTTCAGTGTGTGATTCTATTAATGTCATTTGTTTCTAAAACTAGTTGTTCATGGTTTATTTCTTATAGTGATTAGGTTTTATTATTCCTTGTTATGTAAAATATATCCAATGATATTTGAAGACTATTAGATGTTAAGAATTAATATGGATGTTCTTTTGTATAATTATTGTGAAGTTTATTTTGGTCAAGATCCCAATAAGTGGTATCATAGTTATGGTTCAGTTTTATACACCTAGATAAAGGTAGAATGGTATTAGATAAAATAAATTTAAAATTTAAAAACATCGATAGGAATTTTTTTTTGGCGGATTCAATTGGAATATTTTTTGACACAAAAATATATATATGATCCATTTTCTATATAGTTTTCATAGATGATAGATAACCTATAATGGGAGTGGTTTATGGTAATGTTATGGCCTTGGTAAGAATGTGACTTAAAATGAATGTGGCTTTCAATATTATGGACAGAAAAAGTACTATAGAAATTTTTAAAGTGAAGACTTACATGTTTGAGAAACCAATTATAGTCAAAAAAATCATTATGAGGTAATGATTATTAAATGTCATAATAAAAGAGCGTTGATTTATAGTGGACCATGTGAATTATTTTAACATGATCCATGTATAGCTCAAATTAGTGGGGGTTATTTTCATATTCCATGTATGTGTGTATCATCTTTTATCTCCAATTTTGTAAATATGGGATGATTTGGTGATATGAGTGAGTAATTCATGAAGAAGTACATGCCTTGTGTTTGATGAAATTAAAAATCCTATTCTTAATGAGGAGTTGGGGTTGAAATAATTCCAAGGATCCTCTAGATGTGATATTAATTTCTGTGTATGGGGAAGATCACCTCAAAAAGGACCATAGGATGAATTATTTAGAGGATAAGTCCCAATGAAAAAGTCAGTCAGTATCAATTTTTCAAGACCCTGCATGTTGGTTTTGTGGGAAAAGAGTTATTTATATAGATGTACAGAATAAATCAGAAAGAGAAATTTAATTTACTAAACTTTTATAAAAACCAATCATATAATTTGTATGGAAGGTGGTTTCAATTTTTTCATCGTAATTAATATTTTGAAATATTCCTTGGTTAGTAACTTAGTTAAATATTTTCATTTAACTGGTGAGTAGGGGTGTATGATGGAATTTTATTCTAAAATACTAGTTGATTAAATATGATAGATAATGAAGGTATAAGGATAGTTTGTAAAGGATATTTTAATATTCAGATAAAGATGAGAGGCGTCTTGATGATGAAAGGGTTTAGAAAATTTTCAAGTCTCTCTAAAATCCTTATATTAGATGGATATGTTTATGAAGAATGTTTTATAATAACATTGTCAAATGAAGTGGAGAAGATAACTGGAGGATCTAAATTGAAAAATCATGGGATAATAAAGGGAATTCTATACCTTATTGAAAGTAAAGATAGATTTTCAATGATCAAAATCACTTCATAAGAAGATTTAGAAGTACGAAACAGAATATATTTCCCTTTTAGTGATTAGAATATAAAATTTCTAGTAGAAAATGGAATAACTAAACTAATTCACAAAAATTTAAGAACATGTGAGAGTAATATATTAGAGAAATAGAAGAAGGGTTCAATTAATTTGGATGGATATAAGTCTTGGAATTGGAATCTAGAACATGTTCATTCTCATGATTTGGGTACTCACCCCTATTAATTCCAATAATGGATCTCTGTACATTAAATTTTTTTTTGAACTCACTCAGAAGGCCAAGTTATAATTCCAAAATAATAAATTTTATCTTTTTGTAGATACTTAATTATTATAAAGTAATGGATGAAATAGATTTATATCAAAAATGAAGGGCCCCAAATTGAAAATAGTGGACAATACATCAGTAAAAATTTCAAAAACATTTATTGAAACATGTGAGTTAGTAATGAGAAAATGTATCCCAATAATTTAAAAATAATAGGGTATATAAAACAATGAATATGTATCTCCAAGAGAATGTTTGGTGTATTTGAATTTAATTTATAATTCCTAATGGAATTTTTGTAGTATCTATTCACAAGGAGGAACACTTATTTTAAAAAATATATATTCATTGACAGGAAAATAAATATTGAAAGAACATTAGTTTGGTAAAATATAGTAATTAAACAACCTCAAATCATTATAAAATTTTGAATATGATCATGTTGATTCCAAGGTAAAAGAAAATTTGGAGGATAAATACAATGTGAGTTTTCTTGTAGGATTTGGTGATTAGATCCTTAGATATCATTTTGTGATTATGAGAATAAGCTATTCATATAGACTATAGATGTTACCTTCAATGAAAAAAATCATTTGGAAGGATCAGAAATTCGGTGAGAAGGAATTTGATGGAAATTCAGTTGTTAAAGTTCAAATTTACCTAAGTGAGATTATTATAATGAACACATAAGAAATATCAAAAAGTTATGAAGGTACTGAAACATGTGATAGATTAATAGAATAAATAGTCATCAAAGGAAGATTAGAACCTCATTATATAAAACAAACCAATTTAGGAAAGGAGGTCTACTATAATTAAGAAAATAGTTTAGAGGTTTATGGATGATATGAACAGTCTCGCTTTAACACATGTCGATGAACCAAAAATTCTGGAAGGAGAAGAAACCCTTAGCGAATCAGGGAAACATGATTTATCCATGAAGGTTGAAATGAATTCCTTAACTCTCAATGAAATGTGGGATATGACTGACCATTTGGAAGGAAATTGAGATATGTATAACAAATTATTTTTCTTTCTAAAGGAAAAAAGATGCTTCTAGTAGAGTATGAAAATAATGTCTTGTGGTGAATGGTTTCCAATGAAAGGAAATAATTTAATTTTTAGATATTTTTTTCGAGTGGGTAAACTGGAACTGAATATCATAGTACTTGATTACATATATTCATGATTACTGATGTTTCTTAAGGCATTATGATTTTTCATTTGCCAGAAATTTTTATGTGATAAATTTTGAAGAATATGTGTTACACAGAATGGAAATAGTAGTTCTTTAGGATGATTATAACCTTAAGGTTACATTATATTATTCTTCAATAATTATATATACAGATTATATTATCTAATGGGACATAGAAGATATAGGAAATCAGTGTTATCAGGCGCATAGAACATTAACACACATTCTAATTGTGTTAACCCTTTCTAATGTCCAAGATATGAGTATATGAGAACAAACTCATTAATATGAAATAAATATTTCTATGCATCCTTATATGTTCCTATATGAGTAATTGTGCAATAATCCTTAGAAAATTTGATTTTTGTTAATCGATATCATGATTCACATATTTTGGTGTATTAATGAAAAAAATAGTGATATATGCTCTTAAAAAGGTAGGGTATGTTGGATACATCACTATAGATATTTCATTAATGGATAATGTGATAAATGATTTATCCATCATATCCTTTTATGAAAGTTAATATCTATATCCCTTTGATGGAAATGAAACTTCGTGCATGAATCCATAGTTGTTGTGTTCTGTGGGGAAGTTTATTTTTTAAAATCGAAAGAAGTGAAATATACTATATAGGCTAAGGGAAATAATATCAAACCCATTTTATTATAGAATTCATGTTAAAGGATTATATGAAATGTAAAGTGTTCATAGGAGGTTGAATATCATGGTTAAATTAACTTCTTTCTTTATGGGTGCATTAATATGTTTCTAGATGATAATGTCAGACTTTAGGTGGTTATGACTCATGGAACTAACAAAGATTCCTATGGGGTCACACAATTAGTGTATCTATAATCTTAGTTAAATATTAGTTTTTAATTTAACTTGATAGAATAAATAATATTTATTAATAATTGATTGATCACCATGATTTAAATTAATGTTATGTGAAATAATAAGCGAGTTAAATAATAAAAATAAGAAATATTTATTTTTCATGTTCTTAGAATATAATATTTATTATATTTATAATATAATAATTTATAGATGTTTATTTAATAAATAATAACTATACAATAATTAGAAAATGTTGATTAGGGAAAGAGGACTGATTTTAATGATTTGATTAGAGATAACAAAAATTATATTTATTTAAACAATTTTAAAGGTGTTGTACATTTCAAGAGAATAATAATTATAATATTATTACTAGTGGACATTGGATCACTTCATAATTATAAGCATATAACGGATTTTATGTATAATTGAAAAAACCAAAAACCTCCATAATAAACATATAATTACTTAAATTTCCATCAAAATACTTATTGTGAACAAAATATAAATTGAGACTCACTCAATACCTAAATATATATAAAGAGATTTAAAGTTCTCTTCAACCTCTTCTCTCAATATAATGAGAGAAAATAAATAGTTATTACACTTTAACAATAATTCTACTATGACCAACTATGAATGAAAGAAGTGATCATGAGAATCCTTATTAGCACCCATTGATTCTATGATAATGTTTATAGATTTTGGTTTAGATTTGGATCACCACTAGATGTATTCCACTATTGGATCTTATATTAAATTGATGATACAATGATATATTGCCAGCCATATCTTCAATAATGAGACAATTGAAAGTTATGGTAATTCTATATATTCTAATAAATTAATAATATATTACATGTTAAGTACTTTGATTCTGGTTTAGGAATTTTTAGTCATAGTCATGTAATCTAAATTTTCATTAGACCTGAAATTTTAATCCTTTGTGGAAAATAATACAAGTAAATTATGACAAAAATCTATGTTAGTCATAAAATCAAATGTAATTTTATTATACACAAAACAATAAATTGGTATCAAAGTGGTCATATGTTTAATTGATAATTATTTAATACTTTTTATTGGATGCATATGTTTAATTTTTTTTATTTATATCTATTTGTTTTATATCCAATATCATCATTTCATCACTTTCCAAATTCTTTCTAACATAACCTATAAATGGTTATGATTAAAAATGAAGAGACATTTAAATAAATCCACTTGGAGGAGACAAAGACTCTTCCTGAACAAAACTAGGGTATATAACATGTATTACGTGTATACATGCTACGTAAATTTTCATCACAGCCATATCACATGATAAAGTTAGTTATATTAAATGAAATTTAGATCCAACAACTGACAAAAGTGGACCAGTGTATAGATTCATACATACTAGAAAACAACTTCAAGAACTACATGCAATGTAACCACTATACACAATGTGAAATACCTAGTATCTCTTTACCAAGAATAAACGGTGTCCCAATAAGGTGTGTTTGAGATAGATAAAATGGGGAGTCATGAGCCACACAAATTTGAGGATACACACTATGTATCTCTAGTACACATCGTGTTCCTTGAACAAATCTATGGTAGGTAACACAACTAGTCCCTTGGTGTGTTATGTGGACATAGACATAAGACAGTACAAGCTGTGTAAAATATTCCACACCATGTAGTCTATTTTCATTAGTGTGGTTACTTTTTCATAGAGAACAATTAAATATATAATCAAACATTTTCATATGATTTCCATGCACTATTTATTTGACAGAGTACAAACCATGACATAGAATTTATAATTATATATAAAATCTATTTCCATTTTAATTTTCTAGATAAATACAGGTTGTCCACATAATTTTACTTGGTTAATTAATTAATTTTAAATGAAATTATCTTTATTCAAAAGTATAGATAATTATATGTTATGGATTGGTGGATTGAATTAAGATAAAATTGAATTATTTTTATTAATTACTTATGCATTACCTTAATTAATGATTGAATCAATGTAATTGATAATAGGATTGAAAATATATTATCATTTCTGGATATGTGATGATCATGTTATTTGACTATCCCAATTTATTTTATTGGTTTCATTAAATAAGTTATGGGTAAATTATTACTGTTTGTTTCTTTACATTTATAAATTGTTAAATTATTACTAATTGTTTAATTGTTTTCATTTTGGGGATATACATTACAAATGACATCATATATAATAAACTAAGTTCCTAGTAATGTGGTTGATAGTGACCTCTTCGAGTAATGGAGTGTAATGAAACCTATTTTGTAACATGTTCATGCATGAGGATGCATGGCACTTGTTAAGGCAAGCTTAAGAAACAAAATATCACCATGAGGCATGAATTGTATCTTTAAAGGGTGTCCCAAGGAAAAATTGGTATATTTTATATACAACTCTTTATAATAGAATCTATCTAGCATAATAAATGATATATTTCACGAGAGGGATCACGCCCACAATGTGGATAATGAGAGAAATATCGATGTTGATTAATTTGATGCTCAAGAAATCCTAGAGTTAGTGTAGTAATTGATTCCGTTGGTCTTTATAGAATAAATTTCTCCAAAAATGATGTACTATATCAGATCTCTAGAGTGGTAAGAGAACCATAGAAAATGTTTTTCTGTTCATCAATGATGGTAACTCATTATTAGATGAGAATAATAAAACTCTCTCCTATAATGAGATAATTGGCTGCTCATAAGTTACAACATAGATAGAATACATGAATTATGAGATTGATTTCTTGTATCAAAAACAATGATGGGTTTTTATCAATTTTCCAATTTATATAAATATTGTTTGTTGTAAATGGGAATTAATGAGAAAACTAGATGTAGAAGGTAAATAGAATACCTACAAATCATGACTAGTTTATAAAGGCTTTAGAAAACATCGATGTATTGACTACGATAAAACATTATCTTCATTTTTAAAGTCTAAATCAATAAGGGGTTTTCTTTATATAATATCTTTCCATGAATATTAAATTTTTAGAATGTATATGAAAACAAAATTCTATAAATGGAAACTTTAGGCAGACAAGAATATAATAGAAAAATATGGATTTGTGACACTAGGAAATTGTAAAAACTTTTGACAAATAATGAGACCAATTTATGAATTAAATAAAGTATCTAGGTTCTAAAACATTCATTTCAATGAAACCATAAAAAATTATGTTTTATAAAGAATTAATGTAAACCGTGTGTTTGAAATTAGTTTAGTGGGACTATGGTTGTTTTCAGAGTAGTATATACTAATGAAAAATTATTAATTGTATATGATATTCCATCCTTATAAGTTCTTAAGGAATGATTGATCAAGTGCTTCACTATGAAGGACATTGGTAAAACATCCTAAATTTTATGGACTAATAACATGAATGATATATTTAATATGCTTCTTGAACTAATAAATGATACATACACCGACCAGATAGTAATGAAGTTAAATATGAAAAAATATAAGGGAGGGTTAGTTCCAATTATACATGATATACATATTTTTAAGTAAATGTTTCCTCAAACACCATAGGAGAGAGAGATAGTTTGATAAAATATGAATCTATAATAGTATCCATCATGAATTCTATGTTATGAATGAGATTTCATGTTTATTATTCTCTGATCATAGTAGGAAAATATCATGTAGATCAAGGTGAAGATTATTGGGATGATGTGAAGACTATTTTTAAGTATTTGAGGTGAACTATGAATATATTCATAGTGTGTGGAGATGATGAAGAGATATTAAATAGGTAAATATAGAATCTATATTTTAGATAAAGCAGAATGATTCTAAAATCTTAATATAGATATATATATTTTCCCAAAAAATAATCTATGAGTAGGAAGTGTTTTTAGCAGTGGGTTGTCACCAATCCAGAAGTGGATTCCATTTATATTGTGGATCTTAATTTTACTAAGGAAGAAATTTAAATACCAAATTTTTTCTAATATCATTATATAGTGAATAGATGTAAAGATCCTGTCATATTTGAGTCTGAAAACACAATAATGTTATTGTTCTCCAAAGAGTTGAGACCACACCAAAAGAAAAAACACATACATAAGAAGTTTTATCTCTTGAATTATTTTTCTCAAAGAGGTGAAGTTATGATGAGAAGAATATAAATGAAGGAAAACATAATATACCCATTGAACAAGGATTTATCTTTGTATAGGTATGAGTATTTTTGAGAGATAGAAAAATATAATTTATTATCGATTAGGTGTAGTGAAAGTGGGCGTGTATTAGAGTTGGGGCCCAAGAATCGAATTTATTAGTACTTGATTACAAGTTTACATTATTAATGATGTTTCTTATCACATTATTACCATTAAATTTCATTAAATTTTTATGTGATAATGTACTAAGAATATGTTTCACACTAAAAGTACATAGAATAGTCCCACTATAATAATAACCTTGGTGTGGCATGATAGTATTCATGTACACTGCTCTGTTATTGGGTTATAATGACTATAATGATATATATGATAATGGATATTAGAGTTTGGAGGCTCATAAGACATTGATAAACCTTTTCATGGTGCTCTCTGTTTGTAATGTCCATGATAAGATGTTATAAGAATATACTCATTAAAAGTGAATCTATATTTGTGGTGTTATTGGATGTTTTTATATAAGAATATGTCTATTGATCCTTAGAATTTAATATTATCATTAATTTATATCAGGAATAATATAATTTAATGTATTAATGAAAACCATTATTTAATATACTCACAATAAGTAAGGATATGTTGGGTATGTCAGGAGTGATATTTCATTAATGAATAATTCCAGAAAGGAAATATCCCTTCCATCCCTTGATGGAAGTTGATATCACCGAAAATTTAATTGGAATAGAACTACCTTAATAAATATATGTAAATGTTTTTAGTAAGATAGATCATTTATAAAATGTAAAATAAATATACATCGTGTATTAATGTATTTGGAACCAGTATGAAACCTGTTTTATTTGAGGTATCATGATAAAGGATTATATTACATGGTAGACATTTATAGGATGTTGAATATAATTATGATATTAACTTCATTCTCTATAGGTGTCTTGGAATGTTTCTGGAATATCCATGTAAATTACATTGTTATACCCAATGTCACTATGAAATGGGCCTAAAGGTTCATATTGTGTATCTATAATCTTAGTTAGATTTTGGTTTTGAATTTATAATGATAGAATAAATAATATTTACTAGGTATTAGTTTATCACCATAATGTAATAACAAGGCATTCAATAGAGTAATTTAGTTAATTACTAATAATAAATATTTATTTATAGTTTTGGTGAATATAACTTTTATTATATTTATCATAGAATAATGAAGTTCAATTTATTTATTAAATTTTAAATATTCAAGGATCGATAAAAGTTGATGAAGGAAAGAGGATGATGTTTAGTGGTATGATAGGAAATAAAAAAATATAATTATTTATATATTCTTAAATTCATTTCAAATGTCAAAAAATTAATAATAATATTATTATTATTAATAATCTTGGGGTCACATAAGATTTATAAACATGAAAATGATTTTTTTTTTCAATTTCTAACCCCAAAACTACAATAATAAATATCTAATTATATCACTTTTTTATAAACACACTTATTGTGAACAATGGATATAGTGCAACCCTCTCAATAACATGATAGATCAATTGATATAGATTGACCTTCTTCCATCCTCTCTCAAGAGAATGGTAGAACATCAAGAGTTCTACCTCCTAATGAAGAATTCCAATGTGATAACACTTGGATTATTCAAGAGATCTTGACTTTACATGCAACAACCCATTAATTCTATAATGATTTTTGGAGATTCTGGTGGATATGTGGATCCATTCTATAGAGATAAGACACCTATATTATATGATGAAATGATGATATGATGATATATAGTCAACCAGATCATCAACCATGAGATAATTACATGTTGAGGTAATTTTATATCATCCCATAAATTAATTTTGAAAATATATTTTATTATCCTGCTCTTTTGGTTTTAGTGTTTTCTTCTATAGTTATGTAATCTAAATATTCATTGGAAATTATTTTTTAGTCATGAAAGAAAAAAGTTACAAAATAAATAAGACTATAATTTTAGTTGGTTATACTATCAAATGTGCCTCCACTATTCCAAAAATTGTCAATTTTACAATGATTTTTATACAAACTACAATCAAGGAAATGTTGACCACTTTAGTTTCTAATCACTTTTACAAGGAGAGGATAGATTTCAAGACATTCTTTCATCATTGGGATTTAGGGGAGGATATCTATATGGTTCAGCCTTAGGGTTATGAATATTATCATACGGATTAACTAGTTTTCAATTGAATATAAGACTATATGGATTAAAGAAAACACCTCGACTATAAATTCATAAGTTTAATTCTTTCAATATTTAAGAAAGTTTCACATGGTGTGAGTCTGATCACTATTTCTAGAAGAAGAAAACAAATAATGGAACAATCATTATACAAAACTTTTATGTAGATGATATTTTAATTAAAGGATTATAAATTCAATGGATTGAGTATACGAGGGGATTTTTTTCATATGGTTTGAAATGATGGATATTTTATATGCTAATAAAATCCTGGGGATGAAAGTCATGAAGGATAGTAATTATGGAACCATGGTGTTATCCTTGAAATAATACATTTTTAAGATCAATTAATGATTATGAATGAATGAATGTAATCCTATCTCAACACTACATTCAATATACTTAAAACAGTCAAAGCATGGAGAACCATTTTTTTAGGAATATTTATATAACATGGTAAAAGTTATTTATTCATCAATAATTAAATGTTTGATTTCTAAAATGATCTAAACGAATACTGATTTTTCATTCATCGTGGGTGTTGTTAGTTGTTTCCTGAAAAATAAATAAAAAATTTAAAGAAAGGGCAGGAAATTGATTATATGATATATAAAAGGTTCATTACATGTAGAGTTATTCCTTCGTAATTTTGATCCATTTATGGGTTTTGAGGATATATATTTTTCTATAGTGATGGATTCTTGGAAGATCATGACATGCTTTGTCACATACTAGGCAAGGTCGCCATCAGACATGGTTCCCGACCAAGTCCACGAAAAGGCCTAAAGGGCGTTCCCGATCCCCATGGGACGGTACAATTTTCCAAGTATCAAAACAATACATGGGATATATTTACCGGAAATAATGAACACAAAACCACTAACAAGATAAATAAACAATCATTGGAAATAAAAAACCCAACATTTCTTTAAACTATTATCATATTTAATGTCTATAATTCAAAATAAACCCCAAACAGAACTACAAAAAAAGTGGAAAACTAACACTCCAATACCAAACTCCAAGAAACACGAGGCGCAACATCCTCAAGCTTCCGACACCAACCAGCATGAGAAGGCCATCAACAACCAGAACTATAATCACTAAGAATGATGCCTCAACATGGGATACACAAAGAACAAGGTCCATATACACCCAAAGGTATATGTAGGGATTGAAACACAGGCCTAGAAGAATGCCACCAACAAAATGATTCCACACATAACCATTAAATGATGAATATTTTTTCCAGTTAAATAAATAAAAACAAAATAATTTCTTAAATAATTTTTGAAAGAAATTTTTTTAAAAAGAAACCAACATAAATTAAAATACATGCACACACTTACTTTTAAAGTAACCATAGTTCCATTTCGGTGAGCATAATGTAGAAAAGAAGAACTTATTATGGGAGGTGCCTCATGGGTGTTAGCTAGAGTGGGTCCCTAGATATTTGTGTCTCTGTGAAACAAGGCTTAGAAACCACAAACCTAAGAAAACATGGATTAGAAACCACGAAACTCAGAAAATGTGGCTTAAAAACCATGACCCTTAGTCATTCATATGTTTATCTAGTGTTGCAGTCATTGATTCTACTAAGTCAAATAGGGCTGAAGCCACCCCAAGATCAATATCCCACTAGTCTAGTCCACCATACTATCTACACGAGCTTCCTAATTTGTGATCAAACAAGTTCCAAGTTCATAAAGGGTGCACAACAGGTAAACAAGCCACGATAAAACACCACACATTCCAAGATACCCATTACACCATAAATTTCACTTTTAGAAATCCATGTTCATGTCACATGTCACATTTATGCATAAAATCCAAACATGGTACTTACACACACATACTCACCATTTTCTCACTCAAACCCTCTATTAAAACCATACACACACCAAAAATAATTTTAAAACATAATATGAATAGGTAACAAACTCAATTAAACCATTTACAAAGTTTATCAATAATCTTATAATTAATCAAACCACTAGTAAAATTTATTACAAAACATTCAAACATGTTTTGTAAATTTTAAAGTCAAAATCTCAGTCAACCTTTTTTATGAAAAAATACATTTGGACACCATGCCAATACAAAAACACACCCTTTTCACTTTTTAACACACTAACTAAATTGTCTCTAAAATGATTATAAATAGTTAAATGTAGGTTTTCACAAAAAAACAAATTAACATCACATAAAATTTTATTCTTCAAGACAAAATAAGATGCTACACATGCTAAAATCTTCCATTTACCCACACAATATCTATTTTGAAATAATACACACACCAAAAATTCCCTTTAACCAAAACACACACCCAAAATTTATTCAACCATGATTTTCACATCAAACTCAATTTAATAAATCATTGAAACAATTTCTTTTTAATAATTTCAGAAGAACAACAAATGAATTGTAATAAAATTAAACCAATTTTATTTCATATAATGTGCACTTTAATAATTTATTGCATAACAAATTCCTCAAAACTACTTCCATAACATACTTCTCACCACACTCACAATTAAATGAATCAACTGCATAGTTTAAAAAATCATTCGCATGGATGAAAAAAACTCTAGATAATTTAGGATTTAATTTTTAGAATATGCCACATGACTCAAAATACTAAAAATTCAACCAAATATTATTCTATGACTCAACGCACATTGATGCTAAACCAAAAAAAACCTACATAGATTATAAAATGCTATTAAATAGTTCAACATGGGATTTCATAGGAAAGGCACCAATATCACATAATCATCTCAAAGGTCAATTAAAAACAATATTCTCACCCAAAAAATTTATCAACAATTATGAAATTTTAATTTAAGAAGGAAAATAATACATAAAATAGTGGTTAAACGTGGAACCACCTACCTCAGTGTTGAAACATAGAAAATCTGGTGTGGAACCCCAATCACACCCAATTCTCACCACAACCAACTCGATTAAGACCCTAAAACAAGAAATCAAACTAATTGAAAATCAAGATCGAGCGCGAAAACCAATACCCACCCACTATAAAATCGAAACGAAAAATAGAAGGAGGGGTTTACCAGGAGAAATATATGCACGCAAAGGGGGGGAATCACACTGAACATAGATTCATCCGTAGGGTGGTCGTTCCCAAAGGGGAGCTGTGGGAAGTGATTTGACTTTGAGGAGGAGGCAGTAACACAGATCTGCTGGAAGAAAATAAGGTCGGCGACCATGGTGTGGTACGGCGTGAGCAGCCTAGTGGGAGGGAGGCATGGCATGCGTCCAGTTCACCTGAGGAGAGGAAGGCTAGTGGTTTTTTGGACGGAACATGGAGCTATTTTGGGGAGGTACGATTTGTCAGGTGGAGGTTGACCAAGGGGAGAAGTGGGCGGCGCATCGGGCTAGCCGAGAGGGAGGGCACGTGTAGACCTGGGTTCCATGGGGGGGTTGTGCTTTATGGAAGAATAAAGGGAGAGATGGGAGGGAGATCTGGCCTAAAGGAAACCCTAGAAAAAAATGAAAAATAAAAATAAAATAAAAATAAAACTAAAATAAAATAATAATAATATTTATAATCAAAATAACAATAATATTATTAGTTTAATAAGACTAAAATCATAATTCTAAAATTATATGATTAATAATATGGATGGTAATATTAATATTAGTAATAATAATAAAAATAATACATAATAATAATAATAATACATAATAATAATAATAATATACTCAAATAGTAATATTATTATTATCATTAAAACAATTCATTAACTTTTTATCACCCATTACTAATTTTATTTTTTTATCAATATTTTAATTTTATTTCTCTATTATTATTTGATTATTTTTAATTAATTGATCATTGGAAAAACCATGTGGTGAACCAGGTGAAGTTGCACGGTGACCCGGTGAAGGTCGTGTGACTTCGATCGTGGTGTGCTGAACACTGTCAAGGACAAAACATTTATTTTTAAATAATGACTCAAAATATTTAGTCATGCTTCAACCAAAACAGCCTAATTCCCATAAAAATTAATAAACAAAATAATTTAAAAATTGTGTGTGTGATAATTCTCCCCACCATACCACTTTCTATCCCTGAAATGCCACAACTTAGGCTGATAATCTAAATAAAAAACCGATACCCCTTTAAGGATCAAATAGTATCCTTAAAAAATCAAGATAAAAGAGAAAAACACATTATTATTAATGAAATTTCCTTATATGACAACTTCATGAAACTCATAAAAAGTCTTTCTGATATGTTTCACTAGCCCCAAAGAGCCTAGAACACCTCTTGTTCATTGAACAAGGAATGGGACTCTCACACCCCTGGAAGATATATTCACAAACTGAAACACCTCAAGCACCATTAAACTAAAATTAACACCATTTGACAAGAACAAAAAAACATGGACAACCATGTCCAAGGAGCACACTTATCACCTACCACCAAGCCATCTTCAGGAAAAAAAAACAAAAGGTCGACATGGGGAAATCCAAAAGGGGCTCCTCGCCATTAGAAACCAACAGATGACCGAGACCACCAAATCTATTTTTTTTCATTTTTAGAATAAAAAACCACTTTTTTGGCTATGTTGGATCCTTACAACTTCCACCTTGCCAAAAACAAACAAAACACATTACACCATCTAAAACACACATTACACCATTAAAAAAATAGGATCCGCCAAACCAAAGAACATATCACACACACAAAATTCTAAAAATTTTAAACTAGCACACATCAGCATCATCATGGACTGTGAGACCCTCGAGCATCACACTCTACACACCGGTCACCATCATTATCATCCCAAACCCTATCTACGGTGAAGACCCGAGCAACATCAATGACATCACTGAAAGGATTCAAAAATCTACTAGAAACACGTTCACCAGAAACTGTTGAGAAACTAACCATCCACAAAATACGCATCCATCCAGGATCACCAATAGTGAGCAACAAACAACAAAAATGAAACCAATTGAGAGGGTGGAGACCAGATTCACCAAAACCAGACCAAAACGAACAGACATCCAGGTTGATCCTCATGAAAATCATACCTTCTCTATAATAGAACCATCCCACGGCCTCACTAAGAACCACCACACCGGGATGACCTGGCTTGGCGAGAAGGAACAGAATGCTAGAGAAGTGTTTAGAGAGGGCAGGGCAAACCAGGGAGAAGCGACCATCGGCTGAATCACGAAACACATTCCTCGGAACCATCAGCAGAAAGTTAGAGACCATCAGGCTATAAGAGAAACACCAGGAGATCTAAGAAACACCGATAAAGCCAATGCAGCAAAGAAAAATATCCACAAGATGGAAACAGCAAACCACGACTAGACCAGATGCTTCAACCAATGACCGAATCGAAGGATGAAACCAGCTGCAATGAACACCCAATTTGAAAAAACCAAGCACCGAAAACCCAAACCACTGGAGATTCATTTTGAAAAAATAGAATGGGGTTTTATCACAAAGATTCAGGCTATAAGAGTGGTGGAAACCGTGGTCATGGGTCACAAAACGGCGGGGAACGACCACCCGACAGGGGACTAGTGACAGGCTGCAAGATTTGGTGTGATAGGAAAACCAAGAGGAAAGGAAACAACACCTCGGAAGGAGATGAAGGGAATAACATGAATAGGGGAACTGAATCCTGAGAGAACAGCCAAACGGATGTGCAGAGGCATAGGAGAAGACGAATGCGGCGAGAGGGAAAACCCTAGAGGCCGAGAGCAAGTGATCCATCTGAGAATTCTGCAATCCTTCCTATCCTGATGCCCGAGACAAGATTGGAAAACCAACTCGGGGAACACTGGGAAGACTCCCCACCATTATTAAAAAGGCCAACCCTGATTCATCCCAGACACATCTGAGCGAGACCAGCCATGGGTCTCTCCACCATTTGAACTACCAGAAGATACAAAACATCAATAATTCCTATTAGTGACCAAACAACCCACCATAAGGGGAGTGGAGGGAGGGTCCCAACTATCGAGGCATCAAAACCACAGTCTAAGACAATCCAACTTCCTCACATCACTCGATGAGAACTATTCAAAATTGAGGCTAATTTCACGAAAAATAACTCATAAGGACTGAAAAAAGAGATTACATCTTGTGGGATTCATCTACATGGACTTTAAGGTACAAGACTACCCCACCACCTCGTATCCATGGGAAACCTCATGCACCCAAATGGGTCAGTCGGAATGGGAAAGCTATAAGAAATGATTTAAAATGCCTTCAACTTCAACACCAATTACATAAATATGGATACGTTATCATTCACTCCAAGGCTTCTTGACCATGTTTTAGTTTCACTCTGAGGCCTATGGATTGAGCCATGATGTTCTAATAATCTCTTACCTCACTGTTAGTCATTGAAAACCCCCAAACAGAGCTTTGCTTTTGGTTCCACACGCAACTACACCGCAACTGAGACAACACAAAAAAACAGAACACACCACGATATCCAACTACTCCCTCAGGAAACATCCACCAAAATAGGGGTTTAGATGGGTCACATGCATCACCTCCTCACCTAAACCCCAAAACATATAAAGGAAAGATGTATGAAAAACACACCCTTTGAAAAGAAAAATTAAAACTCCCTAGGAGGAAGACACACTCCTTTGAAAACATGGATTCTTGAAGGATTCCACGAAATCCAACCTTACTCTTGAAAGAGAACTCACATTGTTAGACATCCCCAAACATGACCCATACAGAAAATAAAATCACTAAAATACTTTTAAGACATCAGTCAGTACTAATAACTCTAATCCGCCATCTCCCTTCCCCATTGGTATTCCTTTTAACGTTCCCAGGTGGACCTTCAGACACAATGGTGTCAAACATCATACCCAACACCCTAAAAAACTCAAAAATACCAACACCCCCTTCAAATCCTCTCTAAAATATCATCTGGTTGCAAGAGAATCCACATAACTAAAAAAGGGATAGACTTAGTATTATCACTAAAAAAGTAAATTTCTTACTATAATCAACTAGAGGGATGGACAACGGCTAATTGCTTTTGGTTGCACTTCAATCTCATGTTAACGCTTTTTTAGGGGCGTACACTAGTCAAAAAGAAAACCATGGACCCAATCAAAAATGTCCAATGTCCAAGACATACTGAATGAGCACACTAAACATGTAGGGGTATCCACTATTAGGGCTTCCCAAATAACTTTTCAAAATAATCCACTTACCATACACTTTCACACCAACTTACCAATAATAGTTCATACTCAAGACACAAATCATCACAAAAGGATCCCTGGATTTAAACGCCTCACATAAAACATTCCCAAAATACAAGGACACATTACACAATCATTGGTTATTAAAATAACAAATATTTGTTTAATTTTATTTTTTTGAAAATAAACAATGCTTGGGGGTTACGCAAACATCAGGGGTGTCCTGTTGGACTCAAACTTGCATGTTTCTATGCCTCACTGACACCCACCTGATATCCATATGATCACGCATCCATTTATTCCATTAACCATTTCTCTTTCCATATATACCCATGCATGGGGTTGCCCATGAGAACACCGAGGATCAAAACTAGACGTTCCCATTTTTCAAAACCAAATCATTCAACCACACTTACCAAACAACACACATAATTTTTTTAAAGAGTTTCATTTAAAAAAATCCAAAAGAAAATATTTATACTGAAAAAATAGATTTCCATGAATCTAAAACTATGAGACGAGGAACGATGCAAGAGGAAACTAGTGTCTGTGGGTTACTGATACATATGGTTGGGGGAAATACGACAATCAATCCACCAACACATAGAGTATTCTTGGAAAAAATCTCCATCTCCACATGGATTTCAAGACCATGCGATCTCACTTGGACTACTAGCCCTACTCCATTTTCATTTACTCTAAACAAGATTAATCACAAGAACCAAAGTCTTAAAAAATCCTCAACTTACCCTAGTGAATCATGTCTCACAACAATGTGTGCTAGCGAGGAACGTTTATCGTAGCTAGAACATCGAGTTCTGATAACCTTTACTTTAGTGTACCCTGACTCTATGGAAAGGAACATGGCCCAAAAGAGAACACCTTCCATTGATACCATTTTTTCACAATCCAGACTGAGTTTCCATCCGACCTAGTGCCTGAACTGGTCTGCATCAAGTCCTAAAAGGCGTTCCCAATTCTTGTGGGCTGGCACAAGTGCCTTTGTATCAAAAAAATAAATGGGAATGGTTTACCACAAAAAATAAACACAAGTCCACTATCATGATAAATAAAATGAATCTGGATTTTTACAACCTAACATGCCTTTATACTATAATCAGATGTTAATTCAACAATTACACTGAAAATCCAAAATGAACTACAACAATGATAGAAAACTAAAACTCTAATACCAACCTCTAAGCAACCAGGGGCATAATATATTCAAGCTACCAACACCTACCAGAATCAGAAGACCATCAACAACCTAAGCCATCATCTCTAGGAATGATTCCTCAACACGGGATACACAAAGAACAAGGTATAAATTCACCTAGAGGTGTATGCAGGGTGTGAGCCAAAGGCCCAGTTGATTCCACAAAAAAATTTATTCCACGCATAACCATTATATAATGAATATGTTTTCCAGTTAAATAAATAAAAAGAATTTAAATGACTGAATAGTATTGAATTTTTTTTAAATAAAATAACATAAATTAAATCAAACATGCACACTTACATTTATGGTAACACATGTTCCAAGGTTTTTAGAAAAAATTAAACAAGGAGAACCAGATAAGGGAGATGCCTCGCGGGTGTTAGCTATCACGGGTCCCTAGATCTTCGTGTCTCAGTGATTCCTGGCTTAGAAACCATGACCCTCAACAATTTTTTCATAGAAACAACAACACTTAGAAAACATAGCTTAGAAACCATGTCCCTAAGAAAGTGTGGCCTAGAAACCATGACCCTAAGTCATTCATATGTTTAGTTAGTGTTGAAGTCATCGATCTTGCAATGTAAAATAGGGCAGAATCCACCCTTGGATCACTGTCCCACTAGTCTGGTACACCTTTCTAGTTACAGGGCTTCCCGCCTTGTGCTCAAACAAGTTACAAGTTCAGAACAGGTTCACATTACATAATAAAGGTAATCTAAAACACCATGCATGCAAAATACCATTTACACAATCAATTTATATTTTTTAAATCCATATTCACATCACATGTCACAATTATGCATAAAATCCAAACATGGTACTTACACAAACATAAAATCACCATTTGGACACTAAAAACCTCTTTTAAAACCATACGTACATAAAAAACATTTTAAAACATAATCTGTATCGGTTACACACTCAATTAAACCACCTACGCAGTTTAAAAAGACACTTATAATTAAACGAATAACTAGGAAAATTTATCAAAAAACTTCAAAAAATGTTGAATAATATTTAAAGTCAAAATATCATTCCAAAAATTATCAATACAAAATGCATTTTGAAACACCTCCACAACATAAACCACATCTCGTTCACTTTTAAACACACTAACTGCACAGTTTCTAAAATGCTCATAAGTATCTCAATGTAGGTTTTCACAACAAAACACATTAACATCACATAAACATTTGTGATTTAAAATAAAACAAGATGCAACACATGCCAAAACCCACCATTTACACACAAAAATCCATTTTGGAATAATACACATACCGAAAATGATTTTAACCTAAATATACACCCAAACTCTTTCCAACTATGATCCCCACATAAAACTCAATTTAATAAATAATTGACACCATTTATATTTAATCATTTCAAAATAACACAACAAAGGAATTGTATAAAGATTAAACCAATGTTATTTCATGTAATGTTCACATTAAAAATTTATTTCATATCAAATTCTTCAAAACTACTTCCAAAAAATAATTTTCACCACATGAAAAATTAAATGAATCAACTGCACAGCTTAAAAAACATTCCCATGGTTGAACAAACCATCCAAAAATTTTGGAAATTTTTTTTAGAATGTGACACATGACTCGAAATACTAAAAATTCAACCAAATATTCATCTCTGACTCAACACACATTAGTTCTAAACCAATACACAACCTGCATAGTTTATAAAATGATAGTAAATAGTTCAACTTGTGTTTTCCCAGAAAACAAACCTATATCACATATACATATTAAACCATAATGAAAAACTAGATTCACACCAAAAAAAGATTACAAAATTATTATAAATTAATTTAAGAAGAAAATTAATTCAACAAATAATGGTTATTCAAAGGACCACCTTCCTCAGTGTCGAAACATCCAAACATTGGTGCAGAACTCCAATCGCACCACAACCGACTCGATTTAAACCCCAAAACAAGAAATCAATCAAAAATAAAATCATGATCTAACCCTAAAACCAATACCCATCCCAATAGAAAATAACAAACCAATATTAAAGGAGTGTTTTACTTGTAAAAATACATGAATGAAAGGGGAGAGGCATCGCGCTTGACACGGCTTCACTGGAAGGGGGTTGCACAAGAAGGGGGGTTGCGGGTAGGGATTTAGAAATGAGGAGGTGGCTCCAACCATGATATTCCGAAAGATAAGAAGTTCTTAGACCATGGGGAGGTGTAGAAATAGAAGATAAATGTAAGGTAGGTGTGGCGTGAGTCCATTTCTCTAGAGGAGTAGAAGGCCGGATGTAAGAACCCGTGTTTTTCCGGAATGTAGTTTTGAGAAAGAATTTTGAATTTTTGCTGCTGGATGCTCATGAGGGGTAAAATAGAAATTTTCCCCTACCATATGACCTCAGATAATTTTTTTAACCACTCCTTTGGTCCCATAATAGGGTTTTTACCCTAGGACATGAGTTTGGTGGAAATCTGAGCTGTTCGGATTTTGGCGGAATATTTAATATTTAATATTATTAAATTAAATATTATTTTATTCACGAAAGTTCGTTTAGTGATAACATTTAAACGAAGAATCATATTGAGATTCCATCTGTGCCATTGAGTCTAGAATGGGGAGTTTAGCCTTGGAAAGGCATAAACTCATGTCGGGCGTCGGGGCCAGCCCAACCCCCTTTTTCTTCCTTTTCCTTTCTTCTTTTCTTTTCATTTCCCTCTCTTTCTCCCTCCTCCATCTTGTGAATAAACCATTTATGGCTTCACCTTGGACGTTTCCCATGTGATAATTGGGAGATCGAAAAAAATGGGAGATAAGGAAGGTATGAATGGTGCCGATTCGAAGCCCTCGACGTGCTGATTCCGTGAAGGGCAACCGGGAGCCGTGAAATCAACTGAAGCTTCGGCTGTTTCCACCCAAAGGTAGGGAAGTTTACATTTTCACCATATATCCCCTTTAAACAATTTGTTTTATGTTTTTAAAGCCTTATGTTGCTTACTAGTATGCCCATGGGGCTCAATCTGTTGTTTCGGGGGCGAAAACGGGTGAATTGGGCGTTTTTTGGGATTTCCCATCGGAAAACCCAGTATACACAGTGTGTGTTCTAGGGGAACATGTCGTGTGTTCTTCCCATTTGGGGAAGATGAGTTTTTCTTAAGTAAACACCGTGTAATTTGAGTAAACGCCGTGTAGGGGTGGTCGTTTGGCTGTCTGTGTGGAATAGAACAGAGTTTTAGTGGTTTTTTTCAAGTACATGTCGTGTACAGTAAAGTACACGCCGTGTAGTGGTACATGGGCATGTGTTCGGGTGAAAATGGAGATGGTGTGACTTTTTCTGAATATTTAACGCTGTTTACAGTAAAGTACATGCCATGTACTATTACACATGTAGGCCCAATGGGCTCTGGCCATGTACTGCTCTAGTTTAGTAATTTAGGGTTATCTTGTGCCTCAGAAGTCATAATTGGGCGTGTGAGTAGTCTATTTTGAGAGTTTTTCGGTATATATCACAATGGTGGACTCTATTTGAAATTTAAAGGTCATATAAATGGGGTTTTTGGGTTTTATCTAAATGGAGGGGGGTTTCTTTCTCCATTTATTGAGCCCAGTCGTCACCTGAGGGTGAGACTTGGCGAGGTTGTTAGATTGGGTGTTCAGACCAACTTAGTTGAGACCTATAATATGATATGAACTATGAGCTATCTCCCATAACCTTTTATACAGAGGACGTTTCCCTTGTGAGACGTCCCCTTCTGGCCTGAGAGGGCGTGAGACCAGATACTTCTAAGGGTCCCCTAAGGGATGCCTTACTTGTGTGCTGAAATAGGGAGTCCTTGTAGGAACTCTCTCTAATGTTTTCTTTGAGAGGAACCCTGTTATGGGTTGCCTATTTTGTTCTTCATTCGAGGATCCCATTTAGGATTCCTCTTTGCTAAGGATCCCGTGTAGTATTCCTTCTCTCTAGTTATCTAGAGGATCCCGAGTAGGATGACTCCTTGGTGCTTGACTTGTGCGACTTGGAGGGTGCCCGTTGTTTGACCGACTGGAGTTGTTACGTCAGGTTTGGGTAGAGATGGTGTTCGAGTGTCATCTATAACCCATGCCAAACTAGTAATCCTGTGGGGTTATGTTTTAGTGTTGGGTTGGGTGTTTGGGCCACTTGCACTGTTTATTTATATCTGACTTGGTTTTGCTGATGTTGTAGTGGTTACCAGAGGTGGTTCCTGGTTGGTGGATGTTGAGCCTGACGTGAGGCGTCTTCTTGATTGTTGGGATGCCCACTTTTCCTTGTCTGCCTGAGTAGTAGGAGGTCTGGTGTTTAAATTCCAACTGTTGTGCATTTTTGTGTACTGTTGAGCTACGAACCCATGATTGGGGTGTCATAGGGCTGAGGCCTTTGCTAAAATATATCTAGAATTGCATAGATAATCTAATGATAAGTTTAAACTGTTGTTTGGGATCACTGATTGGATATAAGACCACCCCGGGGGTGCGTTCCTCTATTTAGCTATTTGGCTGGGGTACCCGAGGGTATGCCATGATTATGCTCTGCATTTCACTTTCTTGAGAGAGAGTTTATATAAATTCTTGTTTGTATGTTGGGCTCGGCCCGATTACTTGATTTTATATGGAATGCTTGAGGGAAATATTTTATTTTTCTTGAGGGAAGTATTTTTTTTCGCCTGAGGGCAAGTTTCTGTTTAGCCTGAGGGACACCTTTCTCATGCTTGAGGGCAGTTCTTGTTTAGCCCGAGGGTAGTGTTGTTTAGCCTGAGGGAAACGTTTCCCTTGCCTGAGGCTAGTAGCTTCCATTCCTGAGGGAAATATTCTTATACGCCTGAGGGAACTATTCATTATGTCTGAGGGCAGTCACCTGAGTGTTTTTGTTTCTATTCACCTGAGGGCAAGGATTCACATGTCTGAGGATAGTGGTTACTTTGTATATTCACTATGGTGATTTCTTCTATTGAACTTTCCAAGCTACATCATAGGCTTGGCATTGTTGTTATCTTTTTCTTGCTAATTTCCTATTGTGGTTTCTATTGTGGAATTGGTATAGGAGATGGTCAGTCGAGGCCGAGTCTTAGAGAAACTCAGAATTGAATTATATTGAACATGTTACTTATTTTTGGTTAACTTGTTCAGAGATATATTTCCGGCATTGGCCGAAGAAGGTACATTTCAATGGCATTACGGACCAAGAGATCGACATAATGATACACAGTTTGAGTGGCATGATGTCCAGCTTAATAAATTTGCACTGGATGTCCAGGAGATCAGGATAATGGTCCCAAGGATCGACTGCTAATGTGGTTTCTTGTTATTTGAATCACTTAATCATGAATATTCATATTTATGTACATGTGTATAGGTATGGGACTATACATGTGTATGTATATAGATATGGACATCCATGGTGGCACTTTCCCATTTGATAGGGATTATATACCTTGAGTTCAACTGTGGTTTCACGTTTGTTTTACTTCCTTTGTTGTGTTCCAGCTAGGCTGAGCACATTGTTGTTACATACACTATTAGCAGCACAGTTATAGGTTTCTTGTCGGGGTGCTGTACTGAGATTATTTCTCAGCCCTGCACATTCACCTCGGTGTACGTTTAGACCTTATGTATTCTTTTCAGGTTGAGAATGAGTTTCATGGTGGATAGGGTTGAGGCCCAATGTTGCATGATCGAGCAGAGCTACTCAAGTGGTTCTACTGAACGGGTTGCAGCAGTTCGACAGTTTCTGGAGATCAGGTACATGGTTTGGCTCGGAGTTACTACCAGAGCCCTGTACTTTTACTTTCAGTTTCTTATGTACTTGTATCTATATGGTCGGCCAATGGGTGACTAGTGTTGTATTTTATTGCATAGCTGTTCGGGATTTTACAGCATTTTACTATTACAGCTTGTTCAATTTCAATTGTTTACTGCTTCCTCACTCTGTTTACTTTCCGCTGAGTATGATACTTAGTTAGGTTTGCTGTTTTCTTACTCTGGTATGAGGGAATAGTCTCCCCACTATCACACCCTAGTCCCTCATTGCTAGTCGGTAGCCTCTGGCATACGGGGAGGCGTGCTTGAGGCCTTGTGGCGAACCGGCTCGGAGCACCGGGTTAGTGGCTTCCGGGTCGGGATGTTACAAAGTGGTATCAGAGGGGTTTTCTTTTCTCGTTTTACTATTTGGGATATGGTAGAGAGGATAATTAAGAATGTGTCAGAACCTGTGATGGATATCGGTCGGTGCGTCGAGAACACTTTCTCCGGTAAGAAGTCTTGGTTTCCAGGGTTTGGGATTTCTGTTCTGATTTTGTGAAGTTATAGTTGTATGTGATTTCCACCTTGAGTGACACACATGTTGTGTGGTGTTTTAATTTACTGTCGATCTCTGGATCTTGGCCATTGGTAAGATTCCAGGGATAGATTTTGACTTTTGGCCAGCAAAGGCAAGAGACGTCTCATGCATCATACTAGGCATGTGGGATTCATAGCATATAGGCCTACTAGTGTGTGTTTTCATTGACGACTGAGACCTTTGGGTATGCTTGCACATACTTATATCTCTGATGGCAGGTTGTGTGGATCTACGTTGAGGCGTTTTTGTTGAGGCTGATGACTCAGTCCTCGTGCATAGGTGGTGCAGTGACCCCGTTGGTCTATGTGGCACGTGATGCCTTTCTGGTTAACCCTTATTGGGTGTTGTTTCTCAGGTCTGTGACTATCTAGTCGGATCATTGAGAATGATGTCAATTGATACCAAGGCTTTTCTTTTGAACTGGACCTCCTTGGGGTATTCCTGTATACGGATACCCGATGAGTGTCAGTTTAGTTTCTCTTCGGCATGGGTTGTGAACTCTAGGGAGTAGTTCCTTCTGAGGATGCTCAGAGAGGATCAGGGCCCTTGTAAGTTGTTTTTTGGTTTTTACTTTTTGGTTGTTGTGATCTTTACCATCTTCTGAGAGGTATTGGATCTTTTGGGCTAGGTGGTTAGACCTTGTGACCCAGTTGGGAGGATTTTACTGTAGGGTTAGGTGGAATACCTAGGGATCCTTGGTTTTGACTCGAACCTTTGTAAGTTGATGTCTAGTTTGTTCTGGGGAAACTTGCTTGATGGTGGTTGACCCGTGCTTGAATCCTGGTCAGGTTTTGGCATGATTCTAGCGTGGCTTGGAGGGAGCTGGACAAGCCTTTAGTGAAATCTCAGTGTACTCCAGTTAGATATGATCATGCGCTATCCTAATTCATCTTGATTATGCTGAGAGAGCTTCGACCTTACATCGAGCTCCTTTTTCTTTCTTAATGTTCATCCCCGTTGAGAATGGAACCTATTCTATTTGTGCTCTCGGAGTGGTTTATGGAAACCCATATGGTGGGGAGGGCACCATTGGCCGTTTGAGGGTGGTTATCCTTGCTCTCGTTAAACTTCAGTGTTTTCCAGGAGCTTTTGAGCTCAGGTTTTTCTTTTAAGATGATGATAAGGGTATTCCTATGGTGGGTAGTACCAGATCAGTCATAGTTGAATGACTTCTGTGTAGAAGTGGTTGTTAATGCTATAAGGATAGTTTTTGGATAGTCTAGATAGCTTGTTTGTGCAGATGCTCAGTTTATGAGTATGGTTGCTGGTTCTTTCACTGGGATTCTCGGGGATGATAAGGTTTATGGTGGGGAGTTTGTAAGAACCCGTGTTTTTCCGAACTGCAGTTTTGAGCAGAAATTTGAAATTTTTTTATTGGATGCTCATGAGGGGTAAAATGGTCACTTTACCCTACCAGCTGATCACAGATAATTTTTATGACCACTCCGTTGGTCCCTAAATAGGGTGTTTACCCAAGGACAGAAGTTTGGTGGAAACTTGAGCTGTTCAAATTTTGGCAGAATATTTAATATTTAATATTATTAAATGAAATATTATTTTTTCACACAAGTTCGTTTAGTGATAAGTTTTAAACAGATCATCATATTTAGATGTCGTCTACACCATTGAGTCCAGAATATGGAGTTTAGCCAAGGAAAGGCATAAACTCATGTCGGCCACCGGGGCCGGCCTGAGCCCCTTTTTCTTCTTTTCTTTTCTTCTTTTCTTTTCTTCTTTTCCTTTATTTTATCTCTCTTCCTCCCTCTTCCTTCTTGTACACACACCATGTGTGGATTATCCTTGTCCGTGTCCCATGGGAGAATTTGGATATTGAAAAAAACAGGAGAGAAGGAAAGCAAGAGTAGTAATGATTCGAAGCCCTCGATGCGCTGATTCCGTGAAGGGCAACCGAGATCCATGAAATCAATCGAAGCTTCGGCGGTTTCAGCCCAAAGGTAGGGAAATTTATGTTTTCACCATAGATCTTCTTTAAACAATTTTTTTTCGTTTTTAAAGCCTTATATTGCTTGCTGGTATGCCCATGGGGCTCGATCTGTTGTTTCAGAGACGAAAACGGGCGAATCGGGCGTTTTTAGGGATTTCCCGTCGGAAAACCCAGTATACACAACGTGTGTTCCAGGGGAACACGCTGTGTGTTCTTACTATATGAGAAAGAAGGGTTGTTTTAGTACACGTTGTGTACTTTGAGTACACTCCATGTAGTGGTGGTCGTGTGACTGGCCGTGTGGAATAGAACACGGTTTTAGTGGTTTTTTTTGAAGTACACGCCATGTACAGTGAAGTACACGCCGTGTAGTGGAACATGGGCATGTTTTTGAGTGAAAATAGACACGGTGTGAATTTTTTGTGAACATTACATTTTTTTTACAGTAAATTACATGTTGTGTACTATTACACAGGCAGGCCCAATGGGCTCTGGCCATGTACTCAGGCCATGTACAGCTCCAGTTTAGTATTATGGGGTAATCTTGTGCCTCGGAAGTTAGAATTGGGCATGTGAGTAGTCTATTCTAAGTGTTTTTCTGCATAGATAGTAATGATGGACTCCATTTGACATTTAATGGTCATATAATTCTGTTTTGGGGGTTTTATCTAAATGGAGGGGGGTTTCTTTCTCCATTTATCGAGCCCAGTCGTCACCAGAGGGTGAGGCTTGGAGAGGTTGTTAGTTTGGGTGTTTGGACCAACTTAGTCGAGAAATTTAATATGAGATGAACTATGAGCTATATCTCTTAACATTTTCTACAGAGGATGGTTCCCTTGTGAGACGTTCCCTTCTGGCCTGAGAGTCTGTGAGACCAGATACTTCTAAGGGTCCCCTGAGGGATGCATTACTTGTGTGCTGAACTAGGGAGTCCTTGTAAGAACTCTCTCTAATATTTTCATTGATAGGACCCTTGTGATGGGTCGCCTCTTTTTTCCATCATTTGAGGATCTCATGTAGGCTTCCTCTTTGCTAAGGATCTCGTGTAGGATTCCTTCTCTCTAGTTATCTAGAGGATCCTGAGTAAGATGAATCCTTGGTGTTTGACTTGTGGGACATGGCAGGTGCCCGTTGTTTGACCGACCTGAGTTGTTACGTCGGGTTTGGGTAGAGAATGTGTTATAGTGTCATATAGAACCCGTGCCAAACTAGTAATCTTATAGGGTTATGTTTTAGTGTTGGGTTGGGCGTTCGGGCCACCCTCAATGTTTGTTTATATCTAACTTGGTTTTGCTAATGTTGTAGTGGTTACCAGAGGTGCTTCCTGGTTGGTGGCTATTGATCCTTATGAGAGGCATATTCTTGTTTGTTGGGATTCCTACATTGCCTTATGTGCCTGAGTAGTAGGTGGTCTGGTTTTTAAATTCCAACTGCTATGCGTTTTTGTGTACTGTTGAGCTACGAACCCATGTTTGGGGTGTCCTATGGATGAGGCCATTGCTGAAATATATATAGAATTGCATAGATAATTTAATGATAAGTTTAAACTGTTGTTTGGGATCACTGCTTGGATCCAGGACCTCCTCGGGGGTGCGTCCCTCTGTTTAGCTGTTTGACCAGGGTACCCAAGGGTATGCCATGATTATGATATGCATTGCACTTTCTTGAGAGAAAGTTTATAAAAATGATTTTTTGTATGTGGGGATCCGACCGATTACTTGATTTCATATAAAATTCCTGAGTGAAATATTTTATTTATCCTGAGGGGAGTGTTTTGTTTCTCCTGAGGGCAAGTTTCTGTTTAGCCTGTGGGCAACGTTTCTCATGCCTGAGGGCAGTTCTTTTTTAGCCCGAGGGTAGTGTTGTTTATCCTGAGGGCACCGTTTCTCTTTCCTGAGGCCAGTATATTCCATGCCTGAGGGCATGATTCTAATACGCCTGAGGTCACTTTTCGTTATGCATGAGGGATTTCACCTGAGGGTTTTTGTTTCTGTTCGCCTGAGGACAAGGATTCACATGTCTTATGACAGTGGTTACTTTGTCTATTCACTATGGTGATTTCTTCTATTGAACCTTCCAAGCTACATCACATTCTTGGCATTGTTGTTATCTTTTTATTTCTAATTTCTTGTTGTGGTTTATGCTGTGGCATTGGTATTAGAGATTGTCGGTCGAGGCCGAGTCTCAGAGAAACTCAGAATTGAATTATATTGAACTGGTTACTTGTTTTTAGTTAACTTGTTCATAGATTTATTTCTGGCGTTGGCCGAAGTAGGTACATTTCAATGGGATTGCGGACCCAGAGATCGAATTAATGATACACGGCTTGTGTGGCATGACTTCCAGCTTAATGCCCTCGCACAGGATGTCCAGGAGATCGGGCTTATGGTCCCAAGGATCGACTGCGGATGTGGTTTCTTGTTATTTTAATCACTTAATCATGAATATTCATATTTATGTACATGTGTATATGTATGGGACTATACATGTGTACGTATATAGATATGGACATCCATGGTGGAACTTGCCCATTTGATAGGGATTACATACCCAGAGTTCAACTGTGGTTGCACATTTGGTTTACTTCCATTGAAGTGTTCCAGCTAGGCTAAGCATGTTGTTTTTGCATACACTATTAGCAGCACAGTTATAGATTTCTTTTCGGGGTGCCCTACCGAGATTATTTCTCACCCCTGCACGTGCACCTCGGTGTACGTGTAGACCATATGCATGCTTTTCAAGTTGAGCAAGAGTTGCATGGTGGATAGGGTTGAGGCCTAGTGTTGCATGATCTAGCGGAGTTGCTCGAGTGGTTCTACTAAACGTGCTGCTACAGTTCAACAGTTTCTGGAGATCGGGTACATGGTTTGGCTCAGTGTTAGTAGCAGAGCCCTATACTTTTACTTTCAGTTTCTTTTGTACTTGTATCTTTATGGTCGGCCAGTGGGTGACCAGTGTTGTATTGTATTGCATATCTATTTGGGCTTTTACAGCATTTTATTATTACAACTTGTTCTATTTCAATTGTTTATTGCTTCCATACTCTACATACTTTCTACTGTGTATGATACTTAGTTATTTCCGTTGTTTGCTTACTCTGGTATGAGGGCATAGTTTCCCCACTATCACACCCTATGCCTTCGCTGCTAGTCGACAGCCTCTGGCGTACGGGGAGGCGTCCTTGAGGCCTTTTGGTGAACTGACTCGGAGCACCGGGTTAGTGGCTTCTGGGTCGGGATGTTACACCTGAGGTTCGCCGGATAGAGCATGGAGTGGCTAGGGGGAGGTGCGGTTCTTCGGAAAGAGGCTGGCCAAGGGGAGAAGGGGGTGGCGCATCAGGCTGGCCGAAAGCTAGGGCATGTGTGGACCAGGGTTTGAGGGTGGTTCTCACTTCATGGTGGAATAAAGGGAGATATGGGAGGGAGATATAGTGTAATGGAAACCCTAGAAATAAAATAAAAGAAAAGAATACATAAAAAATAATAATATTTATAATAATAATAACAAAAATACTATTACATTAATAAAACTAAACTCTTTACCGTAAAATTATATGATACATTATATTGATGATAACATTAATAATAGTAATAATAATAACAATACTCAATAAAAATAATAATATTTTCAAATAATAATAATATTATTTATCATTAAAATAATTCATTAAATTATTACACCCTTTCCTTATTTTATTTTGTTTTTATTTAATAAATCTATTAATTTTATTTCACTATTGTTAGCTCATTCCTTTTAATTAATTTAACATCAGGCAGGCCTTGCGGGGAACTGGGCGAAGATGCGTGGTGACCCGGGCAAGGCCACATGACTTCGACCACGGTGTGCTAAATGATGTCAATGCCAAAACATGTGTTTTTAAATAAAGTCTCAAAATTTTAAGTCCGTTTACAACCCGAACTACACAATTACCAATGAAAATAATAAAATAAACAATTTAATAATTGTAGGTGTGACATGTTTATTGTTTACATTTGAAAGGATAACAGTAAGTTGGTTATTGTGACCTCACCTTGGTTCCACTATCAACAGTAAAAGACAAATATTTTATTATTACTGAAGAATGTAATGAATTTTTTCAATTGGATGAATATTAAATGAAATTGGGAAATAATTGAAAAGTATAATTATATTTTTGTTACATTCATAGTTCCATTCACCATGATAAAAAACCCATTTAGCATAAAACAAAAATCACATCGAATTTAAATTCCATTTCATCCATAATACAGTGGAATATAGAGTGTTGTATCATTTCAAGGTGGGTGGAAAGGAGAATCTTGAGAACTTGTTCACCGAAGTGTTAGTCTATGAATATTTGAGGAAACATTATTCCTTGGTTGGAATCAAATAAATGAGAATAGATGATGATAACTACGTGAAGCCATATATGAGTCTACACTTACCGAATGTACTTTTCCACTTGAGATCATGAAGCCTTATATGAGTCTAAACTTACAACTAACTATTCCACAGCCTCTATAGATTCTACCAAGGTTCATACCTAATTCTAAAATTCTTTCACTTCATGTAGAAAATTTCATTAAATTATAGACATTATTATTTACAAAACAGATGCTATAATCTCTTGATTTAGATCCACTATAAATTCTATACCAATGGATATTTCACCAATTCATCTCATTAAATCTTATTTAAATGACACAAAGTCATACTAAATTACATAATCTTGAGGTAGAAGAACCACTTGTTGCAATTTTGTGGTCTCTGAAATAGAATGAAATAGAGGTTTTCTGTTAGGCTTGTCATCATCATAGTCTTCATAGTATAAGCCCAAAATAATGAATCCAAGGTCCTCCAACCATATTTATATTTCCTGAATAATAGAAACTGAACCTGTGGAAATAGGTTCCTCCCCCTCACATGAAGATTCCTCTAGGGAAACTATATTCTCATCTATCATTCTTCATTGATCAATTGAATTATCATTAGAGTCTACTAATAATTGTTCTTCAGAATATTCAACCTCTTCCATTGAAATTCAAAATGATTCTACTTTCTGTTCCTTTTCATTCTCTTCCATTTCTGTACATCATATCAAGGAACTAAAACTTAGGCATTCTTCTTCATTTTAACCATTATCAACTATTTCAAACTCATTATGATCAGAGTCAACTTCATCATCTTCCCATGAAGTCTCTCCAACAACAATGTCTCTTATGAAATTCTCCTCACATTCTTATCTAGTGGTTTCCTCATCATCAATGTCCCTTATGACAATCTCTCTTCTCTGAAATTTTTTTGGTGGACTAGGATCACCAAACAATACAACACCAACATGGGGACTTGATGGATGTTCAAGATCACTCCTCTCATCTACAAAAGAATACTATGTTTCATGCACAACAACAACCTCCACTTCTTCATCTGAATACACTAGTTTAACTTCATGAGGTTTTAGTCCTAGATCTCTTTTATCCTTTTCTCTAGTATGATTGAAAACAGGGTTGAAGTCTTTATATATCATAGCCTCATTATTCACCCATTCCCTTTTCCAAGAATTCCAATTTATCCTCATACACTTTCAAATCCTTTTGGAAATAAAGAAGTTGTACTTTACAACTATGGTTTCTTCCCTGTTTCCAATAACTCCTTTCACATTACAAAATAAAAGACATAAACATGGCATGAAACAAACAATTTGACTTGGAACCAGGCCTAGCCATATCTTCTAACTAAACCATTAAAAATCTACAATGTTTTATCCTTTTCCCATGCTTCCTCAAATACAACAAAAATACATCCAGATATTTAAAACTAGCAAATTCCTCTCACTTGGGACTCAAGACATGTTGGATAAACCATGCCTGTAATCTTTTTTCCCCATACATCTCCGAAGAAATTACCTTTAAGGGATTCCACACCCTGTCAGTTTGGCCAGAGCCTTTTCATAGCATAAAAGATCACTAGTAGGAGGCACCACTCCAGAATATGAGTAAAATTTTCATTTTTGTGGGGATCTTAAACATTCATCCCATTCAATAGAATAGAAGCTCACACTGACACCATTTTCCTTTGAAAGCATTCAGTTCTCATCCTTATATGTTTCAAACATCAAAAACTCATAAAACTCCTTTACTATCTTCGAGTTATATGGTCTATTGTTTTTTGCAAATCATTCTACCCGATCTTGAGCATTGAGTGCCTTTAGCACAAGAGACTTTCTCGAAAACAACCATTCTGAACATAATTATTTCTCATCCATGATTACCCTATTCAAAAAATGAGGGTTGATTATATTTTCAAAACTTTGATTGAAACAATAGACTTATATCGGGGTCTCTTCGGGTTCTGTGAATCTATTTCATCACCAACCAGTGGTCTCCTTACTCTTTCTATTGAGATCTGATGCGGTTTTTGGGTTTTAGCAGTAGGTTTGTTTCAAGGTTTCGAGAGAAAAATGTATAGGGGAGGATTGAGGTGGATCAAAATGCACCTTAACACATTGTTTTTAACACTTATGAATGAAAAAGTAAATTGACTAAATGAAATGAATAAAATTAAAATGTTTCAGAGTCTGCCAGAAAACATGAATTATAGGACTTATCAGTTAGGTCAACTAGTGGTAAGTTTCCAACAGTAAGGTTTATCAGTAAGGTCCAACGGTATGGTGTTCTAACGGCGAGGTCCAATAGTGAGGTGTACTAACAATGAAGTCCAATGGTGAAGTGTCCTAACAATGAGGTCCAACAGTGAGGTGTATTAACGGGGAGGTCAAACGGTGAGGTGTCCTAATAGTGAGGTCTAATGGTGAGGTGTCCTAATGGTGTGGTCTAACAGTGAGGTGTCCTAATAACAAGGTCCAACGGTGAGGTGTCATAATGGAGAGGTCCAATAGTGAGGTGTCGTTAACTAAAATTAATCACACATAACTCATGTTTGTTGTAATTTAACCTATCAGAATTCAAAGAATTTGTGAATATATCAGCTAATTGATGTTCAGTGACAATGAATTCAAGAGTGATATCACCTCATTGATATTGATCTCTCAAAAAGTGATGTATCATATCAATTTTATTTTTCCTAGCATGAGACACTATATTTTTAAAGATGTTAATTGAACTTGTAATATAACAATTTATAGAGACATGTTTGAATTTACATCCATTGTCTAGTAAAATGTGTTTCATCCATAGAATTTGAGAAAAACATCTACCTGCAAGTATATATTCTGCTTCGGTAGTGGATAATGAAACAATATTTTGTTTCATACTATACCATGATACTAGTGACTTTCCCAAAATGTGACATTTTCTAGAGGTGTTCTTTCTATATTACTTGAAACCAGCATATTCAGCTTCAGAATAGCTTATCAAATCGAATGATTTCCTCTTTGATAAATTAGTCTTAAGATGGTAGTATACATGAGATTTTTAAAAATCATTTTAATAGTAGATAAATTATATTTTTTGTTATTGGATTGAAAAAAAGAACACATACATACATTGAACATAATATCAGTTTAGCTAGAAGTAATGTATAGTAGACTCCCAATCATACCTCTCTAATGGGTTTGATCCATTGGTTTTCCAGTTTCAATAGCATCCAACTTACAAGTTGTAATAATAGGTGTATCACTGCACTTATTACTATCCAAACAAAAATGTTTCATAATATACTTAGTATATTTACTTTGATTTAATACAATACCATTTTTATTTTGAAAATTTTGAAATCCAATGAAAAATTGAAGTTCCCCCATTCGACTCATTTCAAATTTCTGTTTCATCATCTTTGAAAAATGAGAACACAATGAATTGTTAGAGGATCCAATAATAATTTCATCTACATAAATTTGTATTTTTAAAATATCTTTACAAATCATTTTAATAAAAACATTAAGATTAGCTATACCTTTAGTAAAACCTTTTGATAAAAGAAAAGAATGGAGTCGATCATACCAAGCTCTAGGAGCTTGTTTTAGACCATATATTGCTTTAGAACGTTTAAAACATGATTTCAAATATGGTGATTTGTAAAGCGAGGGGGTTTTCAATAGACACATTCACAACCTTATACCCATTTTGAAATGCACTTTTAACATCCATTAGATAAAGTCTGAAATTCAGAAGAGATGCATAAGCAAGTATTATTCTAATGGCTTAAAGTCTATCTATAGGTTAAAAGGCATCTTCATAGTCTATTCCTTCTTCTTGACTATATCCTTGTGAAACTAATCTAGCATTGTTTCTAACTGTATTTCCAAACTCATAAATGTTGTTTCTAAACACCCATTTAGTGCCAATGGTCAAAGTGTCCTTATGTCATTCTAATAATTTCCAAAATCTATTTATTTTAAACTAATTTAATTCTTATTGCACATCTATCACCAAAAACTCATCATTGACAGCATCATTAATATTTTTTGGTTCAAGTTGTGATAGAAAATCTTCATTTTCAACCAGCTTTCTCAGAGAAACTCTAGTTTGTGTTCCTATATTTAAATCACCTAAAACGGAATCAAAATGTTCATTATTGAGAGTTATAGTACCTCTATAAATGGTTGGTCGAGACAATTCATGGTTGTCTATAAATTCTGATTCAATAGGCTCAAGTTCTGAAAAATTTCCAGAACTTGTTGTTTTCACTTGGGGTTCACTGTTTTTTTCATTTTGGTCTAGAATTGATATGTATTTGTGAAGATATTCAAGGGAGGTTTTATTTTCATGTGGATAAGTCTCATTAAATTTTACATGAACTAATTCTTCCACACATTTTTTTCTCTTATTGAATATTCAATAGGCTTTACTAGAGATTGAGTAACCTAGGAAAAATCATTCCTCACTTTTGGAAGAATATTTGTCCATATTATCCATAGTGTTAAGGATAATGAATTTATAACCAAAAAATCCAAGGAAATTAACATTAGGATTCCTATTATTCCATATATCATAAAGGTTATTCTTACGAACAATCCTAATTAAAACACTATTGATGATGTAACAGTTTGTAGTAATAGATTCAGCCCAAAAATATATAGGCAGGTTATACTCAATAAGAATATTCTAGGAAATATTTTGAAGTGTTTTATTTCATCTTTCTACTGCTTCATTTTATTGAGGTGTTCTAGGAGCAATGAAATTGTGATTATAGCCATTATACGAGAAACAATATTCAAACTCATGATTTTCAAACTCACGGTCACGATCACTTCTCTAGGTCTTTATTCTATGTCCACTAATATTTTTCATAGACTTGGAATAGATATTGATGTAAGAACATGCATCAATTTTGGGATCTAGAACGTATACCCAACTGTGTCTAGAAAAATCATCTACAAGAACATAGACATATTGCTTCCCATTTATATTTGAAACACTATATGGTCCAAACAAATCCATGTGAACCAACTACGGTAGTTAAAAAGTTAAAACATATTTCTTTGGTTTGAATGAAACATTGTGTCATTTTCCCTTTTGAAAAGGATTACAATCTTTTTTAAGTGGGAAATATAAATTAGGTAAGTATCTAACTAAACATTACCTAGATTGTTTCCTAAGTGAGTTCACATTATAGTTTCCTAATCTTATGTGCCATAACCAATATTCCTTATGAAAATAATTCAAATAAGAAACATCTTTCTTAGCTAAAGATTTTAAATAAAGAACATATACATTTTCATTTATACGAGCAGTTAATATTAAATCATTTTTTGAAATAAAAACATTTAATGCATCATTTTCAAACATAACATTAAAATAATCATCACACAACTGAGATATACTAAGTAGATTGTACTTTAACCCATCAACAAAAAGTACTTTTGAAATTAATATAGTATTAGGGTTAACAATTTGGCCTAATCTGACGATCATTCCCCTAGCATTATCAACAAATGTAACATGTACACCAACAACATCAATTGAGCTCATGAAGCATGAATATTATCTTGTCATATGTCTTTAATATCCACTTTCCAAGTACCATAGGGTTTTACAGAATCAATTTAGAAAATTTTCCTGCAAAACAGATTAAGCATAGGGTAACTTTGGTACCCTAATTTTTGTGGGTCCGAAAAGGTTATCAAGCAAAGCTTTGAGAACCAATATTTTTCTTAGAGGATTCCTATAATCAATAGACATGTTTTGAGACATAAAAACTTTTAGTTCCTTTTGAATTTTTTTCCAGAGATGATCTAGAACTTGAACTAGCAGTGAACTATCCATATTTTGGAACAAATTTTTTTTTAATAATACTTATATGTCCTAGTTGTTCTCCTAGACTAGTTCCCTATTTTGGAGAAATTTTTTTTACTAGAAACCGAGTCAGGGTATCCCTGCCTTTATTAAACTTATCAAGATCTCTTTTTAATTTCTCATTTTATAATTTCAATTCAGTATTTTCTTTTAAAAGATGAGAAACTTTTTCCTTTTATATATCAAAATTAGAATTATATTTTGAAATTAAAGCTACTTTTCTTGTCAAGGATTTAAATTTATCCTTGTTCTCATTAATGGTATCCTCAATAATTCCATAGTATTAAAATAGTTCTTCCTTATTCAAATTTTCAACATTATTTGATTCAATTTCATTCCCAGAATAATGAGCATTATATATAAGAGAATTATGTGTTGCCTTAGATGTTTCTGTCATGAAATAGAGGTTTTCATAGTTGTTCCGTTTAGTATCAAAAGTGTCAAATCCACTAGAGATGTCTTTTGAAGAAATCCAATTATCTTTCAAGGAATTTTTATATCCCTTCACATTATCTTCATATTTATTCATAAATTTTAGCTTGGGGAAATCATCCTTCACATGACCTTTTCATTTCCACTCATAGCAGATTATCTCATTTGTGTTGTCATTCCATCTTCTGAATTTTTTCCAAAGTAAATTACTATCATATGTTCCTCTATATATCGACTTTACAAAGGAATTATTATTTTGGTACTCCTTTTTGATTCTTCTAGAAATTTGAGCCATCTCCTCATCACTGTTAGAATCTGAATCTTCACCAGTCGAACTATCTACTGGGACTTAAACCATTTCCTTGACTTTTCTCTTTGAGGTAACAGTCTTGAATGCTATAGATTTGTTTCTTGGTACTTCATTTCTTCTTGATTCACCTTAATTCTTTCCTCGTTTAACATGAGTTTTCTAATTAGTCCCTTCACTGGTAGCTTTCTTATGCCACATGATTCTCAGATTGAAATAGAAGTTCCGCTCCATTTTTTGGGTAGGCATTGAAGAAATATCATAATATGATCCTTGTTATCCACTAGTTTCCCAAGTAGACACATGGTATTTACAATTTCATTTATCCTTAGATACATTTCTGATATAGGTTCATCAGGCTTCATATTAATATTATCATATTTAATAGTATAAGTATTCAATCTCATTTCTGTAACTTTGTTTTTTCCCTCATGGGAAAGAACCAAAGTATCCAAAATTTTAAATACAGTGTTATAGGATGATACTCTATTGAATTATTCATCACCTAAAGGATAGTAAAATGCAATCCACGCTTTATTCTTATTATCATACGTAGCATTAGTCAACTGAGACCATGTATCTGTAGTAGTAATAGGTAATGGATGTTGTTCTTCAATCTGACACAGCTTTGTGGACCCATGCTATCTAGATACATTTTTATTTTAAATTTCCATTGATCATAGTTATTACCATTAATGAATGGTGACCTGTTAGTTGTCGCACCCTCAACTCGGTTATCCATAGCTGACTAGAATTAAAAAAATGAAAATTTCGATATGATAAAAAAAATCATCCAACATTTGAAATAGGTTTACTGAATTTAAAACATAAACACACCAAACAAAACTAACTATCATAGTTAATATTAAACTGTTTTCTGTCTTTGAAATTATAAGTAGTGGAAAATAGAAAAATAGAGTATTAAAACATAAAGTACATAATATAATTATACAAGCCGTTCAGTATTATGTCATGACTTAATCCTCTCCACTTAGTGATCTTCTACCACCAAGAAGTTTATGTAAATAAACATGATACATAGCCTGTATTGGGCTTTATAATAGTTTTCACAAACTGTCCAAGTCTCACAACCTCTATCATAGTTCTTCATGGAAAAAATAAAAAACCAGGCCACACATGACATATTCAATAGTTTTACATGGGAAAAAATGTAAAGAATGTTTGTTGTGAGGATTTTTAGTGTCCTCTAATTTAAGAATAGGAGATAGTCTGTGTAATAGACAAACACACACTTCTCAGAAATGAAAGATGAATAAAACAAAACAAATAATGTTATGAGGGTCAAGTTTAGACGGCTCTATGTGTTTTTAGTTTAACTCTGGACTCATCGGTGTGAAGAAATTGTAGTTTGAGTCCCTCTCTAGAAGTTGTCTCCAAAACATAGTGTCGCAACATCAAGTTCTAGCTTCCAAGTACTGAGGTGTTCAGTTTCTTGTTTTGAAAGAGATTCTATAAATCACATCAAGGAAGCCTTGAATTTGTTGTCCCAAATGATATTTGTGAAGCTATTGGGTTCACAATGTAAGCGATGGTATGTTCTTCTTGTTCTTCACGTCTATTGTGTAATATCTCTCACCCAACATGTGTATCTCTATATCGATCTTTTATTTTATTTTTTATATCTGATAGTAGGAATGATCATGCCACATTAATTCTCCCTCATACCTCATACTATCTCTAGATATGTCTACAACCAAAATTAATTAATGTTAGAAGCATTAAATTTACCAAATATGACTGTTAGAATAATCTTAATAAAATTGACAATGTATAGTGTAAAAGAGTATAGTTATTGGTAGACGGGTAGCAGTAGCCTTCTCAATGGTAGATTCTGAACGATAGATATGTGACTTCTAAAGGTTCTTCCAGTATTAACCTTTCATCAGTAGACTTCCATCAGTAACTTCATAGCAGAAACATTATAGAAGTAAGCTTAAAATAATAACCTTCTAATTGTATCCTTTTAGCGGTGACTTTATTAATATTCTGGCAATAATCTTCCCATCAGTGACCTTGAACAAGTAACCTCTAGCGGTAGCTCTACACTAGTATCCCTTGAGCGGTAAACTCGTAGCATTCAACATGCATGGGTAACACCGAGGTAAGGTTCTAGTGGTAACCATCTAGCGGTAACCATCTAGTGGTAACCTCCTAGTAGCAACCTTCTAGTAGTAACCTTCTAGAGTTAACCTTCTAGAATTAACCTTCTACCAGTAACCATCAAGCGGCAACCTTCTAGTAGTAACCTCTCCAACAATAGCCTCAACAGGTGACTCAAACAGAAGGCTCTTAACAGAGACCTTCATACCTGTGAACATTTATATAGAAAATTTTTTACTATAAATTTAATTAATAAAGTAATGAGACTAAAAATAAATAATTGTTACATGATAAAAACTATAAAAACTAATGAAACATGATTATCATATAAATGAAACATTATTATGGATTATCAAAATATATGTGTCCAACAATAACTTTCCTAGGGATCACACACTTATTATATTAGAATACATCATAATGCAAGAAAAGCATACTGATATTTTTACAAAAACATTGCCTTCATATAGATTAGAATATATTAAACATAAGTTAGTAATGATAACTATAAGGTAATCATTCATATAAATTTTTTTTAAACTATATCCTAGCATTTAGATACTAATTTTCATAGGGGGAGTATACATGATTTCATTAATAAATATTTTCATAACCTAAAAATGGTTTCATAACATATAAAAATAGTCTAGACTCTATTAAAACATTTCATAATATATTATTTTTATAAACAATATTTTCAAATACTAAAAAAATTAAGATAACACCAAATGTTAAATCTTCTTACCTATCACCTGTTAATTAAAATTTTCTATATTGGTATTTCAATTGTTTATTAAATTTTTTATCGGAGTTATATTTTATTAAATCCATTTTGTTTCCTTAAAACCTACAAATATTGGAACCTATAAAACATTCTTCATATTAATCTCAACCTTTAGATCATAAATTTTTGTTTTCAATGGTTGGATTATCCTTGGTTGATGAACTAACACCTCAATGCCTTTATAAAATAGGGGACCCCCTTGTGTCCCACATAAATTTCTAGAGATTGGTGCCCATGCAGCTAGCACCCTTCAAAGAATCCGTTCAGATATCAACATCCTTCCACAGTTCTAATATTTTTCTATCAATCTCTTCTCAAATCTCAATTCATGTGCATAAGAAATTCAAAGATTGGTTCATTTTTAGAGAAAGGTTAGGTGATTATGTTTTCTTAATTAATTATGATTATTTGTTAAGTAAGATAATAAAGTTCCATGGTTTAAAAACATTTAAATTACAAAAAACAAGGGATAATTGGAACCAGTATATCTGGATTTAGTAATTGAATTCTATGAATCAGTCATGTTCTTCATATAAGGATGAATGGCTATGTTGTAGTTCAGTATATATGGAAAAAGATGTTCTATTTCATACAATAAATCCAATAACTTTATTAAAATTCCATTTAATGGAGGATCATTTTATCCTTCTCATATGTTTTCAGAATCAAAAGGATCATTCAATAAATAAATGATATAGAATCTCTATTCCTTCATGAAATAAAGAAGCTGAAATATTCCAATGTATCTTCTAACTATCTGATCATAGAAATAGGGATTCATGGACTATAGATACTAAGAAAATGAGTTAGGGATACCCTCAAGATTACAGACATTTTCATGTAATATTTCCATGTAAATCTATGGAAAATAAATTTGATGAGATCTATCTTCCTCACAATCATCAAGATACAGGATTGTTCTATCCACTCACATATCCTGATGTTTCCAGCAACATTGTCTAAGACAATTCAAAAAACTTTGAACACATGTAATATCTCTTATAAGTTAAAGACAAATAAGTCCAATATCCTTCCATTAAGTGATGACAATCTTATATGAATGAAATATTATTTTGATAAAAATTATATGGAGTTTGATGAATTATCTAGAAAGGAATACAATTTAGGAGAAAAATCTATGAAATAAGTTATTGAGTCAATGAAAATAAAGTACCATGATTTCGAATATCATAAATCAAAGAAGTAGAAGTATTATCTAGATGAAGTCATTTACATGTGGAGAGAAGTTAATGATCTATGGAAGGAAGGATATGATGTGTTTGGGATATATCTATATAAAACTAAAGAATTGAAAAATATATAATCTTAAGAAAATGAATAAAAAGATAAAGAGAATAAGATTAAGAAAAATATTTTTGAAGTTGATATTATTAAGACTTCATTAGAAGACACTAAAAGAGCATTAGAAAACATTAAAGCTATCAAATGATTTCTTCATGAATCCGATGTTATCCCTAAATAGTTGGACATTGTTGTGTAAGAGGATACCCCAAATTACAAATGAATAAAATATGTTTCAAAAGTAGTTTCTAGTGTTGAAGATCTACCTCAATAAGAAGATGATGCTATTATAGAAAAACAAAGAGAGGATGAGAAAAATGAAATTGGTGAAACTCATAGGATGTGTCAATATGAAAATATATCCATAAGAACTTTTCAAGACTCCTCATCTATGCTTCCCTCATAAGTGAATTGAATGAAAAAATATTATAATCAAATATGAAAATCTTCCTCACCTTTGAATGAAATTTTTTCTAATAGTGAAGTTTAGAAAATATATTTTGATGATGACATTTATAGTGATGATGATGATGGTGGAAATCATGATGATGATGATGAAAAAAAGATTGTTTGTATTTTTGATGAAAGGCTAATACATGAAAGAACAAGGATGTTAGTCTCCATGAAAGGAAAAGGTAAATAGGTATATGTTGAAATAAATAATAAGAATGAATCATAATAAAACAACTCTACCTCATCTTTAGGATATGATTTCATTGCTCAATCCTTGAAGAAGTTGGTAAACTCGATTCCATACTTCTCGAAAATTTAGTCCTGGTGTTAGCTTATTCAAGAATTTTAAAATATGAAATCATACTCAATAAATATTTTCATGGAGAAGTTGATAATACTAGAATCTTAATTCAGAACCCTTGTGAAAAATTATGATTCTCATAAGAAATCCTACAGAGAGATCACAAAGTGGTCAAAACAAAACAATTTTGATCTTATGGATTTTGATGATGCGTTTGATTCAGTCATGAATGTATTCAAATAACCTAAAGACTCCCTCAAAGAATATTCAATTATTTTTTAGAGATGATGAAGGATGAACAAGGTATTTTACATTCAAGAAGTCATATATTTGAATGGAAAGTCAAACATTTTAGGTAGTGAGATCAAATTGTTGAAGGCTTATAATGATGGGGTGGCTGAGAGACTTAATTCATAAGAAGAAATTATTAAGATCCATAAATAAAAGATATCAAATGGTATTCGAATGAAATAATATTAAGAAGAATAATAAGTAGTAGGAAATTATCCTTGAATACATTCATGATGATCTCATGGAGTTGAAGAAGTTGAGGACCATTGTCAGAACATTAATTTGAAATAAGGATTTATTTTTTGTTATTACGATCTTTTGTTGTATTTTTTTCTGTATTGAAGTTATAATATCCAATTTTTTCGTATAGTTTGTTTCATACTTTTTAGGTACTTTATATTTTCTTCATTTATTTTTTTAAATCTCAAAGGTTGAGAGTGTTACATAAATAATATTAGTCTAATAAAGAGAATGTGTTAGTAAGTGGGAGTAATTAAATAAAAATATTAAAGTAAGGAGAACATGTTTCCTTCAATGAGTAAGTCCAATACTTAAAGATACGAATATGGTCTTTCGGGGGATTTCATAACCAAAGGGGGAGATAGTCATATTCATTCTTTTAAGAGTCAAAAATCTTGGAGGGATATGTATTTCTTTTAATAAAATGTATAATTTTTTTGATCTTAGTATTCTCTTCTTAAAACATTATTTGTTCTCTATAAAAAGTGGAATATTTTTTAGTCCAATGTTTTATAATGACTTTTTCACTCATTTATGTTTTGTAAATCACTACCATATTTTCTTTAATAATGTTTCCTTCTATAAGGAATTATATATGAAAATCTGATTATAATTGAAATCACAATCTTTAATGTTTTTATGTTATTTCCTAGGTAACTCTAAAAAAAATTTCTTAAGGATAAATGGATACTAGAGTAAATGAAAATTGGAATCCTATACTTCCTCAATATTGATTCACATAAAATTTTGAATCTGATTCTCACTATTCCTCAATTTGGATATGCTTAAAATTTTGAATCCAATTCTCACTATTCTACAATTCCGATTCATATAAATCTATTAATCGGATCCCTGCTATTCGTTAATTATGATTCACTTAAAATTTTGATTATGATTCTCATTGTTCCTTAATTCTGATTCACTTAAAATTTTTAATTCGATGCGTTCATTTTTTAAAATATGTGTTTCTCAAATTCAGATTCCGATTTTCAATGTTTCGTAAATCCAAATAGCTTAGATTTTAGAATCTAGTTTACTATATTCCTCAATATTGATTGTCTCAATTTTCTAAATCTGATTTACATGATTTCATAGAATATGATTCTCAATATTTTCATAATACAATTATCTTCATATTTTGAATATAATTACATAATATTCTTAAATACGATTAGTCATTTATTTCCTTAATATATTCATACATATAATCGGATTGACTAATATGTATCATGATAATGTTTCTCATGGATTTTTTCATTGTACTAAAACAATTTCATCCATTCTATTATTATATGACTGTTAAAAGTGACATGTGTACAGGTCCCTCAAATTTTATAGGATGAATATGACCGTTTGAGGTCAAGATGACCATTTGACTCTAGACCTATAAATACCTAGTCCTTTGGATGAGCACATAATTTTTTTGGAATTCCAGACACATGGGAGATCCTCAAAAATTTATTTGTGTGAAATTCTTGATGTGATTATGTTTTGAACATGCTATTCAATATAAATGAAATATTCAATAAGATATGTTTTTTCATATGTGATACTAACAATTAGTGATTATGATCGACAGAATACAAGAGGAAGGAAGACATAGGTTCCAATTACATACTTAATCAAGGGATTATAGATGATGAAAGATGGTGGTTTCAATTACCAAATTAATTAAGGGCCTACGAGGATAGAAAGATAAAAGATACATCTGATCTTTCCTATATAGAGGTCATACCCTGGTGGTGTTAAGACAAACATTATTGAAATTCTATATCGAGGGACCTTCATCTGAGGTGGTTGGATACCATACACCTTTGGTAATAATAATATTACTCTTTTACATGTACTTTAAATATCCACACCAGCATGTTACAAAAAATAATGTGTTTCTTGTACTTTCAATTTTGTATTAACTCTGACATGAGATTCTATAAGCATTATTTTAGAATCTTTTTTTAGTATACCTGTGTGCTTATTTATTTATTATATCATCTTTATCGAACGTAAGGTGTTTTTCATTAACTGTAAAAAAGTGGGTTTAGTGAATCCTATTTTTTAAAACTTTGTAAAACAATGATTTAATTAAGGTTAAAAATTAATGTTTTTAAACTTACAATTCACACTCTCTTGTTACTGAGCTTCTTCACACATATTTTGATAGTAAATTTTCTGTACATCAAATTTTTTGTATCCTACTTTTGGTTGTGAAGTGGACTTTGTGTATTCAGTAGGGTTATTAGTATACCTTCATCTGATAAAATCTAGGTAAATACATCTTACATATATTAGTTTTACCCTACCTAGAGTCTAATTTTTGTGATCTTCTAACAGACATACATGAAAAAATATAGTGGTCTTATCAGAAGAATAGATCAGTCAGGCACATATCCATCCCTAATAGTCCAGATATTTCCCTAGGATTGATATTTCTTTATAATTTTATATTTTTGTTTTGGATGGTTTCTTATGGTTGGTAGTGGATTTAATTTATTCATTGAGTTCTTATGACAATGTTTCTTCTCAATTTTATTTCCTGCTTTTAGGAGCTTTGTTTCTATGTCTTGTCAGTTTAGATAAATTCTAAATGGTGGGGAGACTCTTGGCCAGTATCTATTCTTGTTACGATTATGCATCAGAGGTTATAACCTTGAGGTTCTTGGATTATTAAGTAACACTCGAGGTATTGGGTTTTGTTTCATTTAGGATTTTAGGTTCTTAACATTTGGTAGAGGGACTTAGTTGAGAGTTTGTGTGGCATTTTAAATTACTTTGACTGGGGAATTTTAAGGGAAAAATTGTGCCATGGTGGGGATAATTTTTACACCCTCATGTTTCTATTTATTTCAATTTGGGTTTTTATATTTTTTATATTTATATTATTTTTAAATAATTTTTATGATTTATTTATTTAATTTTTGAATTTTTTGGGTTTTGAATGGTTTGCACACTTTTAGTGGTAACTATGTGGAAATGATGTAGATGATGTCAAATATATTAAGAGGCTTATTTGTAGGGACTTCACATGAATTTAAGAGTTGTTTGGGGATTCATAGGAATCCTCTCAACTTATTGGGTGTGTAAGGGTAGAACAAAAAACTATCTTACATTTAGTTCTAATTGTGATAATGAACCTTACCCTAAGGTGGATTTCATCATGGTTGACACACCATTTAGAAAACCATATTTAGAAAAAACATGTGGTCTTCCTAGAATCACATAAAAGGTGATTTTATAACATCCACTCTAATTTTTGACTTTACACCTTTACTTTGTCCCTCCCACTAATTCCATCACCCCTCTGATGAGATCAAAGAGTGGTTATCTTCATTAATCTTCCATTTATTCTTTCTTCCTCATGTTTTCATGTGTATTGCAAGGTATTTCATTCCTTTTTTACTTTTATTTATTCATCCTACTTAATTTATTCCATTTCTATTAAGTTTAACCTTACCTCAAAACCCTAAATCATTATTCTATCTATGGATAGGGTTTATGTTCATTCCCCCAACAGTATTTCATTAATTTTGAACTGTGAAGTGGGATTCCTATCTTGTTCGCATGTTCTAAAAGTAAGGAAAGAATTTCACCCTAATTATATTTGATTTTATGTTGGATTTTATATTGAATCAGATTTTTTAATTCATTGTGTTATTTAATTTTATAAATTCTAGTTTTATTGAAATCATAACTATATGTGGCCTTGTGTGGTGTTTCTATATTATATCTATAAAATATGCTCCCATCATAAAAGGTTTTTCTTATTAATTTTTAATGGGTTTTTAAAATAAATACTTAACCATTATAATCTATTGTGAAAATTCATATATAGAGCTTTAAAAGTTATTATGTGTATTAGAAAAGAATATTTTAAAAATAAATATTTTTTAATAAATTTATAAATTGTGTTTAAATTAGATTATGTAAAAAAATAAATAGATTGATAATATGAAAAATTATTTTATTATAGATCTCATTTTTTACTATTAAAATGACTAATGAAGGGTTACACGAGACCCTCACAATTACCCTTTGTATTAATTTTATTTCCCCTAATGGTTGGTGTTTGGATGATGAGTTAGGAGTTTCATTCTTTCACGGGATTTAAAGGTGAGTTAAGAGACATTGATTGTATTGTATTTATGAATTTTTTACCTAGTTTATTACTATGCTCTACTTTATAAACATATTAGGTACCTTGGTTAGATAATATAAGTTATAGACACATTTTTAGCATGACATGTGTATGCATGTTGGCTAGTTACCAAATAGATTTGTTCCACCCAAGGGGTTGGAATTGGATTGTCCATAAAACTTCCAAGGGAGGTTTTGGATGGTAAATCTTGTAAGTAGACACACAATACTAATTAATCCAAGAACCATGTTTTTTATAATTCTAGTTATGGGTTATATTATAGCCACCAAGACTTATACATTGATTTGTGGTTTAATTTTTTGTATTTTTTCTCAGCTATTATTTTCATCCCCATTAGTGTATTTATTTAAAGTGTCACATTTACTAGTCAATTTTTCACTATTTCCTTAATGTATGAGCGATTTACCATTTGATTATTATATATATATATATATATTCATATTTTAGTTTTATTATACTAAATTTAATTAAAGATGATTTTGAAGTATGTCTTCAAATTTTCTGGAAATATTTTTTATGATTAGAAAAAAAGAGGCCCTTGTTTTCCTTGAATTTACCAACCAGTATTATATAAAGGAATTGATGAATAAATTATGATTAAATTTACGTGGTTTGATTTTAAAGAATAACCTTATGTTGAAAATACTATTATTCATTGTGTTTCAAACTATAATTAATGAATATATTAACGAAAGGAACATTATATAATCCATGATGAATTTTTTTTGGTGTGTATAGAAAAGGAATTTTGTGAAAAATTGATTTTAAAATTATTTTTGATGGGATATTTGAAAGGAGTTTGATTATATCTCATTTGATGTTTTATGAGATGCTTGATTTTATTATGGTTCAATGAATTTTTTTGAAATGCATGTGCTATTTTTTATGTAAATGTTTTATGTGTACCTATTTAATTAATAAATAATTCTAATGGGGTATAAAATTGAAAAAATAATTTATATAGTTTTAAATGGGATGGATAATTTTATTGGGGTTGTGTTTTATTAAAAACATAGTGGGTTTTTTTCTAAAATGTATGCCTTGCTAAATTAGATTTAAAAATATTTATTAGGTGTTTATTTTTTTAAAGAGAGAGAGATTTTATAATGGGTATTTGATATGTTTTTCTTCATGGTTTTTTTGATTTTATTTTACCCTTGGATGATAATGGTGTTGTTCATTTTGTGTCTATAGATATTAATTGATTGAGTTAATGTCTTATGTTATTATGAAAATTCCCTATGAATTGTTAGTAATGGGATTAGATAGACATTCATCAATAAATATTTTCCATGTGAATACTATAATTATATAAAATGATCCTTCCAATTCTCAACCCTACCTAGACGATTGATAAATCAATGTAATCAAAAGCATTTATTCTCTTAGACCCTATCTAAATTTTTTGAAATTAGTATCCAGATTATTTATTGAGATTCCATGGTTATGTTGAAGATGTAAAGTTTCCATTAAATATTGGTGTAAAAATAAATTCTACCAAGATTCTAGGGTCTTCCATTGTGAGAGTTTTTTTATGTTTTGTATGAAAGTCTAAACCATGTGTGGTGAGATTTGATGGTTCCTTCCGAGTACTATGAGGACATATCATGGGATACGTTCAAGATGATTATTGTTCTATGGTTTTATCTTGATGGTGTTAAGGTAAAGAAAGATATCGAGTCCTTAATATCTTAATAAGGTGTGAAAATAGTTAAATAGTTTTTGATCATTTTTCACAGTATTATAATTTATTTTTGAAGCTAGTGGTAAATGACTCGAAGAGCATGTATTTTTTAAGATGTATTCAAATATAAATTCGATTAGCTATTACTATTTTTTCATTAATTGATATTAAATTGATGATCATTGTGTCTATGTAGGTTGATGTTAGTTAGTATGGGGACTGTGATGGGTAATTATTTTATTCCCCCACATGGGGATAAAGGTAATATGCCTAATGTATAGAATAACCTCAATAATCCCAATTTATAGTTATAAGAGGGTTAATATTCTTACGGAATTGATGTCCCTTAAGGATATAGATACTAATCATATGCTTCTTGTACATGGAACAGGGGTGTTCTATGCCCTATTTCTTTATATGTCTAAGGGCCTACCACCATTGTGAATGTTCAAGGCATCTTTAACGGTTTTAGAAGATATTTTATTGGAATAAATCTCAAAAAATATATTCTCTTGGGTTGGATATCAATTTTTAGTTTTTTTATTAATGGTTTTGGATTCAATTTTTTCGTTGAGGTTGTCCTTGTTGGATACTTCCTTAGGTGCCTTGTCAAATTTTCATCTGGCTTATTAAAAATTTTATTCATTTTTATAATTGGTTGGGGATATTTTGTTCCTTAAACATTTTATATGTGGTATGTTTTATTCTTCATGAGAATACATTACAAATACAATGGGGTCTAGTTTGGGTGTATATGATTTATGATTCACCATTTTATTTTATGCATGAGAAAGTGTTCAGTTTAACCAAGTCATTTTCACCTTGAGTGGTGTTCCATGAATAATTTCCATGATTACTCATCCCTCTGTGTATTCTTACCTAATGTTATACCCATTTTACTGTTTTTTATGTTTTTTTGTGTTTTCAGCTTGTCTATTTCAGGATGGAGGTGTTATAATAGATCCTTTTATTTTTAGATGAAATTTAATTTTTGGATTTCCAAATGTTTCTATGCGATAGATTTATCTTTTGGAATTGATACGATTATTATGGAAGGTTACTCATTATTGGTGGAGAACTCCATTTTTCTTCAGGTTATTATGATAATATTTCTTTTTGGTGGTGGTTTTTATCTTATAGGAGTGATTTTTTTACTATTTAAGATGAATTCTAAATGGTGGGAAGTCCCATGATTAGTCACTACTATTATTTAAATTATAGACGTGATTTTGTGGCCTCATTATGCATCAAGACCTAAGTATAACTCAAGGCATTGGGATATAATACAAAAAGGATTTCAGGACATTATTTTTGGTTAAGATATATGGTGTATATTTTTTATGTAGTCATATTATAATTTGACTAGGGACCTTCTGGGGGGAGGAATGGTATAGAGAGTTGTTTAACCATAATATTATTTTTATGCCTATTTTATGTTGTTTTATAATATTTTTGTTATTTTATATTTTATTAATTTATGGGATTTTATTTTAAAATTTTAGAATATTTTGGGAACTACACTATTTATACACGGTGAGTGATAACCATGCAGAAACCTTGTAGACAGTGCTATAAAAATTTTAGAATTGTTTTACATGGTCTTTTCATGGTTCATCTTCCTGTGGGGGGATATCTATGAAGTTTTTCTTCTTTTTTTAGTACAACTGTATCTAATATTGCTACCACATGGTTATTCAAAAATTTATGGATGAAACTTATATAAAGCAGGAGTTAACCCAGTATCATCCGCATAGTTGGTGCTTAGTTTAGAAAATAATGTGCCCAGACCTTGTGGTCTTCCCCAAATCGTATAAAAATATTTTTCTCAATTTTCCTCTTGATTTTTAACTTTTTCCCTATGTGTATCTCTAACCCATGATAAGTCAACCCTATCATGATCTAAAGTAGACATCCTCCTCCTATCGCCTCCATTTTTTGTCCTCTTCTTCAAGATCTCAGGAATATTCCATGGTATTTATTAACCTTTTTCAATTTCCTCTTCCTCCTACTTATTTTCAACTATTTCTCTAGGGCTTCCCCTTCTCCTAAAAATGTAAATCACCATTCTTGAAAGGGTCATATTTTGGGTTGAATTTAAGAGAGGGTTTTATTTATTTATGGATTATAAAGGGGGATTACATTCTTTTTCATGTGTTTTTTATGGATGGAGACACATGGTGACTTGATTTTGATTTAATCCAGGAAATATTTTATATAAAACCACATTACAATGAAATTAATAGAGTTATTTTATCTTATAAATTTCATTTCTATTTAATGCATAACTATATGTGATATGTTTTTGTGTTTAAATTTTTTTTCCATGAACATTTTTCTTAAAATAAAAGGTTATTCTTATGAATTTAAAATGTCTACATGAAATGAGTACTTTATCATGACAAAAACATTATGAAAATGCATTTATGTCTCTTTATAAAAAAAATTTAAATGGGGGTTAAATGTTAATGGTGGGTGTGTTTTTATGATATTTCTAAAGGATATTTCAAGTAATGTTTGTTAAATTAAAAAATTATCAGAAGTTGATATCATATTTTTTTATGGATGCATGTTTTTAACATTTAAAATAAATAATAATGAATTTTGATTGACCAACATCTATCCTATTTTTAGTTATTATATTTCACATAGTGGGTCGTGTTTGGATTATATGGTGTTTGAATGATTAGTGAAGGGAATTCTTATTATTAGGGAGTTGGGGGTGAGGTATGAAAAAATTATTATATTATATTAATTCATTTATTTCCTAATTTATTTATAATTTTTACTGTATAGATTTCATGAGAACATTAGGTATCAAATGGATACGATGGATTCGTATTGTTCTAGTGTAGTGTGTACAATCTGGATAATTCTATAGGAAATTTTCATTCTATTAATGGATATTATTGGTCAGTCTTCAACACCCACGAGGGAAGTTCCATATGGGACATCTTGTATAGAGATACATAAATGTGTTGTGTATAAATTAACTATGTCAAATATATATTTTTAGATCCTAGAGTGTGTCCCATGACATTTGTTCCTTGATTGGTGGTTTTATATAGATTTTTTCCTTATATATTTTGAATATATTCCTTTGAGAATGTTTATTATTGGTACTCAATTTATTACTTGGTCCTTTTATATTTCTATGTTTTATGTGTTTCTTCCAATTTGATTATTACCACATTAATTATTTTTGGGTTTACTCTTTCTAAACTATTTTCATTTATGGTTTCAAATGATATTTTCAAAAGTTTTGGGAAATGGTTTATTCATTTTGTGAAAAAAGGCCATGTTATCATTTTATTTTGTATCCATTTTTATATAAATGGATTGTTTCATAAATTGGTACTAAAGGCATAATTTTTTGTATTACCCAAACATATTATTTTTAATGCCTTATTTTATATATTTCCTACAACACATTAATGAAAAACTTAATTAAAAGAATTTTGTGGGCTCTATGGTGAGATCTTTCTAAGTACGGTCTCTAACACTCATGTATGTGTGTATGTAGCATTATGTTATATAGAGGTTTTTTATTCATATTTATATTATATTTACTTATTTTTTCAACAATGTAGTGTTGGTATGTGGTTAGAAATAGTGGGTTGCATAGAGGAGTTTATATAGTATGGATCATGTTTTATATCGTGTTTGGATATTGTTGTATCAACCAGTTTGTCATATTATACTTATAATAATATTTTTCTTTCTATTGTGAAATTTTTTTGTGTCCATTATAATTTTTATTTTATTTTATGAGTTGGTTGTTTATTTGGAAATTATACATCTGGTTATTTCATATATTCCTTGCTGGAGAAATTGTTATGTTGATATTATGTGAATAAGGTCATGTTATAAGATGTGTGAGTACACTTTCCTTACAGAGACAGTTTAATCACACTTCATTGATAGTGTAAAATACATATTTCCTCTAGTATCCCATTAAAAACTAGTGTAAAAATCTATCATAGAATGTAAAAATGTTAAATAGGTATGATATTAAAAATAGATATTCTCAATCTATTTAAAAAATTGTGTGCACATTTAGAGGCACGCCAGTTTAACAAATAGTATCATCATTTAAATTTAGGATATATGAAGAAGGATCCCGCATTAATAAAGAGATTCACTCTTTAAAAAATATCATTCTCTGGCTCTCTTTGATGAAGTGATATAGTCTTTAGTGAAGGGTTTTATTTAACTCTCTTTAATAGAGAGTTATAATATTTAATGAAGAGATCCTTCTCCAATTCTATTTAATAGATAGTTATGATCATTAATGAAGAGAAATTTCTCTAAATCAATTTAATGGATAGTTACACACTTTAATGAATAGTCTTATTGAGCATTTACCCATTCAAATTCAATTGGGAATGATAATAATAAATTATAACTACTATATTTAATAAAAACAAAATTTTCCCACAAAATTTAATATTATTCATATGTCTTTAAAAATCCAATTTTGAAACAAAATTTTATACATAATACACATTTCATTAAATTTAGACCTTTACAATGCGTAAACATCTCAATGTCAAAAAAATTCAAAGTCTGCAAACCATTAAGTTATAAATTTTATAACACCAAAAGATATTTCAACCACATCAAAATTTCTCATTTATCATAGAACCATAAATTTTCATAACTATTATTTCAATTTATATTGATCATATCATTAACTTTGTAGGATGTTAAACCCCAAAATTCAATCATAAGTGGAACCATTTAAAAGGACGTATTTGAAAAAAATTAATATTTTTCCCTGTTATTATCTTCACATAACTCTATGATTCATAATGATTCATTTGGAGATATTTCTCAACCTCAAATAATAATGGGTTATATTGACAGAAAATATATTGGTACCAACATTCAATATCAAAAAGCATTGTAGTTACTTGATTTTACCCTTTAAAAATAGAAATTAGGATCTATTAAATAAAATTTTTAGACTATGATTTCCAAATCACAATTTATAAGGATTTAGTTACATTTCTCAATTAGTAACACACATAAACTCTTTCATAAGAGATTTGGTACATGGTTCTTCATGGTTTTTAAATTATCTTATACATACAATTGTTATCATACAATCTTGTAACAATTATCTCTCATAGTCATGTCTCAAGATTACATATCTATTTTTCTAAATATACTTGACAGTATATTTACATGATAGTGTTTCTTCACTATCATAATTAATAAAAATATGAGCCATTGGATTAGGCCTCAAATTAGTATCTATTAATAAATACCTAATCTAATCATCCTCTTTCTGACATGTTTCCAATTAAATATATTCTGACTTCATGGTTGAATGTTAAATACAGTATTTTTATTGATCACCAAAGAATATATAGAAAATATAAGTGTAAAAAACAATCAAAATGTGTATTTTTTAACTCTAATACATATAATCCAACTTGAATTGATGTATACTTCCAATATAATTTGGTTGTCATTTTAGTATAACCATAAATCTAGAATCCTTATTAAGTATCCAGGCATTTTCATTATAAATTTACAATTATCCACATAGATTTTACTAATATATCATCTGATTTTACACACTAAAAAATAAAATATCAGGTTTATTAGTATTCGATGTATAAATTAATGATTCAATTTCACAATCCTATTAATGTTCTGATATGGGTATAGTCGTGTTAAAAAATAGTTTGACACTAGAATAAAATAGAGTATCAATATTATTGAAACTAAGAAGGTCAAATTTATTTGACCTCTGATAAATTCAATGATAGTGACTTATAGAATAACCCCTAGCATGTTATATAACAATAACACCATGATTATTATCACCTATTTCAGAATCCATAATTTTAACAATAGAAAATAACTTTTTTTTCTCATTTATATCGATCAAATTGGATCAATAAATTGAAAAATAAGTGCAAATCAGAATTTATCACCTATAATATTTTCTTAATACACACACACTTTAAAAAAACAGATTGGCTTTCATAGATTATTTTTTAGTTTTTTCACTTTAATTGTAATGTATTCAAGATCCCAAGTGTCATATTAATTTATCAATAGAATTTCTAATGATGGTTTTAATGTTTTCTTGAGAATACATTCTTCATAAAAAATATTTTATCTTCTGAATTCTTGAGTTCCTAAATGTGGATTCCATAAACTGATTGGTCTTAAGAATGTATTGATTCCTAAAAATAATGTACATGGAATCCATATTTATGAAACTATGTTCCTAAGATTAATGAAAAAAATAAATGAATATGGTTTTGTTCTAGGAAATATAAGCGCATTGTTCTAGTGAATTCAGTCAGTCCGCATTATGTTTCTAGAGAGAAATAAAGACTTCTTCAAGTCTTCCAGGAAACACTATAGTGAGACGTCACAATATTTAGCTAAAATATTCAACAACTATGATATGAAAATTTTATATTCTCAGTCAATTTAAAAAATAAGTTTGTAAGACAAGTCATTCCATTTTAACAAAGATTTTAACATTATAAATTGAAGGTCCCCAAAAATAAATCCATCATTAATGAAGTGTTACAAACGTTAATAATTAACCTTCTATAACCTTAATTAATGGTCATTTATAGTCTTTAATGAATATAACTCCTTTACTCTCTTAAATGGCGAGTAACACTCTTAACTACAGGGATCCTTATCTAACTCTCTTTATTAAAGAGTAACAAACATTAATGATGAAGTTCTCTAACTCTAACCTCTTCAAATTAAAACATGGATAAGAATAAATAAATAATATATATTATATTCAATAACTATAACAAGTAATTCCAAATAAGTAGTTTCCAGATCATGGTAATCAGGAACAACCTTCAGTCCTAGTGACAAGATGGTTTAGTTGTCATGTTAGTGGCTTACTAGGCATGTTCTTTAAAAGTCCAAAAATAACACCTACCAAAACTCAATAATCCATTAACACAACCCATATAACCACATTCATATAAAAATATTATTTATTGTTCCCTAAATTACTAGGAAAACATAAAATAATTCATACTAATAACATTTGGTTATCATGAATGGTATGTTCCAAGATATATGAAAGAATTTTTCCATTCTATCATCTCACTATATAGTGAGTGATTACACAAAATATAGAGAAATGACTACTCATCTAAAACCAGATTAAATAAAAGCGTTCTTAAATAGGTAAAAGTTAGCTGAAATAACATTTCCTGAAACCCTAATATTAATCAAAAGAGGAATATCACTACCTAAACTTATTATATAATAGTGAAACACATAATATGAAGCCCATGTATTTCAATCACGCTATATAATCAGGAAAATGTATCATCACCTCTATATTATTGGTGGGGATTCCCCAAAAAAATAAGAAAAAAATTCTTCATATCATGATAATAAAGGAAAAAAAGTTTTATAGAAGAGTACAATGTTATCCTAGATACCTTTATAAAGAAAATATAAGGACCAATAAAAATGGTCAAAAACTATATGATTTAAATATCATCCACAAATACTTCTTAAGATAGTTAACACTTCAATAATAAAGAAATGGGAATGAAAATATATCCTAATTAATAAACCATAATTGTTATAATGTTTTTTGTCCTTCACCAACTTTCTAATAATAAAATAGGATCATTAAAAAAATTTTGTATCATGTCTATCAAAATGAAAAATTCCAATTAATCCTATACAGCCAAGGCTACCTTTACTAGATTTAATCTTATAGTAAAAATCACCTACTAAATGAGTATATATTGGGAATGATTTCACCTGAGATACATAAAAAAAGAATCTGAAGAAATGATCTTATTAATGATGAATAAACAATAACTATAACTATTCAATAAATTTAAAAAGGATCATAAATTTATCATAAACCAAATACAAAATAAAAACCATGGAATGATAAAAATATCACAAGAACTCAATTTAAAAAAAAATTAAAATCCCAAATTGGGTCAAACATCACCTTATGGACCAAGGCCACAATATTGTGCACTAGACCCATACTCCCAGATCTGGTGTGATAAACACATACTTTACATATTATCTTTAATAATATTTATATAATCTTGGTTATAAACATCCTTAATTACAATATAAATAATGAAAATTTTATCTATTATATCCCAAATAACAATTTAGGTTTATAGAATTCTATAATTAAGACGAAACAATAACCAACAAAGCCCATTTTTTATTGTATCAAATAAACATATTCTCATTATATATGAAACTATCTTATTCATAGTGAGTCCTAAATATCTCCCAAAAATTATTTCACATGTTATATAATTCTAAACATGTCAAATGTACTAATTTTCATTCTATCATAAAGAATGGAAACATAATAAAGGTATGGAATAAACTACTGTGTAAGGGAATCATATAACTAGATCTGTAAAAAAATATAATAATGGTATACATAATATGGTAGGAATAAATAAATTATATGAATCTATAATCATTTAAAACAAAGATATTCGTATATATATGATAATAAATGATAACATGGATACAAATGAATAATTATATAATACTAATGGAATTCATAAGTGTGTATATTAAAACATATTGAAAATACCTTCCCCCAAGTAATCATATTGATTTTGGTCTAGATAACAAAAACCCTAGATATTTTGTGTAATTAGTACTGTCGATGCCTCAAGGAGGTATATAATTTCACACCCCACTAGCAACTAATTAAGTCCAATTCATGTACTGTAAGAGTGTATAATACATTTGATAAGATTACCGAATGAACCACTGTGTTAATAAAAACATTTAAATATATCAAATAAAATATACAGATTGTAAATGAATAATCAAATATGTTATCATTTAATAATCTTCTAGTTTTTCAATATTTTTCCCCATGATAATGAAATAGATAACATGATCATAAACCACCCATAAAAAGAATTTGGAAGGTAAAAAATACATAGTTAACATGAAAATAATATTCTATATTTTAATGAAAATATATATAATTCCAATACATTTCCCTATGTTAACAATAGTAATAACATGATCATATCACATCTAGAGAAATAAGGTTTATGGTCAATTAATAAAAGGTCAACATGCTAACAAATGTCTATAATGGAATCATATTATAGCAAACAAAAATTAAATTTCCCATGGAAATAAAAGGGATAACATGATCTTAACCCATACAATGGATGAATGAACAATTGAAAATGAACATATGCCTAAAGAAATAAAGGAAACATAAATGGATATTGACATAAATGAAAAAATCATTGAAAAATAATATTTTTTTAATGGTTTCAAAAAAGTATGGTTCAATAATATAATTATTTAATGCTATGATTTAATACCCCCATAAGATAAAAATATATAACAGGGGATAAATCATGAAACAAAAACCCCAACAGGTTATATCCTTTTGAAAATGATAATGGTAATAGAACTGAAAAGAAAAAAATAGATTTATTAAATAATTTTTAATATAGATAAAATTAGCAATTTAAATGTCACTACAAATGGTATCTTTTGAAGAGAGACATGAATGTTTTTTAAAACCTTTTATTTTAAAAATAATTTCCTATAATAGGGCCTTTAAAAAGAATAAATTGTATTTTGTTGAAAAGAATAGAGGAAGACGAAATTGTAAAGACCCACAATTTCCGTGGAAATTTTTTTCTTAAATACATGGGAATTTTACGAGTCCGCAGTTTCTGAAGGTGTTTGATTCTAAAGCCTGGTGTGCGCGGAAACAATTTCTGAAGTTTTCTTCGAGTATGTTTAGTAAATGTACGTGTGGGTTTTTATAACTTTTGAACCGGTGCTCGGAATCGAATTCTGAGGGAACCATTGAACTCGCAACGTCGATGATTACTTAGTGAGACCTTCACTGTAGTTTCATTTAATTGAGAGTGGAAGATAGTTTTTTCGGGTTTCTAATTAAATTGAATAATGTTAAAGTTTTAACTTTATTTTATTTTTGGAGGTTGAAACCTCCAAGGGGAGGTTAGTGGTTGGGGACACCACACCATAACCTCCCTTGGAGGGATGTTATGGTGGTGGGGCCCAACCTAACATAACCTCCCTTGGGAGGATTATTAGGTGGGGACTACACGACATTTAAACCTCCTCTAAAACCCAAATTAATTTGGTGAAACTCTTCACCTTCCCCCTTAATTTAATGAGCCAACTCCTCCAACGAAATTAAGTAAAGAAACATAATTAATTTGGAATCATTTGGAATTATTAGAATTCATTATGCCAACATTATAATATGTGATGTATTATAATGTGTGGGGGTTGGCATAATCCTTGTTGGGAGAATTAAGTAGAGGAAGAGCCTTTGGGAGAATTGAGAGGACTTCATCCTCTCAACAAAGAATGCGAAGAACATCCATCACTATCGAAGAACAACGAGAAAAATATTCTCCCTCTTCAATCGGGGCAAGAAGAAGAAACATCATCGTCCACGAAGAACGACGACGACGTCATCTAGACTTGTCTTCCCCGAATCCTTCCTCTTCGACTTCTTCGTATTCTCCTTTAACGTTGACGAAATGATGCCGCTTTTCCGCGACTCTATCAATGATCGCTGAACTCGAGGTAGGGGTTTTGAATTGTTTTGTACCCTTTCTTCATTGTAAAAATTTTATGATATGAGAACCGATTGATATCACCATAACGAGGAGGGTTCGGACCACATGAATGTGGCCTGACCCTCCCCTTTTATTGGTTATTTTTTGAAGAAGATAGAGCCAGTACACGCGGTGACCGACAATGAGCTGGCTGTGAAGAAAGCCGGAGGCACAAGGCTGCGGGTCACCACAAGGGTGCGGCACCACAATGCCACGTAGTGAACCGATCCGTGGCCAGGTGGGTCATGGCGGTGCCGGAGGGGAAAGGTGTCATCGCACCGTGTCGAAAGAGAAGGGTCACGACCAGGAGGGCCATGACGGTCAGACAGTGGCGTTGCGTCGTCATGCCATGCAGAGAAGAAGGGAGATGCAGCAAGGGTGGACCCCAACGGAGGTGCGTGGCTCCATCACACCATGCAGGTGGTGAAGTACCATGGCCTTAGACTACAACGGACAGGAGAGGGTGGTCGGCTGAGCCGACCACTGGTGGGTGATACAGGTAGGACCCATCGGGTCCTGAGGTTACCAGAGGCCGGAGCCTCGCGCCGGCCATTTCAGACAAAGGGGGGCATGACTCCCCTCCCACGCATGGCTATCCAGGCCGCACAGGTCGGCCATCAAGGCGACGCAGGCAGGCCAGCCTAGCCACAAGGGCCGCCACCTTGCCACGCAGGCCGCCACTAGCCTATGTGGGCCATTGGGTCGGGCTGACCCTTTGGGTCGGGTCAGACCCACGGACAGGGTCAGACCCCAGTCCGGACTCGGGTCGGGTTGGGTTGGTCCCACTAGGTCGGACCGAACTCAAATCCCTCAGACCTGATTACTCTAATCACCCATAACTCGGGCTACAAGAGTCTGTTTGATGAACCGCCAGTGGTGCCTTTTTTCATAGAAATAATTCAACCCTTTCAGAATAACCCACGAGAGTTCGGTATATAGTTGAGATATAGTCAATTTGGTTCGTACATGAAACCAACTGGGCCCCCGACACTAAATGGCTAATAACTCACAGAACGAGCGTCCGATTAACACGCCGTCTATAGCGTTGAGACCCTTATGACATGGAAGTCCTTTGAGATATTTCAACGTGAGACTTCATTGTAGAGACCCGTAGCTTGACGTAAATTGACATTACATTACATTTGCGGAATACTTAGTACATAAAAAAAACACACACACAAGGATCGTAATAGTTTAGTGTCTTTGGAAACTCGGAACGTAAACTTCTAATTGTGGTGGAAGATCTTAAACATCTCCCATAAAGATCTTCCTTTTTATACCTAAAACCATTGTTTATATCCTGGGGAAAAGAAAACATAAAAGGGTGAGCTCAAATGCTCAGTAAGGGTAAACAAAAGAAATATAAATCACATCATATACATAAGAACATAGCTTTTGGAAATCTTAACCTGCAAAAGAGAGCATAATTTCATAACATGGGATAAATCATAGTAGTGAAATGAAATCATAACTTAAAACATTACTCATTGTGGAATACACACATAATCATAGAGAATCATTTCTTGTTAGTCAAGACTCATTGCCAAGACTATCTTAGTGGACAAAGTCCCTTTCTAAATCGAGTAATCCTCGTTTCAGTCCTGTTTCACTGAACCGGTATAACCTACCATTCCAGCCATGTCTATCTCATGAGATATAAAATCTTTACCCAATGCATTGGAGGGAGATATAGGTCCCACCCATCTCATAATGATACCATTCTTATGTGTGCCATAAAATCATAAATCATACATCATTGCATAACCCATGTAATACAAATGGGAATATTAAACATCATGACATCATAAAACAATTCATATAAGATAAAGGAATTCATAAAAATAATTCCATCAAAACATAATCACATCAATGTAATAATAGGGATAAAAACAGAACCCTTTATTATCTTAGATGGAAAATAATTTTGATAAAACACTTGAAATGAATTCTTGAGGAGAATATCCATTCTTCTTCAAAATCAATTTCTTTTCACAAAACGTCATGGAATTTTAAAAGAAAGAGATTTTATTGAAAATAGTCATGAAATATTTTGGAGGAAGCTTCATGAAAATAAGGCTTTATAAAACCTTAAAAATCCTTTCGTGCCGTATAAGTTAAAGAAAACATTCTTTTTTACTTTTGTCGAAAAAGTCAAAATGTACCTCGTACGAAAAACGACAAAATATTCCTTTCATATCTTTTACTAAAAACTCACCAAAGGGTAAAATTGGATTTAAAACATTGTAGGTGGATGGAAATAATATTAAATATTGAGGAAACATAGATGTGGATGATAAGATACACCCCAGTAAATACTTACGAATAAACAATCTCGGATAAAAATGAGATTGTGATATTCCCCTTACCTTAGGTCCAATTTGCTTCGTATGTGTCCGAACCTCCTGTATAATGATTTAAATAATGTCATTGACTTATTACAGAATCATATTCATTGTTATGATATCATATATGGTTCACTTATGACATTATATTACCCGTTCTTTTGTAAATTCCACGTTAAAGAAGCGTTTTGGGTAAAATCGTTTCATTTATCGTAGGTGTTTTGACTTGTTGTTCTTGACATCATTATTACTTATATCATGATTTACTTACTTCCAGAATATAAAATATGATTTATATATCATATATATTCAGTATATATATATATAATAGATAGATAAATAAAATGAAAAACACCGTTCATGGAGACGGTAGTCCGTACGTACGCATGAACGCTGTTTTTCTTTCCTTATTGTCTTGAAATGGAAGTAAGTAGATGACATACATATGTATATATATATACATAAATCCAGTAGCTTTATAATGTCATGTATTTCATTATTATTTCTTATATATACATTATAATCATTCTTAAATGGTTAACATGGAGAATGAATCTCATCGCGTCGTGGAGACGGTAGTCCGTACGTACGCACGAGCGATGATATCATTTCTATAAATATTGAATTGAATTGGAGTGGATTATACAATATATCAGAATAAATATGATCTTGTAATAACTATGTATATTTATTCTTTACACCATTATACCCATCCATGTAAGGTGGTGGTGGAAAATAGATTACACCACGGCGTGGAGACGGTATTCCGTACGTACGCACGCGCGGTGATTTCTTTTTCCGTAGGATGGATAGATGGTGAAATAGGGTTGTTTCATACTTATAATAACATATCAGTATATGAGTGATACTGATGTTATTACTTCATAATGAAACAACCTAAGAAGAAGAAGTGGAAGAAGAAATAAAGATGAAAGAATTGGTAACGGTAATTACCTCTTCTTTGAAGCGCCTTTTGGAGACCTCCTCTTAGGGAACTAAAATTGGTCTTTGAGAAAGACCAGAACCTCTAGGATGTTGCTAGGGAAGTGGAGAAGAGATTTTGGTAGGGGTTGGCCGAGCTTGAGTGCTCAAATTGGTGTGAGGAGGAGGGGGAGGAGGTGTCCTTTTATAAGGGAGGAGAGGGGCACCTTAGGAATTCTTAAAAATATTAATTTATAATAAATCTAACCCCACTTAAAAACCTCCAAAAATGACTCATATTCGAAGATTAGATGAGATAGGGTTGTAATCTCATCAACCAATCAAATTTAGACATGTTTGGATATTATTTTAAACCTTATCAATTAGATTTAACTCTAAGTTAAATAATTTAACTTTTACCGTGTCTTTTTGTTTTCTTTCACTATATGGTTAATACACTTACTATAAAATGCCAAACGAACCCCAAATTGTTTATTATTAATATATATATCCTTATCTAAGTCATTTGGCCGAACCTTAGATTTTTAGGAATAAAAGAATAATTAATAATATAATATTTGATTTAAAAACTATTTTGTGTCAATTTTGACACTATTTGATATATGATTTTTGTGAAAGTCATAACAGAATTATATGTTCGAACCAAGTTGATTAAATCAATACTAATATATCATAGTAACCTATAAAATTAGTGGAATTCATAAAAAGTCTCAAATTACATTTATTTTGGTGTTTATAACATCAATTATGTCAATATTTCATTAATAAGATAATTACTGCATCATCTTTGTGTCATAAATAAATTATATTATATGATGTCTAAAAATTACAAATAAAATACCATCATGTAGGAATCTTTTTAGCTTTCTAATGAAAATTTACAATCGAATTTATCTTATGTATAACCCCATATTAAAAATGATTTACTTATTAAGCTTTGATTTTAACTATTTTAACCTTTCTTTAAATAAATTAATAATAAATGTCCTAATCTAATCCAAGTGGGCCTAAATGGTCATATTTTATTCCTAAGTTTGTTTTTGGTAGAATTACACTTGTCCAATAGAATTAGGACATGTGTTAGGGTAATAGTAATATCATATTTACCCTTAGTTACCCTATTTACTATTAACCGTGGTAAAAAAGTAAAAAGTTACTATTCACCAAAAAATTATTTTCATCTCATTGAACCACATTTTAGTCCTTGATATTAACCGTGTCTCTCGGATTTTCGAAATTCCATTCACAGAAGCGGTAAAATTAAGTTTTATGCAAAATTCAGTTTTTAACCTACCACTTAGTAGTTTCACTATTCATCAAAAATTGATGTTTTTCAGAACAGTGCCAAAATTTCATCCCAAGCTATATTTCATATTCCGAATTCAAAAATGAAGTCTATTTTACCAAATTCATAACATAAAAGTTGCATTAATTAATTTTATAATTAAATCCCGCTGTTAAAACAAATAGCGTGTTTTTTTAAGAAACAATATCTATCAAAAGATTGACACTTGTTTATGTCCAGTTTAAATGTGGAATTACATCCAATGACCAACATTGTATTAAATTGTAAAAATATATTCTAAATATACTTTAAAACCACTCAAATTAATGATTAATCACTATTAATTATTTCGATTAAAAAAGTTGTTTTTAATTATAATTTAGTAATTTTCACTATTCATCAAAATATGAATGTTATCCGAAAATCACCAAAATTTCACCTTAGGCTAAATTCGATACTCCAAATCCAAAAATGAAGTTCATTTTGAAAAATAAGATTTACTGGATTTCAAAAAGTGGTTATTACTATTCATAACGGCTAGTTTTAATAATATTTTTATAGCATATCGTTGTTTAGTGAAACTCGGTATTGCGTACTACACACGCTATCGAGGAAGGTCGCGATTGCGTGTAATGCAAGTCAAGTCAAGGATGTGTGTTGTGCAAGCTCCTTTTGGTGTAGCGTACAACACAAAACATTAATAAAATTAAAAAGAATATTTCTTTATAAAATCTTGGGCTGTTACATTCTACCCCCCTTAAAATGAATTTCGCCCTCGAAATTCGTCGGGGTTATATATGGTTTACTATTCGAAAGTTTCTTTAATAGAAACCCACATCGTAAAAAGGAATATCAAAACCAATCTTTAAAAACAAAAGTATGAAACGTAACGGTTACCCAAATAAACTAATCACTGGGTTTCCACATAGGTGAAAATATGGATATGGAAGAGAAATCTAACCATCATGTTCTGATGGAGAGTGGTAGAGAACATGGCTATGGAAAATCCAACAATCGCAAATCCATAAATTTGTGACGATCTAAGGTACCATCTGATTCATCAGGTATAATATCACTAGGACAACATTTTTGGTTTTCAAGATCATTTCCCTAAAGTTGAAAATTTGAATTAGAATAAATACTTACTTTATTTTGATACAATATCAATGTTGTTCGTGCCTTGAACAATTTCCACTTCATCTCTTAAATAAATGAAGTTGAATTTGTTATTCGTGAAGTGTTAGCAGATCATATGATAGAATGAAGGGTCATTCCATCTGTCTCAAACAAAAGGTAATCAAAAGTTATTAAATATACATAAGTCATTCTATAGTAAGATTAATCACATATGGTTCCTAAAATGGACTTATACTTCATATATCATACTGCTTAATATAATAAAACTAGTTTCTACTAAACAGGGACTTCCTGTAGGTCAGTGGTAGGCGATAAAGGCCAGTCGCACTTCGGTTGTGGGTTCGATTCCCACAGCCTTGTCCGACGCGATGGGCTGTCGCCCGTCCTGCAGGTTGTCCTTTTTCTAAAACTATATTACTATAACATCCCATCAATAATATCGAGAAAACTTCGATCCTTAAACAATACTAACTTATGTTCAACATAATCCATTCCAATCTTTAGGCTTATACATAATACTGCAGTCCACTCTCATAATATAGTGACAACGATTACCAGAGATTTGATCATAAGATATGTCTTGTTGGTCACATTCCAAACATTCAAAGTCCTTAATCATGTATTCTCTTGAATACCTTAGTGAAAACATGAGTGCAGTTAAAAGTTAACACTTTCCACATACCAAAATCCTCAAAATTCTATATACTCAAACCATGATATCACTTAGTCCTTATATCAATCCTGAGCTCATGAATACTATCAAACATTTAATTTTCTCCTTATCCCTTCATTATGCGCATATCATCTACATTCCAAAAATATCTGAATAACCTTTCATGGATACTGGTAACATTAATCATATACTTTCAAAACACAAGGAAAGACAACAGTGTAACAATCCATAGATGTCTCTTTATTCCAAAATTACACATGATAAACATGTAATCATGCCACTACATTCTCAAACCATTGACCGAGCTTCAAAAATTCTTTCATATATCATTTGTAGTCTCTTCATCATCATCCACATAAATACTACCCATATGACCATACTGATTCTCTTCATGAGTCTTTCCCTTAGAGCATTTGTTTGCATAATGCCCATACATTCCACATTTAAAACACTTAACCATTTTTTGATGTCTTAGCAATACCATTATCCTCATCCATGGTGTTAACCGACCCTTTTCCTTTGCACTTACTTGCTTTGTGTCCTTCTTTTCCACACCCAAAGCATCTTCCAGTTCCCTTGAAACATTCTCCTTGATGCCTCTTCCCACATGATTTACATAGGGGAAATTGAACTTTCTTTCCTCTATGATCATCATGAAACTCCATCTTTCTCTTATTAGCCGAGTCAGGAAACTTACCAAAGTTTACTTTATTGATCATCTTATGAGATTTCTGATTCGGCATAATAATGATGTTTGGACTTCCAAATCCCATTTCATTTGGTTGCTCATAAAGAATATCATTCCATTGTCCATCATATCCTCCATTATTGTGAATCATCTTGTTTCCAGCCATTTCCTAAAACCCAAACAGAATAGTGTTAGATGCAAAAATCGTAATAAAGGGGGAGTAACTTAAATATCTATCATCTTTGGTTTAATCTAATATCGTTACCATAGTTCTAGGACTATATCCTATACGTATACTTATCCTTAGGGGCATCCCTAGACATACCTTAGAAATATCTCTAGGGATCTCACTAATGTTTTCGCGTCCTAGTTTCCAATGGTTGACTAAACCTTTCCTCTGATACCAACTGTAGAGACCCGTAGCTTGACGTACATTGACATTACATTACATTTGCGGAATACTTAGTACATAAAAAAAACACACACACAAGGATCGTAATAGTTTAGTGTCTTTGGAAACTCGGAACGTAAACTTCTAATTGTGGTGGAAGATCTTCAACATCTCCCATAAAGATCTTCCTTTTTATACCTAAAACCATTGTTTATATCCTGGGGAAAAGAAAACATAAAAGGGTGAGCTCAAATGCTCAGTAAGGGTAAACAAAAGAAATATAAATCACATCATATACATAAGAACATAGCTTTTGGAAATCTTAACCTGCAAAAGAGAGCATAATTTCATAACATGGGATAAATCATAGTAGTGAAATGAAATCATAACTTAAAACATTACTCATTGTGGCATACACACATAATCATAGAGAATCATTTCTTGTTAGTCAAGACTCATTGCCAAGACTATCTTAGTGGACAAAGTCCCTTTCTGAATCGAGTAATCCTCGTTTCAGTCCTGTTTCACTGAACCGGTATAACCTACCATTCCAGCCATGTCTATCTCATGAGATATAAAATCTTTACCCAATGCATTGGAGGGAGATATAGGTCCCACCCATCTCATAATGATACCATTCTTATGTGTGCCATAAAATCATAAATCATACATCATTGCATAACCCATGTAATACAAATGGGAATATTAAACATCATGACATCATAAAACAATTCATATAAGATAAAGGAATTCATAAAAATAATTCCATCAAAACATAATCACATCAATGTAATAATAGGGATAAAAACAGAACCCTTTAATATCTTAGATGGAAAATAATTTTGATAAAACACTTGAAATGAATTCTTGAGGAGAATATCCTTTCTTCTTCAAAATCAATTTCTTTTCACAAAACGTCATGCAATTTTAAAAGAAAGAGATTTTATTGAAAATAGTCATGAAATATTTTGGAGGAAGCTTCATGAAAATAAGGCTTTATAAAACCTTAAAAATCCTTTCGTGCCGTATAAGTTAAAGAAAACATTCTTTTTACTTTTGTCGAAAAAGTCAAAATGTACCTCGTACGAAAAACGACAAAAGATTCCTTTCATATCTTTTACTAAAAACTCACCAAAGGGTAAAATTGGATTTAAAACATTGTAGGTGGATGGAAATAATATTACATATTGAGGAAACATAGATGTGGATGATAAGATACACCCAAGTAAATACTTACGAATAAACAATCTCGGATAAAAATGAGATTGTGATATTCCCCTTACCTTAGGTCCAATTTGCTTCGTATGTGTCCGAACCTCCTGTATAATGATTTAAATAATGTCATTGACTTATTACAGAATCATATTCATTGTTATGATATCATATATGGTTCACTTATGACATTATATTACCCGTTCTTTTGTAAATTCCACGTTAAAGAAGCGTTTTGGGTAAAATCGTTTCATTTATCGTAGATGTTTTGACTTGTTGTTCTTGACATCATTATTACTTATATCATGATTTACTTACTTCCAGAATATAAAATATGATTTATATATCATATATATTCAGTATATATATATATATAATAGATAGATAAATAAAATGAAAAACACCGTTCATGGAGACGGTAGTCCGTACGTACGCATGAACGCTGTTTTTCTTTCCTTATTGTCTTGAAATGGAAGTAAGTAGATGACATACATATGTATATATATATACATAAATCCAGTAGCTTTATAATGTCATGTATTTCATTATTATTTCTTATATATACATTATAATCATTCTTAAATGGTTAACATGGAGAATGAATCTCATCGCGTCGTGGAGACGGTAGTCCGTACGTACGCACGAGCGATGATATCATTTCTATAAATATTGAATTGAATTGGAGTGGATTATACAATATATCATAATCAATATGATGTTGTAATAACTATGTATAGTTATTCTTTACACCATTATACCCATCCATGTAAGGTGGTGGTGGAAAATAGATTACACCATGGCGTGGAGACGGTATTCCGTACGTACGCACGCGCGGTGATTTCTTTTTCCGTAGGATGGATAGATGGTGAAATAGGGTTGTTTCATACTTATAATAACATATCAGTATATGAGTGATACTGATGTTATTACTTCATAATGAAACAACCTAAGAAGAAGAAGTGGAAGAAGAAATAAAGATGAAAGAATTGGTAACGGTAATTACCTCTTCTTTGAAGCGCCTTTTGGAGACCTCCTCTTAGGGAACTAAAATTGGTCTTTGAGAAAGACCAGAACCTCTAGGATGTTGCTAGGGAAGTGGAGAAGAGATTTTGGTAGGGTTTGGCCGAGCTTGAGTGCTCAAATTGGTGTGAGGAGGAGGGGGAGGTGGTGTCCTTTTATAAGGGAGGAGAGGGGCACCTTAGGAATTCTTAAAAATATTAATTTATAATAAATCTAACCCCACTTAAAAACCTCCAAAAATGACTCATATTCGAAGATTAGATGAGATAGGGTTGTAATCTCATCAACCAATCAAATTTAGACATGTTTGGATATTATTTTAAACCTTATCAATTAGATTTAACTCTAAGTTAAATAATTTAACTTTTACCGTGTCTTTTTGTTTTCTTTCACTATATGGTTAATACACTTACTATAACATGCCAAACGAACCCCAAATTGTTTATTATTAATATATATATCCTTATCTAAGTCATTTGGCCGAACCTTAGATTTTTAGGAATAAAATAACAATTAATAATATAATATTTGATTTAAAAACTATTTTGTGTCAATTTTGACACTATTTGATATATGATTTTTGTGAAAGTCATAACAGAATTATATGTTCGAACCAAGTTGATTAAATCAATACTAATATATCATAGTAACCTATAAAATTAGTGGAATTCATAAAAAGTCTCAAATTACATTTATTTTGGTGTTTATAACATCAATTATGTCAATATTTCATTAATAAGATAATTACTGCATCATCTTTGTGTCATAAATAAATTATATTATATGATGTCTAAAAATTACAAATAAAATACCATCATGTAGGAATCTTTTTAGCTTTCTAATGAATATTTACAATCGAATTTATCTTATGTATAACCCCATATTAAAAATGATTTACTTATTAAGCTTTGATTTTAACTATTTTAACCTTTCTTTAAATAAATTAATAATAAATGTCCTAATCTAATCCAAGTGGGCCTAAATGGTCATATTTTATTCCTAAGTTTGTTTTTGGTCGAATTACACTTGTCCAATAGAATTAGGACATGTGTTAGGGTAATAGTAATATCATATTTACCCTTAGTTACCCTATTTACTATTAACCGTGGTAAAAAAGTAAAAAGTTACTATTCACCAAAAAATTATTTTCATCTCATTGAACCACATTTTAGTCCTTGATATTAACCGTGTCTCTCGGATTTTCGAAATTCCATTCACAGAAGCGGTAAAATTAAGTTTTATGCAAAATTCAGTTTTTAACCTACCACTTAGTAGTTTCACTATTCATCAAAAATTGATGTTTTTCAGAACAGTGCCAAAATTTCATCCCAAGCTATATTTCATATTCCGAATTCAAAAATGAAGTCTATTTTACCAAATTCATAACATAAAAGTTTCATTAATTAATTTTATAATTAAATCCCGCTGTTAAAACAAATAGCGTGTTTTTTTAAGAAACAATATCTATCAAAAGATTGACACTTGTTTATGTCCAGTTTAAATGTGGAATTACATCCAATGACCAACATTGTATTAAATTGTAAAAATATATTCTAAATATACTTTAAAACCACTCAAATTAATGATTAATCACTATTAATTATTTCGATTAAAAAAGTTGTTTTTAATTATAATTTAGTAATTTTCACTATTCATCAAAATATGAATGTTATCCGAAAATCACCAAAATTTCACCTTAGGCTAAATTCGATACTCCAAATCCAAAAATGAAGTTCATTTTGAAAAATAAGATTTACTGGATTTCAAAAAGTGGTTATTACTATTCATAACGGCTAGTTTTAATAATATTTTTATAGCATATCGTTGTTTAGTGAAACTCGGTATTGCGTACTACACACGCTATCGAGGAAGGTCGCGATTGCGTGTAATGCAAGTCAAGTCAAGGATGTGTGTTGTGCAAGCTCCTTTTGGTGTAGCGTACAACACAAAACATTAATAAAATTAAAAAGAATATTTCTTTATAAAATCTTGGGCTGTTACATTCATGACACATGGAGCATCAACCAGTAGCTCGTGATGCGGATCCTCCAAGAGACAAGTGTACAGAGTGCAGAGACCTAGTAGCTGACATACCTGACAACTGCTTGACCGATTTGACTCGGAGTGATTCGACTAGCCCAGTGGGAAGCTCCTGGTAGTTGGCGGTAGAACCATGGAGGATGGAGCACCTGGTAGTTAGCAGCAGACCTGTAGTACTCAACAGGAGGAGTACCTCTGCAGGCTATTTGGGGGAGCACCTGGTATTTGGCGGCAGACCCATAGTGGATGGAGCGCATGGTAGATGGCATTAGACTCGCAGTACTCGACAGGAGGAGTACCTCAACAGTTTAAGGATAGTGAGAAGTGCCTTGGTGTCGCAATAGGCCCACTATATTTGATAGAGGAGGAGTTCTTCAGAAGTCTTGGTTTAGATAATAAAAAATCATGATTTGAGGTGAGTTAATGACCATTGTGTTTTCCTCCTGATTGAGATGGGTTACTTAATAACATAGGTATATGTATGGGGATATACCTATGTAATGGTTATTCAATGATTTCATACTTGTTGGTTTATACTTGTCGGATTTTTGTGAGACCTTGAGGGTCTCAAGGACCCTACTAAGTATCATTATACTCACCCCTACATGAGCTATGCCCACACCTCGTTGTGTTGGATGCAGATGACGGACACCGCTGACTGAGGCAGAGTGAGCGAGGATTGGACGGTACCCGGAGGTGGACCTCACGACAAGATGGTACCTGGAGGAGACTGATAGACATGGAGCACTGAGGAAGCTATATGTACCTACCCTTCAGGTGGTATCCATGGTGGAAGATTCAAGAGCTACTAAATACCTTCCAGTCATTGTCTTTTAGTTGTACCTTTTTTGTCATTTCCTTGTACTATACTATTGGGATTGTATTTCCAACCCCTTTAATTTTCCATCACATATTTTTTTATAGAGTTTTTACATAGTTTTTTCTTCCTCTTGTACTTTGGTTATATGTGTTTATGTTTTATAAAGGCAATTCCTTCCCAGTTATAGGGATTTACGCCTTTGGTGCTAGTCACCAGCCCCTGGCCTATAGAAGGAAAGATTGGGGTAGTCATGATATGAGCCCCGAGGGATGGGTCGTGACAAATTGGTATCAGAGGAGTTGGTTCTACAGCATAACTTAGGACTATGTTATTTTTTTTGTGAATCAATAGTGATAAGGGTATTGAGCATGGTTTTCAGTTCATAGAGTCCATTGTTGGTGCGACGGCCAACGTATCCATACACCAGGACCCTGACTTCTGATTTACGACTCAGTACATGAAAACACTGATTGCGTGTGTCTTTTCAAAAGTTTTCATTAAGTCATCTCAAACCAGGTCAGGTCACCAGGTATAGTCTTTTGACCACGTCACATCTATTTCATTCAGGATTCCTCCCCATGGAAGACCAGTTAGAGCCTCAAGAGTTGTACATACTGGCAGCCTGCTGAGCGACATGGCCTCAGTACAGGGACCTCTTCCAGTTAAGGGACCAGTGGTACTACTTTCACTTGGGACACCGATGCCACAAGCCCCAGTAACAGAGAGTGCACGTTTCTTCACAGCTCTACACGAGTTCCAATGCTAGAGACCACCCAGGTTATGGGGAGATACAGACCCACAGGAGGCTGAGGATTGGCTGGATGCTGTGGTGAGAGTCTTCAGACTGGTAGGGACACCAGCCAACTTCATGGTGATCATTACGGCTAGCCTCTACCAGGCAGCAGCAGGCAGATGGTGGAGCCTAATTCTCCAGATGCATGACGGGGTGACACTTATAAGGCCAGACTTCGGTGGCCTATTCCAGGTGGAGTTTTTACCAACCACTATTTGAACGGTGTAGATACAAGAGCTACTTCATCTACAGTAGGGCAGTATGACAGTAGCACAGTACTCAGCAAGGTTCACTTACCTCTCACACTACTCCATTGATATGGTACTGGACCTGTTCTTCAGGGCCCTGACCATTGAGCAGGGACTCAGGTGAGAGATCAGAGCTTCAATTATCTCCCACAGTATCCCGACGCGAATGGGGGTATTGAAGCGAGCCCTCATAGTGTAGATTTTTCTTGCTGATCAGTCTTCAGTAGCGAGACCCACCACTGGTCGACTTGCAGTAGAGCCTTCTATAGCTGGTAGTAGACGGATGACAAAAGGTCCAGGAGGACCAGACCCCCAGGTGGTCTACTGCACGAATCAGGATCGGTTGTGCGGGAAACCCAGAGTGGAGACAGAGCCAGTCATGCTAGGAGTGGACAGTTTTACACCTACGGCGGGGTTGGTCACATGGCTCATGACTGTCTGACCCGATGTACTAATGATCAACAGTCCGTTGAGTGACCTCCCAGGCTGAGGGAGAGGATAAATTGAGGAGGTCCATAGGGAAAAAGAGGATGTGGCAGAGGATCTGGACGTACAGCTGGCGGTGGAAAACGATACGAGGTGCTACCACCACCACCACCAATAGGTCTACCCTGACCGCAGGGAGCAGGTGGATAGGGGAGAGCTCTGCTTCAGGTAGCTGAGGCCTACAACCATGGATCTCCAGATATGATATGAGGTATGATCTGTGTCTACGCCACCATAGCTGCAGTTCTTATAGAAATAGGTTCCATTCACTCTATCATTTCCACTTCCCTCGTTTGGAGATCAGAGATTCTGAAGGAGCCATTGGCTCAACCCTTACGGCTAGAGACTCCTACGGGAGCTTATTCGACTATTATGCACTTCTGCCGGCAGTGCAGGCATACTATAGGAGGCATGATCTTTGGCTGGGATCTCCTAGTAGCGGCATCAAGGCCTTACGACGTCATCTTAGGTATGGACTGGTTATCTATAGTCCATGCTCAGATCGACTGTATTAGAAGAAAAGTGTGGTGTTTCTGCATGGATGGGACTAGTTTCACCATCACCGGTGAGAATGTAACTTTCTAAGTGAAGGACGGACTTACTCGGAGGAGGGTACAGCTGATCACTCACCCGTTGGCTTGCCTTACCCTCAGATCAGTTGATGTGTGGAGTCCGACTTATCCTGTTGTGGTGGACCAGTATGCATATGTTTTCCCTAATGATGTTCCAGGACTACCTCCTTGTAGAGAGGTGGAATTATACATAGATGTGTACCTAGGGACGACACCAATATCTAAACCATCATATCAGATGGATCCTGCTGAGCTTCGTGATCTGAGGGTACAGATTGAGGACTTACAGGGGAAGGGATTCATCCGGCTCAATGTTTCTCCCTGGTCATCCCCGATTATGTTCACCAAGAAGGAAGATGGAAGATTGAGGCTCTGTGTCGACTACCATCACCTGAACCAGGTGACCATGAAGAACAAGTACCCACTCCCAAGGATTGACGACCTCCTTGATCAGCTCAAGGGAGCATGATGGTTCTCGAAGATCGACCTCAGATTAGGCTATCACTAACTCAGACTTCGAGGTGAAGATGTGTAGAAGACAGCCTTTAGGTGTCGTTATGGCCACTATGAGTTCTTGGTTATTCCCTTCAGTGTAACCAATGCTCCAGCAGTTTTCATGAATCTCATGAACAAGATCTTCCATCCATACCTCGATCACTTTGTTTTAGTCTCCAACGATGACATACTAATCTAATTGACTACTAAAGAGTAGCATGCCTACCATTTATAGGTACTACTGGACACACTCCGAGATCACACGCTTTATGATAAGCTCTCGAAGTGCCAGTTTTGGATTCTAGAGGTTCAATTTTTGGGACACATCATCTTGGAGGTTGGAGTTGCAGTGGATCCAGCAAATATCGAGGCGGTACTTGCGTGGGAGCGACCCAGGAGTGTGATGGAGGTATGAAGTTTCCTAGGATTGGCTGGCTACTACCGGAGATAGATTATTAATTTCTCTAGAGTTTCAGAATCACTATGAGTCTTGAAAAATAATGGGAAACTCTTCGTGGGGTTGGAGAGATGCCAGTAGAGCTTTCAGATGCTGAGGCAGATGCTAACTAGTGCCCCCCAACTTGAGGCTACCAGAGGATGTCATAGGGAATGTAGTATACTGTGACGCAGTAGGGACCAGACTCGGGTGTGTTCTGATGCAGGAGCGAGCAGTGATCACATATGGTTCTCGACAGCTGAGATAGCACGAGCAGAACTACGCTACCCATGAACTGGAGTTAGCAGTAGTGGTCTTCGCCTTGAAGATGTGGCCACACTATCTGATGGGAGAATGATTTAGCATTTACTCTGATCACAAGAGTCTCAGGTATATATTCACACAGAAGGACCTGAACCTGAGACATCAGCGATGGATTGAGTTCCTCCAGGAATATGACTTCGAGATAGTCTATACTCTTGGGAAGGGGAACATTGTAGTAGATGCTCTCAATAAGAGATCAGGCATTTAGCTGTTAGGAGAGGTGACAGAGCATCTAGCTACCGCAGGGATATCCTTTGTGGATAGGGATGGAGTAGCCCATCTAAATTCTCTCACAGTCACTCCTTGACATATTCAACGAGTTAGGGAGGCGTAGCATGGGGACACAGACTGTGAGGCACGATGTGCTCATTTATCCACAGGGCAGGAACCTGGTGGATTTTCTGAAGTTGGGGAGCACCTGATCTTTTCAAATTTCGTACCCTAGTACTAGTTGCACTTTCGGAGGAAGTGTTGATAGAGTTCCACACCTCCCCTTTAGAAGTACATCCGAGAGTGGAGAAGATGTAACATGACCTTCGACGATAGCGCTGGTGGCTAGCTATGAAGAATGCAGTAGCGAAGTTTATCACACGATGCCTCACTTGTCAGCAAGTGAAGGCGGAGCACCTGGTACCAGCAGGCTTGGTTCATCCCTTAGTGATCCCAGAGTGGAAGTGGGATGGGATATACATAGACTTCATGACGGGTCTCCCACGTACATCCTAGAGTCACGACTCGATTTGGCTGATCATTGAACGACTCGCCAAGGGGGCCCACTTCTTATCAATCAGAGAGTAGGGCTCAGTAGAGAGCTTGGGATGCCTCTACATGCATGAGATTGTGTGTTTTCATAGAGTAAATACTTTTATTGTCTTTGAACATGACACACTATTTACTTCCTGGTTATGGAAGGCGATGAAGGAAGCTTTCAGGACACAGATTCATTTAAGCACCACCTTCCATCCTTAGACAGATGGTCAGACCGATAGAACCATCTAGACCCTTGAGGACATGCTCTGTGCATGTGTCCTCGACTTCGGTCGTAGTTGAGAGGATCACCTACCTTTGGTGAGTTTTCCTACAATAACAGTTATCACTCCACCATCAGTATGGAACCTTTCAAGGAGTTGTACAAATGACCTTGCAGTTCTCCACTGTGCTAGACAAACCCAGGGGAGTCAGCACTAGTGGGACCAGTGATGGTACGGGCTACCACAGAGAAGGTGAAGACTATCCAGGAGCAGATGAAGACTGCATAGAGCAGGAAGAAGTCATATACTGATAGGATATAGAGACCTATGGAGTTCAAGGATGGTGACCACATCTTCTATGGGTATCACCTCAATGAGGTCGATAGAGATTTGGCCGATCTAGCAAGTTATCTATGCAATTCATCGGACCATTCCAAGTCCTCAACAGGGTAGGAGAGCTGGCGTACTGCTCGGCTCTTCCACCTCAATTTCAGTGGTTTCACAACGTCTTCCACATATCTCAGCTGAGGAGATACGTGCATGACCCATCCCAATCATCGACCATGGGGAGCTAGACATCGATGAAGGGGATACTTTCATGATGTTTCAAGTGGATATTGAGGATTGATAGAAGCGGGTCTTACGTGAATGGCTGATACCTCGGTTGAGTGTTCGTTGGAAGCAGGAGAACCTCCAGGAGAGCACATGGGAGCAAGAGGCTCAGATGCGTTCTTAGTAAACCCATTTGTTCCCTTAGTTCGAGTTATAGCCTACGGGGACGTAAAGATCAGAGGTGGGGAGACTATAAAGACTCGTAATTTTTGCGAAAATTTTATTCATAAATACATGGGATTTTTATGAGTCCGTAGTATCTGATGGCGCTTGATTCTGAAGCCCAGTGTGCCCGGAAACAATTTCTAAAGTTTTTTCAGGTACGTTCAGTAAACATACGAGCATGTTTTTATAACATCTGAACCAGTGATTAGAATCGAATTTTGAGGGCACCGTTGAACTCGCAGCGTCAGCGATTTCTTAGTGAGACCTTCACCGCAGTTGCATTTTATCGAGATTGGAAGATAGTTTTGAGTGGTTTTCAATTAAATTGAATAATGTTAACATTTTAACATTATTTTATTTTGGTGGTTGAAACCTCCAAGGGGAGGTTAGTGGTGGGGGCCACCACACCATAACCTCCCTTAGGGGATGTTATAGTGGTGGGGCCCACCCATACATATCCTCCCTTGGGAGGATTATTAGGTGGGGCCCACATGATCTTTAAACCTCCTCTAAACCCCCCCCCCCCAATTAATTTGGTGAATCTCTTCACCTTCCCCCTTCATTTAATGAGACATCTCCTCCAATTTAATTAAGTAATGTAACATAATTATTTTGGAATCATTTTTAATTATTTGAATTCATTATTCCATCATTATAATATGTGATGTATTATTATGGTGGGGGTTGGCATAATCCTTGTTGGGAGAATTAAGGAGATGAAGAGCCTTCGGAATAATTGAGATGAATTTATCTTCTCAATGAAGAATGCGAAGAACGCCAATCACCACCGAAGAACGAAGAGCACCATATTCTCCCTCTTCAACTGGGGCAAGTAGAGGAAACACCACTGTCCACAAAGAACACCGATGATGTCATCTCGACTTGCCTTCCCAGAACCCTTCCTCATTGACGTCTTTGTTTTCTCCTCTGACATTGATGAAACGACACCGCTTTTCTGTGACTCCGTCAACGCTCACCGAACTCGAGTTTGTGGGATTGAATTGTTTTGTACTCGTTCTTCATTGCACAAATTTTATGGTATGAGAACCGATTGATATAATGGTAACAAGGAGGGTTCAGACCACACGAACACAACCTAACCCTGCCCTTTTGTTGGTTCTTATTTGATGAAGATAGAGGCGGTACATGCGGAGACTGATAACGAGTCATCCATGATGAAAGCCGGTGGCACAAGGCCACCGGGCCCCCCCAAGGGCGTGGCACCGCAGTGCCGCATGGTGAACCGAGTCGTGGCCAGGCGGGTCGTGGCAGTGCCGGAGGGGTGCGATGTCATTGCACCACGTCAGAAGAAAAGTGCCTCAGCCAGAAGGGATGCGGTGGTCGGCTGGTGGAGTGACTCCGTCTTGCCACACGGAGTAGCAGGTAGCTGCGGCCAGGGAGGGCTGTAGCAGAGGGGCGCAGCGCCATTGCGCCGCTCCGGTGGTGATGGACAGCAGTGTTATTCCATGGAGGACAGGAGAGGGCGGCGGGCTGAGCCGACCAATGGTGCACGCTACAAGTGGGACCCTTCATGTCCCCTGGTTACAAGGGGTCGGTGCCTCAGACATTCCATTTTGGAGAAAGGGGGGCGCAACACCCCCTCCCACGCATGGCCATCCAGGCCACACAGGCCAGCCCACCAGGCCAAGCGGGCCGCCAGTTGGCCAGGCCACCTGGGCCGACACCTGGCCACGTGGGCCGTCACCAGGCCACGCGGGCCACTAGGCAGGGCTGCCCCTTTGGGTCGGGTCAGACCCAAGGACCGGGTCATACCCCAGTCCGAACACGGTCGGGTCGGGTCGGTCCAAAAGGTTTAGACCGGACCCGAATCTGTCAGACCCAATTACCCTAATTGACCATAACTCTGGCTATGGGCGTCCGTTTGATGAACCTCCAGTGGAACCATTTGTCTTGGAACGAAGCCGTCCCTTTGAGAATACCACATGGGATTTTGGGGTATAGTTGAGATACAGTCAGGTTGGTTCGTACATTAAACCAACTGGGCCCCTGGGACTAAAAGGATAATACCTAACAGATCGGGTGTCCGATTGACGTGACATCCATTGCTTTAAGACCCTTGTGATGTGGTTGTCCTTTGAGAAGATTCTACGTGAGACTTCGTGAATCTTGGGGTATCAAAAAGTATCTCGTAGAGTGGATCCTCTCGAAGACGAGCATACAGTGTGTAGATACCTAGTAGAAGACATACCTGACAACTTCTTGACCAATTCGACTCGGAGTGATTCGACTAGCCCTGTGGGGAGAGCCTGGTAGTTGGTGGTAGACCCATGGTGGACAGAGTGCCTGGTAGTTGGCAGCAGACCCGCAGTACTCAACAGGATAAGTACTTCTTTAGGCTATTAGGGGGAGTACCTAGTATTTAGCGGTAGACCCATAGTGGATGGAGTGCCTTGTAGTTGGCAGCAGACCCTCGGTACTCAACAGGAGGAGTACCTCAGCAGTCTAAGGTTAGTGAGAAGTGCATTGGTGTCACGACTGGCCCACAGTTCTCGATAGAGGAAGAGTTCTCCAGAAGTCGTGGTTTCGATAATGAAATATCCTGGTTTTATCTGAGTCAATGACCTTTGTGTTTTCCTCAGGATTGAGATGGGTTGCTTGATAACTTAGGTATATGTATGGTTTATACCTATATAATGTTTATCCACTGATTTCATACATTGTGGTTTATCCTTGTTGGATTTTTGTGAGACCTTGAGGGTCTTGGGGTCGCTACTGAGTATCGTTATACTCACCCCTACATGGGCTATGCACGCACCTCGTTGTGTTGGATGCAGCCGACAGACATCACTGACCGAGGCAGAGTGCGAGAGGACTGGGTGGTACCCGGAGGTGGACCTCAATAGGAGATGGTACCCGGAGTAGACAGAAAGACGTGGAGTGATGAGAAATCTATCTGTACATCCCCTTCAGGTAGGATATGTGGTGGATAATCCAGGAGCTGCTAGACACCTTCCAGCTGCTGTCTTTTAGTTGAAAATGTTTTGTCTTTTCCTTGTACATTGCTGTTGGGCTTGTATTTACGGCCCATTTTACTTTCCATCACATCTTTTTTTTATACAATTTTTACTTAGTGTTTGCTTCCGCTTGTACACTAGTTGTATGTTTTTACATTTTAGAAAGGCAATTCCTTTACTATTATAATGATTTATGCCTTTGGTGCTAGTTTCCAGCCCCTGGCCTATGGAAGGAGGGCTTGGGGTAGTCATGATAAGAGCCCTAAGGGATGGGTTGTGATAGAAACTTTTAATGGTGAATGTAAATCATCATTTTTATTATATTCAAAGTATCAATGTTCAATATAAAAAGAGTTAAAAGTGAAAAACAACCATTAATTTCTATTAATAATATAATTTTAAAAATGTTATTATAAAATATAATATAATAAACTATTAGTGTGGGAGAAAACAAGTACTACAAATTGAATTTCATTTTGAAGCATTCTAGCTCAATGAAATATTATTTGATTTATCAATACACTTTATAGGTACATTCTCTTTAAGCATGAAAAATTTCGAAAGAGTTTTCTGGGTGATCGTGTAAAAAATTTGTGAAAACCACATAATAATATCATAGGAAAAAATTAACCCAACTTATATGAAATAAGTTCAATTCAACAATCATTACATAATGAACAAAAAGTGAGTTACCAAAAGCTCTTACGATTGGGGTAACAAATTAGTCAGAAAGAATTTAAATAAAAAAATGATTTAAAAAATTTCATACCATTAATTACAAGAAATTATTTAACATAAGTTTATAGTATGGGAACTCAATATAATATCATTAAAGGGAAATATGGTGTATAATATATAAATTGTCTCAAGAAGCATAATTTAGACTAAGAAAACCCGTTCAAGTTGGGTAAAATCTTAATTGAAACCGATTGAAAAAAGGCATTGTATTTGAACCTAAAATACCATTAATAAAATATAAATCATGATATGGTATCTTAAATGTGAATTTTATACCCCTTATAAATGATATTTTTTATATAATACCAAACTTTTCTCAAAAAGAGTAATTTCAGATGAAGACCCTTCACATCTCCAAATTCATTATAAACTTGCCCCAAACATCTTGTAAAACTATTTTATATGTATTAAATACATACCTAATAAACATATTCCCAAAAATAACCATTTACACTCTAAATTTATAGTCATTATATATATATATGAAAATATTATTATGTTTTTACCTATTTTCAACTCAGTCTGTAAGAAATCTCTATCACATTGAACAAGATCATAAAAATGGTGTTGTTATATAATATTTTTCCATAGTATGTAACTATTATATTACATAATTTATTATAATATATGTTCCATGATAATTTATTACTCTCTAATTTCATTCCTTGGTTGTTTCGGTTACAAACTATGAAGATGAAATCAACATTGAACAAGTTTTGGTGATTCGGAAAGAACAATTTTTTTATTAATTAATGTGTTAAATAATTATAAAACCTTAGAAGCACAAAAATTAAAAAAAGTTATTTACATATTTATGTCATATTACATGGGTAAATATGTTCTGATGCTCATACATGCTATAAAATAAAATTATTGTTCAAGTAGGTGGTTAAACTTACCCAAACATGAGCCTACCATTATTAATATATGATTATGAGGTGGATTAGATGTAATATAATTATAAAAGAATTATAATTACAATAATCAGTTTTTATTATTTTTATATATCATAATTATAAAGATAATTTAATTTATATATTTTCATTACATAGAATGAATAGATCATTTTCTTCTTAGTTCACTATTTTTCAATGATTAATTTAACAATAATCATTCGTAGATCGTATCATTGTTAGGTTCAGTAAAATTTCATACAAAAAAGGTAAAGACATTTTTAATATACTCTTTACCATTTAATTTCTATCCTAAAAAACTTCTATGTAAGTAAGAGATGAAAAGTAAAACAGAAATCAATCATTCCATGAAAGGTATAGTATGTATGTACAAATAGATTATGATTTCAATTCAATAGAATTAGTGGAAGGTGTAATATCAATTTTTTAAGAATCATAACCATGATATAAATATCCTAATTATTTATGAAATTCTTCATTCATTCTGTAATTTTATGATGGTGATAAAAAATGAACCATGTTGCATCACTAAGGTGGTTGGCCTCATAATGCATGAATGATGATTTAGTTTTTCTTAATAGATTAGGGAAAATGATTAATTATGAATACCATAGAATAATATAAATCTATAATACCATATAATTATTAAATTAAATATTTATTTGGAAATTATAAGTGTATGAGAAACATATAAATGAAATAATTTCACGAAAAATTATGACTCATGTTGAACACTTTCAGATTTATTTAGATGATACCTTAGAAATAGATGCAATATGAAAATTGCTTGTGAAGAGAATCTAAATATAGTGAAATAATTATATATTGAAATGAGATATGGTAGTTTTTTAGTTGGAAAACTATTTGTTATTTTATATTTTGAATGGGTGGTGAGGAAACCCATTTATAAGTGATGACAATGACATTTTTTTACACAATTAAAATTAATATAATGGGAGAACATGTTAAACATGTCATGTGGTTATAAAATTTTACATAATAGAGTTAGGGATAAATAAGGTTTATCCATACCTCGTAAACACAATTATAAATATTTTTTATCTTGATTAAATAAATTTAACATTTAAATTACTTAATTAACCATTTTTCTTTTACCAGAGTAAATAGTTTTAACTTATTGAAACATAATATTTATGCTAAATAATAATGTGGTAATTGTCAAATAATTTGGGTGCACTAATTATAAATTTTAATCCTATTTCATTTTATTAAATTTATAAAATATAAAATAAATATTATTAGATTAAAAACTAAAATGTATTAAAACATATTTTTATACAACGTCACTTCCATTCTTAAATGTGAAATATGTGTTTGATATTGGAAAAAACACTTTTTATTTAATTATAAATTCACATATGAAATAAATATTTTTTATTATAAAAATTTCCAATGAATTTCCAATCCAAACTTATATATAATTAATTTAATAAATTCTATGTTATTTGTAAAAACATTTTTTTTCAAAATTCACTTAAAAATAATATTTTTTTAAAAGTAGAAAAAAATAATCATCATATTCATTATTATGAATCATCCAAAAAACTATTTTCCTTTTTTAAATATAAATTTCTAAAATTTTAGAATTTAAGATTTATATAAAATCCATCAAAAAAGTCTAATGTTGTTCATATTAAAAAAACAACTTTTAATATGTTTACATTTATTTATTCATTTTCTCTATCAATTAATAATTAATTTATTCGTAAAATATTATTCATGTTATCAGTATATATTATTATTAATTCATCATAATATAATTTTTTAGTTAAAAAACAACAATTTAAAAATTATTTTCAGTGAATTTTTTTCTTAGTTGTTAATGCTATACAAATATAATTTCATTATAATTAAAGTATTAATTCATTTTCATTATACCCATATTTAATATTGTTGTTACTCCAATTCAAACCTGCTAAATAAATATCTGGTCTTAGTGGACAAAACATATCACAGTTTTATTTTAGATAGGTGTTTCATGTGGGAAAAATTATCAAACAAATTTATTTATTTAAAGATAATCATATATTAAAATTTCAAGGTGGTACATTCGCCCCCATAAATAAAGTTCATCTTAAATAATTGAATCATTATATCATAGTAATTTTTATAGGAAAATCACAATTGATTATACACAACTATATGGTCATGGGTTAATTTAGGATGTAGAATAAGATTTATTATATGAAAAATTAATATAATTGATTTATAAAGAGAGATTACACATTCCTAGTATCACATAGAATTTTAAATGGGATTAATATATAGATACATAATTAATAACTCCCTACAAATCATGAAAATGATTTCTATGATAATCATTTAACTATGTGTGTTTATTTATAACTCAGTATATAATAGTTTATAAAAACATACATGACATATGTAAATTGAAAATATATAGTGAAAAAACTCTATCCACTACATTAGTATTAATTTAATAGGATGTTTTTTTGTTTCTATGAATTATAGTTACTATTTCACTCATTGGACCTTAAGTTGGTATGTTGGGTTGCATCATGTCCAACTATCATGCAAATTAAAATAATAGATTTTTGTGGTATCCTTCTTTCCTTTAAACTTGTAATTTTGTTGACCATCACCTCCGCACTTATAAAATTTACCCATCACATTGAAGAGTTTCCCCCATATTTCTACCCACATTTTTGACATGTATGAAATTGAATCTTCTATTCTTCACAATAATAGTCACATAATATTTCTTGAGAGTCTGTCTTTATCTTTATTCTAATGTTTGGGACTTAGTCTATATCCATATTGTTCAACAAATTTCATGATACCTTGTTTGAAATAATTACAAGGTTTATCACTTTATCTCCCTATTCCAATGGGGTTTTAATCAATACATTTCCCACATTTTCCATGGCATCAATTTATAACTTATTTCCTTTAACATCTAGACATTTCTAAAATAAAAATATTTTAATTCAGTGATGATCATTATAATTTAACTCCTACAAGTAACTAGAAGGAAATTTTACCTCAAGATGTGTCACATTATAACACTATCATGTTATCTATAGTTATTAAAAATCAATTTTTATTAGACTCATTTTAGACTATACAACCCTCAATTTTTCATATATCATTCTTGGTTCAACCCAATTACATTGAGTTGAATTGTCTCATGATTTTTTATCCAATATGCATTGTATAGATCCAAAATTACGTTTAAATTTCTTAAAATATACAAAACAAAATGAATTTTGAAATCTAATCATTCTAACTCTAACACATCCTTTATTTAAGAAATCACAATGAAAATAATTTGTACCTTAACTTATGAAGATCTACGATTCAATCTATGTTATCCATGATAACTTTCTTATTTGGTTATTTAACCTAAACATATTAATATCACTCCAAGTGGTTCATAAATAGAGTCTTAATTAACTAAGGCATATTCCCATGGACTATGAAACTAGGTGTGTAGTTATATATTTTTTTATTGTAGTAGCTGACCATCGATTGAATACCAATTGTTACCTTTTCGGGTATATAATAACTTGGTACATCCGTGATGAGCCTACGTCCACTTGTAGTATATAGATAGGTAATTAAATTAAAATAGAACAACACAATATCTCAATTACCAAAACATTAGGATATTATCCAATAATTGTACTTATTTTGGGGTTTTTTCAAAAGTTCAATTTTTCTTTATCACCAACTAAAATGATCATTATTACCATATCATTAAATCATGTACTATCTTAAAGGGTTGTCTATAAAATTGAAATTATTATCAACATTAACTTATAAAAATATATACTATCTTCAATTAACATCATTATTTCTAAATTTCTCTAATACCAGATATGATACCATATGTGATTCCCTAGAACCACACTTCCAAATCTAGTGCGATAAGCACATACTTCACATACTCGGCTTGATATACAATGTAAAAGCTCGAATATTTTATTCTTTAATTACAAAGTCAATAATGATTATTACATCTACCACATCCAAAAATATTTCATTTGGTTTATATATTTAGAGGATTATAACCAAAAAATAACTAACATATTCCACATTCACTGTATAAAGAAAAAAATTCCCATTATATATAAAACTACACAATTAATACTGAGTAATTAAATCTCCCATGAGATCTATCTCTCATATTATTCTTATAAACATTCCACATGTTCCACTTTTCTTTATAACCTGGTGGATTGAAACATAATAATGGAATGAGATCAAATACTCTGTAAGGGAAACAAATAACTGGGGATTCCAAAATCAGAATCATGGTATAATTAAATTGAAAAGAATAATTTAATCACATGAATATTAAATATAATAAAAGTGATGGAATTATATATCTGTGATAATAAATGATTACATTGATATAAATTAACAGTGATATTATACTTATGGAATTCATAATGATGGAAATCAAACAATGTTTTCATGTACTTATTCCAAGAAACTATAATGATATAGGGAGAGGTATACACTGAAATCCAAGGTCTTTTTTCTCATGAGACTCAGCAATGCATCGAGGAGCTATACAATTCTGATCCTCACTTGTCACCTCATTATGTCAAATGCATTGACCATAATAACCTACATGACATTTCATACCATTTTATAAAGAACATGTGGTTGAATAAAAACATGGATATTCGTAAAACTAAAAATATATTATGTCAAAACATAATCAATATGTGTTTGATATCATCAGGCGTCAAGAATGTCAATACTTTCCCACATGTCTGTAGAAGGGATAACATGATCTGACCGATCAATATAAAGAATATGGGTAGTCATAATTACATATTAAACACGCTAATAATCATATATAATTTAATAATAATATACGTTACAACAATACTTTTCCCCATTATAGAAAAGGGATAAAGTGATAATAACTCATAATGAGATAGAAGGTGGATTTTGAAACAATACATAGTCAACATACCAAAAGAAATCTATAATTTAATTGAAAAATAAAGAACAAAAAATCTTTTTCATTGGTCAATAAAATGGATAACATCATCATAACTCATTCATTGGAAGAATGGTAGGTTTAAAAATTACATATTCCCGGTGAAATTATAGAAATATAAAAGGGTGTTTATATAAATGAAAAATTGAATAAAAAGAACTCTTGGGAATGGCGTCAGAAAATATGGGATAAAGAATAATATTATTTCATACTATGATTTAAATCCCCTAAATTATATATATATATATTAGATGAAAAATCATGATACATAAAACCAATTAGGGAAAATACATTGGAATATTATAAGGGAAATAAAAGAAAAAAATAGAATATCTTCTGAGAAAACATTTTTATGATTGATGAAAAATATAAATTTAGATTTAGATTACATAGTTATATTTTTATAATTAAATGTTAATGACTTTCAAAACATTTAAATTTATAAATAATCTCAAATAGTGGATCCAAAAAAATAAATAATGTTCACCATGGAGAAATAAGGCGAGGAAGTAAAAAAGATATGAAATTGAATGGAAAACCACTTTTTGATTATTTTTAAATTAATATTGTTAAAACATACACTATAAAAAGAGTAAGAAAACAATACATTTTATTAAAAAATAATTTTATAAAATATGAATAAAAAATAGAATATTGAAATGTATTATTTTTTTAGAACACAAACATGGAAAATCAGAGTTCAAGATAAAGCAGTATAATACAGAAAAAATTGATTCGTCTATATCCCTTATGAGAAACATACTACATGAATAATGAAAAATTTATAAAGGGTTTCATGAAGTAAAAAAGTAAACAATTTTAGAATAATAAAAAGTTTGATGAAAGGGGAGAATTTACCAAACTTAAATGAAATAATTTCAAGTGAACAATCATAACTCAGTGAATAAAAATTGAGTTAACCAAACATATTATGAAAGGGGAAATTTTTTTGACAAAATAAATGTGAATAAGAAAATTTCAATTTTTTTCAATGATCCAAAATATGAAAAAAAAATTATTGATCATTCATGTTATAAATAATCAATTGAACACCATACAGTGGAAACACAATGCATTACATGAAACATATTATAAGGAATCTGAATTTATACAATGAAAAAAATTGATTAAATAATATTTTAATAAAAAACATAAAAGAGAGGGCTTATAATTAAATTTGAAATAAAATTATTATAATATAATTAATGATATGATATCCCAAATAGGAATTATATGCACCATAAAAATGAAATAAGGTGCATAAAACCAAATATGTATTAATGAATGTAATTTGAGTCAACAACCATTACCTAATCCCTGATTCATTATAAAAATCCACAAAAAATACTTCATAATTTAATTAATTTCCTTAAATTCATAAACAATATCATTATTCATAATTATTACCATTTATACTATTTATTTATCAGCATTCTATAAATAAAAAATTAGTAAGTTCTTAGCTATTATCAATACCAGGTGTAAGTAATAATCATCACAATGATGTAGTTTCATAAATAAAAATGTTTTTATCTATTTTTTTCCAAATTACATAATAATTATATCATAAAAGGTATTTTAATATATATTCCATGATAGTATATAAATATATAACTTCATTAAATGTAAATTATGGTTACAAGCCATAAATTTTAAATCATAGATGATCATGTTTTGGTGACTGACCGAAAAAATATTTTAGACCTTTTTTTATCCATTTTAATTATTTAAACCCTCCAAATATTATCAATTTGAGATTATATTGATTGATTTTTGAAATATTGTTTTTTTTCAAAAAAATTAAAAATGGGTCAATTCTTGAAGTTTTACAGATTTTTAGCAAAAATGTATTTTTCTCATAAAATTATAAATATTAATCCATATTTAGGGATTTGTTCATATGATTGATGCCTTGAATTATGTTTTTTGAACTTTTTCATATGGTGTAATATCTGATTTCTCTATCTGGAGCCCCAAAATAATTAGTCAAGTTGAAAAGTTATTTGGGTAGATAGTGTGGACCCACTTTCAAAATGAAATAATAAATTGGGCTACACACCTCTAATTTTTTGTGATTACACCTATAATGGAACTAGGAAACAGTGACACGTTTTTTCCATAAATTGGAGGGATATTTTCCTTCACTAAGGGGGAAATTTCATTTTATACATTTAAATAAGAATTCTGAAATTCTCGACCAGAAATAGCCAATCACAGTATAAATTCTATAACTACTAATTCTCATGTCCAATTAAGATTAAAGATTGAGGTTGAATGTGAAATACATTTAATAAACAACTTTTATGAAGGATAAATCATTCGATTTATCCATTTATTGAGAAAAAAATAATGCAATGTTTTAGAGGACATCTTTTTGTATATAAAAAGAGGAGTGATCCTCCTTCCAAAATCTTATCATTCCACTCCATTCAATTAAATATGAGGAACCAAGGATAAGATATAAACTGAGGGAGGTGGGAAAAAATCTACCCATTTTGTTCTATTAATTTTATTTTTTTCCTTTATTTCCATTTTAGTTTTCAATTTTAATTTATATTTCTATTAAATTCATGCATTGTTTTGATTATAATTTTCCACCCATCCAACATATTTTATTTTCCAAATTATCTCCTTATTTTCTCCTTTTAGTCCTCTTATATTACCACCATGTACTCTAATACTAATGATCATGAGTAACTGACCTGAAGAATATCCTAAGGGATTAATTAGTTTTTTGAACCTAAGACCATGATTTCGAGCTTTTAATGAATAAATGGAATCCCAAAAGTTTCCATTTCAAACCATTCACACCCAGGAACCCTTATTCCCATGAGGAGGTCATCTAAAAAACCTCCAGCCATGAAGGATCCATTTCCTGCCGAGATGCAAGAGTGTCCCATTGATTGTAATCCTCGTAGAGGTTGTCTAATGTTTAACTTTTTAATCTACAACCACTTTCCTTCATTAGAGGAGGTTGATGGATTTTGTGATCGGAGATCTCTTAGTGGACTCTGCATTCATAAAAATGGTATGTTGAGGTGTGAAACCATAATATTGTGTTTTTTCACTAAAAATATTTGAAGTTAGTCAATGAATATGTTCACTGAAATTTCTCTTGGAATAAATTCCTTTATTTACTAATTCAATTTAGTTTAATCATTTATTAATATTTATAATTGAATTTTGATTTTCAGTAACTTTTTTAAATTCCCTTTATTATAGAAAACATAAAATCACAAAAAATTATTGGTTCTTATGTGAAATAGATCGTGTAGGTAAACAAACTGAGAAACCTCTCCAAGTGATATGGCCCTGGTCAGCCACTGTTCTACACTATGAAAACATAAAATTTGATTTTTTGACACCACAAGATATGTGTTCCTCAAAAACGGTACCATTTCTAGTTATCTAATTAGTAGTTTACTTATCCTTTTCTATTTTAACACTGAGTATTGTTTTTCATATTTCCTTAAAAAAATAAAAAATCCCAAAAAACATCTATGATGTATTCAAAGTAAAATTTCTATGCATGGAATTACTACTAGCAGGTGAAACAATGTCAAGAAGAAGTTATTTTAGAGTACAATAGGGATCATTTAATGATATTAATGAGGCCATAGAATTACTATAAGGTTAAATAGAATATATAATGGAATATATTCATAATAACTAGGAGTAACTTGAAGCTGAGACAGATCAAGAACCTAAGGTAGTGGTTGAAAAAATATCACCACTCATTATTGAATTTTAATAATCCAAGGAGGTAAATATAGAGATACATGAAGATTAATTTTTCCTCACTCAACCATTTCATGGAAAGATAGATGAAAAGGAATTGCCTGATGAGATACATGTGGGAGATAAACATGAACTAGATATCTTATAGAATGAATGTGAGGAATGTATTGATCTCAACAAACCCTGTAAATAAAAAGATATACCAATATTAAAAATATCTCTACACTTGGAAGAATAATAAACCACCCAAGACATGTAATTTTATGAAAATATGGAGGATCTTGAAAACCTACCTCCATCCAGTTATGATCAAATCCAAGAGGCACTTTAAATTGAATAAGATATTAAATACAATCCAACTCAAAGAGATGATAGATTGTTGAGTCAAAATTCTTTTAATTTTGTTGAAACTAATTTGAGTATCACTCCTAATTATTATAAAATTTCATATCCATAAAACTTGTATTATTCCATAGAGGATGATGAAGAAATAGATGATTCACTTATTTAAGAACACTTAAAGCTCCATGTAGTCGTTTAACATTAACCTGAGGGAGTTCCCAAAGTGATCCCAACGACTCTACCTGGATAACCAAATCTAAAACCTGTCTACATTATAAGAGATGATTTTTGAAATTAATACTTCAAATTTATGTTGTCAATATCTCATTGATTATTATTTTCATGCATTACATCTTGAGAAACCACGGTATTTTGAATAATACATTTCACAAGTACCTAAAAAGGAGGAGAAGGTTCCATAATTATTTCTTCCCCCTCCATGCAAGCAGTACCACTTTGCAAAGGGGTACGATCCTATGTAATATATGTAAGGATTCCTCCTCATTATAGAAGAAGAATTGGATTTTGGAAAAAAACACATTTTTTGGTTCATTTAAAAGATTCCCCAACCACTATCATATTGAGGATAACTACTTCTACTACCCTCTGGAGGCAGTAAAAATTCAGCACCCACTTGGGGGATTATACCAAGATATATCCTTTAATTTCTTTCTTGAACTTTTATTTTCAATATTATAAATTTATTTGTTAAATTTAGTCTTAAGAAGAGGTCTATATTGTATCCCCTCCATTCTATTGTATTGATCATTAATGACATGATCCTTGTGCATAATTGAGTAGTTTTTTATAAGTTCATGATGGAAGAAGGACACCTCAAATATTATAATAGAATGTTTATGTTTTATGGTAAATAATTATTTTTTATTGTTTAAAATTTTAAAAAAATTAATTGTTTTGGTCAAATTTTTTTTTTGCTTTAATTATAATAATTTCATTCTCACACTTGAATTAATTCTTTTCACCACTTAACTAGGAGACACAATTTTATTAAAAATCTAGTGATTCAACAATTCAAACATCAATGTTAACAAAATGGATTTAGTAAAATGGACAATTGAATGTTTAAAATGAATCATGGGTATTAAAATGAGGTCTTAAGATTTGAAATAATTAAATAATTCATGTTAATGAAATTTTACCCCATATTTCATGATTTTAATTTCTAAAATTCTCATGAATTAATTTTTTATTAATATTGTCCCTTCAGTTATTGTAAAATATAATATGTATTATTACCTATAGTATTTTTAGTCCAATTATTTTATATTTATCTTAATAATATTTCTTGAGTGATCTTGGAATATGTAACGAGGAAAAAATAGTATTGAAACTCGTGAAAACTATGATTTTGAAAAGGCACATTTAAAATGATTGAGGAATATTTTGAAATGTCCTTAACCTTAATAGAAAACTTTACATCAATCCATTTTTATTCCATATATACCATGAATGACTTTTATATGGATGAACCATGTTTTAATCCATTTTTATCCATTCCTACCCTACTCATGGTTTTTTCATGCTATTTTAAAGATAAAGTGTCAGTGTGAAACGAATCATGATGAAAGGGATGATAAAAATTATATGGTAGAAGTGTGGGTGATATTTTATTAATAATAATAGTCATTTTATTCCTTCACTAAACTCTTTATTGTTTTCCACTCTTGAATAAAAAAATAAAAAAGAAAAGCGAACAAAAAAATAGTAAAAAAGGTTTGTGATTTGGGAAAACTAAAAATCATCATTACTAGACCTATGAATTTTATTACATCTAGTTTGGTGGTGGATGCAAGTTTTATTCTAAAAAATAACACTATATAAAAAAAATTAAAATGTTCTTTTAAATATATAAAAATATAAAAGAAAAAAATATTCTTGGGGTTGAATTAATCATTCATGATGCATAATTTGATCATGATCTTACTTTGAGTTTGGGGAAGTATGAGTTCATACTTTTTAGTGAATAATTTCATGACACATTTATTTTTTATGTCATGAATTTTACTTTAGAGATAAACCTCCTCCATAAGCCTAAATTTTTTAATGTAAGAAATATTACCAACCATAAGCCTCGGTGACATTTGAACATTCATTACAGGACCACATTATTTTTTGTGCCTTTTTTTACAATGCAGAGGAAGTATGTTATTTAAAAACCAATGGATAAGGAATATGTTCTCAGGATATGAGAATAAGCCTAATTGATTTTTATAATGACATATTAGATGAAATATCTAAAGGTGAGGTAAATCAAGATGTTTCATTTTTAATGATAATAAGTTGAGAAGATTGAATAAAGTAAAGGATAAGTTCCATAATTTTTAAATATGGAAATGAAAATAAATGAATTTATTGTGTCATTGAAAAATGATAAATTAAATTGATAGTTTATGTGGATTTTTTCACTTTTTATTTGACATTAAATTTTTTTTAGTTTTATTATTTAGTAAATTAAATATTGGTAATATTGATATCCTTTGAATTTCATACTGAGATTTTACACTTGAGGAAAATAATGATTTATGTGTGGAGAATTGATAGATATAATATTTTCATCATTTTTATATGCATTTAAATTATTTAAATCCTCCAAATTTTATCAATTTGAGGTATATAGATCAATTTTTGAATTATGGTGTGTTTTGAGAAAAAATGTAAAAATTGGTCATGTATGTAATTTTTATATGATTTTATCACAAGGGTATTTTGGGCATAAAATTTAAATTATTAATCAAATTTTAGTGATTTTTTGATTCCTTGATTTGTTTTATTCATTATTTTTTTAATAGAAATATATTATTGGACCATCTTGAGCCCCGAAAAAATTAGTCATGTTGAAATGTTTTTTGGGTGGGCGGGATGGTCCCCACCCTATAATGGAATCTTAAATTGAGCTACATACCTCCAATTGAGGTGATTCCACCTGGAATAGAACTAAGGCACCTAAATGAATTCCAAAAAAAAATTAGGATTTTTTCACTCATCAAGGGGGGTCTTTGATGTTTTAAATTTAAATAAGAATTCTTGATTTCTCATCTTGATCTAGTCTATCTCAGTGTAAATTCCATAAATGTTTTCTATAGTGTCCATTAGGAATAAAATGGGGGGTAAACTCACACGAAAATTATGAAAAACTTTTAGGAAGGATAAAATATCTGAATAATCCATGTAATGAGACAAAAATGAAAAACATTCAGAGGATAGATTCTTGCCTATAGAAAGTGGAGAGCTCCTCCCAAAATCATCTCATTCTACACCATTCGATTACATTCAGGACACCAAGGAGGAGATATCCATAGAGGGAGGATGGCCACAAATATAAAAATTTTCTTCATTTTCATTTAATTGTTTTTTTTATTTTTTTATTTTTCAACATTAATTTATATTTCTAATAAATTCATGCATTGTTTTATTTTTTTCCACCCATATATCCTCATTTTTCTCTAATATTTCTAATTCCTTTATTATTGTCCTTATTTAATCATACCACCATGAAATATAATACCCATTATCATGAGTAACTAACCCAAGGAATATATCGATGGAGTAATCATTTTCTTTAAGACAAGACCATGTTTTTTATCTTCTTTGTGTTAATTATATAGATAATTTATAGCGGGTGTAATCCCCACTATCGTTGTCTAATGTTTACCTTCTTAATCTACCACCATTTTCACATGAATGTAGAGATGTATAGAGTGTGTTATTTTTTATCGCTAAGATTACATTGCATTCATAACTAGGTAGATTGAGGTGTGAACACATGTTATGATGTGTGATAACTATGAATATTTGAAGATGGTTAAGGGAGAACATCATTTATTCACTAATTCCATTCTATTTAAGTATTACCTATTATATAGAATTGAATTTTTTATTTCATTTAATTTCATAAATTTCATTTATTACATAAAAATAAAACAAAAAAAATATGTTTTTTATGTGAATTAGATTTTGTATGTAAACAAAATAGGAAATCTATTTAAGTGATGGGACCTTGTTCATCCACTATGCTGCACTATGAAAACATATAATTTTACCGTTTTCCATGCCCCATGACAGGCGTTCACCAGTGATTCATAATGAAGAAAAAAAATTCTTAATTAATGCGTTAAATGTTGATATAAAAATTCTATAAAAAAATTAATTAAATATTTATTTCATATTTTATCCTTAAATAATTTCTCATGTCTAACCATGATATAAATAAAATGTGTTGTATAAGTACGTGGTCAAACCAGCTCAATTGTGATCCAACCATGATTAATGGATTTTTTGGATGGGGTTGTGTTGTGATATAATTATAATAGATTCATAATGATATAATTCAGTGATAATTAGTGTGATATATTATAATTGGAATGAATTATTATGGTAATATAATTTATATTAGGTAATTATATAGAAAGAAGGCATCATTTAACTCTTAGTTTCCTCATTTCAAATGATTCAATTAATTATAATAATTTTATTATAGTTTAATTAATATTTTCTATAATTTTACAAAACATAACCTTAATGATATCATAAATATTGTCTTTCTCTTTTAATCCCATCCTCCTGAAAATCCATGTAAGGAGGCGCTGAAAAGAAAAACTAAATTTAATTGTTCCATGGAGGAGGTAGTCTATAGATATACATGGATAATGATTTCATTTTAATAGAATAATATGAATGATTAATACAATTTATAATTTTTTAATTATAAAAAATGATATAAATATTATAAAAATTAATTAAAATATACTTTCAGAATAACCTTGTACGGTGCTGAAGGAAAAGGATACATGTTGCGTCGTGGAGTTAGTAGTTCGCACAATGCCTAAATGACAACTTTATTTTCCATAATATAAAATTTATAATATTATTAATGAATATTCAAAATAGTAATAATGATTATTAAATAACCACTATTGATTTAATTAAAATGGTATTTCAAAATGGTAATTGTAAAATAAAAAATCAAGATGTAAGATGTTAACTTAAAATTATTAATCATGTTGAATACTTTGAGGTTTCCTTTAGAAATACCTTGGAAATGAATGTAATATGATAATATATTAAAAAGAAAATCTAAATAGAGTGAAATAGTAATATATGGTAATGGAAAGGTGAAGGGTTTCATGAGGAAACCAAATTTTTAGGGGTTATCTAAATGGGTTGTGAGAGGACCCATTAATAAGTTGCGAGGATGACATTTTTGTAAATATTCCAACTTAATATAAAGGTAACACATGTTATGAATGTATTTTTCATCCCAAATTAGGTAATGATGGTATTTTTAAGAGATATGGTTGATGAAATGCTCATCCTATAAATTGTAGACTTTTTATCATGTTTTAATCACTGTAACTCTTGAATTATTACTTTATCCATTTTAGACATTTTTTTTGGTAACTATTTTTTACATAAGGTAACATTATCATTATGAATAAATTTTAAGTGTGTATTAATAGATAATTTATACCAAATTATTCTAAGTTTTAAATCTATTTAATTTGATTCAATTTATGAAACTAATGAAAATTAATTTTTTTTAAAATGTAAAATTTGATAAAAAGAATATTTGATAAAGTATTAATTATGTTCTAAAATTTCTGATATGGGTGTGTAAATTGAATTTGAAAGTATAAAATTTATAAATAAAATTATGAATTAAGTATTCTATCTTGAAAAAAAAGTTTCCTGAATTTCCAATTCATTCCTAAATACTTATAATGTCATAAAATAAATGTAATTTTTAAAAAGATTATTTTTTCACTCTTCATATAAAAAAATAATTTAAAAAAACCATAAACCATATTAATATCTTATTATTATAATTAATAACAAAAGTATCTTTATTTTATAAAATTAAAATTTCAAAATTTTAGAATCCTATATTTAAAAAATATCAAAAAATAAAGTAGGAAATTGGTCATATTCGATTTTTAAAAAAAAATTGTAAATATTATTAAAACTAATTCCTATGAATTAATAATTTATTTATTAGTAATATATTAATCATATTTTTAGTATATTTTATTATTATTTAATCATAATGTACATGGTTTTTAAAAAAACACTAATTTTTGGAAAAATATTTTTATGCATAAAATGATTTCTTAGTTATTTTAGCCATATTATTTGAATTTTATTATAAATAAAAGTATAATTTTCTCTCATTACACCAATATTTCATATTGTGATTACTATCATTAGTACATAAAAATTCAACAACAAAATTTTAATGATCGAAAAATGGGACAGTTTCATTTTAGACCATTATTTTAAGTGGAGAAAAGTATCAAACACATTAACATATTTAAAGGTAATTATATATTAAAATTTCAGGGTATTACACACACTCCTCACTATGAACTGGTCCACACCGAGCAATCCAAAATGAATTTACTTAATTGAGGACCAAATCTAAGAGCTGAAAAGTAAACCATAAAAAATTCATACACAAATTTTTTTATACGGGGTGTGAGGAAAACCGAGCTTACAAGGTAAGAACCATACGGGTTGTGAAATTAATTTTAAATGAAAATTAATTTATGATAATTTTAAATATAATATGAAATTATATGATTTTTAGTTATGTACATAAAATATAATAACATATCAGGAGGTTATATAGTTATTTATATTTATTTTTCTTAAAAGAAAGATTCAGTTTGAAAACATTTGATTAAAATAACCTATGCAATAAACACGTCCTATTTTCATTTAGAACACCCTAATTAAATACATTTCCAAAAATTATCTAGAAACATAATATTGAATAATTAATGTAACATTAGATAATATGGAACCTTTTCATCAAAGCATTTGGTTACAAGAAAAAAAGAAACAACCTAGGTTCCACACATGTATAACAAGTAGGGAAATTTTTATAGGAATTGGATTACCCTTATATTATATAGAAAATAATGAAAAAATGACACTGGATATAACCTAGTTATAATTTGATTCTATAAAATAAATTAACCAATTAAAATGAACCCTCATCTGATATTTCATCCTTACACAGGCCACCATACTAGCCTAAACCTGACCATGTAATGGGCGAACACCCCACTTAGTCACGACCCATACTATAGGGGACACTAGTTTCATGGAACTTACTAGTGGATTACATGATCTCCCACCTAGGTCCCTGGGTTTCCATGAACACAAAATAGGTGATATAATGATAAAAATACAAACAATTATCACAAGTAATGAACAACAAGTCACCCCAACCTCTATTATCTTACTATAAAACACCCCTAATGTCATTAATCGATCACAAAACATAATGGGAAATGAAATTAAAGGGCTAAAAGTGGGATACAAACATCAATAACATCTAAAAAAATTATTTGGTTCTAAAAATGCTTTATTAAAATCCTGACATGCTAGTCCAAGACATTAAAATAATATTTTAAAATAACATTTCAATAGATTAATTCAAAATAATTCTTTCAAACCCATCATTCAAAATAATTTTTTCAATGTAAATTTAAAACCCTTTTAAAAATTTATACCATTTTCTCTTAAAAACCATTTAAAAACTGAAAATTTTACTTTTACACAGTTTAGACCCAAATTTGGTTATATGTCTTCCAAATAATGAAATTATTTATAAAAACACATTCATCAGTTTTTTTTAAAAAAAATATATGAAACGACTAATGAGAGATTATAAAAATAGACAAATAACTTGTAAAACATGTGTGTAATTGTTTAAAGTGATTATAACACTTCATAGAATAGTCACATTCAATTATAATTTCATAGGCATGATATTATAAATCACTAATCACGAAACATAATGTAAAATAAATAATGGATACGAAAAAACCTACCTGAGTTCAATGATGAGTTGTGGAACCATATATCTATGATCTCAGTTCTAGTGCCTATAACAAAAACATTACATATTATCTTCAATACCAAATATAAATAACTTATACCTAAATATATGATATAAATAAAACATTTCATTACATAGATTTCTAAGACCATTTTGGTTTATTTCTTTAAAGAAATATGACATATAATAAATTAGGAAGGTGCATGTATTTCTAAAAAAATGGAATTTTTTTCCACAATGATAAAATAATTATTCTATAATCTGTCTTCCAAATTTACCACATATTATCCACACAATCTCTCTTAATATAAAAATAATTTTCATCATTTTTAATTACCACTAGGGGAAATAGAAACAGAATAATGGGTGATCTCAAATGCTGAGTATAGAAAAACATAAAACTGAGGAAATATTCATATAAACAAGGAATATATTTATTTGAGTAAAATATAATAAAAATAATTCTATATAAATTAAAACTGAAATAATGATATATCCATATATAATAATTGAAATTAAAGGATCATGTTGGTGACAATAATTTTTTCTTTAGTGATAAAAAAGCATAATGTAACAAAATAATTTTATACCCAAATCCAAACGATCATTATCTAAGACATATTAATCTTATGTCAATAAAATATCTTATTCTGGGAATGAATATGCCCAAATATCTAAATATTTTTTTCTCATGAGACCCTCCAATACATCAAGAAGAAATATAATGTTGGGCTTGACTTGTTAATTATTTACGTACGATGCATTCATCATATGATATACAAAGTAAATAATACATAATAATTTTTTTCATTAATCATCCATATTGAATTAATAAAATATAGAACACAAAAAAGTATCCTCATGTAAATAAAAGGGATAACATGATCATAAACCATTTGGAGAAAAGATGTGGATGATCAGACTATATACATCCAACATACCAGTAATCATCTATATTGGACTAACATTATACATAGTGCTGATAATTTTACCTATGTCATTAAAATGGATGTCATGCTAATAAAATAATAAGATAAATAAATTGGATGGTCAAATAATATAGATTCATCTTTCCATCCATAAAAAATCTAAATCAGAATAATAGAAAATATATATTTTCAACAGTTCCCCAATAAATAAAGGGAATAACATTCTATGTTTTCATCATTCAATCAAAATATATATATATATTAATAGTATATGGTTTGGTTAATGTTATAATAACATGATCATAATACATCCAGATAAAAAATAAGTATAGTATAAAATATTAATAACTGTATTTTAACAAAGGAAACATTGAAGGATGATTAAATAGATGAAAACAATACTTATAAATATTGATTCAAACGATATCCCAAAATAATGTATGAAGAATAAAATTAATTGATACCATGAGTATAATCCCACATATTATAAATATAAATTATACAATAAATAGTGAAACATAAACCCATGTAGGGTAAATACATTTGAAAATGAAAAGGGGTATAGAAGAGAAAAATGAAAGGTTATTTTAGAATTATTTTACATTGATGAAAAATATGAAGTTACATGTCACTTCCAAGACCATTTTTCAAAAGGTGAAGTGAGAAAACATTTAATATATTAATATTCCAAATTAATAGTTTTATTTGAATATTGGAATATATATTTAATGGTGTCTTAGATTTAAAATTCCCACCTGATAATGAGTGTAGAACATGGACTTTATCCTAGCCACAATATAATCTTTGGTGATGTCTGTCATTTATAAAAATAGTTTTTTGTGGAAAAAATAACCAAAAAATCGTTTAATTTATTTCACTACATTTTAACAAAATGATATGAACTCCTCAAAAAATATACATTTGTTAAAAAATATTACGGTTAGCCACATAAACAAGAGATTATTATTAGAGCCTTTAGAGAAGATCTCGGTGAGAGAGAACAAATCGAGATCATGGTTGAGGGTGATTTTTCCAATGAAGGATGTATACCATGATAGAAATAGTGATGTGAAATTTTTCTTCATCTTTGATCTATCCATCCTAATGTAACAAATTTTTTTAATCGTACTTATTACCTATTAATTATCCCACGATGAATTCAAATCAAATAAACTAACAGATTGATTTGTAGATAAATTATGTTGCGAGTGTATCGTTAAATATAAGATGTTAGGAAATTAACTTAATATTTATTATAAGTTTATTAATTGAAAATTATAATAAAAATAGATCAATGATAACCCAAATAATGGATATGGTTTGTTACCCATCTGGACATTTACGAATTTTTTCACCTTGTTCTTCATGTGTTCACCTCTATTGTTTTGTTTATTTTGTGGTTCAAAAAATACTCTGTAATCAATAATATCACATACATTATTTTCCATAAAGTATTGATATTGTGGTCCATGTTTTATAATTGATGATTAAATCAAGATATGATGGAAATGAGGATAGATCATGAAAGTATCAGCATCCATAAGGCTTCATCAGGCATGAGTGGTAGTTTGGTGCTACAAGTTATGTTTTCTTGTTGAATAAGAAGCTAAAATCCTATCATTAACAATGATGGGTATCATTCAATAATAGATCCATTTTTATTAGTGATAATGGTGGTGAAACATTGAGGGTGGTAGCATTAGAATCTGTATACCCTTAAAGACCCTTGTGATCTAGAAAATCCTACATTATATGGTGTGTAATTTAATAACACATTCGTATGAAACCTGTTATGGTGGTCACAATTTACACATAAAAATGAGTTAATGACTATGTGATATGTGTCACATTCTAATTTATTCAACCTGAAAACTCGACATGTACCCTTGGAGTACATGGTCCTGGAAATGGCCAGGTATAAAAACATAGCCACAGTATATGGGAATGACTCAGTACTTTGAAATGGTCTGTGCATGGGCATCGACAGAGTACACATTCATGACCTATAATACACAGGCACAAACTAGAGTACATGAGCATGATATGGAGAACATGGGGAGACTATGATAGGTGTGATAATATGTATACTACTTTTACATGTTTTGGAATTTCCCTAGGTATATGTGAGGTCCTTTTCCTCTTTAGAAGAGATCATTTTTATGAGGGTGTGTTCCCTCAATCCATCCTCAAATGGTATAGTTTATAATTACATCCTGGTTACAGGATTGTGATCCCATATAATAGATAATTCTCAAATAGAGTAATTTGAATCCCACCATGAGGCTTTGGGTTAAATCCTATATCATATTCTACCATAAGTGGGGTTTTACGAATCTGTGTGACAAATATATGTGGGCATCGATCCCATTCATAGGTGGTTATTCTATTTTGTGTTTTTTATTTACCCCATTGAAATGGGTGTGATCCCCTATATGTGCATTGATCCCTTATGATATCCTATACTTACTTACTCATGTAGAGACATAATGAGTGAAACATATCAGTTGGATGTTATTTGTGCTTTCAAAATCTTGTAGTGAGGTCTCCGATGTGATGGTTGCTACAGAATTTTAAGTAGAATCATTGGTGGTAAATTTCGTTCCAATAATACCGGTAGATGAAGCCTGTAGGATGAGAAAACTTTATTTTCTCCAAAGATAGTTAACTATTTGGTTTCTACATGATCCATATCCCCAGGAAGGTGAATATTTCCTTGCGGTAGTTTCATGTGTATTTTAACTCATTAGGAAACATTAAGACCAGATGGTGGTCCAAAAGGAGAGTCTTCATAATGGATCTACAAGGTGATGGTGTAGCACGGTGAATTTATCATATAATGTGGAGATTATTTCTTAGTCAAATTTTTAGAACCTTTTTAGAGAGGTGTGTTCTACAGCAACATTATTGACAAGGAATACCCCAAATATTCTACTACATCAGTAAGGAAGCACAATTGGGGTTGGTTATTCATCAAGGTTCACCAACCTCTCGTGATAATAAATAGATATGGTATGTGATAAATTCTTTTGAGTTTGGACCATTGACCTTGGTCTATATAGATACATATAGGCTAGTGTTATAACTCTACTAATTCCTAACAATATGGGCATCAGGGAGAATACTCTAGTATTTGAGTGCTTTCTGGCCGAAAAAACATTGAAAGTGGGTGATAACGGTGATCACATAGTATCTAAAACTTTGACAGTATGCATTCAATGTAAAACATAAGGATGTAGATGTGTGATAATTTTTAATAGGTGACTGAGATAGAGGGTCTCTTTTTCAAGGCTCTTAGGATGGTTTTAGTCCGCCTAGGTAGATGTGTTTCTAGTTTTTTGATTGATGAGGACATTTAGTGTTAGATTGTATGAACCTATATACAACTGAACAAGGTATAGTGGATGGACCACCTATGTAGATTTATTGGTATGATCAAGGATTTACTCAAGGTTGTGGATATTGAAGAGGAGTAGGGAGAGAAGTGGAGGTGGAAAATAGTTTTACTTGTTTCCACCTCCACCCCCGGTGCTCCCACCAAGACTATAGTAGTTGTAAACAATGGACATGGTAGCTGCAAGAAGTAGAGTTATATATCATAGATTCACAAGGGATGATTAGAGGTGTGATATATTTATTTTATATCTTATATGCAGTTCCAATAGACATGGTTGTGAGCCACATTGTTCTTTCTACATCCCAAGTTTGATACCTAGATATTCTAGTCCAACCCTTTGCTTGACCTTAACGGTTGGAGACTCTTATCGGTGGTGACTCAGTGATCAAAATATTCTATCGGTAGTTTGATCTATTGTTTGTTTTAGTGTTTTTCTAATGGGATCTCATTATAGTAGTAATTATGAATTATGAATTCATCTTATACATTTCATGGATATACATATGTCATGTATATATTGACTATTTTAGGTGGAGGATACGGTGTTTCCACATAGATGGGACAAGGTATTACTTCATATCTGTGAAGAATACATAGTAATAGGAGGATAGAATAAAACACTTGTTATTGTATAAGATTACTAACCATTTTTCTATCATGACTCTTTTATCAGTGGTTTCTATAGGAAACCAATTTTCTATGGATGATTTTTACTATAATTATGTCCTTCTAGAGAATGTGTCAGAATTACCTCCCATATAAGAGATATAATTATATATAGAATTATTCCCCATGATAACCCAAACATCTACAATATCATATCTAATTGATCCCGTAGATATTCATGAGCTAAGGGTTCAGTTGGAGGACTTGCAGAGGAAGAGATTTACAAGACCCAGTGTGTAACACTAGGTAGCCTAGTTTTTTTCTCTAAAAATGAAAAAGAGTGTCTATGGTAGTGTGTAGATTATATCACCCAAACTAGATGACTATCAAAAATGTTTATACACTACCAATGATTTATTACCACTTCAATCCATTAAGAGACTAATGATGGTTCCAAAACATTTATGTCATATCAAAACTCACTAGCTTTAGGAACTTGATGAGGATATATCAAATATGGCGTTATGATGTCACTATGATCACTATGAGTACTTGGCAGTTCCCTTTAGAAAGATAAATTCCATGAAAATGATCATAGGAATCAGAAAATTTTTATTTTATCCTTTCCTAGACCAGTTTGTAGTATTCTTAACTGATGATATACTAGTGTACTCAAAAATTGATGAGGATCACAATAGTCAAATGAAGATATTCTTCGACATACACTAATAGAAAAGAATTATAGGAATATCTCAATGTATCAGTTTTGGATTCAAGTGTTCCAATTTATGGTAAATGTCGTCTTAGAAGAGGGTGGGTAAATAGACCCAGTGAAGGTTTATATAGTGTTGTTTTGGAGACATCCATGAGTGTGACAGGGTTTCAGATATTCGTTGGGTTTGTAGGGAATTACAAGATATTTCTTCATCATTTCTCCATTATATTGGAACCTTCTAAATATTTGAACCATAAAGGGAAGCCTTTCATTTGGATGGAAAGATGAGAGAAGGCTTTTAAGAGTTGATATATAGGTTTACCAGTTACCCCATCAAGAGACTTATAGTGGAGGATGTTGAGTATATATTTTTTTATTTTTCCTTAGGGACTGAATGTGGTAGTGTTTTCATATTGAGGATGATAATGATTTCCTATGGGTCAAGGAATTCAGAACCTCACATGCAGACCTACATGACACACGATCTAGTATTTTCTGTGGAAGTATTCATGCTGATGATATAGAGACTATACCTTAAGGGTGTGTTGTTTATCAGTTAATATTACCAACAAGGACTCAATTATATATTCTCTTTGAAGAATTATAATTTGAGATAGAGGTGATGAATGAAGTTCCACCAGGATAATAAATTTGTGATCATTTGAAATCATAGTAAGGGGAATGTGGTAACGGATACTATTTATATGATATCTTGTTCTTAGTTATCAGTTAAGGAATGATACCAGTTGTCTTCTTTCCTGTCATCCATATTTGATGAGGATAATATTTCTTATCTTCATTTTCTTTCACACATCACTTCTACAATGGTTTAGAGAGGCTTCATGTGGAGACAATAATTGGGAGACTGTGCATACATAAATATCCAATAGATATTCTCCACATGTATTTTTTAAAGGTGGGGAGAACCTTATTATATTTAGATGAAAAATGACAGTGCTACTAACATTGATGTTGTTTGTTTTTAGGGTTCTTCATACATACAACTTGGATTTAAATCTATGTCTGGTTAATATGTATCATGACCTTCAATATCAGTTCTAGTGGCAAGAAATTAAGAATATTGTATTGGATTTTATCTCTCGATGCCTCACTTAACTATAGGTGAAGGTGGAGGAAAAAGATTCAATGGGTTTAGCTCATCCCCTTGAGATGATAGAGTAGAAGTGGGATGGTATACCCATTGAATTCATTATATGGATACCACAAACATTTAGAGGAAACGATTCCATCTAGGAGGGCATATACGAAATAAAAAAATTATACGACTTACTAGCACTACAGGAAAAATTGGTATTAACAACAAGTCACTTTCGATGGGAACCCAACGCAAAACGTCATTTGCGATGGGGACTCATCACAAATGACCCATTACAGAAAATGGCGTTGCAAATAATTTTTTTGATGGTCCCTAAAAAAATGTATCTGCGACTAGAAATTCATCCATCGCAAATTGTATCCCTGAGTGATTTTTGAAACATAATTATGACAGAAAAATATACTCATCACAAATAGTTTCACTAAGTTTAAAAAAACAGTTGTTATGTGCCCATCACAAATAACATAAAAACATAATATTAATAAAATTAAAAAATAAATATTTATAAAATAAAATAAATAATATAATATTAATAAAAACAATATTAATATAAAAATAATAATAAATATTATTATTATTATAAAATAATTTCAATATACTATTAATAAGAATAATAATAAAATAATTTTAATATTCTAATAATTTTTTTTATATTAATAAAAAATAATAATAATAATAATAATAATAATAAAATATGTATTTATAAAAAAATAAAAAACTCAATATTCAGAAAAATCATAATAATAATAATAAATAAATAAATAAATAAATAATTTTAATAATATAATAAATCAATAAAATATAGTAAATTAATAAAATATTAAATAAGAAAAAATAATAAATTAATAATTAAATAAATAAACTAATTTTTACAAATTTATCATTAATTTTACTAATTATTCATAATTATTTGTAAATTATTTATCTTTATTACTATTTGTTAATATTTATTACTAATTAATAATAATTATTACTAATTAATACTAACTAATCTTACTTATTACTAATTATTACTAATTAGTACAAATTATTTTCATTTATTACTATTTATTACAATTTATTAAAAAATTATTTCTAATTATTTCTGCTTATTACTATTTATTACTAATTTTTACTAATTTTTACTATTTATTACTAAATATTACTAATTATTTCTAATGGTCATTAAATAAACCGAATTATTTCAAATTATTATTTTTTGTTACTAATTATTAGTAACTATTTAAAATTATTTTTAATTAATCCTAAGTAGTCCTAATTATTATTAATTATTATTACTAATTATTACAATTAAATACTATTTATTACTAATTATTACTAATTAATACAATTTAATATTAATTATTACTATTTATTAGTATTTATTAATAATTATTACAATTTATTACAATTTATTAATATTTATTTCTAATTATTATTAATTATTTCTATTTATTAATATTTGTTACTAATTATAACAAATTATTACTAATTAATCCTAATTATTACTAATTAATACTAATTCTTACTAATTCATCCTAATTAATCCTAATTACACATAATTATTACTAATTATTACTAATTATTACTTATTATTAATAATTATTTCTAATTATTACTATTTATTTCTATTCATTTCAATTAACTACTAATTTTAAAAAATTGATCATAATTATTACTAATTAATCTTATTTGTTATTAATTAATACTATTTATTACTAAATATTAATATTTATTATTATTTATTACTAATTATTACTAATTATTACTATTTACGATTAATTTTTATTAATTCACACTATATATTAATATTTATTACTAATTAATACTAATTATTACAATTTCATACTATTTATTTCTATTTATTACTTCGAATTACTGTTTACTATTAATTATAACTAATTACTACTAATTTTTACTAATATTTACTATTTATTACTAATTATTACTATTTATTACTATTTAGTACTAATTGTTACAAGTTATTACTATCTATAAATATTTACTGCTAATTATTATTAATTATCACTATTTATTAATATTTGTCACTAATTAATCCTAATTATTATTAATTATTATTATTTTTCAATATTTATTAATGATTACTACTAATTATGTCTAATTACTTCTAATTATGACTAATTATCACTAATTACCACCAAGTATCACTAATGACTACTAATTAATTATAAATAATGTTATTATCGATTCATAAAAATTAATACTAATCAAATGTAATTATTTGTAAAAATTATATTGTTAAATAAAATGATCTAATTCTAATTTAATTTAAATGAAGAAAATTAACAATAATTATAACTAAAATAAATTCAATAAAATTAATTAAAAAATAAAATAATTAGATAAATACCTTAAAAATGAAGCTCTTAGAGGATCTAAGCCACGAATGATGTTTCGATTTAGAACATTAAACTCCGGAAAATTTTGAGAGGAAAAATTGAAGTAGAGAGGGAGAGGGGGTGGAACGAAAGAAAAAACGGATGGGGGTATATATATGTTAGATTAGTTGTGACGAGAATATATGTGACGGGATATTTAATAACACTGTGAAACTATTTTGGATGGGCCTGTCACAATTGAGTTTTGAAAAAAAAACTTGGTGATACTATGTGTTAATATTTTTTTACTAAATATTACTTATTATGACTAATTACTTTTAATTACTACTAATGATGACTAATTATCAGTAATTATCAGTAATGCCTATTAATTAATAATAATTAATATAACCATTGATTCATAATAATTAATACTAATCACACATAATTATTTGTATAAGTAATATTTATAAAATAAAACACTCAAATTATAATTTAATTTAAATGTAGCTAATTAATACTAATTATTACTAAAAAAAATAAAATAAATTAACTAAAAATATATGAAATAGATAAATACCTTAAAACAAAATCATTTGGGGGACTTAAGCCGTGAATGATATTCCGATTTAAAACATTAAGCATTGATATATTTTGACAGAAAATTGTAGGTAGAGAGGGAGGGGTGGAGAAAGGGGTGAATGAGAGAAGAAATGGATGGGGGAATATATACGTTAGATTAGTTGTTATGGGAATATTTTGGACAGGATACCCATTGCAAATACGAATCGGTTAAAAAGGTATTTGTGATGGGACCCGTCACAAATACCAACCTGCAGACATACTATCTGTGATAAGATTAATCTGCCATTGTAAATAATAAAAAAAATGTTGTCTGATAATTCTGACGGTTATTAAATCCCTTTGAAAATACTATTCCCGAGGTTTGGTGTAGAAGTCCGGCCAAACCTTTTGTGATGAGAAGAATTACCCTGTGGAAAATAGAATATTATTTGCGATGGGAAGAGGGTCCCATTGCAAATAGTCTCTTCCTATGAACTATTTGGCGATGGGACCCGATCCGATTACAAATAACACGTCGTAAGTACCCATTTTTCCCATAGTGTAGCTATCTGATAGTAGAGTTTAGGGGAAAACGGGGGGGTGCCTTTATGTGTAGAAGATGGTATAACTCCAAGGAGTTCCCTTGATGACTATTTGATATACTTATGAACACTTTAAATCACAATTATAGAGAGGATCGGAAGATACTTTTGGGAATCAGTTACAATTGAGCTTATTGTTTCACCCATAGGCTAAAGACTAGACTGAGCAGTTCATTCATGTCCTATAAGACATGTTGTGATCTTGCATGTTTGACTTTGTTCATATTTTGGAGGATCATGTACCTTTTGTGGTGTTTTCTTACAACAATATATACCATTCTACTATCATTATGGAACCACCCAAGGTCTTGTATGGGTGGCCCTACAGGTCACCACTATGTTGGACAGATCCGGGAGAGTCATCACTCATGGAAAAATGTTGTTGTGTTCCATGACAGAGAAGGATCAGATCATATATGAGCAGATTAAGACTTCCCAATACCATCAAAATTCCTATGTGGATCAATGATAGAGGCCACATGAGTTTGAGGAGGGAGACTATGTATTCATTAATATTTCACCTCAACATGAAATAAATATATTCGGTATGGTTGGAAGTTTATCTTTGATATTGATTGGACCTTTCTAGATATTGTTTAGGGTCAAGGAGTTATTGTACCTCTTAGACCTACTATACAGTTAGATTGGATATCTGACATATTCCATTTTTCACAACTAATGAGGTATATGCAAGACCCATCACATGTTATCAACTAGGGAAAGATGGACCTCAGGGATAAATCTAACTTTTATAGTACCCAATGATTATTTATGATCACTAGGAGATTATATTCTATGGGAAAGTGATTCCCCTTGTGTGTGTCTAATGGTAGCACATAAATCAATATCTGAGAGCCTAAGAGAAGGAGGCCCATATGTGGGCTCAGTACCCATATCATTTTTGAGTATTATTTTCAACTTTTGGGGATGAAAATACATACGGTTGGGAGAATTTAATGTCACTTATTTACATGTTTACCATTGGAATATTTATAATAAAAATTTCAAATCCTGGGGCTGACACAACGTAAGATTCAAATGCTCGGTGTGCCTCATATTAATATTATTAAAATATTAAATATTTTAATATTATTAAAATATTAAATATATTAATATCTTACAGGCATATTTTTTCTAAAATTATGGATTAACATTTGAATGGAGTCTCGTGTAGGAATTATAAGGCTAACAATGATCCCAAATTGTGATATTTACAATAGGGGTGATATATTCTTTTTCATCATCGAGTGATCTAAAAAAAGTTATGTCCAGTGAAATGAAATTAAAAATAATTAAATAATTAATTAATTATGTTTTGATGAAGTGGCCTAGAATACACTATAAATATATGGTTATGAGAAAATCAAAATTATATCCACAAAACTCTGAAATTTTGAGATCTCACATTGGTGGAGAGTTTGGAGAGTTACAATGAATCAAGCTCGTGATTGAGGATCATTTCACTAATAGAAGTTGAGAATCATACTTGTGATGTCCACATGTGACCATTTTTTTAGATACTGATCCAACAAGACTTTGATGTTATATTTTTTGTGTTTATTAACCATTTATTATCCCATGGAAACACTAATCAATTCATCTAATGGATTTATTTGAGGATCAATCGTGTTGTGGGTGAGGGTTTATTTTCCTTATTTGGGAAATTATCATATTGTTTATTATTCGTTTATTATATTTTTTTCTAATGGAAATGGATTGTGTAAAACCCAATCATTGAACAAGGTACAATATCTATCATGTGTTTTGTAAATTTTTATTTCCCCATTCTTCGTATTTTGATCATTAGTGTTCTATTTAGTATGTGGTTCGACAAATACCCAATAATCAATCATTGGGAAAATATTCTTCAGAAAAACAGTTCGTTATCATGGTTAAGGTTTGAGATGTAGTGATGGAATAAATATATGATGGAAACAAAAATGGATTGATATAAGATCAAAATATTTGATGCATTTTTGTGTAGGATGTTGCAATGTTGTGCTATAGGATATGATTTCCATAAGAATAAGAACCTCACATCCGATGTTACGGAACAATGTGGATTGTTAAATCATATATCAGAACATAAAAATGATATTGGAGGCATAAAATAAAGGGTTCCCATGTCGAAATAGATATTCATGTGAAGACTTAAGGGATCTAGAAAATAATATGTTACACATCCTTTAACGGAATAACACACAACATATGGACCCCACATTGGTTGATAAGATTTATGTGTTAAATAAAGTATCACACAAAGTGTGAAATGTGTCACATACCCTATTCCTTGAACTAGAGACTCGGTATGTACTCATTGGGTACATGGGAAAGGACACATCTAGGTACACATGGAAAGAATCCATGGGAATGAATTAGTATTCAGACATGATGTGGTTCATGGTCTTAGACGGAGTACCTGAGAACAACCAATAGTACATGGGAACGACATGGAGTACATGGGCACATACTGGAGCATAGGGGATGACTGCTTTAAATAATACAAATCATGTACTACAAGTACAAACCATTTACTTTCTTTAGGGTGGTCTGAGGACATTGTCTTCTTATCATGGATCAGTTTCTTTAAACTTCATTCCCCTATCCATCCCCTGAGGGCATATATTGGAATTGTGTCTTGAGAATATGAATCTGATAACCTCTATGGGATTATTTTTGGATATAGTTACTAAAATATATCCATGAGGCTAAAGATGTAATCCTATATCATATTATTTCTAATAGGGGTTTCACGAATCGACATAACCAATATACATGGGCATTGATCCCCTATATATAAGATTATTTTAGATTGGGTTGTCAGTATAACCCATTGCGTTGGGATTGATCCCCCATCTACGTAGCAATCTATTTTTACAATGAGTGTGTATTTACTCATGGAGAGACACAATGAGAATAACATATCTGATGGACTCTATCAGTGTCATCAGACTCACTGAGTGTATTCTCCTAGGTGAGTGTGACTACAAAAAATCTCACGTAAAATCCTAGGCTGGAAATGAGGTTGTGACTTTACCTTGAGACTTTGTGTCTATCATGATTTTATATGGATATTTTTGTATGTGTCTCATATTTTTATTTATATACCCTTCTGATAATCTAAATATTATATTGATAGTTATGTTTTTTTATTTCCAGGTTTCCTACATAGTATTTTTATACTCACCCTTTCATGGTCTCTTCCCATACATGATATGCCGTATGTTGACAATAGGCTATTTGATTGGTTACATGGTGGACCGGGATTGATAAGATCTTATATTGGTCTAGAAGGACCACGGTTCATACTTGGATTCACATTTGTCTATAATACCCTCATTTTAGAAGGTATGAATTCTCTACCATTTTATTGGGATTGTATTTGGCCCATTCTGATTTCCAGTATTACTAACATACTTTGATTGTGCATTTTAGATGTATGAATGAATATGAAGAAATTGTACATTAATTTTAACATTGTACCAGTTGTAGAGATGTGTCTATGTATAGGTACCTGAAGCTATGTCCTCCCATTTGAGTGCTATGTCTACTCAGTGGCAGTTTCCAACCCTTAACCCATGGGATGCAGGCTTGGGGTAGTCACATGTGACTTACCACTAGCCTGGTAGGCCTCAGTTGGATGGGTGATGACAATCATATTAATATATAATATGAGATATATTTTTATAAACATAATTTCTATATGTGATGAAATATTATATTGAATATAAGAAAAAAATATTTTTTAGAGGAAAAAACATAGTTTTGTTTTACGAACAATATAAATGTGTTTTATATAAAAATAATAGATATTTAAAATGATTTATTTTTATTATAAATATATATCTTTTATATATTATTTTTCGAAAACATATAATCCATTCTTATATTATGATTATTCAATAAAAGTGATAGTTTATAGAACATTTGTTGTTTTTCTAATATTCATCTAAAAATAATAATTTTGGAAAAACCCAATAAATAAACATAATATAATACTATTATTCTAAATCCAATAATGGTTTAAAATTATTTTTTACCACTTAAAATTAAAAATTTTATAAATTCAAAATTTTGAATAAGAAAGTTAAATATAATGAAAATATTTTTTTATTAGAAAAAGGAATTTTAAAATATTTAAAATTATTATTACATATAATATTCCAAATAAATATTTGTCAATGAATTATTAATATAAAACCTAATCTATAATCATTAATCGTACATTTCTTGACATAAGAACACATATTTCTTAAAAGGAAATTTTTTTACAAATTATTTTTGAAATAATAAATGATCTTATTAGGAAATGAAGGTAAAATAGTTGAATTTCATGAATATTAAATGTAGATAATATTTTCTATGTATATATATTTAATAAATTGGTAATTCCTACTCATTTATGGAAATTAAAATACTATGTTTTAATGGTCATTCTTAATATTTATATTTCTACCCAAATATATCACAATATCCATTTTGTTAGATGTTTGGTGTGAAAAACACAATCAAACACATTTTACTAATTTAAAAGAATTAATATATCAAAATAATAGGGTGTTACAATATCCCACATAGATATATTGAATACTCACATTTTTTTAATTATTAATCTGTAATGAAATTTGTTGAGGTTAATCTAAACACCTATATCATTTGGGATATAACTTCAAATATGACTTCTAAATTACTATCTTAGGATGGATTGGGTAATGTATCATTAATCAAAAAATATTAATATTTAATACAACCACACAAATTTTTATGATTATACCAAAATCATACTTTCTCCAAAATATATCATTTCCAAATCCATTTAAACCTCTAAAAAATTAAAGTATATATTCTTCAAGAAATCAGTACGATATTTCACCCTCAAATGATGTTAACCAATAGTTCATAAGGTTACATACTATTAAATATATATCATAATCACAACAGTGAGTTAAACTTACCCAAAAATATAATGAATCAAAATTTCATTATATTGTAAATCACTTCCAACAATATCAATACTATCTAAATCAATTTTATCATAATCGATCAACCCTTTATTAAGTCAATATCAGTGATATTTTATACCAAAAAGTTATCCATCCCTCAATAATTTGTTCTATAATAGTTATGCCAAAAAATATTACCTTTTCATAACATATCATTTCATGTTTATTGATATGATTTAATATATTCTTCCAAACCCTTAAAAAACAACCGATGGAAATTCTTTAGATGATTTAAATAATCATCATAACTTTTATAATATTAAATAATATTATAGGTAAATATCACTCAGTAATTAATGAAATGAGTATTAAGAATTAATTTCTATTGTGATATCATCCTCAGTACCTTAGTTGTGATAAGAAAACTCATCGTTTCCAAAAAAACAAGCTTATATTCAACTTCTCAATCATTCAAGTATTCATCCATTTTAATTTATAAGACATAGTGGTATTTTGAATGATATAATTCTCATCTTAATTTTAATGATCATATTTCAACCAAATAGTAAAGTAATATTTTTTTTGATAATATAAATAAATTTGATGTGAAAATGTTAATCCAAATACATCTTCCCTTATGAAACTATTGTTTTTAACATATTATACTTTTAGGTAATCCTATGACTATTTTTTCAACCCTTGGTTATCCATGAAAAGTTTCTATTAGTTTATGTAACCTAATTAGTTAAAATCATTCATTAATATATCATATGATTTTTAAGGATATTGTCCTATACCAAATTCTATCCCATGGGAGTACAGAACTAGTTGTGCAGTTAGGCCTCATTGTCATAAAGAAGGTGATGATCAATTTAATAACAAATTCATCATTTTCAATCTTATTTCCCATAGAAACATATTTTCCCAATCATTCATCCACTTTAATTATTCTTATAGGGATGTAATTTCATGGAAACCCACATTCACAAAACGTTAACAAAACATCGGGATAAAATCCAATATATAGAATTATTTATATGGTATTCTATGATATTGTATTATATGAATCCAAAAAATATTCATTATTTCCTCAAATAACATAAAATCTCATCTATAACCTTTAAATATTCATTGACCATAACTAATCAACCCTTAAATTATTCTCAATAAAAATAATAATATTGAATTTTATTTGAACCCTACTCTAATTCCAACTATGGCCCCCTCACTCAAAATCTTTGATTTTGTGAAAAAAATAATATAATCCATATATTGGCTCTAATAAAAACTAAATAAAAAAATATAATTAAATTAAATATAGAAAACAATGAAATAAATAAATTGATAATACCATTTATGTTCAAATCATTAGAGACATAAAATAATCATAAAATAATAATGTTTGAATAGTTCTTTACCAATGGATTTCTTCTCACTATTATAAGATAAATAATCCATATTAGGTTTTCAAAATATCACAAAAACTATCCATAAAGGACCCCCAATAATATATATCATGTGTAATAATTTACAACACAACCCAAGGAAATAAAAACATAAAAATGGGTGAGGTAAAATTCTTGATAAGGAAAAATATAAAACCGATGAAATCATGGAATTAATGTGGTATATATATTATGATAGAAATATATAATAAAAAAATTACATTAAATAATGAGACTAGAAGAATGATATATCCATGTATAAAAATCGAAATGAAAATTTCATATAGATAATAATAACTAATTCCTTAGTGATGAAAAGAATAATTACAGACAACTAATTTTATACTATATGAAAACTCACCAGTATCTTAGACTTCATGATCATACTATCAAATAAATATATTATTCTATGAAATAATACACTAAAATACCCAAACATATTTTTCTCATTGGGACCAGTAGATGCACTAAGGTGCTATAAAATTTCTGTCCCCACCCATCACTTTTTTACGTCCAATAAATTCATTATATAATATATTTAATAAATAATGCATAATTGAATTTTATAATAGTTATTCATATTAGAATATAACATACAGAACAACAAAAAAATTTCCCATGTCACCACAAGGGATAACATGATCATAATTGGTCATGAAAAATAAAGTTGATGGTGAGACAATATATAGTCCATATGCTAGTAATCATCCATATCAGAATAAAAAAATGTGACACCAATACTTTTACTCATGTTAATAAAATTAATATAATGATTAAATATCTTCTATAGAAATAAGGTTGATACTCATATATTACATAGTCAAAATTTCAATAATAAATAAACATTCATATCAAAATATGAAATATACTTATTTTCAATAGTTCCTCTATAAATAAATGAAATAACATTCTATGTAAGCATTCATCCAGCTAAAAATATATTGAGTAATGGTATATAGTTATGTCATTGAAGGAATAATATGATAATAATATATCCTGATAAATAATGTGGATAGTTGAAAAATAACATAAACCTAGCATAAAAAAGGAAACATTGAATGATATTCCCATATAGGAAAAACAATTTTTTCCTTCAAATGATAAAGAAATTGTTGTACCTAGGGTTCAGGAGGCATGAATTTCCAATGCCTATATTTATTCAGTAATTCATTCATTACATGCATTCACTCTTGGATAAATATTCCTATATTTATTTTAGAGATATAATCTCTTATGATTTGTTGAGTGGTTTTTATGTGTGAGAGAAAAATAATTCTCAAAGGGTTTGCCATTTTTTTTTCTTTTATTGAAACTCTCAATGGCTCATACATCTATAACAAGGTACATAAAATCATTCCAGTGAAAGAAGATAATTTGGGGTTTTAGACCCAATGAAGCTAAATTAATCACATTAGTCAAAAAGATGGTAGGTCGAGATCATACAACTCTTTTGGGTAGAGTTATTACTTATTCGACAACTCTCTTATAAATTTAACATACGTTGACGAATCTCTTCAAAATCCTGGAAGAAGATTTGTTACCCTAATAAAATAACTATGTGTTGAATCCTTTTACATGTAGAGGGGATTCTTTTTATGAGACCGTCGGTATGTATTAGAGGTTTTCCATAGTTTTTCTATTATTTCTTGGAAATGGGTAGCTAATTATGTAATACCCCATGATTTACATTATTTCTCTTCTTATATAAATTAAAATTCTTTGATAATTTACGTTACACCAAACACTGAACATAAACAAATAATTAATTATAATTACTTAATTCTAATAGTTACCACTTAGATATTGGAATAGATAGAATTATTGAGATTAAATAAATTTTGAAAATTTATATCACCCATTTTTATATAATGAATTCATTGGAATATAATTAATTAGAAATGAAAACAAAAAAACATATTGAACATAATGTTTGTGTTTTATAAAAAACTATTTTATGCCCACAATGGAATTTTTTTCATATTAAATTTAATTAAACTCTATTATTAAAATATAATAAATAAATTTTTAATATATATATTTTATCAAATTCATTTAAATGCATCCAATAATATTGATAGTCATAAGATAATAATAAATAAAATTTTAATCATATATGTTTTATTTTTATAAAAGTAAAATTTGCATCTTTTTTATGGAACACCTATTTTAAAACTAAACTTTGACACATTAATAATTTTTATTTGACAAAAATAAACATCATATTAATGATTTTGACATCAAAATTAAATTTTGGTTATTTTTTTTATTTTTATGATTAGATTTATATATTTATGAATGGTGAAAAGTTCCTTATTTTAATTGAAAACTATATTTTCCAATAAATAATTTATATTGATAAATTATATTTTAATTAGTTGTAAAGCATAAATTGGTAAGTTTTAAAAAACTCAATCAAATTTAATAAATTTTAATAAATTTTACAACAAAATTATATGAAAAAATATTTCATATATTTTATCTTTTTTCACTTTAAATAACATATTATCTAGTTGAGATTGTTGGATTAATTTTCAATTTAATTTTTACCATTATATGAATTGAATTTGAAAAAATAAAAGGATTTTATTTATTTATTTATAATGTTAAAATTATTTTTTATTTTCATTTTAATTTTTATACATAAAAAAATAGTGTAGAAAATTTAGTTACCGTAATATAAGTAAAATAATGGAAAGGTTTAACGTTAAAAGGTAAAGGCTTCAAATTACTAAAAAATAAAACATTAAACTGGTTCTTGATATATTGATCAACCATATAAATAATTCACAATATTAATGTTAAAAACATTCTTGGAAATTAATTCCACACCAATGTTTTGGTATTTTAACAAAAAAATATCATTACTTAATTACTTAAACCCACCTATCCTCAAGTACAAATATAACACATCACCACCCCATTTCGACTCACAAGCCTTGAAGATCCTAAAATCAATACCAAACCCTCTTTTATTGAATCTATCGATGTAAATTATATTTTTTTACCACCCAAATACAATTCCAATGTACTTATGGGATCCATCAATGATTTGATATTCTTAAGGTAATTTTATCAAAGCACCACTCTTAATTCATTTTTTCTTCTACTTTATCCCCACATAATTCATAAATAAAGGTGTGATAACTCTAGAATAATTTATATACTTTATTTCTATGTTAATAATAGGATATATTATTTACATACTTTTAATTAACACATATTATTGAATTTTAAAAAACTATTTTTCAATATATGCTAGTTAATCATCTCTATGAATAATGATTTTAGTTTCCCATTACCTCCTTCATAGATCGTAAAAAAAGTATTATACTGGCTAAATAAGATTAAAATAATTATATTATATCATATTTAATGTATTTTAACTAATATATACACATAATATTATATAAAATGAAACAATTTTGGGGTGTTTTGAAAAAGTGCCAAAATTAAACAAAACTGTTTTTATTAATATTTAACAAAATGAATCATCCTCACGTAAGAAAGAAAAATGATTCATGGAACCATTAATAATTATGAAATATCCTTAATACCGTGTCATTCAACTTGTTTATTTTTATTTACAATTGGTATGAAAAACTATAATTATACACAAACGAACCAATAATGAAACCATGAAACGAATGCACTCAAAATAATGAATATAATGAAATATTATTAATAAATGGATCCTAGGATGTTATAAAATAATAATATATGGTATAAAAATATTAATATACTTATTTAATGTGTTAATAACATTATTTAAACAACTATATATAGGGTTAATGTATTCGAAGCTAATGGAAGGCGTGGAGTAATGGTTTTCTCATCTCACATTCACTTCTGTGAGATACAAGACTAATTCAACAATTTTTTCTTCTAAGTGGTGTGTATATACTATCCATTGATATAAAATATCATAAATCTCTTTATCTTTATGGTTTTTTATGTTTTATTTTATAATTATTACTTTTCTGGGGAATACGATTATACTGATTACAATTGGTATGGGATTTCTTAATTCAATTTTGAATCTTTAGGTTGGTAATTTATTTCATTGGTTGTTTTATGAAAAGGTTATGTGTGAAAATCCTTTCAAATATATTATATTATATTTAACTTATTTTATGTATATTTATAGTGAATATATATATCTGATTCATTTTATTTACAATATGATTCTTTTAAGGGACTTTTTCTCAATTCCATTTCATTATGAACCTAATTTCATTTATTTTGCTTATATACTTCAAATTAATATTATTTATGATCATAATACATTTAAAATTAATTTTCTAGTAAATATCCATATTTTTCGTATCATGGAATTATTTATCACCTAATTAGTATATCATCTAATATACGATGTTTACTTTGAATGTGATTTGATTACTTGGGTAAATAATGTTAAATTTATAAATTTTACCCAATACATATATTTATTGACAATGTATATTAAATATTAAATTAAATTGATTTTTTTATATATAAATAATGATTTTGAATTTTAGTGATGGGTGGGTACTGAAATTATATATCTCCTCAAGGAACTGACACATCTCATGAGACAAAAATCTAGATAAATTAAATGGGTTTTTACATTAGATTAAACCATGTCATTAAAGGTGTTAAAAGTAGTGGTTCATGTTATAGATACATGGCATCCAATAATTAAGCATTTCTTATATTCAATATTCAGTTACTATTACATAGAGTACTTTCACAATGAATAAAATATATGGATGCATTTCATTGTTAATTATATGGATGCATTTCAGTTATTATATGGATGAATTTCATGTTTGATTAGTTATTTGCTTTTCCATATTGATTTTGTTATTAATCCAAGTCAAATCATATTATATTTAACCATTACAGAGTATTTGAGCTCACACTTAATTTTTTTACTTTTGAAAGTTTGGATGATGAATCATTTTAATGATATTTTAAGGATGTCAATCATTTTCTTTTTTATGTGTTATGTTTTATTTTCTATTCTCAATGTGAAATGGGTTTCATTCATATAACTAGTTTCCAAAATGACTCAACCATTTGGTCCTTCAGGATGTGATCCCTTCTAATAATTCCAATATAATAATGTGTGGAACATAGGTGTCATTAAAGATAATATCATATAATTTTTGATATAAAAATTGGGAACCAGATCTCGAAAAATATAGATTAGAGAAAAATCCCTAAGATGGATGTTGAGGATAATAATATAAGAACATCCCAATGAAATTGTTTTTATGATTATAGAATTAGCTACATAATAATTTTTCAGTTTATGTTAAGTATTTAACTTGTTTTGGGATTATACATTATGTTTGATAATATTATATTCTAATCTAGTGTATCATATCTTATAAAAATAGATTCGATAGAAGTAATGAGAACCACAACAATGTACATGATCCAAAGAGTAAGGACGATTGTTTATTGGATGGGATTAAGATAATATTTCGAAGGAAACAAGTTTCACAAAAATTATTATAATATGAGGGTATAATATCATGTGACAAAAAGAAATAGAAAGTGTTATATAAGTATCTTATCTTCAGAGGGAAGGAAACCACGAAGAGGATAGCCGGAAAAAGACGATTACTGGAAATAATAGAAAGAATTATTTTCCAACATGTGATAATTATCGATAGAAACACCCTGGTACTTTCTAAAAGGGAATGTGAGATTTCTACAAGTTTTGAAGGAAAGACCACCATTATGGTGAATTAAAAGGTATGTAAAATTATTCCAATATACAGTGATTCAATTGTAATGACATGGGTCACTATGAAAATAAATGCTCCATGTGTCAATGGATTATGCCTCAAAAGAATATATTGGAACGTGGTCATGATTATGACCTTCCCATAAATGAAGATGAATGGTTAATGAAATTATTATTGGATTAAAAACTAATTTCATTTTATAAATTTATTAATGAACTAATTGTTATGTAAAAATAGGGATTTTACTATGGTAATTGTTCTTTAAGTAATTTAGTGAACAAGTTCAATGGTACCAATAAATAGAATAGTGATTTATAGAAAAGTTAATATTTTGAAAAACACATGATTGGGGAAAGATAACCCTAATATATCCTTGATTTTGGTATAATTATTATAATGATATATTATGGGGAAAGTATTAGAGTCTATGAAAGTGGTTAGTGATTTAATGGTTTATGTTTTCTTTTATGGGTTAATTAAATGTTTGCATTTAATGAATGTATTCAATATCAACTAGTCTTATTTTTTGAAGCATTTTTTTATTATGGTTTTATGGTGATCAAGGTTTTCATCTATTTGGTATGTAAGAAAAAGAGATAAATTGTGTTTTTTAGAGAATGTATAATAAATTTGACTTTGGAAATTTAGTGATCATCCTTATAAATATTTTTTGTTGAATTTGGAATGATATATTTTGAGGTTTATTAGGATTAAATATGAATATAATGGATGAAGTTAAACATTAGATATTATTTCTGGAAATTAATGTATGATTTATCATAATTGATAACATGTAATAACCCTTTTTTGGTAAATATTTAATGTCCAAAATATTTAGATATGGATTTTTTTTAAAGTGATTCATGTATAAAGATTCATCTATAATATCTATCTCTTGGAACAATAAATGATGTGGAGAGATATTGAAGAACAATAAATGATGATATTATTCATGTGATATGGGGATAAATCATTAAATTATATTTTCTAAAGTGACTATCTCGATTATAATTAATTCATATACTCTAGAAAAATAATTGTGAAATGAAAATTCTATTCGTTAAATTTTTACTGAGAAATCAATGGCCTCTTTAACCCATCATAAAATTAATGTCTTGTGATGATAAACTTTCCAATGGATCAGTTTTCTATAACACTGCATCATAAATTTATTGTCATATTTCCCTTCCATATCCTTATTTTTTATTCTCTCTAATGTTATTATATTTTAAATCCTAATTTTATCTCAAATTTATCATTTCCCTTTACCTCATATTAAGAGAATTATTTTTAACCCTATTTATGATGTGGGTTTCCAAAAATGGGATTTTCACATATCAACCACTGATTTTCAATGTGAAATTTGGAATTGTGAGGATGAAATTTATTTATGGACAATAGAATGTAACACCCCAATATTTTATGGTATTTATCTTCATAAATAAATTGAATTTCCTTGATCTCTTATGTTACACAGATCACTGAACGTAATCAAATGATTAAATATTATTATTTAATTATGATAGTAATAACCTAGCCATTAAAACTGATGGAATGAATATGATAAACTAGAATACAAAAATATAGTTTAAACATGATTACAAAATTATATCATTAGTTTCCAATTAATAATAAATTAAAATAAAAATCTTATTTAACATAATGGATGTATTTTGTGAAAAATTATTTTTCCTCTCAGAATGCAATTTTTCTTTAATAAATTAAATTTATCACTAATAGTAAAATATATTAATTAAATTTATATTTTATAATTTTTTTTAAATGTTTTCATATACATCTATTATGTTTGACAGGATTAAGATAAGAGTAAATCCAATTTTAAGCATAAAGAGATATATTTTTCTAAAAGGTAATTTTCTCGGCTTTTAATGGTGATTTGGATTTAAAATTAAATTTTGTACCTTTCTTAAATATTATATATAAAAAATAAAAACATTTCTTAAATAAGGATATTAAAATTACATTTTGGTGAATTTTTTATATTTTTATGATATGTTTCACTTTTTGAAGAAAACTTAAAATTACTGCATTTTAATTGAAAACTAACTTTTCGTATAAATAATATATAATGTTAAATTATATTTTAAATGTATTTTAACATATAATTATTTCAATTATACAATAATTAATCCAATTTATGTCAGTTTAATCAATTTCACTTTAAAATTGGAAATAAAAACATTTCAAAAAATTTAACTTTTTCAATTCAAAACGTGTTTTCCAATTGAGCATGGGATGTAAATTTTAATTATATTCTTTTAAATAATGTGTATTGAATATGTTAAAATGGAATTAATATTTTAAATCAAAATGTACAATTTATTTTTTTATGCTTGTCTTTATTTTTAGACATCATAAAATTTAACACTGGAAACATATTTTACCCCAAGTATAGGTAATATCATAAAAAGAGTAAAAGATAAAAGGTAAAGAAATAAAATACCTAGAGAATACAACAATAAATGGGTTTTGAGGTATTTATAAAACCTAATAAAAAATTAAAACATTAATTATCATCTAAATTATGAAAATTAATTCTACCTCAATGTGGTTTGATTTAAAAAAAATCATTACTTAATCAATTGAACCCACCTATCCTCAATTATAAACACCCCCTCACCTTTCCATTTCGTCTCAAAATCCTTGAACCTCATTAAAATATTTGAAAATAAATCTACTTATCACTCTTAAAATGTCTTATTTATGGTGGTATCACCCAATGTCAATTTCTATTGTCGTTATGGGATCGTTCAACAAGGAGATATTCAAGAGGTAATTTTCTCAGTACACATGTCTTAATTTATTTTCTTCTTATACTTTATCCTCACCTCCATCATCAAAAAAGGAATGATAACTACAAAATAATTTATATACTATATTATTAATCTTATAATGTAATAACTTTTTTCTACCCTTTTTATTAACTCCCATTATTCAAAAAAATTGAAATTATTATCCATATTTTTCAAGTTAATTATCTCCCTAAAAAATGATTTCTCATTTTCCTTTACCACCATAATATATGGTAATATAAGTATTTTTATATTGAAATAAAAGTTTAGTAATTTTATTATAACCTATTTAATGTTCTATGACTAATATATACACATAAAATTAACGAAAACAAAACTAGTTCATGGTGTTCTGGAAAACTACCAAAACATCAATAAACATTTATCATTAACATTTTTTCAAAATAATCATCCTAATGTCATAAAAAATTAATTATGGGACCATTTATAAATCTTTAATTTCATTAATTATATTTAATTACTTTTCTATTTAATTATTTTCAATTGACAACAAAATCTATAATTATAAACAAATGAACCAATCAGGAAACCTTGAAAAGAACGAAACCCAAAAAAATGAAATTACAAAAATATTATTAATGAATGAGTCATAAAAATGTTATAAAATCATAATACAAGGTATTATAAATATTAATACAGTTCATGAATGAATTAATCCAATTATTTAAACCATTATTCCATAGGATAAAGTATTTAAAACTAAAGGAAAGAAGGAGGTAAGGGTTTTTACATCTAACATTTACTTCTATGAGATACATGACTTATTCACCATATTTTTCCTGTGTGTGGGGTATTTTTAATTAAATTATTTAAAAATATAATTAATCTATCTAGATTCATTCTATTCAATGTTTCATTTGATAATTATTACTTTTATGGGGCATACCATTCAACTGATAACATGTGGTAATGGATTTGTTAACATAGTTTTTATTCACTCGGATAAAAATCAATTTCATTGATTATGTAATATGATTTTTATGTTTGAAATGAATTTTTGAATATATTATGCAGTATTACAACTTTTTATGTGGATTGATAGATAATAGACATAACCATTTCATTTTATTAATGATATGATATTTTAAGGGACTTCATCTCAATTTCCCATCATTATGCACCTAGATTTTTTTATTTAGCATATATACTCTCTATTAAATTTATTTATGATCATAATTCATTGAATATATTAATTATCTTTAATATATATTTATTTTATCATTAATATGATTATTTTTTGATCTGTTAAAAATTTTATATATATTGTTTACATTGAATGTGATTTGATTAACTGGGGGAATAATGATAAATACATATCATTCATGTAGTTGGGGTTTGGCTTAGTGGTAAGCACCCCATAATACTACATGAAAAATGGGGGTTCAAAACCCATTGGGCGCTGGGTACTGTAGCAGAACTGTAGCAGGTACTGTAGCAGCGGCGGTACTATTGATCGGCGGTACTGTAGCAGCGGCAGGGCACTGTAGCAGTGGCGGTACTGTGCGGTACTGTAGCAGCCGGGTTACTATTTACAGAATAAGCATTTGGCTAAAAATTTGGGCCTACGGGTTATGTAATGGGCTTCAAGCCCACTGGGCCTTCGGGAAATGTAATGGGTCTCCCTCTACCCAGTTAAAAGAGGTCTTTACTTTGCTTTATTAATAAAAATGAGGCTTCAGCCCCAACCTTTAAGAAAAAAAATAAATACATATCTTTCACCAAATATGGTTATTTGTTTAAGATGAATATTGATCCATAAATTAAAGTTTTTATTTTTTTCATTCAATAATTATTCAAACTTGTATTGATGGGTGTGGCCTAACATTATATATCCCCTCGATGCATCGACAGGTCTCACTAGACAAAATTGTTGGCCAAATTAAATGGGTTTTACCTATAGATTAAATTATAATGTCATTGGTCTTGGGTATAGTGGTTCATCTTCTAGATACATGACTTCTAATGATTATGAATTTCATATATTTAGAATTTTTTATTATTATTCATAGTATTTTCACTATGGAACAATCTTTGAAATCATTTCTTTCTTAGTTTTTTTATTAAATGAAATTTGTTCTCAGTTATTTACATTTAAATATTAATTATTCTTATAAATTAAATTTAGATTCTATTGTATTTACACCGTGATGAGAATTTTATCTCACTCTTATTTTGTTTTCATTCCCCATGTTATGAAGATAAATCCACTGAATGTGATTTTAGGGATGCTCATCATTTACTTTTCTTACGTATAATTTTTTATTTCATATTTATAATGTAAAATGAGAATACTTTATATATTTTATTTTCATAAATACAAAAATAATATTATTTGAGATGCAATTTATTTTAATAATTCCAATGTAATAATGTAAGGTACCATCTCTAGGGTACTTGTGATAAAAGTGTTACTTCATATATTTTTAAGCCATAAAACAAATCCTCTGTAGTTTATTTCTTTCCAAGAAGGTGATTGGTTTTTCATGGATACGAGAAAACCTTTATGAGTTATCTATACTATCCCATTTATAAAATTAATAAAAACCCATTATGTTCATTAAATTTTGATCCATAATGTTTAACATCATACAGATGGGACATATATGAGGGAACTTAGGCACCAGGTCTAGAGGTCGAGGCTTAGAAAGGTACCTTATGTATCGTACTTACTGTAAGAATACTATTAATCATAGCTCTGTATTCCCTTATCCCACTGATGGATGGTAATAGATAAGTAATACTTTTATGGGTTTTTACACTATGGTTTACCAATATGAGAATTACTCAGAGACTTACACTAAGATGGACTCCCTTGTATAAGAAAAATTTTATCATTTTACTGAACGTGGAATACACAATGAAGTTTCCCTAGATGGGGGAAATTATTTATCCATGTGATTAGACCCTATAACATACCTATGACCAAGGGATTCATGATTTCTGTGAGAAACAAGGGATAGTAAGTAACGAAACTCACCGCATATGGATACCAGACCTATTCACTATAGAAGTTCAAAATGAGTGTTTGATACAGAGGTTAGGGTATAAGAAAGCATCCTATATATCCTTAATATACCAAGAATAATAGTCTTCATGTTATAATTATCTTCTCAATACAATTATGGATGATTAATAACCAAAAATCCATCATAGATTCTAGGTCTGATGGTTTAGAGTGTTTGAAATATGAAGAGTCTTATACCAAGGTGGATTCCCAATCAATGATCAGTCCTTAGGAAGGAATCCTATGTATCATGTTTGGAAAATAATTAGATTACTCTTAGTTAAATACAGTATATGTCATAGTGTGTGTACTAAAATTTTTTATAGTCTCCCAGATCATCTTCATAAAATGCTTGACTTTTCAGGCAGTCTACTCCTGACATAGTTTACAAGTCAAATATATCTTCTTGACATGTCCTTCTTATTTGTATGACATGTATGAGGATATCTCGAAATGTCCTAGGGTGTCTACCATGTGATATATCGTACTTTTCTGAGGTTCATTATATGAAATGTTTTACATGTCCATGGTTTATATCATGATTGATGAAAAAAATACTAAAGTGTCGCATGATTTAGATAACATGTCAGAAGGATGTCACATGATCTGTTTGACTTGTCCAAGATACTTCACATTATTGAAGCAGACATGTCAGAGGGATATCTTTTGATTTGGATGGCATGACTGAATTACTTATCATGACTTGGATGATACTTATAGAATCCTTCTCATTACATGGATATCATTTGGCAGAAATTCACGTGATTAATTTATAAACATCTGATGGTGTCTCACAAGCAAGACATACACATTAGAGGGATGTTTTGTGATCTAGATAGATCATGTGAATCACATGAAACATTTTTATGAGAATAAATACATCTATATTATTTTAAATATCTCCTATTTTTTAGTATTTTTTTCATTAATTCCTAAATTTTTGTTTAGTATTGGACATTTGATGTTTCATGTGACCAAGTCGACAGGTAGAAACTCATTTGTATAAACTGGATGGAATGTAAGAAGTCGTTCATGTGATCAATATGGTGATCATGCAATTTGAATATACATACTCTTTATCTCTTATGTCATTTCATTGGTTATACATAGTGGAACACCCTTGGTAATGCGTGTATTTACACTCCATGAAGTCCCCTCTCTCTATCTTTCACACTTATGGTTGTTCCTTGTGTGTTTTTGTTTTTTATACCAATAGAGTGGAATTTAGAGGCTTTACCACCCCAAATATATTCCGGTTTTTATGGAACATTTACCAAAAAAATTGACATGAGTCATTGCAGGTAGTATCACATCACATTCTTGACCAGTTGTTGTCGTGGGCCGTCTATTGAATTATCTTCATATCACATGATAAACAGTGACAATGAGAACACCCTATTATTAGTATATTTACTGGACCCCAATATTGATAAAGTTATTTTCTATGATCTTGTAAATATGTAACATAGTGCACAAAATATCCTAATGACATTTTTTAAAGTCATTATGAGACCAGGATTCCCATTGAAGTGGAGTTCACATTATCAAGTGGAGACTTTTTTGGGGCCTTTCAGGAGATCATGTTAGCTTATCAATGGTCACCCATGAGAACATATTGTCTTGATAGAGGGATTTTTTTTATATAAAGATGATATGTTAATAGGTATTTTATTAAAAAAATTCTTTTCAAATTCCATTCATGAGACCATGTTGGTTTATTAGAGACAATTTTCAAGATCAAGATAGAATGCTAGTATTCCTTTACTTTAGCAATGGTCTGGTCACATGAATTGCATAACCCCTTTTCCTGAAAAATAGCATAACTTTTTCTTGCACAAGGCTTTCCTAGTCTTTTAGTCTTTACTCATTATTTTTCAATACATCCATAATTTTCCCAATGGGTTTTTATTAGGGAATCAGATGATTGATATGTATTTTTGGGAACATATGAGCATTGTAGTAGAAAATTTCACTTTTTTTCTATGGTTTGTTGCCTGATAAGTATAGATCATGTGTTATCATGCGAGGATTGGGATGGATAGAAACCAAACATGTCTATGGATATTTAAGAGAATAAAACGATCATAAGGATGTGTTCAAGGGCCTTCAAATTATCTTGATGGCCTATTATAGGGGATTCAAATGACCTTTAGAACATGTCAAGATGCCATTCCATGAACATGATGTATTACTGAAATGGGATTCATAATATTTTCATCACCTATCTATATTCCTTTTTAGTAACAGGATGGCTTCTAGAGGGGATTTGTATAATTGGAATGAATTTTAATAGGCAACTCTCATGAGCATTGTCATATAATGTGGAGTGAATGATCTAACCATGTGATGTTCGAGGGGTATTTTTATTGTGTGTCCTCTTTAGGGTTACATGATTTGTGTCATCCATCATCTTGATATTCATGTAAACATGATGATCCTTTATATTTATTTTGTACCAAATGATACCTATGCTTTGGGTATTTCTTCAATCCCAAAATGTTCGATGATGATTTAGTGGGAGTCAATAAATTCCCCTCCCTCTCAGAAGTGAGGTCAGTATGTACAAGAACATGACTCTACGGACTATAAATCACCCCACATACATTGAGGATTAAATTGATGGATGTCCTTAGAAAATTTTTTCATATATGTGGCCCTTTTTAATTCCACTGGAATACCTCTAAAGATGGGAGTGAGGGAGCTACCCATTCCACCTGTGACTCAGACTTTAGATCTCTTGTGATTAATTCTGTATCATGCTCATACCTTTCCAGACCACCTAACAATAACCACATTACTATAACTACTTATAAAGAGAAAATAATGATATTTTATCATTTAATCTCACCACATACCTTATTTGACTCTCTTTGTCAATATACTAACCAATTTATTGTAATTTTGTTGAACCTCAATAAATTTTTTTCTTTGTGGTTCTCCCATGAGACTTATATTATCTATCAAATATATTTCATGATCACTTGATCATTACATGATTTGGGTGACTGCCTCATGTTCATTTGTTTATAAGGCTCACAATGGGTCATGCAATTGTGAGATTCCCCAAGGGTCACTAAACTTACCAGACTTATACCCAGTCATACGATCGTAAATTTTTATGTGGTTCACGCGATTTTCATGACATTGTCTGAGTTATTCACCCATTTTTAAAAGGATCATTTCCCACCAGATATTTATATATTTTTCTATAAAAGGTTTTTAAATTTTTCATAGTACATCATTAATAGAGGAAAATATCTATGAATCATCAAAATTCCTTTGTTTCAAGTGTATGTGATGACCATCGTTCCAACTTCGACTCATCATAAATAAACCTGATGGGCCTTATGGGGATATGTATTATGGAATATACTCTATCAAAATTAATAACTCTTTATCTGATTCGTATTAAAGTTTATTTTCTTTTACATCCACTATAGTCATTGATCGTTCCTCCTTCCTGGGTCCTGAGGACCCACAATACCTTCAAAGAAAATATCTCCCACATGGTCCACATTGTCACTAAGGAAAATTGCTCATATGGGTACTGAATAACATTCAGTAAAAAAATATTTGGAGGGAACTATTTGAAATATAATTATATGTACACATGTTCTTAAAGACAATGCAGATGTACTCGATGAACTAGTGGTTTGGATGGCTACCTAGATGGGACGTACAATTTAGAGGGAGCTTTGGGATGGATTTCCGTTGGCCCTATTGGAGGACGCATATCACTTTTAAATTTTCCTTAGATATGAAAGTCATTGTGTTTGGAAAAAATCCCTCAAGGTATCATTGAAGCATTTCTAAGGTGATTTTGTTTGTTGACAAAGTGGAAAACAGTGCTGTGATTGGAGTCAAAGAAAACCATGACATACAAATTTGTTGACAAAGGGGATTTCATGGTGGAATGTCGAGTTAAAGAGTTGTGGTCAACGATCCATGTTTGATTCAAGAACATAGCCAAAGGAATGGATGATCTGGGGGCGGCATAAAAATAAAAGATACAAGGTGGCTCCATTTTCCAATGTTTGCCAAATTTTTGGGCCTGAAAATCGACAAATGAAGAAAAGTGTTTTTAGAAAAGGGACTTCCGCGCTGTGTACTTGATTTCTTGAAAACTTGTGTGCCATATGTTTTTCAAGATCAGATCATCAAAATATGGAAAAGGGATAAGGGTCGCGTGAGTATTGAGTTGGTCGCGCAGGTGACTTGCGCGCCAAGAGAAAGGACTTGCGTGCTGGTGCCTAAGAGGATTAAAAACTTGCATGCCTATTGTTTTTCAAGATCAGAACTTCAAAATATGGCAAATGAAATAGGTTCATGCAAGTTTGGAAGTGGGTCGCGCAAGTGACTTGTAGGGGAAGAGACCTGCGCGCAGAGACTTGTGCGTCGAGGGTTGACTTGCGCGCCATCGCACAGGGTGGTCAAATTTCTAATAAATACTGGACCACCCCTCCTCATTTCTCACCAAAGTTCAACACTTAGAGAAATCAATGCTCCTGTTGCACAGGTGTGGAAGTCGTGCAAGTTGTGGTGTGTCGCGCAAGTGGGACTTGCGCGCCAGATTTCAAGAAGCGCGGTTGTTGTTGGTTGCGTGCCAATATTGGTTTGGGAGTAAAGGGAAGTATGTCGTGCAAGTTTAGAGTTGCAAAAGCGTGTGTCGTGCATGTCATTGAGGAATATTTGCACACCGGATTGGACTTGCGTTCTAAGTAAGGTTGTTTTCCCAGCAGTGTTTTCGGGCTGCGTGGAAGCTTGAAGTTTTCCCGACACCTTCGGTGTAAAGAGAGATTCATCTACGGGTGAATGTAGGATTTCAATAGAGCATCTACATACAGAGGAAGATGCATTTCTTCAAGAAAATGAAGAGACCTACAGGTCTATAAACAGTGAGTGGATCCTTTCCAGAGTAGTGAGCAAAGGAAGAGGAAGAAGGTGATTCTCTCCACCAGTAGTGAGCCAGAGAGAGAGAGAAATAGGGAGTGACCCTTGGGAAAGCAGTGAGCTGACCCTAACCCGTGTAAAGAATGTGAGCCTGGGATAGAGTGACTATTACTGAACCATTGTATCCACATCTAGTGAAGAACAGTTGAATTTGGAACGACCGACAACTTGTCAGTGTATGCTCCTTGGACGTAGCCCAGTGAGGGTGAACCAAGTAAAAATATATGTGTCTTCATGCTTTCTTCCCTGCATTACCTTCAAAGCATCATTGTAATATAAATAAGAAAATAATTGATCATAATAAACACACAGTTTCGAACAAAGTTACCCTTGTAATAAAGAGGTCAATATCCAGTGGTCTAGGAAGAACTTTGAAAAAGTATATCCATACCCTGATTCACCCCCCCCCCCCCTCTCAGGGTATATAGGCCCATATTAGTCCTAACACATTGGGATATATGAAGATGTCTAGATCTCTCAAAACTTTTTCCTAATTTAATTAGGTCTTGCTGATAATCTTAGTTATCCAATGGATTCTGGACACAAAAACATTTTAATTGTTGAATGGTAAGGTGTGAATCAATATATGGTATTTTGAGATGGGTTGTGGTGCACTTATTTTAGGAGACATGTATGATGTGTTTCTCACTCCATCATCTATGTGGGATGTTACTAAAGGAACCACTCACCATGATAGATATATGATAAATTTTTATATTAAGGCCCTTGGGAAAGCCTCTTTTCCTTTGGAAAAAAACCCATTAAAGAAATGGGAAAGATATTTTGTCAATAAAGTCTATTCCTAGACCAATAATAATAGGTATAAGGATTATTCCACAACTGATTTTCATAGTATTGAGGATACCTATTTTCCCATAGTTTAAGAGGGTTCATTTACCAATTAGGGGTGGGGGGTTATTCCCAATGTTGACTTGGACATTTAGTTGGTTGGTATTCATGCTATACACCTAAGTAGGTACTCTCTCCAAACAAGGGAGAATTTTGGAGTTAGAGTTTCCACCATTATAATGGCTCCATCAATGATATGTGGTAGGCATGTTTGGGTTTCTATCCATATATTGGCTAAACTCTACCACCTCATCCACAATATGTTTTTATAAAGATCCCAACCCATGATTTATTATCCCTTCTTGGTGCAATAGGGATGGATGTGGGTGTTCCTTGGTGGCTAAGAATACCAATTAATCTAAAACCATCCCAGAGTTCATTTAAATACTTCTCTATAATGTATATGTGGGGTGATTCATACCACATTAAATTGTTGGAAATTCAGGGAATGACTAATCCATCATGAATTCTTCTCTTTCAAACCCCATAAGATGCACACCAGTAGCATAACAGAAAATGATTAAGGAATTAATAAGCCTTTGTATTACATTATTTCAATATATAAGGAAATCCTTTATACATGCATTGATGGTAGAATTATTTTTGAATGGTATGGAACTTGTTGGTTTAGTAGTTAGTTTTAGTGCATTCCAAAAAAATCATTCCCCTCTTCACATTCGTTCTGAAAAAATTCTAATGGTGGCTCACCAGTTTTGGTTGATTTTTACCAGGGATATGACTAATGTACATATATAATTTCATTAAACTATAATTAGATCTTTTTTTCTAAACATTATTCATAGATTTGGATCTACTAATATCTGAATGATCAGCTATCCAAATTTGCACATTAGTCTATAAAGATAGCACTGACCGCTGAAGATAATATAAGGCCTAGAAAGAAGATCACATAAAGTATCCCAAAAACCATGGAGATTCCGTAGAAGGAAATGAAGAATTTATTACATTATTTATTACTAGGATAGGTTTCAAATGTAGTGGATGTGATGAGCATGATTCTTGTGAGGGAAGTGAAATCTATACAATTATTTCCCACTTTGTTTCAACAATGGATGAATGATATGTAAGAGAACACATATTTCAAATTAAGGGGTATACTATTCTAGGAGGATATATTCTTTGGTGGATTTTCATGAGTTACTTGTCCTACAAGTATATTCTTAAAAAAAAACCTCATTAATAATGATTGTTTCCATCAAGACATTAATGTGATGATAAGAAGAGTGAAAGACTAGATCCAATACTCCCCATTGGTGGAGAAGATGTTTGTTACCTAAATGATGGATGTTGTTGTGGATTAAATGGATATACTCTCATTGAGAAAATGGTAAAACTAGTATATTTACCATATTCAAATGGATATGGTGCCCTTGCAAGGATAATGTTGTCTTTTTCATTTTTTTGATTTTACAAGAATATGAGGTAGAACAGTCACTTCCTCCATCCCCAATATATTATCCTAGGGGTATAACTATCGGATCTGACTTTGGTGATTACTAGGGGACCAATGAAGACATATCCTAAGGTATAGTGGATCTAATATGTTTGGTGACAAAAACCCTTGGGGCACCACAATCTATACTTGTATTGACACTATCATCAACACCTTCAACACTGACCCCATTATAAGGAATATTCTATATACTGGAAATGAAAAATAATTCACTCTAACCTATTAAAACCCACTCACCCAAAATCTCCAATTATTCATTATATTTTACATCTTTTCCTTTTATGGACCATTTTAGAAGCTCATTATTATTTTTAAAAATTATGTTGGACTTTTCCAAGTCTTCATAAAGGAACAAAAATATTTTCCTTGAGATATGGGTGGGCACTCTATTTCTCTAACAGAACCTTCACTACTGGGCCCAACCCATCAAGAAGTGGAAATGGTTGATGTTCCAGCATAGTTATGCTAGGAGCCTACTGATGAAACTCCATTAGTCATTCCTTTTGACCTAGATTGGGAAAGTTAACTTCTAGAGGAGTCTTATGTTTGTATCTAATATTGTACTAATTTATTCCTGATGGTGGAATATCTTGGTGATGGTGGGAACATCATTAGAAACTCAAAAAATAGTCCACATTGGGTCATGTCTTTTAAAATTTATATAACTCATAAAACCCATAAAATAGTTGAGATATGTATCAAAATAGAGAAAATATCTCTGGTCAATCTAGATTTTTTGTTGTAAGAGGGTTTTTCCTCTCTGCTTGAACAAGTGGTTATAGGGGAATACATTTCCAGTGAGAAAACTAAGAAAGATATGTTTCCAATATTGATTTCATCCCTTGAAAATCATATTATTTACACTATTACCAATAATCCCTTTCACCTCTTATTGAACTACCTTCACCATGGTGAATGGACGTTCTTTCCCTTCTCTAATTAATATTTCACTATCAGAGTCAACTAATGAATAGGCTTGTTCTTCACTCACCTCATTAAAGGGAATGCGCATAACTCTTTTTCTCAGCGACATAGTACATGAATATATTTGACATTATAGATTGGACTTGAGTAACGTATCTGAATCAACATACCCTATAATATAATATTACAACAAGTGTAAATGAAATTATATACCTTATTATCAGATACCCCTTTAGAGGATTTGATGAAATAACTAGGTCATCTCAGGTATTTTTTTACTACCCTTGTATATGAGTGATTTGACTACACATCTATTTATTATTGGGTGAAAAAAGTGATCTATACTAAAGAGAATATAAGTGACCTTTAGTTGAGGATAGTAGTAGTAGATGGATCGTCTTGAGACAAATGATTTAAGGATGGGGTCCTAAATGGGTCTTTCCAAAATGTGGTTGATGCGTTGACTTTCCAAAATGTGATCAGAACTGGGAATGAAAAAATTTCCCAAATATAGTCAAAAATCATCCATCTCAAGAAAGATATATCTTAGATACAATATGAACTAAAATCATAGGGGAATCTTTGTTAAATAAATGGCCTTTTGATATAATAGAGAATCACAAACATTGTTTTGCTTCTAGAGAAGAATAATTGTGTTTGATTAGATTGGACAAAACAAAATCTATTGATAAATTCCACCAATCAATTTAATATCTGGAAAAAAGTTATATAGAGCTCCAGGAATCCTCTATGATCATTATGTATTGGTCTTGTAGTTTTATGAACCTTTATTTAATTTTTATTCATGTGAGAGACTCTAGAATTTGGTGATTCCTCCCTCTATTTCACAATATCAATGAATAATTCTTATGAACATTACATGTTATTGTATATCATTCTTTTATTCATGATACTAAAGAATTTTAACTCAAATTCTTGTATTTAAATGCTTAAATCGCAATAAAATTTTCATCATATTTTTTCATCAACAACTTTGGACATGAGACTCCATACAAATGTATATACATCAATTTTTATGGGATCAGCAGAATTAAAAAGGATAACTTTGGTAAAAATCATGTGCATTGGAAGGAGAATTCCATAATTCCAACATAATTCAATGGACATAGCCTATATAAATTTTCCTTTTCAAGGGGAAAAAAATGAACCCTAAAATATTTGTATCTTATTTAAATTGGTCTCATTTTTTAAAAAAATTAATATGGGGTATTCTTAGCCAGAGAAGACTTCAATTTTTTTCAAGAATCCATTTTAATTACTTTTGAACTAAATTTTTTTATTCTTTTCCATTTTATAAATTCCCAATAAGGAATGGGTTAAAAAAATTAGCATGTACAGCAAGTAGAGAATCAACATTTTCATATGGTTCCCTTTTTTGGGTTTTTAACCATGTGATAATTTTTTCTATATTTACTTGTTGTTATATGGTTTTGAAAACTAGACCGTTTGTGTGTTTTAGATTAGGTTATTGCATCCTGGAACATTTTCTTCTATAGTTTATGTTCATGGAGATCAGGCCTTATTTTTCTACTGTTTAAGGTCTTAAAGATTTGACATTATATTAAAAGTAGTGTACCATTCATTAAGTAACATTATCCATGTTTTTTAATGTCATGTGGTAGCAATGTATTCCATGTAGTTTAATGTCTTGTAGTAATGACATCTTCCATATAGTGTATCATTATGTGGTAAGCACGAAATTTGTTATGTAGTTCCATGTCTTTCCAGAAGGACTAGATATACATTATAGTTTAGATTCATACTGCTGAGATAGGGTAACATGATAGGGATGTTGAACCCACTTGGATAATTGGAAGGTGGGTCACATAAGTCACAAGTCCTTGAACATGAATTGTTTAATATATAATGAGTAATACATGATTAGGATGACCTAAAACACACTAGGGGTACTATATTCCACCATGGATTTGTTGATGCTCACAACTAAAATGGGGAAGACATACAAGGTATGAAGAAAAGTTCCCTAAGTTGATGAGTTCTATCGTTGTGTTTCTAGGGTGCATGCGTATTAGAGTTAATTTCTTATATGGAGGACATGACACTTGTGGGTGGGTCAGAGGCCCTTATACATCAGCCTATAGGTCTTAAATATATGTCAATTAGATTAGTACAAACTCTCATCCCGGGTCCATGGAACATTTTTGATGATAGTGCTGGTGAATCGTAAAATAAAAGGGAAGAAAAATACACTTGTATAGTTGGAATATTGTTTTTGTAAATCACATGTCTAGGATTTGGAAAAGATGAATATGGAATAGGGATGATATAAAGGGGATAAACCAGAACACCCTAAGGTGTTGGGTTTTTTTGTGTTATTTTATGGTCTCATGATTATTAAAGTTAATTTTCATTAAAGAGGATGTGCTTATAGTTGGTAGGTTAGAGAACCATATTCTTAGGCCCATATTTATTACTTGAATTTTAAATTAATGGGGATCCATACAATTTTCCATTGGCTATGGAAGTTTGTGATGAATCAAATATCAAGACAATGAAGATGTTATAGAGAAAATATCATTCTAATATGGGCTATAAAAACGAATGGTTTTTTGGATTTTTTATGTGTGGCATGGGACCTATTATATATGGTTTCAATTCATGTGGTGTGGGCTATAAGAAAGTTTAGGAATCAACTATCTCATCCCTATGTTGGGATATGGTATAGTAAATGGTGACATAAAATTGAGGATTTCAAATCCTCTAGAACAGTCAGGTAATGGTAATTTTAATTCATGGTCTAGGAATTCCTATGTTTACTAGAGGTTGAAAAGTGTGGATACATGCCAACAATTGGTAAGGAAGGAAACCCATATCCCTTGCAGTTAGGAAAATAACCCCTTGTTTTAATGGGGGTCTTACCTCTCGAACCAATCATTTTGATACAAGTTCTTTGGTAGGGTGTCAACTCTCCAACGAATACTTGTAGGGTCTTTCTAGATTAATCTATTTGTGTTACTAGTTCTTACAGGCTTTAACCAAGATCAATAGATCATGATGTCTATGGGGTTCTAATATAGGGATTCTAACATAAGGAACTATTTGTTTAAACTCATAATTTAAATACATGATGGTGGTTTATCGAAAAAATTATTTTCATAAAGGGTTAAATCACCCTAAAAATTGTGCCACTACCTAGTGAACATGTTATCACAATGAGGAGAGGTGACATGTCATTACTATAACATTTATCTAAACCATGGGGTATAGTGAAGTTTTCTAAAAAGTAGACCCTATGAGATTTAGGACTTGCCTATCTATGATCTATCTTTTTCCTAACCTCTAGAGATGAAGTGTTTAGAAAGTAGAGAATTTACTTTTTATAGGCCTCCCTTTTTCGTTTTTCAGTATGAAAAGTTTTAAGGTCACATTATCTATCATTTTTTGTTTTTTTTATTTGTACCTTGAAAGGTTAATGTTTATGGTTATACAAATTTGACCATATTTCAATAATTTTATGTCCATAAAGTAGAAGGACATTCTATGAGGGCAATGTTACACAATTTCTTAATTATGTTTCACATGGTCAAGAGTTCTCCAAAAAAGTTTTCAGAGGGTTATTAAAATGTTATAAATAATCGATTAGGGTTTTTGGGTCATGAGTAAAGATATTGGAAAATCATGATGAAAATGTTCATGAATCCCTTTAATGTGATGATATCTAATTCAATGAATCATGGATCACAAGGATTAGAAATCCCTTTCTGTAAAGAAATGATTTCCCTAGTCGGTGAGTCATATCTCTTATAAAAATCCACCTCTACAATGGAAAAACATGAAGATATATCCTCCATTTTATGGGTTGTGAATGGTTTGTGACAACCTGTGGAACTGAATAAATAAATATTGATTTAGGGGATGATGTTCATAAAATACATTGGAAGAACCCTATACTATGGTTACCCGGGTCAGGATCTTATGGTTCGTTGATAATGAATGATTATGGTTCATGGTTTTAACATTTTAACTTCTTATGGTGGGGGCTTATCTATCATGAATTTTAATGTCATGTGATAATTGAATTTTTATTTATAGTTTAACATCATTTTGTAAGGATGTTGGAACTGACATGAAAATTTTAATGATATAATTAGGGATACATTTGACTAGTAATGGGAATTTATATGTAGGAAGAACCATTTTTCTATGAACATTATTATTAATTTTATCCAAATGTTAGATCCATTCATTAACAGATTATTCTCATGTGCAAGAAATCCATATATGGATCAAACTCATATGTAGGCATAGTGAGTATGTATTACCTGGACCTCTTTAAAAAGATTCAATTTAAATATTTATGTGTAGATTACATATATTTCCCCATGATTATTTTATGTCGAATAATAATTCCATAATAATATCATTTAAGGATATCCCCTACATAGATCTTACTCATGTGTAGGGAATATGGTTGGGAGTGATAGAAACCCATGGATTGACGTTTAATAATGGACAAAATCATCAATATGTATAATTCGATGACAAGAATCGAGCCAGATGAAGTTCTTTGATAGATACCTATATTTTTCCATCCCATATTAAGGGGTAAATTTTTATCATTCTATATGATGTAGCTGGACTCAGGATTGGAGATCTGAGTGTCATATGTTTCCTAAAGTAACATGAATCAATCTACAAAGTGTTCTTCATTAGAAAAAATCTCTATATAGATCTGAACCAAGCATAGAGGGTTGATATTTCTCATTAACTATTGTGGTTGGACCTTGGAATGGAGATACAAGAATCACTACATATCATGTGTTGGAAGGAATGAAGTGACACATAGTTCTTGAATAGAAAACTCTCCAAGTAGGTTTGGTCCATATGAAGAGGGTGGGATTTATTCTCTTCATTATTGTCGATGGACATAGGATTGGATATCTGAGTATGACTATATATCTTATGATGGAATTAATCATGTAACATGTAGTTCTTGAATATAAAATTTTCAATGGAGGTCTGAAACATATGCAATGGGGGATATTTATTAACATTGATTATTGTTGATAAATCCCGATTTGGATATCTAGGTGTCTCTACATATCTCCTGATGATAGGAATCAACCCACACATAGTTTTTGAATTAAAAAAATCTCTAATCTTGTCTAATTTATACATATTGGGGGGGTATAATTTCTTTTTATTATTGTAGATGGACCTAGGATTAGAGATCTTGGTGTAACTACATATCATTTGTTGAAAGGAGACAAGACACACATAGTTATTTAATGGAAAAATACCAATATTTTTATATCCCATTTACATAGTGAGACATTTTTTCGATTGATTATTGTGGTTGGACCTAGGATTAGAGATCTGATTGGCACTACATATCATGCAATGGAATGAATCTAGAAACACATAGTTAGTTAACAGAACACTATCAACACAGGTCTGATGTATATTCAAGGTGAGAATATGTTCGTTGATTATTATTGTAGGACCCCAGATTATAGATCCATGTGTCAAAACATATCCTATGATGGAAGGAATCAAGCCACATGTAGTTATTTAATTGAAATCATTCAACACAGGTTTAACCCACAATTAAAGGAGGGAATTATCCTTTTTACTATTATGGATATACATAGGATTAGAGATTTTGTTGTCACTTTATATCCTTTGATGGAAAAATTTAATCCATTTTTAGTTATTAAATCATTTTAATGTAGAATTTAAGGGATTTAAACCGTGTTTTTACATCATGTGGTAAGGATGATGTTTACACGATGTGAAAAAGAATTCATGAAACCCCATAAATGATGACCATAAATACAAGAAATCATCTCATGGGAAGCAGCCTATTATTCTGGCTTAATGATTTTTTAAAAGGTTGCCCATTGCATCCTATGCATGGTACATTGGGTAATAACACATTTTACCATCATTTGCTGAATATTTTTTCATACAATTTAATTTCCATTGATATGCATGATATGGTTAAATCCTTTTAAGTTCATGTGATAAGGACATCCCCATGTAGTTTAGAATTATTTATTATGAATGAATGGTGTCTTGTATTATTAGGTCACATGACTTTGGAAAATTATATCCTTGATGTGAACTAATACATCTTGATCATGTGGTAAATCCCTCACCAAAATTTATAATCCCAAATATTCTATACTCGAGGTTAGAAACATGGAATAAAAAATGATTATGTCACCACATAAGGGAGACTAAAAAAGGCAGTTATTTTTCTTTCATGTTGTGATTGGGAAAATAATTTTTTTCTAGGTGTCCCAACATATTTCGTTGAGATGAAAATCAAGCCCCACATATTTGTTGAATGGAAAAATCTCCACTTTGGATTGATACAAACACAAAGAGGGACTTTTTATATATTTATACTTGCAGTTAGACCTAGGAATAGGGATCTAGGAATCAATATTTATCCTTCAATGAATGGAATCAAGACACACATATTTATTGAGTTTGATGATACCCTATGTGGATCTCACTCACACATTGGGTAAGGGTACTTAATTTTTCATTTTCACAGATATATCTTATGTACCGTGAATCGTTCATGATGTTACATTCACCATGTAGTATAACATCATGTGTTATGGACATATTATATGTCGTTTAACATCATGAGATGAGGATGATTTTTATGCATTTTAACATTTACGAAGGAAAGAAGAATGATGTAATGTAGTTTAAAGTCTTTCTACAGGTAATTATTTTGAATTTTAACATTCATGTGAATATGAAATATCATGCAACTCAATTTCATATTAATATGTTGAATGGTTCTGGATGGAGAATATGAAAATTACTTCTGGAGAAACGTTGTATTGGGGGGGGGGGTGTAACGCATTCCCCATCCCTTGTGTCTAATGAGTAAGTTCCATTAGAATATACCCTTTATATGATATCGGTCCCTTCCCATTTGGGTTCCATCATTGGAGGTTTTGTTCCTCATATCTTTGGGGTTTTGAAGGCCATCACTAGGACTCCATGGAGGAACAAGTATAGGTAAAACTTTTTATTGAAGAATATTGTGATATGATTTTATTTAACTTCAAGGTTGTGTAGGATACAAAAAATCTTATAGTTGGTCTATTCCAACTCATCCATATTCTTTTTGATTACTCATGCTATGATATTCATCCATAAGAACCTATTTGGAGTGAGGGTAGCCATACTTTAATGGGAAACACTTATTCAGTCCAATATACCAAAGAATATGGAATCTATTGTGTTGATGTGTGTAGTGTAGTATTGTTTGACAATAAAGAATCAATGAATTGTCTAGAAAGAAATTCTTTTCCTTTCTCACTATATTATGGATTATATTGGATATATCCATTTTAAATATATTGATTTTTCGAGTTTTCACTGCATTATTGAAGGATGAGTGGTTCTATTCGATGTGGTACTATAGGTAAAATTCCTCTAATTCATTAAAATTGATGTTTCTGCCATTGTATATCTATATCGGGTGAGGGTGTCTAAATTTGGTGATGATAAAGGAATTTACAAAGTCAGTTTTATTATTTGTCCTGAATTCTTTGAGGTGTATTTCTATATCCAACTTTCAAATGAATTTGGTAGTAGTAAGGATGTACATAAATGACTTATCAATGTATGTCGTATATAGCCCCACAAAATCTACCCCCATATGATAAAAAACCAAGAATATTTTACTATATATAGGAAACCTGATGGTTAATTGATAATATTTTCCAGAATTTTTAATGAATGATATTTCTTATTAAATTCTTTATAGTCCTATATTATTATTTATCAGTAGAAACAAATCCAATATTTTTGCTGGGAGTGACTGGTCCCAGACATATGGGTGTTTTTGGAGCTGTAATGGTCTTCTTCCATAATGTTTGGAATCACTCTTTCTGCAATTCATGTGAGGAGGATTCCATTGAATCTTAATTTTTAAAGGGATATTTTCTCATTGGGATTTTCTTGAAAGGTAATTCATGCTGCTTGATGCCGAGTTCTGTACCTTTTAGTTAGATATAAAGGGATGGTCCAATTTTTGATCTAATTGACCATGGGATCCATCCATCTAGGGGTGTATATTAGTTCATAATTACCTATAGAATTTTTGAACTAATTGATTTCCATTAATTTCATAAATTATTTCAAATGAGATTATCCTTCAGTGTGTGATACAGAAAACAACCTCTTTATGATTAGGGGTAGGAAGGACTTTGGTTGTATTGGCCAGTTCACAAACAAAAGAATTTTTTCCTCAATGGGAATGATATAATATTTGTTTAAAAGGTAACTCTTCCATCAGCACTATGGAATTACCAATGTGATGAAAAAATTCTTCCTTCTTAAGGGAATATTATTCTTTCACTTGTTCGATCACTAGCTCTGAAACCCATTTTTTGTTCATGTAGGATATCTACAGCTCTATGTCTAGTTAGATGCTAATTGTGATGGATTAATGATCTACATCATTGTTAATACAACCTTCAGAAAGTGAGAAGGTGTAGGAAAAAATTGTCTTGTCCTTACAAACAAATAAAATCTCTTGACCAACCAGGTTGAGATTTGGGTTTTTCATCCTCATACCAATAGGACTTCGGGAGGCACTGTGAAAATAATTCTTCCACATTCGAGGTGGGTCATGGGAATTGAGAACCTCTTCATCTAGATGTTTGGTTTCCACTAGTTTGATTTCTATGGTTGGATTTGTCACAAGGATATCATCATGATCATGCCATTTAACTAAAATATGAAACAAAAAAATATATCATATTGTTGTAGAATAACCACCATTCAAGAGGATTACCCATTCAACAGAGTGAATGAAAATATGTACTTGGGAGGGTCAATATGAGAGATAAAATGGAATTCAGGGTGTTTCAATTAATACCTCATCATTTTCATATAAAAGATTAGCACAAGGAATTTCTTCTTGATATCATAATACTAATAATTAGTTCCTAGAATCATTCGATTATGGTAATGGAGATTTTTTCGTTACTATATCATTTTTCAATGCTATGATATAACCCATATATTTTTCCATAGTTACCACATATAATATAAGATAATTTATTTCTACTGACAACAACAAGACCAGTGAGTGAATATGTACTTCATGATATTTTCAAATGATTTTTGATGTCCTCATCCCACTGGTAGGTGACTCCCATATTTATTAACTTATTGAAGGGGATTTATTTTCCATCCAGGTTAGCTATGAAATGTTTAATGTAAGTATGGTTCCCTTATTTCTCCCTAAAGTATTTAATAATTTTATAATGATACATTTCTATAATTGAATTATTATTTTATGGTTTGACCTTGATTCCATAGTTTCATTCCACAATGCCAAATAACTTCCCATACAATACCCCACAATTTAACTTTAGATTAATCATATTTAAAATTTGATGGCCCAACTTTCTGATGAGTTTATGAATTTCCATGAGGTGATCACATCACTATTGATATTTTACCACTAGTTCATCAACATAGAATTACACTATTAATCCCAATAAGTTCATAATGATATGACACAAGGTGCATTGGTATGTTTCATCAAAATTCTTTAATCCAAATGTAATGACCTAATAGAAAAAGATCCCATGAGTTACTATAAAGGAGATGTATTCCCCATATTTGGGGACATCTTTACAGTATAATACCCTTAATACCCATCCATAATGTAAAGGTCATGGAAGCTAGTAGTCACAATGATTAAAATATTTGGGATTGATAATAGAAAATATTCCATTGGGAAGTGTCAATTAAGCCCCCTAAAATTAATGAAGTCCTTGGTCGTTCTATTTTTTATTAACAAGGGCAATGCTGGAAGTCTATTTTGGGTACTGAACTCCCCATAAAATGTATTCTTCGAATAATTTTCCATAATTTTATTCTATATTAGTAACATGAGAGGGGTTAATTTTCCTGGTTTCCTTCTTGAAACATTTGTGGTCATTGGGTAAGCTTAGGTGGTGTGTATCCCCATTGGGGTTAAGCCTATAAATTTATATATACATATAAGAGAACACATTTGGATGCTTTTTAAGAAATAAAATATACTTCTTCTTCTCCTTTAAAGGTATAAAGTTACTTATCAACAGAGTTTTTTAGTTTTATTCTATTCTAAGATTCAACTATCTAAGATCATCAGTTGTTGTGGGGATACCTTCCTCAAGTGTAGGAGGGGAGTTCCTAATGTCATCTTATTCTTCTCACATCTTTGAGAATATGGTGGAATATTCAGATGCAGTGGTTAATCCAGGGACATCTCTATCATCATTGAGGTATAAGAGGTCATGGGAAAAGACATTTTCATCCTGAAATTTAGAAGAAACCACGATGAGATTTCATATATTCTTGTTTTCTATTATGTTATCACAATGGAAATGAGGATCCTAGATATTTGGTAATAAGTGTACCACATCTATTATATTTATGGCTATAAAATAATCATTTCTGAGCATACTCCATGGATTTTTAAGTGAATCCCAAAGCCTTTTGGGGATAAAAACTATATATCATCAGGCACAATTGGTTGTTTTCCCTAATTTTTTGGAAATATTTCTTAGCATATATGTATTTGCAGGGCAGAAAAGGGGAACAATAACCACATAGTAAATTTACCTTCCCCTTGATGAGATATTACAAGAATTAAAAAAATATTGAAGGTAATGATATGTAGATATGAATACATTGTCTTCCATGAATGAAATTATATGTTGTGTCTAGTTTCATAAGCATCAGTTCAACATTAGACGTGAGATAGCCAAACTAGTCCTTCTTCTTGATTTTTTCAAGCGGACATTTCTCTCCCTCATTATACCCCTGAATGGTTATCTTCCTCAAAGAAAATTCCATCTTGTATATCCCATTCATTGGAGGGTATGAATCAGGATGAGGATGATCTTGGAACTATTATCAACATGTTCCCATAGGTTGTAAACATTTAAGAGTATAAAAAATCATATAGAGGTATAATATTTCCATGAATTAATTCTTCATTGTCATTTTATATGAATGATATAGTGCCATGGAATTCTAGTAGAATATTCTCAACTTGATAAATCTCAAATATAGTGACTTTTCTACCAAGATACTATGGGATCTAGAGGGAATCTATGAGTTCCTTTCTATGTTCTGTTGAAATATTGAAAGCACCTAAGATTGAGAGTTTGGCTGGGACAACCACCAACTATTTTAGAATGTCATAATATTGTTCCCAATGACCATTCTTCAAAAATATGGGGTTTCTCCCAATTATGTGCCGCAACAGTTGAGGTGTTTGAGGTTGATGGTATTGGTGCCTTGGAAGAGTTGAACTACTATCTACTACTAGTGGTGCCATCCATGTTGACCTTATCTTTTTATAGGATGATCAGACTACCACATCCCCACAAAATGGTCACATAAGATGAATGCGATTATAGTATATTTAAGGTGTTCACATAAATATTTATTTCTACTAGGATTGATGGAGTTCTCTTACATAGGACTCGACGACATATATGTCTTCCCTGATGATGTGAAAGAAATTTTTGGTTTGGTCACACTTACATCATTCTATGTATCCTCAAATTCTGCATTCTTGGCCTCAATATCACTTTTTGGGTAAGGGGATATCATAAATCTAGGCTTATTCATCATTAGGGATGATATTTGTTTAAGTTAACTATGTTAATGGAACTAAAAATGAGTTCTTTACTCAATGGGGGATTTTTTTGTGGGGTAGTGATCAATATTTTGATTTTTAAGGAAATAATTCTGAAAGAGTTAGAGGTTATGAAGGATATAGATATAAATCATCCACTTGAGTCTTTCCTTATGTATAATTATTACATCCTCCTTCTGGTGGTTTAGTCAATGTTTTATCCCAAGGTGATGAGACAATTTTTGGTTTGATGAGTTGTGCTCTCAGGGTTTCATGATCTCTCTCAATTATCTTCCAAGTCATACCATTATCAATGTTTTATCCATTCTTGGCCAAAACATCTTTCGAGTCACACTTTTATTTTGGTGATGTGATAATAATATAATTCACATGTTTAGGATAATTATATAGACTCAAATTTCTAGAATCAGCCATGATTTGGATAACATATTTGTAGAAAAATAAATCCAATATGGTGTGACCTAGCCTCATATGGAAAGAGTCATAGTCAAGGAAACTTATGAGATTAACCTGAATTAGTTTCATGGGCTCCAATATCTGGAGTATGTTATTTTCAATGGCTATAATGAAATAACCTAGGACATGATCATTTAATAAGGAGTACTCTTTATTCATCTGTTTTTCAAATCATGGATGGCATCGATCTCTTTTTTCTTTTGAGGAAGGGAGATTTTGCTTCTATTACTACTGGACAGGAGGTGTTAGATGGTTCAAAGACTACTAGATTATTTTAATAATAACGACTATATGTTTGAGGGTAAAAACAGTATTTTCTTCCAAAAAATTGCTTTTCCATATACTGAGGGCATGATACTAGATTTGGATTGGGTTTGCAGATTGACATATTTTAGGCATTGTTCTGTTTCTAAAAACTCATAGAATCCAACTGGATTCTTCACCAGGATCAAAGTTGTCTACAGCTCATCCTGAATATTGTCATCACTTAGTACCTATAATTTCTCTTTTTATTAAGGTATACTTAGGGAATAGTTCAAAAACATCCATCTATAAATTAAATTTTAATCCCTCTCATTTTCACATTATTTATAGATTGTGAGGGGAAAATTTATTATTTTCTTATGTGTAGATCTGAAATGATAATGGAATGGATAATGGAGGTGTTTCTATCCCACAATAGATCCTACAGAAAGACTTAAATACCATACATTATATGTCCCTATCATATTTAAAAAAACTCATTTTGGTCACCTACTACTGATCTTGAGGTCCCGTCAACCGGCCACATCAGGACACGAAGTGTGTGAGATGCTATTCTAGGTCTCCCACACCTTCAATGTATGAGATGGTTGGATTTCCAAAATTTTGGGGTGGGGGGAGTTTCATTTAACCATTCATGATTTGGTTTTTTCTCGGGATTAATGGGTGAATGTCTCCATTCCATTGATTCCATTCAAAAAACTAGGGATTCAATGGAGTTGAAATGTTATAGAGGTACCGCTTTCTTGGCCAACTCCTACATATAGTGAGTAGAAGAGTCTTGATGTGGTGGACCTATTTTCATATTCTATTTATTCTCAATCCATGTTAGGGATGAATTATTTCCTAGATAAGGTATTGGTTGTCACCATAATGGAAAAAAGTTTTGTTCTTCCTCATATTCGTCAATTATAATTGCCAATTACCTAGATCTAGAGCTGGTTGATGCTCAAATGCAACACTTATAAGTGAAGTATCTCAATATTGATACATGGGAGGATGGAAATTCATCTATATTTGTAGATGATACATAGTAGGAGTGATTCTACTGAGTATCACCTTGTTGAGTTGTATGAGATTTTTTTTCTCATTCTCATATTGTTCCAACCATTCATTCATGGAAGGAAATTTTTTATCTTTTTTGAGGTGACTGGGATATAGCCACACCATTCCAATTATCATTGGTGGGGTTTCACTATAGAGGTGATAATTAATTGTTTGAAGGTTCCATGTTATTGATTCATCTTTAATTCAATGTATGTGCAGCTGCACTTGGTCCATCCAAATCACCCTTCTCTTGTGATATGTGTTCTAAATTTCATCCTTCTTCACTTTCATCATGGTCCAAATTATATATTCTATTTATAGTGGTGAAATTCAATGAGTTCTATTAGATAATTTAAGATATATATTTACACTCTATGAAATATATTGATTCTATACCATTTAATCCTATCTTGAGGGTGACAACAGGGTTATTTCTCAGAACTCTTTCCATATTTGAAATTTTTTTCTTATGAATCTTATGGTTTTTTATTGAATTTTATGTATGTTTCCCCTATATTGTTATATTAATAGTGATGTTAAGTGTGTTTCCAAAAAAAAATTCTAAATAGGACCCCAATAAGAATGGTATGTCTCAAATTTGGGTGGAATGGATGCGATGTCAGTCATTAACATTTACCTCCCAATATAAATAAGACTAATTCCTTATGGGGTGAAGATAATGATAAAAATTCACCCATTTTTATTGTATGGGGATGATCCAGGGAAGATATTGGCACTTCTTAACCCTATTATTGATGATTTCATTATTCTAATAACGGATAAAATGGATCCTGATATGGATATTGAGATATAAATACCCCCATCTTCATGGGACTGGGTTGATCTATAGATAATGATAATATCTCTTGGAAAATCATGGTATGTGATGTAGATAGTGATGGCTATTAAGATAAAAATTCCCCCATCCCTTTCGAACGGGGTTGGTTTGTAACCGTTTTTTATATCATGCATAATATTATTGTCTAATAACTCAAGGGGCGGATGAAATGGTTAAAATTCTTGTAGAATTGTGTGTTGGGTTTTCTCCCGGCCAACTTCTTTAGCATTTTTTATTACAATCCGATTGATTTTGGTCAATTAATATTTTTTAGAACCAAAGATATTATTTGCTAGAAATGGAGTATGGTTTGTGTTTGTTGGAAAAGCTCAATTGGTTGATCATGGATTTTGAATAGAATGTGGACATATGAGTGAGGATAAAAGTAGTATTTAAGGGGGCACAATTTCCGAGTGTTTTCCAAATTATTGGTCTACAAAATCAAGAGTTTGTTTTGTAAAAAAGGTTTTTTTTCACAAAGATTGTACCTGGAATGGAGTTTCTAGGAATAAATTGTAGATCATGAAATATGGTACAAAAAATGGAGAACTATGAAACATGTTGTAATAATAGTTAATGAAATGGAAAATGGTACATAGATGGTGCAGATGGAATGGTTTTCATTCTGAAGGAGGCTTCTGAGAATGTTAGAGGTTTGTGGAAGGAAAACGGTTCAAAAGATGGGGTGTTGTTCATGAAAATGAGGTGATATTTTGAGAAAACATGAAGGTTGTTTTTTATGGAAATGAGTTGGTAATTTGTGCTTCTGCATAGGGATAATGGTGATACACGGATAGTGCAGGGAATATGGTCCGTGGGAGAAGTATAGTATGTGTTTATGTTGATTTTGTATCGATAATTTGGTAAATCTCATTTTAATAGATTATGTGGATCTATTTTCTTATATAAGGGTAAAACATCCCTTCATTAGATCACCACACTGAGAATAAAAATCCTAGGAGGAATTCAGTGAATTATTGAATGGTTTTCAAGAAGATTGCCCCTAAAAAGAAACATTGATGATAAATTCAGATGGAATTTGGTGAAGTACAGAATGGTTCAAAGAAGATTATTTGCATAACATGGTTCGTTAAATTAGGTTTGCGGAAGATAGCTTATGGAGTATGAGTTGGTCGACATAGAAGAATCAGTACATGGATGTGTTAGGCTAAAGTGGTGCACTGAACTGGTACATGGAAGCGGAGTTCATAATAAGTACGTGGAAATGGTTTACTAAGTCACCATGTGGTCACGATTTTCAGAGGTAGTACATGGATATCTCACAGTACATAGTGAAATGTAGTATATAGAGGAAGAAGGAAAATTCAAGGAGGTAGTATGTAGAGCACCCTTAGTATACAGTGCAGTGTGATATAAAAAGGAAGAAGTCCAGTTCATGAAGGACATGTTCTCAAATGAGCAGATTTCATAATAGTAGATTACATCAGCAGGGGAAAACATGACATCAATAGAAAGTATATATGTAGTTGAGGATGTATGATTCAATTACATCCAACTGAAGAAAACTTAAAGTCAATAAACAAAGTTCATATTATTCTCAATGCAGTGAGAAAGGGGGGTCAACGGAAGTGATCTGATGAATATAGCATGTTTTCCCTAAAACCTTGTAAAGGAATTGTGCCTAGAAAATATAGACAATGCTAAAAATTTGTTCTACAGAAATTGTGATGATTAGTGGATTGTGGTTAACTGAAAATTGGTATTCTTATGCTCTTTGGACGTAGCCCTTAGTTTTGAACCATGTAAAAGTTTTATGTCTTCTCTTTGCATGTGATTGTTTGTTTTTTAATCTTTCTCATCAGATAGGTTCAGTAGGTTCCTACCAATGTGAGAACATAAACCATTTGTTTAAAAAACATTGATACCATGATTCACCCCTCCCCTCTCAGGGTGTTCGGGGGTCCTTCAAGTGGTATCAAAGCGTAATGGTGGCTAGTGTTAAATATTCCCTTCACTTAGACAATGTAAAATAAAATAAATGTCATGGGAGTACCCATATTTCATGAAAAAACATTAATATTTATAAAAATATGATGATATCTCATTGAATATATATTGTTATGGAATTATTGTTTTCCACTACACAAAGAATACATGTCACATATCAAAAAGGTATGTTTATGACTAATAGAAAAAGGAAGATGCTTGATGTAGATACCAAAGCACAAAATACATTCACTATAGCTATTTCTAATGAGATATATTTAAAAGTGATGAAATGTAAAAAATCATTGTTTATGTGAGAAAAATTGGATATTATTTATGAAGGTTACAATAGAGTGAAGGAGGTGAAACTACGTGTTTTTCACAATTGGTTTTATGATCTGATGATGCATCCTGAAGAAAATGAGTGTACTTTTTTCAGTCAAATTAATGAATTTGTAGAAGAAATACAGGGAATTAGTGAAGAAATCAATGAATTTGGTATAGTAATAAAAATATTGAGAAGACTTCCACCTCTTTACAAATTAAATGTGTTAGCCCTTGAGAAATGGGATACATCCAAACATTCTCTTATTGAACTACTGAGCATCCTGGTGGCATGTGAGATGAATGTCAAACTATAACACCCCATACATTATATGGAATGTTTCTCTTAAATATATTCTATTAATCTCATATATTTCCTAAATCACTGATTTTATTTGAAACAATATTGGTTTATTTAGTAGATAGACATATCCAAGCCATTACTTGTAAAATTTTTCACATCTTTGTTATGATTTATAAAAAACAAACATACACAATTGCGATCAGGGTGATATTTTATGTTTGATAGAATCAAGTTAATTTTTTTGTGAATTGTAACCTACACATATGAATAGTAACATACCCTTATGAATATTAACCTACCCTTATAAATAGAAATACGACCCTTCTGAATGGTAACCGTACTCATGAATGTATAAATAAAATTTAGGCACCTTATATTCGATGATGAATATTTTTTGTGTTGCTATTTTTGGATTAAATATTTTTTTAAATAAAAAATAAATTTATCATATTTGGAAAATTATTTTTTAAAAAGGGAGTTCAGTTTTTTATTATAAATGTCAAAAAATGGTTTGGGTGATTTTTTGGGATTTTTATGAAATTCGAGAATTTTTAATGAATAGTAAAATACGATAAATTATGATAAATGATAAATACTAGTTTTACTGCATCATAGGTGATCCAAGGCTTACATAAGCCAACTTTCTTCAAAATAACATGAAATAATTTCTATTTTGGATCACATAAATCAATACTATTTGGAATCCTGACAAAAAATATTAAAATAATGATTAAAATAATGTAAAATCCCTCCTCTGCTCCACTATATAAACCACCACTCACCCCTCTTCCTCCCACATCCCTCGTTCTTCAATCCATTCCTAAATTATGATAAAATATCTCTATAATCTTTTACCCAACTTATAATACCTACTGGTCTCACCAAAATTCAAAAAACAAAGTCCTTAATGGAGATTCTCATGGAGGAGTACTCAAGAGGTGAACCTCTCTTCACTTTTCCTTCAGATTCTTTTACATGTTCTATTGTATTATTGATCACTGCTGACCTCCACACATATTAATTCTATGATAATTCCAATTCTTTACATGGAAAAAAATTCATTAATCTAATGGAATATTTCATCACCATCTCCCTTTTCCCCCACCTCTTATACTAAAAATGAAAATACCATCTCAGAGGTGTCAATTTATCACATTCAAGGATGATAGGTTTCCCATTTCTATTTTTATATTCTAGAACAGTCATGAAACCTTTTTAATGGTTGAACCAGATCATTAAATATTTATTTTACCTTATTAATTATTCTTTAATCCTTAAAAACTCATAAAATAAAATAATAATACTAAACAAGCTCATTATGCACAAAACTACTAAGTTTATCTAAGCGTTTGTAATTAACTTTTGACTAATGGGTCAGCCTCATGATATATTGTAACGCCCCAACCCTAGCTACCCGGAGTCGGTGCATTACTTCGAAACATTGGCATGATCACAAAAGATCAAGTCTCGAAAGACCGATTAGTTTAGTAGCCTTGGAAACACTAGATACATTCATAAATGTTACATTACATCATAAAGTGAAAAACTAATAACAAAGTCTTCATAGTCCACACTCATATCCTCTTTTGACTATCCCTGCAGGTCATTCATAAAATACTTCTTCACATCCTGGAAAATATTAAAACATTGAAAGGGGTGAGCTCAGATGCTCAGTAAGGATAATAATAATGAAGAAGCTTTCATAAATAAACATTTACATTTAAGGAAATGTATAAATAAAACAAAATCCTTTTAAACATGAACTTCAACATAATATGGCAAAAATAAAATTAGATAATGCCATTTACTTAATCGCATGGATATTCTACTAGTCGAATAATCACATGAAATATCAATAACCACTTTCATAATGAGGGAATGTATAATGCCAGACATTCTGAAACATTTTGTCAAGGCCTCGGCCAAGACGTCTAAAATGATTAAGGCCTCGGCCAAAACCATAAATCAAATTGGGAAAGGGCCTCGGCCAATTCCACGTCTAGTTGTCTCATGAGACCTACCGATGTAATTTTTTTTAGAAGATACTTACGTTTAAAATTGCTCAAATATACTCCAGTTTTTTTCTAAAAACATTATGCAAGCTTATGAAAACAAAATAACTAATTCTGAGACTGCTCGACTAATTACAGGCCATGATGGGTCCACGCCCAATCCCTTCCTGTCTACCACACTCGAGAGTCGGGTTTTATGAAAACATTTTTAAGCTTGCGTTAAGTACGTATACATTTGCACTGGAATTTCATATATTGGAGAGAAATATCTCTTTTTTGAAATCATTTAAAAAACACATAATTATAAAATAAAAACTTTTGAATAAACGTAAAAGTCAAAGGGGTTTATACACCGTATAAAATAAAGTTGTGTATAAAACGAAATATGCCTCAATGAAAAGGGATTGAGATGAAGTCCTTACAAAGATAATTTTTAAAATAAAATAGATCTATTATGTGTATTCACTATAATTACACATAAAGAAAGTACAAATACAAGATAGGACATAATAAAATCATGACATAATTTGAAAGTAGGAGATTAACCCAAAGAATAGAAAATTGGGTTAAGAAATTCCCTTACCTCGTGTCCGACTTGACTCAACCGTTATTTAACCTCATGAATAATAAACTAGAGTTAATATATACCTTATTAAGAACCATTTTCAATTTCATTATCCTTTTTATATCACTTATTACAATGTTATGAACATTATGTAATTATTTAAGTTAATAACGGTCGTTTTGTCAATTTTTGGTACTTGAGTCAACAATAAACTTCTTATAATTACAAGTTGTTTATGTGGTAGAATATCCATTATCTACAGAATTATATTCATGATTTAGATTTCATATATATCATATATATCCAGTATATACATTCATTCATAATATTACGTAACATTTGGAGGTAAGAAATGAAATGCATCGTTCATAGAGACGGTAAGCCGTACGTACGCATGAACGCTACTTTCATTTTTATTTCGTATTTAATGGAATGAAATCATAATTATATAAATGTACAATATAATTCCAGTATAATATAGCATATAATACCACTTACTCCATCGTTTATACATCCCACATATGGTATTAACGATTCAAATCACTTTGAGGGGGCGGTAGTCCGCACTTCCTAAAATGAAATTATCGCGTTTACCCATAATGGAAATCATAAAGTATGCCATAAATGAGAAATACAGAATCATAAGTAAAAAATAAATATATTATATACCATATATAAATATAGTGACATCTTAATGGCCACCTTTTAAGGTGTTATATGAGTGTTGAACAATCATCATTTCGTGAGGCAGAAATTCGCCATCCACAGAAACCGTATGTTCTTTAACCATTAGATGTAGGTGTGTGTAAGTGTAGCTCTAATACTTCTTATAACAACATCCTAGTATATTTAGGATACTGGTTTTGTTACAAAATAAATGAATAAAAAGAGTTTATGGGGTTGGAGAAGAAAAATAAAACAAAACAACATTAGAGAAGACATTACCTCAAAATCGGGTAACTCTTTCTGATTTGAGCCAAAGGCTTCCTTGGGAAGAGTTATGACCAAAGTGAGGCTTCTAGGAGTAAGAGGGGTATGTTGGGAGAGTATTTGGTCAGAGTTTGGCCGATCCAAATGGCTTGAAGGTGTGAATAAGGTGGGAGTGGTGGGGGCCTTTTATAAGTGGAGAGGAGGGGCACCCTTGGAAAGTAAAGAAAAGTCACTTTATTATAAAATGATTTTCGGATTTTAGAGGTCCCACAATTATATAATTCGAGGCTAAGGTGATAAGGGTTCGAAATATCCTCATCCAATAGGCTTTGGACAAGTGTAAGCCTTGGATTTTTCATTATCTTCTCATTTTATTTAAATCGTTAATTAATGAGGTCATCGATGCATCATCATGATGTCATAAATAATTTAATTTATTTAATGTCTAAAAATTATAAAAAAACTACTATGATGTAGGAAATATTTTTCTCTTTCTAATGAATATTTATAGTCAAAATGTTGACTTGTGTAACCCCACTTAAAAACTGTTTTAGTAAAACAACTCATGTTTGTGTCAATTTAATTTTAACATTAAATAAATATATATTAATGTCATTTTCCAACCAAAGTGGCTCCATGGGGTCCCCAAGTTGACTCATGGGTTTTCTTGGTCGGCCATGACTCATCCAATAGGAGTAGGACAAGTTTCAATCTCATCTCATATTATTAAAACATTATTTTTACCTTAAACTACACTAATTACCTCTAATCGTGATTAAGAACTTAAAAGTTACTATTCACCAAAAAAATTATTTTAATCTCATTGAACCACATTTTACTTCTTAATTAAAACCATGTATTTCAGATTTTTGAAAATCAAATCATAGAAGTGGTAATATTTCATTTTAACGAAAAATCAGTTTTTAACAACCACTTAGTGGTTTCAGTATTCATCAAAAATTGATGTTTTTCAGAATAAGGCCAAAATTTCACCCTAAGCTATAATTGATATTCCGAATTCAAAAATGATGTCTATTTTAAAAAATTCCAAACATATAAGTTGCATTAATTAATTTTATAATTAATTCCCGTTGTTACAACAAATAGCATGTTTTTAAGAAACAATTTATATCAAAAGATTGGCAATTGTTTATGTCCAATTTCAATGTTAAATTAATTCTAATGACCACCATTGGATAAAATGGTAAAAATATATTCTAATTATACTTTAAAACCACTAAATAGTATAATTTATCACTATAAATTATTTTGATTAAAAAAGTTGTTTTTAAGTAATTTTCACTATTCATAAAAAATTAGAAGTTCTTAGAAAAATACCAAAAATTCAAAATAGGCTAATTTCGATATTCCGAATCCAAAAATGAAGTCCATTTTGAAATATAAAATTTCTATAATTTTAAAAAGTGTTTATTACTATTCATAACGGCTACTTTGATTAGTCGCGGTGTTTTAGAATTCAAAGTTGCGTACAATGCAAGCCATTGCATTATCGAATGAGAAGCGTATCGTGGAAGCTCGGGGTGTTACATTCTCCCCTCCTTCAATAAATTGCGTCCTCGCAATTTGAAATTTTTTTATTTGAAAATAAAAGGTTGAAAAGAGAAAATACCTTTGTGGAAAACCCACACCGGAAATAAGATTAATAAAATTTCGCCTTAATAAGAGGGAAAGGGAAATGAAAATGTCACCACCCAATTATGATCTCGATTAGGAGAACATTGGTGGAAATTAGAGACATATAATTGGAGGAAAAACGTAAATATTCGTAGGGAGTGATTGAGGTCATCAATCACAATCAACTGTCAAATTGAGGGCCTCAAAGTCTTCAATCTATGTTGATTTAAAATATCATCAGTTCAACAAGACATAATGTATTAGGATAACACATTTTTTTGTTTTAATATCCCTTTACTAAAGTTTAAGAATTAATTTATTCACTGAATAAGAGATAGGTATATATATATTTATGCTTGACAATTAGAGTTTCAACCTTCAACTCATCTTTCACTCAAAAAGATAATAGAACTCAAAAATATTATACTTATCCTAATTGTATAAAGTTCCAAATGTTAAGAAATACCATTTAGATTAGTAAAATTATTTTGTAATAACCAGGGACTTCCTGTAGGCTAGTGGTAGGAAATAATGGCATGTCGCACTATGGTTGTGGGTTCGATTCTTGCAGCTTTTTCCGACGCGATGGGTTATGCCCCACCCTGCAGGTTGTCCTTTTCCTAAAACTATAGTATTATAATATTCCAAAAAATAATCTTCATAAATTTTTTAACCTTAAACAATACTATCCAAAGATCAACTTAATCCACTCCAACCTTTATAGTTATCCAAAATACCTCTGCCCAGAATTTCTCTAAAAGGTCTCTTAATTCCAAAATCAATTTATCAGATTCCCCAAACAAAGTAAAGTTTCTCTTATTGTCACATACTAAAAATATAATAACCTTCATCATATTAAAACCTTACTGAAATCAACAAGTACTGTAGTACAATCCTTATATATATATCACATTATTCTAATAACCAAAATATAATCCATGAGTTCAAAAGCACCAATACATTAGTTATTCTGCTTCAACTGTAGTAACAGCATAATATTGTCCTTGATCCCTTGGCCTTTTTTGAGGTAAGTTTCCCTGACGCTTAGGACATTCATTTGCATAATGACCCATTTCTCTACAATTGTAGCATTCATCTTTGATATCCTCTTTCTTTCCCTTGCAATCACGAGCCTGGTGACCCTTTTCTCCACATTTATAACAAACTCCCATTCCTTTTAGGCAAGTACCAGGGTGATTCTTCCCACAATTATCACATAATGGAAAATCCTTCATTCCCTTTTTCCCTTTATCTGTCTCTTGTTCCACCGTTCTCTTCTTCTCTTGCTTTACTTTGTTGTCATAAGACTTAGAGAATTCCTTTTCTGTCTTGATAGCACACGAGACAATATCTTCGTATGATGAGAAGGACTGTGATACTAAAGCTCGACGGAGAAATGGTTTTAACCCATCAAAGAAACGATCAATCTTACTCCTTGGGTTATGTATATAATCAGCAGCATGCCTCGCTAACCTTGTAAAGTTAGCCTCATACTTTGCGACATTCTCATCCTCCTTCTGCCTCAGACTTAGAAATTGCCTTTCCATATCTGCTCGATGGTCACGAGGATAGTATTTTTCTAGGAAAAGCTCTTTGAACTCCCTCCATTCCATATTCGATACGTCATCATCTTCCTTTGTGTTTTGAATCAGCGACCACCACTGATCGGCACCTCTAGTGAGGCGGTAAACTGCCATGACAACCTTCTCCCTTTCGCTACTCCCCAGGGCATGAAATATTTTCTCTAAGGGGTTTATCCATTGCTCAGCTACTAATGGATTTGTACACCCATTAAATGATGGTGGTTGTTGCCTCATGAAGCGGTCTAACATTGATCCTCCACGTTGTGGATCAGGGTGATCCTCCACATTGTGGATCAGGGTGATCCATACGAGTAAGGTTATTATTCATAACTTGAGTGAGTTGTCCTAGTATGGTAATATGTTGATCAGCACCAGTTGTATCTCCAGATCCACAATAATTATCTTGAGCTGGAGGGAAATCCCTAAACGGAGTGCGTGCATTGATACGGTTTCCATTCCTTCCACTAGGCGCCATTTCTAAACAATGGCATAAACTAGATTAGTTTATGAATCAAAATACATAATTCCATACTTGTAAAATACTTAACATAAATTGAACTATTTATAGATATAATCCATAATCATAAAAAGGTTTTATTTGAGGAAGTATATACTCATAACCATTCATAGTGGTTCGTAAAGAAAATGAGAATTATCCTAAGCATATCCCCCGGGAGTGTCTTAACCAAGAGTGCAGCAAGGCCCCTTGTCGTGCACCAGTTCCCATTCGAGTCTAGCTCAAAGAGGTGTTTTCAGGATTTACCCCTAGGTACATCTGTGCCAGAGCCGCCTCTACCTGCTCGTATCCAGACAGGGATGTATTGCTCGGAAAACTCACAAAATCTCTACAATAACAAAATTATAGGAAGTTCTTCTATAGTAATCCTCAAAGTCTATCTTTTGGCTATGTGCTCTAATCAGAGTTTATCTAAATATAGCATCCATGGTTAGTACTAAACTGACTCTGATACCAACTGTAACACCCCAACCCTAGCTACCCGGAGTCGGTGCATTACTTCGTAACATTGTCATGATCACAAAAGATCAAGTCTCGAAAGACCGATTATTTTAGTAGCCTTGGAAACACTAGATACATTCATAAATTTTACATTACATCATAAAGTGAAAAACTAATAATAAAGTCTTCATAGTCCACACTCATATCCTCTTTTGACTATCCCTGCAGGTCATTCATAAAATACTTCTTCACATCCTGGAAAATATTAAAACATTGAAAGGGGTGAGCTCAGATGCTCAGTAAGGATAACAATAATGCAGAAGCTTTCATAAATAAACATTAACATTTAAGGCAATGTATAACTAAAACAAAATCCTTTTAAACATGAACTTCAACATAATATGGCAAAAATAAAATTAGATAATGCCATTTACTTAATCGCATGGATATTCTACTAGTCGAATAATCACATGCAATATCAATAACCACTTTCATAATGAGGGAATGTATAATGCCAGACATTATGAAACATTTTGTCAAGGCCTCGGCCAAGACTTCTAAAATGATTAAGGCCTCGGCCAAAACCATAAATCAAATTGGGAAAGGGCCTCGGCCAATTCCACGTCTAGTTGTCTCATGAGACCTACCGATGTAATTTTTTTTAGAAGATACTTACATTTAAAATTTCTCAAATATACTCCAGTGTTTTTCTAAAAACATTATGCAAGCTTATGAAAACAAAATAACTTATTCTGAGACTTCTCGACTAATTACAGGCCATGATGGGTCCATGCCCAATCCCTTCCTGTCTACCACACTCGAGAGTCGGGATTTATGAAAACATTTTTAAGCTTGTGTTAAGTACGTATACATTTGCACTGGAATTTAATATATTGGAGAGAAATATATCTTTTTTGAAATCATTTAAAAATCACATAATTATAAAATAAAACCTTTTGAATAAACGTAAAAGTCAAAGGGGTTTATACACCGTATAAAATAAAGTTGTGTATAAAACGAAATATGCCTCAATGAAAAGGGATTGAGATGAAGTCCTTACAAAGATAATTTTTAAAATAAAATAGATCTATTATGTGTATTCACTATAATTACAAATAAAGAAAGTACAAATACAAGATAGGACATAATAACATCATGACATAATTTGAAAGTTGGAGATTTACCCAAAGAATAGAAAATTGGGTTAAGAAATTCCCTTACCTCGTGTCCGACTTGACTCAACCGTTCTTTAACCTCCTGAATAATAAACTAGAGTTAATATCTACCTTATTAAGAACCATTTTAAATTTCATTATCCTTTTTATATCACTTATTACAATGTTATGAACATTATGTAATTATTTAAGTTAATAACGGTCGTTTTGTCAATTTTTGGTACTTGAGTCAACAATAAACTTCTTATAATTACAAGTTGTTTATGTGGTAGAATATCCATTATCTCCAGAATTATATTCATGATTTAGATGTCATATATATCATATATATCTAGTATATACATTCATTCATAATATTATTTAACATTTGGAGGTAAGAAATGAAATGCGCCGTTCATGGAGACGGTAAGCCGTACGTACGCATGAACGCTACTTTCATTTCTATTTCGTATTTAATGGAATGAAATCATAATTATATAAATGTACAATATAATTCCAGTATAATTAGCATATAATACCACTTACTCCATCCTTTATACATCCCACATATGGTATTAACGATTCAAATCACTTTGAGGGGGCGGTAGTCCGCACTCCCTAAAATGAAATTATCACGTTTACCCATAATGGAAATCATAAAGTATGCCATAAATGAGAAATAAAGAAGCATAAGTAAAACATAAACATATTATATACCATATATAAATATAGTGACATCTTAATGGCCACCTTTGAAGGTGTTATATGAGTGTTGAACAATTATCGTTTCGTGAGGCAGAAATTCGCCATCCACAGAAACCGTATGTTCTTTAACCATTAGATGTAGGTGTGTGTAAGTGTAGCTCTAATCCTTATTATAAAAACATACTAGTATATTTAGGATACTGGTGTTGTTACAAAAGAAATGAATAAAAAGAGTTTAGGGTGTTGGAGAAGAAAAATAAAACAAAACAACATTAGAGAAGACATTATCTCAAAATCGGGTAACTCTTTCTGATTTGAGACAAAGGCTTCCTTGGGAAGAGTTATGACCAAAGTGAGGCTTATAGGAGTAATAGGGGGATGTTGGGAGAGTATTTGGGCAGAGGTTGGCCGAGCCAAATGGCATGAAGGTGTGAATAAGGTGGGAGTTGTGGGGGCCTTTTATAAGTGGAGAGGAGGGGCACTCTTGGAAAGTAAAGAAAAGTCACTTTATTATAAAATGATTTTCGGATTTTAGAGGTCCCACACTTATATAATTCGAGGCTAAGGTGATAAGGGTTCGAAATATCCTCATCCAATAGGCTTTGGACAAGTGTAAGCCTTGTATTTTTCATTATCTTCTCATTTTATTTAAATCGTTAATTAATGAGGTCATCGCTGCATCATCATGATGTCATAAATAATTTAATTTATTTAATGTCTCAAAATGATAAAAAAACTACTATGATGTAGGAAATATTTTTATATTTCTAATGAATATTTATAGTCAATATTTCGACCTGTGTAACCCCACTTAAGAACTGTTTTAGTAGAACAACTCATGTTTGTGTCAATTTAATTTTAACATTAAATATATATATATTAATGTCATTTTCCAACCAAAGTGGCTCCATGGGGTCCCCAAGTTGACCCATGGGTTTTCTTGGTCTTCCATGACTCATCCAATAGGAGTAGGACAAGTTTCAAGCTCATCTCATATTATTAAAACATTATTTTTACCTTAAACTACACTAATTACCTCTAATCGTGATTAAGAACTTAAAAGTTACTATTCACCAAAAAATTATTTTAATCTCATTGAACCACATTTTACTTCTTAATGAAAACCATGTATGTCATATTTTTGAAAATAAAATCACAGAAGTGGTAATATTTCATTTTAACGAAAAATCAGTTTTTAACAACCACTTAGTGGTTTCACTATTCATCAAAAATTGAAGTTTTTCAGAATAAGGCCAAAATTTCACCCTAAGCTATAATTGATATTCCGAATTCAAAAATGATGTATATTTTACAAAATTCCTAACATATAAGTTGCATTAATTAATTTTATAATTAATTCCCGCTGTTACAACAAATAGCATGTTTTTAAGAAACAATTTATATCAAAAGATTGGCAATTGTTTATGTCCAATTTCAATGTTAAATTAATTCTAATGACCACCATTGGATAAAATGGTAAAAATATATTCTAATTATACTTTAAAACCACTAAATAGTATAATTTATCACTATAAATTATTTTGATTAAAAAAGTTGTTTTTAAGTAATTTTCACTATTCATAAAAAATTAGAAGTTCTTAGAAAAATACCAAAAATTCAACATAGGCTAATTTCGATATTCCGAATCCAAAAATGAAGTCCATTTTGAAATATAAAATTTCTATAATTTTAAAAAGTGGTTATTACTATTCATAACAGCTACTTTGATTAGTCGCGGTGTTTTAGAATTCGAAGTTGCGTACAATGCAAGCCATTGCATTATCGAATGAGAAGCGTATCGTGGAAGCTCTGGGTGTTACATATATAACCCAAAATAATTATAAGATCATTTAGATATCTATTATGTCACTAATAATTTTTTTAATAATTTTGTATGTTCTAACACAATTCAAAATAACTTCCATTCATGAATTCAGGTAAACTGTAACACCCCAAGCTTCTACGGTACGTTTCCCTTTGAATAATGTGATAGCGTGTGTTGTACGCAACCTCGAGTTCTAACACACACCACAACTAATTAAACTAGCCGTTGTGAATAGTAAAACCTAATTATTGAAATTATATATATTTTATATTTGAAAATGGACTTCATTTTTGGACTCGGAATATCGAATTTAGCCTAAGGTGAAATTTTGGTACTTTTCGGATAACTTTCATATTTTGATGAATAGTGAAAATTACTAAATTTTAATTAAAAACAACTTTTTTAATCAAAATAATTAATAGTGATAAATTATGAATTTTATTAGTTTTAAAGTATATTTAGAATATATTTTTACCATTTAATATAATTTTGGTCATTGGACATAATTTTACAATTAAACCGAACATAAACAAGTGTCAATCTTTTGATAGTTATTATCTCTTAAAAACACGCTTTTTGTTTTGACAGCGGGAATTAATTTTAAATTAATTTCTGCCACTTCTGTGTTTTGAATTTAGGAAAATGGATTCCATATTTGGAATCAGGATGTTCAAATTGTGTAAATAGGTAACTTTTATTTTTAGACATTTTGAATAATTACTGCGGTAAATATTTTATTTACCATGGTTAAGGGTAAATCCGGTAAATAAGGGTTAAAAAAATAATATTATAATAATACTAAATTACCCTAAAAACATGTCTTAACCCTATTGGTTGATATATAGTCGACCATGGACATCTTTGTGTCAATTTTGGGACCCCATGGATCCACTTGTAAGTGATAATGACACTTTATTTTAATTTAGTTAAAATGAATACAAAAATGACACAAGCATATATCTTTTAGAACAACAATTTTTACATAGGGTTATATATGTTGGATTTTAGATTATAAATATTCATTAGAAAGCTAAAAAGATTTCATACATAATGATATTTTATTTATAATTTTTAGACATTAAATAATTTATTTTATTTATGACACAATGATGATGCAGTAATTACTATAATAGTGAAAAATTAAAATAATTGATATTATAAATACCCAAATAAATATAATATGAAACTTTTAATGAATTAAACTAATTTTCTAGGCTAATATGATATATTAGGATTGATTTAATGGACTTTGTTCGAAGTAATCAATCTGTTATGAGTTTCAAAAAAATCAACTATTGAATAGTGTCAAAATTGACATAAAAGAGTTCTTAAAACAAATATTATATTATTAATTGATATTAAATTCCTAAAAATCTAAGGTTCGGCCAAGAGACCTATATAATGATAGGTTAATCATTAATGGACCACTTGGGGGTCGCTTGGATGTATATAGTAAGTTTATTAACCATATTATATAAAAATACAAAGAGACATTGTAAAAGTGAAACTAATTAACATAGAGTTAATACTTAAAGATAAGGTTAATATAAGTACCCAAACCTGTCTAAATTCTATTGGTTGAGTGGTTTTAGACCTATCCCCACCTTAACCTTTGAATAATAAGCTTTGGAGCCATTAGAAACCGAATATGAATTTATTATAAATTAATATTTCTAGCTTTTCCAAAGGTGCCCCTCACCCCTCTTATAAAAGGGCACTCCTCCTTCTCATTTCTTCACACCTTCAAAGCCTTTTGGTTCGGCCAAACTCTGCCCAAATAATCTCCCAACATCCCTCACTACAACCTAGGGGCCTTAGTTTGATCAGAAAGCCAACCTAAGGAGCCCTTTTGATCAAATCAAAAGGAAGAACCCGAAGAAGAGGTAATGATTTCACCACCCTTTTCTAAGTTCATTTCTTCTTCCACTTCTTCTTCCTTTGTTCTTACCATTCTAAAATAATAACTCCAGTATCTCACATATAATGTGATGTTATTATAAGTATGGTACAACCATATTTAGTATTCTATCCACCCTTTGAATAACATGTCACCATACGTGCGTACGTACGGCTTACCGTCTCCACGTCGTGGTGTAATTGTTATTCAATATAATATTATTTGGATGGGTATAATAATGATGTGTAACTCATGTAAATAATAAATATAACATGTTAATGATTCTGTATATATGATATACCATTCATTTATATATTATTTTAATATCAAAAGAATGATATTGTCGCTCGTGCGTACGTACGGACTACCGTCTCCACGAACGCGATGAGATTCATTCTCCATCGTATCCATTCAAGTATAATTATCATTTTATGATTTAAAAATGATGTTTAAGGACTTGATATCATTCTGGATATGAATAAGATACAACAAACATGGCTTATGTAACAAAACATATAAAAGAAAATGAGTAAGTTAACACCCGAAACGATGATAATTCTAAGATATTATTAATAAATCAATGTTAAAAGATCATATATGATATCATATTAATTTATATGATTCTTGTATAATTTAATAACAATTATTTCACCATTATACAGGAGGTTAACCTACCCTAACCAAGGAAAAGTACAAGGTAAGGGTTATTTCACAATCTCTTCATTATCCGAGGTTGTTTATATGTAATAATCTACTGGGATCTCTTTATCATCCACATCCATGTTTCTTAAAAATGTATTTCAAAACATTTTTACTATTTACAAGAATATGGGTTAAAGTCATTTATACCCTTTTTTGACTTTTTATAAGAGGTTTATAAAGGAATCTTTCCGTCGTTTTCAAAACATGGTCCTTTTTAACCTTTTCGACAGAATTGAGGTAAGAATGTTTTTTTAACTTATACGGCGGGTGCGGTTATTTTACGCCGTTATAAAATCTTCAAAGCTTTCCTTACAAGCTTATAAGAATATTTTCAAAGAAAATGTTTTATTTTATATGGATCTTAAATGATTTCAAAATAAAAGGAGATATTTCTTTAAAAAGAATTTTGATTTCATCTATGTCAACATCCTTTGATGGATTTTAAGATTATTTGAAGTTGATTTATTATGATACAAAACTTCTATATTGTATTGAAGGTTTTGTGATATGTTTGACTGTGGATGTGCTATTTTTATACCATTCATAGTTTATTGTGAAAGTATTGACATTTCGTATGCTAGTTTTAATACGAATGTTTATGTTATGTTTAAACCTTTTCATATGGGAATGCATTGGACTTAATAAGTGACGGGTGGAGCCCGCTATAGCTCCTCGATGCATCGGTAGGTCTCATGAGACAAACTAGTGTCTTGGCACAAGGCCTTGACAAAATCTTATTTGTAGTCTTGGCACGAGGCCTTGGCTATGTGGTTATGATAGTCTGGCATTATGCATTCCAACATTATGAAAGTGGTTATTGATTTTTGCATGTGATTATTCATTTAGTAGAATATCCATGTGAATAAGTAAATGGCATTATTTCATTTATGCCATACCATGTTGAAAGTTCGTATTTAAAAGGCTTTTGTTTTAGTTATACATTGCCTTAAATGTTTATTCTTATTTATGAAAGTTTCCACTTTATTGTTATCCTTACTGGGCATTTGAGCTCACCCCTTTTTTTATGTTTTATTTTTTCCAGGATGTGAAGAAGTAAGTTATGAATGACCTGCAGGGATTTTATGAGGGGTTAATAGTGTGGATTGTGGAAACATTATGTTGTTGTATTAGTTTTTCATTTTATGATGTAATGTAAAACTTATGAATATATCTAGTGTTTCCAAGGCTACTAAACCAATCGGTCTTTCGAGATTTGATCTTTCTTGTGATCATGCCAATGTTATGTAATTAATGCACCGAATCTGGGTAGCTGGGGTCGGGGCGTTACAGTTGGTATCAGAGGAAGTTTAGTACAAACCTTGGAAGCTAGATTTAGATAAACTCTGATTAGAGCACATAGACCTAAGATGAACTTTGAGGATTAGTATAGAAGAACTTCCTAGAATTTTGGTATTGTAGAGACTTTGTGAGTTTTCCGAGCAATACATCCCTGTCTGGATACGAGCAGGTAGAGGCGGCTCTGGCACAGATGTACCTAGGGGTAAAACCCGAAAACACCGCTTTGAGCTAGACTCGAACGGGAAATGGTGCACGACAACGGGCCTTGCTACACTCTTGGTTACGACACTCCCGAGGGATATGCTTAGGATAACTCTCACTTTTTTACAAATCATTATGAAGGGTTTATGAGTATATACTTCCTCAAAGAAAACATATTTATGATTATGGATTATATCCATAGATAGTTCAATTTATGTTTAGTGTTTTATAAGTATGGGATTATGTATTTTGATGCATAAACTGGTCTAGTTTATGCCATTTTTTTAGAAATGGCGCCTAGTGGAAGAAATGGAAACCGTATCAATGCACGCACTCCATGTAGGGATTGCCCTCCTGCTTAAGATAATTATAGTGGGGCTGGTGATGCAACTGGTGCTGATCAGCTAATCACCGTACTGGGACAACTTACTCAGGTTATGAATAATAACCTTACCCGTATGGAGCACCCTGATCCGCAGCGTGGAGGATCAATGTTAGATCGATTCATGAGACAACAACCACCAACGTTCAATGGGAGTACAAATCACTTAGTAGCTGAGCAATGGATATTTTCCCTAGAGAAAATATTTCAGGCTTTGGGGAGTAGTGAAAGGGAAGAAGTTACCATGGTAGTTTACCGCCTCACTGGAGATGCTGATCAATGGTGGTCATTGATTCAAAACATGAAGGAAGATGATGAAGTATCAAACATGGAATGGAGGGAGTTCAAAGATCTGTTTTTAGAAAAATACTTTCCTCGCGACCATCGAGCAGATATGGAAAGACAATTTCTGAGTCTGAGACAAAAGGAGGATGAGAATGTCACAAAGTATGAGGCTAACTTTACAAGGTTAGCGAGGTATGCTGGAGATTATATTCGCAACCCAAGAAGTAAGATTGATCGTTTCTTTGATGGGTTAAAACCATTTCTCCGTCGAGCATTAGTCTCACAATCCTTTTCGTCGTACGAAGACATTGTCTCATGTGCTATCAAGACCGAAAAAGAATTCTCTAAGTCTTATGACTTTAAAGCGAAGTAAGAGAAGAAGAGACCTTCTGATCAATCTGGGAATGGAAATAAGGGGAAGAAGGGAAAGGTTGAATATCCATCTTGTGGTAAATGCGGGAAGAAACATCCTGGTACTTGCTTGAAGGGAATGGGAGTCTGTTACAAGTGTGGTGAAAAAGGCCACCAAGCTCATGATTGCAAGGGGAAGAAGGAAGCTACCAACGTTCAGTGCTACAATTGCAGGGAGATGGGGAATTATGCAAATGCATGTCCTAAGCGTCAGGAGAACTTACCTCAGAAAAGTCCAAGGGATCAAGGCCAGGCTTATGCTATCACTACTGCTGAGGTAGAAACTCCGAAAGACGTGGTGGCAGGTAATTTAATGGTTTCCTCAAGTTTAGCAAATGCATTATTTGATTCTGGATCATCGCATTGTTTCATATCTTCCCAGTTTGCTAAGAAAATTAGATATTTCCAATTTGATTTAATAAGGGAGTTGTCAGTTAAAACTCCTAAGGGAAGTATCGTTGCAACAAAGTTTTGTGAATCAGTCCCCATTAGAGCACATAAATTTTCTTTATCTGATGATCTCATCGTCATACCTATGATTGAGTTTGATATAATCCTCGGTATGGACTGGCTTTTGGACTATGATGCGAAGATTTATTGTAAGAAGAAAGAGGTTACGATTCTTGATGATAATGATAAGGAACACCTTATTTTTAGAGCAGAATCGTCACCACCTAATTCTTATTTAGATCCACCCCCAGTAGTTCAACTTAATTCAATTATTGGGGAGGAAGAGAATGAAATAACTGTCGGTGAGGAAAGGAATGTTCAAATAGAGGATGTACCTGTTGTGAAAGAATTTGTAGATGTATTTCCGGAAGATTTACCTGGACATCTTCCAGAACGAGAAGTTGAGTTTTCCATTGATTTGATTCCTGGATCAAGGCCTATATCGAAGACCCCTTATAGAATGGCCACTGTAGAGTTAGTCGAACTAATGAAACAACTAGAGGAATTGAGTAATAAGGGATTTATTCGCCCTAGTGTTTCTCCATGGGGAGCCCCTGTTCTTTTTGTTAAAAAGAAAGATGGATCTATGAGGTTATGTATCGACTACAGGGAGATCAATGCTATAACAATAAAGAACAAGTATCCCCTACCTCGTATTGATGATTTATTTGACCAACTGCATGGAGCTCAATACTTTTCAAAGATTGACCTTCGGTCTGGATACCATCAGTTGTGTGTAAAGAAAGAAGACATTCCGAAGACAGCATTTTGAACCAGGTACGGGCATTACGAGTTTACTGTAATGCCGTTTGGATTGACTAATGCACCCTCTGTATTCATGGATCTAATGAATAGAGTTTTCAAGGAGTATCTCGATGAATTTGTGGTGGTATTTATTGATGATATCTTGGTATACTCCAAAACCTACAAAGATCATGAAAATCACTTGCGCATTATCTTGAAGACTCTGAGGAGGCATGAATTATATGGAAAGTTTAGCAAGTGTGAATTCTGGCTTCAGGAGATTTCTTTTCTTGGCCATATTGTCTCTAAAGATGGAATCTCTGTTGATCCTTCTAAGACCAAGGAAATCCAAGAATGGCCAGCACCTACGAGTATAACTGAGGTACGTAGTTTTATTGGTTTGGCAGGTTATTATCGACGTTTCGTCCAGAATTTTGCCCGATTGGCTAACCCATTAACGAAGCTCACACGTAAAGGGGTTAAATTTGTTTGGACAAAAGAGTGTGAAGAATGTTTCGAAGAACTGAAGAGAAGATTAGTCAATGCTCCTATATTGACTCTACCATCGGGGAATGATGGGTTCATTATTTATAGTGATGCATCAAAGAAAGGACTTGGCTGTGTCCTTATGCAGAATGATAGAGTTATTGCCTATGCATCACGACAGTTGAAAATTCATGAACAAAACTATCCTACTCATGATCTTGAGTTAGCAGCTGTGATCTTTGCTTTGAAGATATGGAGGCACTACCTCTATGGTGAAAAATGTGAGATTTATACTGATCACAAGAGTTTGAAGTATATTTTCTCACAAAAAGAACTCAACATGAGGCAAAGGAGATGGCTTGAATTACTCAAGGATTATGATTGCACGATACACTACCACCCAGGGAAGGCAAACAAGGTGGCAGATGCTTTGAGTAGAAAAGACCATGGAGTTTTGAACAATATGAGAATTGAAAGGGATCCAATTTTCATGGAGCTAGTGAAGATGGACATGGGAATAACCAGGGAAGGTGAAACATCAATGCTTTTTCAAATGGTTGCCAAACCATCTTTACTAGAAAGGATTAAGAGTTCTCAGACTGATGATGAAGAATTCCAAAAGAAGATTAATGCTGTGAATGATGGGAGATTGAGAGACTTTGCGTATGAAGGTGGAATTTTGAAATTCGGGAAGAGACTTTGTGTTCCCAATATACCTGATCTAAAAAGGGAATTGCTGGATGATGCTCATAGTTCCAATTTCTCTATACACCCTGGGAGCACCAAAATGTATAGAGATTTGAAGGAACATTTTTGGTGGGACAACATGAAGAGGGAGATTGCTGATTTTGTGTCAAGATGTATGGTTTGTCAACAAGTGAATGCTGGAAGGCAACAGCCTGGAGGAGTCATGCAACCTCTTCCCATACCAGAGTGGAAATGGGACAATATTACAATGGACTTTGTCATGGGGCTACCAAAGACTCCTAGAAGGAACGATGCAATATGGGTTATTGTTGATCGTCTTACCAAGTCAGCACATTTTCTTGCTATAAGAGAAGATCTACCCCTGGAACGTCTAGCAAGACTATACATTAATGAAGTTGTGAGACTTCATGGAGTACCCCTATCGATTGTTTCTGATCGTGATCCCCGTTTTACTTCAAGATTTTGGAAAAGTCTTCAGAAATCCCTGGATACTGAACTTCATTTGAGCACTGCTTACCACCCTCAGACAGACGGACAATCAGAACGGACTATTCAGACCTTAGAAGACATGTTGAGATCTTGCTCACTTGATTTTCAGGGTATGTGGGATCAATATTTACCACTAGTATAATTTTCCTATAACAATAGCTTCCATTCGAGTATTCAGATGGCACCATATGAAGCGTTATACGGAAAGAGATGTCGTACACCAACCTGTTGGGATGACGTTGGTGAAAGAAAACTTGTAGGCCCAGAACTGGTGGAGGAAACGGTGGAAAAGGTGAAGGTAATCCAAAATCACATTAAAGCAGCTCAAAGTAGGCAGAAGAGCTATGCCGATAATCGAAGGAAGGATTTGGAATTTCAAGTCGGTGATCATGTTTTTCTGAAGGTATCTCCGTGGAAGGGAGTCATACGTTTTGGTAAGAAAGGTAAATTGAGTCCCCGGTACATCGGACCTTTCAAAATTCTAGAACGAATTGGGGCTGTAGCTTACCGATTGGCAATGCCGCCAAGTCTCTCCAAAGTTCACGATGTGTTCCACGTATCTCTGTTGAGGAAATACATGTCTGACCCAACGCATGTACTCACCTATGAAGATTTAGAACTGGAACCCGATCTGTCTTATTGCGAAGAGCCCATCAATATTCTTGATACGAGAGAACAAGTGCTGAGAAACCGGACGACGCGTCTGGTAAAAGTTTTGTGGAGGAATCATAAGATGGAAGAGGCAACGTGGGAACCCGAGGAACTTATGATGAAGAACCACCCGAGTCTTTTTATGCAGTAATACCCTAGAAATTGTGAGGACGCAATTATTTGAAGGAGGGTAGAATGTAACACCCCAAGCTTCTACGGTACGTTTCCCTTTGAATAATGCGATAGCGTGTGTTGTACGCAACCTCGAGTTCTAACACACACCACAACTAATTAAACTAGCCGTTGTGAATAGTAATACCTAATTTTTGAAATTATATGTATTTTATATTTGAAAATGGACTTCATTTTTGGACTCGGAATATCGAATTTAGCCTAAGGTGAAATTTTGGTACTTTTCGGATAACTTTCATATTTTGATGAATAGTGAAAATTACTAAATTTTAATTAAAAACAACTTTTTTAATCAAAATAATTAATAGTGATAAATTATGAATTTTAGTAGTTTTAAAGTATATTTAGAATATATTTTTACCATTTAATATAATGTTGGTCATTGGACATAATTTTACAATTAAACCGAACATAAACAAGTGTCAATCTTTTGATAGTTATTATCTCTTAAAAACACGCTTTTTGTTTTGACAGCGGGAATTAATTTTAAATTAATTTCTGCCACTTCTGTGTTTTGAATTTAGGAAAATGGATTCCATATTTGGAATCAGGATGTTCAAATTGTGTAAATAGGTAAATTTTATTTTTAGACATTTTGAATAATTACTGCGGTAAATATTTTATTTACCATGGTTAAAGGTAAATCCGGTAAATAAGGGTTAAAAAAATAATATTATAATAATACTAAATTACCCTAAAAACGTGTCTTAACCCTATTGGTTGATAGATAGTCGATCATGGACATCTTTGTGTCAATTTTGGGACCCCATGGATCCACTTGTAAGTGATAATGACACTTTATTTTAATTTAGTTAAAATGAATACAAAAATGACACAAGCATATATCTTTTAGAACAACAATTTTTACATAGGGTTATATATGTTGGATTTTAAATTATAAATATTCATTAGAAATCTAAAACAATTTCCTACATAATGATATTTTATTTATAATTTTTAGACATTAAATAATTTATTTTATTTATGACACAATGATGATGAAGTAATTACTATAATAGTGAAAAATTAAAATAATTGATATTATAAATACCCAAATAAATATAATATGAAACTTTTAATGAATTGAACTAATTTTCTAGGCTAATATGATATATTAGGATTGATTTAATGGACTTTGTTCGAAGTAATCAATCTGTTATGAGTTTCACAAAAATCAACTATTGAATAGTGTCAAAATTGACATAAAAGAGTTCTTAAAACAAATATTATATTATTAATTGATATTAAATTCCTAAAAATCTAAGGTTCGGAAAAGAGACTTATATTATGATAGGTTAATCATTAATGGACCACTTGGGGGTCTCTTGGATGTATATAGTAAGTTTATTAACCATATTATATAAAAATACAAAGAGACATTGTAAAAGTGAAACTAATTAACTTAGAGTTAATACTTAAAGATAAGGTTAATATAAGTACCCAAACCTGTCTAAATTCTATTGGTTGAGTGGTTTTCGACCTATCCCCACCTTAACCTTTTAATAATAAGCTTTGGAGCCATTAGAAACCGAATATGAATTTATTATAAATTAATATTTCTAGCTTTTCCAAAGGTGCCCCTCACCCCTCTTATAAAAGGGCACTCCTCCTTCTCATTTCTTCACACCTTCAAAGCCTTTTGGTTCGGCCAAACTCTGCCCAAATAATCTCCCAACATCCCTCACTACAACCTAGAGGCCTTATTTTGATCAGAAAGCCAACCTAAGGAGCCCTTTTGATCAAATCAAAAGGAAGAACCCGAAGAAGAGGTAATGATTTCACCACCCTTTTCTAAGTTCATTTCTTCTTCCACTTCTTCTTCCTTTGTTCTTACCATTCTAAAATAATAACTCCAGTATCTCACATATACTGTGATGTTATTATAAGTATGGTACAACCATATTCAGTATTCTATCCACCCTTTGAATAACATGTCACCATACGTGCGTACGTACGGCTTACCGTCTCCACGTCGTGGTGTAATTGTTATTCAATATAATATTATTTGGATGGGTATAATAATGATGTGTAACTCATGTAAATAATAAATATAACATGTTAATGATTCTGTATATATGATATACCATTCATTTATATATTATTTTAATATCAAAAGAATGATATTGTCGCTCGTGCGTACGTACGGACTACCGTCTCCACGAACGCGATGAGATTCATTCTCCATCGTATCCATTCAAGTATAATTATCATTTTATGATTTAAAAATGATGTTTAAGGACTTGATATCATTCTGGATATGAATAATATACAACAAACATGGCTTATGTAACAAAACATATAAAAGAAAATGAGTAAGTTAACACCCGAAACGATGATAATTCTAAGATATTATTAATAAATCAATGTTAAAAGATCATATATGATATCATATTAATATATATGATTCTTGTATAATTTAATAACAATTATTTCACCATTATACAGGAGGTTAACCTACCCCAACCAAGTAAAAGTACAAGGTAAGGGTTATTTCACAATCTCTTCATTATCCGAGGTTGTTTATATGTAATAATCTACTGGGATCTCTTTATCATCCACATCCATGTTTCTTAAAAATGTATTTCAAAACATTTTTACTATTTACAAGAATATGGGTTAAAGTCATTTATACCCTTTTTTGACTTTTTATAAGAGGTTTATAAAGGAATCTTTCCGTCGTTTTCAAAACATGGTCCTTTTTAACCTTTTCGACAGAATTGAGGTAAGAATGTTTTTTTTAACTTATACGGCGGGTGCGGTTATTTTACGCCGTTATAAAATCTTCAAAGCTTTCCTTACAAGCTTATAAGAATATTTTCAAAGAAAATGTTTTATTTTATATGGATCTTAAATGATTTCAAAATAAAAGGAGATATTTCTTTAAAAAGAATTTTGATTTCATCTATGTCAACATCCTTTGATGGATTTTAAGATTATTTGAAGTTGATTTATTATGATACAAAACTTCTATATTGTATTGAAGGTTTTGTGATATGTTTGACTGTGGATGTGCTATTTTTATACCATTCATAGTTTATTGTGAAAATATTGACATTTCGTATGCTAGTTTTAATACGAATGTTTATGTTATGTTTAAACCTTTTCATATGGGAATGCATTGGACTTAATAAGTGACGGGTGGAGCCCGCTATAGCTCCTCGATGCATCGGTAGGTCTCATGAGACAAACTAGTGTCTTGGCACAAGGCCTTGACAAAATCTTATTTGTAGTCTTGGCACGAGGCCTTGGCTATGTGGTTATGATAGTCTGGCATTATGCATTCCAACATTATGAAAGTGGTTATTGATTTTTGCATGTGATTATTCATTTAGTAGAATATCCATGTGAATAAGTAAATGGAATTATTTCATTTATTCCATACCATGTTGAAAGTTCGTATTTAAAAGGCTTTTGTTTTAGTTATACATTGCCTTAAATGTTTATTCTTATTTATGAAAGTTTCCACTTTATTGTTATCCTTACTGGGCATTTGAGCTCACCCCTTTTTTTTATGTTTTATTTTTCCCAGGATGTGAAGAAGTAAGTTATGAATGACCTGCAGGGATTTTATGAGGGGTTAATAGTGTGGATTGTGGAAACATTATGTTGTTGTATTAGTTTTTCATTTTATGATGTAATGTAAAACTTATGAATATATCTAGTGTTTCCAAGGCTACTAAACCAATCGGTCTTTCGAGATTTGATCTTTCTTGTGATCATGCCAATGTTATGTAATTAATGCACCGACTCTGGGTAGCTGGGGTCGGGGCGTTACATAAACCGATCATGAAAACCATGGAATAAAATGCTTCCAAAACAATAATATTCAACCTCTTAAACCCATAAAAAATGGCCTGAATGAACCTAATAAGGTAATAAAAAATCAATTAAATGTTGATTAGTTTCTGTAATTATTAATTAATGATGATAAATTTGATTATTCAGGTCATTAATATCATTCGAGAACACCTTCAGGCATAAGGTAAGGGATCCTCTCTCTCACTTTTATTCAAGAATCCCCCTATGTTGTGCCATTTTATTTTTAAATATCAATGATATGTTATGTTTTCTATCCTCCCCCATACTTCCCTTATGATATATAACTTACATTATACCCCATTACCTCTCATTAATCTCTCATAGGAACACCTGTTACCATGCATGAATGTTTTTAAGGGGTATGTCATCTCACTTTTGTTTCTGTGATATTTCCATTGTTTGCCACTTATATTTTACATGTGGAATATTATGTACTGAAATTTGAAATCTATTTTCATCATTCTTTTTATATTCATGGTATTATATAATTCATTTGGTGGTTCTTAATTTTAGGTCATAGAACTCAATTGATTACAAGATCGTAAGGGACTTTGTCTCAATTTCCATTTATGTGAGACTTACTTGGTATGTGCACCTAATCTTTGTTATGTGGTGTATCCACTTACCAATTGTTCTAAATTTTAATTATAAATTGTAATAATATTATATATCCATAATCTGGTTTCATGGTTATTGTTATTGTCTTAATCTGTATACCCTTTTACATAAGGTGTTTATTTGGAATGTAGATTTAACTGTGGAAATATTGATGAATCTATGTTCTAAACTCTATAGAGATACAGAGAAGTCATATTTCACTTGTATTAAATCTATTTATAAAGTTATATTTTGACTTTCTCTAATGGTAAGGTCCCACTATACCCCACTATGCATTGACATGTCTCGTGAGATTATTCAATTGGTGACAAACACATTGAGTTTGTTTCCAAAAACTAGATAGGTTTCTACCAACAGACTTAAACCATTTTGACATTATATTTTTATCATTTTACAAATACATCATGTCTAATTAATAACCATTATCTTTATTAATTTTCAGTAATTTCTATCCATGAGGTTTTAACTATGACAAAATCTATGGATGCATTTTTATTATCAGTTTACTAATGGTGTGTGTTTTTCATTTATTCATTATGACATACTGAGTATGTCAATTTTAGTTTGATTAAATTATTTGTGATTCATGATTATTTTATTTGTGACCCTTACATAGCATTTTAGATCACCCATTTTTTTTGTTTACCTTCAACAGGCTATGAATAGAAGGTCATATATTGAGTTTCTGTTGATGCAGTATGTTTGTTATTATTTTGTATTGTATTTTGTTACCTTTTTCATTGTAATATGAGTTTTAGGTATTTATCTAGTTTCTTCAAGATTAATAAAATGATAATTCATTCACTATTTAATTCCTTTAAATCATTCCAATTTAGTAATTAATGCATTAGATCTAGGCTTCTTGGGTTGGGGTGTTACACAAACCAGAAGATGCCATGACTTGAGTAATGAAATGGAATTCAAATCCATGGAAAAACATGAAATTTTAGGAGATAGTACTGATGAAGATAATTAATAAAAATAAATAATTTCTGTAATTTTAAGGAAATTAAATAATTTAATTGGTAAATTTTATGGAAAGTTACAACTTGATTGTATTTTTTATGGCAGAGTTGGGCACATTACCTATGTGTTACCAATAAAGATATATTATAAAGAACGAAATGTTGGAGACATGAAGAAGCCTTGGATTTTTTTTGAAAAAGGGAGACTTTTGTCTCATATGAAAATATAGATAAAGGTGTTTTTTGTGAAGAATAAGATAATTATAGTGAATTAATCGAGAAAGAAGAACCATAATTTAAATATTGTACCCATGCATCAATAATGGTTACCATATCAAAACCATCAGGAGATAAATCTTGAGATATTCAATTGACAAATAATGTTAATATCATGTTGAAACTTATGGATTCTTTTGGAAAGATGGAGAAGAAATACATGAGATGAAAACAATGGAATTAAATTGTGATAGATTCATCAGAATATGTTGATATACTAGAAGCTAAAATTGATTAAATTGGGGATTTTGTAAAGGAACATTCAACAACCTTTGAAACATCAAAAGAAATTGTTGAACAAAAGATTAGTATTACAGAACATGAAATGGAATGTAATTACCTCACCTCATGATTGGATGAGAAGTCCAAAACTGTTGAGTGTCTTGATGAAGAAGTTGTTACTCTTAGGAGTAAACTTCAAAGTGAATCATGTCTAAAAGAAACATCGAAAAAAATTCAGTTTTTAAAATTTTCAGATATTTGAACTACTAGAGAGAGGAAAGCATGGTTCTGATGGAGTTGGAAAATATCTTAATGATTAGAGACCCTCAGGAATGGGAAACATTTTAACTAGTTTTTTATGCTGAAACATCAAATTCTAGAATTAAAATAGGCCAAAATAAAGGCAATTTGAATGTCAGACAATTCTTAAAGACTCTATAATTACAAACAAAGAAAGTATCAAATTAGATTGAAAGGAATTATGAAAACCATTCTTGAGTATACCAATATAATAGACAGTTAAAATATCCTCCTATGTAAATTTAAATGGGAAAAAATATAAGTTAAAAGTCATTCCCATTTATGATATGTCAATTCTGTGGCTATATGTGTCATACAATGTCATAATTTAAGTGGCAAGGAACAATTTGAATGGGGTTGATAATGGAAGTAAAAAAAGGAGATAAAATTCATATCCTAATTATTTTTTAATAAATATTTTCAATGGATATTGTTTCCATTATTATAAAATTTTATATAAAGTTATTGATTGCAAGCAGAGGAATAGAAGGAACATTTTGAATAAAACCTAGAGACAAGTCAATACTTTCCAACCAGATGTTCTTGCTCTAACAAATAGGTTTTCTCCAATATAATAAGAATATGAGTATGAATAACCTACTCACATGGAATAGGTATTTGAAAGTCTATCATTATCCTTTAATCAAAGTAATATTTCATGGAAGGAAAATTAGAAAATTGAAAAATCCAACCTCATAGAAGTGGCTCTCTAAGCAACCATGCGTATAATTACATGGATTATTGAGATTGGATGATCATCACATATGATGGTAAATACATTCTTGTAAAAAAATATAAATAAAAAGGTCGATGTAACAGTGAGATTTTTTAATTATTGTTCATTGAATTTATAAGGCTATGGAAGTACTAAAATTGCCAATGGTGATCTAAAGAAGACAGAAGTTCTTTATGGTGACGAGTTGTGTCACAATCTCTTGAGTGTGATCCAGCTCTGTGACTTAGGACTTACGATGACATTCAATCAAAATTGGTTCACTGTAAATTCTAGAACATGGATTTCTCTCCTGAAGGTATTCTAGAAAAAGGGATACTTATATCGATATGATAGTAAATAGAACTTTTGTTACATGATAGATGAAGAGGAGAAAAACCTGTGGAATTGAAGGTTGGGTCACACCAATCAACATGAAATGGAAAATATTTCTAAACTGAACATTTCAATAGATATTCCTAATCTGAAGCATGAATGGGGGAATACTTGTGATGGTTGCATTCGAGGAATATTGGTGTGGGTTTCATATCATCCAAATTTGATAATATCATTAAATATTTTTTATCCCATTTATATAGATGTATGTGGTCTGATAAATGTTTCATGAAATTATGGAGAAAGGTATTTCATCCTTTTCATTGATGATTATATAATAATTAATTTTGTGATGGTCATACATAAGAAATGACATGTTCTTGATTTCATGAAAAAAAAATTCCAAATAGACGTTAATGATACCTGATGGACAATCAATGTCTTGGGGTCTGAAAATGGAGGGGAATACACATCCATTGAATTATAAAATTAACTATAGAGACATGGAATACAACATGAGGTGGATGCTCTAAAGACTCCACTGAAAAATTGTTTTTTTAAACCATAATTAAATGGTGAGTATAATGGCCAAAACTATGTTGATTGAGAGGTATATCTCTCTCCATTAATAGAAATAGGTTGTTCATGATTAATTTTATATTAAAAACAGAATAGGGACTTATATGGGGAAAACCAAGACAATATATGAGTTATATCATGGAAGGAATCCATCATTAAAGTAATTTCGGTTTTTCGAATGTACATTATTTATCTGAAACATAAAAGGAAAACAAAGAATGTATGGTAATGCGAAATATGAAGGAATATTAATTATATATTCAATGAACAAAAAGCCTAAAAATATTTGAATAAACATCTTGGAAGAATTTTAGAAAGCAGTGATGTGAAGAACATTGAAGATAAAACCAAAAATACATTGAGAAATTCATGTGTTGTCGTGATAGAAGATGAGGTGCAATTTATAATAGAACAGACACAAATAAAAAATTAGATGAAGGAATGGAAATCACTCATGAATCACCTAATTATGTTGACTCATAAGAGGAATTAGAAGAGGATACCATGGGTGAAGAAAATACATCTGATCCTTATAGAAGAAATCGAATAGAATAAATTGATCAATTAAACATTATTAGAAATTGGAAAGCTCCCATGCAGACAAGGGGAATGAGAAATAATGCACAATCTGCATTCCTATCAGTTTTGTAACCACCCTCATTTGAATTATCTACAATGTATGAATCATGGTTTAAATCCATAAATGAAGAGTTGGATTAGATCGATAAGAATCAATCATGGGATCTAGTTGGCAGACCTGAAAACCACAATGTGATTGGTATGAAGTGGAATCTAAAAAACAAATTTTATGTGTATGGAAATTTGGGAAAAAATTAGGCACAACTCGTGTGTAATGGAAATTCATAGATTGAAGGTGTTGATGTTGATGAATCGTTTTCTCCAGTAGCTAGACTAGAGTCAATCATACTATTTCAAGCCATGAAAATTCAAAGAGGATAGAAAGTTTATCAAATGGATGTAAAGATATATATCAGAGATGGTGTTCTTGAATAAGAAGTCTACTTTGAAAAACTTGTGGGTTTTGTGATTGGTAATGAAGAAATGAAGGTTTACAAATTAAATAAGGCTCTATGTGGTCTAATGTGGGAACCATGATCATGGTACTCTCAAAGTTATTATTATCTAAGGAAGATAAAATTTAAAAGAGGAGGAGAGGATCAAAATCACTATGTGAATAATTATTAGAAAGATCAGTTCATGATTTTGGTCTGTATTGGTAATATTATATTTGGTGGAAGAGGGTAAGGAAAAGTGCATGAATTTTTGAATTATGTGAAATATAAATATGAAATTTCATTGATTAGGGAACTCAAATCCTTCATGGGGATGCAGGTGATTTAGAGGAATGAGTAGAGATTCATTTCTCAGGAAAAGTATACAAGAGAGTTGCTAAAGAAATTCAATATGTATGATTCCAAACCAATGTCGACTCTAATTGTGGTTGGTAAAAAATTGGGATATTATAATTGATGGACATTCATAGATCCCACAATGTAAATGAGAGTCATTTGAAGCTTAATGTACATAACGGTGACATAGATAGATATTTTATTTTATATTCTTCATATAATTATTTTAATATGGAATATTATAAGTGAGGATGATTATGTATTGTATTTTAATTTTATCATATTGTAAATGCATATGAATTTAATGAAGTGATGGGTGGGGACTGACATTATATATCTCCGCGATGCACCAATTGGATTTATGAGAAAAATATAATGGGTTTTGGTGTATTCCTCTTTCCATAAATTTATAATTTCATGATTATGGTCTCAATTAAAATTAAAGTGTCTTTGATCATTGCCTTGACCACTTTTTTTGATAAATGGAATTATTTATTTAATAGTACGAGATATGTATTATTGGTATCCATATTTTTATTTAATTTAAAGGATCTAGTATGAATTAAATTTCTTGTTTATTATGGATTCATGTTGTATAATTATTTCTAATATAATGTTTACTCCATGTTTATGTTGTTACTTATTGAGTTATATATTTCCTATGAAGGGTGTATGAGCTCACCCATCCTATATTTCCATTTCCCCATGTTATATATAAATTTAGTATATGTGACTTGTATAGAAGGATAAATTATTTGAAAGAATTTTTGGGAAATGTTTAATAATTATCAATAATTAAATATTATTCTATATAATGTAAAATTTTCCAAATAGGAAAAATAAAATGATATTTATTTATGTAAATTCTATTTCCAAAAATCTATAAACCTTAGAATATTCATTAGACATATGTGATTCAATATTCATTACTGATATTGTAATTATGGATGGTAATAGATAATTTTACAATTGTTATCGAAACATGCATGTAATTTTTATGTCTATGAGCATTAGATCTAGGATTACAGTTTTGAGGCATCACAATTAACATTCTTGTTGATTATTGACTGCTTACACATGTTCATTATGTCTGGATATTCCATATTCTTCATCATATAGGCAACTATGTTTTATTATTCAACTCAAGGTTCCTTATGTACTATTAAAAAAGGTATTCTTGAATATTATGGTGACTGAATTGGTTATAATTAGGTGAAGGGTGTGGAATGAATTATGTATCCCCTCGATGAACCGACAGGTCTAATGAGACAAAACATGTTTGGGTATTTGGTGTATGAGTATGCAATTAAGATGGATGACTTGAATGCAGTATTAATAAAAAATAAATGTCTAAGTACAATGACTCGAAAACATGTTTTTGATGTCCCATATTACGTATTCCATCTGTATGAGGTTAGTATTATTTATATCCATTTTTAAATTTTAATTAATGGATATAGGATTCTATCAGTTTTAGATGATTATTGAATTATTTTCTAATATTCCTTTAAATAATATTTATGAAATGATTATTCCAGGATTACCTCAGTAAATTTTTTCCTTACTGAATTTTTTAGCTCATCCCTCTTTATATTCCAGTTTCCCTAGGATATCATGAAAATTTTTACTCTTGATTGTCCTAACTATATAACATTTCTAGGAATTTTTCTGGGAGATGTTGAAGAATTATTATGGATATAACAGTTTTTTATATAGTGAAAAAATATTATTAATTTATAAATTCATGGGTTTCATTAAATTATTTTTCTAATTCTCTAAATTAGAAAATCTAATTATAATGAGAATATATGAATTCAATATTTTATTTAATTCATTTATTTACACGATATTTATATTTTGGTATCTATATTTGGTATGCATGAAATTATGTATATTATTTATTTATGAAACCAGGTTTAGGAGTGTGGGTACAATGTGTTATAGGTTCTCAATAAGAATACAGACATAAGACTACTCCCTCGAGAATAATAACCGTAAGTAAATCTACCATAATATCATCTCAGAGATCTATGTCATGGGACCATAGTCATTAGTATTAGTTATATCAAATACCATTAAAACCAATATGAAAAAACACCATATAGGTATTTATTGAAACATTAAATTATTGGACCCATGGAACTCACCCGCACCTTGAATTTTCACATCAGGCTTCTCCTTATAAGTCCAAGTTACACAACATAGTTACACACATATAACTAACTTCACTATATGTCGATATGTATCCAAAAGGCCACCACAACATGATTTGGTGTTGTAGAATGTCATTCCAAGATATTTCGGAATAAACTATATATTTTCTCAATAATAATTTATATAATAAAACCTACATAATTCTTACCTATAATTAGTATATGAATAAATTCTTAAATTCACTTATATTAGCTATTCGGGTTCTCTAATTATCCCCTATAAAATGGCTATTATTGTTATCATCATTGTCATAATGATCTCACCATATGATCTATAAGAACAGTGACCATAATAAAAATACATTCATATATGTTATCCTGACTTATTATTGTGTCACCCCATACTTATATAGGAAAACATACTATGATAAGTTGTTGTCACTTTAAAAAGTTGAACCTTTGTTTTCAGTGAAATCATAGTCTAGAAGGCCTATATATCATGTGTTTACTATATTCCTTTTATCAAGAATGAGACAGCTCTTGTCTCTATAGTCCAAGGTACATAATAAAATAATTTGTCTCTTTCTAGTGAGATAAGATCCAAAAACCCAAAAACCCAAAAATTAAAAATTTAATACCTCATGTGCATCACACATGGAAAAAATTGCTGTCCTTGAACAATAATACCCTTCTTGATAATATGGACTTCTATAGAGAGATGTGTTCATAATTCACCTGATCAGGTTTCATCTCATGATTCTACACATTTTTATATCTCTAATATACTAAATCCAAAATAATATCTAATAACAATATGAATATGAATGAATATATATGATCATATAGACTAATCACCTTCTTAGCTGAAAATATATTCTATACAAATTTAAAAAAATAAATATGTCATATCCATGAATTCTTTTATCCATATAACACCCCATTATACTGATGTTTTCAAAGCTATATAGTTGAACTACCAAAATATAAGACATGGGCCTCAACCCACTATGTACCTTCATCAAGTGATTGTATTCTTATGTACCCATGCACAATGGTAACTCTGGTAGGGTGTGAGTAAAAAACTATGTAGGTAACACCACTGTTGTCCCATACTAATAGGGAGATACTATAATATATTTATATGATATTCTCAACTATAATAAATAAAAAAATTATAGAATATAAATAGACAAATTTACCATCAATAATACCTTCTTCTATCAGATGATGGAGTTTCTCCAAGCATATCATGATGACTATTCCTTTAAAATGTCATAATTTACCCATGGTAATTGACATATAAACATTTTCATTCCTAATGACCATCTTAAACCCTCAAGTATGGGAACATGATCAACTATACCACTTTCATGTAATGAGGTAATTTTTATAAGAATAAACATCACATCATGGAATTTGTTTCTTACTCCATTGGGAGCCCATGCACACACCTCCACTATAATGTGTAGTGGATCCTGGAGTGTCACTATACATCTCTCATCTTGAGGCTCTAAGTATGAACCATAAAATATTCACTAGGAATTCCTGATTTTATGTCGATGTCTAATTCTTAATAGGGGATGCCCTATGAAATCCTATACATCTAGGCATTACTGATTCCTAGAAGGCATAATAAATTGAATGTATATAACCCCATGGATTAAATGGTAAATAAAATGATCATCAATGAACTCATAGCTCCTCACTCCAAATATTAAAGTGAATTTAAGAGTCTCGTGGTCCATGAATAAGGGCCCTAAACAAGCCAAATTTCCATAGAAAGACCTGAAAAACACATGAAACCTAGAATTTGTATATAAAATGATATATCTAGTATAGTTTCAAGATCACCTCTATCTAATTTCAAAAAAAAATGAAAATTTAACAAAATCTAGCTAACTTATTTAAATGAATTCTCAACAATAGCAACAGATGTTCCATTAATTACTTGATCATGGTGCCTTCTTACCCAGATGCATCTTGGGATCATTTAAACATAGTATCTAATGTAAAATCCTAAATCAATGAGATATTTTATATTTATAACCCCAACCCTCCAAAATCACCATCATTCTCTATTATACTATGAGAACTAACATATCTCTAATATAACAAACTTGGATCATATCAACCCATTTCGATCTCATTATCAATGGTTGAACTCCAGCTAATACTATATCTGAATTATAACAAGAATTCACTAAGTAATCTATATGTATTCAAGTCCAATTGTTTTCTACTGTCATAAATAAAAAACAATCATCGAAAGACAAATTCCATACATATATGTCCCATTTGAAATAGGGTTATTTCAACCATGACTGACATCACACTCCCCACCATAGGTTCATCCATGTCACCACTTGAGTGGGTAAAAACCCATACAATTTGGCTGAAGTCCTATCCATCCATGTATGTAATTAATAGACACAGCCAAACCCACTCATTTTTTAGCACCATCACAACATCAATTCGTCCCATTCAAGGATCTTGGGAGTGACACTTTTTTCATTTAGTAATATATGATCTATAATTAGGTCTCTACCTTCTGATTCCCCTTAATGAACTTTCAATATATTACTTTCCTAAAACCTCCCCTCGTGTGTATCCCCAGAAGGTTCTAGAAACACATGTGTTCTTATCCTTATGATCCATGCTCATTATATCTCAATAAACACTTGCGTACTATTTATGATACCACACCCAATCCACTACTTGTGTATCCTCTACCATAGAGGTTCATTTTTAATTTTTATCAAATCTCTTGTTCAACGTGGACAAAAAAACTTCCCACGTATTCCATTCATATTTATCCTACACACGAACAATTATCAATTCAAAAATCAATAGGACTATGTGTATCTAGTTTTTTGTACCAATATCAAAATTGAAAATTAAGGGTGTATGCAAAAATACTTATAAAAAATTTAAAATTCCAACTCACACTCCCATGAGTAACGAAGCATCGGAAATAAGATGATTTATTAATATTAATAGGCACTATCCAATGAAATTATGAATCCTCCAGTGTTTTCCCACAATCACACCACCACTGAATATTTACCTATACAAGATGAATAAGGTATCATGAGTCCTTTACGATAGTCCATAGTACTTATATTTCCTAAACCAAATAACATGAGGCACCTACCTATGCTTCCTACCTCAAGGAACCATGAAACCCAAGGTAACATCTCTCATGGGTTTTAGGAAATAAATAATAGGATGAAAATATGTAAACATCAATTTTTATGTCATGGACTCTAGGTCCTCCCACCTATCCCACCTATCAAGACTAACTAGGGGTCACACTCACTTGAAACATCTCATTATCCCACCCATAACTATATTGAATATCACATCCCAATTTCCTCTCTAGGGTATCACCTATATAGAAATATAATTATCCCACTCAACAGCCTAATACGGAACTTGTTCCCACTAATCATCTGCAAACAATACAGCTCCCTAAATAATTAAAAACTTTTCAAATCCACTAAGGAACAATTCAGTATGATCCATATCAATGAACTATAATCATAAAGAATATTTAGATAAGTTGATATTCCACGATATATAGGAAAAGATAATATAAGTTATTACTAACACTTTTAAAAAACCAAACATAGGGAACTCACCCGATTTGAGAATCTACACATAATACTACTACCTATAAAACCTTTCCATCCCACAAAGGTATACACATAGAACTATTATCACCAAATAATGATATATATCCCATGAACAACTATTGATTGGTTTGGTTAAGTAGTGTTTCATTCGACACTATAATTGAAAACAACATATAGGTTTTACAAACACATTATGTATCCAAACATACACAATAGTCACCCCTAATGGGTTCATCTTTAATGATTAAAAGTGCACTTTTCTAACCAATTATAGTCTATACTCATCCTATAAAAAAGGGACTATTTCTCTATTATCATTTTCATTAGTTGTATAACCATATTTTACACAAGATCTTCCACCTGAATAAAAATAAATTTATACAATTCAGGCCAACTATGTATAATTACACCCAATACTTATATACGAAAACACTGTATGAAAAGTTACTAAAATAGTAAACATATGAGACTCAATCATCAGTGAAAAACAATTTACCATGAAAATAGACCATCTATATCATACATTCATGTTTTCATACATGAAACACCCCATTCCTCTATATGACAAGATCTAAAATTCCAATATCTAGTCTATTGACAAGTGCCTAAGAGACAAAAACCTAATAACCCCAATGTTAAAAACCTCAAACCTTGTGTGCATCATTATAGGTGAAAGTCACAATATGAATTTTAAGATAAATCCATGAACAACAATCCAATACTTTGAAACATAGAAATACCTTGAGAAATGTGTTTATGAAATACAAAACTCAGTTTCATCACAAGATGTGATAAATTCCTATGTTTTGGCCTACTTAATCCAAAATAATAAGACAATAAAGACACCAATGATGTCACATTGTAACCTCCCATGCTGACACACTCTAAAAATTATAACCAGACTAGTTCTGTATGTGACCTCATGCATTCCTCCCTGAATTCCAATGGCTAGTGACTAGTACTGAGGGTGTATGGATGTACCATGGGGAGGAAAAGAATCCATTGATTATGGTAAAAAAAAATTATATGTAAATAACAAAATATTATAATAATAATAAACCCTCATAGTATGAAGTAATAAATAAATTTTCCTATAAAAATATAAATGTGAAATCTTACCTATGATCATACAGACTAATTTTTTACTTTTCCTACCTCATATAAAAAACATGAAAATATACAATTATATTTTAAATCCATAAAATCTCTAATACATATCACACCCTATTCATTTGATGTATTCTCATAAATCTCGTTTAATGTCTAGTATCTCTTGAAAATGCATCATCCCACAATGAACCTTCGTCAAATGAATGTCTACTCTGTTACCCAATTGAAATGGAAGATCGAGAGGGGTGTGAGTAAAAACTGAATGGTTACCAATAACATTATCTCATAATAACCAAAATAAGTTTTGATATTTTCATATGACATGATCTGATATAATAAGTAAACAAATTACATAATGCATATAAATAAAAAAAGTATTTATAATACTTACTTTGGCCTAGTGAAAAAGTTTATCTAAGAACATCATGATGAACATTCCTCTACAATATCCCCAAAAGACAATGGGCATACACATATGACCAAGTCCATTCATAAAAACAATATTTGATCATTTGATCCATTACCCTGATTGGCCATATCTACTATGTCTTGTTGCAGAATGTCCTTGAGAATAAGAATCCTTTTAGGGGAAACTTTTTCCACTCATCGAGGATCTGACACACACACCTCCACTATGATGAGTAGAATACCATGTAGCATCACCAGGTATCCCTCATCCATAGGCCCTGAGGTTTAACCCCACGATAATACCTAGTCATTTTCAACATCGGTCTGATGTCTTATTCCCAGAATTGGAATACCCTTTCCAGTCTTATATGTCCCTATGTGAATAATTCTTGGGCATCTCAAGAAATATAATCAAATACTCTCTTGGATCCATTAATCGATTGACATTGCATCCAATAACTCATAATTCCTTATTCAAACCATTAATAGTTCCTTAACTTGGTCATAGGGGTATCAAAGGGAAGTATCATGGGGTTACAAATATCACACTAGGGATATAAAAAATCCTTTATCGAGGATATATTTCAACCTAACACAGCATATAAATATTCAAAACATAAAAATCATGGGAATTTTGAATAGTATAGTAGAATCAGCATTCGAATCCCATGATCCATGTGAATTCACAATGGTCAAACTACATCAATTGTATCTCTTCCATAATTTCTATTTCTATATACGCACAATCACATATCTCTAAATCTCGATCATATGTAACACCCCTAGGTATACACTCATACATCATGCATTCCATTGGATTCTAGTTGATGTATGCATCTTCCACCAATACACTATGACACCAGATCCAAAATATACTGTGTATCCTAGGGACTCATCCATATCCAAAATTGATTCCCAAGAATCGCGTGAAATCATATCCATTCTAGGTCTATGGAATTATTCCTGGGAATCCTACGTATTCATATATTATCAATAATAAATATAAATAGATAAATATAAAAAAATGTTTATTGAACTTCCATGCCTATCATATTCATCGCAGTCTCATCCAGATAACACATCATCACAGTTTCTAAGGAAAAATCTATATCCATAACTACCCAAACCCACAAGCACCCAGTAAGGTTTGATCTATCAACGGTGACCCTACTTGGTTCCCCTAGGTCATAGTACATTAGGTGACCCCTTACCTATATGGGGAATTGGTATCATTAATATCTTCAGGTTAATTCCTATCTCTCTAAGGATTTCACATCCCATGGAATCTTTAGTAGGGTATAATTACCTCTCTAGATACATAGGGTTTTTCAAAATAACAAATATCTTGCTAATATCACCCAACCAATCTTGATCCTAATGGTCACTCTTAGACGGTTCACTTACCTAACCCTCTCTAAGTCTTCCAAAAAACATTCCACCTTGGCATATAATTATTATAAAACACCACATATCCTTCACATATCAAGAGGAATGGAAGCCACCATGTATACTAAAAGTCATATCAGGCCCTCCATGGGTGGGTCCTTCCAGGTAAAAACACACCACTTTCATGTGGCAGACAATGTACCTACCCTAGGACCACTATGTATCATAAGGCTCAGTCACACAATTCAATGGGTCTGGAGGTCACAACATATATATAGTTAGTGACCAGACCATTAGTTGATGAGGCATCACGTTAGTTCACTAAGAACATTTTGGACTAAGAAAAATGTTTTATTTATCTAAGGGAGTCAATATAACTCATTCAATTTATTTAATTTAAGCATTCATTTTAAATTAAATAAATCATTTAATATAATATGGAATCTACTATAGTGGAAATCCAACAGATCCCATGTATCATAATGAAAATAACAATTTAATAAAGCTAGTAGGTGAAACCTTCTTCCTTTATTTGACACTTTCCAATTATTCTCTAAAGTTCGACAGTAGCTAATAGGGACATACATCAATGCTTATTATCAATCGAGCTAAACTCAATGACTTGATCACCTAACTTAAGAAATTATAAATAAGAATATAATTTGAAAATTTTTAAATAATTATTTCCTTTATTAACTCATCATATTTGAAAAGAACTCACTTGGTCAAGACACCGCATAAAAACCAAGTAGAACTATCCAAGAGTGTGACACAAATAACCATTATTACCAAATTAGGACCAACTCCTATGCACCTAAACCATCTATAAAATTAATTTAATATAATCTAACCAAAAAAATTAAATAAATCTATAATAGGGTTTATCATTTGATGAAATAGTGCCTGAAAAGACGTGTTTGTTGTCTTATGATTCCCACAAACCATTAATAATGGAATAACACACACAAAATAACTCCAAATAGAGAGGGTATAAGGCAGCTGGAGGGATTTAATTGTTGGATCATGCATTTGAGGAACAGAATGGAAAAATTGTGGATACCCTCTTAATATATACAGGGAAGATGGAATTTTACAATTTTTAGTAGGACACATGGTTTTATCAAAATTGTTTCCAAACCGTTCTCTAATCATGGGGTAGGATCAACCCAAGAAAACTTCTATCTCCAGGTTGGGTTGAAACCAGTTTCAAAACCAAAATAAATCATGAAATTTGGCATTGTCTCAGTCTCGAAAGATTCACAGTTTATTCATGGTTCCCAAACCATCTACACCTGATCTGTATAGGTTACATAATGTTTCATGATAACCATATATCTATTGTTCTCTCAACACCTTCACCTATGAAATGATCAATGACCCATAAAACCACTAGCACATTCATCTAATATTACATATCATCTCAACATATAGAATCAGATCAAATATAAAAAAACAAAACATGATATTAATATTAAAATCCATAATAACCATTGAAAATTGATGTCTAGTGGAAAGAATATTTATTCCATCACTTCATCACACCCTAGGCCCAAGTCCTGACACATTAATTTTATTCTTCATATCATGACATTCCCTAAATAAGAAGTGGTTTCTAAAGAACATATATCATTCATTGAACCTTGAGATTTAATTCCATTTTAATGAACTCACCTACAGTTCCACCTGGTTTAGAACCTAATCTTCCCATCACTAATAAGTGGTTGTTGGGGATTCCCCAATGTCTAATGGTGGGCCGAGTTGAGTTCAAGAACATGTGGAAATCCAAGATGTCTCATTAGATGTACCTATACAATTGGTTGGGGACCCACAATGTAGTTATTGAGGGAGTGCCAACTCATCAACCCAATTTTCAGGGATTTACATACTCTTATGGTAGTGTAAACATCCCTGAAACATTAGTGGAGTAACTAAATTGCTAATAATGGAACAAAACCCCAATCACCAGGGTTGTAAATGAAACCAAATATCATTTACGAAACTCTTGTTCTGTTAATGATAAGATAACAAAGGGTGTGCCTAACCCAATAATGTATGTGGAGGTAAAGTAACTCATTTATAATAAATCTACAATGGTATATCTAAACCCATGTATACCACAAGAAATCATGGCCACCAAGATCCATTACCTGGTATAAAGTATATTATGATGAAATTGAATAGGTTATGGTCTATTAGAATATGAAGAAAGTTTCATCCAAGAAGTCTGACACAACTGTGAGTAGATTTTATTTTCACATTATCCATAAAGGTCTATATTTTGATTATGATGAATACATAACCTTAGAAAAAGGTATATCCTCCTCATAATGTGACAACAGTACTATTCAAATTCCATTTCATCAAAATGAATATTCTCCAACCATTACAGGATTCATAAATTTACTTAACTATGACCTATAAACATTGCCACACATTCTCATGTAAGATAGGATATGTTTAGAGTCCTTATGTATGAATGTATTGATGACCAGATCTTATTGCTAGTCTCTCTAGTATGAAAGTTGGACTCAAATAAATCAAACATCATTAATCTTTATTCAAAAACATAAACTTGAAAAGACTCATGTTTCTGAAAATTATGGTTATGAAAAAACCTCAATCTATTAACGTAATATTTTTACTTGAATCACTATTTCAACACTCTGGTTGATATATTGGCTATGTTTCTTGTAACTAACAAACCCAAGAAAATATATAAACTGGAATCCCGAGCTAGCTTGTGACATACCCAAGGGGAAACTTCAATACCTACGAGAGTATTGAAATTAACATGGGTATCATGATACAATCATTAGGGATGATTTATACCACTAAATAAAAAAGAAGAATATTATTCTATTAGGATTCCCTATATTAACAACATGTACATTATAGTTCCATGTAAAAATATTTTACTAGAGAGATAACTAAATGTAGTGAAACATGGTGTAAAAAAATAGACAAATAAGTAAACATAAATAAAAAAGAACAAAACAACATAATGATGTCAAAACTAACTGATACATTTTTATTAAAAAAAGAAATACATAACCCATAGAGAAACCAATAAAATTTTGTGGTAGGTAGTCTCATTCGGAGCTATATAGATACCAACAACATCCTTGAGTAATCATTTGGATTGGAAAATGCGCAAAAATTTCGTTATATTAAGGTAAGTGTAACCTTGTTCGATGTTGTTGTTTGTTTGGGTGAAATTCTTGAGTCTTGTTCGGATAGTGTAGGTGGAGTTTTCTTTTGGAATAAAGTATTAATGTGAATGATAATTTTAGTAATGTGGTTTAAGTTTTGGTTGTGAGAGTAATCCTTCCTTATTTGATCATTGGAGGTGTTTTAGCCTTTGTGGGTGAAGCTTGGAATAGAAATATATCTTGGTTTATCAGTTGGGTTTGGTTTTTGTATTTGGCCTTACTGTGGCTTTCCAGGGATAGAATGTTTTCATGGTGGAAGTTATTTTCACTTCCATGATTTCTTTTAAATTTATTTTTCATTTAATTTCCATTCTTTCTTTGTTTTGGGGGTTTCCTAGGTTTTTTTGAGGAATAGGTGAGTTTTCATGATTTAGGCCAAACCATGATCTCATTTCTAGATTTAAAAACCAATTTAGTTTCTTTTATGATTTTTTCATTTTATAATATTTTACACCCATTAAAATTCCTAAATGGCCTCCCCTGACATATTAACACCACCATTTCAATTCGGAACCTTTAAGAACCCATAATAATGGTGGATTTGGTTTTTTCTTTAAGGATTTGCGCCAGCCTAAAATCCTCATTACAGTTTAAAAAATATTTTTTTATTTAATAACATATTCAATTTTAACTATTTTTGGTGATTCCACCTCTAACGTGAGCCCAATAAATCGAGCCACACCCCCATTCTCTTATCCCCCTATTTGGAGCTCATTCTCTTAGAGGATTATGTCGAAACATCATAAGCTTCCTTAATTCAAGTATATTTATGATGAAAAAACATATTTTATTTTCATTTCATTCTTTATTTATTAATGAAACATCCAAAAATTTATTTTCAAGTGATATTGTTCATTAGTTATTATTAGATAAGGTGTCATTCAATTCAATATTAATGTTTTCTAAAATATTTCCTAACATATTATTTCTAAAATTAAATTATTTCCCAAATCCATTATACATGGTATTTTACCCTATATAAAATGGGTTTCAATAGAAATTTAATAACTTTTCTAAATGGGTAACTTTTGACTCAGTTTTAAAAACTGTTTTGAAAATAATTTTTATTCTTATCATTTAAAACATGAATTTACTTTCCCAATATCAAGAACATTATTTTATTTAAACCATACATTATACGGTTCAAATATTATTTTAAAAGTAAATGATTTTTGAAATATTCTATGATTATTTTGTTATTAAATGTTATTTTCAAAATAATATGTTTATTTTCCAAATAAAATCATTGTATTTTTATTGTTTTTTTATTCATTAACATAAACAATAACTATTGTTACATAGTCTCTAGTGGGTGTACTTATTAAGGATACAATTTTAATTCATTATTTAGAGGAATTATAATTTTTAGGGAACCCATTTCATTTCCATTGGTAAATTATGTTTCAAATATATTTTTATCAAAATCAATTCTTTTCTATGGGTTACCATGTTTCAAAGATATTTTTATTATACACATTTATTTTCTATGGGGTAATCATGTTCCAATGAATCTTATAGGAAACTAATTACATTCTAATGAGTTAATCATGTTTTGAAGAGATTTTTATGTAACCTTTTTCTCTTGTATGGGTTAATAACATTCTGAAAAGAATAATGATTGTTTCCATGTGTTTATAATAAAATGAATGATCTATATATCTTATTCATGATAAATTTCATTATAATTTTTTATAAGGGAAGGTGGTTATATTATAAATCATGGATGTCTGGTCAAATAATTTTCCCATGACTATTGTTTCTATGACAGAACAAGGGTTGGTGGGTCTGTTATAGAAATCTAATGAATTGGGTACTCTAGAGATTCAATTTAACCATAATTACATCCAACTATTTCAATTTTAAACCACTAATACAATTTTTTCATGTTTAATGATTGAGGAATTGACGGGTATGAATATTGTTAATAAATTAGCATATAATTTTATTATGTCATAATACCATTATTTTCTTCTTATGATCTCTAATGAAATACAATTTTTAATGACTATGTTTTTCCCTCATTAGAATTTTAGCTCACCATTATTATGTATCATTTTCCCCAGGTTATGAAGAATGATGATTAAATAATTTGTGTCTATAATTGATTATAACATTATGAATATTGTGGGAGATGTTGAATACATAATAAGGAATATGAAAATATGGGTATAGTGGGAGAAGATGTTTATCAATATGAAATAGTTCATTAATAATTCATTTTTATGAGTTTTTCCTAATTATTTAAAATTATAAACATAAAAGGTATTTGGGTATATAAGTGATCAAAATTTTCTTTCTGATGTTGTTTTATTTTATAGGGAAATATTGTATCACATTTAATGGTGTCGAGCTAGAAATGAAATTTTGATGATTTTAAAACCAAATCTAAGAGTTTTTGTTCAGGGATGTTATAAACATAGTTGGTGGATTCCTTTTATACACAACTGTATAATATTCAATTACTTCCACCAATGGTTATAAATATTATTTTATTTTAATATTTTAAATAAAAAAATAACAGGAAAATAGTACAAAATTAACATTTGTGTGTGAATGTCTATACAACTACCAACTGTAGGGGTTTTACACATCTACCTAACATGGGGGAACTTCCAATGTCCCCTACTAACTAACTATCCATGGATACCCTTACCACTATGTTGGTTCCCTTGCATTACTGCAACCACTGTAACCACCATTATCCATATTTAACTAAAATATAAATTATTACAATAATATTAATGAGTCCTATAGTGTAATTTTTGAAATAAAAGTTTTCATGGATTAATATAATAAATATATATCCTAAACAATCAAGAAAATATAAATTTTTATTTGGTTATGTCTCTCAAAATAGAATTTGATTTAATATTTTAGAGATAAAATTTTTAATCTTAAGGGGTCTTGGAGGGTGAATTATATATCAGTGGTTTGATAAAACTATCTCGTTTAACATTAATTACAAGAATATAGTTGGATCACATAACTGATTGGAATTTATTTATATGAACATTATAATTAGTACAAAAGAAATGATTATAAATATTAAACACATCATTTTGAGATTTGGAATGTATTCCATGTAAAAAATATTTTAAAAAAAACTATTTTTGGTCTCACTTTTTTCATTTTTTACTATGTTTAATATAATTGAATGTAATATGTCATGTGTTATATTGTTTAACTAATAACTTCTTCACCCACATGATTTATTATAGAGGTACAGAAAACTAAATTTATTTATTTGATACAGTGTTCTATATTATTAAGTAATTTTATGTTTATTTTTATGTAGGTTTTTGGAAATGAAGATAAATATTAATATACAAACTTGAATAACATTTAAAATATAGAAATTATTATTTTTTGGAATATAATAGTATTTAGTTGTTAATTTGTTTTTAAATTTTATACACATTTTGTTTTATGTAATGTTTTTGATCACTAGAAAACCAGTTCTGAAGTCATGTGTTTAAAATTTATCATTTCATTTAAATTCACATTATTTAAAAAAAATATAATAGTATTAATCAATTAAAAACTACTCAATTGGACCTTCAACAACTTCTCTATTACTTCTAAATTTAACCATTTCCCTAATTTTCTTTCATTATGTCTTATTTTATTTATAGAAGATCATTTTATACAGGATATTTTCAAGAACATAATTTTTAATATAACATTAAGGTTAAAATTTTAATTTCTAGAATTATCTATAAAATTATACTTTTAGTTATTTGATTTCCAGTCCAAATACAATTTTTATTACAATTCTCTCTCATAAACTTCTAATATAAAAATATGGTTGAGTTTATTCCATAAAATCAAGGTGAATGTTATTTTTTCAATATCAAAAATTTCCCTGAACTTTCATAATAATTTTTCTATAGGAAACATTTTTATTATTAATCAATCATCTTCTAACTCCTTAAAATAATATCAATTTCTAATATTATATATTAGACAAAATTATATAAAAATTTTTATAACCTAGATAGATACTCACTATAATAAAAGGATTATTTAATAAATTATTTTCATACTAGATTTCCTTTCATCACATTGTTGGATATCTAAAAAACTAAAATTTATTTACCATAGATCCTAAATAAAATAGAAATTATGCATCCATTGTGTTCTAAAATAATTTATTTGAAGTATCAAACTACGCAATAATGTTTGAGACATAGAAAAAATATTCCATTCAATACAACAGCACATCGACCATCCTGAAAATTGACTATAAATATATTGGGAATTCGAATAGAATTTATAATGTGAATAAGGAACACTGGGAGCATTATTTCCTTGCAAACTACACATATGGAGCAAAAAAAGAAAATAATAAAATCCCTACATAAATAAAAATTCCTCACATTTTAAGAGGAATTGAAATGTTTATATGTTGTTTCATGACATGTTTCTCACCATATTTAGAGTAAATAAATGTTGGAAAATTATTGAAACTATTTTCCACGAGTCTTCTTAAAGACAATAAAAAAAATGTGAGTTTTTCTATTAGTATGACATTTAAATTGCTTAAAAATATTAAATAATTTTCAAGGTTTTATTGGAAATGAATATATTTTATACAATTTTAGTCTATAAATTTCAATTTATTATCTTAATATTAAATTTAAAATCAAAAAATATTTTTTTATCACTCATGTGACAACCAATTTAATTTTTTCTAACATCTCTACCATGAATTTTATATTTGAAATCATTATTTCACCCTAAACAAGATTTTATTTGTAGGAATGTGTAATTAAACATGTTTATTTATTGTATCTTTAAAATCATTAAACATATATAATATTTTTATGAAGGGTTTTTATGTTAAAAAAATAATTTTCACACGGAGAGATGAATCATATTAGCAACAAATGAATAAAGTGTATATTACAATTTACAAAGACATTTATGAGTTTAGTTTTTCAATATTAATTCCATTTTGGATGGTTTAAATGTTTTTCATCTCTAGAAAATCATATTTTAATTGAATCTATTTTAAATTTATTATTTATATGAAATATATATATTATTATTTTTTGTGTTATTTTAGGATTTTATTACCTAGCCATATTTTTTGTATTTTTATATCAACTATCAAAAAATATATTGGTGGTCAAAAGATTAATTTGGAAATGTCTCATACCACCTTTGATTCACCATTATTCTCTTCCCCGACTCCTTGTGTGTCTAATCACCACCATAATTCCTCACCATAAAAATTTAAACCCCATTATCAAAATATAATTTATCCATAACAAATGGTGTTCTATCCCAGGTCACATCCACGTACCTATGACATAACTTGATAAAAAAAATATAGTGTCCTACATATCCCCCATCTAGTCCCCCCACATTTTCACTAGTATTTTTGAAAAATTATTCTTTTCTCGCCACTATTAATAAATAAAAAATATATAATATTATGGTTTCTTCAATTTTAAATGTTCATGGAGGACCAATGTCCAACTCATCTTGAAAAAAAATTAATGACTTGACCATAACTAATGGAAATTTTGGATTACACTCTGAAAATATTTAATGTTGATCTCTACATCCCTTTTATCAAAATTTAATGAATAGATAAATATATGCTTATAAATAAAAACCATTAATATATATAAATATATATGTATACACCCACATTATTGAATTAAATTATATATTAAATAATCAACTTCTATAATAAAATTTCAACAAACACTACTCAAAATTGTTGGCTAGATATATCTAATACATATATATATCAACTTCACAAACTATATTTTTAATGGGATCCTTAAAATAAGATGAATCCTTGTAGAAAAAAAAACCTAAATGGGTCCATAATGCATCCTATTATGTTAAATCACATTTTTTAATTCCATGAGAGGTAAATATAGGTGAAATGGGATCTTTAATAGTTTCATTTACCATTCACATAAAATGTTTACAACGTTAGTTCTAATCCCATTTGGTTCTACATTTTCCTTGATTTTATAGTTTTTATAATATTTTGGGGTAAATCGCACAAAATTTATTTTTCAATGGAATTTACATTGGTTCCCTCTAAAAAGTGAGAATTATTTCAATTTGAATTTAAGATTATAAAAATCATATATTTTTTTCTTTTTCTTATAATTTTAGCTTCCAGTATTTTTGTAGGGGATTTGTTAAGACATAGCCATGAATCCCTTCCACATTCAACTAGTGATTATAGTACATTTATTCTATGAGGGTCTGATAACTTGTTATTATATTTGAAGAAAAATATCTTCCTATAGTAAAATAGGATTGAAAATTAATATTATACCACACATGATATTATCATTTTTTACTCATTCCTCATTATTATTCCTTCTAGTATCCCACCCTTTCTCTGCCTTTACCATATCATTATAATCACTTCGTATATTTTATTTTTACTTTTCACTTTTCTTTATTGATTTCATGTGTTTAAATTTAATGTTATTAAGGGTTTTATTTTATAAATTGAAGCAATAAGAGATAATTAATTACTTATTATTCAAATTGAATATTATAGGAATAGATATCATGAAATTATTTTGGATCAAAAACTAAAACCCTTGAAATCAATAATGATGTCATAAACTAGTTATTTCTTGAAGCATGTCTATTTATCTTATAACCTAGATTATTTAATAATTTTATCAAATATTTCTTTATAAATTTTATCAATTGATTAATCATTTCTCAAATGTCTTGTGTAATCATTTTCATTGACTATTGAAGGATGAAATTCCCTAATTTGTTATGCTTTGATTTAAATTCATATGGAAGAACCCCAACCAAAATAAATTATTTTATAACAGATTATATTAATTTATTTTTATTATAATAATATTTTCTAAATCATGAGTTATTTATTGAAATAATATAAATTGAATTATTTTTCATTAACATTGATATAGAATGATTTATCAAAAAACATCTAGATCCTTAATTAAAAATTGATTTTTGTGAAAATAAAAATATTTTTCCATTATATATTTATCAAGGGGGTTTTATATAGTTCTCCATGGAAAAATTTATTATAATGACAGTTTTGTATGAAACTATAGTGAAAATATAAAATTATCTTTTTCATTGGGTTTTCTTGAAAAAACAATATGAAAAATGGATTTTGACTAAGACTTTGTCAAAATACTAATAAAAATAATTAATTTAAATAAAAACGTATTTTTTGAGTAAAATACATATATAAGGGTATTTTTTTTTTAAATCACCTTTAAAAATAAATACATTATTCATGGAATTATATTAATTTTCTTTGTTAAAAATAAATTAAAATTAACATTTTATTGAAATTTCATTAAAAAATTTCCTTTCAAAAAATTAATCACTTATATAGAATATTTACATTTTAATTTTATATTTTTTTGGGAAATATTCCTTGAAAAATAATAAATCAACATTTTTCATTTTAGTTATTAAAAAAATGTACATAATTGTATTATCTTAATAGTTTAATTAAGATTTCTTTAAAAAATAATTTTTATAACTAATATAATTTCATGTTATAAGGTAAAAATAAATTTTTAATGATTCTTTTAAGAAAATAAACATTGATAAATAAATAAAATTTATATTCTCATGGTTATGGATTTAAAAAATATCCATAAAAATATAATAAAACTACTATTTTGAGAAAACTTATATAGTAAATCTAATTATAAATAATGATTCATATTATGGAAAAAATTTATTTTAGAATTTTTTTTCTAAAATCTTGAAATAAAACTTATATACAAATTTTTTTATAAAAATAATAATTAAATTTTTACTTTTCTATGTGGTGATTATTTTTGTCTTAAAAAATTTGGCGTGAAAAATTAAAGAAATGATAAAAAATTATTTTGTGGATTAATGTAGAAAATCAATATAAATGGAAAATACACTTGTCTAAATTATATATGTGATAAAAATGTTATCTCAACTAAAAAGGGCCTACCAAAAAACATAATACTGATCATAGTTTACCACGTGGAACTATAAAATAGGGAAAACATCTCTATGACTAAATGTGGTCCACGATTATTATGTTAAGGAATAGGTGCATTGTACCATGCACACTGCTACCTAGGTAGGTTAAGTTGGATGTGACCAAACCCACATCACCCCGCCGTATAAGTCATCTTAGCCACCTAGGCTGGACCGACTTGCTGGAAAATCCAAAGCACCCCTTGGGATTCGTTGGGCTAGTGTGCTCCACCAACTATGTCTTTACATTATCTTAGAGGTAAATTTTGGATTTCCATGTTACCAACATAGATAGATGATCCTTTCTAAAGATAGAATATATTCTGTTGATGAGGATCAAATATTCTTTCATTCGATCATCCATAGATCATGTGGTGGGATGATCATTCATTGAACCCTTTATGATTCAGCAATAAAGGTTAACCCTCCTATTAACCCCCTCCCCAAAAACTATATCTATATTTTGACTTTGTTAAACCATTTATAGTCTTGTATTCATTGTATCAGTATTTTACAATATAATATTTCCGATTGATTCACCTCCAAAGTCATGTTAAAGAATGTTGTTACTTTTTAATACCCAGTATGTCTCCATCAAACTCTTACCCTTTTATTATTCCATATTCTCTATGACTAGGTTCCCTCTATCAAACCACCAGTACTTCTGAATTTTGGAAGTGGTCTCATTTATGTTTAATCCACATCAATAGGCTAGGATAAAATGGGAAGAAATAAAAGAGATATATGGGGGCTTATAAAGTATCTGTGTATGCTTTCTACACCTTATGATCATGAACCAAATCAATGGTTGATGTCCCCATAAATATACCATGGTAAAACAAAGAATAGAGAGGGATGTGATGGCCAATTATGGTGTAACCACTATATACATTTATATTTCATCATTTTCTATTATTAATTATCTATAGTAACTCATTATTCTAAGAAACATTTTAGAAAACATAATTTTATATATTTAATTTCAAAATAAATCATTCCCAATGTCTTACCTAGAGGGGTGTTGAAATACAAAACGTGGTCCTATGTGAATTTGGAATGTTTTTACTTTAAAAAACATCTAGTTTCCATATGAAAGAGTAATCCAAACCCTTGTACCCTTATTGGGGTTTTCAAAATGGGTATCCCCTCACTTATGGAGAATATAACAACATTTACCTATATAAAAATAGACCTAGAATGGTTCATGAAAAGTTTTTTATAGTTATGGAAATCCTAGATAAAACCCTTTTATAATGATAAATACTGTGGTGTTGGATTTTACATAAAATTCCACAATTAAGAGTCATAGTCATTTTTACAACATTAATGCATGTACAATAAAAATAATTAATCTAATAAATATTAAACTACTACGGGAAATTCAACCATGTTAATATTCTATCGATCATTTACCTAGTGTTAAATAAATTATTATAGAACAATGGAACCCTCAAAATTTTCACCATGATTTTTTACATAGTTATATTTACCATTTTACCCTCTAGTGGATCCAAACTCTAAAAATTTTATTTCACAAAAAAAACATGATTCTCCTCTTAATATAATTAACAAAAAAATTAAAAAAAATACACAACTATATTGTATATAAATCCAATAAAAATTTTAATCGGATTTAAAATCCTTGAATTATCACGTATATTTTCCTGAAAAAACTCAAGTCCCTACTTGGATAATGAATAATGATTTAATAAATTAAGTGAGGATTTGTGGATGGAGTGAGTCTTTATTGGGGGAATCAAAAAAATAATGTGTGATACTAGTATATTATTTGGTAAAACACAATGTTTTCATTGTATAGTATAATATATTGGTATTAAATATGGGATTTTTTTTTCCAATGATTAGGTATGATAAAAATAATTTCGAAATCAGGATGTCATCATTTGGTTGATGAATTTTCTGTTCACCTTAGTGAATGGGTTTTTGGGCATAACTATCTTGAACCTAGTAGCCCAGAGTTGGTGGATACATTTTTAAATTGGATATAAATATATAGAAAGTTTAATCCAAAATGAATTGATAGTTTAGTATTTTTAGTGAACAAAATTCATACTTTAATTTCCCATTAAAATTAGAAAACATAAAACAAAAAATAGTATTTTCTTTGAGAAATTCACTATCACGATCAGCATATCCATACATATTTGTAATAAAAAAATTCCTATTAAACTGAAAAAAATTACATTTATGAAATGGGCGAGTTGGAATGATATGTATGGGAATACGTATAACAGAATCTAAATAAGGCATGATAAACATGTAAGGAAATAAATGACAACCAAATAATTCCACACAAAAAATCACATCAGTTTAAATATATTCATTGATATAAAAAATATTAAAATAATCACATGTAAATTAATAAATTATTTTATATTGATTTAAATCATAATCTCGAGCATCTAAAACATACCATCGAGGCCTCATTCCATGAAATCTTAAATATATTGTCAAGGTCTCCTGCCAAGAAATCTTCAATAAATAGGTAAGGCCTTGGCCAAAAAAACAAAACAATTTTCTATCATGAGATCTATTGATGCATCAAGTGGATATGTAATTAAAGGGCCCATCCATCATGTAAAAATTCCAATTCAATCGTTGTGTGAAAAAATAACACAACATAACCATCTTCTTTAAAAACAAACAATTTCCCTTATTGGATGAACTAGCTTATTAAATATCAATACCTTCACCAGTCAAACAGAACCTAAACCATCGATAAAAATTTTGTAGATTATAACAAAATATAACAACCTTAATAATCTATAATATTAAATAATGGTTTATTACAAAGATGAAAATACATTAAAAAGGGGAATGAATTTTTTTTTGAGGAAATACCCTTTTCACATTTAAATAACTTATTTAAAGACTTCCAAAATATGGAGGAAATAATTTTCCATAAAAATAAAATAATAAAATTTCATAGAATTATTACAATTAAATGTTATTCATTATTTTGGTAATATCAGTTCATGATGAAAAGTTTAATAAAATATTCATTTCACATTGTAACACCCTATGATTATTTTAGATAATTTATTTCGAATTAATTTATCTTTTTGATAATTTTTATTTTATGTGACAATGGAAATAATTATATATATATATATATATATATATATATATTAAAATAATATGTCAATAACTCATTTAACACACAATAGAAAATTATTTTTTTCTACACACAACATAGACTCTGCATACACTACATGCAACACCTACTTGGCGTACAATGCACACAACACTGAGTTTCATTGAAAAATCATTATATATATATATATATATATATATATATTTAAATGATATAATTATAAACTAACAATTAAAACAAGTCATATGAATATTAATAACCACTTTTATATTAATTTTTATAATTACATTATATAAATAAAACAAATTGATAATGAAAGATAATATTTTTTGTAAAGTCATTTTTAAGCTAAAAATACCATTTTCTTGAATGAACATATTTTAATAATAAAATTAATTTTACAGAAATTTAGAAATTTTATTTGATAAATTAAACTTCATTTTTGAGTTCAAAAAATAAAAATAATCTTAGGGGGTTATTTGATATTGTTCTAAGGAACTTCATTTTTTTATTAATAGTGAAAAATACTGCTTTTAGTTAAAAGCTACTTTTTTCCAAATTAAATTATTAATTATAAATGATAATATAAATTTTTTTAATGTTAAATAAGATAAATATTACATATATTAATACAATTTAATTAGTTATAATTAATTTCACTTTGAAATTTAATTAAAAATCTTAATAAACTTTTAAACTTTTTCTTACATTAGAACCCCGTTATTTCGTCCCATCTATGGGATTAACAAAATACATAATTTTGATGATTTTGTGAATTGACCTTTTAAAATCAGACCTAAACCATTGTATTTATTATATTATTTATAGTATAATAATATGACATTAATTTTTGAATGAAATTATTAGTAAATGTGATTAAAATTAATCCCATCAATTAAGGCCAAATTAAGCATAAAAGGGACTAAAAAATAAAATCATGCAACCAAATTACCTATAGTACTTTTCAAAACCCATTTTATGTACTTATTCAATCCATAAACATTACATTATTTATTTTTGTGGTTTTAGTATGGGTTTTCTTAGGTAAGGACATCTGAACACCTAACATGTTTCTATAAATACTAAGTTAGTCCTTTTCCATGCCTATAAAAGGCCACTACCTCTACCCATTACTCACACCTATCAAACATCTTATGTTTGTCCAATACCTTCCCAATACACTTCCTAAAATTTTTTCATATATTTTTAATCCTCCATTTGGAGAGAAATCCTCTCGATGATGCATTTTGAAACAATCCAAAAGGAGTTTCCCAATTAAGAGGTAACATCTTCTCTCAAGATCCTTTACATTATTTTCACTATCCATCCCCTCCACTACCTTTATTAAATTAAAGTGTGACATAACCAATATCCAACATATAAATGAGAGATTTTATGAAAATTTTTCTACCTTCACTTACACTCACCTCCATCGAAAGGATATCAAGCATACAGTTTCTATGTTAGGAAAACAAATGCCTCACAAAATGATAATTCTTCATTTATCCTCTACCACCAATCATGGTGGATATTATGATGTAAGATATATTTAAATATGTCATATATTATATATATTATGTATTTAATATTCTTTATTTATTTTACAATACACAACTTTTTTAGGTTTCTTTTATTATAATTTTGATAATTTTGTTTGAGGAAGTGTTGACTACCGCATCCTCAAAGTGATGTGATTCATTGACAAAAAATGGAATATCTTAAAAATGGTTTAGTTAAATTATATGTTATATTTGAAATTATAATTATAATTTAATTATGTTATATACATATACACTTATAATTCAATTTTTTCTTTCTTTCAGTATGACAATTAAAATGGAAACAATGTTAAAGCATATGTATGGCTTGCCATCTCCATAAACGATGTATTCCATTTCATAATTATTTGTGATATATATTGTTATACTATAAATATAAAATATATACATGATATTTATATCATGATTAAATTTTGGATATCATGAAATTAATATAATTACCAAGGATATAACAAATTAAGATGCACATGAAGAATAATGTTAATATTACACGAAGTGAAACCTTAACATAAGATCATTAATAATAGGGTAATATAAGGTCCTCATAGAACCATATATGTTTTTATATTAAAATAATATTCATATTTAAAATATGCAGAATAGTATTATATTTATAATGTAGTAATATTGTACGGGTAAGATTATAGTAAAGACATATGGTAAGGGGACTTCATATCACTTTTAATTTTTTTGAGAAACATGCTATGTTCACCACTCATTCATTTTGAGTGGTGTATGTTCTACCTTTGATTGAATTAAATTCATAGTGTAATTTAATTTATGGGTATTCTAATTTCAATTTTATGATCATTATTTATGGTTTTTAATATTCAAAATTTAACAAATTAGATAAATGTTTTGCCTCCATTTTCCTTTGTTGAGACTCATGTTTTGTTATGCACCTAAACTCTTCTTCGAGGTGAATATTTTTCCATTTTACTTGATATATCATGAATATAAACCTTTTCATGATATTATATGCTTAATTTAATTTAATTTATTATATGGATAATATGATCCCATGTTACCATGTTATGAGAGTCTATCGAGACCAGATCATAACTTTTCAAGGGTTTTTATGTTTATGAAATCTTTGTGTAAATCATAGGATTCTATATCAAGTTCATTAATTGATTTTATTATCCTATTATAATTAATAATATAATAATTTATTGGTACCATATTTATACTCACTAGTACATAAGATAGTTAAGAATTTGTTTTTAGGAAATCCAGAAATTACCCTCCCTTAGCTCGGAAATCTATGTTTTCTAAAAAGGGTTTCCCAGGATATTATACCATTATCCTAAAATATTTTAAAGTCATTTTTATCTTTTGAATTTTATAAAAATATTCAAGGGAGTCTTATTGAATATTTCTAAATAGGTAACTTATGTAAACTTTTTACTATGGAATGGAATGTTCTTTTGGCCTCATATGATATATACGGATTTACTTGCCTTCATTTCTTTGAAGCTACCTTTGAATTGTTAAAAAATATACTCTTCAAAAAAATATTTTTAAATTTAATTTTCAAGGAAAACTATTTTCAAAATTTTTTCCAGCATATTTCATAGTTTTTATAGTAGAATTGTCTTCAAAATGTTTTCATGCTTCTTTTATATGTTTTCAAGGAAAATTTTTTAAAAAAAATTTCAACCTTATTTTTAATGTTTTCAAATAAAAAGGTTTTAAAAATTATTTAAATACCTCCTTTGAAATTTAAATATTATTTTCTTGGATATTTATTTTTAAATTTAGTTTTTTATTAAAAATAATATTTTAATGAATAAATTATATTTTTCTCATGTATATTTTTTTGAATATATTTCAAAATTATTTTCAATCTTAGATAACATATGTTGATGTTACTCATTCCTTTCTAGGAAATTATCTGAATGTTCCCTTCATATTATTTCAATGAATGGGTTATGCTTTATTTCATTATCTTTATGAATCCCTTTTCCTTTTCATGGGTTATTTGTTTATGAATCCTTCTTCTTTTCACGAGTAATGCTTTGATGAAACAGTTATGAAACCTATATATTTTCCATAGGTTCTGATGTAATGAAATTTTAATGATTATGATTTTTTCTAATAAAAAAATTAGGCAATATCCACATTCAAAAACCATGGCTATAAGTTATATCCATGGTTCTAGTGGGCTGTGGCACATATTGGCATGGCTATAGCCCTATTTCCATGGTTTTCCAAATATTGGAAATAGCCCCCATAGTAGTACACTATGGAAATTGGGTTATAGCCACAGTTTTCCACCATGAAAACATGTCATTTTCCAAGATTTTCAATAGTGGCTATAGCCCATGTAAAACGTGGTAATAGCCCAAAAAATAATGGGTGCCTGGCATGATTCAATCTATGTACCTCCCCTATATTCACCTTCCACCTTTCCACTACACAACAGATGCCTTTGGCTATATATTTATATATATTGTCATATATATTATTAAAAACCATGTATATATCATATAAAATCTATATATAACCCTTCCTACCATTTTTTCACTGGTTAATTTTTTCTCCCACAAGGGCGGCAGACCTATAGCCACAGTTTTGAGCGTCCTTGGCTATATAAAATAAAAAAAATACACTATATCCATGGTTTTTCACAAATAATGGTTATAGGGTATTTTTCCATTAGTTATAGCCATCGTTCTGGTAATACAGTGGCTAAAGAGGTAAAACTGTGGCTATACGTCCATGGATATAGAATAGTTTTCTAGAAGTGTTCATTTAATGGGTTATGATTTGATGTTTATAAAACCAATGTCTTTTTTATGTGTCATGATATGATGAATGTTGTATCATCTTGTTCCATATGTATGAATTATTATCTTATGAGATGGATGGTACCTATATTTTTCTCAAATACATTGGGTAATTATGGATGAATCATAAGTATAAATGTTATGAAGGAACCTGATTACATGTTCACAAGGATATGCATGGAATGGGTTGAATTTCAATAAGTTTATGCATGAAACTGATTAAATGTTTACAATGTTATGAGTGAACCTTGTTACATTTTCACAATTTTATGCATGGACTTGGTTGCATGTCTATAAGTTTAGGCATGAACCTGATTACATGATCACAGTGTTATAATTGATCATGATTACATATTCACAATGTTATGTGTGGTCCTGGATTCATGTCTAGTAGGTAATGTGTGAAAGAAATTACACATTATCAATATGATTAATGGCCATGGATTCATATCAATAATTTTATGCATGAACCTGATACATGTTCACAATGTTATTCATAGACCTATTTTCATGTCCACAAGTTAATGATATGGTCTAATCTTATGTACTTAACTTAATGAGTGATCCAGATTTGACTTATACATGTTTACAATAATATAAACCATCGTGCATGACACATATTCCATGTCTTTTCCTATATTATGATTCCTTGAATTATTTTATGTTTTCCCTTATTATTCATGTCTTATGAATTTCCATTCATAATTATGTTTTCTAATATACAGGGAAGGATCATAAAATGTTATTCTTAAGTTCAATACACGTTTTTTTATGTTATGCTTATGAATTTACTTTATTTACCCTTACTAAGAATCTAAGTTCACCCCTTTCTTATGTTTCCATTCCTTAGTGAATGAATAAGAGTTTTTGTTATAAGTAATAATGGTGGACATCTTTATGAGAGATATTGAATATCTTCCACTATAATAGAAGATTTTGTTTTTCATGTTTCTAAGGACAACATACAATTATGTTCCTCAGGCATGTATTTTTGTAATGTACTAAATATTCATCTAAAATGATGTAATATCAATGTATATCAAGACAAAGTCTCTATATTTAATATCAAAATGATGTATTAATCAACCATTGAAAACTAAGATGATTAAACTTAGTGAGATCACGATGTATATTTCTAAGGAAATTTCTAGAGATGTATCTAAGGATAGGTATAGGGATGATTTGATGTCTAAGAAAATGTCATGTAATTTTAGTTAAGGATATATTAAGTGGTTTCCTATCAATAAATCCATCTCTAAATACTACAAGTGGATGTGGCTCAGGAACATATATAACTAGGGATAACAACTCTGACAATATTTTCTAACTTGACTTAGGGTAATTTAGTTCACGACAACGAGCCTTGCTTCACACTTGGTTGGAAACACCTTGGGGATATGCTTTCGGAATTTAGAAATGCTTCATGAAACAAAATTATGGATTTAAAAAGAATTTAGTTATGAATAACATAGGATAAACTTATGGTCTCATAGATTACATGTAGGTGTAATGATTTAGACATCCTATAAATTTTGTTTCATGATTTTTTTGTTTTCTTCTATGATGTGTGTTTCTCACCTTGTGATTTCTAGTTTTAGCCAATAGAGAGGTCTATAGAGAACATGTTCAATATTGAATGTTTCAAATCTGTAATGAATGAGAATTATTCAAATTTAATTCCCATTTTTAAATCTCATAAAGTGAATATTGAATGTGTTATGAGTATTGGTTACAGTTATGATGATAAAGAGACCTCAAATGACATGTGAAATGTATGGGATGTTCTTTCTGTATTATTTACATTAATAATAAAAGAATCATTATATTGAGGTTGAAGAACCATAATACATGATTCATATATCATTTTATAGAAAATGGTTATTAATGAATATGTTTATAAAGCATGAGTAATGGTGTAATAATAAAGTTGGAATTGTTGTGTAATTATGTCTTCAAATCCCAAGATTATTTTATATTAATCATGAAATATACAAGAATTTTCAATTCAAGTTTTCATTAAATATTGAAAATTATATATTTAATAGTGATAAAGACCTATAAAAGTGATATTTTGATTAATGATAAGTAACCATTAATGTGATAATGATGTTGAGAAAATTGTCTTTTGCTTGGATAAAGAGTAGATTGATCTAGATAACATTGATTAACATAGATCTGATTATTGATTTGTTGAAAAAGTGGTTTATGTCATAATGAATGAATTTTACAACTTCTTTGAGTTGTGTAACATATATAATAGCCTTTGCAATAAAGAAGCATGTAGATTTTTCAAAATTATTTATAGAGATTTAGGTTATTACAATGTTTCAAGAGAATATATGACGAGGGTATTCACATTTTTAGAATATTACAATCAAGAGATACATGTGATATATGGGGGATCATGTTAATATTATTTTGTGACGTATCTCTAAAGATGTTTATTTTCATCTTTAGGAAGGGTCATAACATTAACCATTTATTTAAAGATTTTGTTAATATAAGGATTAATTTTTTGAGAATAAAAGTATTATCTCACTAAATTAGGATTAATTCATATTTGATAACCTATTTTTGTTGATGGTAGCTAAAAACATATGGGATAAATTCTCACAGACCTCATGATCTATTATAACTTTAGGGGAAAAGGAGAATAATCATTAATTTATTAGGGTAAGAGATGAAGTGAAAATCAATCAAGGAATAACCAAATGTTAGGGTTTTGTATAAGAAATAGGATAAACCGAAGTAAATAATTTTCATTATATTAATTGTCAATAAATAAGGTTAATAAATGATATGATAATTTCTAAACAAATGTGTTGTCCTAATAACGTAGTTTTTATTGAAACCATTGCCTTTTAAATCATCAAATATTCATTAATTTGAGGCCATAAACATTTATTTTACCATTCACTTGTTTGTGATTTATGAACTCAATCAATCCATTTAATTATTTATGTTTTTCTCTATTTCCAATATTCATTCCCAACTGATGTTCTTCTATGAGGAAACCTAGTTAAATGTTACTTTGGGAAAACAGTATGCTTCCAAATTTCCCTTTTATGTGATGTTTCAATATTTGTTTTTTATGGGGGTTTCTATGATTGAAAAGTTCGTGTATTAAATCATTGATAACCTAGTTGAATTTGAAGGGTGAAATTCATTTTAATGGGGGTAGAATATAACACCCTAGGATTTTGTGAAATATTATTTTTAAATTAATTGGTCTTTTTAATATTTTTCAATTCACGTGATAGTGTAAATAGTTATATATATATATATATATTAAAACACTAAGTTAATCATTCCATTCACATCCAATACTGACATTTCTTGTGCGACATGAAACACTAACTTGGTGTACATTACAACCACAACGACTTGTCATACAAAGCATACAACACTGAGTTTCTATGCAACTTCTTTATATATATATTATTTAAAGAGATAATTATAAAATAAACATTAAATATAGTTATAGGAATATTAATAACTATAATTTAATTATTTTTTATAACTGATTTATATTTATAAAACATATTGATAATGAAGGATTATACTTTTGGTAATGTACTTTTTATGTTATAAATGATGTTTTATGTAATAAAACAATTTTAATAATAAAGATAATTTTAGCGATATTAAGAAATTTAATTTGATAAAATAATCATAAAATTTTAAATTCATAACATTTTAATTATCCGAGGGTGATTTTTTGGGATTTTTTTTAGAAACATCATTTTGGATGAATAGTGAAAAATACTACTTTTAATTGGAAGCTAACTTTTTGTATAATTAATTAAAAATTGTAATTGATATTAACAATAATTATTCTGGTTAAATTAGATATATGATATATATACTAATATAATTTATTTCATTATAATATATTTCACTTTGAAACAGAATATAAAATCTTAACAAAAATTTCTACTTTTTCCAACTTTAAAACCCTATTATTTCGGCCCCTCTCCGGGATTAGCACTTATTTTATTTTTTCAATTTCTATTAATTAAATTTATAAAATATGACATACATCCTTCTATTTAGTCTTATATTAATATTCTAATAAGACAATTTATTTTTTTACTATATTTTTTTGTAAAATTGATTAAAATTAATCATAGTAGTTAAGTCTAAATTAAGCTTAATTTGGGAATAAACCGTAATATTAAGGGGCCAAATGACATATAAAGTTTATCAAAACCCATTTTTTATCCCTACTTAATCCATAAACCTTACATTCTTGAGTTTTGTGGGTTTTTTATGACTTTTCTTAGGTAAGTACATATGCACACCTAACTTGTTCCTAAAAAATCAATGTGAGTCCTTTTCATTCCCTATAAATGGCCCCCACCTCTATACATTCCTTTCACCTCTCAAAAATCTTATTTTTAGTAAATAAATACCCAATACACTTCCCAAATATCCTCACTTAGACATTAAATTCTCCCTTTAGTCCAAAATCCTCTCGAGGAACTCTTTTGACACAAACCAAAATGAGTTACCTGGTTTTGTGGTAACGTCTTCTCTCAAGCTCCTTTCCATTATTTTCCATCTTCACCACTATACTATAATTATTCCATTATATGGATAAATAAAATTTATAATACATATAATAGAGTGTTTTTATGAAAATATTTATACCTACAATTACACACACCCTCATCTAGTGGATATCGAACATATTGTTTCTCTTTACAGTGAATAATTGCCTTACGAAACAATGATTGTTCATTTCTACTATACCACCAATCATGGTGTCCATTATTATGGAATATATATTTACATATTTCATATATTATATATATATATATATATTATTTATTTCATATTCATTATTCCTTTTACACAACATATATTTTTTATTTTCATTTAGATTTTTTTGATAATTCCGCTTGAGGAAGTGAGGACTAGAGCCCCCTCAAAGTGATGTGGTGCCTTCACAGACAATAAGGAATATATTAAGGATTGGTTTAGTGAAATTATATGATATTTTTAAAAAATATAATTCTACTATAACAATATTATATATAAACACTTATATGTCATTTTTATTCTTTTTTAGTGCGACAATTAAAACGGAAGCAATATTAATGAATATCTACGACTTACCGTCTCCATGAATGGTGTATTCCATTTCATAGTTTTTTATACTATATATTATTATAATATAACTATAATATATATAAATTATATTTATATCATTATTTACATTCATCAAATAATTATATAAATATAACGACCAATGTTATAACAAATCAAGACACATGTGAAGAATAAAGAAAATATTTCCCATAGTGAAACCTTATCATTGTGTTGTTAATAAGAGGGTAATATAAGTTCATAATAAAACCATATATGGTATTATATATAATTATATTATTATATAAAATTGGTATAATTATTTCATATTTATTATATAGGAATCATGTAAGATTAAGAAGAGAGTCAAGGTGTAAGGTTATGGTTTTTCATCTCACTTTTAATTTCTGTGAGATACATTTTATGTTCACCACTATTTCCTTTTATTTGGTGTATGTTCTTCCCATGATTGTATTATTTTATGGCTATTCACATTTCTATTTTACATTTCTTCTCTCACGGGGTTTAAGATTCAGATGTTACAAAATCAGTACAAAATTTTGTCTCAATTTTCCATCTTTTAGTCTCATGTTTTTAATCACATAAACTATTTTTTGGGGTTATTATATTTACATTTTACTTGATATATCATGAATCTAAAAAAATTCATCATAATATAATCTTCATTTAATATAATTTCTTTTACATAGAGTATGATCCCAAGTTACCATGTTATAATAGTATATTGAGATACTCTCATTGCTTTTCGAGATTATTTATGTGTATGCTTCCATTGATGAATTATTATGATCCATATATCAAGTAAATTAATAAATCATATTATTTTATATTTATTCAATATATTCGCATGTATTTGTATCATATTTTTACTCTTTATTACATAAGATAGTTAAGAATTTTTTTTAAATAGATTCCAACATTACCCTCCCTTCTGTCAAAAATATATGTTTTCTAAAAAGGGTTTCCAAGAATATTATAACATTATCCTATGTTATTTAACTTTATTTTTTATCATTATTATCTATTCTAAATTTATTCAATGTAATCTTCTTGTATATTTATGAACAAGAATCTTTTACCCCATTTTTACAATGAAAAAGGAATGTTCTTTTGACCTCAAATGACATGTACAAAATTACCCACCATCATTTCATTAAAAATCCATTATATTGTTAAAAAGGTTAATCATTCAGAAAATGTTTTTAAAAATAATTTTCCAAGAATACTATTTTAAAAATGATTTTAAACATATTTTATATGTTTTCATGTATTTTTTTTAAATGTTTTCAGGTCTATTTTATATGTTTTCGAGGAAAAGTGTTTTTAGAATTGTTTTCAAGGTTATTTTAAAAGTTTTTAATGAAAAATGTTTTCAAAATGAATTCAAGTACACTCAATAAATTTTGAATGTATTTTATATGAATATTATTTTTAAATTATTTATGCATTAAATGTTTTTTAAAGAATAATGGAAACTTTCCTCAAGAATTTTTTTTGAAATATATTTCACAATTTTTTTCATGTAGGATGAAATATATTGATTTTAATTAAGCATTTATAAGCAATGATATAAAATTTACATTAAAATTCATTCCATGAATGGGTAATGCTTAATTTCATTGTCTTTATTAATCATCTTTCTCTTTCATGGGTAAGATGTTTATGAAACTCCCTCCTTTTCATGGGTCATGCTTTGATGAAATGGTAATGAATCTTAGATAATTTCCATAGGTTATGATGTGATAAAATGTTAATTTTACCCATTTCATTTCATAGGATATGATTTTATTTTTATAAAATAGGTGTGTTTTTATATGTCATGTTATGATGAATGTTTTATTATATTGTGCCACATGTATGAATTATTTTTTTAAAAGATTGGTGAGAACTATATCTTTCTCAAATACATTGGGTAATGATGGATGACTAATGTGTATGAATGTTATGTGTAAACTCGATTACATATTCCCAATGTTATGCATGAACCAGGTTTCATTTTCATTTGTTTATACGTGAACCTAATTACATGTTCACAATGTTATGATTGATCCTTATTACGTGTTCACAATGTTATATAGGGACCTCATTTCATTTCCATAAGTTTATATGTGAACCTTATTACATGTTTATAATGATATGAATGAACCTGCTTACATGTTCACAATATTATGCATGGAGCTTGTTTCATGTAAATTAGGTAGTGCATGAACCTTATTACACATTCACAATGTTATTAATGGATGTGGTTTAACATCCATAAGGTTATGGGTGTACCTGATTAAATGTTCACAATGTTATGGATGGATCTGGTTTAATGTCCACAAGATGATGTTGGGGCCTGATTTCATATCCTTAAATTAATGAGTAAAAATATTTCTAATTATACATGTTCACAATGTTATAAACCAACGTGTATGCCACAAATTTCATTTCTTTTCCTATGTTATTCTTCTGGGTCCTATGTTATTTACTTTCTTATAATTCTTGTCTTATGAACTTCCAATATTTGTTATGATATATAATATGTAGGGCATTATCTTCAAATGTTATGATCAAGTTCCATACTATTTTTTTATGTTATGATTCTGCATTTTCATTATCTGACCTTACTAATCATCTGAGCTCACCCCATACTTTTGTTTCCTTTATCTTGGGAATGAAGAAGGGTTTTTGGTAGAAGTACTAAAGGTGAAGATATGTATTGGGTTTGTTTAAGATATTTAACTAGGATTGATGATTTTTATTCCATGTTTCAAAAGGAACTAACCTATTATGGTCCTCAGAAAAGTATTTTTTAATGCAAGGAATATTAAAATCAAATTATGTAGTATCCATGTATGTCAAACTTGAGTCTATATACACACTTTTTAAAAAAATTTAAAAAGTACATTGTTTGAAAAACTAAAAGAAGATTCATTTTAAATAGTTTTTTAAAAGGTTTTTTATGGGTATAAATGAATTTGATAAATCAATTAAAGAAATTTTAAAAAAAATTGAAAATATTTTTAGAAAACTTGGATATGGATGAAAAATATTCTCTTGGTAGGGACATAAAAACAAACAACCCCTGCATAATGTTGTGATTGCGAAATTAACTCTTACCTCTTGTGATTCTTTTGAATTTAAAACCACATAAAAAATAAAAATAAAATTGAAATCCAATTAATATAAATATATTAATGATAAAATAAATCAATGGGTCATTATATAGAACATACAAATGAAATATGTTATGAATATATAATATGTCCCACAAAAATAAAAGCGATATGGAAAACTCTTACCTTAGGTCCCATTTAAATAATTAATGTACAAAAATCATATAGAAAATATATATATATATATATTTATAGAACAACACTCATATATATCATATAATATATTATTTAATAATACCCTTTATCACCAATTTATTTTTTAATATTTATTAAAATAACTATTTTGGGTGATAGTTGCTCTATTTTTTATGTATTTTTTGGGTCAGTAGTTATTGTACTTTACTTTGATCATGGTTATATGATGCCCATAATGTTAATAGTAAAAAATAATCGTTAATATTCATTATTAATGTATTCATAATCATCTATAAATGTTATAAATAGAAAAATGAATCATACAATTCAAGGATATGATAAATTGTATGTACACATGAACATTGTTTTCATTTTTTGACGTATGGAATAAATGAAAGGTAAATAATAACTCTCATTTATAGAATAATTATTATATTATATAAATATTATATATTCAAAAAATCCATCCTCATTAAAATCCATGTAAAGTTTAAATGGAAAATTGGCCGCATCACTTCATAGTGATGGTCGTCCACATGTACGTACAACCAACATTATCATTATCCAAAAAACTGGATGTTATTTATTTATATATGATATTTTATTTCAATATTAATATTTATTTCAAAAATAACATTTAAATTGACTATTATCTTCTTCAAAACTATCTATGTGAAATAGTGACGAAAAATGATTTATATTTTTATGTGTAGATGGTAAGATGTATATATAGATGAGTGGTGTTTTCAATTTTCATCAGCTAGAACATAGATGGAATACGGTATTACAATAATAATAAATAAACTAAGTATATTTATTATATTGGATATATTATATTATCAAGTTTATAACTCTAGAATATTAAGATTAAGAATAAATAATATTTAACGAATAGGTAAATATGATTTCCCCCTCATTAGTAGAATCTATTTTGATCTCTTATTAAAGGACTTAGAGTAGGTATTTTATAAAAAAAACTAAAATATATAAAATTGATAAGGATGTTTAGAAGAGTAATGGTTAGGGTTTGGATGATATAGATGGCCCAAACTGGAGAAAATATGTGAAAGAGGATGTGCAATTTTATAATTTAGGTGTGGGGAACTTTTGGAATTTCTGAAAATATTATACTATAATATATTCATTATAAATATAAATCAATCCAAATTGATACATATTAGATACTAGGGTAGTATATGGTTTAAATATCATAAAAAATAAAATTTGGGCATTTTTTCTATTGGTTTTATGCATTATCATTTGTGTTACCCCATTAGTTAAACTATTTTAAAACCAACAACAGTAACATATTTTTTACTCTTAAAGGGTTTCAATTTGACATATAAGGTAACTATTTATCCTCAAATGGACAAGGAATGACATTTTATACAATATAATACCCCCTTTTTGATTTTAAATATTTTAATGACAATTAAGTTATTTAATAACATATAAGTTTGATAAATTAGCATTAATGTCAATATTGACACTATTCATTTAATTTGAAATCGAATACATCAATAAAAAGAATATCTTAATATAATTTCGGTATACTTAAAAAATACATCACATAAATTAAACAATTAAATTAAAAATATAAATAACTCAAATTATACCAGTTTTATTATTCTTAATTTTATTTATTTTAATTTTATTTTAATTGAATATATATTATATTCAAATTGTTCATGCAGTTAATGTAATTATAAAATCAACAAAAAATAATTAATATATTATAATAATTAATAAAATTTTATAATGCACCAATTTATATTTATATTCACTCATAATATTATTTTTTTCCCTATTTGGTCACATAGTAAATATTTTAATCTATAAGAGTGACATTTTGTAACGTTCTTTGATTTGATCATTATATAGGTCATTTTCATCAAAAAGTGTCCATTAAACATATTAAATTAAATCATAAGGATATAATGGTATAATTAAATTCATTTAATAAGAATTAAGATGAGAAATTATTACCTTATCAATTATTTTTATCCTTGGTGTACCTGATTCACCTTTTACCAAGGTGATATTACCATATTACTATTCATTATAAATAAAGAATAACTGGGGAATTTTTTTAAAAAAATTCATGATTAAAATCATGGAATCCATTATATCAAATTCAATAAATATAAATCATATAAATTAATTTTCATATAAGTTCACAAAATGTGATGCACCAAGTTTTTTAGAAAATTCCATCTTTAAACATATAAATATTTTTTTATTCTATTCTAATTCCTAGAAAATATATTAGTTTAATGTTATATTATTTATTGAACATATAGTGTATATTACATAGGTTCATGTTGGATTATACTAATTCCTCAAGTGTATTAGTAAATTAAAAATTATAGATGATAAAAAGAGGTTATAAGGGAAAGTAATGTGGCACAAAAATGCCACCAAAACACAAAAGCTAGAAACAAAAAATAAATCAACTTTTTTCTGTGTCGACCTCCCCAAAACAGGGATCCACCCTGAGATTCCTAGTTCAAAAATATCAATCAATGTATATAAATTTCACTAAATTAATTAACCTGTAGTGATATATTTAATTTATTATGATAAAAACAAATTTCACTCATAAAAATAGTTTTTTCAGTAAAATATCACCTTTACTTTCAATTTTTTTATTTCCATTTATTATCAATTAATAACAAATGAATTAATTTTATACATGATAAAACAATATATGATTCATTATTTAGTTATTAATATTCATACCCCACAACCCAATGGATAATTGATATCTATTAAATTATATTTTATTTGAAAATCACATTTTGTTTGAACTTGGTGTTCCATAAAACCCAATATATTAATGAAATTAAATTATTAAAGAGAAATATATAATAAAATCGAATGGAGCTTCATTTTTAGTTTAAGTTAGTTGGGAGGAGAATCAATTAACAATTTTCAAACATGACCAATGGTAATAGTGTTAAATTTTACTTGGGTGTGTTTTGTGAGGGATGACCAGCATATACTATAGTTCGAATGTATAAGTATTAATATTTTAGGAAGCTTCATTTTCATGGGTAGGGTGATGGTATGATAATACCAGTGGAGTATCATGAGTTAAATAGAACTCATTAAATCATAACAACTTGTTTTTTCTATAATAAATTCATAGTGATACCTCAAGAGAAAAAGGAACCTTATAGTTGAATGGTTTTAATTACCAGCATTATCAAGAGTCATGGGAGATGAGATGGAATTAATATATTACTACTAAAAAACCACCCTTTTACAGTATAGAAAATTAAAAATACTACTAAAAAGTGAGGCTAAATGTTCCCTTTATCAGTGCTAAAAGAAGGATTGATAAATAGTACCTTTCATTAGTTCTTTTTTTTGTTTTACTGATAAAAAACCCTTTATCCGCACATTTTTAGCATTGAAAATTGGTGACCTTTTTCAGTGATTTATTTTTAGTTCCCAAAAATTAATCCTTTATTAGATGTATTATAGGGCTGATAAATGAATGAAAAAAAGTATGTAATTAAATGAATGAAATATAAATAAAATTAATAAAAAAAATAAAATTTTTATTAATTAAATAATTATTGATAAAAAGGAATATATTGTTTATAATATATATAAACTGTATATACTAATAATTAATATATATTAAATATATAAATATATGTAAAATGAAAAAAATAAATAAATAAACTGTGTAAATTTAGAAAAATATTAAACATTTTTTTCATTAAATAATTATTAATAATGTTAATAAATAGAATATATAAAATATATCGATATAAATTCATGTATATAAATATGATTTATATAATAAAAAATATTTATTATTTTCATTAAATAGCAATTTATTTAGTGAATAATTGTTTATAATTAATAAATAATATTGGTTAGAAATACTGACTAATTGCATCGAGTAATGGACATAGTCGAGTGACATTTAGTTTTTCCATTTAATATAGATCAAACATACTTTATTGACTTCACATATACGTAATTAATAAATTTGTATATACAATGCACTCACATAAATATTTTTTGGGAACATAATCAATTTTTATTTTATATATATATATATATATTAGTTTACAATGTTTTTATATTTTCAATATGTATTCATCAATATTTCGATGTATATCAATTTCATTAATGATTTATGTTTAACTAATCCAACTTATACATTTTTTCTATGTTCTTATACAGTACACATTTTTAATTATTCAATTTCACTCATATTTAACTTGAATGCACATAAGATTAAATATTCATTAATAATGATAATAAATTTTTGTAAAAAAATATTTATAAATTAAAATATTTATAAATGTATGTTTACTATTTGTATAGATTTAATTTTTTATAATTTTAAATAAATAAATACTATTCATTAAAAAATTAATATAATTATAAATAAATAATTTTATATATTTAAATATTTATAAAAATATAGTAAATTTATTTAAATAATGAATATAAAAAAATTTAATTATATTTATATATATTTATTATATATATATTTATATTAATATATATAATGATATAAAAATTATTTTTTAAAATTTTATTTATATAATTATAAATAAATAATTATATATTTTATGAATTATAAAATTATAATAATTATATTTAAATAAAAAATATATTTTCTTATTTATATATATATTAAATATATATATAATTATATAAATATTTTCAATTTTGTTATTTATAATTATAATGAAAAACTCTTTATCGACTCTATGTTAATAAGCGTTAATAAAAGGAATATTTATCAATGCTAAAAAAGAAATGCTAAAGATTCCATTTATTAGTGCTTATTAACATAGCACTGATAAAAGAGATATTATCAACTCTTTTTTTGAAAGTAATGATAAAAGTGTCCTGATCTATTATAAGAACCATAACCATCATGAACCAGTTCGTAATATCTGATGCTCTACATGGAAGCTACCAGCAATCAAGGCTATGTGTTGTCGATTCGAAGCTCGAATCAAAGCAAGAATTAAAGATCGAACAATTCTAAGGCTCAAGTCCAGGGGTCGAATGATTCAAGGGTAAAATAAAACCAGGAATTGAAATAAATAATATTTTTTCAATATCTCTACTTTCCCTCGTGTATCCATTGAATTTTGTCATCTAATATATATATATATATATATATCCTGACAACTCCAGTTTCACTATCATATAATAAAACAACCCAAAAGTCAAGGTTTTTTTAGATATATAGATGTATCCTTTTCCCTGGTAGTATTTGGCCCTCCATGGGATGACATTTGTACTATGTGACTTGAAATATATCAAACCCAATGTTTAATATCATTTTTTGAGGTTTAATAGGCTTCTAATACCTATATTCCACAATATCTACCTCTTTTAAATCATCAACTTTGGAAGAAGAATCATTATAGTTATTGGTGTTGTCATTGGTTTGGAACATTCAATTACAAATCACTTGGGAATTTTTTTTTCGTTTTTTGACTGAGAAATTAATTTTCTATGATTTCATTGAGTCACTTATAAACCAAGGAAAATTTTTAACTCACCAATCATTGACATATTGTTATTATACCTCATAAGATTCACACAAAAAAATGAATTGTGCTTTTTCTAACACTCAAATATTATGTATTCGACATATATGGGTACCAAATTCCTTTGATCATTATCTTTCCTGATTTAGTGGTTGTGATCAACTCTACCTTACTGAAAGAAGATTTCTAAGGTATTGATCTACCCTTAAATATTAGTTCCTCGATGATTTCTTTATCATATATAAATAATTCCTTAACTAACACAACTTTGTCCTATTTTTATCAAAAATAAACACATACAGTCTCTCAATGTTTACTCATTCCTTAAGAACTCTATTGCGAAACATATATTTGACATCCATTTGGTATAATTTTAATTACATTTTCACTGAAATTTCCAAGATAATACAAATTGTTCACAATTGTGCTATGGGGTCATGTTTATCATAAATATAAATTCATTTTATCTTGGAGTTCCCTTTGAACACTATCCACTAATTATATTGATCCAATTTTTTATAGTTATTGAGTATATTACGAAACAACAACATATTTTTGATAACATGTCTATCTTCTGGCCCTGGAACAATTTCTGATGTCAGATTGTTCTTATTCAAATCAAGATCCACATGAATAGATTTGACCCAATTATCATCCTTGTCAGCCTCTCCAAATTATTTAGGCTCTATATAGGAAAATGGGAGTTTTGTAGATTTTTTGTCCTTCATTTTTTCACTAAATCCATTAGATCACCAATGGAATTTTATTCATTTATTTCAACATTGCTTATAATTAATATAGTTTTTAATCATTCTTAATTTTCATCACCATCAATGTCTTATTTTTAGTCTACCCAATACCTATGTGCTTACCTATTCTATTGAATTGAGCATTAATTTCACCGGTTAATTCATCAATATTTTAATTATTAACAATATCCACATACTAATTATTAAAAATTATCTATCTGTTTTATCTTGTAATAATAAAAATATCTCAACCCACCCTTTTTAAGTCATTATTTAATTTTATCAATATCAAATATGATCAATTTTTAACTAAAACATGTCATTTTTTCATTCAAACATAATGTTAATAATTTTTACCTACTCTAGATCAAGAAACCATTTGGCTAGTTTTCAATTCCATTTTAAAAATATATATATCTTTGAAACTATAACCCACTCATTAATACTTTTAAAAAACACTTCATTTCATTCATCAGACATCTAATAAACACAATTTTTGTTTTTCTTCAACCCATCTAAGAAGAGATTATTCTTTAACATTATATTTTGGTTCAACCATTACAAATATTTGATTACAATCCCTGTAATTATCATAAATACGATTCATTACACCTTTTAGAGAAAATAATGGATTAAAAATGTCATTCTCAACAGTTTCATCTGAAAAATAGTTATTATTTGAATTTAATTCTTAGGACTCATCCCCCATATCATTTATGTTTCTTATACTACTCTATGGATTATTCATAATATTTATTACTACTACTATGATAATTTCAAGCAAAAATGGTGTATATCCACAAGTTATGGGGGATGAGTTCTGAAAAAATGTAATGATAACTGTTCAGAAGATGAGCTAATGAGGATTAAAGTTTCCTATAACATTAAATTTTGGTAATAAATATCTTATGTGTATTTATTTATTTATTATAAAAATTAATATTTTTGGAACCCAGTAGAATATCTCTACTTTCTCTCAAAAGATTCAAATCTTCAATCTAAGGTATCATTTTTTTCCTCATCCTCCTGACTCGTTGATCAATAGTTTAGAGAGATCTATTTTTTTATCATCATTATTTCATCGCTATTATCATATTCCTATGGTCAAGAATTATTATTGGGGAGGTATGTTTTAAAGAAGATAGGGATATCATTCCTTGAATTCATCCACCCTTACCACATGTTTATTCAGTGCAACCTGACTACAACAATTCCCCTGATAGAAGTAAAAATTTATAGGTTACACACCAAGAAACCCTTGATAACCATCTATGTATATTAATTAACTTTTATTTATTATCATTATCCATCGAAACGCTTTTATATCTTTTAGTTTAATGATGATAATTTATTATTCTTGTTCATCATATTTTGGTTTTATATTACTCCTTAATTTCATTTTTTATATTTTTATTTGTTTAGGAGATTTCAGAAAGAATTGATGGATCATTATAATTGACGTAGGAAAAGTCTTGGTTAGAAGATTGAATGTATTAAAACTGATAATTCTCCTATTAATATATATTTCAGAGAGGCCCCAATTATTCATTTTTCATAACACATCCCTACTAAGACCCCTTGAATCACATACAAGGATGTTTATGCCCCCCATACCTCCCCATATATATGATACAAGTTAATAACTAGTGCCAATGGTGTATTTTACCAATATGGAAGCATTACCCCTTTTATTGTGCACAATATAATGCAATTGTAATCGACACCAACTTCAAATCCTAGATAGTTATTATTTTATTATGTTTCATTGAGACTCATCCACATCTCATTTATATTTCTCATACTAATCTCAGCATTAGACATCCCATAGATGACTAATTATTAGAGTATTTCATGTATCATAGGTTCATTTTAACAAGATATAATGTGTGTGTTTCAAACATCTAAATTCAATGATAAATGTTCACTCGACGAGTTAATGAGGATGGTATTTTTTTATAATGTTCACCATTCAATGAATTCATAGGATAACACCTAGCATAGTGGAGTAATTATTTTAAGAAATTAAATTATCTATTTTCATCAAGGAATAATTAAATTATTTGAAATAATAAATTTTTGGGTTTCCCTTATTGAAATACTTATGAGGTGATTTGATTTTCAATAGTTGATCCAAATCAATGAAACATTTCAAAAGGAAAGATATTTTAAATAGAAGGTAGAAGTTTTTTAATACACTATTTTTCCTCATAAAATTATATGTTATCTACTAAATTTAAATAATAAAAATTAAATGTTTGACTACTCATGTATACAATCTAACTTTCAGATGATGATGTTACCAATCCCTTGGAGAAAAACTATAACTAAATAAAACCTTTGGAATGATATAAATGTAATATTACAATATAAATTTTCTATTTTGATGAAAAATTATATAATCAATATTTGATTTAATTTTTGTTATTTCATGCATAGTTTGTTTATTTTAGAATATTTTTTTTATATTTCATGCATTTATATACCAAAATTAAATAGACATCTTCTCCCTCAAAACATTTTCACCACTATAGTGTTGCATTTGTCACTTTCCTTTAACTTCCATCCACTTATTTTTTATAAAGGGAAATGGTTCTACATTTTCTCATTCATGAAGTTAATCATGATGTTTGGAAAATAAAATCATATTACATATAATTAATTCATTGTTACATAATTATGTTTAATTTAGTTTTTTTAGTATTACTCATAGATGAATTATTTCTAATATCTGTGGTTTTTTTGTTCATGTTGGGGTGTTCTATCCATATTTCAGGCCTTTCTACAAATAAACATCCACAAAATTCTTCTCCCTCAATATTTCCTCTGTAGTTTCATAATTTAATCAATTTTCTTATAGTACTAAATCATAGATTTAATATTGAAGCTTCTACAGTAAAATAATTGTCCATTGAAATAATTTATTTTTTCATATTTATGTTTAAATTATATCATTTTTATTATTACTAATTTTTTATTTTTCATCTAATAATGGTGTATTATTTTGTTCTCTTTGGGGTGTCTATTTTTAGGTTTCTAATTCTAGTGTGGTATTGGACATTGATCATGTAAATACAATAATGAAAACAAGGAAGTGCATTGAGTAGGTATACAACCCTCATGAAAAGGTAAATTGTGACTACTTAATTAATTAATTCAGGAATAATTTTTTCTTCTATTTGTATCTAAATTTCCTTTTCATTTTTATCAAATTATTATTTAGTTTTTCTCAAATATCTTTTGGGAAGAAATATTTTCCATTCAATTATCTGAATAAGACAGAAAAGTGATGAAATTATTTTTTTCAAATGTTACCGCAATTTCCATTTCCATTGAATTTATTTACTGAACTAAAAACATTGAATATTGAATTGATTTTATCAACCAATTTTTTTTCTTTTTGATGAAATACATAAGATTATATAATGCTCATTTTCATATTGTGAGGACTTATTATGACTTAAGTGGAATAAGAACTTCTTCTTCTCAAAAGGAATTCAATAATGAGAAAGGTTTTTTATCTAAGAACATAATGTCAATATGAATTATAATATGTTAGAAAAATAAAGGTAATAAAAGTCATGGATAAATATATTTTAGTATTGTTTTGAGACTCTATGATGTGTAGTAATTAGTGTCACCTTTATCCGATACATTTTGTGACTGATGTGACTCCATGTACTTATTTTTATTTAAAATAGACATTAACATCAGTAAAAAGAACAAACCGATATACTAAAAACTATGAAAACATATTATGTCTATATTTATAGTTCATTAAAATGATCCATAATTAATTTGATATGTGTTTGAATCATACATAGTACAATTTGAAACATTGTGTGACCGCTATGACTTAATGTGTATCTTTTTATTTAAAATTGACATCAATTTTAGTAAAAACGACAATTGACATACTCAAAACTAAAAAAACATATTTGTATTATTTTGATACATTGGGAAAGTTATCCATATGTCCCATTTTTACATGTTGGAATCATACGGTCTTCAATATAATACATAATGTGTCTATTATGATTCAATGTGTAAGTTGTCGGTTTAAAATCAATAGTTTAGTTCAAAAAATGAAACTCCCTGAAGATAAAGAAAACACCCTCATATTTTTAGGATAATTTAGTAAATTAATTTATAACTCATTTGTGACATGTAGGATTATATATCATGTCAATCCTATACATGTTGTGATTAGTAGGATTCAATGTTCATGTTTCTGGTCTAAAAAGAAAGTTTAGTAAAAAAGGTGACATACTCAAAACCAAGGAAACACATTTGGATTATTTTGATACATTAGGAAAATGATCCATTACTCATTTGAGAATTGTAGGAATCCGACAAACCTCAATCCGAAACACAGTGTGATCGGTATGACTCAAAGTGTGTATTTTTATTTAAAATTTACATCAATTATATAAGAAAGGACAAGTGACCTACACAAATCCGATCAAACATATTTGGATTGTTTTGATACATTTGGTAAATGATAAATATGTAATTTTTGACGTTTAGGAATTATCCACACCTAAATCTGATACACAATGTTCCTACAATGACTCAAAGTTTACTTTATCTGTTTAAAATCAAAAGTTTTTTCAAAAAGTAACACTCACTAAAAACTGAGGAAATGAACACTACCTTTTTCTGATAATTTAGGGAATTGATTCAAAAGTCATTTTTATGTTTAATAATTGATCCTACATCAAACTGATACATGATGTGATTGGTATGATTCAAATTGCGTGTTTTTAGTTTAAAATAACATTTTAGTAAAAAAGACAACTGACATTCTCAAAACCAAGTAAACACATTTATATTGCTATAATACACAAGGGAAATAATAAATACTACATTTTAGGTATGTTGGAATTAAAAAAACTCTATCTGGTACATGGTGTGAATTTTATGACTCTAGGAGCATATTTTTATTTAAAATTGACATCAATTTTATAAACATGAAGAATTGATCTACACGAAATCAAGAAACCACATACAAATTATTATAATTACCTAGAAAAATTAACCATATGTCATTTTTAACATATAGGGATCAGACTCACCTCAATAGAATGCACAGTTTCAATGGTATGACACAAAGTTCATATTTTCATTCAATATAGACATCAATTTTAGTAAAAAGGAAAACTAACCTACTCAAAACTGATCAAATGTATTCATCTTGTTCTGATACTTTTGGAAAATGATCTGTATGTCATTTTGGATGTGTCTGAATCAATTGTACCTCAATCTATTACACGATGTTCTTAGTATGACTCAATGTGTTCGTTAATAGTTTAAAATTGACATGTTATTTCAAAATGTGTCACTCATTGAAAAAAATAAAACATACTTGAATTGTATTGATAATTTAAGAAAACAGTTCATAAGTCTTCTTTGATGTGTAAGAATAAGTATCTTGTCAAACTGAAAAATGATGTTACTTACATGAGTCTAAGTGCATGTTTAAAATTTAAAAATCCTATTTATAAAAGAAGACATGAAAAGTAATGAAAACAGAGAGAAAATTATATTGTTTTGAGAATATATTAAAATTATCCATAAGTAGGTCTAGATGGGTAAAAATCATATTCCCCTCAATCTGATGCACATTTTGACTGGTATGACTCTAAGTTTGACTTATTTGTATAAAAGTGTCATTTTAGTTTTAAACACACATCACATTTCCAAAACTAAGAAAATGATCCTATATTGGTTTCTTATATTTTTATCTTCAGTTACTTAATTAATTTCATTGTAATTATGATCATATACGTATTTGGATAATTATCATTGAGATAAATCTTGAAGACAAAACAATGGTAGAATGTGAAAGAATCAACCACTACTCAATCTGATACACAATTTTCATAGTATGTCTCAATAATTAGTATAAAATTAACACTTTATGGAATTTTATTTATTTATATTATTAAAAAAATATGAATTTCATTCTTATATATGTTCTTTTTTTCTTAAGCAGGGGTTAGGATTGAAAAACAAAAGATAACTACTATATTTGAATGTATGTAATCATTTGAACTTATGTAATTGTACCAAATTTTTTTTTAAATTTCTATAAAATAATATATTTTTTTGTATTTATGTTTAAATTTTAATTAATTTAAATTCTGTATTCATACTTTATTTTTCTATTTTTTTTTAATTTTTGGTGTTTTTTGTGTAGTTACAACACACTACAATGGTGTTGTAGTGTGTTGTTTAAGTACACTACAACATACCCATTTATCCACACTTCTTCAAGCACATATAAAGGAATTATTTATCAGTTCTTCTAAAAGGGATGATAAAATTTTCATTTATACACACACTTAAGAAAGAGATGATAAATATTCCCTTTATCAGTGCCGATAAAACACTATGGCTTTTAATATATCCTTACTAGTCAGCGCTTTTATAGTGCTGATAGAGTACGTTGTTAGCATCATTAAATAATTTTCCTATAGTAGTGTCCTGAGGAACTAGAGTGGGTGGAATAATAGGTTATTGTATTTGAATATAGTAATAGAGTTTATTTTTTTGTTAGAGATATTTCTTTTTAAACTGTTTTTTATAAATATGGTTAATAATTAAATTAGCTTATTTGTAGGCAATATGAAAATTAAGATGATAGTGTGGATTGAAACAACAGACACTAGAACCCTGACCAAGATTGCCCAAGTCTTGGTTATTGTTACTAGGGACTCGATACCCCACAAAAACTATAACATATTCAACTTGAGTTCTAGTGGTCTATAAGTACATTTATCTTATGTTTGGGAACTATTGTAATTTAAATGGAAATTTATGAAAAAACCTTCAATTTTCTTCATCGCTAACCATATTAAGACATTGTATCTTTTCTCTTACTATCCTACGCCAAGTTCATAGCTGACAGGTGGAGATATAAGAAGAGATTATTCAATTTTTCAGGGTTATATAACTTCCTTATTATAAATTTCCTCTTCCCAATTCATATGTTCTTATTTTAATGGTTTCTTCTAGGTATCTGCGAGTGATTTCACTAAAGCATTTCAAAATCAAATTTTAATGAGATAGATTTTTCACTATAGATGATAGTTTTGTTTGGGAGAAGAAGAATATGATCCATTTCATTCTATTTCAATAGTGATATGTTTACCAATACATTTCTCAAGAATTTTGTTTAATTTTTTGAAATATTTTCTAGTGATTTGAAAGTCCTATTTTCGATTTTTTAGGATAAATTTATTGGGAATCATCCATAAGCCATTTGAAAATTGTAGAATCATGTTTCATTGAGCTGGATATAATCACAGAGTTTTACTAAATTACAAATCATTTATTTTTTATTTTTTAATTATTTATAATTATAAAAATTATTAATTTTTGTGACTTAATATCAGTAGGGTGATGTTGAGGATTAATGGAATATAGACTGAGAATTTTGAAGGAGGGAAACTATTAAAATTGTCATCGAGTTCCTAAATTCTCCAATTTTATATATAATTTGATATTATATGATATGTGTAAGAGGTGATAATTTTGTGTGTACATCCAAAGTGATGGATTATGGGGTTTAGTGATAATATTGGATATATTTTTTTTCTATTTGGGCAATGATGGTGACCCCACACACATTCCATTGGAAGATAAGCTGACATGTTACTCGAGTCGGGTAATAAGATTATGATATGTATTGAAGGACTGGATGTGGCGTTTCCAACCTTATAAAATATATTGAGATACCTACTATAGTCTTTATTTGTGTTGGGAAAAACTTTTTTGGGGAGTAGTGTTCCTTTTTTGGATTGAGTTACAAGATTTCTAAAGTTACATATTGGATAGGTGTTCATACGGATGTATGACATATTATTTTGGATGTGTATTACCTTGAGAGGCCTTGGGAAGCATTTTATTATAATGAGGGAATTATAAAAGTAGTATATTATTATTATTTTCACATGATTATCATTTTTTCTTACGGACTCATGTAGAAGAGTAGGTCGGGATAGTCCGTATAGACTGAGTCATATTTTGAGCGGTAACTCATGAGGTGAACATTGAATGTTGCTATTGAAGAAGTTTGTTGTAGTTTTTATTAGATTTCAACCTAAAAATAGTGTGTTGGATAATATAAAACATGTATGTTATGATATATTAAACATGAAAAGTGAATTTTCGTATTGGTATATTCAACTCAGGGGCGGTGGATGAAATTTATGAGTTAAATTTTATGGACTACCATCACATTTATGTTATGGGAATATTCAATATATTTTATTCAAGTGATGTTATCAGATATGTGATATGGTAGGGGTATACTAACATTTATTAAACATGTAGGTAAGTATGGAACTATCCAAGGGCTGGGTTTTGGATATGTAATGTCATGATTTTAATTTTATCATAATTTTTTATATCTTCTGATTAAATTATTGAACCCATAGAGAAAAGATGATGTGAGGAAGAATATTTTTTTTATATTATTTGAATGAAGAATAATTTTATATTATAATCGTGGGGATGTTTTTTAATGGTTTTATATTTTATCTAATCCTTTTATGAGTTTGATGGGTTGTTCAAAGTCCACCCAATCTCCCAATGAGTTGGGTGAGTTAGCTATTTTTTTAACGACCAAAAATAAATGGTGGTTATTTATATTTTTTTGTTAAATGTGTTATTTAAAATATATTTTCCACTAAATTTACATGATATTACATGAGATAGATTTGATCGAACTAGTTTTTAATATATAGATCTTGAGGATACTAACCAACTAATTCTTTTTATTGTTGAGGGATAGATATGGGGTTGTTGACGCTCCTTTCGTCACAGAATCTAAAGATCGGAAAAGGGAATATCTGAGCTCAAAGTGATTCAGCCTTTGAAGAAAACATCAAAAAATCAACAAAGGAAGGAAGAAAGGATCAATAACAACCTCACCGTGCAAGTTATCTAACTGACGTGCAAGTGTACTTGCGCGGCTACCTTGGTCGCGCAGGTGACTTGCACGACCTAAATGGTAACCGCCCGGTAACCGCCCGGGGTCTTCTTTTGCCTATAAATAGACCCTGTGGGCCCCCCATTCGAGAGGATCTTTTTCCAGAAACTCAGATTGAAGCTCCCGACGCCCAAGTCACTTCTCAAAGCTTCCGGAACACTTCTAAGGTAATTTCTTACCTAGAACGGAAGATTTAAATAGAAGAAGGAAGGCATAAGTGTTGAAACTTATCAAACACTTGCGCGCCGACTTATTTCCTTCAATATAACTTGAGAGTTCCTTTTCTGGAAGAACCTTAAGAACATTTGAAAGGTTTTAAAAAAGATTCGCTCAAGTATTTCAATGCTGGTTGAAAATCGCACAAGTACACCATGTGTCACGCAGGTATACCTGCGCAACCAATACTTGCGCGCCCACGGAAGACTTGCGCGCCTTGCAAAACTTGCGCGCCCCTATCTTTTGGGTGCCCATCTTGCCCATTTTTACCCCTCTTAAGCCATTTCACCTTTCCTTTTCAAGATTCAATCTTCAAGAAACTTTTCAAAGCCATTTATGGCATGATTTCTTGATTTGACTTCCTTATCTGAAAGGAATTCTGTGGAATATCTCTCAAAACCTAAGGATTTAAATATCCTTATGTCACCAAAGATTGAGAGTTCATTCATTCAACCTCATCTTTTAAGATGAGAGAATCCTAACCTGGGTCTCCTTTTCAGGAATAATCCCCAGTTATAAAATCCTTTAATTTGGGCATCTTCCTCAGGAGTAAGCCCCAAATTCTTAAAGTTCCCAATCTTGGGCATCCTCCTCAGGAGTAAGCCCCAATCATGTCCTCTAATCTTGGGCATCTTTCTTAAGAATAAGCCCCAATCTCAAATATGGGCATCTTTCTTAAGAATAAGCCCCAATCTCAAATATGGGCATCCTCCTCAGGAGTAAGCCCCAAACCTTAATCCCTAACCTGGGTCTCCTTTTCAGGAATAAGACTCAGTCATAATCTTGGGCTTCCTTTTCAGGAGTAAGCCCCAAGTCCCTTAACCTGGGTCTCCTTTTCAGGAATAAGACTCAGTCATAATCTTGGGCTTCCTTTTCAGGAGTAAGCCCCAAGTCCCTTAACCTGGGTCTCCTTTTCAGGAATAAGACTCAGTCATAACCTTGGGCTTCCTTTTAAAGAATAAGCCCCAAGTCCCCTTAAATTTCTCTTAACCAGTCATAATTTACCTTTGATTTGGGTTTCCTTTTTAGGAGTAAAACCCAATCATAAGTCCCCTCCTAACTTGGGCATCCTCCTTAGGAGTAAGCCCCAAGATTAGAGTATTCAAATCTCCATGAAGCACATATAACTTTATGGACCTTGTTCATGGATTTTCTCCCTAAAAGTAAATCCTAAACCTTCATCTATCTGGGCAGTCATCCATACATAAGCCCCAAACAAATTCTTATGATTGCATCTTTCATGGCACAATTGTCTAATTTTTACCAATACCTCTTGTTTCTCACACCGAGCATGACTCACGTGAGCTTAGAGTGTAAAAGTAATTATGACATTCCTCTTTGAGCCATCAATCATAAACATCATACTCCATTTCTCGAACTACGTGGGTTCTGATTCCTTTTCCAAAACAAAGGATACATAGGTAGCCCATTTATGGGTTCGATCCCAACTTTGAAATAAATCTCTGTCCTTCTGAATGACGATAAACTTCAAGTGCCCCACTGAGTGGCTTTAAAACCAACCTGGTCATCATAATGACCAAGAGACTTTAATATAAATGTTTTGAAGGATACCATTGATCAAGAATCTCTAAACAGATATAGATGATTCTCTATTGATGAAGAACCTCGAATACATATAAAAGATTCTCTAAATTTCTTGCATATTTAATCATTGATTGTTAAAACTAAAGGAAAGCACATTTTATACTTGGTAATGTAATAAGGATTCATGAACATAACTTAAATCTATAAAGAGAGTCCCGGAGTAGACAATAATTCCCCTCAAAAAGGTGTGATGAGTCCGACCTCCCATCCTCTCGACCAATGAAAATTCCTAAGCCTCATTAGTCCACAAGATAATGAGCGCCTGTCTTTGGAAAGTAGGTCCAAACGGATGTGGAATCATTGGATGTTTCCGGTTCTACGAACAAACCCGTTATAAACCGATCGGAACGTTTCAATCTCCCGTCCAGGAGGTCATCTCCGGATTCTGTGCGAAACAAAAAATGGTGAACCCGACGTGAATCCTTAACCATGTTAAAGTGATGTTCTTCTTATTTGTTAGGCCTGTTTGGCCAACAAAGCAATCATTGACATGTGCTCATCCAAAAGATGCAGTGGCCGGATTCATCTTGATTATGTCTGTTACATGGAACAGGCACTCTTTTCTCAAGATCTTCTGCAAAATGGCTTTCCTTAAATTCACCCCTGTGAATACTGCTGCTGTGAACACCTCTACTGTGAGGTCTGCTGCTGTGAAAACCAATGCTGCTACTCCTGCTGGAACGTCATCCGCTCTGAGGATGACATCACCAACTCAGTGTCTTCAACGCTGGGTTTCTAAGGCACTGGTTAAGGAGTACCGTCGCAACGGTACTATCCCAACTCTGGAGGCCGCTCGTTAAGCCCTCCAAGTTAACAACTCTACCTGGTCGTCCGGACAACGGCGGCCAGCAATCAAGAAGCAGGCGGTGCTGACTACCGTCTCCAACCGTTTCGGGTCGTTATCCCCAGAACGTAATTTCCATTTACTCCCTTACTCTGAAGAGGTGAATGAGCAGGTCCCGCAGGACCTTAATTCAAAAAGACAGGAGTCCTTCTCAAGGGCTCCCATCAACAATTGCCGCCAGACTCGTGCGGTAGTGCGCCCTCAACATGATGAGGGTACAGACTCCAGGCATTCAGCTCAGGTTCCTCGAACCCGAGCAGGCAAGATGAACCGCCAGAGACGGAATCCGGTTAACAATAGGCAGGTTGTCATCCCTGCCATCTCCGGAGAAGTCCACCAACCTAACTTGTTGGCAAACAACGAGCAGGGATACACACCTGTTCGTTTTAATTCCGCTGTCCAGCAGACTCGTCTGGCAGCATCAAGCCTATCCCGCCAGGCAATTCCGGCGGAGTACCATAGGTAGGAACATACACCTGCTTATACATCACCAGTTAGTCAGCGGGCTCGTTTGACTACATATGATGGATCTCGTCAACCGCGTTTGGAGAAGTGTAATCAGCAGGCACATACACCTGCTAATACTAATCAAGCCTACCAACAGTCTCGCTTGGTAGCGCACGGAGAAGTCAGTCGGAAAGTCCCGACAACAAACAGGAGGCAGCCTCAACTCTCTGCCTCCACACTTGAGTACTGTCAGGATTCACTGACAGGAAAAGGAGGTCAGGAGCAGGCACATACACCTACTCCCAGCCTGAAATGGACGTATATCCCCGTTCAGGCGGCTGAAGTCACCAAACATATTTTGTCAATGGTGAAAGAGCAGAAGCAAATTCCTGCTCATATTCTGGATGCTTGCCAGAATATCATAACAACTTCAGCATCATCTCAGGGACAGACACATAAATCTATCCCTAGCAATGGAGTGACACATCAACGATTCACTCCGGAACAGACACACACATCTGTTCCAGTCCAAGAGGGTTATGGGGCATACTCCCCCATATCATACGGACAACCAAGTCAGGCACATACACCTGATTTGAGTGTAGATCATCAGCCTAACCTGACCATATTTCCTGATCAGGCACATACACCTGCTCAGAGCAATCACTTTCGTCATCAAGTGGTTTCTAAAGCGAGTAAGAAGGCATCTAAGAAAAAGATCCGCCCAGCACAGTCAGGAGATCAAAGGCCAATCTACAACAAGGCCTTGCTTGATGCTGGAGTTCTTGAAGCCCTCAGACATTTATCTGTCGGAATTCAAGATTCTACTCCCTTAGTTCCCAATAACGGGAACATTAATTCTGAAGGTCTTCAACAGACACTTCCTCATGAAGACTTGCTTCATGAAAATTCGGTCAATCTTGAAGTTTCTTCTTCAAATGAGAGCCACAGGAACCCTCTGTGTGGTCAGAAGACCAAGGAGAAAGAGATTTCATCTTTTGTTGTAACCCATCATGACAGTCCTCCTCATGGTGATGAACTTCGCTGCGAAAGTCCTCTCCGCAGTAGTGATTCACGTTGTCTCGAAAATTCTTCAGAAGGCAATGTAGTGACCAGAAAGCCCTCCTATCTCGAGGCACTTGCAAACGTAAAACCAGTCATGTCTGATTCTTTACTATCGGCAGGTGAAACTATTTCTCCATCAGAAGATAGCCTGGGGTTCAGGTTATTCTCCGAACCATCCCTGGGTCATTCGTCTTCCAGCATGAATAGTGATTTCTCTACCAATCTTGTTGAATCCGATGAAGAAATAAGGAAACACCAACTCTGGTCCAAACAGGTAGAAGAATCTTCATTTAATGATAAAGAGGAAATGTTGAACATGAGGAAAAAACTGGAAAAAGGTGAAGTACCAGTCATGTTTTGGCCTTTGGCTGACTCCCAGTACGACATTCCAAAGATGTTGACGGATGATGGAATCCATGATATTCGTCTCAACATATGGAAAACTCTTTGTCAATTAAAGAAGGAGGTATTATCTTACGATGAATATGAAAATAATCTTAAGATAATAGAAGGGCTACAACGTCAGATTGATTTGGCATCTCTATCAGTCTCTCGGTATCTGAAGGCTGAAAAGCAACAGAGAACCCTTCAACGTTCATGACTTGGCGCACTAAGAAGATTTCATAAGTTAATTTCCAATGCTCCATCTGATGTTCATATCATAGGATGGGGTGTTCACAGAGCACTACATTTCACAGTGCTTTCCGGTCAGCAAAGCCCGCCGAAAATGGTCTCATGCAATGTTATTGCCCATGGCCGGCCACAGTCAATGGGCTTTGTTCATAATCAAAAGCTTGCTCAAGAACAAACTTCAACTAGTTCCTCTCAAAAATCAAGTATATAGAGAACAAGTTGTTGAATTGCTCCTACATCAAGCAGGCGAGAATATTTCACAAGCCTCTCGTCTGGAGCAAACACGTCATCAAATGACAGAAGTTTCAGAAATCATCCAACGATCTGTTGAACCAGGTGATAAAAGTGGATACAGGTTAATGCATCCAGCTAATTTCCGAACTAAAATTCACAAGATCAAGAGATATTTTAAGAAGATCTCAGACATAGCATGTCAAGAGACACCCCAGCTTTCCAGACTGGGGACTTCTCTAACCCAACCCTCAGAGTCAACAAATGGGATTCGAGGAGTTGAGCGAAAGCAGCAGGAACATCCCCAGTCCACCGGACTGGGGACATTTTCAAATCCTCAATCCCTCCCTTAGAGAAAGTCAGTATTCTCTCGATTAGGGAATAAGCCTCAAGAGGAACGAAGAGCCAAGCTGTCAGGAGATTTTCTCCAAGTGACGGTTCTCCAAGAAATTCCTGTGGGATCAAGTCAATGGAATTTCATGTCTCATCATGCACATAGAAGAAGACAATATCACAGAAATGCTAATAGAAAGGATTCCATGCAATATGCATCCATTAATGTCATCAATGCCGTTGCTGCTGATTCACTAGATGAGGCTCAATCAGAAGGATCAGACGAAGAGGTTCCTGCTCAAGAAGTTGCGCACACAGACCTAAATGAAGAAGGTGTGCACACACGTAATCAAAGGCTTACCAAAAATCTGGGTATTCCTTCAAGTAACCCACTTCCCCCTCTCCGAAAAGGATCCAATAAGGGGAAAGGAAAGAATCATGTTACTTCTCACCCTTCCTCTGAAGGAGGTCAATCGCTCTCATTAGAGAAAAGGTTTGCACAACAGGAGGAAGAAATGAAAGAATTAAGAAGGTTGAATGCAGAACTACTTCAGAGTAGTCTTCTTCTTAAGAATTATGAAGTCTGACAGCCAAAGGAATTTGTTGTAACTACTGAGATGGATCAAGAATATCCTCCTTTATCAGTACACCCACAGAGGTCTAATCTTATGGGTCAAACGCAACAACGGTTGGCAGCACTACCATCAGTTGCAGCACCAATCACCACGTCTGTCCAAGCTCCATTCATTGCACCTACCCAAAACCAAGTTCAACCTGACGTTTCTCAAAAGTTAATAACTACTATTGAGTCATTAACAGCTCGGTTAGAAACTATGGAAGGGAAACGGGCGCAAGTTCAACCTGAAAATAAAGTTTACCCTGAATGGGTAGATTCAATTTCTCCTCCATCCAGTTTTGGAAACCCTATTTTCCCTACTTTCAATGGATCAGGCGACCCTGAACAACATTTGACGCATTACGTGTCTTGTTGTGATCCTATGATGGGAACTCCAGAGCAGCAAGAAGCAGTGAAACTCAGATGCTTCGTGCGAACCTTGCAAGGACCAGCTTTTGTCTGGTATACAAGCTTGCAATCCCGGTCAGTCATCGGATGGGAGGATCTTCGTCAAAAATTCATTCTTCAGTTTAGCTCAACTTTGCCAAAAACGAAAGTTTTAGATCTTACAAACTGCAAGCAAAGGGAGAATGAAAGAGTCTCTGATTTCATTGCTCGTTGGAAGGGATTAACGTATTCCTTGAGTTTATCACTCCCTCAGGAGAAATTATTTCCAATCTATGTGGAAAATTTGCGTGACGAATTACGCACGCCATTGATCCCTGTGAAATACACAGGAGGGTTTCGAGACCTTACATCAATAGCTCAACAGATTGAAGATTCCCTTATACAGGCTAAGGTTAAATCTCGTGTAATTCCATCAGCTCCAGGAAGAAGAATGGGTAAAGTAGAAACTGCTACAGTTATGGTTAAACAAGCACCTGTACCTATTTCTACTTCAAAACCTTCATCTTCTCGAAGGGCTCCACCTCCTGAACGCCAACAACAAAGGCTGTTTCGTCCAAATGATCAAAAAGATCAATGACGAAAACAATTTGAGGATATGAAGAGTAAAACATACTCTTTCCGAAGTGAACAAGATCCTGGTTACTTCATTTCAGCTCTGGAAAATTATTTGGTTCAATTACCAGTGCCCAAGAGGCCAAACAAGGAAGGAGATGAAGACCGTCCCAATTATTGTCCCTTTCATCAAATGTTGGGGCATCCCATCCAGGAGTGTTTTTTCTTTAAAGACCTCCTGCAAAAGATGGTCGACTTGGGACAAGTCAAATTGAAGGGTTCTTCAGCTCATGTAGCGTGTATTACCGCTATAGATCCAGAGGAAGGAGGTGAGTGGCATGAAGTCAAAAGCAAAACTGCGAAAAAATATGATGTTTGGATGGTCAGAAAGACAATCAATTGGACCCATTCCATTTTGCGAACACAATTGAAGAAGACAATTGTGTCTCCTACAAAAGATGTAGTAAAGCCTCCATCAAAAGACAAATCCTCAAAAGGGTAGCGCAATTCAAAGAAGAAAGAGGAATCAGGAGAAGATGAGTATGTAGAAAAGCCTAAAATGTCTTTGACTCTGGAAGATTTCATGCCATCTACTTTGAAGCCACGGGCACCGTCCCACCAAACGGCACAGCCTAAACAGGCTAACCAGACAGAGTCTTTATCAGACGAAGAGTTAATCTTTGGTTCTGTTAATATGATTCAATTAACAGATTCATATTCCAGTCTTGATGAGCTTGAATTCCCTGTATCAAATAAAGGAACCCGAGGAAGTTCTAGAGGTTCAGGATATAGGGGATGACGTGGATCTTTCCGAATCCACTACTCTAATTCTACCCCTGCTAGCACTGTATATGCAGCAGAAACTCGTGGTAGAGCCCTTTAGCGAGCTCAAAAATAACAAGCAATTTCTTCTTCCAATGGCCAACTCAGTTTCAGCACAGTTATTTTGGAAGACCGATTAAAAGTTCCATCTTATTTATCTCAGCAAGTAAATGGATCTAATCAGTCTAATCTTCTATAACCAAGGATGTTTCCAGCTTCAATACAAGATGCATCATCTTCCAAAGCATCTGCTTCCAAGATACCTGCTAAACCGCATATTCCTATTGGGAAACGCAGACCTCTAGATCAAAAGTATGATATATTGAAACACTTGGCCCAAGTACCATCCAAGTTATCAATTTTGGATGCTTTGAATCTGTCAAAAGATCTTCGGGAAGCACTCATCGAAGCTTTGTCAAGTCCTCAGGAGTTTGAAGCTGAAATTGCTGCAGCTGAAATCTATCACATAGAGAATAATCCTACAGAATGCCATGCAGTGATATCTTTTACTAATAAAGATGAAGATGATGTTGTTCATGGGCACATAAAACCTTTGTACTTTTCTGGCAAAGTCAATGGTATAGATGTTCTAAGAGCTTTCATTGACAATGGTTCAGGAGTCAGCCTCATGCCCATTCGTACACTTCGTCGATTGGGCCTCACGGAATCTGATTTATCTCCTTCTACCATGATGTTGCAAGGATATGATAAAAATGAACAAGAACCACTGGGAGAAGTTATGCTCAGAACTCAGTTTGGAGATCTTGTTTCCAATTCAGATTTCATGATTGTTGATCAAGACTCAGCTTTCAATATCTTGCTTGGAAGACCCTGGCTACATCAGCATGCAGCTATTCCGTTATCATACCATCAATGTCTCAAATACTCTTTCGATGGTCAAGTTGGAACATTGTATGGTGATAAGGCCCCGTTCAAGACATGTGAGTCTCAATACATTGAGGCCGAATTTTATCACATGAAGGGAAGAGAAAAATCTACAATGAAGGAAATTACCAAAGTTAATGCTCCATATGGTTTGGAAAAAATTCCAATAAAACCATTTTCACATGTGAGTACAGATTATGTGTTACCTATCAGTCAAATTGACAAAATAGGCCCAAATCAAAATACTCTTATGGAAAGATCCATAATGTCAATTACGGCAATCGAGCCAGACAACATGGGAGAAATTGGTAACTTACCAAGCAGTGACGAAAGCATAAGTGGTGACGTTTTCATTTCGTCTGCTGAAATCCAACAAGTCTATACTTCGCTAATCAGGCCAGAAGAAGTTATAGCAACACCAGAGGTGAATAATGATGTCGATTCTCAATCCATCATCTCCTCTTTATTTCCCAAAGAAGACCCTTTATCATCAATAGGGTCGGAAATGGAAGCTTCTTCTTCAAAATGTGAAAATTTTGACATCTCTTATGATCATGAGAATTTCGTTTTTTCATCTACTTTGCAAGTAGAAACGGAAGAAATAACACATGATGAAGAGGAAGAGGAAGATCTTAGAGATGCTCCTCCAGCATTTGAAGAGGGTATCTCTACCACTGTGGATGAACTCAGAGAAGTAAATCTGGGTACAGAGAAAGGTCCACGCCCCACTTTAATTAGTGCGGACATGACCCTTGAAGAGCAAGAGATGTATATTTCTTTTCTAAAGCAAAATAAACATATTTTTGCTTGGAATTATACAGAGATGCCTGGCCTTGATCCTGATGTTGCCACCCATCATTTGGGTTTGCCAAAAGAACATCGAGAATTCAAGCAAGCCGCGAGAAGAACACACCCAACCTATGCTTCCAAAATCGAGGGTGAAGTGGATAAGCTTATCAAAGCTAACTTCTTCAGAGAAGTTCAATATCCCAAGTGGTTGGCTAATATTGTCCCTGTAAAGAAGAAGAACGGACAAATTAGGGTTTGCATCGATTTCAGAGATCTTAATCGGTATTGTCCTAAAGATGATTTCCCAGTTCCGATTACAGAACTCTTAATTGATGCGACGGCTGGCTATGAAGTAATTTATTTCATGGATGGATATTCTGGATATAATCAGATCCGAATGTCCCCAGAAGATGAGGAATATACAGCCTTCAGAGCTCCTCAAGGTGTGTTTTGTTACCGGGTGATGCAATTTGGTTTAAAGAATGCAGGCGCAACATATCAACGCGCCATGCATCGTATCTTCAATCCTCTTTTAGGGAAATTTGTTGAATGTTATGTAGATGATTTGGTGGTTAAATCCAAACAACGTTTTGATCACTTGGCTGATTTGGAAGTCATATTCCACAAGCTTCGACAACATAATTTGAAGATGAACCCCTTAAAATGTGCTTTTGGGGTAACCTCAGGAAAATTCCTCAGCTTTGTTGTACGCCATCGTGGTATTGAAGTCGATCCTGAGAAGACCAAATCAATCCTTGGTATGTCACCTCCTCAGAATTTAAAAGAATTAAGAGGACTTCAAGGACACTTAGCCTATATTCGGCGTTTCATTGCCAATTTGGCTGGAAAAAGTTTACCCTTTACCAAATTATTGAAGAAAGTAGTCACTTACCAGTGGACTGAAGAATGTCAAAAAGCATTTGATGTTCTCAAGAAATACCTCTTGAGTCCTCCAGTACTCTTGCCACCTGTTGAGGGTAGACCTCTTATCCTCTATGTGACAGCTTTAGAGCGATCATTGGGTGCCTTTCTCGCTCAAAAGAATGATGCTGGGAATTAAAATAGTCTCTACTATCTTAGTAGAACTATGCTTGAAGCAGAAACCCGGTATTCAAGTATTGAAAAGTGCGGCCTAGCATTAATATTTGCAGTTCAAAAACTGATACACTACCTGCAACATCATGAGGTCCAATTGGTATCTCGTAATAATCCACTCAAATTCATCCTTAGTCGTCCAATGCTTACAGGACGTCTGGAAAGGTGGGCGGTTATTCTACAGCAGTTCGACATTCAGTATGTGTCTCAAAAGGCAATTAAGGGCCAAGATCTGGCTGATTTCTTGGCTGAACATCCTTCAGTGGAAGACACGTATTCAGATATCGAACTCCCTGATGAGGAAGTTTTCTCTATTCAAGAGAGTCCTCAAACATGGGAAATGTATTTTGATGGTGCTTCTAGAAGTCCAACAGGGAAGAAAATGGAAAAATCCTAAATTCAACAAAGTTGGTTTAGGAATTGTGCTCATTTCTCCAGATAAGGTAGTGTTACCTTATTCCTTTTTGTTGTGGGAAGGTGGTACCAATAATGAAGCTAAATACCAAGCTCTCATTACAGGCTTGGAGTTAGCACTTCAAGCACAAGTGAATCACTTAAAGGTGAAAGGTGATTCAGACCTAGTAATCAAACAAGTCAATGGGGATTATGCCATCAGAAAAAAAGAATTAATCCCTTTGTATGATTACGTCAGAGAGTTAATGTCGGAATTCCCTTCAGAACCGACATTTTCTTATGTCCCAAGATCACAAAATGCTCAAGCTGATGCACTAGCTAATATAGCCACAGCTTTAGCAGATCCAAATCGGGACGAGACAACCATCTGTATTGCCCATCGTCGTGTAATTTCACCTTATGTTCAAGTCAGAAGAGAGGAAATTAATGAAATTAGTCCCATTCCTGAACCGTATGGTCATACTACAGGATGGATGTCACCTATCAGGGAATACCTTCAAAATAGAACACTTCCACCTGATAGAGCTGAGAAAGAACAAATTCGGCGACGTGTGGTCAATTTTACTCTTTATGATGGCCCAAACCACCTCGAGAAAATTCTTTACAAACGTGGTTTTGATGGAGTTCTCATCAGATGTATTGATGGTGAAGAGACAATGGCTGTCATAAAAGAAGTGCATACAGGAGTCTGTGGTGCCCACCAGTCTGGACATAGACTGTCTGATCAAATTCGAAGGCTTGGATACTTCTGGCCTTCAATGATACAAGATTGTGTTAATTTTACAAAGAAGTGTCATTCATGCCAAGTATATTCCAACTTCATTCATCAACCTCCTGAATTGCTTCATACAGCTAAATTCTCATGGCCATTTTCCACATGGAAAATGGATGTGGTGGGACCTTACCCTTCAGCTACGGCCAAGAAGTTTAAGTACATTCTTACTACTACTGATTTCTTTTCCAAATGGGCAGAGGCAGTACCTCTCAAAGAAGTCAGTTCTAAATGCATTGTTAGCTTCATAAAGTCTAACATCATTACCAGATTTGGTGTCCCTCATACCATATTGACGGACAACGGCACCAACTTCTGTTCTTCTGAGGTAAAGAAATTGTATCAAGAATACAACATTAAGTCCAACCATTCATCTCGATATCATGCAGCGGCTAATTGCCAGATAGAGGCCTTCAACAAGACTCTTTCAAATATACTGCAAAAGATGGTGAATAAAGATAAGTGGTCATGGCCTGATAAACTCTTTCATGCTTTATGGGATTATCGGACTACCACTCGCAATGCAACGCGGTCTACTCCATATTCATTGGTATATGGAATAGAAGTAGTCTTGCCAATTGAAGTTCAATTTCCCTCACTCAGAATAGCCATTTGTGATCAGTTATCAACAGATGAGAAATCCCAAAAGCGGTTGAATGAATTGGAACAGTTAGATGAGAAAAGATTGTGCACTTTGCACCACTTGGAAATCTATCAGAATCGGATAGCACGAGCTTTTAACAAAAAATTTCATCTTTGTTCATTCATTCAGGGAGAATTGGTATTTGTTCTCAGAGCACCAATGATACCAGGAAAGAAGCCTCCCAAGCTTGAACCAAAATGGGAAGGACCTTATTCAATAAATAAGGTCTACTCCAATGGAGCATATTCTCTGATCTCAATGGATGGAGAACACATCACGACTCCAACTAACGCCAGATTTCTGAAGAAGTATTTAGTATAAACACAAAATATTATTCCCGGATCCAAAACAATCACATTGGTTCATGATATGTCCTACATGACATTAAACTGTTATTATGTCCTATCTACATGACATTAAACTGTACCGAAGTTCCATATTTTGTCCGAGATTACATTAAACTATATTTTGTCCGAGATGACATTAAACTATATTTTTTCCGAGATGGCGTTAAACTATATTATGTCCTAGCAACATGACATTAAACTGTGTGGAACTTTCATCATCCAGCATGACGATAAACTGTAAAAAGTCCCCAGAACTGATATCCTCATATTGGTTCACCTTAGTCCTAGCTACATGACTTTAAACTGTACAACACCAGATCGTCCTTGCTATATGACGTTAAACTATACAGAAATAGTCCAGTATGACTTTAAACTGCAACTTCGTCCCAGACGACATTAAACTGTGAAAAAGTTCCCTAAACCATCTAGCATGACCTTAAAACTGCATCATCCCTGGTCCATGTATATGACCATAAACTATTTGCAAATCCCTTATGTCCAGCAAGACGTTAAACTGTGACGTCCTAAACTACATGACGCTAAACTGTATAAAATCCCCCCACGTCCAAAAAGACGTTAAACTATATAATCATCAAAGGTCCAGCATGACATTAAACCACACCATCCACGGTCCAGGAATATGACCTTAAACTATTCGCACTTTCGTCCAATATGACGTTAAACTGTATTGTTCCCATCGTCCTAACTACATGACGCTAAACTGTACACAAAGCCCTTGATATGTCCTACATGACATTAAACTGTTATTTTGTCCCTGCTATATGACACTAAACTGTGCAGCACCAATAGTCCTAACTGCATAGTCCCTTTTTTTTATGTCCTACATGACATTAAACTGTGCATCGTTAAGGTTGTTATTACCTCTTGTTTCTCACACCGAGTATGACTCACGTGAGCTTAGAGCAAACATCAACCATAACACTCTCTCTGGGCCGCTAACCATGTGTAAGTCCCAACAACATTTTTATGGATCGTTGTCCCCAAGAACAACTTGATCATTAATTCATTCTTTAAATTTAACTACACGGACTTTGATCCTTGCCCTCCAGGCTGGGTATGTAGGCAGCCTCCCAGGGTTCAAGCCCAAAAACAATCTCTTCACATCGGTTCACCACCATCTCATATGATGTTGATTCGTGAAACCACCCCTGGAATCAATATCTTTACATTGATTCACTTTCGTCCTTGTTATATGACGTTAAACTATACAACACTTTTGTCCGGTACGACAATAAACTACAATATTCTTTGATTTCCTCATTTGAGAGAGAACTATTATTGACATTGATTTTTCAATCATGGTTTTCATTTTCAAAAGACTATGTGCATACATGGTAATGCCTGAACTTTTTATCTTAGGTTAAACCATCATTGCACTAAAGTCCCCTTTCACCCTTCACATGTACGAATCAAATTTGTACTAAGGGTAATTCTAGAACTACGTGGACTTGATTCCCATCCTTATGGGATACGTAGTAACATTCGAGTGTCCCTCGAATCCAGTCCCAATTCTTTTGGGCCTAACCCCAAATTTCAATTTCAGTCCCTTGGCTGAAAATTCCTCATGAAAACACACACTGTGTATTCATTATTATGGTCCGAATTCTATGACCCTAAACTAAGATCAATCATACTTTTGTCCTGCACGACGTTAAACTGCATTTCAAGAACTACGTATGGCTTGATTCTTATTCTTATGAGATACGTAGTGAAGTCCAAGTTTCAATTCAGGACCCAGCCACAACATGATTATGGTTTTCATTGACCTATGTATCTCTATATACATTGGAAAATACCCATCTTTATGTATTATAATCCTAACCTTAAATATTTTCAGATCTTCATAACCCTTTTCATGACTTCTAGTCACAAAAATGTCAAACATCTGAGAATTCTTTTGCCTGACTATGCAGCACGTGCCCATAGGTGGCCTTGCATAAACAGTCCACATAATAGACTTGTCAACCAAAAGATTCTATTCATTTGACCATGCAGCCAATGCCCATAGGTGGCCCTACATATTTCAACCCCCTAGCGGGTTTTGTTAAATAATAGTAACTTCATTCTTGGGAAGAATGCCTCTTTTGTCCTTATTTGTCTTAAACGACAGTATGTTGGGATCCACAAAAAATATCCATCCTTAACATATTTGTCCCATATCCTTTTTCATGATCTGAAAGTATTCAAGTCTATGGTTTATTCTTCTTCCCTACGTTTGGGTCAGACCTTCGTAGGAGTGATATTCATCCAGTTCTTCGATGTTCTTGTTCGGAAATATCTTCTCCATATTCAAGTACCTCTTTGCATACAACAAACTCTATACTTTAGAAAATTTGAATCTCCATAAACTTTCACTGGCTTTTAGCACTAGGAAAGTAAATTTCTGGGAGTTCTTTTGCCTGACTATGCAGCACGTGCCCATAGGTGGCCTTGCATAAACAGTCCACATAACAGACTTGTCAGCCAAAATATGTTATTTATTTGACCATGCAGCCAATGCCCATAGGTGGCCCTGCATATTTCAACCCCCTAACGGGTTTTGTTAAATAATAGTAACTTCATTCTTGGAAACTACTTCTTCTAATGACTTTTAGCTCTTTTTCATATCATTACTCCGATTCAAATATTCTTAAGCCATAGTTTACATTTTTTTCCCTCATACTTGAGTATGGTAATATGTTTTCAGATAAATTTTCAAGGAATTGAATCCATTTTAATCCATTTTGGTCAAAGCTATTTCGACCTTAAACATTAGCCCCTTTATGTCCGGCGTGCATGACTTTAAACTGCCCACACAAAAGACAAAGAAACTCTGAATAAAAGTCAAGTTCCAGCTCTCTAAACATACATTCTGTATGATTTAGGTAATATTGAGCAATTAAAAAAATTCAAAGTTTGTAGGGTTATTTGTAATAATCCTTGTAAAAATCAAACTATGATTACTAAGCCCATTGGCTTAAGTAAATTTGAAGCAGGTAATGGAAGAATGCAGGTACAAATGATTGAAGACGAAAGTGTTTTTCATTGATAAACAAGAGTTAGAAGGACATCCACAGACTGGAGTCTCTTCTCTTTTTCGAGAATTACTAGAGGCTTTCAACATAACACTTAATTTCATTTTACGGCATCCCGAGATTCATCAGTAACCACCTGGAATTCATTCATTCAACTGGATACAATAAAAGATGCAGTGATACCAGCTCTTCTTGGAACAATTGTAAAAGGATGTTCTTAAGTGCGGTTTGAGAAAATTTTCTACTGATCAAACAGTGACTCTGTTTCTGTCCAAGAGACTTGGAAGATGGATACATGGATTTGAGAATGGAGCATTGGAAGTAAAGAGCCATTTGGAGAGAGTACTCTTTTCAGATATTGCTCTAATATCATGTTTGTCTTCTCTCCACCAACCATTAGTAGAAAACATTTCAGCCCATGGGTTTGCCATTTTCATATCTGCAAGGGAATGACATGGAGGAAGAATTTGAAAGTTCACACCATTGTTGTTACTCTTAATGCACATCATAACCGAAATAGAGAAGTAGCAGTGCAGCTGCATCTCAGGTGTATAATTGTTTGCATTTGGAACATTAACTCCTTGCAGATGACCATGAACACACAGAGACAGGTAGATGCTCTGTGGGAAATTAATATGATATTTCTTCAAATACTTATCCAAATCTGGGAAAATACTGTCGCAGATATCATAGTAATCATGGCCAATAATGTTCATCATGTCATCAATCCGCTTGCTAGCCAGTTCAACAGTCGTTCCAATTCCCTCAGGAGCCATTGAATCTGCACAAAAGTTGAACAAATTTAACTCTTAAATGGGTTTATTTTTCATAAAATTTGTGAAAGAATTCGGAAAAAATGGCCAAGGAATTAAGTCGCGCAAATCTAAACAATGGCGCGCAAGTATTTCGTGTGTCGCGCTAGTTTTTGACGCGCAAGTATAAACCGCGCAAGTACGAATACCTTTACAGGAGCGCGATAGTGCGGGAACAATGGAAAAGAGACTTGCGCGGCTTAGGTGACCTACGCGACGAGAGCTCGAGAAGGTATAAAGTCCGGAAATCCGGATACTCGTACGGAGGTGAGGCCGTGTATTTATAGGCCAGGAAGCCTACCTGCGCGCCGCACCCAGAGCGCTTAAGGGCTGCGCGACGCAAACTTGCGCGCCGCCCTCTGTGCACTGCAGACTTGCGCGCCTCCCTTTTCCTTTGGAGGGATTCGATTTCCTCAGAGTCAAATCCTCATTTCTCTCCGGATCCAACTCTGAGGGGGGGACTTTTGTTGACGCTCCTTTCGTCACAGAATCTAAAGATCGGAAAAGGGAATATCTGAGCTCAAAGTGATTCAGCCTTTGAAGAAAACATCAAAAAATCAACAAAGGAAGGAAGAAAGGATCAACAACAACCTCACCGCGCAAGTTATCTAACTGACGCGCAAGTGTACTGGCGCGGCTACCTTAGTCGCACAGGTGACTTGCACGACCTAAATGGTAACCGCCCGGTAACCGCCCGGGGTCTTCTTTTGCCTATAAATAGACCATGTGGGCCCCCCATTCGAGAGGATCTTTTTCCAGAAACTCAGATTGAAGCTCTCGACGCCCAAGTCTCTTCTCAAAGCTTCCAGAACACTTCTAAGGTAATTTCTTACCTAGAACGGAAGATTTAAAGAGAAGAAAGAAGGCCTAAGTGTTGAAACTTATCAAACACTTGCGCGCCGACTTATTTCCTTCAATATAACTTGTGCGTTCCTTTTCTAGAAGAATCTCAAGAACATTCGAAAGGGTTTAAAAAAGAGTCGCTCAAGTATTTCAATTCTGGTTGAAAATCGCGCAAGTACACCATGTGCCGCGCAGGTATACCTGCGCGACCAATACTTGCGCGCCCACGGAAGACTTGCGTGCCTTGCAAAACTTGCGCGCCCCTATCTTTTTGGGTGCCCATCATTCCCATTTATACCCCTCTTAAGCCATTTCACCTTTTCTTTTCAAGATTCAATCTTCAAGACACTCTTCAAAGCCATTTATGGCATGATTTCTTGATTTGACTTCCTTATCTGAAAGGAATTCTGTGGAATATCTCTCAAAACCTAAGGATTTAAATATCCTTATGTCACCAAAGATTGAGAGTTCATTCATTCAACCTCATCTTTTAAGATGAGAGAATCCTAACCTGGGTCTCCTTTTCAGGAATAATCCCCAGTTATAAAATCCTTTAATTTGGGCATCTTCCTCAGGAGTAAGCCCCAAATTCTTAAAGTTCCCAATCTTGGGCATCCTCCTCAGGAGTAAGCCCCAATCAAGTCCTCTAATCTTGGGCATCTTTCTTAAGAATAAGCCCCAATCTCAAATATGGGCATCTTTCTTAAGAATAAGCCTCAATCTCAAATATGGGCATCTTCCTCAGGAGTAAGCCCCAAACCTTAATCCCTAACCTGGGTCTCCTTTTCAGGAATAAGACTCAGTCATAATCTTGGGCTTCCTTTTCAGGAGTAAGCCCCAAGTCCCTTAACCTGGGTCTCCTTTTCAGGAATAAGACTCAGTCATAATCTTGGGCTTCCTTTTCAAGAGTAAGCCCCAAGTCCCTTAACCTGGGTCTCCTTTTCAGGAATAAGACTCAGTCATAACCTTGGGCTTCCTTTTAAAGAATAAGCCCCAAGTCCCCTTAAATTTCTCTTAACCAGCCATAATTTACCTTTGATTTGGGTTTCCTTTTTAGGAGTAAAACCCAATCATAAGTCCCCTCCTAACTTGGGCATCCTCCTTAGGAGTAAGCCCCAAGATTAGAGTATTAAAATCTCCATGAAGCACATATAACTTTATGGACCTTGTTCATGGATTTTCTCCCTAAAAGTAAATCCTAAAACTTCATCTATCTGGGCAGTCATTCATACATAAGCCCCAAACAAATTCTTATGATTGCATCTTTCATGGAAAAATTGTTAATTTTTACCAATACCTCTTGTTTCTCACACCGAGCATGACTCACGTGATCTTAGAGTGTAAAAGTAATTATGACATTCATCTTTGAGCCATCAATCATAAACATCATACTCCATTTCTCGAACTACGTGGGTTCTGATTCCTTTTCCAAAACAAAGGATACGTAGGTATCCCATTTATGGGTTCGATCCCAACTTTGAAATAAATCTATGTCCTTCTGAATGACGATAAACTTCAAGTGCCCCACTGAGTGGCTTTAAAACCAGCCTGGTCATCATAATGACCAAGAGACTTTTATATAAATATTTTGAAGGATACCATTGATCAAGAATCTCTAAACAGATATAGATGATTCTCTATTGATGAAGAACCTCGAATACATATAAAAGATTATCTAAATTTCTTGCATATTTAATCATTGATTGTTAAAACTAAAGGAAAGCACATTTTATACTTGGTAATGTAATAAGGATTCACGAACATAACTTAAATCTATAAAGAGAGTCCCGTAGTAGACAATAATTCCCCTCAAAAAGGTGTGATGAGTCCGACCTCCCATCCTCTCGACCAATGCAAATTCCTAAGCCTCATTAGTCCACAAGCTAATGAGCACCTGCCTTTGGAAAGTAGGTCCAAACGGATGTGGAATCATTGGATGTTTCCGGTTCTACGAACAAACCCGTTAGAAACCGATCGGAACGTTTGAATCTCCCGTCCAGGAGGTCATCCCCAGATTCCGTGCGAAACAGGGGTGCCTGATGATTATTAGTTTGGATAAGGTAGATTCTATTTAGCCAATAAATTTGAGTATTCCTATGATAGATATTACCCCTATAATGGATAATTATTAGGTCATGGGAAATTAAATTCCAAGAATTGTACCAAGATTGACTATCTATTAAAATACAGACACTAATGAATATAGGCATGGTTTAAATTAATGGTGGAATGGAGGGTGAATAAAGACTCAATAATTTAAGGATTATATTATGTTAACACGTTAATGTCATGTTTTACACAAATGCACATATATGATTGTTTACATTGGGAGCACCATTAGGGGTGTCCTGTAAATATTTATACTCAATTCATACACATACACCAAAGTAGATGTTCAAACCTTCTATTTGGCTTGTAGTTTAGTCTATGGACACTAGTTTAAGGTTTTAAGTACATTAAACATGGTATATAGAATTATCATTAATAAAAACATACCATTTTCAAAAAAATGAAATTAAAAATAAAATGATAAAATGATAAAAGAAAAAATACTTTTTAAAAAGCTATATAATATTTGAAAAAGAATCAATTATCAAATCCAATCCTCCTTAGATATCCAATAATAACACCAATCTCAAATTACATGGTGGTATTAGATTCCATTTTAAATTATTATATTCATTTATTTATGGATATGGATAAAATAAGGGTAGTTAAAGGGACTGTAGAACCTCTTACATGAGGAAAACTTGAGAACAATCTAAAATAAGTAACACTTCAAAACACTATGGAACACATTTTATTATTATAAATGGAATGAAATATACACCCCTCTCACTTGATATTAGGGGTATAAATATACTTCGAGTAATATACATTTCTATAAATCCAAAGGTGGTGTCAAAATGGACTTCATTGGTCAGTAAAAGAATTTAGTAGCGTCAAAATGTTCTATAAGTCCCAAACCACCATGGGAGATGCACTAATGAGACTCTAAATTGTTTAAAATATGTAAATGATGATGTTTAACGGTATCTCTTGGTTGGATTATAAATTTTAAACATGGGTTGGGTCACTAAATCGCATTTATCTAATCCCAAGCCCAAATCCTAATTGGGATATTTTATTTCATCATGTTCATGTGTTAGTGATATAAATAATTTATTGTTTATATTATAAGAATATAATAATTGTTTAATTAAATTACTATTATTCAATTAAATATTTGAAATAATGAAATCATTAATACTATCTCTATTAATAATTAACAAAAAAAATTCATATAAAGATTAATTATATTAGTATAATAATCCAAATTAGCACTATATTATATTCCAAAAAAATTATGTTTAAACAAGCTGTCATATTTGATTAATATCCTCTTTTATTCCATTGTTTCTCAATTCCCATGTTAAATAAATATTATATAATTACATAACATTTAATTTTAACGTAATGGCCATGAACTTATATAGTCAAAACATAATTTATGGGCCTGGTGTTATAACCTATCATATGAGCAGACACATCCTATCATTTTAAATCAAATGACCAAACTTAATAATAATAATAATAAATTACATTTTAATAAAGAATTTTTTTAAAATGACTTAAGAAAAGAATAAATATATAAGATCTAAAATGTATTTAACATATTTATCAATATTAAGTCAAAAGTTCCATATTCAATGTTTACTTAACACCAATGACACGAATATTCCAATTCATGTCGGGTACATTAAATAGTTCATCCCAAATACAATTTCACTAAATTATACTATATAAGTGATTTATTATATACCTAATTATGTAATTATTATTTTATCTATCTTAACATATCATCAAAACCAAATCTAATGATCATTAATTAAGGATAAACATATAACACATATATTAAATGGTGTTGTTGTCATATAATAACCCTTGTTCTACACTAAAATAAAAAATAATAACAAATTATTTCAATTATCACACACTCCATGATAAAAAATTTCTCTTATACGATAACTCATGACTAACATTAGGGAAAAAACACTAAAACCTAACACAATTGAGGTGAGTTAGAGTAGCTCAGTGGGGATGAATATATTATTCTAAATACATTTCAAGGACTCGTAGTATTGTCTTTTTTAATATATTATTTAGATATTTTTACACACATTAAAAGATTCTCCACTTGGATTATATCATCTAGAATGTATGACTCATATAATATAGAATGAGTTTCATTTAGTATTTCATGGTGTGTACTATTGGTCGCAGACTTCTTACTACTTTTTTTCCACTTGTTGTAATATGAATTTTTAATCTAGATATGGTAGTTTCTGGTATATATATTTTCTTATATGTTATGTTATTAATTTTATATCATCCTAATGATATATTATCAAACACTTATTTCTAGTTAGCATCCATTTGTGTATAGGTAGGTAAACATGATGTATGTATAACTTCAACATTGTTCATTTCTATGGAGACTAATGCGTGTATGTCAAATGTAGAACTAATATTATGCAGAATTTATAAATAAATATTCAAGTTCCTAAAATATTATTTCCTTGATTATAATTATATAATATTTTACAATAAATAAAACTATAATTGAATCCATAAACATATATAAGTTCCAATTCACTAATTCCACGAATAATGTTGGTGTATTGGTAACTTCAAATGGAATGGAAAAAATTATTAATTCTTATATAAAAATAAAAAAAAATTATGTAATTTCCTATTACACTACCGTAAAATAATTATATTCAAACCTATGTTAAATCCTATTAAACCAATGAGCTCCCTTAAATGGATAAAAATAAATCGTTGCTTTAGGGAAATAGTTATTATTTTCACCATCATCGGGTTATCATTCTAGAATTAAATACATGAGTAAAATATATTACTAACCATATTGGAAGATGAAATCTATAAATCAAATATAAAATAATTTTCCAAAATAAATCCCTTTTATGCATTCTAATCAAAGTACACATTTCACTCACATAATTCCACTAGTTTTATATGAAAATATGGTTGAAAGATATGAATTTTTAGAAGGGAATGGTCAATATTAAATTTAATGTCCCTTCTCTGTGGTAATATATACAAATATAAAAAAACAACTAGATATCATATATTACCTCAAGATTTATTGGTCATTCCATACATGATATATAAATATATATATAATAACTATCTCCTTCAACTGAAATAATATGTATCCAAAATCCTTGGCCATTTGACACTCCTTGCTTATATACTGAACTAATATACTTTAAATATTTTTGTAGTCTCAAAATCTACAATAAATAGAATTGTTCAACTATAATAGTTGATTTAAGGAAATAATTTTCTTACTAAATCCATCTTGATAATTATATGATATTTTTTTATATCGAGTACTAAAAATTCCCTTGAAATTTCAATGTTACCAATCATAATTTAAAAATATGGATACCTAAACCCATTCACATTATTTTCTCATATAGGGGTGTCAATTTTCATAGAATATAAATTCAGATCCACAGAAACCCAAATTGAATAACCATTAGTGTATTAAATAATAAATATGATGATCTAGTGTATAAAATTATTTAAATAATAATAAATGATATCTAAATGGTATCTCTCATCATGTAATTTCATGTATTCTTCACCATAACCTCTAATACCATCTTAAATTTGATGAGTTTATCTGGAATCTTATGAGATGTCGACCACTCTGGTTGATGTGACATACCTAATTGGGCTTCAGTCTTAAATTAGTTTGTATTGGCTCATAAAAATTTATCTATGATCCTTTAAAAAGTTTTCACACACCATTATTATTCATTCACATGAATCCATCACAATAATTTTTTAAATTAATAACCACTCAATAATGGAATTATGAAAGATATAGAACATTATGATTTAATTTTATTTGTCCAACTCCACAACACTACATGAAATCAAGTGCACTCTTCCTTTGAGAGAAGTGAGAAGTTGATTCCATTGATTTTCCTTGAAAAAAATTCCACATCCTTTTTTGACCATTGAGGAAATTTATCCTTCCATGTATTTATGAAACAATATTATAGTATTCCATGTATTGTCAATGTTCACCTCCTCTATTCCGTAAATACTACACTCATGTTTGTATATATTGTATTGTAAAATAATTATTGATCGTATATATGGTTATAGTCATATCTAAAACCTATATTCCCTAAGGTTCTTTCTCATCACCATGATCAGCATAGACAATACAAGGCTAAAAAATATTTATTCTTACTTCTTAAAAAACATATTACCTTTCTCAAAATTTAGATGTTCCTATGATTTTTTCTTATTCATCTTCTTATGATATAACAATCCTAAAGAATATTCATTAAAACATGTCATTATTTTTGTATTAAATACAACTATCATCTTTTAATACTAACATTTAAATGTTAGTCTTGATAGAAAATAGGAAAAAATATAAATCGTTAGGGAATAAGGCATGTCATGACCCATACCACAAGGTCCCACTTGGACGATGAGAATCCCAGTTATACAACCCTAAACCCACCTCCAAATTTTCCAGGGGATGGAGACCAGAATTGAGTAGGAATATCACACAGATGCGAGTCATTAGACTATAGTTCCTATACTTACAATCACATCCATCTCTATACAATAGTACAAAGATACTAATAAAATTCATACCAAAATTCATGCATACATCTAACTCACAATCAGAGTTTAGAAATATTACTGGAATTATGACATGTGAAAAATAAAGTCCCACCAAAAAATCCTAAATATGTCTATCGTACTCAATATGAGGTTACTGGTGTCAATGTAAAACCACCGGTACACACCTCTGTATGTCTACCCCACTATGCTTTTCCTCATCTATTTCCTCCTTAGAATCGATGAAAATTCATGTTTTTTCCATAAGAAAGACATGTGTGGGAAGTTCCCAAGCATGGTTTAGTATAATAATTCTCAGTATGTTCACCAAAATCAAAATTAGAAGGGAAAAATTGAATGTAAACAGTCCAATCAACTCATATCTAGAGGTTACAGAAAACCCAGGAGAGAGAGAAGAAGAAACTTGTAACATCCCACCCCATCTCATTGGATTGAGAAGGAAAATGAATGATACTTGGCCTTAAGAGACATTCCCAACGTGCCAATACTTAAAATTAAATGACGAGGGATTTGAGAATAAATTAGGGAACGATTTTCCCTTGATATCCAACCATCCAACCAAACATTTCACTAACAACAATCTATATGATTCGTGACAACAAAACAACCAAACCCATACATTTCTATAAGACAACAAACAATTCCACAAGAATATCCAAAAACCAATACAACCAAACACACTAAACCATATCAGAGTACCATGAAGAAGATGACAACAAGACTCCAGTAGAACTTTGACACAATCTATATCTCCACACCAAGCTCCATGATCCAATCACAACAACATCACCCAAGCTTCATACGGAACGACTAGAAAAATGAGAGGATTTTCTCTTACATATGGCATATAATACAACATCTGAAAAAGAACCCATGTGCCAAAGTAGGGGGTGAGTACCAGCCCTCAGTAGGTTTTCCCAAAAGGACTTCCCTACCCACGCCACTAAGATAACACTATTAGCACATTTATATAAAGAAATTTATATAAAATAATCACAAGTGAAACCATTACCAAAATCTAAACATACCCTTACCGAAACATGCCACCAAAACTAAGAAAACCATGGGAAATCCAAATAATCACTCCAAAATCCATTTCAACATTTCACATTAGAAACCAAATATCCATCTTGAAAACAATACACCAAAAGGCATCCAGAATGGTGGATATTCCATCCAAACTGTTCAATACATTTCTAATTAGTAGTGCTTCATGAACAGTATCTGTAATAGTGGTACATCCAACCACTAATCATCACCTTTTATAGATATACTTATCACCCACTTCCACACAACATTTAAACAAGAAAAAACAAAGAATATAACCCACAAATTCCATAGAACATGAAAATAATCATTTCCATCACAGTCCAATATACTTTAATAAATCACACAATTTTAAAAATCACCATTTAATCATATTCCATTAAAAAAGAACATTTCAATAAAACAATAAATTTTTTTGAAAAACCTTTTCATTAAACATTTTCACCAATCATTCCTAGCAACCCATTTTAAAATCTCCAATAAAAAATATAGAAAAAGTGCATTTCGCCCCAAAACACCTTTTTCCCAAAAATCCCCAAAACATCAGAAAAGGGACATCCAAACAATTTCTAACATAAAAAACACAATTTTTTTAAGCAACATAAATTAATTATGAACAAGCTTTATGTTCTAACAAAGTGGAGTTGAGAGAGAAGACACCGACCTTTAGGGTTCCCAAAAAATAGAACCACAGGCAACCACACCTCAAATCCAGCGAATGCAACACCGAAACTGCTCTAGATCTCCTTCCCTAACATCAGAATTACATAAAATCAACACCCAAGGAAACCAAAACACTATATCTACACACAATGGGTGTAGATATAGAAAACCAAGATAGTAGGATATGTATATCTAGAGAGAAACCAAATAATCCATGAGTAGAGACTTACCCGGGAGAAACCAACTTGAAACCCTTCAAATCACTTCCAAAATGTGTGGGAGAGAAACTCCAAACATTGATAACCCAAAATAATGAGTGATTATTGAGTGGAATAAGATTTGGAGTGAAATAGGTTAAGCCTGAGGGATCACAGATTTAAAAACCCTATCTTTAAGTGGTTGTGTGGTTAGACAACACAGTTGGGAAAACTATGCACTAACCATGCACATGCCACTATCTCAAGAGAAGGGTTCTGCACAATTTACACACATGGTTTGGTAAACCATGAATAGGATGTGCAAAGCCTACTATCTCCACATGCACAGTTTCTTGGAGAACCCGCATAGTTTCCCATAACCGTGCTCAAACTATGCACCCTTAGAAACGCCTTTAATCTTATTCAATTCCATTCCAAAATCTCCAAACCTCTTCCCAACTCATCCCAATAACTTTAAACACATAAAAAGGAATTAAAAAAAGGCTGAATACCTCAAACCAAGGATTCTACATTCTACCCACTATTGGACATTCCATCCTCGAAATGAAGAGAACCATTGCATTGCTGAAATAACCCCAGACATTGCTCGGCCATCTCTTTCTCCCACTCCCAAGTCTCCTCCGGAATATAAACATACCTCCACAAAACATGGATTAAACTGATTCTTTTACCATGAAATACATTCTCTTTCATATCCACAATCCACACCAGAATGTGTACCAAATAAGCATTTGGTTCTAGCTAAATGTGATCCCAACGAATCATATGGTCATGATCTGGCTGATTATTTTTCAACAGCAAAATATAAAACACATTTTTCATCATACTAAACTAAGGTGAAAAATCCAAATGATAAGCCACCTCTCCAATATTCTCAAGTATCTCAGAAGGCCCAATATACCTCTGAGATAACCTACCCTACTTCCAAAACTGACGATGTCCCATCCTAGGAGAGATTTTCAAAAACACATGATCACCCACCTCGAATGATAACGAGCATCGGTGATGGCCTGCATATGATTTATAAATACTTTGAGTTGTCTACATCCTCTTCTTGATTAACATGATCTTCTCTGTAGTGTCATGGAAGATCCATGGTCTTCTCATTGATGTATTCCCTATTTCCACTCAACATAGTGGAGAACGATATGGATTCCCATTCAAAACCTCAAATGGATCCATATGTATCGAAGCTTGATAAATATTATTGTAATAGAGCTCCACAAATGGTATATTATCATTCTATAATCCCCAAAAATCTATCACAAAAGACCTTAAAATAACCTCCATGTTTTGTATCATTATCTCAGATCGACCATTTGTCTGAGGATGATATGTCATCCTCATCGTTAACTATGTCCAAAGAGATTGCTGCAAGGATTTCCAAAAATGAGATGTGAACGTCAGATATCTAACTGATACGATTGAAACTTGAACACCATACCTCTTTACCACCTCCAATATATAGATTTTGGAAAGACCCTTCATTGTATGAGATTCGTGAATCATAATGAAATGAACAGACATTGTGAGTCGATCCATAATCACCCATATGGCATCATGCCTCCAGACCATTCATGGGAGACCCATCAAAAAATCCATCTATATGATCCCATTTCCACATTGAGATAGGTTAAGACTATAACATGCCTACTGGCATCTGAGTCTCTTCCATGAATTGCTACAAGTGAATAATCTCAAGACAAACCCAACCACATTCCTTTTTTATACAATCCCCCCAAAACTACACATTCAACACCCTATAAATTTTTTGAATTCCTGGATGGACAGCCCACCTAGAATAATAATAATCCTTTATAATTTTCTCCTGAAAAGCCACTGTTTCCAACAAATGATTCTGAAAACACAAGACTAAATTCTCATGTTTTGGGTACTTCTTCTCATGAAAACTAAACTATCATGAGCTATATGCAACGACGTGATCCCCCTTCAGGAGAAAACACCCCAACCCTGATCCTGATGTGCCACAATACACCATGTAACCATTCTCTAGTTATGTAAGAAAAAATATTGGTTTTGATGTATCGTGACCCTTTAACTCTTCAAAACATTTCTAACACTTCTCATCCCTTTGAAATGGGATATTATTCCTTTTCAAAGATGTCATCGATGAATCCAATCATGCGAAATCATGAAAAAAAACAACAACAATACTCAGCTTGACCATGGATGCTCTGTATCTTGAAAATATTTTTTATTGTTTTGTAGGAGATAACAATCTATATCATTTCTGGATCAACTAAAACACCTCTCTCAGAAATAACATGTCCAATGAATCCAACGTCCTATATCCAAAATTCAAACATTGACATTTTGGCATACAACTGATGATCTTTCAAGATCCCCAACATGATCACCAAGGGCTGCTCATGCTCTACCTTTTTCCTGAAATACACCAATATATCATCCAAAAATACCACCAAAAAAGAATCTAGATATATCTGAAATATCTGATTCATCAATTCCATGAACACTGCTGGTGCATTCATTAGACCAATGGGTATAAACACATACTTGTAATGGCCATATTTATTTCTGAAATCTGTTTTCATAATGTCTTTATCTATCACTTGAAATTGGTGATATCATAATCTCATGTAAATCTTAGAGAACCACTAATATCCCCTCAGCTGTTCAAACAAATCATCAATACATGGACAATAATATCAGTTATTTATCATAACCCGATTATGTCTATGAAAATCCACACATAGCCACAAGGTTCCATCTGCCATTTTTACAAACACAACAGGCGCTACCTATAGAGATGTACCAGTACAGACGAACCCATTGTTTTCTATATCTTCCAACTGCATATTTAATTCATGAAATTCTACTAGGGACATTCGGTAAGACAGAAGTGTGATAGGTCTAGTCCCCGGAAGGAGATCAATTATAAAATCAAATTCTCTCACCAGTGGAAACCATGATAATTCTTCGGTAAGGACCTCCATAAACTGATCCACAATTATTGTAAGTACACTCTTCCCAACACCTTCCATCAATGCTAATGAAAGTTCCTATTACTGATATGATATCGTGCCAATAGTTACTGCCAAAAAATATGTTGCACCCATCATTTCACTCTTCTCTCCTCTAAAGAGATGTCTAACACCATCCTCAGTCACAAAACTAACCATTAGTGAATAGAAATAGATTTGTGCCATAAAAATTTCCAACCAATACATTCCTAGGGTTATATAATAATAATCCATTTCATGCACAGAGAAATATGACATCAATTCTATTCTATCCCCAACTAAATAGAAACTTCAACATAGGGAGGCTTGACACTTTCATTGACCTAGAGGAGTTTGTAGTTTCAAAATATAATTCATCATTTCCACGTGTAAACCAAAAAAAATAAATGATGAAAAAAGAAAGAAAAGAATGTGAATGATCCATATCAAATAAAGCATGAATCAATGTTGAATTTAAAAGGACTGTACCTCACACCGTGGATGGTCCTGACTAATCATCCACTGCAACCTTCTCATCTCCAAAATCAGATTCCTTGCCACACTCTGATATTTGTTACCTTACTAAGGCATCATGGTATTATGAGAATTTCCATGACCAAATTTACTATGATGATGATAGGTATGCTGATGCCCCCATTTTGTTGAGGCATAAGACCCCTGTGACCCCTGAGGAGTTTTATAGACACCCGACCTTGAAGCATTCAAACAAGAACATTTCAGATGCCCCATATAGTTACAATTATTAAATGATCAATTTTATGTCATAAAATCCAACTAGACATGGCTTGTAGAACCATACTGAATACATTGTAAAGACCCGCAAATTTCAAGGAAATTTTTTTTTCTTAATTTTCTTTGGAATTTTACAAGAGCGCAGCTTCAGACGGCACCTGATTCCGAGGCCCGGTGTGCCCGGAATCAATTTCCGAAGTTTGGCTCAGGTACGTTCAGTGAACGGACGAGCGGGTTTTTCTATCTTTTGAACCGGTGCCCGGAATCGAATTCTGAGGGAACCGATGAAATCGCAACGCCGGTATTTGCTTAGAAACTCCTCTTCCGGAGTTGCGTTTGCTCAGACGTGGTTTTTAAATTTTGGGGCTTTAAGTCAGAAATAAAATAATGTTTGTGCGACAACTTTATTTTATTTCACTTAAGCTGCTTGGAAGCCACTTGAACTGAGTTAAAGAGGATTGGATGCTATCCAGAAATATCCTACCCCCTTGTTAGGATATTTGTGCGGTGGGGCCCGCACGAGCCCCGCCGTTTCTTTCTCTAAGTAACGCACCCGCGAAAACCCGTCAAAGTAACTGAAAAGTCAACCGACGTGTTTTCTTTAATTCTTAACAGACCATTTAATTGGGTGGTTTATTTCGTGAATTAAATGGGATGTTTCTTTCGTGAATTAAATGGGCTGTTTCGCTCGTTGAATTAATTCAACGAACTGATGGGTCGTTACTTACGCTTTTGCGTTTGTTGGCATGTTTATAAAATAAGACCAACCTAAAAATCCTTTGAAAGGATTTGAGAGGATCTTTGTTTCTTCATCTCCCCGCGAAGAACGCGAAGAACGCGAAGAACGCGAAGAACGCGAAGAACGCGAAGAACGCCGGCGACCGGAATTCGACGACGCACACCGAGGTCTGCGACGTCGACGAGCTCTACCCGCGACGTTCTTCGGCGACGCCTCTTCTTCCGCGGCCGATCCCCGTTCGGCAACTAAGGTGAGAATCGGATCGTTTAAATTCTCCCTTTTTAAATTTCATGACAACGGATTTAATTAATTAAATCCGTTTGTTCTTGATCCGGAGATTGGCGACGCGACGCCGGATACCGCGACGACGCGATGATCTCCTTCTTCCGCGACGAGCAATCCCGCGACGATCCCCCGTTCGGCAACGACAACTGCGAGGTAGGGGTTTATTTTCTGATGATTCTTTCCCGTGTTTATTCTTTGAAATAAAGAACCCAATCACGGAGCAATTTTAAATTTATTTAAAATTGTTGATTGGTTGTTTTTATTTCCTCCCGTTGTTTATGACTAACGCGGAGGGTGCGGGTCTAACGAACAAGACCCGGCAACCCTCCGCTGATCTTCCCTTTTGTGCGGATTTGGTGGACGACGACGAACCGCGCGGAAAGGGCGATCCGTTGATCCTGCAGTGAAGATCGGCCCCCGGTAGGAGCAACGGCGCAGACGGGAGGCAAAACGGGCCACCGGAGCAACTCCGGCGGCCCGCGGAAGGGGGCGGCGGCGCCGGGCGCGGCGCCGGGCGCGCCGCCGGAGGAGTCCGCCGCGGCCGAGCCGCGGCGGCGGCGAACCGCCGGACCGCGTCCGCGGTCCGGCCACCCAGCACGCGGCCCGCACGGGCCGCGTTTCTCCAAAGCCGCGGGTCAAACCCGCGGCGGCTCATTCGGCCGCTCGGCCGAAGCCGAGCCGGCCGGTCCGGTCGGCCGGGACGCGCCCAGGCCGGACCGGACCCGGCCTCGCCGGGTCGGGTCGACCCGGTTCAGGCCGACCCGGTTCGGCCGACCAAAGGGGGGGGGGGGGGGTTCGGACCGGGTCGCCCCGGGCCCAGAACCCCCGTTTCGGGCCCTCTTCGGTCTTTCACACATATCATGGGCCTGGGACCTCCGATTGACGAACCGTCAGCGGCTACGCGATCCTTGGATCGAGACGGTCGTTTCGGTATATTATACTCAAGGTTTCGGAAGACTTTGGGTTCGGCCGGGTTGGTTCGTACACGAAAGCAACCGGGCCCTCGGAGCGGAAACGCTCATAACTTGAGCTACGGACGTCCGATCGACGTACCGTCAGCTGTGGTAGTTTCCTCTAAGTGAGACGGAACTTTTGGCATACTCCGCCCGAGGATCGGATACAGGCGGAGTACGGTCGGGTTGGTTTTTCTCTAAAAACCAACCGGGCCCCTGGGACGAAAATGCCAATAACTCTCAGACCGGGCGTCCGATTGACGCGCCGTCTGTTGCGTTGAGATCCTGTTGTCGATACGGAACTTTTGGATACATCAACTTCGGACTACGTGTCAGTTGATGTATCAGCCTCTCGGCTCGTGGAGCGGACTCTCCTAACGATCTCGCTATGTGCGGGAACCCTAGCGCTGGCTGCGACGACGACAGAGCAGAGATCCTCCGTGGACTGCGACGACGACAGAGCAGAGATCCTCCGTGGACTGCGACGACGGCAGAGCAGAGATCCTTCGTGGACTGCGGCGACGACTGTGCAGAGATCCTCAGTGGACTGCGTCGACTACTGCACTCAGCGATCCTACGTGGATCAGTGCTACAGGTTCTGTGTGAGCCCGATCCTACGTGGGTCCTTACTACCGGTTCTGTGTGAGCCACTGCCTACAGGTTCTGTGTGAGCCCGATCCTGAGTGGGTCTTTTGCGGGGGTTAGTACCTATCGATCCTTCGTGGGTCCGACGACTTAGATGGATCAGTGATCATCTTTGACGTCATCTGAAAAAGTATACCTGGTTGAGCTGAATCTTATGTTACTCTCCTTTGTGGATTGTGTTGAACTATCCTATGTGGATTTACTGTTTACTCTTCTTTGTGGATTTGATTCTTGCTTTCCTATGTGGATTGAGTTGTTCTTGAGCTCGTGAGCAGGGCTAGAAGTGGGGACTTAGGTATATGTATGGGCATATACCTAAGTCGAGTCAGATGTTACTTCGTGATTGCACCTTCCTTTTTGTGTTATATCCTTTGTGGATTTCGGGAGACCTTCGGGGGTCTCGGGGTCCTTACTGAGTAGCTTATACTCACCCCTGCACGGGCTATGCCCGCACCTTGTTGTGTTGGATGAAGACGACGGGCAGCGCTGATCACGATTGGGGCGTGGAGCAGGACGGTACCTGGAGGTGGACCACTGGGCGGGACGTGCTCGGAGCGGACGTGGGACCCGAGGAGCCTGGAGGCTATCTGTACCCACCCTTCAGGTGGGATTTCCAGTGGACGACACGAGGCCGCCGTCTTCTCTTCAGTTGCTGTTCTTTACTTTTTCAGTTGTACTTTCAGTTGGGCTTGTATTCCGTCCCCCTTTAATTTTTTGCACTTGTAGTTACTTTCCGCTTGCTGACTCTGTGGTGGTTGTTACTTATAAAGGCAATGCCTTCCCTGTTTACCGGGATTTTATGCCTTGGTGCTAGTCGCCAGCCCCTGGCCTATGGAAGGTGGGCTTGGGGTAGTCACGGCACGGGCCCCGAGGTCGGGTCGTGACAAATTGGTATCAGAGGTGGTCGGTTCTACCGCAGACTCTGATCGTCTTTTCTTTCCATATGAAGCAATAGTGTTTAGTGTATTGAGTGTGGTTATCAGTTCAGGGAGCCCAGTGTTGGTACGGCGGCCGACGTATCCGTACACCAGGACCCTGACTCCTGATTTCTGACTTAATGCATGAAAACATTGATTGCGTGTGTGTTTCAAGTTTTCTTCGTGATTACTTGTGTCAGCTCACCGGGTATACTGATATGCTTCATGAAAGTCTCAAGTTTTCCTTGTGATTACTTGTGCCAGATCACCAGGTATACTGTTCTGACCGTGGTGCTCTTGTTCTCCTTTTCAGGATGGCCCCGCGACGACAGCCAGCTAGGGTTCCGAGTGTAGGGCGCGACGGCAGCCCACCGAGCGACGAGGCCTCGGTGCAGGGCCCTTTGCCAGCAGTGGCACCGGCGGTAGCTTTACCCGCCGAGCCACCGATGCTGCTAGTACCAGACGCTGACGATGCACGTCGCCTTAGGGCACTGCATGAGTTTCAGAGCCAGTGACCGCCCAGGATTCGCGGTGAGGCGGACCCCCATGCCGCCGAGGACTGGCTAGAGGCGGTGGTACGGATCTTTAGGCTAGTGAGGACACCAGCGGATCTCATGGTGATTCTCGCGGCGAGCCTCCTGCAGGCGGCGGCAGGACGATGGTGGAGCTTGATGCTCCAGGTTCACGATGAGGCATCCTTGCTCTGGACGGACTTCGAGAGCCTCTTCCGCTCTGAGTTCGTCCCGTCCACCCTCCGAGCGGTGCGCATCCAGGAGCTTCTCCAGCTGCGCCAGGGCAGCATGAAGGTCGCTCAGTACGCGGCGAGGTTCACTGACCTATCTCGCTACTCGACCGACATGGTACGGGACCCCTTCTTCCGGGCCCGGACCTTCGAGCAGGGCTTGCGGCAGGAGATTCGGGCGTCGCTGATCTCCCTCAGCATTCCGACCCAGGCGGGAGTGCTGGAGCGAGCCCTCCTGATCGAGAGCTTCCTGGCAGAGCCTTCTTCAGCGGAGAGACCTAGCGCAGGGCGGCAGGTAGCTGAGTCTTCGGCAGCAGGTAGCCGACGGATGACTCTCGGGTCCAGGCAGACCAGACCCCCACGCAGACGGCCTCAGGACACCGGCTCAGCAGTGCGGGGCACACAGCGGAGTGCCAGCCTTCCGAGAGGCAGGTTGTGCTACTCCTGCGGCGGGCAGGGTCACATGGCTCGTGACTGCCCGACTCGCCGATCAGAGGAGCAGCAGTCGGTGGAGGGGCCACCCAGGCAGAGGCAGAGGGTCGACCGTGGCGGTCCGCAGGGAGGAGGCGGACGAGGCAGAGGAGCTGGCCGAGCAGCGGGTGGAGGGCAACGCTTCCAGGCTCTACCCCCACCACCACCAGGAGGGCCACCTCGACCACAGGGAGCTGTCGGGCAGGGGCAGGCCCAGCTCCAGGCAGTGGAGGCCTAGGACCCCGACATGCCCGAGATGATTCGAGGTACGATCTGTGTCTATTCCACCCTTGCTGCAGTACTTATAGACACAGGAGCGAGTCACTCTTTCATAGCCTCTGCCCTTGTTCGGAGCTCGGAGATTCCGACTGAGCCATTGGCTCGATCCTTATGGCTAGAGACTCCTACGGGAGCAGACTCGACGATTACGCACTGGTGCCGGCAGTGTGAGCATACTCTAGGAGGCGAGAGCTTCGGCTGGGATCTCCTTGTAGCGGCGTCGAGGCCTTACGACGTCATCTTGGGCATGGATTGGCTATCCACGGTTCATGCCCAGATCGACTGTTTTAGGCGCAAGGTGCGATGTGTTCGCACCGACGGGAGCAGGTTTACCTTCACCGGCGAGAAGGGAACCTTTGCAGCACAGGATGGACTTCCGCGGAGGAGAGTGCAGCCCATCTCTCATCAGTTGGCTAGCCTCATCCTAGGAGCAGTGGACGTGCGGAGTCCAGCTTTTCCTGCAGTGGTGGACCAGTACGTGGACGTCTTTCCCGACGACGTTCCAGGGCTACCTCCTCGTAGATAGGTAGACTTTTACATCGACTTGTACCCCGGGACAGCCCCGATATCTTCTCCAGCATATCGGATGGCCCCCGCCGAGCATCGGGAGCTGTGGGTACAGTTGGAGGACTTGCAGAGCAAAGGGTTTATCCGACCCAGTGTTTCACCCTGGGCTTCCCCGATTTTGTTCGCCAAGAAGGCGGACGGGAGCTTGCGATTGTGTGTCGACTATCGTCGCCTGAACCAGGTGACAGTGAGGAACAAGTATCCGCTGCCACGGATTGATGACCTCTTCGATCAGCTCAAGGGAGCGCGGTGGTTCTCGAAGATAGACCTCCGGTCAGGCTATCATCAGCTCAGAGTTCGAGACGAGGACGTGAAGAAGACGGCCTTCAGGTTTCGGTATGGCCATTATGAGTTCTTGGTTATGCCGTTCGGCGTAACCAATGCTCCAACAGTGTTCATGAGCCTCATGAACAGGATCTTCCATCCATACCTCGACCGATTTGTCGTGGTCTTCATTGACGACATTTTGGTATACTCGACGACTGAGGAGGAGCATGCCTACCACCTGCGAGTTGTGCTAGACACGCTCCGAGAGCACCAGCTTTATGGAAAGCTCTCAAAGTGCCAGTTCTGGTTACGTGAGGTCCACTTCTTGAGGCACGTCATCTCTGAGGCGGGAGTTGCAGTGGATCCCGCGAAGATCTAGGCAGTGCTAGCTTGGGAGCCACCCAAGAGCGTGACGGAGGTGCGGAGCTTCTTGGGCCTAGCCGAATACTATCGGAGATTTGTGCCAGACTTCTCCAGAGTTGCGACACCACTCTCAGCCTTGACGAAGAAGGGGAAACCCTTTGTGTGGTCAGACAGATGTCAGCAGAGCTTCCAGGAGCTAAGACAGAGATTGACCAGCGCACCTATCTTGAGGTTGCCTGAGGAGGGAGTTGGGTATGTAGTTTACTGTGATGCATCAGGGACTGGACTCGGGTGCGTCCTGATGCAGGAGCGGGCCGTGATCGCCTACGGATCACGTCAGTTGAGACCGCATGAGCAGAACTACGCCACTCATGACCTGGAGTTAGCAGCAGTGGTCTTCGCTCTGAAGACTTGGTGGCACTATCTGATGGGCGAGCGCTTCACAGTCTTTTCTGACCACCAGAGTCTCAGGTATATCTTCTCTCAGAAGGACCTGAACCTGAGACAACGGAGATGGCTTGAGTTCCTCGAGGACTATGACTTTGAGATAGTCTATACTCCTGGGAAGGGGAACGTGGTAGCCGATGCCCTCAGCAGGAGGACGGGCATTCAGCTACTTGAGGAGGCGACGGAGCAGCTAGCCTCCTTACAGATATCCTTCGTGGATAGAGACGGAGCAGCCTTTCTTCAGTCTCTCACAGTCTCTCCTCCACTTCTACAGCGGGTCAGAGAGGCTCAGCGTGGGGACGCTGACTGTGAGACCCGGCGTGCACTGATATCCTCAGGTCAGGCGCCTGATGGTTTCTCCCTTGGAGCAGAGCACGACATCCTTTTCAGAGGACGTACCTTCGTACCAGTCGCTTTACGAGAGGAGGTGCTGAGAGAGTTTCACACTTCTCCCTTGGCGGTGCATCCCGGAGTGGCGAAGATGTACCAGGATCTCAGACGACAGCGCTGGTGGCCGGGCATGAAGAAAGCTGTGGCAGAGTTCGTTTCACGATGCCTCACCTGCCAGCAGGTGAAGGCAGAGCATCAGGTACCAGCAGGCTTGGTACATCCCTTGGAGGTCCCGGAGTGGAAGTGGGACGGCATATCTATGGACTTCGTGACTGGACTTCCACGCACTTCCATAGGTCACGACTCCATTTGGGTGATTGTCGACCGACTCACCAAGTCGGCACACTTCTTACCCATCAGAGAGCAGGGCTCAGTGGAGAGCTTGGGACGTCTTTACGTCCAGGAGATCGTACGGCTTCACGGTGTGCCATCGTTTATCGTCTCCGATCGAGATGCTCGTTTCACTTCCCGGCTTTGGAAGGGGTTGCAGGAGGCGTTCGGGACGCGGCTCCATCTGAGCACAGCCTTCCACCCTCAGACGGATGGTCAGACGGAGAGGACCATACAGACACTCGAGGACATGCTCCGTGCATGTGTTCTCGACTTTGGTCACAGCTGGGAGGACCACCTACCCTTGGTGGAGTTCGCGTACAACAACAGCTACCACTCCACCATCGGGATGGCACCATACGAGGCGTTGTACGGCAGACCCTGCAGATCACCGTTGTGCTGGACAGACCCTGGGGAGTCAGCACTCGTGGGACCAGAGATGGTCCGAGCCACGACAGAGAAGGTCCAGATCATCCAGGAGAGGATGAGGACAGCTCAGAGCCGGCAGAAGTCATATGCTGATAGGAGGCGGAGGCCACTAGAGTTCGAGGATGGCGACCACGTCTTTTTGCGTGTCTCACCTCGACGTGGTTTACGGAGATTTGGTTGAGGCGGCAAGTTGTCTCCACGCTTCATCGGGCCTTTCCAGGTCCTCAGCAGGATAGGAGAGGTGGCTTATCGCCTGGCTCTACCACCTCAGTTGCACCGGGTGCACGACGTCTTTCACGTGTCTCAGCTGAGGAGATACGTGCACGACCCGACACACATCATTGACTTTGGGGAGCTGGACGTGGACGATGGGGCGACTTTTGCGGAGGTCCCAGTGGAGATCGAGGATCGACAGGAGCGGGTCCTACGTGGGCGGTCGATTCCTCTTGTGCGCGTCAGATGGCAGCACGGGAACCTCCAGGAGAGAACGTGGGAGCGGGAGGCTCATATGCGTGCTCAGTACCCCCATTTGTTCCCCTAGTTTTTGATGTATCTTTACGGGGACGTAAAGCCCTGAGGTGGGAGTAATGTAAAGACCCGCAAATTTCAAGGAAATTTTTTTTTCTTAATTTTCTTTGGAATTTTACAAGAGCGCAGCTTCAGACGGCACCTGATTCCGAGGCCCGGTGTGCCCGGAATCAATTTCCGAAGTTTGGCTCGGGTACGTTCAGTGAACGGACGAGCGGGTTTTTCTATCTTTTGAACCGGTGCCCGGAATCGAATTCTGAGGGCACCGATGAAATCGCAGCGCCGGTATTTGCTTAGAAACGCCTCTTCCGGAGTTGCGTTTGCTCAGACGTGGTTTTTAAATTTTGGGGCTTTAAGTCAGAAATAAAATAATGTTTGTGTGACAACTTTATTTTATTTCACTTAAGCTGCTTGGAAGCCACTTGAACTGAGTTAAAGAGGATAGGATGCTATCCAGAAATATCCTACCCCCTTGTTAGGATATTTGTGCGGTGGGGCCCGCACGAGCCCCGCCGTTTCTTTCGCTAAGTAACGCACCCACGAAAACCCGTCAAAGTAACTGAAAAGTCAACCGACGCATTTTCTTTAATTCTTAACAGACCATTTAATTGGGCGGTTTATTTCGTGAATTAAATGGGCTGTTTCTTTCGTGAATTAAATGGGCTGTTTCGCTCGTTGAATTAATTCAACGAACTGATGGGTCGTTACTTACGCTTTTGCGTTTGTTTGCATGTTTATAAAATAAGACCAACCTAAAAATCCTTTGAAAGGATTTGAGAGGATCTTTGTTTCTTCATCTCCCTGCGAAGAACGCGAAGAACGCGAAGAACGCGAAGAACGTGAAGAACGCCGGCGACCGGAATTCGACGACGCACACCGAGGTCTGCGACGTCGACGAGCTCTACCCGCGACGTTCTTCGGCGACGCCTCTTCTTCCGCGGCCGATCCCCGTTCGGCAACTAAGGTGAGAATCGGATCGTTTAAATTCTCCCTTTTTAAATTTCATGACAACGGATTTAATTAATTAAATCCGTTTGTTCTTGATCCAGAGATTGGCGACGCGACGCCGGATACCGCGACGACGCGACGATCTCCTTCTTCCGCGACGAGCAATCCTGCGACGATCCCCCGTTCGGAAACGACAGCTGCGAGGTAGGGGTTTATTTTCTGATGATTCTTTCCCGTGTTTATTCTTTGAAATAAAGAACCCGATCACGGAGCAATTTTAAATTTATTTAAAATTGTTGATTGGTTGTTTTTATTTCCTCCCGTTGTTTATGACTAACGCGGAGGGTGCGGGTCTAACGAACAAGACCCGGCAACCCTCCGCTGATCTTCCCTTTTGTGCGGATTTGGCGGACGACGACGAACCGCGCGGCAAGGGCGATCCGTTGATCCCGCAGTGAAGATCGGCCCCCCGGGAGGAGCAACGGCGTAGACGGGAGGCAAAACGGGCCACCGGAGCAACTCCGGCGGCCCGCGGAAGGGGGCGGCGGCGGCGCCCGGCGCGCCGCCGGAGGAGTCCGCCGCGGCCGAGCCGCGGCGGCGGCGAACCGCCGGACCGCATCCGCGGTCCGGCCACCCAGCACGCGTCCCGCGCGGGCCGCGTTTCTCCAAAGCCGCGGGTCAAACCCGCGGCGGCTCATTCGGCCGCTCGGCCGAAGCCGAGCCGGCCGGTCCGGTCGGCCGGGCCGCGCCCAGGCCAGACCGGACCCGGCCTAGCCGGGTCGGGCCGGGTCGGGTCGACCCGTTTCAGGCCGACCCGGTTCGGCCGACCCAAGGGGGGGGGGGGTTCGGACCGGGTCGCCCCGGGCCCAGAACCCCCGTTTCGGGCCCTCTTCGGTCTTTCGCCCATATCATGGGCCTGGGACCTCCGATTGACGAACCGTCAGCGGCTACGCGATCCTTGGATCAAGACGGTCGTTTCGGTATATTATACTCAAGGTTTCGAAAGACTTTGGGTTCGGCCGGGTTGGTTCGTACACAAAACCAACCGGGCCCTCGGAGCGGAAACGCTCATAACTTGAGCTACGGACGTCCGATCGACGTACCGTCAGCTGTGGTAGTTTCCTCTAAGTGAGACGGAACTTTTGGCATACTCCGCCCGAGGATCGGATACAGGCGGAGTACGGTCGGGTTGGTTTTTCTCTAAAAACCAACCGGGCCCCTGGGACGAAAATGTCAATAACTCTCAGACCGGGCGTCCGATTGACGCGCCGTCTGTTGCGTTGAGATCCTGTTGTCGATACGGAACTTTTGGGTACATCAACTTCGGACTACGTGTCAGTTGATGTATCAGCCTCTCGGCTCGTGGAGCGGACCCTCCTAACGAGCTCGCTATGTGCGGGAACCCTAGCGCTGGCTGCGACGACGACAGAGAAGAGATCCTCCGTAGACTGCGACGACGACAGAGCAGAGATCCTCCGTGGACTGCGACGACGGCAGAGCAGAGATCCTTCGTGGACTGCGGCGACGACTGTGCAGAGATCCTCAGTGGACTGCGTCGACTACTGCACTCAGCGATCCTACATGGATCAGTGCTACAGGTTCTGTGTGAGCCCGATCCTATGTGGGTCCTTACTACCGGTTCTGTGTGAGCCACTGCCTACAGGTTCTGTGTGAGCCCGATCCTGAGTGGGTCTTTTGCGGGGGTTAGTACCTATCGATCCTTCGTGGGTCCGACGACTTAGATGGATCAGTGATCATCTTTGACGTCATCTGAAAAAGTATACCTGGTTGAGCTGAATCTTATGTTACTCTCCTTTGTGGATTGTGTTGAACTATCCTATGTGGATTTACTGTTTACTCTTCTTTGTGGATTTGAGTCTTGCTTTCCTATGTGGATTGAGTTGTTCTTGAGCACGTGAGCAGGGCTAGAAGTGGGGACTTAGGTATATGTATGGGCATATACCTAAGTCGAGTCAGATGTTACTTCGTGATTGCACCTTCCTTTTTGTGCTATATCCTTTGTGGATTTCGGGAGACCTTCGGGGGTCTCGGGGTCCTTACTGAGTAGCTTATACTCACCCCTGCACGGGCTATGCTCGCACCTTGTTGTGTTGGATGCAGACGACGGGCAGCGCTGATCACGATTGGGGCGTGGAGCAGGACGGTACCTGGAGGTGGACCACTGGGCGGGACGTGCTCGGAGCGGACGTGGGACCCGAGGAGCCTGGAGGCTATCTGTACCCACCCTTCAGGTGGGATTGCCAGTGGACGACACGAGGCCACCGTCTTCTCTTCAGTTGCTGTTCTTTACTTTTTCAGTTGTACTTTCAGTTGGGCTTGTATTCCGGCCCCCTTTAATTTTCTTCACTTGTAGTTACTTTCCGCTTGCTGACTCTGTGGTGGTTGTTACTTATAAAGGCAATGCCTTCCCTGTTTACCGGGATTTTACGCCTTGGTGCTAGTCGCCAGCCCCTGGCCTATGGAAGGCGGGCTTGGGGTAGTCACGGCACGGGCCCCGAGGTCGGGTCGTGACAAATTGGTATCAGAGGTGGTCGGTTCTACCGTAGACTCTGGTCGTCTTTTCTTTCCATATGAAGCAATAGTGTTTAGTGTATTGAGTGTGGTTATCAGTTCAGGGAGCCCAGTGTTGGTACGGCGGCCGACGTATCCGTACATCAGGACCCTGACTCCTGATTTCTGACTTAATGCATGAAAACATTGATTGCGTGTGTGTTTCAAGTTTTCTTCGTGATTACTTGTGTCAGCTCACCGGGTATACTGATCTGCTTCATGAAAGTCTCAAGTTTTCCTTGTGATTACTTGTGCCAGCTCACCAGGTATACTGTTCTGACCGTGGTGCTCTTGTTCTCCTTTTCAGGATGGCCCCGCGACGACAGCCAGCTAGGGTTCCGAGTGTAGGGCGCGACGGCAGCCCACCGAGCGACGAGGCCTCGGTGCAGGGCCCTTTGCCAGCAGTGGCACCGGCGGTAGCTTTACCCGCCGAGCCACCGATGCTGCTAGTACCAGACGCTGACGATGCACGTCGCCTCAGGGCACTGCATGAGTTTCAGAGCCAGTGACCACCCAGGTTTCGCGGTGAGGCGGACCCCCATGCCGCCGAGGACTGGCTAGAGGCGGTGGTACGGATCTTTAGGCTAGTGAGGACACCAGCGGATCTCATGGTGATTCTCGCGGCGAGCCTCCTGCAGGCGGCGGCAGGACGATGGTGGAACTTGATGCTCCAGGTTCACGATGAGGCATCCTTGCTCTGGACGGACTTCGAGAGCCTCTTCCGCTCTGAGTTCGTCCCGGCCACCCTCCGAGCGGTGCGCATCCAGGAGCTTCTCCAGCTGCGCCAGGGCAGCATGACGGTCGCTCAGTACGCGGCGAGGTTCACTGACCTATCTCGCTACTCGAACGACATGGTACGGGACCCCTTCTTCCGGGCCCGGACCTTCGAGCAGGGCTTGCGGCAGGAGATTCGGGCGTCGCTGATCTCCCTCAGCATTCCGACCCAGGCGGGAGTGCTGGAGCGAGCCCTCCTGATCGAGAGCTTCCTGGCAGAGCCTTCTTCAGCGGCGAGACCTAGCGCAGGGCGGCAGGTAGCTGAGTCTTCGGCAGCAGGTAGCCGACGGATGACTCTCGGGTCCAGGCAGACCAGACCCCCACGCAGACGGCCTCAGGACACCGGCTCAGCAGTGAGGGGCACACAGCGGAGTGCCAGCCTTCCGAGAGGCAGGTTGTGCTACTCCTGCGGCGGGCAGGGTCACATGGCTCGTGACTGCCCGACTCTCCGATCAGAGGAGCAGCAGTCAGTGGAGGGGCCACCCAGGCAGAGGCAGAGGGTCGACCGTGGCGGTCCGCAGGGAGGAGGCGGCCGAGGCAGAGGAGATGGCCGAGCAGCGGGTGGAGGGCGACGCTTCCAGGCTCTACCCCCACCACCACCAGGAGGGCCACCTCGACCACAGGGAGCTGGCGGGCAGGGGCAGGCCCAGCTCCAGGCAGTGGATGCCTACGACCCCGACATGCCCGAGATGATTCGAGGTACGATCTGTGTCTATTCCACCCTTGCTGCAGTACTTATAGAAACAGGAGCGAGTCACTCTTTCATAGCCTCTGCCCTTGTTCGGAGCTCGGAGATTCCGACTGAGCCATTGGCTCGATCTTTATGGCTAGAGACTCCTACGGGAGCAGACTCGACGATTACGCACTGGTGCCGGCAGTGTGAGCTTACTCTAGGAGGCGAGAGCTTCGGCTGGGATCTCCTTGTAGCGGCGTCGAGGCCTTACGACGTCATCTTGGGCATGGATTGGCTATCCACGGTTCATGCCCAGATCGACTGTTTTAGGGGCAAGGTGCGATGTGTTCGCACCGACGGGAGCAGGTTTACCTTCACCGGCGAGAAGGGAACCTTTGCAGCACAGGATGGACTTCCGCGGAGGAGAGTGCAGCCCATCTCTCATCAGTTGGCTAGCCTCATCCTAGGAGCAGTGGACGTGCGGAGTCCAGCTTTTCCTGCAGTGGTGGACCAGTATGTGGACGTCTTTCCCGACGACGTTCCAGGGCTACCTCCTCGTAGAGAGGTAGACTTTTACATCGACTTGTACCCCGGGACAGCCCCGATATCTACTCCAGCATATCAGATGGCCCCCGCCGAGCTTCGGGAACTGCGGGTACAGTTGGAGGACTTGCAGAGCAAGGGGTTTATCCGACCTAGTGTTTCACCCTGGGCTTCCCCGATTCTGTTCGCCAAGAAGGCGGACGGGAGCTTGCGACTGTGTGTCGACTATCGTCGCCTGAACCAGGTGACAGTGAGGAACAAGTATCCGCTGCCACGGATTGATGACCTCTTCGATCAGCTCAAGGGAGCGCGGTGGTTCTCGAAGATAGACCTCCGGTCAGGCTATCATCAGCTCAGAGTTCGAGACGAGGACGTGCAGAAGACGGACTTCAGGTGTCGGTATGGCCATTATGATTTCTTGGTTATGCCGTTCAGCGTAACCAATGCTCCAACAGTGTTCATGAGCCTCATGAACAGGATCTTCCAGCCATACCTCGACCGATTTGTCGTGGTCTTCATTGATGACATTTTGGTATACTCGACGACTGAGGAGGAGCATGCCTACCACCTGCGAGTTGTGCTAGACACGCTCCGAGAGCACCAGTTTTATGGAAAGCTCTCAAAGTGCCAGTTCTGGTTACGTGAGGTCCACTTCTTGGGGCACGTCATCTCTGAGGCGGGAGTTGCAGTGGATCCCGCGAAGATCGAGGCAGTGCTAGCTTGGGAGCCACCCAGGAGCGTGACGGAGGTGCGGAGCTTCTTGGGCCTAGCCGGATACTATCGGAGATTTGTGCCAGACTTCTCCAGAGTTGCGGCACCACTCTCCGCCTTGAAGAAGAAGGGGAAACCCTTTGTGTGGTCAGACAGATGTCAGCAGAGCTTCCAGGAGCTGAGACATAGATTGACCAGCGCACCTATCTTGAGGTTGCCTGAGGAGGGAGTTGGGTATGTAGTTTACTGCGATGCATCAGGGACTGGACTCAGGTGCGTCCTGATGCAGGAGCGGGCCGTGATCGCCTACGGATCACGTTAGTTGAGGCCGCATGAGCAGAACTACGCCACTCATGACCTGGAGTTAGCAGCAGTGGTCTTCGCTCTGAAGACTTGGCGGCACTATCTGATGGGCGAGCGCTTCACAGTCTTTTCTGACCACCAGAGTCTCAGGTATATCTTCTCTCAGAAGGACCTGAACCTGATACAGCAGAGATGGCTTGAGTTCCTCCAGGACTATGACTTTGAGATAGTCTATACTCCTGGGAAGGGGAACGTGGTAGCCGATGCCCTCAGCAGGAGGACGGGCATTCAGCTACTTGAGGAGGAGATGGAGCAGCTAGCCTCCTTACAGATATCCTTCGTGGATAGAGACGGAGCAGCCTTTCTTCAGTCTCTCACAGTCTCTCCTCCACTTCTACAGCGGGTCAGAGAGGCTCAGCGTGGGGACGCTGACTGTGAGACCCGGCGTGCACTGATATCCTCAGGTCAGGCGCCTGATGGTTTCTCCCTTGGAGCAGAGCACGACATCCTTTTCAGAGGACGTACCTTCGTACCAGTCACTTTACGAGAGGAGGTGCTGAGAGAGTTTCACACTTCTCCCTTGGCGGTGCATCCCGGAGTGGCGAAGATGTACCAGGATCTCAGACGACAGCACTGGTGGCCGGGCATGAAGAAAGATGTGGCAGAGTTCGTTTCACGATGCCTCACCTGCCAGCAGGTGAAGACAGAGCATCAGGTACCAGCAGGCTTGGTACAGCCCTTGGAGGTCCCGGAGTGGAAGTGGGACGGCATATCTATGGACTTCGTGACTGGACTTTCACGCACTTCCAGAGGTCACGACTCCATTTGGGTGATTGTCGACCGACTCACCAAGTCGGCACACTTCTTACCCATCAGAGAGCAGGGCTCAGTGGAGAGCTTGGGACGTCTTTACGTCCAGGAGATCGTACGGCTTCACGGTGTGCCATCGTCTATCGTCTCCGATCGAGATGCTCGTTTCACTTCCCGGCTTTGGAAGGGGTTGCAGGAGGCGTTCGGGACGCGGCTCCATCTGAGCACAGCCTTCCACCCTCAGACGGATGGTCAGACGGAGAGGACCATACAGACACTCGAGGACATGCTCCGTGCATGTGTTCTCGACTTTGGTCGCAGCTGGGAGGACCACCTACCCTTGGTGGAGTTCGCGTACAACAACAGCTACCACTCCACCATCGGGATGGCACCATACGAGGCGTTGTACGGAACACCCTACAGATCACCGTTGTGCTGGACAGACCCTGGGGAGTCAGCACTCGTGGGACCAGAGATGGTCCGAGCCACGACAGAGAAGGTCCAGATCATCCAGGAGAGGATGAGGACAGCTCAGAGCCGGCAGAAGTCATATGCTGATAGGAGGCGGAGGCCACTAGAGTTCGAGGATGGCGACCACGTCTTTTTGCGTGTCTCACCTCAACGTGGTTTACGGAGATTTGGCCGAGGCGGCAAGTTGTCTCCACGCTTCATCGGGCCTTTCCAGGTCCTCAGCAGGATAGGAGAGGTGGCTTATCGCCTGGCTCTACCACCTCAGTTGCACCGGGTGCATGACGTCTTTCACGTGTCTCAGCTGAGGAGATACGTGCACGACCCGACGCACATCATCGACTTTGGGGAGCTGGACGTGGACGATGGGGCGACTTTTGCGGAGGTCCCAGTGGAGATCGAGGATCGACAGGAGCGGGTACTACGTGGGCGGTCGATTCCTCTTGTGCGCGTCAGATGGCAGCACGGGAACCTCCAGGAGAGAACTTGGGAGCGGGAGGCTCAGATGCGTGCTCAGTACCCCCATTTGTTCCCCTAGTTTTTGATGTATCTTTACGGGGACGTAAAGCCCTGAGGTTGGAGTAATGTAAACACCCGCAAATTTCAAGGAAATTTTTTTTTCTTAATTTTCTTTGGAATTTTACAAGAGCGCAGCTTCAGACGGCACCTGATTCCGAGGCCCGGTGTGCCCGGAATCAATTTCCGAAGTTTGGCTCGGGTACGTTCAGTGAACGGACGAGCGGGTTTTTCTATCTTTTGAACCGGTGCCCGGAATCGAATTCTGAGGGCACCGATGAAATCGCAGCGCCGGTATTTGCTTAGAAACGCCTCTTCCGGAGTTGCGTTTGCTCAGACGTGGTTTTTAAATTTTGGGGCTTTAAGTCAGAAATAAAATAATGTTTGTGCGACAACTTTATTTTATTTCACTTAAGCTGCTTGGAAGCCACTTGAACTGAGTTAAAGAGGATAGGATGATATCCAGAAATATCCTACCCCCTTGTTAGGATATTTGTGCGGTGGGGTCCGCACGAGCCCCGCCGTTTCTTTCGCTAAGTAACCCACCCGCGAAAACCCGTCAAAGTAACTGAAAAGTCAACCGACACGTTTTCTTTAATTCTTAACAGACCATTTAATTGGGCGGTTTATTTCGTGAATTAAATGGGCAGTTTCTTTCGTGAATTAAATGGGCTGTTTCGCTCGTTGAATTAATTCAACGAACTGATGGGTCGTTACTTACGCTTTTGAGTTTGTTGGCATGTTTATAAAATAAGACCAACCTAAAAATCCTTTGAAAGGATTTGAGAGGATCTTTGTTTCTTCATCTCCCCACGAAGAACGCGAAGAACGCGAAGAACGCGAAGAACGCGAAGAACGCCGGCGACCGGAATTCGACGACGCACATCGAGGTCTGCGACGTCGACGAGCTCTACCCGCGACGTTCTTCGGCGATGCCTCTTCTTCCGCGGCCGATCCCCGTTCGGCAACTAAGGTGAGAATCGGATCGTTTAAATTCTCCCTTTTTAAATTTCATGACAACGGATTTAATTAATTAAATCCGTTTGTTCTTGATCCGGAGATTGGCGACGCGACGCCGGATACCGCGACGACGCGACGATCTCCTTCTTCCGCGACGAGAAATCCCGCGACGATCCCCCGTTCGGCAACGACAGCTGCGAGGTAGGGGTTTATTTTCTGATGATTCTTTCCCGTGTTTATTCTTTGAAATAAAGAACCCGATCACGGAGCAATTTTAAATTTATTTAAAATTGTTGATTGGTTGTTTTTATTTCCTCCCGTTGTTTATGACTAACGCGGAGGGTGCGGGTCTAACGAACAAGACCCGGTAACCCTCCGCTGATCTTCCCTTTTGTGCGGATTTGGCGGACGACGACGAACCGTGCGGCAAGGGCGATCCGTTGATCCCGCAGTGAAGATCGGCCCCCGGGAGGAGCAACGGCGCAGACGGAAGGCAAAACGGGCCACCAGAGCAACTCCGGCGGCCCGCGGAAGGGGGCGGCGGCGCCCGGCGCGCCGCCGGAGGAGTCCGCCGCGGCCGAGCCGCGGCGGCGGCGAACCGCCGGACCTCGTCCGCGGTCCGGCCACCCAGCACGCGGCCCGCGCGGGCCGCGTTTCTCCAAAGCCGCGGGTCAAACCCGCGGCGGCTCATTCGGCCGCTCGGCCGAAGCCGAGCCGGCCGGTCCGGTCGGCCGGGCCGCGCCCAGGCCGACCCGGTTCGGCCGACCCAAGGGGGGGGGGGGTTCGGACCGGGTCGCCCCGGGCCCAGAACCCCCGTTTCGGGCCCTCTTCGGTCTTTCGCCCATATCTTGGGCCTGGGACCTCCGATTGACGAACCGTCAGCGGCTACGCGATCATTGGATCGAGACGGTCGTTTCGGTATATTATACTCAAGTTTTCGGAAGACTTTGGGTTCGGCCGGGTTGGTTCGTACACGAAACCAACCGGGCCCTCGGAGCGGAAACGCTCATAACTTGAGCTACGGACGTCCGATCGACGTACCGTCAGCTGTGGTAGTTTCCTCTAAGTGAGACGGAACTTTTGGCATACTCCGCCCGAGGATCGGATACAGGCGGAGTACGGTCGGGTTGGTTTTGCTCTAAAAACCAACCGGGCCCCTGGGACGAAAATGCCAATAACTCTCAGACCGGGCGTCCGATTGACGCGCCGTCTGTTGCGTTGAGATCCTGTTGTCGATACAGAACTTTTGGATACATCAACTTCGGACTACGTGTCAGTTGATGTATCAGCCTCTCGGCTCGTGGAGCGGACCCTCCTAACGAGCTCGCTATGTGCGGGAACCCTAGCGCTGGCTGCGACGACGGCAGAGCAGAGATCCTCCGTGGACTGCGACGACGGCAGAGCAGAGATCCTCCGTGGACTGCGACGACGGCAGAGCAGAGATCCTTCGTGGACTGCGGCGACGACTGTGCAGAGATCCTCAGTGGACTGCGTCGACTACTGCACTCAGCGATCCTACGTGGATCAGTGCTACAGGTTCTGTGTGAGCCCGATCCTACGTGGGTCCTTACTACCGGTTCTGTGTGAGCCACTGCCTACAGGTTCTGTGTGAGCCCGATCCTGAGTGGGTCTTTTGCGGGGGTTAGTACCTATCGATCCTTCGTGGGTCCGATGACTTAGATGGATCAGTGATCATCTTTGACATCATCTGAAAAAGTATACCTGGTTGAGCTGAATCTTATGTTACTCTCCTTTGTGGATTGTGTTGAACTATCCTATGTGGATTTACTGTTTACTCTTCTTTGTGGATTTGAGTCTTGCTTTCCTATGTGGATTGAGTTGTTCTTGAGCACGTGAGCAGGGCTAGAAGTGGGGACTTAGGTATATGTATGGGCATATACCTAAGTCGAGTCAGATGTTACTTCGTGATTGCACCTTCCTTTTTGTGCTATATCCTTTGTGGATTTCGGGAGACCTTCGGGGGTCTCGGGGTCCTTACTGAGTAGCTTATACTCACCCCTGCACGGGCTATGCCCGCACCTTGTTGTGTTGGATGCAGACGACGGGCAGCGCTGATCACGATTGGGGCGTGGAGCAGGACGGTACCTGGATGTGGACCACTGGGCGGGACGTGCTCGGAGCGGACGTGGGACCCGAGGAGCCTGGAGGCTATCTGTACCCACCCTTCAGGTGGGATTGCCAGTGGACGACACGAGGCCGCCGTCTTCTCTTCAGTTGTTGTTCTTTACTTTTTCAGTTGTACTTTCAGTTGGGCTTGTATTCCGGCCCCCTTTACTTTTCTGCACTTGTAGTTACTTTCCGCTTGCTGACTCTGTGGTGGTTGTTACTTATAAAGGCAATGCCTTCCCTGTTTACCGGGATTTTACGCCTTGGTGCTAGTCGCCAGCCCCTGGCCTATGGAAGGCGGGCTTGGGGTAGTCACGGCACGGGCCCCGAGGTCGGGTCGTGACATACATCTCGTCTTACTCTGAGGCATTGGATGAAGATTCGCTGATCCTGTTCTGGAATTATGAATTATACCCCCACCCTGGAAATAAGTGTCCCTTTTCCTCTTGAACCCAATGTTCGAGTTCCCACTATTCTATTTGGGTACCAACAAACTTACTCCACCAATAACACCAAAAAAATAAGTCTCATCCACCATAGATCGATTCACCATTTCTATGTAATCATCTATACATAGCACCTCTATCTTTGAATGGATTTCCATGTTCAACCAAACATCAAAAATTCATGCATTCAACGATGTACTACCCACCACCTTGCGTGAAAACTGAACTATCTTCATAAAAATAGCCTCATATTCCATTACCACTGTGTTCCGTAACTTTATACTGAATAAATCCATTACACGTTGAATTCTAAATGTGTGAGGGTAGAATTGTTTGTTAAACAATTCTTCAAAACCCTCTCATGTCAGACCTTGGTCCATGAGAGCTTGGACCACCAACTCCCACCCCTGATGGGAAATATCATCCCTCATGTACATTTCTAGCTTCACATTCAACTTTTATAGTGTTACCAAGAATGAAAATAACCTACAAATTTTGTTCATCCACATCTCAACACATTCCATCTCTGAATCACCCATAAACATGGGTGGATTCTACCTTTGAAACTAAACCACATGACCCACATGTTTTGGTTTATCCACATTATTCCCAAATTCCACATCCTGGAAATATTCCACTATACACTATAATAGCTACATGTTCACCTGAGGCTCTGGTGCAAGCACATTATCAAGAGCTTCCTCCGGTTGGTCTCTACGACACCTACACAGTTCCACTTCTATCAACACAAAAACAACCATATGTCTCACTTACTTAATAATAAAGGGCATAAATTTTTTTGGTTCAATTATATAACAATTATCACAACCATTCATTCCACAAGTTCACATTTCGTATGTCGTACTATTCTGAAAAAATCCACCATGTTTTGAAAATCAGCCCATTTTCAAAATACCACAACTTTCAATGTTTCAAATCCTTTGGTTTTGAAACCCAAGGTATATTTTTATGATCAAAACATTTATATCACACCATAGATCATTATTCATTAATGAAATATTCATCCTAGTGGGAAGTCATTTCTTCCATTCATGTCATGCTCATCTCATTGGCTATACCCATGATAATGAGATTTCCATTGCCAATAAGTGTCTCTAAAACACTTTTGTACCCAACTCCTTGGTAAATTGAAGTTTAACATAAAATGTTTAGCTATGTATTTTTATGCTATTCATTCCATGTTCTGACAATACTACACTTTTATACCATCCCGAATCAAGGAATAGACCTAGAATAAGTGCCAATACCAAGACCAATGATCAACACCAAGGATCGAACAACTGCTCTCACTTGAAATCCAAGGATAGAACAAATTGATACCAACAGTAACATCCTGCTCCATCTCATTAGACTGAGATGGTTGAGGAATGAAACATGACCTTATGTGACATTCCCAATGTGCTAAAGGCTGGAAATAAATGTCGGGGCCTTCGAGAATAAATTGGGTAACGATTTTTAATTGAGATCCAACCAACCAACCGAACAGTCCACTAACAACTAACTATATGATGTGTGAAAAAAAACAACCAAACCCATAAATTACCATAAGAAAACCAACAATTCCACATGAATTCCCCAGAACCAATGTAATCAAACACACTACACCATATCAGAGTACCAAGTGGAAGACAGAAACAAAACTCCAACAGAACTAGAACACTATCCATTACTCCACACCAAGATCCATGATCCATGAAAAACAACATCACCCAATAATCATGACGAACTACTAAAAAAACAAGCATATTTAGTCTTACCTATGTCTCGGAATACAACATCTACAAAAGAACCCAAGTGCCAAAGCAGGGGGTGAGTACTAATACTTAGTAGTTTATTCCAAAATTACTTCCCTACTCATGCTACAAGGATAAAACTGTTTGCACATTTATATAAGGAAATTTATATAGAATAATCACATGTGGAACCATTACCATAAGCCAACCATACGCTTACCAATCCACCTTACCCAAACCAAGAAACCCATGGTAAATATAAACAATAATTCCATATAACATTTCACCATTTCACATTAGCACAAAAAATTTCCATCCTGAAAATAATACACAACAAGGCAACATAAATGGTGGTGCTTCTTTCCAACCCGTTCACGATATTTCCAACTAGCAGTGCTTCATGACCGCTAACCATAATGGTGGTACTTCTGACCACTAAGAATCACCTTATATATTGAGACTTCCAACCCACACAAAAACAACATTCCATCAAGACACAACCAAGAATATAACCCACCAAGGCCACACAACATTCAAATAATCATTTCTATCACATGCCATTCCACTTCAATAAATCAACCATTTATTGAAATCAATAATTTATTGTCTTTCATGCCCCACAACATTTCAATAAAACGACATATTTATTTAAAAACGTTTTCCATCAACCATTTTCACAAATAAATCCCAGAAAACCATTTTTAAATATCCATTATAGAATCCACATCAAGAGAATTTCACAATAAAACCCATTTTCCCAAAAATCACAAAAACATCAGTTAAGGGATTTCCAACCTATTTCACAGATCAAAAAAACAGTAAACATTAAGAAAATACAATTAATTGTAACCAAGAATCATGATCTATCGATGTAGAGTCGAGATATAACTCACCTACTTATATTGTACCGGTGAAATTGACCTACAAGAAACCACACAGAAAATTCGGTGAATTCACCACGAAAACTGCACTAGATCTCCTTCCCTATCATTTAAAAGCCTTAAAATCAACATCCAAAGCAACGACAACCCTATATTTATGCAAAACAATTTTAGATTTAGAAAACTGAGAGAGAGGGAGATGTATATCTAGGGAGAAACCATAGAATATATGAGGAGAGACTTACCTGGGAGAAACCAACTTCAAACCACCATGAAACTCCTTCGAATCACTTCTAAAACGTGTGGGAGAGAAACTACATCCTTTGAGAACCCAAAATCCCGAGTGTGGATCAAGTGGGAGAAGATTTTGTGTGAAATAGGTTAATCTTGTGGGAGATCATATTTAAAAATGCCATCTTTATGTGGCTGTATGGTTAGTTCACATAGTTTGGAAAACCATGTGCTAACTGTGAGCACGCCATTGTCTCAAGATATGGGGTCATCACGGTTGCCTCATATGGTTTGAAAAACTGTGCACAGGCCATGCGAAGCCTACTGTCTCCCCCTACACTGTTTCTAGGAGAACCCGCATGGTTTCCCCTAACTGTGCTCAAATTTTTCACCCTTAGAAAAGCCTCCAAACTTATTTAAAACCATTCCAACCACTTCCTAAAACATCCCAAGAACCTTAAAAACATAGAAATGCATAAACAAAGGAAACATACCTCAATCTAGGGGTTCTAAAAAACTATGTCATTAACAATCCGTAGAAATTCATGTCTAGTAACCAGTAAATTAAAATGTTAATCATCTCTTTATAGACTCCCAGAATATCCCATATATATATATTAGACTCCTTGTATCAGGGTGTCAACCATATGGGATACCATAGGACTCTACCAGGATTAAAGGATTTTTTTCATCTATTAGTATACACTCCACGAGTCTTGTCATCCAAGATGAAACTCATCTGTGAGATGTCACCAAAATAGTGAGCAAGACCATCCTTAAGGTCACTCATATTAGATATATCCCTCATCGTATATAACAAGGATGATGGAATATACCCACCATCCCTGATGGAATCTATCTAGGAAATATTTTTCATGGGGTATCTCCATAAACAATTTCATGATAAACCCAATATACCTTGACGCTCAGATAGAGGATCACACCCATGTCTCAAGTGGGACTCCAAGAACCCAACTATAACCAAGAAGATCTCAACTCATAGATAGAGGAAAATAATTAGGAAATATGGTGGGACACCCCAAAAATTAACTAAAACCCTAAATATCACTATGATATGATATGGGGTGACACATAGGGGACACCTCATACACTACCAAGATTTTCAATCCTGATAAAAAGATAGTGGATTATAGCTAGGACTATTGGGAGATAAAAAAATCTCAATATTGAACTACGCTCCAAGTGGGGGTTCATATGGTCAATGATACCTTGAACCTTCTAGATCAACCATATATGTAGTAGATTAGTTTCCATGTAATAGGGTCACACTGATAACGAAAACCCCACTTTTGAAATATTAATAGTTGATAGAGGATCCAACTATGGTGTCATGAAGGGAAAACCCAAGCTCTATCCAAAATAATCCCCTAGGAAGGATAATAATATTGAATTGAGGACATGATTCCCCACTATACCCTTGAGTGTATTGACTATGGTAACACTCAAAAATGATACATTACTAGCGTCGCTAAAAGAGATTCCCCATTTCCGTCACCACACATCAAATCTCTAATTCCTTTATTATTCCCACCATCATGTTCTACATAGAGAAACACTCCAGATAGTTAACTCACATGCCTCCATCAGAATCCTATAGATAGATATGGGAAAGGGAGAAGTATATGAGGGGAGTACATGTTGTTTTCCCAAATTACATGGCATGTATCCTGAAACAGATCACTATTCATTTCCCCTAATTATATATAGAGTGTTTAAGGAATGTGAAAAATATTAACATCTTGTTACATGTTTGAAAAATCACCTAATCTCCTGGTCATTTATTCTCATGCATAGGACTGAGATATCCATTTTTCCCTATATAGTGTGTACTATTGGAAAATGGAGTGTACTTATCGGTCCATCCCATCTATGTTTACATGTTCATTCCCATTTATGAGATCATGTGCTGGTCTAATACATTTCATTCCCATGCACATGGATGTTTCCTATAGCATGTGTACAACCTGGGTTTGATTGTGTACTTCTACATGGCCAGGTCCCCTCATAAGGGATGTCTTACCATTTCCTAATACCCATGTCCATGAATTACTAAGTGGTGTATACCCTCATTAAACATCATTTAGATCAACAAAAAAAATCTCCCATTAATGGGACAAATTCATGCCATCTGATTTGTACTGCAGATTGTGTAATCTAGATTTACATCATGTAATCTAGATTTACATTGTGTACCATTATAATCCTCATAAAACCCCCAATTTCCACTATTTACTCATAGATATTCCAATAGGTAATCTATATAACTCTTATGATGTCTCTAAAATCATAAATAGAAACATATAAAAGGATATTGAAATAATTCACATAAAACTGTCTACCTCATGGAGAAACACCAAAGTAATAGGTCCAATGTGATTCCCATACCCTATGGCTCATCGGTTTGGTGTCAATATTCGTCAAGAACTGAGTTCACCGATGCCTCCTCTACCTCTCCCTAGGTTGTATATCATGAAAATGGGATCCCTAATTCCTCTTCTATGGGTGGAGACAAAAGGGGGTGGGTACTAGTTTTATTAATTAAATTTCATTAAATTAATAAACCTCAGTCATTTAATACCCTTAAAATAGTTTCTTACGACCAAGATCCTAAAACTGACTAAATTAATGTCACACCTAGTGTAAAACCCATTATCTAAAATAAAAAATTATACAAGTATTTAAATATGATTATTATTTTATGATTTATTCAATATTTCAAAAAAAACCATGTGTGTGTGATATAAAACATTTACCATTTTAATATCACCACATAGAGTCTCTTCCTGCTCTGGAATTCAATGTTGACTCATATCCTAGCATCATAAATATTCCTTGAAATATTCTAAAGTATTTTAATTAATAAAAGGTCTATAAACTCTACTTAACATCAATTATATTCCTAGGAAAAGTAGAATCATGCACACAACGGGGGGAAACTAACCACTCAATAGGGTATCCCACACTGGAGAGCACTCTATTGGTTTCCTATGTAGTAAAAAACCCGAACCTAGGAGAAACACATTCCCATAATTGATTTTCTCTTGTTTGATCTCAACCAAAATAAATAAACTCAAAAAGGAATATCCATACCCAATTCCCATCTTATATGTGTCAACACCATGAAATATTGAATGCACACGCCTCTTTAGACGTTATTGGTAGAAAAACACCATGCACATATAAAAACTATGGTCCAAGTGTCTAGTGGCACACCACCTAACTATCCCCCATAAAAACTATATGATGAACCTATGAACCATGGAGATAGCCTACCAATCTAGAAAACTCTCCACTAACCACTATGGTAAGATGAGTACGAAGAGGGACAACTTTTTTGTGATAGTCTACGACAACTAAGATAGTATCATGAAGTCTCAATGATCATGTAAAAATCATCGTAAAACTATAGTTCCCACCCCTTTACCTCTACAATCTGAGCATCATGGTCTCCACCTACTGATACATGAGACATGAAGAGATAATTCAGCAACAAGCCACCACATCATCAAGCACCTCACCTGATTCCAAAGGATCTCGATACCAGCACCCCTATCTTAGGTGTAGTATTACGGAAAAAAACTCCTCAAAAACTCATTTAAATGTTCGAATGGTGTCTTCATCAATCTTCATCTGGATGATACAATCCCAACCTTCATAAAATTCATCGCACACATGTCTATTGAATATCAATTAACTCAAGACCTCACAAAAAAAATCCTCATGTTATGCCTATCTGTCATGATGAAAATGTAGAGGGGTAATAACCACCTAGTAATGATATTATACACAATCAATACACACAAGGTTCTAATATAAAGAGTCTAACTTCTCTTTAATATCTCTTACAAATTTAGGACAAGAACATCGATGTGGGAATCTGCTGCCATAGCCACACCCTTGGATGGCCCTCAATATTGAATAACCTCATCCTCTGACAGTCCTACTATCACTATCATATTTGAGAGTACATATCACAAGAAGTTTACCTTAATAATATAGAACATAATCTATCATAGATCACAATGAATTTCAATCTATCATATATTTTTTAGAATCCCTCCTCAAGTGTACCGTATAAAACACTGATGCTAAAAAAAGAGGGTACTAAAGAATAATATATCAATGAAATGATTAAAAATGGGATAAAGAACCCACTACAAAAGTCACCCATATCTATCCCATGAAATAAATAAATGGATTTAAAATTTAACAAATAGGGTCCTACCAGACCCTCCTTCTACCAACCATCAACAATACATCAATTGAAAAATCTCAACAGGATATATCTGATATGATATCACAATAATCGAGGTATTATTTTAATGAATGTCTATAAAGATTCACAACACTCAGTGTGTTGGTTAAACTCTAACATATTTAGTAAAAAATCCTCACACTTTACCACCATTATAGAGAAAAAAATCTCATTCCATCAACTATTCTAATGGTAAAACTATTCGATTAATATGAAGTTGGTTTTATCCTTCAACACATGATCTCATCCTTTATGTCCTAGGACCACTCATCTACGAAGGATGAAAGCTCCAGCCTAATATAAATAACCTCTAACAAAACCACTAGTGGAAACCATATAAGAAATTGTGCTTGAAAACCAATACACACTAAGGATAACATCATAGGGCCTTTAACTCTATAGTAATGTAATATGAAAGGAACTCCATTTTAGTGTTATGTTACACAACCAATTAGAGTTAATGACTTATAGTCCACTTAGAAAAAGATTACATGTATATGAGTAAATGAAAAAGGATCCAATGGTATAACTAGGCCACAAACATGGGTTACTCATAAAGAAAAGATCCCAATGACTCTAGGCTATCAAAAGCAGATACAGGGGTGTCACATGTCATAACTTCTACCATACATGAGCCTCTACAAAAAAATATCCATCTTCATGAATCTTATCCTTTCCCTACTATCATTTTTACCATAATTAGGGACTTCTATAAAGACTCTACAAGTCAAAATATCCTCTACAAAAAATTCAGTGGAACATATCCACCATATCTAGAAACTATCTTCTTTGGGTGGAATCAACTCACTTGTAATATTTTTTATCATGTCATAAGAATAATAATTGGTGGCGGAAGGCACCCTCATTATTATGAGTCCATTTCTAAATCACTCATCACCATTATTAGAATCCATCGATGCGTTGTTTCACCCTATAAAGCCTCAATAATGAAGTGTCTGAAAATGAGTATATTGAAATGCTATCTAACAATACTGTTGAAAATGTAGAAATAACATAGTCCATACCAATAATAATCATTTGATCCTCTAATCCATATAAGTAATATACTATATATATTCTTGCACCTACTCACCCACTCCCTGAGACTAGAGCGGACCACTTGTGTGTGGTGGTGGAAATACGTTGAACTATACACCCCATCCTACTATTATTCTTATTCCTCTTACACATTTTTTATCATGAGTAACTAATTTCTCCCAAAGTTTTCTCTACCAGGGTATTCAATAAACTATCTCTTATCTATGTCATGGCAGGTTGGAAAATCCCATGAGATATTTTTTCATCTTTTATAAGAAAAATACTACCACTCGCATGGATATATAGATCTGTCCAGAGATCACTTATCCACATACCCTCCATCCTGCAATCATCTCTTAAATTTTATTGTATAATAAGGTCTTCGAGCCTTCCATAGGGTACCACCTACAGAAGTCTAAGCTCTTATATACCAAGCACCAATATCCCAAGACTTCTTAGTTTTAAATATATATGCTACCAAAGCTCTCTCGAACACTAGATTATTTATAGTAATGAATATAGATACAACTGAATCCAATTTTTCTCAGAAGAAGACCTACAAAATGGTCTTGGTTCAAGAAATAAGATCATAGACCATATCCATGTATTATGGTGAATGTTAAGTGAACCTTACTGAAAACTCTTCCATGATCATGCTACCCATCTAGAGTTAGAGAAGATTTTAGATACCCACTAATAAAAATATTTTTGGATAGAACTTTTCCATGAAGAGACACTAAAAATATATCCATGTAAAAATATTATGATAATTGGTTTGTGTCACCATACTCTACCATCCCCATTTAGATCCTTAATGAAGACTCACCACTATGATCCCCATCAGATTAGGAGGTGTCATTATAAGGGAAAAAATATGCATGACTAACAAAATATAGTCATCAATAATATGGTGTTTTGGATTACCACAAAACATGTGATGTAATTACCTAGGAAATTCATTGAGGCTGCTAAACCTACACTCATCCTCAGATGGAACCATCAGTGAAACATGCAACCCAACATGTGGTTGCTCAAATGGAAACCCACCTAAAAGAACCACCTCATGTGAAGACCCATTCACTTAGGACTCATCACTAGGTAGAGCATCATTACAATCCAAACATGGATTCTAGGATAGAAATCATCCTAGATTAATCATGAAATAATCAAGATATACCAAAATAAAATAGTAAATCTAGTGAGGTGACTCATGAAGGGAATGAAAACCACAATCTAGTCTTATATGATGCATCAATACAAGATTCCTTGCTTCTAATAACTAAATTTGTTGAGAATAGAAGAGGGTTATCAGGGATATAGGGAATAGATATGTCATCCAAGACACAGTTGGGTCCCTGACATGAAATCTAAACTAAAAAAATTTTAAAATCGCCTCCATAAATCCCAAAACAAGCTCATATCTAGAAAAATTAAAACATTGATCCAATGGAATGACCAAATTTGATAGTACTATATCATGACCCAAACTTTTGAGTCCATCATAGATAATGATAAGTCAAATGTGAATACCCTAATATCACATATAATAGGATAGGGGCTGACGACTAGCATTGAGCGGGCATATCAGACTAATTGGAGGTCGTATCATATTGTACCTGTTTGCATGAAAACACATTTGTCTTAATGAAATAATGAAGATATAGTTATCAATTGATAAAAAAATGAATAAATACATATAAACCACAATTATAGCACAACAAAATTACTAAAATCATGAAGAAGGAAAAATAAAATCCCACTTGAAATAAATAAAAGCATCCAACCTGCCCTTTAGGAAGGGCTTAGAGTCAAATGTACCTACTAGTAAACACATAAATCAATCTATCTCACTATTATTTTATACTCATATTCCTCCTAGGAATCCATGAAAAATCATGCCATATACATATTATAGGCCATTTTTAAGAATATTCCATGAAGATATGAATTTAACAATACATATTCAAAGACCCAAAACCTAAAATATAGGAGAGTGGTTGAAATGTAATTGTTCTCTCAACAGATATCCAAAGGGTACAAAAACCCAAATTAGAGAGAATAATAAAATCCATCTTGAAAAATCCCCAACTATACATGACATGTAATCTCATCACTTCCTGGTATGATAATTAAATTATGAAAAATAAGGGCAAGGAATCTTACCATAACCCATATATACTCATCTCAGGCTCTTAGTCTCAAGTTGTCAACGAGAAAATCTTACACATGATTCTTCTTGAAGGTAAAAGGACTATCTTATCCTATTTATGGAACTCCACATTCATTTCTATCCTTAATGGATGAAATTTCGAGATATATCCATCATTAGGTAATCTCTACCGTCCCTGATGGAACTTATAAATGATATATCAGTCATCATGCATCATTATGTTGATGGAACATCCCTTTTATTTCTGATGTAATCTATATAAGAGAACACGCTCATCAAATATCTCCATGTACAAGGCAACACAACAATCCAATGGATCTCGAAATAAATATCTAGGATCCCACCCATGAATCATGGGGGACTCCATAAATGCTACAGGAACTAAGATGATTTCTACTCACAAATAGGGGATCATGCCTAGGACCGATGGGGGACACTGAAAACCCTAACTGGAACCATAGAGACAAATAATCTGATATAGGGTATCAAACCTATGTTTTTTTGGTGGCACCTGAAACCCTATAAAAACTCAAAATGATGAAACATAGATAAGGAATCACACCATGGATTACTAGGAGATACCGAAAACCCAATATGGTACTACCCACTATCTAATGTATCATATGGATGATGATACAATGAACCCTACTAGATTAACCCTCAATGTTTGGAATCAAATCCTGTCTAAGAGGGTCCTGCTATACTACAAACCCCAATTAGTAAAGATAAATATATTATAGAGGCTCCCACATCAGTCTCATAAAGTCATACCAAAAAAATATCTTATAAAATCTTGTAGATAGGATCACAATCTCATGTGGAGGATATGATGCCACCCTATACCTTCTAGGGGATGAACTGAGGAAATACACCAGAACAATACTATACATGCAATGATAAAAGAAGAACCACATTGGAATCACATCACATCACATATCTAATTCCAAAACCATATAAACCATCATGTTCTACTTGGAAAAAACACATTGAATAGGCTACTAAAGTGTCTCCATATGATTCTTAAAGATGGATATGCACAAGGGATCAGTCTCTAATGGGAGTACATGACATAAATCTTGGCATCGAAATCAAGGCATGTATCCTCATTGTAAAATGTGTATATAAAGAATGTACATTTTAAGTGACCTTTAATAATCACCTAAGTGTGTCCCCACATGCACATGACGTTGCTATCTATGTTTCCCTACACAACGTGCACACTTGGAACATGGAATGTAATACATGGACCAGTCGAATCCCATTTCATTATCTATGAACGTGTAAAATATCTCACACCTTGTTAAAATTACCCATTTTTGTATATTGGGACACTTAATTTTTGTTGGGAACACCAGGGGCCTGAATATGTACTTCCACATGACCATTTACCCTTACAGGGAATGTCTATCCATGTGCCTGACCACCTAGACATGACACACTACATGGCGTATACCCTAAGAACATAATTTTTTAGTTAAAAAATGTTTATCATCCCTGATTATGATGAAAATATTGTGGTTTCTCATGCACTACATATAATGTGATAAGGATTTATGAATGAAAAATAGATATCATCCTCCCGAAACACCTGATTACTAATATAATTACCCCTAGTGGAATACAGTAGTCATATAAGGGGTTTAATACCTTAAAACAATGCACATAAATGGGTTGTGATAGAAATATCATAAAATAAGATAACGTGTGGATAAATTTCCATGATTTGGGTCCAATTAATTTCCCTAAACCTATTACACACTGATCATGTTCCAATCACTATCAATATTGGAGTTCCGTAGTTCCAACTCTCTCCCCCTCTCTCTATATTAGTTTATCCATCACATAATGGGGTATCCCTCTCTACCATTCTATTCATGGAAACAAATTTTACAAGGGTATTATGTTTATTAATATAATTTTATTTAATTAATAAACATCCGTCATTTAGTACCATTCCAATGGAATCCTATAACCAGGCGCTCAATGTAAAAAAAAATTATATCACGCATAGTGTAAAAACCCTATATATAGTATCAACCATGTTCATTGATTTCCAATATGATACTCTATTCGAAATATATTCCACATTTCCTAATAAATTGTGTGTTTTTAGAATAAAACATTTAATATATTAACATCACATTACTAAGGCTCACTAGTCCCCATAATTCCATGTTAAACTTGTTCATGTCTTCAGAAATATTTCTACAATTATTCCATAGTCACTAAAATAAAAAAATAGAGACTCTTCAAGGAATTATTAGGAAATGGGGTAAATGGTTGATGTTTTCCAACTCTTATTTTACCACATCCATTCTATTATCATTCCATTGTAATAATGTATTTTTTTAAATTTCATGTCCCATTATAACTCCCTCATAATATCTTTATTTACATTAAATAAATTTTCTTAAATAACCTATATAATCTTGATTAAAGTTTTGTGATCCACATGATCAATTTACACCACTTCATAGCCTCATTCAACCAAAACTCTTCTTGGTTAAAAAAATTAAAATACACTGAAAAATTCATTTAAATTGACATCAACTTTCAATACACAGTCATTCCAAAATTCAGCTCATTAATGCACACAGGTTTTTTACTATATTTTTCATCTAGCTAATATGAATTCAAATTTATTCATCATAGAAATAGAAAATTTTCCCCAATACTTTACAAAAATAAATTTTAAACATTATATCATTGAGTCTTTGGAAATTAATTCACATGAAGGAAAATAAATTCTTTGAAACCATTATCATGTGAAGAAATATATATCATTCTTAATAAGATGAAGAAAATCAATATTATTTTGACCTGTCATTGGTTAAGTTTTAATAAATTAAAAAATCCTACAAGGACATAATAAGCCTCTCATTTTACCCATTTATATTGATGACTCAGATATCCCTATAATAGTGTTAAATAGACCTATTTTTTGTACATTTCATGTCTAAAAAATCATCTTCTATATTGTTACCATTATTGTAACATCCATAAAATTCATTCATTGGTTAATAAACTGATACATATTTTTTATAATGACTATTTTATTATATATATCAAGGGATGCACATAGAAATATATATAAAAATAATAATACATGTCAATTAATAATACTGATTACTACATCTAGGACTACTATAAGGATATTAAAACCAATAAATAATAACCATGGAATAATATATATCATAGGATCATGCTCTTACATGAATATTATACATTCCAGGAGAATTTTTAACATTTAAAGAAACATTATGAATATAATTGTAATTACCAAGGAATTGTAAAAACCTTTAGGAATGAAGTTGTAAATGTTAATGTTTGGTTTTATATATTGGACATAAAAAAATATTACTATTACAATATAACCATTATATTAATATTACATGTATTTTAGTTAAAATGAAAATTAGTGATTAAGATCATTAGTAATGTATCAGTTATAAAGTGAACATTGGTATTATTTTATAATAATGGTAATGATAAGGGTTATTTGAATATATAAAGAATAAACTATGACCTCAACCAGTAAGGTAATATATTTGGAATACTAATTATCATATCATGGGAGGGAGGTAGAATCAATATGGTTCCCCATTTAAGAAGTTAATTAAGGGATCCAACAAACAAGGATTGAGTATATTCAACTATGCATGAAGTTCAAGATACCAAAAATTTCCCCTAGGTCAATTTTATTTGATAAATCGCATAGAACTACCACTATTAGACACCTAACACTTAGGGTGTATACTGGTGTTATGAGGGTTATGTATCATGACCATTGTATCATAAAAGTATAATATTATTTGAAAAAATGAAATAATTATCTCTTTTTATTTCATTTACATTGTAAATTTTATTTAAAAAATAAACTTGAATATAAGATGAAATTGAAAAGTAAAATTTTTGTAATAGAAGTGTAATATAATTTTGTTTTTTATAATATATATTAACATTTTTCATAAAATCAATTAATAAAAAAATTAACTTAATAAAATAGTTTTTTAAAACACTTTTTTTAAATATAAATTGTAATATAATCATATAATGTCCCAAAAAAATTATAAGTGTATGAATGTTGACTATGAAGTAAAATGGGAATATTAAAATAAATAATTATTTTTTATTTAAATGTAAAAGTATACTTATTTTGGGAATTATTTTTATAATATAAAAATTATATTATAAATCAGTATGTTGAAATTAGGTTTGCGTGAAATTTTGTAAAGTTAATAAAATACATTAATTATTAGTTAACAGTAGGAATTTTTTTTGGGTTTATAAATTGTTTTATGACTTCATAAATATAAAATAAAGATATAATAATTAATTAAACTGAATACATAATGAAAAATATATTTAATTTTTAAATATTATATATCTTAATGTATTTATATCAATTTCAAAAAATTGTTTGTGTATTTCAATAGACTAAAGTATAATTTATGATTTTAAAAACAATATTTTGCAGAAAAATTATTTTTCTATAATGAAAGTAATATTAAAATGGGTATTTAAGTTCTAATGGACTAAATAATTAAAAATATTGACTTAAATGTTTTAAAAAATGTGATATAATCTTATATAAGACAATAGTTTTTCATTTTCCACAACTTATAATTTGATGTCCAAAATTTCGAAATTATTAAACAATTTCTCCACTTATAAATTAAATAGAAACCCATACAACCATTTATATCCACTCCAAATCAGGTAAGAATGAAATTATTCTCATTTCGTATCTCTAAAGTCCCTACTATGTTTCTCCATGGTCTTTAGGTTTCACTGTAAAAGCATTATGAAGTTTATTCCCATATGAAGGGAACACTCATCTTCTTATTTTCCATTCAATAACTAGTTTATTTGGTATATCTTCTAATTGTTGAATTAAATTATTTTCATGCACAATTATTCATCCTATTTCCATAAAACAATTACAATGGGAGACTATAATTTCCTCCCATTATTCCCATTAATTAGTTGATATTGTATAACAAGAATGTTGTCTAATACATTTCATTAATTTTTCTCTTATACATAAAATATTTTTATACTTTGAATACTAATCCCATTTATCTATTGATGGGTTTTCAACAATATGTAACCATAATTATCTATTTGGTAATTCAAAATATAAAAATCACATTTATTTCCCCTAGGATAATTTTTTCTAATGATCATGTATTTAAGAATTTACAACATTAATAACATTAACATGAAACCCATTTATTTTCTCCGATGTGTTTTATTGATTTTTTATGATATATATGGTATACATGAATTTATAAATATTAAAGGTTCCCTCTGTTAGTTATCTAATTCAGTGGGTAAATAATGAATCTCCATACATAACATGTTTTAAGATATGGTGGTAAATTTCCATGTTAAATATGTTTTTTTACATCTTAGTGATAAACCATAATGATATGTTTTTCAATATTTATTATTTATATTGTAGCAACATTTCCATGTTATTCTTCATCATCATTCAATTTTTTATGCCTCATGTCCCTATGTCTATTCCTTATTATTATTCCCCATGGTCCCATGGGAAATATCTTTTTTTCTTTATTCCACTATAGGGATTTAATCTCACATCTTTATTTTAATATATATTCAAAAGATATGAGATTTAGTACAAGTAACCTATAATTTATCTTTAAGTATGATTTTAAGTAAATTAGATGAAATTTGATATTTTCATGCATTACATCTTAAATTTATATGAATGTGAGCCTCAATAGATCCTGTATATTATTATATTTTTTTAATATGTAATGATAGTTTTATTTATTAAAAATATACAATTACATAGTTGGATAAAATATAGGTTTAGATATTTTTTTAAATTATGGATATAAAAAAATATTATAAACCCTAGGGATAAGTCTTAATATATTAAACCGTCTTGAAATTTAGGTGATGTATTAAGAGAGTGGTTTCCAAGAAATGAGATCCCTATTTGGATGGTAAATTCAGATATGGATCTGTAAAATTTGTGCATATGGGAAATAGCCTAAAAAAGGATGAATTTGATATTCACATGACCATTACCTGTTATATAATAAAGATTCATTGCTTCACACCAATTTGGATACACCGGGTTGGTATTCTCTGGTTAATCAAATGATTTTTTACAAACCATTATAAATAATATATAAAAAATTAAAAACAATATAATATTTAATTATATCATCCTAAATTCATGATATATAAAATATTTTGATTTTAGTTTCTGTTAGAATTCTTGTAAAGAATAAAATAGTATAATAATATAAACATTTATATTATTTTTCTAGAAAATATTTTAGGAAATATACTGAATTATGTAAACAACATATGAAATATAGAATTCAATGGTGAACTTATTAATATGGGTATGTTTGAGTTTAAAACATAATGATGATGACTAATTATTTAACATAGTACATGAACAATAACGAAAATGTTATGGAGTGTCAAGATTTTCCATAAAAGGAATAACTATTAGTTAAATATTTTATGTATCATAAAACATCTATTTTTGTGGAACCTATAATCCACAAATATTAAAACATTGTACAAATAATATAAATTTTATATTTTATGTAATCCTATATTCTAAAAATGAATAACACATGTTAGTATAATATCTCTTATAAGAAGAATCTAATCAATGAATGAAACAGATCATCAACATGAATCCAAGGGATGGGGTGGAACCCTTTGAATGAGAAGACATTAAAAAATACTTTTTCAAGAATTATTTTTCTCATTCACACTAAACCATGAGGTAGATGGAATTACATAAGTTGGAATGAAGAGAAAATATACTTTTTTGGGTAATTATGTAGAGAAATTTATATGTCTCACATGACAGGCTTCAATATTTTTCATTAATTATGACTTGAAGATAGATTTATTAATTTTTGTATTGAGTCCCCATTTGAAGGAAAAATTAATAATTTGCTGCTTTTTATATTAAGAAGATATTGTAATAAGTCCAATAATAGCTGAAATGTAGTTAGTTGATTCCTTGTGGAATGATGGATAGAATGAAAAGAAGATAAGTATGGAGAAGGATTTTTGAAAAACTCTGCATTGTAAAAGTTACAACATAACATGTTCATCAAATGTTGGGAGAATAATTTGGATAATTTTATGAATAGAACTATAATGTGATACAGGTGTGGAATATATTTCTATATTGATCAAAACATTCATGTATATGTTAATCCCCAACATTTAAACACAAATAAAAAAGATTCGATGGTGCTAGAACAACCTTCTATGCAATGATTAATGTATGGGGAGAATATAAATTACACTAATCAAGGTTTAAATTTGAATAAAATGGAGATAATATACTATAAACATAATAATATTCCTCCAAAGGAGGGATATAAACTTATAAAAAAATAGCTAATTTTGTCCCTCCAAATGATGTTGCAGAAAGTACTCACATCACACACTCAGAGCTAGAAAGTAAACTACTTGATTGTGATTCTATGAAATCTATTATTTTGTTCAAGTTTGAAAAGAACAAAAAGTTGAGCCCAAAATATATAGTTTTAGTGTTTTTAGTTAAAAATAATAGAGTAACTATTCGAGAATAAAATATATATTGGGATTCCCATAGTAACTTTAGTGAAAACAATCTCTCTGTAAACATTATGCTAGTTCCAATTGTATAATTTGGCATAATACATTGGATAAATTGGTTGTCTTATTAAAATACTATGATTAACTGTTGAAGAAATGAGATTATTTTTATATTTAATTGAAACATATATTTATCTTCAAATAAGAGATGTACTAGCGTAAAACACTCTGTGAACCGCTTAAGATTGCCCTATTTATTGAAATAATTGATGAATTTAGGGAATAATGATAATGTATAATGTTTGGAGTTGTTCTCGATGTTTGGGAATACATGGTTTTATTTCCTAAAGACATAATTGGACCTCCTCAAGAATGATAAGTAGAGTTCTTAATTAATATCATACCTGGATCCAATGTAGTATTGAAGAACCAAATAGAATGGAAAATGTGGTGTTAGAGGAATTAAACATGGAACTACATGATCTCATTGAAAAAGCTTTTATTCAAGCATTTCAATATCATTGTGGTTCATATATTTTATTTTTTTCAAAAGTAAGGATCACTGAAACATTTTATTTACTATAGATATCATAATGGGATCTTAGTAATGAAAAAATAACACCACCTGAGGATTGGATGATTGTTTGGATGAATTTGAGGGGCTCAATTATTCTCTAAGATTAACCTCTAATTAGGTTATCATAAATTTAGGGTGATGTAATAACATATCACAAACACTATCTTCCTAACACGAGAATAGAAATATGAATTAGATGTTATAACTATTATCTTGACTTTTTCACAAACCATATTTATACATTTAATGAATATAGTCTCTATGGACTACCTTGAAAATTTTATAGTTTTATATATTGAAAATAATTTTATATGTCCCAATAGACTTATGGATAATGAGGAAAATATACATGTCATATTACTAACTAAAAGGAATGATTAATTTTCTAGTAAATTTAGTAAATGTAAATTTCATTAAAAGAGGTTTCGGTATTATAGAAGATCATAACTAGTGAAGGAGTCGTAGTTGATATAGAAAACACAAAGTTCATAGAGGAGTTACTATGTCCTATAACAGTAACTAATAATTGAAGTTTACTTTATATATAAGAATACTATGGATTGTATATAGTAAATATTTCATGGTTTTTTCCATTAACAAGGATAACATGAAAATTATTTTTGTTTATCTTGATAAATAAGTGTGAATAATGATTCCATAAACTGAATATCTTGTTGGATAGTGAACCTTTGAAAACTCTACCATATAATGGAGAAGGATTTTTTTATAGTGACACATATATGAAATAGATTAGACATGTCCCATTAAAAATGACATGGGGGTCATTTTGGTATCTCAATAATTAAAAACTCAAGATGCTAATTTTACTTCTCATGAAATGGAGATAGATGAATTCAATTTTTTTCTAATGATATAGATGCACTATATTTTTAGGGAGAAGTGTGAAATATATACATATTGACATGTATTAATGTATATATTCATCCAAAAGTAACTGGACATGATAGAAAGGAGATAGTGGTATATTCTTAAAGAATATGAATATCCAGTTCATTATCACCGTGGAAGTGAAAGAAATCATTGAAGCAATGGGTAAGAAATATCATGGTGTTCTTGCAATGATGAAGACCAACATAGGTCATTTGATCAAGGAACATGTATGGTCAGACACATAAATTATAAGGGAAGGGGAATTGAGAGTCCTAAACCAAATGATTTCTCAACCATTATTATTAGAAAATATCTATAAATCTCAAAGATTTGACAATTTTATGTAAAAGAAGGTAAAGTTTTAGAACAATGGGAGGTTTGTAGAATTTAAAATTGTTCAAGAAGGTGTGCTAAAATTTGTTACAAGTTTATGTATTCCATAAAATCTAGAGATAAATATGTATTTATGGATGAAGCTCATTTTTATATATTCTATACACATCCCAAAACCACTAAAATGTATTGGGACTTTTGATATCATTATTTATGGTATAATATAAAAAGGGGGATTAAGGATTAAACTATAAGGATATTAGTTTTTCAATAAGTGATATTAGAACAAATACTTCCAAAAAAGGAATTACAACAACTACCTATACTGTACTCTTGGAGACATCATGACTTTAGAGATGGGAATCACCCCTATAGACTGTTCAGGATTGGATGACATGTCTAATGATGACTAGAAGTATATATCCATGAATAAAATCAAGATTCTGGATACCCACATGATTCCTGATTATGAGAAGTGTCATGAAGCACCTCTTAATGCCTCCTTTTGATTCCACCATTGATGGATCTGAGGATATTTGAATCGTTATAATGTTAAAGCTAGTGCCTCAAGACAAGATGGTCATTCTATAGGCATTAGAAAATAGGTTCTATGTAGAGCTCAAAAGGCATAGTCATCTCATTCATTTTATTCATATTCATCACCACCACTGATCATGTTATTCAATCAGGTATAATAGATGTGACCACATCATGATCGGTAGTGTTCAACTATGGCCATAACTCATCCATCCCTAAATCTGCCAGTAGTGATTCTCGATGAGTCATCTGACAAGAATCCGAATATTCCTTGCACCATCCCAAATTTGTTAGTTCATTAAGAAGTTAATTTAATGCATCCTACCATTGAATTGCCCTCGTGGGGAGAAATGTTCATTTGGAATGGATGTAATATGTGTTGAAAAACCATTCCATCATTTTTTTGAATCTATTAATAATCATGGCCCTCTATCTGTCAGAAGTGATGTGTGAGGCCCTCATAGAATATTTGGAGATCCCTCTCTATTTTGAAATAGAGGTATCAGCTACAAATACCTTCTATGTTGTAAAGGTTAACCGATCATAATGTAAAAGCATTATCTCATTCTTTGGATAAGATGAGGGATCCCATATATAGGGGAACATATGCCTTTTGTACATCACTGGCCAGTTCAACGACATGGATGTTTGTCACTGTTTAGTCGATATAGGTTCCAATATCATTATCATCTATACCTAGACTCTCTAAAATTTGGGACTCATAGAATCATATATTAGCCACTGTGAAATAATTATTCAGGGTTATGAAAGGACCAAAAAAAGTTCATTTCGTATAATCTATGTAATGAACTAGTTTGATGTATTTGTTGAAAACACTTAATTCATTGTTTTCTCATTTGATACCAACTAAAACTCTTTTGTGGAGAGGCCTTAGATTCATATGAATGAAGTAGTTCCCTCCAAATATTTCCAATGCTTCAAGTACTTCCTTAGTGGTGGAGTAGGCATGCTCCAAGGTAAATCATGTCCCTTGTGTTCTTGTGAAGCCTATTATATGGAGTCTAACTATTATTATAGAAAGTAAAAACATTTTTAGTTCAATGAAGTGGAGATCTCAACTATTTAGGATAGCCTATGGACAAATTTGGAGGATTTTTGCATTCTCCTGATTAACCGGTTGGATCCCAAAACACTAGACTTGGAAAATTTGTTTACCATTTTCGAGAGGAAATCTTGACGCATATTTAAGTACAAGGAATTTTGTAAGATTACCTTATTGTACAACAAATGATAGGGTCAAGTGATTTCATAAACCCTGAAACTTATGATTTATCTATATTTTTTCGTAATGGTCATCATTCTATAACACATTTATATGTTTTGTGGTTCCCATTTGAGTCTACAGTATCTGACCTTTCACCACTACTTTGATATCAAGAACAAAACTCTTGATCAAACTCCTAATGGAATACAATTGGTAGCTTCTATCACCACATATTGTACATGGAAGAAATTCCCTAATAACAGTCTTGTATGTACCCAAGAACATAACAATGGTATTCCAGAATTAATTGGTTTTTATGAATATGTTACTCCCACTGATCACCGTGACATTGACAATAAAGAACACTTGGTAGACAATGCTCCATCATTAGGAGAGGGAATATTCACCACCATTGATGTGTTAATATAGGTGAATATTGGAATGGAGGTAGATCTAAGGCCAATGAAGATTCACATAACCGTGTCTCTATAGGAGAACCATCAGTACATGAATTTCCAAAAGAAACATCATGATTTGTTTTTCTAGAGTAATGATTAGATGTTAGGATTAAACCCTCAAATTTCAGTTTATTTTCTCGGCATCCGATTGAGTCATTGTGGGTTCAAGAAGCGTCCTATAATAATTCACCCCTCTCATGGTTCTATGTCCAAGGATGAGGATGATAATATTATTAATGCCAACTTCTTCAAAGAGGATCAGTGCCATAAGTGGTTGTCCAACAAAGTTTCCATTATAAAAAATAATAGATAGATTAGTGTTTTTATCAACTTCTGAGATCTCAATCACCATTGTACAAAGGATGATTTTCCCCATCTGATGACCAAATGATTGATCAATTCCAAAACATGGTTCTATTCTCTCTCTTTCATGGATGGGTAATATGGTTACAATCAGATCTGGATGGATCCCAAATAAGAGGATTCCAATGCCTACAGAGTGGGAATAGAGCTTTCTAATATTAGGAAACTCCCTTCAGTTTGAAGAATTTCGGAGCCACTTATCAGCAAGGCATGAATCATATCATTACAAAGATCCTTTAGATGATATTAGAACGATATTTGGATGATTTGGTGGCAAAATAATTTTGGTGTTAGGACCATCTTTGAGATCATGAAAAAGTGCTTGACTTCCTCCATTACTGGTATATAAAGATGAAATATTTGATGTGGGCCTCTGGGGTTACCTATGGGATGTTTCTTGGATTTCTTATCAGATACATCTGTATTGATATCTACCCTGAGAAGATGAATTCCATCCATCAAATGCCTCCTTCAAGAAACCTTCTAGACCACTAAGGCCTTTATAGACACTTAACATTCATATTCTGATCCATTAAGAATATTAATGGAATGTGTAATACCTTTTCCAGACTCATGAATAAAGGTAATTCCCACTAGTGGGGTGAATAGATCCAAAACTCCTTTATATAAATCATGCATTACTTACTACAACTTACAGTTTTGATTCCACGCATCCTTGTAAAGTTGTCAGTCCTCCATTTGACCGCATTTTATTTATAACATAGCACCCTTCTCACCTAGAAGACACATGAATGGAAATGGAAGCATTTATATTATCTTAGTAGCATTCTCCTCTACATGGATTCTAGATATTCTCACATCATGAAGATCTACCTCGTGCTGGTTTTTATAGTGCAGAAGTTACTGCATTATTTGTAGAATGATGAGATTTATATGGTGTCCCCAATAGACCCACTGAAGTTTATCCACAGTCTCATGATGTTGATAAAATGATTAAAATGTAATGTAGTTATCCTTTAGTAGATTTTCATCAAGTTTGTTTTTCTTAAATCTGTCATGGGTAAAGCATTGAAAGACATCTTAGCCTCCCATGAATAAAAAGTAGAGTAGTCATTGGTTCCTGACTTCCTAGATGAGTCCATACTGTTAATCAACTAGGATATGATATAATAGACGAATCATTTTGTTGGTTTCTCGTGGATTCGAACTTGTAGAAGTCCCAATGATCCCAAGATTAACAGGGTAGGCCTATGGATTGACTTCATCATCTTGAAAAAGGCTATTCCTCCCTACTAATTCCAACTATTAGAAGGATGCACCAACAATGATATAAAGTATCAGGATCTCATTACTAGTCGTGAGATGGATTTCATGATTTATGTTCCCCATATTCAAGTGAAGGGAGATTCTGAGTTAGCCATCAAGAATATCAATGGTGATTATGTCTTCAAAAATCCATAGGTTGTAGCATTCCTGGAGCGCACTCACCTGGTAATGGCCCAGTTCCCTTCTTAGCCAATGGTGACTCATTTTCCTTGGTCATAGAATGGTTTAGCGGATTTATTGGCTAGTATACACGCATCTCATGTAGATCCCAACTATGATTACCTGTTCATTCATGTGGAACATCAATGAGTCATTCCCATCACATAATATTATGAGGAAAATGAGTAGGTAAACTAGTTTAGTATTTGTTCTTCCACAATAGGTCCTCCCAAACCCCCTATAGGAGAAGGAACCTCTGATTGAACAATTCCTTTATTCGTGTATCTCATGTGTGGGATTATCCTGTCAGACAGAGCCGATTGTGAGAAAATCCCTTGGTTCACAACACAAAGTACACTTTAGAGTGGGACCAACATCAATCAAACTCCCTAAAAACATGGGTTTGATGGAATTATCATCTGTTTCATTCAAGGAGATGATATTCCCTGGGTTATGCTAGAATTTTATGTAAGGTCCTATGGTGCTCATCAAGAAAATTTGATGCTCTATCTCCAGATTTATAGACTAGGATACTTTTATCTCGCCATGGACCATGACTCTATTGAGTTTTCTAATCAGTTCAACAGGTTTCATATCCATGCGAATATTGTGTATTAACCATCAATGTCCTTGAATATTACTAATTATTCTCGGACCTTTTCATTATGGGGAATCAGTGTCGTCAGACCCTATCCACCTATAGTGTCCCTCCAAAGCAGGTTCATTCCATCCGTGATAGATTTATTCTCTATGTGGGTAGAGGTGATTCCCCTTAGCATAATCAGGGATCGATCAATGGTATAATTCATGATCTACCACATCATTTACCATTTTGATTTCCTCATTCCATTTTCAAAAAAAACAAAAAAAATCTATGATTCTGAGTTCAAGAAGTTTTACCCCATGTAAAATGTCTGACCCAACCATAATTCTCACTACCAAACACAATAAAATGAAAAAATTGAGGCATTCAAGAAAACAATCACAATCATTTTGCAGAATATGGTGGTCAAGAAAAGAAAATTTCTGAAAAAAACTCCCCATTGCTCAATGGGATTATTAGACAATGACTCATAATTCCACCCAGGTGACTCTAGATTCTATATTGTATGGAATAGATGTAACCCTTCCCATTGAGATTCATTTTCCATCACTCGGAAGTTATTTCTATGATAATAAGACATTAGAAAAGATAGATGAGGTTTGTCTAGGTGATCTAGAATACCTTGAAGAGAATAGGATCAGAACCATAATCAATTAAGAGAGGCACCAGAACAAGTTAGCTAGGGAGTTCAATAAGAAGGATTTCCTCCACAATTTCCTACAATGTAATACAGTATTGGATCTCTAAACACCGATGATACTCGGTAGAAAGACTCTATAGTTGGAACCAATGTGGAACAGACCATAAATCATTCACATGGTATAACCTAGTGGTTTATACTATTTTTTAACCATGGATGGGGAGTCTGTCAATCCTCTAACCAATTACATGTTCCTTAATAAGTCCTTTATATAAGGATTCATTCATCCTAGGAACATGACATTAAACTACATGTGTGAGTCCAAACATCATGGAATTAAACAATGTGTGGATTTACCTTGAAATTTTTTTGTGTGGCATAGCCTCTCTTGTCCCTTTTTCATGCTAGGTCAAAGAAGCCGTGACATAAAAAATTATCATATGAACCTAGTTGTATAATAAAAAATTGCGTACTGACCAGTGTCTATATTGCCTAATGCTAAACAACACAGACCTATCATGTCACATGATATTAAAATAAGGTGTCATAATCCCAGCAACATGATTATAAACATCATATATTCTGCATCCTCATAGGATTACTTTAAATTATATAACAATTATCATCCTAGTCACACAACAAAAAGAAACACAACACCATGATGCCCTCTTTAGAGAAAACAGCTCTTCTGGTATTAGTCATCGATCATGACATATTCAAAAACTATATATTACTTTATTCATTTATATACATGATATAGAGCAATTCTCATATTTTCTATCCTGGTCTATCCACACAAATAAAATATATATACCTCACCCCTATTTATGCGTCAAACATACATATGGTGACCTCCTTTATGAATTATGTGTGTCTTGATTAGCATCCTTATGGGATATGTAGTGATTCATATATAATTATTCCAGGGTCCTAGTAGAGAAATTCACATCATCTTTTGTTTTTCCCACTCATACCTCACTTATGGAATGCGAGCGTCTTTTCGCTCATTCACATCAGGCATTCCTTCTAATTATACCATACATATATCTAAAGGGAAAAACCCAAAATCCTCTATGAAAAAATGTGCTGCATCATCAAGACTCATAATCCTTCATTCACATTGGATTTATTAACCCATCGTGCCATATATAATAATTTTGTGGAGCCTCCTCTCTGATGTATGAACTCCACGACCTTAAACTAAGAGCTTATAGTCCATGAATCATGACATTAAACTATGCACATGTCTCCTTCGAGATGATTCATTTGTTTTGTTGGATTCCTTGGGACTCATTCACATTTTGGTTTCTAAAACACCACACTATTTATACCCATTAGATATACCATTCCTCATAGTTTGAACTCTATGACATTAAACATATAGCTAGTGTCTAAAAACTCACGATTCTAAAATTTAAATTATGCCCTAAAAATTTTCAATATACCTCACAACAATAATGGGATGCCTCAATTCCCTCACCAAAGAGGATTTCCACTACAAATTTTTGGATCCAACCACACTATGTTCCAAAACGATTTTTGTCTTTATTATCATCCTCATGGGATATGTAGCGATGCCCGAACATTTTTTTCCTATGCGTCTAATCATAGGTTTATTCACATTTTGGACCCTTTTCCTTAGTTATGGTTTAATCACTATGAACCTAAACTATTGTAGTTAATTTTTAGGTATCTATATGGTATGTTCTATCTCATGTCCCTCATTCACATTGGGTTTTATCTCTTGTGTACAACATAAACACCTTTGGAACGAATGTTTCTATTATAGTAAAAAATCATCACTTATAACTATACAAAAGAATTTTATGAGAATCATGAACTTAAACTAAGAGATTATGGACCAAGGAATAAGATTCTAATCTATATGTCTTGGTCTATGCAATATTAATTAAAACTACTTGCAAAACCTAGGTTCAAATCTCCATGATATGCCTATTCCACACATCGATAGTTTCTTAGTTCGGATTTCCATCATCTTTCAAATCTAGATAAACCCCTTGATGATGATGGTATCAATACTTTTTTCTCACCCCCCATGTTGGTCAAATTCCCGAATTCATATCTAGAATAAAATAGTGAATCCTATTTTTCTAACTTGGACAGCATTTGATTCATTGTTTTCTCTCCACATTTTTTACCGGTGTTGTCATGGTCCCTATCTTTCGAACATGGTCACTAGTTGATCCTTACTCAATATTCACTCCTTTATCTAGAACATGAATGTATTGAATCCCCCCATTAAAATATCTTCTTTTCTGGTAAAGGTCAAACTTTGGATTAACCCCTAATGTGTGCTTCCATGATAGGTATACGCCCTATACCATTACTTGTTTCTCACACCACACATGACTCACATAGGATTACAAATTTTGGTGGGGTGAATACTGATGTGGTCGAGCCTCACATGAAATTTTTTTAGTCTAATATATATGACCATAAAATAAGAGCCTCCTTGGCAGAATTTTTTATGGAACTGGGCCACTTAATGCCTCATTCATGATTGGGTTTTTAACCTGCTACACCACATATTCCTGTTTCTTAACTCAGGTGTTGTATGAATCCTCTTTTATCTCATTCACATCGGGTTTATTTTTTCCATTACGCAAAAATGTTTTCAGAATAGACATCTCCATATTCTATGAAATATGACTTAAAACTATTGGTCATGGTCTATGATGTATGACCATAAAATGTGTGCAACATCCCGATGACATGATGTTAAGAGATGGAACCCATACTTATCACATTATGTTAAACTATAACATTCATTTTCCTCACAATATGATATTAGAACTATATTTCTATCATCCATAGTTACATGAAGTAAAACTACTAGGCATCTTAGGAACATTCTTGAGAGGTCATCTCTTCTGATTATGGTCATCTACTACATTGTTCCCATCTTCATTTGTCACACAATATCTGAGATAATGCTCCTCTGGAAGATAGTTTCGACCTTTTCTATGACCAAAACACTTATACTAATGTGTTTTAATCCATAGTGGTATAATGATGAGAGAGTTGGAATTTATTTGATCGTTCCATCACTTAGTTTCCACACTTTGTGTGCCCCTTAATATCATCCCCATACCCTTCCACATCTAAAGGGACCCCTAGAGGGTTGTTCTCATGCCTCTGTGTTTCATATACTATCATGTTCCAGTGTTCCCAAACAATTTGAATGAAAATTATATATAGGTTCTATGTTTTGAACACGGTTAGAGGTTGAACCTCATTTGGTTTTCCCCTTTTCAGTATAATGGTATAGATTTAGTGTTTCACACACAGTCAACAGTTTTCCTATTTTTCCATGCAATTATTGTTTTGTTCTAGATTTTGGGTATTATGGTTCACACTTATCATTACCCTTGTATCTAATAGAATCCAACACCCCTGGTGTTATAATCTTCACGCAATATCTCACATTAGAGAAGAATTAGGATGCTCTGAGAGCCATATTATCTAGCCACATCCTCTCCTATCCCAAACACTCAGGGTGGTTAGACAATAGTAGCATACCCCAAATGTTTAATTGTTATCATATATTTCTCAAATGAGATGAAAAATCATGTGGTCATCCTTTTTTCTAACACTATGCTTTACCCGCAAGAGTTTAAGGATTTTTTATTAGTTGTCTCACAATTAATATGGATGTGGGATAATTAATTCAGAAAAAAATATCTATCCATGAATGTATTGTGTTTAAAAGAAATGAAGAAAACATGTGCAAGGTCATCAACATATTTGATATTTTTGTTGTTTTCACCAAAATAGTCTCTCAATCTCCACCCCAGTCCCCAAGCTTTTATACTGAGCCAACCTCTAGCACATGTACTCTAATATATTCTGATTCATCTTTATATATATTTCATCATCATTAACCACCAAATGAATCAGATAATATCTTGTCTTTGTTTAGTTTCAATTAGCCTAGAGATCAACAATTTGAGTAGTTTCCTTATTAATTTGGTTCTTGGCCTCTTCTTGTTGAGCTATAGGCTTGCTAATTAACTCTATTTGTGTCCTTTAGAAGTCATTAAACTCACCCATGTGATTCTATAGATAAGGGATCTCCATTTTAACCTCTTTAATCTTTCATATACTATCATACTTCTTATGTAACATGGAATCTTACAGTTTCTATTTCCCCTCCCACGTCTTTTTAGGAAGGAAATCATACACTAACATGGGAATACCTCAATCATCTAACACTCTAAAACATTTATTAAAAGCCAATGGTGACATTATATCATTTATCCTACAAACTGTAGCTCTGGGGTATGATCAATGAAGCTTTGGATACACCTCCATTCACTATGTCGGATGACACGATTTTCTTCGGCCGCATTAGGGGTGGAGTCATCCATATCTTTAGGATATATTAGCTAATAATATGGATACACCACTAAGATTTCAGTAACATGTTCTTCCTCCATCATCCTTTCTTATGGGTTTCTATCTATATCATACGGGAAACCATGTGCAATTGATTCATCCTCCTCAACCACCTCACCCCTACTAGCCTCAATTTTTTCCCCAACAGTTCTATCACTCACAACCAAATCCACTAGTTGATATAGAACAACCAGGGCTGGATTTGTTTAGAACAAAATCCTTTTGAATAGGCTCTATCGTAAAAATAGGTCTCATGGATTCCATGGCCTTGTCAGGTCATCGAGCTTGCAGTCTTCTTTGAACATCATTGGATAATGATTCTCAGTCAATCGTATCTGCACATTATAGGTATGACTCTTCATGAATAAGGACTTATTGGAGTAGAGTGGCATTGGGATGAGCACTTGAGTCGCCTTAGGGACTTCCACCATAGGATACCATTAAAAAATTAAATTTAAATGATTGGTATTGGTTCTCCTTTCATATTTTGAGCTAGAGATACATGGAATATGAAATCAATTTGATGAAAAGTCTTCCTAAAATCACTCTTATGATCGGATAGTTAAAAATCTTCTCTTACCAAGAGTAGGAGTGATGTTGATGATAATCCATATCAAACGTTTCTCCTCCCTAATAGATAGTGGTACTTTATTGATATTTAGACATGGTCCCCCATAGATTATTGGAAGGTCCTAGAGTTCTATGGCTTTCACACCGACCTAAACAAGTGGTCCACCACTATCCATATGATCCCTAGGTGTTGGCGTTGAGGAATACATCTCCCCACCCATCGGAATCATTTCACCCCTATAATAGGATCCCATTTTTCAATGTCTAGTTTCTCCTATTCAGAATGATTTTTGGTTAGCATACATGTTTGGTAAAAAGGGGAGATCAATGAATAATGTGAGTATGTTAAGATTACGAACAGATATTCAACAAACTCTTATTTAGATCCTATGACATCACAACTCCCCTAGGGACTCCCATGATGAGAATTCATCCCCTAAGGTTCCCTATATTCTTCTTCTTCTTATTACACTTCATCACTATCATCATCAGGCTATGTATCCACTTTATTTGGATCTTGGATAATAATTAACATTACTATGGTGGGATGAACCTTGTACTACTCCCTCTTGAATGCGTAGATATCCAACGCCTTTGTGTATACTTGTCTCCATTGAATGTTCACTTCATATGTCAGCTAAATTTACCCAAAATCTAAAAATATGATCTCATCTATTTAGCATATGGCACATGACTTCAGGTGACATTGATTGTCTCAATGTTCTCCAAGCAGTCTAAAGGGGTAGGAAGATACCATCAGTAGGTAGCTGAATAAGGTACCTCGACTTCTTCATTGGAGCCCATTTCGTTGGTTCTCAATGAAAGTTTTGGGAAAACCCTCCATTAGGAGGAGGAGGTGTGATTGCACCCTATTATGTCACCACTTCTATAGTTCCTTCTTGAGCCACCCATGAAATATGGCTCACCCATTGAGAAGAAACCCACCAATTTCCTTGATTTTCTGGCCCCATGGTCATTAGATCGATTACCAGAATTCATTTCCACAGAATTTCATCTGAAAATGATTCCACCTAGTTGTCGGTATATCCTATTGATAGGACTACATGAGAAATGGTTGGTTGTATTATAACGGTTTCTCCTGAGCCTATAATCCTCATAATGATCCACAATTGGAAAAGAATAAAATGGTTCCTCTCTTCATAAACTCCCATAAGATCTTTCATCGCTTCCTGTTGAAGTAATCTGAATTTTTTGATGAAGAGGGATAGCACATATGGCTCACAGAGGGAACATTCATTAATTTGAGCCACCAAAACCCCTCATCATAAGCATAGAATGTACTCCCTTTTATCCCATGATCCTTGTATTTTTTAAATTATTAGACCAAATAGGGTTACGAAGGGATATAAGTTGTATCTTTCATTGTTTTCAAGTCATATATTGATACCAGCATCATCAAGCGTGATCATTCAATCTCAACAAATGTTCAGTAATGATGGCCATAAACCATCATTAGGCGGTATGAGGGAATTTGTGAATTCATATCCACTGAGATGTGCTACAATATAACCATGTAGAAACAATAATGGTCTATAGATTCTTCTAGGTGTGTTTTCCCAAAATACACTATTGTGTTTTCTGTATGGCCTTGCTAGCACGAGTACACCTTGGTTTCCCTTTATTCTAGATTCTAAAGTTTCCACCATCGCTAGTGTTCCTAGGTGGAGCCCCATACTTGTATCCCTCACTAGTAATATCCACCCATTGATAAAGGTGGAGAGGAAGAAAGTGTAGAAAACTATTAGGTCACAATTTCCCAAAATGATGTACCCCCACATTGGATATTACCTTTACTCTAAGAAGAGATTTTCGGATGCAACTTTACCTCTATGATATATGACAAAACACTACTTTACCAGACCCCAAATCCTCACTATATCATCCTTATTGAGTAATGAGTCAAAAAATTCCTAGAATATGGTGTCCTTTTAGATTTAATTTATGTTTAGATTCTCCTTCACCTCTTCCAAAACATGATGTTCTATGAAAAGAATCTACTCAGTGTATCTCCATATATTTTGTTGTAGTGGGAATTCATCCTATTGAATAATTTATATAGGGATGCCTCTATTGAATTTGATGTCCCATAATTTGATGTCAAATTCCTCATCGTGGAGATGATACATGTTCGTATCCAAGGAACAATTTCTAAGGGGATCCAACACCATATCCTATTGATGGAAGAAATTGAATTTTGACATCCACACTATTTTATAAATCTAGATGTTGCACAATATCACCCCTTATTCTTGGAACATGTAGTGCACCTAGAACACCAACACTAATTCATTGGTGAATTTTATTATTGATTAAAAATATATTCCTTTTCTATCCCCTTCTACTACCTCTCATGATACTATGGAAGGCATTGGAAAAATGGTCCAAAAATTCATTTTCTATCAGGTCCTCACCCATGACCATTCTGATCATCCCATTAGGTACATAGAAAGATAGGTCCCTATGATATTATGCAACATGTCCATGTATGTTGATATTGTAAAATGGGATATCATCTTCCTATGTAAACCATGACCATGGTGAGTAAATCATTAGAGATGGGATAACAACTTCATCGTGCGTCCCAAAATTCCATAGAGGCTGGTATTCACTCAGTGGGTAGTCCTTCTGTGATTGCGTCTACATTCCTAGTAGCATATGATTTTCTAATATAAACCTATGAGCCTGATGAACCTGAGTATATCCTCCCATATCATCCTTCATGTAGGGGAAATATCCTCGATCGATGAATCTTATTGTGGGTTGGCCAATTTGGGTGGATTAGAAAACACAAAGGATGAATCACACAAGATTTGAAGTCCAACCTGTAATATGCTATGTTTTGTGCATGATCATGCTATAGATGTGTAGAATGATTGTAATTTGGAAATGAAAATTACATGGGATATGAAATTTTATGCAAAAAACACCAATGCATGGTTTTTGAGTGTTAGAGGAGTGATCCAACACGCACGATAGTGGTTTTCCTATCACACAGAAATTCAAGCCACCATACATTGGGCCACCCTTGTATTATTATATACATGGAAAATACTTCCTAATGCACACAAGTACTATTATGTTCATGTGAAAACACTTTTCATAAACCACCAAGAATGAACCATTCTCTTATGAATTTCCATAGGAACCCGACCTCCTTGTCCCCTATCAACTAATATTCTGATGTTGGGAATTTTTTTGCACTGAATTCTTCACCGAACCACTGCAGGTCACATTTGGTAAAACTAAAGGCAATATCTCACAAAATTGAACTCCAAGAGAATTTGAAGGAAGGTATGTGAAATTTTTTACGTGAGCGTGTCAGATCAAAATCCACCCAAAAATCTCTTGTGTGCCCAATGCGATGTCAACCAGTTATCATCCACATAAACCACACAAATTTTATATGTAATGGGTGCACAAGTGGATCCTTTAAAACATAAGAAATCAAATCTGCACATAGATATCATTCACAAAAAATACAATTTAAAATGGTATTTCATGTTCTCACTGAAGGCCCCTTACACACTCGGAATATTGCGTGTTATCTCTAAGGGCCTCATATATATTGTAGTGAACCCCCCTATTCATGGTGATACTCCAAAAGTTGAAGAGTCTCTATGCTATGCGTAATACCCCTCTTTCGTGACTGCATAAAATCCATGGAACTTTCAAGGTATATATCTTTCATGATAGGTTCCATTCGGGTCCCCCATAGAGTGGGCCCATAGTTGTGAAATTGTCACCCAGCATCATTAATCCAAATTCAACTGCACTCAAAATATCTCTTTTGTGTAAACCCGTGGTCCTGGTTGCGAATCCCATCTTGCACTCGACCCTAGATTTTTCACGTAATCACCCTGTCTTACATGGACCTTTTCCTTGAAGCTTCAGGGACTTTCATTACTCCAAAACACCATGTTTGGTCCCCTATTATAGTAAACCATCATATATTGTGTATATCTATTGTCTATATCACTCTATAATTGTGTGAAATGATTTCTTAGTCCCCCATGAGTTGTCCCTATTATGTTTTTCAACCACTTTCTATTCAGAAAAGGTATACTAAACCCCATTTTTTCACCATAGGAATTCTAACACAGACCTCATGAGTGACCACAACCCTCCACGCTCCACTATAACATCGAATTTTTAATGTAACATCTTGTATCTTCCATGTATTATTTGAAATATTATATGGATTATATTAGAGACCAAACACAGAGATGACGTGTAATTATAAGGCCCAGTGTTCCCAAAATAAAATCTTAAAATATAATAAATATATTAAGTAAAAAATGTGAGTGTTTTTCACGAAAAATTGGAATAAATCCTAAAAGGGATCCCATTATAAAAATGAAAGGTCACTGTTGATCTCTACATGGTTGTTTTACCCTAGGCATGGCTTATCATTATTTAGTGTTGGTCATTTCTGTAAAATTATTCATGACTATAAATAGAAAAATATAATTTGATATTTTCTTTATTTTGTGTTGTTGATGCAGCAATGATTTTGTATTTAAATAGATAAATATTTTTTAAATCGATGGATAGCTGCATAACCCTAGAGACACCAGAGGACTTGAAGGGAGATCTTTATAGAATCCTCTCAGGAAAACAATGAAGGATCATGGATTGATTGATCAGGGAGGCCTCATATTTGAAGGAACTCACCAATAAACATGATGGGACAACCATTATTTGTTAGGGATTAAACCAAATCAAGCTAGGGAGTGTGTTTCAGTTTTCTAAATTCCCCACTCCCAGTTTCTGTGATCAATGAAATTCAATCGACAAATGGATTGATTTACAGGTTGATCACCTTGTGCGATGGGTTTATTACAGGGTCTTTTTGGAGAATTAAATTGAATCTCTTTTTTGATTATAATATAGAAAATAATCAAGATTGATATAAGAATATATCAAGAATCATTCATATTTTTTTATTATTTCTTTTCCCCCCGATTCATTGTTCATCATAGATTTTCTTCATTTGGCCAGTGACTCATCAATTCCGGATCAACCGATCATTAAACCTTGGTTTCATAGTGAAATGATATGATATTATAGATCTGGAATCATCACGACACGAAGAAGGTGCAAGGACTGAGACAGTGTTAATCCAACAACATATGACCTATGATTTTACATTATTCCTCATTCTATGGTGCAAAATAAGGAATGTTGATTTAATCCAATTTGTGATCAGATCTGAAGACATGAACCATTTTTTGATGATGGTATGGAATGGATAATCAAAAATATTTGATTTTGATGTGAATCGATCACCTGATCAAAGGTGGATAATAAACCAGTACATGAGGAGGAGGAGGAATGAATGATTCTAGAAAATTGTAATCCACATAGTGTGTAATCCAAAATTACAAGGTTTGTGGGGCCCCTAACTAAGATGCTAGGTTTGGGAAAAAGATTAGGATCACATGGCATGTGACACCTGTCACATGGCATGTGACCCTCTGCAGTTGACTCAGAGTCTACTTCAGATGTACACAGTCATGGGTTAGAGTATATAGACATGGACACGCCCTTTACACCCACATGGAGATGACTTAGCTTACACATACTAGTACACAAACATGGTTTTGGGTACACGAACATGACCAGCCAACCTGGTAAGGATACCATGCCTCTCTACATGTTGTGTACTTAATCTGATCACCTTATATATGGAGACTACATGCCATGTGAGTCTCTTCCACATGGACAAGATATGGGATAGATGTACACACCGTGTACCCATTATGACACACCCTGTATTCCATTAAAGAGTGATTGGGGATCATATTTTTATTATACTATACAATAAAAGGTTTAGTGTGTTCCCTTGGTCCTTTTCCAGGATGGCATATTGTGAAATTACATTCACATTACTAGATTGTGATCCCATATAGAGGCCAATTTACAGATAGAGTTTTGCCATCCCCACCCCATAAAACCGGTGTTAGATAATCTATCATCCTTTGTTCTATATTTGGAGCTTGTGTAATCAGTTTGTTCCCCACTGAGTTGGGATTTGATCCTCCATCTACCAGGCCACATCAATAGGGTTTGTGGAATCATTTTCATATGATCCACTACGTAGCAGGTTGATTTAGAATGGGTTAATGGGACCCCAACAGTTTAGAGGGTGACCCCCAGTCTGTATATCATAGTATTATTAGACAAGTCTATTCTTTTTAGGCACGGCCCAATGAGTATACCTATTTATTAAGTGTCTCTAATAATATCCTTTCTCATGGAATTACAACTCTGGGAATAAGCGTTGCTTCGAGCAGAATCCTAAGGCAAATAATTGGATATGACCACCTAATGATGGGGTGTCTCTCCATGTTATATTTGGGTTTATTTCTCTTAAAAATTGAATGTTATATCATTTATTGATCTAACAATACATTGTGCTTCTTTTTTTAGTTATTTCATGGAATAATACTTTGTATTATTATACTCACACCTACATGGGATTTTCCTGAATGTGTTTTGTCCTATGTAGATGATGACCCTATTGATGTTGTCTTAAGAGAATGAGGAGTGGGTAGAGGATAGTTAGAGCTGAAAAAAAATCTTTTCTGGGAGCATACTTTTGAGTTAGTCCTCACCCTTGTATGCGGTCATAATCTTTATAGTATTGGTGGGGTTTGTTTTTTTATTTTTCCATTTTTAGTACATTCATTGTAGTACACTATTGTGTGATATTTTATATATTTATGCATTCTTTAATTTTTTTCACATTTAAGAATGGTATGGGCATGGACACATGTGTGTGTTTAGAAGAAATTTAGGCTAATATTTCCCATATTTGGGATATTAATACTCAACGCCGGTCTCCAACCCCAGGACTTGTGGAGGATGGTTTGGGATATTCATAGGGCGAACCTCAGTGGGTTGTGTCGTGACTACTAAGACTATCCCCCTATTAAGGGTTGAATATATGATGTTATAAAATTCTAAGGGGTTAAAATTGATTCCCCCACAACTGAGATGGAAGATTCTAAACATCCATGAAACAACGTCATCAACACATGACATTAAATTTTGATGTCACCTTATGTGGAAAAATTTGTATTTATCCAGGTATGTGTGACACAGATTGAGATCCTCCTCATATATAATGACATCCTCCTCCTAGGGAATTATATCCTCCTATGAAACCCTCTTGAAGTTAGCTCAAAGCCATTCATATAGGAGGAATCACCTTTTCTCATCCTTTCTTTCCTTTGATATGAGTCTCAGAGAGGGGATGTGCAATAGAATCTCTCTTCCTCCCGCACTCTCAATACATCATCCCTCTCCCTTTTTAATTTTTCACCATTGGAATATATCATTCATACTCTCAATTATCATGGAATAATATCCTACTCACTCAAAATGAGATCCTCCTCAGGGAGCTCCCTTGTGTAAGACCCACACCATCTCTCATTGGTTCATCCTTCACAACATGACTGTATGGTCTACTAGATCCCCTTTCTTCTCACACTGGGAATGAATCATGTGGTATTAGAGCTTAATAGTGACCATGACACATATTCATCATCTCAGGAGTCCTCCCTATATTTATTCATCAATGTCCCTTCTTGAACTACATGGGATTTTATTACCAATAATATGGGATATGTTGGAAGCCTCTTAGAGGCCCAAACCCATCAAACCCATCCATTTCAACTAGTTTTCAATAATCCATCCAAAATTTACCCCGCCTATCATATCTCTGTAGAATCATAGAACCCATAAGGGCCACTCATGCGCATAAAACCCATCAACATAATCACTACTCCTAGTGTCACATGATCATCTCCCATGAATAACCCCACAAAATACAACATAATCCAACCAAGAGAAATCCAATTGATAAGGGAATATACCAGGAATAATCCCCACACCATTCATAAAACTACTTGGGTTCTGATCCATGTCTTCTGAAAAGGGTATGTAAGACACCTTTTTAGGTTCAATCCCAAACAATGGTAAACCTTGGTTCCCCATACTTGGGGTGTAACTCCCTAACCCACCTTCCTTTTATGGGACACACCACCCAGGATCCACCTCTACAGGAATTATAATCCATCAATTTGGTAAAATTTCTTAGGTTATCCCTCCAAGGGACACACCTCATTGATTTTACTCCATGGGGTATTCTGATCAGTATTGTTCTGTCTATGCAAGATTTTAAACCCATGACCCAACTAATAATGATAACTAATGATCAATAGGGGTTTCCTGAGGTGAAAACATTGGAAGATATTCCTTTGTAATTATATACCTCATTATCACCATGGGATGCCTCGAGTTTTACTCCCTTGAGAATCCATCTCATGAGGAATAATACAGGGGACTAATGTTCCAGTGTCTAGAGATTCCAGCGATGCCCAACATCACCACTCTCCTAAATTAATATTTCTTTTATGTCTATACCCCCACGTAATTTCTATACATAACCAGTCTAATTAACCCACTCCGATATATAGATGGCACTAGGAATGTGTTATATGAACATAAATTAATTCTATATGAGATACCTGGACTATGTGAGGAATTTGAAGGAGAAATCCATTGAAGGAGAAACTGACATCCCATCCTGATGTTTTGATCATGGAGAAAAAATCACCATTTAAATTGATGAATTATTCCCTCCTTTGGAAATTTTGAATATAGAGTAACAACAACATCCATCACATGCAACCATGTGTGGGGTGTGCCCTAGCAAAAGCATTGGGAATATAGCTTTTTTTGAGAAATAATTATAATTTATTTTTATAAACATATGGATATTTTATTTGATCAAAATTATATAACTTTTAAAGTCATTTTAAAATTATCTTATGGGGATATTTTTGATTTTTCTAAAAATATTAATTTTTGATTGAATTGTTAAGAATATTGTTTTTTATAAATTTTTCATTATATTAATAAGAAAACAATAAAATATTTTGAATTTAATAATAAATTTATATGATTTTCATTTCTCTATAAATAATATATCAAATTATATAAGAATTAATAGTATTAATGATCATATTTTAAAAATACTTTTTGACTTTAACGGGATTTTAAAAAAAATCATTTTTCATCACGCTTTGCGAGATACATATAAAACGATTTTATGCCACTTATTAAGATTGAGTATTTTAAATATATTCCATATTTTGAATCATAATAATTAATAATATTTAAAAAGTTTAACTTAATTTTTTTAATAATTAATATTAAAAACAATAAATATTCTCCACCATGGTAAAAGGGTCAATCAGGTCAACTTCGGCGAAAAATAAGTGATAAGGTCCCGATTTTTCATATTTAGTTTTATTGGATGAGGGTATTTAGACCATTATAACCTTATCCTAAATACACTTTTATAGAAAACCAATCTATGAATGTGAAGAATATAATATTTTATATAAATAAAAACACAAAATGTCACACTTTTTCTTTTAAATATATCTTTTGTGCTCACAAAGGAAAATAAAAATATGTGAATTGATATAAATTATTATTTTTATAATAATGAAATTAATTTCATGATGGAAATTTATTTTTAATTTTTATTAATTATATAAATAAATTAAATGCTTTTGCAAAGTAGATTCAATATTTACATAATTAGAAGAAAAATAAAATAAATGATTTTAAAAATAATAAATGTAATATACATAGAGGGTGTTATTGTTTTGAAATTTTTTTAGATAATTATTACATATTTTTGGTCTTTTACGTTATATATTAAAAGTATATTTTTTTTTGTTTTTCAAATTAAATTATAATAATATTCTCAAAATTTTCATTAATGATTATATATAGTAAATATTATTTTATTAAATGATTCAAAATTTCTAGAAATTTTATATTTATCTATATAAATTGGATATTATGGATAATATCAACCATTATACATTTATGTACCTTTTTTATTTTTTAGTAAATTTATTAACCCCTATATAATAAATAATTTAATACAATAATAATTTTTATAAAGGGTTAACGTTGTTTAAAAAGGAAAGGGTTAAAAAATAACCTAAAATTGTGTAATTTTTATTGTATTTAAATATTAAGACTCACTGTCATTTCAATTAAAAATATTACCAATTCATATCCATTTAAATATGAAAATTTATTTATATTATTTTAATTCATTGATAAATACAAAGAGTTACCCTCCAAACATAAAATAGAACCACCTATCATATTTTATTCACACATGATAAATGAATTAATTCTTATAAGACCTTCCTAAATTTCTTTATTAAATTTATAACGAAGCCTTTTATTCCTTTCATTGATCATATATCCAACCAATGGATTGTTTTAGTGAAAACCTCAAGTGGTTTTCCAAAGAAGATGGATAGTTCTTAATCAAGTATGTTCATTTTATTTATTCTTCTATATTTTAAAATATCATAAAACAATATGAAATAAAAAAATATATATTTAAAATACATATATGTTATTATTTTAATGGAAAACCTATATCCACGTCCTTATATATTAAATGGGAAATGAAACCATCGTTCCTATGTATGACGGACTACTGCCTCACAATCCAATGTTATTCATTTTCAAACGCCTCATATTATATATAGTTATAATGATGAATTTAATATATATATATATATATATATATATATATTAGATTAATAACATATTATTCATTTTTAATGATAATATATCATTTACTTTCTTAAAATTTCATTCCCCGATAAATGGAAACGTCGTTCATACATATGTGTGGACAACCACCTCCATTAATCGACATGTTTTTTTCATCACTAAATCTCATTGATGATATATAAAAGTATATGTAATGATATAATATAGTATTTTTGATACTGTTATCTGGTTTTTAAAATAAAATAATACCTACCTTTGTGTCAATAATGGCCATTGAAAAATCAAATTGTTACTCATGCGTACAAGAAACTTAGCATCTCCATGATTGAAATGGTGTCTATTTTTATAACCATTACTCATTATTTGTATTTATAGTATTATTTATGTATAAAAAATACTATTATTTCATGATTATTATTCTAGATATGAGGGAGTAATGATATATTTGACAATTTCAACCTACCAATGTCATTTTGGATATGTTATCCGAATATCATCAAAACATATGACGTGAACATAACTAATTAAGAAATTAGTTACATAATGGAATATTAAAATAACCTTTAAATATTATATTATTAGTGTAAATTATTAAAATATTCTTTTTATCCAGGATGATAAATACTTTTCATGATAAGTCAGACGCAAGGTAAGTGAATTTATTTTAAAAATATTATTTCAATGTTTCCCTTCAAAATCTATGTATTACATGTAAATATTCATTAAAATATATTATTAAAATAAATTTAAATTGAATAATTTTAAATCATATTTTATCACACTTTTTATAGTTTCTTTAATTGATTTTCAAAAGGAATATTTTTTCTTAATGTTTTGACTTTCATTACAAATGACCAAAGCAATGTTCTATTTTAACCTTAAAAAAATTGAATTTTACCTCCACCATAAAAATTATTTTATTTTTGAATTACCTTACAAGGATTTCTATTATATTCAAAGAAAAAACATCATTCCATCCTATTTTTTTATTTTTTTTTAATAAAAAATATTTTAGGAATGAAATGGAATTTCAATATCTACAACTATTTTTCTTATGAATTCAAAAAAGTTTATCCGTGATTATAGAATGGAAATATATAAGAATAAAGTGATTTATTCATAATATTTTACTTCATAATTAAATATTTTAAGCAGGTGATACTGATATATATTATATTATGGTTTGGTCCCCATTATTACTCAGGATGATGGGTGAGCATGATACTACATAAACAATATGTTGATCCTCACTATAGCTATTTAATACATTAGTAAATGTTCAGTTTATTAAATGTAATTAAAGAGAGAGTTCAACAATGTAGTTTATCCTATGTTTTTAACTAGTCTGTAGTTATTTCTAACATGTGTTTAAATAAATTTATGATTATGATTATTTTAGGGCACCAAAAATGTATTTCTATTTTCTTACCATGAGTTTTATTAATTCATTTTAAAAACATGTGTGGTTTCCAAAATGGAATTATTTTTCTCATATTCTCATAGAATAATTTTATTATGGTATTTATTTTATAGGTTTTCATTTTTTTCTATAAAATGACATATTTCTGTACTTTAATACCCTTAATGATCTTTCTATTACACATCCAATATTTTTAAATGCATTTCATATCGATTAAGGATGTGTGGGAAAGGAAAATAAATCTAGTTCAAAGTCATGAATATATTTTACAAAAATAAAACATGATCCATCCCAAATGTTTTAAATTATAAAAAAAATTGAAATTAAGTATATGTGAAAACATCTAATGCATGAGTGTATTATGTTTGTGTTATGATTTAATATTCTAAAAATATAAATAATAGAAATCCTCAGAAATGTAAGGATATGAATTCCTGACAAAAAATATAGGATAATATAATTTATAAAGCTAGTTCCTTATATTTTACTTATCATCATGGATATAAAATAATAAAAGTGAAAGAATTTAACAAATAGTAATTTAATGACGGTTCTTTTGGGAAAACTCATTTCAAGGATATTTGGAGAATTTTTGTAGCTTTAGATAAGTTCCAAAGGATTGGAAACATTTTTTGGAAGGAAAAAATAAATTTTAAAGGTATTGGTTATATTTAATTATTTTATTCTTAGGTATTAAATATCATGGGACTCATTTCAATATATTATGAAAATACATATAATTTTATTTCTATAGAATATGTGGTTGTGTTCAAAAAACTTGTACTATATATCACCCCAAATAGAGTTGGAAAATAAGATTTAAAATGATGAAAAAATATATTTTTATAAAAAATTTCGGATGTACATAAACAAATTTTCCATTTTTTTTATATATTTTAGTAATAACATTAAACTTTTAAAAATTCTTTAGTAATTTCACCGCACATGCTATTATTTGGAAAAAAAATTCATTTTCCTTTGTACATTAAATATCTTTATTTTTAGGATATAAAATGACTAAATTATAATTTATATAGTGATGGTGATGGAAGAAACCTATTGTTAAATAAATTTAATAAAATCAATCAATAATCAAATAAAACCCACTTTCTGTAAAAATATTCTATGAATCCATTTTTTAATAAAAATATAATTAAGAGACTTCAAATATGGTAAAATATTTCTACCATTTAACTATTTCATGATACTTCATGGTTAGAACCTACTTCTCACCCCTATATGAGGTGAATATATTTATTTATAGATGAATAAAAATAATGAAATTTAGGGAAAACTAATGTGGGAGACTCAACCCATTTAATTGGTTCCAAAAATCACTCTCAAGAGATAGAATATTTATTTTGTAATATGTTCACAATAAGAAATAAAAAAATGATGAGAAATAAAATATAATGTCTATAAAAATTCCCTCCCAATATATTGTATTGATTTTTTTTATTCCCAACATGGTTGAAAGAAATCTTAATTGGGGATTTTACAGGACATTGGTAAAGATTTTAGCAATGTGATGATTAGTTGGAATATAACTAAAGGTTGTATGTTTTTTTATATAAATTATGGTAAAATAAGTGAACATATAATTTTCTATGATTTTTCTATTTTTATAAGAATATATAAGAAAAAATCATCATGGTTGCATAATTATAACACTAAAGATGAGTAAGAGTCTGCTGTGTAAAATTAATTTTCAGAAGTAGTTAGTAAAGACAAATAATATTAATATTGAATGTTTCAACAACATGATATTTTTATTCATCAATATATCATAATTATGATTTTATTTCCCTCTATGTTGGGTGGTTATATTACCCTCAATAAAAATGGATGTCCTAGATATTACTTCCAGATAGATATGTAGAAAAACTAGTCAGTATATTAGAGTGATTTAATGCTCAAATGACTATGATGAAAATATTAAAATCCATATCCAAGGTCAAATTAAATGTATTTGGTGATGTGAATAATATTGTACCCTAGATATTTCATTGGATTATCCACAAAATTAAAAAATATACTAACATCGTACATAATATTTGGATGATTTATCATGAGATAATTGAGTTTGTTAAAAAATGAAGGCATTTCTATAGAAGATAATTTGGTCCACTATCATCAAGGATGGGCCATTACATTATCTTAGGAGGAGTGTCTACAATATTTAATAGATATAAGATAATATAATTTAATATATTTAATTCATATTTCCATTTTCAAGCTTATATTCCATTGGAACAATAGAAACCTCAATGCTATGAAAATATTTCAAGGGACCCATGTTTTTTTTAGAAAAACTTATTAGTGGTATAACTCTAGATGAGTAATCACATATCTATTTATACTTCTTATAATAATACGATAAACCTAAACAACCAAAAACATATATATTGATGATGACAAGTGATAAAAAATGTTTGATATTTGATACTATGATAATTTTAAAAGGAAGTTATGATAGTGGAAAATATGTTTTACCAAGTGTTAGGGAATTTATTATGTCTATATTGTGATAGAAAATATTGTAAGAGGTTATATTTAGCCCTTGAAGAAATAAATCCTAGAGGTTATTGAAGATAAACATCATCATTGATAAAAACCAAAAATAAATCATTATTGAAATTGAGATTATAATGATGTTGATGATATGAAACTATAATTGATATGAATAATCATAAAGTGTCCATTTAAGAAAAAAGAAATAAAGTGTTAAAATAATCGGCATAAGGTATCTAAGCATAGTCTTTGGCGACAATGTTACCTTAATGGAGATTAAAAGTACAATCATTTTTGAGACATCATAGATAAATCCATTAAAAACTAATAACTTATTTAACTACTAGATGGGGGATTAGATTCAAATTGAAATTATCATCTAATGCTAATAAATAATCAGGATGTTCATGAAGCCAATAAGGGTGTTATTTTCCATCTTGAACTATATAGGGAATAATGATCTTCTATAGAATCTAAAGTAGAGTTTTCTTTATCCTGGAAAATCCATTTTTTATTATATTTATATTGAGGACAAGACTGTTAAGAGATATTACATTTCAATAATGAAATAAGAAATCAATTTTTGGTCATGATGTGATTGATATACGAATATGAAGAAATGATGTCCATAATCTGTGCAGTAGGTATATATGATGGATAAATAAATCAACATCCCTAACTTATAACCATCAGAATGGGATAAATGGAGGTAGTGGTGGGTGTATGGTGAATGTAATATAGTCATTTATTGTGGTATTCAAGAGGGTAAATGGTTTATGAGATTATAATTGATTATCCTCAATAATGTAGACATCATTAGAGATGACATATCACATAATATTAGAATATTAACAATTATATCCACATTAGGTGTGTGGTTACTTAAAAAACATTCATCATAGGGCATGTGGGGAAAATATAGAGAGATTGGTATTTTCATGAAAAAAATAACGAATACACAAAAATATAGGAATAGAAAATGGGTGTTGGAATATAGAGGGGAACAGAGCATAAAATGGTCTCTTTGCTAATAGATAAAGGATGAAAGAAGATTTACAAGATAGGTGGTGGTATGAATAACATCACCCCAAATTTGAATAACATCATTCATTTTAAATAATATGGAATGATAAGTTTATATAATAATATAATGATTATTCACATTCATACAATTATATCAAGTGTTATTGATAAAGGGTGTTTGATAACGAACACCATAATTCATTAGAAATTACTAAAACGAATAATATCGTTATTCTCGTCTATTTTCTATGCATACAAGTTTAATAGTCATGGATAATTAAGTAGAAATATCTTTATAAAATGTCTTGAAGAAGTGAAATATTTAGAATGACCATGAAAGGGAAAACACAAAGTTATTTTTGAAAATCCATAAATAATTTATACTTAATAATTATAGAATAACAATATTGGTACATAACGGGGCCCCACACATCAAAATTAACAAAAAAAATGTTTGAACACGTGAGACAAAAAAAGGGGAACCTAAAATGTGTGATTATGTTTATAAATGTGGTAGGATTCGTAGTGAAAAGAGGGATATGGACTGAGATAGGGAAAAATATGATGTAACACAGAATAATGTTAATGACTACTATAAATATGAAGTTATAGATCATGTGCATAGGAGGTTGATAAAGAAAATGATGTCAAGGAATTGAAAATATAAATACCATTATAAAAATAAACGACACGAAGCTCTAAATTAATCGACCTCTCTTAAGATACAACATGAGAGGATGCGAAAACAACAATAGAGTTCATGTAAATTTTAATTTTACTTATAAATAGATGATTAAATGGAATTTGGGGAATCAAATCCATGTATTTTAGACCAATACATGGATTCAAGTAGTATGTTTCAAATTTAATAATATTAATGGTGGATCTGTCGTTAATAATGGTTGTAGTGTCCTTGGATTATTGAAGATAGGTAGTAATCATACTTTTATCCCTAGTGGAATGATAAAATGAAAAAAATAATCATTCATAATGAATTTTAGGAGATAAAAGAAATGTATTAAGGGCCATTAGTCTTAGAGATATAGGCTGAAGTAGAATCTTGTGCAGAATCATTCATATTATGAGGGTGGATGAGAATGGGTAGAAAGGAACCACCAAGCTATAAGGAAGATATATAATTGGGATGATGACAATATGAATGTTTAGGAATTTAGTTGTGATTTCATACATAAGAGGAAGATATGGGAAACATAAAACCATTAATGAATATAATCATAGTGTATAATGAGGCCATAATTTAATTCCACATGTGGATGTATCCAAAAAGGAAGGAACGTTTATGAGAATGTCATAACATGAAAGAAGTCCACATTAGATAGGTCACACTAAAAACATCTCTTTATAAGATGGATCTGATTGTTCCTTGAGTGGAATCATAGTGTAGAAGAGCGATAAAGGCTTAGGTATGGTGCTATAAGACATTAAAAGAAGAACTTCTATGAGGGGATGACACAAAACATACATGTGCAATGATGCACGCTCTTTTTCCTAGGAGGGGTGACTATCTATAATGAATTAACTCCCTATAAAGGTTTAATGATAATGATATGGTCACCTAGAGAGCATGCACCTACAATTTTCAGTGTAGTTAAGAAATATTATTGAGGATGGAATGTGGTCGATGTATTCAGGGATGTTTGATGGGTGTTTTGGGGGTGATGTTGGTTCTGGAGGGATAAGAGACAATGAGTAAAATGGAGGAGAGCTCATTGATGGTGTAAGATGAGTGGGTCGCTATTATACCATGTAGGAGTAAAACCTACTTCTTACCTTAGTTCATGAAGGATCTGTTGGTTTTTATATGGTTGAAAATAATAAAACATACTGAAAACCAATGTGGGACTCTAAATACATTTAATAAGGTCAAATAAATACAATTATAATTGAAACTAATAGCAGAATGATATGAAAACTATACTATTTTTTAGTTTTAACCAATGGATCCTTATAAATTTTTAAATAAAAAATATTTCCTCATATTTTAGTAGAAACTGCATCACAAATTTTATTGAGTAATAACAAAGGTATTAATTTTCATATTATTCAATGACATTTTGAGAAATAATGTATATTCATGGAATATAAAACCAAATATTCATCACAGTAAATCCATGGTCTATAGAATTATACTTATTTATTTTATATTTTATTTATTTAGTAAATAATAATTCCATTAATTCATAATCATTTTACTATAAAAATTACATAGGAAACTATTAGAATTTGACAATAAGGGAAACCCTGTAATACCCATAGAGAGAATTCGAATATATAGAAGTGTATCATTACTTATTAGTAATTTAATATCATAAAGAATACCTTGAAAATTTATATACTGTGAAGTCCTTATTTATAAATTGGACACCTTCTTTAATGTTAAAAATGTTTTGGTCAGTAGCTGTTATATCATGCCTGAGTGTTTAACATCCTTCTCATTAAAAGAAACATGATTTTCAAGGTTTAACATTATCACTTATATTGATAATAAAAAAAATAGACTCAATGAAATAGTTATGATTGTTTTTTCTTATGAATATAAGTGATTTAGACTAAAGGGAGATGAACTATGTTGGAATGATAATATAAAACTAGGAATTTAAAAAGTGTCTCTACATAGAAGATTTGATTTAAAAATACAGTATATATTATTTTGGGTGTTAGGAACCTAATTTCTGAAAATTATATTATAGTTGGGCATAGTTTTTAAGTTAATAATATTTTAATTATGGGTTGAAAACAACTTATAACAAATAATTATCATTCCTTTCAAAACAGGATCTTAAAAAATTGTCCCAAGGGGTTCCTATTATAAGGACCCAACCTAAAAACATTACATAATCTTGAATTAAATGAATAATTCACATTGATGATCTTTTCAGGTTTAGAGTTTTAGAGAATTAGGAAATAACTATTACATCTCAAAATATTTCAAGGTAGACAGTTCTACACAATTTCCATTTTTTCATAAAATATAAACTCTTAAAAAAAATCATGTCTAGTTCCATGTTTTAGAAAACACTACTTTTCCTTGATCCCACCCTTGACCATATTCATCTTTAAGTCCTGTGAAAACATTTCAAAACTGGGGATGAGCATAAACGGACCAGTAAGGGTTATAAACAAAGAAGGAAGACATTTGTTCACAAATACATACAAAACATGAACTCTTTTAATTACCTCCGGAAATAATAAGATTTATGAAAGACACATAGAAATAATAAATCATAAAGGTAACTTGTGGTATCCATATCATACTTACATTGTAGCTATCACAGCTACATAGGGAGTTACATTGTAATACCCATCATAGTATATTCCGTAAAATCTATTAGGAGAAACATTCATGTTTACCTCCATCACATTACCCAATGCATTGGAGAGCTATCTCAGGCTCACCCACCCTAGGTTTATCGCAGAACCACCCGTTTACATAAATAATGCCCAATAACCATAACAAGATCATAACACATAACATAAGCATAAAGGAAATATAAAAATTACACTTTGTAATAATAAAATATCATTTCAACATATTTAAATAATAAATCCATTCTAAAAATCATTTTCCATACCAAAATATGTACAAATAGTATATGGTATTTATTTTTCCTTTTAAAACATTCCGGATTTTTAAGGAAGCCAAAGAACAAATAATACTCACGACGACGGAAAGGTCGTTATCATGCTTATGTAAAAAAAAGAAACCTGAATTTGTGTCATTTAGTAAAACACTTCATACAGAAAGATTCTCATTGAATTAAATGAAAAGTAAAATCGGTTTATAAACCGTATAAAATAACATCATGTATAAAACTAAAAATGCCTCAATGAAAGGAGATTGAGAGGAAGTCCCTTACCTCATGTACGACTTGAATCGATTGTTCTTTAATCTCTTTAATAATAAACTAAAGTTAATTTCTACTTGATTAATAACCTTTTTCAAGTTTATTAATCTTTTATATCATTTATTACCATGTTATAAACATTATGCAATCATTTCAGTTAATAACATTCATTTTGTCGATATTTGGTACTTGAGTAAAAAATGAACACCATATATTTAAAATTTGTCCATGTGGTCAAAGTTTCATTATATACAGAATGATATTAATGATTTGGATATCATATATATCATATATATCTAGTATATACATGTTTTTATAATAGTACATAACATTTAGAGGTAAGAAATGAAATGCACCGTTAATGGAAACGGTAAGCCATATGTACGCATGAACGCTACATTCATTTATATTTCTTATTGTAATGGAAATAAAACATCATGATACATAGGTATATTATAATTACAGTATAATATCATATATAATATTGTTAACTCCATCCATTATACATCTCACATAAGGCATTAACGATTCACATCACTTTGAGGGGGCAGTAGTCCACACTTCCTCAAATTAGATTATCATATTTACCCACTATGGAAACAATAAAGGCAATATATAAAAGGAAAATAAAGAAGAATAAAGAAAACATAAACATAATATATATCATATATAAATATAGTGTCATCATAATGGCCACTATGATAGACGGTAGGAGATAATCGAACAATTATCATTTCATGTCGCGTTAGTTTGCCATCCACGGACACATTATGTTCTTCAACTATTAGAAGGAGGTGTGTGTATGTGTAGTTCGAATCCTTATAATAACAACATCCTTGTATATTTTAGATACTGGTGTTGTTACAAAATAAATGAATAAATAGTGTTTAGGGGTTAGAGAAGTAAAATAAAAGAAAACAAATTAAGAGAAACTGTTACCTTTAATTTTGGTATCTTTCTTTGGTTTGAACCAAAAGGACTTATTTAAGTGCCTTTTTACTAATTTAAGGCTTATAGGAGGAGTAAATGGATGTAGGGATCTTAATTGGGCAGAGTTTGGACGAGCCATATGGCTTGAGAGGTGTGTGAAATTGGTTAGAAATGGTATCCTTTTATAAGGGGGAGGATGGGCTCTTTAGGAAAGTGTGAAAATATTATTTTACAATATAATTATATTCGGTTTCTAATGGTCAAAAAATAATTATAGTCTAAGATAAGATGACTAAGGGTCGAAATAAAATCATCCAATCTGAATTGGACATGTTTTGGACAATAATTTAATCCTTATAATCTTATTTATTTTAATCATTTATTAATGAGGTAAATACTGCATCATTATTGTGTCATAAATAATATTATTTATTTGATGTCTAAAAATTATAAAAAAATACCAAAATGTAGGAAATAGTATTATATTTTCAATGAATATTTATAGTTTAAAAGATAATTTATATAACCCCTTATAAAAATTAATTACTAAAATAGTTTTGTTAATGTCAATTTTATCTTTACATTAAATTAATTACTCCAAATTGTCATTGTCACTTCCAAGTGGATCAAAGAGGTCCCAAAATAGACCCAAAGATGACAATGGTCATAAATGACACAAAAAATAGTATTAGGACACTTTTAAGTGTAATTTTATATTATTATAATATTATTGTTTACCCTTATTTACCTGATTTTCCCTTTAACCACGATAAATAAAATATTTACTAAAGTAAATATTTAAAATGTATAAAAATAAAATTTACCTATTTACACAATTTGGACCTCCTGATTCAAAATATGGAATCCATTTTTCCAAATTCAAAACACATATTTGACAGAAATTAATTTAAAATTAATTCCCACTGTAAAACCAAAAAGCATGTTTTTACGAATTAATAACTATCAAAAGATGGACTATTGATTAAGTACAATTTTAAAGTGAAATTGCTTCCAATGACCAAAATTGGATTAAATTGTAAATATATATTCTAATTAAACTTTAAAAACAATTAAAAAGATAATGTAACCATATAAATAATTAGATTAAAAGGCACATTTGAATTAAAATACAGTATTTTTCACTGTTTATTAAAAAATGAACTTTTTCATAAAAATACCAAAAAATTACCCAAAGTAAAATTTTATGTCTCAAATCTAAAGAATAATTTAATTTTGTCAAATAGAACATATAAAAATGACCAAAACTATATTTAAAGAGGGTTCTCCATTAAAAGGTGGTAAATCGGCCTTTTAATGTAAATTATGCTTAAAATTAGATTCATTCGCATTTTAAGCCTCTAACATTTATTGAATAAAAGTAAATACATTTAAAAAACATGTATAAAAATATTTTAGTTAGTTTCGTGCATTCCCACCAATACAAAGTCTTGGAGTTAACTACCATTTAAAATAATAATATTATATTATTAGCGTGCAATGTAAGATTTCAAAGAAACCTGTTGTTGCGTATCGGGTACACTATCGAACATAGCAACCCATTTTAAGTAAAATTAATTTTTATTTCACAAATACCAATAAATATAAAATATGTATTATTCTTTATTTACTTGGGATGTTACATCCTTACCCCCTTTTGGGAATTGCATCCTCACAATTTTTATTCACATATTAAAATAGGTGGGGGTATTTATCCCTCATAGCATTTTCAGATTACCAGGTTGCCTCTTCAACCATATGGTTTTCCCACAAAACCTTTACCTGGAGAATCACCTTATTTTGCAACACATGCTCTCTACAGTCAAGAATCTAAACTGGTTGTTCTTCATAAGAGAGATTCTCTTCCAACTAAACTACCTCTGAGCTGAAAAAATGATATGGATCTAGAATATACTTTCTCAATATCAAAACATGAAAAACATTTTTTACCTGGGATAAACATGGAGGTAAAGCCACTATGTATGCAAATGATCCAACTCTCTCCAGAATTTCATAAGGTCCAATAAACCTCATACTCAACTTTCCCTTCACATCACACTTTTCCATAGAGAGACATTGAGAAAGACATGATCACCTAACAAAAATGAAAGATCCTTCCTCTGGTTATTTTCATAACTTTTATGTCTACTCTGAGCTATTCTCATGTTCTTCTGAATCAAATGAACTTTCTCTTCCATCTCTTCTACCAATTGTGGTCCCATCAGCTTCCTTTCACCTAATTCTCCCCTAAAAGATGTAGTTTGACAACAGTTTCCATATAGTCCCTCAAATGGAGCCATCTGTATACTGGAATGAAAGCTATTATTATAAGAAAATTCAACCAAAGAAAGATGTTGGTCCCAAATTCCCTGGTAATTCATCGAGAAATAACGTAACATATCCTCCACGGTAAGAATTGTTCATTCTGACTTCCCATCTAATTGAGGATGAAAAGATGTTCTAAAATTTAATTCAGTACCCAATGACATCTGAAGGCCTTTCCAAAAGTTAAAAGTGAACCGGGGATCACGATCAGATACAATGGAGAGAGGAACTCCATGAAACCTAACTATCTCTTTAACATCCAACCGAGCAAGTTGATCTAAAGACATAGTATCTCGAATAGGACGGAAATGAGCAGATTTAGTCAATTGATCAACTATAACCCAGATTGCATTATTACCTCGAGATGTCTTTGGTAATCCCACAACAAATTCCAGGGATATATTTTCCCATTTTCACTCTGGCACCGGTATATCCTCAAGCATTCCTTTCGGTAGCTTCCACTCTTCTTTAACCTGCTGACAAGTCAAGCACTTCACAGTAAAATCAGCAATATCCCTTTTCATTCCATCCCACCAATAATACTCACGGAGATCTCTGTACATCTTAGTACTGCCAGGATGAACTGAAAACTGAGAACTATAATCTTCACATAACAACTCATTCTTCAAATGTGAATCACAAGGTACACATAATCTCTTCCTAAACCTCAATACACAATAATTATCAATTTTAAAATCAGGAAACTTACCCTTCTGAACCAACTCTACCTTTTTCTGCAACTCAATGTCTTCTTTATGTTCTTTCATTATTCTGTCTGATAGAGATGATCTCACTGAAACCTGATACAAAATAGAAGAATTTCCTGCGACAACAACTTCTATGCCCAAGTTCATCAAATAAAAAACCAAAGGATCTCTTTCCAAACGTAACATGGTTAATGAAGCATTACTTTTTTGACTCAAAGAATCATCCACATTATTTGATTTTCCCGGATGGTAATGGATTGTTCCATCATAATCCCTGATTAATTACAACCATCTCCTCTGTCTCATGTTCAATTCATTCTGAGTGAATATATACTTAAAACTTTTGTGATCAGTACATATTTCTCATTTAATTCCATACAAATGATACCTTCAAATTTTTAAAGCAAAAACAACCATAGCTAATTCCAAATCATGTGTAAGGTAATTTAACTCATGAGGATTCAACTGACGTGAATCATAAGTAATTACCTGATCATTCTGTATTAGGACACAACCCAGTCCTTTCAACAAATCATCACTGTAGATAAAAAACTAACCATTTCCAGAAGGCAGTGCCAATACTGGAGCATTCACCAATCATCTTTTCAATTCCTGAAAACAATCATCACATTATTTTGTCTAGATGAACTTAACACCTTTTAGAGTTAACTTAGTCATTGGACTAGATAACTATGAAAACTTTTCAACAAACCTTGGGTAATAACCTGAAAAACCAAGAAAACTATGAATCTCAGTTATATTTGTGGGTCTTGACCATTCTTCAACAACTTTGGTTTTATCAGGATCAACAGATATGCCATTTTTTGAAACAATGTGACCAAGGAATGAAATTTTTTGTAACCAAAACTCACATTTTCTGAATTTCCCATAATGTTTCTTTTATTTTAAGGTTTCTAGGAAAACACTTAAATTACTTTCATGTTCCTCATTACATTTGGAATAAACAAAAATACCATCAATGAACACAACCACAAACTTATCCAATAACTCACGGAAAATTCTATTCATAAGATCCATGAATACAGTAGGTGCATCAGTTAAACCAAAAGGCATAACTACAAATTCATAATGGCCATATCTAGTATGAAACACGGTCTTTGGAATGTCTACTTTATTTACTTTCAAATGATGGTACCCCGACCTCAAATCATTCTTTGAAAAATACTAAGCTCCCTGGAGCTAGTCAAACAAATCATCGATATGAGGAAAAGGATACTTATTCTTAACAGTGATGTTATTCAATGCTCTATAATCAATGCAAAGTCTCATTGAACCATATTTCTTTTTAACAAAAAAGATAGGAGCACCCCATGGTTATGTGCTAGGTCGAATGAAACCTTTATCTAATAACTCCTTCAATTTCTTCTTTCACTCTAAATGTTAAATTTGAATTATTCTATAAGGGTGTTTTAAAATTAGCTTAGCATCAGGAACTAAGTCAACAAAAAATTCAATTTCCTGATCAGGTATAATAATAGGAAACTCATCAGGAAAAACATCAAGGTACTCATTTACCATTGGCACATCATTAATCTGAACAGTTCCTTTGTTTTCAACAATATGTGAATGTTAACGTTCATTTCCATCTTTTACTAATTTCTCAGCATCCTAATATGTTATCAACATCAAGGTTTCATTTTTCTATAAAAACTGAAAATCATTCTGAAAAAAAACCTCTTTAGTTCTACAGTCAATCTTAACATGATAAACAGAAATCCAATCCATTCCCAATATAACATCAAACTCTATTAGAGGCAAAACAATAAGGTTTGTAGGTAGATTCTTTCTGCACACAAGGACAAGAATGTTCTTATGTTTTCTTTTTCTCTCAACATTTTCTCCAGGTATTTTTACCATAAGTTTAGTATTCATATCATGATATGGAATTCCCAATTTACTAGAAAACTTCTCATAAATGAAAGAGTGTGTAGAACCTAAATCAAACAACACATTGGCATAATCTGAACAAACAAACAATATACTTGATACAACTTCATTTGATGGACCAACATCTGCTGAAATAGTAGAAAAGGTTTCACCACTCCTTTTTGCTTGTAGTCTAGCTACTTTTCTTTGGTTGAGTTCTTTGTTGGACACTCATTTGCATAATGACCCATTTAATTGCACTTAAAACATTTTACTCATTGTAAATCATACTTTGTCCTACCATTACTCACATAATTTTCAGTGAAATTACGAGCCTTATGTCCCATTTTACGACATCAGTAGAACTTACCAGAATTCAAAAGACATTCCCCAACATTATTTTTACCACAATTATCACAAACTGTAAACTTAAGTTTCTTACCATCAGAATTTTTTGAAGAGTTCTACCCTATCGCCTGCCACCTCGACCTCTTATTCTGTTGTTTGTTAAAGAATACCTGATCATTGGAAACTCCATTTCCATATTCTCCGCACAATGATCAACTTTTTCATATCTTTTTAACTCACGAGAAGCTAAAGCCCTTCGATACTTTGGTTTTAATCCTGAGTAAAATGATCGATTATACTAACAAGATCTAGTATGAAATTTGGAGCATACCTTGCCAGTCGAGTGAATTTTTCTTCATAAGCAGCCACTAAGTCATCCTCTTGCCTCAATTACATGAATTGTTTTTCCATCCTAATATGAACCACCTTTGGAGAATATTTCTCAAGAAGCATACCTTTGAATTCATCCCAATGAAGAGCATCAATCTCCTCATTATCCTTGATATTTTTCACCATCGACCACCACTGATCAGCTTCACCTTGAAAACGGTAAACAGAAAGACTAACCTTTTGATGTTCTGAACAACCCTTGACATCAAAAATCTTCTCCAGTGCTTTAATCCACCCTTCAGCTAGCACAAGGTCAGATGATCCTCTGAATGATGGGGGATATTGCCTCGTGAAACGCTCCACTACTGACATGTTCCTCTGTGGTTGATCTGGCTGATCACGTACATGGATACCACCACCATTTATAGCCTGAGTCAACTGTTCCATCACTCCAACAAACTGTTCAGTTCCGATTCCAACCATCGTAGGTTGATGATTTGGATGGTTATCTTCCTCCTGATGTCGTCCCAATATAGTGGCCCTGTTTCTTCTACGGAAAACCATTTTGAACATAGAAATATCTTAGGCGAAGCAACATGGTAATCTGTAAATGCTATATGATTTCAATATTAACATAAATTACATTATGGTTAATAATATAACAATACCCTAACTCCTAAAGTTATATAATCTGGCCTTTGATACCAACTATAAGGACCTGACCTTAAAACACTACAAAATCATGAATTAAAAGAAAAATTCACATTGAGGATCTTTTCAGGTTTAGAGTTTTAGAGAATTAGGACATAACTATTATATCTCAAAATATTACAAGGTTGTAACTTCTTCTAAATTTCCATTTATTTCATTAAATATAAACTCTAAAAAAAATCATGTCTAGTTCCATGTTTTACACAGCACGACTATTCCTTGATCCCATCCTTGACCCTATTCATCTTTAAGTCCGGTGAAAACATTTCCAAACTAGGGATGAGCATAAAAGGCCCGATAAGGGTTATAAACAATGAAAAAAACATTTGTTCATAAATACATACAAAACATGAAATATTTTAATTACCTCATGAAATCATAAGATTTATGAAAGACGCATAGAAATCATTATGAATAAATGTAACTTATGGCATCCATATCATACTTACAATGTAGTTATCACAGCTACATAGGGAGTTACATTGGAATACCCATCATAGTATATTACCAAAAATCTCTGAGGAGAAACATTCACGTTTACCTCCATCACGTTACCCAATGCATTGGAGAGATATCTCGGGCTCACCCTCCCTAGTTTTATTATGGAACCACCCACTTACATAAATAATTCCCAAGAACCGTAACATGATCATAACACATAACATAAGCATAAAGGAAAGATAACCTTTCCACATTGCAATAATAAAATATCATTTCAAGATATTGAAATAATAAATCCATTCTCAAAATCATTTTAAATACCAACATATGTAAAAAAAGTATATGTTATTTATTTTTCCTTTTAAAAACATTCTGGCTTGTTAAGGAAGCCAATGAAAAAATAATACTCATGGCGGTGGAAAGGTCGTTTTCACCGCTAACATAAAAAAAGAAACATTCTTTTTTTCCATTTAGTAAAACGCTTCATTCAAAAAGATTCTCTTTGAATAAAATGATAATTAAAATGGGTTTATAAACCGTATAAAATAAAATCGTGTATAAAACTAAAAATTCCTCAATGAAAGGAGATTGAGACAAAGTCCCTTATCTTTTGTCCGACTTGACTCGATTGTTCTTTAATCTCTTGAATAATAAACTAACGTTAATTTCTACTTTATTAAGAACATTTTTCATGTTTATTATTCCTTTTATATCACTTATTACCATGTTATAAACATTATGCAATCATTTAAGTTAATAATGTTCTTTTTGTTGATATTTGGTACTAGAGTAAAAAATGAACACCTTATAATGAAAAGTTGTCCATGTGGTCAAAGTTTCATTATATCCATAATGATATTCATGATTTGGATATCATATATATCATATATATCCAGTATATACATGTTTTTATAATAGTACATAACATTTAGAGGTAAGAAATGAAATACACCGTTCATGGAGGCGGTAAGCCATATGTACGCATGAACACTACTTTCATTTCTATTTATTATTTTAATGGAAATAAAATATCATGATACAAAGGTATATTATAATTATAGTATAATATTATATATAATATCATTAACATCATCCTTTATACATACCATATAAGGCGTTAATGAGTCACATCACTTTGAGGGGGCGGTAGTCCACACTTCCTCAAATGAGATTATCGTATTTACCCACTATAAAAACCATAGAGGAGTGATATAAATGGAAAATACATAAGCATAAAGAAAAAATAAACATAATATATATCATATATAAATACAGTACCATCATAATGGCCACCATGAGAGGCGGTAGGAGATAATCGAACAATCATCATTTCGTGGGGTGTTAGTTTTCCATCCACAGAAACATTATGTTCTTCACCAATTAGATGGAGGTGTGTGTATTTGTAGTTAGAATCCTTCTCATAAAAAATCATAGTATATTGAGGATACTGGTGTTGTTAAAAAAGAAAGGAATAAAATGATTTTAGGGGTTGGAGAAGTAAAATAAAATAAAACAAATTAAGAGAAATTGTTACATTTAATTTGGGTAACTTCCTTTTATTTGAACCAAAAGGACTTATTTAAGTGCATTATGCCTAAGTTATGGCTTCTATGAGGAGGAGTGAGATGTAGGGAGCTTAATTGGGTAGAGTTTGGACGATCCAAATGGCTTGTGAGGTGTGTGTAATTGCTTATAAATGATCTCCTTTTATAAGGGGGAGGAGGGGCTCTTTAGGAAAGTGTGAAAATATTATTTTGTAATATAATTATATTCGGCAACTAATGGTCAAAAAATCATTATAGTTGAAGATAAGATGACTCATGGTCGAAATAAAATCATCCATTCAGAATTGGACATGTTTTGGATAGTATTTTAATCATTATAATCTTATTTATTTAAATCATTTATTAATGTGGTAAATACAGTATCATTATTGTGTCATAAATAATTTAATTTATTTGATGTCTAAAAATTATAAAAAAACTTCCATCATGTAGGAAATCGTTTTAGATTTCCAATTAATTTTTATAGTCGAAAAGATAATTTATATAACCTCTTATAATAATTAATTACTAAAAGATTTTTTTTAATGTCAATTTTGTCTTTACATTAAATTAATTAATCTTAATTGTAATTATCACTTCCAAGTGGATCAAAGGGGTCCCAAAATCGACCCAATGATGCCCATGGTCCTAAATGACTCAACCAATATTATTAGGACATGTTTAAGGGTAATTTTATATTATTATAGTATTATTTTTTACCCTTATTTACCTGATTTACCCTTTAACCACGATAAATAAAACATTTGTTGAAGTAAATATTTATAATGTATAAAAATAAAAGATACCTATTTACACATTTTGGACATCCTGATTCAAAATATGGAATCCATTTTTTCAAATTCAAAACACAGAAGTGTCATAAATTAATTTAATATTAATTCCTGCTGTCAAAACAAAAAACGTGTTTTTAAGAATTAATAACTATCAAAAGATGGACTCTTGATTAAGTACAATTTTAAAGTGAAATTGCTTCCAATAAAAAACATTGGATTAAATGGTAATGATATATTTTAATTAAACTTTAAATCCAATTAAAATTATAATCTAACCATATAAATAAATTATATTAAAATGCACCTTTGATTTAAAGTACAGTATTTTTCACTATTAATTAAAAAATGAACTTTTTCATAAAAATACCAAAAAATTACCCAAAGTAAAATTTGATGTCCCAAATCTAAAGAATAATTTTATTTGGTCAAATAAAACATATAAAAATGACGAAATATATATTTAAAGAGGGTTCTCCATTAAAAGGTGGTAAATCGTCCTTTTATTGTAAATTATGTTTAAAATTAGATTCATTCACATTTTAAGCCTCTAACTTTTATTGGATAAAAGTAAATACATTTAACAAACATGTATAATCATATTGTAGTTATTTTTGTTCATTCCCTCCAATACAACGACTAGGAGTTAACTACCATTAAAAATAATAATAATATATTAATAGTGTGCAACGTACGATTTCAAAGAAACCCGTTGTTTCGTATCGGGTATGCTATCGAACATAGCAACCCCTTTAAAGTAAAAATAAATTTTAATTCAAAAATATTAATAAATATGAAATATGTCTTATTCTTTACTTACCTAGGATGTTACACCTATGGTGGGGAATATTTTTTTTCATCTAATTAACTATAATAAACTGAATAACTAATGTGAATATACTCCCTTTGTTGTTTGTGTAAAAAAAATATGGTAGATTGATTGTATTAAATGTGTGTTGTGATAATATTTTAATTTATTAGAAATTTTTTTAAACATATTTTTATAAAAATTAAAATAAATAAATAATGAATGAATCCCAACTATTTAAAAATATATAAGATAATGACTTAAAGGAAAAGTGTTATTTTCTAGTGTTTAGTTATTTTTAATAAGGTGATGTTTGGTATTTGAAAATGAATTATTTTTATATATACTTAGGATTTTTGGATTTTATATGTTAAGTACTATGTCTAGTTGATAGTTAAAATAAATTATTACCTATTTAAATTTCATTTAATGGATTCTCATAATTATTACTTTTTAAATCAATTTTTATTATTTTTAAGGAGTTTACATAAGGAAATGTAAAATATTATGTATAGAAGAAGCTGATAGTGTAGTAACTATATATAAATTCAATACCATTTTGAATGTTTTTACATAATTAAGAGAGGTAACACTCTAAAATTATGTGGAATTTTAATACATTATTCTAATAAATGGTACATGTGTAGTTTTAAAGTATGTTATGATTTTTATTAGTTTAATATAACAATTATGAAGAATTTAAATTTAAGAGAATGATATGTGCCATTTTCTAAGATATATTCTAGTTTTATAGAAATTACTGAACAATTTTACTAGTGCACTATCATTCTTAATGTAGATATAGTCAAGTAAGTAGAATGATGGAGGTGATGAAGATGATATTTGAAGTTAATATTGTTGTATAAAGTCCCAAGGTGTGGTCAATAATATAGGATATTAGGAATGATAGTGAATAACATTAATGAACTATGAATTCCTTCCCAGAATATAATGAAGATATATTAAACTATCAAGTAATGGCCTTCAAGATATCTTGAACCATCCTTGGAACCCACTTCAGTAGAAATTCTAAATTATGGAAAACACTACCCAGAATTACCATCCATGGAATACTGATGTTATTATTGTGAGTTTTTTAAATTAATATTTCCTTGACCTATAACTCAATATATTCCAATGTATACAAACCATAAATTTCCCTCTGGTGAATTACACAATCTCTTGAATTTTTAAAAATACTAATCTCACATGTAACTCTAGAAAATGAATTATTATGTAGGAGAACACTTATCACCATCAATAGAATATATTATTGTAGGACCAGATTTTGACTTTAAATTGGGAATTTATAAATCAAATGAAAAATTATATTAGGTTATTTTATGAATGGTGAAAATTTTTATCAGGAACTATGATCTACTATCATTATATAAAAAATGTGAAATAAAATTCATATGGAGTAATCTAGGATGAATGAAAATATTATGGAATGTAGAAATTTATACGTTTTTGTTGATCCAAAACAACAGGAGATTATGGTGATATTTATCTAAAGAATTATGTCTGTATGAAATGATTGAGGAAGGTTTGAATAAAGGGGACTAAGAGTGAAATTTTGTGCTAGTTCATGAAGGAATTCCAAAAGAGGATATCACTCCTGGGGTTTTGGTGGATCCTGGTTGAGATATATGTATATTTTATTTCTAATATTATTTTAAAAAACATAAATGAGGGATATGAATTAGTTTATTTCAAGAAAAAATATTTTCAATTCTGTTATAATTTCATAATTTTTTATTCTACTTGACATTCTAAAATCAATTACCCTGTGACCCTTTGAGGATCAAGTTTATGTACTATTAAAATATACCAGCAATCACTAATTTTCCTCACTTTTTTCATCACAGGTCCCCGGAAATATCAGGTAATCCATTAATATCCCGAAATGAGAGAACTTTTTTTTACACATTACATGACCGAATAAGGGGACGAAGTAAATGGTAAATTCATCCAATATAAAATTTTTGATCTTCTAAATAACAACATGTAGTGTCTGATTCATTTATGATTCACAGACATATTATATTATATATTAAACAAATAAAGAAAAATATATTTTATTTTAAAACGAAATATATTTTTCCAATATAAAAATGTTCCTTTCATCTTTATACAAAATGAACATATAATATATGGTTAAAAAATCTAATTACTTAAATAATATTTTAAAATAATAATTTTTTAAAATGAATAATTTTTATTAAAATACATAAAATAATAATTAATTTTATTTAATTTAAGAAAAATCATATTTTCAAATGAAATTTCTTTAGTTTGTCTAAAATTTTATACCTTTTAAAAATAAATAAAAATAATAATTATGTGATAAAAATTTAATTTTTTTAAAATTTTGGTAAAAATTAATAACTTTTCATTGATAAATATAAATTAATAAAACTTTTTAAATGACTAAAATAATATTGTGTTTATTTTAATGATATTTCATTTAAATTTAATGACATGTTAATATAAATATTTTTTTCCATATAGAAAACACAATTTTGTTAATATTTTTTTGAAACAACTATATTTTTAATAATTTTGATAAAAATTAATAAAAATTATTTATTTTATTACAAATAATTTTTTAAACATATAAATAAAATTTTTTTTCAGAGAAATTAAATTATTTCAATTTTATTAACTATTTAATAAACAATTTTTATATACTTACAACAAAATTTTTTTTATGAAATGATGTGGAATATATTTTATATATGTTCTTCATTTAAAAATAATTACATAATACTTTAAAAATTTTAAAATTTTTATTATTCTTCAATAGATAACAGGAAAATTTTATTAATTTATTTTTAAATATAATGACAACAAATATTTTTGAGGTAATAAAAAACAATATAAAATTTTAACTAAAACATTTATGGATAAAATTTTAGAAGGATATTACTATAAAATAAATCTAGAAATTTTCAATGAAAGTATTCAATAAAATTTTTAATTATATATTGAATTTATTGAATTTATTATAAAATTTCACAACAAAGGTAAACTAAAACATCAAACTGTAATATAGTAATCGATCAAACCAAAAAAAATTAATTCATTTGTAATTTAGATATGAAAAATTAAAATAATTTTTAAAATCAAATTTTCAATGAGAACATTTGGATTCATTTTTAACAATTTATTTTCATTAAAATATTACAAAAATACTTATTCTTTGAAAATTTACATGATAAAATTAATTAGGGAATTTTCCAATATAAATTTACTTGATAAATTTATTATTTAATTCTTCAATGGAGTTTTCTTAGTGGATGTTTTAACTTATATTTCCATATGGAATTTTATTCTACATTTTTCTTAATTATTTTTTGAATAGAATTTTCCATCGAATGTTTTTATTAAATTTTTTAAACGAATTGGACTAGTATAAATTTCAAATTTAATAAGATATTTTCATTTCAAATTTTATGTTATGTTTTATAGTTTAATAATAAAAATTTTAAATGAATTTTTTGTATATTTCCAATTTACTTTATAGTGAATGTTTTCATTAAAGATCACTAAATGTTTCCATAAAACATTTATAGTGGAAATGAAATAAAATTCATCATTAGATGTTTCAAAAAATTAGTTGAATTGTCAACTAGTTTATTTAGGGGATGGTTTGATAATAATTTTCATGTGAATGACGCTGTTATCACTGGAATTTTCTAGTGGATGCTTCCATATAAAATTTCATGTGGATGTTTCACAATAATTTCAAGTGAAACATTCAACTGAAATTTTTTGTTGGATTTTGAAATTACCACCATAATTTTGTAGAATAAATTTTGACCAGAATAATCAAGTTGAATTTTCACTAGATTTTATATAATTAGATTAATCTGATTTTTCAGTGGAAGATTATTTAGAATTTTTAGGGAATTTTTTGATATAAATTTTCAAGTGGACGTTTATGATAACATTGGAATGTTCCATGGGAATTTATATTATAATTACCACTATTTATTTCATAGTAATTTCATTATAAAGTTTTATTGGAATTTAAAATTAATGTTTTTTTTGAAATTTTCATTTAGAAGTTGAATTTTCTTGTGGAATTTTGAAACGAAACATTTAATATAATAATTTAGTGGATGTTATTGTAAAATATCTAGTGTGTGTTTTAATATAATTTCTTGTGGAGAGTCATTGGAATCCCTAGTGGATGTTAAACTAGAGTTTCTAGTTTATTTTTTAATATAATATCCATCAAAATTTGAAATTGATATTTTTGTGTTGAAGATGAAGTTACGAATAGAAAGTTTCAATGTAATATTTTAATATAATATTCAATTAGATGTATCATTGGAATTTTATATTTAAATATTAAAAATTATTATTTTTAGATGTTGACACTAATGTTTTCCATTGAAATTTTATACTCTAATTTCTATTAGATGATTCAATTGGAATATTAAAATGGAGGCCTCAATTGTAATTTCTCAATAGACATTGATGTTGGAAATTCTCACTGAATGTTTTAGTAGCTCCCAAGTCCCCAATATTCCAAATTCATTTTCATTCAACCATTAAATTTTAATGATTAAAATGAATCAAATCTTATATGGAAAAAGAATATAGTAGTACTGGTATAGTATATACATGTTTGTGTCTTTTATTAAAATTGAATTAAATAATTAAATATAACATTTTTTGAGTATAAATTTTTTCCCACTTAGCATATAAGTGCATGTCATTCTTAATATAATTTTTGGGCTCCTCCAGAAAGGAATAAAATAATGGTGATTCCAAATGGTTAGTAATTCTTTACTAAAGTGAAAAAACAACGAATCAATGAGAATCATCAATATGAAAAGGTAATAACTGAACACAATTGACATATAATAAAAATATATAGAAGGAATTGAATAAAAAATATATAAATGTATATAATTAGATTGAAATTTCATTTAATCAATAAAATGAGAATAAAATGCTTCTATATGATTTTTTCATATTGAAAATCTCATGGATAATAATTACTAAATCTGAATGAATGAAATTTTTAATATTTGGATTCCATGTTCTGTAGGTACATTATACCTGTATGGTAAATGCCATTCAGAATAAAGTTAAAATCATATTGGTGAAAAATGAAATATAGATAGCCAATTGAATCATCCCAAGAGACTACCAATGTATCAAGAGGTTATATATAACCAGGAACCACAAATGTCATACCAATCCAAAGCAATCCTCATATATCAAATAATAAATTTAATTCATGAACAATGTGTCCTATCAAATATCTGTATTGAGTAAAATATATATATTTAAAAATATTTCCCCAGATATCAAATAACTTTTAATTTAATAACTGCATGTAAAATTGGTATTTGGTTTAGTTAATAATCATATCCATGATAAATGATATAGATATATGCGGGAAATTTAATCTTTAATGATCACTATAAAAAGAATATTTCATGGGGACGTCAAAAATGAATCCATGAAGTTAATGTAAATATCATCCATAGAAAAAATAATCATAAAAAATTTATAGGAAGAATAATAATGGTATTAAAATGATGTATTTCCATTCAATTAAGTAAAATATTTTTGTTCATTTATGAATATAAATACCGTTAAAATATTATTAAAAACATTTTTGACAAAAATAATATCTAAACATCCTAAAATTACCATAACACTTTGAAACATTTGAATTATAATCCCAGTGGAGGAAAAAAATAAATTATACATAGAATATCATGATAATAATTGGATTAATTATATAAAATACCATATGGTATTATATACACCACACAAAAGAAACGAGTGGTGAATACATAATTAGTCTCACATAATTAAAAGTGAGACTAGAAATCCCCTTGCAACTATTGTAACATCTGAAACAGAATACCCAAAATTAATAATCATAAAATGAAATATTTAAATACCATAATTATAAAGGAATTTATGATATTATATATCAAAATGGGAATTATATACATCAAAAAATATAAAATTTGTGAATGTGACAATTATCTCATAGATATAAAAAGTGGGATCAAAATCAATTACATTGAGTCTTACTTGTCATGTGTGTATTTATCTTCATGAATAATAGACATATGTTAATTTTTTACTTGTATTATAACATTTTTAGTATTTATTATTTCTTTTATTTATCATATTATACATTTATATATAAATACTTATCTAATTCTGTTTAAGAATGATGTTTTGACATAGTTCCATTTATGTGTCAAAAATGAATTTGTTAACTAGACTATAACCAAAGGGGTTATTATTTAAACAGATCAAGAGTAATAATAATTTAATAACTATCATATTTATATATAAAATATATTTTTAAAACCAATCATGTAATATAGTTTGTATATATTAACTAACATTATGATCATGGAGAGGGTAGACCGTACATACACATGAGTATCTTTTCCATTTTTCAATGATCATTCTGGGAAAAAGGAAAGTAACGTTTATATTTAAAAAATTATTTTTATATCTCAAATACAACACTTTTTAATCATATAAAATTTATTATTTAATTATTGTGATGAAAAATGAATCACATTGCTTTGAAGGCGTGATACTCAACACGTCCATGAATGACGTTATCACTTTTTCAGTGTGTGATAGTGTAATAAAGAAAATGATATAATATATTACCACAAAGGTAATTGTATCATGAATAATATCATTATTTCATTTATATAATATAGTTTCAGTATATATTACTTTTTGGTATTCTATAAAATTTACTAATAATAAATGGAATACACCATTCATGGAGACGGTAGGTCATACGTAGACATTAATGTTGTTTTCATTTTTTTGTCCTTAAAATGTACTAAAAGGTAAATGATTTATAATTGTATATTATAATTGCAATATAATATTTATTTCAAATATGTATCATATTTTTATTAAACCCATCTTAACGCATTTCATGTATGGTGTGAATGAATCACAATGTTTTTGGGAGGTAGCAGTCAACATGTCCACAAATGATGTTTTCGTTTTCTTAAAAAATAGAAAGCATGAAGATATATGTGATAAAATAATTACAGAATCATAAAGAATTTAAAAATACCATATATACCACATATTAACTATAAATCCATTAATATTTCAATCCATCAAAAGTTTTGATTGAAGAACGGAAGACATCAGTCGCGAGGTGGTACTCTTTTGTACACATGAACTATGATTGTGTATCTCATTTGATAGATGTGTGAGTATTTTTAGGCCATGACTATAGTAAAAAAATCTCATTATATTTATGATAAGTATTTTCTTATATAAAATAATTATAACAGGAATTTATGTGGCCGAGAAAGATATAAATAAATTACTCATTGAAAGGAGTTACATCTTTTTTGGGTAACTCCTTTTTGTTTTCACCAAAAGAAATTTTTTGTTGAATTCATTCCAAAAGTGTGGATTCTTGGATATGGGTATGGATTTTAAGATCATATTTGTTTTATTTTTTCCAAGATAAATGTTTATTGATGTGTGAAGAAGTTAGATAGGTGAGTTTCCATTTATAGTAGAGGAGAAGTGGCATTCTCGTAAATGTATAAATATAAAGACTATTGGGAGGTGTCCATTACCTAATTTTCCTCAAATAATGAATATTAGAATTATAAAATAGGTATATGGTATAATTATGGCCACAAAACAGTTTTGGACAATTTTTATTTCATTTTAACTTAATATTAACATTTAACTACTATATAAACTCATTTTTACCTTATTCGATGTAATTAATTTTAATTGATTTCATTAATATTTTCTATAAAAAACTAAGATTACCTTAATATAAATTATATATTATGATCATATAATTTTTGAATCAATTTTTCCAAATTATATTCATATAATTAGTAGAAAATAATTTAAAATTAATCTCACAAACGGGACGGGAAAGCGGGGTTTCAATATGAAAATGTAAAAACTCTCACTAAGAGTGTGTAAATAAATTCAATAAAAAAATTATTCAAATTTATTAAATTATATTAGTATGTTTAATCTTTATATAATAAATATTAACAACCAATTAATAACATAATTTAACAATATAAATTATTTATACGGAAAGGCCCTATTTAATTATGATTTTGTATTTTTTATTATTCATTAAAGAATAGAACATCATAGAAAAATACCAAAAGTATATCATTAGAAAAATTATACATTACACTTTATATTTTTTTATTTTTTATATAAATTTTATAAAAGTTCTAAACATTAGTTTTTTAATAGGTGCACAATTAAAAGGTGGTGACACCACTTTTTGAAAAACCATGCTTTTTATACCTAAAATCAGTTTTTTTTTCTTGTCTTATGAATATTAATAATATAGGATTAATGTAAATAAATAATTATTGAATACATAATATATTAATTTCACTAGTATCTTTCAAAAATATATATTCATTTAATTTATTAGGATACAATTCCATTAGGTTCATAAAAATAGTTTTTTTATAGAAACATTATCTTTACATTTATTTGGTTTTTCTTTTCATTTCAAATTAAATGATAACTAATGAATTCATTATATATTTTTTAAAACCATATATTTTCAAAAGATAGATAATTATTTTCATAATTTAAAATTCAATATCTATGTGGTAATTTTTATTTTATATAATAATATTAATTATATTCAGAAAAAATGGTCTTGTATGTAATGAAAGACATTGAAGAATGTAATTGTTTCCTATAACAATAATTATCCTCACTGATTTATATAGAGAAAAGATAAAATGTATGCTATCTTCAATTTTTCATAAACATTTTGTTTTTTTGTAATATAATTTATTAGAAATATTTAAATTATATAAATAATAAATAATTTCATGCAACATTGAATATAGCTTGATTTATGAGAAATCACAGAGTTATTATTTCACTGTATGAATTAAAAGATTGAGCTTACACTATATGAAACAAGTATGGTAGCTAGTAGTATAATAAAAAAAAAATTTGGCTTATGTTACATAGAATACAAATTATTTTTTATAACTTGTGTTACATGTAAGAAGAGTTTTATAAAAATGCAATATAATATATCTATATCATTATTAAATTATTATTATAGTTATCTCATAGCCATTGGAATAGATGATACAGATAATATTAACAAAATTTTGAAAATAAAGTTTACAAATGTATATAAAATGAGTTATTTGGTTATCAATTATTTTGAAATGAAACTAAGAAATAATTGAAAATAAAACAAATTCCTTTTCAAAGAAATATATTTCCCAATGTACAAACACAATATTTTTTCAACAAATTAAAACCCCCAATTGTTATTAAATTTTTAATAAAATTTATATATTATATATTCAAATAATTTTTTTTACACACACCCTATGTATTTAATAAGAATAATAGAATAGTAAATATAATTATATGAATAACAAGTTTTATTTTTCTAAAAGGTAGTTTTACCGCTTTTAATGGTAAAACTATTTTAAATATAATTTTGAGTACTTTTTAAATTTTTAAATTAAAAAATAAACATCATTTTTACATAAGTGATATAAAAATTTACTTTGGGGGATTTTTTTTATTTTTATGAGATGTTTAATTGTGTGATAAACAATGAAAACATTGAATTTTAATTGAAAACATATTATTAATCCAATTAATTTATATAGATAATTTATATTATAAATAGTTTCTAAAAAATATTTAGATCAATTATACATGTATTAATAAAATTTATTTAATTGGAATCAATTTAAAATTGAAATTGGATATAGAGACATTTCAAAATTTTGTACTTTTCCACTTTAAAAATTTATCGTCTCATCTCATTAGTGGGATAAATCTTATATTAATTTCATCCACATATACTATAAATGTATTCATAAATGGGTTTTTTATTTGTAATCAGAATAATATATAATTTATAGAGAGGCATAATTATTTTTTTACCATAAATATTTGTGAAATTCATAAATTTTAATTACAATGATTAGGGTAAAACATTTTTAGTTAAGGGTTAAACATTAAACATAAAATGCTAAATGACCTAGGCAGTTTTTCAAAACAATTGACTATCGATATCTAAACCATATTCATAAATGGATAAAAAAGTACCATTAATGGAGTTACAAGATGTAAGGTATACCTCCCAATATTGTTTTCAAATTTATATTTACCAGAATGGCACTCCTCTCCACTATAAAAGGGCACTGACCCCCACCCCCCTCAATTATTCAAACCACTAAAGAACATCCTAAAATCAAAACCATAAATAAATAATATCCAAAAAACCCTAATATAAAACTATAATACCTTATTTGAGAACAAACACGTCCAAATATTCTCAATTTACTAACTAAAAAGGGTTACCTGAAAAAAAGAGGTTGCATTCAGCAACATGATTTTCTATTTTATTTCCTTCTATATCCATTCAGTTCATCTTATACCATACATTTATAAAAAAATCAGTTTTCTAAATTTATCTATATGTTTTTATTATAATAATTATAGCTACCCCTAAACATACTTCCATCAAATGGTTAACAAACTTACCACACTTGTGCAAGGCGAAACACCGCCTTACGAAATGAGGTGAATCATTTTTTCCTTCACCACCTATCATGGTGGGAATAATGTGGGAAATAATATTTTTATATTATATTATATATATTATTTATGATTTATTAATTATTATTTAATTATTATATAAAACATACCATCGTGATTTAAATTTTTTAAAATATGATTACTTTGTTCGTGGATGTGTGGACTACCGCCTCCTCCATGTGATTCCATTCATTCACGCATTGCATGGAATATATTAAGAATGGGATTATTAGATTTATATGATATATGTAACATAATATTTATACATAAATAATAAATAATATATACTTATTCATATATGTCATTTAATTTCATTCATTACTATAATAAGAAAATAGAAACAACATTCACCTATATGTACGACCTATCGTATCCATTAATGGTGTATTCCATTTCATATTTCAGTCTTAAAAAATTACTAAAAATATTTATATACTGATTATATATGATATATAAATAATTTTTCTATTTCTGTAAATAATTGATTCATGCTCTAAGTAAGTGTACCAAGAACTTCAAGTCAAAATTGGTATTTTAAAAAAAGAAGTTATTACCCAAAATGTTACTTTTACATGGAATTGTTAGTAAAAAAGTAATTTATTTCACATGTAAATAATATATTGTATAAAATATAGGAATATTTATAGGTGGTAGATTTAAAAAAACTTATATTTATTATACAATAAGTTTTATTCTTTATGATGAAATTCAAGACATAATGTAAGGGTTTTCTCATCCCACTTTTATTTCTTGGAGACTTATGCATTATTCACCACTAATTTATTTTATGAGGTGTATATTCTAACAATGAATATAATATATGATTCTTATAATTATATTTATCAGTATTTATATATATATTCTAGTATCTTTCATTCATGGGGTTTATGGTTATATAGTTTCCATATGGATAAAGTAATTTTGTCTTACTTTTCCTTCCTTGAGGTACATGCCTTGTTATGCACATATTTTTTTGTATGGAATATATATATTTCCCTTTGAAATGTTAATTAATTAATATATTTATTCTCTTGATATTTTAATCTTTAATTAATTTTATTCTTTCATGGGTATTATTACTCAAAGTTAACGAAGTGTTAACAACTTGTTGGTACAATCTCATAATTTATTAAGACTGTTTATGAATATGACTCCATTGATGAAATATTATGATATTTTTTTCAATAAATCTCATGAATTTTGTTCTAATTTTTTTATTCATCATATTTTCAAATAATATTTCTATTTTCACACTCTTTGGTACTTAATATGATTACACTTTTTTAATGAAATTCATACCATAATTGTTTCATCTGTTGGGAATTCATTTTATTCAATAATCATGTTTTAAAAAATGTTTTTAAATTAAATTTTAAGCTCATTTTTAAGAAAACAAATTTAAAAGTTTTTTATTTCTTTGATAGTTATTAAAATGGTTTTCAAAGCTTCCCATATATGTTTTGAAGGCTAATTACAAAGGAAAATTGTTTTCAAAAATGTTTTCGGTTTTAAAAAGATTTTTTTAATGAGGAAAAGATATTTTCCTAAAAAACATTATTAAATTATCTTTAAATGATCATTTATATGATTTCAACATTTCTTAAAATAAATGTATTTTGAAAAGTTTATTTGTTTTAAAAAGTTATCATTAATAAAAATTTAACTTCTAAGTGATATTTCATAATCCTTATCCAAATAATATAACTTACTTGGATATAGATTATGATTTAAAATGGATATGATATAATTATTCCACTAATATTATTTATATTATTGGATTTTTTTGATGAACTAATGTTTATGGTTCATGTTTCTTTCCTTGTGTACAACATGTTTCAAATATATTGTTATGAAACCAGTTTCTTCTCTACATGATGATCATGTTTCAATGAGATTGAGAAAAAACACATTTCATTTCCCTGAGTTAATAATTTTTTGAAAGAATAAATATTTTAAAGTGTTTTTATGATGACATGGATTTTATTATTGTTTTATTCTTATTACGGTTCGTAGACATTGCTAATACAATGGGGTGGCCAAGATAGAACTGGGAAATCCCATTATAAGTTATAATATAGGGTGTCCCAAATAAAAATAGGTAGGCCCATTATAGATTATATGAATGGGTTTCAAAGATAGTTATAAGTAGTCACATTATAGATTACATTATGGGGTATCTTAGATAGATTCAGATAATCCCATTATAGCTTATATGATGGTGTGGCCCAGATAGTGTCTTATATGCACATTATAAATTATATGATGGAGTGGTCTAAATTGCACAGGGCAAGCCCATTATATCTTAAATTATGGGGTTTCCTAGAAATAGTTGGGTAATATTGTTGTAGCTAGTAGTATGGGGTTACCAAGATAGTTTTAGGTAAGCCTGTTATTACTTATATAGTGGGGTATCCCATATAGCATTGGGTGAGCACCTTATATTTTAAATGATAGGCGGGTCATATAACTCCAATCAATTAGTTGAGTATATATTTATAACTAATATGTTAATGATGGAAATAAGTCAATGAGATTTATCCACTATGGGAAGAATTTATAACCTAATCTAATACAAGGAAATGGTTGGGATTATGGATGGCGATCTTTCTCACCTAGTAGGGGAAATACAGATGAAATGACTAGATATGTTTTAAAGATGGGCCTTGGGTTATGATTTTTTTTCATGTTTCTAAATCTACAAGAATTATATGTATTTAAATTATACAATTATTCCATGTCTTATTCTCTTGACTTGGTTATGCTTAGTGTCTTATGAACTTCCAAGAATTATTCCATGGCTCCTGATTATGATATTATATATATAGGTTATGAACAGATAATGTTATGATGTTGTTTTCATACCCATATTTTCATGTTATTATTAAATAACTCCCTTGTTTACCCATACTAATAATATGTGATCACCCTATTCTTATGTTTTATTTCTATAGATTATGAATACTTTTTTAATTTATGATTATTAATGGGGATTTTATTTTAAGGTTATGTTGAAGATACATCACCTAGTTATAAGATTTTCTTCGAACATTCTAAAGACACAAAACTATTACCGTCCTCAGAAATTTAATTTTTTAATGTGATGAATATTCATCTTAAGTAATTTAATATACAAATATGTTAAGCCTGGTTAACTATAGTTGGTATCAAATGAATAAATTTTTAATCCTCTGGAGACTAGGATGAGAATATTTCCGTGATACATCTAGTTTTATTTCAAAGGATATGTATAGGGGTGTTTCCGAGGATTAGAATAAGCTGTCAAAGAACTACAATATGCATGAATAATTTATGCATGATAAAAGTAATTTTCATTATTATGTGGTTGTTTTCTATGATAATTTTTTCTCAAAATATGGGTTTTTTTTCAATTCAATATCATATACTATATGGAACTGATTTAAAATTGAATGTTTTAGATTTGGAAAGTTTGGGAATTTTGAAAATTTAAATCCTATGTGGAAATATAATGAAGATAATCAGGAAGGTGTCACATAGACTGGGTATACCGTTGTAAATAAAGAGATTGAGAATGACATGATTAAGGTATGGAATTTCATAAAAATAAATTACATTAAACAGATGAAGAATCATTATATTTAGGATTAAGAACCTTGATAAATTATTAATATTTCATATTCTAGGAAATTTGAATTAATGAATAAGTTGATGAATGTTAATTAACGAGTTAAGATTAATGTTGCATGATTAATGTGTATTTGTATCAGAATTTAAAAATTGTGTTATATTAATCATGAAGTATATATTTCACCTTTTATATTTTTTAAAATATATTGAATGGGTTTTTTATGAACATGAAATTTTATTTTATGGAAATGTGATATTTTGATCAAGGTAACGTAACCCTTAATATATTCTCAATGTTAAGAAAATGTGTTTTATATTAGATACATTGATGAATGATATGGATAAATAAAATTGTATAATATTGATTACCTTGGAATTGATTAAGTATATTTTGACCAACTAGTGTATGCTTTCATCAATATTGTTTACAATATTGTTGGATTAAAATAATACATCTAATAGTATTTTTCATAAGAAATCATGGATGTTTTAAAAAATGATTTTCATTAATTCAATATATTATAATGTTTCAAGAAAATAAATGATGAAGGTATTCACATGTTTTGTATGTTATAACCAAGAGATAATTTATGATGAGTTTTGGATCAATTCTAATTTATCTTTGAGAAATATAATAAACTCTTTCCTAAAGTGTTGGATATTTTATCTTTTAGAAGGGTTAAAATGTTAACCCTTTATGAAATAGTCTAAGTTAAATATCAGATGATATTTTTGAGATCAATGTATTATCTATCAATATGATTATATGTTCATATTGGATATCCTATTCTAAACATATCTCCTTTAAGATAAAAAATATAATGGATGATATATCATTCTATCTATGGATTGTATGATCTATTAGTTCATCATGAATGAAAAATTCCCCTTCATTTCATAGAGTAATATATGGAATAGAAATTGACCAAGGCATAAGAAGAGGGTGAGATTGTGAATATTAAATAGAATAAAATCACATAATAATATCTTCTTGTGAAAATTATTTAACATTTGGAAAATTATTTTTAAATATAATGTTGTCTTATTAAGATAAATTTTTATGATATCAGCGACATATTTTATGCTTCTTTAGTTTATGGGTTTTTTATGGTCAACTTATTTTAGATCACCCACTTTATTCTGATCAATGATTTTTATTAATCTCTATAATTATTTATACTTTTCTTAAATTTATGTGTTTTTACACTCACCCAGTTTCTCCAGTATGAATCCTTGTTATGTGTTACTTTGGTTAACTATTATGAATCTAACTTTTCTTTTTGATGGAATTTTTTATTTTTCGTTTGATAATGTTCATTTCTATGTATGGAAGTTCAATTATTGATCATTTTATAACTAATAATAATTATGAGAGAAAATTTAATTATAAGTGGTTAGACTATAACCACCCAAGAATTTATTATTTTTTTGAAATAATTTATTGTTTTTTAAATTATTCATTTCACAAAATACTGTTTATATCTTGTGTTATACAAAAGTACCATGTTATTCTTACTTTATATGCAACACCAAGTTAATCTCCCACTTCACGCAACATGAAGTGTGGATTTTTTTACACATAACACTATGGTTTTCTTGTGTTACACATAATACTGAGTCCCCTTGATAGCATGTGTTACACGTAGGAACGAGTTTTACCAAACTAAAATATAATATTAATAGTATTTTTAAAGTATTATTATAATTATCATCTAGTTGTTTTAGTGTATTTTATTAATATTATAAACTAAATTTTGAAAAAATAGTGTACCCATTTATATAAAATGATTCCTTTTTTTATGAATTATTTCAAAATGTAAGTAATAACGATTTGATAATATGAAATTTATTTTCTATGAAAATAATTTTTTCTATGTATAAACACCATTTTATCCAAATTAATAAAAAAACCAATTTTGATGACTATTTTTAATAAAAAATATATATTATATATAAATATTTTTAAAACACAACCAGTATATTTGATATGAATAAGATAATAATAAATCCAGTTATATGAATAAAAAGGTATATTTTTCTAATTGGAAGTTTTAAAGCCACTTAAATCTATTTAATTTAAATATAATTTTTAAAACATTTATATTTTTATTTTAAAAACATATTGATTTATGGATTATTTATATTGATGTTTTCATGGGGTGATTTTTTGGTAATTTTATGAGAATTTTCAATTTTTGATGAATAATGGAAAACACTGAATTTTAATTGAAAACATTTTTTCATCTAAATTATTTATATATTTCAATTATATTTTAAATTGGATTTGAAGTATATATAAATCCATTATGAATGTATTAATAAAATTTATGTCATTTTATTCAATTTCATATTGAAATTGGATATGAAAACAGTTCAATATTTTGGACTTTTCCACTTTTAAAACTTTTCATCTCATCTACTCTAGAAGATTAATTATAAATTAATTAATTCCAAATGTGTGATTATAATTTGGTAAAATTGATACTATATATATAATCATTATATTTTATATTTTATTTTATTTTTAACACAGTTTTTGACCAAAAGTATTATTGAATGTAATTTAAATTATTTACACTAATTTGGTTTAAAATGGTTTACTTAATCGTTATTCATTAATCATAAAAATATAAATGACCAAAAACTCCATATACCAAAGTAATTTTATGGTGAAATATTAAAAATATAATCTGTTAATCATAATATTGACTATTATTTTAGGTACATTATGTATGGGAGACCTTTCAATAGAGTTTTTCATTTTATATTATTATGAATTACACTACTCCTTCACTAAAAAAGAGAAATCACCCAACTCACTTCATCAAACATATAAACAAACTTTTCTCATAAAAAACTGAATTAATCTCCCAAATTACCTCTTATGAAACTATAAATCTCACATTGTTATGAAATAAAACCAATGAATTGCTTTGGTTCAAACAAACATGACATTCCCTAAAAAAAGTGTTAACATTCCTTGATCATAATTTATGTACTTTATCTGTCCTTATACATTAAGTTATTCTTATTCATTTATTATATAATAAAATAGTTATCCTAAATATTCTGATATTTTTTATTCTATGGTTTATACCTATATCTACACATACTACAATCAAATGGGTAATGAACATACCATTCGTATGTACGGCGGACTACCGCCTCATGAAACAATGTAATTCACTTTTCCTTTACCACTTTAATTGTTAAAAATTATGAAGGATATTTTATATTCATATTATATATATGATATTTATTATGTATGTATTCTTCTATAATTATTATATAAAACATACCATCATTCATTCCATTTTTGTAAATATGATAACATTTTTTGTGGAAGTGTGGCTACCACCTCTTCAAAGTGATGTGATTCATTCACACATTCCATATAATTTATTAAACATGAGTTATAAAAATTTATATGATATGTATGAAATAATAATACTACCAAAAGAATATATATATATATATATATATCATTTAAATTCCTTCTTTCAATAACAGAAATTGGAAACAACATTCAAGCGTACGTACAACCTATCATCTACCTGAATTGTGTATTCCATTTCATATTTATATATTTTATAGATTTTTAAAAAAATTTAAATAATTAATATATATGATATTTAAATAATATTTTATATTAATTAAAAAATTAAATCGTGATCTATGTAAGATGATCAATAATAAAAATTCAAAACATATATGATAAACCAATAAATTATTACCTGAAACACTACTTTAACATGGGATTGTTAATAAATGTGAAACATTAATTCATACGTAAATCGTATAAGGTATGATATATAGTAATATTTATATTTTTAAGATTTATAATAAACATATATTTCTTATATATAAGTTTTTAACATGTATGATGAAAAATTAGAATTAAGGTAATTATTTTCTCATCACACTTTTATTTATGTGAGACTTATGTCTTCTTCACCCTAGATTTTTTTTGTGGTGTATATACATCCTATGAACATATAATAATATTATCATTCATATATTATGGGAATTTTCATATCCATTTAATAATTTTTCCTTCATGGGGTTTAAGTTTAAAAATTAACAAACCGGTAAAATAATATTTGTGTCAATTTTCCTTCTTTGAGATACATTCCCTCTTATGCACCAATATTTTTATATTGTGTGTATATAATGAACTTTAACATGTTATGTCATGAATATAATTACATTCAGGATATTTTTATCTTTATGTAATTTCGTTATCTTATAGGGATTATGCTTCAAAGTTATCAAAGTGGTAACAATTTATTGATACAATCTCATCATTTCACAGGATTGTTTATAATTATGCTTCCACTAATGAAATATTTTTATCCATCTTTAAAAAACACTAATTAATTCTCTTTCCCTATGGTTAATCATGATATATTTATTTTAAGTTACAATTTTCTACCTATTTCTACTTAATACTATTATGAAATTATTTAAAACAATAGGGCTATATTTTTCTCATTGGTCAGAAGTCCATTTTACCCAAAACCCATATTTTAGAAAATGTTTTAAAAAATGTTGTCAAATTATATATTAAAATAATTTTCAAAGAAAAAGGATTTTAAAAATGTTTTATTTTTTAACAATTTTTCAAATATCATTTCAAATCTACCTTCATATGTTTTCATTATTGTTTTCAATAGAAAAATATTTTCAAAATGTTATATGTTTTAAAAAGAGTTTTTAAAATAGAGAAATGTTAATTTACTTAAGAAATGTTTTAAAAATATTTTAATGATTAAATTATATGTTTTTATAATGTTTTTTTCAATTAAAAAGGATTTTTTAATTTTTTATGTTATCAAAAGTTATTTTCAATGGAATATTAGGTTCCAAATGATGTTTCAAAATCCTTATCCATCTAAGATAAAATCCCATGAAAATGTTTACGATTTATAAGGTATATGATCCAAGGATACCATTAATATTATTTAAATTAATGGTTATGTTTTTATAGAATGCAACCAATTTCTTTCCCTCAGGTAAAACATGTTTCAAAGAGATTGTTTTTGAAACACATTTCTTTTCACGTGCTAATCAAGTTTTAAGGAGATTGACAGGAAACCAATTTCTTTTCCCTGTGATAGTCATGTTATGACGTAATAATTGTTTTAAAGTGTTTTTATTTTTGATATGAATTAAATATTTTCTTTATTCATGTTGTGTTTCATATAAATGTCTTATACAATGGGGTTGGCCAAATAGAACTTCTTAAGATTGTTATAACATCCATGATGGGGTGTCCCGGATTGCGTTGGGTAATCCCATTATAGCTTGTCCAATGGGGTTTCGTAGATATATTTGAGTAATAAAATTATAACCTATACAATGGTGTGGCCCATATATAATAGGGTAAGCCTCTTATATATTATACGATGGGGTATCCCAGATAGAATAAGGTAAGCCCATTATTGATTATATGATGGGGTGGCCCAGATAGCGTCTTGTATTCCCGTTATAGCTTATATGATGGGATGGCCCAGATAGTATTAGGTAATCCAATTACCACTAATATCATGGGATGGTAAAGACATCACCAAATGATAACTTTATATGTTACATAACATTGGATCATATATCTCCATAATTTGTATTGGGTAAAGATTTATATCTCATTAGATAATGATGGTTGGAAGTCAACAAGATTGATCCACAATGAAAGGAAGGAATATCATAATCAATCATAAGTAAAGGAATTCCACTAGGTATGGTGGTGTGTCCCTCTTATTAGTTTTATTCCTCATTAAGTTCTTAGATATGTGTTCGAAATGATCCTCGTCTTAGGATATGTTTTAACATTTTTATGCTCCTGCCACAAATTCTTTGTCTTAATCCAGTCTTACGAATTCATGGATTATGATATTGATTACATTGTGATTAAATTATTCTTAACTACCAATATTTGTGGAATGAATCTTGATTATGATTATTTTTATGAAGGTTATGGTCTTACCCATCCATACAACGGCCCGAAGGCCTTCAGTTTTTTTTATTATAATAATACCCCTTTTATGGGAAGAAGGAGGGAACCCAAACAGACATCAAAAACTTCAAACATATCACGACATGAAGGTTTTAGAGAATAGAACCAGATTGACAACAAGGAACTACCCCACCCCTGCATTTGATCATGATGAAGCTCTCCACCACTGCATGGATAATCGGCAAGCAAATTTCATGTTTCAAAGCACATGCCCAATCCGATGGCAAGCGCCATACCCTCTGACAACCAAATCCAAAAACCTCGGCAAAGATGAACCGCCAGCTCTAAAACATCCATCGGGGCCTGATCCATGTAGTCAAGTCCAGCGCAAACTCCAAAACCCACAAAATGAAAGATTAATCCATACAAAATCCAAAAATAAAACTGCCCGCCAATACTCATAAACCAAATTTCAAAATTCAGAAGAGATCTCGAACTGAAAATCCACCCGCATCGCACATACACTGACTTGCGCGGCTCTACCAACAACCAACATCATCAACATCAGAGCCAAACCATAGCTCACCATCATCGATCAAACATCATTTCCATCACCCTCCCTATACTACCCGCTTGAGCACACATCCCAAAGAGCCATGAAACCACTGCCCAACTCCACTATGGAGAGAATGATGAAATCCTAGATCCAGAGCAGATACAACACAGGCATGTGCAGGACGAAACAACGGCTAGACTAGCACCGATCGGGAGACCACGAAGCCATCCAAACTTCACTCGATAGAGACCGAAGAAACATAACCATCGTAAGAAAAGAACAGACTCAACCCGAAACAGAACCAAAACTGAACAAACATAAAACCCATTGAAGATGACAGAAAACCGAAAAGCCGAACCAGATCCAAAATTTCGAGTCACCGAATCTCCGCCAGAACAAGGAGACCATGAAGCCGTCTCATTTCACAGCAAAGTAGAAATGAAAAATCACCCAAAACCAACAGCAGGTACATCCAGAACAGATCGCAACAGCAAAAACCAAGCAGACCAAGACCATCACCATTGACAACACTTGCTCTTCCACTAACGTCTCCACCGATCCAAAAACCGCAAGATTCACACTGCAAAAAGAATCGAACAACAGATCACATCCAAACCAGAAATGAATTAGAAATCAAGGAACGAAAAATCATCACCTAAAAAGAATCCACCCAAACACTCTCCGGATGAAAGGTCCCTCTGCAAGCCAGAACTGCTCCCATCGCCGCCTTCAAAACCGCACTCAAAACCACAACGAACCTCCCAATCACACCCACAGCTGACGCTAAATCGAGTCCACAACCCTCAGACCATAGTAGCTGGAACACGAACCTTGGACCTTCATCGCGCCACCATGGAACCCTATCCAGTTTGGAGGATAGGGCATGAAGATGTGCAGTAACTATGTTGAATGTCTAACACTCCCCATTTTCTTATGTTTTTTCCCTAGGTCATGAAGAATGGTTTTATGTAGGATTAATTAAGGGTAATATATTTATGGGACAGGTTAAATATCATTCACCATGTAAGATTATTTTGTTTCATGTCTCAAAAGACAATAAACTATTATGCTCTATGGGTATGTATTTTTTTTATTGTGTTGAATATTCAACTAAAAGGATGAAATATCCATGTATGATAAGCCAAGGTCTCTATGTAATGTATCTAGTTATTAAATTCCTTTCTAATATTTTTGTTTAATGTCATACAATAAATAAAAAAAATAATCATATTTTATAATTTCATGGAATTAAATTCTATCCACATTAAATAAATTGAGTTCACAAAATTTAAACAATATCATGGAATTATATGTTTTGAAATTTGAAAATACCACCATTTAAATCTCAAATCGTGATATGGGTTGAAAAAAATCCTCTTAATAAGTGATAAATTTGAATAAGTATGTCACATAAATAGGTTACTATATAGGAGAACATCAACAACCAGAGAAAATATGAACATGGAGGAAAATAGTAAATAATTATATCTCGTGATTTAGGAAATCGATTATAAACAAGTGAATGATCAATGGAATATCGAGTACCTCAAATCCATAAATATGTGACACTTTAATAGAACATCGGTTCAACAAAAATTTGGGTATTAGGATAAAATTTTATTTTAATGTCATTTTCTTAATGTTAAGTAATTATTTTACTTCTTAAGAATATATGAAAATATACTTAAAATTATATTTCTATGAAAACAATTTAATCCTTTGGTTTATATTTAATAGACATCAAATTTTTCAGTTTACTCTATGTAATGAATACCCAAGAATTATTTTTTTCAGAAGCACTGAAATTTAGTTCTATGAGGTTATATGATGCATAAAATAAATCTTAATATATTTTATAACAATTTTACACAAACATTATGTTTAACATATTTAAATCTAAATGAAAATGTAATATTATTTTTTCATAATTAATAATTATTCATCCAATTTTTTCAATTAAAATAATTAAACATTAACTAGGATATCACATTGTCCAGTTGTAGGCATGAAAAACTTATCATCTTTCAGTCATGGGTTCATACCTCACTACCTCCAGGGATGCAATGGGTTGTCACCCAAAATGTATATTTCCCCTTTTCAAAACAATATAAATATAATTCGTTTTATATTCCACAAAAAAATTGATAGAAACCCATTATATTTAATCATTAAATAACATTTTTTTTGTGGTTATCAATATTTTTTTTTTTCTAAGTCTAATTATCTAATTTGACTATTATTGCAATATAATTTATGATCATGTTAACCATAATATTTATTAATAAATTTAATATTTTTTCTATAAAATGTAAATTCATTATTCCTCAAATATTTATTTTCCAATTAAATATATACATTGCATATGTTTCTACCAAATTTTCATATTCTTGTTAGACTCTAATCACATAAAAAATAAAATGTGGTGTTTAAGACCTTGAAATTATGATAAAAATTAATCTCATTTTCCAATGATTGTATATGTAACTCTTATTTTAATGAATACATGTGTTCTTCTATGGTAATAATCAAAGTCTATCATTTTTATATGTTACCTAATATAGGATTTCCTAAATATAGTTTACAAGGTTTCTACTAAACATCCTATGATAACTAATATAGATCACACAAACCTAGAATCCTAGAGCCAGTGTTGTGATATAATTACAGTGACATGATTACAAGGAATAAAATCCCAATGGACCGAAGATTTTATTATTTTTGTGAACCAGATACATATACAAGTCTTGATTTATTAATGAATACCATAATTAAAATTTAAGTTTTTTGAGGATAAATTAATTCCCACATAGAATATCATTAAATATCTCACATAATACACTTTTTGGGTTCATGTGAAAGGAAACAAAATAAGGTTGATCTCAAATGCTCAGTAAGGGTTATGTTTAATGGAAAAAATAATTAATCATTGAGAATAATAAATATAGAATGGTAATAATTTAACCAACATTACATATAAACAATAAAAATATAAGGAAGGGAATAAATAATATAGAAAGGTAATAAACTATAAACACTTACAAATTAAACAATAAAATGACAATAAAATGAATCAATATATTTTTTAATAGTGAAAATATCATAGATATCAATAAAAAAATTGAATGGAGGCATTGAATAATTACTAGATTCCATGTTTCCTAGGTACATGATTCCTTTACCATCATGACATTTCACAAAATAGTTTAAAACATACTGGGTGAGAAACCCAGTAAAGTTGGCAAACTAAATAATCTCACAAGACTACTGATGCATCAAGAGGATACTTATAACATTTCAATGCATTCTTCATATATAAAATAATAGATTTAATTCATGATTAATGTGTCTTATCAAATATCTTCATTGAGAAAATGATATACATTTATCAATAATTCACTAGATATAAAATAACATTAAATGTAAACACTATATATAAAATTGTTATATAGTTTAATAAATAATCATATCAATGATAAATGATACGGATATTTTAGGGAAAATTTAATGTTCCATGCTCATTAGAAAGAGAATATTTCAATTGGACTAGGAAAACTAATCAAGGAAGTGAGTGTAAATACCATTTTTAGTCAGAATAATCATAAACCATCCAGAGGAAGAATAATAATGGCATAAATACGATGTATACCCATTTGGGTAAGAATGTGTTTTTTTTCATTGATGAATATAAATACAATTACAATATTATTGAAAACATTTGAAAGGAAAATGATCTTAAAACTTACAAAAGAGATCCATGCCGCTTTGGAACATTTGATTCATATGACCCATGAACGAATAATGTTAAATGAAAAATATAATATAATTATAATATGAATATTTATGATATAAAATGTCATAGCATAGTATATACACCACATAAATAAAACTAGTGGTAAATATTAAATAAGTCTTGTTGAATTAAATGTGACACTAGAAAATCCCATTACAACTATTGTAACATTTGAAACATATTACCCAAAATTAAGAATAATGAAATGAAACATTAAAAACCATGATGATAAATGGAATCATGATATATTTTATCAAAATGGGTAGTTTATACACCATACAAAAGAAGAAAGTGGTCAATAGGGCATTTATCTCATAGATGAAAAAGTGAGATGGAAATCACTTACACTGAGTCCAACTATTAAAATTTGTATCTATCTTTATGAATAATTATCTTATGTTAATTATTTACTTGTCTGATAGAAATTTTCATTTTTATTATTATTTTTATTTCACCTATTAAAAATTTATATAAAACTAATTTTCCAATTATGTTTAAGTCAGATGTTTTAATCTTACTAGGATTGTTTGTCAAAAAACGAATTTGGTATATAGACTATGGTCGTAGGTTTCATTATTTAAACATATCAAGAATAAATAACATGATATTATTATCATATTTATACATAAAATAAATTTTTAAAACCAAAAATGGAATATGGTTATGAAAAATGATCTAATGTTAAGATCATGAAAATTGTCGGTTTTACGTACATATGAGTAATGTTTCTATTTTTCAATTATCATTATTAGAAAAAGGAAAGTAACATGAATCCAAAAAATAATTATCATTATTTTTAAAATACCATATTATTTAATCATATATACTCTATTTATAATTATGTTTATGAAAATTGAATCAAGTCACTTCGAGGAGGTGATAGTCTACTAGTCCACGAACGATAATATCACATTTTCTGTGTGTCAAAGTATAATCCCGAGAACGATATATTATATAACCATAAATTTAATTATACAATTAATAGTTAATTTATATCATTTACATAATATATTTTATAAATATATTTACATAGTGTAATCCATAATATTTTGTGGCACGTAATATAATACATATTTCATGGAGTCGGTAGGTTGTACGTATGAATGAATTCTATTTCTGTTTTATTTTCATATTAAAATAATTAAATTTAAATGACATTTATGTGAAAATTATAATTGCATTATAATATTTATATCATATATATCATATATTTTTATTAAAACAATCTTTAATACATTCTATATAATATAGGAATGAATCAATTCACTTTGAGGAGGTAGTAGTACACATGGGAACAAACGATGTTATCAGATTCACCAAATATTAAAATCATCAAGGTGTTTAGGTTTATGTCATTACCATTAGATAAAAACATCTTATTATGTTATATATACTGATCTTATTATATGAACAAGATATAATAATAATTTAATGCTTAGAGGATGATATAAAACAAAATTTCTTGCTGAATAATGTTACCTCTTCTTTGGGTAACTCCTTTTGATTTTAAAAAAATACATAATTCGTTTGATTTTAACCTAAAACGTAGGATTCTAGTATGAGGGTAGGGATACCAAAAGTTTATTTGTTTAGGTTTTTTATAAGAAAAAGGTCTCGATAGGTGTGACGAATTGTTGGTGTGACTACCATTTTATAGTGGAGGAGTGGAGTTCCTATAATAAAATGAAAACACTAATAGGGGTATTATTTATATCATAAGACTCTGATAATTACATAACTTTATCCATGGGTGGATATTATCAAAATCTATCCATCTAATGGGTTTGGGACAATTTTCTAGGTCACTGTACCTGTTATGATTGATGTTTATTAATTAAGTAGACTCATTTTCACCTTAATCGCTGTAATTAATTTTAAATTCTTTCAATAATAATTTTTCCCAAAAAATAAGTCAAAATTAATAGAAATTATATATTATTATTATTAAAAACATATAATCCATTTTAATTAATTAAAATCACAAAAGTGGAAGAAATTATTTTAAAAATAATCTGGTAGACGAGAATGGAAAGCATGATTTTAAAGTGAAAATGTTTAAAATTTCACTATGTGTTTATATATAAATTCAACATAATATTGATTCTTATTATATATGTTTTATTAACATATGTAAACTTTATCTAATAATATATTATAGAAATAAAAATATAATTTTACATTATAAATCATTTAGATGAAAAATAAATTTTCAATTAAAATTCTATACTTTTTACCATATTTTAAAAAATGAATCTTCATAAAAAACCTAAATATTATTCTAACCTAGTTTGGAAATTCTTATTTCAAAAAAGAAATATATTTGTTTCTTATAAAATAAATTCATGTGCCAAAATTTATTTTAAATATTGGTACGCAATTATAAGTCAGAAAAAAACCTTTCATAAAAATATTGGTTTTAATGCATATAATTGATTTTGTTGTTATATTATGCATATCAAACTATAACGTTGTGAACCCACATGACACTAAATGGTACACCGAGCCTGGTTGGACACCTGGCCTCAACATTATCTCCCAAAATACCAGAGGCTTATGAATAGTAGTGAGGGCCTAAGGTGTCTCTATGGGGAGACTATTCCCTCATCACCAAAGTGTAGCACAATGAAAACACAATAATTGATAAGTAGCATAATCAAAAAATAAGTCAAAAAATAGATAAAATATCATAATAAAAAACCACACAAAAATTAATATCATATATATGAATCTCACTTTATGAGTATAAAAACAATCCAAAATAGGTATAAATAAATACCATACAATACATGTTTAAAAATATTAAAAATACCAAAATGAACTATCTCTAGATAACATCATACCCCTCAACTCGGTCCTCTTCTCCCCCACTCGAAACCAATAATCTAAATCTTATAGTAGGATCCTTGACCTTATCTATATCTGAATCCAAATATTATATCCATGCACCTATTGTTGGCCCATACATGGTGTGAGATACAATTCCATTAGGGAACCCCTAAATGGTATAATGACATTCAGTCAGTAAATATGTAACAATAAAAGTATGAAGGTAGTAATAAAAAATTTAAAGAAAGTACTAAAATTAATCAAACCATAATGGTTCGATTTCTTGGAGACACATATCCTCTGCAACCTACTTTGGCCTTATATGAAATTCCCTAAATTAATAGTTAGGCCTGTATCAATTTATAATTATGATTCATTAATTTAACTAATATCTTTTATAGAGTATGTCACAGGTCATATAATATTGCCCAAAGTTCCCGTATGATATGTGATTAATATATACCTAACCTGGATATCAATAATCTTTAATTCACTGGCCGAATTCAAACATGTTCTTTGGATTGGAAGATGTTTCATATAAAATATATCATTTATAATTCAATTAAGAACATGAGACAATTATTGGAATTATTTATTTGGAATCTAGGTATTTCACTTGGAATATCATGAACCAAACACACAAAATGAAAATCTATAAAGATGCTCATAAGAATCTTGGTATCACTCTGGGTGTGGTATAACTTCATCATTATTCGGTTTGTCATTCATGTTACATTCAGGGAGATCAATTCATAAGCATGGAATATATAATCAACTGCCCTCCGAGTCCTTCCCTGATAATCTATAAGTATTCCAAGTATCAATCATGTTTATAATAATCAACCCCCTTGATTCTATCCTTGCAAGTCCATTAGAAAGTCTAAGTGTCACTCCAGCACAATCATAGTAGTATCAAAATGAGTCCATCCATGGTATTCCTATATCAAACGAGTTGTCACCAATGAAAAATAATCATTCAATCAATATCATATAATTAAATGAGTCCATTCATGTAGGAATATCATTATGAAAGGGAAACTCATGCTTAATAATCAATTATATGGAAAGATCCAAGGGTCAAGGGAATTCCATTCTCTTTTATTAATCAATTCTATTACAATTTCCAATTCATTATTGATCATTGCATGGAAAATGGTAAATGGAACATGTAAAAGGTAATCATAATTCAAATTCCACCCATGGAAGTATAATTAATTAAACAACACATCCAAGTGATAGTTTGAATTCAAGGTACAGAACCATTTTTCATTATAAAAGGTTTTATTAATAACATAGGTTAGGCCTATAAATTTTAAACAAGTATTAAATTCTGTCATAAGGGTGTTTCTCAGATAATTGGGTGTGCATCACTATTTAATATATATAAATACACCATCATTAGGGGAAATTCATGACACCACCAAATTTATGACTGTAGTAGTGTGCTCATCCATTATCACCTACTGATTCTAGTAAGGTAAAGATGATAATGAAGAAAAGGCAGAGAACATATAAGTTTGTAATATTTTATTTCACCTCAATAGTATAGTCGATACTAAAATAAATGAATAATTGAAAAATTTAGAATCTTATTGAGGATGATATGATGATTATGAAACATTAAGATTCCATGATCAAATGGAGAATATCTCTTGATTCCTAATGCATCATGGAGGGATCCCAATTTCAATGATTGTCCAATGTGAGAGAAAAGAGGGAAAATGGTTTTGAAAAAAAGTTACATTAAGCTTATTTTCATAACATATCATAGAATATATGGTTGTACAGTTTTTATACAAGGTTAGATAATCCATGCGCCAACTATGTTCCCACTGTTATAGTGAGGGGCACTTTTTATGTTTAGTGCACACAATTTTATTGACCATGCACAATCCATTTTTCATCCCACTATAAAAACTACAACGATCCAACACAAGAATGAACCTAAAATCACATAGTTTTTCAAACCGTGTTGTCTACACATTATCTATTCTCGTTTATCGCATGGTTTGTTGCAACTATTTGGCTTTCCCCGCACAATTTCTACTAATTATGTGGGTGGTTCATTTAACACCAAAATATGGGTTCCAAGATCCCAACCAGCACCGTCCACCCCCATTACCTCCAAGAACTCAAAGGGCAATCACATTATTCCTTCAAAACTCTTAAAATGAAATTTTATAGATGTAATAGAAATTTACCTCAAGAAAGAATCAAGTTCTTACATGCATTACCCATAAAGAAATTTTTACATGTATTGCCCTTCCAAATGTGGTGATGCATCATCTGTGAACTACATTGGCCATTGCGGTCATAAATCTGTCTCCTATGACTTGGCCTCATCCTTTACATGGTCATTTGGCCATATCACCCATACTAGAGGGACTGATCGACCTAGGAGAACATTGATAATATTAACTATAATAAAAATATAATTCTCTTCAAAGGAATAATATTTCTATATATTGACCTCCATAGGCTGAAAAATATGAGAGAAGGTGGTGTTATATATAAGTATCTGAGATAAAAGGAAGATGTTGTGTACAGCTTAGTACCTATGAGGTCACTGCTACCAATAGGATGCCATCCTGTCCCTCTCTAGAATATCAAATATCCTATCAGGTCATAGAGAAATCTTATTCTATCTTCTAATGATATTGTGTCTCAACCTACGTGAAACACATAAATGATTCGATCCCTGACCTCAAAATCTATATGTAATTGATGATGATTGACATAAGATTTATATTAAGACTTATTAGTATCTACACATTTTTAAATCAATTGAACCTTCTCTATTTTCTCAATTATGAGATGAGGTCCAATCATAACTACCTCTCCATCCTCTAACCAGCATAGGGGTGATCATAATTGACTACCATACAATGCCTAATAAGGCGCCATTTGATTTGTAGACTGAATGATATTATTGTAATTTAATTCAAAAACTGGTATGTTTCTCTCCCATTATCCCCCCCAACTTGGGATGCATGCTCATATCATGTACTCATACACATTTATCATGCACTCTGACCGACCATATAAGGTTGGTATGTTGTGATCAGAAGCATATGTGTACATAATTCCTTCTCTATCCATTTCTAGAATCATGATTTAAACTAGGAATCCATATCCAAAATGATAGTGTGAGGGAACTTATGATGTCATACTATCTTATTGATATAAAACCTATTAACATCAAAAATTTGAAAGGTTTCCTCAATAGATAGAAAATGCGAAAAATTTGTGATCTTTTCAACAACAGCAGAAACTAAATATTTTCCTTGTGGTGACCTTAGTAACCCTATCATGAAATCCATCACAAAATAATTCCATTTCGACTCAGAAATATAAAGCTACTATAATTGTCTTGTTACTAGATTTTGTTATACCTTCACCAGCCAATAGTTGGGACATATCATGAAAATGTATCTATATATCATTTCATTTAAGCCAATAGTATTGGAATTGTAAATCCTAATACACCTTGGTGATGTCAGGGTTGACTGACCATTCTAAATAATGAAAAAATCTCATTATCTCATAATGCATGTTTGTTGAAACCCATACATGACTGTGTATTTGAGTAATTTCATCATCTCCTATGGTAAAAATAGGATGAGGGTCCTCACCTACTATACACTCCAATAGGACTAGGCCCCTTTAGTCTGATAGCTTCCCCATACTCACTCTATCTAGAAGGGTATAATTCATTTCTAAGGATGTATAAAAAATTTGTCTCTGACTATACTAAACCAACAAATGCATCTCCGAGAATGAAGACATAACCTACCACTTTTAACTAGCCTATTGAATAGCCTTTATCTGAGTACACATGTTTAGTTCATCGACCACTAGACTTTTTTTACTATAAGTATAGACAATATTGAATTCAAAATAATATAGGTAGTAAACCACCATCCCTACCTAAAAGTAAAATAATTCTATGTAATGATATATATGGGGTTTTTTTTGTCTGTGTACCCTGAATCTGATCTCCCAATAAATTGTGTATCTAATAGTTAAAGGCATGTACAATTGTAGAGAACACAAGATTGTGTGTAAGTTAATTCCTCTTGAATGGCCTCAACTATGGATACCTGTATGCTATGATTCTAGCCCCCTATATAAGAAACACTCCAAGACCAATACCTAATTAATTATAGTAAATACGGTAACTCATAACTAGTTATGGGTAAAAATATAACGACGATGATGTAAATCTCCCTTTCATCTCCTAAAGATATTAATCATATAAATCATACCATAAATTCACCACACCCTTCTTATTAAATCCCATCAATGATTATTTAATTTGTGATAATTGCACTACTAAATTTTTTTAATATCCAGTCATCCCTAATAAACTATATATCTCTAGGATGTTCCTAGTTTTCTTCCAAGAAATTATAGCTCTCACCTTCAAGGGGTTAATAGATACTCTAACATCTATGATAATGTGTTTGAAGAAGTGATTATAATCCATCCAAAAGTGGTATATTGTGAGCTTAGAATATAACTAATGTTATCTCAGTGTGTCTATTACAATCTCAAAATGTTTGGAATAGTTGTGTTGTTTCTGTGAATAAACCATGATATCATTCATGAATACCAAAAAAATAAATCCATAAATGGATGGAATACTCAGTTCATTAGATCCCTAAAAATTATAGTGTGTTTGTGAGACCGAACAACATAACCAAATACTCATATAGACTATACATTCTCTGTGATTTTATGTGAGGTATGACTGATGGTCTTTCCCAAACCTTATGATAACTTGATCTGACATCAACTTTTTAACACCCAAACTCATCAATGATGGTCAAAGTGATCATTTATCCATGATAATATATTCTTGTTCTTAAACATTAACTGGTTAAAATTCCTATAATCTACACATATCCAAAGGGTATCATCTAAATTTTTCAAAAAATTGATAGTAGAAGCCCATGGACAAGTACTGAGTCCAATAAAACCATTTTCCTATAAATCTGATAGCTTCCTCTTGAGTTTGTGCATCTCAGTAGTATCCTTCATGTATGGATGATGGATAGATACTGGTGTAGCACTTGGAACTATATAGATAGTCAAATATACTACTCTCATTATAGTTAGTAATGAATAGTATTATAGAAAAATTCCCTAAAATGATCAATCATTGGAGGGAAATCCCCTTAATGTGTGCCCCAATCATCCTGATATAAACTCGAAACCCAGTCCACAATACCTCTGATTCCATGATGCTCAGGTTCATCTTCACTCACATAGAAATCACAATAACCCTTATGCATGAAGTCTCCACCCCCTCATGATGTGTACATTACCCTAAAATGATTGTAATCAATGGAATTATGAAAAAGAACCAAACATTCCATCCTAAGAATGCTTTCCAAACCTATCATCTCGGGGAAAAAGAGGTCCCATATGATGTGAAACCCACCAATATCAATGGGTTACACCCTATAATTCCAAAAATCCTACTTAAAATTCCACAATAGACTGTCAAGTGTCATCACACCTTCATAAAACTAAACCACAATCCTAATTCTCCCCACAATAAGCACATATATAGAGTTCTGAGAAGTTCATGTATCAAAAAAGATTTGATGCTAAATTATGGACTACTAGAATAGTGCATCTTATAGTAGATGTTTTGGGATTTTTCTCCTTGGTTTTTTGATCCACTATGTATATATGGCCTAGTCCATTGCACTATTATACAGCATAGGTAACCTAAACACATCCACTCCACTATCATTAAAAATTTGGGGTCCCACTTTCACAACCATGATCACCACCTCGACCTGATTGGAATACGACACTACAAATCCCTTATTAAAATGAATATACTATCCTTACTCTTACATGCAGAGTTAGTGGATACCCTCTCCCACTATAATCTTGAAGAAATGTTTTAAAGAATCATTTTAGATGACCCATTCTACTGTAGGACTGACACTCAACTCGGTATCTCATGAATTGGGGTCTCATTTGTCTAGGTCTATAGTACTAGAGGAAAATCACATAGATACCTAAGTATGTTCTCTAAATACTAATATCATCACCCATATGATCCAAATGATTCCCCTAACTGTTACTTGATATATCACCCAATCTATGATTTGAACTACCCCATCTCACAGCCTCAGAATCTCTAAGGTTATGCACTATGATAAGTGCCTGATTCAATATTCTATTAACTATATTCATCTGAAACGCATTACCTTGTGACCGTATGTCATGCCTGAGACCATTGTCGGATAGAATGACTTTAGATAACTCATCACCCATCATAATATGTGTGAATCATTTTAGTTCTATAAAACATGATGAATAATCCATGATAGATAATGTGTCGTACTCCAAATGCATTAACTCATGGGATATATTTTCCCTCAATGACTTGTAATATATGTAATCATGGAATTCCATATGAAATTCCTTAATGGAATCTCCTGATGAAAATGTGTTAGTGTAATAACATTTGATCATTTCTTGGAGTAATTAGGAAGCATAGATGTAGTGAGATTCACCCTCCTCTTGGGAGGTGTCTCAATATAATCAATGATAGATAGCATGGACACTACCCATGAAACTTCATATTGTTGTCCTCCATTACCCACAATTGTGTGTCCATCCTACTGTTGGAACTCAAGTCTCAACTTTGCTATATTTGGATAGGTCGTTGTGCTCCCTGAATGGTCTGTATGAAACTCATAAAACCTTCCTAGAACTATGCCCCAACACCTATATCTAAAAAAACAACTAGTGGTGCATTAAACACCAAAGGAGGATCCAAATGTAGTCCATGTACCACTACATCTACAGTGTGGTCTTTTCCACCATCCTCTCATACAATTGGAGTTTATCATAGTGGCATTCCTCAAAAATTCCAGGCACACACCTCAGATAAAAATGTTATCAAAGTTCACATTGGAAAGTCCATATACTGAAATAGGATAGGTCCAAGTCCTCTAATATATGAAATACACCCACTTCCTACTCCTTGAGAATGTTTTAACCTTTGTACAAATTATATAAAATAATGTGGAACTACTTACTTCACATTAATAGGGATGGGTCTCGGTCAAGTTGTATGCCGCATCAACTCATGTTTCCATGTCATTCTGATACTCAATTCCATTATATTACAATTTTTTTAAATGGTAGAACCAAATAGTCCCCAAAATTCTGATCTATAAGGGACCATACTCCTCATGAACCATAATATGGAATCCACCCAATTCATATCATTACATGATTCAGTATATGTGACTCTTTGTCCATGAATCCAAATGCCACAATTGGAGTCATAGGGTTTCTGCAACAGCCAAATCTAGAAATAACTTCTTAGGTTATGGAAGATATTATAATTACCATCCATGTTCTCTAATTCCTTGCATATAATATATATCACAAAGAAGAAATATCAATCATCTCACATATCATAACATCATGAAATAGATAAATGCAATATATATGGAATGTAATAATGCATGGAATGTGAATATTTCAAAGTGTAATAAATGATGTATGATATGGAATAACCTCATATCATTGGGTTGAAAAAAATATATCCCATAACCATATCAATAATAATAGAACAACTTTGGTGCATCACCCAACAATAGAATAAAATAAACTACAAAAGCCAAAATCTAGAAAATAGGAATATTTATTCAAGGAAATTTTGTTCTCTCTTGTATTTGGGTTTTCTATTCCCTGAAATAACCCATTACAATAAACTTATTCATTCGAATACATTTCTATTTATTCTGAATAATAAAACTGAAAAATAACCTATGATACCACTTTCTATCATCCAAAATCGAGATGCCACTGAAGGGTTCCTTGAACCGGGTTGACCACATGTCCTCAAGAAAATATCCCAAAAGGCCAGAGGCATCCAACTTGTAGTGAGGTCCTATGGTGTGTTTGTGGGGAGACTATTATCTCATCACAAGAATGTATCATCGAGGATATATAATGTCAGATATATAGCCAAAGCATTATTTCAAATAGATAATTGATAAACTAAAACAATTTTTTACAATTCCAAATGGTATATCAAATATAAGATGATCATGTTGTTTGCTTACAAAGAATACAAAATAGGTATACAACAGAAAAATATAATACTAGTATCAAAATAAAAAAATGCCAAAAATAACTATCTCCCAATAGCATGATGAATCTCAACTTGGTCATATGCTCTATTGGTCCTAAGAAGAACTCAAATTCATGTTTCATGGTGCTTTCCCTTATCTATACCTTTTTCTAAAGAGTGTTTCAGGGTACCCAAAGGTGGGACGAATAGGGTGTGAGATAAATTCCCAATAGGAAAACCCCATGTGGTCTAATTCCATCTAATTAGTGTCTATATAATTATTAAAGTGTGCAGGAAGTAATAGAACATGTAAAAGTTTTATTGAAAGTAATTAAAACATAATGGTCTGGGATCCAAGAGACACTCATCATCTGCTACCTTCTTAGGCCTTAATGATTTTAGCCAGAATTATTAGTCATTCACGTATCAATTTTTAATAATGTTTCATTTAATTAATTAATCTATTTTAAAGAGTAAGTCTCATGACATGGAATGTTTCCCAATGTTCCCTGTAAGATCCATGATCAACATATTCCAAACTAGTCCATCAATAATGTCTAAGTCACTAACTAAATCCAAAATTAATCATTGTATTGGAAGAGGTTACATATAAATCAATACATTTAATATTCAATAGAGATCCTTAGCCCATCCGTGTCCTTCATATTTTGAAATTTTGGTATCCCATTAAGCATATCATGAACAAAACACCCGAGAAGCCCAACCATGTAAAACCTTCTAAAAATCTATGTATTTCTCTACATGTGGTATAACTTTATCAACATTGATTCCATCATTGGTGGTCCACTATGTGATCCAAAATCTCACTCCTAGCATATATAATCACAATATTTCTATGTTTGTTGGACTCTTCTTATTTTAATTCTCACAAATCATATAAATCATAAAATTCATTTTTAAATCTTATAAATCAGGATTACTCTTGTTATATTATGTTTTATTTTGAATATGATTAACATTAATATATTTTGTGAGTATTACCTCATAAGATAGTTGGAAAATATCTGACTAAGTATGAGGCACCATTTAAGTGATCAAACTATCTCACCAATTAGTCAAAAATATTGACAAAGTATGACAAACTGTTTCTCTACCCAAAAAGTCTCACCATTTAGTCTTGAAATCGGAATTTCTTGTGACACCGTTTACATGACACTATTATCTGACACAATTTCTCCCAAAGGACCTGACAACGTAGCATCGCAAACCATTCCAGAATTCTCTTAAAGTTAGTAACACCAGTTCTATAAAACCGTTACTATACATTGTTTAGAAGTTAGAAGAAGGAAAAAATATCATTCTATGACACCATGACTATGCTACCAGTTCAAGGATTCACAAAGGACCAAAAATTGTAATTTTTCTATCGGTTTCAGAATTCACAAAGGACCCTACACTATACCCTCGCTAAGAGTTCCTGAAATTGTAAAGGACCAGGCACCGTAACCATGCTACCAATTCTAGAACTCATGAAGGACATCACCACTAACTATGAAACTACATATGAATCATAATGAATGTGGAACCATTCTTGTATCACCCCCAATTATGACACCTTTCCTTTCATAAAAAAATACTTTCCTTTTTTTAGTTAAATTTCAAATTTGATTCTAGCGGTTAAATTTGATTCATTTAATGACACTGACATAATTAATGATTTTTGTAGACATGACACTTTAGAGTATGAGGTACAAGCTATGGAGATAGTGTTCCTTTTCATCCATAAAAAAACACCAAAGATAAAATACAAGGTGGAACATGAGCTGAAAAGAGAGATTACTGATAGAAATGTTAGAGAAGAAAAAACATGCATGCAAGAACACATAGAAGAACACACAAGGAACTCTAATTTTATACTATATTAATTTCTATGGATCAATGATTCGAAAATACTTGCATCAAAACACAAATAAGATTCAATATCAACTCGCTGAACTAAACATTGAAACCCGAAGCACCACGATACTATTTATGAGTCCTCTTTCAAAAGAGGACCCGAACATCAAATCTTCTATATCCTAAAAGTCTAGAGTTGCATAGAAAAACACTCAGAGAATTTATAATACATCTTTATTATATTCTACTATATTTTTTACTATTTTATTAATATTTTAGGAAATTTGTGTGAATGTACTAAAATTACACATTATCCCATGTGCTACATAAGAGGATACAAGATATCCTCTCAATACTACTCTATTATACAATTTTCACCCATATAGAATTTTGGAAGATACCCTTGAGTAGTTTGGTAGTTTTAATTTCCCACATAGAACTATGATACAGGTCAAGAGACCTGGAAAACTCTGTACTCTATTATAATCCCAGATCCTGGGTGTGGATCAAAAACAATTAAAATAAATTGCTCAGTGGAAGGTGACCAGCAAGTGGAGTGGATTAGGTCTTGGCCTAAGACTGAACCAATTGTTTTTATATGATGTGATTTAAAATTTATTTTAGACGATTTTAACTCATATTTAAAAAATATATGTTTTACTTTGATAGTTTGTATTGGATAGTATTTATAACTATTTTGATTTAGTAAATTTATTTGAAAAGTCATTTCTTTCTTTTAGGTTGATATATCTAAGATGTAATCAATCTATTGAGAAAAAAACATGCAAACAATTATAAATTTTCTACTTTGATTATTTGGCCTATTGTTTTATAAATTGGGAGGTCTTCAGATATGGTTTCTTACAAAAAAAATTATAGAAACTCAATTCACTCACACTTTACAGATTCTTACTCCAACCAACATTTGGTATCACAAGTTGTTTTTAAACTGTTATTTTAAACGGTTTCAAATATTTTTCAAATCATTCAAACAGTAATTTAGTTGTGTTTTAATGATTTCTAAATTTCTGTTAGTTCAAAATTTATAGCTCTATAAAATAAAGTCTTTATTCTTTTTTATGGATAATAGACAGGAAGGTGATGCTACTAACAGAGATCCCTTCGTTAATGGAAAAATTAATCTCCTTGGAAAATTAATATGAAAATTCCCATATAAATAATGGGCTTTGATATTTGGACCATAATATTAGAAAAATATGAAATATGAGAAACTCTATGAAGTATATAGAGTGATGCTACAAAATTTTCATACAATAATAATAGTAAAAATATTAATTCCTTCTTTTTTCTTTAGGGAAGAATAATTTAATAGAATATTTTCAAGCAAACCTTCTTATGAAATTTGGGATACCATAGCTATCTAATATGAAGGAACTAATAATGATAATAAAATGAGACGTAATATATATACTATTAAGTATGATAACTTTATGATGATTCTTAACTAACCCATTTCTAATATGTATGTCAGTTTTAATGGGTTAGTCAATACAATGATCTCTCTTTAAAATCCAATGGATACCAATTAATAAATAATGTGGCCACTTAGATGTCTACCAGAATGGTGGGGATGAACTTTAGTGTTGATAAGATAATCCTATGATACCAATATGTTTCCAGTCATGGTAATGAGGGGTAAATTAATGATGTATGAGGAAGAGTTAAAATTAAACAAGGAAGAATAGGATGAACCAAAGAGAGTTTTTATGGATTTCCAAACCACTACTTCCAAAAATAAAGAAAAAAATTAATCAAACTCATTCTGAAAGTAGATGTAATGATGATTCACTATCATATAGTGATGAGAAAATGGTTCAATTAGCCCGAAGAATTCATATGTTTTTTAGAAGGAATAAATTCTTCAAGAAGCCCAGCTATAAATGAATGTATGATTAGTAGGTAAAATATAAGAAGGAATAGAATAGAAATGAGACCTAAAATGAAATAGTCTACTGTGAATGTAAGAGAAATGTTCAAGTAACGGATGACTGTCCAAAGATAATGTATAAAAAGAAGTATAAGGACAAAGATAGAAATCATAAGAAGGAAATTAAAGCAACATGGAGTGATTTTGAGGATATATCAAGTGACACATAATCATCACATGATAAAAAGGCTATAAAATCCAATATGTGACTGCAGACAATCACATTTGAGGGAACTCGTGGGTCTCCTGTAAAAAATTCCTTTTACTCTAGAGATGAAAGTGATTCTAAAAATATGACTACTATAGAAATTTTTGTGTACTGTAAAATGATAGAAGACACATATAATGAATTAAAAGATAAATATAAATATCTAATGTAATAAAATGACCTTAATTCTATTGTTAAATCTAGTTGTACTATAAGAAAGGAAAATAAAGCTCAATTACAAAAAGAGAAAAATGAACTTAAATAATCTATTGAGCAACTGAAATAAAAAATTAGAATCATTTTCCAATAGAAATAATACTCAAACACAAATTCTTGGTAAACAAGTATCTATTAGATATACTGTTGGTATAGGATACCAACCTGGATAGAGGAATATAGCTAAAAATCATTGTAATTTTTTTTTGTAAAATCAGTCTTCCTATCTCGAAATGAAATTTCTACTTGTTCTAGATATGGGAAGTCATTCACTTCTTCTAATTTTTTAGGAAAAAACAGAATTTAATTTTCCAATACATTAAAAACTATGTACCCTTAACCTAGGAAGCATGTATGGGTTTCCAAATCTCTTATTACTAGTGTCACTAGACCCAAAAAAAATATATCTACAAAACTTTTATGATGCCTACTTCTTTTGTAGGAAAGAAAATTGAATTTCTCCAATAAATGCCTATGGTACATGGATAACGGATGTTCAACATGGATGGAATGATATTACTCATGCTTCAAGAATCTGATAATGATTGATGGTAGAAATTTCATCTTTTGTGACAAATTTATAGTAAAAAAATTGTCCTTGGCCACATTGTTATATCCAACTAAGTTTTAATTTATAAATAAGTTTTTGTTGATGGTCTAAAATATAATATGCTTGGTCTCTCTCAATTATGTGATTACTGTTTTCTTGTAAAATATAAAAATGATTCTTGCAAAATTATCAACTGTAAAAAAGAGTTTGTATTTATTTCTTTTAAAAATGAAAATTTTTATATTTTTTACTCATATTCATTAGTTTATCAAAAAAATTATTTTAGTTACTTTCACAAAGATTTGTGGATTTGGAATAGAAGACTATAACATTGTAACATTCTCTCCCTTAGAAATATTATTTAAAAAATGTTTAGTCAAGGATCTACCTATGATTGAATTTCCAGATGACAATGTCAGAAATCCTTATTAAAAGGGTAAAAAGAAAAAAAATCACCTTAAAACAAAACAAAGAAGTTTCAACTTCTCAAGCTCTCGAGTTGGTTCACATGGACATGTTTGCTCTATCTAGAGTTTGAATCCATAATTGGAATTACTATGTATATATTATTATAGATGGAAATTATAGATATTGATGGACCTTTTCATTGCTCACAAGATTGAATATTTTTAACATTTTGTCTAGTAGGATAGAATATAATAAATCCTAATTGGTATTAAAATGAAAACCCTATTAAGCGCACATTGTTGGGAATTTGAAAACCAAGAGTTTGAACATTTTTTCTCACTAAATTAATATAGTCAAGTCTTCTTTTCCCCTTGGGCACCTCAACAAAATGGTGTCGTAGAATGAAAAAATAGAACCTTATAAAAAATTGGTAGAACAATGCTTAATAAATAGGACCTACATATCTAATTATGTGTTGAAGATATCTATACAACTTGTTATATAATTAATAGAGTCTTATTCAGACAAATTCTTAAGAAAAATATCTATTACTTGTAGAACAATACAAAACCCAAAGTAGGTTACTTCAATGTTTTTGGTTAGAATTTTTATATTCTCAACACTACGGATAATCATGAAAAGTTTTCATCCATAACTGATGAAGGAATCTTTACAGGTTATTCAATATCAAGTAATACATATAGAGTATTTAATAAAATAACAAAGTGTGTGAAAAAATCTATAAATTTCAAATTTTATTAAACAGATCCACGTGAAACTAAATTCTCCCCATAATATATTAAGGATGAATTTAAAAATCTGGACATAAATTCAAAATCATTTGACCATACTCTCATGAAATCTATTAAATCATATAGTTCTATAAATTCATTATATTCTACTCATGATGAACCCAAACCTGTTGAAGAAACTGAAACCTCTAGACCTAGTTTTTTTGATCTATTAGAATTCATAAAAACCATCCATTAGATTCTATAGTTGGAGACATAGATAAAGGCACTCAAACTAGATATTCTACCTAAAATCAGGTCATCATAAATCATTTTATTCATAGATTGAGCCTAAGAAAATTAATGAAGAAATCAATGATGAATTTTGGGTATTGGATTTTTAGGAAGAATTAAACAAGTTTCAATAAAATAAATTCTAAAAACTACTGGATAGACCTAAAGACACCATGACCATATGAACATAATGGGGTTTTAAGAATAAATTATATGAATTTGGTAATGTCTTAATAAAAATGTTAGATTAGTTTCACAAGGATATAGGCATGAATAAGGGATAGAATTTGAGGAAACGTTTTCACCATTTTCTAGACTTGAAGCCATTATAATCTTTCTTACATATACATCACATCTAAATTTCAATCTATATCAAATGGATGATGAGGGTAAATTACTAGATGGGAATATAGTTGATGATTTTTTGATGGAAAACCCCCCGATTTTACAAAACACATTATTCCAAATCATGTTTTTAAATTGACAAAATCATTACACAGTTTAAAACAAGCTCCAAGAGCATGGTATGATTGACTAAGTAGTTTTATTATTTCTAAAGGTTTTACAAATGTTATACATGATTATAATATCTTTATAAAAAAATTAAATAATTTTTAGTAGTAAAATCTATGTTGATGATATTATTTTGGGATCTTCAAAAAATTCCTTATGTGTTGATTTTTCAATGATGATGGAAGATGAAGTTGAAATGAGTTTGATGGGTAAAATAAAATTTTATAATGGATTTATAATTGTAAAAAATAAGAAAGGTGTTATATTCAATAAAAATAATTATACTAAAGACTTTCTAAAACGTTTTGGTTTTAATATTAACATAATGTAGGGATACACCAATGAGTACCACATATAAATTGGATCTTGATAAAAATGGTAAATCTATTGATCAAAACATTTATAGAGGAATGATTGGGAATTTACACTACATAACTTCTAGTTGGACTGATATTATGTTTAGTGTCTATATGTGTGCTCATTTTTAAGGAAATCCTAATGAGTCATAGATTTTGGCTGTTAAAATATTATTCAAATATATCAATGAAACTACTAACTTAAGAATATTATATCCTAGAGGAATATCATTGGACATAGTTATCAATTTATATTATAATTTGGAAGTTATAATTTAGATAGAAAGTGTACCTCTAGAACATGTTAATTTTTTGGAAATCCACTAGTATCTTAGTATAGTAAAATGAAAAAATTTATTGTATTATATACTTATAAAGTTAATTTCATAGAATCAGGTAGTTTTTCTGCTCATATTTTTTTGGATGAAACACACTTTTCTAGATTATAAATATCAATTTATATATGTGCCTATAAATTGCGATAACACAAGTGCTATTAAAATTTATAAGTGTCTTGTTTCCCATTCCTGAACAAAACATATTGATGTAAGATATCACTTTTTGAGAGATCACTATTAAAAGGGTGGTGTTATATTATAATTCATTGGCACTAAACATCATCTTACTGACATTTCCACTAAGCCTTTATATTGTGAGAAGATGTGTTACATCATACATGAATTATGAATGATCATATTTGAGGGACTAGTTTATATCTAATAGTTATTGATTCATAGTTATTGTCTCGTGGCTTGTTGTCTCATGATTGTTGCCTCATGTTTTCTATCTCACTAGTTAAGGTCACACCGTTTAGAGTCACACTGTAATGTTGATATTATGACTTCTTGTTCCAGTATCACTGTTTTGTCTAAGACTTCTTTTCTTATAAATCTATTTAAAATATTTCTATATTAATTATTTTATTTCATCTATATCATGTTATTGGGATTAGTGATGTTTGAAATATCTAAATGATAAAAACACATCTTTTCACATCTCTCTCCACTCGTACTCTCTACTCCTGCAGACAATATCTTTTCTCTCAAACTCCTCATCGTTCTTGATCCCACATTAAATTCACAGGATGAAACATCCATCATCATCATCTAATAGAAATCCCCAGTCTTCAATGATATAAACAAAATCTTTGAATACCATGCCTGAGAAATCAATAAACCCAGGTCTTGCAGATCGAATAGTCATTCTAGAGAAAGAACAATGTCAGAAGTGTCTCCATTAAAGTAAGTAACTTGTTCTAAAAGTATTAAAATAACAAGGATGGTTAGAATGGTTCAAAAAATCAAAAATAAATTTATATATGAAGCTTGTTTTTCTAATTTTATCAGTATATTGAGTTCAATTTCAACTCTAAAGATGAATTTTTGTTTAGAAGCTGGGTGAATGGACAAAGATTTTCCTTTTCATTAAGGTTTTGGAATTCCTAATTAGGAATACTACATGATGGAATTTTTGAGGACTATAAAAGAGTTCATCCACCTAAAAGTGAAATATTTATTTTAGTAGAGTATTTGATTGAGTTGGACTAGAAAACAAAATTGAAGGCCTATTATAGCTAAATTGGATGGTGAGACTATGTTATTGTTTAAGGTTTTTCAGAATCTAATGTGTCCAAGGAAAAGAGATGATGCCACTCTCAAATATCAATATGTGTTTTTGATAAATTTTCTAATGAAATTTCAAAAGATTAATTTGTGTATGTACATTATCCATCACATTTGTGACATGATAAAGACAAAAACAAAGCCAATTTATCATTTATATTCAAGGTTTCCCACTAAAATGAAACTAATAAAAGGTATGGTAGGTAATAATGAAGAAGTTGTTGAATGATATGATTTTTGTATATATAAGGATACATATAGAATAATTTAGATCATTTAGAATCAATGGAAGAGATCTTTGGTTGAATATAATGGTAGACTGCATGAGGATTTTAATCTTATGGAGAATCCTTCATGATATAAGGATGTATTTGATCTAGGTGTATAATCTGAAGAGATTGAGGAATATTTGGATGATGAAATAGAATTTTATTTTCCTAGAACTATTGAAGAAAAGGATTCATAAGGAGAAGACAGTAATCCCATGATTCCTCAAAGAACTGGATAACCCACTCTTGAATCTCCTAGAAAACCTCAGGATTTTTCCACTTGAGAATCTCCTCTCACTAAAGGTGATAAAGATGTTAGAAAAGGGATTGAAGTTGTTGATGTAAGTAAAGTTACTGAAGAAGAAGAAGAAAATGATACCGGGGAAGAGCATGTTGCTACAATGGAATAGACAGAGGAATAATATTGATAATCAAAAGTGATTTTATCTGCTGATGTATGAATGGAGGAAGCTTTTCAGTTAGCCAGATATGAGGATAAATTTTATAGAGCAGAGGGTATGGAAATTGGTCAAGAGATTGAGTCTCTTAGTATTACATTAGATACATTTGTTGAGGTGGAGAAAATCCCATCATGGAAAGGATATAAGTTACAAACCCTATGGATTTATGATTTTTGGATACCTGGTGTAGGTTTCAAATGTATTTTGATGTTCATGACTCTCACGGAACCTCAATTCAAGTATTTGATCTTTCAACCATGTTTCAGCTCAAACCAATTAATGCTGAGGAAGTAGTATCTACTACGGATCCAGGACCTATCATTGTTCATTCACATGGACCTGCTTCAGAAACTCCTAGTTCTGTAATTAAACTAGATCTGAATGTTTTTTGAGACAATTTTTTTTTTCTAGTTTTTAGAATATCAGGAATTTTCCACCTACTCCTATAACCAATCAAAGTAAAAGGGATGTTGTATTTCATCTGAAGAAAATCATATGGTCGATCCAACCAAAGATGCTTCATGAAATTTTGGAAGTTCATATTTAAAACATGAAATTTAGTGATGAGGTGAAATCTTGAAGATCTATGGTTGAAAAACAATGATAGACTTCCACATTTCCCATGTCCCTATTGCTCATCTTAGTGAGGATGATGCTGATAAGATCACAAAAAATGTTACATATCTGATTCAACCTAACTTGATTACTATGTATGATAAGGTGGTTGAGAAAAACACAAAAATAGAAAAAAAGATGCATGTGCTTGTATCAGGAATTAATAATATTACCATTGAGTATAAAAAATGATTACAGACTGTTCTAAATCAGATTAAATCTTTCACATTCATTGTTTCTGCTCCATTAATTTTTGACCAACCATATCAAACCTTCTATAGTGAAATGATCATATCTCTATTTATAGAAGATCTTGATTCATTGATTGATGAATTAAATAAGGAATGTTTTTATAATGTCATTGAGAATAGTGACCATGTGCTTGATCTTTTAATAATTCAGTCAAAACTATACATTGATGTCCAATAATAAATCTCTAATAAAGTGGATTACTACTTCAAGAGGATCTATTCAAAGCATGAGTTGAGCAGCCATTTCAAGTATCTTGTGGACAATTTGATGAATCCTTTTGTAAATAAAGCATTAAAAGATCAATTATAAAAGGCAATGGACCTCACACCTACTATAGATAAATTCAAGGAAAATAATGATGACTTTGAAAAGGCCATGGAGTATGGTGGTGAAAATTTTAATGATTTTATAAACGTGCTAAAACTGTATCTACGTGTTCATAGAAAATCCATTGTGGATCCTACATTGGCTCCTTTGAGGACTAGTCTACCTCCTTCCACCTATATTTCTTCCTCCACGTCATTATCCCCTGCTATAATGTCAGTTTCTCAAGATCTAATCCAGATCAGACCTATTACTATTGAAAAAAATTTAGCTCAATCATCCACCAGACTAACCTTTTCCCCTTCTATCAATGAAGAAGTACCATTACCTTATATTAATACTGCTTCTACCACCTCAACTTCTTCAACTATTACTTCTACTTTTGTTGTCTGTGATAAGAATAATGTGAATGATGCAGAATCTGAAGAGAAGTGAAGGACAATTTTTTATAGGGCTATGAAGTATTCTATTTTTGTGATTACAACTAAACTCTATTTGTATATTCAATGAAAATTCATCTCTCTCTTTTATTCCATTGTATCTTACATTTTGTGTTTGTTTTATTACTCTCTTTTTGATAATTTCAAAGGGGAAAAAGAACAAGAATTTGTGATAAAGGGAGAAACACTCTTTTTTCATGTATGCTATAAAACAATGATATGAAAAGAAATATTTTTATTACTTTATAAAATGTATGGATTGTAAATTCTATGATTTTTGAAAATAAAAATTGGGATATTTTTGGAATCATCTAGTTTTAATGCACAAAAATCATGTAAAGAATGTAAATCATGTAAATCATGTTTATATTTTATAAATCATGATTAATATTATTCTATTATGTTTAGTTATGATAATGTTTAACCTTAATCCATTATATTATTCTTACCTCTTAAGATAGATGGAAGATATTTTACTATGTATGAGACATTGTTTCTGTGATCAAATTGTCTCATCGGTTAGTCTGAAATATTGAAAAGTATGAGACATTGTTTCTCTACCCAAACTATCACAACATTTAGATTTGAAATTTTCATTGTCCATGACACCATTTCCAACACACTTTCACCTGACACCGTCTCTCACAATGGATCTGACACCATTACATCACCAACTATTCCTGAATTTTCACAAAGTTAGTAGCATCAGTTATATGACACCATAACAATACATTGTTAATATGTTAAACAACTAAACAGATATAATTTCTATGACACCATAACCATGCTACTAGTTCCATAATTTACAAAGGTCTGGAAACAATAAATATAATACCAGTTGCAGAATTCGTAAAGGACCAGAAAATATAATCATGATACCGGTTCTAGAAATTGCAAAGGACCAAACACCATAACCATGATACAGGATCCAGAACATGCATCGTATGTCACCACTGACTATGGAACTGCTTATATGAAACTGTCACTATGGAACCATTACCATCTCACCACCAACTATGATATCGTTCCTTACTTAAAAAAAATCTATATTTTTTAATTAAAATAAAAAATAAATCTAATGGTTATATTTGAGTCATTTAATGGATGTGGCCTAATTATTGTTTTATTTATACATGAAACCAGACTGTATGAGGTACACGGTGTAAAGATCGTGCTCATTTTCAACCATAACACAACCATATAAGATAAAACACAAGGTGGTTCATGAGATAGAAAGAGTGATGGTTGGATGAAATGTTAGAGAAAAATAAACAAGCATACCAGAACACATAGAAAACACATGAAGAACTCTCATTTTCTACTAGATGCATTTGTGTCAATCAAAACATCGAAATTCAATGCAGAAAAAACTAAAAAAAGTGAAGAAGAAAAACTCACTGAACTAAAAATTAGAACAAAAATCTCCATGACACGCTTTTTTTAGTCCTCTTATATAGGAGGACATGAATATCAATTTTGATACATCCCATAAGTCCGAAGATGCATAGAAGAACACTCAGAGCATTTTTAATCCCTTGTTATTATATTATTCTCTATTATGTATTGGTTTATTAATATTCCTAGTAGTTTGTGTGTTTGTATGAAAAATACCCAAATGTATCCTATGTTAAGCTAGAGGATAGTGGATATCCTCTCAGTATTACTCACTTAAACCATTTTTTCACCCATGTTGATCTATGGATGAGGACATTGTGTGGCCTAGTAGTTTAAATTTCCAATGTAGAACTATGGTATAGTTTATGTGACTAAGATAGCACTATATATTGTTGTAAACCCAAACCCATGCCAAGGATCAAAGAAATTTAATTTAAATTGTCTAGTGGAAGGTCATCACCATGTAGAGTGGATTGGGTCACTTCTTATGACAAAACAACTTGTTTTAATCGGATGTGTTTTCAAATTTAGTTTACTCTTTTTTAACATATTTTTTAGAAAACTAGGTTCCACTTTGATTGTTAGTCTTGGATAGTAGTTATAACTATTTTGATTTAGTAAATTGGTTTCAAAAGTTATTTCACTGTTTTAGGCTGATATAACTAAGAAGTAATCAATCTCTTTAGAAATTAATTAATTAGTCAAACTACTTTAAATTTAATACTTTGATTAACTGGATTGTTTTGTTATTAAATTGTGGGATCATCAAATAATGTTTTTAACTAAAATTTATATAGGATCCCAAATCACACCCCTTCTTGAGTGTCCTACTCCAACCAACATTTTCCATCATTAACAATCCATAAGAAGTCCGTGTATCACTCTGGTGTATAACAGTCATCCCCCTTAATTCCATCTTTCGCTGTCCACTAAGGATTCCAAATGTAAAATGGGCTTAAAACATATAGTAGAAAAATAATTCTTAATTAGGAAATAATGTTTGAACCCACATGTCAACCATGTAATATAATCATTCAATAAATAAAATTTAACTAAACCAAAGTTCATTACCATGATTAATTCATTCTAACCTCACCTATAATAGTGTCCCAATGAAATAGATCATCCTTGAAGGATTATACTCTTTACTAACTCATGTGGAAATGCCATTATTAAAAGGTAAATCATTCCTAACAAGAAATTATAAAAATATAGCCAAGGGAAATCATCATTCCCTTCCATTTATTTAATCAAATTACTTTCAATTAACAATTAATTTTTCAAAATCCCATGGAATGGGTAAATAGAACACCTAAAAGGTAATCAAATTGTCAATCCCATCCATGGGGGTCCAATAAATTAATCAAAAAACCCAAGGGGTGTTTTGAACTCAATAACATTAAACTTTAATCATTATCAACTCATTTATTAAATAAATAGGTCATTCATGTCCATTATAAACAAGTATTGAATTCCATTTCAAATGTGTCACTCTAATAATTGGGTGAACGACATAATGACATATATATAAATACTCCAACCTTAAAGGAATTTCACAAGACCATATATAGTAGGTCTGTAGTAGATTTATCATTCTATATCAGATCATGATTCGACTCAAATCAATAAAATATTGAAGAAAAGATAAAGAACTTATAAATAAGGAATATTACATTGCACCTAAATAGTGTATATGATACCAAACCATAAAAATATTGAAAAAATGGAATGGAGATCATTCCATGATGGATCAAATGATTTAAAAAATCCTTGATTTCAAATTCAGGAGGAGTTATCTAGATTCATAATTTAGGAATCAAGGAGGGATCCAAATAACAATTTTCTTCTAGCATGGAAGAAAATTGTAAATATGGTTTTAAATAAAATATATTTTAATGGTTGTTTTTTAAATTCATAAAAAAATAATTCGAATTATAATTTGGAAGCACAGTAGGCCAAATCATGTTTAAACCATGCACCAACTTCTATAATGTGAGACACTTCCCACAGCTAGTGTGTATGGTTTGACTGACCATGTGTAAACAATGTATCATCCCATGGTAAAAACTATATAACTCCCTTATGGGTGTACACCTTAAGTCACATAGTTTATCAAATTTTGTGGGATCCTCCGTCTCACTTCCCATTTATCACATGGTTTGTAGTAACAGTGAGTCTTACCCCACACTATTTATAATAACCTTGTGGAAAGCCTGTTTTACCCCAAAAATTGTGTTCTGATCTTTGATCCAACCCCCATACACCCCTATTTCCTCAAAAAACTCAAATGGTATTCAAATTAGGCCATAAACAAGAATTTAGACCCAAAATTTAATATAATTTAAAGGATTTCATACCTTATAAAATAATTGGGTTCTTACATAATCCTCTTGGATGAATGTAAAAATTATTTATTGAATATATGACATAAATATTTCTTTATTATCATTCAATAATAGTAAATTATTTAATTTATTAGGAAATAATACCATTGGGTGAATAAAAATTGGTTTTTATGAAAACATTTCCTTTACATTAAATTGGTTTTATTTTCATTTTTCATTAACTAATAACCAATGAATTCCTTTTATATTTGTGTAAACCATATTTTTTATTAGTTATTAAATCATATAAATAGACATTAATTTAATTGTTATGTGATAATAGTTATTTTAAATAATAATATTAATTGTATTTGGTAAAACAGGGTCTTGCATGAAATACAAGTCGCTAAGAAAGTTACTTCTTCTTGTAATGAAAACTAGCCTCAGTGTTCAGTGTACAGAAAGAAAAAATGTGTGTCATTTATAATGCTCGATAATCTCCTTTTAGTGTTTAATATATGATATTTCAAATATTAAAATTTTCTTAATATAAATATTTCATAATCTCTCTGGGTTTTATATTCCTTTATATGCTTGGTGTTGCGTGTTATACATTACGCCAAATATTAAATACTTATTTTATAACTGTAGAGCATAAAATTTCATGAAGGAATTTTTCATTTGATGATTCAAGTGGATTTTTATATGTAAGTTTCAAATGTAATTTTATAGTAAAGAGTCCAACTAATTTTCTAATGTGGATGTTTTACCTTCTAATTTTCTGTGAAATTTGGCACTATAATTTCTTTCCACTATAATCTTAAAATGAAAATTTAAAATATTTTATTTCAATTCAGAGTTTCCTCTTGAATTACATAGTTCAATGTTCTAATGTAATTTCCATGTTGGTTTGTACAATGTAATATGTCATTTGATGTTTCCATGAGAAATATCCAGTGAATTATTAAATAGTATTTTTCTAATGGAAGTTCCAAATAAATTATTTTATTTTATTTTTCTACATTAATTAATTATCGGAGGTTTTTATTGTACTTTTCCTATATAATATTATACAGAAATAATCCTTTTAATGTTTCGTAATTTATTTTCTATTGGATGTTTCATCTGAAATTTCATAGAGGATGTTTACCTTATCACTGAGATTTTCTATAGTAAATATTAAATTTTTTTACTATATATTTTCATGGATATATTAAACATGTCATACTGTTTTATATGTAATTTTTTATTTTATTTTTAATCAGAAATACCAAAATATTTTTTACAACAAATTTAATATGAATTTTTAATCTACATTTTTAAAATAAAAAATTTTATTGGGATTTTTTAGATGATGTTTTCAAGTTTAATTTTATTCACAAAAATTATTGTGATACTTTATGATATATATATTTTAAAATTATATAATGAATTTATATGAGAATCTTTTGAATTTAATTATGTAGTACATTTTTACAATTTTAATTTTGTAACACCTAGATATTTTATAATATATTTCATTTTAATTAATGGAACCACTTTGATAACATCTGATTCATATATCCCCAATACAAAACAAACTAGAAAATGGTATACCATTATAACATACCTGTTAAATTGGAGAGTATTAGTAAGATTAATTAAAGAATTAAATTTATATGTTTCCAAAATTTAAAAAATAAATTTATTGGTAATTAATTGTTCATAAATTAAAATGAAAATCATTAGAAAAAAAATATTTTCTACAGAACTGTATTTCTCTAATAAGCGTTTTAATCGGGTTTACGCACATATTTAAAAATTATTTTTTCCCATTTTTATAAAAAATAAATTAAATTATGAAATTAAATTTTTAAATAATCTTTTCCAAATTATATGAGAATGAATTTTTTTTATTACTTATTGAAGATTACTTTTTTTAGGAATAGTGAAAAAATATGGATTTTGATGGCAAACGTCCTTTTCATTTGAAGGATTTAAAATGGAAAAAAATTAAAAATATTTTTAAAGGAAAAATTAGTTAAAATATATAATTATTTATTTTAACTAAAATCATTGGGATCAATTTTATGTTGAGTTTTTATTTAAACACATTTAATACTTCAAAAAACATTTCATTTGGAAGGCAATTTTTTCGATTCACTTGCGGGTATAATTTTCTATAATATTATCCAATTATATGCTGTGAATTTGAAAAAATGGATTAAATATTTGGAATAATAATAATAAATTTTATTTAATAATTTAAACTTAATTATTGGACATAATAAATATTACAAACCATAAAAATTAATTATTGTGGATAAGGTTAAAAAGGGTTTACCGAGGGTTAGACAAAAATGATAAGGATTTAAATAGAAATGAAACATGAAAAAATTCTAGTGTATTACCTTATATTGACCTAGTATTATTAATGTTTCTTTAATGGTCCACTTTTATGTTATTTTTTTGGTGAACATCATGGTTATAATTTATTATTTTAAAAAATTCAAAGTGTGTCCTCATCCCCAATTATAAAAAGACAATACCTATCCACTCATGAAAACAATTTTAGAGACTTTTACTTCATATAATACGTCCCCAAATATTTTTCCTAAATATATTCCCATTACAAAATGTAACTTTTCTCATAACATCATTCTAGGAATGATCTAATTATAAACCTAAAAAGGTTCACTGACGAAGTGGTATAGTTCTTAGACATGTTTCTTCATTTTATTTATTCTTATACCTCCTTAAAATCATATAAAAATAAGATAAAATAATAGAAATATTACATTAAATATACATATATGTTATTATTTTAATTTCATAACCTAAATCCACCCCCAATTCTATTAAATGGGAATCAAATATGTCGATCATCTATACATCATACTACTGCCTCGAGAACCGATGTAACTTATTTTCACCGCTGCCCCTCATTGATTGTTATAATTATGTGATTAATTTATATATACAATATTAAAAATAAAATTATACTTCTTAAATTACAATATCACTTCTACCTTCTAACCATACAATCTATTGGATAATGAAAATGACGCTCGTGCGTACATGTGTACTATCGCCTCAACATAACAATATGATACATTTTTCATTTAATTTTTACATAGATGATAATAAAGAATGATTTAATGAATATATATGATATATATTATTTGATAATAATTATTTATTTATTAAAAATTATTTATATTTCTTTTATTTCATTCCTTAAAAAATGAAAACAATGATAATTCATACATTCGACATACCTTTTCAATTAATATTTGAATACATTTTTCTATATCAGTTTTATAGAAAAATCTAAATACATAAAAAATTAATATAAATAATATTAATATTATTATAAAAATTATATAAATTATGGAAAAATGATAATTTTACACGGACTAATACTATTGAATCAAAACATACTTAATAAACAAATCTATTATCACACAATATATTGTTTTTAATAATGAATTTTCAAAAAATGGATGATAAAAAGTAATATGAAAATAACATATTATATGATATATATGTTTATTTTTATATTATATATTTATAAAAAATACATTTTATTCTAATGAATATTAAAACTTATACGAATTAAATCAGATTAGTGGAAAGGGTTTCCCTACTCATTTTACATTCGTGAGACATATGCCATATTAGCAACCTATTTTCATTGTGTGGTTTTTATAATTACTTTATTATATTTTATATCATTAATATATTTAAATTAATTGTATTCAATGTTTACTTCAATGTTATTTCATACATATGGTAATGATTATAATGTTACGAAAGTGGTATGGGTTTATTTGACAATCTCATCACTGTTTGATATTATTTGTGTTTATATCACCAATAAGAAAATAATTATATTATAATAAGTTAGAACATATAATATTTCTTCTAATATTTTTACTCCTTTTAATTTCTTCTTTTACATTAAATTTTTTCTCTTATGGTACTCATGAAACTAAAATATTGTTTTAAGTTAAACTGACTTTTATTTATCTCTTCGATCAAAAATCTTCTGTCTTCCCAATCCATGTTTTCTAAAAAATCAATAATATTTTTTAATTAACCTATTATTGTCATAAGTAATTTTTAACCTTGTTTTACTTTTAAAAAATGATTTAAATGGAAAATTATTTTTCTGTAAACAATGTAATTTTTCATATGTACCCAATATGTGAAATAATTATTTATTTAACCTACTCAATATGAAATGAATCTCCAACCATAATGACTACTAATTTAATAGACAATTACTTTAAAATTTTCCATTATTCAATTTAACAAACCTTTTTACTAATATTTTTCAATTTGTTTTAGTTTTTAAATGTGAATGTCAATGTGAATCATGAATTTTAATCAAGAATGTTCTCAATGTCATTTTAAGTAATATATATTAATCAATAAAAACAACCATTAGTTTAATTATGCTTTAATGGGGATATGTTTTAATGATACCATTCTTTTTATTGATTAGTATTTTTTATGATCAGTTTGACTTAGGATGTACTATTTTATACCATTATCTTTATAACATTGGATGGTTTATTATAATGTTATTCTTATTGGGGAAATTATTGAAATTTCATTTTCTAGTTTTTCAATATGAATCATTATATTGATTATGTTTCACCCCATTCATATTCTAAATGAATTTTACTATGTATGTGATGGGTATGGCCTGATATATCCCCTCAATACATAAGTAGGTCTCGTGAGATAAACAAGTTTGGGTATTTCTCTGAGGCCTTAACTATTTATATAATATGTATTGACATGAGGCCTTGATGGTCTGTTTATGATATCCAAAATAATGAATTCCCTTATTATAAAATTTGTAATTTATCTTAATGTGATTATTTCATTTCTTTGATATAAATACATAGGTTTAAATCTCATTTCATTATTAATATGGAATTATTTTATCATAATTTACTATTACCATATTATAATTAATGATAAATATATTGATTAAATGGAATTAATTTTCATATATTTACTTTTCCAAATTTGTTGTGCCTTATTTATTTATGATAGCTTATACTGTATGCATAATGTTACCAAGCATCTGTTCTCAGCCCTTAATTATATTTCCTTTAAAAATGATTCTAGGAAGTTTATTAGGATTGATATAATTTGATATTCTAAAGGTAATAATGGTTCATTATATGATAGTTCAATTTTTTATTTTATGTTTTAAATTTAAATGTTATATTTAAGAATTTATCTTTTATTATGAGACTAAAATACTATTCCGATATTCAGGATGCAATTACTTGTATCTGGTGATAATTTAATAAATTAAAAAATAAATCTATGTCAATTGGGTCTAGGTGTTTATAGTTGATATTAGTGAATGTTTAGTAGAAACAATGGTAACTGGATTTCATAAAACATATACAATATAACACAACACTATGAATGAATTTGAGGAGAATTTTAGGTATAAGATAACATCCTAGTTTTTTGGAAATATAGAGACTATGTGGATTCCAACGCAACACAACACACTCAAGATACTAAAATTATATGTGGATCTATTATTATTTTATGTCTGGGTTATAACTTTAAAAATGGTGCATTAGGATTTGAATCAATCTTCACCTAGTGAATGACAACAAGCCTTGTTTTATAACTAGTTTTACACACATGTGATATATAATTAGGATATTTATTTTCATTACAGAATATAACAAATGGTTTTAGTCTATTTTTATGACTTGATATTATTCCTAATGAACTAATGTTTACTATTAGGAGCTTCTTTATGTATATAATTTTCAATTTATGTTAAGTGTTTCATAGGATTTTTAATTGTAAATTATGATTCATAATGTTATGATATAATATTGGGTAATCCATTATTTAAAAATTGGGTCTTAGTAGAAGGAATAGAAACCATATCAATTCATGTAATATATTTAGGGATTCCCCTCTCGAAAAAGATAATGAAGATGGAGTTTAATATATGGTTTTAGTCGAAAAAATTATAATTATATTAGGTTATCTAACTCATGTAATGGCTATTAACCTTGTCTGTATGGAGAATCATTCTGATCCAAAACATTATGTAATAATGTTAGACCACTTAATGCATCTATAACATCAAATATTTAATTGGATTAATATTCCATTTGTTTCTAAGTAATAAATAAGGTCATTGGAGAATTAATTTCTTACATTGGGAAGTAATTAAAGGGGAAAGGTTGTCAGGGATGTTTATTATATCTTATATGATATAGAGAAGTTTCCTTATTTGAGTAAAAACATTAATGATTAAGAAGATATAGTGAACTTGTAGTGGATAGTTTTTATGATCTCTTATTAGAAATTTTTTTTTGAGAGTGAGTAGATATAGGGATAAAATTATTCAGTCTAAGATAAAAGTAAGAGGAAAATGTTTCTAATAATAAATAAAACTTTACATTGTTATAAAATATTGATGTGGACTACATACATAATCCAAAGAGAGATTTAAACCATTTTTTATGTGTTATAGTTGATCCTTGGAAGGGGATAAGTCTCTCAAACAATCATTTCATACATTGATATAGTATCATGTTCTATCAAGACAAACACCAATTAATTAAATCATATATATTTGAAGGAAAACATGATAAGATAATTACTTCTAAGAACATTAGAATAGTAAATATAATGAATTTATAGATAGGAAAAGTGTAACTTCTATCTTTAATAAACGTGGAATAAACACCATGGAATATGCACGTTGGGAATGGGATTTTCAATACATTCATATAGATAGGGAATAATTTTTATGATTACAAGGTAAAGTATGAATCTACTAATTTAAAATTCGTCAATATTATGCTTATGGAAAACTATGAAAATGATTTTCTCATGCATCTAGGTAATTTTCCCCAGAAAAGGACAAGGGAACAAAGATTGAATTATGTGATAAAAAAACTGAGTTTAATGTCCCAAATTATGTGGTGGCGGGTAAATTTATCACATCCTTAAATTTAGCTAATGATTTATTTTAATCTACATCAACACAATAGTTTATATATTCCATGTTCTCAATGAAAATTATATATTTTCATTTCACTTTAACAAGTTATTAATCATTCAACACTCACAATGGAAGTATCACCAGAAAAGGATGTGTTTTTTTGTTCCCATTATATCACATAAAAATACCATATTTTTTAACATCATTATTATAAATATTATTTATTTTTATATTATCCTTTTTGTGGAATATCATTCAAATTATGGTGAAAAAATTTACTTGGAATAGAAGGAAGTTTTGATTTTCGATGATGATATCGAATTCTTTATCATTAGAAGGAATAATTTATCATTAGAGTAATATCTAGATCCACCCCAATAACTATTATAAGTGACATTAGTATAGATAATGAGTAGAAAAATCTATATATTGAGTAGAAAATATTCAAAATTAAGATATACCTATTGTACATGAATACGTTGATATATTTCATAAGGAATTTACCAGGATACCACCGGAGCATGATGTTCAGTTTTCATTTGATTTAATCAAGGATAAAAGACAAATATCAAAGACTCCCTATAAAAGACCATTGTTTAATTAGTTTAGTTGAATATAAAACTATAGGATTTTTGTGATAAGGAATTTATATTTGATAATTTTTATCCTTCACGATCTCCCATTCATTTTGTTTATATGAAAGATGAATCTATGAGGTTTTGACTTCAATATAGGGAAATAAATGGTATTATGATGAATAATGGGTATAATTTATCACATATTAATTAATAATTTGATAAAACTCTTGTAGATCAATATTTTTCAAATATTGACTATAACTCATTGAGTTTCTAAAAAATTATAGCATATACAACACACAAAAATGATCCTTAAGGATCCATGATTATTTAAATATGATAGTTATAACCAATCCTCTAAATTAGAGGATATAAATAAGAATAAATACTTTATGAAATATATATAAAGTTCATAGTTAGTATGAATTTATTCTAAAATTCTTATGAAATAAGTGCTCAATTATTAATAATGTCATTTCATTCTTTAAAAATGTGTCTTCTTAAAAAAGTATTTATATTTCTTTTTTGTGATAAATATTATTATCAATTTTCATAAATTTTAAAATTTTATATGTTAAAATGAAATCCATTTTTTAAATAATCATATTAAAATTAACATAGGTTAAAATTTTTTGACTTTTCAAAAAGGAATGTTTTTTCACTTAATTGTGAAGATTACAGATTTTTCAAATAATGTCACTAATTTTAATAAAATAAATTATTTTAAAAGTACCATTATATTTTTTATTTAATAATAAACTGAAATATGGACCACATGACTTAGAATAGCCAAATTAATTTCAATTTAATAATCATTCCAGTGATTTGGGTATATGTTTACTTTTATGCATAAAAATGAATTGAGCCAAGTGATTGAGTTTTTTTTCAATTGAAATGTCAATATCTTATTTTTTTTATGAAAATTGAGAACAGTCTCTTATGTTGAAAAAAGTAAAATATTTCACAAGACATAAAGAGGATATTTTTTATTTTTCTGAAGTGAGAAGATGGACCATGTCATTAGGTACCGTGATAGTCCGGATTCCCCTTTCTTCTATGTCCCCTTTGTTGGATAGCATATCTGCAATGTAGTTATCTTCTCGAATGGTGTGCATGATAAAGTAGTTCAGAAGAGAAATATTTCCAAGGAAATTTATCCATTTACCTATCAGTTTCTATAACAGTCTAGTTTGACCCACCCTTATTGCATGAACCACCATTTTCAAGTCACACTCAACCCATATTTCGTTCTAGTGTATTTGAAAAGCGTTGTCCACCACGCTGATATGTGCCATCATTTCCACTTTTAAAGCAGTAGCATGCTTGCAAGGACCATAATTTCACTCCACCACTTCCCCATGCTGATCCTTAAAAATTACCCTGAAGCCTGATGGACAAGTTTTTCCCCTGGAGGCCCTGTCCGTGTTGCACTTTAACCAGCCACCAAAGGGGACAGACCATAGATCCTACAGCATTCCCCATAATTTGGCATTGTTAGGTGTAACATTTAACCTCATGAGGATAATGAATTCCCTAACCGAGGTGTTGGAGTGATCATTAAACATACAGTTGGCATTTCAAATTTCCACAAGAGTATTGTTAACTGTAGTGACTTCATTGAATTTGTCCTTGTGGTGCACAGAGCTGTTTTTCCCCTTCCATATGGTGTGTAAAATTTCCGCGTAGGCAACTTGTAGTAGTGGGTGATGCCGCATGGATTGTTGAATTCTTAACATATGATACATAACCTATATAACTAAGTTATTGTTGGGAAGACTCAACTCAAATATGTTTAGAACCAATTTTCATAGGGAAGAAGCAGTGTTGCATGACAAAAACAAATGGTCAACATCTTCACGATGCTGACAACATAAGGCACATCTTGAGCATAGGGATATCCTGGCCCTTTTAATGTTATACTTCATTGGTATTTTGATGTTAAATATTCTCCAAATTAGTGTAAATATGGAGGGAAGTAACCCTTTTTTTTTAACGAACCAATCCAGCTTAAGTCTCCCATCATCAGGTGCATGTAATAACTATTATAGTCCATTAATCCTGTTTCAGACCCTTCCCAGATTATAATGTCTTCCTGTTTGATAAATTCATAGATAACAATGATGGAAACAATTTCATCTGGAATGTCTTACCTTTGACAAAGTTGTTCTTTGATGGATACAATGCTATCAATATTTTTTTCTTTAATGTCTAATCCATCAATAAGAGGCATGCCCGTCCAGTTGACATGCCAGAATTTAATACATGAATCTTTATTGACCACCCATCATGAATTCCTCATCACAGTGTTGAAAACATAGTATAGGCTATACTAGATTGATGAGTCCATCTAGCCATGCTTCCCAGTAAGAATCCTTGAAAGAACCCTTCTCCTCAATAAATCAATAGAGGCATATTTTCTATGAATGATATTCCAAATAAATTTATCCTACAATGCCTAATTGAAACAATTTTAATTTTTAATGCCCAATCCTCCCTACATGATGGGAATGCATAATTTTCTCCACTTAAAAGTGATTAGATTACTTTCCATCATCTTCCCACTCCATACCATGTTTTCATCATTGAATTGATTGTTTTCACTATGGAAGGGGTCCACATGTATACCATAAAGGGGTAAACATGTTTTGATATAACTACATGTTTTAACAGACATACACATCCGGCCATTGAGAGAGAATTTCCCTTCCAAGATGCAAGTTATTTCCATATATGGTAAAGGGCTTGTGAAAAGTGGGATACCCTAGTCTTTCCCCAAAACAGTGGAACACAAAGGTAGATAAAAGGAATAGATCCCTCCCTAATCCCATGAAAATTAATTATATGGGACCTCCTCACAGCTTGGATGTTCTTCCCAATGTAAATAAAAAAATTTATCCAATTGATTTCATGCCCTAACACGTTCTCATAATGATGAAGTCCTTATTTCAGATGCCTAATTTAATTCCAATCACCCTGTGTAAAAATGAAAAATTCATTAGTGAAAAATTAGTGAGAAGGAGTAGAAATACCTCTAGAGTCTTTTGTGGTGGTCTGTTTCCTATTTTCCACCATGTCAATAAGAATTATTCTCAGTTAGTCATCATCAATTGAAAAAATAATGGCGGAGATGGGATCCCTTTGCCTCACTCCCCATGAACATGTAAAATAGCCCTCTGGTAGCCCATTGGATTGAATTAAAATATCAGTGGATTTCGTAAACTTTGTAATCTATTGCACAAACACCTCATTAAATCCAAATCAGAGGAGATTCTATTTAATAAAGACCCATTCCATTGAGTCAAAAGCCTTTCTAATATCAAGCTTTAAAGCTACATTTCCTGTATGGGTTGTCTTCTTGGGATGGTTAAAGTATTCTAAGGTGGTGAGAAGATATTCTTGTATATTTTTGCCTTTAACAAACCTAAACTTGTTCTCAGAAATAATTTTTTCAGTCACTCAAGCAAGCTAGATAGCCAAAATCTTTGTAATTACTTTCTGGATAGTGTTCACCAGGGCCACTAGTCTGAATTGACCAATTTCACTTGCATTCTCCAATTTTGGTACCATGGTAATGAATAGGGAATTGAACTCTGAAGTGAAGTTCCCTCCCTGAGATAGTGTTTCACAAGCATGCACACCTCATTCTAAATGACATCCTAATAGCTTTGTAAGAATAGGTTTGTGAAACCATCAGGGCCAGGAGAGCTATCTTTTTTAAGACTAAACATTGCCTTCCTAATTTCAATGTTCATCATAATCGATTTATGAAGTTTATTTTCCTTGTCATTGATTAGCTCAGGATTGATGTTGTCTCTCACTAGCTCAGTTTGATCCCTCCCATTTTTATAGAACCTAAAAATATAATCAGCTAGCTTATGTTTTTCCTCAAGAATTTTGTCACGATCCTTAGAAGGGAAAGTGGTATATTCACTCTTCAGACCCTTTGAATGGCGTTGGTTTTTTTATTTCTATCCCCTTCCTACAGCCACCTTACTTCAAAGACATCCTTTTTTATATTTTCTTTAATATTTATAAGGTTCTTCATCTATATAGGTATTTCAACCTCATGTTTCGTGTCCCTTGAGAAATTTGATCTAGGGGACTCTGCCTAAATGCCATGGAGGGATCATTCAATCCCCTCAATTTTAGAATCTATCGATCTAAACCTTGATTTTCTCCATTCCCTATGATTTATAATTATAATTTTAAGCATGGAAATTCATATAAAAGGAATTCCATTACAATGCGATGAACCCCAAGTCTCTTGGAAAATTTTTGAGCAGTCATGAATAGAGGCCCTCACGTTGTTGAACCTAAAGGGAATTTTTTTCCACCTTCTTTCTCAAGAAAACTAAGAAAATTATCATGATTATTAAAATTGTGTTTTGCAAGAGTAACACATGAGATTGATTTCCTTGAATCCAACATATCTTATTCACAACGGTCTGGTCAATCCTACTAGCCCTCATACCATTGAGATTTCTTTTATACCATGTGAATTTAGCACTAATGAGATTGACTTCCACTATTCTAGATTTCATAATTCACTCTCTAAAATCTCTTGAAGATGTGGAATTTTTTACCAGGACAATTTTTTCAACCTCATGGATAATAGAATTGAAGTCACCAGTGACAATCCATGGATTCAATATAGAGTTCTCTAGGTGATGGATTTTCTCCCATAAAATCCTCATGTCCATGTGGTAGTTCTCAGCATACAAAATTGATCAAAAAAAATTTCTACCACCCTCCATTAAACTGAAAGTGATGATCTGATTGTCCACATCAAAAATCCATGGATAATCTGTTTTATGATTATTAATAATATAAATCCTATCATGATTTTTGAGAGGACCACTAGTTCCCATAATATTGTATCCTTTACTTATGAATTGATTTCCTAGATATTTGGAGTTTATCTTGGGCTCTGAAATTCCAATTATTTCTATTTTATACCATCTAGTGGGGAGCATGAAGAAACCTTCAGTGTGAGTGTTGGATAGTCCCTAATAGTTCTAGAATATAATTCTCATTTTGTTATTGTTAAGGAGGGAATTTCTATTTTTTTCCAAGTATTCTTGGTGATTTCCTTGTTAAATCAGCTTGTACTACCAAAGCCCCTACATTTTGGTCCCTGTTGTCCATGTCAGGCTTTTTCTAAGTGCATACTTTCAGTTCCTTCTTCTGTTATTCCTTGGCCTCCCTTAATTTACTATTTTCCTTGATGTTAATGTGTTTCAGCATTATCCCTCCCTCGGCGATTGTAACTGCCACATCTTGATGAGCATGTAATGAAAGATAACCCTCTATTGCTACATCAATCATGTTGGTAATGAACTCCTTAAGTTTAATGTCATGCACCAAAGTGCACACCTCCAAGGAGAGTCCCAACATCTGTTCAGTAGTGTCCTCTGGAGGCCTGTTTTCCCCATTAGTGAGGTGACTTTTAGTATTTTCCTTCTGCTTCTCCTCTTCCTCCACCATCTCAGCCCAAGATGCTCTAGCTAATGTCAAACATCCTATATCTTGAGTCTTCCCTTTTTCCCTTCCTCCCATAGAATTTCTCTTGTTCCATGGCACCTCCTTCCAAATCGGTGAAGTATGAGCAGGATTGACCATCTTCTTAACCACACGACATGCTTGAAATTCATGTACAACCATCATACAATGCTTGAAAATTTTGGGTAAATTCTCAATCTCAAAGATTATATTCAGTTTCTGGACATTAACATCCAGAAATATTCTATGTGGTTGATGCAACTCCATATCAATCTCAATCAGAACGCATGAATAGAGTCCTAGGTCTCCATTAATAGTCTAGTGATCAATCTTGAGAGGAGTGCCTAAACCTGAGGCAACATCATTCAGGATCATCAGATTCTAGTAATCCCATGGAATCCCATGGATCCTTGTCTAGACATGCTCTATGGAAAGTCGTTGTTTTAATGGATTTAAGTTCATGTCCCATTCCGATAGCCTCAAGAAGCCTGGTTTGAGGCATAGATTCCCAATCCTATAAATGATGTCAAGATCTACTTTTCACTCAAGGGTAATATTTTAGTACGCCATTCATATCAGAATAAGCCTCCAATGTGAGAATCCCCAACATTGGTACATGCTTTAATTTTCTTTGGGAATTCATACTTTAAAAAAATAATTGGAGTAGGAGGAAGATAAATTGAAAAGTTTTTTATTTGTTAAATGTTTTAAGAATGGATTCCATGCATGTTTAAATAAAAAAGTACACATGCATTTAATAATTTTATGATCTTTTAATGTGTGGGGTTTACTTAAAATTTTAGGCTAGCCTATGAGTAATCCAACCATCCATGGTAGGCGGCACACACCATTGAGTGGAGTGGCTAAGCCTTGACTCCCCAGCCAGCTAGCCTGCTTGGACCGACCATGGGACACATATGATTACGCCCACAGGAGCGCAGAGGGGAGCCAGAGGAGCACCACCATGTGGGGAGGCATGATGACAAGGACTTGATGGTGGTCAAAGAGTGTGCCTACAAGAAACTATTATGGGGCAATATCAGAGGAAGAGGAAAATAATTTATTGAATCATCACTGTTGAACCTTGTATTATAAAGGATACTCATTCCAAATTCTTGTTTTGATGTGGGATGATATTTTAAAAAAGTGAATGCAATCACTACCATCCATCTGATCGCACACACAATCTCATCTACGCATCTTAATCATGGCCCACGATCTAATATCCAACATCAATCATGTCACGCATTTCAAGTTTGAACCTGAGTCGTCAGATCATGTAAAGACGCCCCATCTTCAACCTCCAATGATCCTGATGCCACATCTCACCAGAGATGAAGTTTCACCTCCTTGATCAAACTCTAGCCTTTTTTGTTGTTCCAGTTTATGCATGGGGATATGCTAGACTTGAAATACTCATGAATCCAAGTATATTTTCTTTCATGTAATGAAACATGAAGAACAAGTGTTGGCTGAAGAAAACTTAGTTGTGAGGCCACATCATGGACCTTGGACATTTGTGACTGGGTGTTTATTGCTTCTCATTATGCATTCACGTGATGATTACACCACAAAATAAAGATCCCACATTGAATAAAATGAAACTGAGATTTGTGTGACATCTCTATCCATGTTTAAATACTTTAGAACTGAAGACATAGTTCTTTTAAGGATTTAAGATTCACAGCGTATAATAAGAGATTTGAACGCAGAGCAACGCATTGATCCACACCTATAAAATGAGGATTCCCTCAACTGATCTTGTTTTTGAGGAGATTAAGAGATCTCTTATGAACAATAGAGCATAAAACTATCCACTATTCAATAAAGATAGAAGTTCCATGCATCCCCTTGCTTTCGTGATGAAATCAACCCACCTCGTGATAATACTACACGAAGGTGAAGGATCCGATGAACACTAAACAAGTTCTATTCTCTATTGAGTTTCTTCATGAAGAACAATTTGGTGAATCCATGTGGAGACATTGTACTACACCTCCCCGTTTTTTTCTACCCACATGAACATTAAAGGGAAATGTGTACCTATACACTATCCCTTGATAAGAAGAAAACCTTAAACAGATTCTACCCATTCGGTTGTGCATATAAGAGGAAATAGAGAAAAACCTACGAGATCATCTCCTCTCTTGAGTTAATTTTAAGATATATATTGAAAAATAGTGAGTTTTTATAGAATAATTTAATTTAAATATATGGGTTTTTGTTTCACAATATATAACCAAAAATACACAAACTTGTGCATTCCCATAAACATGTAAAATAAGAATTGGGTGTGTGAAAATTGATTTGAGTAAGAAGAAATAAGGTGAAAATATTGAGAAAAATAATTCATGAATATTAATTATCTTGAAGAATTTGTGTGCACCACTTGAACACATTGATGTCAGGCTAGGAGTTTAGATAGAAGGAAGAATTATCAGCTTGGGAATTTTTAACATTGAGACAACTAATCATTTCTAGTGATCTGAATCATTGAGCAGGACTGAAAGATTCAATCAGAGTCTGTTGAATCTATATGAAAAATTACACGAACAAGTCAAATCCTACAATCTTATGGAGGAATATTTTCATTACTTCCTGGATTAGATCAAACCATCTAAAGGGAGATGTTGAAGTTGGTGGTAAAACCAATTTTTTGAAGAAAGAGAAGGTACAGTGAAGTTGGAGGGTTTAACCAACATGTAGGTGGGGGGTTTAACCAATTAATATTAGTAATAATCTTCTGATAAAGTAAAGAATGTGTGTTGGGGGGAATATCAAACATGGAAAGGAGTAAGTATTTGTACTTAACCTTGTAAATCCCATTGTTCTATGTTTTTTTTACAACATCATTTGAAGAGTGGATCAATGCCTTAACCAGCAACATAGGTTGAATTGAAGATGGAGGAAATTCATAAAAATAAAAATTTAAAGGGAGATCACTGAGTTACACTAACCGTCTTAATGATTTGGCACTATTCTAGGAATTTCAATTGGTATTAGATCTAAGAACCCTATATAAGGATCTACTGCATTGAGAAGATGGATAATCTAAATTCAGTCAATATAAGGGGTATTTCTATGTTTGATGGTGAGAATTATCATAGTTGGAAGAATAGGATGTTACCCTATATTCTATCTCTAGTCCATGAATTTAGAGATGCATATTATTTTGGATTCCCTCTTGAATATTATGAAATTGTTATGAAATTTGCTGAGAAACAAATTATGGAATTCAATGGAAATGATCACAATTCCATTTTTATGACTTTTCGAAACAGAATACACAAAGGTTATATGACTCAAAAATTACAACTATATTTGCAACAAATTTTAATATAGCTATGAAGGAAACAAGATAGTCAAGGAAGCCAAACTGAAAATCTATATGAGCAAATTCGAAGATATCAAGATGGGTGAAAAAGAAAAGATTGATGATTATTTCACAAGATTTAATGATATTGTATGTAATATTGGCGATATTGGGAAAATTTGGACAATTCAACTATTATCAAAGAACTAATGAGAAATTTTCCAAACATTTTTTATCTCAAATTATCATCTTTGGATTATAGAGTTGATCTTTCTCTTAATAAATTACATAACATTATCATTGAATATGACAAGAAAATGTTCCCAGTTTTCATGAAGAAGATCAAAGATGAGATGGGTTTTTGATTCCATGAGAAAACTCAAAATCTGTGATGATAATGTATCAGAATCAAGTGAATATGATGATGAAGATAAATGGGAATAATACAACCGATTCATTGCCCTTATATCAAATACTTTAATAAAGGGAGAGTATAACGGTAAAGGAAAATCACCACCAATTGTTAAAACTACAATGACATTGGAAAAATTGCTATAAATTGTACTAAGAAAAGTTTTTCTTCACCGGAGACCGATGAAGAAAAACTATAGAAAATGAAATGGGGTAGAAGCTCAAAAGATTCAATAAAATTTGGTCGAATAAATATAATGTTCATTTTATGTGAAAGAAGAATCAATGTGAGAAAAGAAGAATATGTAGACACTACATTGGGCATCCAAAAATAAGATGAAACTAATTTCATAGATCATGTGGAAAAGGGATTGATACTTCTAGTAGATATAATGAAGAAAGTGAATAGATAGATCAAGAATGTATGCTGAATAATGAATTAGAATTCTGTATTGAGAAAAATATAAAGCTCAAGAAATATAAGAGATTTTTATTGAATGAAATCTAAAAGACTACTGAGGAAAAGGATGAATTTTTAAAGAAACAAGTCTTTTATATTGAAGAAATCAAAAGTAACAATCTAAAGATAGGTGAAATAGAAAAGATAGTAAAAGATCAAAGGAAAAGCTTCACCTCAAAGAATAAGAACTGTCAATGACTCGGTCTAAAATCCTTGAAGCATATAATAGCTAAAAGAAGATCAGAGAATATTTCAACAAGGATTTTCAGATCAAGGCAGAATCGTCACACACTAGTGAAATAATGGGGCCAATGAAGTAGGTTAATTCGACACTCATCAAATCTAATGATATATATGTTATTTCTAAAAATGAATATCTAAAAACCAATCTGAGCTGAGACTGGAGGACAAAGACTAGTTATAAATTTTATTCTATTCTAAAGGAAGAGGGAAATTGTCTATGAATATTTATTCCCCCAGAAAAAATAAATACTTTCGCTCTAAGAAGAGAACAACAACAATCTCCAAGACAAGGTTTTTATCAGTGGGGAAGATCGATGATTAGAAGATACTGCGGGTGTTGTGGATTGTTTGGATACAAATCATATTTGTGTTGGTATGACATGTCCCTACCAGAAATGATGCATGAACCAAGGGGGTGAAATTTTGAAAATATAAGATCATTACAAAAATATAAAGCAACCATAAAAAATCATTTGATTAGCCAACGCAAAACAAATTTAACTACATAGAGGATGTCAATGGAAGATGTGTTAAATAAGTCCATAGTACAAAAAAGAGCATGAGTATTCTTCCAAAACAAACACTTAATGTGAAAAATGAAAATGGAATTCTGAAAATGAATGAATAAAACTCATGTTTTGCTGACGTTACATTGAAATCTAGTAGTAAAACCAGGTTAGGGATTCTCAATAGTAGATGTTCATCACACATGACTGGTGATATCAAAATTTATTCAACATAGATAATCAGGAAGTAGGATCCATGTTCATTGAAATTGATTGTTCTATAAAAATCAATAGAATTTACAAGTCAATTATTGATGCTAAGAATATGAATTCCAATGATGTGTTATTTGTTGAAGGATCAAAGCAAAATTTTCTTCATGTGAGAAAAATCTATAAGGATGGACATGATTTTTTATTCAAAAATGATGCATAAGTCATCAAGAGCTCAAAGGATGGATGAATTATCATCCAAGGAAAGAGGACCACTAATAATCTATTTCTAATTTTTGATTTCATTAATTTATGTTATTTCAGTTCAATGGATGAAAACAACATTTGGAAAAGAAGACTTTTCCACATTAGTCAAAAGAATATTTGTAAAATCTTGATGTATGATATTGTGAGAGATCTCCCCAAATTGAATAGAGATAGTGTAGAAATATTTGAAACAAGTCAAAAAGGAACTGTGACCCAAATTTCACACAAAAGAGATGATATTCAATCTAATGTGCCCCTTGAACTTATTCATACAGATATATGTGGTCCAATGAGACAAAATTATAAAAGAGGTTATCTATATTTTATAACATTTATTGATGATTACACTTGAATCACTAAGGTCAACTTTATCAGACACAAGTCAGAGGCAACCACAATGTTCAAAAAATTTAAGAGGTAAGCTAATAAGGAGATGGGACTCTTTATCAAGAAGGTGAAATCATATAATGGTAAATAGTGTACTTGTGATGCCTTTGAAGCCTATCTTTGCATCCATGGAATCAAGAATCAATACAACACACCGTATACACCACACCAAAATGGGGTAGTTGAATGAATGAATAGAAGAATATTTTAAAAGTATAGAACTATGTTTCAAAAACACAACATATCGAAGTTATTCAAGAGTAAAGTTGTATGTACTACCAAACATATACAAAAATAAATGCATTCTCAGACCAGAAACAAAAATGACAGCTTTCGAAATGTGGTACAAAGGAAAATTTACTATTACATACTTTAGAGTTTTTGTAAGTCCCTACATCATTAAGAATAAAATCATTAATCTGGGAAAATTTGAAGAAAATGAAGAGGAAGGAATATTTTGGGCTACCTACCTAACATTAAAGGAAACAGATGTTGGAAAAAAGAATGAAAAAGATTCTTTATTACAGTAATGTGGGAATTATTGAAAACAATATCAAATTAGATATTACTCAAAATACTAATTCAAAATATTTGGTAGAAAATTTAATGATTATAGAACAAAAGATTGATAAATCTACTAAGGAAGAACAAACAAATGTTGATATCAATTATGGCTATACCAAAGATGATAAAGAAGACAATTCAAACAAAAGAAAAAAATAAAAAAAATTAATGAAACATATTGAGATAGAAAACAACATTGGTAATCAACAGTCTCTAAAGAAAGGAAAGAGAATATTGAGAATTGAAGATCAAACTGCTCTTGTTTCTCATTTGTATCCTCATATAGTGGATTAAGTTATTGATCATGAGAAAAGGATGCGAGCAATGCATGAGAAGCTTGATAAAATTGAAAATAATTCCACATGGCATCTTTTATCCATAACCAGGAATAAAATTATTTTTAGCACCAATTGGGTTTTAAAATATTATGTAAATGAGAACAGGGAAGTTTCTGTAAATAAGTCCATGATTATATGCAAAGGATATTCAAAAATGGACGGAATTAACATTCAAGAAAATTTTTCACCAGTAGCAAGACTGGAAACTATTAGAATTTTCATGGCTATTACAACACACAAGAATTACAATGTTTATCAAATGGATGTGAAATATTCATTTCTAAATGGAGATCTTTAAGAAGAGGTATATATAAAAAAACTAGATGGTTTTTTTTTTGAAAAAGATGGAAATATAGTATTTAGGATGAGAAAATATTTATATGGTTCAAAACAGGACCCTAGAGCCTTGTACTCTAAATTAGATTGTTTTCTAAGGGATATGATGTTTTTCAAGGGTACAGTTGACAATAACCATTATGTCAGAGAAGGGTCCATTTGTAATCTCATAGTCATTATATATGTGGATGACATCATTTTTGAGGGAAATAAAGATGTTCTATGTGAATAATTTACTAATTGAATGAAGAGTAACTTTTAAATATCCATTCTTGGTCAGATGACAGATTTTCTAGGGTTTAAGGTTGACAAAAAAAATTACATATTTTTATTATAAGATAATTATGTAAGGGAATTGGTGGAAATTTTCAGAATAGAAAATGAAAATGAGGTTTCAACACTCATTTCAGTTGGAACCAAATTATATAAGGATGAAAATGGAAATAGTGTTGACCAGAAGGATTTCAGAAGAATCACTGGAAGCCTACTATATATTACAGCATTAAGGCCTGACATAACTTATGCAATGAATCTATATGCCATGTTTAAAAGTGATACAAAATAGTCTCACTTATTAGCATATAAAAGAGTTTGATATATGTGAAAGGAACTCTGAACTATGGGATTTTATACAAACACAGTGCAGACATGAAGTTGTTGGGGTTTATAGATGATGATTGGGATGGTGATTGTATTGAAAAGAGATCTACCTATGGTGGAACCTTTTTCTGGGAAGGATGTGTTAGTTGGTATAGTAAGAAGAAGAATTCAGTAACATTGAGCATATCTGATGCAGATTATGTGGATTTTACACATGCATGTACACAGATGATTTGGGTACAAGTGCGACTAATAGATTTGAGTATTGAAACTAAGAGACCACTAAAGAATTTATGTGATAATCAAAGAGACATTGGATTATCTAAGAATCCTATAAAATATTCAGGATCCATGAATATTAATATCCTATATAATTTTATCAACGGAGATGTGGCTGGTGGAGATATCAAACTAGAATACATTTCTACTATAGATCATGTTATAGTTATTTTTCACCAAAGAAATTCTATCATAGAGGATTATTGAGATAATGATAAAACTTTATGTTCAACCTTCTCCTCTCACTTGAAAAAAAGGTCCCTCATTATTCCCTAAATCTATACACATGATTTTGTACTAATTTTAAGGGAAATGAAGGTGATGAATGCATCACTTCGGGGGGATTATAGTTTGTTTATTTTTATTAATGTTTATTGAATTTCTGTGAGGAATATGTCTATTTAAATCCCATTGGAAATGATTGAATACATTATATTACTGATTTTACATATATGGTTTTTTATTGACAGCATTGAAAACCTTGGTCATATCTCTCTTTTTTTCTACACCGGGTTATCCCATGTAGACTTAGAGTTGATTAACTAAAGGTTCATTACTAAGTACACCATGTTATATCATCCCTATGTATCAATTATTCATTAAGATATTCTTTAAAGGATGGATAAAATGTTTTTGACAAGACTCCACTTACCCTATGAATATGATTTTCAATAAGGGGGATAAAACATCTTGTCACACATATTGATTCTATCAGAGTGTTCATTAGAGATATTGAAAACAAAATTCAAAGGGGGATATTGTTGATCTCAATGATGGAATTTTTCATAAATGACATTTCAATATGTGCTTTATGATAGGATGGTCGATGTATTTTATATTGGAGTATCACAAATTTATATTATTGTTGAACTTTTCTGAAGTTCCCAGACATGACACAATGAATGACACTTTTTTACAAAATCTGAAGAAGGTCATGAAATACTTTATAACATGATGAACATAGAAGACCCAACCACTAGGTTCTGATTAGATGATGTTTTTGAGAATATTTTTCTAATTTCAAATGTTTAAGTCAAGTGAAAAATGTGTTTTCACATTGTGTACATGCTTAACTGTGCATTCGAAATTTAAATTTCTAAAAATAATTATATGAAGAGGAGGATAGATGGAAAAGTGGTTTATTGGTTAAATATTTTTAGAATGATGGACATGAATGTCTAAAATACTAAGCACACATGATGTTTATAAATTTAAGAACTATTTATATATGGGGTTTACTTAAAATTTTGGGGTAGGCTATGATCAAGCCTGCTAGCCAGGGGAGGCAGCACGCACCACTGAGAGGAGATGCTAAGCCTTGACTCCCCATCTAGCCAGTACACTTGGACTGGCCATGGGGCACATAGGAGCATGCCCACAAGTGTGTAGAGGATAGCCATCAGAGCACCACTCTATGGGGCGACCCAGTGGTAGGGAGTAGAGGGTGGGCGCAGAGGGCACCCACAAGAAACTGGTACGGGCAGTACTCGAGGAGGTGGAAGGGAATTTATTCAATCATATATGCCACACCTTCTATTATTGGGGATCCAAAATTAGCATTTCCATTTGGATGTGGGATGAGATTTAATAAATGTGGATGAAATCACAACCACCTATATGATCACACATGTAATCTCGACCGCATGTCTTAATTGCGCTCTATGATCTACTCTCAACCTTTCATCATCTCGCTCATTGTATGTTTGAACCTGATCTAGGTGATCATGTCAATCTGCATATTCTTCATCCTCCAAACCTCCCAACACCACATCTCTCTAGATAGGAATCCGTGCAACTTTGAGCAAACACCATACTTTGTTGTTGATAAATTCTATGCATGAAGATTGTCTAGATATAACAAAAATTTTCATAAAAGTATATTTTCATGAATGAAATGAAACATGAAGAATGAGCATTGGACATAGAAAACTCAGTTGTGAGGCCACATCATAGAGATCAAGAATTTGTGATTGAATGTTTCATGCTTCTCTTAATGCATGCACGTAATGATTAAACATCAAAATAAAGAGCCAACATTGAAGAGAAACAAACCAAGATATGTTGTATATATCTATCCGTGTTTTAATATTTCAGAACCAATGATGTCAAGATTTCAAGGATTTGAACATTATTTTATATCCTATGTGATTTGAATGAAGAGAAACACGTTGATCTATGCATATAAAAGGAAAAGTCTATTGACCAATATTTGTGTTGAGAAGATTGAGAGAGCTATCGTGAATAACAAAGAATAAAATTATTCACTGCTTTTGAAAGAGAGATTTTCTGTACAATCCCTTTCATATGTGAGGAAATCATCCATCCTCGCAATAATATAATGAAAATGTGAAGTCTCCCACGAGCACTCAATAAGTGATGCACACTATTGTGTTGATTTGTGAAGATAGGGTTCATGAATACATATGGGGATAGTGCACTACACCTCCATAGATTGATCTACTCACCTGAACATGAAGGATAAAACTGTACCTATACACTATCTCTTTAGAAGAATAAATCTATTCACTACTTCTACTCATTCAGTTTTTCACTTAAGAAGAAGTATAGAACCACCTACAAGATCATATCCTCTTCTGATTTTTTCTTATTAGAAATATTTACAAACAATGAGTTTCTAAGGAATATGTGAATTGAAATATATGTGTATGGGTTGCAAAACACATAACCAAAAAAACATGAACATGTGAATGCCAATGCACATGTAAAGAAAAAAATTAGGTGTGTTCCTATTGATTTGATTAAAAAGAAACAAGGTGAACAGATTGAGAAAAATCATTCATGAATATTCATTATCATAAAGAATATGTGTGCACCACATGTACACATCAAAGGGAGGCCAAGACATCAGACTGAAGGAAGAATTATCAGCTTGAGAATTTGTTTCATTGAGACAACTAATCCTTACAAGTGATCAGAATCATTGAGAAAGACAAAAAGATTTAATCAGAGTCTATTGAAGCTACTTTAATATGTACACAAGAAAGTCAGATCCTACAAGCTCGTGGAGGAATATTGTCATATCATCCTAAATTGGATCAAACCATCTAAAGAGATATATTGAAGTTGGGCGGTAAAACAAGTTTTTTGGAAGAAGAATAAGCTGAAGTGAAGTTGGGAGGTTTAACCCACTTGTAATTAGGGGTTTGACCAGTTACTGATTGTAATAATCTTAGGATAATCTAAATAATATGTGTTGGGGAGAATAACCAACATCGAAAGAAGTTGGACTTTATTTCGAACCATGTAAATATTTTTATTCTGAGCTTTTGTTTTACAACATCATTTGAAGAGTAGATAAAGGCCTTAACAAGCCATGGTGCTTGAATTGAAAAAGGTGGAAATTCATAAAAATAAAATTTTAAAAGTGGATCCCTAATTCACCCCTCCCCTCTCAGGGATCTTTCACTATTCTGGGTATTTCAAAAGCATTTTTTAGAAACCAGTTTTAAAGTTCATAATGTTTATTCATTTTCATTAATTTAAAAATATCCTAATTAAGAATTATTTAATTTAAATATATATATTATATATTTATGAATTGATATTTGGATAATTAATCTTACTAGTCAAAGTTTTAATATAATATAATATTTTGAATGAAAAAAAAAATTCTTGAAACTTTTTTTTCAACAAGTTTTTTGGGTTAATTTTGAAATTAATTTTTGCCCACTTATTTGAATTTTTTTTTAAAAGGGATACCATATATTTTATTATAAAAATTATTATTCGATTATATGGTAATTTTTGGTATTAATGAATATTAAAAATAGTAAAAATTATTTTTTACTGGTATGGTTAAAACAGGGTTTTCGCATTACATGATGGTGTGTTAAAATTTATTTTCAACACACATTGATTTTTTTTGTTAAAATGTATTTAATATTAAAAATAACTTGTTCCAAATCAACCAATATGTGATTTTTTTCTTATACAATCAATACATAAATTATTGAGGTTAATTAATCTAGTTACCTTGGTGAAAACTAAAATTGTTAAAATGAGTAACCATGGAGGTAAAGGAAATAACAAGATTAAACCTTGTTTTTTAAATTTTTGGAGGTGTGTCATAACTGTAGATTACATATAACACATTATTTATAATTTTTTTGAGCCACTTGGTTTCAGAATGACTTCCCATTATTGAATAGTTTTGGCTATTAACAAAAAATGTTACTCATCATCAATTATAAAAGGGAGACCCTCCCCTCAATTCTTCATGCTATTCAAGCCATTTTTCCTAACCAATATAATAATGATCTCCCAAAAAATCATTATCTACATTATAGTTCATTCGTTCTTCCCAAATTACCAACACTGGGGTACTTAATACGATATTAGAAGAAAGTTTTTCTTAGAAAATGCAATATTCCTCAATAAGATCCTTCTTTTTACATATGATTTTTCAATATTCAACCATGCCTTAATAGTTCAAATATAATAACACAATTATGTAACATATAATGATATATAGTTAGTTCAATTTAATAATTTTATTCCATATTATTTTCTATGATATGGAAATAAAATCAATTTCTCATGTGTACAGAGGACTATCACCTCGAAAATCAGTGTAATTTTCATTGATCACCAACTCACATGTATAGTCATAATGATGGATATATTTAATATATAAGATAATTATGAAATGATTTTAATTCTTTAAAATTAATATATTATTCAATTATGTTCTCCTTCACCCATTACGAAAATGATAATAGCAGTTGTGTGTACGTACGACCTACTATATCGACTACGTGTAAATAATGTTTATAAATATGTAACAAATGAATAAATATGATATTTATAACATTAATATCATTATAAAGATGATGAAATTATATAATATGCACAAGAACTGGATCATTAATGAAAAACATGCCTTGGAAAACAATGTAGCGAAAACCTGAAATAATAATAATTGTCAAATATTTTTAAAGAATAAGTGATAAAATGTTATAAAAGGTTTATATATGATATTATAAATATTAATATGGTTTTATTATAAATGGTTAACTTGTTAAAACCCATTATATAATATGTTAAATCATGCTCAATCAAATAGAAGTGTGAGGTAAGTGACTTTAGTCTCACTTTTATATTTGGGGGACACATGCCATATTCAAACAATGTTTATTTTAAGTGGATCATATACTACCCATTTTACATTACATATAATGAATAATTTCCAATTCATGTTATTGTAATTTAATGCATGGATTATTTCAAACGAGGTGATTTCAATTGAATATTACCATGTTCTATGGAATTTTATAACTCTATTTATTTTCACTAGGTTGTATTAAATATTCATTATATTTAATAATCACTCCTTTTGATATAGCTGGAGGGTCAAGGGTAGTGAGATAAAAAGGGAGAAAACCCCAAATCTAAATAATCTAGATCACATGAAGATCTCAATACCACTGGATCTTCAGGAATCGTGATTATACCTATTTTTTGTATAGTGAGTTATTTCACCTTGCAACCAAGCCTATTTGGAAGAAAAAAGACCCTTTTCCTCTTGCAACCTCAAGGTGGTAAGTGGTGAAGTCCTGTACCTCAATATCTTTTATGGATTTTGACATACCCCGTCCTGAAATGGTCCTCAGTAATGGTAGAATCATGTATGTCGGGGCTGACAATGAGGTCATTGAATAAATGTTTAGCTTATGAAAATATTATATAATTTCCCAAGTTCTAGTCTCAAAAGGGGGAAAATTCTGGAAATGTCATGATCTTACTCAGCAGATTGTGGAGGTATGGAATTTTGATGACTGAAAAATTACAACAATGGGTTGTTAATATTATCATGTAGTTATTCAATCAGATGACTATAAGAGGAAGGCTTAGAATCTCAAATGTATATCTCTAAATATAGGCTATTTGAGAATTCATGAATCAGACAACAATTTTCATTCTGTATCTATGGGGAATACTCACAAAAAATTATGGATTAGAATTTGAAAGCCTAATTGACTTTATTGGGACATGAGGATCCTCTGGGATATTTCATAATATATCAAAAACCCCATCAAGATGAACAAAACAACATACAACACAAGTTTTGGGCATTATTCTAGAATCGTGGTGGAAGTTGACATGTCCAGTACAATTGTGGAATATGTAATGCTCAAAAAAAGAGATAATACTGTGTATATTTAAATACAGTGTAAAAGAAATCCAAAAAATTTATCAAGTGAAACTTATTTGTACATTCAATAGATGAATCTAAAAAAGTAATTGAATAATGATTTTAATTTTTAAATTTTATGATGTGGCTACAGGCATGAAAATTAATAGAAAGAAAAGTATTTCGAATAAGACTCATGGTAAAATTGATCTATAAGGTGGGAATGATAGTGTTGGTTTAAAGAATAATGGAAAGTATAGACATATATATTCTTATGGGAGTGTGGGTATCATGGTGTCCAGTAATGTTTCCAATAAGGAAAAGGTGAATGGGCCTATTACTCATGAGAATATAGATGTTTATAGGGAGAAGGACAGTGAATTAGTGGATGTGCACACCTATAAAGCTCTATGTTCTGATGGGGTGCTCATAACAGTCTTGAAGGTAACAAATATTTCTATACCTGAAATCCCAATGTTACTAACTAAGACTAGGAAGATGCAAACTTTTAGTGTTGATCCCTTATTCATGATTACATCAGGGGATGTGATCAAACATGAAGATATTTTAATTCTTGACCAGCGTATTTGTCATGGTGCTATAAAGGTTCCCAATGTGTCATATTAGTCACCTATTATAGATATGGAATGGGTGAATGTTTCACCAAAATCCTACTCAATCCAGAACTCTCATAGTAATCCTTAGAATGGAAATTCATGTGGGATACATGGAACTATAATATCATGGGATTCTAGTGATCTAAATGAGCTAGTTAATTCATCCAGGTCTAATACAAATCCATGCTCAAAGGATAGGAAAGTGCAGGAGGCTATAAGTGAAACCACATCTAGGGAATGCATACATAACTAGTAAATAGAATATGAAGGGAGGTAACCACATTCAACTATTTACAATGTACATGAGAGGGGGTTTCATCCAGTCTAACCTCCAGGGTGTCCATAAAGAAATATCATATAGATCAACCTGCATAAATTCAGAATCCTACAAATATATTAACTCATTTAAATGGGAAATTATGCTCTGATGATGTTGATTACACACGAATGGTTGACTAACATGAGAATGTAACATTAGCATATAACATTTGAGAATGTATCATTAGTAAATAAAGAATAGTCTAAAATGAACATCAGTAAAAAAGGATGAAAAAATAAGGGAAACAATGTTCACATCTAGGTGAGTGAGGTGTTACACATTGTCCCTCATATAAGGGGTAAAACCCATAACCAATGATGAAATTTTATGGGTATTGGAAAGGGATATATAATTACAAAATATCAAAATCCCTTAGTAATTTTATTATGTTCTATACACCAATGTTTATTTGAATCATGGAGCCAAAGATTATTTTTGACAATTGGAATAAATTTTTTGGATCTCTCTTGGTTATAAGTTTTTCTCGTGAAACATGCATGAATCAAACATAGATCATAAAAACCATAAAACCTAAAATAGTGGTGGTCAATGACATTATCAAAAATCCTTGAATCATTTCCATATCATGTACCATATCAGGGTGTCCTTTATAAATACCAGCTATCTATAAATCCACCTCCAACATCAAGTAGAGAGTGTTGTGAAAATAAATAGTGGATATTACTGAAAGTGTGAATCATAACTGGGTGATTCATAGGGATTTCAATACTATTATAAAACCATAATAAAAAACTGGTGAGAATTTCTACCAAATTTCTTCTCTGGAGTTATCTTCATGCCTTGATCAGTGTAATATTGTTGAGGTTTTGATTATCGAGGATGATTTCACATGGAGTATATACACATTTAATGATGGGAAAGAATGTAATATTGATAGATAATTTGTTCAAATGGATGATAGTATTCTTAAAAATGGAGTCTCTAGATTTAAACATCCAAAATACCAATCTGATCACAATCCTATCATGGTGGAAATCTCTATGAATATTATAAGGTCAACATCTATTCTATTCTGATTCGATAATTGATGTATTATGGTTTTTTTATGTAAGTAAACATTGATGGAGTCATGAAAGCATGAATCTATAATAATCTATATTCAAAAATTGGATAGTAATTTGAAATATCCCAATAAGTTGTTTAAGAAATAGAGTAAAAATTTATTTTCCAAGTTGGAAATTGAAATTGAAAAGGGTGAAGAATGTAATTCACATCATCAGATTCTGAATCAGCAGCAAGATGCTCCACCTGAGCTGAGATTCATTCTCATAATAGGTCAGATGGCATTTTTATGATTATGGAAAGCATGGAAAATAATGATGTGAATTTCAAATGGCATAAATATGGTGACATAAACCCAAAATATTTCATAAACTTCACATGGAATGGAGGTCCCAAGAAGGGAATAATACATTCATCATAAATGGAAATCTCTACTCCTTTGAGCATGAGATATCATTGGAAATTATGGGTCTTTTCAAGGGTTTATAATCTGAAAATGGGCTTGAAAACACTTAAAAAATGGATGATAACATTATTAACTTCGTTGAGGAGCATCATAATTGAGCTCTTTTTATAGATCCATCCAAAGAGGAAATCTACGCTACCCTTTTCACACTTAATATGGACAGTTCACCTAGCCCTGATGAATTTACTAATATGTTCTTTATGTTTTATTGGAATATCTTAGAATAAAATGTTACCTTGACCATCATGGAATTACTCCTTCATTTTTTCATGCTTCATAGGGATAATTCGAGATTTATTTCCTTGATATCCAAGAAGGAGAGCTCTCTTGACATCAAAGACTTCATGCATATTTCCCTTTGTAACTCAATTCCAAATATCATTAGCAATATTTTTATAAATGGAATAGGGGACATGTTAAGGATCATGTTAGCATGAATCAATATAGTTTTATTCCTAGAATAAGTATCCATCATAATCATTTAACTACCGTAGAGGGTGTTAATTTAATGAGGAGGAAAATGAAGGATGAAAACTTTTCCCTGAAAATTGACATACCCAAATCCTTTTATAATTTTAAATTTCATTTTGTCGTTGATGTCCTTAGAAGGTGTGGATTTTGAAGAACGTTAATCAATCTCATTCATACCATTCTCAGTTCTTTATGTCTGTCCATTATTATTAATGGAGCTCCTAGATGTTTCATTCTATACACTAATGGAATGAGACAAGGTGAACCACTTTCGGGTCTTCTCTTTTCCATTGATGCTGACTAATTGAGCACATTAATCAATGATTTATCTCAACATAGCATTTATAAACAAATAAAATATGGTAATAATGATCATGTTCCTTCACATAATTTGTTTGAGAATGATAATATTTCCCTTGTTCAAGATTCGAAAAGGACTATATCATCTTTTAATGCCATATTTTCTCATTTTGAAGAAGTTGGTGGTTAAGCCATGAGATGGGATAAATATTTCATTGTCATCTAAATGTATTATTTATTAGTAGGAAAAAAATATAGTAAAATGGCTTTGGGTTTATAGAGGTTCCCTTCAATTTTACTATATTAGTGTCCCGTTATTTTGGGGCATGGTGGGTAAAAATTACATAGAAGACATACGTTTAGGAATTTTTAATTAAATGGATCAATAGAATGGAGAATCCATGTCCCGGCTGCTAGAGTGTGTATTTATAAATTAGTGATCTCCTCCATGTTTGTTTAATCTTTATAACATTATTGAAGGCCTTAAAGTCTCATAATGAAAATATATGGAATGGTTCTAAATATCATATGCACTGGTTCGGTTTATGAAAGAGAGTTGGATACTGTTGCATGGAAGGAGTGCATTTAACCTATTGAATTGGGAGGGCTTGGAGTCCATGATTTAAAGATATTAAATAATGACCTTATTAGGGAATTCACTTGGAGTTTTATTACGTGTGATTTTTCCTCATAATTTATATCAAGCAAGTCTGAAGAGACACTTAATAATGGTTATAAATATCATCTTGCAACCTATTTTTGGACTTCCATAAAACATTCCTTCAAAAAAATTGTGTTCGACAAAAAATTGATTGTGACAATAGAATCCACTATCAACTATTGGACAACCACTAGATGGATAATCCTCTACAGGACTTCATCAACGTTCCCCATGAACATTATCACATGAGTATTAGTGATTTCTTATAAAAAATGAATAATTTTGAGAGCCTGATTTCTAGCCAAACTTGTATGGGAATGCATAGGTATGAGTTCATAGATCATGAAACTCTTATATGGAAACCAAATAATCATGGTAATTTTAATACCAAGGATTTATAAATTATGGAATGTGGTAGATCCACTAGATAACCATGATGGTTTATGAATTTTATAAAATGATTTATTAATCCTTCAAAATTTATTATATTATGGAAGATATACAAATATCACATACATAATAAGGATCAAATACATTAATTTGGATGTCATCTTGCATATACATGCATGATCTGTCTTCATACCAAGGAGGATTTGAACAATTTGTTTGTTTCATGTCACTTTATAGGGCTCTATAGAAGTACACATGCTGAATCTATGACATTTGACTCGACAGTAAAATGTAGGGCAATGAGCTCCTGGATGAAATTTGTTCATTGGCCACCAGTTATCAATTTCAGAACCTACATTCTAAAGTGGAAAAACAATTTTTCTAAACTATATCGAGATATCGTAATGATAAGCGCTTTGATGGAAATCACCCCTCCCTACACTTGGGAATGCTCACTGTGCATAAGGATGTCCATACAGCCCCTATTCTGAAAACATGTGGTATGAATAATACTCTTCATGACATGAATATTATCACATTTCTGTGTGTTTTAGGTTGACCAAGAAATCCTTAAATGATCAAATTCATTCGCTGAATCCCTGGTATTAGCATATGGATCAATGTTAATGTTGATTGGGATACCTCTCCCTTGTCTAGGTCCTTGGGTTGTGAGGGCATATTTTTATCACAAATTGGATTTGTTAATGAGTTTTTCAATCATTAAACTGATATTGGTCCACAAATGATATATAATTACTATATGTGAATTATGAGATTGGGTATGATTACCACTAAAATTGAACTTTTTTCTAGCCTGAATCTGACTCTGAAACCACTGTGAAGGCCTAAAAACAATTGATGTGAATTGCAGGGTATTACCTATATGGATTGAATGTCATAGAAAGGATACTCAATTTGACTTAGTAGTCTCATATACATATTTTTATGCAAATCAGGTGGTGGAAATGTTTTCAAAGAAAGCAGTCATAGAGATGGATATGATGTTCTCATTTAGGAACCCATCATATTGTGATTCTTTGGTGAATATAGATTTGTTTTTTATAATGTATTCCTATTTTTTTACTAATCCCATTTACCCATGACTTTGTTTCTTAAGTGAATATATATATTCCTTTAGGACCAAATTTTTCCAGATCTTGAGCTTTCCATTATATTTTATAATCTAAGTTAATTTTTGTAATTTATTTTTATTATATTCTTTTTTATTTACATTTTTTATGTTTATTTACATTTTAGAGACATAATAGATTCATTTAATAATACCCACTTGAATGGTATGGTCTTTCTAAGATATTTCAACACAATTTCCACTCAATGTTGACATATTTGGTATTTTAAACCGATTTTTTATAAGTGGTATCTACTATCACTTTAAAATATTATATAATTAATAAATTTATATTAATGTTATTTAATGATTCAATTGAATTTTTCCTTCGTGGGAGTTATTATTTGAAGGTTACAAAAGTGGTAAGGTTTTATGATTTAATCTCATTTTAATCGATAATGTTTATGCTTTAATTTCCATCGAAAAATATTATTCAATAATTTCCTAATAAACCCATTTAATTTTCTTGTCCTCTATTTATTCATGAAATACTCATGAAACAATACCATTTTCCTCTCTTTTCTACTAAAAATGATAAAGAAAATGTTTTTATGAATAGGAAACATCACTTCGATTTTTGATCAAAAATGATTTTTTAAACATATCTATCATTTCCATAAAATATATTATAAAATAATGTTATTATTCTCCAATTATTTATAAAAGATTTTTTCCCATAATTGGAATGATAATTTTTTTTAAATAATCTATCTATTGTTTTCTAAATAAGGTACTATTTTCCCAATTTTAAAAAGATTTAAAAGAATTTTTTTATTTAAATTATAAGGAATGAATAAAATTTTCCTCCATTATTACCAATAAATAAAATGATTATTACCTTAAAATTTTCAATGGATGATTCAAATAAATTTATTTATATAATATTATTGAATTTTTTTAATATCTAAATAATTGATTTTAATGTGAATAAATACAATTTTCTATAATAAATATTTCATGTTATCATTTAAATAATTGTAAATAAATAACGAAAACATTTAATGTTTTGGATTAAATCTAATATATATATGTGTGTGTGTGTGTGTGTGTCTTGTACATGTATAACTATCTCATTATCCCTTACTGTAATGGGATAATATGATCACTATGATATTTTTTAAGTGAATTCATTAATAAATATATTTTCTTTAAGATATGAGTAAATATTATGAATCGCAATTTATTTTCTTGGGTAATAGTTATATTTATGGATTATGATAGATCTCATTTTTATGGAACACATAATCATGAAAATTTAATGATGGTTTCACCCAAATATTTTCCCAATATATTATGCAAATATTATGTATCATAAGACATTATTTTTAGGATTAGGGAGAAAACCATTTCATTATGGGACTTCTTCCACCATTTGATATTTTCTTGGTAGTTAGCCTTGCCTCATGTTAATTTAATGTTATATATTTCTTCCAAATTTCCAATGATTCTATGATCATAGGATACCATGTTTATTATGTTATTATTCCATGTGGTTAATCATTATAATTATATTTTATGATAACATGTTATACCTTTTAATCACACATGATGATTCCATACCATTTTTATCCCCTAACTAGACTTTTTAGCTCAACCATTTTCTTGTATATATTACCTATGTTATTGTATGTCTATTTTGAAGATCAATTAGATTTAGGGGGCATATAATAAGAATAAAAAGATATATGTGGTATTTTTTAGTATTTTAATGGTTTATGTACCTATTCATCCAATGAAACTAGGCCTCATGATATTTGGGTTCAAATTAATTAATGTTTATATAAAAAATAATGTAAAAATATGTGAAGACATTTTTGTCACTATAGTTTTTATCAGATAATGGTCTGGATATTTTTGGGAATTAGATTAGAGAAAATTATTAAAAAACATTAGATATAACTCTATGTACAATATAACATCCTAATGCTTTGACAAGGAAGATATTATGTGTTTTTTTTTCAAAGAAGATAAATCTATGTCTAGATACTACATGTGGATGTGGCTATGGAACTGTTCTACCTATGGTAATTGAATCCAAAAAGTGGTTCATTTTTCTTCAACCTGATCATAACATCATTCATAAATGTGTTATATTATCCAATCCTAGTTTGACACTCTCGTGTGATATTCCTTGGTTAATTCACATTTTCTCGATGAGCCATCATAATGAATTTTGTAATATAACCTAATAAATAATATGATATTCCATATATATATATGGGATAAATCTAATGTTTTTTGGGTTGATATTCCCAAGTTCAATCATATGTTTTATTTCATAAATACCCATTTGTGGTTTTATGTGATGAGTGATTATTATTATTAAGGATATTTTTGGGATATTTATATGAATAAAACTAATTAGTTTAGTATATGTTTTAGTGAATATTATATTCTAGGTATATTTATTTTAATTTTTTTTAAAAATAATCATATTGATAACTTTTATGGTTAAATTGATAATTTATTTTAAGGTAGTAATAGTCAATAATTATTTTTGGATTGTTTGGGAAAAAATAAGGTATATATAATACTTCAGTGCATAAATATTATTTGAGGATTAATGTTACTTCAAATATTTTCATTAAATTTTGGGGAATGTTATCATAATTATGTTTATATATTTTTAGGAAAATTAAAACCCATATACAGTTTGATAACTCATCACATCATGTAATTCCATAAGGAATGAATACACAACTGAAAGGTGTTAAGGGTGAAACACCTACAAGATGCCTTTGTGATGTCCTCTTTAGAATGAGTTTCTTTTAATTAAATAATTTTATGGATAAATATTATTATACATTGGTGAATCATATTTTAAGATCAAATATTTCTAAATTTTTAGGATTTTTAATTGATTAAGAATATATTGGGTGATTCTCTGTTTGGTTGAAGTATATATAACCCTTCGGTCTAATATATAGTTTAATAAAAATATTATTTTCTAGGAATAAAATTAATTTTTTTAATACTATGGTTATTTGGGATTATGATTATGGAATTACATAATTTGGACATTAAAATTGGTAACTAATATGAATATTTATTCATTTTTGGAATCATATTAAATTATTATAAATATTTTTTTTTTGGTTTTGGTAAACGTATATATTAAGAAGAAATATCTTGATATCATTTTATAGAGTCATGTGATCTATTAAAATTGTATATTAGTGCTATATAATGAAAAAAACTCATCTTTAATACTCCTAATTTGGATAAATAGATAATATTTTGGTGGATATTAATTAAAAATTAAATTAAACATTTCATGTAAGTACAATTAATTATGTCTTCACTCTCAGTGTAAAATATTTCCACAACTCAATAAAAAGGATTATGAAAAAATATTGTCTGATTACAATCATTCCTTATGAAATAATGGATTTTTTCAAACTATATTGATTAATGTTTTTTGGTCATTGAATTTATCTTAGTCATTAGCATCCTTGTGGTCATTGATATTTTTTAAATCTATCATTATTTTGACATTTATAATTTTTTTATGACCTTGTTTTCACTTCCCACTGATGATTTTCTATTCTAAAACATATTAATGTGTTATTCCAGATGATCCTCATATTTCCCTTCTCCTTATTTCAATAGTAATTTGTATTAAGCCTTTTTATAATGTGGGATTTAAACAATGTATTTTCAAATAATTAATCATTTATTAATAAGTTCATGTTCAAATTGGAAGGATATTATTTATTAGAAGGGGAAGAATGTAACACCCCATGTTTTTTAAAATAAAAAATTATTTAAAATAAAATAAAACACAAAACACTGAGCCTAAAAAAACCATGGTTATTTAAATATGACCATTTAAACTCGGATGTTAATTTGGCATGTAAGAATATGATTAGTACTTTATAAAATATATATAATGATACTAATAAATATAAATGTATTACTTCTAAGAATATAAGAAATAAATTTTTAATTAACATATTTAAATAAATTTAAATAAATATATATCTATATATAATAATTTTAAAAAATATAATGATGTTTTATAGACATAAGGTAAATATAAAATCATCTTATTCTTGAAAAGTACATTTTATAACAAATAATATTTTGATTGGTTTTATGGGATCATTTTTAAGTTACATTTTTTCACATGTGTACATTTATTTTTATAAAATGGAATCCATAGATTGAATCAAAATAATTAATGTTATTTAGAATGGTAAAATTAATTTTTTATAATGAATAGTAAAACCCATTAAAATTAATTACTACAATTATGGTTAAAATAAGGTTTTTTGTGTTGCATTTTCTTGTTCTAAAATTAATTTACCACTAATATGGAATTCTTATTTGATAATTTTTTGTCATATAAAACAATTTGGGTAAAAATTATATAAACTGTGTTGTTTTATTTTTAGAATAAAATATAAAATACCTAGGTTGAAAAAACTAGTTTTACAGTGACAAATAAAATAATTAGAGTAAAATTTGAGTTAAATGGAATTACATTTTTAATAATTATTTATTTTTAGTGGTGTATGTGTAGGTAGTAATTATCTTCCCTACACCCCATTATTTATAATTTTTTCACCACATGGTTTAAGAGTGAATTCCCATTATTGAATAGTTTTGGGTATATAAAAATTGTCAGTCCTCTTCAATTATATATTGGTTCCCACTCCCATCACAACATCCTAGGTAGAAAGATATTTTCCTTGACCAAAACCTAAAAAATATCTCCAAAAAAATCTTACCCACATTATATATCTTCTTTCATTCCGAAAAGACAAATCATTATGTCCTTAATAAAATATCTAAAAGATGTTTTTCTAAGAAAAGGTAATCATCCTCACTTGGATCATTATTTTTAATTATTATTTTTCCTCCTTCAATAATGTCCTAAAAATATTAATATAATTATATATTATATACCATATACGTAGATTTTATTATGAGTATGGGTTAATATTTTCTCATCCCCTTCTATATCAAATGGGGATCAAAATTATCGCTCGTGTGTATGGGAAACTACCACCTCACGAATCGATGTAATTTTTTCCCATCACTTACACACATGAATAATAATAATGATGGAAATAATGAATATATATGATAAATATGAAAAAAAAAATTATTCTATTTAATTAATATATTATTTAATTTCGTACCCATTCACACATTTATGAAATGATATCATCGTTAAAGCGTACATACAGCCTACCATCTCCATAAAGTTATCTGATTCATTATCCATGATACAATTTAAATAATTATTAAAAATATTTTTAAAATTAATAAATGTGATATTTATACCATTTATATAAATCTTGAGATGATAGAAATATATTATATGATCATGATCCAGAAATTTGTTGAACAAACTTGTAAGGAAAAACAAACTAGTTAACACCTAAAACAATTTTAATAAAGAAATATTATTGAAGAATGAGTGAAAAAAATTTATAATTGGATAATATATAATATTATAAATATTAATATAGTTATATTGTAATAAAATAACATGGTTAAAACCATTTTATATAATTTTACATCATGTACTATTATGGAGGAGCATGAGAAAATGGATTTTCATATCACTTATTTCATGTGGGACACATTCCATATTCACCATTTGTTTCTTTAATGTGGTGTAAATACTTCCTATTTTACATGAAATGTTAATAATAATTCATAATTCCTGGCATTTTATGTTTAAAAATGAATTATTTCATTCAAGGGGATATGACATGAAATTTACCAAGTCGTAAGGAATTTCATAACAGAGTTTCTATTTACTTGTTTATATTACACCATCATTATAATTATCATTCTAAGAAAATTTTAAAAATTTATTTTGATTTTATGATGTTTTATTTACACATTTTTAGGATAATATACATTTTATAATGATAATCAATTCCATCATTAATCACCACATCAATGGTATGATCTTTGTAAGAGATTTCATCTCAATTTTCACTCCATTGAGACATATTTTGTATTAGGTGTATACTAATTTTTATGAGTTTGATTTCACATAAAACATTATTTATATGATTATAGAGTAAATAAAATCCATTATTGGACCTTTTTTACCATGTTATACCATCTAGGATATTATCCCTTACTCATGCTTATGTATTGTTATATATTATTGACACATTTCCTATGAGGATTTGATCTTATGATACCATGTCACTTATGTTATGATTACACATGAATAATAATGTGTAATATATTTTATGATATACTATTTACCTTTGAATCCAACTTGATGTCACATTACATTGTTTATTCCCTTACTGTTCTTTTTAGCTCACCCTTTTTTTAGAATTCCCCATGTTACCTTATATAATTTTAGGATTTCAAAGCGATTTATGAGCACACAAATAAAAAAAATATTGGACATTTTGGTTTCTTATTTTTTTTATATACATATTATTCAAAATAGAGTATGTATAATGATAAGTGGGTTATAATAATGGATTTCTCTTTGGAAAATCATGTAATAATATGTGTAAAGGACTAGATCAATATATATTCCTTCGTTATGGTTGTCATTAATTTCAAGAAATGATAGATGATTTTTCAAAAAACATATTTTAACATGAGGTGTGTACATTTTTATTTCACAGTAATTTCATTTAGATTGACTAATTCAGCCTCTATATTCATAGATATAATGAACATGGTATTCAAGGAATATGGTGTTCATTAATGACTTCTTGGTGTACTCTAAGAGGTGCGAGGACCATAAGAATCACCTGAAGATCATTCTAGAAACTCATAAAATAAAATTGTTACATGGAAAATTTAGGTAGTGTGGATTTTGTACTCAAAAACTCTCTTTCCTTGGACATATTTTATCTACTGATGGAATATCATTTGATCTTTTGATGACAAAGGATGTCCAAAAATGACCTATATGAGTGAACATAATTTAGGTTTCTAGTTTCATTAGTCTAATAAGTTACTATATACGATTTATTCGAGAAAAATCCCAATTATATTACCCTTTATCCAAGGTTACTTGTAAAGGGGTTAAGTTCATATGGATAATGGATGTTCAGAATGTTTTGAACAATTTAATAAGATATTGGTGATTGATCATATTTTTACTATACCATTAGGAAATGATGGATTTTTTTATATATTGATTCATCAAATAAGGTAATTGGTACTATGAATATTTAGAATGATAAATTTATTGCATATGTATCAAAGTAGTTTGAGATTCATGAATAAAACTATCCAACCCATGATCATGACTTGAAATCAATAATATTTACTTTGAAAATATTGAGTCATTATCCCAATGGTGAAAAGTGTTAGATATGCATGTATGAAATGTGTTTTGAAAACATTTTTCATATAAAGAGATCACAATAAGGCCAATATGTCAGCTCGAGCTACACAGTGATTATTATTTCTAAATATAATACCACACATGGAAGGTACATATGGTAGAATATGCATTGAGTAGGACCGAACAAGGAGTTATGAACAAAATTGTTACATGATGATACGTTAAAAATGAAAATTAAAATTGTGATAAATGGAAAATTAGAAGAAATGATTTTTGAAGATGCTATTATAAATCATGTCAATAGACTATGTATTCCTTATATCTATAATAAGAATATGGAATTGTTCTATGATTCTCAAATATTGAATTTCACTATACAACATAGCTTCACCCAGATGTATATTGATTTTAAGGATTAATTTTGGTTGGATAACAGAAGAGAGAATTTTTTAATATTTTGTAAGGTGATTGGTTTTTAAATATGTGAGAGATGATAAAAAATATCATAGAGGATCCATGAATCCTATACCTACTCATATGTAGAAATAATATGACATTAGTATAGAATTTTTCAATGCATTACCAAAGAATAATACAAAGAATATAGAAATATGAGAGATTGTTTTTTCACCTCACCAAATCTTCAAATTTTAACTCTATAATAAAATTTATACCTTTTTATCTCCTTGAATTAAGTTATATTGATGATGTTTTAAGATTTAATGGTGCAACCATTTGAATTGTGTCTTGTTGTGTTACCTGATTTACAAAGAAATTATGGGTGATTATTTGGAAGGATCTTGCTACAGAGGATTTTCATTTATCATCTTCAAACCAATGGATAGTCCAAGAGGAAAATTAAAATGTTATAATTCAAGTTGAGGTCATAATATCCAATCATTCATGGAATGTTTGACCATTATATACATTTTTTAGATTTTTCCTTAAAACAATGTCTTCTATTAATGTATTGAAATAACATAATATGAAGCAATATATGGTTGATATTTCATAGTTGAACATGTTGGGATGAATTTGGGGAATGTGTGTTTATAGATATAGAACATTGTGAGGATAACAGGATAAATGTAATGACTATTCAAACCTATATCAATGAATCTCAATATAGGAAAAAGAGCTATGATGATAACAGGGGAGATATTAATTATATCAATTGAGAGACCATATTATCTTGATGTGTATCTATAGAAGGTTATTATATGGAAATGTAAGGAATAGAAATAGAGAAATAGGTATATCAATCATATTGAAATACTAGAAATAATAATATCTATGGATTACCATTTAGCGATGCTGACAAGTCTCCCTATAATACAAAATGGGTTCAATATATCATTCTTAATTAAGTATATGATAAACCCAATAAATATGATATCATATGAAGAAATAGAATTTGAATGCTATATATATTAATTTGATGCTCATATACCAGCAAGATCAGCAAGAAGCTAAGCTTCTGACTATTTATTAAATAAAGAAAAAAGGTACAGAGGAGGTGGGTGGGGTCAAACAAAGGAACTTTCCCTCATCCGTCAAACACAATATTATAGATCATCATAAGACATGTCATTACCATAATCAGAGTCATCAGCAGATTCCCATTCTGAGTGAGACTTATCCTGATTGAGGATCTTGATAATATTAGAATTGAGTGCACTTGAAAGCATATAAGATCATGTAGACATCGTACGAGGTATGTTAGAATAATCCTTCCTTGGTCGTCTCTTTGAAGGAGTAGGAGCTAAGACTAAGCAATCATTCGCCTTCCCTTTCCCAGAAAGAAGGGCATCTTTGAAAGTGCTAGGTGCTCCACAACCCGTCGTTGTCTCTTCCGCCTCAGAGATGTCACCCCACTTCCCAGAAATCTTAGAGGAGATCAAGAGATTCTGAATTTCCTGATGATAATAAACATTTTGAGAAGTCCCGGAAGGAGCCAACTCAAAAGTCTCATCACGTATCAAGCCTACATCAGGACTATCAATCATACTTACATTTGGAGGATCAATGCAAGCAGGGGCTCTAGAGATAGAGAGGCTGGGAGTGTGTCCAGCCTCAACCAACCCAGTGGTAGTAACAGCATGACCATCCTTCGATGGGATCTCCGTGTGATCAGCCCGAGCATTAGAGGGGCCACTCATCGGAGACGTATCCACTATCAGCCCTTTCCCTTTCACATGAGACCCAGGTTTGCTGGAGGCCAACACCTCAGCGGGAGTGGCAGATGATTTTTTGAGAGAATCCCTTTCATGATTTGACAATTCCACATGCTTCCCCTCAAGTCTCTTTCTACAGAGAGTAGTCAGGTGACCCTTCATCCCACATCTCTCACAAGAGATCTTCCTCCGACATAATTCGAACGAGTGCCCAACAGCCATGCATTTGGTACAAAAAAGTGGTTTCCTTTCTTACTCAACATCAATATTAATGTTATCAGTGGGAGTGGAAAGAGTTGCCTTATCAATCAAGGTGGAGCTCAAATCAACCTCCACCAACATTCTAGCAAAATGTCCAAACCGAACAACCTCAGTTTCCTTGTCAAGGAGAATAGGGGATCCAATCACCATGCCAATATCGTGAAGAATCATTGGATGCCAAAGGACCCAGTTAAGCCCATGAAAACGGACCCAGACCTGCGAAAAGGCATTCCTTGCACGATAGGCATTAAAATCAAGGGACCATTCATGAAGATTAAGCCATCCAGGTTTCAAAGAAAGGGACCCAATACTCCATGCACGAACTTTGAGAGCATTTGATGGAAAAATTCAATGAAAGAATCCACGACCAAGAGAAATGCACCGCCAATTAGAGGAACCCCACAAGAATGAAACCCGTCTGACAAGATCATCAAATTTCCAGGATGTCGCACCCTTCGCTAAAACAAGACGTGCAATTAGGGAGTTCTTACCAATTGAAATCCTCTCATCAAATATTTCAGCACTGACATCAACATGAGCCGCTGAACCCTTTCGAAGAATCCTTCTTGAGTGAGAATCAATAAATGAAGCAAATGAAGGGGCGGAGGCAGGACAACCTACTTGGCCACTCGGATCCTTTACACTGCCATTTGAAGTAGCCTTCAAATTCGAAGAGGCCTTCAAATTCAAAGAGGCCTTCAAATGGGGATTTGACAGACTCATCGACAACACCCTCTTCCCGGCCGGAGCCATGTCCCGCCCCATTCCATCCACAAAGTGAGCACCGTCGGTCCTGCAATCTACCCTAGATCTAAAATCAGTAGCCACTGATTGGCGATTCAGAAACAGCGGTTCAGAAAAATGCACACCGTCAACCCTTTTTGCATCAACAACAACCGGCACATCTGATGAGGGTTTCAAAACAGACGGCCGATCTGAGGTTCCTTCAGCTCTGCGATCAACAGGGAATAGATCTGTGGTTCTTTTAGCTCAACGAACAACAGTCAGATCTCCTTCAGCCTGACGAGTACCAGCAGGCAACCGATCCGAGGATCCTCCATCCCGGTGAGCAACAGTCCGAGCATCGCGCCTCGGATCTGAAAGCGAGTCTTCCACCAGTACAGCGACTGTATTCCAAGCGGTTCCTGGTTCACCTACCACTAGCGTCGAATGAAAATAATGAGGAAGAGGCATGCTGAACCCTAGACAGGAGGACCTCGACGGCCATGGCCACGAGTCACCCGCACCCCCCGAAGCCCGAGCGCCATCTGCATTCTGATGCTCATATATATATTTGGTATACTATAGAATAATTATTTAAGAATCGATTGATTTTCCAAGTAATGCTACATTAGATAAATTAAATGATTAAACAGGTGATGTCGGAAATTGGCTAAGTTATGAAAATGAAATGCCCACATATTTTGTTGAGTTGACATTATAGAAAATTTTAGGATGAATTTATTTTGAAGAATTTAATAATTTAACACCCTAATACATTACGATATATTACTTTAAAATATATTTAAACTCTTCAAAAACATACGATACTTGAAAACCCAAGTTTAAATAAAATGTATATAAAATACCATTATAACATTGTCAATAAATTGGATGGTTGAATAGTAATAAATAATAATTAAAGTTATATATTTTACACATGTATAAAATAAATTAATTGGTTATCAATCGATTAGAAATAAGAAAATTAGTTATAAGAAAAAAATGATTTTCTAAAAAAGTGTATTTTTTCTAAAAAGAGGATTCATCGCATTTTGAAAACATATATGAAAATTAAATTATTCCAATTATAAAAATTTTACATGAAAAAATGAAATTAATTTTTGAAATAATCATTCCAAAACTATCTTAGAATGATTTTTTTTATTTTTCTAAAATATTAAATTTTTTATAAATAGTGAAAAATAATGATTTTAATAAAAAACACACTTTTCATTTAATAAATTTAAAAATTTATAGTTTGTTTTAAAGTATATTAAATGTATCATTAATTAAAATATATTATTATTAGTCCAATAATGTTCATTTCAATCAATTTTATATTGATTTTTTAAAAAATAACTTTTTATACTAAAGATATTGTTTACATTGAAAAACAATTTTTTCACCATGATTGTGGGTTTAATTTTCAATAATATTATTACACTTATATGAATTTAATTTTAAAATATTTATTTTATATTTTCATTCATCATAATTAATATTAGGTTATAAGGGAAACTTAATGTTTTATCATAATTAAATATAAAAATAGTAAAAATTAATTACCATGGTTAAGGTTAAAAATAGTTTCCATGGATACACTAAAATGATAATATTTAATATGACATAAAAAATGTATGATTTATATTTTCTAGTCATATTATTAACATATATAATATAAGTTTCTATAAAATGACATTATGCAACCATTTTTTTGTTAAACTTTTGTGTATAATAAATTCTTTTCAAATATGCATAGTGTCACTTCTCATCCATTTACTGAAGGACACAAAATATAATATTTTATCCACACATTATGATTCATATGTATCATAAAGTCTACAAAAAATAACTTCCTTACATCCATCCGCATGACTTATTGTCCCTTTCCTGATTATAAATGAATTCTAGTAAGGCATTTGTTACAAAACTAAGAGGTTATCCGAATAAGAGGTATAGTTCATAACCATACGCCTTCATTTTATTTTATCATATTCCTCCATAAAGTAATCTCCAAATATGATAAAATATTAAAAAATATTATCAAATAAATATAAATTTTATTATTTAAATATTACAAATATATTCATCCTTTCAACCATTAAATAGAAAACAATACAATCGATCGTGTGTATGGTGGACTACCACCTTGGGAACTGATGAATTTTTCTCTATCACTTTCTCTACTAGTAATTTAATAATGTATTGAATGTATAAATATGATATTTATGAAAAAATTATTCTTATTAAATTATATAATCTCATATTCTTTATTATCATCCAATCCATTGGAAAATGATATGGTCGCTCATATGTACATGCAGAATACAAACTCTACACAGCGATGGTATACATTTTTCATTTTATTTTGATATTGATAGTGATAAGGGTAAATTTAAGGAATATATATTATTTATTTTATATAATAATGAATATGGAAATGAAAAATATTCTTTTACATTATTTATTTTCTTTTATTAAAAAATAGAAACATCGGTCAGGCATATTCACGACCAACCATCTCCAGGAAAAGTGTAATAATTTTTTCTATCTAAATTTCTAGGATTACTATAAATATATATATGACTTGTATATATAATATTTATATCATTATTAATATTAAGTATTATATGGAACCATTATCAATGTACAAGTATAAAAACTATCAAACCAAAAAAAATACCTAAAAACGAACTAGTTATCAACCTGAATAGTATTCTTAATAATGAGTTATTAATAAATAGTTGATAAATAGTTATAATAAAATAAAATATTAAATGATATATATGTATATGTTTATATAATATAGTTATAATAAATATATATTTATTTTATAGGTTTTTTAAACATTTGTGAATGGAATCAGACATGAGTTAAGTATTTTTCATCTCAATTATACTTTTGTGAGACATATTCCATATTCAACACTTATTTATTTTATGTGGTATATATCATTTACATTTGATATTTTATATCATGAATATATTTATATTCATTATATTTAATGTCTCATTTGATTATATTTTTTTCATGGGGACTATAACATACCACCCCTCCTCATTGGCTTGAGAAGAAGTGTAATTCCCACTTGTCCTTAACTGACATCCTAAAGGCGCAAAATGAGGGAATGAAATGAAAAGTGAATCAATACAATTGGGGGATGATTTACCCTTATAAAAGATGAAACATAACCAAACACTACATAACAAAATATAAACTAAATTTTTCATGGTGAAAATGTAAAACAACTAAATCTATTACCATTGATATCAAATCCAAACTACAAAAGAGTTCCATAGCAGAGGAACACTAGAATAAAAGTACACAACATAAACATAACCAAAAGGAACTCATAATACTCCAAAGACATGAATCCAAGATCCAACTCCAACTCTATTACAATGTTTCATGAAAAAACAATTAAATAAGTATGATGACTTACCTTTACCAATGTCTCGATAAATAACATCTAGAAAAGAACCAATATACCAAAGAACTATGTGAGTAATGGAACTAAATAGATTTTATGAAAATATATTCCAAACTCACTACATTAGTATAGAAATTGATAACAATTTTATATAAAAAATTCATATAAGTTACATTAAAATAGTTAATACCAGAATACAAAAAAAATTTACAATCCAACATAGTTTTCTAAAAAAATAAAATTTCCAAGGAAAAAACCAAACAAATTTTCAAAACCATTGCTCAAATATTCATGTTGGAATACCGATTCAATTCCACAAATCCTCATATCCACAAATTCATACCTAGGAGATAGTTCTACACTCATGAGTAGTTTATCAACGATATTCAATGTTTTCACAAGGTATCGAATATTCAATAAGCCATTACGCCTTTGGCCCTGAGAACCATGTCATATTTCAGCAATTCCATGTTTTTAATAGGAACACACACCAACCATTTATGAAAAAAACCATTCTAAATCAACCATTTCAACCATTTCAATAAAAACATTATTTTATTGAAAACCATTAAAAATACAATTTCAATAATATTATTCTATTATTGAAAACACTATTTCCAAGTATAAAAACAAAACAACCATTTTAAAAACATCATTTGAAAATCATGATAATAATTTCACTTTCCACCAAAATAGCCAGTTTTAAAAATTTCATAAATCTTCACTAAGGAGGGTTTCCATCAAGCATTATAAAACAAATTCACAAAGCATTTGAAGAAAACATTACCAATTTGAAATCAATCATTCATTTTATATCAAGAAAAGTCGAGAGTGAATCTTCATACCATGGGAATTATGATAAAAATAAAGAATGAAACAAATTCTTCAACAAAACATGGATAAATCTCTAAAAACCTTCTATGGATCACTTATCCTAAATAAAAATTGACATATCACAGGATTATATTCTTCGAACATCAATGATATATTCCCAGCTAACTAGATCAATGATTTTGAGAGAGTTAGGAAACGTGTATATATTAAAAACATCCACAAATTAGAAATTACTAAGAGAATTAGGCTTCAATGCTCATAAAAATCCATTGGATCACTTCAAGATCAATGAGGGAAGACTCCAAATCCTGTAAGAGGTATAAATATTGAGTTAGGGATGAAATGGATGATAAAATAGAGACTTGTAGGTGAGAAAAATGAGATACTCTTTTTAGGATCTCACTTTCAAACCCTGCATGGTTAGTCACATGGTTAGCTAAACTATGCACCAATCATTCACAGACCTCTAACTGAAGGATCACCTCACATGGTTGGACAACGTGGTTAGAAAAAAAATGTTCCAACCATAAAAATACCTCTTACACACATTGTATGGATTCTCTAGGGTGGTCACATTTAATGGTGAAACGTTGATACTACACTACGTGCCTTTACATTAGCCCTTGTCTCAATGTGAACGATTTCCTATAAAATATTCACAGTTTCCACTAACCCTTCATAAAAGATAAAAATTTATAAAATCTCAAGAAAAAATAAAAAAAATTTCCAAACTCTCCCAAACATCACCCAAAAATAATTATATACTTAAAAATAATAAATAAAGGGTTACATTTTTTAAAACCGGTGGTGATAAATTATCCCCACCATTAGCATTTCCATCCTTTTTAAGTAGACACCACATTTTTACCAAAACAGTTCATGCCATTTATAGACCATTTCCTTCTTCTATTACTATGTCTTTTTTAAAACATAGACATGTTTCCAAAAATTCTTCACTAGACCATTGATTGTCCCATGCATGAACTTTTATTGTCTATCCACAATCCATACAAGGATAGGAAACAATGAAGCATCTAGCTCTAGGGTAATGTGATACCATGGTCAGGATACATAAAACACATTATGCACTATACTGATATGCGGTGGTAATGCCATTTCACATTCCACCCTTCCAAATAATTTAAGTATCTCAAAAGGGAACATGTATTGAGGAGATAACATGACCTAATTCCCAAAAGGATAATGTCCAATCCTTGAAGAGATCATTAAGAACACATGATCACTCACCTTTAATGAAAATGGTCATCAACAATGGTATTTATATGATTTTGGATGAGTCGAAGATGTCTCCATTCTCTTAATGATCAACTAAATTTTCCTCGTTATTTCTTGAACATAGATAGGGCCATCTAGTGCAGTTTCACATATTTCCATCCAACAAAGTGGAGAAATAAATGGATTCCGATGCAATGCTTCAAAAGAAGCCATATGTATCAAGGCATGATAACTTTTTTATATAATAACTCCACTAATGGTATATGGTGTTACCATTAGCAACCAAAATCCATTACACAATCCCACAACATGTCTTCCAGTATTGAATTTTCATTTCAAATTTCATATCCATTTGTGGATGATACATCATACTCAAGGTCAAATGATTCCAAAGGTACGTCTATATGGTTTTCCAAAAATGATATGTAATCCTTGAATAACATTATGACACTATCTAAACTGGTACTCCATGTATCCTGAACAATTCTTGGATTTATATTTCTGAGAAGTCCTACATCTTATGAGATTCTTGAATATGTATGAAATCTCTTGACTATGTGAGATGATTAATTATCACCTCTATAAAATGATTTTTCTAAAAAATTATTCAAAGAACTATTACCAATTCTTATCTATTGGATACCATTTCCAATCATGAATATGTAAATACTATAACATACTATTCGTCCACGGTTGTTTTACTGTCACTTTCTAACAAGTAAAGCATATTGAAGAGAACTCGTCCAATTTCATTTTCATACTTACTAAAAAAACTATTATTTAAATACCTATTATATTTTCTATATTCCTAGATGAACAACCCATATTGATAGGGGTAATCATAAATATGTTGTACTTCAAAAACCATAGGTATGAAAATAATATTTTGATACCAAAAAACTAAACTCCCATCTATATTTAAACCCTAAATAGTCTCCACACAATTGAGTTTAGACCTCATAGACACTCATTCTGAATCATAATTTTGTGCCTCTTTAACTATCATAACCAAATAAGGAAAAAAATAAATTGGGACAAAAATGATAGCATCCCCTTGGTAATAAAATTCCATATTCTATTCTTCTATCAAAGATATCAACTACTAAGGATTTGAAGCCTCTTTTTCCAATTGAGTATATGAATTTCTTTTTAATACATCTACCACCAAATTTTTTTACATAGTGTAATGATAATGTAAAATTCAAACATTTAGAGATACTTCATCCATGTTCTTTGTCTCAAATTGATACCCCTTTGTGATAAAATATTTCACTAACTCATATTATTTTTAAGCACTATTAATTTATCACCAAAGAGGTAATAATGACATGTTTCAAATCATAGACCAAGATATCATACTCCAAAAAAATGTTTTTGGCAGTTTTTCAGATGAAACCATAACTGTCTTGAGAAATAAGAAATAACGTGATCTCCCTACATAAGAGTGCATCCCAACTGAGATCTTGAATAATCACAATACACCACATACCCATGTCTTGATTTCGATAAAAGAAATATTGGTTATAATGTAATATGAAATTTAACCTCTTCAAATAATTATTGACATTCCTTATTCAATTTAAATACAACATTATTATTTTACAAAGCTATCACGGGTGATTTTGGTCATGAAAATGATGAAACAATTTCTATAATAACTAGTTTGACCAAGGAAACAATATATCTCAAATACATTCTTTGGATGTTTCCTAAAGATAATAATATATATCTTGTATTGATCTAGATAAAGACCACTTTCAGGGATTAAATGGCCCCAAAAAATACCTATTATATCCAAAAATCACACTTTGATAATTTGGAATACAAATGATTATCTTTTAGGATTCCCAAAAATGCCACCAGTTGTTCCTTATCCTCAACCCATGTCCCTGAATACATCATTATGTCATCCGCAAACACCACCACAAAATAATCCAAATACCATTGAAATATTTGACTCATCAATTCCTTAAAAACATATGGTTAATTCATAAGACCAAAAGGAATATCCACATACTTGTAATGACCATATTGACTTTTGAATTCCATTTTTAAAATATTGTTTTTCCAAACCCGCAATTATTGATGTCCTTTTTGGAAGTCAATTTTGGAAAACCACTTAGCTCACCTTAAATGATCCAATAGATCATTAATTATTAGAAGTGGATATTAATTCCCTCTCATAATATGGTTAAACATATGATGATAAATTCACAACTGATGATTAATATCAACAATTTTTACAAACACGATTTTTACTATCCACAAAGACATGATAAGCAGAATAAACCATTTTCTTTCAAGTTATTCCAAATATAATTTCAATTCACTTAACTATGTTGGTTCCAATTTGTATGAAATGAGTGAGATATGAATAGTCCCTTATAGAATATCAATATTAAACTCCAATTATATTATAGGTGGAATCCTTAAGAAATTTTCAGGAAGAACATCTACAAACTAATCAAAACCCACTGTAAAACTACAAATATTGATCTCTTCCATTGATTCCAATGTTAACACTACCAAATGGTATGAGATCATTCCAACCGATGGTGCTAAAAATATCATTACACTTTCATTTACATTATAATATTCTCTAAAGAGATGCTCAACACCATCATGATCCATCAAACTATATTTTCATGTATAAAAATTGATGTGAACTATGGACATAGTCAACCAATTCACACCCATGATTATGTCATAGACATCAACCCAATCATAGAGACATCCAATATCAACACATATCCATCAACTATTTTATAACATTCTCTACACATAAAAGATCAATAATATCCTTGACCAAGAAGAGTTTAAAGTCTCAAAGAAGAAGGCATTAGCTCAACATTTAACCCAAAAAATCAACAACATGTGATGAAATAAAGGAATGGGATTCACCTGTATCAAAAAACCCTATATAATGATATAATTTAAAATAATCATACATCTTACCATTGATGTTCTATATTTATCATCCACAATAACATTTTCATCTCTATATAATTTCTTACTCACTAAAATGTGTTCGTTATTTTCGAGTTGATATTTCCCTTACCAAAGAGTCATGGAATCCCTAGAATCACCATGGCCAGATTTTTTCAACTTATGAGAGGTTTTTTGTTTCCCTAGTCCCATACAATCATATGAAATCTGTTAAACATGAGAAGTGTCCTAAATACCCTACCGTGGAGCACTGTGATTATAGAATTGAATATTCCCCATATAATTGCATTTGTTACATGCTCTATGTGGTTTTGTACACTCTTGTTTCATGTGGTCGAACAAACCATATTGGAAACACCCATATTTCCCTTTGGTCTTGGAGGAAGATTATCTGATCCTTCCATCTTATTTAGACTCATACACACTCCTTTCAAATAGGTCTCCACCCATAGCTCCTAATATGTCCCTTTCATCTACAATCTATCTATTGATCATCTACATATAATCTATTAAATAGAGGATGAATGTCCTCAAGCGAATTTCCTACCATAAACATAATTAAAAAAATGCATGTATTAGAGGACACACTAGAAGAAATTTTGATATAAAAGTGGACTAAATTCATATATTTACCCACATACTCTATCACTGAGAGTCTCTCCTACTTCAGGATGAAAATTTACATTATTCATACAATTTGAAATGTGTGAGGATAGAATTATTTGTTGAAAATTTGTTAAAAATCCTCCAATGATAAACATTGTTCTAGTATAGAATGGATACTAAATAAAACCAATAGGGTGTAAGATCCTCCAGTATGTACATTGCCATGTTGACATCTAGTTTTACTAGTGTGCCTTGGATATCAAGGATTGGGTTTATCCTGTTCAGTCACACCTCTTCATTATTTGGTTCTAAATCACCCTAGAAAATGGGTGGAATCTAATTTTGGGATTGAACAGAATGATCCACTTTACTAGGGTCATTTCATTGGTTCCCTATATCCATATCATGGAAATCTTAGACAATACTCCAAACCACCTATTGGTTCACAAGTGGATTACACACAAAAACATTACCCGCAACATCTTTTAGTTAGTTTCTATGATTCCTACAAGGCCCCATTTCAATACATTCCAAAAAAATTCCATAAGTCTCACTCTATAGCTACTAATGGCTTATCATTTTAAAATTATACCACATTAAAACTATCACAACATAGATTTACAAAATTTATAATTTTCCTCATTCAATGATTTTTGAAAATTCCATCATATTTTTCAAAATCAAACCAATTTAAAAAACTACCACATCATTCAATTTTTAAAATATCTCATTTAAAGAAACATTAATTTTCATAAATCAAAATATCTTCACCCTAAATCATAAATAATTACTCAAAATGAAAAATTCACTCATAGTGGGAAGTCATTTCTATAATGAATGTGATGATATTATCATTTGAAAAAACACATGAGAATGAGAATAAGATTCCAATAATTGACCCAAAAACAGATATGTACCAAAATCTCTTGAAACATGTAGTTCCATATAAAAGGATAGCTACATCTTTTTATGATCTACCTTTCATGTCCTGAAAATCCTACTCCTTTATACCATCCCAACTAAATAACTAACCTTAAATATTTTTCAACACCAAGACGTACACAACTGATAACCATGTGTCAAACTAACAAATACAACTTTTAAGTCAAGGACCGAACATGATGATACCACTTTCCCCAATAAATTAATACATAATGCATGATGAAATTGTAAAAATACTGAAATTAATTTCATTTATCTCAAAAATAAACTAAAATATAGTATCAAATAGGAATATCACTAACATAAAATTATAAAGTGGAAAAAAATCCAGTAGGAACTCAAAATAATATGATAACATGACTCAAAGATCTGACTCCATCTCTAAGAACATGTATCAGGAAGCACCAATAAAAAAGTGAAATACTTTACAATTACCTATTTATCAATAAGAAACATATGAAAAATCATTCATTTTCCAAAGTAGTGGTTTAGTAATGAAATATATTATATTATCATCCAATGAATTCCCTACACGCGCTAATAAGAGAGAACAAGTTACACATTTATATAAAACAATTTATAAAAAATGCTTTGAGATAGTTTATACTATAATATAAACAATTTTAAATTCCAAAAGATCTCCAAACATTCATAAAATTCACCAAACATGTTACCTATATAAAAATAATAAATATAGGGTAACTTATTTGATACTATGGGTCTTATAGGGTATATGATTCATATGTTATCAAACTGGTAAGGGTGTATTTCACAATCTCATCATTATTTGGCATTGTCAATGACTATTTAACCAATAGGGATGTAGTAATATATTTTTATATTAATCCCAATATATTTTCTACTCATTTTTTAATTCTGATGAATTACATTTTTTCCATTCAAATTATTCTCTTCATGTACTCACGAGACCAAAATAATGGTTTTGGGAGAACCAAATTTATTTTACTATTTAGTCAAAAGTAATTTATATAATTTATCCATGTTTTATAAAAATGTATTCAAAAATATTATTAATATTTTCCTATAATTTTCAAAATTTATTATTAACCATTTTTTAATTTTTAAAAAATTGTTTTAAAGTAATATTCCAATTTATTTCTAGAATGAGGTAAATTTTCAAATTTTCAAATAAATTAAAAGGAATATTTGTTTTTAACGTGATCAACATGAATAGAATTTAACACCATCTTGAAATTACATTATATTGAATATTAATTTACAAATATCAATTATTCATTTTGAGGAAAACAATTTACCTATGATTTTGGAACTTTTTTATTTTTTTATTGATATTTTAAAGGTGAAAGGGTTATTTTCTTTAAGAATTCTATTAATGAAATTTTTATGGAAATTGTATTCATTAAATAAACCCCCATATTTTAATTATGAGCAACAAAGGTTTTTTTGTAATTGTAAAATCATTATAATTTTCCTAGATGTTTTATGATAATGTTGAAAGATTGTGGAAATTATTTACATTTCATGTGATAATGTTTTAATATGAATGATTAAGTTTATTATTTTTTACCCTTTAATCTGATTAATGAATTGGACTTAGTATATTATGGTCAGACCCTAATATATCCCCTCGATGAAATCATAGGTATCATCAGAAAAGTTTGTTTGGTTATTAGGCTAATATAAAACTCATTTTTATAATATGTCTTGGAAAGATTCCTTGACTATATGTTAATGATTTCATGCATTATGAATTCACTCACTGTGAGATTATTCATTTATGTCTATGTGATTATTTGATTATGTATGGTATCCATGTATATGTTTCAAACACATGTTATTATTTTTATGGAATTATTTTATCATTATATATGCATAATATATTAATCATCATGCTCAAGTTATCGATAAAATGGAACATATTTTCTAATATTTACCTTTTCTTATTGATTATTACTTATTTATTCATGATATCTTCTTTTATATACATACCCTTACTTAATAACTATTATCTCCCCTTATTTATCTTTCCATTACCTATTATGTTAGTAAGTGCATTATTATTGATGTTCAAGGATAGGCTATTGAGAATAATGGTGTACTCAAAGAAAATATTGTGTTGGGGTTTAGGTTTTCATTTTTAATATTACATTAAAGTATGTATATAGTTTTCATGGACTAGTAAACTATTCATTTATTTAGTATTTGAACCCTTATATCTTGTGCTAATGTAATAATGCAACCATAGACTCGTGTCAACAAGGGTAAGGGTCTATAAAAATTTTCATTATAAATTTACAATCATTATTTATAGTGTATTTTTATATTTCATTTTGTTTTTATTAATTAATTTTTTTAAATATATAAATATATATATAATATTTATTTAAAATCCTTTAAAATTTATATGTTTATTTTAAATATCATGAATTATTTTTCATAAGGATAGTTTATTTTTTATTCTTTGTCACACTTTTAAAATTAATTTTCTTTTAAAATAATTTTCAATTTTTAGAAATCCAATTTAAAATTATTATTTACAATATTTAAATACCAATAATTTTTTAAAATATTTAAATATATATATAAAATAAAAGTCATAAAGAAATATTTTTTAAAATAATATAGAATATTTAATAATTTTTCTAAATAGTTAATAATTTTTAAATTTTTTAAATAAATTTTTCATATTTATATTGATTTAGTTATAACATAATTTTTAATGTAAAAATTAAAAATTATTAAATTTAAAAAAAATTAAAAAACTAATAATCTAATATTAATATAAAAAATTATATGGTAAAAATATTTATTATTTCTTCATGATGTACAATTTTCTATAATTTTTAAAATTAATTTTTTGCTATTACTTATATCTAATACACCTTTATAGAAATTTTATAATATCCATGTTTAAAGAAAATAAGAATCTCAATTTATTGTTATAGTTCAATATAATATAAAAAATAATAATCTAAATTTTTTAAACGTGGAATCATGTACGATCTATTGGAAATACTAATAAAATATGAAAAACTATAGATAAGTCAGATCTAGGTTTCCTATTGAATATCCAATCAACAAACAAATAATAAATAAAATACTTTTGGAGATAAATTATTATGTAAACAATATATAAATTGAATATTTGTATAGTTTCATGATTAAAATTTAGTTACAACAATTTATATATACTATTTTTGTTCATTATCTTGAAAAAGTTTGATAATTGATTCATTGTATGGTTAAAAGGTTTGAGGGTGGTATTGATAAATTTATGGATTCTTTTAATAATTTAAGAATAATTATTTTGAAATAATTTGATACATATGTTATTGAACAATGTTAATCCTTACTCTATGTAATTCATCAACAAATATATTTTTGTTAATTGTATGTTTTTTACCTCATAATAATTTTTATTCATTTTTTATCTCCTCTTCTTGATCATAATCCATCAAAAACTATTATTATATTTTTTATGTTGTTAATTTTTTATTAAGTGTGTTAGTTCCATAAATTACATGTTTTTATTGAGCTCTGGCCATTCCCCATTGTAATAATTTGTGTAAGGTTCCAAACTAGAAATCATTATTCTCTCATCCATTGATGATAGACAAATATCATTGTGATTATAGGTATGGTAGTTATAAAATGATACAAAATTTGTTCAAATATTTGTGTCATAGGATGTTTTCTAGGTGTGACCAATAGGATGCTGAAAAAAATTCAATATATAAAAAGGTGTAAATGTCATCTATAAATTGAATCTTGATATTCTAGGTAGTTTGGATATGAGAAATTATAAACAAAAATTATATAGATACTGATGATTGTGGCTACTCTTTGGAGAGCCATTGTGTTTACTATAAAGGTTACAAGTCATGTAAGGGTTTATACTTCTCCATATATATAGTACTATTAAAATTTAAAAAAGTAATTAAAGTGATTATAAGTTTTATGAATTTCTAATCATTATTTATTGAGATTTTTAGTGTGTTCAGGAATCATGATAGAGATGGATATATAAGAAAAATATGTACACGGTTTCTTTAAAATAATTTAAAAATAATGTCTTGTGATAATGAAAATTTGATAATTTGATAAGAATTTAGTTGAATATATTTACAAATTCTCTATATGAAACTTAATTTCAAAAAGAAAGTAACAAATGAATTTAAATAGAGTCACTTAAAAATAGATTTAAATTATATATCTATGTTTTATAACTTTCATAATCTATATAAATGGGCTTATGTACAGAACATTGTATGATTTTATTTTTTTATCGAGGGAATTACTAAATGAATTAATCCTGATTAAAATTTAAGGGGTACTAAAATGGAATGTGTTCCTAAAATCATAGGTTCATTATGATAATAAATTCATGTTCTTTGAAGTGAAAAAAATAAATAGTGATTAAGTGATCTACATTGATTCAAATTGTTTTAGTGGAAATTTAATGAAACAAATTTTTGTTTTGTACATTTTAAATTTTGAATTTAGTGTTTTTGGATTTAAAAAGTTTCTATTTCAAATTTATTTTTATGTTTTGTCTGAAAGAGATGAATAAATAATGGAAGACCAAGGAATTGATGCTTTAAAATAGCATGTTTCACCACCACTAACCTAATTTAAAGAAACCGAGTTCCAATTAATGAACCTGAAGTGAATAGGGTGTCTCTAAAATGACTACTAGGTTAAAGGTTCATTGAAATCATGTGGTTGGTTAGGATTTTGTGGAAGGTGGTTATCCCTTGGGTACATGTTGTGTCTCCCAATATCATTCTAATAAGGAGAAATTATATAATTTATATATAAAATAAATTATTAATAAAAATTTCATTAATCCTCCCATAGATACATAGTAGCACGATAATTTATCTTCCAATATCTCCCCATCCATAAAAAGTTACTCGAAGGATTTTTCCTTAATTTCATGATTTATTGAAGATAAGTTCATTTCATTAGAACTATGATAGTTATTATAATATAATCTATTAGATTATTATCTTTGGATCCCTAGTTTAATTTATTTATTTATTATAATTTTAGAATCTCTTTTAGTTTTGGAATGATCCTCAGTATCTAGTGATTGAGAAATAATTAAACAACCAATACGTATATGAATTTAATATTTCAAAAAGGTATGTGATCAAAACATTCATTAGGAATTTAATACATTACTCATGTGTACATTGATTAATATTATTTTTACATTTAAAATTGATATGGCTATTTTCCATGTAATTGGATGTCAATTTTCTATGAATAAATGAATGTATTAACATATGTAAAAATAGTTAATTATATATTAATTTCTACTAAGATTACATGATTATTGAATGGATTATAATTATAACATGTTATTTAATGGTATTATATAAGAATAATTTATTTTATATTGAAGATGATATTAATATATGATGTAAATGTGTATATAATTTAGCCTTATGTGAGAAATTTCATTATGAAATGATTTTTATTAGAGGTTAATGACTAATATTAATTTATAATGGTTCATGATGATATTGAATGATTTAGTGGATATGTAAATGAAGATTTACTTTTGTAATTATAAAGGCTAAATTTGTAATATCTATATTCATTAAAAAAATATATTAATGGTGGTTTCATTGATATATTTTATATGATTGATAATTTATGAATTTAAATAATGATATTTGATTTGAAAAGGGGGAGATATGGGGATATGTACTTGAGTTTTTCATGATGTATTTACAATATACATATATTGGTAATGATGAATTAATAATCATATAGATATTTCTTGGCCTAATGATATTACATATTATTTTAAATGGTTTTTTATAATTATACATGATCTTCTAAGAATACGAAAATAGGTTTTAGAATAATATGTATTAATGTAATAAGTTTTAAATAATATAAAATTTAATAAGAATGTGTTATAATTATTAACTCATGGGGATGAATTATAAAATGAAATTTTGGGGTAATGGAGTTAAAAAGAAAATAGATCGTATTAATTTATATTTTCCTAGTAATGAATAAAATTATCCTTTGAGATATGTTTCAAATTAATGTTGTTTAGTGTGTTAAAAATAATATTTATATCTGTATGACTCTCTTGATTGATTTATAATTATTTTGTTATTAAAAATTTTTAATTGTGAGATCTAATTATTCTAAAGGATTATTTAATGGGAATTTACATGATGTGAAATATTTAATACATGTTGAAAATCATGTTAATTACCTATAATGTGAGGTAAATGAATCATATAATTTGATGAATCTATATTAACATGATTAAATATTGAATGAACTAACTTGGAAATAAAGTAAGGGAATCATTCCTAATATTTTTCGGTAAATAGAATTAAAGATTAAAGAGTTATAATTGTTCATTTTTCTTTGAATTTATTAAATGATAATAATGATTTTTTTTAAACAAGAAAAATGAATATTTGGAAAATGAATATTGAATTTATAATGATTATATAAGGTCAAAATGGATTAAATGATTTATAATAGAAGATTAAAATAATACAATTATTTCAATATAAGATGATATTATTATCCTATTATATTGGTTAAATAAAATTATTATCTATAAAAAAACAATATAATATAATTTAATGGTAAATAAAAACTTCATTAACTGAAAAATATAGATTTCTACAGTTTCTTTTCTAGCGGATGTAAATTAAATGGTCACTAATTACAAATTTATAACCTAGAATGACATGCTAATATGGGAATATCTTTTCTTTAGGAAGGTCAACTTCAGGTTATATTATACTAAAGCATAAAATGTGATCTTGGCAATATAAAAATATATTTATAAAATTTGATCAATTTCACTTTTATATTCAACCTCGCATGGAGGATAGAACACTCCAAACTGTTAAAAGACACATGCCTCTAATATTTTGGTATCTATCTAATCTCATTGTATGTTATTTTGCATCAACCAATAGAATATAACAATAATTCTTACTGAGTTTCAATAAAGATATAGTGCTATAGTACATGATTTTTTATCTTTTTGAGTAGTAGATTCCTAAGATGGCCACAATACTAGAAAAACATAATGTCAATAACAAGATTTAACTTTTTCCATGGATTTCCAATCTGTTTCATGTGTATAGTAGTGAGGTGGTCAATGTGATATGAAAAATATGTAACAAATTTATTCTTTGGAATGATTAATTCAATCATTAACCAACACTTATTCAAATTTTGGTTATAGTGAAAAATTATAACCCACTCTAAAATGGACATTGAAATAAAATTTTTTATGATTTTATGGTCCTTATTTGTCTTGGAATTGTAGGTACGTATAATCCTCCTTCTATAACACTTTATGTGTGGGGAATTCCTCCATTATTATGATGTATTATGTGAAACATGACTAGAGACTGAAGGCAGAATCCATGAAATTATGGATTTAGAGCTATATTCAAATATCACAATGTAATTATAATGGGATGACTATAAGGGAAAAGAGGGAAAAAATTATCTCTTGATACTAAAATGATTATTCTAATAAATGAAATTTAATTGTATATATAAGGTGGTTGGTGAAATTTTTGTTACAATGTTACTATTCTACTATTGTGGAAGCTATGAGAAATGGAAAGATTCATCTTTTTATATGATAAAAGTGTTATGGATAAAATGAATGGAAATTATTTCATCCATGATAACATTATCATGCATGCATATCATGAAGAAATCTGTTTGGATGATGTTATTGAGAACAAAGTGGTGACATATATTGAAATTATTTCCTATAATGATTTACTGGGTATACTTTTCTCTCTCCATCAAATAGAGTTCTTGCAAAAGACCCTATTTCAGAATCTTGTAACATTGTTTTATTTTCTATAATATAGTCTTATAAATCTATACATACATTTATATCAAAAAAATTATTGTCTTGTGCTTGATAATGTAATTTTATTGTTATCATTATATATACAGTGGTTTAGGTATGTGGATAAATATAGTGGAAATATTAAACTACCATCAGTAAGGAACATAGTGAGACTAAAACCCAAGGACTGTCGGTTACCCCATAGGACCTTAAGGTGGTACAACATAGGTATATTCTCGAAACCGATAAGGGGGTGAATAAGTGTGAGTACATTTAAACTCCAATTTCTCCATTTCATCCACTTACCTATTAGAAATTTTTCGATCATGATTATATCATTATATTAAAATACCTCTATTTATTAGAAAATAATAAATGTTTATAAGTGATTTACAAGGTTTACCATTCAATAATAAAGGCTAGTCCTTGGTGTTATATAGAAATAATCCTTGAACACACAAGCCGTTATGTTGAGATACATGATACAATGGGTTAGATAGAAAACATTCATGAACCTGATGTGTGGAACCATACATTCAAGAGGGGGGAAAATACTTATTTTGTAGATATTTTATATCATATTCTATAACATGCCAATATGTTTATGAGTTATTTTTCTTTAAATAATTTTATTTATTGTTTATTATGTATTACGTGCAACTCTGAGTTTAAATGAAATGAAATAAAAAAATAAAACATTATTATTTTTGTATGGTCACCATAACCGAGATATTATGATTTTTAATAAGAAAAATATTAAAAAATTATTAAATATATATTATGTTACTACATAATAAAAATGTATTGATTAATTCCTATGAAATGAGTAATAAAATTTCATTAAGCTTATTTTATGCTTCAGAAATATATTTTCCTCAAAATATAAATTTTATTTCATTTTATGAGTGAATATTATTATTAATTTATAAATTCAAAAAGTCAAAATTATATTATGAATTTATATTTATAATTTTTTTAAATGATTAATTTTTTTGCAAAATGTGAAAGATACATAATTTAATAAAATTGACAATTTATTTATATTAAAAGTTCATTTTATAATTATTATTTGATATAATATTGAATTAATTATTATTTATTTATATATATATATTCGAATTAATGTTCTTTTAATCCTTTGTACCCCATTATTTTCTATGTTACATATTTGGGGTTAAAAATGATTTATTTCAAGTAAACTATTTTTTGTTTCTTTTTTCTATATTTAATTTAAATTAAATTCTTCCACATATGTGAGTTGAATATTGAGGAAACTATTACATATTTTTTTATCATTGGCCTAGGCTTTAGTAAATTGGTCAACTTTTTTTCATTATTATTAGTTACCAGACATTTTTTACCACAGTAAGGGTAAATCCATAAATTTATGTTAAAAATTAAATAATTAGGGAAATAAAATGATCATAAAAATTTATATAACCTAATTATATTAATATATTTCGTCCATAATCACCCAAAAATATTTTATACATAACTTTTATGACATTTATATAATATTATTACCTTTATAATATTTTAGTTCATGAAAAGTCAAACATCTCACACTCTTGTTTTTAATAAATATAATATTTAAAATAAAGGGTTATTATAAGGCCTCGGCCTTAATCCTTACTTAATCTTGATTTATTACAAGATTACACATTGAGGATCTTTTCGGGTTTAGAGTTTTAGAGAATTAGATCATAAAACTTGCATTACATTCCACATATAAACAAAGTGGTTACATAAAGATAGTATTCTTCATTCCCATCAATGGAAACACATTTAAAATAAAACATGGATTATTTCTTGACACTTCCTTGACACTATCATCATATCATGTACCTTTCCCTTGACCTGTGAAAAACATTTCAAAAAAAACTGGGGATGAGCATAAAAAGCTCAGTATGGGTTATAAAAACATGGAAAGGAAACATGAGTTCATATATACATATGAATGAAATCATACTTTACCCATAAAACATAGGCACTTTAACATACCTCATAAAATCATGAATAAATCATAGAAATCATTAGACATAAAGGTAACTTGAGGCATTCATAACATTCTTACGTAGGCAGTAACCCTCTTGGTTACGTTTAGAATACCCATCACAGTATATTCCCTAAATCTCTTCGGAGAAACCTTAACGTTTCACTCCTTCACGTTACCCAATGCATTGGAGAGCTATATCGGGCTCACCCGGCCTTAGTTTATCACGGAACCACCTGTCTTCATAATAATTCCCAAGAACCTCAACATAATCGTATCACATAAAACATGCATAAAGGAAACATAACATTTCCATCTTTCAATCACAATATATCAATACAACACATTGATATAAAAAAATCATGAAAACCATTTTCAATACCAAAATAAAAGAAAAGTTAAACATGGTATTTATTTTTCTTTTAAAAACAAGGTATGGCTTGTAGAGGAAGGCAAAACTCAAATAATGGTTACGGCGGCAGAGAAGTCGTTGTCACCGCATACGTACGACAAAAACATTCCCTTTTGTCGTTTAGTAAAAAACTTCGTATAAAAAGATTCCTTTTGAATAAACATAAAAGTCAAAGGGGTTTTATACACCGTATAAAATAAGTTTGTGTATAAAACAAAATATTCCTCAATGAAAGGAGATTGAGACGAAGTCCCATACCTCATATCCGACTTGACCCGACCGTTCTTTAATCTCCTTTAAAAGTGTTACTCCTTTTGATTTGAGCCTAAAGGCTTCCTTTGAAAGGATTATGCCCAAAGGGAATCCTCTAGGATGAGGAGAGGGATGTGGAGAGAGTAAATGGGCAGGGTTTGGCCGAGCCAAAGGCTTGAGGAGTGTGTGAAAAGAGGTAGAGGTGGGGGCCTTTTATAAGAGGAGAGGAGGGGCACTTTTGGAAAGTAAAGAAATATTACTTTATTTGAAAATGTGATTAGGTTTTAAAAGGTCCCACATTGATATAATTCGTGGATAAGGTGATAAGGGTTCGAAATCCACTCATCCAATTGGTTTTGGACATGTGTAGTTCATAGATTTTACATTATCTTTCCATTTTATTTAAATCGTCAAATAATGATGTCATCGCTACATCATTATTATGTCATAAATATTTAATTTATTTAATGTCTAAAAATTATAAAAAAAATACTATTATGTAGGAAATATTTTTAGATTTCCAATGACTATTTATAATCAAAAATCTGATCTTTATAACCCCATGTAAAAATTGTTTCCGTAAAACATATTATGTTTGTGTCATTTTTACTTTTACATTAAATAAAAAGTTGTTTATGTCATTTCCCAACCAAAGTGGATCCATGGGGTCCCCAAGTTGACCCATGGCTTGTATTGGTCAGCCATGACACAACCAATGAGGGTAGGACATGTGTCAATCTCATCTTATTTTATTAAAGCATTATTTTTACCTTAAACTACACTAATTACCACTAATCGCGATTAAGAACTTAATAAGTTACTATTCACCAAAAAATTATTATAATCTCATTGAACCACATTTTACTTCTTAATGACAACCATGTATGTCGGATTTTTGAAATTCAAAACACAATGATGGAAAAATTTCATTTAAACGGAAAATCAGTCTTTATAAGTACCACTTAGTGGTTTCACTATTCATCAAAAATTGAAGTTTTTCAGAAAATTACCAAAACTTCACCCTAAGCTATATTTGATATTACGAATTCAAAAATGAAGTCTATTTTAAAAAATTCAAAACATATAAGTCAAATTAATTAATTTAATAATTAATTCCTGCTGTCAGAGCAAATAGCGTGTTTTTATGAAACAATAAGTATCAAAAGATTGACACTAGTTTAAGTCCAATTTCAAAGTGAAATTGATTCCAATGACCACCATTGGATTAAATGGTAAACATATATTCATATTACACATTAAGACCAATTCAAAATATAATCTAATCATATAAATAAATTAGATTAAAAAGCATTTTTGATGTAAAATGCAGTATTTTTCACTATTCATTAAAAAATGAACATTGTCAGAAAAATACCAAAAATTCACACAAAGTAAATTTTGATGTCCCAATCATAAAGAATATGTTTATTTTGACAAACATAGTTTATAAAATTTTTAAAATATATATTTAAAAAGGGTTTTCCATCATAAGGCAGTAAAACAATCTTTTAAGAATATTAGTGTATTCCATGCTTAAGATTGGATTTATTTTCATTTTAAGCCTCTAAAACACTATCTTAATCATTAATAGACATAGATAAAAATATCTATTATTCATTACTTACATGGGATGTTACATCCTTCCCCCCTTTAGAAAATTGCGTCCCCGCAATTTATTTACTTATCGAATAAATGGGGGTACTTATCCCTCATTGCATTTTCAGATTCCCATATTGCCTCTTCAATCATTTGGTTTTTTCACAAAACCTTTACCTGGTGAATCACCTTATTCCGTAACACTTTCTCCCTGTGGTCAAGAATCTAGACCGGTTGTTCCTCATAATATAGGTTCTCTTCCAACTGAACTACCTCTGGACTCAAAACATGATATGGATCTGGCATATACTTTCTCAACATCGAAACGTGAAAAACATTGTGTACCTGAGATAAACTCGGAGGTAAAGCCACTCGGTATGCAACTGATCCAACTCTCTCCAGAATTTCGTATGGTCCAACGAACCTTGGACTCAACTTTCCTTTCTTACCAAATCTCATCACACTTTTCCAAGGAGAAACCTTGAGAAAAACATGATCACCTACCTCGAACGATAGATCCTTCCTCCAGTTATCCGCATAACTCTTCTGCCTGCTCTGAGCTGTTCTCATGTGTTTCTGAATCAGCTGAACATTTTCTGCCATCTCTTCTACCAATTCTGGTCCCATCAACTTCCTTTCACCCACTTCATCCCAGAAAGCTGGAGTTCGACACCGCTTCCCATATAATGCCTGAAATGGTGCCATCTGTATACTGGAATGAAAACTGTTATTATATGAAAATTCAACCAAAGAAAGATGTTGGTCCCAACTTCCCTGATAATACATAGAACAAGCTCGTAGCATATCCTCCAATGTCTGAATTGTTCGTTCTGACTGCCCATCTGATTGAGGATGAAAAGTTGTACTAAAATTTAATTCAGTACCCAACGACTTCTGAAGCCCTTTCCAAAAGTTAGAAGTAAACCTGGGATCACAATCTGATACAATGGAGATAGAAACTCCATGTAACCTGACTATCTCTTTAAGATACAAACGGGAAAGTTGATCAAGAGAGAAAGTATCTCGTATAGCAAGGAAATGAGCAAATTTGGTCAAGCGATCAACAATAACCCATATTGCATTATTACCTCGAGATGTATTCGGTAATCCAACAACAAAGTCCATGGATATATTCTCCCATTTCCACTCTGGCACTGGTAATGGCTGAAGCATCCCTTTAGGTAACTACCGCTCTGCTTTAACCTGTTGACATGTCAAACACTTCACAGTAAAATCAGAAATGTATCTTTTCATTCCATCCCACCATTAATACTCCTGCAGATCTCTATACATCTTAGTACTGCCCGGATGAACTGAAAACGGAGAACTATGAGCTTCACATAACAACTCTCTCTTCAACTGTGAATCACAAGGCACACACAATCTCTTCCCAAATCTCAAAACACAATCATTATCAATGTTGAATTCAGGCAACTTACCTTTCTGAACCAGCTCTACCTTTTTCTACAACTCACTGTCTTGCTTCTGTGCTTGTTTGATTTTATCTAATAGAGATGATCTCACTGATACCTGAAACAAAACAGAAGGACTTCCTGCACCAGCAACTTCTATGCCAAAGTTCATCAAATACCTAACCAAAGGATCACGTTCCAAATGCAACATTGTTAATGAAGCATTACTTTTTCAACTCAAAGCATCAGCCACTTTATTTGCTTTTCCCGGATGGTAATGAATTGTACAATCATAATCCTTGATTAATTCTAGTCATCTCCTCTGTCTCATGTTTAACTCTTTCTAAGTGAATATATACTTTAAACTTTTGTGATCGGTATATATTTCACACTTTAATCCATACAAGTGATGCCTCTAAATTTTTAAAGAAAAAACAACAGCAGCTAATTCCAAATCATGTGTAGGGTAATTTACCTCATGAGTTTTCAACTGTCGTGAAGCATAAGCAATTACCTGATCATTCTGCATTAGGACGCAACCAAGTCCTTTCAATGAAGCATCACTGTATATAACAAACTCACCATTCCTGGAAGGTAGTTCCAAAACTGGAGAATTAACCAATCTTCTTTTTAATTCCTGAAAACAATCGTCACATTCTTTTGTCCAGATAAACTTAACACCCTTCCGAGTTAGCTTAGTCATTGGACTAGATAACCGTGAAAAATTTCTAACAAACCTTCAGTAATAGCCTACCAAACCAAGGAAGCTACGAATCTCAGTTACATTTGTGGGTCTTGGCCAGTCTTCCACAACTTTTGTTTTTTGCAGGATCAACAGTTATCCCATATTTAGAAACAATGTGACCAAGGAATGAAAATTGTTGCAACCAAAATTCACACTTGCTAAATTTCCCATACAATTTATTTTCTTTTAAGGTTTGCAAAATGACCCTTAAATGTCTTCCATGCTCCTCTTTACTTTTAGAAAACACCAAAATATCATCAATGAAAACAACCAATAACTTATCACCTGAGTCAACTGATCTATCACTACAGCAAACTCTTCAATTCTGATTCTGACCATCTCAAGTTGCTGATTTAGAAGGTCATTTCCCTCTATATGCATTCCCAGAAAATCTGTTCTGTTTCCTCTACGAAAACCCATTCATAACAAGCATGTCTTAGATAAAGCAACATGGTAATCTTCAAATACTATTTCACTTCAAAAAAAATTTGGATAATCATTTAATAGAATTCTAACACCTAAAGTTATCTAAACCGACCTCTGATACCAACTATAAGGCCCCAGCCTTAAACCTTACTTAATCTTGAGTTATTACAAGATTACACATTGAGGATCTTTTCGGGTTTTGAGTTTTAGAAAATTAGATCATAAAACTTGCATTACATTCCACATATAAACAATATGGTTACGTAAAGACAGTATTCTTCATTCCCATCAATGGAAACACATTTAAAATAAAACATGGATTATTTCTTGACACTTCCTTGACACTATCATCATATCATGTACCTTTCCCTTGACCTGTGAAAAACATTTCAAAAAAAACTTGGGATTAGCATAAAAAGCTCAGTATGGGTTATAAAAACATGGAAAGGAAACATGAGTTCATATATACATATGAATGAAATCATACTTTACCCATAAAACATAGGCACTTTAACATACCTCATAAAATCATGAATAAATCATAGAAATCATAAGACATAAAGGTAACTTGAGGCATTCATAACATTCTTACGTAGGGAGTAACCCTCTTGGTTACGTTTGGAATACACATCACAGTATATTCCCTAAATCTCTTCGGAGAAACCTTAACGTTTCACTCCTTCGCGTTACCCAATGAATTGGAGAGCTATATCGGGCTCACCCGCCCTTAGTTTATCACAGAACCACCCGTCTTCATAATAATGCCCAAGAACCTCAACATAATCGTATCACATAAAACATGCATAAAGGAAACATAACATTTTCACCTTTCAATCACAAGATATCAATACAACACATTGATATAAAAACATCATGAAAACCATTTTCAATACCGAAATAAAAGAAAAGTAAAACATGGTATTTATTTTTCTTTTAAAAACAAGGTATGGCTTGTAGAGGAAGCTGAAACTCAAATAATGGTTACGGCGGCGGAGAAGTCATTGTCGCCGCATACGTACGACAAAAACATTCCCTTTTGTCGTTTAGTAAAATGCTTCGTATAAAAAGATTCCTTTTGAATAAACGTAAAAGTAAAAGGGGGTTTATACACCGTATAAAATAAGGTTGTGTATAAATCAAAATATTCCTCAATGAAAGGAGATTGAGACGAAGTCTCATACCTCGTATCCGACTTGACCCGACCATTCTTTAATCTCCTTTAAAAGTGTAACTCCTTTTGATTTGAGCCTAAAGGCTTCCTTTGAAAGGATTCTGCCCAAAGGGAATCCTCTAGGATGAGGAGAGGGATGTGGAGAGAGTAAATGGGCAGGTTTTGGCCGAGCCAAAGGCTTGAGGAGTGTGTCAAATGAGGTAGAGTTGGGGGCCTTTTATAAGAGGAGAGGAGGGGCACTTTTGGAAAGTAAAGAAATATTACTTTATTTGAAAATGTGTTTCAGTTTTAAAAGGTCCCACATTGATATAATTCGTGGATAAGGTGATAAGGGTTCGAAATCCACTCATCCAATTGGTTTTGGACATGTTTAGTTCATAGATTTTACATTATCTTTCCATTTTATTTAAATCGTCAAATAATGATTTCATCGCTGCTTCATTATTATGTCATAAATAATTTAATTTATTTAATGTCAAAAAATTATAAACAAAATACTATTATGTAGGAAATCTTTTTATCTTTCCAATTATTATTTATAATCAAAAATCTGATCTTTATAACCCCATGTAAAAATTGTTTTCGTAAAACATATTATGTCTGTTTCATTTTTACTTTTACATTAAATAAAAAGTTGTTTATGTCATTTCCCAACCAAAGTGGATCCATGGGGTCCCCAAGTTGACCCATGGCTTGTCTTGGTCGTCCATGACACAACCAATGAGGGTAGGACATGTTTCAAGCTCATCTTATTTTATTAAAGCATTATTTTTACCTTAAACTACACTAATTACCACTAATCGCGATTAAGATCTTAATAAGTTACTATTCACCAAAAAATTAATATAATCTCATTGAACCACATTTTACTTCTTAATGACAACCATGTATGTCGGATTTTTGAAATTCAAAACACAATGATGGCAAAATTTCATTTAAACGAAAAATCAGTCTTTATAAGTACCACTTAGTGGTTTCATTATTCATCAAAAATTTAAGTTTTTCAGAAAATTACCAAAAATTCACCATAAGCTATATTTGATATTACAAATTCAAAAATGAAGTCTATTTTACAAAATTCAAAACATATAAGTCACATTAATTAATTTAATAATTAATTCCCGCTGTCAAAGCAAATAGCGTGTTTTTATGAAACAATAAGTATCAAAAGATTGACACTAGTTTAAGTCCAATTTCAAAGTAAAATTGATTCCAATGACCACCATTGGATTAAATGGTAAAAATATATTCATATTACACATTAATAACAATTCAAAAGATAATCTAATCATATAAATAAATTAGATTAAAAAGCAGTTTTGATGTAAAATGCAGTATTTTTCACTATTCATTAAAAATGAACATTGTCAGAAAAATACCAAAAATTCACACAAAGTAAATTTTGATGTCCCAATAATAAAGAATAAGTTTATTTTGACAAACATAGTTTATAAAATTGTCAAAATATAGATTTAAAAAGGGTTTTCCATCATAAGGCAGTAAAACAATCTTTTAAGAATATTAGTGTATTCCATGCTTAAGATTGGATATATTTTCATTTTAAGCCTCTAAAACACTATCTTAATCATTAATAGACATAAATAAAAATATCTATTATTAATTACTTACTTGGGATGTTACATCCTTCCCCCCTTTAGAAAATTGCGTCCCCGCAATTTATTTACTTATCGAATAAATGGGGGTACTTATCCCTCATTGCATTTTCAGATTCCCATGTTGCCTCTTCAATCATGTGGTTTTTCCACAAAACCTTTACCTGGTGAATCACCTTATTCCGTAACACTTTCTCCCTATGGTCAAGAATCTAGACCGGTTGTTCCTCATAAGATAGGTTCTCTTCCAACTGAACTACCTCTGGACTCAAAACATGAGATGGATCTGGCATATACTTTCTCAACATCGGAACGTGAAAAACATTGTGTACCAGAGATAAACTCGGAGGTAAAGCCACTCGCTATGCAACTAATCCAACTCTCTCCAGAATTTCGTATGGTCCAACGAACCTTGGACTCAACTTTACTTTCTTACCAAATCTCATCACACTTTTCCAAGGAGAAACCTTGAGAAAAACATGATCACCTACCTCGAAAGAAAGATCTTTCCTCCGGTTATCCGCATAACTCTTCTGCCTACTCTGAGCTGTTCTAATGTGTTTCTAAATCAGTTGAACTTTTTCTGCCATCTCTTCTACCAATTCTGGTCCCATCAACTTCCTTTCACCCACTTCATCCCAGAAAGCTGGAGTTCGACACTGTTTCCCATATAATGCCTGAAATGGTGACATCTGTATACTGGAATGAAAACTGTTATTATATGAAAATTCATCCAAAGAAAAATGTTGGTCCCAACTTCCCTGATAATCCATAGAACAAGCTCGTAACATATCCTCCAATGTCTGAATTGTTCGTTCTGACTGCCCATCTGATTGAGTATGAAAAGCTGTAATAAAATTTAATTCAGTACCCAACGACTTCTGAAGGCCTTTCCAAAAGTTAGAAGTAAACCTGGGACCACGATCCGATACAATGGAGAGAGGAAATCAATGTAACCTGACTATCTCTTTAAGATACAAACGGGAAAGTTGATCAAGAGATAAAGTATCTCGTATAGCAAGGAAATGAGAAGATTTGGTCAAGCGATCAACAATAACCCAGATTGCATTATTACCTCGAGATGTCTTCGGTAATCCAAAAACAAAGTCCATGGATATATTCTCTCATTTCCACTCTGGAACTGGTAAAGGCTAAAGCATCCCTTTCGGTAACTGCCGCTCTGCTTTAACCTGTTGACATGTCAAACACTTCACAGTAAAATCAGCAATGTCTCTTTTCATTCCATCCCACCAGTAATACTCCCGCAGATCTCTATACATCTTAGTACTGCCCGAATGAACTGAAAACTAAGAACTATGAGATTCACATAACAACTCTCTCTTCAACTGTGAATCACAAGGCACACACAATCTCTTCTCAAATCTCAAAACACAATCATTATCATTGTTGAATTCAGGCAACTTACCTTTCTGAACCTGCTCTACCTTTTTCTGCAACTCACTGTCTTGCTTCTGTGCTTGCTTGATTCTATCTGATAGAGATGATCTCGCTGATACCTGAAACAAAACAGAAGGACTTCCTGCACCAACAACTTCTATGCCAAAGTTCATCAAATCCCTAACCAAAGGATCACGTTCCAAACGCAACATTGTTAATGAAGCATTACTTTTTCGACTCAAAGCATCAGCCACTTTATTTGCTTTTCCTGGATGGTAATGAATTGTACAATCATAATCCTTGATTAATTCAAGTCATCTCCTCTGTCTCATGTTTAACTCTTTCTGAGTGAATATATACTTTAAACTTTTGTGATAGGTATATATTTCACACTTTACTCCATACAAATGATGCCTCCAAATTTTTAAAGCAAAAACAACAGCAGCTAATTCCAAATCATGTGTAGGGTAATTTACCTCATGAGTTTTCAACTGTCGTGAAGTATAAGCAATTACCTGATCATTTTGCATTAGGACGCAACCAAGTCCTTTCAATGAAGCACCACTATATATAACAAACTCACCATTCCTGGAAGGTAGTGCCAAAACTGGATAATTCACCAATCTTCTTTTTAATTCCTGAAAACAATCATCACATTCTTTTGTCCAGATAAACTTAACACCCTTCCGAGTTAGCTTAGTCATTGGACTAGATAACCGTGAAAAATTTCTAACAAACCTTCAGTAATAGCCTGCCAAACCAAGGAAGCTACGAATCTCAGTTACATTTGTGGGTCTTGGCCAGTCTTCCACAACTTTTGTTTTTTGTAGGATCAACAGTTATCCCATATTTAGAAACAATGTGACCAAGGAATGAAATTTGTTGCAACCAAAATTCACACTTGCTGAATTTCCCATACAATTTATTTTCTTTTAAGGTTTGAAAAATGACCCTTAAATGTCTTTCATGCTCCTCTTTACTTTTAGAAAACACCAAAATATCATCAATGAAAAAAACCAATAACTTATCACCTGAGTTAACTGAGTTATCACTACAGCAAACTCTTCAATTCTGATTCTGACCATCTCAAGTTGCTGATTTAGAAGGTCATTTCCCTCTATATGCCTTCCCAGAAAATCTGTTCAGTTTCCTCTAAGAAAACCCATTCTTAACAAGCATGTCTTAGATAAAGCAATATGGTAATCTTCAAATACTATATCACTTCAAAAAAATATTATTGGATAATCATTTAATAGAATTATAACTCCTAAAGTTATCTAAACCGACCTATGATACCAACTATAAGGCCCCAGCCTTAAACCTTACTTAATCTTGAGTTATTACAAGATTACACATTGAGGATCTTTTCGGGTATTGAGTTTTAGAGAATTATATCATAAAACTTTCATTACATTCTACATATAAACAAAGTGGTTACATAAAGATAGTATTCTTCATTCCCATCAATGGAAACACATTTAAAATAAAACATGGATTATTTCTTGACACTTCCTTGACACTATCATCATATCATGTACCTTTCCCTTGACCTGTGAAAAAAATTTCAAAAAAAAACTTGGGATGAGCATAAAAAGCTCAGTATGGGTTATAAAAACATGGAAAGGAAACATGAGTTCATATATACATATGAATGAAATCATACTTTACCCATAAAACATAGGCACTTTAACATACCTCATAAAATCATGAATAAATCATAGAAATCATAAGACATAAAGGTAACTTGAGGCATTCATAACATTCTTACGTAGGGAGTAACCCTCTTGGTTACGTTTGGAATACCCATCACAGTATATTCCCTAAATCTCTTCGGAGAAACCTTAACGTTTCACTCCTTCGTGTTACCCAATGCATTGGAGAGCTATATCAGGCTCACCCGCCCTTAGTTTATCACGAAACCACCCGTCTTCATAATAATGCCCAAGAACCTCAACATAATCGTATCACATAAAACATGCATAAAGGAAACATAACATTTCCACCTTTCAATCACAAGATATCAATACAACACATTGATATAAAAACATCATGAAAACCATTTTCAATACCAAAATAAAAGAAAAGTAAAACATGGTATTTATTTTTCTTTTAAAAACAAGGTATGGCTTGTAGAGGAAGCCGAAACTCAAATAATGGTTACAACGGCGGAGAAGTCGTTGTCGCCGCATACGTACGACAAAAACATTCCCTTTTGTCGTTTAGTAAAATGCTTCGTATAAAAAGATTCCTTTTGAATAAACATAAAAGTAAAAGGGGGTTTATACACCTTATAAAATAAGGTTGTGTATAAAACAAAATATGCCTCAATGAAAGGAGATTGAGACGATGTCCCATACCTCGTATCCGACTTAACCCGACCGTTCTTTAATCTCCTTTAAAAGTGTTACTCCTTTTGATTTGAGCCTAAAGGCTTCCTTTGAAAGGATTCTGCCCAAAGGGAATCCTCTAGGATGAGGAGAGGGATGTGGAGAGAGTAAATGAGCAGGGGTTGGCCGAGCCAAAGGCTTGAGGAGTGTGTTAAATGAGGTAGAGGTGGGGGCCTTTTATAAGAGGAGAGGAGGGGCACTTTTGGAAAGTAAAGAAATATTACTTTATTTGAAAATGTGTTTCGGTTTTAAAAGGTCCCACATTGATATAATTCGTGGATAAGGTGATAAGGGTTCTAAATCCACTCATCCAATTGGTTTTGGACATGTGTAGTTCATAGATTTTACATTATCTTTCCATTTTATTTAAATCATCAAATAATGATGTCATCGCTGCTTCATTATTATGTCATAAATAATTTAATTTATTTAATGTCTAAAAATTATAAAAAAATACTATTATGTAGGAAATATTTTTAGATTTCCCATGACTATTTATAATCAAAAATCTGATCTTTATAACCCCATGTAAAAATTGTTTTCGTAAAACTTATTATGTTTGTGTCATTTTTACTTTTACATTAAATAAAAAGTTGTTTATGTCATTTCCCAACCAAAGTGGATCCATGGGGTCCCCAAAGTGACCCATGGATTGTCTTGGTCGGCCATGACACAACCAATGAGGGTAGGACATGTGTCAAGCTCATCTTATTTTATTAAAGCATTATTTTTACCTTAAACTACACTAATTACCACTAATCGCGATTAAGAACTTAATAAGTTACTATTCACCAAAAAATTATTATAATCTCATTGAACCACATTTTACTTCTTAATGACAACCATGTATCTCGGATTTTTGAAATTCAAAACACAATGATGGCAAAATTTCATTTAAACGGAAAATCAGTCTTTATAAATACCACTTAGTGGTTTCACTATTCATCAAAAATTGAAGTTTTTCAGAAAATTACCAAAAATTCACCCTAAGCTATATTTGATATTACGAATTCAAAAATGAAGTATATTTTACAAAATTCAAAACATATAAGTCACATTAATTAATTTAATAATTAATTCCCGTTGTCAGAGCAAATAGCGTGTTTTTATGAAACAATAAGTATCAAAAGATTGACACTAGTTTAAGTCCAATTTCAAAGTGAAATTGATTCCAATGACCACCATTGGATTAAATGGTAAAAATATATTCATATTACACATTAAGACCAATTCAAAAGATAATATATTCATATAATTAAATTATATTAAAAAGCAGTTTTGATGTAAAATGCCGTATTTTTCACTATTCATTAAAAAATGAACATTGTCAGAAAAATACCAAAAATTCACACAAAGAAAATTTTGATGTCCCAATCATAAAGAATAAGTTTATTTTGACAAACATAGTTTATAAAATTGTCAAAAGATATATTTAAAAATGGTTTTCCATCATAAGGCAGTAAAACAATCTTTTAAGATTATTAGTGTATTCCATGCTTAAGATTGGATTTATTTTCATTTTAATCCTCTAAAACACTATCTTAATCATTAATAGACATAGATAAAAATATCTATTATTCATTACTTACTTGGGATGTTACAGTTATCCAAAATACATTTTGGACTATAAATTTTATTTTTAAAAATGAAATACTTATCTTTAAAAGGTAATTTTTTTTAATTTTTATGGAATAAATTATTACTTTAAATTCTTATAAAACATTGATGCAGTAATTATTCAATTAATGAAAAAATAAAAATAAATGATATAAAAATATTAAACGTATTATGATTCGAGATTATTTTTTATACCCATGAAATTTACAAACTAACATGAAATATTAGGTATGTATTATAATATTTGTTTTCAAATTTCCATTATTTTCTTGATGTTGTTAAAGTGAAAGTAATGAATAGTGTCATAGTTGAAAATAATGACACTTTTTTAAAATATTATTTTTATACAATTGTATAAAAATTATATATATCTATCATAATGAAAAAAGGGATAATTTATGGTGGAAAATGGTATCCCACATTCATTTATCTTTCTTTTGGAAGAACTCAACACAAGAATTCTCTTATTATAATTTTATATTTTTTGAAATTCAAAAAGCGCTCCACACTAGATTATAAAAGGGATCCTCATTATTATTAAATTACACAAATGTTCCCATTCTACCTAAACCATCCTCTATAAAATTTAATTATTCACTTACCTATCCACATTGTATCAGTTTTGGTCATGTAATGAGACTATAACTAGATCCCATTAGAGAAGATGTAAATAAGTTCTTATGATGATGTTGTTATCACCTTAACTAATAACTTTATTTTTTATATTCACCACTATATAATATAAATTAATGATATTTATAATAAATTAATAAATTATTCTTTATAAATAGTATAAAATGTTATTATAAACCCTCTTTCCCATTAAACAAGAATTGAAAGTATCGCTGGTGTGTACGTACGACAAACCATCTTCACATAGATATATAAATAATTTTTCATATTAAAATATGATGGACAATTAATAAGATAGGTTATTGGTTTATATATGATATTAATGGGTTAGTTAAACTTATTAAATGATAAAATAATACCTATATTCTTATCATATAATACATTGATAAAAGGTAACGTCGCTATTACACATGTATGAACTACCTTCTCCACGATGCGATGCGATTAGTTTTTTATTTATAATTCACATGGATTGTAATAAGGATTAATTTCATGAATATATATGATATATATTATTTAATAATTTTTATTTAATTGTTAATTGTTATTTACATTTCTTTTATTCATTCTGTTAAAAAATTAATATAATGTACATTCGTACGTATGGCCTACCGTCTAAATGAATGATGTAATTAATTTTTCTAAATCTGAATTTAATAAATGACTGAAAACCTATATATAATGAATATATTATATATATATATCATTATTAACATTTTGGGGATTATATACCATAAATAATTTAGAATCACCAAAACTACCACACTAAAACAAATGTTAACAACGAAGCAGATATAAACCAGAACTATGATCTTAATAATGAATTGATAACAAATGGGTGATAAAAGGATATAAATATATCATATTTGTAATGATATATATGATTATGGTTCTATAATATATTTAAAATAAATATATATTTATTATATAGGTGTTTACAAAAAGTATATAGGAAGTCTGACCTAATGTTAGGGTTCTTCATCACACTTTTACTTTTATGAGACATATATAATATTAAAAAACTATTTCTTTGGTGTGAGATATATAATTCCACATTAATATATTATATCAATAATATTTGTTTCTTCATTGAATTTATTTTTTTATTTAATTTATTTTTTTATGTGGAATATGATTCAAAAGATACATAAGTTGTAAGGGTTTATTTTCCAATCACATCATTATTCTGGATTGTTTATGTTTTAGTATCCAGTGGAAAATATTTCTCTTATATGTTCATATTTTTAAAAAAAATTAATTTTTTTTTATTATTCTCCAAAAATTGTTTAAATTAATTTTTAACAATTTTTTAATTTTTAAAAAACGGTTTGGAAGGAATAATTTTTTCATATTCCAAATGAGGTTGTTTGTGACTTTTATGAAAGTATTATTGAAGGAGTGTTTTTAAAACTTATGAGGAATTAACGGATTTTACCTCAAACATGAATCCTAAATGATTTGAAGCTTAATTTATATGTTTAAAAGTTCATATTCAATGACAATGTTTTAATTTATTATTGAAAATATTTTTAAATGAGAAGTGATTTTAAATTGGAAAAGATATTAACTTCATGAATTTATCCAACGTATATTTAGAAGTAGGTTTTACATGTAAGATTAAATATTTGGATTATACATAAGTTTTATTGGGAATATAATCCAAGTATACCATTCTTATTATTTTTTTTATGGTTTATTCTTGTGATGACAATATGTTGATGAAATTGGTTCCCTTTTCCATGAGTTATACATTGATGAAATGTTTATGAAATTTGTTTCTCTTAATGGGTTCTATGATAATGGATTTTGTATGATAATGTTGTACAAATATGTATGTTTATCATTATTCAATGGGTGGGACCTATTTTTTCATTCATTATAATTGGGTTATGATGGATAACTCATTATGTAAAAATATTATGTGTAAACCAGGTTACATCTTATCAATTTTATGTTTGGATATGACTTTTATGTCCATAAATTTATTTGTAGAGCTATATTTAATGTTCATAAGATCACATGTGGACATGGAATTTTGTCCCATAATTTTTGTGAGGACCTGATTTCATGTCATTATCATAATGAGTGATATTATTTCAATTTATAAATATTTACAGAGTTATAAGTTTATTCCACAATTACATGTCTAATTTCAATGTTATAACCTCATGGATTAGGTTGTATAGTTATATTATGATTCTTGTATTCTCAAAAACCTATATTTAATTGATTGAACAGGATTGTGATATATGATATAATAGGTGCATATTTTAAATGTGAAGCTTAGGTTCTCTCACAGTTATGTTCATGTTATACTTATGTGATCATTTATATCTACATTCTTTACCCTTACTAATAATCTAAGCTCACCCTTTTGTATTTTTCCTTTCCCATGGTTATCAAGAATGTTTTTTAGAAATTATTTTTCTAATAAAGGTTATAGTTTTTAATATCTTAGAGGGATATGATATAAATCATTTATGAACTATTGTTTTTATATTTCCATGTTTCCAAAGGCACTATACCTATATGATTCTGGAATGGATCAAAATGTTTTATAATTAATATTCATATACATAAATGAAATATCAATGAATGATATTTATATGTCACTATATTTGGTATAATATAAAGTATTAGTTAAAATTTTAAAACTTGGTTTAAAATACCTTAATAAGAACCTTGATGATAATAATAAGTATACGATAAAATCATGTAGTACTTGTAATGATCATTAATGAGATACGATAAACCTAAGGTGACATATGAGGTTTTAAAATTTAAAAAATTATATAAATATTATTTTAAATATTAATCACTATTATTATTGGATCTCACACTATGATTTTTAGTTTTAGAAAATGGATGGAATCAAGAGAAATAACATTAGTATCGCCTCAATGATTAGATAGTGATCTAGCCGTAAAACCCCTAATGGAATGATGATTTCATCCTTTGTTTAACATTCTTATCCTATGGGATTTTATGGGAATGTACTTTATAAAAATATTATTAATCTCACATGAATTGATTTCAGTGTTATTTTTTGAATTCATTGGATTTTTTTACATAAATCCTACATCAATTTCCAAGGAATAGAATTCATGTTTGATGTTATGAGAAAACATAGGATCATCGATCAATGGGATGAAAATTATGAACATATAATGGAAATTAAAAGGAATTAAAGGACATTTATTCCTATTAAAAATATTTATTTATCTTAAATTTCTAGGGAGAAACCCAACATTAAGGATATACTAATTACATAGGATTTTGTTTGTGTATTTCTATAATAATTTTCTGATCTTTTTTGAAGTTATGAAGTTGAGTTTTTGATATAAATCATACATGATGCTACGCCTATTTCCAATAATCCATATTGAATTCACTTGAATGATTTGTATGAATTTAATAAGAAACTATAAGTGAATATAGAAAAGGGATTCATTCAGGCAAGTGTTTCACCTTTGGGTGAACCTATTTTTATTGTTATGAGGAAATGTATAAATGAATATCTACAATGATTATAAAGAGGTTTACTTGATAAATATCAATAAAAAGTATCCTATACCCACATTTTTGATCAATTTGTTAAAATATGTATATCTTAATTATTTTATAATATTGATCATCAATGTGTACATCATCAATTATTGGTTAAGAAGGAGGATATACCCGAGGAAACATTATGTAGAAGGCACAGACACTATGAATATACAATAATTCCTTTTTTCTTATTTATTCACCCTATATATTCATTGAATAAACTAAAAGAAACATTTTTGATTACCTTTATCATATTATTATAGTCTTTATAGATGATATTTTAGTATATTAAATGAGGATGGAAGAGAAAGAAGATCAATCTGTGATTTTGGTGAAAACTGTGTGGAAGGGAGATGATTATCAAAAAATTACCAACTATGAATTTTTTCCTAAGAAAGTCTCACTAATAGGTCATATAATTTAATGTGAGGTTATATCATTATACAATTCAATTATACATGTTATTGAACATTGTACCAAACTAACCATTTTGAATAAGATCTATAGTTTTCTTCATTTGGATGGATACTATCAGTGATTTGCGGATAATATTTCATGGATATAAAATCTTACACCATGTGAACTCAAATAGGAGGAATGTTTCTTAGGATTTATGAATTTGAGTAATGTTTTGTGGACCTATATATATGGAAAGTTAGTATACCTATGATTACTTTACCTGGTATTGGAGAAGGGTTTGTAATCTAAAGTGATGCATCAAAGAAAGGAATGGGTTGTGTCCTCATGAAAAATGATCTGGTTATAGATTTTGCCTCCTAAAAATTGATGGTCCATGGTAAAAATTATTTGACTCCTGATTTGGAGATAGATTTAAATATTTTTGAATTAAAGATACGGATGAATTTCCTCCATGAAAAATAGTGTTTCATATATTTAGACAAAAAAGTTTAAATTATAGTTTCACTCAAATAGGGATTAAATTCACAAATGAAGATGGTTACAACTGATTAAATATTATGAATTCTCAATAAATTACCATCATTAGAAATAAAAAAGTTTTAATTTCTTCTATGTTGAAATCATAATGGAATCTTCTCTATAATTAGGATAAAAAAGGCCAAATATTTATGTATTTTAACAGGTTAGAGATAAAGATCTTAAATGAAAAAGGGAATTATTATCAGTCTCAAATGAGTATTCAATTACCTATCCATCTAAATATTAATGTGTAACAGAAGGAATATATAGACCATAAAAAGTAGGAGATAAATTTTCTAGAGTTAAACCTTAATTTTATTGGAATAATAAGGTTTAGGGACCTTGTATGTGTCCCTTCATTACTATATTTGAAGAAGGGACTGATGGATGAAGCTTATAGTTCATCATTCTATATTAATCATAGAAGTATGAATATTTATAGCGATTTTAAAGAGAAATCATGTTGGTATTGGATGAGGAGATATATTTTAGAGTATATTTCATGGTGCATGGTATATCACCAAGTTATGTTAGGGAGCCGGAAGTCTAAGGGGTGGTTATAAACATTACCCATACCCGAATGGAAATGGAAAAACATCACCATGATTTTTTTCGTTGGACTACACAAACACATTTAATGTCCATAATTCAATATGGTTTATAATTGGAATCCCTATAAAGTCAGCAAAAATCATTACTATCACAAAATATTTCTCTCTTGATCAACCATCAATAATATATATTATGTGGAAATATTATATGGAGCACCACTTTTCATTATGTATTTTTGGGATCTATATCTTACCTTCATGTTCTTGAAAAGACTTCAAACATTATTTTGGTAAGGAGTTATGTTTTTAAATTGATTATCATAATCATATAGATTGTAAGTTAGATAGGACCATTAAAAATCTATAATAAATGTTTAGATCATTCATTATGGATTTCAAATGTGGTTGGGATAAACACCTTCTATTGGTATTATTTTCTTAAAAAATATTTTCCTCCTTAGTACTAAGATGGATCCTTAAGAATCACTATATGGTAGGAATGGTAGAACCCCAATATTATAGAAAAAATTTAGGGAATGAAATTTATTAGTACCTAATGAAGCTACAAAAATAATAGTAAAGGTTACATCCTTTAAACAATACATAAGAGCATCTTAGAGTTGAAAAAAAGTTGGGCAGATGATCTTTAAAATGTTATAGTGTTTGATGTGAGTGAAAGGTTATTCCTATGAATATATACCTAAAAAAGGGTGATGTAGGTTTGGAGGAATGTAAATCAAATCCAAAGGTATATTTTTTCTTTTGAAATTATATGTTTCATCATTAATTTTTCTTATTGATTGGAGCTTCCACCAAATCTCTCCTAAGTTCAGGATGTCTTCCATTTATCCATTTTGAAGAAGTACATTCCCAGTCTATCGCATGTACTAAAATAAAAGGTATTATATATAGATAAATATCATTATTCCGATGAAAACAATTACATATTTTGAATCATATAAATTTTTTTTGAATAAATACCACTCACCTGGTTAACGTTTTGTGGTGAGTCCACCAATTTGAGGAAGCTATGTGTGAACTTGAGGATGTGATGATGTAGAAGTATTCTCATATTTTGGTTTAATGGAAATTAATGTCTATGTAAAGTTAATTTCATTTGGGGTAGAATGTTGAAAATGATATTTTATGAAATATTTCTCCTTAAATAATTTGTTTTCTTGGATTGCTTTCATTACACACAATTCCATGTTTAAAAAAACCCTAATACATTATCAAAATATTTATACTTAAAAATGGTCATTATAACATATTCATGAAATTATAATATATTAATAGTAATAAATAAATTATGTAATATATATAATACTTAAACTCAATAAAAAGTCATTGATTAATACTTTTTAAATATGTACTTAATTTTTTAGAAAATATATTTTGTGATTCATAAATACAACTTCTTATAAAATGGGTTTTATTTCATTTTTTAATTGAAAATTGTAATTTTTTTTGAAATTATAGAAGATATATTTAAAATAATTATATTTTATTTTATATTCTGAAATTCCAAATTATCTTAGGATAATTTTATGAGAACTTTACAAGATGTTTTTTTAGTGAATTGTGAAAAATACTAATTTTTTTAAAACAATAATTTTATTTAAAATGAAATGTTCCTTTATGATTTTTATTTATTCTTAATGTAACTTAAGCACAATTAAAATTGAAATATTCTATTTAATTACATTTTATTCATCCTTAAACTTTTTTTAATATATGTACATTTTTAGGCTTAAAACATAATTTTGAAGAAACATATTTTCATTTTCATTTTGTAAGGTTAATTTTAAATTAAACTATGAATAATATGTGAGATGAACCTTTAAAATGAATTCTATATTTGGAATAAGTGGTTTCAAATTTTTTAAATATTTCCCTTTTATTTTTTGTTATTATGAATAGTAACTGTAGTAATTTTATTACAACGGTTAGGGTAAATCAAGAATTTTCGGTTTCAAATAAAATTATAAGGACTAAAAATGACTGTAACACTTTCTGAAACCTTATTATATGAGATTATTTCAACCATATTTTTTCAATATTTAATTATATCACTTTTTCTATCCATTTATATAACATGATTACCTTTATAAGATTTCATTTCAAGGAATGCTAAAAATATCACACTCTTTCTTTTAGTAACTATAATAATTTTTATACGGTGTTTTATAATGTTTATTTATGACTATAAATTGTATTTTTAATATTATATATTTTACCCTCATTCTAGTAAACTATTTTTTCTTTATTCCAAGGAACTATTTTTATTAAATTCTTACATGATGCAGATGTAATAACTATTCAATTAATGGAAAATTTAAATAAATAATATTAGAAATATAAAAATTTATACAATTTGTGATAATTTATGGGATCCATGAATTTTAAATATTTACATAGCATTAATGGGATATATTAAAATATATTTCTTATTTTTTATTTCTTTCATGATGTTTGATAAAGTCAATATAGTGAGTGGAATCAAAATTTTCCATAATGATACATCATTAAAATCATATTTTTTTATATTATTTAAAAATATTAAAAATCATAAAAATCATGTAGAAGGATAATGGGGATATTATATAGTCTAAAATTCCATCACCTATGCATTTATAAGAAATTTTGAATAATTTGGATATGGAATAGTTTTATTATAATTAATATTTTGAAGGATTCAAAAATTTCCCCTCGTCTCAATAATAAATGTGCCCCTTTTCCCCCACTTCATTAGACCACTTTGATCCTTCTAGATTAACCATAATCAACAAAATTAAATTCTGTATTTATAGAGACACATTCTGCGGGTAATTTTCTTCCAAAAATACAAACCCTATATCCCTTTAATGGTGATCTAAACAAGTTGTTTTGATTAAGAGTAAGTTATAATGTCTAAGAAGGATGTCTGGCCTACGATAGGGGTTTCTCATGTTAGTTTTTTTTTAGCAACATATTCCATATTCACTAATTATATCATTTTTTATGGTGTATATACTACACGTTTTATATATTATGTCAGGTATTTATTTATCTTCATAGTATTTAAAGTTTATTTTGATGTTATTTATTTCATAGACCTTATGATTCAAATTAAATCCAAGTGGTAATGTTTTATTCCACAATATCACCATTTTTTAGGATTTTTTATTTCCATGTATCCTCTAGGGAATATTTCTATTATATGTAAATGTTTTTTTAAATTAAAAAGTTTTTCAATATTATCCTATAAGGAATTAAAATCATTTTACACATGTTTGACTTGTTAAAAATGGTGTTGAGGAAACATTTTTGTGATTTTCCAAATGAGGTACTCTATGACTTTTCCAACAAAAATTTGGAATTAATGTTTTATATAACATTAATATCATCAATATCTTTTCCCTCCATCCTAATTCCTTAATTATTTGGTGATTCCATTATTAATTTATAAGATTATTTTTTAGAAAATGTTTTATTTTATATGTGTCTAGCTTTTAAAAAAAAGAAGTTATCCTGAAATCAGAAAGTTAATTTCCTCATGAATTATCCAATGTGTTATCTTAATATCATTTTTCTATCAAATATGAAATCCATTTACGGTAATTAAGCTTTACTAGGGATGTGATCCAATTATACCAAGCTTATTATTTTTCATGATGTTTTATATTTATGATGACAAGATATTGGTGAAGCCCATTCCCTTTTACATGGGTTATACTTTGATAAAATATTAGTGATTTTTTTTATTTTCAAATGTTCCCAAGAAATGATTTTTTTATTTCCATGGGTTATCTCCTAAAAATGAATTTGGTGAATATGGATAACTAATTAGGACAAAAAATATACGTAAACTTGATCTCATGCTTATAATTTTATACATGATTCTAGATTTTATGTCTATAAGTTTGTTCATGGAATAGTATTTCAAGTCCATAAAATCATGAGTGGACATGGATTCATTTCAATATATTTATTAAAGGGCCTTATTTGTTTCCCTTAACATAATGAATGATCCTATTTCTATTTATACTCCCTCGTGAAGATATAATTTTCTACCCCAATTCCAACTCTTATGTCAATGTTATGATCTCATGGACAATATTCAATTATTATTTTATATTTCATTTATTTTTACCTTATAGTGTTGATTCAATGAATCATTATTATGATCTATGATATAATGGGCGTACATTTTAAATGATAAGCTCAAGTTTTTACACAACTATGTTCATTTTATGCTTATGTGATCATGGATATATCTATTTTTTACCCTTACCAAGAACTTGAGATTACCCTTTCTTATCTTACATTTTCCCATGTTGAAAACTCTGGTTTCAAAAATTATGTATCTATTAAGGGTTATAGTTATGACGAACATTGTGGGGTATGATATATATTAATTATGAACTAGTTTTTTAGGTGTCCATGTTTACAAATGAAATAGACCAATATGATTTTTGCATGGATCAAAATGTAATGTAATGAATATTCATCTACATAGATGTGATATTAATGTATGAAAAGTATAGGGTGAAATATTTCATATTAGATAATATTTATGATATCCATTACAAACTAGGATGAAAAAACCATAGTAAGAACACTATAGATATGTCTAAGTATATGATTAAATCACCTAGTTTTTAAAATGATCATGAGTGACCTAGGAAAAAATATAGGTTTTATATAATGATACACAATTCAAGAAATTCCATAAACAATTTTTCATGATTCCTCACAATTATTAATGTTTCTTACATAATTATTTTTTGTTTTAGTTGAGGGTTAAAACCATGCAGAATCATGCTGGTATCACCTCAGTTATTAGAAATTTAATTAGAAGAAAAGAACCCCAAATTTTATAATGATTTCATCCAAATTCTATGATTCTTTTTTGTGGGAATGTGATTCCCCAAAATCATTTTATTATACTATTAATTGAGGTTGATTGTTTTTCTTGGAATGGATTGGAATTATCTACATAAATACCACATCGATTTCCAAAGAAGGGAAGTCATGTTTTATATTATGAATGAAATTATTATCTTCTATCAGAGTGATTAGAAATGTAAAGATCGACTGGATATCACATCAATTGTATTAGTTTTGATTTCAATTAAAAATTTATCATTATCTCAAATGTTTATGGAGAAACACAACATTTATGAAATTCCTATTATATGGGATTTTGTTGATGTATTTATAAAATAACTTCACGGTCTTCCCCTAATAAATGATATTGAGTTTTAAATAAAAAATATACCTGGTGCTACACCTATTTCCATGACTCTATATATAATGGACCCATTTGGGTTATATGAATCTATTAAGAAACACTAGGATCATATTGATAATGGATTCATTCGTCCAAGTGTGTCACCTGGCTGCGGACCTGTATTGGTTGTTAAGAAGAAAGATGTATCAATGTAAATATGCATTGATTATTGATATCTTAATGAGATAACTATTAATTAAAAGTATCATACTCTCCAAATTATCATCTTATTTGATCAACTAGAGTTAAATAAATACTTTTATAATATTAATATTCATATTTTATATTATAAATTGATGGTTAAAGAGGATATACCCATGAAATAATTCTGTAGAAGTTATGGACAATATAATTTTATAGTGTTTCATTTTTTTTATTAGTACTCCCCCAATTTATTTGTGGATTTATTAAATAGAGTCTCTATTAATTACTGTTATCAATTTGTGGTTGTCTTTATATTTTTTTTATATTCAACGTTCACGGAAGATCATAAATACCTCTCAAAGATTGTGATGAATACCATGAGTAATGATTTTTTTGAATAATTTTACTAGTGTGAATATTTGGTTCCTAAAGTTTCACTCATGGGTCACATAATATAATGTGATGGTATATCAGTAGAACACTAAAAGGAAAAATTTATTGATAATTTTTATAGAAAAAATGTTGTGACTCAGATCCATAGTTTCATGGATTGTCTAGTTATTATCAACACTTTGTGGGTATATTTTCATGGCTATCAAATCCACTCACGAGGTTAACATTGAAGGGATCCAATTTAATTTTAATAGATAAATGCGAGGAATGTTTTAAGGAATAGAAGAGAAGGTTAGCCATCACATAAATAATCACAATACCCTGTAGTGGAGAGGGATTTATAATATATAGTCATACATCAAATAAGGTGTTGTTATTTGTATTCTTGTTAAATTATATGGTTATTCTTTATTCCTCATTACAATTTAAGGTACATGAGAAAAATCACCCAAAATGATTTCGTGTTATCTACGTTTATTTTTTCATTAATGATTTGGTGGAAATATCTATTTTGATAAATGTGTGACATATAGAGTTATCATGGAAGTTAAAATTTTATTTTCACACAAAAGGATAATCAAATGTGGAAAAGAAGTTGGTTGAAGATAATTAATGATTGTGTCTACTGAATACTTTACCCCCATAGTAAAGAGAAAATAGTGGAGGATTATCTGAATTTAAAGGATCATGATAGCTTATTTATGATGTGGATAAAGAAAGATCATATATTTATGTATTTTCAAATGATATAGATAGAGATCTTAAAGTAATGGGAAAAATACTATCCAACTCAAATTAGTGTTCAACCATTTATCCAGGTAATGATTAAAGATGTCCAAAAGGAAGATGTAGACATGAAAAAGAAGGCGTGAAAAGATCCTAACATCAAACTCGATTGTGATTGAACAATAAGGTTCAGGAACCATGTTTGTTTCCCTTTGTTACCATATTTGATGAAGGATCCAAATGGTAATTCTCATAATTCATTATTATCAATTCGTCCTGGAAGTGTAAAGATGTATAGTGATTTGAATGGGTATTTATGGTCGGATGGAATGAAGAGTGATATTTTATCGTATATTTTTAAAGATTGGTATGTTATAAAGTTATTTCTGAAAGACCCAATTCTAAAGGGATGTTATAACCATTACCCATACAAAAATGAAAATTGTAAAACATCACCATAGACTATGTCATCAGAATCCACACAATATTTAATGAAAATATGATATATGGGTTATAGTCTATCACTATTAAAAGTCATAACACATAACTTATATCAGAGAATATTTTTCCCTAGATTATCTTTCAAGAATATATATTAAAAAAATTTAAAGACTACATGGGGTACAAAATTCCATTGTGTCTGGTCGGGATATTAGTTTTACATTGTAGTTCTATGGAATTCTTCAGCAGGCTCTAGATAAAGATTTTTGTTTCAACACTATGTATCATCCTTATATATATAGTCAATATAATATGAACATTCAAATCCATGATGACATGTATAGATCTTTATATATGTATTTCAAAGGTGGTTGGGGTCAACACCTTCCATTGTTATAATTTTCTTATAACAATAGATTTAAACAGATCATTCAAATGGATCTGTATAAATCTCTCTATTGTATGTATTTTACAACACCAAAATTTTGGGATAAATTTTGAGAAATAAAGCTATTGGGACATGATTTATATGAGGAAATGGTAGAGGAGTTTAGATATATTTTAAAAACACAAGAGCATCTCAAATTCAAAAAATGATATGCTAGAAATCATTAGAAATATGTAGAGTTTGAAGTTGGTGACATAGTATTCCTATGAATGTCTACCAAGAAGTGGTTTTGAAGTTTTTAAATAAGATCATGTTAATCCCTATGTATATTTTCCATTTTGAAATTATTCATCATATCGAGAAAACATCTGATCGATTGGTTCTTCCACCAAATCTATCTCTTATCATGATGTCTTCCATTTATCTATTATAAAGAAGTACATGTTTGTTCCCACATAGGTACTAAAATCAATGTTTATACAATTTCTAGAAGATTATTATTATGAATATAAAATAGTATATATTTTGTGTCATTAAAAATAACTACTATGAAACAAAATCCCTCACCTAGTTAATGTTTTGTGGTGAAGCCACCAATTTGAGGAATTTACATGGGAACCTGAGGATGTGGTGAAGTAGAAGTTTCCTCACAAATTTGTATCAACAATATTAATGTAAAAGGGAAAAATATTTTTAAGGGGGTCATAATTTAACCCCATGATATTTTTATGATATATTTCTCTTTGAATATTTTTATTTCTTCATTACCTTTTGTTAAACGCAACTTCGATTCTAAAAGAACCATGATAAATTATTAAAATATTATTAATGTAATATGGTAAAAATAAACGATATATTATATTAGAGGGTATGAATATTATTAAAAAAATATTGAAATATATATAATGTTCCTACACAATACAAACTCATTTATTATATCTTATGAAATAAGTGCTCAATTCTTAAGTAAAGATATTTCATGCTTTAGAAATACATTTTCATCAAAAATGGGTATTTTTTTAAGAGTTAATATTATAATTAATTTTTTTAAAATATATATAATTTTTTGTGAAAATAAATTTCATTTTTGATTTCACAAATGAAATTTTTTTATTACGATGATTTCTTGAGAATTTATGTAGAGTATTTTTTCAGCGAATATTAAAATATACCGACTTCTATAAAATTATGATTTTTATTATATGAAAAATACCATATATAATTTTAATTTTCTATCAAATTTAATTATTTAATTTTTAATTATATATTTTAAAAATAATTACATTCTAATTTTTCTTATACCATCTTTTGGTATATGTACATTTTTGTGCCTAAAAAAGAACTTTATAAAGAAATCTATTTTTCATTGTGTTTTACGGGATTCATTTAAAATTAAATTATGCAACTAATCTGAGTTGAATCTTGAAAAATGTAATCCAAAATTTTAATTAGTGAAAAAAATTGGTAAATAGGTTCCTTTTATTTTTTGGTCTATATGAATTGTGTCTGTAGTAATTTTGTAACTATAGTGAGGGTAAATTAGGTAATAAAGGTTAAATATAAAATGGAGAGGATTACAATATGGCATTAACACCTGTATTAACCATATTATTTGAGTCTATTTATTTCGTAATCTTTTACTATTTGATTATACGGAATTTCTTATCCATTCAAATAATATTCAAACCTCTTTAATATTTTTTTTAAATAAAATTCAAACATGTCACAATATGGTTTTTAATAATATAATATTTTCATAAGGGGTTATACAGATTATATATTTGAATATAAATAGTATTTCAAAATATAATATATTTATACACCTCATGATAATTTCGTTTTTATTTTCATGGAAGAAATAATTACCTTAATTTCTTTTACAATGGTGACTCATTAATGATTCAATTAATGGGGAAATCAAATTAATGATATTAAAAATATTAAAAGAATTAAAATTTAGATAATTTATGTGATACGCTAATTTTCATGAAGAAAATTATATGGTACAATTGTATTAATAAAATTTGAATTTATTTTCTTGGCTTGACGTTGTTAATGTCAATGTAATGAGTAGTGTGAAAATTGTAAATAATGATACATTATGAAAATAGTATATTATTAAATTATATAAATACAAAAAAATAAATTATTATAAATGATATAATATATGGATTAGAATGTCATATTCTGTTCAGTTATATTATATTTAGAATCATTTGAATCTAGAATAATCTTATTAAAATTCAGTTTTTTGAGAAATTCCAATGTTACTGTATATCTCAATTATAAAAGGGACCATCCTTCCTTACTTCATTAAAAAAAGTGATCCTTATATCTCAACCATCATCTGTAGAGTTATCTTATCTACTTCTCTAGCCACATTATATTTGTTCTGGTCTTCCCAAAAAACCATCCATAATGCCATTTAGAGGAGATATAACGAACTTATTTTGAGGAAGAGGTAGTCGACTAAACTGATCACATTTTCTCTACTCAAATTCACCACCTCTAAATAAATTATAATTATCATTAAATTATAAAATCATCATCCTCAATGTTATTAATCAGTCTTGCACTTTTATATCCATCATGAAGTGAACGTATCACACATTCGTACGTACGGACTATCGTCTCCACGCAATAATATAATTAATTTTTCATCGTCATTTAATATGGATGGGTGTTATGAAATTTTGAATTTTTATATATTATATTTATGAAATGATTATAAATATTTAATTATAATATCATTTCTATAATATTACCATCCCATTCTTTGATAAATTATAACATTGCTAATGTGTAGGTATGGACAACCATCTACAAGACAAAATGTGATTCATTTTTCATTTATATTTCACTTCTATTGAAATAAAGATAAATTTTATGAATATATATGATATATATGATATAATAATTACTTTTAATGTTGAAATATTATTTAAATTTCATTCATTCCATTAGTCCAAAAAATGGATACTAAATTTCTGCATACGTACAACATATCGTCTCTATGAATGGTGTATTTCATTTAACTATACATAACTTTTATAAATGACTCAAATATGTATATAATTTATATATATTATATTTATGTCATCATTAAAATTATTTAGATTTTGGAACCATATTAAATTACAAAGACCAAATCTACCAAACCAAAACCTACGTGAAAAACGAAGCAGAAATCACCCAGAAAAGTGATTTTTTTAAATGATTGATAATAAACATGTACTAAAATTACATAAGTAAATAATATATGGTATGATATATATATCTATTTTTATCTAATATACATATAATAAATCTATATTTATTATAGATGAGGTTAAAATATGTTTTAAAGATGTCATAACTAAGGTTATGATATCTCTCCTCACTTTTAATTTTATAGACATATGACGTATTCACCACATATTTATTTTCTGTTGTTTTTATACTTCACCATTAATTTATTATATCATTAAATTTTTTTCATCATGGTATTTAGATTTTAATTTTAATTTACTTCTTTCATAGGGATTACGATTCAAAATAAACGCTTGTGGTAAGGGCTTATTTCAGAATCTCAAAATTATTTGAGATTTTTTATTTTTAAGACTCAATAAGGCTGATATCCCGGTGCGAGGGTGGCGGCCCACTCTGAGGGTGGTGGCTTGGTTCGGTCCGATGCGGGGGGTGTAACCCCCCAGTCACCCGGATTCCCGAACGGCCTGGAGGCCGTTCGGTTGGTGAGGCGGTGGTGCCTTGTGGGAGTTGCTTGGTCACCGCAGAACCCACCGGAGGCGGCTTCATCCTCTACCGTGACATCGGCCGCGGCTTCCATTCGTCAAAAGTGAAGTGGTCGCACTGCCTTCCTTCCCACAGCCGAGCGTACTGTCAGCCGCCTCCTCCGTTCACCGCAGCTGATGAGTCGCGACCCTCCTCTTGCAGCGGGCGTCGACGTGCTTGCGGTCTTCCGAGGTGGCGCAAAGAAAGCAAGATAGCAGAGGGTTCATGCTGGGTTCGTTAGGCACACACCCTCCACGTTTACTCGCAATATTAAGGATATTAAATGAGTTCAATAAAAAGTTGTATGAGACAAAAGATTAACCCGACAAGATTCCCCACAATAACTTCCCGAAAAGACGAATGAATCGCAGGTTAACCCGTTAGTCGGTTGACCCGCGTTCTGCGAATAATTTCATGAATGGGGAAGTGGGAATCAAAAGCGCACAAATGTAAATAGACTCTTACCTGGAAAAGACTTCCGTTGAGGACGGTCGACAGAGCCTCCTTAATCGTTGTCATCCATTTGTGACTCATTGGTGCTTTTCACCGCTCGCTGGAACCAGTCTCGTCCTCCTGGTGGTTGGCATCGTGGTACTTTTTCGGGTCTCCGCCGCTTTCTGAATTCGTGCCAACACCCCCTCCCAGAGCTCTATATAAATAGGATAGGAGGAGTCTGCAACACTCAGGGAATTAATGAGTTTAATTTATTTAATGAACCTCCTGAATTCCTAACTATGCAGTTACAGGAAAAGAAGAGTCAATCCATTTATTGGCTTGACATGTCGTCGGTCTCGCTAGTGTCGTTGGTCCGTTGGAGAAATAAGGAAAATAAAATAACAAAACTTGTTATTTTATTAATCTTTCAAAATTACACAAAAAAAAAAACATTTTCACCCAACCTAATACAATCAAAGTTATGTCTCTCTTAAGCGAATCATGGCATTGTAGATTAAATGGTGCCCACAAGTTTTTAATCCGAGAAACGGTTCAAAAGTTAGAAAATGTCGCTCACGTGTTTACTGAACGTACCCAAAAAAAGTTCGGAAAGTTATTAACAGTAACCCTAGACCTGCTTCGGTCAAGGTTAGGCTCTGCCTAAGTGAATCAAGCCCCATAGAACCCAACAGTACTCTCAGATTTCCAATTCGAGTTAGAGTTTAAAAGTTATGGATTTTACAACCAAAGAATTGTCACTTAATTATATTATTTACAGTCAAAACTAACATTCACTGGTGGCCCGCGCTGGCCAATGTTAGTATCTACCTAAAAAGAGAATACCCTCATAAGTTTAGCGGTGGTCTCAGATTTTTAATCTGAATTACCATTCGTGAGTTATAAGCATTTTAAAAATAAAATATTTTTTTAATTATTTTATTTACGATTATGCCATTATCAGGTTTTATCACAAGAGGCATGCGCAGACTAAACATAAGTCATGCCTTTGGTAAAAATGGAATATTGATTGCAACTGTGTCGTCCGATTTTTTATCTGAGTAACTGTTTAAGATTTATCTTACTTTTTCTAGAAAACTGCTTACACACACTAATTAAAGCTTAAAAAAAATCAACGGATCATTTCGGGCACTCCGGGCCTCGTAATCACGCACCTTCAGATTTGCGGTCTCGAAATAATTCAATATAATTAAATAAGTATATGAAATATATAGGACATTACATATCATTTGCCACTCTAGGAATAGGACTACCCCGAATGAAATTAGGAATGGTGAAAATCAAATCAGCTTTGATCACCTCCTTTGCCCCTCTATAGAACACCCCTGGGAAACAATCAGGATCCGAGGAACTATCCAGGTTATGTTTAATCAAAGAAATATAAATTTCATTCTCATCAAGGATAGCTTCCAGCAGTTCATTATCCAAGCTAGACATCATTTTTAGAATCTCCTCAAAGAGCTTTGCATTCCCACTAGGATAACCATTAACCATACAAAGATTAGGGTCAACAAGGAGATTTTTAAAGAAAGAAACTGCCAAGGAACCAACCACATCCCTATCACCCGAGAAGGAACTATCTTCTAGAAGAATGTTCAGATTAACCCATCTATTTTTTTCCTTAATACATGCATAGAAATATACTGTGGTTTTATCACCTTCACAAAGACATTTAACTCTAGCTCTTTCTTGATCAATACTCTCCTGTTTCAGAATAAGCTCTTTCAGTAGATTTTTTTACCCATAAGGTCCTCAAAAACCCAATCACTCCAGCTATAATCCATAGATCTTTCCATATTCTCAACCTCCTATTTTAGAAACTCCAAATCATGATCCATAGGAGGAATGTTTTTCACCTAGGCATTAAGATTATGCTTAAGGCGTCTCAATTTAATATGGAAGGAAATCAAACTATAACTCTGAACCGTTCCCTCCCAACAATATTTTTCAAGATGATGATAATCAGACTTATCCCCCCATTGTTCACAGAATCGAAAACATTCCTAAAAAATATGTCTGGGATATAAAGACACAAGGAGAGGAGAATGATATGAAATCCCACAGACAAGGTGGTCAACTTTTTCATTGGGAAAACCAGAAACAACATGAAAATTCACCAAACACCTATCAAGACGACTCTAAGAGCTCGCACTTCCCTTCTGATTATTACACCACGTGAAACATTCCTCAGAGAAACCCATATCGCTAAGACCTCCCCTATCCATTAATTGAACAAAGGTTTTTCTAGCTGCATGAGGAAATACACCTCGACCCTTATTCTCACGAGGTTCAGTAATAATATTAAAGTCTCCAACAACAATCCAGGGAAGATCCTTCAAATCAAAACATTCCAAATGTTTCTATAAAACCTTCTTCCTTTGAGAATCACAACTCCCATAATCAAAGGACACTAAAAAAAGATCAATGCCATTGTAAATTTTCATAGTAAGGTATTGATCACCTGCCATAACTAATTCAACAGACACATCTTTGTCCCAAAATACCCATATATGTTTATTATTTGGTTCTGCATGCGGCCATGAATGCATATATATTCTATGAGAAAACCCACCGATTCTGTCTGAATTCTGCTTGTGCTCTAGAATAGCAACAACACACACCTTATTTTTCTTAATTTCCGTGATAATGAAATGAGTTTTTAATTGTGAAACAATGCCACAAGCATTCCTTATGATAATTGTAATCATTGAACAATCTTAGTATGGCTTTAGCCCCATGCATCTTGGTCACACTAGATCGGGATTCCAAAAACTTTGTAATACAACAATGTTTCTCCTTAATATCCACTCTACTATCTGCGGATATATTAGCCTCGACGGGAAAATCCAAAATTTGACCACATCGACCAAAATCCACTCTTTCATTATACAGAGGTTTAATAATACATTTCATAGGCAAACCAATTTCCTTGCATACTCCCAAGCTCCCATGAGATAACGACAGAGTTCAAGATGTTGTCTCATATCTGTCCCCACTATCTTTCATCAACGAGTTTCTATGCACATCACTGGAATTACCTATAGACTTATCATCCTTACCCAATTCAACTGACATCAAGGATTCCATCTCTAGAATAGCAACAACACACACCTTATTTTTCTTAATTTCCGTGATAATGAAATGAGTTTTTAATTGTGAAACAATGCCACAAGCATTCCTTATGATAATTGTAATCATTGAACAATCTTAGTCTGGCTTTGGCCCCAGGTATCTTGGTCACGCTAGATCGGGATTCCAAAAACTTCTTAATACAACAATGTTTCTCCTTAATATCCACTCTAGTATCTGCGGATATATTAGCCTCGACGGGAAAATCCAAAATTTGACCACCTCGACCAAAATCCACTCTTTCATTATACAGAGGTTTAATAATACATTTCATAGGCAAATCAATTTCCTTGCATACTCCCAAACTCCCATGAGATAACGACAGAGTTCGAGATGTTGTCTCATATCTGTCCCCACTATCTATCATCAACGAGTTTCTATGCACATCACTGGAATTACCTATAGACTTATCATCCTTACCTAATTCAATTGACATCAAGGATTCCATCAAAAGGACCGGATTTAAACATCTTAGTGGACCAACAATCGAAAAACACCATTTGAATGAACCCTTGTAAAACATACTAAGTATTGGTGTGTTCATAAAACTAGCAATACTCATCATAGATATATGCAGATCAGAAGAATTCCCATACGGTAAAGAAACAAGAATAATCACGGATTCAGATTTTCCAGAATACTCATTATAGTTATCCAATGATAACAGATCAAGATTACAATCAGATGAATCAGTATTAGAAAGGCATACCTATCCATAATCACTGATAGCAACATCAGACAGAACACCCTTATCGTTTATATCATCATCCAAAAACTCACCCTTTTTATCAAAACACTAAAAACGCAACCCATCATGTTTAGATTTCTTTCATATTTGAACCGAATGCCCTTTCATACAACTACGAGAACAATATCTAGGAAAGACAAGATAGAAAATACTCTGATTCCAAGAAAGAGACCCCTCACCTTCAAGAAGACCATGTCCAAAATCAGCAAGGACATATCTAATTATACACAGATCCGTGCATTAGATACATCCGCGCGCCCCCTGGGACTCCTGTCTACACACAGAAATCTCCGAAGGGTATCTGCAATAGATTTGAGAAAAGAAATATTATGCAATGGTAAAGGTAGACCTGGTAATGAGATCCACACCGTTGCAAAAGGACTTTCCTTTCCCCTGTGAACATCAAGAGACCACCGCGACAGGTTGAATCTCTAACGTCCCATGTTGCGGGAAGAGTTACACAGATCATTCAAAAAATCCTCTTCAAAAACAAAGGAAAAAAAGGAAGAACGATGATGAGGCGAAACCTGGGCCGGTGAAAAAAGACCCAAAGATCCAACAAATTTCTTGAAGACCGAAATCAGTGGGTTTTCTGGCCCAAATCACACAACAAGAGTCCATCACAGACTATCCACAGCCTCATCGTAAACCTCCGACAGAAACTCCACAGTCACACCAGAAGCATTTCTATAGATTGATGAACTAAACAGACGGATCTTCGGGGAGACATGCAAACCCAAATCTTGAGATGATCCACAAAGAGCCTCTCAGAACTATTTAACCGATCTCGAAGCAAGATCACCTTCATTAAACCTACGAGATCCAAAACCAGAACACGAGAGACCATGATCCCCAAGATGAGAATCCCCAGTCGAACGAGGGATTGTTGAAGCACCATAAGCATAACCCAATCCCGGCGCGTAAGGCGTGTTTTTTTCTTGAGTGGCCATTCATAAGTGTTCATTTTTTCTCACAACCATACGAAATCAGAATAACTAGGAAAAAATGGCCAAATGCGGCCAAAATTCATCTTCTACGACTGAGAATTCTTAACATATCAGGTCATATCTTCTATGAAATCAAAAACAAAATAGAATAAAAAAACATCACAAAACACGACCAATCAGTTCCTATACGACATACAGAAAAAAAAGAGGTGGGTGCATAGACTGAATACTAGGGGTGTACGGGGATAGAGAACAAGGAACCTGCTTCATGAAAGGAGCAGGCCCAGGTGAAAGAGAGCATCATGAGACACATGTATGGAAGGGCAATGAATAAAAAGAATAAAGAAATGGAATTTAGAAGAAAATCAAGGATAAAGGGATCTTTGGAGGGAAAGATCAGGGGGTTCCTAGCAGGCACGACTCCTTTTGCAGGCAAGGAATCTGACGGAACGTGTGATGGAACCGACATAGGAGGAAGGCTTAGCTGTAGTCCGCCAGGCACTTGCGATTGTTATGCCAGGGGTTATAATTCTGGCGGCAATCGTCGATCAGATTGTCGTCGGACCCTCTCCGAAGTACCCGACCAGCTCACCTTCCCACCGGCAAGCAACGCCAGGAGGAACAAGCAGCAGTCGAGGCCGGGGCTCGGAAAAACTGTCATCGTTGGCGACTGAGAACCACATCGGGTGAGAAAACGCAAGTTGAATGACCGAGCAAAGGACGGTGATGAAAAAAGGGAAAACGAGGAAATATTTTAAAGATGACTAAAATATTTGATATATGAAAATTGAATATATAGATGAATTGTTCAATAATTTGAATATATGATGTCTTTTAATTATATTATATGATACATATAATGAATTTATTCTTATTTGTAAATACAAACACACACATGGAGTTGAAGTAAAATAGAAATACCACATTGGTTTGGTATTACATTTACAATATTTATTTCATTATAATATCATATGATCCAATCCTTTGTGACATTATCTTGAAGAGATGATTAAAGATATAAGACTATGCGGCGATACTTGGGACCAGTAATGAATAGATTCTTAATTTATATTCACATAACCACCCATTAGTGGATTTCAGTATATTAGTATAGTATCATTGTATAATCCTAACACACAACCATTTTGGATAAACAAAGTAAATTTTTTTATTAATTTTTTTTACTTTTATAATTTTATTGTAATGATGTGTATAATCTATTTTTGAATTGTTTTTAATATAATTATATTTTATATTTAATGAGAAAAGACACTAACCTATCCACCATCAATTTCTGGATGATTAATAACTCAATGATTGTAATAAGTTAACAATTGATTTGCTTACTGTAATAATCTTAACAAATTTTACTTGATATTTTGTGGATCATTCTATTTTTGAAGGTATAAATACACATATTGAGTATCCCTATAAAAATTTATTAATTTGAAAAATTATTTTATCTTGGGGAAACTATTTCTTTTTTCCATGAAGGACAAAGGTAGCTTGTAGATAATAATAAACTACTGTAAGCTACAAATGGTGAATTTGTAAATAAAAACCCTATACCTTGTATAAAAAATAAATTCTATCAGTTGAATATTACAAGTTAATTTATTAGGATTTATTTGGTAGTGATATGTCATTTGCTAAGGGTTGAGGAAGATGTTTGGATCAACACTGTCATGAGTAGGTTTGAACATTATGAATTCATGGTGATTTAATTTTGTGTTACCAACACTCTTAATGTTTTAATACCGTTGAAGAATCTTATCTTCCATAAATACCCTGATGTAACATTTATATTTTTTTGGTATGATATTTTTCTTCACTTGGGGTTATATGAGGATCAAGGAAGGCATCTAGGATTTTTTATATATATTATGGGACTATAATTTATATGTAAATCATTTCAAATGTATTCTTGGGATATAAGACGTAATATTATTGATATTTTTTTCTAAGTGGGTATTTTATTTATCCAGAAAAAATTTTAATTGGTGATATATTATGGGAGTACCAAGTACATTTATTATAATATAAATATTCATGGGTTAATTGAATATTACTGATGTATTATATAGGATTTATAGAAGTTAACATTACTAATTACATATATGACTCATAAGGATGTGATTTGTGAGAGGTATAATATGTTTTCTGATTAATTTGATGAATTGAAGAGTGGACTTAACCTTAATACAATATTGATCATACTTGAATCCAAAAATGGATATCCAATTTAATGTGATGTGTTTTACTGTGGATTTTAGAGATTCAAAAAGCACGCAGGAGGATGTGTTGATTAGTTACTCAGTTGATGTATCTCTCCTTGGGGATTATAAGGTTTTCATATATGGTGATTCCCATGACTATCATCACTTATTCTATCCTTGATGTTACTGTGTCTTTTTACCCATCACATTATTTTATTCATAATAAAATGATTCAAATTCTTTTTTAGTCAATTATATGGATTGAGATAATTAGAACCACATTAAAAGAATTATCTTATACACGACCTAGATCTTACCATTTTTTCATTCTTTGATGTAAGGTAGGAGTTTCTAATTTATTAATAGGTTCATAATGTATTTGAAATATAATATTTTGACAAATATTTTATCATCGTATGATTTGAAAACAAGGAAATAATTATTAATTATGTATCTCAACACTTTTCGCTTTTATTTTTCCTATACACTAGGTATGGGTAATGTAACAGATGATTCATTGACTATAAATACTCAAGTACTGAAGGAAATAGAAGGCTAGTACCATCATTGAAGGATTAGGGCATATATAAAGTGGTAGTTCTTTAAAACTATTTTAAAAATTCAACTTAAATTTGATCAAATTTTCCCAAATACATTAATAAGATAAATATATTTAATCTAAAATTAATCATTTAAATAAAATAAATAACTACTGTAATTTATGTTTAACTCATTTCCCTATTATAATTATCATTACCAATTTGATAACAAATTTTCTTAAGGTTGTTTATTTTCAAGAATACAAAAAAAAGTTCTATTAGTGATATCCTCAAATGTTCTATGAAGCACTAGATACCATTATAAATATCTCAAGTGTTAGTATGATAGAATCTTCTACTTAACCTCATTCATTCTCGATACTATATATAAATTCCTATATCTTTCTTAGTAAAATATCTATATAAGTAAGAATATTTTACATAATTATCTATTAATTTATTTAAAAAATAAATAAAAAATTGGTTTCAATATCAAATAATTCAGGAATATTTTTCTTTGAAATTTTTGGTCATTATTAAAAAATTAAAAAATGTTGATTTAAAAAAACCAAAATAAATACCAATTTCCACTTTATAAAATAATGTTAAATAAATAAAATTTATATTATGTTCCATGTAAATCTAATATAACTTTATAAAGTTGAAAATTTATTTACTTATTTTCTGTTTTATTAAAATATTTCCTTTGGACCAATAACTCTAACCAAATTCCACATTAAATAATTATTGAACCTATAACCATTGAATAATTATATTTATTAAATAATATAGTTAAATCAACCTGCCTTACAAATAAATATTATTATATTCAATTATATGGTTAATAAAAAAATCATATATTCACTTGTATGGTGAATAAATAAATATTATACATATTTATCTAATCAATAATTGGGAAATAAAATTCAAATAACTTATTATTGAATTGAATGACTAGTTATGGAATGTATGATCAATATTACTTGAATAAATAGAATCCCATTTACTGGGGATAAATTTATTATCAAATATATATTCATATAAATTTTATGAGATTCTAGATATTCTAATTGGAGAAACCACTAATTTAATTTCATAGAAGAAGTATGTCAATTTCATAGACAAGGAGAGGTATTTATAAACAAATAATTCCCCAAAGGGAGAAAACTGATAAGTTATAAAAAATAATGAATAAATTTCTATTAACTTTATTGTGTAATATAATACATTTATTTGATAATATCATATCATAATGATTTAATACATGTGTCATCATATTTTATTATCTATTTATCATTATTTTACATACTGTGATGAACTTTTTAGAAAAGTACCAACTGAATAAATTTTATTCATGAACTTCTATATCAATCAATGAGAAAGAGATATATTATTTCATAAGTCAAAATTGATAAATCCTATCTTTACCAACAAATAAATGTTATACAAATCATGATATTCCCTCCAAAATCTACTCTTCCATGACTAATCACATCAGGTTTTTCATCATGCGTCTAATTATTTAAATCATGATACAAGTTGATTATTTATTTAATTCCATGAAATAATACACACACTCACATATATAATAATCCAAGGAAACATTAATTATATGGTGTTCCCCAAGGATGTCCCACTCCCATGAACTCCTTATTAAATATTACCATCTTTGAACATCATGAGAAGAATTAACAATGATTCTAATCCAAAAACACTTTATAGTCTAACATCATCAATATCTTATCAGAATGATTTTTCTATAGAATATGAAATAGTTTCAATAATATCATCATTGAATTTCAAGGTTTTAATTATTATAGGGAATTTCTAAAACCCAATTATGTGACTAGTATTCTATGGAAATTATCATATAAAATAATGAAACAAAAAATTTAATATCTGTTGAGATTATAATTTTTTTATGTTGAATATATTTTCTATAATAAAATTTACACGATAAATATTGTTCAAGGGGACCAAAACCAATAATATGATGAGCTTGATTATAGATTTTCATCATGCTACTTTGGAGGAGGGAGGTTAAATTGTGTTATATTATATTAAAATCACTTTTAAATTAGATTGTATGTGATAGAGTAACAAATATATAATCCCAAAGGATGTATGATTAAAAATTCATTAAATAGTTGACTTTTGAAATGTGATGTTTAAATGTGGACTTGATGATCAATATTAGGAATAGAATATTATTTACCTTATGATTGTAAGAAATATTTATGGATTACATTCATTAATCATGTTAATAATTTTATCATAGAGTATTAAATTTATACCCTTTTAGAAAATGTTAGTTCTAATTTTCAAGCATGAACATGGATAGTGTGGGTTATGTCTCTAGATGCTTGAATTTTAGGAATATGAAGGTTGATATTTTTTGTTCTGTGAGTCTATTGAATCCATTTCCTATATTTAATAGTAAAATAAAGAATACTAAGTTATATTTAGTGGTTATTATATAGAATTTCGGATAAAATAATGAATTTTTATTGTTTAATGAGGTAAAAAGTGTATCATTTTTTACATAGTCAGGAGTTTTTATGAAAATTATCTTGGTATTTTTATATGAATTAAGTAGTTATAATTATTTCATTTCATTTATCATTTTTGTTAGGTGAAGCTCTATATATTTCCACTTAATTAAAGAGAGAAGTTTGAGAATGGTATGGGTAAATAGATAACGAAGTGTACCTTATATCATACTCAATAAATCAAGAGAGCGAAATAAACTATAGAGAATTTGTAGGTAATGCATTAGGTTTGTGTTTTATAGTTTTGGAAATTATGAGAGGACAACATCCCTTCTATTTAATTTTATTATATAGGTAACTATATAAAATCTATTATGGTGGGAAATTTTAGGGGTGTATAAAAGGTAGAATCAATCATTTCTGTAATGGGTTAAAATAAAAGAGAAGTCATTTTTTGGATATAGTGTTCAAAATGATATATTTTATTATGTTTAGTTAATCGAGAAGATAATAATGAATATTTAGACTTGATAATTGTTTTTTAGTGATTTTAAAATACTAACACTTGAGTTTTTTCAAAGATACTAAGCCTGTTGAAAATTTTCAATATGGGGTGGGAATCATTATTTGAGAAGAAATTATAGTCTTCATCCAAATATAATGACCTCTTGAAGATTTTGATGTATGTTAAATAAGTGTTATATTAATTGATTAGCGCACCAATGTATGATATTTTATGTGTTCATATCATGTTTATCAATTATGGAAGCACAAATCTAATTATTTCCATCTTCTTCAATTATGTACTATTAATATGGATATGGGTGCAGCCTTTTATTGAAATCTCAGCATGGATTATTGATAATTTAAAGATTTTTTCTGAGGGGATTAAATATTTCATTAGTTAGAGTTTTATATAATAATTAACGGATTCATGAGGTGGATTTGAGAGATAGATAACCACATACATTAGAAATGAATGCTTTTTTCATGGAAGATGAAGCTCATTGAGTTTTTATGCCAAAAAAATAATGGTATGGATTATTATGACACCCATGATATGAGAAAATTTATTTTCTCTTATGTTTTTTTATTTTTACTATGATTTTTTATTTGGGAGGGTTTTCTATATAATTAATTATTTGACACATGGTCTGTAAACTCTATATTCTAACCATGAATGGTTGTTTTGGGGTCGAAACTAATGCAGTAGTATGTTTATGGTCAGGTAATAGTTGGTGTTTAATATTCATGATGAATATGAAATTAGGTAATAATCCATGGTTTGGTTTTTAAAATAATCTTTTACATTTTTTTACTATCATAAACACCAAGTATTTTCTATGAACTAGATTAGGGATTCCTTTAAGTGATTTTGAAACTTCTACACCATTAAACAATTTAATTAATTTTTTGGTTAGTTGTTCCAATAATAGTTATGAGATATGAGATATTGGGTATACATCATTCTGGAATTAGTTTATATCTCTTTGGAATTCTCTCTAACTCTCTCTCTCTCTCTCTCTCTATCGGAGAATGAATCACACTGTATTCGATCATGAGTAATGATATTTTAGTGGATACTAGCATTAAATGGAGATCGTTATTCTTGTTTTTATTTATTGGGATTGATGGATTTGAGAAATATTTGAATCTTATTATTAAGAATTTTTATAATTATGGAATTTGTTTCCAAGTATGGTCACACATATCCTATCCTTTTTCGATAATGTTTTTTTTATATTTTTATTCTAATTTTATAAAAATGATTACCTTGTTATAGAATTTATCATATTATTAATTTTTTTTTAATCTTTATATTTTTATCACTAAAAAATGTTTAATAATTCAAATAAAAAAAATTTGTCTAGGATTTAGAAACAATCAAGGGATTAGAAATTAGGAAAATGATTCATATTTGGAAACCATGGGAATTAGTTAATTATGATATTTGGATAATTGAATTTAGTATTAAATTACGTTTTAATTTACTATATTAAATTTTATGATTTTTATTGGGAATATATTTAGAAAATAAATTTTTTTTATAAAATAATTAAATCATGGTGACGAGTAATGAAAAAATGTTCTAGAAAATAATCAAAATGTATAATAAATGAATATATGTTTCTGGAACTAACATGGATAGAGATATCCATCAACTATGATATTGGGAGGGGGGATTTTATTGAAAACATGAAAAAGGATATAGATCCATAGTGGGAGATTCTATGATAATTAAGAGGTACATATATTTAATTTATGATTGACATTATTAAGCATGCTTATAAAATTCTCATGGTTAATGTACTTTTGGATTTATGGGTGAATCAAGGAGGGTTACCAATGTTTTTTGAAATTTATCTTCTTAGTAATTTTAATATGATTGTTGACTTATGTGAATTTATTTCCTTAAAGTTTTTTCACATTGTTTAACTATTTTCCAAATCAAAATTTCCTTCATGTTTTGTGATATAACAAAAATGAGAATTCATGGATGTGATTTGGGAAAATCTATATAAGTATTGTGCTACTCATCCCTACAAGAATACCTATATGTACATATAGATTCCATTTCCCATGATGTTGTTAAGGGAAGGATAAAATTTTCTATAAATAATGGATAATTTGATCCTTGTTGGTGGAGAGGAACTCCAATGTTCATCAACATGTTGTTGGATGAATTAGACTAAATACTACATATATGTATCGGCCATTTCCATTGGGTTTTATCATAGTTAGTTACACTATTTGATTTTGAAGAACCTAGTGGTTAATGATGAGTGTTGATTTTTTTTAAATAGTTAGAGAATGAAATGGATTATGGTAATTGTTAAATGGATTGGAAAATTGAATGAGTCGTGAATGGTAAAGGTGATGACTGATGTTGTATAGAAAGTACAACATTATGTGTTTTGGGAGTTTTTAATTCAAAACATAATGAGAGTCTAGGTCAAGTTCTGGATATTACCACTAGAGGAGATTGGAAGTCTTTATTATTAATATGAATGTTGATGGATAATGTGTTTCATATATTAATTTTAGAGCCCAGTGATGTTGGATACTTTAAGAATCATTTTATCGAATTATGGTTGACATGTAATTATATGTGAATTTTTGAAAAGTGATGAGGATTGATGAAAATAATATTGACTAAAAGTTCTTGAGGATGTTAATGAGAATATAACCTTCTATTTAATTAAATATAAAAGACTATTCAAACATGGATAATGGTAGTTACACTTACATAACAAGTGATGACTTCATATATGGTATTAATGTTCAGAAGCACAATTTTATAAATAACTACACATTGAAGATCACCCAGATATAAATTAATAATCTAATATTTGAAATCTAAAATATGAGTTTTGATTTTGAATCTGAAATGCATCCAGTTGATAAAAATTAATGGAGATAACAATATTAGAGTTAAAATAATTTATTTTTTTCAATTAAATAATGTTATATTTCATGTTTTTCATAAGTACAAATGAATTGAAGGAAGATTACACTATAATTATAAAATGGAAAAAACCAAAGAAGGGTATGTGATATATATGAATAAATATGAATGTTAATTTTTTATACATATTTTAAACATGCTATAAGGGGAGAAATATAATGTCATATATTAGTGAAAAAAGTACCTCTGTAAAATTTTCAATGTCCCAGATCCTTAATGTGAAATTTAAGAATAATTATTTCATATAGGGAGGTTAAAAAGATGACACGTTATGGTCATATTTTTCATAAAATGTCTAATATTTATGTTATTGAATATAATTTATGTGATGACATATGGATAATAAGATATATTAAATCCATGAGATTTGTTATCTTAGAATTAAAAAGTAACTAAAGTATCTATATTTTAGTTCAGATAATAATATAAATATCTTTAAAAGTAAAAAATGTCATTGTGGTTTGAGAAATAATTGTGATATAATATGATTTTAATTATAAAATCTAAAAGTAATAATAGAAAAATATTTAGTGTTTTAAAGGCAATGTAAATAAGTTGAATAAATAAACATAAGGAGGTTTATACTGAGAAACCAGAAGTGGGAGTAGTTAGCAATGATAATTTATTTACGTGTTGTAAATGAATAGTTCTTGAAAAATTCTAGTGTGATGATAAAATATATATGTTGAAGAAGATCAAAACCAGAGGAAGACTCCAAATAATTCATCCATGTGAAGGATTAAATATATGGAATTTGATGTTACAGAAGATTAATTTTTGAGCATATTCGAGATGGTGTTTGAAGTGACATCTTTTTTAAGTTTAGAGGACCAAAATTTAAATCAATTAGAAACTGATGACTATAATATTTTATATATATCTAAATATGATTCATTTAAATGATTAATTGACTAGAATATTAGGTGATTAAAAGATAAAATGACCAAAATATGACTATATTAAAAATTATTCAGACTAGAAGATGAACCATAATGCGAGATTCAGTTATACATAGTTTTAATGATGTATGGGAGTGATGAAAGAAATAAAATTTAAATCATATTTTCATACTCATTTTTATAATACAAATTCAATACATGATTGATGTATATTAAAGTAATATTGTGAACTAAAAGTGGGATATGTGTGAAGCTCATGGATGTTATTGGAGAAAAATTTTCTGATTTTTTTCACATAAAATTTAGGTGAGGTAAAAGTCATGGTGAATATTATGAACATGAAATAAGCATAAAAATAATTAATTGGATTTAGTGATTCAAGATTCATTTTTTGGATTCATTAAGATAATTAAAAGTGATATTTTTGGGAGAAATTGATGAATTTATATGCTATTATTTTTACACGCATTGAAGTTGATTAGATAATGTTTAGAAAAGAATAAAATTAAGATCTTAGAGACCTAATTTATTTCAAAAGGGTTTGATATATTAATGGAGGTCTTATTAAAATACCAATGCTAAATAATTTAGATAAAATAATAGAGGTAGAGGTTAGCATGTAAGTTCATATGATCATTTTGGTTGATGTTTTTTCGGTTATATAAATTGGATTTCTGAAGAATCTATGAGATGTTTGAAGAAGTTAAAAAGCAGTATATTGTTGAGTGAGACCAATATGAATCATAAAACTATAGAGAATCTAGATTAACGAGTAAATTAAGATAATGAATCTCTATATGATATGTTCTAAAATAATGGGAGAAAGTCCAAAATTATCATCCTATATAAGGTTTAGATGTTAGGATTCTTAGAGATAGTGAAAAATAATTTATCCACATGGTATATAATATCTAGAAATTATGGTTCTCAGAGAAAGGGGAAAAATTTTGATTTTATGATATTTTGAAGGTGAATTTTTGGAAGAAGATGGAGTAAAGAATCAACCTTAATGGAAAGGATGTTACTCATTGAGTTTGATTTATCATTAAAAAATTATGGGATCTGATATATATGACTTATTAAGAGATATATAGTATTCTTAGTAGATATCCTCTTAGGTGAATTATGAAACCTTCCCACACCATTGCTAATCACTGTTCATTGTTGTTGAAAATATGTATCTCAATATAGACCGAAATATAGAAAAGAGTATAATTCTACATTTTGTTCAAACTTTGTGAAAATAATTTATGTTACTCTAAATTTAAATTTTATAATTAAATTTTGTGTGAACTTGTGTTGGAAATGGATAAAAAAATCCATACATCTAAACTAAGATTGTATTTCAAATAATAAAAATACTGTAAAAGTTTTGGCTGTAATGATTATGTAAAATTGGTTTATATTTGTTTACCCCTCTCTTAGGGTGGTTTTGGGATGAACTAGGAAAGACAATTTTTTATACTCTATTTACATTAAATATTGGTTTGTTTATATATAAATTTTATTATAGTTCAAATATTTTTTTTGATGGAAAGTCATTCTCTAATGGTTTTGATTTATATATCTATACTAGTTTATAGCCTCTATTAATCATGAAATACACTTGATATGATAGGGTGATAATATATTTGGTATTGGGGACTAGTTATCTATGTAGAGGTGTTATATGAAAAACCATAATCAATTTAGTGTACCCTTAATTATGTAATAACTATTTTATTTTAAAAAAAATTCATGATATGTTTTTTATTAAGGATATATAATTTTCATCAAAACACATTAAAACTATTTTTTTGTTTTCCTATAATTTAAATGTTTATAGTTTATTTTTATGGAATCTTATAATAAAGAATAAATTTATAATAAAATAAGAATTTTGAATATCCTTGAGACAAAAATTAATAGAGTTCTATTTCATTTGAGTGAGTTTTTATTATTAATTATAATGTTTAATTTTTTTATTCCAATATCTTAATTTGGTAAAGGAATTATATGAGTGAAAAATTATAGATTTCCCCATTTTGTATTAAAACATTTTTCAAAATATTTATTCTAAAACTTTCTCATATGATCACCCTTGATATATTTTATATCATTTTTTTCATGACATATACCCTTCTATATCAAACATTTTAATAAAAAATATGAAATTGTAATCATTACCTCATAAAGTATAAAATTTAGTTATTAAAATATCTTAATATTAACTATTTTTATGTAATCTTATATTATACCCAATTTTATTGATCTAAAATATGGATTTTGAATCATTCTACACAATAGAGTCTCAAAAACAATTTTATTATTAGAATCTCATTTTAGTATATATCATGTAACCAGAGTTTCGATGACCGAAGTAACACTGTGTTCATAAATAATTCATTTTTATATTTTATTTTAAATGAATAACGAATAAACTTTAAGAGGCCATAATTCTAGATTTAACTAATAATTATTATGAAAAATCCCCATTAAAGGATAATGATGTCTCAAAAAGAAATGTTTTTTCATAGGTGGAGAAATTTTTATATACATAATATTGGTAATTGACATAAGTGATAAGAATAACTTCCAGGTAGAATTGAATATGTTCATAAGATTATGAGGGATTATAAATTTATTTTATGAACCCATGATGTTGTTTCAATAATCTTGGACATAGTGAAGAGGTTTAGAAGATATTGGGGACACATAGGGTGTATTGGGTTCCCACAAGAGGATTAAATAGCATGAAACATTGTATAAGAAGTCAGATGGTACCTAATGAATTTACATTCAAATAATAGAGAGATATATCTAGAGAGATTACATACCAGTGAATATGAATTATTCATACCATGTACCTTATTTTGGTGTAGCATGTACCAAATTCCTCTCACAAATATCCTCTATGATAAGTGTTGAATTTGATATATCTTTTTGTGACATCTCAGTCACGACATAAGTGGTGGTTTTTTTACAATGAAACCAAACATAATATGACTATTTTAGGATATTTATTTTAATATATATTAATATAATTTAAAAATTTTTAATTAATTTTTTTATTAAATAAGTATTCTTCCATTTTCAATAATTTATATTTTGTTTTATTAACATATTGTATCATGAAAAAAACATACTCATTAATATTGATCAAGAATAATTATTTACCTAGGAATAAGTATGTATGTAAATATTATTATGAGAGGTTAAAATGAATTGGTCATATATTAATTTGCATATATAATGTGTTGATATATATATATATATATTAGGATTTTTGGGGTATAATTACATTAAACACACACACCACACACACCGGCCGAAAAGGCTAGCCATACCCCATTAAAGGAATAACCCATCCATCAAGCATTATTTTATTCAGTATATCACCCAAAGGACCAGTGGAAAGAAATCCCATTACATAGCCTAGATTCACATAGACAAACCCATTTCATATCCCATAGGCCCAATGGGAATTTAAGAACAATATATGGACATGAAGGCCCATATTATCCCACCAAAGGCCCTTTAGTGAATAGTACTGCTCCAATACTTAGGCTGCTATAGTACCTACTATAGTACCACCACCACTACAGTCCTCGATGTAGTACCATTTTCCTCTTTTATGTTGTCGGGTCGACAAATCATCCATTTATAAAGTGATGATACAATAATACTACAATGATGATACCGTACGTGTGCCCAATCTGTTGACATTGACAAAAATCAAGAATATTGAATCAAATATGACATGAATTAAGAAACAATTGATGAATTATACAATTTATGTCATTGTTATTTATCTAGTGGGGTAATATTGATTTAAACCTTGATATATATGTTTATTATACACTCTCCATCAAAAAATTCGTTTTTTGTCTTTCATCCTATGAAATTGTATACTTCTCAGCTAATTAGATGGTCACCAAGTAAATTTTTATTCACATATTAGAAATTTTTCAAAAATATATTATGAATCAAGAGAATTTGGGAATGGTTTTACCTAATGAACCTTGATTGAGTTATATTGATAAATTATATAGGCATTCCCAATAAATTTGATATATTAATATATTTAAATTAACAAATTAATAAATAGATATATTGGAGTATAAAAATAATGGTTTGAATTTGTAAGAACGCGTTTTTTCACTCAAGTTTGGATCCTTTAAATTTTAGTATATATCTTTACTTTAGACATAATATGGATATCTAATGGGTTAGTAAATGTCTTTGAGGGGTCTAGGTAATTTTTGAATCCCAGAATCTATCATTTTGGGGAAAATATGCATGGCGCGCATTTTAGTGTAAACGGTGTAGGAATGCCTCATGGTTTGGAAAACCATGTGTCTTGTGCTTATTCAAATAGATCCACGTCACATGATTAATGCACGACAATGTGTCCTAATTGTGAAAGTGCCCTATCTACCCAGGTAATTGTACATGGTTTTCCCACGGGTTTTCAAACCACGCAGACAAACTATACACATGCAATTTTTTTGGGTAAAATGTCAAATTATCCAATAATGGACTAACCAGAACTCCTCTTCCTCCTTGATACATATTTGGTTGTGATTATCCACTAATAATATCATTTTGGTGATTTTTTGAAGGAAAATCAACAGATATCCTTCAACTGAGGTCCGATCAAGGTTTTGTTTGTCACGATGGACCTAAAATGGTAAGTAGTCAAATACTAATGAACCATTCTCCTTCTCTATTACTCTCATACTTGATATTGGAGAATGAGTTTTTTCTACATTTTCATAGATCTACACTGATTTGAAACAAATAAAGGGACTATACTGGAGGAGGAGAGTCGTGCAATCCTAATTTGGGCGTCCTGTAACTCATCCCAAATGTTCATTGATTTTGGAATTTTTGTGTGGGGCCCTCAGATTTCATCGGGTGCCATTTATGGAATTTATATTCCATGTTTATAATCATTAGATCTGTATGAGAATGCTCTTTCCAAATATGTGATTATTTTTTAGTGGTTATGAACATAAATCCATTCATCACATGTAGAATGTTATGTCATAATATACGTTTTACTGTTTTGACATTTTTGAGCCACTATTTGGTTGTGCCTTGGCTTGACCTTTATATGGGCAATCATTTCTATATTAAAGGGATTGTTGTAATGAATATTTAATAGTGTAATGTACCATGTATTCTCACCACATTACCCAACTAATGAAAGTGAATTAATTGATAATTAAATTTAAAATGGAAATTGGAAAGTATACTATGTACATTACATGACCAGATTAATTTTATATGATTAGTAGGATTCTTGTCCATATCACTCCATACCAAATTAATGTAAGTTAAAGGAATGAACCTTTAATATTGAATATTATTTAAATGGGTTAAATTAATATTTTAATGATACTTTTTCTTATCACACTAATGAACAGAAATTCTTGAACCAAATGACTTGATTAAAAGGATACACTAAACTTGGACTTATAACACTAATTAAAGGAATGGATTGAATGGAATGAAACATTACAAGAATTCATTTTTAAACAGAAATTTATTGACTCGAGATCGCCTTGGATTCAGATCACTGAATTCCATGAGCACTTGGAACCCTATTCTGATTCAAGGATGCAATATTCATTAGTTGATACCCACATAGATATTGATCCATGTATGTTTTTGGATGCCCAGTATGAAACTGTTGGATCCATTCATTTTCTCATAGGATTACTTCGATACACTCATTGGATCCATCATTGATAAGTAAGTTCCATGGTTACATCCCATAGGGCCCTATCACCACATAGCCCCATTTTACCTTGTATGATCACATTAGATTTTTTATGCTCCTTAATGTTGAATGAATTTGAACATGCTACTTGGATTACATTCTAATCCTTAGTCATGCTATGGTTACCATTGATTTGGAAACCGTTGAGGTCTAAGTTTCCATGGTTAGTACATGGAAAATTATTATTAAATATCATTAATCATGGTTTCATTGTTATATCTTATAACATTTACTATTTATACTATCACGAGGTGATTTTAGAATTGTCTATTACTCATGAGAACAATTAAACTAAAATTGGTGATTAAGTAGTTAAATTAATTGGTTACATGTTCAGACACCATCGAATGGGTGATGAATGTAGTTGGGTATTTGGATACATTGTATTGATTTACTTTATATATGCATGAGTTCACACTATTTAATTTCAATTACACATGCCAGATGTTATAGACACTACTGGTGGTGGCCCACTAAGATTTATCTCAAACCCTATATAAGAACAGTTTGGTACCCAATGCATATTACATTGTTGCAAGTGTGGACAAAGGGAAGTCTATAGATTCAAACACTTGACCGCTTTATGTTTACTATGGATATTGATAGAAGATTATTGATATGGAGCTCGAGATTCTTGTGACATTCTTTTGATATATTTATTCTTTTGTTGAACATGTTATTCATGTTGTCTTGTAACCATGTTTTTTAGTTTTCTACTGAAAAAAAATCAGTTGTTGAAATATATTCCAGTTTTTTTAGTTATTTTTATTTTAGTCTCTATTTTTTCATCCTTCCATCAATTTACATTAATTTAGACCACTATTTACCACTATTTACTTTCATATGATGAACTACACTTTGTTAATGAGGGCATAATCCTCCCATGTACACACCTTAGGCCCCCACTGCTAGTCGGAAGCCTGTGGAATTCATGGAGTTTCACATGAGGCCATGTGGTCCATCGTACTTAGGGCTCTCATTATGTGGTATATTGGTTAGGGACGTCATAATGTAGTATCAAAGGACTTTTCCTTTCAGTCTATACTATTTATAGACTATATATTGGTGATTAAAAATTCTTAGGACTTGGTCATAAGAAATGATTTGGTGTCACGAACCTATGGTTTGGGTAGAAACCAAGATTCATAAATTATAATTATTGTTCTACTTTTCTAATTACCATTGATATTATTTCACTATTGAGTGATGTACATGTTGTGTGGAGTTATTGATTTTTACTCTTTTTGATGATTTTCTTTAATCCTTGTCCCAATGATATGAGGGAAAGGATAATTGTTACATGAATTATTATAGGCACATAGAATTCATATTCCAATGATATTTGCATTCCATATAGGTTCAATTTACTAAATTTCATTACATGATGTGCTTTTTTACAGTTGAGTGATTCTATTATATTTATCTTAAGATTGTCTTACTCTTGGTTGTGATTGAGTGATTGCATGTCTCATGTCATGAGGAACATGGCCCCTAATGGGTTGGGATGAGTAAATTACCATGTCGAGCCATTATGATATAAAAAATGGATTTTTCTATTGATTGGTGTATGGGAACTAAATTAACCAAGAATGGTTATCCATCATAAATTGAAATATGACATATAATATGAAATGGTTGCACATCCTTATCCCGTCTCTTCATGTTTATAAAATATAAATGGGTGAAGCTGTTAATAATATATAAAATACAATTAAATGTATACTTGAGAACTTATAGATACCTATCAGTCTCAGTGGGTAGTGTGTATAGTATGCAATGTGTAGTGAGTTTTTTTAATTCCACTTCTAAAATAAATTCCTTCATTATTTTTAAGCTTTTTCTGAGGTGTGTTCATGGAAATTATAGATCAATGATTCCATGACGTCCTTGTGTCATATGTCAGGATTGTGGCGTGAACAAGCTCTGGATGGTGTAGGACTTGAGCCTCTAGTATTACCTCTTGTAGTTACACTTGAGGCCCACATGTTGTACCTGATTTGGTCACTAACTCCAATGTTCACGATAGATTCATAAATATGATATAGTCCATACAGGGTGCTCCATGGCATGAACCTATGATGGCTAATATAAGTTGTGAGTTCTAACATCGTCTTCCTACTACCTTTTTAGTGGTTGGTGGTCCACAATCTATTGAGTCTTGGATTCAATCCACCCATGGAAACACCACCAGAGTGGGGAGTCAAGCTTTCAACATACATGCTTCGGGATTTATCCTAGCATTGGTGGGATGTTATTATATAGGCCGGTCGTCATCATGGCATGTTATGGGTTGATTTCACAACTTCCTTATATGAGCAGTTCTTTCCTCAGATTCTGAGAGCTGATAGAGATAGAGAGTTCATGAATCTTGAGTAGCGTTATATGTTAGTCATGGAGTATTCAACAGGTTTCAATGAGTAACAGTGCTTTTCACAGCTTCAAGTTGGTGATGAGCTTTAGTGTGCTAAAAATTTTGAGGATGGGATTCATTGCACCGTCCATACATAGGTGAATGTATTTCACCTAAATAATTTTTTTCAATAGTCAATCATGATCATATCACATAGCATAACCAGAGTTATGGAAATAGTACTAGTCATAGAGGACCAGTGTCGTGCCTGGCATGTAGATCTTCTAGTGGCAGGAAGTGTTATCTCGAGGTTTCTCATCAGGGGAGTGACAACTAGAGTGCTAGTTTCTATAGCCCTATAGAGTGTAATCAGGGTGGGAAAAGGGGGAACTAGAATCCTTAGTGTGATAGAGTCCCAATGGAGTACCAATATTATGACCATAGGGGGAATCTCCAACATTTCTTTAGGACCTATCCACCATCTTCTAGTGAAAAAGGATCTTCACCCGCTCCAAATTCAGGATGGATTTCTTTTACACTGTGTATGGATGGTAGTTGGAATAGCACCGGTAGGTCTGACTGAGAAAAATGTCATGTCCGTGGTAGCCAGAACCCTAATCCCCAGCAGCACCAGCAGAGAAGTTAAGATCATGGTAGTCCATATATTCCATAGGGATGTGTATCATTCCAGTTTCATTCATTATAGTCGATACCCATGGATCATGTTGTAAGACCATCTATAGTATGATTTACTATTCATGAGGAATCTAATATAGTATTTACCTTATTTTATACAAGATATTTGATCTCTTTAATCTTTGTATCTTTCATGGAGAGCCTCATACAAGAGATATAGTGTCAATATGGTGTAATGAACCTAGATACGCCATTAGGGGTATGAAAAATGGGCATACTCTAGTTTAAGGACAGTCACCTTAAGGTAGGTAGTTACCTTTTTTGTGGAATCTATTTCTTCACGAGATGACGGATGTCGATGTTATACCCAAGATGTACTAGTTGGTTCATCGTCACACTTTTGTGGACTGCTATCACCAAATGTTATCATTTAAATCACTAGAGGGCAGAATTTATCTATATAAGGGTCAGTTGGATGTCCAGGCCGGTAGAGCAGGACTAGATAATCATAGGCTAGGTGGAGTGATAGCCAAGATTTTAGATCTCTTCATGGACAATCAGGGTTTATGTCAAGTTTATTTTCTTCCTCTAGTGGATCATTTTAGGTATTTCATTCCAAATATTTTTTTGGATTACCTTTTTAGATATTGGTAGAGTTTACAATTTATCTTTTTCTAGTAGTAGGTTTAGTGTCTTTTACTCTGTACAAGATTTAACCTATAGAGATTCATGATCTCAAGTTGCAGTTAGGGTATTTATAGGACAAAGGTTTTATAAATCCTAGTACATCCTCTTAGGTTTCACATGTTATTTTCAGCAAAAGGTAGATGAACCTTACCTCTATGCATGGATTAGAAATTTTTTAATCAACATACATTCAAGAACCAGTATCCACTGCCTCGATTTGATGATCTCTTTGACCATATCTGAGGACCAATGGTCTTCTCCAAGATTGAATTTAGATCAGGTTATCATCAGGTGTGAGTGAGACCAGTAGACATACCTCATACAACATTTTGTAGAAGGTATGGTATAGAAGGGTACCTTGTAATACCATTAGGTCTTATGAATGCACATGCAGTTTTCATGGCTCGGATGAATAGGGGTTTCCACCCCTATTTGGACTCTTTTTTTTGTGGTCTTTGTGGACGACATCTTGGTGTATTCTCACACTCGTAGAGACCATGCCAAAAATCATTTAGATAATTCTGTGTACATTGAGAGAGAAACATCATTACGCCACAATTATTATGTGCCACTTCTGGATTGACAATATTCACATAATGGGTAATGTAATATTGGAATCTCGAGTATCTGTTCTCCCAGAAAAGGTTAGTGCTATAGTTTTCTAAGATCATTCCAAGAATGTGTTTGATGTACATAGTTTCTTAGGGATATATGGATATTATATGAGTTTCATTTAAGAATTATCATGTATTGGTTCACATATTATAGGTCTAGCAATAAATGGTATCATGTTCATTTGGTCAGAATAATGTTACAAATCCCTTTAGGTTCTCAAATAGGTGCTTGTTTCAACATATATTCTGACTCTTCCAGAGGCAGGAATATGATATACAGCATTCTATGATACATCATGCATCATTGTAAGAGTAGTGATGATTCATGAAGATAGATTCATTACATACAAATCTCAGTATTTTATGCTTCATGAGAAGAATTACCTAATATATGACCTTGATCTAGTCGCAGTTGTCCACACCTTGTGTTGCTGGAGACATTTTCTTTTGGGTGAGTTCTTTGTGGTGTAAACGTACCAAAAGAGCCTCAAATATATCTTTTCTCAATGTAAATTTAACCTTTGATAGAGGACATGGGTCGAATATCAACAATAAATAGATTTTTAGCTTTACTATAGACATGGTAAAGGTAATTTGGTTACAGATGAACTAAGTTAGATTACTCAACCACATTATATACGGGAAGACAACGATGAATGAATGTTAATGTCCCTTATTTCTAAGATATATATAGATTTACATGGAAATAATGAGTGGTATTATCTCTCATCCTTGATATTTATCTTATCCCACCTTGAGAAGGTAGAGAGTAAACAATTTTCAAATCCTGAAGGCTTAGTTCTCCATGAGATTATATCTGGAGAAAACCCACCTCTAGATTGGTCTATGTATAGAAATGATTTATTGAGTCTATGTGGCCATATATGGGTTATTAAAGATAATATATTAGAGTTGACAAAAGAGTCCCATGCTTCTCAGTGGGTAGTTCATCTAGGAATCTCCATGATGTATCAAGATATGTGATGCCAGTATTTATGGCATGTGATGAAACATCTGCGATATGGTTTTATCAGTAGTTGTTCCACCTATCAGTAGGTGATGATAGAGAACCAATGACTTGCAAGATTTCTATATCTACTTCCAGTCCCATAGTGGAAATGTGAAGATGTTTCTATGGATTTCATAGTTACCTTACCAAGGTCTCCAAGGGGTAGTGATGCTATATTAGTATTCACTGACCGACTAACAATATCATCCCACTTCAGTCCTATTTGGGAGACTTTCACAGTTGATGAGTAGGAAAGGCTATATGTCATTGAGATCATACGACGACACAAGGATCTATCTACTGTTGAAACCAATAATAATTCTGATTTCTCATCACGATGTTGGTAGGGATTTTAGATGGCTATGGAAGAAATGGTGCTTCTACGAACTAATTTTCACCATCAGACCAATTAATAATCATAATAGAAAATTTAGGATCTAAAGTATATGAACCAATCATCTGTCCTTGATTTTTTATGTTCTTGGGAGAATCATAACCCTCTCATCAATTTCTCCTATAATTACTGCTTTCAAGTGACAATACATATACATCCTTTTGAGGAATTACATATTAGGCCATGTCTTTCCCCATTGTGCTGGATAGACACATGTGAGGTAGACATATTAGGACCTCGTCTCATTCATGAGACATCAGAGTAGGTTCGGGTGATCAAAAAGTGTGTGACATTACTCAGTCTAGAACAAAAAATTATTCTGATCTTAGTCAAATACCTCTTCAGTTTGAGGTCGGAGATTATTTTTTTCTTCAGGTATCACCCAAGATAGAGCATATATGGTTACAAATTTAAGGAAATATGTCTCCTTATTTTTTAGGGCCTTTTTGAAATTCTAGAGAGAGTCAGGTTGGTAGCATATCACTTTCATTTAACTCATTGACACTATTCCATGTATAACATGTTTCCTGTTTCAAAAATTCCCCAATAAACCAATATCATGTCGACCTCTCTCATACTTTTGATGCTAAGGATGTTTAGCTAGATGTTAATGCTTCCATTGAGGAGTATCCAGTATGCATCGTCAACTAGAGAACAAAGGCTCTTTGAGGCCAGTTTGTCCCTCTAGTATGAGTGATAGATAAACACTACCTAGTATAGGAAGATTCTTAGAAGAGTGAAGCTGACATATATTCCTAATGGTCAGACTTGTTCACAGAAAATGTTTCTCCAACATTGGAAGGCGATATCATGGATGAGTTCTTTTAAGGGGGAATATTGTAAGAACCCAATTTTAAGTTAGATATGGATCATTCAATTTGTTGTATAAAAATTTACTTTGAACCTAATATGGAAGAATAATTGGTTATTAATGGTCTTAGGTGTCTTTGGGGAAGGTTCAATGCTCAAAACCCATTTTTTTGGAAAAAATTGGCTTAACCCATGGTATATTGTAAACCATGAAGAAATGTCGTAGGGTTTAGTAAACCATGCAGATTGTGTTTATCTAGACAGAGCCAAATCACATGGTTGGTGAATTTCCATAGGGCCTAATCGTGAATGTACCCCTTTTACGCAGGTAATTGTGCATGGTTTGTGTACAAGTTTTCAAACAGTTTGGACAAACCGTGCACATGCCATTTTTCTGGGTAAAATTCCAAAATTTTCGTCAATTATCTAATTTGAACCCATATTCATCACATATCTATATTTCAGCATGACTAACCTCTTTTTTTAATTTTATATCTTTTTGAAGGCCAAATTGTGGGATCAATAGATCACCTTCACCTGGGATCTGATTGAGCTTATGTTCATCACGTTGGATGTGCAACAGTAAGTACTGAAGTTCCCTTGAGACATTATCCTTATATCATTCTCTCAACCTAGATATCAAGGCATTAGTGTTTTTCTATTTTTCATATATATACTCTGATATGAGATAAATAAAGTGACAATACCATAGGAGGATAGTTGTATAAGTAGAAAGTGGGTGGTCTATAACTCATTCCTAAGGTTTTTTGATTTTGGAATTATCATGTAGGGCCCACAGATATAACCATGTGTCATTTAGGAAATTTATATTCCTTGCCTATAATCAATAAAAAAATATGGTTATTACCATTAAAATATGGTATTTGTTGTTTGTGGTTAAGACCACAACACCATTCATCAAATGTATGATGTTATTTCATAATTGTTGTTTTAGGGTTTTGACATGTTTAAGACACCTTTCAGGTGTGCCTTGACATGACCCTCCTAAAGGTAAGTAGATCGATATTATATGGATTGTTATAATAATAATTTCATATTGGAATGTATCATGTATGCTCACCTCATGACCCTTCTAAGGAAAGTGCGTCAATTGATAATTAAATGTGAAATAGAAATTGGAATGTATACTAAGTATATTATTTGACCATATTAATTGTATACAATTAGTAGGTTTCATGTCCATATCACACCATAACACAAAAATGGATGGTAGTGGAATGAACCATTAATATAGAATTTTATTCAAATGGATTAAATGAAAATTTGTATTCTTCATGGGCTTGTCACACTAATGAAAGGAAAGGCTTGAACCAAATGAATTGATTAAGTCATTGCATGATTCATGGAATTATCACACTAATGAATGTTAAGGCTTGAACTGAATGATATATTACATGACTTCATAATAAAACTGAAATGTCCTGACTCGAGATCTTCTTGTATTTGAATAAGAGAAGCCCATGAGCACTCTGGAACCCCATTCTTATTCAAGGATATATCTTACGTAGGTTGATACCCACATTGATTTTGATCCTTATCTATTCTTGGATGTCTGGTATGAAACTATATGATCCTATAATATTATCATAGGATACCTTGGATAAACTCCTTAGATATAGAATTTACTCATAGGTTCCATGGTTACAACCCATATGGACCTCTCTCTCCTTAGACCCATTTTACCTTGGACTATCAACTTGGTTTAGGTAGGCACCATATTGTGTAGTGACATGGAACATGGTCATTAGATTACACTCTTATCTGTATCAAGGCTATAGTTACTACCGAGTGGGTGACCAATGAGGATTATGTTTACTTGGTTATTACCTTGGAATTTCATTATTAAATATCATTAATAATGGATTCCTTATTACATCTTGGAACATTTACTATTTATACTATCATGAAGTGTGTCAGTGTTGGCTATTCCTCCTGATACATATCAATCTAAAATTATTAATTAGTCAATTAAAAGAACTGGTTACATGTTCAGACACCAGTAGAGGGATGAATTAGGTACATAAGTATTTAGTTACATTGTACTTCATAACTTTATATATGCATGATTGTACACTATTAACTTTCTATTACACGAGGTGAATGTTATAGACACCATTGGTGGTGGCTCAATGATATTTATTTCATACCCTATATGGTCACCGGTTGGTTCCCTTGGTAGATTACATGGTTGTAAGTGTTGAAAAATGGAAGCATATAGATTTAAACTCTTGATTGATTGCCGTTTAGTATGGTTCTTAACATAATATGACTGAGAAAGAGCTTGGGATAATAGGGATATACTTTTAATTTATTTATACATTCATGGATCAAGTTATGTAACGACCCAAGTCTTTATAGAATAATACAATTTTCATTTCTATTAATGTTCATGAATAAGTTATTATTTTTACATTAAAGGGGATTCTTTTTCTGATATCATACTCAACACGCAACAATGGGTTTTTTTGAAATCATACGTTGCACATAACTTTCATTTATATCGAAAAAATAATATAGTAATATTATTATTTTAAGTAGTATATAATGCCTACACTTTGTATTGGGGGAAATGAATAGAACTAACTAAAATATAACTTTACATGTTTGTTAAATATCTTTACAATTATCCAATAAATTTTAGAGGCTTTAAATAATACTGAATATGATTTTATGCATGAAATACTCTAATATTTTTTAAAGGTTATTTTACCACCTTTTGATGGATAACCCTTTTTAAATATAGTTGTTGACACCTTTATATGGTATGTTTGAAAAACTAATTTTCTTATTTAGAATTAGAAAATCAAAATTTACTTTTGATAAATTTTAGGAATTTTTTTGATAAAGTACATTTTTAATGAATAGTTAAAAATACTGCATTTTAAGTCAAAAATGCTATTTCTTCTAATTTATTTATATATTTATATTACAAAATAATTTTTAAAAAGTTTAATTAGATTTTATTTTTAGCATTTAATCGAATATGGGTCAATGGAAGTAATTTCACATTTAAATTGGACATAAACACATGTCAATCTTTTGATAGTTGTTATTTCCTAAAAACCCACTTTGTGTTTTAGAAAATTAGAATTAATTTTAAATTAATTACTGAAACTTAAGTGTTTTGAATTTGGAAAAAAGGATTCCACATTTTGAATCATAATTTCCATATTTTTTGAATAGTTAACTTTTATTTTTATGCATTATGAATAGTAACTTTCTTAATTATTTTATTTACCGTGTTTAAAGGGTAAATCAGGTAAATAAGGGTTAAAGATAATATTATAATAATATTAAACTACCTTAACAGATATCACAATCCTATGTTATGAGATATTTCTAACCATGGGTATTTTTGGGTCGATTTGGGGACCCCATGAATCTACATGGGTGTGAAAATGATATTTTATAAGAAATAATTCCAAATAAAAATAAATATAACATAAACATGTATCTTTTGCTAAAAAAATTCATATGGGGATATATAATTGATCTCTTCAACTATAAATAATAATTGTAAAGCTAAAATTATTTTATACATCATGTTATTTTATTTATAATTTTTATACATTTAATAAATAATATTAATTATGACACAATGAGGATGCAGTGATTGCTTCATTAATGAAAGATTCAAATAAATTATATCATAAATGTTATAATAAATGTTATATGTTTATTTTTATGTCATAGATGTATTTTTTGATAATATGGACATTTTATATTTTTATTAATTGTGTTTTTTCAAAGGAATCAAGATGTTATGGATTTCTAAAAAGTCATGATATGAATATTGTCAAAAGTGACATAATTTAAATAATAAAATATAAATTAATTTATTAAATATTTTAAAATTACAAAAAAATTATAATATTAGGAAACATTCTTATGATAAGATTAAAATATTATAAATGAATCTTTAATTGTACATTTTTCTTGTTTTGGTAACTATTATTATTTTCAAAGTGTTAAATGCTTGATAAAACAGTAAGAGTAAAAAAGAGTTAATTCAAAATGATAAGGATAAAAAAATATCCAAAACATGTCTAATTATTATTGGATGATTTAATTTATAATTATATTTATCTCTTAATTGAATTAAATATATTTGGACACATTTTTAATTGAAATATTATTTTAATAAATTAATATTTCTAGACATTCCTAAATAGCACCGCCCCCCTCTTATAAAATGCCACACCTCTACCCATTTAATCACACCTCTCAAGCCCATTTACTCATAAAAATTATAATAAAATAAGCTCAAAAATCCTTAAATTCCTCATATAATCCTTAAAATATGCATAAGGAAATTCAAGAAATCGATTTGGCTCAAATCAAAGGGAGTTACACATTTGAAGAGGTATTGTCTTCTCTAAAGTTCCTTTCCATTATTTTACTTCTTCACTCCCTATTATATTCTTATTCGTTGAATAAATAAAAACAAAAATATCATAAATATTCTACGATTTTTTTATGAGAAGGATTCTAACTAAACTCACAGAGACCACCATATAATGGATAAAAACATAATGTTTTCGGGTACGGTGAACCACTACCTCATGAAACGATGACTGTCCAATTTTCCCCTACCACCTCTCATGGTGGACATTATGATTGATCTGTATTTATATAGGATCTATATTATACTATTACTATATATTTTATTCTTTAATTTTTATTTACAACATACCTTTATGCTTTCCATGATGTGTAAACACGATAATTTCATTTGAGGAAGTGTAGACTACCACCCACTCAAAGTGATATGACTCCTTCATGTCATACATGGAACATATAAAGTATGACATTAATGAACTTATGTAACATAAATAAAATATAGTACTATAACCTAATTATAATATACCTATGTATCATTATTTTTTAATTCCATTAATATGACAATGAAATGAATGTAGCATTTATTCGTACGTAGGGCCTGCGGTCTCCATGAATGATGCATTTCATTTCTTATGTCCAAATATTGTAGAATATTATAAATAAAAATACAATATATATAAATAAATTTACTATGGATATATATTATACATAAAAAATGAATTATATTCTTATGATGATGTACTTTTGATTTTATATACAATTTACGTCAATACAAGGTCATTTTCGGCTCATGTTCAGAATATTGAAAAAACGAATGATATGAACATAAATAATTATAAAATTTTTATAACATGATGATATGTATAATAAAATTAATAATAAAATTTAAATGGGTTTATAGTCATATATAAATTAACCTAAATTTACTATTCAGGAATATAAAGAACAAACAAGACAAGTCAGACTCAAGGTAAGGGAACCTTTGACCCTCCTATTTTAGTCAAAGACTTATTTTATGTTATGTATTCTAATTTCCATTTCCACATGTTGGGATATATTATTATATATCTTTATTACTATAAATTTTAAGACCATGTGATGAGAGACCATTTTTTCTCTAATAAACTCATTTTTTTAATTTTTATGTGATGTCGTTAGGCTCCCAAATTTTCATATGGAATTTCTAAACTCAATTTCCTCTCATTTAGTTTTATGCATACTTTGTTGATTATATTTTTCCAAAATTATGTGTGGAGTCACTATTTTTTTATTTATTTATAAATTTTTAATTTTCATTGTCTGGATATACATTTCAATACATAATCACTCCATTGATAAATTATTATGTTATTTATATGAACTTTGTAAAGGAAATCTTATCTCGATCTCTATTCAATGAGTTAAATTTCCATGTCACTGGTTTTGTTTTACCAAGAATTTGTTTGAATGAACTATGATTATTTTTCACATAATATCCATATATATTGGGTGTGTTTAAATTTATCATAGATAATTATTTCATTTATTTTTCTTTAATCTAATGATATGATCTTTGTAAAAGACTATGTCTCAATCACCTTTCATTAAGGCATATCTCGATATTATTCACCTTTAATATCTTGTAAGGTGTATATATGACCCTTTTAGCATTTTATATCATTAATTTCTATATTCTCATGGTATTTAACGTTTCTTTTGATGTTATTCTTAAATTATATGTATTCAAGGGTTTCTCAAGTGTTTCAAGATTTATTAATTGAAACATCATTTTAAATTTTTTAAAGATTTATTCATATAAATATTGATCAATAATGTTCATGCTTTCAAAATGGTTTTAATGATTTTATTATATGGACATATCTGTCTTAAAATTATAACTCTCATTTTTTTAAATGATCCAAAATGGTATGGGGAACTTTGATTAAAAAAGGCCATTTATTAAAATTTTTAAATGGTTTTGGAAATGGATTGAATATTTCAATATCTTGAATTGATATGTTTTGATTTATGGGTGAAATTTTGATAAGTTCAATATGTTATGATTATGTAATTGTACTGGGAAATTTGACGGGTGGTTATGTGATAAACCAAATTCAGGTGGTTCTGTGATGAACCTACAGTGGGTGAGCCCATGATTGCTCTCCAATGCATTGGGTAACATGAAAAAGTTAAAATTAATGTTTATCGTAATATATTTAGGAAATATACTGCGATGGGTATTAAAGAATCTAACTCCCTATGCAGCACTGAAAGCTGTAATGTAATCATGTTATGGATGTCATGAGTAACCTTTGTGATTTATGATTTCTATGTGTTTTTCATAAATCGAATGGTTTCATGAGTTATTTTAAAGATATTATGTTTTATGATTGAATAGTATTATTTCATTGATTTTATGTATTCATGGAGTAATGATTATTTACTTATTTTATATCCCTTAATGAGATTTTCTTATAATCTAATGCTATTGAAATATTCATTCACTGGGTATAATGAAAGGTAAGAGAGAAGAAAAATCCATGATATTTTTTATCAAGAATTTTTTTGTTATATTTAATGAGTTTTGTTGTTTTGAAAAGAATTTTCTATAGTATAAGTGTATACTTTTTAATATTTGAAATGTAATATAATATTTACGACCCAATTCTTTGAAAATATAAACCTGAAGAGATACTCAATGTGAATTATTGACATAACTAATGATTTTGTAATGATTAAGGCAGGGGCCTTTTGGTTGGTATGAGAGGTCGGTTTAGATAACATTATTGGTTAGGGTGTAATTTAAGAATAAGTTAAATGTTTTATATAACAACAATGGATATCATATTATAAAGAATCATAGTTATTTTAGATAAATTTAATGACTTTAATATAACATGAAAAAGTACATCTTAGTGATTACCCTCCTCAAAAGACTAAATATGATGATTTTATAGATATAATAGCACCTACCTTTTTGGTTTTAGTAAATGGATATATCTAGTATGCACCAAACTAACTGTGGATGTGAAGGAAAATATGGTGGTTTTCTGAATAAGAAATTGAATAAAATGGGAGCACTAATGAGAACTATTGTTATTATTCTCAACCAACTATCTAAAGTCATGATTGACTACTTGATCCTTGGTTATGTTTCTAGGGAATCATATATACAAGAAATGAATGCCTATGGATGTTCAGGTAAAAATCATAAAGGTGTGTATATTCAAAAACTTCAATGTCAATGATGTGGAATTAAACACCTAGAAAAATGTTTCAATGGGATGGGAAGAGGTTATAGATGTGGTAATAGAGGTTATAAAACAATAACCTTCCATGGAAAAAGAAATCATTCTGTAGAATTTATCAATGGGAAATAAGTTCTTTCTGATGGATTAATTGAATTGTTTACCTCACCTACTTTGATAATCCTACTCATGGTTTAATATGTTTTGATAATCTCAATATGTTCCTATATTCCTATATATATATATATATGCAAAATTATGATGACAATAATATCAAAGTAATCATTAGAATATGTTTATTAATGTTCATATACGTTTATATATACTTGGAAATTATTCTAACACAATCTAAAAATATTTTTCATAGATAAGTGTTAAGTCCACTGATATGTATAAGTCTAACGGTATGCACACAACTACTGATAAGGTTAAGTATACTGGTACATAATAAAGATACTGATATGTAAGTCTACCAGTACAAGAACAAGGAGCTACCGATAGGATCTCACCACTACACAATGACCTACCGATACAAGCTACCGATACAAACAGATAGACAGACATCTACTGTTACACAGTCCACCGATACGAAAGAGATATTGTTACAAAGAAGCTACCAATAGAAGGAGCTACAGATACAAAAGAGCTACCAGTAAAATCAAGTTACTGTTAGACCAAAGCTACCGATAGAAGGAGTTACCAGTACATAGAGCTACTGTTACACAGAGTAACAACTACCGATACAAGGCATCCACTGATACAAAGTCCACAGTTACAAGTCTACTGACAGAGAGCTACTGATGGAAGATGACCGTTAACCAGTCACTGATACTCAAACTCTATACTTTTAAAATATTATTAAAATAATGGTAACGATCATATTTGGTGAATTTAATGCAGCTACTATTAATTAATGTGGGTTTTTGGCATGTCAGGGAACCGTACCTCGTACCTATGAAAAGGTAATCATTCCTAATGTCTGAGATTAAGGTATAAATGTAAGATCAAGCTAAAGAGAAGATAGGGTGGTACATATACAAAATAAAGATAGGTGACATCCATACACCTATCTACTTGAAGAACACTAGACATACATGAGGACATTCATACAAGAAGATAACACAAGCTGAACTTTAGTCAAGGAGTGAAGAACTACAATGATCTCTTAATACACTCAAGATGATCAAACTGAACCTGAAAATCAAGGAAGAAAACAACACTCTATTTTCAAGACCAAACTAGAGAATGACTCAGAAGAATTTCTGATCAATCAAAAGGAGTCCAGAGCTGCACTTCAAATCACTAGAGCATTCTAAACTCATAACTACTCTCTCTTAGTGATTTGTTTACATACTTTTGAGTAGTGTGTGTACTCTATATATTCTACACACACACTGACTCCTGTACTGAACTAGAGGATTTATAAATCCTCACTCAATCATTCCAATACTCTCTAGTTCCCACTGTGGATAGTGGTTGAGGTCAAGTGTGACCTAGATAGCCTATGCGCTATTGTTTTGTTTGCCCACGTAGAACTGTGGTAGAGGTCACATGACCTGGACAGTCTTTGTACTGTTGTTAACCCTGTTCCAGGGTGTCGATCAAAATTTATAAACATTGGAAGAGAGTAATAAGTCTCAGCTTGAGACTGAACCTCTTGGTTATATCTATTGTGCTTATATATTTTGTTTTAAACTATATTGAATATTCTTCTACTATGTACTTTAAAAATAAATCTATTTTAAAGTAACTCTGATAGTTAAACTAGCAAGTGTTTTTATTTATTGTAAAAAATTAGGTTATCTTAAAAATTTAATAAATCTTCAGATTAGATTAACTGAGAACTAATCAATCTTTTGAGAACTTAACTGACCCTTTAATGTATTAAAAATTCACTAAAGTTTAGCTTGTTCTTTAATATGGGGGATTTTAATAAGATTATTTTTAACAGAAATTTTTATTTGGAACTCAATTCACCCCCTCTTGGGTATCCACTCCGACCAACATTTGGTATCAGAGGGAGGTTGTTGTTTATAAAGGATTTAAAAACACTCAGTTTTCAAACTGTGATTTAAGTTTTATCTTAAAAATCTTAAATTTTTGTTAGTTCTAAATTTTATCTCTTTAAATATATTTTCTAAAATCTAGTTATGGATAATAGATTATAAGGTGCTCCAACATATAGACCACCCTTCATTAATGGTACAAACAATTCCCAATGGAAACCTAAAATGAAAATTCATTTAGAATGTATGAGATTTGATATATGGAATGCTATAGAAACTCCGTATAAGATTCCAGAAACTAAAATAATTACTTGGGATGAAAATAATAAAACAACTTACAATAATAATTGTAAAGCTATGAATTCCATGTACTGTGCTTTAGGAGATGAGGAATTCAATCGCTTATCTACATGTAAAACTGCTTATGAAATCTGGGATACTTTGGCTGTCTCTCAAGAGGGAACAACCAATGTTAAATAAATGAGACTAAACAATTATACTATTAAGTATGATAACTTTAAAATGAAGCTTGATGAACCTATTTTTGACATGTATCTCAGGTTCGACGAAATTTTAAATACAATGAGCTCATCTGGAAAATCTATTTCTGTAAAGGAGCAGATTATGAGAATACTAAGTTGTATGCCAGAAATATGGAGAGGCACATCAGTCTCAATAAGAGAATAGTGTGACATATGTTCAATGCCTATTAAATAATTAATTGGTAAGTTAATTATGTATGAAGAAGAGAAAAAATTAAACAAGGAAGAAGATTATGAACCTAAGAAGAAATTAGTAGCCTTAAAATCTACTCCCTCAAAGTGAAAGGAACATGAGAAAGCTCACATACCAACTGAAAGCTCAACAAGTGAAGGTTTAGATTCTAACAGCGATGAAGAGATGGATTAGATAACCAGACGGTTCATGAAGTTTTACATAAAGAATAAATTCTTCTTAACACCAAATTATATAGGAAAATATGACAACAAAGGTCATTGGAAGAAGGATTAGAAAACTTCTGATAAGAGTGATGAAATTGTCTACAATGAGTGAAAAAGGAAAGGACATGTAAAGGCAGACTGCCCAAAGTTAATGTTCAAGAAGAAATATTACTACAAGGAAAATAAGTATAAGAAAGCTATGATGGAATCATGGAGTTCTTCAGAAGACATCAAAAGTGAGTCTAAGACTTCTGACTCTGAAAAGAATCATTCCAACATGTGTTTCATGACAAACACATTTGAGGAAACTTGCTTGAAATGTTCCCATAAGAAGGTATGGTACTTGGACAGTGGATGTTCAAGTCATATAACTAGATATTACTTGAGATTCAAGAGTTTAATCAAAGTTGATGGAGGACATGTCACCTTTTGTGATAATTTTAAAAATAAAATCATCATCTTAGGCAAGATTGGTAACTCTGAATCAATTTTAATTTCCAAATTTTTATTTTTTGATGGGCTTATATATAACCTGTTAAGTATTTCTCATTTTTTTGATGATGGTTTCATTGTTAATTTTGAAACTGATTCTTGTAATGTTTTTAATTCAAACAATATTTCAGTATTTATCACATTTAGAAATGAAAATTTTTATGAAGTTGATTTGAATTATTTAGACAAACAAAACATTAATTATTTAATTTCTTTTCATAAAGAGTCTTGGCTATGGCACAGAAGATTAGCCCACTGAAACATTCATTCACTTAGAAAAATGACTTGGAAAAACATAGTTAGAGACCTACCTAAACTTGAATTCCCAGCTGATAAAGTTTTTAATCCCTGTCAAAATAGAAAGCAACATAAATTTTCTTTTTAATCAAAGAAATAATTTCAACATCTCAACCTCTTGAGTTGGTTCACATGGACTTTTTTGGACAATATAGTGTTTCTAGTTTAAATGGGAAGCACTATTTCTATGTCCTAGTAGATTACTTTTCAAGATACACTTGGGTATACTTTCTTACTCACAAAATTGGACCCTGTTATTATTTTATTAAATACACCAAGTCTGTAGAAAATCATAGTGGACATAATATTATGACCTTGATAAGTGATCATAGTCGTGAGTTTGAAAATCATGAGTTTGAATCTTATTGCTCACACAATGACTATAGTCACAATTTCACTACCCCTAGGACACCTCAGAAAAATGGTGTAATAGAAAGAAGAAACAGAACCCTTCAAGAAATTGCAAGAACTATGCTTAATGAGTCTGACCTGCTGATTTATTTTTGGGCTGATGCTGTGAATACATCTTGTTATAAGATAAATAGAGTCTCGATTAGACCTTTTCTTAAATGTACCTCTTATGAACTATGGAATAATAGGAAACCTAAAGTGATTTACTTCAATGTATTTGGTTGTAAAGTCTTTATTCTCAATAATAAAGATAATATTGACAAGTTTTCTTCTAAATGTGATGATGGAATCTTTCTAGGATATTCTATTACTAGAAAATTCTATAGAGTCTTTAATAAAAGAACTAAATGGGTGGAAGAATCTATTCACATCAAATTTGATGAAACTGATCCACATGAACCTAAGTCTTCACTTAAAAATATTGAAGAAGATCTGTCTATTCTAGACCACAGTGATAAAAGCATTAAACCTACTGTAAAATCAAGTAACTCTGGAAATTTTCCAGAATCCGATTCTACTGAACCCGAACTTAGAGAAGAACTGGAAATTTCTAGTCCTACCCTTACTAGATCAACTAGGATTCTAAAGAATCATCCTTTAGATGCTGTTGTTGGTAATATTGATAGAGGGACACAAACCAGATCTTCTATTAGAAATCAGGTTGAACATCAAGCCTTTCTTTCACATTTAGAACCAAAAAATATCAATGATTCAATCAAAGATGAATTTTTGGTAATGACTATGCAAGAAGAATTAAATCAATTTGAATGATACAATTTGTAGGAATTAGTTGAAAGACCTAAGAACACTTTGACCATAGGTACTAAATGGGTTTTTAAAAATAAATTTGATGAGTCTAGAAATATAGTTAGGATCAAATAAAGGCTAGTTGCATAAGGGTATAGTCAAGAGGAAAGAACAGAATATGACAAAACCTTTTCACCTGTAGCTAGATTAGAATCTATTATGATTCTACTTGCCTATGCTGCTCATTTTAATTGCAAGTTATATCAAATGGATATTAAAATATCTTTTCTAAATGGTTTTATAATTGAAGATGTTTTTTTTGAACAACCACATGGATTTTCTAATCCTCATTTTCCTAATCGAGTTTTTATGCTCCCTAAAGCTTTATATGGTTTGAAACAAGATCCACGAGCTTGGTATGCTAGACTTTGTAATTTCCTTATTTCAAAAAGTATTTCTAAAGGGATTGCGGATCCAACTCTCTTTTTCAAAAGAATTTCTAATGATTTTTTGATAGTCCACATCTATGCTGATGATATTATTTTTGGATATTCTAAAAATACCTTGTGTATTGATTTTTCAAAGAGTATGAAAAATGAAATTGAAATGAGTTTAATGGGAGAACTCAAATATTTTCTTGGATTTCATGTTTTTCAAAATGAAAATGATATTATTTTAAATCAAATTAAATATACAAAGGATTTTTTAAAACGTTTTGGTTTAGATAGTATTAAGGAAAGTGATACACCCATGAGTACCACCTATAAGTTGGACATTGATGAATCTTGGAAACTAGTTGATCAAACAAATTATAGAGGTATGATTGGAAGTGTACTTTACCTTACTGCTAGTTGACCAGATATTATGTTTAGTGTGTGAATGTGTGAAATATTTAAATCTAATCCTAATGAATCCCATTTGCTTGCTGTTAAAATATTTTTAAAATATCTTAAACATAATACAAATTTAAGTTTGTTTTGTCTAATAGGACAATCATTTGATTTAATAAGTTATTTAGATGCTGAATTTTCTGGATGCAAGTTGGATAGAAACAACACTTCTAGAACATGTCATATTCTAGGTACGTACTTGGTATCATGGTGTAGTAAAAATCAGAATTCTGTTGCATTGTCTACCACAGAAGCAGAGTACATAGATGCTGGTAGTTGCTGTGCACAAATTCTATGGATGAAACATACTTTGTTGGACTATGGATATGATCTTAGACATGTATCAATAAACTGTGATAACACTAGTACGATTAATATCTCTAAGAACCCTTTGTCTCATTCTAGGACCAAATATATTGATGTAAGGCATCATTTTTTGAGATATTATTACCAAAAAGGTGATATTTCTCTTGAATTTATAGGTACTGAACACCAATTAGCTGACATTTTCACCAAGGTTTTATGTTCAGATTGGATAAGTTACATTATAAATGAATTAGGAATGATAGAATCTATGCGTTAGAAACCTCACTGTTAGAAACCTCATTGGTATGAACCTCACTATTATACCTCCCTATTAGTGGACCTCACTGATATGGATACCTCACCGTTACGTATTCTCACCGGTATACCCTACCGTTAAGTTTGCGCTATTTTTTAATCTTTTGTATTTTTAGCCACTGGAATCTGTATTGTTTATACTTTACTTATTATGTTTTATTTATTTATTTTATGATTCCAAATTTATAAAAAACTAAGTCTTAGTTACTTCTCAATTCACCGAACTCTCCTCTATCAAACCCAACTCCTTGAATCCTCGAATCTCCTGAAAACCCTATATTCTTCGATTTAGAGATGGAAAAAACCAAACTTATGACTGTCAGAGATGACTTTGATGAGATGAATGCAAAGAGGAAGAAGAAAGGACCAGAAGAAAGTAGTAGTGTCAATCGAACATGGTCATGGAGTCATCCGGTGAACCTGTATTTGCAAAATATAGAAATTGAAATCGATAAGGAGAAATGTTCAGAATGGATTTTTCTAAGAAAATCATTGACCCTAAGAATATTGGAGAAGCAGAGATGGAAATAATGTTTCAAAAACAACAATGGACCTTATTATCCGAAGCTGATAAAAGAGTTATATTCTTTTGTGTGTTTTGAAAAATAATGAGATGAGAATAGAATGATTTCAGTTGTGAATGGAAAGGAAATATCTTTTTCTTCTGTTGAGTGGGTTGTGTGCCTGAATGTTCCGCATGAAGGAGAGTTTGGATATTTCTCGAAATCAGTACCTCATACCAGTAACTTCATTTCTTATGAAACTGCCTTGGAAGAGTTGACAAGAAATGGAACTCCTAGGAAAGTAGTGGCTGTAGAAATGGATGGAGAAAATAGATTGCTCTTCAAGTTCATCCAGCATGTGATAAGTCCAAGGAGAGGGTACATTGAAAATCTGAAGTATCAAGATATTTATTTGTTTAATATCTTAAGGCATGGTGTGAAGGTGAATCTTTTCAGGCTGTTAATGATTCAAATAGAGGATATGACCAGACCCAAATTGAAAACCAATGCATTATTCTTGGCCAAATTTATTTCGATCATAATTAAAGTAAAGGGGGTTTCTGAGTCTCAGGATGAGACAGTGGTGGTAAGGAATAATTTTTGTATCAAATACACAGTATACATGTACATGAAAATTAGTTGGATCCATTGGAGAAGTCAGTGGGTTACTGATGATGAGAATATATATGTCACGTTCAATACAGTTGACCATACAAATTGAACAAAAGATAAGAGATATCCCGGTCTAGGACCTAATGAGAAGGGGCCACAGTATAGTGATGATTCAAATGAGGAGGATTCCTCTGCAGCAGATGGAGGATATCCAGAATTTCCTCCTAGCCCAACTTCTGAAATTTTATCAAAAGAAAATGAAAATGCTTCTTTGAACCTACCTAGTATAGAAACTGTTTTGGGAGTAAGAAGTGGAGAGGTACCTATGGATGAGGAAGACCAGTAGAGATCATATCAAGAGGAGGCTGCTCCATAGAATGAGGAAGAAGAATACGAATCTGAAACTGAAGCATCTACTTCTGCCACCTTATGTTTGAGTCCTTTGATTGGAAGTTCTGTTGTGCCTTTAGAGGCTATTTTTGTTGAATCCGATAGACCTGCTCCTATTCAGGAGGAGCCTCATACTGATAGAGAAATGGATATCATTGTGTAAGATTCTTATGAGGAAGACCGAGATGATGAGGGTTCTATTTCTATACAAGAGAATGCACTAGTTGAGGGGGAGCATCCGACTAGACTTGGCAGTGCCTCAATAGATGATAGAATTGAAGACTGGGCAGGAGACCCAGGTTTTGTGGTTGGTGGATTGGATTATCCAGATTCTGATAATGAAGCATCTCTCAGAAGACCTAAAGTCAATTATGATATTCTATCTAAGTTATTACCTGAGGATGTAGTTAGAAAACCTGATATGGATTAGTTAAAGTATGAGCTAAAGGACAGATTTGTTGAGGAAGTAAGAATAATGGAAACTTCACTGATTTCATCCATCTAATCTATTACGAATGACTCAGTGGCTAGTATTGTGTCAGAAAGAGCACCTGTTGTTGTGCCTGCGAGTATGGTAACTAGGGCTGACTTTGATTCTTTAAAGGATGAGATTAAAGAGTCTTTGAATACATCTATTTCCAATTTAAAGAATTGTCTTGTTGAGGAACTTAGAAACTTGGAAAAATCTTTTGAACTCTCTATTGGTTGTAGCGTGTCAACCTCTGTGGTATAGATGGTGGATGAAGTCATGGTTTTCCAGAATCAAGTGTCGAGCATGGTATAGGATGTTGAATTTCTAAAGAAATCAGTTGTCTCTATGGAATCCTATATGAATTTTAATTCTCAAGGAGATAAGGATTTTACTTTTATGAAGAGCGTAGTTAGATAGAAGGTATCAGTTTTTGAGGAATTTAATCATTCCATACAGAAGCATGTTAGCACCAAGGATTTTGAAGTGAAAAATCTTATCAGTGGGATAACTAAATGTTTTGAGGAAATGGTGACTTTTTCTCTTAGTTCTATTACTTCCAGACCTTTAGTAGAGTTGAATCAGATTCGAGCTTTGATGAAAGAGGTGCTTGGTTCAGCATCAACCAGTGGCACTGTGGACTCATCTTCCCTGATCTAGGTGGTAACTACCACTAGAGATATCATGCAAATTTCTCAAGATTATATGAGAGAAGATTCTGCATCTTAGAATGAAGTAAAGGATAAAGTTGGTTCTTATTTTCAGAAAGTGTATACCAAGCATGACTTGAACAAAAATTTAATACTTCTGTTGGAAAATATGAAATTACCTCTTGTCAATCAAGCCATCAGAGAAAAAGTAAGCAAGCTCAGGGAACTGACTCCACCTTTGGAAAAATTTATGGAAAACAAGGATGATTTCATTTATTTTATGGAGAGAGGATGAGGGATCATTATGGACTTCTGGAATCTATTGCTACCATTTTTGAATGTAGAAAATACTGCAATCATTGCACCTCTAGCCCTGCTTGCCTCTGCTCAGTCTGCCTCCATTCCTCAGATGACTCTAGTTCCAGCCATCCAGAGTCTCACTCCCAGGATCACACAGAGAGCTACCCACTACAGGCTAGGGACAATCTCCATTGCTCAACCACCAGTCATGATTTTTGGAATTTAAGAACATTCTATTGATGCAAGCCACCTGAATATACCTCCGACCCCAAATCCAAATCCAAAGTTAACATTCAAGAGGTGGATTGATTAGTGGGTAGGACCTTTGATGGTAATCCCTTGTATTCTTTTTGTTCACTTCTGTATTTCTCTGTATTTTTGCCTCTAGTAATATATAAATGCTCTCATTCTATATTTCCTTTCTATCCCACTTTTTTCTAATCACAAAGGGGGAGACATAATATCTAAGGAGGAGACATGAGGGGGAAATAGTATAAGAGGGGAGAAATATTACTACGGGGGAGAACTGATATGGATCATTATATTTCATGAGCATAATATATTTACCACTGTACATTTGTTTTTATTTTTTATTACTTTTGATACAATTTCATTTAATACTATATCCTCTGACACATTAATGATTATTTTTTATTACAATACCATAAGTTGTGATTATCAAAAAGGGGGAGATTGTTGACCTCACCTGTTTTGATAATCCCACTCATGCTTTAATATGTTTTGATAATCTCAATATGTGCATATAATACTATATATATATATATAAGCTAAATTATGATGAAAACAATATCAAAGTAATCATTGGAATATGTTCATTAATGTTCATCTATGTTTATACATACATTGAAATTATTCTAACTCAATCTGAACATTTTTTTCATAGATAAGTGTTAAGTCCACTGATATGCATAAGTCCACCGGTATGCACACAGCTACTAATAAGGCTAAGTACACTGGTACAGAAAAGAGCTACCGATATGTAAGGCTACCAGTACAAGAACAAGGAGCTACCGATTGGAGCTCACCACTACACATAGACCTACCTATACAAGCTACCGATACAAACAGACAGACCGATAGCTACCGTTACATAGTCCACCGATATGAAAGAGATACCGTTACAAAGAATCTACTGATAGAAGGAGGTAAGGATACGAAAGAGCTACCAGTACAAGCAATTTACCGTTAGACCAAAGCAGCTGATAGAAGGAGTTACTGGTACATAGAGCAATTGTTACATAGAGTAATAGCTACCGATACAAGGCACACACTGATACAATGTCCACCGTTAGAAGTCTACTGATAGAGAGCTACTGATGGAAGATGACTGTTAACCAGTCACTGATACTCAAACTATATACTTTGAAAATATTATTAAAATAATGATAATGATCATATTTGGTTAATTTAATGAAGCTTATATTAATTAATGTGGGTTGTTGGCATGTCAGGGAAACGTACCTCATACCTATGAAAGGGTAATCATTCGTAATGTCGGGGCTTAAGGTATAAAAGGAAAATCAATCTGTACAGAATATAGGGTGGTACATATACAAAATAAAGAGAGGGAACATCCATATACATTTCTACTTGAAGAACACTAGACATACACAAGGCTATTTCTACCGGAAGAGAACACAAGATGAACTTTAGTCAAAGAGTGAAGAACTACAAAGATCTCTTCATACACTCATGCTGATCAAGCTGAACCTGAAAATCAAGGAAGAAAACGACACTCTGTTTTCAAGACAAGACCAGACAACGACTCTGATGCATTTTTGATTAATCAAAAGGAGTCCAGAGCTGAACTTAAAATCACTAGAGCATACTAAACTTAGATATACTCTCTCTTAGTGATTCTTTTACTTACTTTTGAGTAGTGTGTGTACTCTGTATATTCTACACACACACACTAAAACCTATGCTGAACTGGAGGATTTATAAATCCTCACTCAATCTTTCTCATACACTATAGTTCCCATTGTGGATAGTGGTAGAGGTCAAGTGTGACCTGGATAGCCTGTGTGCTATTGTTTTGTTTGACCACATAGCACTATGGTAGATGTCACATGACCTAGATAGTATTTGTACTATTGTAAACCTCGATCCAGGGTGTGGATCAATATTTATATAAATTGGTAGTGAAAAATAAGTCTTGGCTTGAGACTAAACCTCTTGGTTATATCTATTGTGCTTATTTATTTTGTTTTAAACTATATTGAATATTCCACTACTATGTAATTTATATACAAATATATTTTAAAGTATATCTGATAGTTAATCTAGCATGTGTTTGTATTTATTGTAAAGCATTCATTTATCTTCAAATGTTTATTAATCTATAGATTATATTAACTAAGAACTAATCAATCTCTTGAGAACATAACTGCCCCTTTACTGTATTACAAATTAACTACAGTTTATCTTGTTCGTTAATTTGAGCGATTTTAATAAGAATCTTGTTAAGAGGAAATTTTAAATGGAACTCAATTCAGCCCCCTCTTGAGTATCCACTCCGACCAACATGAATGTTTTAAATGTGTCTTATACATTAATTATGAAAATATATTGTCTATAAAGAAGGTTTGGAAAAGGGATCAGAAGGACCATAAAAATATATATTAAAAAATGCCTAATTACATCCCACTTGATGATGAGGAAACTGAAAGTTACCTATAAAAGGTATAGATTATTTCATAGCTCATGTTTTGAAATTATTTAATCCTAGTAAATTATAGATAATTTTGTTTTCAGGAATGAATTATAAAACATTAAGATGAAAAAACATGTATAAATGATCATGAAGAATGATAGATGATTAATATGAATACATTTTTGGAATCTAAGTGTTATAATGGATCTATGGATGATGATATGTTTAAATGTATTAATAATTGGATTAATTTTGAAGACTTTTAGTATTTGTAACCCTATATTTGTTATATGAAAATGATAATTAAGGATGGATTATATTTTCTTTCATGAATATTGTTATAAAGATCCATTAGTGTTTATATGATACTTGAATTTGAGGAAATTACAGGTTATCACTTTTTGGGATGCAAAAAGAATGGTATTAGATGACCTTCCAGGATAAAGTAGGTTACAGGTCTTTTTTAGGATATTATATTATTAATGAGAATATTATAAGAATGATATGGTTTTAGAGAAAGGACAACCCACATGATGGGTGACAACTTGTCACGTCAGGAAAGGCCATGGGAATCGAACCCAAACCGAAAGGCGACAAGGGAACGTTTCCTACCATTGGCCTATGTGAAGTCCCTGGTTAGCATGGATTTTTATTTTTAGTTAAATATTTTTTTTTGGATTATGAGAATGTTTATTTTTGGAAATTATTCTTTATGAAATGGATATCCTTAATATTGAAAACAATTGGTGATTAAGTGATAAATGTTATTTTGAAAGACATTCTCTCTTTTGGAAACACGATATTCTTAAGAAAAACTATAATACTATGGGATTTTATTTGTGGAGTAATGGATGAATTTTATTTTTCAAGAATCTATGTTTTTATTATAGACTTATAGAGATTTTTGTTATTTAGGGAAATGATTAACCTATCATGGATAATATGTGATTTGGTTATTTAATTTTCATTATGAGAATTTAATATTAGTCGATGTTATTTGGAAATAAATGTTCAGATTTATCATCTAAGGTTATGTGATCAAATCGATCATAATTTTTGGGTTTCAATATTAGTGCGGATTATTTTAAATTGTTTTAAAGATAATTGTATATTGAATGGTCTTTTTTTAACTTTGGTGTTTGTTTGATTAATTATTGAGATTAAATGATTATTCTCATCAGGGGATTATCTGATCTTGTACTAGAAATTTTGTTTTTGGTTAATGTATAAAGATAGGGGAAATATAGTTCTTTTTTTGGATTATGTGATTCTCTAGAAGTTGATTTTATCACTTCAGGTGTGACCAAGTCAACTTTATTACCCATTGTTTGGGGAAAAGATGAGTTTGTTGTATAAATTTATTAAAGGATGAAACCTTACTTGAAAAGTAAGTATTTTTCCTTATGTTCTTAGTCAATATCATAAAAAAATTCCCCAAATTTACGAAAAGGAACATAAAAAAACATTTCACATTCACTTTTCATAATTGGGAATAAAAGACTATTTAATGAATTGCAATTTTATGGTTTTCTGGTAGTTTACTTTATCCTAATAATGTTTTCTATCACTCTCCATAATAACTTGATGGTTAGTTTTTATTCTATATCCATGATTTCTAACATGTAATCCTAGTTTGTGTTATCTTGTGTGACCTTTTTTTAATTCTCTTCCTTTCTTTTAAAGTGATTGTTTTATTAACTTTTTTTTCCAATGGGGGACTTTCAATGATATTTCTGACCCAAATTTTAAAATTGTGAGGTTGAAATTTCCAAAAGGGGGGAAAGATATAATGACCTAGATATTTATAGAATAATAAATTTTTCATTTCTTTTAATATTTATGATTATGATATTTTTTTAAATTAATGGGGATGATTTTTTTTGATACCATTCTCAACACACAACAATGCGTTTCTTTGAAATCATATATTTCACAAAACATTGAGTTATACAAAAAAATAATACATTAATAATATTATTTTAAATGGAAGTTAATGCGTAGCCATTATATTGGCAGTAATGAACATAACTAACTACAATATAATTATACATGTTTTTTAAATATCAATACATTTATCCAATAAATTTTAGATGCTTAAAATTAGAGTGAATCAAATTTTAAGCATGAAATACTATAATATTTTTAAAAGGTCATTTTACCGCCTTTTGATGGAGATAATTTTTGAGGTAGAGTTTTTGACACCTTTATAGGTTCTATTTGAAAAAAACTTCTATTTTGAATTGGAACATCAAAGTTTACTGTGATTAAATTTTTGGTAATTTTCTTATAAAGTTAATTTTATAATGAATAGTGGAAAATACAACATTTTTATTCCAAACTGCATTTTCATCAAATTTATTTATATAGTTATATTGTACATAAAATTATTTTTAAACTGTGATTGGATTATATTTTTATAAATTAATCCAATTTTTTCATTGAATAAAATCTCACATTAAATTTTGACATAAACACATGCCAATCTTTTAATAGTAGTGACTTCATGAAAACCCACTTTTTGTTTTTGACAATGAGAATTAATTTTAAATTAATTACTGCAAATTATGTGTTTTAAATTTATAAAAATGGATTTTATGTTTTGAATCAGAATTTCCAAATTGTGTGAATAGGTACCTTTTATTGTTAGAGATTATAAATAGTATCTTCAGTAATTATGTTATTTACCATGGTCAAAGAGTAAATCTGGTAAATAAGGGGAAAAAAATATTATAATAATATTAACCAACCATAACACATGTTTTAATCATATTGGATGAGATATGTCTGACCAAGAGAATCCATGGGTTGATCTTGGGACCCTATAGATCCACTTGGGTGTTAAAATGACATTTTATAAAATTAATTTCATATAACGATAAATATAACAAAAACATGTATCTTTTAGAAAAAAAATTTAGATGGGGTAATATAATTGATCTATTCGACTGTAAATAATCATTAAAAATATACAATTATTTTCAACATCCTTTTTTATTTATAATTATAATACATTAAAAAAATAAAATTTAATTATGACACAATGATGATGTAGTGATTCCTTCATTAATGAAAGATTCAAATAAGTTATATTATAAATGTTAAAATAAATGTTATTTTGTTATATTAATGACACAAACAAATTTTATGAAAGATATTAACATGTTAAATTTTTATTAATGATGTTTTTTTGAAGGACTCATGCTTTTATGGGTTTTTAAAAACTAATGATATAAATAGTGTCAAAATTGACATAATTCATATTTTAAAATATAAAATATTTTATTAAATATTATAAAATTCCAAAAAAATATAATATTATTCCAAATTGTTATGGTATGTCTAAAATCTTATTATTGACTCTTTGATTGGAAATTTGATATGTTTTCTTAACAATTATTTTCTCAAATTAATGAATTCTTCATAATACGGTAAGAGTAAGAAAGGGTTAAATAAAAAAAGATTAGGATTAAAAAATATCCGAAACCTATATATTTTTTATTGGTTTATTTTATTTAGACATATAATCATATTATAATATAAATATCAAAATTTGGAATTACTTGTAATCTAAATATAATCTATAATAAATTAATATTTCCACACATTCCAAAAGTTCCCCTCCTCCCACTTATAAAAGGCCACCACCTCTACCCATTTAATCGCACAACTCATGCCCCTTATCTCAACCAACATATAAATAAATAATATCCCAACATCCCATACATTATTCATATAATCCTTCCCTTGGGTAGAAGGAAATTTATGAAATCCTTTTTGCTAAAATTAATAAGAGTTACAATTTTTATGAGGCAACATCTTCTCTAATGTTCCTTTCCATTATTTTACTTTTTCACTTCCTATTGTATTCTTATTCATTGATTACATTACAAAACCTATATCATAAATATACTATAATTTTACTATGATAATTATTATAAATAAACTTACATAAACCTCTATATAATGGACATGAACATATAGTTTTATTGTACCGTGAACTACAGCATCATAAAATGATGATTGTTCAATTTTCACCAACCACCTGTCATTGTGGCCATTATAGTGGAACTGTATTTATATAATATATATATATATATATTATATATTTTTTATCTATATATTGTAATTTTTATTTAAAACATACTTTTTATACATCCCATGATGTGTAAGCATGATGATTTCATTTGAGGAAGTGCGGACAATCGCCCTCTCCAAGTGATATGACTCATTCATGACATAAATGGAACATATAAAATATTGTGTTAATGAAATTATGTAACATATATAAAATATTATATTATAATAGAATTATAATATACCAATTTATCAGTATGTTTTTATTTCATTATTATGAAAAGTAAATTAATGTAGTGTTCATGTGTACGTACGACCTACCATCTCTAGGAACAATCCATTTAATTTCCTATCTCCAAATGTTATGTACTATTGTAAATAAATGTATAATGGATCTAAATACATATATACTATATAAATATAATACATAAATCATTAATTATATTCTGGTGATGATGGAGTTTTGACTACATGGACTGTGGACTTCAAAACAAGTTCATTTTCTGCTCAAGTACCAAATATTGACAAAAAGACCGATATGATCTTAAATAATTATGTAATTTTTATAACATGATGATAAGTAATATAAAATGAAAAATAAACTTTAAAATGGTTCTGAATAAAGTATAAAATAACCTATGTTTATTATTCTGGAATATAAATAATTAAGGAGACAAGTCAGACTCAATGTGAGGGAACCTTTCACCCTCATCATTTAATCAAAGACATCCTTTATATTATATCATTAAATTTAAATTTTATTATGATAAGATATGTTTTTATATATCCTTTTTCCTGTAAATTTTATGTCCACATGATGAGAGACCATTTTCTCTCTCATCAACTCATTTTTGGAATTTTTTAGTGATGTCTTTATGCTGAAGAATTTTTGTAAGGGAATTTCTAAACTCAATTTCCACTCATTTGGTTTTACACCTACATTGTTGATTATATAATTCCATGATTATGTGTGGAATAACTGTTTAATTATTTATGTTATAATTTCCACTTACCTATGTGTGGATATACTATTTAAACACATAATCACTCCATTGATAAATTCTTACGTCATTTATACAAACATTGTAATGGGAATCTTAGCTCAATGTCCATTCATTGAGTTAAATATCCATGTAATTGGTTTTGTTTTTCCAAGAATTTGTGTGAATGACCTCTGATTTTTTACACATAATATCCACATATATTGGGTTTATTTATATTTTTCACACATAATTATGTCATTGATTTATCCTTAATCTAATGAAATAATCTTTATAAGAGACTATATCTCAATTTCCTTTCATTGAGGCATATCTCGATATTGTGAACCTTTAATACCCTATAAGGTGTATATATAACCATTTTAACATTTTATGTCATTAATATCTATATTCTCCTAAAATTTAATTATTTTGTTGATGTTATTCTTTAATTATTTTCATTCAATGTTTTTTCATGTGTTACAATATTACTTAACTGAAACATCATTTTAATTGTTTTAAATTATCATTATTAAAAATATTTCCCATTTATGTCAAAGTTTTCTAATGTGGTTTATGGATTTAATTATATAGAAATATATGTTCTAAAATTCTATCTCTCAAATTTATTTAAAAATTTTCAATGTGGTATTGGACATTCGATCCAAAAATATCTTTATTAATTATTTTAAATGATTTAGAGATAGATCAAATATTTAAATATCTTGAATCGATTTATTGTGATTTATGAGTGAAGTGTTGATAATTTCACCCTATTGTGATTATGTAATGGTACATGGGACATTTTATAGGTGGTTACATGATAATCCAAATATTGGTGGTTCCATGATAAACGTAGGGTGATTGACCCCGTGATTTCCCTTCAATACAATGGTAAATGTGATGGAGGTAAACATTAAGGTTTCTCCTAAGAAATGTATATTTAATGTGATGGGTATTCCAAACGTAACTCCCTATATAGTTGTGAAATCTATAATGTTGTTATGTTATAGATCCCACATGTTACCTTTATGATTTATTCTATCTATGTGTTATTCATAAATAATAATATTTTATGAGTTATGCTAATGAGATTATGTTTTATGATTTAAATATATGATATGTTTGATTAGTATGTATTAATTGACTAATGTTTCTTTACTTATTTTATATCCCTTACTGAGGATTTATTCTTATCCCGTGTTTTTGAAATGTTGTTCACTGGGTATAAGGAAAGGTAAAAGAATGGAAGAATTTTTGAAGTTATTTATTTGGAAAAGGATTTTTATTCTATTTAATGAGTTTTATTATTGTGAATAAAATATGATAGATTAGAAGTGTCTATATTGTACTACTGGAGATGTAATGTAATAATTATGGCCTAATTCTCTAAAACTCTAAACCAAAAAATATCCTCAATGTGAATTCTTAACTTAACTCAAGATTATGTAATGATTAAGGTTGTGGCCTTATATGTTATGACAGCTGTCATTTATCCTTGTTTTATAGTTTTCTAGTGACATGACATATCATCAGTCGTTGAATTCTATTCTAGTTCTTTCAGTTATTGTTACTATTGTCGTTATTTTGTTGTTGTGACTTTTGTTTACTTATATTTCTTCTGCTATTTACCTATGTTTTCTTTCATCCATTATGCTACACTTTGGTAATGTGGGAATAGTCTCCCCACGGACACAACCTAGGCCCTCACGGTTAGTTGGAAGCCTCTGGAATTTGGGGATATTCTCTAGAGACCATGTGTCCTACTGAGCTTAGGGAAATCGTTATGTAGAATCCAGGTCTGGAATGTCATAGAAATTATCTATTCCCCATTTTCATACTTAATTGAATGGAAGATATAGAATTATTTTAGACACATAGGTATTACATACATATTTTCTAACAAACCATTCCGGATAACTAAATCCAAAGACTGAATCCAAATAACTAGAATCCATTTATTATATATCTTGATTGCAAAATACTGACAACTAGTGCATCAAAATAAAACATACTGTTATTGAGTGTATTTTCTTAGATAAATTAACCAAATAAAAAATATATAAAATCATGTTTATAAATTAGTTATTCAAATAAAATTCATAAAATGATATAATATAAAAAAAGGTAACGAGTAATTTATTTTCCAAAATGGTTGTATTTTTTTAAAAAAACTAGTTAAACATACTAATTAAGACATTATACATAACTCAATCATTATATATATTTTAACTAATCTATAGTTTACCACTAGTGAATAAAAAAATCACAATATTACCAATATCTAAATAGATATGACATTAATATTCAATAAAAGGTGTGTATGAATTGGGATATTAAAAAGTACATTGTTACTCATGAATATTCACATGCATGAGTAATACAAAATATAAAATTTCAATGCATTGATTGAAATAAAATAATCCATGGTGAAATAATCATTTAAATTTAAATATTTTGAAATTAAAATTAACATTTTCATATAAGAACATTATAAAAAAAATTGAAACCCGATATTCAATCATTTTATAAAAAATTTCATTTCAAACAACTATTGTAAACAATACTGAATTTTAAGTTTTCCAACATGGAATCCTCTTTATAAAATATAGACATTCTGTTAATAATTACATAAAAAATACCCATAATTTATCAAATATGGCACCTCTAACTCTTCAACTTATCTTGAGAAAGAATGAAAGCATACAACCAAGTAATTTAATATGTACTAAAATGGGTCTTCACTAACCATATCATCCATATCATGAAAGTTATCACCCATCCATATAACCACACCTATAATCTATGATAAATGGTTATGAATATTGTGAATGGCCTTATGACCATAGTCAAGGATAATTTTTGAAGACTTTAAATTTCATACCCAACACTTCCTATAGTAACAATGAAAAATGTATTATGGTTTACATAATAAAAATTATATTTAAAAATATATATTTACCATGTTATTGTTTTTAATTTTATTTTCAAAATATTTTTTCAAAATATTTTTTAAAAAATATGACTTATGATAAAATAATTTTATAAAATCAAAATTTCCATAATAAATCCATAAAAAATTTCAAATAGACCTTTCCATTGGAAATTATTTATCTAGTATTTAATTTAAAATTAAAATGAATAATTATATATAAATCTATTATTCAATTAAAACCCCTAATGGATATAAAAACATTTTTTTAAAAAATATTTTTTTTAAATATGATGATTAATTTAAAAAAATAATCATATATAATAAATAATAAATCAAAAAAATAATCATGTTTGAAAGAAATTAAAAATAATATTTATATTAGCCACAAGATAAAAACATATAAAGACCTCATATATAGATATGTTTTCTAAAAATCTAATTATAAAATCCTAGCCTTAAATATTATATAATTTTTAGTTTTATGTTAGGAATTCATTATCATATGTTTGAGGACCCTTTTAGGGTTATCGTTTTACATAAATATCATAACATATATACTAGAAACTATATATATTAAAATTGAACAATTCTGATCAACATCCTCAATTCCCATAATATAATTTTTTAATAACAATTTATTTATTTTCAATAAAAATATTCTTATCTTTTGAAATGACCTATTCAATTTTGTTATTCATCCATAAATTTTGGGAAAAACATTTGAAAATGCGGGATGAGAATAAATTTTTTTGCACAAAACACAAAATGAAGAAGTTTGCGAGTCTAGTGAAAATCACAAAATTCCATGTAATTTTAAACTTAATCTAAATGTTCATTGATATATATATATATAAATAATAATTTTCATATGATATCACACCCAATTTTCTCTCATTTATATTATTTAATACCCATAGTGAGAATATATAAATCATGTAGGTTACCTGGGACATAATCATTCATATCACACTTATAAGTGGGATAAATTATATGGTCAACTTCAATCTATAGAGTACCCAATTAATTGTAGTGTTATCATGGACCTAGTCATCATTGGAATATCACATAATCAACCTTCCTTGGTTTATCATGAAACCTCTCATCCATGGTTAACAATATAACCCTTGAACCATGGTTTATAATAGAACCACACTTAAATGGATTGTAATGTAACAACACAACATTGGTTTATAACATAACCACAAATACCTAGTTTAGAATGTTACTATCCATCTATATTTAATAATGTAACAACCCACACATGTTTTATAATAGTACCACCCTTCTATGGTTTATAATGAAACCACACATCCTTGGTTTATAATAAAACCACTCATCCTTATTAATAATTCCAAATAACCATAACATAATCACAATTCATTCAACCATTCATTTTTATCATAATACCTTTGAAGAATCTTATAGTCACCTATGATGAACCCTTTCGAATATCAAAACACCCATTTCTTCTAAAAATGAAATTTTAATAACAAGATAATTGTTTATTCTAAAACACATTATTATCAATAAAATAATAAAAAAATAGTGAAATATGGTTTTTATTTGAAGATAACATGAAATATTTTAAATTAATACAACCAATAAATAATTATAATGATAGGGAGAAAATTTATTTTCACCATACACATTAATATAGAACATTTAATTTTCTCATTTGTAAATAAAGTCAAACATTTTGTTAAAAGAGTAGTTTTTTTAAAAACATGAATTAAATAGAACAATTTACTTTATAAAATTATCACATCCATATAATTACATTTATAATAACATTTTAAAAACATGTTCAGGAAAGAAAAAATTATTTTGATGTAAATCAATAAATGGTGGATTTTTAATGAAAAGATCCTTACCAATTTAGAAACATTATAATCATAAGTACCATAAAGAATAAAACTAAAAAACATTAAATAACTTTGTAATAGATAAATTAATTATATAACAAGTAAAATGGGGTTATATATACCCCTCATGAAAGAATATATGTGAATATAATCAAAATATACCTCAATGAATAGAAATTGAGATGCAGTCCCTTACCATGAGTTTTATTCATCTTAATCATTATTTATCTCCATGAATAATAATCTTATATTAATTATTTACTTCTGTAATATATTTTTTTAAAGGTCATTATTACTTTTATTTAACTTATTATAATGTTATATATTATTACATAATCATTTCAATATACATCATATGTTTTGATGATATATGGATTTTTTGTCCAAAAATGATATCAATAGGTTGAATATGGTCAAAGTGGTCATTAATTCAAAATATAAAAAAATAAACATGGAATAATAATCATATTTATTCATAAAAAATACTTTTAAATTATATTCTTTAATAATGGTTATAAAAAATGAACTATGTTACAATCAGGGAAACGATAAGTCACACATGCGCATAAGAAACATTTCCATTTTTTAATGATCATTAGGGAAAGAAAGTATTTATAGTTTCATTTTTAAATAATTATAAAAATATATAAATATAATATTACTTCTTGAAATATAATTATATATATAATCCATGTGATTTATAGATAAAAAATTTTCGCATCAATTTATTGAGGTTGTAGTCCCCACATATGCACGAATAACTTTATCATTTTTTAATATAAGAAATAAAATGATATATTCTATTCTTAGAATGAAAGATATTTCATTAATATAATTATTCTTACATTTTTAAAACATATATACTAAGAATATATTTCCTTTTACCTTCCACTTAAATCATTAGTGAAAAAATAATCCCACCGCTTTGTGAGGTGGTGGTCTATCGTACGCATGAGAAAGGTTATCTTATCCCCCACAGAATGGAATTGAAGAAGTTATATGTGGTATAATAACATTATAAATACATATATATGAAAAATATCATATATAAACATTATATACATCATTATAATATTTAATGGGAGGGGTGATGGAAAAAATGACATCGGTTCACAAGGCAGTAGTCTGCCGAACACATAAATGATGATTTTAAATCCCATTTGATTGAATATGAGATGGAATTAGGTTATTAAATCAATATAATATAATATAAGAAAATTTATAAACAGTTTTTATTATTTAAAAATAATTTAAGAAAATTTTTAGTATTTGGAAGTACAAATATAATAAAAACATATTTTTAAACACGATACCTCTTATTCAGACAACCTCCATAAATAAGTTCCAAAAGCTGTCTTAGGATTGAATTAAGCTCAAAAATGGGTCAAGGTAATTATTATGGAATTTAGGAATATATATTTTCTTGTATTTTATGTACCAATGTGATTATATAATGGTTAGAGTAGAGGAGATGGGGTGTCCTTTTATAACTGATGTTAATGGAAAATTCATAATTTTTGAAATGAAAATGGTGTACCAATGTTTCTCACTGGAAAAAGGATCCAAAATCAAACATTATAAATCCTAGTCGATGATATTTGTCATAAAGTTACTATACAATAAATTGTAGATAAGTTTTCACACCACTTTATCCCTTATATTTTATATTTAACCCCTGGTAAAACTATTTTCACCTTAACCACAGTATTATATTTTACTGTTTTCACTATTACTTATGGTAAAAAATTATGTTGGACTTATTAGATATTATAACATATTATTATTAGTAATATGGGATAATTTCTACCAAATTAAATAAATATAATTGGACAATTTTAATTTCATATTAAATATGAAAATGCGATGATAAATGCGTATTTCAATAATTGTATTTTTAATGAAATAAATGATTTTATATTAACATTATGAATAATAATAACCATTTTAAGAATGTAATTTAATATTTATTAATATATATTAAATATTTTTAAGTTAAATTATTCATCAATGGGGATTATTATAACTAATTAAAATGGAGAATCATTATGCACTTAATTTTTTTTCTTCAGAAAACCCCATTTTAAACCCAAAAATAAACTTGTAGTAAATTAAAATATAATGTTGATTCAAAATTAATCAAGTAGATTTAAAATAATTAAATTATAATTATCTTAAATTCAATTATATTAGAAAATAAAGGGGCTTTTAAATTAATTTATTGAAAATAATTGAATTTTTTCAAAAAAATATATGTATATACAATATTTACAAAAAATCATTATTTTAAAAAAATTCTAATTAATTAAACCTATGTATTTATTTTTATTGTGATTTAAAAAATATAATTAATATATTTTAATTAAAATAATAAAATTTTGAAATTAATGGTATAAATAATAATCTTATAGGGAAGGGTTTTAATTAAAATTAATTAGTTTTTGATGTTAAAATTAAATAATATTTTTATAAGTTATATAATTATATAATTTATTAAAATTATTTATTATGTAATTAACTTGGTTGTAACATTATTCACCCCATTAATAATTTTTTTCTTTGAAAATTTATTCTCTTAGTAAAAAATAGGAGATATCATTCGGTCGTAGAATTCTATGATTCTGATGCTCTATATTAAACCAAATGATCATTCTATAAAATAATGAAATAATGAATCCTGTTATTCTAAAAAACTTTTTATATATGTTCATGGACTTGAACAAGATGTTCCCTATAATAAATATTCTATTCTAACTAAACTACATTATGGACCAACACTTGAGATGAATTTGGATAATATTTCATTATCAATGAATCATGATATATATTGTGTACCTAAGACTAAATTCATGGAAATGAAACTTGGTAGGAAAATAATTTAAATTTCTATAAGATATTATATATCCCAATCAACCATTAATATATATTCCTCATTTTACTAAAAACATAATAGTTTTCTATTGATATACATTACCAAAAAAATAATCACATACTATGATAGAATGTTATTTCCTTCGATTATACTGATAAAATTTATGCCTTCTCTGAGTTATCCTCATATACTTCTAAATAAAATATGATTTCCCATCCATTTTTGATACCAAATATGTTCCCATCATCTTTCTTTCTCCGGTATAATTTTAAAAATTGATTATTTTGCATCATTTTGGATATAATCCTTAAAAGGCACCCTCTTTATAATAGAATGAAAACTATTTTTTGAACTCAATTAAAGAAAGTAATTGATACCAAAATACCTTTTAATTCATTGAATAAAAACAAAAAATATCATCCATGTTTGGAATCATCTTTTCAGACTGACCATATATTTTAGGATGAATGGATTTACTGAAATGTAATTCATTACCCAAAATATTATGAATTACATTCGAAAAATCAGTTCTGAATCTTGGGTCACAATCTTATACAATGGTGAGGGAAACTCTCTCAAACATAACTATATACTTTAGAAATATTTGAGAAATATAATCAAAATACATGGTTTATCTAAAGGGAATGAAATATCCAGGTTTTATTAGTCAATCAATAATAATAAAAATTAATTTTTACCTCATGAAGTATTTATTATGCCAACCATGATATGCATTGATATATTTTTCCATTTCCAATCCAACACTAGAAAATGTTGAATAATTTCTTTTTGTAATTATCATTCTTATTTAACCATATTTAAATTCAAACATTTCACAGTAAAGTCCACAATTTCAAGTGTTATTCCATATCAACTAGAAAATGGGGCTACTTCCACGGATCTATAGACATGGTTTTAAAACCGTGGCTATAGGTGGATATAGCCACAATTCTATGGCCTATAGACACAGTTTTAAAACTGTGGCTATATGCCAATTTTCCACGACTTATAGCCTTGGTTTTCCGAACTATGAAAGTATCCCATGGATGTTGCCATAGTTTTGTGTCCTTTGGCCATAATTTTCATAACCATGGCCATAAGAGAATTGTTTAATTACCATATGGCCACATTTCTCCACAACCGTGGCGATAGGGTTCCCGCGATTCCTCATGAAAAAATTCCCGCTAAATATTTGGGGGGAAGCCCTATCACCTCGGTTTTGAGTCTATTACAATGGTTTTAATTAAATTATATATATCATAATATGTATATATATATACCCAAATTGTGTCGCTCTGTAGTTTTATATGCACTGAACTACATTGTGGAGGTGTAGGGATCAAAACCCGCTTGGGACATTTATAATTTTGGCTATTTCCATGGTTTTCTGAGGCTATTTACAGGGTTAAAACTGTGGAAATAGGCACCTAGAACTATAGATTAAACCCTGTCTATAGGTCAAGTGACACAGTTTTAAATTTGTAGGCCTATTTCCATGGTTTTCAAAACCGTTTCAATTGGTCAGGACCTACTTCCACAGCGATAACGACCACAGTTGGCCAAAACTATGGCCATTGCCTTTGTCCATGTTTTTGGGGCCTATTTACAAAGTTTTGAACCGTGGTAATATCCCTTTTTTCCAGTTGTGCATCCGTCTAGTAATAATCTTTATGTTCTATATATATATTAATGTTTTTTGGATGGATATAAAATAGTGAACAATTATTTTACCCAGCACGAATTTATTTAACTGGGAATCACAATGAAAACTTAATCATTTCACAAATCGTAAAACACATTATAAATCAATATATATGTAATAAAACATATTATTATCAAAAGATTATACCTTTTCACTCATATCAAGAAGCTCCTTATGATCTTGCTTAATTATTTTTGATAAATATGATTTCACTAAAGCCTAAAAAATCAAAATGGATTTCCATGAATCTATAATTGTTAGGGAAAAAATAATCAAATCATTAACCATTGTGTCATGTTCCAAACATAACACTATGAATATAGAATTATTTATAAGACTCAAAGCATCGAACACTTTTTTTATTTTATGGGATGGTACTGAGTGATGAAATCACAATACAAGATCCACTGCATCCATATTCTCTACCTCTTATTCAATTATATATGAGGGAATATATACATTACAATTTTTTTTATCATTATATACTTCACACATTACTCTATACACATGATACTTCAAATTTTTAATATAAATATCATAGAAACTAATTCAGGATCATTTGTATGGTAAATTAACTCATGAGGATTCAAATGATGGGAAACATATGAAATTACCTGATTATTATACATTATGATATTACCCTGTCCCGTTAATGAAGAATCATTTTAGATGATAGATTTTATTTTAATGGAAGGTAGGTGGAATACTAGATAATTCAGTAATCTTAATTTCATTTTCTAAAATCCATCATCATATTTTTTTTCAGATGAATTTATCATATATGGGTTTAAATAGTTAATAGGATAGAAAAATGATCAATGTTTTAAACAAAATGCGAGTGCTAACCGTTTAGTCCATGAAAACTAGGAATATAAATGATATTTGTTTGTTTTTCCTATACTTTAAAAGGTTATTTTTATAAGTGTCAACCATTATTCCATATTTAAATATAATATAACCATAAATTTAAAAATGTCAATTGTTCTTACTAGAGTTGGTCAAATGAATCATCAATTTTAGGTGGACGACATGTGTTATTAATAGGGATGTTATTCAAATACCTATAGTCATTGAACATTTTCATTGAGCTGTATTTAATTTTTATATAAAAAACATGGAAAATCCTATGGTGATTGGATAGGGTGATTTAACCAATTATTTATCAACTCCTAACACTGTTTTTTCATCTCTAAAAGTTAATATTGAATCATTTTATAAGGGGATTAGAAATAGTGTTTGCATGAGAATGTAAGTCAATAATAAACACAACATCTTGATCATGAAAAATACAAGAAAAATCATCCAAAAATACATACCTGTATTCATTTAATATTGGTGGATCACAAATTTAAATAGATTTGTTCAGTGATATAATCTAGGTAACATTCAATGCCACCTCCAATCCATTTATCAGTTTCATAGTAAGTTATCAAATTCATGAAATCATTTAACATAACATTATTATCACTATAATAAATATTATAATGATAAACTAATATCCAATATATTATAAGAATTATATCTAACTATGAAATGGCTAGTTTAATATAAATATTGATTTCTATAATACATACACCTATAGTTTTCACTAAAAGTTAATTCTAAATTTCATGAGGTGATATTCCAAATTTACATGAAAATTTCACTGAAATGAAACAATTCTATGATGTAGAGTTTAATATGTTATTGAAATAATTTTGAAAAACAAGTAACATACTTGAAACCACATAACATGGTGGCTAAAAATCAACCATAGTAGTAAAAAAATATTTTTCCATAAATTTATAAATTTATTATTAATGACTACCCTCTAAGAGACTAACGATAGACACAAGTAGCATATTGGTGTAACTAATTTAAACCAAGGCTTCTTACAGTTAAATTTTTATTATTCATATACTCATTTTTATTTTAGTTACAAGGCATATGTCAAAATTACCACATAGAAAAAACATAGAATAAATTTTAAAAAATTCCCAAGGATAACATTTACAACACTTCTCCCAATATTGGGAAATTTTTTTCATTCAACCATATTTATTTGATGGTTTCATCCCCATTAACTTCTATACAATCATTTACATGATCTTTTATCCTAGAGGGAGACACATTTTAGAAAACTCCAAATCTACATTATATAAAAAATAAAAAAATTTCTTATAGATTTTAAATTAGTATATATCTAGATAACATTATAAAAATTGTTTTAACTGTGAGTAAAATTTATTAATCTTACTATCAATGTGATGAATGAAATCTAGTATATACCTAGAATTGGTTTTGAAATTTTCTTAAATAGACATAAAATATTTATCTTTTTTTCCTCATTTTTAGAAAATGTTTTTACATGAATATTTGAAAAAGCTTAAAAAATATACATGAAGAAAAATATTCATAAATGTGTCCCCTTATAGGGATTTAATATCATATTTCACACTATAATTATGATCAAGGGACCACTATAAATCAACTTCACCTTTAAAATGATAAATTTAAAAGGATTACTTTGGAAATTCAGATCATTCCATGATTTCAAAAATCTATTCAAGGGAATTGATTTTTCCTTAAGCTACAACAGATTCAGATGATCCAATGAATGATAGGGGACCTTGTATTATAAAATTAACCACTATTGATATATTCTCTCATGATAGATTATGTTCCTCTCTAGCATGTAAACCACCATCATTTATATATTTTTTCAACTAAACCATCACTACAAAAAAAATATCTTCCAATTCCATCCATCATGAGATGCTGATATTGGGGGATATTTCCCTCAGAGTTCCTTCCCACAATTTCTTTCATATTTTTTTAGAAATCCAATCTAAATAATCTTCGTTGACATTAATCAACATGAAAATCATTATATCTAATTTATTTTAGAAACAAAGGAAATGTAAAATATTTCATGTGAATTTTATTTTAATTATATTAAATCTTAATGATATCTAAAAGAACATCTAATAAAAATGATAAATAATAATCCTTAAATATTATATAATATTGGGTTTTAAATTATGTATTAATTACCATAAATTTTAGGATATTTTCAGGTTGATTGTTTTAGATAATTAGGTTGTAAATCATATATTAAAAAAACACATATATATAATGTTGACACTTACAATTAGTATATATTTTCCCTATAATATAAAACCTTAAAAATAAAAGAGGATGTTTTAATGAAAAATCATCATGACATTCATCTTGACATATTTGTTTCCTTTACCCATCCATAAAACCTAATAAAAATTTTAAAATATGGGATGATCACAAAGATCTCGGTAAAGGACATAAACATATGGATTTTCTTATTTTATTAAAAAACATTACATCCCACAAATATTTATCTCTATTTCAACGTTCTTTGAGTAAAGTTTAATAAATAATTTTCATAAGAAATCATATATAATTTTTTCTCAATGTAGTCATTTAAATTTATAGAAAAAACATATGATTAATTTAGGTAACTAGGGAAATAATAATTCTTATCACTCTTATAAATGGAATGATCAACATGGTCATATTTCACCTCCATAGTACATAATGTATTGGTGGGCTATCATAGACCCACCCACAATTGGTTTATCAAAGAACCAAAAATATTTTATTAATCATGGAACCACTCATACTTGGTTAATAATGTAACCAATCATCATTATTTTATAATGGAACCGTAAATCATTGGGCTATAACCTAGCCATGAATAATTGGGTGATAGCATAACCATAGATCCTTGGATTATAACATAACCACTCATTCTTTTTTATAATGTAACCACCTATTCTTACATTATAACATAACCAATTTTCCTTGGATTCTAATCGAACCACACATCATCATAAATAATGAAAAATATTTTTGACATAATCAAAAATTACGAAATATTTCACATTCCTTATTAAACAAATTAAAAAATCTGTAAATCTCATATAATTTGTTTGTGTTTATGAAATATATATTTACTTTAATAACCCATTTTCAATACCCAAATACAATTTTCTTTTGAAACATATTTTCAATAAACAATATTATGAATGTGGGAAAGGGGATTTATTAATTGATTAGAACATGAAATACTAGAATGGAATATAAACATTAAATAATGGTCACATTTGTTGGGAAAGTCATTATAACCATACATATTAAAATATAAAATTAATTTTTAAAATTGTATAAAATTAAAACATTTTATAAAAAGATTATTCTTTTTAAAAACATGAAAGAAAGATAAATATTTAATTTCTAAAACTTTTATGTACACACTAACAACATTATAAATTTTGAGTGTATAAAAGAAAATGATATATTATTAATTCATAATGATAAATATGTCATAAATATAATAATTTTGTTATCTATATAACATATAATGATTTAATTTATCTTTATTTCCATCCATGTAAATTTTTATTGAAAAAAATAATCACATCGCTTCCTTAGGCGGTATTCCACTGTACACATGAGTAATATTATCAGATCCCCAATAGAATGAAACTTAAAAAGGTATATAAGATATCAGAATAAAAAAGTATAAAAACTTTAAATTATATATATATACTTTTAATCCTTCATTATAATAACATATGATTGTCGATCATGGAAAATGAATAAGATAAGCATGTGAGGTGATAGTCCACCATACACACGAAAGATGATTTTGTATCCGATTTGATGAAAGATGAGAGATATATAGGTTATGAAATTAACATAATAACATATGGTTTTATGGGATATATATATATATATAAATTTATTATATAATAATATAATTTTACTTTAAGGAGTTTGAAGAAGAAATAAAATTAAAATTCATGGTTTAATCTGATACCTTCTTTTCTGACAACATCTCTAGGTAAGCACCATAAGACTTCTTAAGACAGATTAATGATAAAAATAAGGAATCCATGTCATGGGTTTGGTTGTTATAAAGATATTTTATTAGTTATTTTAAATTCCAAATTTATTTGAAAGTGTAAAGTTTAGAGGATAGGTATTGGAATTTATATGTGAGGCAAGTGGTACACTTGTAAATTTTGAAAAGATAAAGATGTACCCACATGTCACACATCCAACAAGGATCCAAAATGTACTATTATCGATCCTCAGATATTATAATGAAAAAATATTTCCTTGAAATATATTTTAAATAAATTTTTGTTCATTTCACCCATATAATTTTTGTTTAACCCCTCAGAAAACCAATTTTCACCATAACCAAGGGAATTAACCATTACTGTTCCCACTATTCATTAAGGAAAAAATTAATATAACATTATTAGATAATATAAATTATTATGACTAAAAAATAGAATTCATTTCAACCAATTAAACTAACATAAGTGGAAAATTTTAATATAAAATTAAATATACAACCCTAATGATGAAAGCGGTTTATCAGGTAATTCCTTTTTCATGTTAAAAATGATTTTTTATTTTCTCTATGACTAATTGTAATAATTTTATGAATTAAAATTAATATTAATTTAAAAATATTAAATAAATTTAATTTATATCAATCCTTATTGTGAATTATATTAATTAATTTATCTTGATAAGCATTATGAAATTTAAAATATTTTTAAGAAGAAACCCATTTTTGAACACAAAAATAATCTTTATACTAAAATACAATATAAATCTAATTAAAATGAAATTAATGGATAGAAATATTAATTAATAATACTTTTATTGAATTATATCATATTAAAAATGAAACATGACATATAAATTAATTATTTAAATTTAAATAAATGCATTTTTTATAAAAATCGATATTATGAACTATTTAATAAAAATAAATACTTTTCTTAAAAAATTGAAAATATTAACACTAATATAGTTTTGATATGATAATTTAAAAAATTAAATTAATTTTTTATAAATAAAATTCTTAAATATATATTTTAATATTTTAAATATAAACTTTATTTGAATAGATTTTTGTTAAAACTATTTCCTTTTTTATGCAGAAAATATATTCTTTTATTATTAGTAATATAAAAATTAAATTCTTGAAAAATATTTATTATGTCAATTTATGGTATTTTAAACTAAATATTTTATGATGTTGGATAAATACATGATAAATTGATCCTTAATGATAAAACCCTCTTATTAATCAATTTTTAAAACTCTTATGTATAATACCTATACTTTTAAACATATATCACTACACCAGGACCTTTTAGCATGAAACCAATGTCACTATTGAAATGTAGAGTACATGTTAATTTATAATTTTAAAAACAACCATTAAATGTAGGGTGAATCCCATCTCACTAATTTTATTAATAATTATAATGAGAAATGCCTTATAGAAGAACTCCACTAGGTTTTTTGTCACTATTTCTATTTAGAACGTTTGCATAACGAATGTTTATACCAAGAAAAAAATTCTCCAAAATGAGAACATGGAAATATTGAATTTGATGAATTTTAATTACCCCATGAAATAATTTAATACCACATTTTATTAATGGAATTCTATTATACATATATGATTTTTACATTGTCATATTTTCTAACATCAAATTAATCAAGAGTAATCTTACACATACCATAATCATCCACTTTAAAATCAAACATACATTAATCCAAAAAAATATTCCACCATATATTGGATTTATAGAGATATATAAAGTATTTATTAAAGTAAATATATATGCATAATGATAAAATATTGTGTTGAAAAAAAAACAGTTTATGAAAATATACTCCATTACTATCATAATTTTCTAATTTGTTTCCAATTTATTATCGAGTCAAACCCTTTCACACTTATTCCAATATTATATTTGTAGACCACAATAAATTACTATTTCTAGTTAAAATTTTAATCCCCCTATTAAATTTTCAAAATCACATTTTACAAATCACTTCTTAACCATTATAAACCAAAAAATAACTTTTATTTAAAAATGTCAATTAATTTTTTTTAGAAGATTCATCCAACCCATGTCAATCATGTGAAAAAATAAATATATTTATTTCTAAATAATAATATAAAATTGTTAATAAGATATATATAGGAAAATATTACCTTTATAATTCTCCCCTCTATATAAAATACCATCCCAAAAATGATTCTCAACTACATTATCCAGAAAATGGTATATCGTTGGATACCTCATATGAGTTTCCATCCACCTTATTTATTGGAATTAATTATTATCCACACAAAAAACCAAAATAATTTTAATTCATATTATGATATTTTCTCACCAATACAAAAATAAAACTAGTTTCTCAATGTAAATTATATTATATTCTAAGAAAATTTTAAGCTATATAAAAAATGAGATATTTTTTGTTTTAATATTCACATCTAAGAAACTAGATATACATTATGGGAAATATCATATCATGGTGGTAGTAAATACAAAATTTTCATTTAAAAAATTTCACTTATAACCCAAAAAATGACACACATATGTGGGTCCCTATTTATCTTGGTTTCTAAATCATTAATGTTCCACTCATGTTGAATCCAATAAAAGTACAAGACCTTTTAAATAAAACTACAAGGGTAACATTCATTAACAATTATAAGAATTATATAATAATTAGAATATATCCATATTATTTCAAAATATCTAAATTTGATAAATAATATGGAGGAATAATAATATAAAAATAATACATAAAATAAATATAATATTCCAAATATCTCTAAAAATAATGCACACATGCTTAAAGAATATATACCAACTTCCAAATGGTAAATTCATTGTTTTCATTGATCAAAGGATAGTAAGTTTTACTCATCTTAGACAAGGTATATGGAATTTTGAATTCCCACCCAGAGTGTAAATAAGAAATGAGGAAACTAATCTAACAGAAAATAATGTTCACGTGGTTATCTTATTATCTAAATCCTTAATAATAAGAAATTTTATTCCCATTAACATGTTATAACATGTTATGGTTTCAACAGAACTATTTATTATTGAGGTTTCATCTATAATATTAAAAAATTTATCATTTTATGTGCCTAAAATCTATATTTATTCCAAACCATCAAAATTGAAACCTAATAATATATATATATATATATATAATAATTATATAACCAACTTATTGAAAAGTATTTATCACCACTTTTCAAAATATTAATGTACCCACCATGTTCTTCCTTATATATTTCGACAAATTTTATTCTAAGACATATCCATTCGTGATATTCCTATAATATAATACATATGAAACCCTTTTATACTCAAAATTAGATAACACACAAACATTTATACTTTCAAAAACCATGGGAATTAAATTAATTTTTGATAACATATTTGAAAATCATTATCCTCTCCCCACAAAAATAAAATCTATTAACATACCCATTAACAATTACAACCATTTATCTTATTTAATTACTTGATATTGAGTTTTTATACACAAAGATTATACCATAGCATTCACTTTACAATGACTATATAAGAGTTGAATATAAAATTTCATAAAATAATGAAACCACCTATGTTGTATCAATTTTAAATTCCACCGTGAGAATATATACTTTTAATCTTATTTTATATAAGTAAAAATTTTATTTATAAACAATAATAATTTCTCTTGCACTTCAAAACAAGAACTATAATAAATAACAATAAATAATTCATAATTTAATTCCTTTTATTTATGTTAAAATTTATTCATTAATTTTGAATATCTTTATTCATGCATGATGATACAACCCAAGCATACCAGAGAATTATAATTTTTCACATAACTTTAACATAGTTTTTAAAATATGAAACTTTGAGTTGAGGTAAGCCTTATGTTAAACCTTTTTTGACCACTCAAACACTTTTCAATAGATTTAAATTTTAACCTATATAAGAAAATGTTTTTATAAGTGAAAATAATTTTGATGAGTCCTGAATTAATGTTTGGTAGTTCCCAACCAAACCTTTAAAACTAATAAATTCAATTACAATTTTCATCCTCTAAAAAGATATAACATCTTTAAAAAATAAAAAAATCTATTAAAATGCCATTATTATAAATTATTTTCCCCAAAAAAATTATTATAACTTAATGTAACATTTATAGATTATAGTATCAGATAGATTCTATTTAAATTCCACATAAAAATCCTAATGTATTATCTATCATATTTTTTTGATCCTGAATAAATCAATATATCCATAAGAAAAATTACCCATGATAGGTAATGTTATTTTTTAAAAATAAGAATCATTGACACCATGAACACCATAGAAAACTAGTGACTCTAAAATTTATAACCAGGAACATTTGTTTCTCACAATAGTTTGAAAATCCATTTTTGTAATATAACTCTATATTCTACATAACTAATGATATCCAACCCATAGTTTTGTTTTAAAGTACAACAGACCCCATTCAGTTGAACAACTAGGTCATTAATTCTGGTTAAATTATTTTTTATTCACCATTTATTGTCTCAATATCCTATAGTCAATATATAAATTACAAATACCATCAACCTACTTGAAAAATTACATCGAAACTACCACGGTATAACACTAGAATAGATAAACCCATTCTTCAAATGATTATCTAACTATAACTTCATTTTCTATATTATTATTAGTTCTATGTGTTAATAAGTATAATAAAATGGTCTTATTCTTGTGAAAATATCAATAGTAAACTACTTTTCACGTTTTATAGGTAAAATTGAAAACTCACTACAGAATGAATCAAGGAATATCTCTAAAACAATAAAAATTATAAAATGATCATTCAAAATAATCAATAAATAACCCTTATAACAAACAAAATTTTGAATTATTTTATTTAATAAATGGACTACACATACTTTAATTAATATTACACTCATATTAAATTGTATTGATAGTTTTATTTAGTCAAAATAGATGAATAATTTTAATATCATAGTTGATCTAATCCTTATAGAACATAGAATATTCTATTATGATAATAAATTCATATTTTATTAAATTATGAACTGGAAAAAATCAATTTATATATGAGGATAATTGTAAAATTAAATTTATTTGGTATATATTAATTTTTTTGATTCATTTTAAAACCTCAAATTTAAATATTTTTGTCATTTATTAATGTTTTTAAAATTTTTGAAAAGTTTTTATGATTAAAATAATATGTAATAGAATAGTTTAAAATAAAATCAATTGAATTGACTATTTCTGTAATGATATTAATATTAATTAAATGCATTTATTTTAAAATTATTTATAATTAAATATAAAAAATTTAACAGACTAGGTTATATTTTTTAAATAACATAACTTCTAGGTAATATTGAACTGAAAATATGACACACCTAAGTGAATGATAGAATTTGAAATATTAGAATATTGCTTTTTAAGTATTTATTTTTTAAAAATTTAAATATTATAATGTCTATTTATGTGAAACACATGAATTACACATTCCATGCAAGAAGAAACAATTATCGTGAAAGTGATATTGGAAAAACTAAAATATTAAAACAAGAAATTTAAAGCATAGGTATGAATAATTAGGGAAGACAATTGTTTATTTTGTATTTAAGAGAAATTTCAAATGGTTAATTAATTGTTGGAATTTTTTTATTGAAATCTATATTTTTGAAAAAAAATCACCTGAGAATATAGCAAAAAATGTGTCAATAAATAAATAATATAATTGTGTAAGAAATAATTCCAACTACATAAGAGTGAGTAAATCTATGAAATTATTTCTAAAATATACATAACAAAAGTTATAATTATACTATCTATGTTAGCATACTATTCTATAAAATTGATATTCTAAAATATGTTAATTGGAGATGACTTATTTTGATCCATAACTGAAGTAAGATGTATACATGGAAGACATGTAATGTGAATAATATTTATATTTAATAAATAAAATTAAATAAATATATGTTAAAAAATAAGTGATAGGGTTCCTTTGATCTAAAATAAATAGAATCCCATAGGATATCAGGTTTAGTGTAGATGATGGGAAATTGTTGTTAAAGTAAGGTGAAATTTGGAATATTCATATAACACATTGAAGAAAAAAGAATAATTATGTGCACATATATTTTACGAAAAAATGGTTGGGATAGCTAGTGAATGATATGGAAGAATTATTTGATAATATAAATACTCAATTAAAATAATATATCAATTTTAGTGGATACGAATTTGGAAATTTTTATATTTTTATTTATAATTTCCAAGGATGGATAACTATAAAACCTGAATATTGATCCAAGGAACTCCTTCCTTTCAAACACCCATGTAGTTATCATTTTTTATTTTTATACACTTGTATTGTAATATTAACGATTAAATTGGGTAAAAATTTAGATAAGTGGTGGTTGTCTACTCTATCTTAATTATGTACTATGGTGTTACTTTTATTATCTAAATTTAATAATTTCCTCATATAATAATAATTTTTTGTATGGTGATGTGAAATATATACACTAAGAGAATTATAATTTGTTTCTACCATGTAATAATATTTTCAAGGGTGATAGAGGAAATATTGATTAAATGTAAGATGCCAATAGTACACTATTACCCAACTAATTCAAGAAGTGATATGGGATGAAAAGGATGTCACTTATTCATTTACTAATTAATCTCTCAGTGGGGAGGAAATAATTCTTTTTGAACTATAAAGGAATTATATTGGAGTCTATATGTGTTAACTATACTTCTCCGATTTCCATTTTCATAACTATATTTTATTCAAATAGTTAATTTAAATGAAATTTTACCATATATTTTAAAATTGTAAAGGCCATAAGTTTAATATTAAATTAAATAATGTTGGGATATATTGGTTTTTATTTTTTCCAAAGTAGAAATACGAAACATCACAATTGAAAGCTCACTAAGAGTGAACTGGCCATTTTCTTCCACTTCTTTATTCATTAGATAATATTAAATTTTGTTTTCCTCTCGATACACATTTGATTTTAATTGATGTATACTACTTATATTAACTAAATGTTATTCATATATCACCTTTATGCTTCAGTAACTATTTTATCAACTGTAATTAAAAAATCGTTCCCCTTCTCATTATTCATTTAAAATAATATATGAAATTTTTATAAAAAAATTCAAATATAGGTAATTATTTTGAGAAAAAATCATAATTATTAACAATAATATATTGTTTTTTATTAGGTTTGTAATTTTAAAATACATGAAAAATCATAAATTAATCATTTTATTATTTCTATGGAATATTTATCAAACAATAGTTGACCAAATTATAAATTCATTTTTCATTCATATTTAATTAATGAAATTAATTTCTAATTCATTAAATGAAAGTCATATTGGATAAAATATACACGTTGAAATAATAATATTCATATGTATTTACCTTTAAGGTCATTAAAGAATACAAAAAATGATTTGGAAAAAATTTATATTTTTATTCTTCTAAAAATATTTAAATAATTATAAATCATATTTGGAAAAAATGGATAAAATTATTATAAGGTATAATGAAATTAAAAGATAAATAGCCTCTAAAAATTTCATTAATGAAATAAATCAAAATTTTATTCCTACATTTAGAAATAATATCAATCTCAAAATTGGACTCATTAAACATATTCCTAGATTTATTAACCATACAACTAAGGATACTAATAAGAATATGATGTAGTTTATTTTTTACTATACAACATTGAATAAACATGTTTTGGAAAGAGTCTTGATGATCCACATGAATTAGTTCGACATTATGATGGGATGTGAATTAGTGTGATTGAATTTTTAATAATTAAAATATTTTTTTCTTTTCTAGAATTGCACATATTCAGTGAATTGATCTCACACTCATTTATCAATATTTATTTTATTTATTTAAATTATAACCATGAATGAAAAACCAAAATTAATAAATGGAGTGGAGAACATAAATAAACTTTTATGTGGATGAATATGTCCCTAATATGTAGTGGTTGGTATACCACACCAACATATATCCTCTCAAATTTTTAATATCATGACCCCTATTTTTTCTATTTGAACCCCTGAAATATTTTAAATAATAATTTTGAGGTATGTTTCAAAGTAGTTTCTTTAGTTTTGGTGTTATTGGGCTTCAAAATTAATATAATAATGATAATATATTATTTTTATATTAGGTTCAAAAGTTAATGAAAAAAGGATTTTAATTTGAATCCAAGCCTCAAATATGTAATCATTGAAAATAGTAAAATCTAGATTTATGATTTTATCCTATTATTAGAGTAATATCCCTTCATATTAATATTTTCTAGTTTAATCCATTGAATTTGGAATTGATTAATTAAATTAATTATTTATAATTGATTAATCAATGGATAATTAAATTGGATAATTGATAATCAGGCCTACTATCCACATTAAACTTATTATTAAGACAAACATCTAGGGTTATCCCCAAAAATCCTAAATTTAAGGGGGTAATAAAGGTTATGAGAAAAAATCATCTAACTAGATGATCTAATTAATGAAATTATCTAGAATTATAGACAAAAGTCCTATAACTAACAAGTAATTAATCAAAAATGAAACGTTTAGTGTGGTAGGGAATTTTTAATTATTATTTTCCCCCTTATTCATGTCCATATTTTTTCATATATTATTATTGAACCCCATTATTAATTTTCTATCACATACAATGAATTTTTAGAGAAAATAATTATTTACAAATGTTTTTATTTTTTGTAGTTTTTTATGATGTGTTGGAATAGGGGTCACCAAACCCATTACATAATGCAAATATTTTGTGCCTTTCTCAGCACAAAATGGAGCCTCCATCCATGTATGGAAGAACATTCCATGGTGGCAAGATGTCCTGCCTCCAACTCTCTATCTCCCCACTCTATATAATCTCATATGAATATGAAGTGGAAGAACAAAGATTAGTTGAATGGTAGGAAGATCGAGGAAATAGTTGTTTCATCTAGTACTGATTTGAAGGTTGGGTGACATGACATAGTAGGGTTGTGTGAATTTGGGTGATTACCTTGGTATGATGGTGAAGGTTAGACATGTTAGTGACTAATGGTGTGTGTGGGGTTTTGGGTTGAGAATGGCTATAGTGGTGGTCATTATGTGATATGAGATTGAGTAGTTAGGATAAGTCATTTCATATATCCATACGATCTTATAAGATTAGATGATGTCATTTCTATAATGTGGAAGAAATATCAACAATATGGATGTAGTATTTTCTCACCAGCTAGTCGAGTGGGTAAGGACAAGGTGATTCAGCCAAGGAACATATGGCCTACTAGCCTAGAAAGTTCCAGATCATTGTTTAGATCACCAAAACTAACCCATGGAATAGGTGCAAGTGTGTACCACATGCTCATGTGACACTCCAAGAATGACACTTGTTTGTAGGTGAATTCCATTTTTTTTATTCGATATTCATTCACTATACATTCATTCCCTAGAATTTACTTATTTGAATTTCTATGATGGTGTATGAAGAAAATATAAGTTAAAAATATTCCAATGTAGTTGGACCACAAAAAGTTCACATATTATTAAGGAGTTATGATATAGTGACTAATGTTCAGAAGTTTAGTAAAACCGGGGGTCAATAGGTTGGCATAAAAAATGGAGTGGTCATGTTAATTTGTCTATAATTTTAGGGGTGTAATATTAACATAATTAAAATATTGTTTTTAACATATTTGTGTTTCTAAACTCATTGAAAATATAATAATGAAAAATAGTTACCACGATGGGTGGTGAATCTTGGTAATATTACTTGTACATAGAAATATTATTTTATAATTTCTTTTAGCATTAGATTAATACATAGAAATTATATGTGCATCCCACATTCACACTTCACCCATTGTTTGAATCATGTTAATTGAATTTTTTCATTCTTAATTTATTTAATTATATTTAATGTTAATTCATTTCCATGGATATATGTGAGATTTATTTTTTGGGTGAATGGATGTTTTTACATTGAGTAGGGTGTGAAGTCAAACTACATCTTACAAACCAAGAAAAGGGAAGGAGAATATCCAAATGTATCATTTATACTAAATAGATCCTATGACATATGAATTTATATATATATATAATTCTTATTCCAATGTGTTTATCAAAAGTATAGGTGGAAAGGAGGGTGACTTTTCTAATAAGTGGAATCAGAACACCATAGTTCTATGAAAAATGGGTTCTCTCTTTCTTAATGATATATTCATTATAATGGGGAGTAAAAATTTAAAAAAATATATTGTATCATATGATAGTATGTTTATAGTATATATGTTTTATGGAATTAATTTTATCTTAGGATAGTGTTTTTAGAGGATAATCTAATTCTAAAATATATGGATACAACACTTGCGGGCATTTTTTCAGAGAATATAGAAATGGTGGAATGGTAACCAAATTATATAGGCAAACTAACAATGGTTATAATTTATTTAGTAACGAATGTTTCTTTTAACAATTAGAAAATAAAGAAAATGATATAATTAGTAAAGGAACCAATGGACATGTATGTTAAACATAAAAAATTGAACTAATTTTCTTAACGTGGGGGAGGTTAAATCATACGTTATCAAATGGAATAACAATGGATGATTATGTGAATGATTTTAATATCATCCGAGGGAATTTCAAAGAGGTAAAGGTCAATTTAATAAATGATGGGTTGTAACTCCAACTACTATCATCATTAACGAATAGTTTGGATGTGATGGTGACTTCTGTTAGTAACTCCAGGGGTTGATAAACATGGTAATATATTATTTCAAAAACTACATATTGAATGAGTATCTCAGATGGAGGGAAGTATAAGAACCATCCAATAATACTCTTAATGATGATTTCTGAGTTAAATAAATTCAATGGAATAAAACCTACTATAAGAAGACATTGTAAGATTAGACATGCGATAAGTGCTAAAAAAATTCTAGATTTTTTCCTACCAGTTGGATGTTTGGAAAAAAAGGAAACTTCATTAAAGACTATAGAAGTATAAAAGAAATATATGGAAGGCCATAAATAATAAAAATCATAAACTATATCGTTGTTATAGTATGAGTTATTTAACTAGTCATAAGTGTCAATGTTTTAGTGGATTCTTGGGTAGTTGACTCAAGTGAATCATTATATTCAATGGGAGAGTGGAGATGCACTGAAAATTACATCTCTCAAAGTATTACAAACAAAAATGGTGTGTATTATGAATATTTGAAGATCATTTTAAATGAATACGTGAATATATAGATGAATAATTTTTTATTCTTTAATCTAAAATATATTTGAAATATCCCAAGGTAATAAAAGAACATAATTTCTATCTATAAACATAATGATGGTGGATTTAGAAATACCTTTTTGATAAGAGCATATAATTTTACTTTGGGATCCCTTGAGTTTGAACATGGTGTTAATAGTAATAATATTTATTAGAGAAAATTTTAGGATAGAATTTCAAAGGATAAAATTTAAAATTTTGATGATCCTAAATTCTTTGATTTCAATCTCATTCACATAAAAGAAAAAATATAAAATATGAAAGCACTACTGAAATATTGAATCGTGATGACATAAAAATATAAAATAGTGAGATTTTTGTACTGTATAAATCGGTGAAGGCTTTCTCCCCAATAGAAGGATGAAAATACTAATTATTAGAATGTGGATCAAGTATACTTGGATGTTTGGGGAGAAGCCCATGTTTAGTCCCTCATAGGTTCCAACTACATTGTATCTTTTATGAATTAATTATATGAAAATTTTGTATTTACTAATTAGTGATTATGTCTATTGTGTTTTAGTTATTTATTTTACAGAAAAACATATTTGAAATGGTTTTTATTTGGATGATAAAAATATTTTATACTAATAATGGTGATGAGTACCCAAAATATAACTTATATAACATATCCATGTATAAAGTGATAAGGAATGAGTTGTTCTTACAAAAAACTCCATAACAAAATGGTTTTTATAAACAAATGAATTATCTACTGCTGAAGAAGTCTATAAATATAATGCTAGACTGATGAATATTTAATGGAATTTGGAAAGAGTCACTCAATAATATCATAAAAATGTCAATAGAAATATAATATCATGTGTTTCCTAATATCATATAGAATATATTTGACCCAATAAATGATAATATATATTCAAACATAATGTATTCAGAATCTATATACACATGCTTAGTGATGATAAAGACATAGAAAAACTTCGGTAAATATTAAATGACCGTTTTCAATTACGTATGGTGATGAGATCCTTGGATATCGACTATGGGATGAAGACAAGAGACTATTAATCAAAATATGTGATAATAAATTTATTAATGGGTTTCTATATATAGTCTATAACTTTGTTTAAAAAATAAAATAATGGAAATAAATCAACTATCAATGTCCATTATGATCTGAATAAGATGATCATATGATATATTATTCCAAAGAAAATATATGAAACCATCAAAATTTCAGTGTAGATACTAGTGAATGATGTAAAAAAACGTTCTAGGGAGGATAACACTCATGTGGGAGTACGAGAATTTAGTCCTGAGGTGATTAGAATAGTGAAACCAACATAGTTAAGAAGATAAAATATATTTATATATCTAGTTTAGAGTCTTGGGTTTGGCATAAACATTATATTCCCAATGGTTATAGGAGAGCTAGAGATTATATAAGGTATTACCCCACTTAGTGGTGGAAAATAGTGTATGTCAATGATGGATAAGGTAACAGATTAAGTGATATTCAATAGAACATGGGAGCACACCGAATTACTAGAAGTGAAGAAGTCACTAGAGAATAAGTTATTAAACCATATATAATAAAATATTTATGGAAACAACATGTATAAGAAAAGAATTGGGGAAAATTAATTTCAATAGAAGGAAGGTATTAACATCTCAAAATTATTCTCACTAGTAGTTAAATATATTACTAAACTTATTGTGCTAAATAAATTTTCATTATAAGATCTTTATATCAAATAGGTGGATGTAAATTTGGGCTTCTTTCATAGAGGTTTGGAGGAATTAATTTATATAAAACAACCAATATATTTCTTGAATGATGAAAAATAAAATATCATATGAAAAATGAAGGAAATTATTTATGGGTTGATGAAATTTCCACCGAATGAGAATTATATATTCATCACATTCAAAAGAGAAGAATAGTTTCAAATGTGAAATTTAAATCATTTTTTTTTCTATAAGCAATTGGAAGTTGTGAAATTCATCATATTTCATTTATATTTAGAGGAAACAAAATTAGTTATAAATGATAGTGGAAGATTCTGGAATTTGAAGCATAACATAGATGAAATATTTTAGATTAATAATCTTTGATATTCCAGGAATATTTTTTGGATGATGTTTGAGTTAAATAGTAGGGTTGGAAATTTTGGTCTATCTTATATGGGGTACAACAATAAAATTATCAAAATAATTAGAATAAAAATATGTAATCCAGTCTCAAGTCTTACTTTTAGTCACATTATTATGTCCATATAAGAGGCACCGATAAAAGAAAATGATCATTGGTACATGGATAATGTGTCATTAAGCATTATTGGTCAAAATCATGATATATGAAATTATTTTTATTGTATTGTATAATAATTTTTTAGTGGGAGTCAATGTTGGATTCATATATAATATAATAATGGTGCACAATAAGGTTATCAAATGGATCTTTAAGTAATTTAATGTAACTAATTATACTACCTTTTTTAAGGGATGGATTGTCCTCTACTTATATTTAATAATTCTGACATCACTAGAGATTCAGATACCCCAAAAAAGAACTATAGGGTTGTTTTAACCACAGAAATAATTATGGTATGTTGTTTGTAATGGATATATTTAATTCTATCCCTATTTATAAAAAATCATTGTATGTTTTCATAATAGAATCCAAGAATTAAATTGTTTAGTTTACAAAATTATTCAAGGATTAGGGGAGAAGTCAAGAAGAAGGAGCTCTTATACATGATAATCAAAGTTTTATCTAGTTTCCAAATATTCTAGTGATCAATACTAATCATATTTAATAAAAATAATTATTTAATCATAAATCAGATAAAAAAATATCATGGGAATGAAAAATAGTAGGAATCAAAAATTAAGAAGACATTTTTACCAAGATGATGTGTTAGTAATGTCTAAGGAATCATTATGCCTTAGTGGTGCTTGGGTTAAAAAATGAATCAATTGGAGAGAATTATTTACTATAAGAAAAGAATGTTTTTATTTATTTTTTTGAGATTTTTGAGGCTCCCTAAAATACATGTTTATGTGACAGATCTTTTGGAGGCCAAGAATTTTTCAATTTGTTGAATTTTTATATATCGGAATTTTATTAACTAGAAATTGTAATGTGGATGGAACTTCTCCTAGAATATAGTTAATGGTAGTTAAAAATACCTATGGGTTGTAGGACCATCAATATTTCATATCATCCAATGGAGTTACAATGGAGCACTAAAATTATATAAGTTTGATAAATTTCAGTTATCATTAGGATGGTATTAATGGGTAAGGGGTATGTTTATTTGTCCATAATTTGGAGGATCATGTTTAATATGTTGACTAGTGGAAAAATATTATATAATTATGTGACACTATAGTGATAAGATAATGATGAATAATAATAGATTAATATGAGTGTTATTGAATGGGTATATTTCATTGACATAGTATTGTTTTTTATATTCTCATGTATCTTATAGGGAATAAAAAATAGTAGTGTTTCCCCCATTCATATAGGGTTCATTTTTTGATTCTCATTAATATCTTGTGTTCTATCCTAGTTTATGTATTTCCATAGATTTTTTTTCTATTTCTTTAAATATATGTCACTTTTATTTTATGGTATAAGGGAAACTTTGGGTGGTGAGTTAGGTACATTTTCTACCTACCTCTGGTACACTTGGTCAACATAAGGATAACATCTAATAGTCTCATTATACTGCATATGCCTCTATTTTATGATGTTTTGGTGGAACTAATATCTTAATTATAATTTTTTTTAAAATTATATGATTGAATAGATTTCATCACCAACTACATTATCTTCCCTCCCTGTGTTCCATTTAATGAGCTTAGGGGCCACTACATGGAACCCATTTACATGTGTGTGGTTTTTTAATGGAAATTTTACCATGTGTCCATTTTGGGAAAAAAATAAGCTATGTAGAGTGATTTTAACATATATAATAATATAATATTCTATTAGTACATATAAGTCCATTAATAAGGTAGGGAAGAAAATTTTTATATTTAACAATATAAGGATGACAATGGGGATATCGCATGGTAGTTGATGTGTTCAAGGGTCATGTAAAACTCTCAAATACTCATCATGATACACTCATTTTTTATGTTCTTCTCTTATATATTTCATAAAATGTGATAATAAGTGGGTCCTCCTTTTAGATTTGATATTGGTGAAATGGGTTGAATAAGTTAGTTAGTTCAAATTCATGAGGTCACATGGTGATATAAAATATACTTATTTATGAAAAAAATCACTCTATATTATATCAAGGGTTCTCTCATTCCAATTATATCAAGGTTTTTAATGGGTTTTAATATTTTTATAGTTTTTTAGTTTTATATTCTTGTTCTTTTTGTTATTTTGTTTTTAGATATCGGTGTTACCTAGTGAATATATATATACTTTCCCCTATATAGGAATCTTTTTTCTGGCTTGATATGACTTATACAAATAATTAATAGTTTAGTAACAACATTGGTGGACACTGTGTTGTTGGTTCCTAGTGGTGGTATTATCCGATGATGTTTGTGTCTGGTACTAGATTAATATGGGTATAAAACCTACCAATTAGTTTAGGTTATATTTTTTGTTGTATATTGGGTGTATATTTTTACCTTTTTGTTTTGAATATGAACAGTTTTACCTTTGCGTATCTCATCAAGTTTCACTTTCATTATATTTATTGTAGTTATTTTTATTTTTTATTTTTATTTCCATTATGGATATGTGTTTTGTGTAATGATGAATTATTCTAAGACTCCCATTATGAGTGAATTTTTTACTCAATGATTGTAACTAGTTCAAGGCCTATTATAGGTTGTTTAAGAGTGTAAAATTTTGATTACCATCACTTAGGAGGGGTTCTAGTGATTTGGGTCATGTTAAAGTGGTATCAAAACGGTGTCTTTCTTAGTAATGGAATTTTTATTTTTGGGTTTGGAGAGGATTGGTTTTGAGATTTAGGAAAATTTTTCAAGCGGTTTTAAGTTTGAAATTCATGCTAATAAACCCATTTTTTTGTGAAAAAGCCTACATATCTATTCATTAGGTCTCTAATAACCTTGTTTCCATCTTTTTTCACTAAGTAACTGGTTGTAGGGAATAAATATATAGTACATTAATTATATCATAATTGGTCATTGATTTCTATTTACTTTATTCTCCAAATCCCTAGATATACTTTAACGACCATTATCCATCTTGTTTATTTTAGGATACTGAAATGAAAATATCCAACTATGATATTGATGTAGGGTTTTGACATGATCATTCTAGTGATTGATTCACCTATCAATTATTAGTATGATGATTAGAATTTTATCCCCGGATAGGATCATGAGGGGATTCCACCATGTGGTCCAGGAGTCGAAGCTTCGCATGTCATGTAGTGATGTGTCCCACTTCCAGATGTTCATGGAGATAATATTTAAACTATTTTAAAACCAATTTTTATAGTGGTATTGTATAAGGATACACAATAAATGAGTGTTATATATTAGTTGTAATGACATAGAGTTCCCATCTCTAAGGAGAGACTTACCCTTATGTGTATTTCTCATTGTTTGGATGACTACGGACTAGGTTGTACTTGATTCAACCATACATCCTGATATTTAGGAGTGATTCTAGTGGGATATTTTCACCTAGAATCATGATGAGGTAACACTTATATTATTGAGTTCATATTTATATTATATAGGGATTATGACATAAAAATTTCAAATAAATTCATATCTTGATGATATTATAGTTGTTTCAAGGAAGCATGTTAACTGTTGAGTATATGTCAATATTCACTAATATCATGAGGTAATCACTCTACATGATTTGTGATGGATTATTCTAACTGCATATGTTTTAGTATGGAATCATTAGATACATTTGGGATGAAATTTTTCCCCTCTAAATTACCACCAATGTTAGGTTTATGATGTTAGATCTTGTTATGGATAGATTATTGGTAGAGGGATAATATGATGAAACTATTAATTGTATATATATGGGTGTATAGTTTTCATATGTTGTCACAGAAACATGGAATTACCATTATGAAATTGGATATAGGCACATGATTACTCTTATAATAGGGTATCAATAATTCAAGATTCACATTTTGATTTAATCTGTTAATGGATAAGTATTGTTATGACTTTATAAGTTAATATCATTTGGTGAATTATTTCTTGAATCATTGTATAATAATTGGAAGTTAGGATTTTGTACATCCTACATGTCAGTGGTAGAGACGTGATCAAAGACCCTCTAAAGATGATTGAGGTGGTCCTCATGGATGTAAATATAAAATAGGATCTAGTGGTGTAGTAATATGAGAAGATGGAGGAAGTGGAAATTTTGTTACACATCTATTAATTCCAGCTTGAACAGTCAATTTTAGGACTGTATAGATGATGGTTAGTGACATGAACATATAAATAAAATAGTAAGATAAAACTTGGTATCACCATATGTGATCCTAGGTATGATTTGTCTCATCATGATAATTGTACTCATACTCATAGTCACTAAAATGATCCATTATTCCATTATTTTAAACCTAGTTCATGAGATGGTTATTCCAGTGAAGCCCCTAGTCTGTCTAATGTGGTGGGAAGATCCTACTGGAGGTGATCACATTCTCACCCATATATGCTAATAATATGAGCTTATTTGTTGGAAATAAGGGTTTTGTGAGACCTAAGAATAGTTTTGATGAAGACATGTGACATCATCCTTGGTATGGAATGACCATCTACAATAAATTCCAACATATACTTCATCTTTTGAAGAGTGATATTCTTTCTAGAGGATGGGTTGAGATTCCCTTTCTTGGTTGAGTGGAACATTTATTAGATATTAAAAATTCATGTACATATGAAGTTGTATTTGAACACAAACTAATTTGTGATTTTTTCTCTATATGTGAAAAAAATAATTGATGATTAACTTCCAGTAGTGGGGCAGGATTACTATGTATTTTCCTAGTTGTATATTCCTAGATTCCCCTATATTCATGATATTTACTTCTCCATCTATTTACACCGTGAGACTACTCCAATAATGTTTTTTAATTATTAGATGAAAATGGTTGTGGTCTGGGAGATAAAAGTGTATTTTGATGTCCTTATATATATGTTTTTCTATAGATCCAGTGTAAACCTTAGACAAATCTGGTCTTTTTATCTGACAAAGAATATAGGATCATAAGGCATTGTATTGAAAAAAAATTCCTAAAATAGGTGATATTCACAAACAAGTATCATATTCTAAGAATCTATAAAATATATAGTCCTTTTAAAGGAGTTTATTCGTTCTTTATGATCGATATGAGGTTCAGATATCACCAGTTTTAGGAATTTATGGATAATATTTTTATTATGGAATTTTGATTCCACTACGACCATTACAATTTTTGAGCGATTCTCTTCGATGTAATGAATTCTTTTACCATGTTTGTGATCTTATGAAAATTTTCTATTATATTTTCATGTACACACTCATTATTTACTTCATCATTGATATTCTTCTATATTCATCATACATGAATGGGAATGATGAGTTTTTTAGGATTGGTTAGGAATTTCATTGTGATCAATAACTATACGGAAATATCATCTGGTGTCAATTTTGGAATTGTGAGCTCCACTTCCTAGATAATTTCATGTTATATGGTGGAGTAGTTGTGTACCCCGTGAATATTAATTAAATTATATCTTGGAATCCACCCATGAGTGTGTTTGAGGTGTAGGGTTGTAATTGGTGTTTATGATACAATTAGTTATTAGTGGAAGACATTTTTGGGATAACAAAACCCATGAATTCCCTTACCTAAGGTAGTATTCCATTCATTTTGTCTGAGTGAGGCCAAATAGAATGTTAGGAGACAATAGAGGGGTTAAAGGGTTATCATATCCTATTTTTTCAAATGGAGGAATTTGATTATATTGTTTCATAGGATACCTCTTAATGTGTGTTTCTTTTTTAAAATATATAGAGGCAGGAGGTGATTTCTTATGGGTCAAGATAACTATAACTCATGAGAAGACTACTGTCATAGTATTTTGAGTTGGATAAGGTAGAGTTCTCATTTAGGAATTGTAGGAACAACATTCTTATTGAGTGGTTAAAATTAAATATAGATAACAATAGTCTCAAATGAATCCTTAATAAATTTAATATTATACTAATAAATAGGAATTAGTAGGATTTTATTTTGGATAATGAATTTGGTATTGTCTATACTCTCTGTAGGGGAGGAATTCAGATGGATTCCAATAGATAGAAGTCCCATTAATAGTGTATGGGGGATGAATATATGTTGTTTTCAGCAATAAATCTATACTTAGTAGCTGAGGAAGAAGTGATTGATATTCAATTGATGGTCATTTCCCCTCAAATTCACTTTCATGTTATGGATGCCCACATTTGAGACATATATATTTTCATTTTTCATGACTAGATATTCTAATTTGAAACACAAGATGGAAATTATAAATGTGGGAGCACATCATCATATTTATAGGATGGAAAATGGTTCCAAAAATGTTGTATGAATAGGTGTGGAAATATTTCCGTACAATACCCTTATTAATATATCACTTAGTGGAGAAGATGTAGTAAGACCTGAAGGATTATTTTTCCTGGGATGGAATGAAGTAGTGTATTTTTTATTTTATCTTCTAGTTCCTTAGCTATAAGTAACTGATTTAAAATCACCTTATTTGGATGGTTTGGTCCAACCCCTTATAATGTTAGTGTCGATATGGGTTTCGATATTGATGGAGTTCATGAATATGATATCTCAATTAGTGAGAGGCCATAATGTATTCATGGATATCATCAACCAGGTAACCAAGTTCATTCACATAATTTCTATTGGGAAGGATATTTCATTGTAGATCATGTGTCACTTTTATATATAGGATACCATCAATCTATATGATATAAACTCAATGATTATTTTCAAATAATATAATCAATTTACATCGTAGTTTTTGAGGATCTAATAGGATTCATTCAAGACATAGTTGTGGATGAGTATATTATTCCATTCCCATTCAAATGACCATAATGAGTAAACCAATTAAGAACTTGAGGATATGCTAGGGGATTATGTGATGGATTTTGGAAAGATCATATAAGATTACTTGATAATAGTTTAATTTTGACACAAAAATATTTACTACGCCACCATTTTTGGGAACTTTTTTAGACCTTGAATGGGAGACCATGTATGGTAACCCTACACTTGAAAGTGATAGTAATGTCATAATTGATGGGGTTGGAGTTGGTATGGGTGACGAAAGTGAAGGTGTAGTCTTCCATGAATGGATGAGGACCTCTCAAAGCTGTTATAATTTATATATGTATTAACACATAGGGACATTTCATCCTAAGAATGGATATCACGTGTTCTTAAAGGTCTTTCATGGAGGGAGTCTACAAATATTTGGTCGGGGGAATTCCTAGAGTATATTTTCTTTGGCATATTCCATATTTTTCACACAATGGGAAAAATTATATACTATATTTTGTTCCTCCATTATTGGATTGAGTTCGTGACATATTCCATGTATTGTATCTGAGATGATATGTGTGTGACCTAACAATATTTCGATACTATTTTGAGGACATTGATGATGGAGCCACCATCTTGGAGTACCCAAAGGTAAATGATAATTTGGAGGAATAAACACTTTTGAGATTAGATATTCCATATATTCACATCCTTTTCCAGTATGGAAAACTTTAGGAGATCATATTTGAGTGTGAAATACATATGTGTCTTTAGAAACTACACTGTTTTGAGTAAGTTTCACTTTAACTAGTGAAATGAAATGATTTTTGGGTGGAATGATAGAGACCTATTTTTAATTTTTAAAAAATTAGAATATTTTAAATAATATTGTTAAGGTTTTTCATTTATAAGTATCTTTATAATGGATTCCAAGTGAATTTATAAATAATATAAGACAACTAATATAATATCTTTTGTCCACGTAAAAGTGTTTATGTGAATATATATTATATTCCTTTGAATTAGATCCTCAAATTAGGAATCCAAGATTATAGTTGTGTCTATAACATGTATTTTACTTATAAAGAATTGTAATGTCTATTTTTATCCAGGTATTTATGATTGAGTCATCAAAAGTTGAATTGAATTGTGAAATGAATCAATTAGAAGTCATTAATTAATGAATGAATGAATTGTTTAATTTATTAATATAACCAACATTTTGATTAAATTCAATATTAACTCATATCATAAATGTATGACAAAAAAATTTCTATAGGGAGAGAGTGACAGAATGGGGAGGAGGTCATTAGGTGAAAATGGAGTATCCATCAAATGTGTTCATTTTGTAGGATAAATAATAGACAAAAAATGAAATGTATTATTCATCAATGGTCAATATATTGTAATGGCAGTCCATTTTTTCCTATTATCCTTTTTTTTTGGTTTGGTTCATTTATGTTATAATTAATTATTGAACCCCATTATTTGATTTTATTCTTCAAACCATAATGTTTTAGGGTAGAAACATTGACCTAATTTTATTATGTTTTTATATAATTTTGATGGAAAATTATACAATGTGGATCTATTTACCCCTTTTCCATATACCCCAGACCATGTGCATCCCATGGCGCAATCCAGAGTCACCGACCATAGATAATAACACATTCCATGAGGGATTATGAACCAAATTCCAATTATACCTCATCCCCCATCTATATCTTATCCCAAGAATATTATAAGGATAATGATATAATGAACAATTTTCATGTGGCTCAGTGGAAAGGTGGACAATGTAATGGGGGAGGAGTGTAATGATGAGGAAATTTGAAGGCAGTGCGATATGATTTAGCTGGGTGGTGAAAAGGTAGATAGTGGCCCTAATGTAGTAGTGGATTAATATTTTTCAAGTGGAAAATAACCTAGATAATGATGATTTTCAGTGTTATTTGATATGGTATGGGTTTTTTAGTTTACATTCCCTTTCCATCCAATCATCTTGGATCCACGACAACCTGCCTTCCATCTGACGAACTGGTCCAAAAGCATTCAGCGATATTAGAACACATGTTGAAAATGAAAGAACAACCCCATTGTTCTAGGTGGAACATGGTAATGAAAAATAGGGTTCTCCAAGATATGCACATCCAAATAATTTTAGACCAGGTGCATATGCATAACTAGTTGATCAAGTGACAAAGTCATGTACTCTTTTCCACAACATAACTTAGGAGTTGGTTTTTGTTGGGACTATGATTCAATGTATTCCCCAATTCATATAATTTGAAGAATATAGTGTGGGGCACTATCCCCTTCATATCTCACAACTGGGATCACCCCATAGCCTGCAACATAACCCACTTTTGACATGTAGTGTGTTTTTATGTAAAATATTAGTCCGTGTTGGTAATGGAAAAAGGGGTAACCTATCTTGAGTGTTTTTTCATTTAGATGACAATTTTTTTATTATTTTCATTCATTAATGGATATTAATTTTGATATATTGGATGCTATATGTTTTATATCAATATTCCCAATAAAAGGGATCATGCATTGTGATTAGAGCATTTATGGTGAACACAACTACCTCTCATCTTTTCTACGATACTCTTAACATATTTTTTCAACTCTTGAATAGTTTTTAAAATTGATGATATTTAATTAATCCCTTAATATAATAGGTTAGATGAAATATTACATGATTAGGGTATTTTGGATTTTTGAGGTTTTGTATTGAATTATCATATAACTAGCTGTGAAATATAGAACATTCTACTATGTCTCGAGTTCTCACCTTCAAAAAATATGTAGTTTTTCATGTGTTTATATATCCTTATACTATTAAGGTTTTTAATAAAATGTCATTTTTATTTCCTTTATGGTTTTCAAATAATATTATGGGGAATTTATATACTCTACACTCAAGGGATAATTCACTATCTTGTGTCATCTATTATGTAGATGATAGATGGTTTTGTGGTGACCTTGTTTGATTTGGTGTCAGTTGATATTAGTGGTACCTAGTGATGGTAATATAGAATTATTTTCATTCCTTGAGATATATTATTTCAAATACCATATTATCTTATATTTTTAGGTTTCATTTTCAATTTGTATCTTAATATTTTATCTTACCCCAATTTTTAAAGTTATGTACTAGTGTAATATTATGGATATTAGTATTTTATATAATAATTATATATTTTAGTTACTTTTATTTTTATATTCTAAATTCTTATATACATTGTATAGTTTTGTGTTATTTATAGTTTCATTGTGAAAGGTTATCTCATTATGTATGTTTTTCCTACTCGATGCCAGTCCCAATCCCCTAACCTATTAAATGAAATAATTGGTTATCATGGTCAAATTAACCCCACCAATGGGGGGTCTCAATGGGATGATTTATATAAATTCAAATTTATATCACACATGGTTATATCCTAGAACATGTAAGCCTGACACCAACCCAGTTAGATGTAATAAGCAACTTTCAATTCTTCATTATATACAACATACTTGGTCTTCCTCTCCAATGGCCAAATTTGGCTTTCCCCACATGATTTATAGTCAATAGGTAAGCATAGATTTACCTTGACACAAATATTCTAATCTACTCGCATATAAATGTAGATAACAACTTTTGGGTTGCTCTAGTTTTATAATATATGATATCATAGTCTTCAATACATATGATATCGAGATATTATAGGCCATCTTTCTCACTATCCTTAGCCAATAAGATATATGATAGTTTTTCAAACTCTAGTGTCTCTTTAACAATATAATTAATCATCATCACAAAATTTGCCTATTTCATAGAATAATTAAATCACTCTTTCATTATTCAACACAAATAATATACAAGTCAACTACACTGTCGATTCACTCTTTCTTATATTTCATTGATACTTAATAAAACCAACTGTGTTCAATATCATATTATTAATTATATTATATTTAATTAATTATAATTTTCTGTCTATTTTTTATCTTTTTAGAGTCCCAGGAATATTATTTCAATATTCAAATATGTAAATCTAGAAAATAAGCAGTTTGATTACCTCATTCGGGTCACTCTTTAATTTTATCAACAATAATATATAGGACTTATAGACCAGATAATTTCTTTATTACATTTACATTAAATATTAAAAAAGAGAAAAAAAATCTTCAGTAAAATAGATATATTATACAAAAATATAATCTTGTTATTCCTTAAGATATCTCCTCAATATCATGACAATTTTCCATTTAAATTTTCACAAAACCCACAAACAATTAATTACTCTTATGTATTATGACATGTAGTGGAACTCCTACATTTTCAAGATCTCATACAATAATTTGTTAATATTAAGCTCAAATACATCATTATTTTAATAAATTTATCATAGTGTACATTATTTTCCATATCCAGTAGTAGTTCCTCCTTAGTTATTTCATTATGGCCTGGTTCTATTCATTATGTTGAAACACATTTATCTTATTCAATTGTCATTAACTAATGGATGAAATTGTGGATTAGTCTTTAAGGAGTAAATGTGATTTTATAAATGAATAAAAACATTTCCATCATCAAACATTAAACTCTAGAATCCCGACATTTCTTTAAAATAAAAAAAAAATTATGTAATAAATGTAATAGTAATCAAAGTTCTAAGCTCAACACATTTTTATATTCTATAAGAAAAAAAATTATGTCCCTAATATATATATTACATAAAAATTTTAATATATTATATATGATCATAAATAAATATTTATTAACCATGATATCTTATATATCAATGTGTTCATCTCTATATTTCCAATTTTCTAATTTGTTATAATATTACGTACCATCTGATATCATAATACGTATGATTTGAAAAAACTTATGCATTATAGAATTGTATATTCATGTTTCACATTATATTCTTCGAGAAGGTATTATGTATCACATAGTTACTTATAAATAAACATTAAAATAAACTAGAATATCTTCCATATACACTGTTAATATGTTACATGTTTCTAAAAAATTCTTACATACCATTTGTAATATATTACATACCATAGTGTAAAACTACCGATAAACTTTCAAATTATCCAGAATCTATTTCGTATCATCCTGATAATATTATAAGGATTATGAATCATATAAATGATCTTTATAGTATTTTATTGAATCTTCCACTTCTTCAACCAACCATAGCTTATATTTAACTTTCATGAATGTATATAATCCGTTTAAGATATTTCGTATCCATATGATAATATATGTGATTAAACATAAATGATGACTTTCATAGTTAGTTTATAGAGAGAAAATATATAACAATCACCATACTCCATGATAAATAAATTCATTAAATTCAATGAATTTTCTCAATCATATTCTTGAAAAAATAACTAAATAGTTGTATTCTCAACCTTTCAAAAAAAATTACCAATATTTAATAGAAAAGTACTCTCTATTAATTATTCATAATAAAATAACTATTTTCCATATGGTATTTTATTTCAAATAATATATGTTGGATGCTATTCTGATGTGATATGTATATTGAAGAAAACCTAACCCCATGGGCTATATTGTTCACCTAATCCTCATTCATTATTAAAAAATATTCATATTATGAAAACATTATTTGGATACCTAAAACTTTTCTCATAAAAATGATAGGTTAGTGATAAGGCCATCCAAGATTCTATTTATAATACATATTGACCTAATGATTAGTGAATTCATGTTTATTGATAAAAAATACAACATAACATTATTGGGGTCCAACAAATTCACCCTATGGATTTGTTTTCAAAACTATATATATATATATTATGTCAATATGTTTTTTTGCATATTATATAATAACCACTTGTTGAAAATAAATATAAATAAACATGTGATATTAGGGTATCATTTCTCCTAAACACTATATCCATCAGTTACTACACTCTATGTATACATGATAAAATTTAATTGAAGAAAAAAAGAGGGGTAAGTGTATAAAACAATGTTTTAGATAATAAAAATAGAACGTGGATCCAAATAAAAATTGATTTCCCATTGGTTGTTCAGATAAAATTTCAGGATGATATTAATCTTTTAATATACTCTCTTATGTTTTTTAATAATAATAAATATTCTCATGTAAAAAATTGATTACAAACATTTAAAACATCTATAATGTTATGTTACAAATATATTTCGTTTAAATTATCAAAATATATTCATTTTTATGTCATGGATTAATCCAATTCATCACCCTAGATAAATGAATTTCTTCTTTCATAATATGAATCAGAGAACACACATACATATCTTTCTAATGATGATTTTAAATTTTGTCAATAATACCATATTTTTTTTATATGAGTGGTTCTGAAATCATTCTCACACACTCCCTAAATGGGTGCATTCCAAAACATTCATCATCAAAACATATTATTTTCAATATATATACTTATATATATCAATGGTTGGATCAATTCTATGACGATTTCTTGTAATCATTATTCCATATTTTCCAGTATCCTCATCCATTATGTTCTACCCCAGAATTCATACACCCCCTTTAATTACCTATATAAAAATAATAAAAATATATATGTGGGAATATAGTGGAGCTAATATTATCACTTTTGAGAAAAAAAGGATAATAGAATCTTCTAAACCAAGATATTTCAATAATTTGGGATCCATCCTTGATAGAACTCTTAGTTTAATGTTTTCATATTTTGAATGGAAGATTCTCATTGGGAAGAATATTTTACTTGATTATTTCTATATCTTTATTATATGGATTATTATTATTTTGCACAATAATAGAATAAAATTAACTTATAGTTTTTAGAATTAATTTCACCCACATATCCCCATAGGTTAGTGCAATGATTAAATAATCTTTCATGTTGTGTATATATTGATTTCACATTCTATATAGTTCCATAAGAACTATTGAGTTCTTATTCTTAGACAACCTATATTGAAATTTGAGTTCTTATTTTAATGGTATTTAGTTTTTCCAATTATCACCATGGATCACTTTTTATTAAACCATTTTCCCTTTTAATTTATAATATTTAAATGATTATTTATTATTTATAAACAAGGTCATTATTTTTGGATTCTCCGCATAGTCTGTTAAAAATATCCTTCAGAAAACTAATCAACTAATTTCATTCATGGATAGATTATAATTTTTGATTATTTTTATTTCCCACATAAAAAATTACATCTATTGACTATTTTAATTAGTCCATAGTGAGAAAATATCTAAAAAAATATAAGAACATCCATCTCGTTGATGCCAACTTCGTATGTGTGCCGGATTCAACATGTTTTATTTTTATTCAAACTAATGTATAATATTATTTATTGTAAATTATAAAGTGTTTTATTTTAATTTTTTTTACATTCCTTGAAAATTTAAATATATATTATTTTTATAAATACCATATTTTATAAAAATCATACTAAGATTATCAGGAAATAGAAATCTGTTTGAAGTTGATAGATTATTACAATTTATATATGGAATTTTCATACTAATCATTTATCCCCCTTGATATAGAATTTCATCATATTACAAGTTTCATATGATATTCCAAAAATAAAGTAAAATGTGATAAAATATTTCATAGCAACAATAGTATAGAAAAAAAATGTTGTTTTTTTGAATTGAACAGTATGAAACTAGTTTTGATTCCATGATGTTTTTTCTGCATATAATCCTTCTCACGGGGACTATTTAGGAAGATAATTCAAATTATTTTTCTTGCACCAACCATAAAATTACTGGTTGTAATGATTTAAATTTTTTTATTCATTAAATTAATATTATCTTCAATTTCATTCTTCACATGGAACACCAAGCCAAAGGAAACAATATAACAATATATAACAGTTATAATTTAATCATGAATATCAAATTTATAAATATAGGTATCTTATTTATTAAATTATAATAGATATAATGCTCATTATATATTTTATTTCCCTGATAAAATTTAATTTTTGTGTCTAGATTACTAATAAGATCACCTTATTCATAATTTTTTTATAAAGTAATCCTTTTATAATCATTAATTTAGGAATATGAATATATTATATATATGGTATATTATTGATATGAATAATATATATAATATAATAACACCAATTTCATAATTAATTGATATGAAACAAGGAATAATAATGTTGAATACTTGGGATGGTTATCTTTTTATAAAAACAAGTTTTTCATTATATTTAATGAATTTATATAAAGGTTAAAATTGAAAAATATAGAACTTTAAATTGAAAAAATAAACTTGTTATTTGGATTTAGAGTTTAATTATTAAATGAGAATAAATTTTTGAGGCTTTTCTAAGATAATTTATTTTTAATTTAATTATGAATAAATATCGATTTTAATAAAAATATCATTTTTATAACCTAAAAATACTTTTAAAACTTTTTTATTAATATATATATATGTGTGTGTGTGTAAAATATATAATTTTAAAATAATATTTGTGATTAATATATATCATTTTTAATATTTCAAATACATAATTGATTTTTTACTCCAAAAATGTTCTAATTAAATTAGATGAAAATTTTATTTTCATCACTTATAATGAATAAATTTAAAAAATAATTTTCATGTATTGTATAAACATGATAATATTTTCTAAAATTGATAATTTAATTTTTGGGAATAAAATTATGATTACAATGACTAACATTAATGGCTATAATTAAGGTAAAACTATTAAATTCAAGGAATTGTTTTTTTAAAATTGGGTAATTTTTATCTAATAAAATAAATTAATATATTCTAAAATGTGAATTAAATAAAATTTTAAAAACTATATTCAAATAATTTATCTCTCATTCAATTGGTAATCCATACTAAATACTATTCATAAAACTTAATGGTGAAAATAATAATTTTTTAATTTTTTTTCTACATTCAAAATGATTTATTTTAAATGTTAATTTTATCCTAATTAAAAAGTAAATTATATTAATAGAAATCAAATTTTGTCTCATCAAACGAAAATTGTGTACTGGTGGTTATTTTATATTTTTAGAAAGACATATATTAATTAATTAAAAACTAGTTACCATACTAAAAACTTAAAAAAAGGTAAATGAGAAAATATAAGAAAAAATGACACCCAACATGTCTAAAACATGTTTTTACATTACTATTTGAGATATTATAGAACCAATATCAACCCAAAATCCATTATAAGTAACTTCTAGAGTCATTTTTCCAGGAATAGTTTAAATATATCATTAAAAAGTAAAGGGTATTGCTAAAATTTAACTTTTATTAACATTTAGAAGGGGAAAATTCCACCCCTCAATTCCATACCCACTCCATGAAATTTATTCCAAAATATATACCATTTTTACCCTCCTATAATACTCTCTCAATTTCTTAATACTACAGTGCTAATTAGTAATCATAATCCATTCATTTCTAAAGAAACATCCAAGAGAAAGTTTAATATCCCAAATTGAGTAATTTGTAATCAATTTATCTTTATTCTTATTAGTTTCCATCCAAATATATCAATAATATTTGTAATATAATGACCTAATAAACATTATATAAATTTATTATTAATATAATTATGTAGAAAAATAAATTGTTTTCCTTTTCATCTACTTATAAAAATAAAATAGTGTGAAATATGTGTTGTTGGAACTATCACCTCCTTGAAGTGACATTTTTCAATTTTCATATGATTTTATTTATTTATAAAAAAAACTAAAATATTATTCATAAAGATATAAACCAAAAAATAATATCATTATTCATATTTTATAATTGTAACATACAATTACATAACAAAACTCACCCATTTCTATACAACGTGTTCATGTTTGGGGTTTGTTTAACCACCAACCTGGACAATGCTATTAAACTATATCTTGGAATACAATGGGACCCAAAACTATAATATTATTATATGTAAATTAAAAAATGTTTATCAAAATATGGTTAATGAAATGTTATATAATGTATTTTACTTATAATTAAAATATCAACAATGATCACTAAATTACTAAAATAAGTCTATATTAATTGGATTTTCACACTAAAATACGAAAACAATATAAAATAAATAAATAAAATATGAAAACAAGTTTTTCATATAAAAATAAATATATAAGAATATTTTTCCTAATATAGAATCCAATTAAAATAATTTTATTACTTATTACATTATGTACTTATATAGAATGAATCTGGAACTTTGTAGGTGTTTCTTTTCTTAAATATTGACCCCATTAGACATATTTGTTGTTATACACAATTTTGTTTATTAAATGGTTTATTTTCATCCTAATTAATATATTTTTTTATTAATTTCCTATCATCATTCATAATATTTAATTTTTAATTTTAAATCCTATACATTATATTGTATTGATTTGAATTATTTTAATAGCACAAGGATTTGTTTTCTCACATTCTATTATTTTTTATACATTTGAATTTGGAACCAAATTTGGTGTATATATTGTATATGATTAAAATTTGATTCATTTTACATTAATATCTCTATAATGAGTTTTATTATGAGTTGAATTTCAAGATTTATCTCATTCAATGGGTTTTCATTTAAATGTTACTATATTCATAACAGTTTTTTAACTCAAATTATTTCTCCTTAGATCATAAATTCACTACATGATTATGATCTTTTATGCCCCTATATCCTTGAAATTAATTTTTTCTATGGTAATTTATCTTGAATATTAGATTTGTTACTTATTATACCATTTACCATGATGAAATTCCTTCTCAAATAAAATTTTGATTATGTGAATAATTACTCTTATTCATTCCAGTGAAAATCTTGAATTATGTATAATACAATTTTTATGATGTGGTTTTTCAAAACAAGTGCATCAAAATATTAGAAATGGATTTAAATCCTTTAAAAAAATATCTTCTACTATATATTTTTTCTACAAAACATTTAATAACCTTTCAATGCTCTATTTTTAGATATTTAATAAAATGTAAATTTTTACTATATCTAAACAAATATCCAACCTTTATAAATATGATTTTTGAAAAGAAACCGATGATTTTTTTCTCATAGAATTTATTTATAAAAATAAATAAGGAAATATTATTTCTATTTGAGAAAATATTTATTATAATTTTGAAACATTTTTTCTTTGTTTTATTTTCTTTAAATAGTAAATTATTTTCAATGTATCTTTTGTCTTTTATTTAAAATTATTTTTATGGAAGATGGTTATTTTCATCAAGGTCTTAAAAGTAATATTATATTATTATTCTAAAAGCACTCTATATCTATTAGTTGGTTATTTTCCAACATTTTCACAAAAAAATGATTAATTTGTAGCGGATAAATGATTCATCACTTTCTTTTTCTTACCTAATCAATTTTATTGGAGAACGAAAATTATTCTTCTGGTTCCTTTCCTTCACTAGTAAACTATTTTTTCTTCCTTTGATTGAAGGGAATTAACATTGATCCCTATAAATAAATTGTTTTGGGAAATTTTTTAATTAATTGCATACCCTTATATTTATGTGATGTTAGTTTGATGGATTTTTATATAATAATATGTTCCAATTATTGATATTGGAAAAATTTAGAATCTATTTATAGTTTCTAGATACATAAGATTATTGATAAATAGGGAATGTTTTCTATATATAGATTAACAATAATTCCATATTCTCTAGATGACTTACAAACATGTTATCACTTATATTATCTTGGGAAATTTATTGTAATTTTGTATGATTTTATTCCAATGTTTATTATCATTAAGAATGGTTATTATTTATTATTTACTCATTATCTCGTATGATGATTTAATGGACTAAAATAGGTGATAGGTGGGGATTGAAATTATATAGCCTCTCAATGCAATGATAAATCTCTTGAGATTGACATATATGGGAATTTATTGTGTTCCTATCAAATTGTTCATGATATCTTGACTATACTATTTTTGATACGAAGGATTATTGGATATAGACTTTATGAAAAGTCCAACATCATGGACGAAGCCATGATGGTGTGATCATGATGTTCGATAATATACAATCCATCACCATGAAATCCGTTTTTGGTATCCATGTGGTCTATTTATCTTCATTTTTGTCAATGGATATATTATTCTTATAGTTTTAGGGGATTGTAAAATTAATATTATTACATATTCATTTCATAATATTTATGATGTGATTATGCTATGATTTAATCATTTTTATGTTTTAACATACAAAGAGATGATCTCATTCCTTTAGGTGTTTCTATTTCCCCATGTTGTGAAGAAACGTATTGAACGTGATATTACTAGAAGAATAGAATCTGTGGGGAATTTTCAGGTCATGTTAATGTATTATTATGGATTCGGTAGTTTCTTATTTAGGTGGAAGAAATAAAATTTTAATTTTTAGAAAAATTCATAGGCTTTATTTGTTTATGATTAGTTATAATTATCTAATTATCTAAACGTAAATCTTCTTGGAAAGGTTTGTTAGGAAATTTTATACATAATTCATTTAATTTTGGAGTAATTATATATATAAATATAAAATTGGTAACAAAACTTATATTAAACATATGTGTTTTTAAAAATAGAATAGGTATGTGGGTTTGGGATTCTACTATTTGTATCAGATTATGGTTTAGATAAATATGGAATTAAGGATGTTAGTTGAGGATAATTTTATGTTTGATAAGTTATGGATGGTCATAATTTAAATCATTTGGATAAAACATTAGGTTATTTGAGGTAATACTATATATTTTAGATATTATGATAAGGTAACATTATTGAAAACTATAGTATATGGACAAAGGGTAAGTCTATGTATAGGATAACATCCTGAAATTTTTATAAAGGATATATTTTACTATTCTCCTTGTAGTTATATCATTTTCTTGTTTCTATAATTTGATGCAGGCTTTGAAATAGATGGTCCTATCTTTAATAACATTGAAAACTATATATTGGGTTTTAACTCAATCATAATATGGTGAACAAAAAATAGTAATAACTACTTGTCTGGTTTAAAACTCTTGAGTATATACTTTGGTCAATCTAATTTTCATTATGAATAAATATGAAGGATTTATTTCCTAATTTATTTAAAGGATTAGGTTAATAAGTACAAGAGGACCCAAATTAAAACAATGTTGATTGAATGAAAAGTATTATAGGACTAAATAAAATTTTCATTAGAGAAGAAACAATAGGATTGAAATTCAATATAAATATTATTATTTACATTAATTTTATTAATAACCATTTTGTTTTATAGTATTTGGATGAAACAGGATCAAGTAAACGAACAAAGAAATGTATGTATATAGAAAACACTATTCCTTATAACTGAATAATGGGGCATTCCTAAATTTTTGAGAGTCTTGGAATATTCCCATTATAATAAGAAATTATACTTTTATAGTCATACCTAGGGTTGGGAGGCTGATATCTCAATAAAAAATAAATCCTATTATTGTTATATACTATCATTAGTAAGTGATTGTAATTGAATTTAATCTAGAATGTTCTAAAAGTTATGAGGATTGTATGATACACGTAAGAGTTTTTCATAAACATTATTTCATTAATGGATTAGAAAAATATATTAAAAAGTATTAATAACATAGAATAATTATATTTATGAAAAGCTTATATTTTTTTGATAACTATTAGAAAACACATTATTGAGGCACATATTATTATTAGGATTAAAATATGCTTTATTTTGAGGTAATTAAATCCATTTGATTTTGGGAAAAGTAAGATAGATAATATTAATTTCCTTGGAATTTTTTATTGATTTAGTTAAAAAATGATTTGTCATATTTTTTGATACTTTTATCTCAGTTTCTCTATTATGATATATATTAAATAGTTTGTAAAAAATGCAATAATTATTATTGAATTTGAGGGTTAAATATAGAGACATTTTTTGGAAGAATATATATTCGTAATGTGATTCAATGTCCTATAGATTTAAATGGGTTTTGGGAATTGTACATTATGAAGAATATATTATACATACATATATTGGAATATGATTGTTTGAATTATTATTATTGTTTGAAGAAAGATAGTTGACTTCATGTAGCATAAGAGAGTTGGGTGGAGGTCATATTACAAGTTATATCCTAAAAGATGAATATGTTAATAATATTATAATCTATATTCATTAGTACATAACAAATAAACATTTAAAGGGTCAAATTTATTTATATGGGTTAGAATGGAATGAAATTTATTTTTTGATCCCTTAAATTATTATTACATTCAATAGATTTCTTCACACACAACACCGAACCAGAAAAACCACAAAACATTACATAACATTTATAATGTACTCTTTTAAGTTGTCAAGTATAAATTGAGGTGACAAATTTATGAAATATAAATATATAAAGAAATATTATAAATATTACTTCATTTATTAAATTCAATTGGTTTATCGAGTTCACTAATAATACAACTTTATGCCTAAATATCTATTTTTATATAAAATTACAATTTTTGTGGTTTATTTAAAGAATCTAAATATATTTTTAATAAGATATATTTTTATATTAATAATATATATAATATATTAATAATAATTGGAATTATAATTGATACTCAAAAAGAATAAGAATAGTTAATACTTTGAAAAATTATTTTCCTATAAAATTTATTTTGAAAATATTTTATGATTTTATTTAAAATTTAGAAGACAAAATTATAGAATGTGAATTTGGAAAAATAAAAATGTTTTTTTATATATCATATCAATATTACCTTTAAGGAAATTTTTATATTTTTCTTAAATAATTGTTTTTTGTTTAACAGTGAAAAATTGTGATTTTCCTAAAATTTTATATTCTATGAACTAAAAATATTTGAAATTATTTTTTTTATAGATATATATAATTTTAATTTAAAATGATTTATTTTTAAATTACATTTTCAATTTCTTAAACCCATTTTTAACATTTTTGAAGGTTAAATAATATTTTACTCTAAAAATGTATTTTTTCACTTCTATTTTTTTCTCATATATTATTGAAATTAAATCCAAAAAACTTTATTCCATAATTTAGATCAACATGATCACATTATTAAAAAATATATTTTATTTTTTGGAATAAAATTATGATTACTAAAAAAATGTTAATGACTATGAAATGGTAAATCTGTTATTTTCAAATAATTGTTTTATTTATATTGTGTAATTTTTATCAAATAAATTAAATTAATATATTATAAAATATTTAATTTAATAAGATTTTAAACCTATAATTAAAAAAATTATCATACATTCAATTTGTGATCAATAAAGGACATAATAAGAATACATTATTGGGAAGACACTATTTTTCTAAAAAATTGATTTTCAATATAATTAATGTTTTTACTAAAATGTTAATTTTTACATATTTATAAACTAAATTAGAATAGATGGAGATTAAATTTATGTTTAAAACACCCAAATTTTTTAAGTTGGGTTATTTATAGGTTTAGAAAAAACATATTTTACAATGTTAAGATAACCCATATCTTTAGTACACCTTAATTCATGAGTTATAAAATAAAAATAAATATTATATAATCCAATAATATTATGAATCCTAGATCCATTGAGAAATTTTTTGCATATCATAAAAAAAATTCAACAAAAATCCAATAAAATTTGTGATTTTTTTAACATTCTCTTAAAACACCACCGTTCTTCTAAAACTATACGGGACAACCTGGGGACGTGAATAAGTGAGTGGTATGAAACAAAGTTGAGTGAGGTAAAAATAGAATATGATAAGGAAAATAAGTAAATTTTAGTTAAGATACATATCAAGGAAACATAATGGGGGTTAGAAAAATAATCACGACCAATGAGACATGATATAACTTTATAGCATAAATGTATCATTGTAATGTTGAATCATCATAAAACATAACATCATAAACATAATTCCATGCTAAAGAAAAAGAAAATATAAATTTTTTTTCTTATGACATACTCACCTGCACTATACATGGAATATCATGAGATAAAAACACAACCCATTACATTGGTGGGATATAAAATTCAGCACCCACCCGTCACATTCATATCATGTGCATGCATATGTGTATAACATTGATCTTAAAAAAGAAAGATTTATCTCATTAATATTAACCCAATGATTAAGGACGTTGGGTTATGTATATGTAAATAAGAAATCATTTAATTATAGGTAGAACTATATTAATACATGTGGGTAGAAATAGAGATGGGTATTCACTACACAAATGTTTTTCATGTAAAATAGCAGGATAATTTTCGCAGCATAATAGGCCTATATAAAGGTTTATAAAAATAGTTAATTAAATAAAAATGGATATATAATTATATTTTAATCATAATTATAGAAATATGAAAGTGTAAAAATATATTCTCACATAAAAATTTTATATAAAAAGTCTTGACTTAAAGAAGATGGTAGAATAAAGAAGAGAATTAAAGGATACCTTACCCTAAGAGGAAACATCTAAATGATTAGGAGGATATTAATAAGTCATTTAGGTAACAATAGGGGGGATTTAGAGAGGTAAAGAAAGTGTAATTTCATGATATAGGGGTTTTTTTGTGAATATTAATTCTAGTTTTTGTAGTATTTTACATAAAATATAGGATAATAATTTTTTAATTTCCCAAAACCTAGGTTTCATCTACAATTTTATAAAGTAACCAAAACTACAAACCATCCAATGGTTCTTCACACGGTTTCAACCAAATAGAAATGGTTTCAGTTATTTTAATATTTTAATAATATATAAATCAAAATAATTCCCCTGTTAATGTGGAAGTGAGTCATGTTTATAACGAACTAGTTTTAAAACCTTAAAATATAACATATGTTTTGGAGGATTCATAAAGTTTTTACAAAATTATTCCAATAACCTAAAAATTATTTTATATGGAAAACATTATTTGGGTTTTCAATACCCTTTATAATATTTATATAATAGATTTTAGGATATTATAGTGTTATAATCCACACAATAACTTTATACCATAAAAACGTTTGACCAAAAAATTCATATATTTATGAAAACTATAAAAATATCACCAGTCGATAATTATGACATGATGATTTCAAAATTTATATTTATTTCATGAAAATAATTTTATATGTATGATAATCTATACTTTTAAGTCATAAATACAAAATTATTGAATAATATTGGTTTCTATGACAATATTTTTTTTGACCCTTATAAAAATATTTTTACTTTGTTAAATTACATTATCATTTATATTTAATAAATAATTTCTAAAAATAATTTTTTATAAAAATATCATTAGTTTTAAAAATTCACTAATTAATTAAAATAGAGTGTCTTTATGGAAACTATAAATTTACCAAAAATACAACTTGTGTCTCATTATATCATATTCTAATTCAAACATGTTATTTAATGTAATTTCAAAATGGAATATATATGGATGTTTTTTTACTAAAAATAATATATAAAAATGAATACTATTATGGTTTGTATACATAGACCTTTATTAAGTGAATTAATTCACTAAGGTTATGGTGTGAGAATAAGATATTATCCTAGGGTGTCTCAAAAAATATAGTTTGGGTTGTGATATAGATGAGTATGAATTTCTCACATAAATATTTTTTCCTGTGATTTAGTAGTTGAGTCATAGTATAACCATTTTCAATGGAATATATTTGTGATTTTATCTACATCAAAATATATGATAAATGGTATTTATAGGGTATGATCCTGCTGTTCGATTCCATATCTTCCTTTATCTATGTCAAATGGAATTCATCCTGAAATATAATATACCAATCTTAATGGTCATTATACGACATCAAAAATATCAATAGCTATGGTGATTAACAATATTTTATATTTGATAGGCCATATTACGATCCAAAATAACTAAAGTATTTCATGTGTTTTCTAAAAAATATTAATTTATAGTGCATTTATTCACTCAAAAAATGGTATTTAATTTATAAATGTTTGGGTTGTTACAGTAAAAAACTAGTAACCTAAGTGAAAAGAATAAATTTAAAACTAAAATTATAAGAAAAAATGACGTACAAAATGATTAAAAATTGTGTAGGAATAATTTTTTGTGGATTTATTGAACCAATATCAATAAAAAATATATAATTTAGAACTTTTGGATTCATTGAACCTTAAATAGTGCAATTATATCATTGAAAAATAAAGGCTTTTCAAAATAATGTTATTGTATTCATTTTTAAAAGGGGACACTTCCACCACTTTTATTCCACAACCATTCTATCAAATTTATTTCCAATACTATGTTGTTTCTATCCAATTATAAAAATTTATCAATTATATAAAACTCTAGTATCAATTATTTATCCATATTATTTTATTTATAATGATCCTTTCAAGAGATAGTGTGTGGCCCCAAAGTGGGTATTACATAATCCATATATTTTTCCATCATATAAATTCCATCACAAAATATTTATAAAAATACTAATATAATTACATGATTATAATTACAAAAGTAAATTGTTATTATATTTATATAAAATCCCATTTTACACCCTCTCCACTTATAAAATCAAAACAATGCTAAATGTGAGTTTTTTATACTTCTACATGCTCAAAGTAATGTTTTTTTATTTTTCATCTTGATTTAAAGTAGTTTTCCAAACCAATTAAAATATGATCCTAAAAATGAAAAAATATAAATAAAATAACAATAATAATATTATAATGAAAATATGCACTTCTTTGACCATGCACATTAATCACCATATATCCTATTCATGTGTGGGGTTTGTTTAACCATCTACATGAAAATTGTTATAAATTAGAATAATGATTCACTTTGGGATCCAAAATAATAATATTACTATATATAATAATAAATTAATTCTTACATTATGGTTATAAAAATATAATATTATTTATTTAAATTATTATAATCATATTTTCTTCAATCATTAAAAAAATGAAATAAGTGGACACTGATTCAATTTTCCTGAAAACGTGAGTGGAAATTATATAACAATGAAATATAATATGATTATAAGAATTTGATATAAAATTAAATATAGATGACATAGTTTCATAGAAAAATTTATCTAAAAATAATTTTTATTGGTCGGAGTGGATACTCAAGAGGGGGGTGAATTGAGTTCCAATTAAAATTTCTATTTTAAAAACGTTGTCTTAAAAACCCCCAAATAAAATACTAAATTAAACTGTAGTGAATTTATATCAAAGTAAAGGTTCTGTTGGGTTCTCAATGGATTGATTATTTCCCAGTTAATCAAAACAGAAGAGTTGATTAACTTTTGAAACTAACTTACTGATTTACAACTAATATAAACACTTGCGAGTTTAATTATCAAAGTGACTGTAAAACAGTTTGGTTTTAAAGTAATTAGCAGCGGAATAAAAAAAACTTTGAAAGATATAGCACATCAGATATAACCAATAGGATCAGTCTCAAGATGAGACTTAGTCCTCTCAACAATTTATATAGATTTGATCTACACCCTGGATCATGGTTCACAACAGTTTACAACTGTCCAGGTCCAAGACCTCTACCACTGTTATTTGTGGGAAACAGAACAACAGCAACCAGCTGTCTAGGTGACACACGACCTCTACCACTATTACTATTGGAAATGAAAGATGTAAAGAGTTTTATGAGGATTTACAGATCCTCCAGTTAAAGTTTAGGAGACAGTGTGTGTGTTAAATACAGCAGATAACACACACTGCTCAAAATGTAAAATAATGAATCACAGAGCAGAGATGTAGAGTTTAGAAATGGATCTAGTGATTGCAGTGAAGCTTTGGACTCCTTAAGTTTTAATAGAAATGGTTCTAAGTCCTCTTCTGGTTTTTTTCTGAAAAACAGAGTGTCGTTTGCTTGGCATCCAGGTTCAGAGATAGTGAAAAAATGTAGTCGATGGAGTTCTTTAATGTCCTCGTGAATGTATAGAACTCTTCTTTGGTAAGCATTAGTGTGTATGAGGTTCTGTATCTTCTGCAACTATCTCATCCACCACTCTTTGCACTCATATATGTCTCATCGTCTTCTTCGTCCTCTTCTTTTCACCAACAGGGACTTCTTGTATTTATAGTACAAGCTCCATCAAAAGAAATGATTTCTTTTTGTAGGTATGAGGTACGGTTCCCTGACATCCAACAACCTTAATTAAATAAATGACAGAGCATTAAAATATTCCTAATATGACACTTGGTTAGACTAAATAAAGATAAAGAAATTCAAACAACTGTTTATGACTATTGGTGAGTCATGTGATCGGTAGGTCATCAGCATCAGCATCGGTGGCTAGACATCAGTGTGTCCTGATCAGTGACTCAGATGATCAGCATCGGTGTTTCATGATTAGTGACTCATTTGATCAGCATCGGTGAGAAATCTTCAATGACTCATTTGATTAGCATCGGTGAGACATCTTCGGTGACTCATTTGATCAGCATCGGTGTGTCATGATCAGTGACTCATTTGATCAGCATCGGTGTGTCATAATCGGTTACTGATTTGATTAGCATCGGTGAGACAGTTTTCTTTTGATATGGATCAGTGCGACCATTGTACTTTGATATGGATCATTGCAACCGTTGTCCTTTGATATGGATCAGTGCGACCGTTGTCCTTTGATATAGATCGGTGCGACCGTTGTCCTTTGATATGGATCGGTGCGACCGTTTTCCTTTGATATGGATCGGTGTGACCGTTGTCCTTTGATATGGATTGGTGCGACCATTGTCCTTTGATATGGATCAGTGCGACTGTTGTCCTTTGATATGGATCGGTGCGACCGTTGTCTTGACAGAACACAAAGTGTCTGTTTGATCAAGAAGACTTCCAGAATACTTGTAAATCAATAGCAAGCATAGATAAAAACATGATCCAACCAATAAAAACAGATTCACTAACAGATTGTGATTATGTATATGAGAAATCCAACCTGATTAAGTAACGATGATTTGTGATTATTAAAACAGCAATCATAGGAAGAATTCAACAATCTTTTAGAGGGATCAACAATCTCCCCCTTTTTGATAATCACAAATCTTAGTCATAAATAAAAATAATATAGCATCAATAATAGTGACAAGGCAGAAAAACACAATGAGATATAAATCTCCCCCTGAATTTATGCCTTTTTATATTTATGTAAACATTTCTCCCCCTGCCATAGTTTGTTTCTCCCCTATAGATATAAGTCTCCCCCTTTGGGATAATCAAAAAGGAGGGAAAACATAAAATGTAGAGATTAAAAGAAGGCATCATAGAGAATAGAGAGAGAGAAAAACATTTTGCAAAGTACATCAAAGTACAAAAAGAACACTGGTCATCCATAAACAACAAGACACAACTATTTATGGGGATGTAACAGGGCTTTTCCTTTGTCAAAAGGATCAATGGTTGGTAAGTTGGAAGGCCTAGAGGCAGGTTGAACTAGGTGAATTTTAAAAGGTGGTAAGATGACTCTAGAAGGTGGAGGAGAGGATGCCTCAGTGAGTTACTGTTGAGCAGTAGTAGCTGGTTGAGAAGAATGCTGAGGAACTGGTCAAAGTTGAGATATAGCTTGAGCAACGAAGATCTGATTTGGAGCAACATCAGAGGCACTGAGAGGGTGAGCAGTAGGAAGCACAATGGCGATGCCTTGTGCATTCAGATAAGGCTTCAAAAGATTTATGAAATTCTGAATAACTTCTGCACCATACTGCTAGCCTTCTCAAAATCATCCTTATTCTCCATGAACCGTTCCAAGGTAGGAGTAAAATATTGCAACTGACGAACTTGAGTCTTGAAAGATTGAGTGACTGGAGGTAGTTTCAGATTATCAGCCAACACTTTGAAATTAACTGTCATCTTATTCTTTGTATAAATCTTTGAAAAGTAATGGTCAACCTTTTCCTTGATCTCTCTCTGAGCATTAGTGGCATCTGATGAATATACTATCACCATCTTATGAATGTGATCATTGTGCTCATTCATCTTCCTCAATGAGTCCAAATCAAGAACTTGTCTAATGGCGGCCAATTCATCATGCACAATCTGCCTTAGAGCCTCTAGATCACGAGTACTGATCTTGGTTACTTTGGCTGTACTGGATTGAACAACTATCTGAGTTATCTCAGCTTTCAACTTTCTTAGATCAGACTTCTTAAGATGTTCAATCAGATTACTCAACACTTCCATCATACCAGAGATGGTTGATCTAAATTTGATTGATAAAGAAAATAAGTCAGACTGTAGATCCTTCAGAATCTGATTTAGAGAGGCTATGTGCCTGCCAATAAACTCACCAGTATTGGCCAGGTCTGGTCTAATAGCATTTGAAATTTATTCTTTGACTGTGTCTCTCACAGCATCAAGCAACTCAATTTTTAACTTATCAAAATCAGACTGAGAGACAGTAGAATTAGGTAGATGAACATCTGCAACATCAACAATATGAGCAGGCCTTGTCTCAACTGGTTGAATTTCCTTCATAACCGCAGTAGATTATGATTCTTCCTCTTCTTATTCAGAATACTCTAAACCCAAAATAGAAAAAACAGGGTAATCATCCCAGACAGCAGCACACAGAGTATATTTCGGTTTATTATAACTTGCTTTTCCACTGATTTCTAGAGAATCTCTCTTGCCATTGGCATTTGTTTCTGGTACAATTTGATGTTTTTATGTTGGAGGTACAACAAGACCATACACTGGTCGGTTGTCACCATCATCATAATTATCATCATCTCCATTCCCATTTCAATTATTCACAGAAACTTCACTGTCAGATACTTCAGTGTCACTAGCTTCGTCATCACCAAGAACTGGTTCTGATTCAGGTAAGGTTAAAGGTGGACTGGCAGATCCAAAGTCTATTCTTCTCTTAGGGCTCACTGTATTAGGATCACTCCTATCATCAGGAGGTGACATACTTCCTTCTACTGTTTCAGCTTCTTCCATCCCTTGTTTACCAGACTCTTTAGTGTCCTTATTCTTTTCAACATCTACTTCTTCCTCATCATCATAATAAATTATCTCCTCATCTGATTTCAAACCAGGGTCTCTCAAACCCTTCAACCACTTTCCATGATCAGTGGTATTATAGGATTCATACAACTTGTCCTCATCAGCAACCCATCATTTCTTCCATGGGTTCCAATTTATTTTCATCCTTTTACAAATTTCATTATTTACATAAAAAGAACTATCAGATTCAGCTATCTCATCAGCTTCATCAACACATTCCAAATTCTTTAACATAGCAGAGATCACTTTGGAATAGAATAGGGCAGTGGCTTTCTTAGAAGGTTTCACCATTCCAGCTATGTGCACCATTAGATATCTACAGAAATTGATCTTCTCATGGGCCTTTAGTAAAAACAATATAAAAACATCCTGGTATTTTACAGTAGCAAAATCTCCTTTCCTGGGGAAAATTTGGTGCTGAATAAACTTAAAGAGAAGTCTACATTCACCATCCAACTCTGAGGCTGTGATTCTCTTTGACTCTCTGTTTCCAGTCAAAATCTCTAAAGATAACTCATAAGAGAAGTATTCAGTGGTTGGAGGAATGTTTCCAGCATAATCCTCATACCGACCCTCATGGGGTACATTTAAACATTCAACCCATTGTTTAGATGAAAAAGATATTTTCTTTCCTTTTACTACAGAAGAAATTATGGAAACCTCTACACCATCTATAGTAACTTACAGATTTATATAAAACTCATGCACTAGATTTGGGTAGTACACACGAGTGTTATCTGAGAACTAGGCTTTCCATCCTTGCGATTCTATAACTTGTAACAACAGCGACTTACTTGTCAAAAGCCAGGCGGAACTGACTTCCTTTTCTACAGTAACAATCTGAGTTTCCAGGTTTGGATTTACTGATCTTTGAGTGGTACTACTTGACTCGCCTAGAGCACGCTTTGAAGGTACATGGCTGTCTGATCCTTTGCTTGGTATCTTTTGCTTAGCCATTTGAAGATTCTGGGGAAAACAGGAGTTCGAAGGTTCGAAGTAGAGGAGAAGAGAGGATATAAGGCTTGGCGGGAAATGAAAGGTTAACGGTTTGGGGAATAGAAATAGTCGCGTATCATTTATTTCATCATTTAGGGTTCCCATAATAAAGATATACAAAAAAATTTAAATACAATATAATAAATAGTAATTGAAAAATAGATCGGTTTCACAGATCAGTTTCACTGATCAGTTTCACAGATCGGTTTCACAGATCGGTTTCACAGATCCGTTTCACAGATCCGTTTCACAGATCTGTTTCATAGATCAGTTTCACAGATCAGTATCATAGATTGGTTTCATAGATCAGTTTCACAGATCAGTTTCACAGATTGGTTTCATAGATCGGTTTCACAGATCAGTTTCATATATCAGTTTCACATATCGGTTTCACAGATCGGTTTCACAGATCAGTTTCACAGATCAGTTTCACAGATCAGTTTCATAGATCGGTTTCACAGATACCGGTTTCACAGATCGGTTTCACAGATTGGTTTCACAGATCAGTTTCACAGGTTTCACAGATCGGTTTCACAGATCAGTTTCACATATTAGTTTCAGAGATCGGTTTCACAGATTGGTTTCACAGATCGGTTTCATAGATCAGTTTCACAGATCAGTTTCACAGATCAGTTTCACAGATCGGTTTCACAGATTAGTTTCACAGATCAGTTTCACAGATCAGTTTCACAGATGAGTTTCACAGATCAGTTTCACAGATCAGTTTCACAGGTCAATCATACACAACTCCTGTTTAATAAAATTCATTCTTTCAGAGCATAAAGGCTTTGTAAAAATATCAGCTAATTGATGTTCAGAACTAATAAATTCTAGGGAAATATCACCTTTCTGATAATGATCTCTTAGAAAGTGATGTTTGATATCAATGTGTATAGTCCTAGAGTGAGACACAAGGTTCTTAGATATGTTGATCGCACTATTGTTGTCACAGTTAATTGAAACATGTTTAAAATCAAATCCACAGTCCAATAAAGTGTGTTTCATCCACAAAATCTGTGCACAACAACTACCAGCAGCAATATATTCTGCTTCAGCAGTAGACAATGCAACTGAGTTCTGTTTCTTACTACACCATGATACTAGGGACTTTCCAAGTAAATAACATGTTCCAGATGTTCTCTTCCTATCTAACTTGCATCCAGCAAAGTCAGAATTTGAATAACTAGTTAGGTCAAATGATTGTCCTTTTGGATAAAACAGACCTAAATTCACAGTATACTTAATATATTTAAAAATCCTTTTAACAGCCAGTAAGTGTGATTATTTAGGATTAGCTTGAAATCTAGCACACATACACACACTAAACATAATATCTGGTCGACTAGCAGTAAGATAAAGTAAACTCTAAATCATACCTCTGTAATTGGTTTTATCAACTTGTTTTCCAGTTTCATCAACATCCAATTTACAAATAGTACTCATAAGTATATCACATTCCATAATACTATCCAAACCAAAACGTTTTAATAAATACTTAGTATATTTTCTTTGATTTAGAATAATACCATCTTTAGTTTGGAAGATTTGAAATCCAAGAAAATACTTAAGCACTCCCATTAAGCTCATTTCAAACTCATTTTGCATAACCTTTGAAAAATCAGTACATAAAGAATTTTTAGAAGATCCAAAAATAATATCATAAACATATATTTTTACTATTAACACATCTTTTGAAATCCTTTTTATGAAAATAGTGGGATCAACCATTCCTTTTGTAAATCATTTTGAAATAAGAAAGTTTTAAAGTCTTTCATACCAAGCTCTTAGAGATTGTTTTAAACCATATAAAGATTTAGAAAGTTTAAAAACATGATTTTGAAAATGAGGATTTGAGAAACCAGGTGGTTGTTCTACAAAAACATCTTCAACAATAAAACCATTTAAAAAAGCACTTTTCACATCCATTTGATATAACTTGAAATTCAGATGTGATGCATAGGAAAGTAAGATCCTAATAGCCTCTAATCTAGCTATAGGTGCAAAGGTTTCCTCATAGTCAATTCCTTATTCTTGATTGTAACCTTGTGCAACTAGCCTAGCTTTGTTTCTAATGATATTTCTAGATTCATAAACTTTTTTTCTAAACACCCATTTTGTGCCTATGGTGATAGTGTCCTTAGGTCTTTCTACTAATTTCCAGACATTGTTTCTTTTAAATTGATTTAGTTCTTCTAGCATAGCCATTACCCAAAATCTATCATTAATATCATCATTGATATTTTTAGGTTCTAATTGTGAATGAAAACCTTGATGTTCAATCTGATTTCTTAGAGAAGCTCTAGTCTGTGTTCCTCTATCTAAATTACCTACAACAACATCTAAAGGATGGTTCTTTAGAATTATAGTTGGTCTAGAAAAGGTAGGGCTAGAGATTTTAGATTCATCTGCAGGATGTGGTTCAACAGAAGTAGGTTCTGAAAAATTTCCAGAACTGGATGTTTTAACTATAGGTCCACTATCTTTATCATTTAGGTTCAAAACAGGGAGATCATCTGCAAGATTTTCAAGAGAGGTCTTAGGTTCACGTGGATCAGTTTCATCGAATTTGATGTGAACAGATTCTTCCACACATTTGGTTCTCTTATTGAAAACTCTATAGGATTTACTAGAAATAGAGTAACCTAGAAAAATTCCTTCATCACTCTTGGATGAAAATTTGTCGAGATTGTCTTTAGTATTAAGAATAAAGACTTTGCAGCCAAAAACTCTAAAGTAGTTAACCTTAGGTTTCCTATGGTTCCATAACTCATAAGGGTTCCTCTTAAGAACATGTCTGATCAAGACTCTATTGATAATATAGCAATCTGTATTGACAACTTCAGCCCAAAAATAAATAGGTAGGTCATACTCATTAAGCATAGTCCTAGAAATTTCTTGCACCATCCTGTTGGGGTGTCCTAGGGGCAGAGAAATTGTGACTATAGCCACTGTGTGAGCAGTATGATTCAAACTCATGATTTTGAAACTCACAGCCATGATCACTTCTCAGGGTTTTCATTTTTAGTCCACTAAGGTTCTCTACAGACTTGGAATATTTTACAAAGAAAGAACAAGCTTCACTTTTGTGAGCTAGAAAATATACCCAAGTATATCTAGAAAAGTCATCTACAAGAACATAGACATAGTTCTTCCCATTTAAACTAGAAACTCTAGAAGGTCCAAATTTATCCATGTGAACCAACTCCAGAGGTTGATAAGTTGAAACTTCTTTATTTGATTTAAAAGAAACTTTATGTTGCTTTCCCTTTTGATAGGGATTACAAACATTGTCTACTGAAAATTCATGTTTGGGTAGGTCTCTAACTAAGTTCTTCCTAGAACGTTTTCTAAGTGAGTGTACATTGCAGTGTCCTAATCTTCTGTGACAAAGCCAAGACTCTTTATGAAAAGCATTTAAACAATTAATATTCTGCTTAGCTAAAGAATTTAAATCAACAGCATAAACATTTTCATTTTTTAAAGCAGAAAATACTAAAAAAAATTTAGAATTAAAATCATTGCAAGAATCATTTTAAAATTTAACATAAAAACTATCATCACATAACATAGAAATACGTAAAAAATTATATTTCAGTCCATCAACATATAAAAATTTGGAAATAAATATTGAGTCAGTGTTACCAATTTGGCCTAAGCCAATGATTTTTCCTTTTGAGTTATCACCAAAAGTGACAAACCCTCCATCAATTCTGACTAAGCTTTTAAAGCATGAGAAGTCTCCTGACATATGTCTTGAAAATCCATTGTCCAAGTACCAAGTCTTTCTACAGGATCTCTTTAAACAGGTTCCCTCCAAAAAAGATTTAGATATGGAATGATTTTGGTACCCAGATCTTCTTGGGTCCAGATAGGTTAGCCAATAAAACTTTAGGTACCCAGATTTGTCTAATGGGTCACATAAGATTTGTAGAATCAATGGATTTTGAAAGGTAAACTTTATTTGATCTGTAACTATGAATATAACTAGTTGAAGCATATAAAGTTTCAGAACTAGCTACATTCTGCCCAGATTTAGGAATGAATCTAGTTTTGGTAATTTTACTTTGTCCAGGTTGGTATCCTATACTAGTATTGTATCTATGTGCTATTTGATTACCTAACATCTGAGTAAGAGTATATTTTCCATCGGTAAATTTTTCTAAGTCTTTCTTGTGTTTCTCATTAGATAATTTCTGTTCAGTATTATCTTTAAGAAACTGAGCATTCTTTTCCTATTCAATATCAAGATTAGATTTATGTTGAACAGTTAAAGCATACTGTTTCTTTAAACCTTTATATTTGTCTTTCAGATCATTAGAGGTTTCTTCTAACATATCACAGTATTCAAATAGTTCATATTTTGACATGTTTTCTGAGTCAGAATCATCTTCAGAATAATATGAATTTAAAGAAAGAGTTTCAGTTGTTACCTCAGAGGTGTTTATCATAAAACACATGTTTTCCTTATTTTTGTGTTCAGTTTCAGAAACATCAGATTCAGTGGAGCTATCCTCAGAAGCACTCCAAGTAGCCTTCATGGCTTTCTTAAACTTATTGTCCTTGTATTCATACCTCTTTTTTTACTTCAACTTTGGACAGTCTGCTTTTATGTGTCCCTTTCTTTTGCACTCATAGCAGAAAACTTCATCTGATTTGTCAGATTTCTTCCAATCATTTTTCCAATGTCCCTTGTTGTCATACTTACCTTTATAATTTGATTTTCTGAAAAACTTCTTCTTTCTATAAAACTTCTTAAACCTTCTGGCAATTTGAGCCATCTCAGCATCACTATCAGAAGCACTTTCACTGTCTTCACAGCTTGAACTCTCATTTATAGCTTGGAGTTTCTCCTAATCCTTGTTCTTTGAGGTTTAAGAATTGAAAGCAACAGACTTTATTCTAGGTTCATCTTCTTATTCTTTGTTAACCTTGAGTTATTCTTCATACATCATCAAATTTCCAATTAGTTCCTTGACTGGCAGTTCGCCAATATCACATTATTATCTAATGGAGACAGAAGTTCCTCTCCATATTTTAGGTAGACATCTCAGAATTATCATAATTTGTTCCTTTGATGGAACATCCTTTCCCAAAGAAGTCATTGTGTTGAAAATTTCATTTAACTTGAGACACATATCAGAAATGGGTTCATCAGGCTTCATCTTAAAATTATCATACTTAATAGTATAAGTGTTCAATCTCATTCCCTTAACATTAGTTGTTCCTTCATGAGAAACGGCTAAGGTATCCCAAATTTCATAAGCAATTTTACAAGCAGATATTCTATTAAATTCCTCATCTCCTAAAGCACAGTACAAGGCATTCATTGCTTTGCAATTATTATTGTAGGCAGCCTTAGTAGCATTATTCCAAGTAGATCTAACAGTAGTAGGAATTTTATATTCTGATTCTATATCAGTCCAAATATCAAAACCCATGCTCTCTAAATGAATTTTAATCTTGATTTTGCACTTAGCATAGTTAGTGCCATTTAAAAATGGTGGTTTATTGGTATCAACACCTTCAAGTCTATTATCCATGATAAGTTACTTAAATAATTGATTTTAAAGAGATAAAAATTTAGAAATAACAGAAATTTTAGGAATTTTAAAATACAAGTAAAATCACAGTTGAGAAACATAGTCCTTTGGAAAAATATTTTGAAACCTATGATACCAAATGTGGGTGAGAGTGGATACTCAAGAGGGGGGTGAATTGAGTTCCCATTAAAATTTATGTTTTAAAAACTTTGTCTTAAAAACCCCCAAATAAAATACTGAATTTAACTGTAGTGAATTTATATCAAAGTAAAGGTTCTGTTGGGTTCTCAAGGGATTGATTATTTCCCAGTTAATCAAAACAGAAGAGTTGATTAAATTTTGAAACTAACTTACTGATTTACAACTAATATAAACACTTTAAAGTTTAATTATCAAAGTGACTCTAAAACAGTTTGGTATTAAAGTAATTAGCAGTAGAATAAATTCTTTTTGAAAGATATAGTACAACAGATATAACCAAGAAGTTCAATCTCAAGTCGAGACTTAGTCCTCTCAACAATTTATATAGATTTTATCCACACCCTGGATCGGGGTTCGCAACATTTTACAACTGTCCAGGTCCAAGACCTCTACCACTGTTATTCGTGGGAAACAGAACAACAGCAATCGGCTATCCAGGTCACACAAGACCTCTACCACTATTACTGTGGTAAATGAAAGATGTAAAGAGTTTGCTAAGGATTTACAGATCCTCCAGTTAAATTACAGGAGACAGTGTGTGTGTTAAATGCACCAGATAACACACACTACTCGAAATGTAAAATAATGAATCACAGAGCAGAGATTTAGAGTTTAGAAATGGATCTAGTGATTGTAGTGAAGCTTTGGACTCCTTAAGTTGTATTAGAAATGGTTCTGAGTCCTCTTCTGGTTTTTTTCTGAAAAATAGAGTGTCGTCTGCTTGGCATCCAGGTTCAGATATAGTATAAAAATGTAGTCGATGAAGTTATTTAATGTCCTCGTGAATGTACAAAACTCTTCTTGGGTAAGCTTGAGTGTGTATGAGGTTCTATGTCTTCTACAACTATCTCATCCACCACTATTTGCACTCATATATGTCTCCTCGTCGTCTTCATCCTCTTCTTTGCACCAACATGGACTTTTTGTATTTACAGCACAAGCTCCATCAAAAGAAATGATTTCTTTTTGCAGGTACGAGGTATGGTTCCCTGACATCCAACACCCTTCATTAAATAAATGACAAATCATTAAAATATTCCTAATATAACCGTTGGTTAGATTAAAAAAAGATAAACAAATTCAAATAGCTGTTTATGACTATTGGTAAGTCAAGTGATCGGTAGGTCATCAGCATCAGCATCAGTGGCTAGACATCAGTGTGTCCTGATCGGTGACTCAGATGATCGGCATCAGTGTGTCATGATCGGTGACTCATTTGATCAGCATCAGTGAGACATCTTCAGTGACTCATTTGATCAGCATCGGTGATACATCTTTAGTGACTCATTTGATCAGCATCGGTGTGTCATGATCGGTGACTCATTTGATCAGCATCGGTGAGACAGTTGTATTTTGATATGGATCGGTGCGACCATTGTCCTTTGATATGGATCGGTGTGACCATTTTCCTTTGATATGGATCGGTGCGACCGTTGTCCTCTGATATGGATTGGTGTGACCGTTGTCCTTTAATATGGATCGGTGCGACCGTTGTCCTCTGATATGGATCGGTGCGACCGTTGTCCCTTGATATGGATCGGTGCGACCCTTGTCCTTTGATATGGATTGGTGCGACCGTTGTCCTTTGATATGGATTGGTGCGACCGTTGTCTTGACAGAACACAAAGTATCTATTTGATCCAGAAGACTTCTAGAATACTTGTAAATCAATAGCAAGCATAGATAAAAACATGATTCAACCAATAAAAATAGATTCACTAAGAGATTGTGATTATGTATATGATAAATCCAACCGGATTAAGTAACGAGGATTTGTGATTATTAAAATAGCAATCATAGGAAGAATTCAACAATCATCCAGAGGGATCAAAATTTTTTTATCTATGAAGTTAGTTGTATGTGTAGAACGAATTTAGAAGAAGGTACGAGTTTCATGTCACAAATTTTGACCCCTTGAGACATATTTATTAATTTTATGAAATGTTATATTTTTAATCGTATATATAATACCCATTTAAAATATTTTATCATAAAAATATCATTATTAATTATGTTTTATTTTTATTTTTAAATCATATTCTTTATATGGTTTTAATTCGAAAACATCTAATGTTTTAAGGTTTTGTTGTCTCAAATTCCTTTATTTGAGATGCATTTGAATTATAATATAAATTTTTTATATGGTCTATATTCTTCCAATTTGATTCATTAAACAATGATATATATATATATATAATTAATTTTATTATAATTTTAATTTCAATGTATCTCTTATTTAAAGGGTTTCCATTTAAATTTTACTTAGCCACAATATTTTTCTTGAATAAAATTCAATCTCTATAAGTCATAAATTTGTCACTTGATTATGATATTCAAAGCCCATTTTTATCCTTCCAGTTTTTTTATATTTTATTTTCTCTCGTAATATAGGGAATTCATTTCTTTTTCATGATATCATCTTCCTTAGTGAAATAAATTCTCAAATAAATGTTTCAAGATCCATGGAATAACTTTTTGTTATTTCAATGGATCAATTACTCCATGTCCATATTCTTATTCCCACTGATGTTCTCCGATCATTTTGGGAACTAGAATATTTATTATTTTAAATGATCATTAAAATTAAAATTAAATTTTTTTAAATATAAACACTAATAACATTTTTATGTTAGTGTTTTTCAATAGATATATTTCAAAATATTAAAAAATGGTTTCACTCTCTTTAGAAATAGAATATTTAGATTCCACCCCATATTTTCTCTATAAATCCATTTATATTTTCCTGAATCCATTATTAGTGATACCAAAAAATTAAATTTTTAACATATATCAGAAGTTTTATTACAATATCATTTTTGAAATGAATCTTTAATAAAATCGGTGAATATATTTCTAAGAATATATTTGTAAAAAATAGAAAAAAATTATTATTTTTTCACTATAATTGATTCACCGTAAATTTGAAACATAATCACCTTATTTTTTTATTTTTTAAATATAAATTATTTATATATTATTCTTTGAGTTTTAATTAATTTTATTTCATAAAAAATGTTCATTTTCTTAATAGTTTTCAAAATGAAATTATATTATTTTTCTAAAAGTTTTCTTCTTTTACTCATAGATTCTTTATTTTTTTTACAAAATAGAAACATTAAATATATATAAGGTATATTATTCATCACATACATTTTCATTAATACATTATTTGATGTATAATCATATTTTTTCTAACAATTGCATTCCCCTGTGGATATCATATTCTTGATTCTTTTAATTGAATTGTGTTCACCTTGATACTTAATCCTAAATTGGTTGAAGAAATTATTGACTTAATCACGTACCTAATACATGATATAATGTTACATTAAGGGATGATTAAATAAGAATATATTCCATTATTGATTGTACAACTATTTAAAATCCATAATTTTTTTATTCTAATATAGATGATTATTGATTACTCGGGAAAGATGACGATATATTGTTTAACTATTCAAAACCATTATTTGGATAAATTATGAATGCTTTATCCATTTTTTTGACATGGTAGAAATTATTGGTATTTGGTATGTTGTTATTCCAATATGGTTAATTATTATAAAATTTGATTATTTATTTTTTACTCATTATCTCATATGATAAATGAATTGGAATTAAATAAGTGATGGTTTGGGCCTGATTTTGTTGAACACCTCGATGCATCAATAAATCTTATGGGAAGAAAATGTTATGTTATTTGGTGTATACCAACCTAATTTATCAAGATTTATTAATTTTGGTATTGAAGAAAATGAAGTATTGGATATATTATTGAATGTAAAAATAATTTCTTAAATTATGACTTGATGGTAAGATCATGATGATCAGTATTATGCATTCTATCCCCATGAAATCAGTTATTTTTATCTATGTGAAATATTTATATTCATTTTAATCTATAGATATATTATTATATCATTATAATTTTATTATATAATTATGATGATTAATTATTCCTTCCACAATATTTTAGCCATGATTATACTAGGATTTCTTAAATTGTAAATTTTCCATTACATGGAATTTTTAGTACATCCGTTCTCATGTTTTCATTTCCCCAGGTTATGTAGAAACATATTACACAAGATAGTTATAGAATAATATAATTCATTGGGGATTTATGGAATATATTGTGGACTTATTATGAATAAACAATATTTTTATTTAGTAGAAAAATACTTTAATTAGTTCATTTATACATGTGATTGATTAGTTTGATATTAGTCTTAGTCATCTAATGATCTAAACCAAAATGGTCTCTCGAATGTATATAATTTAATTTATTTATGTCAATTAATTATGTTATAGTTATATATATATATATAGTTTGTATATATTACTGAATGTAAAGTATGTGATTATAGAATTAGATCTAGGATTGTAGTTTTGGGGAACAATATTTGTGGGTTTCTTGAAAATTTTTGTTAACAATTTTTAATATGTTGTTATCATTATAAAATTTACTTTTCAAGAAAAAATAGATAAAATTCATTTTCTAGATCAACAATTATCTTTTTCTAGATATTGATAATGATTTATTATTAGATGATCTCAATGTATTTTCCAATAGATAATTTTATTTATTAATAAATACACTTATTAGGATTATTGATGGAATAAACCCTTTATTTAGCATTCATTGAATACTAATCATTAACCAATTCAAAATGTTGTAATTAAACATAAAAGACATATCGTTTAATATGAGGTTTGTTTTTTAAAATCCTACTCTAACTTTAAATGATTTTAACACTCTTTAATCCTATTAATACTATCCTAATTCATTTTCCTCTTTTCATACAATGAGTTACCATGCTACATTAACTTCTTAGAATTGATTCCCACTTTATCATACTTAAAACAAACTACGTATTCAAAAGTATGTATATTTTCTTCAAACTATTTCATTGAATTATAATTTTCATGGATTTATTCAAGGAATGTATTATTATATATTTATAATAATTATTCTATTCACATATTCTTTGGACAGACGAGTCATATTTTATTGGATAATTTTACTCATGGAAACAACTTTTTCTCTAATGAATTTTCATTTTTTAAAAAGTATCCTTAGGTTGGGTGATCTCTTCCTGTATGTTTTTAAAAGAGATAAATAAAAGTGACTACTAATTTTTGAAAATTTTTGGGTTGTATTTAAATATTGAAATTGAGTAATGCAATGCATCATTGGGTATGTTATGATCCACACATATGAATTTATCATAAAAGGAGAAATTTTGACATGAAAGTTGTTTTACCTCATCACTCTATATAAATTATGAAATAAATGAGTTAAAAATGTTTTCCATATTATCACATCTTGATTCAAACACTGATAATTCTTTTTCCATGAAAAAATATAAAATTTCTATTTTTTTTTTGCATGTGGAAACAATATTTTTTTCCTCTTTCATAAGAGTGAAACCATCTTTATTTTTCATCTCTTTATTCATCCAATTATTTAGATTCATGAAGTATACAGAATTATTATAAGAAAATTAATATATATTCTATAATTATCAAAATAATTACTAAATTTGGAGATAAATGATAAAACATAAAATACTTAAATTTTAAATTGTTTCAGAATCCAGTAAGAGATAAAATTGTAACATTGATTCCAATTATTGTCCCACCAGGATTAGTACATCACATTATGGGTGAATAAATGTGAGGGACATTTAAATAATTAAACATGTTACTCTCTTTATCTCAAAACCCATTCAGTGAATAGATATATCACATGTTTCTCACCTTCAAATTCCATGCATGATATATATAATGAGATAAAAAGAAATAAGTCACACATATACTTCACAAAAGGGTTATCCTACAATATGGATGACTACATCCCCCGTGTGTGGTGGTTTTTATCTACCCCCAACAGACACAGATATCCTCTCTAATTATAAATTATTATAATAGGCATGGGTATATCCTTGAACCAATTTTTCTAACACCAACAAAGTTAAATAAAAGAATGAAATTATGGTTATATAGACTATGGTACCTACATGTTCTTCCTCTCCATTTTCTAGAGTCATTTGGACACTATTATAGTATGATCAGTTGAAAAGAAAATGTCACCCTTGAAACAAATATTATGATTTTCTATTTCAGATATATAATAATCAACAAGCTGCTGTCTGTATATAGATATTGTATTATTAAGTCCTCATGATATGAAGATATCATTGGTTGAATTTAAAACTTTCTTATTTCAATAAAATATTCTGTAGTATTTTTAACACTATTTTTTATCCACTTCATTCTTTTCATAAATAAAAATATACCTATTTTTCAGTACAACTAGAACTACATTTATTTATTTAACTCATAGAATATACATGTTATCTGCACTATTGATCTTCTCTATATCTTCTACCTTCTTTCTGCATGATAGTCAGTAGTTTTGTTCATCAAATTCAACTCTTTATTATATTTATTTCTATAAAAAAGTGAGATTATAAAATGACACTATGTTCTATAGTGTAGCAACATGAAACAACCTGATTAAAAAACAATGTAATATTATTATTTTATTATCATTGTAGAATAGTGTTTGAATTGGAGGGTACGAAATGATGTAACATATTTTGAAATATTTATAAATACCATAATCAATAAAAATCAGTTATAATCTTATTATGAAGTAAGCAAATATATTTTCATTTGAAATGGGTTTTATTTCTGTTTTTGAGTGAATAATATAAAAAATATAAAAATGAATAAAAATATTTATTTGATGAAAATAACTTCAATATTCTTAATGGGAATTCAAAAATTATCTTACTATATTCTTTTTTTATTTTTCTAAATAGTTTTATTTATTTTTTCAACAGTGTAATATATAGGTTTTTACAAAACATTCATTTCTTTTAATTAAAAAATTATCTTTTTCTTTTAAATTTGATCATGTGGTAAAAAAATTACTCTTTAGTTTCAAATTATCTAATTAATTACATTTAAATCATCATTATACTTAATTATTCTATAGGTTCATTTATGGGCGTAAAACATATTTATTTTGAAAAAACTGGATTTCATTTAAATTTTTTAATTTTTATTAAAATTAGTTAATGACCATAATAGAAATTGATTTTGATTAAATTTAATTAATTTTATTATTCATAATTTCAAATTTATCAGAGGATTTATTTTTCCAATTTTTCAAATAAATTAATTTCATGATGAACTATAAAAAAATATAATTTTAATTAAATACTATATATATTTTATGATATCACCAAAACGGTAATATAAATTAAAATTTTATAAAACTAATTGGAATAATAAATTATGAAAATATAATTTAAAAATCACATAAAAATAATAAAAACATATTACTTAGAAATTATTTAATTGTAAGTATTAAAATATTTTAAAATGTCGATGCAATACTTGATTAGCAATATAAATGTCAAATTTGGTGTCATAAATATCATATTTATGAGGGAGAAATTATATGATAGACCATTTAATAAAATATGATTAATTAATGAATAATTTTATTTTATATGTTCAAATTTGGGAATTATATAATGAGTGATTTTTCCAAATTATTGTTTAATGCTTGTACAATTCTAAAAAAGTCAAAATAACATATTATGTAATTTTTTCATTATATTGATTTAAGTAAATATACATTTTGAAAAAATATAAAATATAATTTTAAAATAAATTTAATTTATTTTTATGATTATAATTTATTTTAATTTCTTATTAAAGAGATAAATATCTTAAATTCATATGCAATGATAAGACAACACTTGTGCAGGAAATAAAAAAATCAAGTAAATGATATTAAACATAATAAAAAGTAATATCTTTTGGGTAATTCCAATTTCCATGAAACTATTATACAAAAATATACCATATTTTAGATATTTTAAAGGTTAATATTCTTAGTACATGTTACTTTAAAATATATATTATGTGAATAGTTCGTAAAATGATATTAATTGTATTTTATAAAAATTATATTTTAATAATTTATATTATATAAATAAAATTATTTGAAATTGTGCAATCAGGATGATAAATGGTATAAATATTCATATACATACCATTTTTAGTACTATACATCAGATTATTACTCTTTAATTTTTAAAAAATAATCCCTCTGGATAAAGTTAAAATTAGTTTATGATGGGATTAATACAAAATATAAGGTGTAAAATGATTTTTAAAGACATGAAAAATTAAATGGATTATTATATTAAGACCATACATTCTTTAGAGGATAATAATCCTATTTTGGAACCATTTTACATTAGTTAGATAAATATTACATTATAATATTTCAAATTTTATGAAAATGACATTAATGAAATATTATTTGAAGTAAACATTTACTAAATTATTTAGAATTAAAAAAACTTATCTTCATAATATTTAACACAATAAGATTTAAAATTTCAAGAATAGTATATTTACTAATACATTTTCATTTTGTTGTAAATTTCATGGCCCCTAATTAGTAAACAAAAAATATACCAATAGAATCATCAAATGTATTAAATGGGGGTTAAAAATAAGGGTTGTGGTTAAACCACAACCAGATTATGAAAAAATATTATTTTATGATTTTAATTATACTAATAATCATTTTACCTTAAAATTATGTCATTTTAAAAACACATTAAAATAAAATAAATTTTATATTAATTCAATACATTAAGTAATTCCAAGAGTGCCCCTCCCATCACTTATAAATGGGTTCCCCCTATACATCATTGTTCATAATTATTGAGAATTATATTTTGGAAAATACCCTCTCTAATATCGTAATATATTCATTAATCAAATTGTAAATCTTCTTTTCATTCCAAAATACCATCTTTTCCGAAATAATGTGTACGCCAATATGATGTTTCTCAAGGAAGCGGTATAACTCTTAGCCAACCATTTTAAATTTCATTTATTTCTATAACACCTCTAATATTCTAGTATTAATTCAAAAATAGTTAATCTAACATACAAAATTTTATGAATTTTTATTATGATGATCTAAGAACCATTCTCCGCATTCCTCGCACCCATTGGAAAGTGATAATGTCACTCATGCATGCTTGTGTACTACCACCTCTATGTAGTGATGTGATTAGTTTTTCGATTCCTATTTAAATTGATAATAATATTGATAAAGATAGTGAATATATATGATATAATAAATACTATTTAATGATTAATTAGAATTTAACTTTATTTTATTATGTCAAATGAAATATGAAAACATAATTCATGCATACTTATGGTCCACCATAACCATAAATATTTTAAATCAATTTTCTATCTGTACCATTTATGGATATATATAAATATAAATATATATATAATGAATGAATGAATATATATATATATGTCATATTAAATTTTTTATTAATATTCTTAATTTTATGTAATTGTGATCAGTGTTCAAGGATCAAAATTGACAAATTGAAACAACTAATTGAGAAAAAACCCTATACCATTATTCTGGAACAATTCATATAGGTCTCGAAACCTTTGGTATAGCCTATACAACTGGTTTATAGGATCGTTGGCTGAGATGGAATTGGGATAGGTCTATACCGACGGTTCTGGGAAAACTGTTGTTATGGACCTATACTAATGGTTTATCAAACAATTGGTATAGGTCATCTGAAAATCCTATACCATAGGTTTCGTAAAACTGTTAACATAGGTAATTAAAAAATACGATCATCATTTTTCTCCCAACTCCTATATTTTATAGTCTTATAACCTAACCACTAACCTAAGAAGACATTTTTTGAACATAATTTCATATATATATATGTACATTCATATGTATTTTAACATTTGATTTATTTAATTTTATATGAAGTAATATTAAAAATAATATTTGTAGAATTAACAGTGGTTTTGAGAACTATTAGAATAGGTTCTTTTTTTTGAGATATACCCAGGTTTTTGGTGAAATGGTTGACATAGGGTGGACCAATACTAACAGTTTTGGCCAAACCGTTGGTATTGGTCAATATAAGTGAGCTATACCATTTTTTTTGGCCAAAATATTGCAATATGTCTAAATTAGTGACCTATACCAATGTTTTACCTAAAATATTTGTATATGTCCATTTTTTACTAGTGAACTCTAAAGAAAAATTCAGACAGATAACAACCTAAAAACAAAACAATTATTAATGAATTGTATATAAATGGGTAATCGAATGTTATAAAAGGATTATATATAACATGATAAGTATTTAATAGATTATGGTATTAAATTATTATAAATTAAAATTTATTATGCAATATATTAATGAATATTCAATGAAATCTAAACCTAAGGTGCATGTGTTTGTTTACAATCACATTATTATAGATAGTTTTTTATAATTGAGTTTCTAATGATTAAATTTAATGATTAACCTATTATAAATATCATTAATTGTATTCAACTATTTTCATTTCTATAGTTTAAAAATTTTTCTTTAATTTTTATTTTTACTTAACTAAGACACCGAGAAAACAGTTTTAAGGATATACGACTTTATTTATATCTTCAGTTTAATGTCCTTATTATTCAATTTCAATTATTGGTAAAAAAATCATTAATAATTTCATATTAACATATTATATTATATGTTTACATTTTAACCATGATTGCATTTTTATAAATATGGTTTAAAACGAATATTCTTGTTAATTTACAAAAATGTGTTACTTTTTTCTATTACCGAAAATGTTAAAGAAAAATATATTTTAATGTGTAAGACATGAATAGATTTTTCAACTTTCATTAACATTCACTATTTTGAGACATCCTTCAAAATATTTCATTTTTTATTTTAAAGGAAAAAAATTCCATAATATTTTAAATTGAATATTTCAAAATTAAAATTGTATTTTTATTATGGGTTATTTTATGTGGTATTTTAAATGTATTTTTATCTATATTGAAATCCATTCATGGGACTCATTATTTATTAAAGATATTTTGAAATTACACCATATTTATTATCTCTTCAGATGATTTTCATTTGTATTATGAGATATTTATGAAAACCCACATATTTTATACAAGTTATGCTATGATGAATTGTTGAAATATTTATGAATCATGTTTCCTTTCCATGGTTTGTGATATATGATGAATGATTTATCATAAGGATGAATAAATTTGAATGTATTATGAATGTGCGATGAGTTTACCTGGAATTATATATCCCTTTAATTAAATGGGTATGTATAGATAACTCCTTAAATAATAGAGACTTGAATGGGGAATGAACCTAGTTCGGTGAGGGATTTAATCCACCATGATAGTGTTAGAAGTGAATGATGACAATGAATATGATGGGATTGGGAATGGAAATAACACAGTATGATTGTCCTAGTAGTGATTCTTTTTAAAAGAAAATTATTTTCAATTATTATTTGTAAGCCAAAAAACAAACATCTTATTACAATGTTATTCTTCATGTATTGTGTTTCTTGATTCCTTTAAGATTCATGTCTTATACCAAGAATTATTCCATGACTCATGATTATGATTTTTGATATGTGGGGTATTTTTTTCCAATGTTGTGATAATGATCTCATAACTATTATTCTCATGTCATAATTAATTGAAAATTGATTTCTCATTTGTTTACCCATACTGAGTATCTAATCTCATCCTTTTTTATGTTTACTTCCCTGAAGTTATGAATAGTTTTTTTAAGTAGGATATATCAAGTAGGGTAAAACTTTTCATGAACTATAGGATACATTTTGATGAATGTACCTAATATATATATATATTTATTTATTCTCTAAATACAATAAACTATTATAATTATTTCAGGTGTTATAATTTTTTGAAATGAATATTTATATATTTTGATGTTTTATATATCTTTTAAAAATATTGTCTTCCATAGTTGATGTTAGAGTATGTTTTATTCAATATTTTGATTTGGTGTTTATAAAAATATGTTAAGAACCATAAGGGTGATCCAAAATATAGTATAATATCCAAACATTATTTTAAGATATAGATTATGCAATTTTTATAGAAATATATATTTATATGGAAACTAAAATTAGAAGTATTTTTGTAACTGATTCATCGTGGGGTATTAAACTGAAAATTATATTGATCTATGTATATATCGATTATCATTATAGTTTATTATGAATGTACCCATACTGAACACCTTCTTTGGAACTCTATAGGGATATTCATGGGTTTGATAAAATTTTAATTATGAACCATTATGAAGGGTTTAAATAGATGATGATCATGGATGAACAAGGTTAATCTAATTGGGTAACAGATTTAAAATAAGGTGTAATGATTTATATATACTATAAATTATTTTTCAGGATTATATTATTTACCACTATGATTTTTGATTCTCAAACTGTGATTTTTGGGTTTGGTCAACAATTGGAACCCCGAGTAATCTTATTAACAATAAATTTGAAGGACAATGAAATCATTTTCCACCTGATAAACCATATGAAAATAGAGAAAGAATGAATCAACAGTTGATTATGATTAATAGGTCATATCATTATACATGTAACAATCTCAACATGGGTGAGTTTCTCGACCTACTTAAAAACAAAATAATTGAATTTTTGGAAAACAATGGAGGGAAGCTGACTCATCTTTTTTACTTGTCAAATATGTAGGATGAACCAATTAGGTAAATGTATTATAAGAGAGAGAATATGTTTTATGTGTAGAAAATTAGGGAATATAACATGTATTTTCTTTGTAAATTTTAATAGTTCAATTATTGTATATAAATTTCATCCTAAGGCATATTTATAGTTTAATTTATTTTTTTGGGGGAACATAGGTATTATCCATAATCCAAGAGTTATCTCCTAGGGAAACGAGGGTAATTTTTTATGGAAACTGTTGAAGAGAAAAAATAGATTTAGTTACGTATTTGGATTCAATAATTATGTTATAGAATTGTTATATGAACTATATCCTAGTTTTAATAATCATGAAACATCTTATCATTGTTCTATGGTCGTTTGTATTTATAGATTAAAAATATATGATAACTTATTATGATAACCACAAAATGTGAAATTCTAGTAAGGTGATATTTTTTGAAGACATTATTCATCGAAATATAATCCTTAATATATGTTTTATATTGATTTAGTTTTATATAGTTGGGATAAGGGTTAATTACATGTTAGGAACATCTGATTAATCATATATATAATCATGATATTAATAGGTTATTTCTTGATTAATTACTACATTTATTATTGAATATGTAAACTATTGTGAAGACACTATATAATTATTGTAAATATAAATATTTTTTATTATGATTTGTTTTTTATTTTATGAAAAACTGTTGATTTATATTTTGTATGATCACATTATTTTCTTGTGACATTATTTTAAAAATGATTAATATATTTTGAAAATATATCAGAACAGTGTAACATATTTTTTTTATATGAGACTTTAAAAGAGACTGATAATATATAGAGATAAATTTTAGTTTTATCATGGAATAATATGTAATAAAATAATAATATCCATCTTGTTATAATCATAGTTTGATATATTATGAATAATAGTGAGTAGAATTATTTATGGAATGGTTTAGCGTGAATCTTTGGGTATTATCTTACATTTATCTAACCATATTAGTCTTGATTGATTTATATTGATAGGAAGAATATGTTTTCATCATTTTATTTCCCTCATGGTCTATCAAATTTTGATTATAGTTCTTTAGGAATTTAATATTAACACTCATCATTTGGATTAAAATATGAGATAATTGAAGAAATTAATTGAAACACACAACCAAAGGATGAAATTGTGTTTGTTGATTTGAATAAAATAAATAATTATATTTCTTTATTTTCATAATGTAGATGGTAAATTAATTCGTTTAAACTATGAAACTTATCTTGAAATAAATTTTTTTTGATTAAGAAAATTTTTCATGAATCAATTGTCTTTTCACACCTCTTTGATATATGGTTTTTTTGAGATAAAAATTTTCAAGAAAAATCATTTTCTTCTAATTAATGTTCTCTATCAATCTCTAAAATTATTTTGAAATAAATTTTTTATATACCCTTATTTCCACATCCCACTAGTGTTCTCTAATTTGAAACATATTTATATGTTATTCTAGATGACAATCGTATTTCCATTTCTCTTTTTTCATGATGATGTGTTATTTAAAATTTTTATGATATTTTTTTTAATAATTTAATTTTAAATTAGTATACCCATGATTAACAAGAATAATTTCAATTTGTGAGGTTAAAATTTATTAAATGGGGGAGAATAAAATACCTTGATATTTTAACTGAACACTATGTTTAATAGTCTATACAACATTAAACACCATGTTTAAAAGATCCATAAAATATTATTATTTTATGATCAATACAATATAGTTGTATAATTGGTATTCATGAATAGAATAATAAAATTATGAAATAAATTTAATGGTCATAATCACTAATCTATTTATAAATTAATGTTAAATAAGCACTATATTTTTAGTAAAGTGATTTTATTCCTTAAAATAATTTTTCATCACAAAGGGATTCTTATATATATTCATTAATGAATACTATATTTATTTTTTTTATCATTAATTATTTATCTTTGATAACAATATGAATTTTTTAATAAAAATATCAAAAGTATCTAAGGATAAATTTTCATATTTTTCTAAAAAGATTGCGTTTTCAACGAATAGTGAGAAAATACCGATTTTTTATACAATAGTAAATTATTTCCATGGAAAAAATACCATAATTATATTATTTTTATAATAAATTAATATAATTAATATTTAGTTGGTTAGTATCTAATTAATTATATTTTAATAATTACCAAACCTGATTTTTTTTAATATGTACGTATTTGGCCTTAAAACCCCAATTTTGTAAAATAAAATTCAATCTATTTTATTCTTTTATATTAAAATTTAATTTTTAATTTTTTATTAATTAAATATTATGAAATAATATTATATTTTATTTTCAAATATTCAAATTTATTTGAGGATTAATTTTTAATATTTTCTGATTAAATTATGTTTTTATTAATATTGAAATTATAAAATTTTCATGAAATATAGTATCTTTTATGATATCACCAAGAAATAAATATAATATGAAAAATTATAAAAATATTGGAGTTATTTAATTAATAAAATTTTCGAAAATACAATAAAAAAATAATTTATATCATATAAATTATGAATTAATTCATGATAAATATGAATATATTTTTATTGTCGGTGTAGTGATAGGGCAGTAGTAAAAAAGTTTAACTTGGTGTCCTAAAGATAATTTTTGTTAAATAGAAAGTATTTTATTAACATATTTATTTAATGTAATGTATTATTTATATTTTTTATAGATATATATAAATTTTAGATTTAAATAACAAGTGATTAATTTTATAGCATGTGGAATGCATACATAAGGCTAGAAAAGTCAAAATTCGATATTAAATAAATATTCAAGCCATAAATGAGATTAAATACATCCATATAATTATTATCATGGTTAATTTATAACTTTATTTATTTAACTTTATAATGTTAATTTATAATAAATATTTAATAATAAAATAATTACCTCAAATGTTTATGCAATGTTGAAAAAAAACATGCAAATTAATTAAAAATAAGGTAAATTAAACTAAAAACTATAAAAATAATATTTTATGGGTGAGTAATGTTTTCCAAGATGACTAATATAAGTATAAAATATTACATATTTTTTAAATTTTTATATTTAAATTCAATTGATGTTATGCCCTTTTTAAATTAAAATTATGTTAATTGTTATTTAAATAACATTAAAAGAATTGTATGTAAAACATTTCTTATTAAAATATGTAAAAATCTTAAAAATAGTTAATTATTAAAATTATTATTAAAAATTGTCTAAAATGTCTTGAATTTTCAATTTATTATCCAAATTTCTCCAAATATATATAATTATTACTATTTAATATTCAAAAAATCATTAGTGTGATTAAGATTAAATTTGGTTAACTAAGGGATTGATCTAACTAATATTTTTTAAAATAATATCTAAAAATGAATAAAATCAATTTTATAGTTATATTAATACCCTATATTCTATATCTTCCACTAAATATTATTTTTGAACCATATTACATGAGTTAGAAACATATTGAATTAGAATATTTCACGTGTTATCAAAAATTTATTTAATGATATTATATATAAAACAATAATTTATTATATGATTTAAAATTAATTAAAATATTATATTCATAAATTTTATTGGGATTTTGTTCAAAATATCTACCATAGTACATTAATTGGTCACTTTTCATTTTACTATGACATTCTTACCCCCTACAAATAAGAAAAAATTGATATCATGGTAATCATCTAAACAGTAAAAGTTGGTTAAAACTAAGAGATTATATTGAAAACATTAACAAAAGTGGTTCATATTTAATTTTATGATATTTTTTTGGATAATAATCATCTTATATTTAAATTATTTTAATATTAATCCAATTTAACCACCATATTAATTTCTTTTAGTTTAATACTTAATATAATTTAAAGGGTTCACCTCCACTCACTTATAAATGGGAACATAATATCATTCATTATATAGATTTTTTGAACCTTATATATTAGAGAATACTTACCATAATATGATAATAATTTCCGTGACAAAATCTTATAGATTCTAGTATTTCCAAAATACCTTCATATAATGTCATAAGGTATAAGAAAAAATAGGTTTCTCAATGAAGAGGTGCAACTCTTAATGAAGAATTTTCAATTATTTTTAAAATCCTCTATATATATTGTATGAATTATAACATAATTACCCAAGTGTGTTAAATATACTTAATTTATATTATGTTTATGGAAAAAACATTATCCACCTTCTTTACATCTGTTGTAAAATGATAACATTGCTCTTGTGTATATATGGACTTCCATCCTTATGAAGCTATGTGATTAGTTTTTCATTTCAACTTGAAATTGATGGGAATAAAAATATATTTAGTCAATATACATGATATATATAATAATGATTTATAAATATGATTTATTATTTACCTTTCCTCTATTCCATCTATTGAAAAGTGAAAATAGTATTCACATGTATGTATGGCCTATCATCTTCTAGAACTGTAAATAATTTTTCTATTTCTATATTTTATCTATTACAATAAACAATTATAATTAATTTTTCTTATATTTATTTATATTATTACTAAAATTATAATTTATATGTAACCATGATCCAGTTGGAAGGACCAGAACTGTCGAACATAAATGCTCTTGAAAAACGAAAGAGTTAACTACCATAAATATAAATTTTAATGAGGAATTATTTATATATCGGTATTAAAATGTTATAAGAGTTCCATATATGATATTATAATAATGTATATTTTGTTATTAGATAATTTTAATAAATTAAAAATTAGTATGTATAATTTTATATTGCTTTTGAAGGATATTGAACTAGTGGTAAGAGTTTTATGTTACAATATCATTATTTATTTGAATTATTTATTATTACGTTTACTATGATGAAATTATAGGATATAAATATCAATAATATCATGTAATTTATTCAACTTGGTTTATTATATGATATTACATGTGTTCATTTTATTTTAATTTCATTAATTTCTCAAGAGACTGAAAAATATTTTTAGGGAACTCATACATTACTTCTCTTTTTGGTCAAAAATAATTTTTCTTCCTTGTACAAATTTTATAAAATGTTTTCACGAAATTTTTAATATTAAAATATTAATTATTAATGTAATTGTCACTAAATTATTTCAAATTAATATTCTTTTCATTTTTACTATAAATAAATTTAAATATTTAAATAAAATTTCAATGGAATTTTTGTTTTAACATACATTACAAGAATAAAATTTCCCAACATCATCAACCATCAATATTTGGAAACGTCATTTAAATATTTACATTGTCATTTTTAAAGAAAATAAAATCCTAATAGTTGGTAATTTTTTTTATTTTAAAGAATTGAATTCCAAATGAAATGGGTATTTTTCTTATGAAATGATTCAAGTTGTATTTCAATGGAATATTCATTAAAGATGAAATCCATTTATATAACTTGTGATTTACTGGAGATTTGATCCAATGATACAATACTGTATATTTCTCTATATGTTTTATGAATATCATAATGATATTTTTATGAAATAAATTTATTTTTAATAGGTTATCTAATGATGAAGTAATGAAAAATTTATTAATCTTGATTCACTTCCAATATTCATGATTTATGATAAATGATTTTTGATCTTATGGAATGTAGATGAATGGAATTTTATTATGTGATGGGTTTGAATAGAATGATATATATCTCCAATATATCAGGTAAATATTGCTCATTAACGAAATAATAATGACATGAGTGGAGTGTGAACCCAGGATGATAAGAGATTATGTCCAATATGATAGTCTTGGGAGTGAAAATTGACTGTGAATATGGTGGTATGGGGACTCATCATTTCCCACTATGATAGTCATGTAAGTGATACTTAACTATGGAATTATATTATTTGATTATGTTTTTCCACAAACTTATTAATTATAGTAATTATATGCTCCCATGAATTATGTTCCTTAATTCCTATATGATTCATGTCTTATGACCTACCATGCTTTATATCGTGACTCACGATTATGATCTATGATATATTGGTTATTGATTTCATATGTTTTTATCATGTTATCATATACATATAATCATTTTATAATTATATGATCATTGATATATCTCTTGTTTACCATTATAGAGAATATGAAATAACCTTTTCTTATTCTTCCTTTCCCCAAGTTATGAATAAATTTTTTAAGATGGGTATATTTAGAAGGGAATCAAGTTTGAGAAACATAATTATATAGGATAAAAAATATACCTAATAATATTTTTAGATATATATTCTCCAAATAAAATAAACCTTTATAGTTCTTTCATGGGTAATAATATTATGTAATTCATATTAATCTATTATTTATTAATATTAATGTATGAAACGTACGAGTCTCTATAAATTTGTCATCCTATAAGTTAATAATTTTATTATATCATCATATAGTGAATATTATTTCTATATATAATTATGAAAATCAATAAAATCCCTATTTTGGTCATCATTCAATTCATTGTAGGAGTGTACAAACACACAAGAGAGGGGAATTGGAGGAGGGGAGTTTATCATGTGGTTTTAAATTTTTATAAAATTTTAATATATCATTAGTCCATTAAACCCTTTGGTTTTTGAAACTATGATATTGGTTAATATGAAATGGTTTATTTTATAACTTAGAATGCACCTATATATTGTACAAATAATATAGTAAATATTACACAAGTAACATTAAATGGTGAATTCATATTATGAGCATACAATGTACTACATTTGTTTATTATCCTAGACCACATATTTTCTACATCAAATATCATTTTAAATAAAAGTGAATTATGGCCTATTTTTATCATAACTCAAATACTCTAAATTAAATCGATGTTGGATTACAATATTACACAATTGATCAAGTGTAGTATCCTAGAGAACACCATTAAACTATAATTCCATTAATTATTTAAAGCATATCTCATTCTCTTAATTTATATAAAAAAGGTTATCAACGTTCATAACTGCACACAAAATTTTATCCTGTTTTTTGATATATAAAAAATATTTTGTATCCTTTTTGTTTTTATGAAATATAAAAGCAACATTGGATCTAGTTATTACAAAATTTGGTCACAATATTCACTCAACTCAAATATTCTTCCCTCATACTTCGAAATTTAATTTTTGGAAAAACATAATTTTTGTATGGCTACCACCTCAAATATAACACCTCTTTTATAATAATTCTTCTTAAAAACCAATAGTTTTTATGTTCTTCACTATTAAAATAATTTACTATTATTATTCTTCAATATTTTATTTCTCTTATCTCAATATCATTCTTCTTTAATTTGGTCTTCTTATCTATCATTCTATAAAATTGCCACATTATTTTCCTTCCATCAATAGAACTATAGATACACTCAACCATATCATTCGAATGTAGTCATTGAATAAAAGACACTTAATAATGTTTTTATTTAATTGATCAAAACTATACATGGGGATTTTCACTTTTTTAGGGTCATTTAGTTTTTTCTATATATTGAAAATAAAAATAAGATATCAGGTAACTCAATTATGTTGGTTTCCAATAAATAAACGAATTATGTCTTGTATCTCCACATTTTCAATAAAACACATAGGTGTAACCAAAAAAATATCATAAGTACCCTTATTTTACTTTTCATTAACAATTTTTTAAAATTCATACAAATATATAATTCTACTCATCTTAAATGGGCATGACTTAACATCACCAAAATCAAACAAACTCAATTAAAATAATTAAAAAATTGTTTTAAAAAATTAAACTACACATTTTTGGATTAGAGATTCTCTCTTTATCACCCTTGGTTGCCTTTGTGAAGAAATATATATAGTTAACAGTTGAATTTAAGTACTATAGAAGAAACTCCTACCTTATAATTCATTATAAAATAACTCATCTTCTATAAAAAATATTTTGTTAAATATTATTTTCAAATCCTTGGAAAGGAATTTTTTGATATTTTTTCCATTTTTCAAATTCATTGAAATCATTATTTTCTAATTTTAGGCTAAATACAAACCATTGAAATAAATAATGAATTAATCTTCTTTTTGGGAGATCATATTATGATGATTTATAAGTTGATTAAAAGCATATTCTTCGACTCAACTTCTTCTATATTATACATGAAAATCCATAATGTTTCTTAAAAATATCCCCGACTTAATCTTAAAAAAATCATGCATGAATCATTTATATAATTAGCTTCACAATATTATTAATATTAATACTCAACACTTTCACCATGAAATTTATTTTACAATATATTTAATAATTTTATAAATTCAACATTTCATACATTAAAAAATACTGAAAATTTTTCCTTACATTAATATTTTTCTAGGTGGACTAAATATTATTTCATATGTAATTAAATTAATGGAACACAACCAATTTGAGGTGTTTATGATGTTTAAAACACATAAAATTTTATTTTCAATCATCATAATTGATTTACACTTGAAATTATAAAAATGGAATGCCAAGTTTGTAGTTTGAATATTTTCATGTTTTAACAATGGAGTGATGGTTATTGATATGTAAATCATCCTTAAACAAACATTAATGTTCATTATGAAGGGAAATATTGATGGTTAGGTAGGTGTGAATGATGTTTACTTATCATTAGGAATGATTATTATGAAAACAATAATACATTCCTATGAAACAATGTAATGTTAACACAAAATTGAATTCATGAGTACATGGCATAGACAATGTTTATGAAATAATTAGATGATTATTATACATGAAAATACACGGTAATTTTACTACACAATTGTACTAGAATATGTTTATGTAGGATATTGTCAATGATTACATATATTATAGTACTTATATATTTTTTATAATCTTCAAAAATATACATTAAGTGAAACTTAAAACCATATCAATCCATCTCAACACTTCAACCAAGAATGTATATATAATAATTAAAACATTATTTATTTATGGAATGCCTTGGATTGTTTCTCTATTATTTATCACAACATCAACTTGATTTCATCCTTGGATAATTTCAATTTAATATTTATACAAGCTAGCTTATTCTAAATAGTTAATCAGCTATTTTATATAGTTATCCATGACCTTGGTATATATCTTTGAAATTAGGATAAACTTAGTATTATTAACTTTTTATGGGTTTTACAAAAAGAAACCAATTTCATTATTATTTAACCAAACACATGGGAAACCTTCTCACATCTTTTTCCACACTTCCTTTTCCAGAATGAGATAGATTATCCATTTTATATACAATGAAAACCCCTCAAATCACTTTTCTATTATTTAATACAAATTAACATTCTTCATATTGAAAAAATATTCAACATTAACCTAATATCACTTCAATCTCCCACGTTTTAATTTTTTTGAATCACTAACTTACTCAAATAGTTAACGTGATTCCATTTTCCTCAAATTGATATGAAATTAAAAAGTGGGGAAGTTTTTCCCCATTAATAACACTAGTGGGTATACTTGGAAAAAATTTCTGCCTTTTACTAGTACTATAACTCTATGTGATGGTTTTATGATTAATTTTTTTTGAAATTTATTAAACATAATTTATGTTAAGTTTTCAACCACATACCAATTTCATCTTTAATTACATGAGAGAAGGGATATACCACATTCTTATTTAAAAAAATATGTCAACCAACCAATTCCAATTCCTTTAACGATAAACCATATTAGGAAACATGATTGATTAATTTAAAAAATAATGGTTTCCAAAAACTAATATCAGTCTAATACCACATTTGATGTTCCTTATCAAGGGGTTGTTTAGAAATGTTTTCTAAAAAATTTAACTGAATATCAATTCACATGAAAAAAAACATCAAAATATTTCATGGGAATGGTATTTTCTTCCCTCATTATGTTTGATAATCACACGCCTTCTTATCCAAAATTATTATAAATGATTAATAATAATGGGATGATGAAAATAATACACCATCATTCATTTTTTGAAATGGAATTATAGATATAAAAAAATCAATAAGAATATATAAGTCTTGTAATACCTAATAGCTTTTGGTAGCTCCACATCAAAGTATGCTCTCCACTTTCTATCACATTGAATTCAAAACATTATAAGATAAGTATTGACGAAATAGGAATAAGCTAAATCATCCAACAAATCCACAACATAAGAAATTTTTCAGTGAATTTTTTTTCAACTAAGTATATTATTTATTTTATTGTTTAAAATTTATAAAACTATTTAAGTTTATACTATTTTTATACTTCCAAATATTATCATCACTTGAAATATTTCACTTAATAATGATTTCAAAATTATTCACAGTTGAATTATGATTCTTGACCATATAAGTTATATAAATTCAATATTTTAAAGAATTACCTAATTTCATTTGGTTTTATAAAAATATATACCTATGGTTAGAAACATTATCTCTATATGAACATATTAATTTTTTTGTTTAATCCATTTTCATAAAACTATCATGATAGAAAGATCTAGTAAAAAAAATTACTTATTTTTGATGGGACAATCATAATGGGATCCCATCACAAATAGCCAAATGTGAAAAGTTATAATCATGTTTGATCAATATCAAAATTGGAATTATAATTTTTTTTATTATTGGTGGTTGAAAAAATAATTGTGATATAGACATGAATATCAAAAATAGTTAGTTGAGCTAAAAATATTAAAAATTATCATTAGCGATGAAATCCTATTTCCACTACAATAGACTACTGAGGATGGATATCTATACCTATCAATTATTATTTATTTTGATCGAAATATGATTAATTCATAGAAAAATAAAAAAATAACTGGAATTTTATTTAAAAAACTAAATATATAAATAATTCTACATACAATTTGATTACCATATTGCACATGATTTGTCTATATAATACGTATCATTATATTTTATTCAATTAAATATATCATCGATAATTATAAATTTTGTGGCCCATTTAGAGGACTGGGTTAGGATAAATTCAATATATATCCTATTTATGTTGTCATTTATGGAACATTACATTCTATTATTGATCCTCCTACGATCGATGTTTCTCCAGAACCTCATCCTACTGGTGTCTAAAATTATCCTCTTAATATCAACTCAATCTCATTATAACCTTATTCTTAGCTTAAAACTTCTCCTAATACTTTATTGATGATGATGATACCTATACATGATCTCCCCTTGATATGGATGATGACCACACAATTTTTTCATAATAACAAGAAGGTATAATTCATGATCTGGTAACATTAAATTTCCCTTTTCATACCATACTGTGCCACCTTCATCCAAATTACCTTATCAAATCATGAATCACCACTGCCTCACTCCTCAGTCTCAGCCTAATTCTCATTATATTTGTGACTATTTGTAGACTTGTATTTATCCTTAAAAAGAAACTTTAAATTGAGATAGCTAAAATTTTTATTTTTTAAATTTTTTAAAAAATAATATTTACCACAGTTTAATTTTTTTAGTCATTATTAATATCCAAAGTTCTAGGATCAATGTTCATCTTCTTAAAAACATTTATTTTGATAAAATTAAGGTGCTCAATTTCAAATAAGAATATAAAATATAAAACATTCATTTCTATTAAATTTATTTTACTGTATAAAACTACTTACAATCCTTTATCGATTAATACTAATTGTATGACTTCTACATATATAAATAACCTCATATCTACCCATTTTCTCTTATCCAAATGATGATATACTTAGAAAAATAAATCTTTTCCAGTAGGAGAAAAACCTATTTAAAATATTTGATTTGTTGTTGGCATGTCAATGACTACATCAAGATTGAAAAAAACTATGGCTTTAGCATTATCAAGGACTGTCATTCAATTATTTTGAAAAAAATGATTACAATTCTAACATGTGCATATATATAAAGGGTTTATAATGGGGGATATCATGCTATAATCATATAGATACCATAAAATTTATAATTAATTAACAATAGCTTCTTAATAATTAAAGAGTCATCAAAATATATTCTATTTATTTAAAAAAATCAAATGATCAAACATGGGATGATGAGCATCAATTTTAATCTGATCACGCATCACCCACAGATTAGAAAAAATAATTACACAGAATCATGACCCATGGCCAAAAGATATATATGAAAATATATCAGAATAACAAAAAATTATCATATAATTAATATTAAAATAAATTACTAATAATTAATGAAAATTAATGAAAAATAACTGAAATACACAACAAAACACATCTTTAAAAATACTGATAAAAAACAAGTGGTTCACATCATTAAGGAATGGTGTTAAGAATCCTCAATCTATAAAGGGCATGAAACCTCTGAGTCAGTAATGTAGTGTCAACCAACTATGGGTTGCATGATGAGTCAACAGTTTGATAACTAGGATGAAAAACATTTGTAAGGGCACAAAAAATCTCATCAGTATGATCCTTACGAATCTGAAACATGTGAATGAGGCTTTATACAAATAACTGAAAAATTTAATTTTATATTATTTATTATGATAACTATAATTCATTTACATATTTACTTATATTCATAATAATTATTATATTTTATGGTGTCAATATCTTCATTGTCCTCCCCAACAAAATCAATTTCTGTAAAATCATTAACATCATCATCCCTTAGTATTCAAAATTCATTTTTTTCTTCATCAATATTATCTACACAACTAGAACCTAACTATGGGGTTTCATTATCAATACCTATGTCTAATTATGTAAAATATGAATTTTTTTCTTCTATTGAAATAAAATTAAATTCATACACATAACAAGAATCACATCTGTATTTTATAACCTCATTTTCAAGAGATTTCATTTTTACTATACACCACCACTAAATTAAATCACTATAGGAAACATAATAAGTTTCATAAAAAATTTCATGTTCTTATGGAGACAACATAAATGAATAATTTACTATCACAAGGTTTTATATTTAATGTAAATGTTACCATGGTGTGCATGAATGTGTCACCCTCTATTATGATCAAACCAATTATATTTAAACATTATTACATAAATCTATCTCAGATAATATAACTCAGTTTTTTTATCCAGCATTCTATAAATGATAACCACACTTTCATTATAAAAAGACCCTTTTATGAAAAAAACATTATTCATTGTTTTTTTATTCACCATATGTCTATATATGAAATTAAAATCCATTAAACACATATTAAATATATAATTTAACAATTTTGGATTTTTGGTCACTCAAAAAATATAATATAATATAAATTTAATTTATATACATTGATACCTTGTAAATTCAGAGCAATTACTAATATAATAAAAAATAAAATGAATTCATTTATTAAAAAATAATTAATTTACACTACTAGTCTATAAATGTAGTTTTAAAAATTATCTTTTTTATTTTATTCAAGAGTATCTAGAGTAATTTGGGTAAAATATTTTCTAATATGATCATCATAATATCTATAATTGAATTAATATTATTTTAATTTTCAATAAATAATAATGAATAGGATAGAGTATCACTCACTCTATAAATTATCTCATTTCTCCAAAATTTAGTAGAATATATGTATGATCATTGGGTTGTTCTTCATCTACAATTCATTATCTATAAACTCAAAAAATGAAGTCATATTGATTAAAAAATAATAATTTATGGTTTATTGTATCATAAAAAATTTCCACATTATGGACCATTCAATTATATATTTAAAGAAATGTAGGTCGAAAATAATGGGAGTTTGAAAATGTTTTTTACTTTAAAAAATATGATTCTTCAATAGAACCTTCTTCCGACACTTTATTATGTATGTTTCTCTTCAAGTTATGCTTTCATATCTAATTTGGGTATATCTTTCAGAACTGTACAAGTCGTCAACATTTCAATTCATGTGGAAGATGTAATTTTATATTATCAATTGATTTAAAAAAATCGTATGAAAACTTTTATCTAATATACCTAAAATTAAAACATTATCTTGTTGTATCCTACTCAGGGTATCATACCTTTGTGTAACCAAAAAAATGTCCGAGAAAGAATTTGATATATCTATTATCACATCCCAAAATCAAATAAAAATTACAAGATTTTAAGGATAATTATTAACTCTTTATTTATTATAAAGATGAAAATAATGAATTTAAATCAGATTCTTTGACCATTTATCATATAATGATCTAAATTAGATACAAAAACATCTCATAATATAATATCTCTAATTCACAAATAGAATACAAAATAATTCTATGTATAAACCTTATATGATACTTTTGGCATCATTAAATTCTATAATTTATAATTTTAAATTAACTTATATAGTGGAAGCCCTTTAATTTTGGAAGGATCAAATCAATACTTTACAATGTAATTAGTCTTAAATTTTTTTATAAAACTATATAAAATTTGTTATCAACATATTTATTTTCAGTATAGATGAAAAATAAAAAGTTATAGACCAATAAATATGGCAAATGTTGTAGATCCAAAAAAATACTCCTTTGAGAAATTATGATCATTCCTAAATACATCTATTTATTGTTTAGTTATAGTCATTCCAAATATAAAATGAAGTATTATAGAGACCATGGATTTTAAATCAACACATCAAATCATTATTGGAGGTCTAACTTTATGAAATATACCTTTTCTAGAATTATCTATTTTCTTTTTGAAGGGATGGTTTATAGGAAGAAATCAATGGTGATAGTTGAAATAGGTTTTCTTCCATTGATTGAAATTAACACTATTTTTTCAATCGTACATTATATATATGATTTTTTACCATTTATACTCCAACAAAATAACATGACATACATTGGGAAGTCGTTAATTATACACATTAAGGCGTAAATAATTATACAAGTATAATTTTCAACTTTATCATTTGTACTAACACAATTAATCAGTAATAAATTCAAATATTCAATCATTTGAGTCAAATAAATATTTTTTTGTATTATCCTATAATTATTATATTCAATATGATATACAACTCATTCATCAATATCCATGGATCTATTTTGTATTTGGTTACAAAGGAGATCCAATAAAAATATAAACTTCTATAACAGCTGAATGGATAGAAACCATCAGTAGAAAGACCAAATCAAACGTTATAACTTTTGGAATCAAAAGATGATTGCACCTGATCTAAATTTATCCATGAAAAACCATAATAAAGTTGAGTTAAACATTTAGTAATAAAACTATTTTTATTGTGTCATATCATCAATGAATTTATGTTATGAGATTAAAAATTTAGGTTTTCCTTAAACGTAATCATTATAACTCAATTGTGCACATGAAGAAAAATTAACTATATTCTCATGTTCACTACATTATAGGATAAAATCATTTTATCAGGAATGGATCCCCAGATAACTAAGAACCAAATTATGGAACAACCTCTTGTTTTCATAGAATTGTGTATGCCCCACAATTCTATCATGCAACAATGATTTAGCCAAATAAAATATTTGAACAATATACATATTTGAAATTCCATTATCTGATTTAATACCTATATTTATTTTACAACATTATAATTTATTATCTTGAAATGAATATATAATTCCTCCTTAACAGATTTAAGAAACTCATTAAATCAAGATAGTTCTATCTTAAGAGCTGAATTATCATTTTGAGTTTCTATTTGTCGAAAAAATGATCTAAAATCCACATATACTAATGTTTAACAATGTGAAATATATTGAACCAACTTATTTGAATCATCACTTCAATTTTTATTCAGATCGATACAAAAAATGTAATATTTCAAAAAACCAAAACCTAATAGAATAACATCAATGTTTTCATAAGTATCAAATCACTAGAGATCACATTTATTATATGGAAATTTAATTTTTATTTCAAAAACAATTACGGTTTTTATGATTCAATTGATATAATGGTTTCAACACCCTCAACTTATATTTGATTTATACCAAAACTGTTTCGATTTTTTAAAATAATTAATCATTTTCTGATCTTGTAATAAAAACTATTGTCTTCTTTATTATTATATAGTTTTCTAAAAAATAAAAAATAGATTTATTTCTTATAATTAATCTTATAAAAGAAATGGATGTTCTAAGAAAAAAAATATGAAATTGAAAGATTTCAAATTACTTGTAATTATTAACAGTTATCAAAAATTACTTATAAATAAAACTAAATATCAAAAAATATTTTTTAATTAAAAAATACAAGTAAATAGAAGTATTTATTATTAATTGTTATGAATTAATATTAATTATTACTAATTATTACTAATTTTCATTAATAATGACAAATTTTCAGTATCTATTACTAATTATTACTAAGTATTTGTAATTATTACAACTAATTTCTACCTATAAATATTTAAAGTAATTTTTTCTATTTATCAATAATAATTTCTAATTATTAGTAATTCTTAATTACTAATACAATGTTGAACATTTTATTACTATTTATTAGTAATTATTACAAATTATCAATAATTATTACTATTAGTCGATAATTATTACTAATATTTGTAATTTTTATTATTAATATGTATTTATTACTATTTATTAGTAGTTATAACAATTTATTACTATTTATTACTATTTATTACTATTTATTACTATTTACTAATAATTATAACTATTTATTACTTATTTTAGTTAATTATAACAGAATTTTTACTATTTTTGGTAATTATTACAATTTAAAAATAATTATTACTATTTATGAGAAAATATTATAATCTAAAATTAATTAAAACTATTAATCATTAGTTATTAATATTTATCCGAAGTTATTATTTTCTATTCCAAATTATTATAAATTATAACTAATTATTACTATTTATAACTAATTAAAAGTAATTTTAAATTATTATTACTAATTACGTATTATTCTGTGTTAATTATTACTATTTATTTTATAATAGTACTATTTATTGGAAATTATTACTATTATTGGAAATTATTATTATCTACAATTAATTATTAATTATTACAATTAATTTTTTATAATTATAAGATATTATTACTAATAAAAACTAATTTATAATAATTATAAGTAATTTTAAATAATTATAACTAATTATTAAAAACTATAACTAATAATCGTTGTTTATAACTAATTATTAGTAAAAGAAACCAATTATTTCTCACTATAACTAATTATTACTAATTATAACAAATAATTATTAATTATAATTATTTATTAGTAAAAATTACTATTTATTGGTAATTATATCTAATAATCTATAATTATTACAATCATTAGAAAATATTACTAGTTATAATTATATATGATTATTTATCAGTAATTGTTGCTATTTATGATAAATTATTACTTTATATTAATAATTTTTTTTAATAATTATTAATAATCATTACTATTTGTTGATAGTTATTACTTTTTATGGGTACTTAATATTTTTTTCTCAGAAATTTTTGAAATTTATTACTAATTATTTCTATTTATTACTAATTATTATTATTTATTACTAATTGTTACCAATTTTTGAAAATTATCTATAGTTATAACTAATTAATACTAATTATTTACAATTGAATGGAAATTATTATTATTTTTAACTTGTTTTGGGACCAGACCTATTTTTTATATAAAAGAAAATTCACTTTTAAACAGGGCTGATAGGCCAATCGTACATGAATTAAAGGCTAAGAGGCCCATAGTCATAATGAAAATTGATATGAAAGCCAATAGAAAGACGAAAGGCCTAGAGAGAGAAGTCATCAACATGTCCTACACTTAATAAAACAACATCCCGCCCTCTATGAATAGTCATTTCTCAATGATTGTATTTTGAAAAATTCTATTCTACTACTATGAGATAATACTTCATACTGGATAACGCGATGAGGTAGGGAACCCCTCCATCCAGAGTGAAAGGATGGTCGAAGGATGATTTTCAATATACTCGTCTGTCTTTCAAGATGCCCACATGATGATGTATGGATAGTTTTCTCTTCCAACATCAGCATAATGAACTAAATAATCAAACTATTTACTTGTGATAAAATCGCATATTAGGAAACCCCACTAACCTTTAATGGGATTAAAGGCAATACACTGAACGTCAACATGTTCATCCCTCAAAATGCGGTCTCCCACAAGGATATGTCCTTGCACTTCTAACCAAATGCATCAAATCATTTGATTGATTCCATCCTTATAGCCTATAAACAACACAAATATTAACCAAAGGACTTAATACAAATGTTTCAACACATGGTAGAGAAAACATAAACGGATGGAAAATCCCAACAGACATCATCCTAAAATAAAAATCCCAAAGGGAAAGGAAACTAGATCATTCTTAACCAACATCCTTCATCCCCACCATTAATCAACATACATCATCCCCACCATCATGGAAGATGACCACAACATAATAAGGTCAATGCCGATCAATTGGATCTTTCCATATGAAGATTTATGACCTTCCCCATAAGACAAAAATGAAAACCCCACATCACTAGACAAGAGTTATCAAGAGACCTCAAAGCAACAAAGCTGGAGGAAATCCAGATCAAACATGAATTTTCTGCTTGACCCAACACCTTCCACACAACTCTGATCGCCACTTCCAGATGAAGAACTAGACATCCTTGATATCTCCATACGTTGAAAAGTAGTATGACGACCAGATCTGATGTAATATCTACCCAAAACACCATATCTGACCCAGAGAAAACCACAGACCACTGATGAAAATTCCATCCACTATCAAAAAACTGAGAAGAAACGAATGGGGAAGGAGCCATCAACTGGTTCATACTGTATGATGACGCTGATAGGGATTTCTTGGAAGAAAATAATTAATATTAAAAGAATGAGGAATATGTCACATCAAGAAAGGGAGGTTGAAACATCAAAAACATAAGAATCCCTAGGAAGAGAATAATCCCACTTAGAGAGAAATCTAATAGAGACTAGAGTCGTATTCCTAGAACATCAGTTTTTTCTAAGCTCAAAAGATGAAAAAAGAAATTATTATTATTTAACTTTTATTTAAACTATTTATTGATAATTAACACCATTTAATTCCTATTATAAATATTTACGACTAATGATAACTAATTATTAGTAATTATATACTATTATAGTTAATTTATACTATTTATCAATAAAATTATTATTTATCAACAATTATTACAATATATTGGTAATAATTACGATTTATTAATATTTTTTACTAAATATTAGTACTTATAAGTAATTATTAATAATTATAAGTAATTATTACTAATCATAACAAGTTATTACTAATTATTACTAATTATTACAAATTACAAGGACATGGAAAGAATATATAAAAGAAGGTTGCGAGATGAAGCTAATGAGGAGAAAGAGGTGTGGTTAGACAAATAAGACTGATTTCTTACTCGGGGATTCAAACAATGAAAAATAAACTCAGAATAATTCATACAGAGAATGGACCGAATGGCTATAGAACGTGAATATTTTATCAGTTAGGATATGGGTACCCAAGTTAGTACTCTGTACTAGGAATTATATAGATTGTCTGATTTGAATAATCTTGGTCTTGTGTTTAATCAATTTTTGAACTCTTTTATCATGTAGTGGTATATATGTTTTGTGAACTATTGTTTCCCACAATTCTATAAAGCATCTTAATAAAAATTTATATTTTGTGGGTGTGTTACTAATTATTATTATTTATAACTAATTATAACATATTATTAACTATTTATCATTAATTATTTCTAATTAATATTAATTATCAATAATTTGAGATAATTTTTATCAATTAGTATTATTTATCAATAATTATTTCTAATTATATGTAATCTAAACTAATTATTATCAATTATAATAAATTATATAGAATTTATCAGAATTTATTAATTATTATTAATTATTATTATTAATTATAACTAATTATCTCTAACTATTTATTATTTATCGATAGTCATTACTAATATTACTAATTATTTATAACTATTATGTTATTATTACTAATTATTTCTAATTATTACTATTTAATGGGAATTAGTTTCTGTTTATCTGTAATTATGACTAATTATTACTAATTATTGGTAATAATTACAAATTATTTAAAATTTATTGGTAATTATTACCATTTATTACTAATTATTTTTATTAATTACTATTTATCAGTGGATATTACTATTTATTATTCCATTTATTTTTTTGGGGAACAATACAATGAAACACACCCACACACTCAATAGCGTAGAGGATAATCAATAGTCCCCCCCACCATAAGGGATAACTCATCTACACTTCCCTTCTCAATTACTTTAATCATTGAAGGCCTATATTTATTACTAATTATTATTAATTATTTCTAATTATAACTAATTATAATTATTGATTATTAATTAATAATTATTATCTATAAATATTACTAGTTATCAGTAATTGTATCCATTTTATTACTACTTATTAGTATCCATTAATAATTAATACTAATTACTGGTGATTGCTAATAATTATTATGAATTATTAAAATTTTCCAATAATTATTTTCCTTTTATTCATGAACATTACTATGTATGGCTAATTATGGTTAAATATTACTAATTATGTATATTAGAAATTTGGTAATACAATTGAAATATAACACACACAAGCACAGACACCATACTCCCATAGGGTGGAATGGTTGATCATGCCCCCTAGGGTAATGCTGTGATAAATCATTTATTTTATTATTACATATATGTATTTTGACTTCATGATATTGTGGCTTGAAACCCCTTCAGTATATGGCCCGAAGAAACCCATCAATCATTCCATCTTAAAGTCCCTCTTCACCATGGCCCAATGACCCTACTATGTTTCCCTACATCCAAAACCGTACTGAATGTTATCCAAGAGGCCCAGATTCATGCATAGTTTTCTATTTCTGACAATCCAGTTTGTCACTACCATGTTAAATAATTTCTCCCCGATCACATGGGGTGGTGAACCCTCAAATGGGTCATGGACACATTTACTCGCATGCTAGCTTATAGCTACATGAGGTAGCCTCTCGAAGGAATGACAAAGACAACACCCCCTTCCTCAATAACTAATGGCAGCAGATAGCTCCCCAGTTGACTACCACTCAGATGGGTCCTACACCAATTTATATAGGCTATGATTTGAATAACAAAACATCCAAATGTGGTACCACAATTGACTACCACTCAACATCTATCTTGGATACATTATTACTTATTGTTAAAAACAATTTTGATTTTTTACTAATTTTAGGTATTTTTTACAAATTAATATTAATTATTAAAAAATATTACTAATTTTTAATAATTATTTAAAATTATTAGTAATAATTAAAAATTACCAATATTTAATATGAATAACTACAAATTACTGTTATGTGCTACTAATAACTAATAATTAATAATAATTAATTAAAAACATAAATAATTGTTAATATTTATCCAAAATTACTTTAAATTAATACTAATAATTATTTATTATTTCTAATAATTAAAATTTATTACTACTATAAAACAAATTTTATTCACTAAGAAATAAAATGTTTAAAATAAATAACTTGAAACAATGCTTCACTGGTATAGAAATAGTGATACAGTTCTGAAAAAAATCCACTAAAAATTAAAATATATATATGGATATAAGTGTGAGATCATAAGTGGAGCTCAGAAATTGTGATGGAATAATGCTTCGAGGAGTGTGTTATATTTGTTAGATCAGTTGCGAAGGATTATTTTGTATTAAAATCTCATCACAAATGGTTTTAGTTGCGATTAAATCTATCAAAAACTCCTCCCACCATTATTAGTTTTGGTATCGAATGAAAATTCATTTTTTGGAGATGATCAAATCCGTCACATATAAAACCCTTCTTAAATAGCCATTATTTACACTATAGATAGAGTAATTGTGAGAGAAATCTTTAATCCATCAAAAAAAGTATTATTTTCAATGAATGTGTATTATGGATTTATCTGCATGTATTTGGTATAGGTTATGATCCCTTCCAAAATAAATTTATTTTAGGGTGAAGCCCCAATCCCTTTGAAAATAGATCTTTCCCATTACATGGAACCTATTTCCTCCAAAGGTATTAGAGATGATTCTCATATCTCATCACAAATACCATGAAATATATACTGTTTTAGAATGGGTTTCTCAATTAATCACAAAAAACATTATATTATTGAGTATTTTTTATGGGAATCTTTTCTATAGCTAGAATCCCATAACATGAAACAATTTTTTCTATAGTGATTAGTGTTTTCCCCCTTTTCTTTATTGGATTTTTTTGATATAGAAGAATATTCATTTATTATTCTGAGTGGTGTCCAATAATATTCCCATTCCATGCCTATGTCTATCATCTAATAAGGTACCCATTTTTGGAATATTTTCATCCTCTTCATCAATAGTGTTAATAATCATACTGATATTTTTATCTCTTTCTTAGACTGATTACCTTTTGGTTTTCATATTTTTCCTGACATTATTACTATTCATATAAATTTTCTATTTTCTATATTTTGACCACTCTTCCTATAATTGAATACTTTATTTTATTTTGGTGTTAAATCTTTTTCATGTTTCCTTAATGGACACATGGGAATATTATTTTCAAATTCCTTTTACTAAATGTTTCCCAAGGAATACATGCTTCCTTTATTTACCCATCATTATATCTATTCAGAACATCAGTTTTAATCATTGTAAGAGTTCAAGTGAGTTATTATATCCAATTTTTTTTAACAATAGTAAAAATTGTATTAGTACTCATATAATGTGACTAATGATTTATATTTCAACTTAATAAACAAATTTTCCACTTTTTATGGGGAATGTTTTCATCCAAAATATTTTATTTTTCATTGAAATCATATCCCCTCTCTATATAAAATATATAATTTTTACATACTGACATATTTTAAAAATGTTCAAAATCCCTATTCCTAAACATCCAATAAAAACCATTAATTATAGTTAGTCGATGTGTTTTTTTCTCTAGATGAAATATATAGAGACAATCTGTATTTAATATCATGATGTTTTGTTTGGGTAGGATGAAAAAAAATATTTTTTGAACCAATGGGGGGTGGTACTTTTCTTGTATATTTTAACATTAACCCTTTAAAATGTTCTAAATATTATATAATTTTTTCCTTCAACATTTAATCATATTTTATCTCTTGTAATGTTATTTGAGAAAAAAAATAAATTTAGTACTTATAGATATCACCGGATACTAGGCTACCTCTATATATGACAGGTAGTGGGAAGTGCCTGAGATTATTCTATAGACTTCATTCCAAAATTAGAATCATTTTTTAAATTTAATCACCATTAGGCTATAATATTGGTCAAAATTATTTTTATAAATATTCAAGATGATTCATCTTGTGTAGAGTCTTGTTTTCGTAGTTTATTCCAACTCAATACATCTCTAGTTGTGTGTGTTCCTATCTCCCTATAGAGATCCCAATATAACTTCTTCATACATATTTATTTTTTTAAATTTATCCTCATGTATTATTCTTAATTATAATATTGAATAATCCATCTCTTCTATTATATTTTCTTTATATCTAATTGGGATTCGTTTACACTTATGGAAACTATACATTGCATCTCAAAGGCAAGGGCAACATCAAGAACAAAAGTCATGAACACTTAATTCACACATACTTTCCTTTGAGATTCACCATCAAAAAAATAAATTATTTCATTTAAATGTGTGATATGTTATTCATAATTTTTTAGAATTTTTGTGAATATAGTAAAAATACTAAAATTTTTAACCAATATCACCTCTATAGAATAAAAATCAAAATATGACAGTGTTTTATTTCTTATATGTATTTATTCTATGAAAATATGTGTTCCAAAAATATCTCAAGGGAATTTTTTCAGCTGATCATTGATCTCAGAATTGAAGTCACATAGTGATTCTTTATTATTAGATTAATCATAGTTTCAACACACTTTACTAATTACACAATAATATATTTATTCAACAAGAAAAATATTACCCTGATTAACATCAAATTATAGTTATTCTTATCTAATTAATATTTCTTTTCTTTTCATTTTTTAATACTTTTTCATTATATTTTTTAGAATTTGAGCTGAAGTCTATAAATATTTTTTTATGAGGGCTCTAATTTTAATTTCCCATTTGATGGACTAGACTCTAAAATTTTGATTTTTAAAATATTTTTCAAAAATATGGGAATAATAATAGGAAATAATCATATGGAATATATTGTTCTATACAAATTATAAGTCTTAGAAGGATTTTAATGACACACATTAGATGGGAGTGAATAAGGTGTTCTCAAATTTGTATCATTTCCAAATATTACATTAATTGTTTACCCATTTGTTATTGAACATAAATTGTAATAAATATAAATAAATATCATGTAGGTGGTCCTAGAATAATCCTATATACAATAATGTTAAAATAGTAAAGATATAACATGCGTTTTTACAATGTTTGTCCTCAATGAGATCAGACTCTTAACTATAGATGGTTATAATCCTAGTTAAAAAAATTCCAATATAAAACCTATTTTCACTATATGTTGATTGTGGGATGTTTTTATCTCAACCAACACAACCATTCTATATTTGTATAGGATCAGTATATTATACAAGTTACCTAGTACAACATCTAGCTATACCGCATCAAACTATCCCCCCACCATTTCATCAAAAAATTTCTTGTCTCCATAAAGTGGACAATGAACATAGTCTAGGGATATAACTTCCCTGAAAATCTAAGATCCTTCCTCAATATAATATGGTTTTCAACTAACATCATGTATTATTTAAATATAGATCCAACTTGGTCTATACACATAAAATAACTTCCATTTCTTACATAATCTATTCACAAGATTAATTAAACTCAGAATATCTTCCCCCAAAATCATCACTCTAAGATCAAATAATAAAACAATTTGATGATTAATAATAACATGGAAATAAACACTCACAATTATTATTATTTTTATTGAATACCCAAATGTTTTTTCTATTTAGAAGTAGTTTTACGGATTATATTTTCTATTCTATAGGTTTATAGTTCTCTCAGATTCGTATGATTTTTATTTGAGATGATCTTCTTCTTTTATACATCTCTCTCACTCTTTTATTTTATATGTATCAACATTTCATTAGGATCACTAGAGACACTCTCATCCAAATCTTTTCAACATACATAACATATAACAATGAAACAAATTATCTATATTTATATAATCATAATAGTTATGTTGAATCATTACTTTTTCATGGGTGTTTCATGTTTTTTTATTAATATTATATATGATGTAGATATCATGTATTTCAAATAAGTCAGTTTCACATGTTGAAAGAAATGGTTTTCCATATCTACCAATATTCAACACAGTACATGTGTTCCCATAAACAAATATCACAACCAACCTTATATTGTTTTTCATTCAAATTTTGTGAAAAGTTTCCAATATATCATCTTATTCATCTTCAGCAATAATGGTTTCTTCTTCTATAAATTCCAAAAAATATTTTTCAAATTATTTCATTATGTATTTAAAAAATTCAACTACACATGTATGTATTGAATCATATCTCATTCTCATTATTGATTGCATAAATTAATAAATTTTTACATATTCTATTAGAATCATTAAACTAGTTTTTAAGATCAACCCTTCTTGTTTTTACTTAGGTAAATTAACTTGAAACACACACCAATTGTGATATTTAATAATTAAATCCTAATATAAGAATATTCTTATTTTTTTTGATTTCTAGAATCATTTCAATACCGATGTTAGAATTTGATGCTAAAATTTAATCTATGATATTCATCAAGACTAAATATTCTTCTCAACAATATAAACCACTTTGATTTATAAGCATTTTAAAATCTCATACATAACCTCAACATAATCTATGTTACTCTTCAAAACCCATGATGTTTCTCAAAAATATCATATAATCAATGAAATTTAATAACATGAATAAATCATAATTATAAATAGCTTCATGATATTTAAAACTCAAATACTCATAAATTTCACAATGAAATATAATTTTCATCAAAATTATCAATTTGAGAAAATAATATTTTCAAAATATAATATTAACTCTAATTATAATATTACATTAATTTTATTATTTATGGATTTAATGTTAAAAGATATTTAGATCAATTATTATACCACACACCATTTGAGGGTTTTATAATGTCTAGATATCATAATATCCTTTCAAACATTTTCACCATTCAGTTTCTCTTAAGATTATAAATCAAGAAAAAAATATACAATCCTTATAATTTTATATTTTATTAAAGGAATTTTTTTCACACAAACAAACATCATTCCTACATAGAATCAATTTAGGTTTTAATGGAGACATATTTATGGTGACGTTGTCTTGGATGATTTTATCACCGCTCAAGGAATGATGTTTACAAAACCATGTATTCTTGCCTACAAAACTAGATAATATTTACAAGAATATGCATCATGAAAACATATAATAATAGTTTTATAAGTAGATTATTGGATTATGATTATTTAATGAAATACAATCAAATTTTTCTACCGAGTTTCACTCAAAGATAGTTACACATTACATAGCTGAACCCTATTCTAATTGAAAGACATATAAATATTTTTGAGACATCAATAATAAAGGTTTAGGTCCTCTTAAAACAATATCCATCCTTATCAACCATTCAACCAAGAGTTTTTAAGTACAAAATACAAAATCTTTTATATAAAATACTTGTTTTATGGTTTCTCAAATATTTCTCACAACATTTTAAAGCATTAAGAGTTAGATAACCGAGAAGTAACTTTTACCCTAGTGGGATTATTAAGAATCATTTATAAATGTTTATTGATTGTACATCATATCATTGTTTACACGTATTTGGCATTAGGATCATCTCAAAAATTCTTATGTGTGAAGGTTTCTACAATGAGAATCCACCATTAATATTTTTTTACCGAAAATCAAAAGTAACTTTTCATATCTTGATCATCACATACTTTTCCAACATGAAATAGATTTTCTATTGAAAATAAAATTGTTTACAACCCTGAGAAAATTTCTATTATTTGAAACACATTTACGTTCTTCATATTTATGTTAAATTTTATGTCATCTCAAGGGAACTTCACACCCCCCTTCGATTTTATCTTTTAATTTTCTAGTTGGACAATATGGGACTACTTCTGATGTTATATTCCTTGATATTTATCCATTAAATATTAAAATAGAACATATAAAATATTATTCATTGATATTTATAACTTCATGAAAATATCATTAAATTATTCTTCCTTATATAACATAATTTTTGTAGAATCTTTACATTCAATCTTCCAAAAAACCTATAAGCTTTTAATTCTATGTCTCTATGATAACATGAAATAACATTATTGTGGTGAGAATATCTCCCAATACAATTTCTTAATATCAAACTCAACTATAACATTGTTTATCTATCATATTTAGGTCACAATATATTCTCTATCCTCATTAAAAATTCCTCATAATTTTTATTTACTTTAGAGTTTTCTTCTTGATGATCTAACTCATTTATCATCTTTATTCTTCACCACTAAATAGACTGAATCATACATTAATATTCAATGAATTGGGATGTTTATATATTTAAATATTATCATTAACATCATCTAACATAAAAAACAATATTCCTTACAATTATAAAAATTAAAAACATTATGTATTAAATATCATATCCATCATTGTAGAGATCATAATACATTTATAGATTTTCATAGATAAATACCAAATATACCAAAAAAATATATTAAATATCAATTTTTATAAGATTGAAAAGACCATAAATCTCTATTTATCAATACAAATATCTTATGTATCACTGGGATCTCTGGATCATTTCTAATTCCTCACTTCAGAGAATATTACATACCATTTGAATTCATATTATATATTCAATGAAAATCTTATGCATCACAAAATGGGTTTTCTATTATTTTATTTTCATTTTAGGGAAGATATTAACTAAAATAGATATAAATCCCCTCCCATATTATAATTATTCCGAATATATTCATGATGTAAATAGAATATATTTTTTATTTTAAAAAAACTCATATATACCAGTTGTCCGATATTATGTATCATAATATATAACACATAGAGGTACATTTCATGTTTTAAAAAATACAGTAAATATTAAATCAAGAATTTTTTATATCTCAGTGAACATCAAAACTTATCAAATTTTTTGATTATATAGAAAATATTATATATTATAAACAATAGATATATAACTCAATGAGAGACCAATAAATTTCAAAATTTCCACCCTGCCATATATTAATAGACCTTATACAAAATTATTTAGCTCATATATAAATTTTAAAATTACATTATAATATCATCAAATATCCCAAATCATTTTTAAAAAAAATTCCAAACATTATTATAGAATATAATTACTCAATTGAGTGTTTTAATGGATCTTCCACTTCATAAACTAGCCTTGGATCTTATTCAAATATCATCCTAAAATATTATTCATTTAACATACATCATCAACCTATAATAATTTTTTTGGAAGACTATAGATATATTTCGAAGTTACATTATAGATATATAATATCTATAAATCACTATACTCAGTGGGACTTGAATTCCTCAAATTCTGAAAATATTCATAAATATATTATTCACACAAACTCTCGTGTAGTAATATTCTCATCCTTTAAAATATATTTTCTATTATTTATTTGATAATTAGTCTCTATGAATTATTGGTTGTAACTCAAACCCTTTTACACATGTGAAAGGATTTATAATAATATCTAATGGAAGATGATCCTTCATAGTATGTATAATGAAAAAAATACTCCCTTTTAATCTCCAAGGTGATTTCACAATCCTCAATCACTATTCATAAATAAATATTAAATGAACCATTTATTAAGAAGTCAAAAATTGTTCTCATCAACATGATTTTTTACTCTAAAATAAATCAAAAATTGTCTTCATAATAAATATTTAAAACATAATTAAAAAAAATACATCTTAACCCTAACTGGGTTCAATAAGTCTATGTAAAATTGACTAAACCCCTTTTCTCTTAAAAGAGTTACTAAATAATGGCAATGAAATCTATAACCTATAAATTAACAAGTCGTAATGGACATCAAAGGATCATTTCTAAGTGATTGAATCCTACATCAACAAACACTACTATATGGAATGAGATATATTGGATAATATAATGTGACAAAGAATCTTTGTACTAGTATTAGGAGAGGATATAGAACATTTTTCATGTTTTATACATTAACAGATTGAAGAGAATCACTTTTTATTTATATTTATAAATGGATTTATTGATAGTGATATAAAATTATTGAATAAATAATTAGGATAATAAAATATTAGTACGATTTATATAGAATCAAATGGTCTCATTTTTAATAAATCACATTGAATTTTTAGAAATCTGGTATATGGAACTTGGTAATGTGGGGGGAACATGATGCAAAATATTTTGAATAAAATTTTCTTGAATCCATACAAGATTATGTGAAGATGTGCATGAGGAATGTTTCTCTTAATAATGAATTTTAATAGTCTATTAATTATTTTACTTGTATACATTATTACTATCATGAACATTTTAATAATAATTGACTATAACATTAATAATTTGATATCCAAATAGGCATATTCTAAGAAAAAAATACTAAGAGAAAATTTAAAATGAAGGATAAATATATTATTATACAATAAATTATGGGTCTGGCTTGTTGAAATTACAGAGGCCCCCATTATATCAATGATTTTATTATGGTTACCAAGCACCACTAATTCTGAAATTTAGGAACAATACCCAACAATCAAATAACTATCAACCTCATGGAAATGATAATGGAAAACATGAAAAATACACTATTTAACTTCACAAATATATTGTGGAACACAATATACTAAATTAAATAATGAGGGTAATTTTAATAAATAGTTTAAACAATAATGGGAAAATTGTCACAATTTTAAATGCATTAATGCATCATGTTTTAATAAAACTTTCCTCCCAGGGTATTCTAAACCGTGAAATCACCATGAGTGATATCATTTTAAAAAGACATAGTGAAATTATTTTTTTTATAAAAGAACAAATCATATTTGACTAAGATCATGTATAAGAGTAATCAAATTTAGAATAATTCTTTATCAATTTAGCAGAGCAATTAATAAGGGAGGATAGATTTAAATAAAAATTACAGTCATTAATTTACCTCATAAATCATTTCTAAAATGTATAACCAAATAAAATATGGAAATTGAGGAGTCTTTTTGAAATATATGTTTATGATGAACTCAAGAAATATAAAATTCATATTCTACATTTATATTACATAAATCAAATTTATTGGTATGAATTTTTTTAAGTTATTTATATAAAAAAAGGAGGGTTTATGGGAATAAATTAACGTGTTTAGGGAATAATTTTTCTTCATCAATCACACATAGACATAATAAAAAATTATATGATCAGGGAACCATTATAATACAATACACTATATAATGGTTAACTATAACTAACTCTACTTGTAATATGGATTCTTCTATAAATGCAATTCATCAATATATATACAATTCTATACAGAATGAGAAACTCCATTCCATAAGAATATTGATATTGTTATATAATATATATTAAAAAATATATTTTTAGTGTGTCTCTGATTTTCTATTATGAGTGATTGAATATATCATCCCAACATAAATTTATATATTATATAAAGAGGATGTGTGAGGTAATTCACAATCACCTATAAATATGGGATGGAATTTGTTAAATGCTAAAAATACCATTTTAAATGTACATGATGGAAAAAATTTATGGGATTTTGTGATGATACAGTTCACCTTAATATTCTGTATTTAATTTAATTTCCCACTGATAAATACTCTATATCCACACCTACGAATTTTTGAAAACAAAAAATTCCAAAGAGAGATAAATCATTATCAAATGATATTTTTTCTTGGGAAACAACATCACACCTTAAAATTATTAAATGGAAAATTATTTTTTTTGGTAAAATATTTGGAATATAACAAGATGTGTATTATGATAACTTCATTGATAAATTTTTTGGCTGTCTTTTCTATTTTTAATAATGTTTATAAAACTAATTCTTTTACTTATTTTATAGAAGTTAAATATTTTTTAGGATTTTTTTTCTAATTACTTCCTATCAAATTAAAATTGAAAACATTTATATTTAATTTAAAAAATATTTATATAAGGAATTATAATTGGATTCTATTATTTATAGTGAAAAATAAAATCCAAATCACAATCCATCACACACAAATATTTTTTTGGAATTTTAATTTTTTTATTCATATTAGATTTTGGGTTGAGTTTTGGAAGAAATATAGAAATTATATGGGGTTTTCTAATTAAACAAGTTATTAAATAACCTCATATTGGCCATTCAATTATGAAATAATATTTTATTTAAAATAAATATTTAAATTAATTTTATGATTCTATTAGAAGAAACTCATATTTCTCATTTATTTTTTATAATACCTCCCAAATCTCTCACACATGTCTACCCCATCCCGGAATCCCCTTATATTTATAATTCCTCATAAAATATTCAGGAAAATTGATGAGTAATACAAGAACATGTATTTTTATACCAAATTTCACAAATTTATGTCTTATTTTATCCCACTTATCCCACCCAACACCTATGGTGACCTAGGGTTTTAAATTTTATCTATTGTAATTGGTGGCTTTTATTCACAGGGTTTATAGTGTTGATGAAAGGAACTATTATCCTCTTTCATGCTGACAAAAATTTCAATGTCAATTAAATGATTTTCTAATAGGTTTCCATATATAAACAATTTTACATTTATAACTATGTATTATTAAGTTATATGGAAGAGATATCATGTGGTTTTAAACTTATATAGATTTTATTTTCTTGTCCAGATTTTTCCTCTCTTGGTTTCTTTCAAATGTATGGAATTTTTGAGTCTAAAATTTTATTATAACCATTATTTAATTTGACTCCCATATATTTTTTTTAAGAAATTCATAGACTATATTCTCACATTTTTCAATTTTGTGGATTTTATTGAAATATATAAATGGGTATTTGTAATTTTAAAAAGATATCATTCTTAGTAAACTTCATTATTCAATTGATATTTCATTATTTATGGGTTTTTAAATGGAACTAAAAAACCTTGAAACCTCATGGGATACTACATTTGGTTCATTGGAGGTATTCTTGGTGGTATTATGTTATTTTATAACATGATTATCTTTTATAAATTATCCTCCCATGGGTACAAATATTTATTAGGTGATTCTACCTAATGTTTCCGAGCCAAGTGAGACACAATAAATGCCCAAAATTAGTCACCAGTTCAAAATGATACTCCCTGGAGAAATTATTTCTACTATAACATGATATGAATTATATAGAGAGACATTATTAATACTAAACCTTAGTCCCTTATCATATACACATGATGAATCTTCCTATGATTCACTTTTTTATTTTGTATAATTTGTATTATAGAATCATTATATATTGTTGATTGTTGGCATTGAAAATCTTGTGATTTAGCATGTTATTTTTTTCCTAAGGATAAAATGTTTTACTTTTTATATGATATATGAAAATGATAATGAGTTGGATTGTTATGTAAAGGTATTTAATAGTGTTATTGGTTAAATACTATTAGGAAATTTATTCATAAACCCTACACACACCGCCTGGGTGTATGTAGTCCTCGTTTCATTTACTTAACTAAATGAAATGATCTATTCAAAGAGAGAGATTTCTCTTCTTAATCTTGTCCTGTTATTGTGGTAGTTACATGTAGGTGGTTTAATCTCATTTAATATATAGATATATAGAGATTTTTTGTCTATTTTTTAATATTTTAATTATATTCATATCATATATCTTTTTATTGGACTCTTATTTTATTATCCTATTTATGTTTCATTTAGATGACATCATTAATAACAATAATGAGTTATTAATTTATATTAAAAATTTTAGTTTCAAAAATATTTTTATAGTAATTCTTTAATTTTTATAAATTTTTATGTTATTCTATATTTTTTGTAATATTTTATTTCTGTTTTTCTTACTAGGGTGAGCGATTCACCAATACATATTGACGTCATTCCTAGTTCATTGTTAAAACATTATTGAACATGGATTATTTTTCTATAAGAAATATTTCCAATGGTGTGTTATTGATACCTAGAAACTATTTTTTTCTTATGGGGATTGAGACCACTCTTATGGAATGCCACAAGCTAATTTCGGTAAATTTTTAGGGTTCCCCAGTTTTCTTCATGATAAAAAAAATTTTAAATTTTTTATAACAAATTGTAAATGAAATAGGTTATTATTTATCCCACATTTGTGGACTAAGTACTATTTTTATCATGTACCTTATCATAATGGATAACGAATCTAAAGAGGTGAGGTAACCTCAAAGGATCCTTAACCTTGAATATTATAATTTTTTTAATATATATATATATATAATTTTATATGTGTAGGAATTATTTAACCAATTTATTATTTATAATGTATATGTACCATAAAAATCATTCGAAATAAATTTGATCTTACACTATTTAATAAAAAAACATACAATATATTAATGATGAGGATTCGAAGATATTCATGGGTGTGAATTACATATATGAAAATAATCTATCCCATAACTAAATAAAATAAATACATCCCGTTCAATGATAAAATTCTAGATTTATTAGGGGGAAGAACCAAAACTATTTCTTAAATGGGTTTTTTTGTTATTTTTAGGCACATAATGATTCATATTACCAAATGAATATGAATTTCACATACCCAATTTATTTTTTCACATGTAGTGGAATATTTTTTGTTATATGTAATATAATCGGATCATCTCAATGATATATGGTAAGTACATTTTATGATTTTACATGGATTTACTAGTACTATCTATTTATTTCATCACTAATTGTGTCATATTATTTAATCAATGTATCTAGGGTTAAAATATAGTGTTACAGAAGTCTATAAATATACCATGGTCTTTGATTTGGAAAATTAAATTTTATCCCCTTTAAAACGATATGGTTGTGTCATGTGATTTAAAATAACTATTAAAAATGAAAATGTTAAAATTTATATAAATATTTATTTTCCACATACAACTTCTACATGACATGTGCACTCATTTTTATGTCAAATTCAATTTTATATGAGGTTTATAAGAGGTTTTTGGAAAATTAAGTTGCAAACATGATTGAAGGTTCTTTGAAAATATGTGTGTAAGGCATTTTTAATGATAAAATTATTGAGGAATGGAATATCTATGATTTTTAAAAAATATTTGGAAATGTGTGTGAAAGATGAAATTGTGTGAAAGAAACTTTTGTGCCCAATGAGACTTCATATGAGGTTTTAAGCACTTGAGGAGGATCATGTGTGACACATCTAATGTTCTGTGCCGAGGTCAGAAATGGTTATAAATAAAAGGTGACCTCCCTTATTCAAGATAGCTAAACTCATAGAGATAATCTAATCTATGTATTACTTATAAATTTTAAGAAAAGATAATCTCATGAAAGATTTTGAGTTGCTCACAAGCTATGAATGTTGCACCTAAAATTTTAGTTGTGTGTAATATTGTTGTTTCAAATAAGGGGTTTCTAGAAACAAAACTGGAATCTTGTGAAAAAGGCATTAATGTTACATGAAATACGTGGTAAGGGTTGCCCAAAATATTTGAGGATTCCCAGTAATACTATGGTAATGTTGTATTTATTATTGGATCAATGTGGGACATCAATAGATCATCTACACATAGTGGATGATGCATTAATTAAGGATAATGAAGGGACCTACAAGTAAATAATTTGTCAGTGGATCATCTTTAAAAGTAGTGAGAACACATCAGTTGAAGGACTAGTGAGCATTCAAATTATGATTGGTTGTAAACCAGGAGGGATAGTGATTCCACTTTGGACTTGTAAACATTAGTCTGCTTATAGGGTATTTGGTACATCGGACGATTTCCAGTTTGTGCCTCTTGGAGTAAGCCCATTGACGGAGAACCAGGTAAAATTTATATGTCTTGTGCATGCTTTATGATTTGTTCATACACTAAAATGGGAAGAATATAGAAGTTAGTTTTGTCTAAAAATGAAACATGATCAAAAAGGGAAGTTTTTTTAATCAGTCATACCCTGATTCACCCCCCTCTCTGGGTATCAACCATAGTGGACTGAACAATTGATTTCAGTAGCAAGGGTTTATATAATTGTTCCTATCTAAATTGAAGTCACCAATCATAATAAAATTATGATCTTTGATGTGAACAAAATTCAGAAAACTGGACGAATTGGATACTAAACTGCATCATATCCTAAATAATGGATTTTTTTAAAGAAGAAATGCATGCTATAATAGCTGATATTAACAGTGGTACATTATCGGAAGGTTAGTGAACAAAATTTGATGTTTATTACAAGGGAATCAATGTTTCATGGGGATCCATATACAATGAAATATATATGAAGGTCATATTGTGTAAAACATCTTGTAATATGTGGTAAATTCTATTTAATATTTATGATGGCGATTCAAAGGTCAAAGAGGAAAAGATTTAGGATTATTGGGATAAGTATGATGATCTAACAATGAAACCAAATGATTCTATTGATTCATTCTTTGAAATGGTTGATTTTGTAGTTGAAGACATACGAGGTCTTAGAGAGGTCATTAGAAGATATAAATATTGTGAAGCGTATCATGAGGAAACATCTACCTCTGTTCAATCTAAATGTTTCAGCATTGGAAGATAATGATCTAAATGGGTTGACACTGTATAACTCGCATAGTACCCTTGTGGCATAGGAAATGGGAAATGATGATAACGATGCTATGTAAAAGGGTAAATATAAAGAGGTAGAATTAAATCCCATGAAGATTCTCAATATTAAATATTCAGAAGAAGAATAAGATACATATGTGGTGAGGTAATTCAATTCTTCAAATACACAAAGAGGAAAATAAATGTTCAATGAGAAACTTCCACTTTCTTTCATTAGATGTGCAATGTTTGTATATCATGTAGCAAGGTGAACCAAGAAGTTATAATAATATTATGAGGGTAGGGATAAAATATATATGTATAAGTATTCATCCAATATGAAAGGAAAAAAATTATGAAAAATTTCATCAAGAAAAAGAATCTTTTTTCCCAAGAATATGATAGTTTAGATGAATATGAGGATGAAACGTTTTAATTGAAAGATAACTATAACAATGGTAGAGAAAACTCTATGCTTCCAGTTGTGGATATGACTCATGAAAAGGAAGAAATGAATAATGACAAAGAATATGTTTAGGGATGAGTTGATATGGTGGCTGAATTACAAGATGATCATGAGGAGATAGATGTTTTGAGAGCCAAAATGTAGAATTCCTACATAGTGGTGCGTATAACCAAAATCTATATGTATCATCATGATTAAAAGAAGTATTATTTAAATTAATAAATTGAGAATAGAAAGTATTCATTTCCACTGGACTTAGAAACCATTAGTGACTAAAGTCTCAAGTTTCCAGAATAGAAAAGTGAGATTGATGGTTTTAAAAACATAGTGAAAGATCAAATCAAATTCATTAATGATCTTGAAGAAGAAGTCGTTGTTCTATGAGGTAAAGTTAAGGATCATAAAAAAATATTAATGCCCAATGTGACATCAGGAAATTAGATAATTCAAAATATGGGAAAATGGAAGTGGGGCATAGAGGACCAGTAGAACAAAAACAATAATCAAATCTATGTGATAAGGATGGTATGGGGATTGATGAAAACAGAAAGTAGTCAATGTTGAATTCATACTGTAGGAACCCAAATTGAGATTGAAAGATTATTTGTGCACAAAGAAGAATTTATAATATTCAGATAACCAAAGAGACAACCAACAGTGTTGAAGTAACATGTAGAAATGCACCATATGTAAAGTTCTATTGCACCCGAACAATGGGACACTAAAAAAATGAGTTTTCTATAGCTAATATATAAAAAAGTTCATAAGAATAATATTGAAGTCCAAATATTGATTAGTATAATAGAAAATTTTTAGAGGGTTATTGTATTTTTTGTGGAGGATTTGGGCACATGGATAGATACTCTACATCGCCATGCAAAGTAATGTGACAAAGCAAAATCAAAGTGGTCGTAGGTAGAAAATCAATGAATCAACTGGTGATCTTAAAATTCAAAATCGATTTACAACCATATGGGTGAAGTTGGTTCATCATACTCCATGGGAGATTAGTATTTACAATATATACCTAGAATAAACATGAAAATATGGATCCAGAATAAGAGATCTGAGAAGAATGTTGTTGTATAAATTTCCAATAAAGCATCAGAACATTTTGGTGTATAGATCCTTGACAGTGGATTCACATCCCATATAAAAGGCATGAAATATCTTTTTACAAGAATAAAATATGACAAATAATGATTCTTCATGTTTGGAAATTATGAAGGACTAATGATTATTAGATTGGGACAGGTAGGTTTCTGGGCAAAGAAATGAGACAGATGATGTTTTGGTAGTAGAAGGTCTCAGTCACAACTTGCTTAGTGTCAGTTCACTATGTGACTCAGGTAATTGTATAAGATTTACTATAAAGATGTGTGTCAAAAAAGAAATATATGTTGTAGTTTTTATATAAAGAAAAAATAACAAAGGGATATCTATGCCCTGTAAGTGGAGAATAATATATGTTCTTTTTATCAATAAAGGAAGAAATCAAGTTGTGGAATAAAAAACATAGTCATATATTCCAAACATCCCTAGTAGTTTAGGTAGTGTGTTATTTATCTAGATATCTTCATAATCTATAATGTGATCATACTAATACATGAGATTCATGTCAATAAGGGAAGATAATTAGAAAGACGTACAATGAAAAGGAACAAAAGACAACAAGTGTGCTTGAATTGGTGCATGCTGATGTATGTGGACATATATCACTAATAAAAATAAATATAATGTTATGTTCATTGATGATTATATAAAAATATCATAGGTATTTTTCATTTTCCATATGTATGATGAGTTGAGTTACACAAAGAAGTACCTAAGAGAACTATAAAAGATGCTTGGGAAGAAATTTTGAGGTTTCGTACTAACAATGGTATGGAAATCCCAAATAGTCTAGTAGAAAAATATCTTGAGAAACATAGGATATGGAATCATGTTTCTTCAGTGAGAACACCCTAATAGATAGGATTTTTTAAAGAAGAAATTGGATCATCAAAAACATATCATGAACAACGCATATTTAGAAAGACCTAATAGAGAAATTTTTTAAGGAATAAAGTTTGACATAAGTATACATTTCTAACAGTGCTCTGTTGAGTTAGAAGTAAGGAAATAAATTGTATAAGATATGGTATGGAAAGATGAAAATAGTGAAATACTTTTGTATCTTTGGAAGTATGTGATTTATCTCAACAAAAACAAAATGATAAATATGAGTCAGATGGGGATGAGGGCATATTCCATGGCTACGTAGGGAAAATCAAATCATACAAAGGATTTAACAAGAGGCTAGGAAAAGTAGTTGACTGAAATGATTTCACTATTGTGGAAAATGAAGAGAATAATCAATTACACCATGGATAGTCTCTTGATGAATGTGATAAAGAGTAATGTTACACCATGGGTTCAAAAGTAGAATACGGTGACGTAGAATAATATACTATTGATGAATAAGAAGAAGTCAAGTATGCATATGTAAAGAAGCCAAAGAGTCGAGAAAAAATGATAGGAAAAATATCAATTGTGACAAGAATAATTAAGTCACTGTAGCATACATCTCTCTTATCTCAATTTGAATAGAAATGCTTTAATGATGGAGTAGTAGATGAATACTAGGTTTAGATGAGGAATGAATAGATAATCTAGATTGATATGAATCAGATTTGGGAGATTTTTTTTGCGGCTAGAAGATATGAATGTCATTGGGAGAAAATGGAAATTTCTCATAAAAATGAATAAATATTGTATGTGATCATAATGAAAACATGTCTCGTGTGATAGGGATACTCCTTAATAGAGGGTATTGATGTTGATAAGGCATTTACACCAATGGCATGACTAGAAACAGTCAGATTATTCTTTTCCTTTTTATTGAAGCAGAAGATCAATGTGTTCCATGTAGAAGTCAAGTCATCATTTTTTTTAATTTTATTTGTGAAGAATAAGTGTATATTCAGTGGCCAGATGGTTTTCTCATTCATGAATATGAGAAAAATGTGTTTCGGATGAAGATGATTTGTGTGGTTTGAAGTAAGCACCAAGAGAATGGTATTCAAGGATATATAAGTTTTTGATGAAACAGAGTTTCAACGTGGTGGAGTTGATTACAATTTATATGTGAAAAAAGATTGTAATCAATGGATAATTGTTTTAGTATATTTTCATGATATAATATTTTGAGGATTAGATAAAGAATAGTGCAAAATGTTTTTTAAATTGATGAAAATTGAGTTTGAAATGTCTATTATTGGTTAGATGACAGTTTTCCATTGTTAATAGGTGAAAAAATAAGGAATGGAACATTCATCAATCAATACAAATATAACAAGGAGGTTACAACGAGATTTGGGATGAAACATTACATGAAAATGAAGAGACATTTTTCTACCAAAATGAAACTCTTGCTAGATTATGATGGAAAGACAGTCAATATCCCAGAATACAGGAAAAGTATTGGAAGTTTAGTGCACTTGACCATGACAAGGATGGATATTTTATTCTCCACATGCCGAGTAGCGAGATATAAATGCAATACTAAAGTAATCCACATTCTTGAATTGAAATAAATACTTCTGTATATCAAGGGAAGAATGGACTTTGGCTTGATGTATAATGACAAATCTCATCCTGAGTTATTAGGATACATAGATGTAGATTTTCCTAGTTCAGCAAATGCCTGGAAATCAACGTCAGAAGGTACTTTATATCTTAGTGGATTCTGTAGTTTTTATTTGATCAAGAAATAAGATTTTATATCATGGATCATCATATAAGATGTGTATTTTTCATCTACTCAATCATGCACAGAATTATTATAGATGAAGCAGTGGCTTGATGATATGGTAGTAGAAGTGAAGTCTTCAATCAGAATCCATTGGGATAATTCATGTGCTATCAATCATAGGGAAAATCTGGTCCATCAATCAATGACAGGTCAAATTAAAATCAAATATCACTTTATTAAGGAAATGGTGGAAAAAGGGATTTTGAAGTTGGATTATGTGCCTACAGTGCTAAATTTTGTGGGAATTCTAACAAAGGCCTTATCCAAAGAAGCATTTGAGAGGCATCAAGAAGATTTGGGATTTTAGTCGACTGCCCACACATGAAAAAGTGTGGATGTGGGACCCACTATCCCTGAGTTATGGTGTGTTTTTCCCTAATGTAATGATTTTTTTCCTTACCCTATTACAAACCCCAAATGAGTGACATTTTGGTTCAATGAAAAAGGGGGAGAACGTTGACTATTCAATGTAGGGACAATGTATTTTTTAAAGACACATAGAGAAGATGTGTTTTCAAAGACATATGAAGAATCTAATAGGTGTAGCAGTGTGATAGGTTGAGTGACATAATGGGAACTCAAGATAGGTGAATAAGCTGATAAGGGGAGTGAAATGATTAGAATTCTTCAGTGTATAATGTGATCATCTAGAGCAGAGCATAGACATCACAAGAACCCAAAATGTGGATAAGGAGGATTTTAAAATACGAAGATTCTCTTAGTGATCAATAAAAGATGATATATCATGAAAACTGAGGTTTATGATAAAATTAGTTTGTTGTATCAGTTTGGAGTTATGAATCTGCGTCATACATTAAGTGATTCATTGATGATCTTTTTGTTTACTCTTGTTTCTCACAGTGATCATTTTTCATGTGGGCATAGAGTATCTATTGAGTAAATCCTTCATCACTATAAAAATAACAAGAGGGTAATTGTGGATAAAGATGGAAGGATCAATCAATAGGTATCATTTTATGGAAGTGTTTTCAACAATCCCAAAGGTGGATATTGTGGGGAAACATTCCCTCAAGGAATCCTTGAAGCATTATTTAGTTAATTGTGTTTGTTGGAAAATAGTGTTTGTTTATTAATAAATAGGAATTCCAGGGTGAGTTGTCAAGTTCTAGATATATTGTTGAAAGAATATGATGACAAAGAACCATAACAAAGGAATGGATGATCTGAATGTGGTATAAAAAATAAAAACAACGTGGCAATGTTTTTTCGTGTTAGCCAAATTTTTGGGCCTCAAAATCAAAAAATGGAGAAAGTTTTTGGGGGAATGGAAGTTTCACACAAGATTGAAGGTGGTTTTCAGGCATGTGTGGATGGATTGTTTGGGATTAGAATGCAAAAAATTTCAAAATCATTATATGAACAAAATATTTTTAAATGTGCGTAAATGATGATGTTTTACAAAAATAAAATTTCTTTCCCAACGCGACGTCAAATGGGGTTTTTCACATGCGAGGGGGATCTTGTCCTACAAGTAGAATCATCTATGTAGGGGTCGATAGTGACTATAAATAAGAGCTAAAAACCATAATTTTAGATCACTCAACACATAGAAATAATTTAAGCTCCATATTGCATAATGATTTTATACAACGGGATTTGTGTGAATGATTTTCAGTTTCACGTAGATAAAAAAAGTTGCACACAAGATTTGAGTTGCAAATAAGATTTATGTTTCATGTAATTTTTGTTTTACAATAGTAGTGGAATCTTGCATGAAAGGAGTTCATGTTGCGCGCATGACACAATAAGGGTTGCATAAAAGATTTGAGGTTTCCTAGTAAAACTATGTTGAATTTGTATTGATCAGTAGATGAACATGGGGCATCAATAGAGAATCTACATAGAGTAGAGGATACATTCAATATAGATATTTAAGGGATGTAAAAGTATATAAACTGGGACTGGATCTCATGAATAATCAGTGAGCACACATCAGTTGAGAGAGTAGTGAGCATTCAAATAATGATTGGTTGTAAACCAGGAGGGACAATTAGTCCACTTCGAACTTGTAAATAGTAGTGATATTATAGTGTATTTGGTACATTGGCACATCACCTCTGTATGATCCTTAGACATAGCCCAGTGACAATAAAAAAGTTAAATTTTTGTGTCCTGTGCATGTTTTAATATTTTTTCATGATCTACAGTGGGAAGGACAGAGAAGCGAGTTTTGTCTTACAATTAAACAAGATCAAAATGGGTAGTGGTATTAATTTTCCATAACCCGATTCACACCCTCTCAGTGTATCAATAAATGTTTAGCTAAAAATTGGTATCAAAGACAAGGGTTAATATAAGTGTTTCTATCTCAATGGAATTAACTAATCATAAGGTTATTTCATTCATCTACAAAAACAACATTCAGCTATGAAAGAATCAGATGCAACATGACATCTGATACTAAGGAATAGATGTTTTCACCACAACAATGCATGGTATAAAAGTTGATATTAATAGTGGTTCATTATCAGAAGTCGAGTGAAGAGAATTGGGTGATGACACCAAGTGAATCAATTCTTTATGAGGATCCCTATCCAATACAATCTATTCGAAGTTGATGGCTTGAAAAATATAAAATTCTAGGTGTTAAATGTTATTGAATATTTATAAAGGTGATTCATTGGTTAGAGTGGAAAAGCTAAAGGTTCATTGGAACAAGTTTTAAGATTTGAGAATGAAACCAAATAATTCTTGTGATTCATTCCCTAATAGGGTTAATGTTGTAGTGGAAGACAATTGACGTCTTGGATAGGTCATTGAAGATATAATGAATCTAAAGCTTATCATGGGGAAACATCGACCTCAGATCAATTCGAATGTTTTATTATTAGAAGATAGTGATACAAAAGAGATGACACTAGATAACTTGCATAGTTCCATTATTGCATATGAAATGAGAAATGATGATAAGAACTCTTGGGAAAATAGGAAATCTAAATTGGTGACATTCAAGATTGTGAAGAATCTCAATATTGAAGATTATCAAGAAGAAGAAGAGATATATGAGGTGATGTCATTCCTTTATTCAAATAATTATATAGGAAATGTAATGTTCAAGGGGAAAATCAATGAGATTAAATTATATGTGAAATGGTTGTCTATATTGAAGCATGGTTCCCCAATATGTTCCTTGAAAATGATTAGGACAAAGATGAAATCCCTATGAAGATATATTAAGCAAATTTGAAAGGACATAAAAATATTAAGAGAAATTTCTTTAGGAAAAGGAATATTTTAAAAAAAAAAATATGATAGTTCAGAAGAATCCTAGGATGAAATGGTTGAATAGTTAGAGAATTGCAAAGATGGTGAAGAAAACACTATTTTGGCAGTTGTTGGTAGAAATCACGAAATTGAAGAAACAGACTTTGATGAAGAGGATGATTAAGTAATATTTGATCTGAAAGATAAATTATAAGAACATCTTGAGGTGATAGATGTTTGGAGAGAGAAAATAAATAAATCCAAGAAAGTGGTTCATGATGCCAAACACTACATACATCATTAGGATAAAGAGATGTCTGAGTTAATGGATGATATCTAGAACCTAAATTCTTCATTGACTGTGGACATAGAAATTGTTAGTGAGAAAAAAATAAATGATGAAGAACAGAGAAGTGTGATTTATTGTTTGAACAACATAGTGGGAGATAGAATCAAATGCAGTAAATATCTTGAAGAAGAAGTCTTATGTCTATGATGAAAATTTAAGGGTTATGAAAAATTCTTGAACTCCATTGTGACATCAACAAGGAAGATCATTAAAAAGAATGAAAAGTTGGGACTAGAGCATGGAGGTCCAATAGAATGAAGAAACATACAATTAAAAGTGATAATGATGGTTTAGAGCTTGATCAAAAATAGATATCTGTAATGGTTGATGTCAGTCTACAAGAATTCGCTCTGATATTGAATGTGTATTTTGATATGAAGCAAAATCAAAAGATTCAGGGAACCCAAGACACCACCAATGGTATTGAATTAACATGTAGGAATACACCTCACACCAAGTGATATTGCTGTGGAATGATGGGACACTTGCAAAATGTGTGTTTCATAGCTAAGAGATATAGAAGGGCGCAAGAACAATAGTTGATTACAATCATAGCTTAGGATAATAAAACATATTTCAATGGACTTTGTTTTGGTCTGGAGGATTTGGGAACATGGCCATATACTGTACATCATCCATGTAGCGGAGTGTGACAATGTAGAATCAAAGTGGTTGCCAACATCAAATCAATTACTCAACAGGTGATATTAAAATTTAAAATCTATTTTAATCCCTACATTATTATTTTTCTTTATCAAACTCTAAGGATGATAAAGATTTATAATTTATACTGAGAATAATGAAAATAATATGGATCATGAAGAAGAAATCTGAGAAGGATGTTGTTGCATAAATTTCCCTTAAAGCATCAAATTGTTATAGTGTATTGATCCTTGATAATGGTTTCACATCCCATATCATAGGAAATAATGATATTGTTATAGGATTGAATTATGATAAATATTGGATTTTCATATTTTTAAATGATAATGTACTGAAGATAATTTTCATTGGAAAGGCCAGGTTTTGGGGAAAAAATGAGATGGGCTGATTTCTTGGAAGTAGAATATCTCAGTCACAACTTTCTTAGTGTTAGTTCAATATGTTACTCAGGTAATATTATAAGATTTACTAATAAGATGTGTGTCTACAAATTAAGATATAGTGTAGACATTTTACAGGGAAAAAGAACAATGGGAAATCCATACCTTGTAAGTGGGAAATAATATATGTGATTTTTGTCTAGAATGGAAGAAGAAAAGTTGTGGCATTAATAACATGGTCATCTATACCAACCATCCCTAGAAGATTTGGTAATGTGTGATGTATTTATAGATCTCCTTATGATATCCCAAGATTATATTCATACATGCAATTCTTGTCAAGAATGGAAGATAATTAGAAATTCATACATGGAAAAGGAAGAGAAGAGAACAAGAGTTCTTTAATTCGTTCTTGCTGATGTATGTGGACCTATCTCACTATGATCTATTGACATAAAGAGCTAATATGTTCTTTTAATTGATGATTATATAAGAGTAGATTGTGTATTTTTTATTTCCCACAAGTATGATGTGTTCAGTTTCATGAAGCAGTACTGGAAAGAATTTGAATGGATTCTTGGGTAGAAACGATTAATGTTTTTCACTCAAAATGGTATGAAATTCACAGATAGTCATTTAGAAAACTATCCCAAAAAAATGGGATAAGGAATCAAGCTTGTTTAGTTAGAACATCTCAATAGAATATAGTGGATGAAAGAATAAATTTTATCATAAAAAACATGATCAAAATAATTCTTATTGAGAATGACCTACCATTTTGTTTTGTTAGGAATAAGTTTTGGCATCACTCTAAATTTTTAATAGGGCTTTGTGGTGTTTGATAGAAGAAAATTATATGTATGAGATTTGGTATTTATATAATTCATTAGTGGAATACTTTTGATTCTGTGAAAGTAACTTATTCATTCTTCTCAAAGAAAAAAAGGGAAGTCTGAGTCACATGGAGATGAGGGGACATTCTTTGGCTACTAAAGAAAAAAGAAAATCATAAAAACATTTAACAGAAGGATAGAAAAAGTAGTTAAGATCAATAATTCCACGGTTTTGGAAAATGAAGAGAATACTGAATAACACTATTAACAGTTTCTGGATGATAGTGATAAAGATGAAAGTAACATAGGAGTTCAGAAGTAGTACATGCTGACTCAGAAGAAGATACTAATGATGAAAAAGAAGACGTCATGTTTTAATCTATAATAAATCCAAAGAGTCAAGCTAAAATTTACATGCATGGTATCTTTAGTGGAGAAACAGCTCCAATTCCTAATAGAAGAATGAAGTCACTCTAGAAGGCATCTCTCTTATATCAAGATCAACCTAAATTTTTTGCTGATGTAGCAGAAGATGAGAACATGGTTTAGATGATGAATTTAGAGAAAGACCAGATTAAGAAGAATCAGAAATGGGATAATGTTTTGATCCTGACATACAAGAATGTCAACCGGACAAAATGGATCTTTCATAACAAAGTTAATGAATATTGTGTTTTGATCAGAAATAAAGAATTTCTGATGTGAAAAGGATACTCTCAGATAGAGGGTATTGATGTTGATGAGACATTTTCACTTATGTAAAGGCTGGAAAAAATTAGATTATTCTAGGCCATTGAAGTGGAATGGAAGTTCAAAGTCTTCTAGATGGATTTCATGTTCTAATTTATGAATGAGGTTCTAGAATAAGATGTGTATATTGTGAATCCAAATGGATTTTCATTCATGAAGATTATAACAATTTTTATTGGCTAAATAATTCTTTCTAAGGGTTGAATCAAGCACCAAGAGAATGGTATTCAAGGATAGATTGGTTTTTCAAGAATCATGGTTTCCAACAAAGTAGAGTTGATTAAAATTTTAATGTGAACAATGATAGTAATAAAAGGATAATGGTGCATGTATACATTGATGAGATAATATTTAGAGGATCAGATGAAGAATAGTGGATATAGTTTTCTGAATTCATGAATCATAAGTATGAAATGTATATGATTTGTGAGATGTAGTTTTCCTTGTATTATAGATGATAGAAGGAAGTAATGAAACGTTTACCACTCAGTCCAAATATTCCAAGGAGATTTTGAGGATATTTGGGATTGAATATTTCAAGGAAATGAAGACTCCAGTTTCTACCTAGATGAAATTTCCGAATGAAGATGAAGGCAAGGCAGTTAATATAACATAATACAGGAAAATTATTTGAAGATTACAGTACCTGACTATGATATGGCCTGAAATTGTATTCACCACATCCCATGCTACTAGATATCAATGTAAACCCAAGGAAAGAAACATTCTTGCAGTGAAAAGACAACTTCATTATATCATGATCACAGTGGACATCAACTTGATGTAAAATAAGAACTCTCAACCCGAATTTTTGGGATACGCATATGCAGATTGTGATGGTTCCGTTGATGTCATGAAATATGTATTCATTTCTTAATCAAAAAACTAGATTTCATTTCATTGAGCACCATATAATATGACTATATTTCCTCTAATCAAACATATGCAGACAATTATTATGGATGAAAAGGCAGTTTGATGATATGGTAGTTAAAGTGAAGCCTTCGATTATAATCCATTGTTATAATTCAAGTGTTATAAAATATAAAAAACTCCAGTCCTTTATTCAAGTAAAAATCACATTAAAAGAAAATATCACTTTATAAAGGAGAAGGTGGATTAATGGATTTTTAAGTTTAAGTATGTGCCTATAGAGCTACATGATTCAAATATTTTGACAAAGGCCTTACCCAAAGAAGCATTTGAGATTCAATAACTATATTTGGGAGTCTAGTTGAATCCCCAAACATGAAAAAGTGTCATTGTGAGACCCCCTCTCCACAATGTATGGTGTGTTTTTCCCTAATGTTATGATCTATGTTATTTACTCTATTTCAGACCCCAAATAAGTGACCTTTGGGTTTTTTGAAAATGGGAGAGAAAGTGTACTATTCAAGGCGGAGAAAATTACTTTTTGAAAGACACACGTTGAAGATGTATTTTTCAATGAAATAGTGGAAGCTGGAAGGTGGTGCAGTGAGATAGGGGTAATAAAATTTTGAGAAATCAATATAGTTGAAGAATCTTATAGGGGGAGTGACATGATGATAATTCTTCAGTGTTCAAAGTGAGCAGCCAGAGCTTTTCTTGGACAACACAAGAACCGGAGAAGTGGATAAGGAAGACGTTAAAATATGATGATGCTAGTAGTGATCAATAAAAAAAGATATATCATGAAAACTAATGTTCGTGATAAAATTAGTCTATTGGTATCAATTTTTGGTTCCAATCTTGTGTCAGAAATTATGTGATTCATTAATGAAATTTTCATTTACTTTTGTTTCTCATGGAGATCATTGCTCATGTGGGCTTAGAGTATGTGTTGAGTAAATCCTTGATCTCTATAAAAATCCCAAGAGGGGATGATGTATAAATATTGAAGAAACATTAAATAGTAATTTTTTTAAGAAAGAGTGTTCAACAAACCCCAGGGGGGGATTGTTTGGAAAAAAATCCCTCATTGAAGCATTGAAGCATGTTAGGGATGGCTGTGTTTGTTGAAAAAGTGCATTTGTTTTTAAAAAATAGGATTTCCTTGATGACTTGTCGAGATCCAAATATATTTTTGATAGCCTATGTTGACAAATAACCAGGAGAAAGTAATGGATGATCTAGAGGCAGTAAAAAAATATTCAAACAAAGTACCATCATTTAACATTGTCTTCCAAAATTTTGGGCCTCAATATTAGAAAATGGAGAAAAATGTTTTCGGAAAGGATGTTGCATTCAATATTGATGTTGGTTTTGTAATATTGAGTACAAGGCATGTTTTGGGAGTATAAGATCAAAAAAAGGAAAAGGCGTAATGTGCACAAACTATTATGAAATGTGCGTGAAAGATGAGGTGGCGCGAAAGAAACTTTTTCACAAAATGTGACATCAAATGAAGTTTTGCACACTCAAGGAGGATCTTGCAGAACACATAGAATCTTCCATAAAGGGGTTGGAAATTCATATAAAAAAAGGTGACCCCCCCATTTGATATTTCTCAACACATAGTTCGAATATTATATTTGGATCGTGTAATAATTTTAAGCAAAGGTAGTTTCACACAAACATTTCAGTTGTGCACAAGATAAGAACGTTGCACGTAATATTTGAGTTTCATGAAAGAATAAAGTTTCTCACAAGGGGTGTTTCACATCAAAAGTGGAATCTTGTGCGTAATGCATTAAAGTTGTTCAAAATATGTAATATGGGTTGCAAAACTGATTTGTGGTTGCCTATTTATTCTGTTGTAATGTTGTATTCATCGGTGAATGAAAGTGAGTCATCAATAAAGCATATACCTACATGGGAGGGCACATTTATTTGAGATAATGAAAGGACCTATATGTCTAGAAACTATGAGTGGATCTTTTTAAGAAGTTTTAACACATTCAGTTGAGAGAGAAGTGAGCTTTGAAATTGTTATTGTCTATAAACCAGGAGGGACAATGAGTCCACTTTGAACTTGTAAACAAATATGTGCTTATAGCAGATTTGGTATATCGTCACAGCATCGACGTTTTCTCCAGGGATATATCCCGTTAAGAGTGAACCAAGTAAAATTGTCATTTCAGGTGCATGCTTTATGATGTTTTAATAATTTTCAATGGGAAGGAGAGAGAAGATAATTTTTTTAATAATTAAATAACATCAAAAGGGGAAGTTTTAAAAATATGTCATACCCTGATTTATCCCTACTCAGGGGATCAAACCAAGTGGACCTAGAAAATAGTGATCAAATTTCATTACATATTTATTTAGGAAATTGTGTTGTTCCGAAGTGAATTGTACCACAATGAGAAAGTAGAATATTTCTATTGTTTTTTCATTTATATATTTGATTCACATTTATTATGACTTAAAATAATATATCATTAACCATGATCCATTAAGGTATGTAATGAATAAAACATTTTTAAAAAAAATTCAAGATATATTTATTTTTCTACTTAATAATTTTATTTTAAAAATTAAGGGAAAAGAGGGGTTATAGCCAATTATTTTTAGACATGAGTATACATTCACGTATATCGATGTTATAAATTCTAGATAAGGATTCATAAAATATTTCACATAAAAGTGATTTTTTTTTGTGTTCGGGTAAGGGAATTGGTGTATATCGTCATCTTAATATTCTTAGTAACTTATAGGGTCTCATTACGTATTAATATGCATCAAATTATAATATTATTATATAAAAAGGTCCCTTGTGATATTAAAGGGTCTTTGATGATTGCAGTAATTATATGATTTTTGAGAACACCATCACGAAGTAGATTGAATGTGTGTTGATGTGAATTGATAGTAATTTAGATATTTTTATTATAGATTATTTCATACATTTAGAGTCTGATCACTCTCAAAAATTTCATTATATCCAATAGAGTTGGGTATAGTTAATCTTCTTTTTGGAAAAATGTTATGACTAGTTTCATAAAAAAATCATTAAGGGGTTGTGGAAGTGCTTTTGTGTTAAATTTATTGACAAAATCCTCATGCATTATTTAATAGATCTTTATAGTTGAGTGAAAATGTAGAGGAATTTAATTTTTCAGATTTAATGGGGACAATGACCTAAATAATAAAGTAGAACCATTATAGGAGTATTGTTTTTCTGAGCTTCACTCTGATGGAGAATTGTGCATCACAGTTGGGCGGGTTTCACCAAGTAGGAGTTGGATCATCACGCTATTATAAAATACATCACAATGTTTGTTATGTATCTAGGGGATTTAGAACAATTAGTGTCCCGATAATTCATATCAAATGAAACATAAATGTTATTATCATTTGGGATCCAGATGATAACACAACACATTGGAATGACTCACTAGAATTACTTCCATATTGTAGTAGGACATAAAAAAATAATTTAGTTGTGCGAATATAGGGATCATAGACTATAATACCATTATATATTCCCAAATGGTGGTTAGGTATCTTTGATATTCTATTTCCATAACTTTTTATCAATGAATCATTCTATGAGGAAATCATTCATATTGAAACACATCTATACACAAAAAATAAAATGTTATGTAATTTGAGACTAGTAGTGGGCTATTTTGAAGAAACCATGAGTTATCCTTCCATTAAATATAGTATAAGTTGCTAATAGAGTATGGAAATGATTTGAGGAGAATAAAAAGGGTTCATATTAAATCCAAATTATAGAGGCATTTATTATTTGGGAAGTAAAGATAGGTTAATTTTGTTATTCATATAATATATATTATATGAAAGAGTTTAGTTACATATTCCTACTTTTGTACTTATTTATATTGATAATAAATTTTTAACATGGGTAATGGGATCATAGAAATTGTAATCTAGGAATTACCCACTTGATAATGATTTGTTTTTAACCATTTAACAAACCTTATCCCATTTGTGTTCTTTCTCACACAATCGGTCACCATCATATTGTTACCACATATATCCTTTTCTAAATAAATGGTAGATTATCACTATTTATATTATTATAATATCATCAACATCAAGGTCTATTCCATATTAAATAGTATGTGAATGAAGGTTTAGAGTATAGGTTTTATAAGGCCCCAACCTTAAACATTACTTAATCTTGAGTTATTACAAGATTACACGTTGAGGATCTTTTCAGGTTTAGAGTTTTAGAGAATTAGATCATAAATCATGCATTACATTCCACATTTAAACAAAGTGGTTACATAAAATATAGTATTCATTTTTTCCCATCAATGGAAAAATATTTAAAACAAAACATGGATTATTTCATGACACTTCCTTGACCTTATCATCATATCATGTACCTTTCCCTTGACCTGTGAAAAACATTTCAAAAACTTCAGATGAGCATAAAAAACTCAGTAAGGGATATAAAAGTACAAAATGAAAACGTTAGTCCATGTATGAAATCATACTTTACTCATAAAACATAATAATTTTAACAAACCTCATCAAATCATGAATAAATCATATAAATCATAAGACATAAAGGTAACTTGAGGAATTCATAACATTCTTACGTAGGGAGTAACCCTCATGGTTACGTTTGGAATACCCATCACAATATATTCTGTAAATCTCTTCAGAGAAACCTTAATGTTTAACCAATTCACGTTACCCAATGAATTGGAGAGCTATATCGGGCTCACCCGCCCTTATTTTATCACGGAACCACCCGTCTTCATAACAATGCCCAAGAACCATAACATAATCGTATCACATAAAACATGCATAAAGGAAACATCACATTTCCACATTTCGATCACAAGATATCAATAAAAAACATTGATATAATAAAAACATTATGAAAACCATTTTCAATACCAAAATAAAATAAATTTAAAACATTTTATTTATTTTTCATTTTTAAAAAAAGTTATGGCATGTAGAGGAAACCGAAACTCAAATAATGATCACGGCGGCGGAGTAGTCGTTGTCGTTGCATACGTACGATAAAAAAAACATTCCCTTTTTTTCTTTTAGTAAATTCTTCATATAAAAAATATTCCTTTTGAATAAATGTAAAAGTCAAAGGGGTTTATACACCGTATAAGAGAAAGTTGTGTATAAAACAAAATATGCCTCAATGAATGGAGATTGAGACTAAGTCCCTTTCCTCGGGTCCGACATGACTTGATCGTTATTTAACATCCTGAATAATAAACTTGAGTTAATTTATACTTTAATAAGAACATTTTTCAAGTTCATTATTCCTTTTATATCACTTATTACCATCTTATGAACACTATGTAATTATTTAAGTTAATAATGGTCATTTTGTCGATCATTGGTACTTGAGTAAAAAATAAACACTTTATAATTACAAGTTGTTTGTGTGGTAAAATATCCATTATATCTAGAATTATATTCATTATTTAGATATAATATATGTCATATATATCCATTATATACATGCATTTACAATATTACATAACATTTAGAGGTAAGAAATGAAATGCACCGTTCATGGAGACGGTAAGCCGTACGTACGCATGAACGCTACTTTCATTTCTATTTCATATTTAATGGAATGGAATCATAATGAAATAAAGGTATATTATAATTCTAGTATAATATCATATATAATATCATTAATTCCATCCATTATATGTCCCACATAAGGAATTAACTAATCAAGTCACTTTGAGGGGGCGATAGTCCGGACTTCCTAAAATGAAGATATCGCGTATACCCATAATGGAAGCCATAAAGGTATGCCAAAAATGAAAAATACAAAAGATTAAGGAAAAAATAAACATATTATATATCATATATAAATATAGTGACATATTAATGCCAATATTTTAAGGTGTTATAAGAATATTGAACAATCGTCGTTTCGTGAGGTAGAAATTCGCCATCCACGGAAACAGTATGTTCTTTAACCATTAGATGTAGGTGTGTGTTAGTGTAGCTAGAATAATTCTTAAAACAAAATCATATTATATTGAACATACTGGTGTTGTTACAATGTAAATTAATAAAAATATTTTAGGGGGTTGGAGAAGCAAAATAATGTAAAAGAGCATTAGAGAAGACTTTACCTTTGAATCGGGTAACTCCCTTTGGTTTGAAACAAAAGGGTTTCTTAAATAGCTACCTGCCTAAGGTAAGGCTTCTAGGATTGGGAGAGGGATTTTTAGAGACAAAAGGAGAAGAGCGTGGACGATCCAAAGGCTTGAGAGGTGTGGGTAAGGAGGTAGAGGTGGGGGCCTTTTATAAGAGGAGAGGATGGGCACTCTTGGACAGGTATAAAATGTTACTTTATTTTCAAATGAGATTCGGATTTTAAAGGTCCCACATTGATGTATTTCTAGGATAAAGTGATAATAGTTCTAAATCCACCCATCAAATATATTTTTGACATGTTTTGGTCTTAGATTTTACATTATATTTTCATTTTATTTAAATCATTAAATAATGAGGTAATCGCTGCGTCATCATGATGTCATAAATAATTTAGTCTTTTTAATGTCTAAAAATTATAAAAAAATAATATATGTAGTAAATATTTTTATATTTCCAATGAATATTTATAGTCCAAAAGATCATTTATGTATACAAAATTAAAAATGTTCTACTCAGGTGAAACATTCTTTGTTATATTTAACTTTCTTTAAAAAAATAAAAACATAAAAAGTCATTATCACACAAATGTGATTCCATGGGGTCCCAAAGTTTGGTTCAAGGAATCCCATGGTCAGACATAACACAACCAGTAGTATTAGGACACATGTTGGTGTCATTTTTTATTATTATGATATTATTTTATTATCCTTAACTACTCAATTACTAATTAATCAAGATAATTAAAGATAATTACCGTCGTTACTATTCATAATATCAAAAAAAGGAGTCCTGATTAAATAATTTGGAACTTCTGATTCCAAATATTTAATCGATTTTACCAAATTCCAAACACAGAAATTTCAATAATTAATTTAAAAATAATTCTCGTTGTCAAAACAAATAGTGGGTTTTTGAAACAATATCTATGAAAAGTTTGGCATTAGTTTATGCCCAATTCCAAAGGGAAATAAATTCTAATGACAACTATTGGATTAAATCGTAACAATATATTCTATTTACACTTTAAAACCAATTAAAAAGATAATCTATCCATATAATTAAATTATATGAAATAGAATTTTTGATGTAAAATGCAGTATTTTTCACTATTCATTAAAAAATGAACATTGTCAGAAAAGTACCAAAAAATTATCCAATGTAAATTTAAATGTCCCAATAATAAATAATAAGTTTATTTTGACTAATAGTGCTTAGAAAATTGTCAAAAGATAGATTTAAAAATGGTTTTCCATCAAAAGGTAGTAAAATAGTCTTTTAAAAATATTAGTGTATTCCTTGCTTAAGGTTGGATATATTCTCATTTTAAGCCTCTAAAACAGTATCTAATTCATAAATAGACCTAGATAAGAATATATATTATTCATTAATTACTTGGGATGTTACATGTTTTCTATAACCATTGATTGACCCAACCCCCATAGTATTGTTCTACACTCATTTGTACCTTTCCCATAATATAAGAACGCGTTATTGAAAGGATCATATTTGAAATATTTGTAATAATAAAATTCACTTTGTATCAGAGTAGGTTTCAGTTCTATCAAGTTAGAATCTCAAAAATCTATTATGGTATTTTTAATCATGATATGACCTGGATATTTCCAATTAGTCTAAGTTTGTTTTCAAAATTAATTTGATAGATCTATGAGATACATAATGTTTAAGAATAACATTAACAGAAATGTATTCATATATTCGATGGAAGGATATTAATTCTATAGAGAGAGAGAACTATTCCATATATTCTATCACTCAACATGGAAATTCTAGAGATCATCAATAATTTTGTAGATATTTCCATGGTAGGGACAAAATATGATCTATTTGACAATAATAATATTGAATATGGTGGGAGAGTGAACAATGAGTTACACTCTTACTACAAATAGAATTATTTGAAATGATTTATTTCGTCGAAAAGATAATGGAATTTGGATTAAAATTTTAGAAATAAGTGAAGGATAGAGAAGGTAAACGGGTCAGGGTTACAAGGATATAAAGTTCAGTTTAATGATTTATAAATATAAGAATATAAAATCATGGTCCAGGTGTTGTTGAAAAAATAGTGTGCTTGATTTAATGATATGAAAATATTCTAAAAGATTATAACATGGTGAAGAAGATGAGGATATTCATATATTATAAATTACATTAAGATAATTATACAATATAATAATGACTTGAATGAGTTCACCATGCAAAAAATAAAAAATATATTGAAAACATATGTGATGAGATAAGGGAAATCCTTAAGGAGAGATGGGAAATTAGAAGAGAAAATATAAAAAATAAAAAAGGCCCAAAACTTCATGGGTAATGGAAGTATGATGATGTTGAAACTCATGTTGATGATGGTTACATTGATTTTAATAAGCTCATATCCTTATATTGAATTGTATGTAAAGAGTATTTGGTAATTATAAGAGAAATATTCCATTCAAAAACTTCTATAATGGAATGATTTGACACTTTTTCAGAATATTTTCCTAAGAAAAAAATAATTTGATGATGGTGGTTATTATTCATTGTCTTCATGAAGAAACAAGGTTAAAAATTATCATACTGAGGGAAAGTTCATCAATGGTGAACTAAATAACAACACTAAGAGAGATAATATTCCTCAAACGGTGATTCCATGTCCATTGATGTGAAAATAGAAAGAGTATGAGGACTTGGAAAATGATTGAAAATTGTATTTCATAAATAAATAAATACATCCCAATGATCCATTTAGTAAAGAAAAGGCTATATGTAATGAAGAAAAAAATCAGTGATGAGGAGATACCTAATGTTTTTAAATTAATAAATGAGTTTTTTTGAGTTTTAATGACAAATAAAAAAATAAGAGTGAAAATAAATCATTAAAATTATTCAATGTAAATGAAATCCTATATGTATAGTTTAGAGTATCATTTGATCTTTATTCATCGGTAACAATGTATACCAATGGTGTTGTGAAAAAGATTGGTACTAGTTGTCATGAAACGAATCTAGTCACCACCAAAACCGTCACCAAACCCAACCTGTGACATGCCCCGAAGGGCGTTCCCTATCCCTACGAGCTGGCACAAGTGCCCAGGTATCATTAATTTAGGTTTGGGAATGATTTACCCGAGTTTGAAAGCATAAAACATTAAAAACAATCCATAATATAAATTTGAAATTTTTGAGCCAAACAAGACTTAAGTAAAAACCAGAACTGAATACATTGGTTTAAAGATAATAAAAGTGGTCCAAATAAAATTAATTATAGAATCAAGATATCCCCAAGGACTCCACACAACAAGGGGTCATCACCCCCAAGCTGTCTCCACAACTCCGCACAAAGGATGGGAACTAACACCCTGAATCGCCATCACCCTTAGCCTTTCCTTTACCTTAATAAAACATAACCAAGTCTAATTACACCAAAGGGGTGTAATTAGGGTTTGATACTACTCCCAATAGGATACCAACCAATGATTACAAGGAGTAAGAAATACAATGTGAAAAAGAAAGCTTTTTTCAAACGTAAGGAAAAGTAGTGCTAAAATTTCAATAAATGAAACCTTCAATTGAAAATAGTTTTCAATCCAAAATTTTAGGAATATTAACACATTAAAATAGAAATGTTAGATACTATAATTTACTTCCAAAAACACCCTAAGACATGGGTAAATACTACAAATCCAATGAGCAACAACATTGGGAACACCCCTAGGAACTAGGTTGTCTTGGGCCCTATGTACCTCGTACCTCAGTGTAAAGTAACCATAGAGAAATTCGTTCTCGTGCATGAGCCACTAGTAGGGAACATAACCATAACCTATTTGTCCCCAATTATCATCCACATAGTTTAGTTAGAGTTGTCTTTATCCAAATGCAATGTGAAACAGGGACATAACCCATCCGGTCCACTAGCTGTACTAGTACAAATCCGCCCCACCTAGGTACCTAAGCTTCCCCTTTTATGATCAATCAATTTCAGCATGAAACATAAATCAATTTTCATATAAAACACCATTAGTGGTCAAACACAACCAATACAGAAGATATCACATTTTATACCACTTAAAACACGCTACAAAACACATAGATTTTTCATAAAACAATTCCTCAAAATCCTGTAGTGTTTCGGACACAAAACTCCTTATAAACCTTACATTCATACTATGTTAACATTTTTAAGTTTCAAAAACAGAAAGGTAATCCTACTACATTTCAGTGAAAACACAAAATCATTTTTAGGGAATCCCCATATAGTTCAAGAAATGACATCATTGCAAAATCTCTATTTTTACACAACACAACTCTTAGAATTTCATGTGGTTCACAAACACCATTAAAACAAGATTTTGCTGCAACGAACACAATAGATAATCATTAAAAACAGTATTTTTATCCCTATTATAGTTCAAAAAATCAACTAATTAGATATAGGGTATCCCCAATTAAACTAATAAAACATTTCTATGAAGAAACCCCCAATTTCACATGAAATTGGCATTTATGATTCCTTTTAAATACAAACCCCACTAAAACTATTTTTTTCAGAAATAATAAAATTAAATAAGCATGAAAATACCATAAAAACAGTATCTAATTCACAAAGATTTCATACACAATTGAATCACCTACCATAACCAAGGAAACCCTTGAATCCTTTGTGCGAAAACTCAAACGCACCACCGCCGCATCTAAAGGACGGTAAACCAGACCTAAAAATAGAATTTCAGACCATGAAACACAAGATAAAACCCTAATTTTTAAACCCTGCTTTCTGGACATTAGTAACCTCAATTATAAGGGATGAAAACCTAAGTACATTGGACGTAACCCTAAACAAATTGAAAGAAGAAAGAAGGAGAACAACTTATTTAAAATATCTTGTAGAAATCGCCCCCAAAAATACCAGTAGCTGAATTTAAAAATACTCAAACCTTCAAGGGAGGATTTAACAAGGATAATGATATCATTTAGGAATTTTAATGGGTGCAAAAGAATAAAAATTTAGAGAGTTATGATGGAATGAACTTACCTCTTCAAATATGGACGTTTGGATAACCCTATGAATATCTGGAAACATTCGCGATTTCCAGGAGCTCCAAAGAGGGGGTAATGGAATGTTCGAGTTGTTGGGTTCAGTGGGATTGGTCTACACTTGGAATCACCGAAATACCATTACTATTGAATGAGATATGAAATAAACAATGTTTTGTTTTAAAACTGGAAATGGGCCTTTAGGCTGGCCCAATTCCTTAAATGAAAACCCAATTACACCATTATTATGGATTCTTAAAGGGTCCAAATTGAAATGGTGGTGTTAATAGGTCTGGGGAGATCATTTAGGAAGTTTAATGGGTGCAAAATATTAAAAAATGAAATAGTTATAAAAGAAACAAAGGTGGTTTTTAAATCTGGAATTGGGCTCACAGTTTGGCCGAATTCCTGAAAACTCTGTCATTCCTCCATAAAAGATTGGGAACCCCCCAAAACAAAGCATGAATGGAAATTAAATGAAATTTAACTTTAAAACAAGTCATTTATATGAAAATTCTCCCCAACATAAGGAATTCTGCCCCCGGAATTCCCCAACAACACCAGATGCAAAAGCAAAGCCCAAACGATAGACCAAGACAGACTTCCTCGCCACGTTTTCACCTGCTTCAAAAAGGACGAACATCTCTAGTTGATCAAAAAAAGGAAGAGAATACTCCCACCAACCAAAAAGTACCCCACTTACTTAAAATTATGAGACACATTCAAAACACACCCCAAAACAAAACACCTCAAACACTACAAGACGACGCTCAAGCAATCCACTTGAAACGAACAACGAACTCTAATAATGCTACCACAACATTACATAAACAAAACCATTGGGTGTTCTCCAACCCCAAATTTACCCAAGTAACAAAATTGTGGATAGATATACTTGAATGATACTACCTCCTACCTATGAATACACCAAGGAGAAAACTGAGTCACTAGTACGGGGTGACCTAATCTGGACATCCCACCACCAGGGACAACTCAATTTCTAAGACTTAATAAGGATAACAATTGGGGAAGGAACGAACGCTCTCCCCATCATAAGGGTTAAAATAACATTATTCCTTTTCCAAGAGAACATACATGATAACCATGAAGGTCTCCACACCATAATAACGAACACAAATTTCCTTAAGACAAAATCAAGACACTAACAGGGGGCCTTGAACGGACTTCCAAGCATTAGGGGTAGATTAATATCGGAATTCATCCAATGAAACTTACATGAGACCCATTTTGGGTATAACCAAAACAAAAACCTACCATATTTACTAACTAGTATGGGATAACAACAAAAAAACAAAATAATTTTATGGTGCTGGCATGGCCGCACGGTTGGTTCACATGGTTTGGGAAACCATGAGTTAACTGTTTGTATCATTCTGTCCAAAGAGGAAACTTCACATAGTTTTCTTGGCCAAGGATCATAGACATGTGGAGACCATGCGGTAGCGGCTGTCTCTTATCACACGGTCCCCTGGGTTGGCACATGGTTACTACTAACCACACACAAACTATGCACTTCAACCTGCCTAACCCAAATTTTAAACTTTTCTCCAAAAACACAAGGGAACCCAAAGGGGAAAAAAATCAACTCAGGGTACGAAATGGGAACAAGGTACTCACACCTCTTTCCACCAAATGTGAGAAATTGGAACAAGACAACGACACAAGAGGTTTAAACTATTCCTATCTTTCATATTGAGGATATGACCTTGACCAAAAGTTTGAACGACTCTAGGATTTTCCCTAACTACGCGTAAGCTTCTCTTCGGGGCCTATGGATGGAGCTCAATGGATTGAAGCATCTTCGGCCTCACATTTAGGATTTGGAAACCCATAAACTGAACATCTTCTTCCAGTGCCAAAAACAATTATACTGTAATCTCATATGGTCTCATTGAGAAATGACACACTTCAAACCCTCTTTTCCCCAACCCATCATTTTACCAAAACAAGAACTTGGAGGATGAACACACATCACCAGTTTTTTTCATCGGATTCTAAACAGTGGAATGAAAGGACATATAGAAACACATTCCTCTAGAACATAGGATTTAGAATTTCCTATAGGGAGACACACATCCAACAAAATAGTGACTCTCATAAGATTAAACAATCATCACCCTTATAGTCAAGTGAACACATGACATCGCAAGGCATCACCAAACATGACCATTGTGGATAAAAGAAAACACAAGGAAAGGGACCTTGTACTGAGTCCCAAATAGCACATGATTCCAGCAAGTGTCCATAATAGCCACTTTTTTCCAGATATTGTACACTGGTGGCCTAACATGAACTCTTGCTTCAATGAGACTGATAAAAGACCCATCGGCCCTTTAAGACATCATTATACACTGAAAACCCTGAACTTCAATGACCTTTGACAACTTTAAAACATAAGAAACTAAGGTCTATTTCAACCTCGCACAAACACTCTCCCACTATAGTGGGATCAACATAATTGAAAAAGAAGAGGGGTAAACTCAATCTACAAACCTCAAGAATAAATTCCTTATGTTGATCAACTGGAGGATCATCCAACGGTGAATCACCATAGGCCAAACATGAATCATACATTAAAACTTTATGGAGGTTTACCCTAGCCAACAAGAAAACCCAAGGACCCAACCGATTTGGTCATTTGGTCACAATATACCACAAAACTGAACCGAACACATGAGGGGATCCACCACATTCGCCTCCCAAACTTTTCCTCAAAAAAGACCACTGACCAACACTTCATTCCAACTTATCAGTGAAACACCAAACCAAAACATCGTTCAAACAAGAGATGTTATTGAACTTGAAACATCCCACAATAATAATCCCGAAAACACATAATCCATACCTCCGAACCATACATTATCAAAACACAACACTTTCCTTCAAAAACATTATTTAAGAAAAATAGCGTTGGTGGGTTGCGCATTTACCAATGGTATCTCATGAGCCTCACACATTCATGTTTACATTCCACACTAGGAACCCACCACATATCCTTCCATATTCCCAAATAAATCTATGCATGTGGTAACCCTTGAGAGCACCAATTACCCAAAATCAAACCTTTCCTGTTTTTAAAATCAAAACTTTTAACCACACTTTCCCTTTCTCAAAAACAATAACCTAATATCAAAACCCAATTTTTCATCTCACAAACAAATTTTAGAAAAGAATCCATAATTCAATAAAAGCGCATATTCATGCCTTTCAAAATCGTTTCAAAACATTTCAACCCATTTCAAAACACTTCTAATTTCATGAAAAACACCATTTCATAAATCTCCATTTAATTAAGAACTCAACTCTTTTCATTTCAAGACAAGTTTCTAAAAGTTGATAATTTTTTTATTCAGTAGAAAACAAACCCAAAATCCATCTTCAACCCCCACACGAAACTTCTAGAACACTTAATTCAATCCAAAACACTTTTCCACGGTTTAAAAAAAATTCCACTAGAAACATATTTTCAAGACCCCAATTAACATAGTTCATACTTTCAAAAGAGGTGTAAACACATAATTTTCCCTTTTGAAATAATTCTGAAATTCCATTCATAGGAATTAAAAAAATAATACCATTTTCACTTTACTAGAAAATAACTTCACAAAAATTCACACTCCTTAATGTGAAGTCATTTTTTTTGCTAAAAAAATCCAAGTGTCCAGGATTCCAAAACAAAGACACACAAGGCAATGTGAGAGGAAACTAGTTTCAGTGGGTGACTTGGACATATGGTTGGCAGCCATATTCCAATCACTTCGCCATACCAGAGAGTATTCTAGGGAAATATCCATAGCTCCACATGGCTTTCCAGGCCCTGTGATCTCACAAAGATTATTCGCCCAACTCTCTTTTCATTTCCCATAGTCATCATTAAACAAAGAAAACAAAAGGACTCAGATAAATCCATACTTCCCCTGGTGACTTGAATCTCATCATGAGGTGTGCTGGCCAGGCACACTACCCATGACTGAAATGTCAAGTCCCGAAAATCCTAGCTCCAGACTATCCTGACTCTTCCCCAAATAACATGACCCAAGGAGCGAACCTCCTCTGATACAATTTTTTCATGAAACGAATCTGGTAGCCGCCAAAAACGGCACCAAACCTAGCCCGTGACATGACCCGAAGGGAGTTCCCTATCCCCAAGGGCTGGAAAAAGTGCCTGGGTATCATTAATTTAGGTTTAGGAATGATTTACCCGAGTTTGAAAGTGTAAAACATTAAAAACAATCGATAATATAAATCTGAAATTTTTGGGCCAAACAAGACATAAGTCAAATCTAGAACTGATTACATTGTATTAAAGATAATACAAGTGGTCCAAATAAAAATAATTATAGCATCAAGATAGACCCAAGGACTCCACACAACTAGGGGTCATCGCCCCCAATCTGTCTGCACAACTCCGCACCAAGGATGGGAACTAACACCCTGAACTGCCATCACCCCTAGCGTTTCCTTTACCTGACTAAAACATAACCAAGTCTACATACACCCAAGAGGTGTAAGTAGAGTGTGAGACTAAGCCCAATAGGATACCACCAAATTATTCCAAGGATTAAGAAATACAATGTGAAAAAGCAAGAAGTTTTCAAACGCAAGGAAAAGTAGTGTTAAAATTTCAAGAAATGAAACCTCCAATTTAAAATAGTTTTCAATCCAAAATTTTCAAAATATTAACAAATTAAAATATAAACGTCAGATACTGTAATTTACATCCAAACACACCCTATGACATGGGTAAATACTACAAATACAATGAGTAACAACATTGGTAACACCCCTAGGCACTAGGTTGTCTTGGGCCCTATGTACCTCGTACCTCAATGTAATGTAACCATAGAAAAATTCGTTCTCGTGCATGAGCCACTAGTAGGGAACATACCCATAATCTAGTGGTCCCCAATAATCATCCACATAGTTTAGTTAGAGTTTTTTATCCAAATGATAAGTGAAACAGGGACAAAACCTATCCGGTCCACTAGTCGTACTAGTACAAATCCGCCCCACCTAGGTACCCGGGCTTCCCCTTTTGTGATCAATCAATTTCATCATGCAAGATAAATCAATTTTCATATAAAACACCATTACTGGTCAAACAAAATCAATACAGTAGCTATCACATTTTATAAAACTTAATACACGCAACAAAACACGTAGATTTTTTATAAAACAATTCCTCAAAATCCCTTAGTGTTTCAGACACAAAAATCCTTATAAACCTCACTTTAATACTATGAACACATTATTAAGTTTCCAAAATAGAAAGGTAATCCTAATAAATTTCATTGAAAACACAAAATCATTTTTAGGGCATCCCCATATGGTTCATGAAATGACATCATTGCAAAATCTCCATTTTTACACAACACAACTCTTAGAATTTCATGTGGTTCACAAACACCATTAAAACCAGATTTTGCAGCAACAAACACAAGAGATAATCATTAAAAAAATAATTTTTATCCCCATTATATTTCAATAAAATCAACTAATTACTTATAGGGTAGCCCCAATTAAAAAATTTCTATGAAGAAACCCCAAATTTCAAATGAAATTGGCATTTAGGATTCATTTTAAATACAAACATCACTAAAACTATTTTTTTTCATCAATAATAAAATTAAATAAGAATGAAAATAACATAAAAACTGTATCCAATTCACAAATATTTCATACACAATGGAATCACCTACCAAAACCAAGGAAACCCTTGAATCCTTTGTGCGAAAACTCAAAAGTACCACCGCCGCACCTCAAGGAAGGTAAACCAGACCTAAAACCAAAATTTCAGACCATGAAATAGAATAGAAAACCCTAATTTTTAAACCCTACTTTCTGGACATTATGAACCTCAATGATAATAGAAGAAACACTAAGTACATTGGAAGTAACCCTAAACAAATTGAAAGAATAAAGAATGAGAACAACTTACTTAAAATATCTTGTAGAAATCGCCCCCCCAAATACCAGTATCTGATTTTAAAAATACTCAAAACTTCAAGGGAGGTTTTACCAAGTATAAGGAGATCATTTAATAATTTGAATGGGGAAGAAAGAGTAAAAATTGAGAGAGTTATGAAGGAATGAACATACCTCTTCAAATCTGGACGTTTTGAGAACCCTATGTATATCTGCCCAACTTCATGATTTCTAGGATCTCCAAAGAGGGGGGTAAAGGACTAGTCGTGCGGTTGGGTTCAGTGGGCTTTGGATCCACTTGGAATCACCGAAATACCATTACTATTGAATGAGATATGGAATAAACAAATTTTGTTTTAAAACTAGAAATCGGGCTGGCCGAATTTCTTAAATGAAAACCCAATTACACCATCATTATGGATTCCTAAAGGGGCCAAATTGAAATGATGGTGTTAATAGGTCTGGGGCGGCCATTTAGGAAGTTGAATGGGTGGAAAATATTAAAAAATGAAAATGTTATAAAAGAAAAAAAAATTGTATTTTAAATCTGGAATTGGGCTCACGGTTTGGCTAAATTCCTGAAAACTCTCCCATTCCTCCAAAAAAGATTGGGAACCCCCCAAAACAAAGCATGAATGGAAATTAAATGAAATTTACATTTAAAATAAGTCATGGATGTGACACTGGTGGTATAAACAAATATTTCCCAGACCACTGGTATAGGCCACACGAAATGCCCATAATAGTGGGTTTGAAAAACCATTATAATCTATAATATAATAAAATGAGATTCTAAATTTGAATCCATCACCTCCATGTTATATTTTTACAACAAACCATTATGATATAATAAATTTGGTGAATATAATTTTATATGTATGTATATTTATATTGAAAAATAATTGATATTTTGAAATATATAATGTAATATGGAAAAACATGCATAAACCATTCATGAACCTATACCAATTGTCAAAGATAACTATTGCTATAAAACTATACCAATTGTTTTTGGAATCGTTGGTATAGGTACATAAATATATGTTAACTACACTGATTGTTTTTAGAGAAACATTATTATTGTTGATACATAAACAATCATTTTTGGAAAAACCATTGGTATAGGTTATGTTTGAGGTACCTACGCCCATGATTTTTGAAAACATATTGGTATCTGGTATGTATATGTGACTTATACCAATGGTTTTCCAAAACTACTAGTATAAGGTATTCCTAAGTGACATATGCAAACATTTTTTCAGAAAACCATAGTATGGGGTTTATAAAAGGGGCATATACCCATGGTTTTGAAAAAAATAGTTTCAATAGGTACATGGATAAAGATCCAATTTATAGTTGTGATTAGAAAATAATATATTATGAAAAAAAAATTGATGAGTCAAAATACCAATATATTGCAAAAATATACATGGAATTTATATAGAAGATAGATGATCTCAATGATATCATTGAAACTAGGGATAAGATGATTGATATTACCCTAGTGAATCTCATTGGTATGAATTCAGATCTAAAATATATTGAGGACAATTTTATTCATTCTAATAATTTATTGAGTAGAACATTCCATGTGCTTCATAATTATGTCATTGTAATATAAAAAATCTCAATGAGAACTAAGAACCCCCCCATGAAGTTGATAAACAATGCAGAGATACAAATTGATCTCAATTCATACATATTCAATATGGTATTATTGTTACATAATGATTTAGTTTACTCTCATATATTCAACTATATACCATTATGTAGTTAATAGATAAAATTATCATTTAAGGCATGATATGAATAGTTTCTTTATTAAATTCATTCATGGGTCTTAGAGGTGTTTTCATGTTGAATGTGTTGAAAACATGCACATGTTGGAGGATCATTTGGATTTGAGTAGAGATTAAAATGAATTGTCTTTTTTTGTTAATGTGAATCAAGGAATTAAATATATAGTTTTTTCATCATAGGAGTGTTTCTAAAAAATATTTACACTATGATGAATAGTCTCACACTACACTAGGTAAGTTACACCATCAAAATGATTAAAAAAGGGGCCCTATATTATGATCTGATACATTACACCATGATGGATTTCACTGAGATGATGTGAGAAGATAATTATTTTTTGATGAATAGACCATGATAAATCAATTATTTCAGGGTTTTGAAAAAAAAATTATTTCACATAATAATAGAATGAATAAAACAACAATCTTCGGTTCTAACTGAATTGTCTATGCCATAAGAATTGTGTGACTCATAATAATTTTAATCCAATATGCACATACCGTATAATCTATTTTAAAATTGTTATATGAATTATATAAAAATGGGTTTATATTAGAAAAAATGGACTATAATTAATTATAGATAAGGCCATTATCTGTGTTTCCCTTTAATTAAATAATAAGAATAAGGGTACACATTATCTTCAGGTTTTAGAGGCACTTGAGGTTAGATAAGTGGAGATAAATCGACTTGTTGTATGTTATAATTATTTTTTATAATTAGGAGTTTAGTATTAATTTCTCATTTTAGTGTTTTATTGATAATATTAAATGAATATATTATGTTTTTTCATATCCTAGACACATATTGAATTTTCTATTTGATAAAAATAGTATGTGAATCTTGTATTCCCCATGGTGTCTTGTCTGTTTTCTCAAAATCATTCTATCATCATAATATCATCAATATTGAGATCCTTCACAAACTATCCTAGATGAGTATGTGACTATTATGTTTTTATGGTATCCACTGAATAAACCCCTCTTTATTTTTTTGACTCTCAGTTAGGTCATTCAATATGAAAAAATATATTTTGTTGGGGAACAACTTTAACATTGTATTATTTATAGAAATCAGGTAATTAAGAGATGTATAACCAAGAAACAATTTCACTCCATGGTTATATATTTTCATACATATATATCTTGTGATATTTTTGTTGTCAAATAATGGATTTATAGGTTTTGGGATCTCTAATTTTTTCCCTAAATTGATTAATGATTCATAATTTGTTATATATTTTTTTTAAAAATAATTATTTTCACAGAGTATTTTTTGGGCGAAGTAAAATGAATCACCATTGAATGGAATTTGGTAAGATATTAAAATTATTTTTGAGGTATGTTCAAATGAAATTATTTATGGTATATTTTTTATTTTTGTAGATTTTTTGGTGGTTGATTATATTTATAATTAGATTGAGTTAAGGGACACTAAAAAGAACGATTCAAATATTTTTTTAATTTTTTCAGGTCATGGAATACTTTTAATACACGTGAGTACCCAATAATATCATAATAGATCAATAAATGAATTTATATAATTATAACATAGAGTAATTTATGTGGAGTTATGTAGTGATCTACAAAACATCAACACCATATCACTCATAATTAAACTATAAGGTCATGTGTATATCAATGAGTTGAATAAAAATATAGAAAATTCAGTTAAACTATGTAGAATGTACCATGTAGTGAAATTGGAGGAATCGTTATGGGTATACAAGAAATGATTCAATTTTTTTTGTATATTACCAATTATAATTTTTCTTTAATAATAGTTCCATTTACATGTGTCATATGTATAAATGGTTTAATTATTATATAGTAAAAACAAATATGGATATAATAAAATATAAATAGAATAGTAAATTACAAATATATAATTTAAAGTAACTAAAGATGGAATCTTATATGGGTTCACAAAATTATATATAAAGGAAAAGAGTGTCACGCGATGGATCATTTAGTAGACACAATTACAAATTTGATATAAATTCATATTTTTTTAGGATAAAAAAAATACTACATAAATAACAATATAGATGGGATACCCCATTTATTACTATAACTTTTTTCACATTTTTTAGTTGAGATTATGGAAAACCATTCCTAACTAATTTACAAGATGAGTGGGAAATTATTAACTATTTAATATGGTACATTTCATAGAGAACTAGTGGAGGAGCACATTATCATCCCATGTGTAAATAATTTACGGCCAAGTTGTCTCTCTCTATCACAATATTTATTGTTACTCTAATACAACAACTTAATAATTGATATAATTTATATAGAAACACATTTAAAACACATGATGAATTATATATTGTGTAGGTAGTATCTTTAGATAGGATTTTTTAATACTGTTATAGTATTATTTTAGAGGATTTATAATTGTTTTTGTGTTTTTATCTGATTTTATATGTGTTTCTATAATAAAAATTTAAATCAAAAATAATTCATAATATTTCTAATATAATATTCAATTGTGAGAAAAAGAAACTCAATTATAAAATCAAAAACAATTTTTAATTCTAATATATTTCATAGTCATTGAAACAAATGTGATCTCAAATTTAAATTCCATTGAATATTGAATCCTATATAATGTAGTAATTTCTGGTTTTTTGTTTATATTCTATATAGGTTTTCATTAAATTATACATAATTTTAAAACTAACCATTACTTGATTGTACCATATCATTCATGGCGTAGTAGAACATGTAAAATCCAAATAAAAAATTTAAGATACTGAGATTACTATCAACACAAAAAATGAATCATTTTATTTTTTTTAATAAACACTATTTAAACAGTCTTTACATATAATCCTATTTATTTGACAGATATAATAATTAGATAACTTTAATATAATCCAAACATGAAGTCTAGTTTTATACCTACCCTAGAACTCATGTAATATGTTTGGGGGAGTGATGTTTCAAAAGCCACAGGGGAGGTAGTTACATTATTGGAAGGATAAGGTTTTATATAATTAATTTAAGGAAATAGGCATTGTAAAAAATATATTAAAGTCAAATATACATTGATATCATTAATAGATAATTAATAGTTTTTTATAAAATAATAATTTGAAAAAAATTAAAACTAAAATCATAAATTCTTTTTTGAAAATTATAATTTTTAAACCTCCAAATAAATAAATGGAGTTTATTGGGTGAGTAATTTTAAGATATATGAGTGAAAAAAATTACAATGAGTGTTTAAATAACCAATCAGTGACTTTAATTCAAATAGTGAAACCATATCATATAGTCCACATTTCTCTTTATGTTACCTACCATATGGCACCTTTAGAGAAACCTTAAAACGTTAATTTATTTTGAATAAGTTAATGGATATGGGAATAAAATTTCAAGTGGAAAAAAATTATCATGACACATGCACGTGTTTGATAATGGGGAAAAACATTTCAAGGTATACTTAATGTAATTTGGGAAAAAATTCCCTAAAGCTAGAGACCGGTGTTCATGGTTGGGGTTAAAATGTTGAAATAGATTAGGATTCAACCAAGTGTAATTATGAAATTGATTTTAAAAACAATATATGTTATATATTTTGATAATTAAAATATTAAAAGTCATACAATTGATGAAATATACATTTTTAAATTAATTTATTATCCCTATTTGAGTTTATTAAAAATTTTCCCCTATGTGTGTAAACTAAAAATTGTGACTGAATTGTTGAAGAAATGTTTTTACATTTTTAATTCTTTTATAAATTCATTTAAATTACTAATAATTACTAATTTCCATATTTTTTTCAATGTTTATATAATTTTTTCAAAACATATACTATTTTGGATAATATATATTAAATTGAATTAAAATGAACTTTTTAAATTATTTAAACACGAAAATAATTAAATAAAACACACATAATCATTAATATTTTCTAACTCAACTAACATTTACTACTAACCTAAAAATTTTAATGATCTATAAGTTAATGATGGAATTAATTCTCTTTATATATGAATAAATTTCACACAAAAAAGATTAAAATATTTTAATATAAGTGATAATCAATAATTATAAAAATTAATTAAAAAACTCTATTGGCTATATAAGTGAAATCAGGGAAGTCAAAATATCATGTTATAATGAATTATTTTCATGTGTATGAGACAGTAGACAATCTAATTTTAAACCGATCACACTAAATCCTATGAATTTTTCATAATAAATTAAATTGATAATGAAATATTGAAAGGTGGATTCTAAAGAGTCTATAATACAATATCCAAATTAAAATTAGTGATATTAATTTATTACGTAAAATGTTTTCTTGTACTTGACCATGATGTGATAAATGACATACATAATAATAAATTATATCTATATACAAAGTGTTAAAGTTATGTAATATTGAACACAATTTAAAAAATGAGAAATAGAAAATTAAATTTCTGTATATTTATTTAATAATGTTACATAGTCAAGAGATTATAGGAGATATGCATTCAATCTAACCCATTTTAATATGTTTATGAAGTGAGGGGTATAGGTGGATGATAGGAATCATAAATAATATTAATAAAAAACCATTGGTATGAATCATAGTAAATTACACGGGAACATGGATCAGTAGTTGGAATAAAAAGAAAAGAAAATAGGACAGGTGAAATTAGGAATTGGTGATTCTTGGCAGTGAAAGAGAATTTTGATTAATGATTAGAATATTAATATGATGGATAATGTAATCATAGATTAATTTTATACACATTTATAAATTCTATAAATAATTGGCATGTTTTATAATGATCTAAAAGGACATATGATGGATATGGCACTAAGGGGAGATCTCCCTAGGGGACGTTTTTGGATAATTTATAGTTTTTTACTCACCAGGATTGGTAACTAAACCACCAAATGGTCTATATGAGTATTTTTTCCCATTTTTATCAACTATTTATTTTCAATTGTGATGTTTAATAACATTTATTCTTAATTTGAGTATTATAATCAGTATATTTCTAGTGGAGTAGTGGTTCCTTCCTTTATCTTACTTATGTGCTATGTTTTTTCTATTACAATGTATGATTTTTAGTTTCCCCTCACAAGTCATACTACACATAATGTTGAGTAGAGTGTGATCAATGAGAGAGTGGTAAGTGATTTCTAACATTTCATCTATGTATTATTTTTTACATAGATAGTACTATATAATTGTATGTTGTATTAACATTTCACTTTTACTTAATCAATTTAGATAGTGAGGGGTGATGAAAAGATTTCCATTAATTAATTTATCATGTATGATCAAAGGAAGGGCGAACTAATCTGTTTTTAACAATTATGAAATTATATTTGAGTGTTATTAAGGATCATCCACATTTCACTCATTGATATTTGTAATACCTTATTAAATTGAATTTCTATTTTAATAACCACAATTCTGTAGACCTAGTCCTTATTTCATTCAATATTTAAGAAAATAATAATGGTGATATAAAATTAAAAAAATCTACATGTAACCACAATGATAAATGAAAAATGGTTTCCCTAAACTATATTCTTTAGGTATTTATATATTATAATTCATAGTTTATGCCAAATCACATCAATCACAGATAATGATAATGTATGATGCGCAATTAAATTCTTTTCTTCTTTTCTTCACCCAAATGTGGTATAAATTCCCATTAAATGATCCACCCATCAAATTTATATGCCCAATGATCTAAATACATTAGGCGATAAAAAATAATATTATTCACCTTTGTCAAGAAATGTAATATTAATAATTGAATTGATCAAGATAATATATCAAATGATAGTAAATCTTAATTCATATATAGATTCTTCAAGTGCATTCTTAATATCAACTAGTCTCCCATGGTCATTCTGAGACAAAGGTATTCCCTCGGCTATTGTTTCTTCACCTTCAATTGGGTTCCTATACTTTATTACATTAATCTATACTTTTATATATGTAGTACTTATGTTATGTTTGATGATCCTATACTATATTCATGAGAAAAAAAATCCCAACACCTTTTTAGATGACTTGTATTTCTAAAATGATGAAACAGTTATGGTGTAATAGATAAATAATATTTTACATATACCACTTTGTCACCCTGGCAAAACATTTGTGGATTTATTACATTATAATACTATAATGTCAACACTATATGATTCCTTTAAAATTAATTCATTTTTTTATTTCTTCCACAAAAAAACCATTTCCTCAAACAAATTATATAAGTGAAGTCATATATCTCTAATTTCCAGTCATGTTAGATACCACTATCACTACACTCAATATACCTCTATAAAGGTAGAATAATGTAATAGGATAATCCTTATTTGATTCTTCTAACTAAGACACATCCCAACCCTATGAGCCCTTATAATTTCATTATTCATTATATCTAGTTTTAATTGATAAAAATTGTAAAGACCCATAAAATTCAAGGAATTTTTGTTTTCTTAATTTTCTTTGGAATTTTAAAAGAATGCCGTTTCTGACGGTACCTGATTCCGAGGCCCGGTGTGCCTGGAATCATTTTCCGAAGTTTAGATCGGGTACGTTCAGTGAACGAACGAGCGATTTTTTCTAACTTTTGAACCGGTGCTCGGAATCGAATTCTGAGGGCACCGATGGAATCACAACATTGGTATTTTCTTAGAAACTCCTTTTCTAGAGTTATGTTTTCTCGGGTGTGGTTTTTAGTTTTTGGGGTTAAGTTAAGAATGAAAATAAAGTGGTGCGACAACTTTATTTTATTTCACTTAAGCCACTTAAAGCCACTTAAGCAGAGTTGAAGCGGATAGGGTGGAACCCAAAATATCCTACCCACTTGGTAGGATATTTGTGAGTTGAGGCCCGGACGAGCCCCACCGTTTCTTCCCCTCTAAGTAACTCACCCACGAAAACCCCTTTTCAATGAAAGTCAACCGGTGCATTTTCTTAAACTCTTAAGGCCCCTATTAATTGGGCAGTTAAGTCATTACCATTAATTCATCAAATTAATAGTTCGTTTCTTAACTTGTTTTTCAAATTGTTGGCATGGAATAAAATAAGACCAACACACGTTTTTCTTGTGGGTGGCTTGTTGAGAGGATTTGGAGAAACTCTAAGTTCTTCATCCTCCTTCGCGAAGAACGTGAAGAACGCGAAGGCGACGAAGAACACCGAACCCTCGGAGATCGACGACGCGATTCCATGTACCGCGATGCCGACGAATCTCTTTCCGTGACGTTTCTTCGATGACAATCCTTCCCCGCGACAATCTCTGATCAACACCCGATTGAGGTAGGGGATTACAGATCTTTTAATTTCCTTTCTGGATTTTATCCTCAACATGGGTTTAAATGTGAAATTAAATCTGTGTGTTTTCTTTAACCCTCAGAGATCGTCGACGCGACACTGTGTACCACGACGACGTGACGCCCCTCCCGCGACGCGACGATCCTCTTCCTCCGTGACTGTCTATTCTGCAAAGAAATCACGTTCGAAGACAACGATGAGGTAGTGGTTATGATTCTTTAAATATTTGTGATTTATACCCGTGGCGTTTGATTAAACTTTTGTTGTGAAATATTTAAAACCGCTAACACGGTGGGTGAAGACTAACGAACAGGTCCGAACAGGTCTGAACCCACCGCCCCTTTCATTCTTGGTGTGCGAAACGGCGGACATCGACAAAGCAGCCCGCACGGGCGACGCGGGGTCCTCGTAGTGAAGGACGGACCCCGGGAGGACCTTTGGCGAAGACGGCGTGAATTTACGACCACCGGAACTCATCCGGTGGTCCGCGGAGTGACCCGCCGGCGGCGGCACCCGGCGCGCCGCCATGGTGAACTGCCGTGGCTGAAGCCGCGGGGGTAGCAGCACGGTCCCGCGATTGTGCGGGACCGGAGGGGCACGGGACGCGGCGGCCCAGCCGCGTCTGCTGGTAAGGGCGGCCCCATGCGGGGCCGCGGTTCTCTCAAGCGGCGGCAGCATTCCCCCCACTCCGCTCGGCCTTAACCGGCCGTGCTGACCCGCCGGCCGGGCCGAGTCGCGCCCAGGCCGGGCCGTGCCATCCCGGGTCGGTCCGGGCCCAGACCCCCCATTTTCGGGACTTTTCGGTCTTTTGCTCATAACATGAGCTACGGGTCTTCGATCGATGCACCGTCAGTGGCGATGGGATCCTTGGATCGAGACGGTCGTTTTGGTATATTGCAGTCAAATTTTCGAAGTACTTTAGGTTCAGCCGGGTTGGTTCGTACACCAAACTAACCGGGCCCTCGGAGCAGAAACACTCATAACTTGAGCTCTGGACGTCCGATTGACGTGCCGTTGACTTTGATGGTTTCCTATAATTGAGACAGATATTTTGGTTTACTCTGCCCGAGGTTTGGATGCAGGTGGAGTATGGTCGGGTTGGTTTTGACATAAAAACCAACCGGGCCCCTGGGATGAAAAAGCCAATAACTCTCAGACCGGGCGTCCGATTGACGCGCCGTCTGCGACGTTGAGTTTCTGTTGACGATACAGAACATTTGGATACATCAACTCTGGACTATGTGTTAGTTGATGTATCAGCCTCTCGGCTCGTGGAGCGGACCCTCCCTAACAAGCTTTCTGTTTGCGGGAACCCTAGAGGTGGCTGCGTCTGCGACGACAATGAAGACAGTACAAGAATCCTCAGTGGGTTCGGTAGTGACCACTAAGGTACTTTTTGGGATACATCAACTCCTGACTACATGTCAGTTGATGCATCGACCTCTTGGATCATGGAGTGGACCCTCCCGGAACGAGCTTGTTGTGTGCGGAAACCATAGAGCTGGTTGAGACTTGACAACTGCTGATCGAACCACTCGGTGTGTTACTGATAGCCCAGTGGGAAGTGCTTGGTTGTAGCAGCAGACCCACGGAGGAGGAGCGCTTGGTTGTAGCGGCAGACCCGCGGTACTCAACAGAAGGAGTATCTCTATAGGCTATGAGGGGGAGCGCTTGTTTGTAGAGGGAGACCCACGACGGAGGAGCGCTTGGTTGTAGTGGAAGACCTACGACGGAGGAGCCCTTGGTTGTAGTAGCATGGGGGAGCGCTTGGTTGTAGCAGCAGACCCACGGCAGAGGAGCGCTTGGTTGTAGAGGCAGACCCGTGGTACTCAATAAAAGGATTATCTCTAGAGGCTTTGAGGGGGAGCGCTTGGTTGTAGAGGCAGACCCATTGTGGGAAGCGCTTGGTTGTAGTAGCAGGCCCACAGTACTCGATAGGTGGAGTACTAAAGGCGGTCCAAGGTTAGAGGGAAGCGCCTGGTTGTAGCGGCATACCCACTGTACTTGATAGAGAAGGAGTTTCCCAATAGCTATGGTTTCAACTTCATGATCGATCCAGTGTGGGTCTTTGGGGGGGTTAGTACCTACCGATCCTTTGTGGGTTCGACGACTTAGATGAATTAGTGGCTACATATGATCATCTCTATCATCTTACGAAGTAGTATACCTTTGTGAGCTGAATCTTCTTTTTCTTTCCTTTGTGGATTGTGTTGTGCTATCCTGTGTAGATTACGTTTTGCTTTCCTGTGTGAACTGGGTTGTACTTGGGCTCAGATGTGGGAGCCGAACGAGAATTGATGACTTAGGTATATGTATGGGAATCTACCTAATCAGTGTCGAATGTTACTTCGTGATTGTATCTTTCCTTTGTGGATTATCCTTTGTGGATTCTGGGAGACCTTCAGGGGTCTCAGGGTCCCTACTGAGTAGCTTATACTCATCCCTTGACGTGCTATTCCCACACTACGTTGTGTTGGTTTTAGATGAAGGACATCACTGATCGTGGTTGAGGCTTGCGGAGCAGGACGGTACCTGTAGGTGGACCACTGGGCGGGACGTACTCGGAGTGGTCGGCTGGACCCGAGGAGCAGTGGAGGCTATCTATACCCACCCTTCGGGTGGGATTTCCAGTGGACAGCTCGACGTTGCGGCTTTACTTTTCAGTTGTTGTTTTCCCTTTCCAGTTGTACTTTACTTTCAACTTGGGTTTGTATACTAGCCCACTTATTTTTCCGCACTTACTGTTGTACTATGTTTTTACTTAGTGTTTACTTCTGCCTGCTTTCTCTGTGGTGTTTGTGGTTTACTTTTGAAAGGCAATGCCTTCCCTTTTTACTGGGATTTATGCCTTGGTGCTAGTTTCCAGCCCCTGGCCTATGGAAGGCGGGCTTGGTATAGTCACGGTACGGGCCCCCAGGACGGGTCGTGACAAATTGGTATCAGAGGAGTTCGGTTCTACCGCAGAACATGGGACACCGATATTTTTCTATGTGAAGCAATAGTGTTAAGCATATTGGGTGTGGTTATCAGTCTAGGGAGTCCAGTGTTGGTGCGGAGGCCGACATATCCGTACACCAGGACCCTGACTTCTGATTTCTGACTTAATGCGTGAAAACATTGATTACATGTGTGTTTCATGTTTTCTTTGTGATTACATTATGTCATCTCACTAGGAATACTGTTGACCGTGGAACACTTGTTTCTTTTTAGGATGGCCGTATGACGGCAGCCACCTAGGGTTCCGAGAGTTGTACGTGACGATAGCTCGTCGAGCGACGAGGCCTCGGTACATGGCCCTTTGACAGCTGAGGCACCGGCGGTACCTCTACCTGCCAGGTCACCGATGCTTCCAGCCCCAACCGCTGACGATGCACATCACCTTAGTGCACTACATGAGTTCCAGTGCCAGTGACCGCCCAGGTTCCGCGGGGAGACGGACACCTAGACAGCCGAGGATTGGCTGGAGGCAGTGGTGTGAGTTTTCCGGTTAGTGAGGACACCATCAGACCTCATGGTGATCCTTGCAGCGAGCCTACTGCATGCGGCAACGGGCCGATGGTGGAGCTTGATGCTCTAGGTGCACGATGAGGCATATCTTCTCTGGACGGACTTTGAGAGCCTCTTTCGCTCGAAGTTCGTCCCAGCCACCTTCCATGCGGTGCACATCCAGGAGATTCTACAGCTGCGGCAGGGCAGCATGACAGTAGCCCAGTACGCGGCAAGGTTTACCGATCTCTCGCGCTACTCAACAGACATGGTATGAGACCCATTCTTCAGGGCCCGAACCTTCAAGCAGGGGCTCAGGAAAGAGATCAGAGCTTCAGTTGTTTCTCATAGAATTCCGACAAAGACAGGTGTGTTGGATTGAGCCCTCTTAGTGGAGAATTTCCTTGCTGAGCATTCTCCAGCAGCAAGACCCACCACTAGCCAGCATGCAGCAGAGTCTTCTATAGTGGGCAGTAGACAGATGACGCAGGGGTCCAAGAGGACTAGACCTACAGGTGGTCAACGGCGTGACACCGGATCGTTTGTGCGAGGCACCCGGGGTGGACAATGAGTGGACAATGTTACTCATGCAGCGGAGTTGGTCACATGGCTCGTGACTGTCCGACCTTCCATACGGATGACCAACAGTTGAATGAAGGACCTCCCAGGCAGAGGCATAGGTTCGATTGAGGCCGACCGCATGGAGCAGGAGACCGTGGCAGGGGAGCTGGCTATGCAGCTGGAGGTGGACGATGCTTCGAGGTGTTGCCACCACCACCACCAGGAGTTACACCCCTACCGCATGGAGCTGGTGGACGTGGGAGATCTCAGCTTCAGGTAGCTGAGGCCTACGATCATGGAGCTCCGGGAGCAGATAGACCGGAGCGGGACTAGCTCCAGGCCTGAAGACTTTTTTTATGCTTCTTATAGCATTGTTGATGTTTGTTTGTAGATGTTTTATGTCTTTTTACTTTGATATGCAGTAATAAAAAAACACCTTTATTTTGGCGTTTACCTTCCTGTCCTCTCTTTATGTTGTTACTAAGAGGTTTTGGTTTAAAAAAACCGGTGACTTGACCCTCACATTGAGATACCTACTATAGGAGACCAAATGACCACACACTGATGCCGACAGTGTGACTCAACCCTTGGAGGCAAGTGTAATGGTTGGATCTCTTGGTAGTAGTGTTGAGGCCTTATGACGTCATCCTTGTTATGGATTAGTATCATCCACGATGAGACTGACTGTATTAGGTGAAGAACGTGGTTCATCCAGGGGATGAGACCAGATTTCTCTTCTTGGAAAAGAAGAAATCTCAGTAGGTCGAGTAGGACCAGAAAGGTCCAAGTCATCCAAGAGAGGATGAAGAAAGCTAAGAGCCGACAAAAGTCTTGTGCTGATAGAAGGCGGAGGCCACTAGAGTCCGAGGATGTCGACCACGTCTTCTGGCGTGTCTCACCTCGACGTGGATTACGGAGATTTGGTCGTGGCGGCAAGTTGTCTCCATGCTTTATCGGACCATTCCAAGTCCTCAGCTAGATTGGCGAGGTGGCTTATCACCTGGCTCTACCACCTCAGTTGCACCGGGTGCACGACGTCTTCCACGTATCTCAGCTGAGGAGATACGTGCATGACCTGTCGCATATCATTGACCGTGGGGAGCTGGACATTGATGATGGGGTGACTTTTGCAGAGGTTCCAGTGGAGATCGAGGATCGACAGGAGCGAGTCATACGTGGGCGATTGATCCCTCTTGTGCACATCAGATGGAAGCATAGGAACCTCCAGGAGAGCACTTGGGAGCGGGAGGCTCAGATGTGTGCTCAGTACCACTTTTGTTTCCCTAGTTTATGAGGTATCTTTACGGGGACGTAAAGCCCTGTGGTGGGAGTGATGTAAAGACCCATAAAATTCAAGGATATTTTTTTATTAATTTTATTTGGAATTTTACAAGAATGCAGTTCTTGACGGAACCTGATTCCGAGGCCCGGTGTGCCCTGAATCATTTTCTGAAGTTTAGCTCTGGTACGTTTAGTGAATGAACGAGCGGGGTTTTCTAACTTTTGAACTGGTGCTTGGAATCGAATTCTGAGGGCACCGATGGAATCGTAACTCCGGTATTTTCATAGAAACACCTTTTCCGGAGTTTTTTTTTCTTTGGTGTGGTTTTTAGTTTTTGGGGTTAAGTTAAGAAATAAAATAAATTGGTGCGACAACTTTTTTATATTTCACTTAAGCCACTTAAAGCCATTTAAGCTGAGTTAAATTGGATAGGGTGGAACCCAAAAGATCCTACCCACTTGGTAGGATATTTGTGAGGTGGGTCCCACATGAGCCCCACAGTTTCTTCTCCTCTAAGTATCACACTTGCGGAAACCCCTTTTTAATGAAAGTCAACCAGTGCGTTTTCTTAAACTCTTAACGCCCCTATTAATTGGGCAGTTAAGTCATTACCGTTAATTCATCGAATTAATGGTTCATTTCGCATATTGTTTTTCAAATTGTTGGCATGGAATAAAATAAGACCAACACGCATTTTTCTTGTGGGTGGCTTGTTGAGAGGATTTGGAGAAACTCTAAGTTCTTCATCCTCCTTCGCGAAGAACGTGAAGAACGTGAAGAACACGAAGGCGACGAAGAATGCCGAACCGTCGGAGATCGATGACACGACGCCGTGTACCGCGATGCCGACGAATCTCCTTCCACGACATTTCTTCCGCGACAATCCTTCCCTGCAACAATCTTCGATCAACACCCGATTGAGGTAGAGGATTACAAATCTTTTAATTTCATTTGTGGATTTTATCTTCAACATGGGTTTAAATGTGCAACTAAATCTGTGTGTTTTCTTTAACCCACGGAGATCATCGACGCGACGCCGTGTACCGCGACGACGCGACGCCCCTTCCGCGACGCGACGATCCTCTTCCTTCGCAACGGTAAATTCCGTGAAGAACTCACGTTCGACGACTATGATGAGGTAGGGGTTTTGATTGTTTAAAGCTTTGTGATTTATACCCACGACGTTTGATTAAACTTTTGTTGTGAAATATTTAAAACCGCTAACGCGGTGGGTGCGGACTAATGAACAGGTCCGAACCCACCGCCCCTTTCGTTCTTGGTGTGCGAAACGGCGGACGTCGACAAAGAAGGACACACGGGAGACACGGGGTCCTCGCAGTGAAGGAAGGACCCCGGGAGGACCTTTGGCGAAGACGGTGTGAATTTCCGACCACCGGAACTCGTCCGGTGGTCTGCGGAGCAACCCGCCGGCGCGCCACGCCGGCACGACGGCGAAAGGCGGCGGCACCCGGCGTGCCGCCCTGGAGAACCACTGTAGCTGAAGCCGCGGAGTCAGCAGCGCGGTCCCGTGACCGCGCGGGACCGGAGGAGCATGGGACGCGGCGGCCCGACCACGTCCGCTGGCAAGGGCGGCCCACGAGGGCCGCAGTTCTCTCCCGCGGGGGCAGCACGCCCCCCGCTCCGCTCGGCCGTAACCGGCCGAGCCGACCCGCCGGCCGGGCCCTGCCACCCCGGCAGAGCTGGGTCAAGCCATCCGGGTCAGACTCGGACCCGGGTCGTGTCGGCCCTGTTTGGGCCGACCCAGGGGGGTTGGGCCGGGTCGGTCCGGGCCCAGACCCCCCGTTTTCGGGCCTTTTCGGTCTTTTTCTCATAACTTGATCTATATGCCTCCGATCGATGCACCATCAGTGGTGATGTGATCCTTGGATCTAGAAGACCATTTCGGTATATCTCACTCAAGGTTTCGGAGTACTTTGGGTTCGGCCGAGTTGGTTCGTACACGAAACCAACCGGGCCCTCAGAGCGGAAACGCTCATAACTTGAGCTCTGGACGTCCGATTGACGTGCCGTCGACTTTGATGGTTTACTCTAAGTGAGATGGATCTTTTGGCTTACTCCTCCAAAGGTTTGAATTTAGGTGGAGTATGGTCGGGTTGGTTTTGACTTAAAAACCAACCGGGCCCCTGGGATGAAAAAGCTAATAACTCTCAGACCGGGCGTCCGATTGACGCGCCGTCTACGACGTTGTGTTCCTGTTGACGATACGGAACTTTTGGATACATAAAATCTAGAATATGTGTCAGTTGATGTATCAGCCCCTTGTCTCGTGGAGCGGACCCTCCCGAACAAGCTTGCTTTGTGCGGGAACCCTAGAGCTGGCTGCGTCTGCGATGACAATGAAAACAGTACGGGAATCCTCCGTGGGTTCAGTAGTGACCACTATAGTACTTTTTGGGATACATCAACTCCGGACTACGTGTGAGTTGATGCATCAACCTCTTGGATCATGGAGTGGACCCTCCCGGAACGAGCTTGCTGTGTGTGGAAACCCTATAGCCGGTTGAGACTTGAGGACTACTGATCGAACGACTCAGTGTGTTACTGATAGCCCAGTGGGAAGCGCTTGGTTGTAGCAGCAGACCCATGGCGGAGGAGCGCTTGGTTATAGTGGCAAACCCATGGTACTAAACAGAATGAGTATCTCTAGAGGCTATGAGGGGGATCACTTCGTTGTAGCGGCAGACCCATGACGGAGGAGCGCTTGGTTGTAGCGGCAGACCTACGACAGAGGACCGCTTGGTTGTAGCAGCACGGGGGAGCGCTTGGTTGTAGCAGCAGACCCACGGTAGAGGAGCGGTTGGTTGTAGAGTTAGACCCATGGTACTCAATAGAAGGAGTATCTCTAGAGGCTATGAGGGGGAGCGCTTGGTTGTAGCGGCAGACCCATGGTGGGAAGAACTTGGTTGTAGCAGCAGGCCCACAGTACTCGATAGGTGGAGTATTACCACAGTCCATGGTTAGAGGGAAGCGCTTGGTTGTAGCGGCATACCCACTGTACTTGATAGAGAAGAAGTTTACCAATAGCTATGGTTTCAACTTCATGATCGATCCTGTGTGGGTCTTTGCGGGGGTTAGTAACTACCGATCCTTTGTGGGTTCGATGTCTTAGATGAATCAGTGGCTATATCTGATCATCTCTATCGTCTTACGAAGTAGTATACCTTTGTGAGCTGAATCCTGTTTTTCTTTCCTTTTTGGATTGTGTTGTGCTATCCTATGTGGATTACATTTTTCTTTCCTGTGTGGACTGGGTTGTACTTGGGCTTGGATGTTCGAGCCGAACATGAATTGATGACTTAGGTATATGTATGGGAATATACCTAAGCAGTGTCGAATGTTACTTCATTATTGTATGTTTCCATTGTGGATTATCCTTTGTGGATTCTGGGAGACTGTCGGGGGTCTCGGGGTCCCTACTGAGTAGCTTATACTCACCCATGCATGGGATATTCCCGCACTACGTTGTGTTGGTTGCAGACGATGGAAAGTTCTGATCGTGGTTGAGGCTTGCGGAGCAGGACGATACCTAGAGGTAGACCACTGGGCAGAACGTACTCGGAGCGGTCGGTTGGACCCGAGGAGCAGTGGAGGCTATCTGTACCCACCCTTCATGTGGGATTTCCAGTGGATAGCTCGACGTTGCGACTTTACTTTTCAGTTGATGTTTTCCCTTTCCAATTGTACTTTACTTTAAGTTTGGGTTTGTATACTGGCCCACTAGCTTTTCCGCACTTACTATTGTACTCAGTTTTTACTTAGTGTTTACTTCTGCCTGATTGCTCTGTGGTGTTTGTGGTTTACTTTACAAAGGCAATGCCTTCCCTTTTTACCGGGATTTACGCCTTGGTGCTAGTCGCCAGCCCCTGGCCTATGGAAGGGGGGCATGGGGTAGTCATGGCACGAGCCCCGAGGACAGGTCGTGACAAAAATAATAAAAATGAATATCATATTCCATGATAGATATAGTACATTGGTATATATCATGAAATTCAAATTCCTTAGTAAATATTAGCAATTGAATATAAAATATATCATTATTAATTTTTGGAAAACACATATTGAAAAGTTAATAATATTTTTTAACTTTTATCGTAGTATCCCACCACTTATAGACTAGTACCTCTAACATATTTGATGAAAATATAACCTTAGATGTCTCAATTATTTTGAGAAACTATGAAATATAGTTGGTCATCGCTAACAAATATTCTAATTAAAGAATTCAATAACCCCTAAAAGACTATTTATTCCTCAAAATATTTAATGATCTATCATCATTTTTTATAATTTTTTATTATCCATTAATCACTATTATATATTATATAAATGGTTTGAAATGTTTAAGATCCAATGGTTAATTTTCCTAACTCCAATACGTCACCCAACATTAATCATTCACTCTGAAATTAGTTCAACAATGCCCTAATAATATCTAATAAACTACATAATTATACAATATAATAAATATATATTTCTAGAAATATATATGTGGAACTATAATGTACTTTTTCAATAATTTATCTCTCAACTTATGGAAAAAAATCATACAATTTCTTTTGCAAAAATGCCTTTCAAAACATACTTTTAAATTCATTAACTGGTGGAATCATTGGTTGTACATTTGCATTCAGTAAAATAATTTGAAAACAACGTTCATGTGATGAGACTATAGTAATGTTTAAAATATTATATGAATAATTTCTCACAGTAACACTTCATGGTTGGTGAAACTAACATATCAATATAGATAAATCATTGTATATCTTAATCCCAAAACACTTATTTTTACAAAAAATCTTTGTAAATTATAGATCATTTTAAATGAATTATATGTGATTTTTTATTAGTATATTCAAATATTAAACCATCACATTACAACTCATACCATTTAATTTAAATGCACATCACAAATCATGGTTCTATTACAAATTCATAATGACACTTCATGATAAAAAAAATATGAAGATCCTAGAAAAATCAACACATGGACTAAATCACAGACATAGATTTACGACGGTTAAAAATTGATACTAAAGGATAGAAAAATCACGGAATGATTTTTTGTTAGATAAATTATCCCAGTAAACACTAAATGGAAATAAATCTTGAACAAATTATATAAAATGTTCTTTAAAATTAATATGTGAAAAAATGGAAATAAGTAAGAATATGACCAAAATGATATTTTAAAATAAATAAATAAAAATAATGTGTCTAGAAACATAGATGATACATTATCCTTCAATTATATCATTGTATATTTATCCATTGATTAATATTTCTCCAATAATAAATAGATAAGTATTATGTTTACCTAAATCTCATCAAATAAGATATTTATGCACCCCAAGGTGTAATTGTTGGGGGTGGCTAGAAAGCTCATTTGGATTTCCAAATGACTCCCAGGAATTCAATTGTATTTTTATTCTAAACTATGATATTTTAGAGATTCTTTTAATAATATAAAAGATTTATGAGATCATATTTTTAATGAAAACACTTTAAAATCCAAAAAAACATTTGGGAATGTGTTTTTTTTAAAATCTATTAATACATAGTTATCCATGCCTAAAAATAAAATTCTATCAATTATTTAAAATAATAAAAAACTATCATTTTCTATCTATAAATCTATTTTACATGTCTAATCATTTCCTTTAAAAAAATCTTAGAAAATTCAAAACATTTTTGAAATAAAACCCCATATTTTTTAAAATAACATACCTTAAATGATTTGATTTATCTTAAGAAAAAGATAAATATATATTATATAGACATATAATCCAAACAAAATTTATCCATCACCTACCCATCCCACTATATAGAAAATGTCATCAATAATATATACCCTCATACTCAGATTATCCTGTAAGCAACAATATAATGTTAAAGAGTAATAAATCATACCATATAGCCCCAGTCATATAACTTAACTTAATCCATTAAATTATATACCATTAACCTTTGGAATCAACCAATAAAATAGTATCATAGTATTTATTAAAAAAATCCACATTTACAAATATATTACTACAAAGAATGAAATTTATAAATTATTTTTGAAATCAACTTTCAAAATATACATTTCAAAAAATATAATGTAGTAAATTTATTTCTCCAAATTCATAATTTAATTAAAAAATATAAAATCATTTCAACCAAAAAAACCCATTGGAAATCATATATCACATTCATCATTTAAAATTGAAATCAATATTCTCTATTAAAAATAATATTGTTGATTAAAATCCATGATTCATATTTAAAACCCATTTTCAGGACATCTTGGTTTTAACCAAATATTACAATGCAATATCCAAAAAAATTATTTTCTATAAATAATTAATCAAAATAAAATAATCATTTTTTAATCATATATGAAATTATTATTTTGATTGTAAATATGAGAATAATATATTGAATCCACCGATAAATATTAATATAAGAAAAATCCATGGGATTGATAACTGAATGACTATGGATAACTAGATGATCCATTGAAACATACTCTCATATTCATAAATTTTATTTGTGTTTATAACAATATGAGTGAAAATTTAACTTTTTTAATTTTAAAACAACACCGTGTATTTTGTAAACAGAGTCATGACACTCTCAGGAAGTGGAGTATAAGTTCTCTAGGGAAAAAAAATTCCTATTACATATGGTTTGAAATTTGTGTCACTCACTATATTAGGATGTTTTAGTATAAAGAAATAAAAAAAATTTTAAAATGTTTCCGGACAAACATTCCATTTGGGATGAACTCATGATAAATTACAAAATCCAAATATCACCACAATCGAATTTAGAATAAAAAACAAATATATTTTATGGAATTTGAATTATACAAAAAATTAATGGAAATCATTTAATGATTTAAAATATATGATTGATAAGTTGTCAAATTAATTACCTTTTATGTGATCAGGATTATTCATACTCATACATCATTCCACTTTTCAAAAATACCTCATCAATTAAATATATGAAGATTATTCTACCACCCACTTGATTGATAAAGATATATCAATAGAGTTAAAGAATAATATATGAGTGTTTTGAGGAAATAGGGTGGTAACCACCCCTTTTTATAAAATACATCCACATATCCATCATAATTTATAAATTCAAAACAGACTCCTCGTTCGGTCAAATGATTTCACAATGTTTTAAAAATAAATATATTAAAATTTATACAATTCAATTTTCCAATCACTTTTTAAAATCCAAATATAATTCATTTACACTTCCTTTGAACAAATCAGTTTTATTCCTTTATAAACAAAAAAAATTATCTATTCTAAAAAAAATAATATCAAATATATGAAATAATCATATATATTATTGTCTTTATATGAAAGAAATATATCAAAGAATTTTCCAATATAATCATTAAATTTATATAGTCACTTAAATTAATAAATATGACTGTAACAAATTATTCTATTTATTATATATTTTATATTTATAAAATAAGAATCATATTTTTAACCAATAATATAAAATTTTAAAGTGAGTCACACAAATGTTCAATGCTATATTGAAAATATTAATCCATTTTTTTAATATTTCATGGGATTAATTTAAATTAAAATATGTCATCACTATAAAAGAATATGTTTTATATATTTATATTTAAAATATTTCCTGAAAACACAAATAATTTTCTTTATTATAATTTTTTTCCTATATAATTATAAATTTTGTAAATAAAATCGATTATAGTATATAAATATAACATGTTTTTATATAAATATTCAATACATTTCTTCAAAACACGGTGATTGTCCATAATGGTTTAGGGTAAATGGAGACTAGGAACACCATAATAATACTTAGAAAGTGATATTTAACATATAACAGAAATACATTGACATATTTTAACATTATAATCACACATTATATAAACACTTTCTTCATAAATTCATGAAAGGAAACATAATAATTGTTGTGCTCAGATGATCAATGAAGGGAAACATGGGGGAAATGATTCAATGATCTTATAAAATAATAATATAAAAATAATGGTATAATATTATTAATATAATATAAAAATTTCATCCAAACATATTATAGATCATAAAAAATAGTTATTGTATAAAGAATTATCATTATAAATAGAATGATACAGAAAATTGTAATATCATCTAACTTTATGAACTATTAGATTATGTCATTAATGTGTATAACAAACATGGGAATATGAAACATATCATTTTTGAAGTATAATTACTAAGACCATAAAATAAAATGGATTTTTAATTATCAGATATTTCCCATTTTAGATCCAGAAAATTGTCTGGTTTCTCATTATTGATCAATCCCATTAACTAGTTTTCTATCATCGATTAGTCGAGTTGACTTGTTTCCTATTTTATTCAATTAGATATAAACCACTAAAAAATTTGTTGGAGGGTGATACAGGTCCCACACATCACATAATGAAATATCATACATATGTGCCCCATAATATCATAAAACATTAATCATATCCGTACACATGAAATGAAATGGGTTTTATAATCATTTCATATAATAATCGAATAATATAAATGGGATTAATAAGACATTTTCATATAATAACCCATGAAAACAAAAATGGTTTCATAAAAATTTCATCATTGAATAAACTAGGGAAAAATATGTTTCCTTAAAATATTTTAATCATAAACAATAACCATCAAATGAATGAATAATATGGTATAATTGAATATGATTCATAATAAATAATAAGTAACATCAAATAAAGTAATCATAAATGGAAAAATATTTTGAATGATCATTCCAAACATTTACTGTGGAAAATAACATTTTCACATTGAAAATAATTTTTAAAAAAAATTAATAATACATTTAGAAATTATTACTTTTTTCAAATAACATTTAATACATATACATGATGTTTAAAATAAAATTATTGTATTAATGGTGAGAAATTTTGTTAATTACAAACACATTAAAAATTGATTTCACTAACATTTTCAATGAAAGAAAAATATGCTTTGTTTGGATGAAAACCTAATGATTCTATATAAAAAACTATATAAAAATTAAAATATGGAAAAAAAATATTTTAATAAATCCTTTTAATAATTTGAAATTTTTTGGAAAACATTTCTAGAAAAATTAATATCGAAGGAAAGTATCACGACCCCTCCCCACAATGTGTACCCCTCCTAGGCCGGAAATGTGAAAAGGGAGAAAATGACCCCCGAGTCCGGCCTCCAGTAGGCCACGGGTTGGTGACTAGCACGGAGGGTATAATAAACACACAAATGGGAGGCATTTCCCTCTAAGAGAAAACATGTGGAAGAGAGAGACAAGATAGAAACCAACCAACTCCAACTCAGAACTAAAATATAATAGAAACCCAAGTACATATATGAAATTCCATGAAAATGTACAACAACTGAAAGGGAAAACTAGAGGTACCCAAAAGATGGTAAAACGACTGCGCCCACACTCCCGAATAGCTCCTCCAACCACAAGCTAGTAGTATACATCTTGATCTCCAACCTTCCCCAAGAGACATGAAAAAACATTTTATATATACGTAGGGTGAGTATAACAGTATACTCAGTAGGATCCTCCCTGAAGCCTCTCATGCCAAGGTAAATAAAGCATGCTAAAACTCAGTGAACAACAAGTGAAACTATCTTATCACCAAAATAGGTATACTAAGTTCCCAACCTCATCATGGATACTCTCACCAAGTAACGCATACAATAATATAGCATATAATAAAGGATATCAAGGGTACCCCGCTACTACATCCCCACTAGTTTTCAGCTTTGCCCCAATGACATATGTCTTGTGCATATCTCTCTAAAGCCCTTCCCAAATACACCTTGGCTAAGCTCCAAAAACTACACCACATGCACCAAAAAGGCTTGCCCATAGACACCTGGACTAAGCACCACACCATCTTCACAACCCAAAGTAACCAAGTAGTTTCTAGGATCCACCAAAGCTCGCATAACATGTATCATACGTCGGGTATTATACTTCAAGCCATTACAGCCCATACACCGAGTAAGGATACTCAAGACATCATAACCTTTACACATTACACATATAGTATTACATAGGATACCGTATCCATAATATATGTGTGTGAATAACCACAAGCCATTAGATCCCTCTACACACATATATGGGGAAAACTAACGGCTGTGGCTAATGGCATTAATATCTACCAAGAGAAGAGAGCGGGGTCAAAGAAGGTCATCAGCTATTCACTCTCCCATTGGAATGTTGGGGAAAACACCCCCAGGGCTCAGAATCCCCGAGGTGCCGGTTTCCCTTACAGATAGGGTAGAGTAGCGTATAGAAAGGCAAAAAAATATAGAATATATTATAAATCACAACAACACTATGGGCATAACCTAGACTTAGACACAAATTCACCTCACGTCTCTCAAAATCTGGGCTGCCACTTCTAAGACTAGGTATCCTATAAGTACACAACCATTAAAAGTATTTATTAGATTACTTCATTGCCTTTTTTATCAATTGAATTGTATGTTAATTAATTCTTCAAATATTAATTAACCAAGAACAATTCCACATTAAATTCCATTAACATCACATCACAAAAACAAATGTTCCTTTAATGTTACAACCACATCATGATGTTACAACATCTCCATCCCCATGGGTTATCATCACTTAATCAAACATTCATTTCTAAATTACTTTCCCATATTCCCAGGTATTCTAGAAAATCATGCTATGCTACTACACACAAGAGGGCTCAATACGGTGAGTATATGTACTAAATGTCGAGTTTGTGCCGCCTATAGATTGACCGTAGACCCATTATCCTTTAATAGGATAAACACAAAAAGCACATGGCATACCCCATGTGTCTTCGCCTCTTTGGAAGAAGGGTAAGAAATACAAGGTGCCTTGAGCAGTGGCGAAAAGTAATGCGGATACACAACCAAGAATCAACAAGAATCCAACAACCATATCCATCCCATTACATCATCCCTGGTGTCCTACCCGACACCCACATGAATAAACTGATGCATCTCTCCACTCTAGGCGTTATCCACTGCCACAACCAAAAGGCCCCCATGCCCCCACATATCACAACACCCTCCCAGGGTCACATCACAGCACAAGAAGCAGGAAAGTAAACATTACAACAATTTGGGCTCTTGTCCCTTTAACAAGGCATCCAGCCTTTAAACAACAAGCACTAACAGATTTCAGGTTTATAAACAAACCCAATTAAACACATTATCGACCTCAATTTGATGAACACCAAGTTGGAAATCATCCAAAACAACAACAACCTGACTCATTTACCTGCCAGTTTATCTTTAGCCAATTAATTATCAATTAATTCCATATTTACGTTATTTATCAATTTCATCATGAATAACATGATAACAATCAAGGAAAAAATATCACACTATCTAGAAAATCAAGAGGCAACCCATTATCACGATACAAAGCAACAACATGCAATCAAACCAATTATTTTAATCCAGTTCAAGTATTTAATTAGGTAAATTCTATTGTGATCCAAAGGCCAAATCATGATATCTCTACGATTGTGCAAACAAAAATTAGAGAATCCACAAATCCCCTACCTCAACGGTTTTGATGGAAACCACAATAGTTGAAGAGCACCCAAGAAAACCAGGTCGATTCACCAAGCATCTTCCATAGATCTCTTCTCATAACACAACCAAGACCAAAGATCATCATAATCGACATCCACACACATAGATCTAACCATAACAGGCAAAGATATAAGATCCCGAGAGAAGAGGAGAGTAGATCTAGGTAGATTTAAAAAACCAAACAAAAATGATCACATAACTCAAGAAACTGACTTTGATTCATGAAGAGAAGCCCCCAAATCGCCTCCAAAATTCTTGGGAGAGGTTCTTATACCTCCAGGGAAGGTTAATCCTGAGTTATGGATGCTTAGGGTCTTAAACGAGGTGATTAAAGGCAAAACGAGTTAGATCCAAAATTTTAGGATCTAAGTATAAGTGCTCGCACGGTTAGTCCACCCGGTTTAACAAATCGTGCGATAATTGTGCATTAGCTTCTACCTCGTTACACACTCCTCGCACGGTTAGTCCGCAAGGTTAGAAAAACCATGCACTAACTGTGCGTTATCCACTGCCTCAATGATCAACCTTGCACGGTTTGGCTGCACAGTTTAGGCAAACCGCGCACCAACTGTGCGAAAGCTATTACCCTCTATATTTCCTTAAAAGTCCACCCAAATTCACCCCAAGCCAAATTAACCTTCCAGAACACCTCTAACATCACAATTTCAGAAAGGAATGGACTGGAGAGGTTCGAGAAATTAAATCAGATACCTCTCAAAACATTCTCTTCCACGAGAATCCAAAACCCTCTTAAAGAGAAAACAAAATAGGGTCTGAACAACCAACCCCAGAGACACCTCTCAAAATAGAGCAAGCCACCAAAGAAACAAAGGAAGTCATCTCATAAACATGAAAGTTTCATAACCACTAAAGTTACAATGATACACGAAAAGAGTTAGGAATAAAACAACTCTGGGTACTGGACACGCATTTGTGACTCACGTTCCTAGGTAATCTCCTCCAAGCCACTTTGTTTCCAATAGACACAAACCAAGGGGATAGAACACCCGCACAACACCTTCTCATTGAGGTATTGGATCTCCACAGGTCTCTCCTCAAAGGTTGTATCACCAATAAAATAGATCTCTCCCCAATCGATGATGTGATAGTCATCATGAAGATAACGTCAGAGCTGTGATACATGGAAAACATCATATATCCGACTCATCTGCGGGGGAAGTGCTACTCGATATGCCACAACTCCAACACGAGCAAACACCTCGAAAGGACCAACAAACCAGGGAGAAAGCTTAATTCCATGACCAAACCTTCACTGCCCACGACGAGGAGTCACCTTCATAAACACATGATCCCCAAAATTAAACTCTAAGGGTCTTCTCCTTTGATCAACATATGATTTCTGAAGATCTTGTGCTGCCTTTACCCTCTCACGAATCACCTGAACCATATCTGTTGTTTTATGCACTAGTTTTGGTCCGAGAATTGCTAACTCTCCGACCCCAGTCCAACACAACGGAGAATGGCAAGGCTGACCATACAAGGCATCAAACGGTTCCATACCGATGGTGGAGTGGAAACTATTAATGTAGGAAAACTCCACCAAGGGTAAGTGCCTCATCCATGTACCTCTAAAGTCAAGAACACAAGAGCGCAACATGTCTTTAAGAGTCTGGATGGTTCGCTCCGTCTGACCATCCGTTTGAGGGTGAAAAGTAGTGCTAAGGTATATCTAAGAACCGAAATATTTTTGGAGACATCTCCACACCCTGGAGGTAAAAAGAGGATCTCGTTCAGAAATGATCATCCTAGGGACTCCATGATGTCTCACCACCTACTCCAGATATTTCCTCGACAAATCTTCCATGGATCTTGACTCCTTGATTTTTATAAAGTGGGCTAATTTTGTTAAACGATCCACTACCACCCAAATAGCATCATAACCTCCCGGTGCATGAGGAAAACCAGTAACAAAGTCCATTGAGATGTCCTCCAATATCCAATGAGGAATATCTAATGGCTGGAGAAGACCACCAAGAACACGGTGTTCGACCTTCACCTTCTGGAAGACTAAACATCGTGACACAAATTCCGCAACCGCACGCTTCAGGCCAGGCCACCAAAACTGACTCCTCAAGGATTGGTACATCTTTGTCACACCAGGATGCACCACTAAAAGAGAAACATGGAACTCTCTAAGGCCAGTCTCACGCATCTCCATGGGAACAAAAATCCTTCCATGATACAACACTCTTTGTTGTTCATCCTTAGACCAACCATAAGGGGCCTCACCACAAAAAAGTCGGTCTCTCCTGACCTCCACCTCAGGATCCCCCAACTGGGACTCTTCCACCTTCTACACCAGTGATGACGGCACCATCATCTAAAAAAGATAGCCTCTAACTCTGACTTCTTCCATATCATGATGTAATGCTGACAATTCTTCCATTACTCTATAGGAATCACCGAATTCAAGCATAGATTCAATACGTGACTTTCAGCTCAGTGCATCAGCTACCACATTCCCCTTTCATGGGGTATATGATATTTTGAAGTTGTATTCCTGTAAGAACTCCATCCACCAACATTATCGTATGTTCAATTCATGTAGGGAGAAAACATACCTCATCCTTTAATGATCAGTGAAAACCACAAAGCTTTCACAATGAGGTAATGTCTCCAAAAATTCAAATAAAACACCACGGCTTCCAACTCAAGATCATGGTTGGAATAGTTGCATTCATGGGAACGCAACTGCTGAGAGCCATCATAAAAAACTGACCTCTGCTGCATGAGAACACATCCTAACCCCAGAAGTGAATCATCGCAGAAAACATCAAACTGGACTCCCTCAACTGGAAGACAGAGGACTGGAGCACTTACTAACTTCTACTTTAGATACTCGAAAGCTGCTTGACACTGATCAGTCCATATGAAAGCCCGATCTTTCCTGGTAAAAGCTTTTAGAAGAGTCACAACCCATAAGAAATAGGCCCCGAACCTCCTATAGTAGCCTGCGAGACCAAGGAAACTTTACACCTCTGACACTGTCTTGGGAGCTTCCCAAGAAAAAACTGATTCAATCATTGATGGATCCACAGTTACTCCCTGTTGGGACACAAAATACACAAATAAATGGACTTCTTAAGCCCAAAACACACACTTTGACAACTTCCTGAACAACAGATGTTGACGAAGAACTCCCAAAACAGCTCATAGATGCACTGCATGCTCCTCTTCAGATGTGGAGTACACAAGGATGTCATTGCTGAAAACTACCACTAACTTGTCCAGGAACTCACAGAACACCAGATTCATGAAACCCATGAAAACATCTAGAGCATTCGTCACACCAAACGACATTACAACGAACTCATAATGCCCATGACGACAACAAAAAGCAGTCTTTGGGATATCCTCATCCTTCACACGCATCTGATGTTATCCTAACTGCAATTAGATATTTTAGAACAAACTTGTTCCCTTTAGTTGATCAAATCAATCATCAATCCATAGAAGAGGATAGATATTATTTATTGTCACATTGTTTATGCGATGATAATCGACACACAACCACAAACTGTTGTCGGCCTTCTTCACGAATAGAACTGGTGCACCGCATGGGGACACACTCAGTCGAACAAAACTGCACTAAAACATACCATCAAGCTGTATACGCATCTCTCGTAACTTAGAAGGGGCCATCCTATATGGGGGTATAGAGATAGGAGATGCTCCTAGTTGTAGCATGATCTCAAACTCGATCTCTCATCGAGGGGGTAATGCTACAACCTCTTCTACAAAGATATCAGGGTACTCCTCTACAACACTAGGAAACACCAACTACTGAACCTCTGATGAACTTGGAATCATCTCAACCGCCATGGACGATAAGGATGGAATGCACCTGTGACCCATCTAAGGATCTCTCTCACCAACAAACACCACTGGATCTCCATCTGCAACAAAGAAAACAACCTTCTTTCTGAAGCAATTCATGATAGCCTGCACCGAATACAACCAATCCATGCTGAGGATGACATCATATGTTTGTATCCATAAACATAGGAAATCTCCCCATGTTTGGTGTTGCCCCAACAGTAGCTCACAGTCTCTACATACTTCAAACAAGTCATCTCAACCTCCAACTGGCGTAGTCAACGTCAAGGGCACTGGAAGCCTCTTTATCTCAAGTCCCATAGCATGGACAAGGGTAGGTGATATGAAGGGTTGTGTCGCTCCTGAATCAAACAAGGCATATACCAAGGTATAAAACATGAAAATTGTACCTCGAACGATATCTGGCTCATCTGGTGCTAGTAACCCTAGAGCATGAAGCTGGACATGAACTCTTCCACGACCTCTCTGACCCTAATGATGACCACCACCACAGGTGCGATCGTCTCTATGAGGACGAGGAGCATCATGGGGCTGTCCTCTGCCTGCCCCATCTCCCCTCTAGTGATCTAAAGCTGGTGCAACTGGCTGCTGCTGCCTCAACTGGAACTACCTCAAAGGAGGAACCTGGGGTGTAGCACCTGGTGCACGATGACTGCTCTGAAAGGCCGGGCACTACCGTTGCTGATGGCCAAGACCACCACAAGAAAAAAAAGCATCTGATCCCTTGGCATAGGCCTGAGAGTTGCTGCCTCCAGAGAAATGAGATGTGAAGGGAAGGGACATACCCCCTTCTAAAAGGAGACTCTTTTTCCTAGAAAACCGGGAACCCTGGACTACATCTCTTCTTTGTGAGAAATCATGCCGATTACCCTCTCGTGATGATCCGGTCCTGGCCAAAGTCCTCTTGACAACCTCCGCCCTCGCCAGCACCTCGAGATATGTCTTCAGTATAAATGGGGTGACCTGGCATTGGATCTCTGGACGCAAAGCCTCCTCAAAATGCCTCACCCTATCCTCCTCGTCTGGTAATAGGTCCGAAGAATATCGTAAAAGGTTCCAGAAACGTATCCCAAACTCCCCAACACTCGAGCTCCCCTGTCAAAGGGTAAGAAGCTCCTGGCGACTAGATTCCATTATAGTCGAGGAAAGGAACTCAACTCTGAACTTTCCTCGGAACTCCTCCCATGGGATCACTGACTCCTCACGATACCTAAGGAACAAGAACCACCACTACCTTTCTTCTCCACGCAGCATCGTCATAGCTAAAGATAGACAGTGCTCCTTCCAAGCACGGATCGAACTGAAGCCTATCTCGAACTCCTCATACTAGTCTTCCATGACTGAATATGAAACGGAGCCCTCATACTTCTGCAGAATCTAGCACTAAAACTCTAAGAGTGTCTTCCTCCATGTGTCGTCGTCGTCAACCTCTACCCTACGGTGGCCTTCTGGAACAACCTGTAGGGAATCTTCTATGAAAACTTGACAAGGATGTCGACCTGGAGCCATACCTGCAAAATAAAAAAAACTTAGAGATCCTATTTATGGAATATGGAAGACTCAACATTTATTAATTAATTGTTTTCTTTTTATTCATTTTAGGTTAACCTATCCCAAGGTTTACCCATTCAAACATAGGCACAAAGAAGAATGAAGCTTTATCCTTTCCTAGGTCTATAGCCTACCACTAGTATCACCTTATTTAGTAGAAATTGTAAACTTCAAGGTCCATGCAATAGATCATAGAAGGCCCTAAACGCCTATGTCTCAGCTGATATCTAGTGTTTACCACACTTGATAAACATGAATGACACCGTTGCCCTACCAACCCATGAAACCTCACATGTACCTAACTCCAAACTCCATCCTATCGCTAAACATCCCTCTGATACCAATCTGTCACGACCCCCTCCCCACAAAGTGTACCCCTACTGGGCCAGTAATGTGAAAACGGAGATAATGACCCCCGAGTGCCGCCTCAAGTAGGCCCCAAGTTGGAGACTAGAATCAAGGTTACATTAAACACACAAATGGGAGGCATTACCCTCTAAGAGAACACATGCAGAAGAGAGATACAAGATAGACACTAACCAACTCTAACTCAGAACAGAAATATAAAAGAAAACCAAGTACATATATTAAATGCCCTGAAAAAGTACAAAAAATGAAATGTAAAACTACAGTAACCAAAATAAGGTAAAACGGTAGCACCCAGAAGCCCGAACAACTCCTCCAACAACAAGATAGTAGTAACCAGCTTGATCTCCAACCTGATCCAAGAGACTTGAAAAATAAAGTTTCTATATACATAGGGTGAGTATAACAGTATACTCAGTAGGATCCTCCCCGAAGCCTATCGTGCAAAGGTAATGAAAGCATGCTAAAACACAGTGAACATCAAGAGAAAATAAATCTTCACCTAAATAGGTATACTATGCTCCCAACCTCACCATGGCTACTCTCACTAAGTAACACATACAAGAATATAGCATATAATAAATTATATCAAGGGTACTCGGCTACTATTTCCCCACTGGTTTTCCGCTTTTCCCCAAGAAAATATTTCCTGTGCATCTCCCTCTAAAGGTTTGCCTGAATACACTTGGGCTAAGCTCCAAAAACTGCACCACATGCACCAAAAAGGCTTGCTTGTAGACACCAGGGCTTATCACCACACCATCCTCACAACCAAATGTAACCAGGTAGTTTCCGGGAGCCACCATAGCTCGCATAACTTGTATCATACGTCGGGTATTATACTTCATGCTATGACATCCCATACACCGAGTAAGGATCCGAAATCCATCACAGCGTATACACATTACATCTATAGTAGTCCATAGGATACTATATCCATAATATATGTGTGTGAATAAACACAATCCATTACACCCCTTTACACACATATATGGGGAAAACTAACCGATGTGCCTAATTGCACTAATATCTACCAAGAGAAGAGAGTAGGGTCAAAGGGGGTAGTCATCCATTCACCCTCCCATCAGAATGTTGGGGAAAACACCCCCTAGGGATCAGAATCCTCAAGGTGCCAGTTTCCCTTACATACAGGGTGGAGTAGCGTATAGAAACCCAAAAAGTACAGAATATATTATAACTCAGAACCACACTATTGGCATAACCTTGTTTTAGACACAACTGCAGCTAACATCTCTCAGACTTCGGGCTGCCACTTCTAAGACTAGGTATCCTATAAGCACACAACCATTAAAAGGTTTTCTTATATTACTTCATTCTATTTTTATCAATTCCACTGTACATTAATTAATTCTTCAAAAAATAATTAACCATGAAAAATTCTACATTAAATTCCATTAAAATCACATCACAGAAACAAATGTTCTTTCAATGTCACAACCTCATCATGATGATCTAGTATCTCCATCCCCATGGGTTATCATCAATTAATAAAATATTCATTTTTGAATTAATTTACCATATTCCCAAGCATTCTAGAAAAGCATCCTATGCTACTACACATAAGAGGGCTCAACACGGTGAGTAGATGTACTACCCGTCGAGTCTATTCGTCCTATATCAAGAGAGTAGACCCATTCTCCCTTGAGAGGATAAACACGAAAAGCATGTGGCATACCCCGCATGTCATCGCCTCCTTCGGAAGATGGGTATGCAAGACTAGCTACCTTGAGCAGTGGGGAAAAGTAAAGAAGATAAACAACCAAGAATCAACAAGCATCCAACAACCACATCCACCCCATTACATCATCCCTGGTGTCCTCCCTAATATCCACATGCATAAACCGATGCATCTTTCCACTCTAGGCATCATCCACTGCCACAACCAAAAGGCCTCCACGCCCCCAAATATTACAACACCCTCCCAGGGTCACAACACAACACAAGAAGCAGGAAAGTAAACATCACAATAATTTGGGATCTTGGCCCTTTAACAAGGCATTCGACCTTCACAAAACATGCACTAACAAATTTTAGGTTTACCATCCAACTGAATTAAACACATCATCAACCTCAATTTGATTAACACTAAGTCAGAACAACATCCAAAACAACAACAACCGGGTTCATTTTCATGCCTCCTTATCTTTATCCAATCAATTATAAATTAATTCTGGCTTTACATTTTTTTTTCACTTTCATAAAAAAAATGCTTACAAGCAAGGCATAGATATCACACTATCTATCAAATCAAGAGGTAAACCGTTATCACGGTATAAATCAACAACATGCGATCAAACCAATTCTTTTAATACGGTTCAAGTATTTAATTAGGCCATTTCCATTATGATCCAAAGTCCAAACCATGATAACTCTATAATTTCACAAAAACATTTACTGAAGCCATGAATCCTCTACCACAATGGTTTTGATAGAAACCACAACGGTAGAAGAATGCCCAAGAAGATTGGGCCGATTCACCAGGGATCCTCCCTAGATCTCTTTTCCTAACACAACCACGACCAAATCACATCATAATCGACATCCACACACTTAGATCTACTCATAACAAGTGTAGATCTATGATCCTGAGAGAAGAGGAGGAGTAGATCTAGGTAGATTTAGGAAACCAGACAAAAAGGATCACATACCTCGAGAAACCAGCTTTGATTCGTGAAGAGAAGCCCTCAGATCACATCCAAAATTCATGGGAGAGGTTCTTCTACCTCTAGGTAAGGGTATTCCTGAGTTATGGCCGTTTATGGGCTTAAAAGAGGTGATTAAAGGAAAAACCAAGTCAGATCCAAAATTTTAGGATCTAACTTTAAGTTCTCGCATGGTTAGTCTGCACGGTTTAAAAAAATGTGGGCTAACCGTGCGTCAGATTCTGCCTCATCAAACACTCCTCGCACGGTTAGTCCACATGGATAGACAAACCGTGCACTAACCGTGCGTTAGCCACTATCTCCAAGACCAGCCTTCCAGGGTTTGTCCGCACGGTTTAGGCAAATCGTGCGCCAACCGTGCGAAAACTATTACCCTATATCTTTCCTAAAAAGTCCACCCTAATGAACCCCAAGCAACCTTAACCTTCCAGAACACCTCTAACATCACATTTTTACAATGGAATAGACCAGAGAGGTCTGGGACATTACAGAAATGGATTTTTATCCGAGAGAAAAAATATTATTCGTAAAAACATTAAATTGTTATCATTAATCCGTTAAGAGTCGAAAATATAGGGAAACATTTAAATTACATAAAAAAATATATAAAAATAAAATACATGAGTTTATTGAGAGCTAGGGAATACTATTTTATTATTATAAACCAAATCATAAATAATCCTGATAAAAATGAGATTGTAACATTATACATTTATGTATTTTGTATCTTTTGATGCATAAGATTCATTAAAGAATAACATTAAATATAATTAAATAAAGCATATTAATTATATAAAAATTAAATGGGAAGTATACAAACCTCCTAAAATATGATAGGTGCATAACATAACTCTTGTCCCAAAGAAAGAAATTTTATACAAAAAATCCCTTACCTTAAGTCTCAAAATCCATTATACATTTTCGAATGTAAGGTATAATAAATATAAGATAATTATAAATCTACTAAATAATAATAATTATATATATCATAAATTTTTTGATTTAATTATGACTGTAAATTACATATTTATAAATAATTCATTTTTAAAATAACATTTTGGGTAATAACTACTTTTTTCATGTATTTTACTTGGTATTTTCATTAATTTTACTTTGAACATGGATCAATCATATCCATAAGGCTAAAAATGAAATAAATATCTTATATATTCTATATAAGTTTATTTATAGTGACACTTATTATTTATAATTAGAAAATGAAATAAATAGTTTATAGAGATGGTAGGTCGTATGTACTCATGAATGTTGTTTTTATTTTCTCAAAAAAATGAAAGAAAAGAAATATTAAAAATACATTACCCTTAAATATTCATTATTATGTCATATATATATATATTATATTTTTACTATACATGCCTTTATTACATTCTATCTAAAGTGTATATAAAGAACGATTCACATTGCTTCACGAGGTTATAGTCTTTCATAAATAGAAACTATGTTAAAATATTCTCACAAAAAGGAAAGTAAGAAGTTATTGTTGGAAATGTGATGATCCAAAAATATATTTATTTTCTTTTTGATTTTCTTGCACACATGTACCCACATATTCGTTACTAATGAATTTATTTCTAGTGACATTTTAGATAATAATCATTGGAATAATTATTTTATTCTAGAAGAAATGTTTATGGATATCTCATTTATAGAAGAATAGGTATTAAATAAGTATTTATTAGAAGTATGAAAACACTGTTTGCGTTTATATAAATTCTAGATGCAATTTTTATACCCTACATTTTATACTGAATGTATGGTTTCTGTATCGAATTATTGGTATAAATGTATATTTCAAGAACCCAATGTTTGAATGAAATCCTTAGTTTCGAAAAAAAATTATGATTTATCATCCCTACATTTTAATTACCTATACATTGTCAAACATACTTTTTAATTTTTCCTCTATATAGAGAAACACTAAATTTGACTTAGTGAAATTCAATTTTTTGAATTGTCCATAATTTCCATGTTTTCTATAATGGAATCCTAGGAATTAAATATCTCATTAAATATATTTAACAAATAATTAAAAGGTTAATATTTAATTGATTTAAAATTCAAATTTATTAGTGAGGTTAAGAAATTAATTAAATGATTTAAATACCAATATTCATAATTTATATTGTGATATTTGTGGAGATGTTTGACATAATAATATTTGACCATCATGTTAAATACTAAGATGTTATTTTGAAAATATAGATATTTTTATTCTGAATATAAAAATGTGAATTTGAAAATAATTCTCTATTTTTTCTTCAAGATCTACACATTGAATACATACAAGATTTGATACATATCTATTTGAATGAATTTTCAATTGATACTATTATATTTTTTTGTTAATATTTTATTGTAGTTCAAAAAAACATTTATTATAGCTACACATTAGAGAAATATATGTTTAATAATCTATCTAGTATTTTCTAGAATAACATTTAAAGAAATACTATTTTAAATTAATGAATATTATATAGTTTTATTTTATTGAAGATCCTTTCATTTGTCAGTTACAGTTTCAAATGTGTGTCAAACCAGTATTTTACCTCTTTATATTAATATATAATATATGGATGTGTTGACTACTCATAATAAGTCATGGTGGAGTGTCATCTTCACATATAATTATGTGGGTATTTTAGTTCCTTATAAAAGGAATAGAAGTACCTATAAATCCATGGTTGAAAATTTTCAATTACCTACAGTCAATTGTAGAAGTCACTGGATATGGGGACCTACTAGTGAAAACCACCATGCTCATGGAGGGAGTGTTAGTGGAGTAGAACTGAATATCTTTTACCCTGAACCTATATGCATAACATTGTTCTTATATTTATTTATTTTTCACTACACACTTTTCATTAATAGATGTAATGATTCTCTTTAATATCATGAGGAATGTATTATTTCAATATTGTTTCAAAGGAACATAATTCACCCACTTGTGTCCACGTCTTTGTTATTCTAACCTAGAAAATGAGATCAAAGTGTATGATATATGCATTGTTTCTCTTTCTAAAAAACATATTTTTTATTCCCCATGACAATAATAGTCATCTGAGTAAAACCTCCATTGTATATATTTTTTGAAGTCCCTAAAGATTATAATGATTCTAAAGAGTTCCAATAATTGATCTCATAAGTTATACAAGGCGAATATAATTATTCTGAATAAAAAAATATATATTTAATGATATATGCAGAGGTAATTCTCATTGGATTCTCTTAGAGAATGTATGTCCATGATTTTTACACCTTTTTATAATGGTTATAATTATGGATGCTGAAAATCACCCATGATTATTTATTAAAAAAATAATTGAATAAGAATTTACATAATGGTAGTCAATCCTTATCAAATTCCAAAAGATGATCTAGAAAAATGGAATCAACATCAAAAATATTAATATGACCATAATTCAAGATATATGAATTCTTCTATCTGTTGATTAGTAACTGATGAATTTAATCTAGTTTCATCGTGAGATACTACATACGAGATGTGGGAGATCAATTCTGTTCCCTATGAGGGAACTAATTATTTAAGAAAACTATGGTACACCACAAGATAATTAAATTTGATACATTTAAGATTAGTTAATATGATAACATTTAACAAATTAGTGGAATATATATAGAAGTTGTCTACAATATTGTAGACTTTAAAGATCCAATTGTACATCAAGATCAAGATTTAATGGTTCTCATAGATCTACCCTATATACGGAATGTATTTTCTAATTTGACTCATCAGTTTATAACATTTATAAAATTTACAATGAATGATATTTTTGGAACTTTTGTGAGGAATGAATCTGATATGTAATATGAAGTTAAATATCACATTTCTATCAAAAAGGATGATGATACACTTAAAAATTATATGGAAGAATTGTCAGATTCAATATATGATGATTCAAGAAAAATTTTATAATATCATAATAAATGATCTGTAAATCTGTACAACAATAGAAGAAAAATTAATATTTCAGATATAACTTATGAATATAAGGATAATGGTAACACAAAGTCTTACTATCCTACAATAAACACTGAAAGGATTGATAATTATAAAATAAATAGTATGAAAATAATGAAAACTAACTTGAGTGGTAGTTCTGAATCAAAAAGTGAATCTACTACAAACATTGATGTTATGAATTATAATATAATGTTAAATCTATTTTTATGGATAATTCTAGGGAGGCACACACTTTTTACTATCAAAATTATGATTCCTAATTTATTTATGATGACCTTTATATAAATTTTTTATACTTCTATAAAAATTTTAATCATTAAAAAATGTACATAAAAAATTATAAAATATTTATATAAAATTTCTACTAATAATCTTTTTATCTACACAGATTTTAGATTTAATATATAACTAATCCAACGGATCTTGTGTTTTTCTAGAAAGTAAATGATAGAAAATATTAGAAAATGTTAATAATTTTAAACAAGATTCAATAATACTTATTATATGTGAAATATATTTAAATTAAATTCATAGAAAAAATAATATTCATAATGGAAATCTTGGGATTAATAGAAATGTAGAAAACCTTAAATAGTATAGAAAATATTTTGTTCTTGGTTCAAAAAAATACCATATCTAATATTAATTTTTTTTCACTATGGAATAAGAAAACATTATTCTATGGACTAGTATTTTTAAAGACATTAATTATATGGAATCAAGAATGTTCATTATTTTAAAGAATTATCTAGCCATAATTATTGATTTTCTTCTCAAAGAAAATGTATTTGGTTTAATATGTATTTAGTTTATAAAACTGCAAGATGAAAAATCATTTCAGTACTAAAATAAACTTGACCATGTCATTTTTCACATATGCACCACTAAAATTCATTTTTATATAATTCAATTTCTAATTGAAAACTATTAATATTAATATTTATTATTATTTTAAATGTAAAATTAATTACATTAGGACAAATTAATAAAAGAAGTATTTCATTTATTTTAATAATATTTCATTTAAACACACTAACATTTTTATACATATGAGAAAAACTATTAAATGTTTTACCATTTTTCTTGTATTTTTATTTATTATTATATTTAAATCGTTAATATTTTTGCACTCTGTTTTTTTATTTCATGAAGAAATTAATTTATCTATATGGATTACATTATGATTACTAATTAATGATTATTTAATTTTATAATAAGATATTAAAAAAATTTCCAAAGTATTCTAATATGTGTAAATTATATATACTTTTATTATTGTAAAAAAATAGTACTACATATATTTTTAAGACTACTTTTCTCAGAAGATTTATACTTTAGGGGGATCACACTATACTTTCTTATATTAATTTAAAATTACATTAAAAAATATAAGTTAATTTAATAAAAAAATGTTCTTAGATTAATATTTTATTTTACAAAACATTTTCCAAAAAATTCCCTTTCATATAAATATTTTTTCAATTATGTAGTATTTGTATTCCAAAATATGTTTCCTATGAAAAATTGTCTTTTCACATGAAAAATCTAAAATGATTACCCAATATTTTGGATCAAAAATATTAAATATTGCATGAAGACGATTAGAATAATACATGTCTTCTTCTTATTTTGAAACTAAAATTATTCTCAAAATCTCTCAATCATTTTGTCCATCATCATATAAATTACTAACTCAAAGGTATATAATGAATCCAGTCTGAGTGGCATGAAAATACATATGAAAATTTTTTTAGAGAAATATTATCCTTAAAAGACAATGTAAGGTAATTGTTTTCTTAATGATATGAATGATTTTCTTAGGTAATACATAGTTTCAATTTTTAAAGAATTAGTAGAAAAATATTTTATAAAATATACCAAAATGCATAGTTTTAGAGATCTATAAGTTCAATATTCTAAAATAGTTAATGATCGAATGATCTCTATAGATTTCACATGAATGTTTATTATTATGAATGAAAAAAGTAGTGGAGATACATAAAGATTTAAAAATTTCATAAAAAACTAATTCGGAGTTTTAAAAATCATCTATTTTAAAAATGATTTGGAATTTCTTCATTGGAAGTATCAATGTTTGTGAGAGAAATTTATTTATTAAGAATACCATTATGTTTTTCAGGTCTTAATGATATGTCTGTAGTACCCCTAGTTTCTTGTATGTAACACTTTCTTGATGCTTTTCAGGGCATTAATGTTAATGGTGACGAATGGGAGAGTTGGGAGAACTTTAAATGATGTTTTGAGGCAAAGGGGAAGTCGTATGGGCGGCACACGGGTTGTATAAACCATGCGGCCAAACAGTGTGTTGTTGGTCTTAGAGGCAGTAGCTTTGGCATGGGCATCACACGGTTAGTCAAACCATGTGGCTAAACTATGTGTGAAGGGTCTGTCGAGGTAGTGGTTAACGCATGGTTAGAGCAAAATTTGTCTAACCGTGTGAGCAAACCATGCGGCCACCGAAATAATATCTTATAAAAGTGGATCTCACTCATATTTTCCTCTATGTGCCTCTTTTAATCTCCTAAGCATCCATACCTTGGGATTTTTCTTCTCTTAAGGACAAATAGGGTTCTCCCATCATTCCAGAGGGGATCCAAAGGCTTCTCTTGGTGAATCCAAGCTAGATTCTTGAGGTATGTGATCATTCTTCATCATTCTTGATCAGTTTCATAGATCTACAAATATATAATTATCCTCTTCTTTCCGTTTCTTAGATCTATGCCCGTTATGGGTAGATCTACGTGTTTGGTTTCAAAATATGATGATATTTGGTATTCATATTGCTAGGAGAAGTGATCAAACGTTGGTTTTTGGAGAATTGACTCGGGTTTCTTTAGCGTTCTTTGACTATTGTGGTTTTCTTCAAAACCTTTGAGGTAGGAGGCTTCACTCTCGACACCTCTTATTATAATAGATTGGATAAGTTTTTAATTAGTTTATTTTAACGGTGTTTATTGTGAAAGTCATTTAATAAATTTTATTTAGAGATGATTAATGGTTTTGATGTAATATTGAAATCATGGTGAATTGTTTTGCAAAGTGATTTTGCTTCTTGAATTTATAATGTTGATTTTAAATTATGATTCCTGAAATTGTAATTTTTTTTGATGAAAAAATGAGTTTTCAATAAAAAGGGCATTTTATTGAAATGGTTTTGATATTGATATGACTTTGAGGGAGTTGTTTTTCAATTAAATTAGCCAAAACTCTGACAACCCTTCTTTTATTACAAACATAAACATGATTTAAAATATAAACTATTCACTTTATACAACATGAAAGATCGAGAGGTCTAGTGTCTTTGGGGATTAGGATCATTAAATAACAAATTATAACATGAAATACAACTTCTTTATTGAAAACTTCTTTTACATGGCCACTATATTCCTTCGTACTTAGCATTGCATGGGATAACCTGAGGACATGCATAAGAAAAGGGGTGAGCTATAAAGCCCAGTAAGGGAATAAACATGGAATACATGTCGGGTATAATACATGTTAGACAATAGTCATATCAATAGAGCACAAGTGAAACATGAAGATAAATTCATGATAAAGCATGATAATCATAACATGGAAATGTGGCAACAACACTTAACATGGAATTAGCATGAGCCAAGGCTCATTGCACATGGAGCATGAGTAAATCCTCATTGCCCATGAAGCACGAGTAAACCCTAGTTTCACTTGAATTAGCATGATTCAACGCTCATTGCACATGACGTATCATGATACTATACTTTACCCAATGCATTGGAGTGCTATAAGGGCACACCCTTGTTAAACATTTCATTTCATGCATAAGTGTGCCACATGGATCATAAAAACTGGATTCATAAAACATAATCATTTATTCAACAATAAAGGAATTTTGAATTAATACATGAAAAATTATAATCAACTGTAAATGTGCATAAAGGTGAATACCCTTGATGGAGAAATGGGCATGGTATTCACTACACAATGGCATTGGCTTAGAAAATCGGTGCGATTTCGGCAGCATAACGACGTGACATAAGAATTCATAAAAATGGATGATGAGAGAGAAATGGGTTCCTAATCATATTTACATATAATGGACAGTAAGGAGGTCATATAGATACCAGCCCCAACAATCGTAATGGAATTTAGATTCATGATACAAAGGTATTGCCTGAATGTAAATGAGGAGAGAGAAGTTTCTTTTGGAATTTCAGGATAGTAACGGGTGTACATGGGAGGAATTTAATGAGAGATAAAGGGGTCTCCCATCATTCAATCATAAGGAAGGATGTATGAGGGAGGTGTGAAACAATACCCAGACATTCATAATTGAAATTAAAAGGGCAAAACAACTTAATGAAAATTGGACAAAAATGAGAAAGCATGAAAAAACCCTTACTTGGAAGTGTGCTTCCAAAGGCTTGAGAGAGGCTTTATAGTGGCTTCTTGGGAGCATGGATCCCCTTGGGAGGATTCTAGAGATAGTAGTTCATAGGTTGGATGAACTCCAAAGGCTTTGAGTGGGGAGGAAGTGGGAACCTTGGTGGGTTTATATAGGAAAGGTGAGAGAATTCATTATTATTTAGGTTTGGGACACCTTATATTAAATTAATCTACACCACAAACCATCCAATTGTTTTAGCCCATGGTTTTTGGAAAGGGTAACAGGAAAAAAATATTTTATAAGGCCAAATTCCTAAATTATTAAAATAATGTGGTTGCTTATGTGGAGGTGAGTCACACTCCCATGTAAAACAATTTAAAAAGACAAGATGTTTAATAAGTCTTGAGGGGTCCATTAATTCTTTGAAAATTAAGTCAAACAAACCCAAAATCACATTATTTTAATGGTAAAATATATATTGGCCGAACATAAAGCTTATATCATTTTATTACATTACTATTGGGTCATTATGATGTCATAAAACACATTATATATTTAAACGGTATTTAATGTTTACCCAAAAATATGACTGTCTCAGAAAATTATGAAAAATTCACCATTGGATAATTTTGACATCCTGATTCCCGAAATATCATTTATTTTATCTGAATAATTTTCTAAATATTTTAATTTTTACATTTAAAATAAAAACAGACATTTATCGAAAATTCACGGGGTTGGAGAGAACTGGATTTCAAACCTTAATAAAAATTTTAATTGCATTCATAAAATAATATGATCATTTGTATTTAATAAAAATTAATTTAATAATAATAATAATTACATTTTAATAAAATTTTATTTAACTAAAAAATCCCTTAATTTAATAAAATAAAATTCTTAATTAAATAATAACTATAAATACTATTTATACTTTAAAAACTATTAACAATGTATCAATATTGAAAAAATGTTATATTCATTATTATATACAAAAATAATGTACATGAACATAGTTCCAGCGATTTGTTACAAAACCCCTTAAAACAGCCGTATAAGACCTAATGGTAAGGTGTGCGATGGTGAAAAACTCTTGGGGTGGCTCGGATAACATTGCTCGAGTGGTAATTTCTATCAACTTCCAATTTTCCCGAAGATGGTCACGTTTGAGCTTCACATGATGAAGCTCATCTTGGGCTTGGTCAAGAGAGAAGCCAAAATATTCCACCTCTTTTATGAGCTCCGACAAATGGGTTTCGTATGGATAAATTCTACTGGATATGGCCATCTCTTCCTTTGTCTGAGTAAATTTGGTTTGTTAAAGCTCTATATTTATACTAATCATGTGATCATTGTTCAACGGCTATAAAAGCGACGATCACAATTCTTAACATAACACCAAAGAAGTTGACATTTTATATAAACAATTTACATAAAGGGGAATTTAACTAGATCAAGAGGTATTTCAACTAATGAAACATTGGGTTGTTACAATATTCCCCCCTTAAAAAAAATTTCAACCTCGAAATTTCCTTTTCCCACACTAAAACAGATTGTGGGTAACTTAGCTTCATTTTTTCCTCCGATTCCCAAGTCCCTTCTTCAAACTTGTGGTTTTTCCACAACACCTTGATGAGGGGAATTGTCTTTTTTCATAGAAATATTTCTCTATAATCTAAGATCTTCACTGGTTGCTCCTTATAATAAAGATCATCCTCCAACTGTATCATATCAGAAGAGAGTACATGTGAAGGGTCCGGTATGTACTTCCTTAAGATGGATACATGAAAGACATCATGTACTTTGGCCATGGTAGGTGGAAGTGCTAGTTGATAGGTCACAACCCTGACACAATCAAGAATCTCGAAGGGGTCGATGTACCTTGGAATTAACTTCCCTTTCTTTTGAAACCTCATGGCCTTCTTCCACATAGATATGCGTAGAAAAAACATGTCTCCAACTTTAAACTCAAGGTTTCGTCGACGATTATATGCATAACTCTTCTGTCGAATCTTTGCTGCCTTGATATGATTCTGAATGGTTTTCACCTTCTCCACAATTTCCTTGACCATTTCTGGTCCAATAAGCTTACGTTCACCGACCTCATCCCAACATGACGGTGTTATGATCCTTTTCCCATACAGGGCTTCATATGGTTCCATTTGGATGCTCGAGTGGTAACATTTATTATAAGAGAACTCAACCAGAGGAAGATGTTGATCCCATCCTCCTTTAAATTCCATTGAGCACGTTCTCAACGTGTCCTCAATTGATTGGATATTCCACTTGTATTGGCCATCAGTTTGAGGATGATAGGCCTTATTGAAGTTCAGTTCACTATCAAGAGCATGTTCAGGCCTCTTCCAAAATATAGAGGTGAATCTTGGATCTCGATCAGACACAATAGATAGTGGCACTCCATGCAGCCTTACCACTTCCTTGATATATATCTGTTCCAGTTGATACAATGAGAAATCCTCCCGAATAGCAATGAAGTGTGCAACCTTTGTAAGGCGATCCACAACAACCCAGACTGCATAGTTGCCTTTGGATTTCCTTAGAAGTCTGGTGACAAAGTCCATTGTGATTTTTTCCTATTTCCATTCTGGTATTGGCAATGGTTGCATCATCCCCTTTGACTTCTGCCTCTCTGCCTTCACTTTCTGGCACACTAGGAACTTTGATGTATATTCAACGATCTTCTTTTTCATATTATCCCACCAAAAGTATTATCGGATATCTCGATACATCTTTGTGATCCCTGGGTGAATTGAGAAATTTGAAATAAGTGCATCATCCAAAAGTTCCTTCTTCAGCACCGGACTTGAGGGAACACATAGTCATTTCCCAAATCGCACAATTCCTTCTTCATTAACATTAAACTCCAAGGATTTACCCTTTTTGATAGCTTCCACTTTTTTAATGAATTCCCACATCATCCTTTTGAGCATCCTTTAACCTTTCCAAAAGAGTCATTTTAGTAATCATTTGTGAAAGGATTGATGATGTTCCCTTATTTATGATTCCCATGTCCATCTTCATCATGTCTAAGAAGATTGGATCCCTCTTAATTCAAATCATTGATAGAATCGCTGGGTCCTTTCTATTTAGGGCATATGACACCTTCTTCGCATTCCTAGGGGATATTGTATTGAACATTCATAATCCTTGATGAGCTCTATCCATCTTCTCTGGTGCATATTAAGCTCTATCTATGTGAATATATATTTAAGACTCTTGTGGTCAGTATATATCTCACATTTATCCCCATAGAGATAATGCCACTAGATTTTGAAGGAAAAGATCACCACCGACAACTCCAGATCATGCGTTGTATAGTTTCACTCATGGATTTTCAACTACATTGAGGCATAAGATATCAATTTATCATTATGCATCATCACACAGCCTAAGACCTTCTTCGATGCATCACTGAAAGCTACAAAATGTTCCCCACTTGTGGGTAAAGTGAGAAGGAGTGCAGTGATAATCCTCCTTTTCAACTACTTGAATATTTCTTCAAATTAATCACTCCAAGAAAACTTTACACCCTTTAGAGTTATCTTGGTAAGAGGGTTGGACAATCGTGAGATTTTTTTCTCACAAATCGTTGATAATATCCAGCTAACCCCAAGAAGCTACGGATATTCGTTACCGATGTTGGCATCGACCATCCCTCAATTGCATCTGTTTTGGAGGGATCCACAGATATCCCATTGCTTGTGATGATATGGCCCCAGAATGAGACTTCCTTCAACCAGAACTCACATTTAATGTACTTTTCATAGAGCTTCTCCTTGCGCAAAGTCTCCAGTATAGTTTTTAAATGCTCCTCATGATCTTCCTTGGTTTTCGAGTATATTAGAATATCATCTATAATGACTACCAAAAATTTGTCTAGGTAATCTCTAAAGACTCTATTCATCACGTACATGAAGATTTCTAGAGAATTAGTGGGTCCTAAAGGAATTACAATGAATTCATAGTTCCCGTATCTTGTACGAAAAGCAGTCTTGGGGACATCTTCCTTCTTCACCCTTAATTGATAATATCCCAACCAAAAATCTTCCTTAGGGAAGTATGGTGCTCCACACAGCTAATCGAAAAAGTCATCGATCTGTGGCAGAGGATACTTGTTATTTATCGTGATTTTGTTAAGTTCACGATAATCGATGCAAAGCCGCATTGATCCATCCTTCTTCCGGACGAAGAGGACTGGTGCACCCCATGGTGAAGCACTTGGGTGTATAAACCCTTTATCCAGATTCTCCTGTAGTTGTTTCTTCAACTATTAAAGTTCCACGATACCCATTCTATATAGAGTCTTGGATATTGGTAGCGCCCCTGGTATAAGTTCAATTGATAATTCAATGTCTCTTTTAGGAGGAAGACCAGGCAATTCCTTGGGAAACAATTCAACAAATTCCCTCACAATAGAGATTTACTCAAGGGTGGTTTCTTCCTTGGACTCAATCATCTGATCCAGATACGCGTTCTCATAGGGCAGTATTATCCATGCTTGAGATGATGGAGCTAAAGGATATTCATATACCTCCTTACACTTGTAAAGAATCGGGGGTCGATTCTCCATATGGAGTTTGATTTCCCTCACCCGACAATTTATGTTGGCTTTATATAAGGAAAGCCAATCCATGCCACGAATTGCATAAAATTCCACCAGAGGGAGTATGTCGAGGTTCTCCGGGGAATTTAATCCAATGATTATAACAGGGGAGGACTTATATTCATGGGATGCAATGATTTCCCCATTTTCCGTACTCACCGACATCTTCTCTTCCATGATTCGTGGTGGTTCTGGGATTGTTCTACTAAACATGTGAGATAAAAAATAATGAGTAGAACCTGAATCCAAAAGTACATTCACTATTCATGAATGAATAACTAGCATACCTATCACTACTTTTTTGTTGGGGTTCACTTCCGCAGAAGTGATGGCATAAGCTCTTCCTTTCTGCCTTGGAGTTTGTTGGTTGCCTACGAAAACCCTTGGTTTAGGGCACTGATTTGAAAAGTTCTCTGGTTCTTTGTAGTTGTAGCAATGAACAACGTGTTAAGGTTCGAACGGAGCATTCCTCTCCTCTGTCATAGCCGTGAGTCTTTCTTTCCGACAGTTAACATCTAGGTACCCTTCTTTTCCACACCTAAAGCATTTCTTCTTCCCCTTGAGGTAATTTCCAGGGTGCTTCTTTCCGCAATTTTTCCAAGTGGGGTGCTGGATCTTCTTAGCACCGTTGGATTTATCCATCGGACAACCAGCATTGAAGTCCACCTTACACTTATTGTCCCCGTGATACCCCTGTGATTCCCCAATCTCCATTTTGACCTTGAGGGAACATCGAAAAATTTCTTCATAGCTGTAAAAGTCACGTATCACTAATTATTTACGTAGGCTAGGCTTCATCCCACCAAAGAAGTAGTCAAATTTTCATTCGGGGGTAATGACAGAGCTTGAAGCATATCTTGCAAGCCTTGTGAAGTTTTCCGCGTACGCTCCAACAAATTCATCGTCTTTTTTCTTGATGGAAAAGAAAGTCCCTTTCCATCTTAAGCTGGAGGGTGCGTGGAAAATATTTATCAAAAAAAATCTTTCGGAAATCCTTACATTCCAACGCCTCGATCTCCACCTCATGATTTGTATTTTTGGTAAATGTCCACCATTGATCATCTTCACCTTCCATACGATAGGCCACCTAGAGAAACATCTCTTATTCATAACATCGAAGGATGGAGAAGATCTTTTCAATGAAGTTGATCCATTGTTCAGGGATCGTGGGATCGGATGATCCACTAAAAGAAGGAGGAATTTTTCTCATGAAGCTCTCGATAGAGACCTATTCTTTATTGGGGGGGTGAACGTTCCTCTTGACCCGTGTTTCTATTTAAAAAATGAGTTAGCTGAGAGAAAAGCGTGACAATGTTCGTGATTCCCACTCCCATTGGATTGGGCATCTCATCAGTACAATCATCACACTGATCTTCACATCAGTTGTTAGCCCGAGTCCTCCTATTACCGGCCATTGGATGGAATAAAAGAAAAGTTAGGGGGTAACACATAAAGGGTAATCCAATGAAAAAAGTTGATGACTTAAAAAATAAACTTTTATTTCCTTAACTCATGAGTCTACAGGCTTTAACCAAGGCTTTTCATGATCTACTTTCTAACATATATTCTTAGGGGCATTTTTTTAATTCCCTTAGTAAGGGTTCATACTAATATTGTGAATTTATCAAAACATATCCCGTAGGAGTGTCGTAACCATGAGTGTATCAAGGCATATTGTGGTGAACTAGTTCCCGTTCGAGTCTATCTCAAAGCATTTTTTTCAGGTTTTACCTCTAGGATACATCTGTGCTAGAGCCGCCTCTACCTACTCGTATCCAGATAGGGATGTATTTAGTTAATAAAACACTTACTCAGTACTAACCAAAAATTAGGGATGTTTTTATTATATTAAGTCTTGCCTCTAAAGCTTTACTAGGGTTTTGTAATCATAATCCCGAAAATAACTAAACCTATCCTCTAATACCAACTCTGACGACCCTTCTCTTATTAGAAACATAAACACGAATTATTACATAAACTATTCAATTGATACAACATGGAAGATCGAGAGGTCTAGTGTCTTTGGGGCTTAGGATCATTACATAACAACATAAAACATGAAATACAACATCTTTAATGAAAACTTCCTTCACATGACCACTACATTCCCTCATACATAGCATTGCAAGGGATAACCTGAGGACATGCATAAGAAAAGGGGTGAGCTATAAAGCCCAGTAAGGGAATAAACATGGAATACATGAGAAGTAAAATACATGTTAGACAACAAGTATATCAATAGATCAAAAGATAAACATGAACATAAAGGCATGATAATGCATGACAATCATAACATGTAAATGTGGCAACAACACTTAACATGGAATTAGCATGAGACACGGCTCATTGCACATGAAGCATGAGTAAATCCTCATTGCACATGAAGCATGAGTAAACCCACATTGCACATGAATTATCATGAGTCAACACTCATTTCACATGACATATCATGATACTATAATTTATCCAATTCATTGGAGTGCTATAAGGGCGCACCCTTCTTAAACATTTCATTTCATGCATAAGTGTGCCACATGGATCATAAAACATAGATTCATAAAGAATAAACATCTATTCCATGATAAAGGAATGTGGAATTCATAGATGAATCTTTATAATCAAGAAGTAAATATGCATAAAGTTGAATACCCTTGATGGATAAATGGGCATGGTATTCACTACACAATGGAATTGGCTTAGAAAATCGGTGCGATTTCGGCAACGTAACAGCGTGACATAAGAATTCATAAAAATGGTTGATGAGAGAGAAAGGGGTTCCTCATCATATTTACATATAATGGAAATTATGGAGTTCATATAGATAAATTTCCCAACAATCTTAATGGAATTTAGATTCATGAAACAAAGGTATTGCTTGAATGTAAATGAGGAGAGAGAAGTTCTTTTGGGAATTTCGGCATAGTAACGGGTGTACATGGGAGGAATTTAATGAGAGAGAAAGGGGTCTCCCATCATTCAAAAATAATGAGGGAAGTATGAGGGAGGTGTGAAACCATTCCCCAACATTCATAATTGAAACTAAAATGGGAAAACAACATAATGAAAATTGGACAAAAATGAGAACGGAAGAAGAAACCCTTACTTGGAAGTGTGCTTCCAAAGGCTTGAGAGAGGATTGAGAGAGGATTCTTGGGATCTTGGGGCACCTTGGGAGGATTTTAGAGAGATTAGGTTAGAGGATGGACGAAATCCAATGTCTTTCAGTGAGGAGGAAGTGGGAACATTGGTGGGTTTATATAGGAAAGGTGAGCGAATTCTTTATTATTTATGTTTGGGACCCCTTATATTAATGTAATCTAAACCACAAACCATCCCATGGTTTTTTCCCATTGTTTTTGGAAAAGGGAAGAGGAAAACAATATTTTATAAGGACAATGTCCTAACTTCTAAAAATAAGGGGGTTACTTATGTGGAGGTGAGTCACACTCCCACGGAAAACAAATTAAAAAGACAAGATGTTGAATAAGTATTGAGGGGTTCATTAATGCTTTTAGTCAAACAAACCCAAAATCACATTATTTTATTGGTAAAACATATATTGACCGAACATAAATCTTATAGTATTTTATTACTTCACTATTGGGTCATTATGATGTCATAAAACATATTATATATTTAAACGGTATTTAATTTTTGCCCAAAAAATTTACTGTCTCAGAAAATTATGAAAAATTAACTGTTGGATAATTTCGACGACCTGATTCCAGAAATATAATTTATTTTATTTAAATAATTTTTTAAATATGTTAATTTTCACTTTTAAAATAAAAACTGACACTTATCGAAAATTCACGGGTTTGGACAGAACAGGCTTTCAAACCATAATAAAAATTATAATTGCATTCATAAAATTATATGATCATTTTTATTTAATACAAATTAATTTAATAATAATAGTAATATTTTAATAAAATATTATTTAATTCAAAAATCCCTTAATTTAATAAAATATAATTCTAAATTAAATAATAACTAAAAATACTATTTGTACTTTAAAAACTATTTACAATGTATCAATAATGACAAGAAGTTATATTAATTATTATATACAAAAATAATATATATGAACATAGTACTAGAGATTTCTAACATAACCCCTTAAAATAGCTGCATAAGACCTAAGGGTATGGTGTGCGATGGTGACAGACTCTTGGGGTGGCTCAGATAACATCGCCCGAGTGGTAATTTCAATCAACTTCCACTTTTCCCGTAGATAGTCACGTTTGAGCTTGACATGATGATGCTCAGAATGGGATTTGTTAAGAGAGAATCCCAAAGATGGCACCTCTTTTTTAAGCTCTGACAAATGGGCTTCATATGGAGCAATTCTACTGGATGAGGTCATCGCTTCCTTTGTCTGAGTAAATTGGGTTTGTTAAAGCCCTATATTTATACTAATCATGTGATCACTGTTCAACGACTATAAAAGCAACGGTCACAATTCTTAACATAATACCAAAGAAGTTGACATTTTATATAAACAATTTACATAAATAGACATTTAACTAGATCAATAGGGATTTCCATTAATGAATCTTTGGGTCGTTACAAACAGCTTTGAGGTAGGATGCTTCACTCTAGACTCCTCTTGTTAGATTTGATTGTCATAGTTTCAAATTGGTTTATTTGAATGGTTTTTATTGTGAAGAGCATGGAATCAATCTTCTATAGTGATGATTGATGGTATTGATGTAATTACGAAATCTTGGTGAATTGTTGTGTCAAGTGATTTGGCTTCCAAAATTTAAAATGTTGATTTTAAATTATGATTTCTGAAATTGTAAATGGTTTGATGAAAAAATGGGGTTTCAATAAAGAGGGAATTTTATTGAAATGGTTTGAGTCTGAAATGACTTTGATGGATTTGGTTTTAAATAAAAATTGAGTTTTAATGAAATGGTTTGGAATTGAAATGGATTGAGATTGAAATGATTTGATGGATTTGGTTTTCAATAAAAAGGGAGTTTTATTGAAATGGTTTGGAATTGAAATGGTTTTGAGGGAAATGGTTTTCAATAAAAGGTTTTTAATTGAAATGGTGTTTTGGCATGATTGTTGGGAATATATGGTGTGTGTTCATGTTTCATGTACGAGGCTTAGTTGAAATATGACCTTGTACATTATGCGAAAAATTTAATTGAACGATGGAAACTATATGTAGGAGGCTTGGTTGAAATATGACCTTGTGCTCGGTGGAAAAGGTGTAATGGAACATGGTAAACAATTACCTTGTGACAACTTGGTAGATCGACGATAGAATACTCATGATTATGGAACTGTCATAATGAAGCATGCATGGTTGGTCATATGTGTTGAGAAATGGTTGGTTATACCAAAAAGGAATGTTTGTGAAATGGATCTTAAGATTGTTTGGTTATTTTTCTGGATAAATAACTTGCTGGAAAATTGGTTTCAAGCATGAATTGTTGGCAGCATGGGTTGGGAAATTGTTGGGTATGCCAAAAAGGAATGTTTGTGAAATGGTTTTTAAGCTTGTTTGGTTTTTTTTCTAGAAAAATAACATGCTGGAAAATTACTTTAAATTTAACTTGGAATTCCTTTGGTTATGAATGGTTTTGGAAACTTGTTTATATTTAGTAATATTCTTCTTTTGAGAAAATGTTTTATATAAACTTTTTTTATATTAATGTGGCTAACTCTTCTATCCTAGCGGCGTGATTAGGGAAGTCATTGGGGAAGACCTACTGAGTTTTATACTCACCCCTGCTTTGGATCATTGGTTCTTTTGCAGATATTGTATTCCGAGACATATGTAAAGGTAAATAATCTTATTGCTAGTGTCTTTTGGTGATGCTTAGAAGATGTGGTGGAGCTTGGAGTTTATGGAGAATGGAGTTACTATTTCTTTTGAGAGTCGTGAGTTGTTCATCCATTGTGTAATTTGATGCTTAGTTTGGTCTTTCGTTGTTGTGTACATTGATGTAGTTTGATATAAATGAAGTGTTTCTTGGACTTTTATTTTTTCATGAATCATATAATTAATGTTTGGTTATGGTTGGTTTATAGGTTTATTTATGAAAGGGTAAATCGTCCCCCACTTGTACTTGAAACCCTTCAACATTTATTGTCATCCTTTGGTGCCTTGGGGATGTATCTTAAGGCCTAGTAATGAATCGTGTTACTCTTAAGACAATGAGAATTTTCAGGTCATTACAAATGGTATCAACATTTTCAGTCCTGGCCTAGTAAGCAGTCATCGATGTTCTTGGTCTTGGAGTTGAAATTCATTCTTGTCTATTGTTTGGGTCGAGAACTTATATAGGAGTAGGATTGTTGGAACTTGAAATGTATAGTGTAAAAGAATGTAGCTAACACGTTTATTCTGAACTTCATGTTACTAGGGTGTTGGGTACATAAGTGTTTTGGATACACTTCTAGAATGATGGAAATATCATTATCATGGGTTTATCAAATGAGATAATCATAACATGAATTTTAAGGGAATTACTTCCCAATAGGATTTCATATCTCACTGTGAGGACTAATTTTTTATTTTGTGCAAGATGCAAATTTTCGAAAACATTCAGAAATTGTTTCAATGAAGGATTTTGAAAATGGTATATTTGGTGTATTTTGAAAATGGGTTGATTTTCAAAAGTCATGAAGAATGTTTTCAAAAATGTTTGAATGTGGGAGAAAGTTTGTTTTGAAAACAATGTTGTGAAAGATGATGTGATAAAATTTGAAATGCTAAGCCATCAGTGGTTATAGAGTGTGATTGATGTAGTTTGTTGTTGGTTTAGAAAATGGCACCCGTTAGGAGTCGTCGAAACCAACCCGATGAAGCTGTGGAGAATGTGGTTGCACGAGAACCATGTGTGAACCAAGATCCGGTTCAAAGTATCATTCATGGTTTTCAATATGTCGATAATGGGAACCGAAAGAATGAAAGAAAGCATGTGGATCAAACGATCCAGATCATGAAGCATAATCCACCTAATTTCCAGGGTGATTCCGAACCTGAGAAGGCAGAGGTGTGGTTATGTAGGATGAATCGTATCTTCAACATCATTGGCACACCAATAGAGCTAAAGGTCAAACTGGTGACGTATATGCTCAAGGATCTTGCACGTCAGGGGTGGAATTTAGTTGTGCATGATAAATTGGATGAAGGAATTACATTGGAGGATTTTGAATAATTGTTCAACAAACAATTATATCCTCACACGTTCAAGATTCAGAAAATAATGAACTTCTTCAACCTGAAATAAGAGAGTCTCTCGGTCACTGAGTTTGTGGCTAGGATAATGAACTTATTATGCTTTTCACCAGAAGTTGTGGAATGTGCCTCTTTGAAGGCACGCATCTTCAAATCCGGAATACGACATGAGATTCAATCAAATATTGTAGTACTTTATATTGCAGACTATATAGAGATGGTGAATAGAGAGACTGTGGCTGAATGTGATATCACAGAATCTATGGAAGAACGCATGATGATACTTACAGGAAACGGTTGGAACTCAACTGCTGGGGACAAGAGGAAAATAGACACATATTTCCATGGTTGGATTAGTAAACCTTCCTCCATGACCCCATAGAAAGTAGGATGTTTTCAATGTTGTTTAATTGAACACATAAAGTGAGATAGTAAAACACAACCTATAGCATGTCATAATTGTAACAAGGTGGGAAATCTTCATTTCTATTGTCACAGTGCTCCAAGTTCAAGTGTTAGAGACACTTCTCAGTTATCACAAGCATCTTATGCTTTGACAGGATGAGGACAACAAAATTAGTCTCATCAGCAGAATAGAGCTAGCCATGGTGATTCTCGAAATACCATGGCTCCTCAACTAGGGAAATATCAACAAGGAAACAAGGATAATTGTGCAGTGATGAAGCAATTGTATGGAGTTGAGCGGATGATTGTCGATGATCGGGCAGGAACATCTATAGTGAGAGTTACTATTATTTTGAATTCTACCTTTGTGAAAGTTTTTTTTTGATACTGGTGCATCACATTCCTTCATTTCTTCTTGTGTTGTCGACTTTCTATGTTTAAAACAGGAAATGATGCCTTTGTTTTGGAACTACAAACTCCTCTTGGTGAAAGAGAATTTCAAGCCTTTGTGTGTAGATAATGTGCTATAACTATTGATGGAGCTGAATTAAAATGTGACTTCTCAATGATGGATATGGATGCCTTTGAAGTAATCTTGGGTATAGATTTACTAACAACGTTCAAGGCTCAAATCGACTGTTATAGGAGAATAGTTAGTTTCAGGACTGAGGACGGTATCGAGCATCTCTTTAGAGGAGAGTGGATTGTAAATAAAGGTGCCATAATCTTGTTGGAACCAAAGGTGGGAACTATATCTTACAAAATTAGAGCCTTGACATTGGAATCAATGTAGGAGATCGAGAAAAGTAGTTTTCCAACTGTTTTGGATCAATTTCTAGATGTCTTTCTCAAGAACATCTCAGGGCTACCACCTCTAAGTGAAGTGGAGTTTACAAACGATCTATTTTTGGGGACCAGTCCGATTTCCCTTCCATATTATTGGATGGAACCAAAAGAGTTACGAGAATGGAAAGTGTAGTTAGTAGAGTTGAAATGTAAGGGCTTCATTCGACCAAGTACGTCTCCATGGGAAACACCGGATTTGTTCCTAAAGAAGGCATATGTAACACATTGAATGTGTATTAATTATCATAAGCCTAACCATGTTATGATAAAGAATTGATATCCACTTCCACAAATTGATGATCTATTTGATCAATTAAGGGGATCTCATTGGTTATCCAATATTGACTTGAAATTAGGATATCTCCAATTCAGTGTTCGAAAAGAGGATATTCCAAAGATAGCTTTCTGAAGTAGATATGGCCACTATGAATATGTACTCATGCCTTTCGGTTTAATGAATGCACCAGCAGTCTTCATGTCTTAGATGAATTAGATATTTCAACCATATCTAGATTCTTTTTTTGTTGTGTTTTTGGATGACATTTTGGTCTATTCAAAGGCAAGGGGTGTTCATGAGGTTCACCTAGAAACAATGTTACAAATCTTAAGAGATCATCATTTGTATGCCAAACTATCAAAGTGTGATTTTTGGATATAGGAAGTATGTTACCTTTTCCATGTCATTTCTAAGAAAGGTGTTTATGTTGAAACTAAAAAGATAGAAGCAGTTATCTCTTGGAAACCACCAAATAATTTCTTCGAGATATGATGTTTTATTGGTCTAGATGGTTACTACTGATGCTTTGTGTGTTATTTTTCATGACTAGATTCACCAATGAAATCTCTGACAAAGAAGAATGATCCATTCCAATGGATGGAGGAATGTTATAATTCTTTCCAGGAACTAAAAGTCCAGCTTACATCGACACCTATCTTGATCTTTCCAGAATTAGGACAAGGGTACGAGTTGTATTGTGATCCTTTAGGATCAGGGTTGGGTTGTGTTATCATGCAAAGAGATCACGTGGTTTCTTATGGTTCAATGTAGTTGAGGGTGCATGAGATTAATTACCCAACACATGATTCGGAGTTAGATGCAGTCATCCATGATTTGAAAACATGAAGACATTATCTCTTTGGTGAGAAATTCACTATGTTTACGGATCAAAAAATCTTGAAAAATATTTTCTCATAGCGAGATTTGAATCTGAGGCAAAGGATATGGATCGGGTATCTCTGGATGTTTGACTTTGACTTGATGTACAACACAAGAAAAGGGAGTTCGGTGGTGGATGCATTGAGTAGAATGTCATATGCTCATTTGGCAAAAGGCTTTTAAGACGAATGGCAGTTGATGTTAGTCTTAGCTGACATGCATGTTGAAAGTGAATACCGATGTGATGTTTTTGTTATCTTTTCAGCAACACTTGTTCTGGATTTAGTAAAGATTATCAAATAAGAACAAACATCTGATGTAGAATGTCTGGTTGTAAGTTAAAAACTCAATCGTGGGGAGACCATTGATGGCTGGAAACATTATGGGGGTTCAGTTTTGTGTTTCATAGATTTGATGATTGTACCTATGGTTTTTCAAGAAAAAATCCTTCATGATTAACACCATTCAAGACAGTCTATACATCCAGGTACAAAAAATATGTTTAATGTGTTGAAGGCGCAGTTTTGGTGGAGTGGTATGAAAAGGAAGGTGGTTGAGTTCGTCTCGCGGTGCTTAACTTGTCAGTATGATAAAGTAGAGCATCAGAGGCCAGATAGTATGTTACAATCATTACCTATCCCATCGCATAAATGGGATCAGATATCAATGGATTTTTTTACAGGTCTTCGAAGAATGGTCTGGAAACATGATGCAATTTGGGTGATAGTGGATTGTCTAACCAAGTCGTCCCATTTCATCCTTATTCATGAAACCCATACGGTGGAAGATAATTCAAAAATATATATTCGAGAAGTGGTAAAAAGGCATGGTGTACCTATTTCTATAGTCTCAGATAGAGATTATAGGTTAACATCTTGTTTCTAGAAATCATTACAGCAAGACCATGGAACTCAGTTGAATATGAGCATGGTGTGTCATCCCCATATGGATGGGAAATCCAAGCGGAAGATGCAAACATTAGAAGACATGTTGTGGGCTTGTGTAATGGATTTTGGTGGACCATGAGAGGAGAATATACCCTTATTGGAGTTCTCATTCAATAAAAACTATCAATCCTCGATACTCACAGCTCCGTTTAAAGCATTGTATGGGCATCCTTGTCGTTCTCCACTATGCTGGGTGGAAACAGGTGAAACATCACTAGTCAGAGCTGGCCTTGTCTAAGAGACAAAAGATAAGATCTAGTTTATTAGAAAGAGGATGGATAATACACAAAGTTGTCAGAAATCTTATACAGATCACCGTAGAAGACCATTGTCCTTCGTTGTGGGTGATTATGTCTTCTTGAAGATCTATCCAAGGCTTGGACATCGTCGTTTTGGGAAGTAGAGAAAGTTATCTCCTAGATAAATTGGCCTTTTTGAGATACTAGAATGATTTGGAAAGGTGGAATATTAGTTGGCATTACAACCATTGTTTAGTTCGGTGCATAATGTGTTCCATGTATCTCAGTTGAAAAATTATCAGCCTGATCCTGACCAAGTGATCAGATGGGACCACATTCACTTAGAGTCGTATGCTTCATTGATACATATCCCAGTATGGATTGTGGATAGGCAAGAGAATGTCTTGAGTTGAAAAATCATCGGTCTAGTATGGGTTTTATGGATGCATGGTCAGATTTAGGAAGAGACTTGGGAATGTGAAAAGGAAATGAAAGAGTAGTGGCCAGAACTCTTTTAGTTAGGTGATGGTTTTCTGCATTCTGAGGATGGAAAGACCAATGGTGGGGAGAATGTAGTACCCCCAGTTTCTGGTATGTATCATTTTATTGATTCTTTTCATTGTTTTAAAGTTAAGTGTGATGAATGGGGGAGTCAGTAGAACATTAAATTATGTTTTGAGGTAAAGGGGAAGTCACAAGGGCGGTGCACGGGTTGTTTAAATTGTGCGGCCAAATTGTGCATAGTTGGTCTTGGAGGTAGTACCTTCTACATGGGTGGTGCACGATGTGTCTAACCGTGCGGACAAATCATGCGTGTAGGTTCTTTCGAGGTAGTGGCTAACACACTGTTAGAACATGGTTTGTCTATCAGTGTGAGAAAATCGTGCGACCACTTAAATTAGATCATATAATAGTGAAACTCACTCATTTTTTCCTCTATCATCCATGTTTAAGCACCTAAGTGTCCATAACATAGGATTTTTCTTCTACTAAGGTTAAAGAGGGTTCTCACATCATTTTGGAGGCAATCTGAAGGCTTCTCTTGGCGAATCGAAGCTGGATTCTTGAGGTATGTGATCGCTCTTCATCGTGCTTGATAGGTTTCTTAGATCTACCAAGATATACTTCTCCTCTTCTCTCGGTTTATTATATCTACACCCGTAATTGGTAGATATAATTGTGGATTCCAAATATGATGAGATTTGGTCTTGATATTGATAGGAGATGTGATCTAAGGTGGGTTTTTGGAGAATTGACCCGGGTTTCTTGAGCGTTCTTCGACCGTTGTGGTTTTCTTCAAAACCTTTGAGGTAGGAGGCTTCACTCTCGACTCCTCTTGTTAGAATTTATTGGAATAGTTTCAAATTGGTTTATTTGAATGGGTTTTATTGTGAAAATCATGGAATGAATCTTCTTTAGTGATGATTTATGGTTTTGATATAATTGTGAAATCTTGGTGAATTGTTGTGAAAAGTGATTTGGCTTCTTGAATTTAATATGATGATTTTAAATTATGATTGCTGAAATTGTAAATGGTTTGATGAAAAAATGGGTTTTTAATAAATAGGGTGTTTTATTGAATTGTGTTGAGATAGAAATTACTTTGATAGATTTGGTTTTCAATAAAAAGGGAGTTTTATTGAAATGATTTGGAATTGAAATGGTTTGAGATTGAAATGACTTTGATGGATTTGGTTTTCAATAAAAATGGATTTTTATTGAAATGGTTTGGAGTTGAAATGGTTTTGATAGAAATGGTTTTCAATAAAAAATGTTTTTATAGAAAGGGTGTTTTGGCATGACTGTTCGGAATATATGGTGTGTGTTCATCTTTCATGTATGAGGTTTGGTTGAAATATGACCTTGTGTTGAGTGCCAAACGTTTAATGGAACGATGGTGACTATATGTACAAGGTATGGTTGAAATATGACCTTGGGCTTGGTGCCAAAGGTTTAATGGAACATGAGAAACAATTACCTTGGGATGACTTGGTAGATCACTGAGAGACTGCTCGAGAGTATGGAACTGTCATAACGAAGCATGCATTGATGGTAGAATGGCTTGGGAAATGGTTGGGTATGCCAAAAATGAAAGTTTGGGAAATGGTTATTAATCTTGTTTGGTTATTTTTCTAGAAAAAAAGATTGCTAGAAAATTGGTTTCAAGCATTCATGGTTAGTATCATGGGTTAGGAAATGGTTGGGTATGCTAAAAAATCATGTTTGAGAAATGGTTCTTAAGATTGTTTGGTTAATTTTTTGGAAAAATAACTAGCGGAAAAATTGGTTTCGACTGCTCTTGGAATTCCTTTGGTTATGAATGGTTTTGGAAATTTGTTTATATTTAGTTATAAACTGCTTTTGATAGAATGTTTTATATAACCTGTTTTTATATAAATGTGGCTAACTCTTCTATCCTAGTGGCGTGAGTATGGAAGTCATTGGGGGAAAACCTACTGTGTTTTATACTCACCCCTTCTTTGGCACATTAGTGATTTTGCTGATGTTGTATTCTGGGACATAGGAAAAGGAAAAGCATCTTATTGCAAGTGGCTTATGGTGATACTTGGTAGATGATGTGGAGCTTGGACCTTATGGATCATGGAGTTGTAGTGTCTTTTGGGAGTCTTGAGTTGTTAATCCGCTGTGTACTATGATGCTTAGTTTGGTCTTCCACTATTGTGTACATTGATGTAGTTTGATATAAATGAAGTGTTTCTTGGTCTTTCATTTGTTCATGCATCATATAGTGAATGTTTGGTTATGGTTGGTTTATGAGTTTATTTATTAAAGGGTAAATCATCCCCCACTTGTACTTGAAACCCTTCAGCATTTATTGCCAGCCTTTGGCGCCTTGGGGATGCTTCTTAAGGCCTAGTAATGACTCGTGGTACTCTCAAGCCAATGTGAATTGGTGCGTCATTACATGTCCAATAGAAAAACTCATATGTGAAGATTTTACTAAGTCAAATACATATTACCCAAATTTGTTTTTAGTTAAATAGTTCTGATATTCTAAGAGGGATCAAATATCTATATATGTTCACTGTATAATATAACTGTTAGAGTTTTGGGTATTGTGAGTAAATTATTTCAATGTTTTGATAGTAATGGATAACCTTTTAACCCTTATAAAAACCCCCATTCTTTTCCACCACCATAAATTATTCAATGAAAATGTAAAAAATTGTAATGATTCCCATTTTTTAGTTTCTCTCAATTTCATTATTGTTTTGTGTATATTTCTTTCTTATTTAAAATGTACATTAATATTTTTCTTATTTTCATTTCAATTTTACAAAAAGAGGGATAAATTTAGGTCGAAAATTGGGGAGATATATAAGAGTTGGAAATTTTTGAGGTATAAAATGATAAATGTATAAAAATTAATATGGTAAAAAATAATATATGTGTGGGATAAATTTATTTGTAAAAATATATTTCTTTATGAAGGAAAAATTTAATAGAAATTTATTTAATTTAATATGTCATAAAATTTATTTCATGTTCATGCTTGTTTTATTAGTTTTTTTGGGTTTTTTAATGACCATAAAAGGGTATATTTTTGAAAATTTGTTGATCCAAAAAATTAATTAAAATATATTTGATTTTGATTCTCAAAAACACTGAAATCTATTTTACTAATGAAGTTATATTATGTGAATTTAATGATAATAATCATTGGAATAATTATTTTATTTTGGAATCAATTTGAGATGATAAAACTATGGAATGATTTTTTATTTATCAAATAATAGGTATTTTATATATCTTTAAATGTTGTCTAGAAAAAATAAGCCTATTTATATGATATTTGGAAACACTATTAATACTGTAAATTTTAAGTTGAATGTTTGGATTCTTTACACTACGTTTAGAATAATTATATAGATCAGGAACCATAATATTGGAAGAAAAACTAAATTTAATGAAAACATGTATAGTTAATTATCCATACACTTTTAATCAAAAATAGACGGTCAGCCATATATTTTACATTTATCACAATGTTGAGATTGAAGAGAAACCCTATTTTTGACTAGGTCAAGTATGATGTTTTGAATTATGGATTATTTCAAATTTTCGGTAACAGATTCACTGAAATTAAATTACCATTTAAATCCATTTAGACAACAATTCAAAGTATAATATTCAATATATGAATCCATTTATATTTTTGATGGTAGTTACATATTTATTTGAAAAATATATATAAAAATATTAACGATTTATCATGCGATATTTATAGTCCCATCTGACCTAAATGAATTTGTCTATATTTTTAAATACTAATATTTTTTTATTTTAGTACATAAATTTATTAATATATATATATATATATAAATTATCTGAAAATTAATTTTGTGTCATCATTCATAGAGACATATATTGGGGAAATTCATGATATTATTCTTATATACTTGATTGAATCGTTTGTTTCTACAAATATATTTCGTTGTTAATATTTTGATACAGTTTTTGAAAGTACATTTTAGAGATAAAATTAAGGTAAATACATTTTCAATCATAATTTATTGGGGTTTTATAATACTATTTAATAAAATCATATTCAATGTTGAAGAATATTCTAATGCTATTGTTTATTAAAGATAATTTCATTTGTTAGTTTCCGTAACAACTATGAGATGAACCAATATTCAACCTCTTCATCCTAATCTATCATCTATTTATGTTTTTTATTCTTGTAATCAGTTGTAGTGGAGTGTCAAATTCACAGACTATGATTTTGATATTTCTGTTCTTTATGAAAGAACTATAAGTACATGTAAAATCCTTCTTGTATGGTGTAAATACCCTACACTCAGTTTCGTAGGTCTTTGGTTAAGATGAAAAAATAGGGGAAATCACTAATCTCATGAAGAGAGAATTGGTGTAGGGTATTTGGAGATATTTTTTTCTCTAAAACAATATACATTTTCATGTTATATTGTTCATTTATTTTCTACTGTACAAAAATCATTATGAGATAAAGAATATTTTTTTTAATCTCAAGGGGGAAGTATTGTTTCTATAATGTTTTCAAAGGAACTAAATTGAACTCCCTATTCTGTATTCATCATTGTAGATTGAACTAGTATTTATATGTGATATTATATTTCCAAATGTATAATAAAATCATAAATATTATATAGAATCATTAAATTGATAATTAAATCTCTCTATGAGAGGTGGTGATGGAAAATAAAATACATCAGTTAGGGAGGAGGTATTCCACTATACACATGATCAATAGCTTATTTCTTCCTTTTTATGGATGAGTATATAGTTATAATATATACCATAAACATAAAAAAATATTTATATGATAGATATAGAGGTTATTATATTCGAATTAATAACACAGTTAGGGTGGAGCCTAAGTGGTAAACTCTATAATCTTGTTTTCAAATGACCATAGATTAAATAAAGAAGATACCCCTCTGGAATTTATGATGTAGTGGATGACACAAGAGTGATTTAGTTATGTTTTTATATAGACATGATGCAGGTAGAATAATGCAGGTGTGAGGCCACACTAGGCCATCAAGCATAATTCGAGGTCTACATAGCCATTAGATTGTTGTCAATGTAATTAATTTATCTCTATGCAAATAGGGAAAGGTATTTGATTTCATAGTAAAAATAGGCTTTATTACCAACATTAAAAATTACATAGGAATTAATTTAATATGAGTGATGTTTCTATGATAATAATTAAAAAATGAGTTTAGTGAAGATAATTAACATAACTTAGAAGAACCCACATTGGATCTCTTATTAGGAAGGATTTTGGTATATTGTATTCAAGCCAAGATGACTAAGCGGTGTAGAGAGGTGAGGGGAGGAGGTGGCCTTTTATAATGCGGGAGGAGTGGTTTTTTTTAAATTCCCAAAAACTAATCAATAATGGGATGTAAATATTGACCAAATTGCCTCAAAATTCATAAATTATGGTTTGGAGGGTTTATATGGAAAATTAAAAATGTTAACAATGTTTTTTTAAAATATTACTTATCTATTATATTTACTTAATTTCAATATTTTAATTTTCACTATCCTAAATTGTATATTTTTTATATATGTAGGTAATTTATACATTATGAAACAATATATAAATGAGGATTATTATATAATTTTCAAACACTGACTATTAATAATAAATATAATTTATTAAATACAAATACCATGTGTGTGAAAAATTAATATTAACATAAACACATATAATGGGAAACAACCCATTTAAACCATATTCATGATACATAATTTTATTTTATTTTTTATTATTTTGGAAAAGGTATTATGTTTACCATATTATAGAATATAAATTATTATTATTTGTAATTGGGAATCAATTTTTTCAAATTTATTCACAAAAGGTGTATTGTTTAATATCCTATTAATCAACTAGAAACATTCAAAAGCATTTTTCCAAAGAGACAAGATTCAAATATTTAAAAATATACTATATCATAAAAAAATCAATTTAATTGAACTATATTATATTAGTTAAAATATAGTCGAGATAATTTTATATTTTAAACATTTTTTTAAAAAAATTATCCATAAAAAATATTTTTAACAGAAAGTTAATTTTCAACTAAAACTAGTATTTCTAAAATTTCATCAAAAAATAAATCTTTTTATTAAACAAAAAATAATTCACTGTAATATAAAATTAAAATTTTAATTAAAAAATAAATTAATTTTTTTTCAAATTAATTATCTAAATGTATCAAAAATGTTTTTATTTTCACGCAGAATGAACTAAAATTCTTTTTTTGGAAAATATACATTTAATGAATATAAATAAATTACATCAAATTATATATTTTCAATCAGTATGTTTTCTTTATATAAAAATATTAAATTAAAATTTTAAAAGTTTTTTATTTTTATTCCTATAACAAATTTTAATGGATAGGTTATAAAAGTCATGTTCAACTAATAATATAAATATTACATTGTGGATCACTAAAACTCTGTGTTTTGTATAGTGCAGGCTATTGATGAATTTAAATATAATCAATTTTTTATTAAATCTCATGGAGTTACATTATCATGAATTTAAAATTAATTTTCCTTCCAAAATTTTTCACTTATGTATATAAAAATTATGATATTTCTGCCTCATTACATCCTTAGATTCTCACATAGCTTCCTCAAGCTGGGCGTTTCACCAGAAAATATTGATTATGTTAGTGGTATTGATTCACACCATATTCTTTATGTGATCCAAAATCCTAGCAGATACTTCATAAGAAGAATGATCATTCTGTAGTGTTTCTGCCTTTGATTTCATTATATGTGATGGATCAAGTAAGTATATCCTTGGGAGGTTTGCATGGAAAACATCGTGGTCCTATGATAGGTTTGGTTGACACACCAAATGACAAGATATTATCTTGATATAATCAATAATTAAAAGGGATGATATTCACAGGGATTAGTTTTCCTTTGTTTAAAAATATTGTTAACATTTCCTAGGGATATATTCCTAGAAACACCTTATCACCAAATTATAATTATTGATCACATCTTTAAATGTATTCATAACCTTTCTTTTAATTTTGTGATTACCTTATGTGTTGCATAATAAATCTTACATTGTCTACCATTTTAATAGAAAAATCATACCCAAATTGATTTATTTTTCCATATTCATTTCATTATGTTGGAGTTTTACAGATATTTATATTTAGGGATTCATATGAAGTAATCATAATTCTATATTAAAATCCATAATTATATGGAAAATCAACTAGAGTAAGTTGATAATACCAATGAATGTTTAAATACAAAAAACAAGGTACTAAAATATATTCAAAGGTTTTAATTTTTCTTATAGAATATGCATATTTATGATGATTATATGCAGTGTTGAAACTCAACTATATATCATTTTATGGATAAAGGAATCACTATGACATTAAGGAAAACCTCATATCTTGATTCGATATAATGAATTGTGGTACTCCATGAAACCTTAAAAATTACTTAATGTATATTCAAGAAATATGACATTGATATTTTATTAATAGTAATTATTATTGATGAATTTTTAAGGTGACTAGAAACAACCAATATATCATTGTACAATATATATGTTTTGGGGATTCTAACGATAATATCAATTGTTATGTTTTTCCATTCCCATTCTGTTATGCATAAAGGTTATAAAAAAACTCATAGACTTTTGAATATCACCTTTGCATGATGAAATGTGAAAAAGTAATATATAATCTCTACAATATATGTTGTGTTATTTTCCAACTAGAAATACTATTTTACATAGTCTATTGGTAGGAATTACACTCTAGTCATCATTTAGGTGTCTGTTCATTCACCACGACCTTGGTGGATTTAATGTGTTTTCTCCCAACATGCAGTTTATCCTTTTTCCAAAACTATATTAAGAAAATTCCATAAACGTTATGAAATTTCAATAACTCATAATTACCATAACATCAATGATAAGATAAAACCCAAAGCTAGCCAGTTAATTTAATCATATTACAATAAAATTAAAATACATTCCTCCCAAAATATTTTCTCCCATTAAAACTTATACAACATCAAAGGGATGTATTTCCATAATATTCTCCCAAAATATAATTAATATATATAACCTCTGATCACATAATATCCTAGAAGTCGTGTCTATGAATTTTAACTTATTATCAAACTTAAACTCATAAATATTTAATGGTATGGATAACTCATATGTTAATCATACATTGACATGTATACACATACAAAAGAAATTTCTCCCTTTATTCCATAAATAAGATCTTATCTTATTATAATAATTAATATTATAATCATGGGGTCATTATTTAACTGAGAGAATTTGAAGTATGATTTTATTACTCTTGAATCCGTATAGATGTTGATAATAAATTCTTGGAATCAACTAAATTTCCATTAAAATATAAAATAAATTATTTTCATAGGTATACTTCATACCAAATCAAATATGAAATTTTCAACTATGTATTGAAGGATATGGGAACCCTAATTATCATGATTCATTTCATTTGTTTTGATTTCATCATCCTTCCATTTTTTATTTGTCATCAAAGGTTTCTATATCTTATAAACCTCACAAGCCATTGGATTGGGATATTGATTTAAATAATTTAAAAAATCCTTGTACTTGAAATATTACATCATGGGTGGTGAATTAGTTGGAATAAACATCTCCTCTAATGAATTATCCATCCCAATAATTAAATTTCAACATTAAAGGGGATTTTTGCCCACCCATACACATTTAAAGAACCTATTAGTTCCATTAAAATGAATCTCATGATGCTTCTTCTCCATTTTTAGTATGTAGATGACTATAAATTCATTCCATAATGTAATTTATTCAATTTTTCACGAGAAAAGATATTATTTTTCTTATCTAAACCATTAGAATAGTGTAAATATATAATTCTTATTTCTATATTGAATATATATCAAAAAATTTCTTCATTTCTACTAATTTGTCTTATGGGAAACAAATTTCAGAGACATGGTTTTTATATAAAAAAGAATTGATCAATTTTTAATTTATGTTTTATGAATAAACAAATAGAATATCTTTATATCATTTTAAATTAGTTTCATTTGAACCAATAGTTTCATTATCATTTTTATTGAGCTCAATTAATTTATTTTCTATATCTTTAAAATTTAGTTTGATTGATATAATTTATGAAAACAATCCCCTTAATCTTATCCCATTACATAGTTTCAATTTCATCCTTTTGCCTCATTTTCATAATAATAATTCATCATTTATCTAGTTCACCTTACAAATAGTAATCACCTATGAAATTTTTTCATATTTTGGGCATTGGAGGACATAATATATCATATCAATGGTGTTGATTCATTTCTCCACCACTAGTTCTTTTGATGTCCCACTAATAGTTATAGGATACATTCTCTTGATGGATTCATCATAATGTCATTCGAAAATTCATTTTTTGGCATCATATCGTGATTCAGGACTTTAGAATCATTTTATAGAATAAAAAAGTTCTACATCCCATCCCCAATAGAACTTGTTTTCCCAGATGGAAAATAATTTCATTTTCTATCACATTCAGCATTGAAATTACTTTTTCAGGTTCTATAGATTCAATGAAAATAAAAATCAAAGTGTAAGAATAATAATATTGGGAAGCCACATAATAAAGAAAATTCCCTTATTGAATGTCTAAATCATAATAACTAAATTTAAATCTAAGATGCCTTATATTTAATGTATAGTAATAAAGATACGACAATATTAAAATCCATAATGATGGGTTTACACATTTTCTTGAATCTATAATACATATCCCTTGGGATTATCAAACCAGTTTTGCAGCAATGACTATTATTATTCTCTAAGTAATGATTGAGTATAGATCAATTCACCCAAATTTTAAGTTATTAATCCTTATTACAATTGTTTCAGATCCAAATCCACCTTTAGTATCCCAAAATGAATGTATATTCTTAAAAACCACCATGTATATCCATTACCTAAATTATAATACATTTTACTATATATACAACTATCCTTAGTCTTATCCTATGAAATATCTTAAGACAAATCTTTAGGGATCTCACCAAATTTCTCTCATCCTAGTTTTGAAAGGATATCTAAACATTTGATATGAAACCAATTTTAAAGTCCCATGATTCTCCTACAAATAAATAAAATCTTATTACATTAATATTCGATTAATTTAAGAAATACTCACCCAATTAATGTAATGGTTTATTGACTTTGAATATTAGGTAAACAATCTTCTTATTATGTGAAGGATCATCATCATCACTCATAAAGATATTCTCATTTTGTACTCTTCATAATCATAGTATACTCAAGATTTTTCTTCATATCCTTAGGAATGGAAAAATAATAAATAGTGAACATATATGATCAGTAATGGAAGCTATAATACTGAAATGCTATTTGAATTGTTTTTTTGAATAAATTTAGTCTTTTTATATTTTTCATTTCACGCAACACAAAATATAGATTTTTCAAATGAAAGGAAAACGTATGTATTTCATTATATGCCACATGAATTCAATAATTAACTACACTAAACATTTTGGTTAGCTTTTGGAACATGCAGGGCAATTTTGTTCTTGTATTAAACACAATTTTGAGTCCCATTGATAGCTTGTGTTACAAACAAGGTCTAGTTTTACCAAACTACATTATAATATTAATAATATTTTATTATAGTTACCACCTAGTCATTTCAATGGATGTTATGTATGGGATAAACTAAATTGTAAACATATTATTAACAAATATATATAATATTAAACCATTGGTTATAAATTACATGAATTTAATATAAGTTCTATTTGAAAAAAAATAAATTTCTTTTTTGTGAAAACTATTTTTCTATATACAAAGACAATTTAAACTAAATAAATTAAACAAACCAATTTTTAATAATATTTTAAATAAAATTTAAACATTACATATTCAATAATTTTTCTTGATACTCATCCAAGACATTTTATAGGTATAATATATGAATAATTCCAATTTTATGCATAAATAGATGTATTATTTTAAAAGGTAATTTTACTAACTTTTAATAGAAAACCTATTTTAAATATGATTTTTTGATAGTTTTATAATTTTTATTTGAAAATGTAAAGATAATTTTTTAATGCATAACATGAAAATTAGATTCTTTTGAATTTTTTGAAATTTTTAGTGATGTCACATTTTTTGATGAATAATGAATAACATTGGATTTTAATTCAAAACATAATTTGAAATTAATTTATTTACACGGTAAAATAATTTTTTTGGTGAATTTAAAGTCAAATTAGATCAATTATGCATTAATTAATCTAATTTTGTTATTAAAAATTAATTTCACTTAGAAAATGAATATAAAAGCAATCTTATCATTGGATCGTTTTTATTTTAATAATCTACCTTGTCATCTCGTCTGCAAGATTAAATTTGAATTAAAATCATCCAAATCTGTGATTAGGATTTGAAAATGTGTATTCCATGTTTTCAAATAAAATAATATATAATTTAAATTAATTTAACCTTAGTTTTTGATGAAAATTAATACTGAAAGTAATTAAAAATAATTACAATGATTAAGAGAAAAATTAGATTAATAAGGGACTAAACCTTACACTTAATGGCCAAAATACCAAAAAAAAACATGACCAAAATTCATTTAATGGAAATATTAAGACCCTATACACCGTTTTATGTAAGTTTTATTATTATTGGATCAACTTTTCACATTAAAAATGTGCATGGAATTCCCTTTTCAAAAAAATTCAATAATGGAACTCCTCCTCCACTATGAAAAGGCACTCAACGTTACTGCTTATTCAAACATCTCAAGACATTTGTATCACAAAAAATAATCTAAAATAAGATAAAAAATACCTCCATTAATTTTATAATCCTACCTTTAGGAAACTATCCATCAAAGGAATTCCTTTGGTGAAAGTAAGGAGTTTCCAAATAAGAGGTTACATCATTTCTCATGATCTTTTGTTTTATTTTAATTCTCCCCCACCTCAAATATTCCAATTTCATTATTATATATTATAATAAGTATCATTTATATATACTAGTATTTTTTTTTAAATTTTTTTACCAAAAATTACAAACACATACATCTAATGGGTAACCAACTTACCATTCTTGTGTAAGATGAACTACCTCCTCACGAAATGATGTTTTTGTGTTTTCCTTTACCACCTCTCATGGTAGGGAATTATGATGGATATTTTGTAATTATATGATATATATGATATATTTCTGATCTAAAATTACTATATAAAACATACCTGCATGATTTATATTTCATGTAAATACAATAATTTTCATTGGGGATGTGTGGACTACCGACTCCTCCAAACAATGTGATTCATTCACACACGACATAGTATATATTATTGATGGTTTAAATGAAATTATATGATATATATATATATAAAATAATGATTCAAATTAATGATATATATATATATATATAATTTCATTCCATTTTAATGACCCGATCTGAGTTGCCCAGAGTCGGTGCATTATTTTATTACATCGGCATATAAACAAGGAATCAAATATCGAAAGACCGAGTAGTTTAGTAGTTTTGGAAAACTATATACATATATTTGTTAAAGATTACATATTTTAAATTAATATAACATATAAATAATATTGGGAACATCCACAACTTAATGTTTTTACATGCACTTCATTCATAAAAACTTCCTAATATCTAGAGAAAATGAAAAATAAGAAAGGGGTCAGCTCAAATGATCAGTAAGGGTAATAAATACAACATAAGATAACATAAACATAAAAATTATGTATGGCGAATAACTAAAACCCCATTCCTTTAAAAAATATCTTGAACACATTATGGAAGGAATAAGATCTAAATAAATTATTCCATATTAATGTGTAAACATGGGTATTCATCTAGTCGAGTAACCTCATGAACATTCAAGTAATAGTTTTATAATGAGGGCCTGCATAATGTGGTACATCATATCCATACAATAAATTCCTCATTAAAATAAAATAAATATCAATTTTGTCAAGGCCTTATGACAATACCATAGTTTGACTCATGAGACCTATTGATGCTAAGAGAGGTTATTGCAGGCCCCACCCAATAGATACAAATTCTAACACATTCCTCATATGAATGGTGATAAACCTAAACAACAAACACATTCATATTGAATATAACATATGAAATGTAAATAACATTCCCCAATAATTAATCCTCAACACTAACAATTTAGAGTAATATAGTTAATGGTTTCAAAATAGCACAACCATAGTCAAACTAATCATAAACCATTCATTAAAATATGGTGGATGATATTATAAGATAAAACCTCAATGAAGTACAATATTTAACAAAGGACATTAACATAGATGAAAAAAATAATAAATGTGACCATTGAGAAATACATTAAGAAATAATCCTTAATAATTCCAAAGTGACCCATACCACAAGAAAAAAATAAATGGTGAATAGGTAATATATCTCATTAATGTTAAAGAGTGATGAAAATAATACTTTTTTACTATGGAAAGAAGGGGTCTTTTGGAAAATCATTTGTATTATCCATGAAATGATAGTTTAAACATTAATATACCCCAATATAAAATGGAAGGTCATTGGAATTATATTTTAGTGTAAAATAATTAATTATTAATGATAAATCATTTAAAAAATGTATTTAACAAAGCATTAGAAATAAAAAAAATTTACTATGGTTTAAGGAAGACATTAAAGGATTTTAAAGTGCAAAGGCATGTTTCCACTCATAAAACCATAAATGAACCAAAATAGAATTTTCATGTTAAATTTTTTTATTTTAGAATGATAAATATGGATCAAAATAGATTATATAGTGAACTTCAAAGTAGGCAAGAATTTGATAATTTCCTTGAATCAGACTTTCATTATGAAACAAATTTTCAATTATTACTTTAAAAAAACTAACTCCTAATAAAATAATGTAGTATTATGATTGGTAAAAAATATATAAAATTCACACATAATTTATTATGTGTAAATAGTAATAAATAATAATTTCATTGATTTGAGTAGAGAATAAAAGAAACTCAAAAAATGGAGGTTTGGGTAGAAAATACCAACAATTTAGTAATCAACTAAATCACATGCACTAAAATTAAGAATAATTAAATTGATAAATTGAATATAATTAAAATAAAGTGATTTATAATTTGAAACATCAATTGTTGGTATACATACACCATACACAAGTAATAGTAGTGAAAAGAGAATATCTCACAAAAATGGTAGTGTGATGAAGAAACACCTTACCTTAAGTCCTAAGGTGTTATACACTTGATATTAATGACATGAATAATCAAATTTGTATTAATTAATTTATAATTCCAGAACCTCCACATCATATAATTGATTTATTATGACCTTATTAAGTTTATTCATTGTATTTTTGATGGTTTAAGAGGTTCAATTTCATTGTTTTCATGATTATTATGCTTATATACCTTAATAGAGAATCATGTAAAATTTGGATGATTTTTCTAGAATTGAAGTTATATGTAATTAGTGAACATTTATAATGTATAGTGGTCATAAAATTCATTTGTATACATGGAGTGCAGATGAATAATTATATATATTATTTAATTATAACCGTTTTGTTTATTTGGATGTTTTTAAGACAATAAAGAAATTATTATTTATAAATTGAAACCATGTGTACAAAAATATTCTAGAACCGTAGATGAGAAATAATACACATATTATATTCTTGTTCATCTATATGAACGGGTTCATGAATATAATTGATGACAATAATATAAAATGAAAACCCATCATCCTTGTATGTGGAAAATTATCACATCTCAGATGGGGTCTTTTACTACTAGAATAAAAAAGGGTAAAAGAGGGATGATAATAACATTTTATATAATCATAAAAAAATTATATTAAATTTAAGGTATTTTATTTGTCATAAAATTTGTATGAGAAAAGTTTTAGAAATTAAATAAAATAGAGGAACATGAAAATAAATAAAAAGAATCAAAATAATGAATTTACCTCATGAATTTATCTTACTTGAGAGCCTATTTAGGGGAGAGGATTTGTTATTTTTATGAGGCCTAGGGATGAGGGACGTGGGGGAGGATCATGGGAGGATATTTTTGTAAGAACCCAGTTTTTTTCTGTTAATGAATTTGGATTATTCTTGATAATATTCCCGAGCAGCGCCTTCAGACAGCGTGCGATTCCGAGCCCCAGAGTGGCCTGAACTAAATTTTCAGTGCGTTCATACTGGAAACACCAAATAAATGTGATATCTCTTAAATGGAGATCCATATCAGAGATACGAGTATACAGATGGGTCCGGAATGGGGTGTTTTCCCTAGGAACGACATAATGTATGTCAGCGCGGGATGTTTGGACCCCTCGCTTGCTTTCAGAACGTTAAATGGATAAATTAATTAATTAATTAATTTGTTTAATGGTGAAACGCTAGTATATCTTAAATGGTGACTCAGATTGAAAAACCGAGGGCACCGTTGAGTTCGGAGCATGCCGTTTACCCTAGGAGAAGTGTAAGTTTCGCGGGCGCGGCCCGTCTTTGAAAAATGGCCCCAGGGGCATTTTGGTAATTTGGCAGCCTCAGAAATTCAGTTTTATAACTTTTGAATGGGGCCTCAGATTAAAATTATGAGACCACCGTTGTGCTCAGGAGGTGGTGTTTACCATAGGGCATGCATAACCTCGACCCCGTCGAGAGTTTTGGTTACGGGATAATTGGGGTGTTTTGAAATTAATTTATTAAAATTAATCTTTTCTATTTAAGTAAACCCCTCACCCTCCTCCCCTTGTTCACCCTCTGGCGGAAGGCAGCAACCAAAGGAGAAGCTCCTCCACTCCTCCTCCCCTCCGTCAAGGCATGGCAGCCAGCGGATTGTCGCGAAGCTTCGGGCGAAGCACCACGAGGTAGGATTTTGCTTCATTTTAAAATTCCCCCTCCTCCCTTTGAACTCAATTTACTGCATGAATATTTTGTTAAAGCTTCGATCAAAGCCCATATATGCGTAGTATTAATTATTTCTTTTCCAACACACACTTTGATTTCGGATTTGGAGTCCCGAGACCTCCGCAATCGCCCGCCGAAGATTGCGGGTTTTTGGTGGTTGTCAGGCGGTTTGGAGGAGGTCCGGCTGTTTTCCCAGGCGGCGGAGGCTGGTTTGGCCGGGTGAGCACAACGGAGGAGCAGCGAAGCAGGGTGGCTCAACGGCGGGGGTTCTCTTTGGAAGCGGTGGCCTTCGGCCGGACCGAGCAGGAGGCGCCGGGGCTTCTGGATGGCGGACGAAAAGCTCCCGAGGGTGAGCTGGTGTGCATCCCGGCTAGCAGGGGGCTTCGGCTGTCGGCGTGGCAGGGGGAACTCCAAGCTGAGGTGGCGTCGGCTGAGCGAGCATGTGTGGGAAACGGAGAGCCATCGGGGGATGGCGGTATCGGCATGCGCGAGGCGACCTGGGTCGCCGGTTGGAGGAGCAAGGACCCATGAAGAGCGGGTCCTACTGGCGCCGTGTGGAAGAAGGTCGGCCCTCCTGGCCGGCCTAGTCTCTTTAAATATATATATATATATATATATATAATTTAAGTTTAAGAATAATAATAATAATAATATTATTATTAGGGCAAATTATTTATGATTTATAAATCATAGACCGAGCGTCGGATTTGGGCGCCGTCTGTGGCGACGCGTTTCTTAAATTGCAACGAATATTTTGAGATGGTATTGGGAATTTTTAATCCCCGAAACGATGGGACGTGGAGGCGCGACGCATCTTTTTGTGAAATGTCATTTTTCCAGGGAAACTTGTTTTGGACGGCACGGACGCGTCCGACGTCCGATTGAAGCGCCGTCAGTGGCATTGGGACCCTGGAACCGAGAGAGAGCCTTCCAGGGTGGTTTCAGGCGTTGAGGCTGAAGTTGAGGCGCAGGCCCCATGGCCTGTCTTTTGAGCTGCGTGCAGCGTTTCACGACATTTTCATCGGACGTCCGTTCGGGGCGTACGAGCTGTCATTTCTGGAAGTTTCTCCAAGGGGATTGCAATGGTGCAATCCGCCCGCTCTAATTCGGCAAGATGGTGTGGGGCCCATGAGGGTCGTTTGGGAGTTGACGGTGATTTTCCATCTCCATCACCAGGCGACCATTTTGGACAAGTTAATAGTCCATCTTGTGTACTTTTTCGAGTGGATCGCAACGGTGCAATCTGTTCGTTGTGTTTTGGGACCAGGTTGCGGGTCCCACAAAGCACCACCCGTGTTTGGTGCGCCAGAATGCACTTTTCCTCCAGGTTTCCATTGCACTCATGTGCATAGTGCTTTTGACGTGTTTTCCCAGGGGGATCACATTGGTGCAATGCGCCCGACTGTTTTCGGGGCTGAGGCTCAGGATCACGGGACGTCGTTCGGGCGTGAGGCGGTGTCGGTGACTTTTCCGTCAGATATCTGTTTAAGGCGAGTAAGTAGTCTAACTCGCCTGTTTTTTCGCGAGGATTACAACGGTGAGATCCGTTTGGTTGTGAGGAGCCTCTTGCGCAATCCTATTAAATTTGGGAGCATGAAAGGTGCTCCGGTGGTGGTTCGCCCTACCATGTTTGTAGCGGACCCTTGGCGTGTGATCGCGCACTCTTGGGAGAGTGATGTAAATGATTCACAAGATGTGGTTGGTCGTGCCTGGGCCTTTGAGGTGGAGTTGTTATGTCACTCCATCACGTTGATGATGGGAGCCGTGTGCACGATAGCCTTTGGGCTGGAATGAGGTATACTCTGGGTGTATACGGGAGCACTTGGAGGTACGTGTGGTTTGTACCTGAGAACGTTTGTGTGCTCTGTTGGGGTTGACTTGGGGCCACACGTCATGTGGGCCCCATGTGGGTTTCGTGTTCTGATTTATGTACTTTGACCTCTCGTGACGTAGAGGGTCCCTCTACGCTCATTTGTTTGACAAGAAGGGTGGAGTTTCCCCTGGACTCGTGCTTTTTTCTGACCAGCAGGGTTGAGTGGTCTCCCCCTGGTCTTGTCCTCGATGGTCTGGCTAGTAGATATGGTTTTGTTTCTATTTTTCTTCAGATGTGAGGGGTTTCAGTACCGTGCCCCTTTCACCGGACTGCGACACCATTTGCAACTACAGGTGTTCGTACAGTGTGGGTGTTTTCCCCACTTTCTGGGATGAGTTGTCTCGGTCCGCTTCGATAGTGACTCAGAGGATTGGAGCGTGATCGGATTGGGAGGCCTAGGGAGTTTCTCCCTTTATTTTGTGACCCCTGGTAGTGTTCTTGTGGATTTGGTGTGACCAGCACTTTACGTGGGAACTGATCCTCTACCCAGGAGGTTGTTACCAGTAGGGCTGAGGTTGTTACCAGCAAGGCTGAGGTTGTTTCCAGCAGGGCTAAGGTTGTCACCAGCAGGGCTGAGGTTGTTTCCAACAAGGCTGAGGTTGTTTCCAGCAGGGATGAGGTTGTTTAGAGCAGGGCTCACCAGTGGGTTACCATCTAGTAGGGATGACCAGTACAGCGGTGTTCATCGAGCAGTATCATCCGGCAGGGATGACCAGAGAAGTTCCGGGCTTACCTCCAGCCAGGCTAGGCAGTGGTCCCTGATTCCGGTCTTACCTCCAGCAGGGCTGGGCAGTGGTCCCCGATGCCGGGCTTACCTCTAGCGGGGTGGGCAGTGGTCCCTGATGCCGGGATTACCTCCAGCTGGGCTGGGCAGTGGTCCCCTATGGCGGGCTTACCTCCAGTTGGGCTAGGCAGTGGTCCCCGATGTCAGGTTACCTCTAGCTGGTCTGGGAAGTAGTCCCATCGCCGACTTTAGCCGGGTCGCCCCCCAGTGGATTACCCTATTACGGGACTGGGTGGTGTGGCACCCGTCGACTTTCTTGGTCTCCCTGTAGTGGGAACCCATCGACTTCCAGGGATCCTCCAATGAGGCTGGTCAGGGGGTCGCCTGTCGACTTTGAGCGGACCTCTCGACTGCAGGGTAGTTATGAGTTGTGGTTTAATGTTCCCCTAGAACTCTTAAGTACAAGGAGCGCTTTCCCCCACCGAGATGCTTCATTATGACGCGACCTAAAACCGTGTGGGTGAGTCAGTGCCACCCAAAGCAGATAATGTCGAGGTGTGGTGATTGAGCCCTTGACATGTTGGTCGGGGCAGACGTGCAGGATGCTGGGCATCTATGGTGTTACTTCTGGGACTATTGGATACTCTTTTATTGTGATGAGCTACGGGACGAAGATCCCCTTACGACGTTGTTCGAGATTCTTGCTGATAATAAAAATATGTATATACCTTGTTCTAGTACCCACTTCTTGGGTTTGGTTACTCTCTTTCCAGGAGAGGAGAATATGCACGGGGTATGACACGTGCTTTCCATGTCTAGCTTCTCCTGGTTGGATGAGTCTACTCTCCTACTATAGGTAGAGAAGACTCGACGAGAAGTTCATCTTCTCACCGTTTCCAGCTCCTTGTGTCTGGATGAGTCTACCTCCTTTCTCTTGTTGGGTTGAGATGGACTCTCTACTATTACTCCACTTCACCCCTTGTTGTACTCCTTTACTTTTCCTGTTCGCTCTACTGCTCACCCTTTGGTACCTCTTTTGTCGCTCACTCAAGATTTTAGGGTATCCTACTGAGTATTTTTATACTCACCCCTGCTTGGGATTTGCCCGCACTTAGTGTGACCTTTCAGACGACGGACATGTTGGTTGTGATGTCAGATGAGATTAGGAGCTTTGGAGTATGGACCACGTGCTGTGGTCGGAGTCGGGTTCCAGGTGGGGGACCCTTCCAGCTGTTTTTCTTTTGTTCACCTGTTGCCGGGTTGTGGCACTTTTCTGATTGGGCACGTGTTTTTCCCCTTTACTTTTTAGTGTACCTTCAACATTCTTTGTACTTGTAGAGGTCTATGCACTTTGTGGTTTGTATATATAGTAGTTTCCATTTGTTTTCCTTTTTTACTCTACACTTTTGTATTGAGTGTGTAGCGTGTGTGTGTACAGGTGCTTAGGCAAAGGCCTCCCCGAGTTGTTGGACCTTCGGCGCTGGTCGCCAGCCCTTGGCCTATGGAAGCAGGCTTATGGTAGTTTCGGCTTGAGCCCAGGTAGGTTCGGGTCATGACAAAGTTGTATAGAGGTGGTTCATTCCTTGGGACGATGTTCAGACGTCCCTAAAAGAGGAATTGGTTGGGATTTATGGAAATAGTGTTAACATGTCGCGAGAGCGGCTCTCAGGCCAGGGAGTCCAGTGATGGTGCGGCGGCCGACGTATCCATTCACCTAGACCTTGATAACCTGCTTGTTGACTCGGCATGCTGAGACACTTATCGCATGGAAAATTGGTTTGTGTATCACATAGGATTGAGTCTTTCCCTGCCCTTCTTGAGTCATCTCCCCATCGTTGTTGTTTTTGGTATATACATATATGCTCATCTAACCGCGACACTCCTTGATAATTTTCAGGATGTCTCCGTGAAGACAGCCATCCAGGATTCCAGCTTTGGTTCATGATGACGACCCTATGAGTTACGAGGCCACAGTCCAGGACCCATCATGTGACCCCCTTTTTTCGGGTGGTCCGGTAGCAGCACCCCCACCCATTGAGCAGCATACAATTTCAGCAGAGCATGCGGGGCTTGAGCGCAGGTTGAGTGCGCTCTGTGAGTTCCAACGGCAGTGACCACTGAGGTTCAGTGGTGAGCCAGACCCTCAGGCAACAGAGGTTTGGCTAGAGGAAGTGGTTCTCTTTTTCAGACTTGTGCAGACGCCGACAGATCATAGAGTGGCTTTGGCAGCCACCCTTTTTCAAGGAGCAACTTGGCGTTGGTGGAGTCTGGTGACTCAGCTTCTTGACGAGTCATCGCTTTTGTGGGGCGAAATTCATTTGTTGTTTCATGTGGAGTTTTTACCATCCTTCTTTCGCTCCATTCAAATTCAGGAGCTCCTTCAGTTTCAGTAGGGAGGGATGACGGTGGCCAAGTATGCATCTAGTTTCGCAGACCGTTCACGCTTTTACCTGGACTTGGTCCGTGACGAAAACCTCTGAGCGCGGATGTTTGAGCAGGGTCTCAGCTGAGAAATTCGTGCTGTCATAGTACCCTTTCTCACTTCCACGTATTCCGGGGTTCTAGAGAAGGAGTTGGTGGCAGAGAGCTTCCTGTCACGTTCTAGAGTTGGTGGTGGCAGCAGGCACGTTGGAGGCAAGAGGTCTGCCGCATCATGCGGGCATCAACAAGCAGGACCTCGACGCAGGTGGCTTTCTGACAATTGGACTCAGGGGCATGGTCGTACACCACAGTGGTGCCGAAGGGAACCAGTGAAGCCGAGAGAGAGTCGGTGATATGATTATGATGGACAAGGTCACTTGGCATGAGACTGCCCGACCCGAGTTGCGGAGAGCTTCGGGCAGGCAGTAGGCGCACCACCATGACGGAGGTAGCGCTCTGATCAGAGTAGTGCCCAGAGAGGTGGTGCTAGAAGAGGAGCGGGAGGAGCTGGAGGTGGGGGACGATGCTACAAGGTCTTCCCATCACCATCAGGTGAACCACGATAGGCTCCGGGAGCTGACAGTTGGGACCGCGGGCATCCGTGAGCTTTGGATGTCTACGATCCTGTAGAGCATGAGGTGGCTAGAGGTAAGCTCTACAGCTCTTCTACTTCTTGCAATAGAATTGTTAGACTCTATGTGTGGAATTCATTCCTCCTTTCTCCTTGCATGAGGTTTTACCAGGGTGGCGCGGGGCGTCGATGAAACCCTGTGTTGGTATGATAAAAGGTGTGGGACATTTTTCTTTAGTCGATGGTGCCAAATCCATCACTTTCCGAGTGTGTAAGAGAGTCTTGGTTGTGAGACATCGACTGTGGAACCTTGCATGATCAGATATCCTTGGGAGTTTCACCATATGGATATTCTGAATGATGGAATCACAGGGCCTTGTTCCAGGTGCGGGTGGTGATTCCAGTCATGGCGTGCGATGTAAGGGTTCAGTCGGGGGGGGGGGGTGAGCTACCCCCGAGAGCCTTCTTGCCATTTGAGAACTTCCAAAGGGATGACAAAGTTCTCTACCTCCTTTCCCTAACCCCAAAGTCTACAGTGGGTGCACGTCATCGGCAAGGGCCAACCTCGCGTGAACAGATCAATCCTTGGTCTGTATACGGTGGTGTAGAGCTGTACAAGAGTTCTTCTGGGTGTAGGAGAGCCAGGTGTGGGCTTAGTACCCTGAGTTGTTCCCTGGTTTTTCTTTTCAGGGGAAAAAATTTTGAAGTAGGGAATGATGTAAGAACCTGGTTTTTTCTGTTAAAGACTTTGTAATATTCTTGATGATATTCCAGAGCAGCGCCTTCAGACAGAGTGCGATTCCGACCCCCGGAGTGGCCAGAATTAAATTTTTAGTGCGTTCACACAGGAAATGACAAATAAATGCGATAAATCTTAAACAGTGATCTTGATCAGAGATCTGAGTGTATGGATGGGTCCGGAATGATGTTTTTACCCTAGGAATGACATTAAGTATGTCGGCGCGGGATGTTTGGACCCCTCGCTCGCTTTCAGAACGTTAAACGGATAAATTAATTAATTAATTAATTCGTTTAATGGTGAAACACTAGTATCTCTTAAACAGTGGCTCAGATTGGAAAACCAAGGGCACCGTTGAGTTTGGAGTGCGGCGTTTACCCTAGGAGGGGTGTAAGTTTCGCGGGCGCAGTCCGTCTGTGAAAAATGGGCCCAGGGGCATTTTTGTAATTTGGCAGCCTCGGACGTTCAGTTTTATAACTTTTTAATTCGGCCTCGGATTAAAATTATGAGACTACCATTGTGCTCAGGAGGTGGTGTTTACCCTAGGGGAGGATTAACCTCGACCCTGTCAGAAGTTTTGGTTACGGGTTAATTTGGGGTGTTTTGAAATTAATTAATTAAAATTAATCTTTTCTATTTAAGTAAACCCCTCACCCTCCTCCCCTTGTTCACCCTCTGGCTGAAGGCAGTAACCAAAGGATAATCTCCTCCTCCCCTCCGGCAAGGCGTGGAGGCCGGAGGATCGTCGCGAAGCATCAGGCAAAGCCCCGCGAGGTAGGATCTTGCTTCGTTTTAAAATTCCCCCACCTCCCTTTAAACTCAATTTGCTGCATGAATCTTTTGTTAAATCTTCGATCAAAGACCATATATGCGTAGTATGAATTTTTTCCATTCCAACACACACTTCGAATTCAGATTTGGTGTCCTGAGACCTCCGCAATCGGCCTCCGAAGATTGCGGGTTTTTGGTGGTTGTCCGGCGGTTTGGAGGTGGTCCGGCTGTTTTCCCAGGCGGCGGAGGCTGGTTCATCCGGGTGAGCATAGCGGAGGAGTAGCGGAGTATGGCAGCTCGGTGGCGGGGGTCCTCCTCGGTAGGAGTGGCCTTCGGCCAGAAAAAGCAGGAAGCACCATGGCTTCTGGACGGCGGACTGCGAGCTCCTGAGGGCGAGCTGGTGTGCGTCGCGACTGGCAGGGGGGCTTCGGATGTCGGTGCGACAGGGGGAACTCCTGGCTGAGGCGGTGTCGGCCGAGCGAGTAGGTGCTGGCGACAACGAACCAGCGGGGGATGGCGGTGCCGACATGCGGGAGGCGACCTGGGTTGCCGGTTGGAGGAGAAAGGACCCACGAAGCGTGGGTCCTGTTGGCACCGTGTGGAAGAAGGCCGACCCTCCTGGCCGGCCTAGTCTCTTTAAAAAAATAATAATTATATATACATATATAATTTAAGTTTAAAAATAATAATAATAATAATATTATTATTATTATGGGAAATGATTTATGATTTATAAATCATAGACCGAGAGTTGGATTTGGGCGCCGTCTGCGGCGACGTGCTCTTTAAATTGCGACGAATATTTTGAGATGGTTTTGGGAATTTTTAATTCTCGAAACGATGGGCCTCAGAGGAACGACACATCTTTAAGTGAAATGTCATTTTTTCGGGGGAACTTGTTTTGGACGGTGTAGACGCGTCCGACGTCCGATTTAACCGCCATCAGTGGCATTGGGAACCTGGCACTGAGGCGAAGCTTTCCGAGGTGGTTTCAGTTGTTGATGCGGAAGATGAGGCGCGGGCCCCATGACCCATCTTTTGAGCTGCATGCAACATTTCACGACTTTTTCATCAGACGTCCGTTCAAGGCGTGTGAGAAGTCATTTCTGGAAGTTTCTCTGAGGGGATTTCAACGGTGTAATCCGCCCACTCTAATTCGGCACGATGGTGCTGGGCCCACGAGGGTCGTTTGGGTGTTGATGGTGATTTTCGATATCCATCACTAGGAGACTGTTTTGGATAAGTGAATAGTCCATCATGGGTACTTTTTTGAGAGTATCACAATGGTGTGATCCATTTGTTGTGTTTCGGGACCGGGTTGCGGGTCCCACAAAGCACTGCCCGTGTGCAGTGCACGGGAATGCACTTTTTCTTCGGGTATCCATTGCACGCATGTGAGTAGTGATTTTGACGTATTTTCCTGGGGGGATCTCATTGGTGCGATGCGCCCAACTGTTTTTGGGGTTGAGGCTCAGGATCATAGGACGTCATTCGGGCGTGAGGCGGTGTTGTTGACTTTTTCGTCAGATATCCGTTTGAGGCGAGTAAAAAGTCTAACTTGCATGTTTTTCCATGAGGATTACAACGGTCCGATCCTCTTCGTTGTGAGGAGCCTCTTGCACGATCTTATTAAATGTGGGAGCATGAAAGGTGCTCCGGTGGTGGTTTTCCCTACCATGTTTGTAGAGGACCCTTGGCGTGTGATCGCACACTCTTGGGAGAGTGATGTAAATGATTCACAAGATGTGGTTGGCCGTGCCTGGGCCTTTGAGGTGGAGTTGTTACGTCACACCTTCACGTTGATTCTAGGTTCCATGTGCACGATAGCCTTTGTACTGGAACGAGGTATACTCTGGGAGTATACGGGAGTGCTTGGAAGTACGTGTGGTTTTTACCTGAGAACGTTTGTGCGCTCAATTGGGGTTGACTTGGGGCCACACGTAGTGTGGGCCCCATGTGGGTGTCGTGTTCTGCTTTATGTACTTTGACATCTCGCGACGTATAGTGTCCCTCTACACTCGTTTGTTTGACCAGTAGGGTGGAGTTTCCCCTGGCCTGGTGCTTTTGTCTGTCCAGCAGGGTTGAGTGGTCTCCCTATGGTCTTTTCCTCGATGGTTTGGCAGGCAGAGATGGTTTGGTTCCTCTGTTTCTTCAGCTTTGAGTGGTTTCAGTACTGTTCCCCTTTCCCCGGACTGCGACACCGTTTATGACTACGAGTGTTCGTACAATGTGGGTGTTTTCCCTACTTTCTAAGAGGTGTTATCTCGGTCCGCTTCGATAGTGACTCAGTGGATTGGAGTGTGATCACCTTGAGAGTCCGGGGGACTTTCTCCCATTCTTTTGTGACCCTTGGTAGTGTTCTAGTGGATTCGGTGTGACCAACACTTTACGCGGGCACCGATGCTCTACCTAGGAGGTTGTTACCAGCAGGGCTGAGGTTGTTACCAGTCGGGCTGAGGTTGTTTCTAGAAGGTCTAAGGTTGTTTCCAGTAGGGATGAAGTTGTTTCCAGTAGGGCTGAGGTTGTTTCAAGTAGGTGTAAGGTTGTTTCGAGCAGGGCTCGCCAGTGGGATACCATCCAGCAGGGATGGCCAGTACAACATTGTTCACCGAGCAGTATCATCCAGCAGGGATGACCAGAGCAGTTCCAGGCTTACCTCCAACGGGACTGGGCAGTGGTCCCCGATGTCGGGCTTACGTCCAGCAGTGCTGGGCAGTGGTCCAAGAAGCTGGGCTTACCTCCAGTGGGGCGGGGCAGTGGTCCCCGATGCCGAGATTACCTCCAGGTGGGCTGGGCAGTGGTCCCCGATGCCGGGCATACCTCAAACTCGGCTGGGCAGTGGACCCTGATGCCAGGATACCTCCAGCTGGGCAGGGTAGTGGTCCCGTCGCTGACTTTAGCCGGGTCGCCCTCAGTGGATTACCATGTTACAGGACTGGGTAGTGTGGCATCCGTCGACTTTCTGGGTGTCCCTATAGTGGGAACCCGTCGACTTCCAGGGATCCTCCAGCAGGGCAGGGCAGGGGGTCGCCTGTCGACATTGAGCAGACCTCTCGATTGTGGGGCAGTGATGAGTTGTGGTTTGACGTTCCCCCAGAACTCTCATGTACGATGAGCGCTTTCCCCCACCGAGATGCATAATTGTGACGCGACCTAAAACCGTGCGGGCGAGTCAGTGCCCCCCAAAGCGGATAGTGCCGAGGTGCGGTGATTGAGCCCTTGACTTGTAGTTCGGGGCAGACGTGCAGGATACTGGGCATCGATGGTGTTACTTCTGGGACTGTTGGATACTCTTTTCTTGGGCTGAGATATGGGACGGATATCCCCTTACGACGTTGTTCGGGCTTCTTGCTGAGCATAAAGATATGTATATACCTTGTTCTAGTACCCACTTCTTGGGTTTGGTTACTCTCTTTCCAGGAGAGGCGAAAACGCACGGGGTATGCCACGTGCTTTCCATGTGTAGCTTCTCGTGGTTGGATGAGTCTACTCTCCTGCTATAGGTAGCGAAGACTCGAAGGTACATTTATCTTCTCACCATTTCCAGCTCCTTGTGTGTGGATGAGTCTACCTCCTTTCTCTTGTTGGGTTGAGGTGGACTCTCTACAATTACTCCACTGCAACCCTTGTTGTACTCCTTTACTTTTCCTATTCTCTCTACTGCTCACCGTTTTGTACCTCCTTTGTTGCTCACTCGAGCCTTCGGGGTATCCTACTGAGTATTTTTATACTCACCCATACCTGGGATTTGCCCGCACTTGGTGTGCCCTTGCAGATGACGGACTGGTTGGTCGTGACATCAGAGGAGCTTAAGAGCTTGGGAGCTTGAACCGTGTGTGGTGGTCGGAGTCCGGTTCCAGGTGGGGGACCCTTCCAGCTATTTTTCTTTTGTTCACCTGTTGCCGGGTTGTGGAACTTTTCTGATTGGGCGCATGTTTTTCCCCTTTACTTTTTAGTGTACCTTCAGCTTTCTTTTTTATTTTTAGAGGCCGATGCACTTTGTTGTTAGTATATAAAGTAGTTGCCCTTTGTTTTACTTTTTTACTCTACACTTTTCCATTGAGTGTGCTGCATGTGTGTGCACAGGTGTTTAGGCAATGGCCTCCCCTAGTTGTTGTGCCTTCGGCGCTGGTCGCCAGCCCCTGGCCTTTGGAGGTGGGCATGGGGTAGTTGCGGCTTGAGCCAGGGTACGGTCGGGTTGTGAGAATTTTATTATAATTTAGGCATGTACAAAGGCTTGAAAGTGGTTAATAGAAGAGAGAGTGAGTATGGTTTTAATAGGTGACGAGAGGAGGGTTTTTCGATTATTTTTTAAATTATATTATTATTTGGACAATGAAAACCAATTGGATTTATTTTTGTGAGAAATAATTATAATATTTGAATTTAAATTCGAAACAAGTGTTATTACATAAACCATGATGATTGTAATAGTGTATTTAATGGATAATGTATATATATAATAAATTACTACATTACAATATTCTTAAAAAAATAATGTATTTTAGAAAAATTAAAATTTTTTACCCAAACCAATTTTCATCATATAGAATTAAAAAATTTAATCCATTTTATAATCAAAATTATAAATAATATAAATAAAATATCTATTCAAAAGCATTAGTTACTTCAAAAATACATATTTTAATCTAAAAATAATTTTACAGTACATTCAAAAATCAAATAAGGTGTTATGAAAATATCCTAAATATATTGGACATCAAAATATTTATTTAGTAATACAATTTATGAAAATTAATATTCTTTTAAATCAATTTATTAAACTTAAATTATAATTATATATTTATTACTTACTAAAATACCAACACTTAATTAATAATTTCTAAAATACTTTGTTTCATTTATAGGATGTCTAAATTTGACATTCATGTTTGTGGTTTCTATTATTAAGGGTAATATTAATATTCATAAGGGCACGTTTCTATTCATAAGGGAAAAGTTAATATTCACCAAAAATGAAGTTTGATATTATCAGAACATAAATATCTTACTAAATAGAATTGTGTAATTCAGTTTTTAGAAATTCAAATCACATAGGTGGTAAAATTATATATATTAGATATATTATAAAAAATTATTGTTTTGTATAGAATTAGTGTTTTATGCATTCGATATAAAATTTATTTCCAAAATATTAGGGTGTTATATTATCCCCTCCATCAAAAATTTCACCCTTGAAATTTGAAATTGAACTTCAATGTTATGGGTTGATACTTGAAAATTCCCTTGTGGGAATCCCAGATCAGGAAAATGTCTAAAATATTCTCATAAAAGGAAGTAGAGGAAAATTCATAGGTTACTAAAAACTAAAAATTCTAATTGTACAACAAGGTCATGAGAGAATAATAAAATCAGCATGTTATTATTGAAACTGATAGAGAACATGCTCAAATGAAGGATTATTATTAAAAAAGATAAACTACATTTATCAAAAAATTCATTGATATCATGAAAAAATATATGATAATATGAAAAAGTATTTATTTTGGACTATTTTCCAATATCAGATGAATTATTCCACTCACTAAGATTATAAATATATGGTTCTATTTCAAAAACACAATCTTATCATGTGTTTGTTCCTCGAACTATCTTTACATCATCTCATAGCATAGGTTTCATCATTGGTGACATTAAGCTATAAAAACTTATAAAATGATCAACTTAAAACATTTCACAAATTGTTTGTCATACCAAAATTTCATGATCCAATACTTTAGAATCATTCTCATTTCCATACATTCTAGATCCTTGTACACGAGGTCCTTAGTGATCCTCATTTGTTTAAATGTATTTGTTATATCCTGCTCAAAGCAGCTCCTACCTTATTTTCCATTAATAAATATGAACCAAACCTAAATTATAACATTCCTAACATCTGACTATCCTTATCTTGTTTCCTCATAAAATATGTTAATAAATCAAGTTACTATAAAAAATTATTGGAAACATGAATACATACTTACACATGTAATTGGATACATTCCTTTTATCTAAAACTATTGTAGTCTCTATAAATGATACCATAGACCACTACCAGACCAGTCAAAAATCATTCTTGATGTATTATGTAGTTATCCAAATGAACCATTTCATCATCATTATCTTCATCATTAAAGAATATATTAAGGGTTGTCCTTCCCTCAATCATGTGTTTTCCAAAAAAATCACTTCCAAAAGAATATCTTTTCTTAGTACTATTTAACTTATGGCTTCAAATCCTTAATGAAATGTTATTGCCATAAAATCAACATATATTCCATTATTTATATAAATATTACATTACTGAATTATTGTTCAAATGTCATGATTAATGAAAAAGAATATTAATCATTCTACTTCATCTAGGTAGCATCATAATATGATCATCATCCAGTATCATCATTTGGGGTATATTCATTTGACGATTGGGAAAATGATTTTCATATTGTCCCATATATTTTCAGTTGAAACATTGTAAATTGGAAACCTTTTTTCCCTTTCAATCACAAAATTTATGTCTTTTTTTATCCACACCTATAATAATCTTTGATTTACTTCAAACATTTACTAGGGTGATTCTTTCCGCATTTATCACATTGGGGAAACCCCTTATTTTCCGTCTTGTTTTTATCTATATTTTTCTCTAATACCCCTTATTCATTTTCTTCCCATAAAGTCCATAGGACTCATATAATTCCTTACATACATTTCTAACAAATTATATTATTTATTATTATGATTAAGATTCAAGGGAGACTATATTCCTTTAAAATGATGGATTAAGTCCATTATTGATACGATCCTTTGTACACATTGCATCCTATGAATTGGTGACGTTTTCATTACTTCTACTAGGTGCTATTTCTATTAAATTATATTTAATAAATTAGCTCATAAAATTAAAAACTTTCAATATATCTAAATATGGTGCAACACATGTCATAAATGTATGCATTGTAAATACAATTACTATATACTTAGGTTACATTGGAAGAATAAATCCTTCATAATGGTATATAATAAGAAAACATGATTTATACTAATAATATCCCCTAGGATTGTCCAACCAGGTGCATATTAAGGCTCATTGTCATGTACCTATATACCCTTGGTCAATCACAAATCTCTTTTTCAGGGTTTTCACTCCAAGGTACATCTGTTTCAGATACACATCGACATGTAGTATCCAAACAGAGATGTATTTTATAGAAATATCAACATAATCTAATCCTTAACAAAATTATTGAATGTTCTTGTATGTTTGTCCTTAAATACTATATTTGGGAATTGATCATTAATCTATGTTTTCTAAATCTATATTATAGGTTGTCTACTAAACTTCCTTTGATACCTACTGTAAGGACCCGAACCCAATTTCCCAAAGCCGGTGCCTTATTTTATTACAATGTTATACAAAACTGGAATGAAATCCTAAGGGCATGATTAGTTTAGTATTTTTTGAGAACCAAATACATTAATATGTTTAATCTTACAACATGAAAAAATCATATAAATTTTACTAGGAATATCCCAAACTCTATTTTTATCCATGCATGTTATTAATAAAAACATTTTCATGTCTTGAGAAAATGAAACATAAGAAAGGGGTGAGCTAAAATGCTAAGTAAGGGTAAGAAATACCGAAAAAGATATCTTAAAAATAAATATTAGGCATGGTGAATAAAAAAAACACATGCCTTTAAGAATGAAAATGACAACATAATGGAGGGAATAAGAGTTGAATAAATAAAGCCATATTAAAGAATAAACATGGGTATTCGACTAGTCGAAAAGCATCATGAGATTTCAATTATTAGTTTAATAATGATGGAATTCATAATGTGGGACATCATAACCAAGTTATGAAGGCCTCATTACAAGACCATAGATATCCATTTTGTTAAGGCATAGTGCCTAGAGCATAGTTTGCCTCAATTGACCTACCGATGCACCAAGGAGATATAGAGGGCCCCTCCAAACAATTACTATGTAAAATTAATTCCTCTTAGTAATGGGGTTGAACATAAACAAAATAAATATTAATATTTAAACTAACATATAAAATGTAAATTAATTTCTCAAATCAGTAACCATAAAGACTAAGAATTCAGAGTAGTATGGTGAATGTTTTTAAGATAGCACATCCACAGTAAAACTAATCATAAACCATTCAATAAAACATGGTGAATTATATAGTAGGATATAAACATCAATTCATTAAAATATTAAAAAATGAGCTTTGAAATAGATGAAGATACTTTTTACTGAGGCCATTGAATTATTTTTAAGGAAATAATACATAAACATTCCAAAGTGTCCCATAACACATTAAAACATTAAAATCATAATACCTTATAATATCAAGATAATAAAGAGAATATTTATATTATATAAAAAATTGAAGTTTATACACCACAATGAAAAATAAGTGTTTAACAAGGAAAACATTTCATTAAAGGTAATGTGAGATGAAAAAAAATCATTTTTAATTTGGAATGAAGAGTTCTTTTGGAAAATCATTTTTACTTATAATGATATCAGATTGTAAACCTGGGTATACGAAAAAAATAAAAGGTTTTTTCATTGAAATTATATTTTGGGCTTAAATAATGTCCTATTTAGGTTAAAATATTTAAAACAAGTTTTTAATTAATATTTAAAAATAAAACATTTTATTGCAGTTTAATGATGTTATTATAGGATTTTCAAGCACAAAGGAAGGTTTGATTTCATTAAACCATAAATGAACTAAAATAAATTTTTGATTTTAAATTTATAGATTTTATAATGATAAATATGTATTAAAACAAATTATATAGTGAAACTAAAAATAGTTAAGAATTTGGGAAGTTCCTTGAATCAAACTTGCATTTCAGAGAAAGTTTTGAATGATTCCATTAAAAAATTCTTAATATAGATAAAATAAAGATGTATTATCATTGGTAAACATATACAGGAAATTTGACAAAGAATTTATGAGGATTAAATAGGAATAAATAAGAAATTCAATGAGGTGAGTTGAGAATAAGAGCAACTCGAATGAAATTGGAGGTTCAGGTAGAAAATATATACAACTTTGTAATCAATTGAATCATATGCCAAAAAATTAATAATCATTAAGTGATACATTAAATATCTGAAAAATAATGATATTGATGATTTGATACATAAATGGGAAGTATTCAAACACTATTCATAAGTAATAGTTTTCAAAATTGAATATCTCATAAAAACGGATGTGAGATGAAGAAACCCCATACCTTAAGTCCAATGGTTTTCTCCAAATGATCTTTAAGTGTTGAATTATCAAATTTGGGTTCATTAATTAATAATCAAATAACCTCCACTTCATTTAATTTATTTTTTATAATCCTATTATGTCTATTCATGTCCTTTATGATTGGTTAAGATATTCGATTTCATTGTTTGGGTCTGGTTGTTTCATGATCGGTATGCTTATATACATGAACAGATAATCATGTAAAATGAGGATGGTTGTATAGAATTGATGTTATATGTTTTTAGTGAAAATAAATATGGTTATAAGGTTTTAAAATTAAATTTTTTACTTGGATTTAAGATAAATCATTTTACAAATTATTTAATGATAAATGTTTGGGTTAATTGGTGGGTATTGAACACAATGACCTTATTTTTATTTATGAATAAAACTCTTGTGTTCAAAAATATTCTATAACCATATATCAAAAATAATGTAAATAATATAGTATTTTTCAAAAATAAGAATTTTTTATGACCAAAATTGATGATAGTAATTGAAATTGAAAGCCCATAATTCATGAATGTTGTAAATAAGAACATCTAAGATGATGTTTTTTACGTCCAGCATAAAACAAGCGTAAAGGAGAGATTATAATAAATTATTATATAATCAAGAAAATATTACAGTACATGTATGTTACTATAGTTTTTGTAGAATTTTTATGGTTAGTGGTGAGAATAGAATATAAATCAAAGGAACATGATAATGAAATAAAAGAATTAAAAAGTAGAATATGCCTCTTTAATTAATCTTTCTTGAGAGCCTCTTTATGGGAGAGGATTAGGTATTTTTATAAGACAAAGGGATGATGGATGCAGGAGAGGTTCTTTGGACGATATTTGATTATAATTTAATGATGTAAATTTTTTTTAGAAGAGTAAAGAGAAGAGGGAGTGAGGGGGTTTTATAGTGGAGGAGAGGATGGTGTGCCCATTATTTTACTCATTATTTTATAATTTTTCCAAAGAAAACAAATAGTGTTAATTCTTGTGATAAATAATATTAATATGTTCATGTGTGTTCAAACCAAGTGTTTTTACATTATCCATGATGCTAGGAATAGTAAATTTAACTGATAATGCATATATGCGGTAAATTACCATATTTAACTATTCAACAAAAATTAAATTATTTTTGAAAATGAAAAAAATTATCCAGAGCCAATTTTTAAAGAAAATAATTAAAAATTGTACTCCATTTTATCAAAATATTTTACTAAATTAGATAAATTAAATTTTATATAAAATAATTATTTACTTGAAAAATGTAGCTTTTGATTTAAAAAATATTTTACAATACTTTCAAAAAATAAGTAAGGTATTATTAAATTTTCCTATAATTATTGGACCAAAAATTATTTTTTTGGGATTAAATTTTATTAAAATTATTTTCATTTAAATAAATTTAGTAATTTAAAATTTTAATTAAATATTTATTACTCACAAAAAAACCAATACTTAATTATTATTTTTTAAATACTCTATTTCATTTATATAGTGTCTAAATTTTATTTTTTACTTTCAGGGGTGTGGTTACTATTCATATGGGTCATATTTCTATTCATTAGGGTACATTACTATCCATAAGGGTAAGATTCCTATTCGCCAAAAATTTAAGTTGTTCTTATTAGAAACTAAATATTGTTCTGAACACAATCATGTATGTCATTTTAATGATATTCAAATCACAGAGGTGGTCAATTATTTTTTATGGCTAGGATATATCAAAGTGTTGTTTTGTAGAGACTCAGTGTTTTATGATTTCAATATTATATTTATTTTCATATACTAGGGTTGTTACATTATCCCCTCCTTCAAAAATTAATCCATTAAATTTTCAAATTGAACATCGAATGTTAATGGTTGATACTTGAAAATTTCATTGTGGGAATCCCACATTAAAAATATGGTTAAAATATCCTATTAATAAAAGGTAATAGAAAATAAATAGGTTACTAGAAAACTATGCATTCTAATTGGACAAAACTATCATGGTTGAATAATCAAACCATCATGTTTTGAAATATACTGAAAAAGAACATGCTCAATAATTTCATGAAAAAATATGATAATAGGAAAAAGTTGTATTCTAGTATCTGTTCTTAAATTTGATGAATTATTCCACTATATAAGGGCATAAATATATGGTTTTATATCATAAACATAATCTTATCATTTGTTTTTCCCTTGAACTATCTTTACATCATCTCGTAGCACATGATTCATATTGTAGTGACATTAAGCTCTATAACCTTATTCAATAGTAAACATAAACCTTTTAAAAAATGTTTTAACATTACAAATGTTCATGATCCAATACATTAGAATAATTATGATGTTTATCCTTTCAAAATACATGTACAAGGGGTCCTTAGTAATCCCCATTTCTTTAGAGAACCAAGTTCAATCCTACTCAAAGAATCTCTTACCTTATTTTCCTTTAATCAACATTTAGCAGCCCTACGTTTTCACATTCTTAATATGTGAATATCTTCATCATGTGTCATCTTGAAATTTTTAATAACTCAAATTACTATAAAAATTATCTGAGACATGCATTCATGCTTACACATGCTATTTGATAGATTTCTTAAAACCAAAAATGTTGTGAACTACATCAATGATAGCAAAGACCACTTCTCGACAAGTCAAAAATCATTTACGAGGTAGTAAATACATATCCAAATGAATCATTTATTCTTATTATTTTCATTATTAGAAATATATTAGGGGTTTTATTTCCCTCAATCATGCATTTTACAAAAAGATAAAATTCCCACTGAATATCTTTTCTTGGTGCCATTCAATTTATGGTTTCAAATACTTAATGAAAATTTATTGCAGTACATTCCCCATATATTCTATAATTATTATAACCATTACATTAATGAAAAAATTCAAATGACATGACTATTGACTAGGAATGTTAATAAGTCTACTTCATATATGGTAGCATCATAACAAGTCATTATCCAGCATCATAATTTGTGGTATATTCCTTTCTCTCTTGAGATATTGATTTTCATAGTGTCCCATCTCTTATCAGTTGATGCATTTTACATTGTAAACATTTTTCCATCCCTAATAATCCCAAAATGGATTTCATTTTTCTCTAAGCATATGAAAAACTATAATTATCTTTAATCATTTACTAAGGTGATTCTTTCCACAGTTATCAAATGATGGAAAAACCTTCTTTCTGTTCTTCCCTTTATCGATATTTTCTATACAATCATCTTATTAATATTCATCCCTTCAAATCCATAGGACTCAATGAATTCCTTTCATACATTTTTAACACACAATAATATTTATTCATATGATGATGACTCTTGGGAGACTATATTTCATTGAAATGATGGCTTGTGTTTATTAAAGATATGATATTTCTTATTCTTTTCATCATGTGAATTGGTGAAATTCTCATTCATTCTGATAGGTGTCATTTCTAATCAATTACATACAGTATATTATCTAAAAAAATTATGAACTTTCTATAACTGTAAACATTGTATAGAACATATAATAAATTTATGCATCATAAATCCTAGATCTATATACTTTAGTAACTTTGGAAGAATAAATCCTTAGTAATGGATTGTAAGAAAAAATGAATTATGCTATGTATATCGCCCATGAGTTTCAAAATAAGTGTGTAGTAAGGCTTGTTGTCGTATACCCTGATTCCCCGAGTCAAGCCTAAAACTTCTTGTTAGGAATTTCACTACTAGGTACATCCGTTCCAGAAACATGTCTACCTGTTCTATCCAAAGAGAGATTTATTTTCTTGAAATATCCACACAATATATTCCATACCAAAATTCTATGATTTTAATGTATTTTTATCCACCCATACTATCTTTGGGGTTTCTTCCCTAATCTACTTTGTCTAAATCCAGTTTCCATGTTTTCTGTTAAACTTCCTTGGATACTAACTGTAAATACCCAACCCCAGTTCCCTAGATTCGATGCCTTAGTTTGTTACATTGGTATATAAACATGGAATCGAATCTATATGGATAGAGTTTGTTAGTATATTTGGAAAAAAAAATTACATACATAGGTTCATTATTAAAAACTCAAAAGAAAAATAACATTTAAATTTTATTAGGAACATCCAATAACACTATGTTTATCCTTAAAGATGATTCATAAAAAACATCTGTATGTACAACGAAAATGATACTTAAGGATGGGGTGAGTTCAAATGATCAGTAAAGGTATGAAATATAGTAGAAGATTTCATATACATAATCAATAGTCATGGTGAATAACTAAATACACATTCCTTTAAAAATGAACATGAACACATTATGGCAGGAATAATAGCTGAATAAATAATTCCATATTAAAGCATAAAAATGTGTATTCTACTAGTCGAATAATATGATTAACTTTAAATTACTAGTTTCATAACAAGAGAATGCATAATGCAGAACATCATAACCATATAATCAAGGCCACATTCCAAGACCTTAAATATCCATTTTTTCTAGGCCTCGTTCTAGGACAATACTTTTTCTCTTGAAACCTATCGATGCACCAAGGGACTATAGCAGAGCCCACACAACACTTACTATGTCCAATGCATTCCTATTATGAATGTAGATAAATGAAAAAACATAAAAATTTATATTTAATCTAACATATGAAATGTAAATAACATTCCCCAATCATTAATCATAAACACTGACCATTTAGATTAATATGGTGAATGAGTTCAAGATAGCACATCCATAGTCAAAATAATAATAAACCATTAAATAAAACATGGTGGATGATATGATAGGAGATATACCTAAATTAAGTAAAATATTCAATAGATGATTTTTACATGGATGATTATACTTTTTTATTGAGGCCATTGAAAAATCCCTGAGGAAATAATCTTTAAACATTCTAAAGTGTCCCATAACACTTTGAAACATTAAAATAATAATCCATTAGAATATCATGAGAATAAAAAAATATTTATATAATATACCAAAATTAATTACATAAAACACAAGTAAGAAATAATTTTTGAATAGGGAAAATATCTCATAAAAGTTAAAGTGATTTGAGAAAAATCCTTTTTTACTTAGGAAAGAAGAGATTTTTGGGAAAATAATTTTTATTCGTCGTGAAGTCAGAATTAAATCTTTAAAATCCTTCAAAATAAAAGATATGGTCTTTGAAATTATATTTGTGGAAGAAATAAAGTCTTATTTAGGTGTAACCATTTTAATGTGTTTTTAACGAATATTTAGAAATAAAACATTTTAGTGAAATTTAAAGAAGATATTAAAGGATTTGAAAGTGAAAAGGTTTTTTTTCAATAATAAAACCATAAATGAACAGAAACAGGTTGTTCACGTTAAATTTTTGATTTTGGAAAGATAAATATGTCTTAAAATAGATTATATAGTGAACTTCAAAAAAGGTAATAATTTGAGAAGTTCCTTAAATCTAACATGCATTTTTGAACTATTTTAGAAATATTCTTTTAAAACATCTATCTACCCATAAAATAAATACAGATTATGATTAGTAAACATATATTGAACATTATAATATTATTTATTAGGAGTAAATATCAATAAATAAAAATTTTATTGAGGTGAGTAGAGAATAAGAAAAACCCAAAAGAAAATGGAGGTTCAGTTAGAAAATACTTGCAACTTTATAATCAATTGAATCTTATTCCCTAAAATTAATAATAATTAAATGATACCTTTAATATCATTAAATAAATATTTTCGTGATTTTAAACATCAATGGGAAGTGTAACTACACCATACACATTTAGTATTAGTGAAACAGAATATCTGAAAAATGGATGTGGGATGAAGAAGCCCAAAACCTTAAGATTGAAGGTGTTCTCCACTTGATCTTAATGAGCTGAATAATCAAATTTAGGTTCATTATTAAATAATTAAATAACATACTATTAGTTTAATTGATTTATTATAACCATATTATGTCTTATCATGGGATTTTTATGGGTTAATAGGTTCAATTTCATTGTTCCGGTCCATCTGTTTCATGATCGATGTACTTGTATTCATGAACAGATAATTGCGATATATGAAGATTGTTGTCTATAATTGATGTTAAATGATTATAAAGAAAATATATAAGGTTAAATGTTTGTAAAAATAATTTTTTTATTAGGATTTAAGATGAATCCTTATATAAATTATTTAATGATAATCATTTGGGTTAGTTAATAGTTTTGAACACAATGAACTTATTTTTTTTATAAATCAAAACCATGGGTAGAGAAAATTGTAGAACAATAGATTAAAAATAATACATATATAATTGTCTGGTTTAACCATAATAATGGTTTCATTGCACTAATTTATAATTGTAACAGAAATTGAAAACCCATCATCCTTGAATGTGGTAAATTAGCTAATCTCAGATGGTGTTTTTTTACTAGCATAACAGAAGGTTAAAGGAGGGATAATAATAAAATATTATATAATAATAACAAAATTATAGTAAATTTAATGTATTTTTGTTTTTATAAAATTTGGATGATGATAGGTTAGGATAGAGAAGAAATCAAGGGGACTTAAAATGAATGTAAAAGAATTGAGAAGAAGAATTTACATCTTTAATTAATCTTCTTTGATAGACTCTTTAGGGGAAAGGATTTGATCTTTTTAAGATAAAAAGGGTTGATTTATGTGTGGGAGGTTATTGTGAGTATATTGGATTATAATTTTCACATTTCAAAAGGATTTATATAAGTAATTATTAGAGATAGTGAGGGGTATTTTATAGTGGAAGATAGGCGGGTTTTCCAATAATTTTTTCCATTATTTTTTAATTTTTTCAAAGACAACCAATAGTAATGATTCTTGTTACCACGAATAATAATATGTGAATTAGGTTTCTAGAAATGTTTTCTTACATCATCCATGATTCTAGTAATACTCAATTTAACTGATAATGTTCATATAGGGTCAATTAGTGTTTTTCACTATTCATAAAAATTCAAATACTTCAGAAAAATAAAAAAAATCACCGATTTATTTTTTGAAATTTAGAATTAAAAATTGGAAACTATATTATCATAATATATTTATATATAAGGTATATTAAATGTTTAAATGAAATTATTAATTACTTGCAAAATATATATTTAAATATAAAACTGATTTTATAATACTTTCAAAAATTTACTACAGTCTTATTAAATTATCCTAAAAGTAATGAACAAAAAAATATATATTTAGGAATAAATTTTAAGAAAATTAATAATATTTTAAATAAATTTATTAATTTAAAATTTTAATTAAATATTTATTAATTACAAAAATACCAACACTTAATTATTAATTTCTAAAATACTGTAATTCATTTATATGGCATCTAAATATTATTTATACCTTCACGGGTGTGGTTACTATTCATAAGGGTCATATTACTATTCATAAGGGTGCATTAATACTTATAAGGGTAAGGTTGCTATTAAAAAAATGAATGTTGATCTTATTAGATTCGAATTATCTTACTGAACACAACCATGTATGTCACTTTCTCGAAATTTAAATCACAGAGGTGGTAAAATTATGTTTATTAGCTAGGTTATATTAAAGTGTTGTATTGTAGAGGATCTATATTTTATGAATTCAATATTAAATTTATTTTCAATGTTTTTGGTTGTTACATTAATTCTTTAAAACTGATAATAGAATCGAAAAAAAGTTAATGCTTACGTATGAACTACCATCTTTAGGAATTATGAATTCCATTTCTTATTTATATATTAATTATATTAGTGTAAATAAATATAATATATATATATATAATATTTATATCATTTTTTAATTGATTTAAATATTTGAATCATCATCTATGTAATAGGATCATGAATAATAATCCAAAACATATACAAAAATAAGATGATATATTAACCAAAACATAACATTAACACAAAGTTATTAATAAAAATGTAATATAATGTCATAAAAAAATAATATTTTTTATCATATATAACAATATTGGTCTTTGGTATATTAATAATAATCTTACATTTATTATACTAGATGTTTTAACATGTGTCAAGTATGTCATGACTTAAGGAAGGAAAATTTCGTCTAACTTTAAATTCCTATACGATGCATGAAATATTCACCACTCGCTTTAATTGTGTGGTGTAAATACTAACCTATGAAATGATATATAATTAATTTACTATATTTAATGATATTATAAGTTTCAGTTTGTGTTATTCTTTAATGGGGATCATGATTCAAAAGTTACTCAAGTAGTGATGTTTTTTTGTATCTAATAGTTATTTTCCATGAGTCACAAGCCATGTTTACCTCATATTTATCAAATTTGGATCATTCAATTATCATAGATGTATTATATTAATATTATACTTATATTTATGGGTCTTTATATATACATTTATGATCTTTATTTTATGGGGTCTATGTTTGAAATGTTACCATATTTGTAATGTAATTTTGTCTCAATTTTCCATAATTGTGACACATGCCATGTTGAACACCTATATTTTTCAATTTGTTGTATATAATAACTTTTAAATGTAATATCATGATTATATATATTTTGATGATATTTTAAACTTCTTTTAATGTTATCATTTCCATTTTATTATGATTCAATTTTACCAAAGTGGTAATAACTTATTGTCATCGTTTATCAAGATTGTTTCTCATTATCCTTCAATTGATAAAATATTATGGGCATATCTCAATAACTATAATGAATTTTATTAACCTATTATTATTTATGTTATATATTATATATAGAAAAATAATTCTACTCAATGATACTTGAGATAAATAAAAAAATATTTTTATGAAAATCTAAATGTATTTCACTTATCTGTCAGAAAACTGTGCTATTTAAAAAATGTTTTTTTAAAAATGTTTTTATAAATGTAATGATATTATAATATTATGTTTAAAAGAAATATTCTCTCATGAATTATGTTTATAAAAATGTTTTTAAAATGAATCTTATTGTTTTTTTGATCAGGTCAATTTTCTAAAATTTTTAGGTGCAAATTGAATGATTGGCATGTACGAACCAACCCACCATCGTGACCGTCATTTAATTGGAGAGTCCTTTCTATGATTACATGGAAAAAAATTTTATGGAATTTTCCTAATATTCCTAAAATTTATGGTGATTAATTTGGTTTTAGTTGAAATAGTTTTTCAGAAAAATTTTCTGTTCGAAAAATATTTTAAATTATTTTTATATCTTTCTTTATATGTTTTCAAATTGCTTTTGTAAATGCAATTGTATTTCTAAATGACTTTATACATTAGTTTTCGGTTTTCAGAGAATTTAAAAAAGTAATTTAAAATTTTTTATGCTTCCTTTATTGGGTTTTCAATGCTAACTTAAAATAAAAAGGTTTTCAATATTTTTTATGTTCTAAAAATCATTTTTCGTATTAGAAATAATATATTCATCAAGAAATGTGTCAAATGATATTTTAAAGATTTGAATACTTGAAAAGGATTTTGAAGTGGTTTTATATAATTTATTTTCAAACAATGGCTATTTTCTATAAGAAATATTTCATGTGATCTTTCAAAATCCTTCTCCATCTATGATTCCATACTTTGTTAAAGTTTTTCTTTACTAGTCGTGTGACGAAAGAATACAATTCAATTTCATTATTGAATGATATATGTTTTAATGGAATATTTTTTATGAAATTTATTTCTCTTCCACATGTTATATGATCTGGAACCCTATTTCTTTTCTGGGGTTATTCATTGATGAAATGATTGTAAGACATATCTCATTTCCATAGGTGTTGATGTGATGAAGTGTTTATGATACCCATTTCATTACACTAGTAATGATTTGATGATTATAAAACTTATAACTTATTATGATTCATTATATTACTCAAGTTTCTTTATTGTGTGGAACTTTTATGCAATATTTTATTATGTGACTGGTGGGACAAATATCTCCCTCCAATCCTATGCGGGAATATGGGAAAACCTGAAAAACTATGGGGCAATGAGGAAACCTGGTCCCCTATGGGATAACAGGGAAACCCAATCCCATATATTAAAAGGCTTGTGACTATGGATGGTGTTGTGTCATACCAGAGTGGTGTAGTACCCATTATAATCCATGATATTCTTTTGAAATAGAACCTCAAATTATAAAATTTTTGTTACATGTTTATGTATCTTATAAAAATTCAATTCCTTATTCCTTTGATATTAAAACATGTTCCATGTTCAATATTATCTTATGATTCATGTCTCATGAAATGAAAATATTAATTATTTCACTCAATATTAAGATATTTTTATAAAAAGTATGATCTTTTTATAAAAATTATGATCGTAAAATGTTATTCTCATGTTCTGATACCCCTGTTCTCAGGTTATACAAACATATTTCTTTTGATTACACTTATTGAGCATTTAACCTCACCCAAATGTTATGTTTCCATTTCAAAGTCTATGATGAAATTATTAAAGGGTAATAAAGTGGAAGATATTAGATGGAGATAATGAGGATATTTCACCAATCTAGAATAATGTGTTCAATGTTTCCAATGTCTCTAAACTATTATGGTCCGTAGGAATGTATTTTTTTTAATTTCATAAATTTTCATATAAAATGATCTAATAATCAGATACATTAATCTTGAGGGGATATATTTGGTATCACATGAAAGGATTAGTCAAACTATGGAAACTAGGATGAAAAAACCTCAGTCATATCCATATAAATATTTTGAAGGATATGACATGATATTACAATAAGGATAAGATAATTTATAGGAAATTTTAATAGAATTTTAGTAAGGATAGAGTGATTCATTTCAAATAAATACATCCCTGTCTGGATGATTAATGTGGACGTGGCTCTGAAAAAATGTACATAGGGGTTGCACACCCCAGAAACACCGCATTGAGCAAGACTCGATTGGGAACCAGTACATAACAACAGGCCTTACTACCCAATTGGTTTGACAGTCATGGGGGATATTATTTGGTAATTCAAAACTACTTTGATAACCATCCTGAATGATTTAAGTAGAAGATTAATATAAATAACCTAAGATAAACCTATGGTATTATAAATTAATAAATTAAGTGTCATGGTTTTCAAATATCAGAGGTAAATTTGGCTTTTATTATTATGATGATTTTTTATATGATAATTTTTTCTCATAATACACTTTCTGGTGCTATTAAAAAAACAGAAGAATAAGGAACAAGGTTAAAATTGAATGTTTTGTATGTGAAATGTTTGGGAATTATATAAATTGATACCCTAAGTGGAGAAACCATGAATAGAATTAAGAATGTGGTACTATTATTATTTATACATATAAAGTAAAAGGGACCATAAATGACATGAAAAAGTTATGAGATGTTCTAACATTATTGTTTATATTAAACATAATAAACATGAATATACTGAGTTTGTGGAAATTAATGACATGATTGCTGTTTTATATTCTATGATAAGGGGTATTAAAGAATATGTTGATGAATGACGAGTAATTTTCTAAGAATATAGTTAGAGGACAGAAGTGTATAAGTTTTTGAATTTAATGATTATGTTTTTTGAATCATGAAATATAAATGTATTTTTAGTATATATTTTTTATTGTTAGGGATAGAAAAGGAATTTCTTAATGTTTATGATGAATTAGAAATGTGATTTAATGGAAGGGTGATATTTTGAAATTAGTGAAGGTAACCCTTAATGTGTTCAATATTTTAACAACTAGGACATAATGACAACATAAACACCCTGACTTAATATATCCATCAGATCATGCCCATTAGGAACCACCAGTTGCCCGATAGAAATGTGGTACCCTACATGGGGACCACCCATTTTACAAAATGGTTCATATGACTAATGAATATACACATAGGGAAGAAAATGTTCTTTCCAGTGTGATTTTTCCTCACTCGCATACTCCCAAGAAAACATCCTAGAAGGCTACATATCCTGATCATTACTTCTAGTCAAGAATTCTTAACAACAATGTTATAATCAGGTAGGCTCCCGAATTGAAAGGTGAACCTTGTTGACGTTTGTCATATCACTTACTCATTTAAATATTTATCATTATATTGTTTTATATTCACATACAATCCTCCTTATAGAAGAACATCTTCATTCTAAACCCTACATCTCAACCATGGATGTTCCACAACACATAATGATGGGTTCCTACTCTGATAACAAATGTAAAAAAAGGTCCCCACAGAGAGCACATAACCCCTACCATAACCTAGCCATCATTTCCTATCCCTCCATGCACCTATTGTTTCTACATAGACACATGGTCCCCTACCCAGCGCCCTCTCATGTTATTAAAGGGGTAATATGACTAATTAATGTCCCCATAATCCGACACAGGCTCATTCCGGTGTGCTTTTTCATTACTCACACACACCATGGAAAGTATCCAAAAAGGTTACCCAAACTAATCAATAATCCAAGACAATCATTCATAACGATTATGTTCAAATTAGGTAGTCTCTTGAAAATAATCGTGAACATTGTTTACATGTGTCAAATCATTTAGTTATTTAACCATTTATCATTATGGGTTGTTTCAAATATGTTGATATAGTTGTGTTTAGCTTGGATAAAGTGATAATATAATTGTATTGGATAATATCTAAAACCTAATAGATAATAATCTATTTACTAATAATTTTGTTTTTATTATCATGGATGATGTTTAAAACTTATAATATTTAGAAAATTTATAAAGTAATCTTCAAAATAAGGAATCATGCATGTTTTTCAAAAGGATATTTCGTAATTAAAGTTATTACTTAGTTTCAAGAGAATATACGATGACTATAATAACATGTTTTCAATGTGACATCAAATAGATAAATTTTAATATATGTCTGATTAATGTAATGCAACATTTGTTACCTTATTTGTAATGTTTTGGATTTTAAGATTCGTTATGGGTTATAAGGTTAACCATTTATGGAATGTTTAAGTAAATATTCAGATTATATTTGTGATATTAAAGTATTATCACACCATATAAGGATTTATGAACATTTAATAACATGTGTTATACATTTTTTATGTGATTATAACTAAACACAGATGGAATGAATTATAACTCTACCTTAGGATATATTAGTACATCAGGAATAAAAAATTCACCTTTATTTCTTAGATTAAGAGATGAAGTGGAAATCAATAATGGCAGAAAAATGTGAGATTTACAATATAAAAAGAAATAAAACAAAGTAATTTTATTTTTTGATGTTCCTAGATAGTTAAATAATGTCGAACACATGGATAAATTATATTGAAAAAAATTATCCTAAAACCTTCATTCCCATTGAACTGATGATCTTATAAATTATCTTATATTTATGGTTAGGGATCCCTTAACATTACATTGACCATTAAAATTCTGTTGATCAATGATATTTATCAATCTCTATAATTATTAATGGTGTTATTTCATATCCAATAATCTTTTTATACCTATGTTCCCTTATGTAGAAACACAATTATGTGATACATTAGGTTAATGTTATGTTTTCGAAATTCCCTTTTTAAATTATGTTTTTTATTCACTTTTACGATTTGTATTTCTATGAAATGAACAAATTATGTATCATAATTTTAATAATACATATAATTTTTGAGGTAGAAATTAATATTGATGGGTGTAGAATATAAAACCGTTATATTTTTTGATTTTTTTTCAAAATAATTTAATTTTTTGATAATTTGAATTTCACGAAACACAGAATATAGATATTATATATGCTATAAAATATGTGTAGCTAGTGATATACAGAAAACAATGTAATGATTTCACTACACAAAACTCTTATATTAGCTTACGACCCAAAAAACATTATATTTGAATGAAAAATAAATTTTGAAATAGGAACATAAAAATTATATTAGGGTTATTTTTCAGTAGTTTTTGTTGAAGTTTCATTTTTCGATGAACTGGGAATACCATATAATTTTAATTCAAAACCGCATTTTATTATAATTTATTTATAAGTTTAACTTATGTTTTTCATTAGATTTAAAATTAAAATAGATAAATTATAAATTAATTAATCCAATTTTGGTCATTATAATAAATTTAACTTTGACATTTGATATGAAAACATAAAAAACGTTTGAATATTTTTACATTAAGACCCCACAATGCCTTCCCACATATGGGATAAAATTTTAGTTTATTTATTTCATTTATCAGATAGTAAATATTAAAAACTGATTTCATATTTGTTATCAAAATAACATATAATTTCAACTATTGTCATATTAGTTTTAATGAATATATTATTATTGAATGTAATTAAATTAAGTTACAATAATTAAGAGGAAAACTAGCTTAACAAGGGGGAACACCTTAACATAAGGTCCCCAATGACCTTGAAACAAGTCCAAATGCTATTGGATAGACATACTTCGAAACATATTCTATTTTATAAATTTATGTTAATTATTTGTGCCTCATTTCATTGAAAAAATGACAGTGGAATTCACTTTAAAATAATTTACTAGAATATCACTCCTTCACTATAAAAATTTACTCAACCCTCACACATATTCACACCAATATATCTCTTTGGATCACCAAATATCTACTCTAATATGCTCCAAAAATACTTCCCTTAGTGCTATATTAATATATTTAGGTATAAATATATCCATGGATGCTTTTTGGTGCAAACCAAAAGGAATTTCACAATCAAGAGGTAACATCCTTCGTCAGACATTGGTTTTATTTTCATTATCCACCACCTGAAATATTTATATTCCATTATTATGTAATAAAATAATTATCCTAATTATAATAATATTTTTTATTCTTATATTTATATCTAAGATTACACACACATACATCTAATGTGTATTGAATATATTATTCTTCAGTTTTTTGAACTACAACCTCATGAAATGACGTTCTTTTGTTTTTCATTGACCACCTCTCGTGGTCGAGAATTACGATGTAAACTATGTTTTATGTTAAATTTATGATATTTATGATATATTTATTTATAGAGAATTATTATATAATTAATACCATAATTTTTTTATTTTTTGAAAACACGGTAATTTTGTTTGGTGTAATGTGGACTACCACCGCCCAAAGGGATGTGTTTCATTCACACTTTATATTGAATGTGTTAAGGATGGGTTTAGTGAAATTATACAATATATATTAAATATTAATTATAATGGAATTATATATATATATATATATATTTCATTTAGATTATTCTATTAAATATGAAAATAAAATGGAAACAACATTCATGTGTATGTATAGGTTACCGCTCCATTAATGGTGTATTCGATTTCATATTTCTATATTCTATAGATTATTATAAAAAAATATTATCAATATATATGATAATTATATAATTATTTAAACTCAATAAATAAATAAATCATGATATATGTAACATGATCAAGAATAACAAGCCAAAACATATATGGAAAAGTATATATTACCTGAAACATAAAATTATCATGGTGTTATTAATAAATGGGTAACATAAATTTATAACCAAATAATAAATAGTATTATATATAATAAAATGGATCATTGGTAGAGGTATAATAAAATTATATTTATTAAACCTGAGGTTTTAATATGTATGAAGAATGTCAAGACTTATGGTAAGGGGATTTGATCTTACTTTTTATTTTCATGAGACATCATACCATATTCACAACTCACTTCAATTTGGTTGTGTATATAATTCCATATGAAATGTTATATTAATAATTTAAATTATTTACTAATATTATAATTTTATATTTATTTTCATATTTCTTGAGGATCATGATTTAAATGTTACCTAAGTAGTAAAGGTTTTGTTGTGTCATTTTAATTTTCCATGAGACCCAATCCATGATCACTTCGTATTAATTATATATTGTATTTATACATCCCATGGTTGTATCATATGATTACTAAACTTAAATTTATTTTTATTTAAATTTAAATTTGATTACCTTTCCTGCAATGGGTATATGATTCAAATGTTACCAAATAATTATATTTATTTTGTCTCAATTTTCCATCTTTGAGATACATTCCATGTTATACACTTATATTTTTATATGATGTTTACATACTCACACTGACATGTTATATCAGGTAGCTAATTATTTTAATGAAATTATATGATTTATGTAATATTATTCTTTCTATTTTATTATGATTCAATATTACCAGAGTGTTAGTAGTTTACTGCTAAAATCTCATTATTTGTTGAGATTGTTCATGATTATGCTTCCATTGATAAAATAATATGATGCAAAATCTAGGTAAAGTCATAAAATTTATTCATATCTGGTTATGGATGTTATATCCAAGAAACAGTTCTATTTCTCCCACTCCTTGGTACATAATATAATTAAGAAAACCTTTTCATGAAAATATAGCATTTTTAACCCAAGTAGTTGAATATCAGTATTATTTACAACCATTTTTTCTAAAAATGTTTTGAAACAAATTTTAATATTATCCTACGATTTTTAGAATCAATTTCACACATATTTTACCTTAAAAATAGTTTTAAAAGTAATTATAATTTCATTTTCGATCATGGAACTTTTATAAAATTTTAATATATAGAAGGAACGTTCATCATGTACATACTCACCTGCTATCATGACCATAATTTCCTTGTATATTTCATTTTATTTTTACAAGATTAATTTTTTAAAGAAAATATTTTCCAAATATTATGGAATTTGGTTTCTCTGTCTAAAGTGGTTTTCTAGGAAAAAGGATTGTAAGAATGTTTTATACTTAAAATTTTTATTAAATTATATTCAAAGAATACATATTGTGTTTTTAAAAGATTATTTTTCAGTAAAAGGGTTATGAAAATTATTTCACCCCTTATTGTTAGGTTTTCATATTATTTTTAACTAAAAAGGTTTAAAAAATATTTTTAGGCTTTCATTATAGGATTTTGAAATGAATTTTAAATGAATCCAGTCTTCAAAATACATTATTTTTTAAACTAATTTTCTCCTCATAGAAAAGATATCTTACGTAATAAATATTTTAAATAAAATTGTAAGGTTTTATATATACGAAATGGATTTAATTTGTGTTTTTATAAAAAATTCAATAAAATACTATTTTACTTAATATAAATTTCATGTGAAATTACAAAATCTTTCTCTATCGATGATGACATGCTTTGTTATATTATGATTTAATGGGGATATTATACATAAATATCCTTAATATTCATTCAATAATGGATCATGTTTTAATGGAATAATGTTTATGAGGAACATTTATATTCCATAGGATATATTCTATTGAACAGTACTTCTTTTCACGGGTAATTATATGATAAAATTATTATGAGACATATATCTTTTGAATTATTGATGATAAGAAAATATTTTATGATACCCAATACATTTCAGGGATTAAGATAAGATTTTTTTCAAACTCGTTTCTCATTGTGGGATAGGATAAAATGCATGTTTTATTATCTTGCAGAAAAATAATGCATGATTTGATTATTTGATAGATGAGACCTATATCTACATCCAAGGAATTGGGTAGAAATTTATATCTCATGAGATAATGATGATATTAAAGTCAATGGGACTAATCAACTATGAGATATGGGGAAACCCGTTCCACTCTAGGAAGATGGGAAATCTAATCCACTATAGGAACATGGGGAAACCTGATCCACTATGGGAATATGGGGAATCTTGATCCATTATAAAGAAAGGAATATGACTAGGGGTGGTGGTGTGCCCCGCCGAGTAGGTTTAGTCCCCATGATGTTCCCTAATATGTTTTTGGAAATGAGCCTTGACTTGTAGGGAATAATGTATCATTTTTATGTATCCTCCACAAATTCTATGTCTAATTCCTTTTAAATTCTCACATGGTTCATGTTATTGAATATCTAATGATTTATGTCTTCTAAACATCCAATAATCATGAAATGTATCAAGATTGTTCTGTTTTTATGCTTTTGTTCTTAACCCCTTAATCACATGTTAGGCATACATATTTCCTTTATTTAACATTATTGGGCATTAAAGACAACACATTTGTTATGTTCTATTTTCTTAGATTATGAATAAATTCTTTAAGTAGTAATTATAAAGGAGAATATATGTAATGTAGACGTTGAAGATCATTATTCAGACTAGAAGAATGTATTCCAGGTTTTCAAATACAATAAACTATTAAGGTCCCTAGGCATGTATTTGTTTAATGTTTTGAATATTAATCTAGAATCATTTAATATCCATTTATGTTAATCCTTGGAAAAAATATAATAAAAGTTATATAACATTCTACGATTATATTAAAGAATAATATAATCATTGGGGTCTGGAAAAATGAATATAACTTACAATTTTTAAACCTAACCTATCATAGACCATAAAATTGGGTCATGGTTTAAAAAATTATAATTAAAAAATGTATAATTCATAACATTGCTAAATTTTCAAAAATTTGGAAGCATTATCTCATATCATAAAATTGTGGTACAAACATAGGTATAATATCTGTTTTATTAAATTCTAACTAACAAGACCATCAAGAATAGTGGCTCACACCTTTATACATTATTCCTATTAAGGACCAAGCCCATCAGACTATTTCCTACTATAGGTTAAGCCTGTTGTCTTGTTTCCCATTGTCATCACACATGATATAATAATTTTCGAAATGATTTCATATAGAAAACTAATTAAAATAATTTTACCTCATAACACATTTATCATATCAGAACCCATAAAAATACATTAATCTCATAAAAATTTCATTATACCATAACCTGTGGAAAAGAAATGGGCTTTAAAAATATATTTTAATCATAAACATTAGAAATCCTGATAGTGGAAAAATATGGTTTTATAGGATCATATCCCATATAACTATAAATCAACATCAAAAGATGTCATGCCAGATGGAAAATTATTTTGAAATACCATTTGGATTATTTCTTAAGGAAAATGAACTTTTCATTTTTAAAATCACTATTTAATGAGAATTTCACAAAAGACTATAAAAATACATTTCAATTAATTTTTATTAAAAAAATAAATTAATATTAAAAAATTAATAATGACCATGACGATGATAAATTTTTTTCACGAAGCACACATTAAAAAAAATATTCCTTTTATTGTTTTTGTAAAATATAAATAGTTCTTATTTTGAAAAAGATGTGATGATTAATTTTAAGAATTTTTAAAAAATAAAAATAATGTAATAAGTTCATTAATATATCATTTAAATTATGTTAATATTATTTATAATATATTTTTATGAAATATGTATAAGGATGAAAAAAATTGATAATTGAAGAGAGAAATAAAGATTATTATTTAAAAAAAAATTAGTTTTTATCATAAATCCGTTAAGAGGGGAAAACATTTAAAACGTGTGTTCTAAAAAAATAACACGAGAAAAAGAAAATATAACTTTTTTTGAGTTTTATATCATTATATTTTATCATTAGAAACATAATCTTAGACAATCCTCATAAACAGTGAGATTTTAACATTAAACTTTTACCACATCAGTTTCTTTGCAATTTTAATACATGTTAAAGAATAAAATCTAATGAGAAATTAAATAGTATGAATACAATTATATTAATTATAAAATATGTAAATGTTTTAGTACATACACCTTAGAAAATATATACGTGTATAACCTAACATATGTTTCAATGAAAGAAATTTGGGAAACAAATATCTTACCATATGTCTTGACTTAAATGATAAAAGATTGAAACTACATAAAAATAAATATAGGTTTTTATAAATATATTAGCGAACCATACATATTTATCTCATACCATATATTATATAATTATGATATTTTATTACCTATTTATTAACAATTCCCTGTTAAAATAACATTTCTGTTAATAACTTATTTGATTTTTAGTTATGTTTTGATTTGGCATTTTTGTAAATTTTATTTTGATCATGGATCCATAAAATGAATAATATTAACTATGATCTAAATATCATATATATTCATTAAATATGTATTTATATTAATTGATTTCTGTTAGACATATACAATAAAATACACCATTAATGGAGACGATATGCCATACACACACATAGATGCTGTTTCCATTTTATATTTGGATGAATCGAAAGAAATAAAAGAAAAAATTAATATTACAAAAAAATGTCATATATATCGCATTTTTTCCCAAACCCTTCTCTTATTACATTCCATGTAAAGCATATGTAAAGAACGATTCACATCATTTCGCGTTGTGGTAGTCCCCCACACACACGAGTGATGTCATCATATTTCTAGAGATTGAAATGTAATTTGTTATTTCTGATATTATAATTATAGAAGTAATATAAGGGCGTAAATATAATACTTAAACATTAAATACTTAATTATATCCATATTTATATCCATCTATGGGAAGCAGTGAGGGAAAACAATTTACATTTGTTCACAAGGCAGCAGTCTACCGTACACACGATTAGCGGTTTCAGTTAAATTTTATGGAAGGAGAAATTGATATAGGTTATTTAATAAACATTATAAAATCAATTTATATGATATATACTATATTAGTTTATATTAATTAATATAACATGAATTAATCTGTTGAGATATTAATTAGAAAGAAACACTTTAATCGAGAAAATTAACTTCGCATTGAACATCCCCCTTTGGATCTCTTATTGAGGACTCTAGTGTTAATTTATTGGGATAAAAAGTGGAAATATAATATATAAAATGAATTTTGGGATTTATTTTTTTAGTTTTTGGTCATTACATTGGGCTTAATAGGCGTGAATAAGTGAGTTGAGGAGGTATCCTTTTTGAATGGGGGTGGAGTGATATTTTTGTAAATATCGAAACTATTAAATAATGGGTAGTCACTATCACCCCAGGTGCCTGAAAATTTGATATATATATATATATAATGACATTATATGATTTATTTAAGGAATCATAAAATATATGGTTTTAAAATGTTATTTCTAATCCATTAAGTTTATAATATTTTTTAATTTTAGTTTTCACCAAGAAAACATGTGTCTTTTTATTTACCAGGGTAATATATATGTGCCGTTGCACCGTGCTACCTTTGTTCGTGCCACTACAAGAACAAAAAAAAAGAGGGAGGAGGGTCGACAATGTTCATGCGGTCCGACCTCCTCGAGTTATAACGATAACATGCGGCCCAATTAAATTGACGAAGAATGTAAAGGAATATTCACAAACAAAAATGAAACCCCTACCTCGAAGTAGTTGTCGAATGAGGACCATCGTAGAAAATGGCATCCCAAGGTAAAGCTCTGTATGTGTTTGATGGAGAACATCAAAGGAGGAGCAGCGTCTCCTTTCCTTTGACGCGGGAATAAGAACAAAGGAAGGCGTGTTGGTGTTCTGCGCATTCTTCAAGGAGGATGATGAACTTCTTCAGAGAAAATAACTCTCCCTCTCTCAGAAATCCCAAACACAACAAACAAACCACACCAAAATAAAATAAGAGTTATTCTTATTTTATTATAACATGCCTTCCATTTAAATTTGAAAAATTCAAACGCATAACTCTCAATTAATTTACACGTTGACATGATTTAATGTGAAGGAGGAAGTCACATCATTTAATACAAGGGGGTTCAAAGGGGAAGAGTTAAGGGGGTTAGAGAATATGAAGGGGTGGGGTTCATGTGGGCCCCACCTCACCTTTATGCTCACATTGTTAGTTCCCCAACTTCCACACATGCTTAGAAGTAAAATTTGTTCAACAAATATTTTTTTAATTCACAAACTAAACTCAAATTTTTTAGAAACTCCTCTCGAGAAAACGCAACTCTAGATGGGGTCTTCTTAAGAAATTACCGGCGTTGCGGTTTAATCGGTGCTCTCAGATATCGATTCCGAGTACCGATTAAAAATTTAGGAAAACCCGCTCGTTTGTTCACTGAACATACCCGAGCTAAACTTCGGAAATTGATTCCGGGAACACCGGGCCTCAGAATCAGGTTTCGATAGAAACTAAGTACTCGTAAAATCTCAAAGAAATTAAGAAAAAAATTTCCTTGAAATTTACTGGTCTTTACACAACATCATATAGACATAATATTATCAACCAATCGTCATTAAAAATGATATTATTCATTGGATTTATAATTATTCTTACAATTTATGAATGTTGAGTACAATGTGTTTGTTATTCAACACCAATGAAAATGTCATTGATCTTAAGTATTTTTTAATAATCATTAAAATAATTTTGTTCATTATGTCTTGCGCTTCTCCACTTGAATTCATAAATCCAGTAATATTTTGATTTCTTTTTAATAGATCATTGTAGTACCTAAAAACATATAGAATTATAGTGATTCATTATAAAACATGACATCCAATTACTTTATCATCATTACATTCCAATTCCATACTTCCTCATGTATTCACTTTAAAATATATGGACAACTAATAAATCATATATTCATCAACAATGTTCATGTGCTCTTCAAATGTGTAACATTATCTTAGTGTGACTTATAATGGAATTATAAATTATATTTTCTCTACCAAAATTTGACTCCAGTTATAAATTTTAATTAAAATTTGTTAATGAACCTTAAAAAAATCATATAGATTATGTCTCATCTATAAGATATATGTAAAATCTTTTATCGTGGACGTATATACGGTTTACATAGTTATTGATTAGAAAAATATTTATTTTTTCAAATTAAGAAATATAAATCTCTATATGATATAAAAAACAATTAAATTGTTAATTTAAAACATCCATCTATCCTTATAAATAAATATATATATATACCAATTACTCAAAATGTATTATTACATTATAAGTAAGACAAAACTTCACCATGCCTTTAATATTTGAAAGTATCATTTTCATAGATATCTTATAGATTTATTATGGTTTAATTGGATAAAAATTTACATTAAATGTATATATAAATTTATATAGTATTTATAATTTTAATTAAATTGTCCTTCCAATGATTTTCCTATACTCCATAACATCATCCAACTTACCTCCATTAATAGTTGGAAATTTTCATCAATGTACAAACTAGAGTCATCACAAAATTAATTTCATATATCTGAAATAATTTCATAATTTCATTAGTATATATTTATTTTTATGTTGATGTCTCATAATTTCAATGTGTAATATACAAAGAATGTAATAAATTCAATTAAAAATTCTTCAACATCTAAAATTTTATATTCTTAAATACAGCGAACTCCTTTTGGTGAACTTAATTTTAGAATTAAAAAAACTATCTAGTATAAATTATCACTAAAATACTTTTACTATAATCCTTCATATTTAGTTTATAATCAATTGAATCATTACTATAACAAATAATATTCAAAATGAAGAACTTATAACATCAGTTATTTGAAAATTATGTTATAAATGGGTTTTCAGGTTGGTTATTTTATAACTGAATTGAGAACACCAAAACCAGTGTATTTCACATTAAATATTTAATAACTGACATGAAATACTAGATTTTAAAAATGGATATTAAATAACAGACCTGAAAAACTTTTTAAAATGGTTAAAATACAAGTAAGTAATATATTTTTTAGTTATGCAATAACAGAGTGTGTTATCTCAAGAATTAAATCCAGAGCCTAGTTTATTGAATCTGTTGACAATCAATATTTATCATAACATCCAAATTACATCCATCGCCATCTTCTTCCACCTTAAATATTTCTTTATATAGTTCTAAACCCATATCTTCCACCCTATACGATCCATAATATTTGTTCACCACCTTCAACTGCCTCCTTTGATATCTATGTGACATTTTCTCACCTTCATCTAGGTTGTCCTCAACATAATAAGTAGTTTAATTTATTTTGTAATTTTTATTCATCAAGATTATTAATCTATATATATGATGACATTTTTATTTCATTTCCATTTTAATCTATTTTCAATTATGTTATATTAGTTATGAATTTATTATGTTTGTCTTATAATATGAAAGATTGTTAATTTATATTTATTTTATGACCAATATGTTATCATGATTCAAACATATCTTTCTAAATATAGAATTAGTGTATTAAAATATGAATTAATGATACTGCAATGTGAATTATTATTTTTATTTCAAATTTAATTTATTTTAATTAAAAATTTCGTATAAATTGTTTATATTTCTTCTAAATTATTAAATAATACATTCTTATGAAATTTTCTTTATAAATTATATAATGTAATATATATGTATAATATAATTTGAAGTCTTTAGGTCTGAGACTACAATTTTGTGAGACATTTTATATTATGAATAAAGTCCTATGTCATAATATTTTTAAATCCTATGTATAATAATTTTATAATATTTTTTCTATAGTCCACACTTATTAATAACATATGATTTTTATGTGCGGACCATTTATAATTTCTATGAAACATGGGTTTTACAATATAAAATCATTGAATTATGAAAATATATTTCTTTTATATTATGGAATGGTTATTATTTATATATTCCTATTATAATTGGATACAAAATAAGACATTCTGTGTAATAATTGTAATTTCTCTACAATGATTTCTTTTTTTATGAAGTTAAAATTTTTTTCATTGATATTTTCACAATTATAAATAATTTTTTATTTTTTATTAACATGTATCCATTATTAACATCCAATAATAATAGTATATCACTAAATGAATATAATATATTTATTATTTATATTATATTTTGTAATTGTTTTTGTTATTATTGTATTTTTTTAAAAAAAATTATTTTATATTGTTATTTTTTAAAGGAAATTTTAACATTAATTTTAAATAAAGTATCACATATACAATAAATGAATTATTTTATTGTAGATAATGAAATATAAATGGATTATAAAAATTTTAAAAAATCATGAATATGAGGGATGGTTTAGTGATTTTTAAGGAATTTTACAAATAAAATTATCTAAAAAATGACCTCTTATTATATTCATGCTCAAAATGATTAATTAAGAGAAATATTAATTGTAGATAAATCAAATATCATTTAATTTTCAGTAGTTTTACTATGTGTTATTGGCCATGAATTTATTTGGGTGAAATTGGGCAGAATTTAGGATATATTGATGATAAATAGTTTCAAAATGGATGTTGTTATAAAATTAAAAGAAATTATTAATGATATTTATGTGAATTAAATTGAGAAGACACCATTAGTTGAGTGTTTATAAGGTGATGATGAAAAATCAATATATCCATGTTATATGAAATTCATTATTTTATCAATAGTGTTAATATTGGGGAGCATGAAATCAAGGACTAGATTGGGTGACATGAGTTTTTAAAAAGTGTAATATATATTTAAATAGATAATTCCCTATGAAAAGATGTTTTAATTTAAAATTATAATAAGAAAATAATACAATTAAAATTTTAAAAGAGTAAAATAACATACATTTTTACCCTAATGTTTTTAATTGGAAGGAATATTAATGTATTTAAAAGTGTTCATTATATGGGAAGTTATTTTTTAAGTCATAATAAAAATTAGATGATTATTAATCCATTATGAAAAGTTACAAGATCACATCTATTAAAATTTTGTATCTTCCTATAATTCCTCATCTGAAACATTTATTGGAAAATTAAAATGATATAAAAAGGTCAATATGGAAAAATATGAGTAGATATCTGGAGGAAAATTAGGCCATCTAGTTGATTTTCTATAATGAAATATAATTGATTAACAATTTACTAATTTTATAAAAAAGTTTATAAATAATAATAATAATATGTGCTTATATAGAATGAATCCATATTATAACCTTAGTAGAAACCATAGTTTAGGACATAATTTTTATAAAACAACTGATAAATAGTTACACAATGTCAGATTCATCTATAGTAATGGATTCAATAAGAAAATGAAATGGTGAGAAAGAGTTTGTTAGAGTTTTTTTCACTATTTTAATTGGTGCATGAGATGTTGGGGATACTGATGAATGCAAATATGTCATCCAATACAGTAATTGGTGCCACTGAATTGGATGAATGAAATAGAAGATTTCATTGATATTGGTGTATCCCTATAATTTCTATCATGACTATTCTATATGTAATCATAATTATGTTTTTTGAAGGATTATTCAAGAGTATCCAATATAATGTGAGGAATTTTCCCTGAATGATGAGCATCTAGAAAGTGTTTCATCATGAAATGTCCATGATTGAGTTCTAATAGCAGGAGGAGGTTGATATATTTGTTAAATAATGATCCAATAGATTCTTGAGAGCATGTGAGAAGTTTCCAAAGGGAAATTAACAAAATTATGGTTCATTAAACAAATTATAAGTCATGAAACCATGGTTACTCTAAGCTGTTATAGGAAAACTATTGGAAATGAAGAATATTTTCATACAAATAGTGAATTATATATGAACGTGTTGATTTGATGTATCCTTTGGAAATGTTCTAAAAATTAATTTGTTTTATAGATGTTAATAAGAAATAAGAACATGTGTTTCTTTAACATGTTTCATGAAGAAGGAATATTTCATGTCGATGGTGAGTTTCACATTAAAAGATTCATTGGAGGGTATTCAATTTACTATCCTAGAAAATTTGTTTCAATTAGTGTTGAATGTATTAATTATTTGGGAGGATGATGAATGGACACTAAGTTTAGAGTTGTGTGAAGGTGTGGTATTTTTATATAAATAACCAATCCCTATATATTAAATATATCTACATTTGAATAGGATTATTCTTGATATTAAGATGCTCTGAATTAACCGGAGTCAAGTTTCAACAATGGAGTTATGAAAAACTTTTATTTATTAAAGGTTAATCAATTGAATTAATGAGTTCCATGTGAAAAATATTTTTTTGATCCTTTTTTTGTTCTAGGGATATATTTCATGAAATGAAAAACTCAAAGCAAGTTCATTAATGGGTATATTCATGGTAGAACGTTCACCAAATTTATAGATGTATGATTGTAAAGAGTTTTTAAAATTTGAAAATTCCCATGAATATGAATATGTTGATGAAATTAACAAGTTTAAAAAACAGTACAAAAGATTCAGGAAAAAGATATGATTTTTGAAAAATTAAGAGTTGAAAATTTATAGACAAGGGAACATTAAGTAATGTGATTTGATTTCTTTTTATACTATTCCATAAGAAGAAATTACTATTTGAATACTATTTCATCAGGTAATGTGATGATACTCTAAATATAATGTTCACAATAAATATATAAAAGAGAACTGTAAGTATCAATGGTAACCTATCCGTGTAACAACAAATAGAGAAGGAATACATTCAATGGCATATGCTCCAAAGATATTTACCTAATGTAGGTGTTATCAAAGTGTGTGGAAAGAGAGAGTGACTTGTCAGTGGAATTGAGATGACCCTGAATGTTTTAAGGGCTGTTACCCCAAGAATAAATGTGACATACCCTAAACCCTCCACTAAAATATATTTAGTGGATTGTAGTACATCATCATATTTACATTGTATAATACTTGTATTATCCCTATACAGGAGAACAAAGTAAAATTCTTGTAGGTTTTTTGCATGATTTACTTATATTCTCTAGGGAGACAACAGATTTATATGGATTATGCGATAATCTACCTTTCATAGTTTATGATAAGATAATAATTTCACGAATTAGGTCTCAACTGAAAAATATAATATAGGAGGGACCCTTATAAAAGTAGGTTAATGGTTAGTTCGATTAGTAATAAATCAATGTTTATCTAGAAAAAAATAAGATTCATACCTTTATTCACCCCCACCAAAATATTATATCAATAAATTCCCTTATAAGGAAAATTGCCTTGTGGTAATCTACAAATCATTTATAGAAGTTTTTATAATGGTTGAAATATATCATATTGAGTTTAATTTTTTTTGTGAAAAAACTACTTATAAATGATATTGTTATTTACTTGTCACCATTAATTAATGAATTAAAAAATTTATTGGGGGGATGGTATCTGTGATTATGAATCATATAAAAAGGAATATTTTTAATTTTATGGAATGATTATATTTACTATACGAAACATCCTATAATATATATATTCTGATAGTTACAATGTTAAGGGGTATAAATCCTGTCTAATTTGGGATGAAGGGTATACATTATTTGAACAAAACCATAGAAGGAAAACAATGTACATGGGTCATTAATGTTTTTTTGTGAATCACTCATCATAATGATTAAAAAAGAAATTCAATAGCCCACACATATTTTCAATTTCTATAAATCATGTATCTATTGATTAATATTTTGATTCTGGGAATCAAAATTGATACCATATTTTGGAAGAAATAATGATTTGGTAATGTCAAAATTATATGGATATAAAGATCAATATTTATTCATGATTCCATATGGGAGATATCACGAGATCAACTATAATATTTATGTGATAGTAATTTTAAATAACACCTGAAATATTTTGTCCAGATCATCGTTATATATTAAAATAAATATGATGGTTTGTTTTAATCAAAATTTATTTACTATCAATTAGAATAAATTTTGATTTTTATCTCACACATAATTAAAAATGAACATAATTTAGAATGGGATTTTCATTAATTATATATGAGAGAGAAAATAAATATTTTTATGTGCCACATGGTTATTCACTAGATAAAAAAAGAATTATTTCACACTATATTTTAAGTTAACATGCATGAGATCTCATTATTGTCATTTTTTGATAAAAAACTCTTACTATCCACATTCTTTTAAATTCAACTCATGGATGTTAGAATGATGATCAAAATAGTTTTATATATTTTTAGTAACATATATATCAATGTGATGGATTATAATTTGTTGAAAAATTTGGATAATTGTTTATTTTATATAAATTATCGACTAGAAATATAATTTCCACCATATAATTTTTATATAATAATGAATTTAAGGGTTTATTTTTTTTCATGAAAATAATCCGTGTGTTCCCCGATATATACATTGGATGTATTCTTTTGAACAGTATATGAAGTTAACGAAGAAGTTTATTAAGAATATACATCGACTATAATATCTTATAATTATGAATTATAATTTTAACATGGTCTCAAATTTTTTGTACAGACTAATGTTTCATAGAAGGTCTTGTCGATTTGCATACATCTCCCAAAGAATGAGTTAGTTTTGGGAAAAGGGGGACCATGTATTTAAAATAAAATCATTCATAATTTACCAATTAATTCTGGCATATTTTTTATAAGGCCCCAGCCTTAAACATTATTTAATCTTGAGTTATTACAATATTACACCTTGAGGATATTTTCAGGTTTAGAGTTTTAGATAATTTGATCATAAAACATGCATTACATTCCACATTGAAACAAAGTGGTTACATAAAAGATAGTATTCATTTTTCCCATCAATGGAAACATATTTAAAATAAAACATGGATTCTTTCTTGACACTTCCTTGACACTATCATCATAACATGTACCATTCCCTTAACCTGTGAAAAACATTTCAAAAACTTGGGATTAGCATAAAAAGATCAGTAAGGGATATAAAAATATGGAAAGGAAACATGGGTACATATATACAAATGAATGAAACCATAATTTACCCATAAAACATAAGCACATTAACATACCTCATAAAATCATGAATAAAACATAGAAATCATAAGACATAAAGGTAACTTGTGGCATTCATAAAATTCTTACGTAGGGAGTAACCCTCTTGGTTACGTTTGGAATACCCATCATAGTATATTCCCTACATCTCATCGGAGAAACTTTAACGTTTCACTCCTTCGCGTTACACAATGCATTGGACATCTATATCGGGCTCACCCGCCCTTAGTTTATCACGGAACCACCCGTCTTCATAATAATGCCCAAGAACCTCAACATAATCGTATCACATAAAACATGCATAAAGGAAACATAACATTTACACCTTTCAATCACAAGATATAAATACAACACATTGATATAAAAACATTATGAAAACCATTTTCAATACCAAAATAAAATAAAGGTAAAACATGGTATTTATTTTTCTTTTAAAAAAAGGTATGGCTTGTAGAGGAAGCCAAAACTCAAATAATGGTCATGGCGGTGGAGAAGTCGTTGTCGCCGCATACGTACGACAAAAACATTCCCTTTTGTCATTTTGTTAAACGCTTCGTATAAAAAAAGATTCCTTTTGGATAAAAGTAAAAGTCAAATGGGTTTATACACTGTATAAAAGAAGGTTGTGTATAAAACAAAATATGCCTTAATGAAAGGAGATTGAGATGAAGTCGCATACCTCGGGTCCGACTTGACTCTGTCATTCTTTAATCTCCTAAATAATAAAATTGATTTTATTTCTACTTGTTTAATAAACTTTTTCAAGTTCATTATTCCTTTTATATCACTTATTGCCATGTCATAAACACTATGTAATTATTTAAGTTAATAACGGTCGTTTTAACGATCATTTGTACTTGAGTCAAAAATAAACCCTTTATAATTACAATTTGTTCATGGATCCATTATATCCAGAAATATAATCATAATGCATATATCATATATATAATATATATCAAGTATATACATGCATTTATAATATTACATAATCATTTATAGGTAAGAAATGAAATGCACCGTTCATGGAGACGGTAAGCCGTACGTATGCATGAACACTACTTTCATTTCTATTTCGTATTTTATAGAATGGAATCATAATTATATAAAGGTATATTATAATTATAGTGTAATATAATATATAATATCATAACTCTATACTTTATACGTCCCACATATGGTATTTAACGAATCAAATCACTTTGAGGGGGCGGTAGTCCGCACTTCCTTAAATGAAGATATCACGTTTACCAATAATGGAAACCATAAAGGTATTCCCAAAATGAAAAATACAGAATCTTAAGAAAACATAAACATATTATATGTCATATATATATAGTGACATCTTAATGGCCACCTTTGAAGGTGTTATATGAGTTTTGAACAATTATCGTTTCGGGAGGTAGAAATTCACCATCCACAAAAACAGTATGTTCTTTAACCATTAGATGTAGGAGTGTGTAAGTGTAGCTCGAATCCATCTTATAACAACATCATAGTATATATAAGATACTAGATTTGTTACAAAAAAAAGAATAAAAAGACTTTAGGGGGTTGGATAAGCAAAATAAAACAAAAGGACTCAAGTGAAGATATTACCTTAAAATCGGGTAACTCCCTTTGGTTTGAGCTCAAAGGCTACCTTGGAAAGACTTCTTCCCAAATTGAGGCTTCAAGGAGTTATAGAGGGAAGTGGAGAGGCAAAATGGGCAGGGTTTGGCCGAGTCAAAGGCTTTGTAAGTGTGGGTAAGGAGGTAGAGGTGAGGGCCTTTTATAAGAGGATATGAGGGGCACTCTTGGAAAGTAAAGAAAAGTTACTTTATTTTAAAATGAGATTCGTATTTAAGAGGTCCCACATTGATATAATTCAAGGATAAGGTGATAAGGGTTCGAAATGCACCCATCCAATAGGTTTTGGACATGTGTAGGTCATTGATTTTATATTATATTTTCATTTTATTTAAATCCTTTATTAATGAGGTAATCACTGCATCATCACGATGTCATAAATAATTTAATTTATTTAATGTCTAAAAATTATAAAAAAACTATCATGATTTAGGACATATTTTTAGATTTCAAATGAATATTTATAGTTAAAAATCCTACTAGTATAACCCTATTTAAAAATTGTTTTAGTAAAACATCTCATGTTTGTGTCATTTTTACTTTAACATTAAATAAAAAGTTATTTATGTCATTTCCCAACCAAAGTGGCTCCATGGGGTCCCCAAGTTGACCCATGGATTGTATTGGTCGGACATGACTCATCCAATAAGGGTAGGACATGTGTCAAGGTCATCTCATATTATTAAAACATCATTTTTACCATAAACTACACTAATTACCTCTAATCACGATTAAGAACATAAAAGTTACTATTCACAAAAAAATTATTTTAATCTCATTGAACCAAATTTTACTTCTTAATGACAACCATGTATGTTGGATTTTTGAAAATCAAATCACAGAAGTGAGAAATTTTCATTTAAACGAAAAATTCAGTTTCCTTAACTACCACTTAGTGGTTTCACTATTCATCAAAAATTGAAGTTTTTCAGAAAAATACCAAAACATCACCGTAAGGTATATTTGATATTCTGAATTAAAAAATGATGTCTATTTTACAAAATTCAAATAATATAAGTCACATTAATTAATTTAATAATTAATTCCCACTCTCATGACAAATAACGTGTTTTTATGAAACAATAAGTATCAAAAGATTGACGCTAGTTTAAGTCAAATTTCAAAGTGAAATTGATTCCAATGACCACCATTGGATTAAATGGTAAAAATATATTCCAATTTAACTTCAAAAACAATTTAAATTATAATATAATCATATAAATAAATTACATTAAAAGATGTTTTGAATTAAAATACAACATTTTTCACTATTCATTAAAAAATGAACTTTATTGAAAAAATACCAAAAATTCACACAAAGTAAATTTTGATGTCCCAATCATAAAGAATAAGTTTATATTTACACACATAGCTTATAAAATTGTCAAAAGATATATTTAAAAATGGTCTGCCATCAAAAGGTAATAAAACAATCTTTTAAAAATATTAGTGTATTCCATGCTTAAGATTGGATTAATTTTCCTTTTAAGCCTCTAAAACACTATATAATTAATTAATAGACATAGATAAAAATATCTATTATTCATTACTTACTTGGGATGTGACATCTTTCCCCCCTTTAGAAAATTGCGTCCCCGCAATTTATTTACTTATCGAATAAGTGGGGGGTATTTATCCCTCATTGCTTTTTCAGATTCTCATGTTGCCTCTTCAATCATGTGGTTATTCCACAAAACCTTTACCTGATGAATCACCTTATTCCGTAACACTTGCTCCCTGTGGTCAAGAATCTGGACTGGTTGTTCCTCATAAGATAGGTTCCCTTCCAGCCGAACTACCTCTGGACTCAAAACATGAGATGGATCTGGCATATACTTTCTCAGCATCGAAACATGAAAAACATTGTGTACCTGAGATAAACTCGGAGGTAATGTCACTCTGTATGCAACTGATCCAACTCTCTCCAGAATTTCATATGGTCCAATGAACCATGGACTCAGCTTTCCTTTCTTACCAAATCGCATCACACTTTTCCATGGAGAAACCATGAGAAAAAAATGATCACCGACCTCAAAAGAGAGATCCTTCCTCCTGTTGTCCGCATAACTCTTCTTCCTGCTCTGAGCTGTTATCATGTGTTTCTGTATCAGCTGAACTTTTTCTGCCATCTCTTCTACCAATTCTGGTCCCATCAGCTTTCTTTCACCCACTTCATCCCAAAAAGATGAAGTTTGACACCACTTCCCATATAACGCCTCAAATGGTGCAAAATGTATACTGGAATGAAAACTGTTATTATATGAAAATTCAACCAAAGAAATATTTTGGTCCCAAATTCCCTGATAATCCATCAAACAAGCACGTAGAATATCTCCCAAAGTCTGAATTGTTCATTCTGACTTCCCATCTGATTGAGGATGAAATGCTGTACTAAAATTTAATTCAGTACCCAATGACTTTTGAAGGCCCTTCCAAATGTTAGAAGTAAACCTAGGATCACGATCAGATACAATGGATAGAAGAACTCCATGCAACCTGACTATCTCATTAAGATACAAACGGGAAAGTTTATCTAGGGAAAAAGTATCTCGTATAGTATCGAAATGAGTAGATTTAGTCAAGCGATCATCAATAACCCAGATTGCATTATTACCTCGAGGGGTCTTCGGCAATCCCACAACGAAGTCCATGGATATATTCTCCCATTTCCACTCTGGCACTGGTAAAGGCTGAAGCATCCCTTTAGGTAACTGCCACTCTGCTTTAACCTGTTGACATGTCAAAAACTTCATAGTAAAATCAGCAATATCTCTTTTCATTCCATCCCACCAATAATACTCCCGCAGATCTCTGTATATCTTAGTACTGCCAGGATGAACTGAAAATGGAGATCTATGAGCTTCACATAACAAATCTATCTTCAACTGTGAATCACAAGGCACACACAATCTCTTCCCAAATCTCAAAACACAATCATTATCAATGTTGAATTCAGCCAACATACCTTTCTGAACCAGCTCTACCTTTTTCTGCAACTCACTGTCTTACTTCTGTGCTTGCTTGATTCTGTCTGATAGAGAAGATTTCACTGATACCTGAAATAAAATAGAAGGACATCCTACACCAACAACTTCTATGCCTAAGTTCATCAAATCCTTATCCAAAGGATCACGTTCCAAACTAAACATTGTTAATGAAGCGTTACTTTTTCGACTCAAAGCATCAGCCACTTTATTTTCTTTTCCCAGATGGTAATGAATTGTAAAATCATAATCCTTGATTAATTCTAGCCATCTCCTCTGTCTCATGTTCAATTCATTCTGAGTGAATATATACTTTAAACTTTTGTGATCAGTATATATTTCACACTTTACTCCATACAAATGATGCCTCCAAATTTTTAAAGAGAAAACAACAGCAGCTAATTCCAAATCATGTGTAGGGTAATTTACCTCATGAGTTTTCAACTGTCTTGAAGCATAAGAAATTACCTGATCATTCTGCATTAGGACACAACCATTTCCTTTCAATGAAGCATCACTGTAGATAACAAACTCCCCATTCCTAGAAGGTAGTGCCAAAACTGGAGCATTCGCCAATCTTCTTTTCAATTCCTGAAAACAATCATCACATTCTTTTGTCCAGATAAACTTAACACCCTTCCGAGTTAGCATAGTCATTGGACTAGATAACCATGAAAAATTTCTAACAAACCTTTGGTAATAGCCTTCCAAATCAAGGAAACTACGAATCTCTATTACATTTGTGGGTCTTGGCCATTCTTTAACAACCTTTGTTTTTGCAGGATCAACGATTATCCCATCTTTAGAAACAATGTGACCAAGGAAGGAATTTTTTTGCAACCAAAACTCACACTTGCTGAATTTCCCATACAATTTCTTTTCTTTCAAGGTTTTCAAAATAACCCTTAAATGTATTTCATTCTCCTCTTTACTTTTAGAAAACACAAAAATATCATCAATGAAAACCACCACAAACTTATCCAAGAACTCATGGAAAATTCTATTCATTAAGTCCATGAATACAGCAGGTGCATTGGTTAGCCCAAAAGGCATTACTACAAATTCATAATGGCCATATCATGTATGAAACACAGTCTTCGGAACAAATAATTCCTTTTCCTTCAGCTGATTGTACCCCGATCTCAGGTCAATCTTTGAAAAATAATGAGCTCCCTGGAGCTGATCAAACAAATCATAGATATGAGGCAAAGGATAATTGTTCTTAACAGTGATGTTATTCAAGGCTCTGTAATCAATGAAAAGTCTCATAGAACCATATTTTTTTTTAATAAATAAAACAAGAGCACCCCAAGGTGATGTGCTAGGTCAAATGAAACCTTTCTCTAACAAATCTTGCAATTACTCCTTCAACTCTAAAAGTTCAATTTGAGCCCTTCGATAAGGGGTTTTTGAAATTGTCTTAGCATCAGAAACTTAGTCTATAGTAAATTCAACTTCCCGATCTGATATTATTCCAGGAAACTCATGAAGAAAAACATCAGGATACTCATTTACCACTGGTACATCATTAATCTGAATAGCTCCTTTATTTTAAACTATGTGTGCAAGGTAACATTCATTTCCATATTTTACAAGTTTCTTGGCCTCTTGATAAGTTATCAACAGTAAGGGTTCATTCTTGTACAAAAACTGAAAGTCTTTCTGAAAAGAAACTTCTTTAGCTATGTAGTCAATCATAGCATGGTAAATAGAGAGCCATTCCATACACAGGATAACATCAAACTCAACTAGAGGTAAAACAATAAGGTTCGCAAGTAGGTTCTTTCCACAGATAAGGATATAAAGATTCTTATAAATTCTTTTTGCCTCAACATTTCCCCTAGGTGTTTTTACCACAAGTTAAGGAGTCATTTCTTGAGATGGTATTCCCATTTTACTAGAAAAGGTTTCAGAGATGAAAGAATGTGTAGACCCCGTATCAAACAACACACTGGCATAATCTGAAAAACAAACAAAGTACCTGATAAAACTTCATTTGATGGCCCAAAATTTGCTGAAGTAGTTGCAAAGGATTTCACCACCCCTTTCTGCTTGTAGTCTAACTACTTCACATCACTCGAGCTCTTTGTCAGACACTCATTTGCATAGTGACCCATCCCATTGCACTTAAAACATTTCACTAACTATAAATCAAATTTGGACTTACCATCACCTTGATCTTTTTCAGTGCAATCACGAGCCTTATGTCCCATATTAACACATCCGTACCACTTTCCAGAATTCAGAAGACATTCCCCAGCATGCCTTCTGCCACATTTATCACAAACTGGAAACTTAGATTTCTTACCATCAGACTTTTTTGAAGAATTCTTCCCTTTCTCCTACCACCTCGGTCTCTTCTTCTGCTGGTTGTTATAGAACACTTGGTAATCAGAAAACTCCATTTCCACCTTCTAAGCACATCGAACAAGCTTTTCATAACTTTTAAACTCACGAGAAGCTAATTTCCTTCGATATTTTGGCTTTAATCCTGAGTAAAAATGATTTATTTTACTATCAAGGTCTCAGATAACATTTGGAGCACACCTTGCTAATCGAGTGAACCTTTCTTCATAGGTAGCCACTGAGTCTTCCTCTTGCCTCAATTCCAAGAATTGATTTTCCATCCTACGTCGAACAGCCTTAGGAAAATACTTTTCAAGAAACATACCTTTAAATTCATCCCAGTCAAGAGCATCAATCTCATCGGCGTCCCTGATATTTTTAACCATCGACCACCACTGATCTGCTTCACCCTCCAAACAGTAAATAGAAAGACTAACCTTTTGATTGTCCGAACACCCCATGACATCGAAAATATTCTCCAGTGATTTAATCCACCCTTCAGCTAGAACAGGGTCAGATGATCATCTGAATGATGGGGGATGTTGCCTCATGAAATGTTCCACCATTGACATGTTCCTCTATGGTTGATCTGGTTGATCTCGTGCATGGATACCACCGCCATTTATCACATGAGTCAATTGTTCCATTACCACAACAAACTGTTCAGTTCCAATTCCCACCATCTCAAGATGCTGATTTAGAAGGTTATTTTATCCTATATTCCTTCCTAGCAATGCTTCCTTGTTTGCTCTGTGGAAAACCATTCTGAACAAACATGTCTTAGATGAAGCAACATGGTAATCTTCAAATGTTATATCATTTCAATTTGACCATAAAAAAATATTTTTGGTTAATCATTTAATAGAATTTTAACTCTTACAGTTATCTAAACCAACCTCTAATACCAACTATAAGGCCCCAGCCTTAAACATTACATAATCTTGAGTAATTACAAGATTACACCTTGAGGGTCTTTTCAGGTTTAGAGTTTTAGAGAATTTGATCATAAAACATGCATTACATTACACATTTAAACAAAGTGGTTACATAAAATATAGTATTCATTTATCCCATCAATGGAAACATATTTAAAATAAAATATGGATTCTTTCTTGACACTTCCTTGACACTATCATCATATCATGTACCTTTCCCTTGACCTGTGAAAAATATTTTAAGAACTTGGGATGATCATAAAAAGCTCAGTAAGGGATATAAAAATATGGAAAGGAAACATGGGTACATATATATATAAGGATGAAATCATACTTTACCCATAAAACATAAGCACATTAACATACCTCATAAAATCATGAATAAATCATATAAATCATAAGACATAAAGGTAACTTGGGGCATTCATAACATTCTTACGTAGGGAGTAACCCTCTTGGTTACGTTTGGAATCCCCATCACAGTATATTCCCAAAATCTCTTCGGAGAAACTTTAACGTTTCACTCCTTCGTGTTACCCAATGCATTGGAGAGCTATATCGGGCTCACCCGCCCTTAGTTTATCACGGAACCACCCGTCTTCATAATAATGCCCAAGAACCTCAACATAATCGTATCACATAAAACATACATAAAGGAAACATAACATTTACACCTTTCAATCACAAGATATCAATACAACACATTGATATAAAAACATTATAAAAACCATTTTCAATACCAAAATAAAATAAAGGTAAAAAATGGTATTTGTTTTTCTTTTAAAAAAAGGTATGGCTTGTAGAGGAAGCCGAAACTCGAATAATGGTCACGGTGGTGGAGAAGTCGTTGTCGCCGCATACGTACGAAAAAAACATTCCCTTTTGTCGTTTTGTTAAACGCTTCGTATAAAAAAAGTCTCCTTTTGGATAAAAGTAAAAGTCAAAGGGGTTTATACACCATATAAAAGAAGGTTGTGTATAAAACAAAATATGCCTCAATGAAAGGACATTGAGATGAAGTCCCATACCTCAGGTCCGACTTGAATCGGTCGTTCTTTAATCTCCTGAATAATAATCTTAAGATAATTTCTACTTGTTTAAGAACCTTTTTCAAGTTCATTATTCCTTTTATATCAATTATTTCCATGTAATTAACACTATGTAATTATTTAAGTTAATAACGGCTGTTTTAACAATCATTAGTACTTGAGTAAAAAATAAACCCTTTATAATTATAAGTTGTTCATGTATCCATTATATCCAGAATTATAATCATGATGTATATATCATATATATCATATATATCCAGTATATACATGCATTTATAATATTACATAATCATTTAGAGGTAGGAAATGAAATGCACCGTTCATGGAGACGGTAAGCCGTACGTACGCATGAACGCTACTTTCATTTATATTTCATATTTTATAGAATGGAATCATAATGATATAAAGGTATATTATAATTCCAGTGTAATATCATATATAATATCATGACTCCATCATTCATACATCCCACATAAGGTATTTAACGAATCAAATCACTTTGAGGGGGCGGTAGTCCGCACTTCCATAAATGAAGATATCTCGTTTACCCATAATGGAAACCATAAAGGTGTACCCAAAGTGAAAAATATATAAGCTTAAGAAAAAAATAAACATATTATATATCATATATAAATATATTTACATATTAATGGCCACCTTTGAAGGTGTTATATTAGTTTTGAACAATCATCGTTTCGAGAGGCAGAAATTCGCCATCCACAGAAACAGTATGTTCTTTAACCAATAGATGTAGGTGTGTGTAAGTGTAGCTCGAATACTTCTTATAACAACATCATATTATATTTAATATACTGGATTTGTTACAAAAGAAAAGAATAAAAAGAGTTTATGGGGTTAGAGAAGCAAAATAAAACAAAAGGACTCAAGTGAAGACATTACCTTAAAATCGGGTAACTCCCTTTGGTTTGAGCTCAAAGGCTTCCTTGGGAAGACTTGTGCCCAATGTGAGGCTTCAAGGAGTAATAGAGGGAATTGGAGAGACAAAATGTGTAGGGTTTGGCCGAGCCAAAGGCTTTGGAAGTGTGGGTAAGGAGGTATAGGTGGGGGCCTTTTATAAGAGGAGAGGAGGGGCACTCTTGGAATGTAAAGAAAAGTTACTTTATTTTAAAATGAGATTCGAATTTAAGAGGTCCCAAATTGATATAACTCTAGGATAAGGTGATAAGGGTTCGAAAAACACCCATCCAATATGTTTTGGACATGTGTAGGTCATATATTTTACATTATCGTTTCATTTTATTTAAATTCTTTATTAATGATGTAATCGCTACATCATCATGATGTCATAAATAATTTAATATATTTAATGTCTAAAAATTATAAAAAAATATCATGATTTATTAAATCGTTTTAGCTTTCAAATTAATATTTATAGTTAAAAATCTGACTTGTATAACCCTATTAAAAATTGTTTTAGTAAAACATCGCATGTTTGTGTCATTTTTACTTTAACATTAAATAAAAAGTTATTTATGTCATTTCTCAACCAAAGTGGCTCCATGGGGTCCCCAAGTTGACCCATGGATTTTCTTGGTCGGCCATGACACATCCAATAAGGTTAGGACATGTTTCAAGATCATCTAATATTATTAAAACATTATTTTTACCTTAAACTACACTAATTACCTCTAATCGCGATTAAGAACTTAAAAGTTACTATTCACCAAAAAAATTATTTTAATCTCATTGAACCACATTTTAATTATTAATGACAACCATGTATGTTGTATTTTTGAAAATAAAATCACAGAAGTGACAAATTTTCATTTAAACGAAAAATTCAGTTTCCTTAACTACCACTTAGTGGTTTCACGATTCATCAAAAATTGAAGTTTTTCAGAAAAATACCAAAACTTCAACCTAAGCTATATTTGATATTCCTAATTCAAAAATGATGTCTATTTTACAAAATTAAAATCATATAAGTCACATTAATTAATTTAATAATTAATTCCCGCTGTCATGACAAATAGCATGTTTTTATGAAACAATAAGTATCAAAAGATTGACACTAGTTTGAGTCCAATTTCAAAGTGAAATTGATTCCAATGACCACCATTGGATTAAATGGTAAAAATATATTCCAATTTAACTTCAAAAACAATTTAAATTATAATATAATCATATAAATAAATTAGACTAAAAAGGGGTTTTGAATTAAAATACAACATTTTTCACTATTCATTAAAAAATGAACATTATCGAAAAAATACCAAAAATTCACACAAAGTAAATTTTGATGTCCCAATCATAAAGAATAAGTTTATTTTGAAAAACATAGCTTATAAAATTGTCAAAGGATATATTTAAAAATGGTCTTCCATCAAAAGGCAGTAAAACAATATTTTAAAAACATTAGTGTATTCCATGTTTAAGATTGGATTCATTTTCCTTTTAAGCCTCTAAAAAAATATCTAATTCATTAATAGACATAGATAAAAATATCTATTATTCATTACTTACTTGGGATGTTACATTTTAATGTAGTCAATAACATACATGATACAAAATCATATATGAAATTGTATATTAACGAGTTAAAACAATATTATCCAAATAAAAATGATATGTGGGTATTAAATGGGTTTAATAAGTGTTTCTTCATTTTTTAAAGTTATTGTTAATGGTTTATTAGATGTATTAGAAGATTTTATATAGTTATAAGGTGACCAAATATTAAATTTTATAATATGGTATGGGTATGAAATTAATGAATATACATTTAATACTAATGATTTGAAAAAAAAATATAGATTATAAGAACAATATATTTATATTCGATGAAGAATGAATTTTTGAAGCATAAAGGAAAAAACTAGTATCGAAATCATGTTCATATTTAGTTTTAGTGAAGAAATATAGGTGATTCTTAAAATTAAATAGTTAGTTCATATGAATTTCAATTTTCTTGATCGATCAAATGTGAAGTAGTAGATATATTTTAAAATAATTATTTTATTTTGATGTTTAATAACTTGAAAGTAATGATAATTTTTTTTTGATATACATACATCCATGGAAATATTATGGGAGTATATTCTTAACCATGGTGTAGAAATTTTTTTATATACATATTGATCATAAGTAATGAATAGGGGAATGTAACCAATGATTAATCACATAATATTACATCTAACATATATTTATTTTCTATTTAACTTTTAAAATTTTGAAAAATGTTTTATGTACTATTTATATTTTTTTTCATTTAATTAAGTCAAATATTTTAACAAATATAATATATTTTTTATTAAGTTTTTTTATTTCAATTTCAAATTTTAAAATTTTTTAGGTACCCATTTGATTTATAATTTTTTTCTTGTTCTTTGTTTTTAGTATATCCATTCATATTTCACATATGTTTTAAAAAAATTATAAATTTTTTATCTATTATAATTAATATTATTGAGTTTGTTCAGTTTAGTATTTATGTATCATTTCCCATTTTTTATTCCATTTATAATATGATAATTTTATTTATATAATCTTCTACTTATCTATATTTATGTCGATATCATTTATTGTCACATAAATGCATTCAAATTTGTTTTGACGTTTATGATAACTAATATAATGAAAAAGAAGAAATTTTTTTATTTATAGTTATTATTTTCTTTCTAATGGAAAGTTATTCAAATCATATTTAATTTTATATGTAAAGGTTTTATATAAACAATATTTTACTAATTGTCGGCCAATTTCACTTGTAGGATAATTTCGTATTCAATAGATGGTTCACTAGGAAATTCTAGGTAGGATTATAGAAATATTTATATTGAGGATCCACTTCATCATTTTAGAAAAGATATTTCTACATCCAAAGTTATAATAAAGGATTGAAGGGTTTTAAAATGTGGGATCATAGAGTTACCTTTATTACTAATTTCTCATAACACGAACCAAATTATGTCAATTATTTTATGAGATTAGTAATCCTAGACATTCCAATTTGAAACAATATATGAGTTTTCTGTGAATTCATTGTAAATTGAATGTAATAATATTGATTTGATATTGGAAATGTGTATATAATATGAAAATAGTTTATACATTTGGGGAAATTTTAGTCAGTTCATTTATTATTATTTTACATATTCTATCATTTTTATAGTAGTGTATGTTGGTTTTTCCTACCCCATAATATAATATATGATATAACTAGAATAATAGTTTCTAGGAAGAAATTTTTAGAATTTTCTACTTAGTGATCTATGAATTTTAAATCAATCATACCTCTAAATTTATTTTTTTGGTAAAATAAAATGAAAATATATGTTATATATATCCATTTCGAGATGAATATATATGATGAATAATACTGAATATTGATGATAATAATAATTTTTTATATTTGAAGTAAAATATTGTTTGTTTTTTTAATAATTACTCAAAATTAAAAACATAGTGATATTTTATCTCATTAATTAAATTAAATTTATGATATCTCATTGTAATATCCTATATAATAAAATATATCATCAATATTTTCCTCATGGAGTATTTTTATGATTATAAGAATAATTAATTACTGATTGTTTTAAAAAAATAGATTTGAGTACTTAGAAAGAACATAGAATGACCCTACATCCACCAAACTAGATATGAAAAATAGAAGCTTCTCTAGATGACCAAAAATAGAATATACCATAAAGAAGAATCATGGGTTTTAGCTGTGGATATTTCCATGGGATATTTATGTTATTTTAATTTTTTATAATCTTCTTATATTTCTTTAGATCACTAATGAATATTTAAAATAATATTTTAGTGAATACCTTGAAGATAAAATCATATTGGGGACTTTTTTACCTATGTATACAATATATATTTTAGCTACTTCCTTAGTAAATCCTAAACTTCTCTAACATATTTGAGGAAAATTGATTGATGTGATAATAAATAAATTTATTAACCATCCTGGAACATCTTCAAGGGATTATGTATATACATGAAAAAAATACTTTCTATAGATGATATTGATCTGGATAGAGGAGATATTATGGATAATAGGACTAGAGCATCAGTACCATCGATGTTTGTTGACATGTATAGATAGTTTCATTGTAACATCCCAAGTAAATAAAGAATATTAAATTTTCATATTTATTAATATTTTTGAATAAATTATTAATATTACTTTAATGGGGATTCTATGTTTGATGGCGTACCCAATACGAAACACCAAGTTTTTTCAATATCTTACATTGCACACTAATAATATAATAATATATTTTTTTAATAGTAGTTAATGACTAGCCGTTGTAATGGTGGTAATGAATAGAAATAACTACAAAATGAATATATATGTTGAATATTTTAACAATTACCCAATAAATGTTAGAGGCTTAAAATGAGAATGAATCCAATTTTAAGCATAAATGTTCGAATATTCTTTAAAAGGTAGATTAACCACCTTTTGATGGCGAACCATTTTTTAATCTACATTTTGTCAATTTTATATTATATATTTGATAAAATAAAATCCATATTTATAATCAAGACATCAAAATTTACATTGTTTAATTTATGGTATTTTTCCGATAAAGTTCATTTTTTATTGAATAGTGAAAAATGCTGTATTTTAATTGAAAACCTCCTTTTAATATAATTTATTTATATGGATAGATTATCTATTTAATTGGGTTTTAAGTATAATTAGAATATATTTTTACAATTTAATCAAATGGTGGTAATTTTAATTAATTTCACATAAAAATTGGATAGAAACAAGTGTCAGTCTTTTGATAGTTATTGTTTCTTAAAAACACGCTATTTGTTTTGAAAACGGGAATTAATTATAAAAATAATTAATGAAACTTATATGTTTTGAATTTTTTAAAATAGACATAATTTTTTAATTCAGAATATCAAATATATCTTAGGGTGAATTTTCATATTTTTCTGAAGAACATAAATTTTTGATGAATAGTGAAGCCACTAAGTGCTAGTTAAACAAACTGATTTTTTTTCATTTAAATGAAAGTTTATCGCTTCTGTTTTTTGAATTTAAAAAATCCGACATACATGGTTTTCATTATTATGTAAAATGTGGTTCAATGGGATTAAAATATTTTTTTGGTGATTAGTAACGTTTTAGTTTTGTTAAACGCGATAAGAGGTAATTAGTGTAATGTAAGATAAAAATTATGTTATAAAAATAAAAAAATATCTTGACACATGTAATAACCTTATTTTTTGAGTCATGGATGACTAATAAAAACCATGGGTCAATTTTTGGGACCCCATGGAGCCACTTGGGTATGATAATGACATTAATACCTTTTATTTAAAGTAAAAATAAAAATATCACAAACATGTATTGGTTTACTAAATTTTTTTTACATGGGGTTATATAAGTTATATTTTTCACTATAAATACTCATTATAAAGATAAAAAGATTTCCCACAAAATGGAAATTTTTTTATATATTTTTAGACATAAAAAAAATAAAATTATTTATGACACAATGAGGATGCATTGTTTACGTCATTAATGAATGATTTAAATAAATAAGAATATAATGTTTAAAATAGTATCCAACACTTGTACAATTCTTATTTGATGATTTTATTTCGAACATGGAAAACCTTAGCTTCTACTTTAATAAATTTTGGAGCTTTAGAAACCTAATTTCATTTTATAATAAAATAATAATTACAAGATTTTCGAAAGAGCCCCTCCTCTCCCTTATAAAAAGACCCCACTTCCTACCAATATCTCACAGTTCTCAGGCCCTTTGGCTCATCAAAACTCTACTAAAATAAGCTCCCAATATCCATCTCTTCATCCTAGAAGCCTCACCTTATGTAGAAATATCTTCAAGAAACCTTTTGGGTTCACACTAATAAGAGTTACCCGATTTAAAGGTAATGTCTTCCCTTATGTTCTTTTGTTTTATTTTGAATCTCCAACCCCCTAAACTATTTTTATTCCTTTATTTTGTAACAACACCAGTATCTTAAATATACTAGGACGTTGTTATGAAAATTATTCGAGCTACACTTACACACACCTTAATCTAATGGTTAAAGAACATACTGTTTCTATGGATGGCGAATTATTGCCTCACGAAACGATGATTGTTCAATATTCTGTTAACACCTTTCATGGTGGCCATTAAGATTTCACTATAGTTATATATGATATATATAGTGTTTATGTTTTCCTTATCCTTCTGTATTTTTCATTTATGACATACCTTTATAGTTTCTGTTATGGGTAAACGCCATAATCTCATTAGAGGATGTGCGGACTACCGCTCCCTCAAAGTGATATGGCTCGTTCATGCATTACGTGGAATGTATAAAGGATGGATTTAATAATATTATATATGATATTATACTGTAATTATAATATAACTATGTATCATTATGTCTTTATTCCATTAAAATGTGAAATATAAAGGGAAGTAGCATTCATGCGTACGTACGGCTTACCGTCTCCATGAACGGTGCATCTCATTTCTTACCTATAAATGTTATGTAATATTATAAATACATGTATATAATAGATACATATGAAATATATGATATCTAAATCATGAATATCATTCTGTATATAATGAACCTTTGACCACATGAACAACATGTAATTATAGGAAGTTCATTTTTTACTCAAGTACCAAAAATCAACAAAATGAACGTTATTAACTTAAATGATTACGTAATTTTTATTACATGTTAATAAGTTATATAATAGGAATAATAAACTTCAAAAAGGTTATGAATCAAGTAGAAATTAACTGTAGTTTATTATTGAGTATATTAAAGAACGATCGAGTCAAGTCGGACACGAGGTAAGGGATCCTACCTCTCTCTTTCTTTTCAAGTACTCTATTTTATGTCATTTCTTTTATGCTCCATGTTATGATGTTGGAGGACGTTATTTTATATTCACCATACTTGAATTTGTATTTTCATATTATTAGATACCCCCTATTACTGTCATCAATTCATATTAATAATTTTTCAGTGTCGCCGTTAGGCTGCCGATTTTTTGTAAGGGATCCTTTCACCCTTCTCATTTTGAAAATTCTATTTTCATGTCAAGTATTTCAAGGTACTTATTCTTATGTTGGGGTATGATATAAATATCCATAATAGTGTTATTTTATGTTAATATTATGAGAGAAACTATTTTATCTCATCAATCCATTTGTGGAAGTTTTAAGTGGCGCCGTTAGGCTACTGAGTTTTCGTAAGGGATTTTTCATCTCACATTTATTCCCATGAGATTCATGCAAAATTTTCCAGTATTTCCTTTTTGTGTGGTGTGTGTACTTCCCATGATTGTATTCTTTTTGTAATATACTTAAATTTATGGTTATTTAAATCTTAATTGTATGAACCTTCTTTCATGGGGTGTACATTTTGAATTTTACTCAAATCGGTAAGGGAATATTTCATCCTCATTTTTTTAAGACTTCTTTTGTTCTGTCATTTAATTTACATATTATTATGTTGGGATATGATATTGTATATCCTTTTTGATGTAACTTTTATTTACACGTGATGAGACTCAATTTTATATCTCATCCACTCATTTTAGGAATTTTTAAGTGAAACTGTTAGGCTGTAGATTTTTTGCAAGGGAACTACTTAACTCAATTTCAATCCTTTGGGTTAAACTTGTACTCCTTGAATATGTCATTCTATGAATATGTGTGAATGAATCTGGTTGTTTTACACTTAATATCCCCTTATATTGGGTGTATTTTTATTTTTCACACATAAGTATGTAATTTATTTATCCTTAATCTAAGGATACTGTCTTTGTAAGGGACTTCGTCTCAATCTCTTTTCATTGATGCATATTTTGTTTTATAGAAAACTTTATTTTATATGGTTTATAAACCCCTTTGAATTTTACTTTTATTCAAAGGGAATCTTTTTATACGAATCGTTTTACTAAACGGAAAAAGGAATGTTTTGTATTACATATGCGGAGACAACGACTTCTCCGCCACCGTGACCATTATTTGAGTTTCGACTTCATCTAAAAGCCATAACTTTTTAAATGAAAAATAAATACAATATATTATTTTATTTATTTTGGTATTGAAAATGGTTTTTGTTAATGTTTTGATTATATCAATGTGTTTTATTGATATCTTGTGATTGAAATGTGGAAATGTTATGTTTCCTTTAAGCATGTTTTATGAGATACGATTATGTTATGGTTCTTGGGCATTGTTTATGAAATCAGGTGGTTCCGTGATAGACTAACGGTGGGTGAGCCCAAGATAGCTCTGGAATGCATTGGGTAACATGACAGAGGTAAGCGTTAATGTTTCTCTTAAGATATTTAGGGAATAAACTGTGATGGGTATTCTAATTGTGACTCCCTATGTAGCTGTGATAGCTACAATGTATGTATGTTATGTGTGCCTCATGATAGCTTTATGTCTTATAATTTCATGAGGTATGTTAAATTGCTTATGTTGTTGAGTAAAGTATTATTTCATGGATTTTTTTATGTATACATAGACTAATGTATTCTTTCTGTATTTTTATATCGGTTGTTGAACTTTTTATGCTCATCCCAAGTTTTGAAATGTTTTTCACAGGACTTAAACATTAGTAGGGTCAATGATGGAATCATGGAAAAGACATGTTGTCTAAAACATGAAACATGACATGACTCTTTTTTTCAGAGAGTTTTTATTTTGTGAAAGAAAAACAGAAACTGAGTAGATGTGTCTACTTTGTAATCTTTTGAGATGTAATAGTTATGTCCTAATTCTCTAAAACACTAAACCTGAAAAGATCCTCAATTTGAATTCTTGATATAACTCACTATTAAGTAATGTTTAAGGTTGGGAACTTATAGTTGGTATCAAAGGTCGGTTTAGACAACTTTAGGGATTATGAGTTTTCATTAAACACATGGTTAGTCCCTAGGTTTATTATTTCAGTTATATCATTGTTTTCTATCTTTTTCAGATCAAGGAAAGTCAGTTACAAATGGGAGGATGTGGATCTCAAACGATATTCCTATCTAATCCTGAGGACATGCTTGCAATAATTATTGAAAAGTCATGTTTTTATGATTGTGAAACTTTTTCTAGGATACAACTCACTTGCAAGCAGTTTTTTGAGATATCAAACACCTCCACTATACCTCATTATCATCATGGATCCTGGGTTGTATTTAATCAAATCATATTTTCACAATATTATTATATTTTCTAGAAAGGTATGTATTATCATGGAATTTTCAGATATTTTACCTTATCACAAGATTTTGAGGCATATTATGATTTTAAAAATGGTGATGAATAAGGAGACCCTTGTGAAACCTATTTATATTTTGTTTTAAAATATAGTCTCTCAGCACATACCTATGGTATTTTAGAAGGACCATTAATTGGAAGTTTTAACTCAATTTAGGTCTGACTATTTTATAGAAATCATGTTTTATTAGATGTTTTCAAATTATATGTCATACATGATTATATTCCAAATTTTTTTTCTGTGAACACCCATATGAGCCATGTTTTACAAGGTGTATTTGGATGGAGGAAGCAACTGATTTTGAAGGATCTCTAAATCATTATTGCGATGCATGGAACTTCTACCTATGTGAATAAGATGACGATGAAAACCAATTGACACCATGATCAAGGTAATATGTTCTTCCTTTTGGGGATTGATTTATTTTATCTTATGATGGTGAAGTAAGAATTCAAAAATTAAGATGTTGAGACCATAATGAATTTGGATGAGAATGAGTGGTATAAGGAAACCATTGAGGTTAAAACATGTTAGGGTTATTTTTGATTTTTAAATTGAGGAGAAACAGTGGAATTTTATTTTGGAAGAATCTATGTTTTTAATGTGGACATATGACTATTTGGTTTATCTATGAAAATGATTAACCTATCATGGAGAATATGGGATTAGGTTAATTACTTTTCAATATGAGACTTTAAGAGAAACTGATGTTATTTGGAGATAAATTCTAATATTTATTTTGGAGGACTATGTGATCAAATCCTTCAGAGATTTGGGTTTAAATATTAGTTTTGATTACTTTGAATAATTTTATGGACAACATTTTATTGAATGGTATTTGACGAACATTGGGTTTTGACAAATTTTGGATATTAAGAGTAGTTTTTATTTTTGTAAAAGATTATCCTTTTGGGGATTATCTGATTTATACTAACTATTGTAGTTTTGGTTATGTTATAAAGGCATTGGAAATATATAGTCTACCTTTTGGGGATTATGTGATTCTCTAGAAGTTGATTTTAGCGCTCTTAATGTGAACAAGTCATCCTAAATACTCATCGTTTGGAGAAAATATGAGTTTGTGTTAGAAATCTAGTAAAAGATGAAGTCAACATGACAAGTAGGTATGGTTCCTTATGTTTTATTAAATCCCATAAATAAATTCCTCAATGAAAAGTAACTTTAAACAAAAACGTTTTCTGTTAACTTTTCCTACATAGGAATCAAATACCCTTTAACCCATCAAAATTTTATGATTTTCCAGTGGTTGAATTTCTATTAGACATGCTTTCTATCACTCTTCATCAGAACATGATGGTTTGTTTTCTCCTCCATATCCATTTTTTCATGGAATCCTAGTATCTTTTGTCTCCAGTGAAATTTGTATTTTTCTTTCTTTCTTTTAAAGTGAATGTTTAATTTACTTCTTTTCCGATGTTTGGCTTTCAATGATGTTTTCGATGCCATTTTTTTAAAAATTCTGAGGAAGCAATTTCCAAAAGGGGGAAGGATGTAACATCCCAGGTAAATAAAGAATATGAAATTTTCATATTTATTAATATTTTTGAATAAAATATTAATATTACTTTAATGGGGATGCTATGTTCGATGGCGTACCCAATACGCAACAACGAGTTTTTTCCAAATCTTACGTTGCACACTAATAATATAATAATATATTTTTAAATAGTAGTTAATGCCTAGCCGTTGTAATTGAGGGAATGAACAGAAATAAATACAAAATGAATATATATGTTGTATATTATAAAAATTACCCAATAAATGTTAGAGGCTTAAAATGCGAAAGAATCCAATTTTAAGCATAAATGTTCTTAAATTCTTTAAAAGGTAGATTAACCACCTTTTGATGGTGACCCCTTTTTGAATATACATTTTTTTCAATTTTATATTATATATTTGACAAAATAAAATCTTTCTTTAGAATCAAGACATCAAAATTTACTTTCTGTAAGTTTTTGGAATTTTTTCGATAAAGTTCTTTTTTTATTGAATATTGAAAAATGCTGTATTTTAATTTAGAACCTCCTTTTAATGTAATTTATTTATATGGTTATATTATCTATTAAATTGGTTTTAAAGTTCAATTAGAATATATATTTACAATTTAATCTAATTGTGGGTATTTTAATTAATTTCACTTTGAAATTGGACATAAACAAGTGCCAGTCTTTTGATAGGTATTGTTTCTTAAAAACACGCTATTTGTTTTGACAACGGGAATTAATTATAAAAATAATTAATGAAACTTATATGGTTTGAATTATGTAAAATAGACATCATTTTTTAATTCAGAATATTAAATATAGCTTATGGTGAATTTTTGGTATTTTTTTGAAGAACTTCAATTTTTGATGAATAGTGAAACCACTAAGTGGTAGTTAAACAAACTGATTTTTTTTCGTTTAAATGAAATATTACAACTTCTTTGTTTTAAATTTAAAAATCCTACATATCTGGTTGTAATTAGTAAGTAAAATGTGGTTCAATGGGATTATAATATTTTTTGGTGAATAGTAACTTTTGAGTTTTGTTAACCGCGATTAGAGGTAATTAGTGTAATTTAAGATAAAAATGATATTATAAAAATATAAAAATATCTTGACACATGTCCTAACCTTATTTTATGAGTAATGGACGACCAATAAAAACCATGGGTCAATTTGTGGGACCCCATGGATCCACTTGGGTATGATAATGACATTAATACCTTTTATTTAAAGTAAAAATAAAAATATCACAAACATGTATTGTTTTACTAAAAAATTATATAAATGGGGTTATATAAGTTATATTTTTGACTATAAATACTCATTAGAAATATAAAAATATTTCCTACAACATGGTAATTTTTTTATAAATTTTTAGAAATCAAAAAAATAAAATTATTTATGACACAATGATGATTCAGTGTTTACGTCATTAATGAATTATTTAAATAAATAAGAACATGATATTTAAAATAGTATCCAGAACTTGTCCAATTTTTATTGGATGATTTTATTTCGAACATGGAACAAAGTATCTTTGACTTTAATGATTTTTGGAGCTTTATAAACCTAATTTCATTTTATAATAAAATAATAATTACAAGATTTCCAAAAGAGCCCCTCCTCTCCATTTTAAAAAGACCACACATCCTAACCATCTATCACACATATAAAGCCATTTGAATCGTCCAAAATCTACTCAAATAATCTCCCAATATCCATATAATCATCCTAGAAGACTCACCTTAGGCAGAATTCTTTTCAAGAATCCCTTTTGGTTCAAACCAATAAGAGTTACCCGATTTAAAGGTAATGTCTTCTATTATGTTCTTTTGTTTTATTTTGATTCTCCTACACCCTAAACTATTTTAATTCGTGTATTTTGTAACAAAAACAGTATCTTCACTATTCTAGGATGTTTTTATGAAACGGATTCGAGCTACACTTACACACACCTTAATATAATGGTTAAAGAACATACTGTTCCTGTGGATGGCGAATTACTGCCTCACAAAACGATGATTGTTCAATATTCTATTAACACCTTTAATGGTGGCCATTAATATGTAACTATATTTTTATATGATATATATTGTGTTTATTTTTTCCTTATGCTTATGTATTTTTCATTTATGACATACCTTTATGGTTTCTGTTATGGGTAAATGCGATAATCTCATTAGAGGAAGTGCGGACTACCACCCCCTCAAAGTGATATGACTCGTTCATGCATTATGTGGAATGTATAAAGGATGGAGTTAATAATATTATATATGATATTATACTGAATTATAATATAATTATGTATAATTATGTCTTTATTCCATTAAAATAGGAAATAGAAAGGGAATTAGTGTTCATGCGTACGTACGACTTACTGTCTTAATGAACGGTGCATCTCATTTCTTACCTCTAAATATTGTGTAATATTATAAATACATGTATATACTGGATATATATGAAATAAATGATATATTAATCATGAATATCATTCTGGATACAATGAACCTTTGACCACATTAATGACATGTAATTATAAGAAGTCCATTTTTTACTCAAGTACCAAAAATCAATAAAACGAACGTTATTAACTTAAATGATTATATATTTTTTATAACATGGTAATATGTGATATAAGAGGAATAATAAACTTGAAAAAGGTTCTTAAGCATGTAGAAATTAACTCTAGTTTATTATTCAGAAGATTAAAGAACGATCAAGTCAATTCGGACACGAGGTAAGGGATCCTACCTCTCTCGTTCTTTTCAGGTACTCTCTTTTATGTCATTTCTTTTATGCTTCATGTTCTTATGTTGGAGGATGTTATTTTATATTAAACATAATGTAATTTTTATTTACATATGTTTAGAGAACCCCTCTTACTCTCATCAATTAATTTTAATAATTCTTATGTGGCACCCTTAGGCTGCCGAATTTTTGTAAGGGATCCTTTCACCCTTCTCATTTTCAATGTTCTATTTTTAATGTCAAGTATTTCATGTTACTTATTATTATGTTGGGGTATGATATATATATCCATAATACTTCCCTTTTATGTCCATATGATGAGAGACCCTATTTTATCTCATCAATCCATTTTTGGATGTCTTAAGTGGCGTCGTTAGGCTTTCGAGTTTTCGTAAGGGATTTTTCGTCTCACTTTTATTCCCATGAGATTCATGCAACATTTTCCACTATTTCCTTTTGGTGTGGTGTGTGTATATTCCATGATTTTATTATTTGTGTAATATACTTTAATATATGGGTATTTAAATTTTAATTGTATTACCCTTATTTCATGGGGTGCACATTTTGAAAGTTACTCAAATCGGTAAGGGAACATTTCACCCTCCTTTTTTAAAAGACATATTTTGTTATGTCTTCTAATTTACATCTTATTACGTTGGTATATGTTCTTATTTATCCTTTTTGATGTAATTTTTATGTACATTTGATGAGATACAATTTTATCTCTCATCAACTCATTTTCTGAATTTTAATGTGACGCTGCTAGGCTGTCAAATTTTTGCAAGGGAACTTCTTATCTAAATTTCAATCCCTTGGGTTAATATTTTACTCCTTGAATATGTCATTCTATGAATATGTGTGAATTACTATGGTTATTTTACACTTAATATCCACTTATATTTGGTGTATTTTTATTTGTCACACATAAGTATGTAATTTATTTATCCTTAATCTAAGGATACCGTCTTTTTAAGGGACATCGTCTCAATCTCCTTTCATTGAGGCATATTTTGTTTTATACACAACATTCTTTTATATGGTGTATAAACCCCTTTGACTTTTACTTTTATACAAAATGAATCTTTTTATAAGAAGCATTTTAGTAAACTAAAAATGGAATGTTTTGTCTTACGTATGCAGTGACAACGACTTCTCCACCATCGTGACCATTATTTGAGTTTCGGCTTCCTCTACAAGACATAAATTTTTAAATGAAAAATAAATACCATATATTATTTTATGTATTTAGGAATTGAAAATGTTTTTGGATAATGTTTTGATTATATCAATGTGTTTTATTGATATCTTGTGATTGAAATGTGGAAATTTTTTGTTTCCTTTAAACCTATTTTATGAGATACCATTATGTTATGGTTCTTGGGCATTGTTTATGAAATCAGGTGGTTCCGTGATAGACTAAGGGAGGGTGAGCCCGAGAGAGCTCTCCAATGCATTGGGTAACATGACGGAGGTAAACATTAATGTTTCTCCTACGAGATTTTGGGAATATACTGTGATGGGTATTCCAAATGTGACTCTCTATGTAGCTATGATAGTTACAATGTATATATGTTATGTATGCCTCAAGATAGCTTTATGTCTTATGATTTCATGAGGTATGTTAAAATTCTTATGTTTTATGAGTAAAGTATTATTTCATTGATTTTTTTATGTATACATAGACTAATGTTTTCTTTTTGTATTTTTATATCCCTAATTAAGCTTTTTATGCACATCCCATGTTTTGAAATGTTTATCACAGGACTTAAAGATGAGTAGGGTCAAGGATGAGATCAAGGAAAAGACATTCTTTCCAAAACATGGAAGTAGACATGACTCTTTTTTTCAAAGAGTTTTTATTTTGTGAAAAAATGGAAACTGAGTAGATGTGTCTACTTTGTAATCTTTTTTGATGTAATCGTTATATCCTAATTCTCTAAAACTCTAAACCTGAAAAGATCCTCAATTTTAATTCTTGATATAACTCAAGATTATGTAATGTTAAAGGTTGGGACCTTATATTCATATTGTATATCTAACACCTACACCACTAAAAATATATCCCACTCATCCACCTCCACCGGAATAGAATAATCTTATACATCTGCTTCAAATAATCACATATAATAGTAGTTATATATTGAGGATCCCAAATACAATATTGTAATATATTGGTCAATATATTATATTGGGGATACCAAACATCATTAGTAGATGGATATTCATCAGTTTAGTGTAACATTATAGGGAATTGTAGATTCACCAACTAGAGTACCATTCTGTACATATGGCATTTATAATGTCAATGAAAGTGTTTGATATCATTTTTTTTACTTTGTTCGTCTTGACTTTTATGATAATTTACTATTAATTTATGTAAATATTTTTACTTTTATTTTATTTATTGGTTAATTTTTAATATATATATATATATATATCGACACACATTAATGGTGAATAAATGTTTTATGTAAATAGGAAACATATTGAGGCCCCTTCAATTTTAGATAATAATTTTTAAGGGGTTTTTAAATTATAATCATATGCTTCTATATTGGTATAAATTTATCATATTACCATCTTTACTAACATTTCTGGGTGTAATATGATTTCAATAAATTATGAGAGTAATATCGTGGATTTTATAAATTTAGAAATGTTGGTCCTCACAGTGAGAAAACTATTTCCCATTTTTGTTAATTATCACATTTCATTTAATAATATATATTTTATTGATCTAACTATAATATTTACATTTTTTTGTTGTGTAAATTTTAATAATTTGTATAAAATATAACACCACATTACTTTATGGATTATTGGACACATAATTTATTTCTCAAGTAAGAAATGTAATGAATAATAATAAAAGAGAAAAAAATAGTTATTTATTTTGGAGTGATTCAATCCGGAGTTTAATATTTCATTCTCTTGATAGGTATGCCAAAAATATTTCATAATGTTTTGTTTTTCTTAAATAAATAACCAATGACATTATATTTTATATATTAGTTTTCATTTGATAGTGTGTGTGTCTTTTTTCATAAAATAAATGAAAACCAACATGTTATTCCCCATACATAGCGAAATGTAATAAAAATATAAAGGTGTATTGGATATATAAATATTATTATTTGAAAAATTATATATCATTATAAATTTTAATTTTATTTAATAAATAACATTTTACAACATGGAATGAGATTACATTATAGATTCAATATGAAAGAGGAAATAAATGATCAAATATTTGTGACGAAGGTAACATAATTTATTATTACTACAATTTATTAGATACATTAAATCTTATTTTCAAGTTAATAATTATTTTAAAAAATATCCCATCATCATGAAGGAAGAATAGAATGTGTATATTATGTTTTGAAATTATTTTTTGAAATAATTTCAACTAGGAATCTCATTAAATTCAATATTTCTAGTTTTTACTATAACCACTAAATTTATTTGAGTTATAAGAATATTGAATGTATTTATTGTATTCTTACATATAAATTTGACTATTTTTTATTACACTAACCCTTTTACTATAAAATATTTAACGAATATATGAAAATAATTGGAATATTTATTTACAACACTATTTCAGTTTTTTTCTCTATTTCAAATATATATTTGAAGGTTAAATTTAATGTTGAAATTTTTTTAAATTGAAAAATGATAGGATATAAAATTTTATTTGTAATTATATTTGTGCTAAAAATATTGTGGTTGTTTCTGATTCTCTATAACACAACAAGATTTTATGAAAAATATTCCTTTTAATTCCATTGATGTCTTCTATTGTATGCTACAACAAAAGTATCTTGCACTACATGAATACCTGACTTGGCTTGCATTACACGCAATTGCGACCTTCCACGATAGCGCGTGTTGTACGCAATACCGAGTTTTACTAAACAATGATATGTTATATAAACTAGCTGTTATGAATAGTAATATGAACTTTTTGAAATTTTTAAAATTTTATAATTCGAAATGGACTTCATTTTTGGATTTGGAATTTCGAAATTAGCCTAGGGTGAATTTTTGGTATTTTTCTAAAAACATTCATTTTTTGATTAATTGTGAAAACACTGGGTTACTATTTAAAAACAAAATTTTAATTTTAATTTTAATTTATTTTATATAAATTTATTTTATGTAAAAATTGAAACATAATACCTATATAAGTTAAATGTAATTATTTAGAGTCTTTTAATAATAATTTTAGGTACATTAAAATTTTATTGAACTTTTGACCGTCTTTTACCCACCTCCTAGGGGAATTTGCAAACATATATAAAATTTAATTTTTCAACTTTTGCGAGTGTAATTTCAAAAATCCTAGAGAAAAATTTAATATCAAGGATTAAAATGTGGTTCAATAAGATAAAAATATTTTTTGGTGAATAGTAACTTTGTAATTTTATTTACCACGGTTAAAAGTAAATATGGTAATTAAGGGTAAACATTATATTATTATTACCCTAACACATGTCCTAATTCTATTGGATAAGTGTAATTCGACAAAAATTAAACTTATGAATAAAATATTACCCTTTAGGTCCACTTGGATTAGATTAGGACATTTATTTTAATTTTATTTAAAGAAGAGTTAAAATAGTTAAAATCAATGTTTAATAACTAATTTTTTTTTAATATAGGGTAATACATAAGATGAATGTGACTATAACTATTAATTGGAAATATAAAAATATTTCCTATATAATGGTATTTTATTTATATTTTTTAGACATTAAATAATTTAATTTATTTATTACAGAATGATGATGTAGTAATTACCTTATTAATGAAATATTAATATAATTGATGTTATAAATACCCAAATAAATGTAATTTTATAATTTTTATGAATTCCACTAATTTTATAGGTTAATATGACATGTTATTATGGATTTAATTATATTTTTATGAACAAAGCATGCTGTTATGATTTTCACAAAAATAATGTACCAAATAGGGTCAAAATTAATATAAAATAGTTTTTTTAAAAAATATTATATTATTAATTGTTATTCTAATCCTAAAAATATAAGGATTGAACAAATGGCTTATATAAGGTTATATATATTAATTATAAAACACTTGGGGTTATTTTGGCTGGTTATAGTGCTTGTATTAACCATATATTTTAAGAAAACAAAAAGACACAGTAAAAGATAAATTATTTAACTTAGAGTTAAATCTAAATGATAAGGTTAAAATAGTAACCTAAACATTTTTAAAACCTATTGGTTGAGAGGATTTAGACCCATAAAAACATTATATTCTAAATAAATCCATTTGGATATATTAAAATCCAAATATGACTTTATTATAAAATAATATTTTAAGTTTTTATTAAGGTGCCCCTATCCTCCCTTATAAAAAGGGCACCCCTTCCCTCTACTCTTCACACCATTTTGAGCCGTGAATCTAGGCCAAACACTAAAAATTCCTCTTATAAACCTCTTTAGTAATATCATAGAGGTTCTGTTCTTCTCAAAAGACCAACTGTAGTGCCCTAAGAAGCAGTTTAAAAGAGGTCTGTTGAAGAAGAGGTTATCTCTTCTACCGATTCTTTCATGTTATCTTTCTTCTTCTACTTCTTCTTCTTCAGTTGTTTCATTATAACGTAATAAAATCAGTATCACCAATATACTTATATGTTTTTATAAATATGAAACAACCCCATTTCACTTTCTATTTATCCTATAGAAAACGAAATCACCGCGCGTGCGTACATACGAAATACTGTCTCCATGTCGTGGTGTAATCTATTTTTCCACCACCACCGTACTTGGATGGGTATAATGGTGTGAAGAATAACTATATATAGTTATTATAAAATCATATGGATTATATAATATTATATGATCCACTCCAATTCAATTCAATAATTATGGTAACGATATCATCGCTCGTGCGTACGTACGGATTACCGTCTACACGACGCAATGAGATTCATTCTCCATGATAACCATTAAATAATGATTATAAAGTATATATAATGAATAATAATGAAATATATGACACTATAAAGCTACTTGATTTAAATATATATATTTATATGTCATTTATTTACTTCCATTCAAGTCAATAAGGAATGAAAAACAGCGTTCATGCGTACGTATGGCCTACCGTCTCCATGAACAATTTATTTCATTTCATTTATATATCTATTATATATATATATATACTGAATATATATATATATATATGATATATAAATCATGATTTAAATTCTGGAATTACTTAAATTAAGATATAAGTAATAATAATTTCAAGAACAACAAGTCCAAACACGTATGATAAATAAAACAATTTTACCCAAAACGCAGCTTTAACAAGAAATTTACAAAAGAACATTTAATAAAAAGTCATAAGTAAACCATATATGATATCATAACAGTGAATATGATTCTGTAATAATTCAATGAAATTATTTAAATCATTATATAGGAGTTTCGGATACGTACGAAGCATAATGGACCTAAGGTAAGGGATAATTTTGCAAATCTCATTTTTTTCGGAGATTGCTTATAACTAAGTATTTACTGGGGTTATAATTTTTTTTCATCCGTGTCCATAAAAATGGTTTCATCAAGTGTTTAATATTTTTACATGTATTTTTTAAGTCATGTTTACCCCACGTTGAATTTTACCTTGTGTTATGGAAGGAATCATTCTTTTGTTTGCCATATGAGGAACTTTTTGACTTTTCCATTAAAAGTATGAGGATAAAGTTTTTTTAACTTATATGGAATGAACTGATTTTTACGGTTTCATATCTCCTTATTTTCATAAATCATACTCTACAATATTTCCTGGTTATTTTCAAAAAAATCCTTTTCTTTAAAATTTTGTGGAATTTTGTGAAAAGAAAATGATTCTGAAGAAAAAAGGATTTCTTCCTCAAGAATTCTTTTCATGTGTTTTATCAAAACAATTTCCCATTGAAGATGACATTATTTATCTTGTTTATATTTCAAGTATAATGTCTCAATTATTTACATGGTGTGATTTTTATTATTATGAAATTATATCCATTTGTTTTATATAGATTATGTGATGATGAGACGAGGTTTATGAAACCCATTTTATTCATTGGGTTATGATGAATGATTTATGTTTTTTTTATGTCACAAGTATGAATGATTTCATTAGGAGATGGGTGGGACCTATATCTCCCTCCAATGCATTGGGTAAAGATTTATATCTCATGAGACAGGCATGCTGGAATAGAAAATTAATCTGGTTCAGTAATACAGGACTAGAATAAGGAGTGAACCTGGTTCAGTAATGGACTTTGTCCACTAAGATGGTCTTGGCAGCAATGCCTTGGCTACTATAGAAATCATATCAAGTGCTTAATGGTTTTCCACAATTAAATGTTTTCTTCACAGACTATTTTATCAGGATTGATGTTCCATTATGATATATGCCTTACATACTTCTAAGATTTTATGTCTTTGTTTAAGATTTTGATATTTATATTTTATGTGCATGTTTTTCCATTCAAATGTTTATGAACTGTTTTATGTTCCCTATGTTTACCCTTAATGAGCATTTGAGCTCACCCTTTTTATGTTTTCTTTTCCCCATGATATAAAGAAAGGTTTAGGTAAGAAAACAAAAGGGGAAGATTTTTATGGGAGATATTGAATATCTTTCACCATGATTAGAAGATTATGTTCCATGTTTCCAATGACACTAAAATATTAAAGTCCGTTGGTGTTTGTTTTTGTTATGTATAAGAAATTCCACAAAAGTAATGTAATGTCTATGTACGTCAATATTTGGGTCTCTACATTCTGTATCTATTTATTTTGATCTATTATCGATTATGTAATCATATTTTTTTAATTATTGTAAATTTAAATCATTACTTTAATTATTTTACAACATATGTAAGGATGACTGATTTCGTACTTTTTTTTATTCTTTCTGATGCTTTTTATACAATCGAATATAAAATTTAGTTTTTATGTTAATTGAAAATCCCAAAGAAAAATATATATATAAAATTTCACTAATTGAGGCAATTAAAAATTAAAAAAAATAATGTTAAAAACTATATTATGAACATGTGATTTATAAAATAGTAACATTATCTAATATTTACCAAGACTATTATACTAGGATCCTCATTTTTTAATCATCTCATATGTTGTTTAAATTTTATTCTCTTTTTGTAGGAAATATACTAGTATTTATTTTTTATAGAATTTGTTCTCAAGAACAACATTAGGAAAATCATATTTGGATTCTGTTTGAAATACAATGAATTTTATTATACAACTATATGTCTAATAATAATTTCATCATCTATAATCATTCTATATGAAAATATTCTTCATCCCCATCTATGGAATATATTTGGGAGTATCCATTGGACACAGACCTATCAGTTTTTATGTTTACCATGCCTTCTTAAATCTATTTGTTCTTGGAACCCCATTAGGATTCAATATGTTTTTTTATCTTTTTTCCATGAAATAATATCCCAAGATGGATTTCACATAATATGACTATAATAATAATTTATATCTCTTATGTAACACACATCTTTAGAAGACTCATGAAAAACTAAGGGATTACCATTGATAAATGTTTTTTTACTACAGATAATTCACCATTATTTTTCAAAAACGTTTTCTTATAACAAACCAGATATGTTCAACCCATGATATCTCTAGAGATGATTTTCAATAAGCCTATAATCATGTTACCTATCACAATATTATAGATACAAGATGTAAGGGTATCAAAATAATACCCTGTGAATCATTTCATGTTTATTTACAGTTAAATATTTATCGGAATCTTACAAAGAGTCTGATAGAATGTAAGAACCCATGTTTTAATTAACCATTTCTAATGAATTAATTTTTTTTATGTATCAGGTTATACACGACTCCATGGTAATCTTGTGCTATAAATATGGAAAGATTAGCATTCATTACATGAAACAATATGTTTCTAAGAGACATCATTTAATTATTTTAAATATTAAAAAATTTATATTATAACATATCTGTGTGGATTTATCCTATGAACATTTTTAACTGAATTAAGAAACTATTTTTTACACATGTAAGACCATGTTGAAAATACATTTAAGCGTTTTTCTAAAAAAAAAACATAAATGAACATATGTGTATTTTATATAAATAAATAAAACAAAAATTCTCTAGTAAGATTATATTAATGATATATATATATATATAATATTATATATAATGTTTAATATTCATCCTATGGGTTTCTAAGTATTATATAATATCAAATCCAATTTTACTCATAAATGATGTATTTCTCCAAAATGGTAGTTTTTCCATATTTTGGGGGAACACTTAATAAAATATTGTTTTCACAGTATTATAAAGAAAATATTTTATAAAATATTATAAATTGAATTAGGAATACTAAAATTTACATGGGTTGAATTTTTTATAATTTTCTCCTAAGATTCATGTATTGATGACTAGTGAAAAATAATTAATTTTAATTGAAAAAACTTTTTAATCAAACAAATTTGTATTGTTAAATTATAATTTTGATTTCTAATAATATATAATTAGACAAAAATTTTAACAATTAATCTATTTTAGGCAATTTTAATCAATTTTATATTTAAATTTTTAGTAAAAACCATTCGTAATTTTGAATTTTGTTTCTTTAAAAACACGTTGTTTCATCGCATTTGCGGGATTAATTTTTAATTAATTTTTTCAAATTAGAATAATTTAATTTTCAAAAATGTATTCCCTATTATAAATCATAAGGTCAAAATTTATTAAATAGTCTCAGTTTATTTTTGCACAATAGGAATAGTAACGTTAGTAAATTTTATTAACATGAATAATTGTAAATTAGAAAAATTGAAGGTTAAAATAATATTATAATTAATACAAAAATATTCTAACATGTTCAAAAAATTTATTAGTTTATCATAATTTCACCATTAACAAATAATGATTAAAGTAGAATAATTTAATTTACACATTCCTAATAAAATGACATGGATATTATTAAAATTTAGAGAATGAAAAACGGTCACACTCTTAATTTGAAAATGTATAATATTTTTAATATATGGATAAATAATTCTTTTTCCTGAATATGTATATTCTCTAAAAATATAATAGGTTTAAATACATCATATTTTTTATGAACTAATTATCATTAATAATAACACATTAATGATGATATAACTATTTAATTAATGAAAGAATGAATTAAACTATGTTATAAATATTAAAATAAATATAATTTGAATTAATTAATGTTATAAATTAATTTTATTAATTAATATGACATATTAGTAATTTATTAAATTTATTTTTTCTAAGTTATATTTACCTATTGATTTTATTAAGGTCAATATAATGAATAGTGTAAAAATTGACTCTAATGATATTTCATAAAAATATTATTTTATTAAAACTAGTTATGAATAATAAAAAACATAAATATATATTAGGGATAAAAAATTATTGTAAAAATTAAAATAAATTTAAAATTTAGTGTTCAATTGACACCTTATAAGTGAAAATATATACCTTTTAATATTTAAAATGTTTCTTGCATAATTATAATTAAATAAGGTTAACTAAGGTTTAATTAATATGATAAGGATAAAATTAATATGAAATATTATATAAAATACATTATATTATTACATAAAAACCCTATGTCATCATATTCTCAAATAAATTTCATTTTTGAGGTATCTATACTATTATTGAATTTATTATAAATTAATATTTTTCTACATTCCAAATGTTCCCCTAACATAAATTAAAAAAGGAAACCTCCTACCTCAATTATAAACACCAAATTGAGTATTGTATCTTGAAGAAAATATGAAATATTATATTCTACACTTCCCTAGTTTCATTATAGGGTTTATGTTCTTCCAAAATTTCCACCCCTAGAGTCTTTTAGAGAACATCTAATGGAGCCGTTTCGAAGAATATATAATCAATCAAACTAATCACTATGATTTTCTACTCTTCTATATCTCCTATAAATATTGAATATATATCATAAAATAATAAATTGATAATAATAAATATTCTTAAATGTTATTATGATAATTAACACACCATTATTGAACCCCTTTCCCATTGAACAAGAAGTGAATGTATCACTTGTGCATATGTACGACTTACCATCTCCACATAATAATACAATGTTTCCCATAACTAACTATTATGATTGGAAATTATGATGGATTTAATTTTAATATATTATAGTTTTTAAATAATAATAATTTTATATTGATAATATCATATATACATTTTTAAAACCTAATCATTTAGGAAATGGTAATGCCGCCCGTGCATACGTTTAACATCCATGTCCAAGATCTAATTTGATTATTTTCTCATCTAAATTTAACATGTATGGTCATAAGGATGAATTTTTTTAATATATATGATATATATAATATAATAATGTTTTTAGAAATGATGGTATCATGAAAAAAGTATGAGGACCGGGACTTCTCAACATAAATATTCTTGGGAAATGAAGTAGTTATCACATTGAGTAGTGATTTTAAATATTAATTAATAGGTGATAAGATGTAATTAACAAATAATAAATGGTATGATTCATATATGGTTATATAAAATATTTATAACAAATCCATATTTATTATGTTGGAGAATTTAATTCAAACAACAGAATGTGAGATAAGAGGTTGGGGATTTCTTATTTCATTTTATTTTTATTAGAAATATTAACACTTAATATTTTTGTGGGGTGTATATATTTAAATATAAATTATATATCCTGAATTTAATATATTTATTTATATTAATGATTTCAATTGATTTTTTTCCATTGGTGTAAAACATTTAAAGTTACTTCAGTAGTAATATATGTATGTTTCACCTTTATTTATGTGGGACACATGACTTATACACTTCTTATTTATTTTGTGTGGTTTATATACTTCCCATGAATGTATTTTATGAGTATTACTCTGCAAAATATTTTATTTTATTATCCATATAATTTTCATTCCTTAATTTGGTATATGATTGTTCTGATTATAAAGTTGTAAGGGTTTTTTTCCTAATCTCATCAACATTCGGGATTCTTTCATTTTAAATCTCCATTGGCTAATATTTATCATGCACATACTGGTTTTATATAATTGTTTTGAAAATAGTGTTTTCTATTATTCTTTGAATATTTAATGTTTTTTAAAACATGTTTAAATTTTTACAAAATGGTTAGAAAGGAATATTATTTCCATTTTCCTAATGAGGTACTTTGTAAGATTTCCAAAAAATCTAGAAATAAATGTTTCTAACATAAACGAAATTAAAGAATTTCTCCATCACCATGACACCATAATTCTTGGAGGAATCTCTTAAAATCATATAAGATTATTTTCAAGAAAAATTCCCCCTTCAAATATTTTCACTTCATTAATAAAATGAATTCAGAAAGGAAAGTATATTTTCCCAATAAATTATTCCAAGTAATATTTCAAAAATAATTCTTCTTTCTAAGATAAAATTATGTGATGTTATATATGAAATAATGGGGATATGATCCAAGGATAAAATTATTAAATATTATATGAATGGTTAATATTTATTATGGAATTATATTTATGAAACACATTTTGTTTCCAATTGTAATATATTATAGAATGATATTTATGAAACTAAGTTGTTTACATCAATTTTGATGTGATTATTTATTATTGGGCATGTGGAACACATATATATAGTGTTCATTATGTGATGGGTGGGATATATATCTCTATAACATCAATTGGGTAATGAATTATATCTCATTAGATATTTAAGGTAATCAAGTTGATGGGATTAATCTAGTATGAAAATCAAGTCTACATGCTTGATCTGTTAAGGGAAAAAAGTGATAAGGATTTATCAAAGATTCATGTTAGTTAACCATGACATGTGAAATTTTTTCTATACTTATTATTATACACATATTTTTCACTCGAACATATGGTTCATAAAAGTGTTATGGTGATGTTTAATAATTATGGTTCTTGTTAAATTTATATTCCACTACTTGTATTTTTGATACATGAAAGGCTGGGAATGAGCATTTCATGTTATTATCATGATACTAGGCCCATATATCTAATCATATGATTTTATAAGATATTAAATTGATATTTTCCATTTTTACCTTTTTTGAGCATATGATATCTCCATTTTCATAGGTTTCATTTCCCATGTTATATAGAAGGTTTTTAAGTAGGTGTAATAAAAAGGAGGATCATTATAAATGATGTTGAAGATAATTCACCATAATAGATTTTTGTGTTCCATGTTTCCTAAGTCAATAAAATATTACTATCATTAGGATTTGGTTTGTTAAATGAAAGGAATAATTATCTAAAAAATTTGTAATATCCATGTATTAAAATCACGGGTAGTTATTGTTTTTATGAAAGGAATGTTTTAGTCAACCATTGGAAATTATGATGAGACATTTTTAGTAATATCTATTAGGATAATTCTATGTATATGTTAAAATCCTAGTATTTTTTAATAATAATTAATAACATAGTATTAAACCTATGGTGTCATAGATTGATACATTATATGTAATTTCCAAATATTATGAGGCTTTACTACTTTGATTAGCATTGCTGACATTATTATTTTAGTTTTAGATGATTGCTAGAACCAGAAGAAATAATGTTATCAATGAATTTTATAGAACATTTGGTGACTATGAGATACCAAATTGGATTATTTCTAGAAAGATATATATTTTTACAATGCATAATCATCTTACATGATATATTATTAACAATGTGACCCTAGATGATATTACTATCACATAGAATAAGAATAAGATAAACTTTTATGAAATATTATTTGGTTATTAATATAGAAAAAATATGATTTTGCTTCCTTTATTTTAAGAAGGATGGATGAAGAACCTAGAGAAATATCTCAAATATAGGGGAAGATGTTTTCTATATAAAAAAAGGTAAAAATTTTAAAAAATTCAATGAGATCAATTTATTATGTTTAGGGAACATGGAAATTATCAAACTCAATGCCCTATGGAATGATTATACTTATAGACCATGTAAGGACCTATTCTAGGACAATCATTGAAGTTGAAGGATTTACGTATTTATGTTTTTGGATTTCAAAATTATGATTTTTTAAATATATATAAGTAATGTATGATATATTCTTTTTATTAAGGATTTTGAATAATATGTTGAAAATTTATGATGAACTACAAAATTAGTTTATTATAATGTTATATTATCTAGAAAACACATGATTATGGTAAGTTTACCCTTATTATGATCCTTTATTTAGATAATGGTGTTGAGTTTTATTTAAACAATGTATGGTACTAATATCCTTGGGATTGTTAAGATGTCAAGATGGTTTATAATATCATGTTTTAATTTTATAGAATGTTTGGATTTATGGTATGAGTAAAGAGTTAATTTCTGAAAGGATTAACATTTTCTCTAATGTTTTATGGTAATTTAGGTTATTAAAATATTTAAATAGATTATATGATAACATTATTAATGTGTTTGGTGTGTGAAGAGTAATAGATACATCATTTTTGGGGAATAAATGACAATTTTAGTGACCTTATTTTTAAAGTCTACAATTTTAATCTTTTTGAAGGTTCATAATGGTAACTATTTTTGAATATTTTTGCGTTGAATTTATTATGAGGTTATAGATATTAATGTGTTGATTTATGAATATTATATAACATGTCCTAACCTATTTTGTAGTTATAACAAGATATCAAAGGAATAACTTGTCATCTCATTTTGGATATTATGATGCACTAGTTCTCTAGGAATTAAAATTTCATCCTAATTTCATAGAGTATGATTTCGATTTCAAATTGATAAAGGAAAAAATGATGGATGAGATTTCATTTAAAAAATCAAATGAAATCATGAAAGTATATCTTCTTGTGAAAATTCCACAACATTAGGAAAATGTATCTTGCAGAAAAAGTTATCACTTTCCCATCAATCTAGATGAATAAATTAGTCTTTTAGATCAACCACATTATGAAAAAGTATATCTTCTTGATTCTAGATGGATGATATTTCAACCGATGGATGTTATTTCACATACAAAATCAAAGGAAATCAGGAATGTATATATTCTTTTGAAAATTCTTCAACATTAGGAAAAAATTATCCTGTAGATTTTTTTTTTATCATTTTCCCTTTATTCTAGATGAATCAAATAGTCCATTATATCATAATTGATTTGTCCTAATGTGATTATTAGCATTATAAGGTCTATGTTCTATACAACTCTATATCAGGACATAATAGATGGGATTCACTCCCACATCCATGTTTTCACTTTCCTATAATCCTAGTTATATGGTTATCTTTTCCATTTACTTTCCATATATTTAAGATGAAGTTTTATTGACCCTTTTTATGATGTGGGCTTCCCGTAGGGAAACTATCAAACATACACAATTGATTTTATAAGTGAAATTTCAAATTGAAAGGATGTAATATCCTTTTTAAAATCATGATCATATAATAATGGTTAAATATCTATTGGAACTTCTACTAAATATATATCATATACATACAATGTTCCATGTACCTCTTTTGAGAATGTACACACCAGATCCTTCACATGTACTAAATGCAGAGGTTGGGCCACTAAAGAAATATCATGCATAAGAGGATAAATTGGTTGAAATCTAGGACACTATATATATTGTTATACAAAATAGGAAGACCCTCAAGGTTAACTTTTTCAGGATTACCCACCAGTTTAAAGAATATACTTGGTAACTTGGGGGTACAATGAGGAAGAATTACCCTCTTTTGTTTTTATTAGAATGATGAATTTAGGGTTGGAATTCATTTTAAGTGGGATAGAATGTAACAATATATGTTTTCATGAACCATTTATTCCAAATAAAATATATTTCTTTGATATAATCTTTTATATGCTACACTATGTTAAACTTGCGCTACTTGTAAGACCGACCTAGCTTGCTTTACACACAACAATGTGTTGCAACGAAACATCACATTATTATTTTAAATATATAAAATAATAAAATTATAACCTATCTATTATAATTAAGTGAATAAATATGATAAACTGAACTATGAATGTAGTATTCACCCATGTGAATCCCTTTTTAAATAAAATAGAAATACATTTCTAAAAAAACTATTTAAATGTGCATAAATGTATTTTATAACAATAAAATAAAAAAATATGTCATGTTGAATTATATTAATGATATATATATATATATATATTATTTAATATATTGTTTCAAATTCACCCTATGGGTTTTGTATAAATAATATAAGAAGAAATCCAATTTTACGTATAAAAGAAGTATTTTTCTAAAATGACAGTTCATCTACATTTTGATGAAATTCTTTTTTTTAAATTATTGTTTTAGAAAATTTTATAATATTTTTTTAAAATAATATTTTTATATGAATGAGGGATATAAAAACATTCTTTGTTTTAATTTTATGTATTTTTCGATTAAAATTAATATTTTGATGAATAGTGAATAAAAATGAATTTTAACTAAATTTTTTTTATCAATATAATTTATAGTGATAAATAATATTTTAGATTAATTTTGAAGAATAATTTTATCATGTTTATATCATGTAATCTAATTTAACTGTTGGGAATATATTCTATATTGAATGTTAATTTAAAGACACTACATACTTTTGAACATTTTTACTTTGAAAACTCGTTGTTTGGTCCCATCAGTATGATTATATATTAAGTAATTTATACAAATTATGAGAATTTAAATTGGAAAATGGATTAAATATTTAGAATCCATACATCCAAATTTATTATATACGCATCTTTTTGTAGAATATTAATAGTAACAGTACTAAATATTATTAAATCGGTTGGGGGTAAATCAAGTAAATTAAGCCTAAAAATAATGTATTAGATATCTTAATACTACCCTAAAGCATAACCAAATATTATTGGATGGATTTATGTGAACCACTGATATAATTGAATCTAGAATGGATAACGGAATAGACACATTTCTATGAAAATGAGAGGGATGTTATTAAAATCATAGAGGTTGAGAAAATATCACACTCATACATTTAATACATATAATATTCCTAATAAATAGATAAATAAATGGTTCGACCAACTATACATATTAGTGTGATATATAATATGTTTAAATAAATCCTATAATCCTATTTATAATTATAGTTTTGAAATAAATATCCTAAATAATTACACATTTAAGATGAAATCATTATTCAATTAATTAAATAATAAATTAAAAGATATTATAAATATAAATATATAAATAATAATAATTAATTACTGTCCTAAAATTTTTATGGTGAATTTTACATATTATGAGTGTATTTAATTAATATTTTCAATGATAACATACTAGGATGACATTATCAAGGTCAACGTAATGAATAGTGTTTAAATTGACACTAATGATATTTTATGAAAATAATATTTTATAAAGTAATTTAAAATAATTAAAATAAAAAATAAGAAAATATTGAATATATTATGGTTGAAAATATCATAACATGACAATTTATGGTTTAATTTAACCTTATAACAAATATTTATCTTTTAATATTGAAAATATTATTACCGTTATTGAAATTAAAATAGGTTTACTATAGGATAATAAAAGTGATAAGGTTAAAAATGATAACAATACAATTATAAAATCTATTAGATGAGGATATTACAACCATATCTCATCATTTATTTGAATAATTTATTTAAAGGTATTTGGATTGATATTTAATTTATTAAAAATTAAAATTTTTAGAGAATCAAAAAGTTCCCCCTTACCTCATTTATTAAAGGGAACCTCCTCGCTCAATTAAACACATAAAATTGAGTATTATATCTCAAAAAAATATCAAAAATTCTCTTGTACAATAACCTATATATACCTTATATGTTCTTGTCTTTCCAAAATACAATCTATGGAGTTGTTTAGAGGATATCTAAAAGTTTCATTTCAAAGAAGAGGTAATATCTCTAACTTTTCACTAAATTTTAATACTATTATATATCTCATATAAATATATTATATTTATCATAAAAAAATAACATCAAAATAAAAAATATATTTACATTTTACTATGATTACAACCCCATTATTATACAACCCCTTTCCCATTGAACAAGATGTTAGTGTATCACTAGTGCATACGTATGTCACACCATCTCTACATAGCGATACAATTTATTTTAAATGCCCATATTATATGAGATGGAATTATGATGGTTTTAATGTTTATATATTATAGTTATGAATTAATTACACATCTGGAATGATAATATCATATCTACCTTTTTATAACCTAATATTTTGGGGAATAATAACTTCACCCTCGGGTATATATTGCATACCATCTCCATGATGTAGTGTTATTAGTTTATCATATATATTATAAATTGCCAGTAATGAGGATGGATTTTATCAATATATGTGATATATATAACGTAATAATGAATCATAAAATAATGGTATAATGATCAATGGATAAGTACCAGTAGTGCTAAACCCAAAAAAACTTGGATGACATGGTAGTAATCATATAGAAAAATGATTTTAATTTTTAATTTAAGTGTGACAATGTTTTATAAAAATCATACATGGTACTCTTATTATATGGTTAAAAATAAATGTATAATAAATACATATTTATTATACATGATGTTTCAATGAATACAAGGAAATGAAAGACATGAGGTAAGGTATTTCACGTTTCACATTATTTTTGTGAGATATATGTGATAATAACCACTTATTCCTATTTTATTGTGTATATGATTCCATATTACATTTTATTATATTAATATAAATTATATATACATGCTAAATGTTTTAATTTATCTAACGACTTCATGTGGATCTTGGTTCAATAGTTACTCTAATAGTTAGGTATTTGTGTGGCACATTTATTTCTATGGGACACATTACTTATACACTACATATTTCTTCTGTGTGGTGTAAATACTAATTACAAATGACATTTATGTGTACTATTCTAAAGATTATGGTATTTTATTATCTAGATAATTTTCTTTCATTCACGGTGAATAAAATTAAACTAATTATAATGTTGTAAGGGTTTATTTCACAATCTCATAGATATTTAAAATTGTTTCATTTTAAATCTCTATTGATGAATATTTATCTTTTATATATTTTTTTATAAATATTATAAAAAATGTTTTTACTATTATCTTATTAATATTAAACATTATTTTAACCCATTCTTGAATATTTATTAAATATTTTTAATGAAATATTTTAGTCATTTTCAAAATAAGGAACGTTATGTCTTTTCCAGACAAAATAAAAAAGGAATACATTTTTTAACTTATACAATGTTAAATAATTTATCCTCCATCATCTCTCATTAATGGATTTAATATTTCCTTATATTTTTATAAAATTATATTCAATAAGAATTAATCCCTTTAAAATTTGGATTCTCTTTGACAACATGATTTCATATAGAAATCAATATTTCTCTCAATAATTATTTCAAGTAATCCTTTAGAAATAATTATTATGGACAACATGAAATTATGTAATGTTATGTATGAATTATAGGGTATAATACCCAAGGGAGAAATTCATAATCGTTTTCTAAATGGTTTATATTAATGATGGAATGATATTTATGAAACCAATGTATTTTCTACGGGTTATGTATTATTGAATTGGTTTTATGAAACTTATTTCATTACATGGGTTCTGATTTGATGAAAGATTTATAGTTATGTAGAACACATATGTATAGTTTTCATTACATGTTGTGTGAGACCTATAGATCTGCCCAATGCATTGGGTAATTAATCATGTATCATGTGATAATTTATTGAAACAAGTATATGTGCTTTGATCATGGATGGGAAAAAAGTCATTGTTCTTGATTTGTTTAGGGAAACATGTGATTACGCCTGATCCATGAGTCTTGGTAGTTAAGCATAAAATAGGAAATGTTTTTTTACACATATAATGAAACCACATCCATTTATCACTTGAAATATTGTTCAAGAATGATGAATGATGATTTTTAATTCTTAAGATTCATGTTAATGTTTCATGCCATTACACATATTTTTTAACAATTATTGGTTGGGTATCCAATTTTTATGTTATTCTCATGATCACATCATCATATTTCATATATTATTATTTCATATGATGTTAAATTGATGCCAACCATGTTTACCTTTACTGAGAAAACATGCTCTCCATTTTTCAGGTTCTTTTCCCTAGGATATAATGAAATGTTTTAGGTTTTATTACTAAAGGGTAAGATCACTATGAGAAACGTTGAAGATCATTCTACTAAATAGATGTTTCTGTTATAATATTTAAACGGTAGTGAAATATTATGGGAATTAAGAATGTTTTTTATAATGTAATGAATACTCATCCAAAAAATGTAAAATCCATATAAGTATATCTTGGGATATTATTCAACAAGTTTATATATAGTTAATAAAAATGAATATAAAATTGATATTTTTGAAATATAAAAAAATAAAACATGTTATAAAACTTATGACTATATATCATGAATCTCTTAAATTAAATGAAAAAAATGAAATAAAGTGATTATCAACAATCTATATGTCACAATTAAAAGATTATATGTTGAATTTATTTTATATCACTACATTTAAATAATAGATATTGAAAATAAATGAAATTTCCTCATGATTAATTTTTTTAATTTTTGTGTTTCCAAAATGTATTGTAATTAGATTTCAGTATTAGGGAAATATGTTCCATATGATATGATTGAATGTTCTAGAAGTTATATATCTGAAAATGGGATATTACATTTTTTTTCAAAGATTATTTTTTGGAATAATAGAAAAAAAGATATGTTGTTTAGGTGGTTTCCCAAAATATAGGACATCATAAATTAGATTTTCATAATATGTAAAATATTTGGAAGTATATATGTTTGATGTATAAATTATGATCAAATATTGGGTGATAATTAAATTATCCAAATATGGAGCTACATTTTATATATAATGTTATTTTGGAGGGCATGTGTAATATTGTCCTATACCAAGAAATATAAAAATGGGAAATTGTTATCTTTGTATGAGTATGTTTCCATAATTCTATGAATGTGGTAAAGTGTTTGGGATATATACGGATTCATAATACATCTAAGTAGATAAATCAGAAATTTTAAATGATATATGAGAATTTTATAAATATATAATTTCATTGAATTCAGTATGAATAGTTTTTATTATGTCACGTGGAATTAAATTCTGAAAATAGAGAAATCCCTATTTTTTGTTTAAGATATTTAATGAATGTTTTGTATGAAATTTTGTTGGTGCATGAAATATTTTTTAGGATATAAAATCACTGAGGCACTGAATTATCAAAATATGTAGTATAGTTTGGGATGATAAACAATTATTAAAATTACCAATATACATAAGACTTTTTAGAGAATACATGTTATCCTATTATTTATAAAAATTCAACAAAAGAATATACAAAAAATTTTACATATATTTTTTATACTTTTTAACCTATAGGAGAAGAAACTTTTTGTGTGTTGAGTCTATCGAAAATTGTGAATATATGATTATAGAAAACACAAAGTTAATGAATCAATATGAAAGCTATTTCAAATAGTGTTTTGATAATTATAGTGACTTTAAATAGGGATAATATTTGTTCTGTGCCACAGTAGATTCCATTTTTATTACTGACTCCCTATGTAAAATTGTGAATCAAACATGTTTATTTTGAGTAGTGGACATGACATCTAGTAATTTTATTAAAAAATCCTTAATATAATTTAGAATAACTCTAATTTTTCAAATCATGATATAATAAATCATGCTATAATTGAATAACAAAATTCATGGCCTAGATACATTGAAGGAAAATAAAATTTTATTAATTTGATTTCGGGTTATTTTAAAACATAGAGAAAGATCACAATGTGAAGACCATTAAAAAAATAATATGTTACATGAGGGTAAATGATTCAATAATGAACCCATACAACCACATAATGGTGAATAATGAAACCTAGATAGTATGAATATAACTAATAATTTTAAATAGTTATTAATATTTTTTAATTGAGTGAGAAATTAATGATTACCCATTTTAATTTAAATGGTTGAGATATATTCAAATATGATCATAGTGTATGATAAGAATACGAATAATATTGATGTTTATATGTTGTTAATTAAATTATATTTGAATTTTAAAATATAATATCATATTAAATGAATGTTGTGATTATACAAAACAATTGGAAAAATAATAGAGAAAAGGACATGGTGTGTTCCCAGTATTGAATAATAAAGACAATGACATGATTTTTGTTTATGATCTGAATTAGGAAATATTATATTCTTATAAATTAAACACACATTTAAGGAAGAAATTATATCATGGATACATCTGGATTGTTGGACTAAGGATGAAAATTTCTTCCAAGATAATTCCATATTAAGAATTAGTTAACACGAAGAACATTTGTTTCTACTATCTGAATATTGATTGATGTTAAATTACAAAACTCATCTAATTTAGAATTTATAATATATAGTAGGGTATTTTGTTATATAACACTTTTAATTTTTTTAAGATTCATATTATTGATGTATGATGTATTATAAATTTTTTATTTTCAATAAACATATAATATACCTCAAATTATATAAGCTTATATCTTGTAATATTTTGTGATATGGAAGAAGATAATGTGATGATTAGAATGTAGTGGGATATTTATTATGTTTTTCAATTGATGCTGACCCTTTTTGAGGAGTTACTTCTCTTAAAGAAATATAGTTAGTGACCCTTTGTGAGTTTTGACTTCACCTAATAAATTATAAACAAAAATAAAGAGTTGTAATAGATTTTAGTACAACAAAAAATTATGGCTGAATGATCATTGGTTATATCCAATTGTAGATGAACTGTGTAAAATATCAATGTACTATGATAATTTAATTCTATAAATCCGCATGAAATTATACATGGACTCATTTTATAAATGGATTGAAATCAATGTTTTAATATTATCCCTTATAATAAAGAAATATTATCCAATGTGAAATGGATTTTTAAAAAGGGATAATCCACTAATTGGGACAAAATTTTGTTCCCCACCTGTCTCAGGGATTCTTTGGTTAAAACAAGTGGTATTAGAGATATCAGGTTCTAGGTTCGATTTAATAATATATTTTTTATGATGTTTCGGTGATTATTCAAGAGATTTATACTACAATTAAAATTCATTTATTTAAAAGAAATAATTTTCTTAATAAAATGACAAAGGTAATGTCATATATGGAAGTATATGATGGAATCACATTTTATATAATGTGAAATGTACCTATTTTTCTATGATGGGATTAAATTTTATATGACAATGATATAATAAATATAGATAATTATGCATGTGTCAATGATATCATAAAAATAACAATGGATATAATTTTAGAAGAGAAGATAATTTAATATAACACTTTAAATGATATGATGATTATATTGATGTGGTTTTATATTATGGAGTCTATATCAGAAAAATAAAATTTTGTTTGTTCTAAAAATATAGAGTATATATTAGTTTAATATCTATGTATGAATTATATTTAAATAGATTTTAATTTTTATATATTAATGGAGAAGAATAATAAGACCAAGAATACTAAGAAATGTTAAGGTGAATAAAATTAATTCTGTATAAATACTGAATCTATCTATGTTGTAAATACAACTTGTAAATCAATATATACATATTTTATATCAAAAAATTGCTGGAGGATGATTTAATAAAAAGGGAAACCACATCATGTGTTAAATTTCATGATTATTTGGTGAACTATACTAGATAAATTTTATGTAATAATAAGTAAAGTAAATATTTTGAAGGATATAGTTGAAAACAACTATGATTACATTGAAAATTTAGAGTAATAAATCATTTGTTTTATTATGATAGAAATGTATTTAGATATATCTATTGCAATATTTAAGAGATTATGATGGAACAATGTGTTTCTCATAAAGAACATGTTCATGAGTTAATTTTAATAATTGAAGTAGAGTAACATAGGCTCTATCAATATATTCCCTTAGATATATATATATATATATATGAAATACAGATAATGAATAATGAAAAAAAATCTAACTTATAGAATTTGGATGTCCAATTAAAGGTGAGGGACTTGAGGATTAAAAATATGTATGGAAAACTTCATACTAAGAAGGGAAATTTAGATAATAATGATTATCACAATGATAATTTTGTTTTTAGAAATATGTATAGATGATTGGAATCATGTAATTGATAGAGAGGTATTGGAGAGTTTTTGTGGAAATAGTTATTAAGTAATAATATAATTGTAATGATAGTACTGTAAAATATTGATACTCATAATGGATTTGTTAAAAGTGTATATGGAAAAGTTAAATATGAGTAGAAATGATGATATATCACATCCAAGAATGTGTTTTTTTTCCAAAGTGTGTTTAGTTGAATTTTTATTCAATATGATAATATATGTTAGTTGATAATGATGAGATAGAGGATGTTTTTTATATTTCTTTATAGAGTGTATGTATGTTTACATAACTATTTGATGAAATAATCCATAATAAGTTAGATGATGTAATATTGTTATTTAGGTTTCAAACATCGTGATGATTCTCCTCGCACAAGAAAATATTCTTTTCTTCTACAAAAATATTTAATTAAAAATGTGGTGATTATAAAATTTGAATAAAGAGGATATTTATATCATAATAAAAATTTATCCATATGAAAAATATGTAAATGGTATTATCAGATAGATTTATAGGTCAAAAAAGATTCTTGTGTCAAAATGGAGAAGGATTTATGATGTTCCAGTTATAAAAATTATTTAGAAAGTGTATAACATGTCTATGATATCAAATAGAGTAAAATACTGTATACCACAAGGAAAATAAATAAATTACCCTACAATTAATATAAGTCTATCAGATAAGAACACACATGATCAAACATGTAGATATTATTTTTATCATATAAGAAAAATGTGAAGGTTGTACATATAGAATTTTTTTCAAAATGATTAATATGAAGTTTAAAGGAATTAAATAGAAGAAAATCGAAATTTGGTATATGATTTCACGATACTAATGGTATTATGATGACCGATCGACCTATGTTTCTTGGAAATAATGACCAGATTCAAGCATTCCAAGTCTTTGGACAAAATATTTATGTCTAATGCACTATAAGAATAGTAGTATGATGACCCACTAGGTAGATATATGGGAATTTATCAGAGAAGAATATGATGAGTTTATCAGATGAAGGTTTATTTGCTTTGGGAAATAGAATATAGGACCACTATAAGAGGAATATTTTTATGTTGATCACCTGATCAATACTGATTTTTAACCACTATAAAATTAAGTCTTGATAAAGTAAACATACATAAATAAATTTTTTAGGATAGTTATAAAGATATTTAAATAAACTATGTAATTTTTTAACATAGATAATTTGAGATGAACATTCCATATTTTTTAACTATTAAGAATAATGATGTTTGCAGAAGTTTTTTAACACTAAGGTTAAGGAAATTTGAATAAAGGGAGAGATATGAAAAAAATCAAGTTTAATAAATAGTATTCGATAAGATATCAAAAAAATCAAATGAATTGATAATCCGTAGGAGATAGAAAACATTGAATTTCGTAGTGATGTAATTTACATTTTAGTTCTCGAAAAATATTAGATGAGGCATAACTAATAAAAGAGGGTCATTGTAATGTATTAATTATTTCAGGAAACACTGTTCATATAGGTAGATGAGAATAATTGATAATATTTTCATACTATAATAATCCAACCATGGATCTGACATAGTTTAAGAAGAAAAATGTGATACAAGAGAATTGAAATTGAGATCATCACACTTGGATTTATTAATTAAATAGTGTGTGAAAGATGGTGAATTTTCTATTTTATTGAAGAAGTATCACCAAACATAAATTTGTTCATCTCAAATAGAAGAACTCGATGGAGTTATCTTATAGAGCTACTTTGAAGTGAGGCATTTTGTACAAAAGCAATATTTTGTGAAGAGAATAATATGGTGAAATGCAGGATGGAGTCATAAGATAGAGGGAATACCACACAATTTTTAGTGGATGAAAACATTTAAGTAGTTTTTATGGAAGATTTTTTGTAAACATTTATATTTATTGTATCAATGTGTTCCTAATATTACAAGCAATCTTCAATTCCAACAAAATATTAAGTGATTCTTAATATCATGATGAATTTACATTGGTGAATGGAATACAACATGCTTGTTGAGAAAAATAATATCATTCTATAGTGGATCAAAAATTAATAATGAAATTTCATATACCTTGGGGTATGAGTATTTAATAAAAATTATTGTAGATTGGGGCTATAATAAGTTGCGAATAAATTGGACATTGTTAGGATAGTTGGGAGTGTAACAAACTATTTCAGAAGTGATGACTACAGGGAGGGTAGAACTATAGATATATAGTTTAATGATTACTATATGTTATATCATGTTAGTTCCGATACCTTTGTAATCCTAAAATAAGTTAGTAAAAATACATTTGGTGGATAACAAACATTATAAAAAGTGTGTATTTATAATGAAAACTGATAATAACATGCACTGATCTATTTTCATATTATTTTATTAGAATAGTTTTTTTGATATTTATATTTGATTATATAATATCAATAAAACGTTTTTCAGGATATATAATGTGTTCTAACGATTATAATAAACCTTTATGTAAAATAAAACACGATCTCTAATTCACCCCCTCCCAGTGATGATACACTGATCCAAGTAAAATAAATTGTTATCAAAAGAAATGTTTCTTAAAAAATATTTAACTACTAAGAGTGGGGAATTTAACTAATGAGAGTGGGGAATTTAACATCATAGAGTAATATGGATCTTCCTATTTGTGATATAAGAAACTATAAAAATAATCATAATAGTATGATACATTTTCTAGTGTATATTGTCTTTGATTTTTGAGATATTGAAATAGTGAGATTTAATCTAATTGATGATGCATCTATGACGTTTTCTTATAATTGATCTCTATAATTTAGTATAAATTCTCAAGATGTTGATGTATCCCATTGATAATATCTATAAAATTATTATCGATACTCCAATGGATAAAGAAATATTTGAAAATTTGAAAAGAAGAAATGAAGGAAATAATAATGTTAATCCTTCCATAATAAAAATTTATTGGAGCACATATAAAGTTGTTATGATGAATGATAATGAAAATATTGAAAAATTCATAACAGTATTTAATGATGTTTCAATGATTTAAATGGTTAGGATGAGAATATAAAATATTCTAATATAATTATGAAGCTAATGATAAAATTTATAGTTAATTTTGAGGCCAATGTGTAAGCTTCATAAGAATAGTATGTTTTATTTAAATATTAAAATTAAAATATTCTTGGGAAATATAAGATGAGGAAAATAATTGTCTTTAAGAATAATTATATGAAAGAAATACTTATTTAATAACTTTTAAATGTGAAGCTATTTCATAAAGATGTTATAATAGAATAAATATTTTAAAATAATAAGAAAATAATGAGTATCTCAAAACAGTGATCATTGTTGTTTTTAAGAGATATAAAAAGTGAAAGTGAAAAGTTAAAAATTCTGTTAAATATATAAATTAGAGAGATGAAGTAAATTTTATTGGGGATTTTACTAAGAATAATTAAATTTATTTTAAGTTGGAATTATAAGAAACAAGACTAAAAAACAGAAGTATAATACCTTATATTTTTTTTTCTAAAAATAGGATGAAATGCATTTTGATAAAAAAAAGTATAATGATGATTATTAATTCAATAATTAATCCGACTGTCCCATAAATATTATAGGTATTGTAAAAAAGAATAATTGATTTATAATACAATGATGATGATGTAGAGGAAGGGACACAACGACAATCTAATATTATTTTATTGGTGGATTATATTAATATACTTACACAAATAAAGATCTATATAAACAATAATGTAATTATATAACAAAAAATGAACATTTTTGTGATTTATAGAAAACTAAAAAGTCATGAAGTAACAAAATCCTGGTAAGATAATTATAACATGGTAAAAAAACTTTATGAATAATTTAAGAAGAAAAAGTTGATGTTGTATTAATTTTAACAGATGTTAAATTTTCTAAATGAAATATTGGAAAAAAATAGTAACCAAAAATACAATTAATGTTTCTTAAAACACAAAGTGAGTTAAAAAATATGAGATAATACTTAATTGAAGAATTTGAGGTTAAATTTAATCTTCTCAAGGTGTTGAAGAATGTAGTTCATAGAATTTGGTTTTTTTTTCTCAAAAATAATTCAATGTACAACTTCTTCTATTAATAATTCAGGTTAAAATGCTTTCATTTATGGGAAATAATATTATACTAATAAATTTTTTAATTAATCATGAAATTATCTCCTTAATAAAATTTTCCATATTTTTGAGAAAAAAATGATTCTATGAAGTGAAACTATTAGCATAAAAGATCAAAATTAAATGATAACTTATGGGATTTTGAAGTTTTTTTGACACAGAACATATTCATGCTATTATAATGTGTCTATAATATGAAATACGTATTAATCTAGGATAACAATAATGATAAGATAAGAAAAAATTAAAATAAATTGTAATGTGAATAAAAATAATGTTTTGAAAGAAAAAATGTTAATTCTTTAGGATAGACAAATGTGAAACATAATAAAGATGAAGAATGATTAGGGTTTACAAAATTTGAGTAGGGTCAAAATGTCGAGTATGTAAACAAATGGAATATATTTATTTTTCTATATCAAATGGACCTAGATAGAAGGATAGAGTATAAAAAAAATTCTATTAAATAAAAAGGGAAGAAACATTTTCAAAAAATTGATAGTGAATTTGGTAACAATTTATTAATATGTAGAATGATTATAATTTACAATATGTGAAAAATATGTTGGAAAATGCGAATATTATAAAAAATTGAATGAATATCTCTCCATGTTATGAAGAAATCATGAAAATAATGTTATAAACCCAATGTAACATATATGAAAGGTGAAGAGAAGTTGGAAACTTCATCTGAAGATTCTATATGTGAGGAGAAAGCATGTATATCCCAATAAAAATATATAATGAATATGAATAAGTTGATACAAATAGAAAATTATTAGTTTAAATGTTACTTTTATAAAATATTTAGTTTTGTAATTATTCCAAATACATCATAATTTTTAATAACATGTGTGTAATTAATATATAATTTCTATGGATGATTAATGAGTACTAAATACGTTTTATAAAATATTTGAGAAATTCATCATTGAACATTGTTAACACAATTATAGTGAATTATAGTCAACCCTTTAGGGCGTATAATTGATGAAAAGAAATAATTTTATAAAAAAATGTTTAATAAAGATGATAAGAAAGTTATGATATTTATGGAATTGTGGTTATACACTTTAATGTTTTTTATATGTTTATTAAGATGGATTTATGTTTGAAATTGAGAACTTTTGGTCATTTCCCTAGATATAATGATGTTTACTAATATTTAGGAATGTATTACATGAAATAAATGTTCAAGATAGCATTGATCACCTTGATTAAACACAATTTTTTAATACACGTGGTTCCCCCATAAATATTTATAATCATCTAGTTAATGTATATTTTTTAAAAACACATGTGATAGATATTTTATATCTAAGAATATTTCAAAAACATGATGAAGGAATATGTTCTAAGATGGTCACTACATTAACCTTCTTTTACAATTAAGGGGGAGAAGTGACATAGTGGTGGTTGAAAACATTTTAAATATCTTTATGAGAACACATATTTAATTCTATGATTTTTGGAGTTGTCATGATTATTTTGACAACAAACAAAAAGGGGGAAATTACTGTTCCAAATTTTGTTTTATTTCATTTTCCCAATATGTCCATGCACATTTAAATATAACATTGAGATAATACTTTTATAATGTTTCCATATTGATTTGAAGAAATTTTCATTAACTATGTTAGGAGACTTTATTGAGTAATTAAGATGATGATATTCCATTCTTCATGTTCGTAACATCATGAATATTATAATGATTGTATAACTATTGTCATTATTTTTTATAAAGAGAAATGTATAAAGGGGTAGATGTGAAAAACTAAAAGAAGGGTAATTCCATATCAAAAAATAGTGTTACTAGATGGACTAGTTAAAAATGTTCTTACCATAATAAGGTCTATGTAATAATTTTAAAGTTGTGGCTTTATGAATATTGATCTATGACGAAGGAGATATTTAGTGTATTCAGAAAAATATAGCTTCTCTATGATATCATAAAAAGAATACTCATGTTGAACACTATTTCGATATATCAATGAGGCTTCAAATAAATATGTTCAATTAGATAGAAAAATGAAAGATCCATGTGATGGAGATTTTTTATGTCATAATATGGAGAAATGTGAAGGTGTTCCTTTAGAGAAGGGCGCACAACATTTGAGATAATGTTTAATGACATAAGATGGTTGAACATTATACTATGTTATATGATTTCATCATATTAATAATCCTATTATGTTGTTACAAACTAAATTTCTATTTATAATTGGTTAGATAATGGAATAATGAGTCATTAGTTAGATGATTCATATGAAGAGCACCGATTATAGATCACTATGAAGATCAACTGAATATAGATTTGATATGTCTTTGGAAAAACTTTTTACATGTTTTTCAGACATAGGATTAAAATTATAGGGAAACATAATGGAATTCTATCAGATGTTGAATGTTTATATGTTCATCAAATGGAGAATAATAATGGTGTACCATCAGAAAAAGAAGTCATGATGTATTAAAATGATAGAAATAAAAACGAAAATGGAGTTTTATGAATCATTAAATAAACAATATAATTTAAATTACTAGAATATAATTTTAATAACATTTAATGTTTGATTTTATTGATAGATTAATGATGTATCTTAATACTACTTAACAGTGAGGTTAATTATGTTTAGAGAAATTGTGAGATTTCTAGAAATGTAAAATGTGTTTAAGAATATTCCAAAAGAGTTGTTAGTAATATAGTGAAATTAAAATATTCGGGAGAATGTGAATTTTGAATTTGGTTGAGTGGGGAAATACATTCGAGTTCACACCCATTTATATGATAAGCACGAAAATAAAAATGGGATGCTGGTATGGAAAAATTATTGATGGATGAATTGTTTACAAATTTAGATGATCATAAGTGACAAAGAAGTCATGTCGTTTGAATCATACCATTTAATAGACAATTTAAAAATAGACATTATAATTATGATCTTAAAGTAGAATATAATTTGATAGAGATTCATTGGTAGAACTGTGTGTGAAATCTAACCAAATATCCGATTTTGTTAAATAAGGTACACCAGACTGAAAATTCATTATTAGATAAAGGAGGATTACAATGAGTCATTGGAAGGATATTCGTTAAAAAATCATGCTATAAATAAGAAAAATGTCTTGAAGACATCAAAAAGAGATATACTAGATGGAGTCATCAGATAATTGGTAAACGAAATAGTATCGATGAAATGAACATCTTTAAGGATATTTTTTGAATAATGTTCTAGAAAATTTGAGACTCATTATATCCAGGCCTTCTATATAGTAAGATGATTTTTCAATGGAAATAAACTCTAAATATGATTTTAAAGATCATAGATATTGTATCAAGGTAATAGATTTATCAATTTAGTTTAGAGAATGTTAATATAATTATACAGTGAATAACATTCTAATATGAATATCAAAAAGAAATAATGAAAATTATTAGAGACATGGGTTTAAAAAGTTGTGATGAAAGTGGATATATGTGTGATAGTTTGGGCTATAACCTACTATTCATGAATTAATGATTTTTTGTAGTATAACCATAGAAAGATAGAGGAATGGATACTATGTTGTATGATAGGATGTTAACTATTTATTTTAATCCTAAAATAAGTTATTAAAAGAATCCACTTTTGGGGATTAGGATAACCAACATTGAATGGAATAGGTATTAATACATAACCATACATGTATCGTGTATTATACTCTCATTAAATGTGTTGAAAATGAATTGCTCAGATGAGATTTATTTTTGAGAGGATTATAACTTTAACAAGGTTCATTGTTTGGGAAAATATTCTATATAGAGATAATAAACATTCATATAAAAGAATATGTGATCCATAATTCACCTCACTTTTTTGTATATTCTTTTAATCAAAGGAAAGTTCAAGTATATTAGAAGGTATGAATATTTATTTAAGAGATGTTATATTTAAACAAATCCAGATTGTATAGAAAGGTACTAAAACATAAAAAATAATAGAGTTTTCTTGATGAGATACCCTGCTATTGGGATTAAAAATAGATATTTATGGAATAATGAAAAATATATTCCACATAAAATTGATACATGTCAATAAATTAATTTCAATGGAGAGTGAAAAAAGATGAAATAAAAAATATCATTCATTAATTATTCGTAGAATCTATCTTGGATATAAGAGAAATGAAGATATTTCATCATGCACCACATGTTATATATATGTATTAACCTCAAAAATAGATAAAAATAAATAATAGATAGGAAAAGAAGATAGTTGATGGTATTCTCATGGTTATCATTGAGGATTTTAAATATGTACCAAAACAATTTTTTATTGATATTTCTATTCCATTCAATGGATGTATAATGAAATAATCTAAAGGAAAGAAATATAGGTCATGGGATTAAGAGAATTCATGATAGAGAAAAATGATATATATATATATCTGTGTGTGTGTGTGTGGTTTTATACATTTCACTATATATCAAGAGTGAGATACCAGTGTAGTTATCCTTATAAGAAGAAAAATTCATGGAATGGAATGCCCAAATGGTATTTTATAAAAGGAAGCTGTCATTGGAGATAAAATTTTCAAAAATGTTATGAATTACACGATGTGTACGGACAAGGTTTTAAATAAAAAAATATATATAGAATTTTTCACAAGTAGTTTTATCTATAAAAACCATTGGAATAAGATCCAAAGTAAATTAATGGTTTAGAATTAACAACTACATTCTACAACATGAAGAAGACATTCATATAACTCTCCCAATTAATTTAATTTATATATTTGATAATTGGGGTGATACATGATTAATGGAGTGAAATTATTCATGGTAAATGTATATGATTTTAATAGAGATGAAAATAGAATATGCGAGTAAATATTCATTAAGATGAACAGATTTCAATGTGAGTACAAGAAATTAAATGGGTTGTATTAGAACATTGTAATGAAGTAATTCAACAAATGTATTAATAAAAGAAGTGATAATGAAATTTATGTTTTTTAAGGTAGAAATGATCAAAAAATGATATCACCACAACATTAGGAATAATAAAATATTATTTTGAAGAAACATTCATAAATGATTATGTACATATAATATAGAATCGAGTTAAGAAGGATGCAGGTGTTATATAATATTTAAATTTTCTAAAAACTACTACGACAATACTAGAACACAAAAAAATTGGCATACATTTACCATGTGGTGACATTACCTAAATAGTAATAAGTATAAATTGCTGAATTATCAACTATATTCATGGATGAAAGATAGATTTATTTTTTTATGAACTAACCATGTGGTATCAATAAGTTTCTTTTCAGGATACATAATGATACTAATAGGAATGAATAATAAATCACATCATTATGGTTTGTGACTTCTTGATGTAATTTTAATTTTTAGTTTATTTATATGTTTATGTTGAAAATAGTATTAAAATTATTATTCAAAGTCTTTGGAAATCCTTAAAATAGTTCATTTAGATGTTTTCTGTGGAATTTTAAGTGTCTCAAGTGTTTTAATGGATTTCAGGGTAGTGGTTAGGTGGTCGGGATGCCTAATGTAGTAGAAAAATGTCACTCATAGTGTAAATATTATCATTGATATAGTGAATGAATTTCATGGAGTGAAAACTCAAATAAAATGGGGTTGATCAACAAGTGAATTTCTACCTATGATAATTCAAGATGTGAAATAGTTTTACCCCATTAATGTGTTAGGAAATAGTGCCTTCCAAGTTCCATTAAAAATATTTAAAACATGAACCCCATATTCCCACTATGTTCCAATGACGTGTGGCCACTTTTTTTGGGGCCTTTTGGTAATTTTACATGGGGTCCTTTATAGAAACGAATTTGACTTCCTTTGATATTTTTTCAAAAGAATATTAGAGATAAAAACATTGTCTCTTGTTGTCTCCCCTGATTAACCTCTTTGATCGATGTTTATTCTTATTGTTTGACTACATGGATTACACAAAATATAACTCATTATAGTCACATTTTTTCTAATTCTTATTTATTCATTATATTGTTTCATCCCACGTAGCATTTAGGGGGAAATTTTCACCATATAATAGTGAAATAATTACTCTTGTCCTGGATTTCATGTGATGGTCATGAAGTACCTTTGGAGACCAGAATATAAGGATTTCATTCATTATTTCACATGATGTATGTTACATGCTTGTTTAATTTAGTGTTTTAGAGAAATTTTATATAATTTTATATTAAATTGATAATGTAATTTGGGTATTTAGTGACTTTTATGTTTTGGTTCATGTTAGATGGGTATGAATGTTAATTTATCATGGTTTTATGTGTAATAGTAATTCCTTGTGAGTTTTACATCAATTATTAATTTTTTTAAAATATTTGTACATGTTTAATTAAATAAGTTGATGTTATTTATTAATGGAAATGTTTATTGTGGACCCAATAGAGGTTTTTAAGATCACAGGATGGCTTTATGATCATTGTTTGAGGTATGTGTCCATCATATTACCATATATATTAGTCATTCGGGGATATAATGTTCTTATTCGATAATTATTGTTAACATCTTTCATATTGATTTACTTATATGATATCACCATGAGATTTGGAAGGGATATTGCTATCCAAGTAGTCTATATGAACGATATAGATTTTTAAATAGTTTGATGGTTAGTCATTGGTGGAAATATTGTGGCCCTCACTTCATATAGGATATTTGGAGGAGTGTTTTGGTTTTTGAATTAAAATAGTTTCATTTACTAGATGTACTTTAAAAATAGTGCTTTGATTGAAAATTTAATTCAAGGGAAAATTTTCAATTGAAAAAAATAGTTAGTAAATTGTTATTTAATCAGTTAATAAAATAACATGTGATAAAATTTCCTTGTAAATTGTTTTGGAATATTTGACCATATGTGAAAATACCAAAATTTTCAAGCATGTGTGTTTGATGTGTGCACCAGATTGTGATTGTCTTGTCCATTATTTATTGTATGATGTTTCTTATTGATGATTCGAAGTTTGGTATCTATGTGTGGGTTACATTCATATAGATATTCATAAATCATTTTTAGGGATTTATATAGTCTTATGGTGGGATATTTGATTCATGTGGAACGATAAATCTATGAGAAGACATCAAGAACATGAATAAGGATCACTAGGGAATCATTCAAGAATTGGGTTTTGAGAATCCAAACATTATTCCAAGATTTTTTAGAATAATATTTTAACACCCCAGCTAAATAAAGAATATGAAATTTTTATTATTTATCCATATTTGTGAATAAAATATTAATATTACTTTAAATGGAACACAAAGCTCGATGGCGTACCCAATATGCAACCATGAGATTTATTCAAATCGTACGCTGGACTCTAAAAATAAAATAATATTACTTTAAATGGTAGTTAAAACATAGTCTTTGTATTGGAAGGAATGAATATAAATAACTAAAATATTATTATATATGTTTTTTTAAATGTTTTTACATTTATCCAATAAAATATAAAGGCATAAAATAAGAAAGGAATTCAATTTTAGGCATAGATACTCTAATATTCACTAAAAGGTCAAACTATCACCTTTTGATGAGGAAACCTCTTTAAATATAGATTTTGTCACTCTTATACATTCTATTGGACCAAATAAAACTCTTCTTTAGAATCGAGACATCAAATTTTACTTTGTGTAAAATTTTCATATTTTTCCGATAAAGTTCATTTTTAATGAATAGTGAAAAATGTAGTATTTTAATTCAAAACCACTTTTTAATCTAATTTATTTATATGATTAGATTATATTATGAATTGGATTTAAAGTTCAATTAGAATATATTTTTACCATTTAATCTAATAGTGTGCATTGGAATTAATTTCACTTTGAAATTGGACTTAAACTAGTGTCAATCTTTAGATATATATTGTTTCATAAAAACACGCTATTTGTTTTGAAAGTGGGAATTAATTATTAAATTAATTAATTAAACATATATGTTTTGAATTTTGTAAAATAGAAATCATTTTTGAATTTGTAATATCAAATATAGCTTAGGGTGAAATTTTGGTATTTTTCTGAAAAAATCCAATTTTTGATGAATAGTGAAACCACTAAGTTGTACTTAAAAAACTGATTTTTCATTTAAATGAAATTTGGCCACCTCTGTGTTTTGAATTTCAAAAAATATGACATACATGGTTGTCATTCAGATGTAAAATGTGGTTCAATGAGATCAAAATAATATTTTGGTGAATAGTCACTTTTAAGTTTTTAATCGCGATTAGAGGTAATTAGTGTAGATTAATGTAAAAATAATATTTTAATAAAATTAAATGAACATGAAACATGTCCTACCCTTATTGGATGTGTAATGGACGACCAACAAAATCCATGGGTCAACTTGGGGACCCCATGGAGCCACTTTGGTAGGAAAATGACATTAATAACTTTTTATTTAATGTTAAAATAAAAACGACACAAACATGTATTGTTTTACTAAAAAAAAATTTACATGGTGTTATGAAAGTTAGATTTTTGACTATAAATATTAATTAGAAATAAATAAAGATTTCCTACATCATATTATTTTTTTATAATTTTTATACATTAAATAAATTAAATTATTTATGACATCATGATGATGCATCGATTACCTCATTATTTAAGGATTTAAATAAAATGAAAAGATAATGTAAAATCTAAGACCTAAACATGTAAAAAACTGATTGGATGGGTGGATTTAGAACCTTTATCACCTTATCCTCGAAATATATCATTTTTTGAACCTTTGAAATCCGAAAATCATTTTATAATAAAGTAATATTTTATAACTTTCCAAGAGTACCCCTCCTTTTCTCTTATAAAAGGCCCCCACCTCTACCACCTTAACCACACCTCTCAAGCCTTTGACTCGGCCAAACCCTGCCCATTTCATCTCTCCACATCCCTATCTTCATCATTGAAGCCTCAACTTGGGCAGAATCCTTTCCAAGGAAGCCTTTGAGCTCAAATCAAGAAGAGTTACCCAATTTTAAGGTAATGTCTTCACTTGTGTTCTTTTGTTTTATTTTTCTTCTACAACCCTCTAAACTCTTTTTATTACATTATTTTGTAACAAAGCCAGTATATTCAATATACTAGTATGTTTTTATGTGAAGTATTTTATCTACATTTACACACCTTCGTCTAATGGTTAAAGAACATATTGTTTCTGTGGTTGGTGAATTTCTACCTCATGAAACGATGATTGTTCAATATTCTTTTAACACCTTTAATTGTGGCCATTATGATGTCACTATATTTTATATATGAAATATATGGTATTTATTTTTTCTATATGATTCTGAATTTTATATTTAAAACATGCCTTTATGCTTTTCATGTTGTGAAAATGCGATAATTTCATACGAGGAAGTGTGGACTACCGCCCCTCAAGTGAAGTGAATCGTTCATGAAATACATGGAATGTATAAAGAATGAAATTAATGAACATATGTGACCTAAATAACATACATATTATACTGTAACTATAATATATACATATCTCAATTATTTTTAATTCCATTAATATGACAAAGAAATGAAAGTAGCATTCATGCGTATGTACGACCTATCGTCTCCATGAACGGTGCATTTCATTTATTTTTATCTCCAAATGTTATGGAGTAGTATAAAATGACTATGTAACAGATATATATGATATTTAAATCTTTAATACTTTTCTGGAGATGATTTACTTATAACTACATGGACAATCATTTTCAAACAAGTTCATTTTTGACTCATGTACCAAACATCGAAAAAAACATCTGATATGAACTCACATTAATAACCAATTTTTATAAAATTATAATATGTGATATGAAATGAATAATAATATTTAAAGTAGGTCCTTAAGAAATTATAAATTGAGCAATGTTTATTATTCAGGAATATAAATAAACGAACAAGACAAGTTAGACTTGAGGTAAGGGATCCAACCTCTCTCGTTCTTTTTAAGTACTCTCTTTTATGTCATTTCTTTTAAGCTCACCTATCTTATGATTGGAATGTTCTTTTATATTACTGTTACTATAATTTTTATGTAAATAGTATGAGACACCCTATTTTCTCTCATCAATCCATTTTGGAAGTTTTGAGTGGCGCCGTTAGGCTGCCGAATTTTCATAAGAGATCCTACCTCTTTTTTTTAAGTACTCTTTTTTTATGTAACTTACATTGAGCTCCTATTTCTAATGTTGGGGTATGTTCTTTTATATTCCTCTTTCTGTAAATTATATGTTAATATTATGAGATACCCTATTTGATCTCTTCAATCCATTTTTGTATGTTTTATGTGGCGCCGTTAGGCTGCCGAATTTTCATAAGGGGATTTTAATTCACTTTTTCTTCCTATGAGATTCATGCTACATTGGCCACTATTTCCTTTTTTGTGGTGTGTGTACTGCCCAATATTTTACTATTAGTATGATTTACTCTCATTTATGGGTCGTTACATCTTCATTGTATGAGCCTTATTTTATGGGGTGTACATTTCGAAAGTTGCCCAAATCGGTAAGGGATCCTTTCACACTCCTCTTTTAAAATGACTTATTTTGTTATGTCTTTTAATTTAAATATTTTTATTGGGATATGTTCGTCTATATCCTTATTGATGTAAATTTTATTTCCAAGTTCTGAGATACCATTTTATCTCTCATCAACTAATTCTATTAATTTTCAAAGTGACGCTGTTAGGCTGTCAAATTTTACCAAGGGAACTTCTGAACCCAATTTCGATTTCATTGGGTTGAACATGTAGTTATTCAATATTTCATCCTATGAATATGTGTGAATGACCTATGGTTGTTTTACACTTAATACCCACTTATATTGGGTGTATTGTTACTTGTCATGCATAATTATGTCATTAATTTATCCTTGCACTAATGATATGATCTTTGAGTGGGATTACATCCCAATTTCTCTTCCTTGAGACACTTCTTGATGATATTCACTCTTATTATTTTAATGTGTATATATAGCCCTTTTGACATTCCAAATCCAAATTATGTCTATACTCAATTCATTTAAATGTTTTGTAAAATGGTCTACTTTCATGTTGCTTATAATTTGAAGGTTCGAAATGGTAAAGGACCCTTTTATTAAAACATTGGTTTAAATGGTTTTAAAGATTTATTCCTTTAAAACATTTATCATCCATGTAAATGTTTTAAAAATGGTTTTAAGGATTTATTTATATGGACATGAATGTTTTAAAACCCTTTTCAAAAGTTTCAAAGTGGTAGGGGACACTTTGATTCTAAATTCTTTTTTAAATGTCTTCTTTTAATATTTTCAAAGTATAATGGGATTTCTCTCTCATAGAGTTTTAATGTTTTTATTAGATGTTTATATTTATGATAATATCATGATTTTATCTCTTGTGATTGAAATATGGAAATGTTATGTTCCTTTATTCATGTTTTATGTGATACGATTATGTTATGGTTCTTAGGCATTGTTTATGAAGATGGGTGGTTCCGTGATAAACTAAGGGTGGGTGATCCCGATATAGCTCTCCAATGCATTGGGTAATGCGAAGGAGTTAAACATTAAGGTTTCTCCGAAGAGATTTATGGAATATACTATGAGGGGTATTCCAAACGTAACCAAGAGGGTTACTCCCTATGTAAGAATGTTATGAATGCCTCATGTTACCTTTTGTGTCTTATGATTTCTATGATTTATTCATGATTTGATGAGGTATGTTAAAGTGATTATGTTTTATGGGTAAAGTATGATTTCATTGATTCTTATGTATACATGTACCCATGTTTCCTTTTTATATTTTTATATCCCTTTGTGAGATTTTTATGCTCATCCCAAGTTTTTTTTGAAATGTTTTTCATAAGTCAAGGGAAAGGTACGTGATATGATGATAGTGTCAAGGAAGTGTCAAGAAAGAATCCATGTTTTATTTTAAATATGTTTCCGTTGATGGGAAAATGTATACTATCTTTTTTGTAACCACTTTGTTTAAATATGGAATGTAATTCATGTTTTATTATCTAATTCTCTAAAACACTAAACCTGAAAAGATCCTCAATGTGTAATCTTGTAATAACTCAAGATTAAGTAAGGTTTAATGCTGGGGACTTATAGTTAGTATCAATGGTCAGTTTAGATAACTTTAGAGGTTAGGGTATTCTTTAAGCATAAGTGACATTACCATAATTGCTAGGATTTTTGAAAAAGTCAAAGTTTTTAGATAAAGAGAATGAGTAAGTATATATTAGTGTTTATCTTCCTCATTTTTACATGATGGTTTTGTTGAAATACTCACACGGACATTTCAGGTTTTAGTAAATAGATGGATCTTGCAGGCACCAAAGTGACGACGAATTTGAGGGAAACTGTGGTGGTTCTCTGATTAAGAGACTGGTTGAAATGGGGGATTCAATGAGAAATCTCGTGGTTATTCTAAACCAACTATCAGGAGTCATGATCAACCACTTGAACCATGGTGAGCTCTCTAATGCATCATGTACAAGAGAACCAACTCAATGTGGAAGTTCAGGTGATAATTATAAAGGTAACCATTTGGGTTTATATGATCCTTACTTTTGAAGTAATTATGGGTTACTATATGTTATTATAGAAAATGGAAGGCATGAGATAAAATTGAGGCTAAATTATGGTTATTTTTGATGATTTTATCTCTTTTTTGGGGAATGTTTTGAGAATTATATAGTTTTAGAAAAAGGACAACACACAGACCGTGTGACAACCTATCACGTCGGACAAAGCTGTGGGAATCGAACCCACAACCAATGTGCGACTGGTATTTATCGCCTTCCACTAGACTGCGTGAAGTCCCTGGTTAGTTTGACTAATTCATTTTAGTTAGATGATCTTATGAATCTAGAATAAGTTGATTTTGGGTTATCTATGGAAATTATTAACCTATCATGGAAGATATGTTATTATGTTAATTACTTTTCAATATGAGACTTTAAGAGAAACTCATGTTATTTGGAGATAAGTTTTAATTTATACCTTGGAACACTATGTGATTAAATCCTTCAAATATTTGGGTTTCAATCTTAGCTTGGTTTACATTGAATAATTTTATGGACTAATTGTTTATCGAATGGTCTTTGTTGAACTTTGGGTTTTGTTGGATAAATTTTGGAGACTAAGAATAGATTTTCTTTTTATAATGGGTTATCCTATTGTGGATTATTTGATCTTATACAAACCTTTTTGGTTTTGGTTTTGGTTAAGGTCTAAAGACATGGGAAGAATATAGTTCTCTTTTTGGATTAGGTGATTCTCGATAAGTTAATTATAGTTCTCTTAATGTGAACAAGTCTTCCTAAATACTCATCATTTGGAGAATGTATGAGTTTGTGTAAGAAATCTAGTAAAATTTGAAAGTCAACATGACAAGTAATTATGTTTCCTTATGATTTAGTTAATCTCAAAAATAAATTCCTCAATGAAAAATAACTTAAAAAAAAAATTTTGTACGTTAACTTTACCTACTGGGGAATCAAATACCGTTTAACCCATCACCAATTTGTCATTTTCTGGTGGTTAACTTTCTCCTAAACATGTTTTCTATCACTCTCCCTCAGAACATGACCCTTTGTTTTTTCTTCCATATCCATATTTTTCTAATTTGAATCCTAGTATGGGTTACCTCGGGTGACCATTGTACTTACCTACCTTTCTTTTAAAGTGATAGTATTACTGACTCTTTTTTCGATGTGGGACTTTCAATGAAGTTTCCAAGACCAATTTTGAAATTGCGAGGACGCAATTGTCAAAAGGGGGGAAGGATGTAACACCCCAGTTAAATAAAGAATATGAATTTTTTTGTATTTATCCATATTTGTGAATAAAATATTAATATTACTTTAAAGGGAACGGTAAGCTCGATGGCGTACCCAATACGCAACAACGAGATTCATTGAAATCGTACCTTGCACTCTAAAAATAAAATAATATTATTTTAAATGGAAGTTAACACGTAGCCGTTGTATTGGAAAGAATGAATATAAATAACTAAAATATTATTATATATGTTTTTTAAATGTTTTTACATTTATCTAATAGAAGATAGAGGCTTAAAATTATAAAAGAAATCAATTTTAGGCATAGATACTCTAATATTCACTAAAAGGTCGAACTATCACCTTTTGATGATTAAGCCTCTTTAAATATAGTTTTGGTCACTCTTATAAATTATATTGGACCAAATAAAACTCTTCTTTTGAATTGGGACATCAAAATTTACTTTGTGTAAAATTTTCGTATTTTTCCGATAAAGTTTATTTTTTAATGAATAGTGAAAAATGTTGTATTTTAATTCAAAACCTCTATTTAATCTAATTTATTAATATTATTAGATTATATTTTGAATTGGTTTTAAAGTTAAATTAGAATATATTTTTACCATTTAATCCAATAGTGGTCGTTGGAATTAATTTCACTTTGAAATTGAACTTAAACTGGTGTCAATCTTTTGATATATAATGTTTCATAAAAACACGCTATTTATTTTGACAGCGGGAATTAATTATTAAATTAATTAATGCAACTTATATGTTTTGAGTTTTTTAAAATAGAAATTATTTTTGAATTCAGAATATCAAATATAGCTTAGGGTTAAGTTTTGGTATTTTTCTGAAAAACATCAATTTTTAATGAATAGTGAAACCACTAAGTGGTACTTAAAAAACACATTTTTTGTTTAAATGAAATTTTACCACATCTGTGTTTTGAATTTCAAAAAAATCGACATATATGGTTGTCATTAAGAAGTAAAATGTGGTTCAATGAGATCAAAATAATTTTTTGGTGAATAGTACCTTTTAAGTTTTTAATCGCGATGAGAGGTAATTAGTGTAGTTTAAGGGAAAAATAATATTTTAATAATATGAAATGAACTTGACACATGTCCTACCCTTATTTAATGTGTCATGGCCGACAAATAAAATACATGGGTCAACTTGGGAACCCCATGGAGCCACTTTGGTAGGAAAATGACATTAATAACTTTTTATTTAATGTTAAAATAAAAATGACACAAACATGTATTGTTTTACTAAAATAATTTTTACTTGGGGTTATAAAATTCATCATTTTGACTATAAATAGTCATTGGAAAGATAAAAATATTTATTACATCATAGTATTTTATTTATAATTTTTATACATTATATAAATTAAATTATTTATGACATCATGATGATGCAACGATTACCTCATTATTTAAGGATTTAAATAAAATGAAAAGATAATGTAAACATTAAGACCTAAACATGTGAAAAACCTTTTGGATGGGTGTATTTCTAACCCTTATCACCTTATCCTTTAAATATATCCTTTTTCGACGATTAAAATTAGAAATCATTTTATAATAAAGTAATATTTTATAGCATTCCAAGAGTGCCCCTCCCTTTCTCTTATAAAAGGCCCCCAACTCTACCACCTTACCCACACCTCTCAAGCCTTTGTCTCAGCCCATGCCTGCCCATTTAATCTCTCCACATACCCCTATTCATCATTTAAGCCTCACCATTGGGCATAATCCTTTCCAAGGAAGCCTTTGAGCTCAAATCAAGAAGAGTTACCTGATTTTAAGGTAATGTATTCACTTGTGTTATTTTGTTTTATTTTGATTATACAACCCTCTAAAATCTTTTTTATTCCTTTATTTTGTAACAACACCAGTATCTTAAATATAGTAGGATGTTTTTATGTGAAGGATTATAGCTACACTTACACACACCTTCGTCTAATGGTTAAAGAACAAACTGTTTCTGTGGTTGGCGAATTTCTGCCTCACGAAACGATGGTTGTTCAATCTTATTTTAACACCGTTAATGGTATCCATTATGATGTCACTATATTTTATATATGATATATATGTTATTTATGTCTTCTATATGCTTCTAAATTTTATATTTAAAACATGCCTTTATGCTTTTCATGTTGTGCAAAAGCGATAATTTCATACGAGGAAGTGTGGTCTACCACCCCCTCAAGTGATGTGACTCATTCATGCAATACATGGAATGTATAAAGAATGAAATTAATGAAAATATGTGACATATATAACATATATATTATACTATAATTATAATATATATATCTCTCAATTAATTTTAATTCCATTAATATGACAAAGAAATGAAAGTAGTGTTCATGCGTACGTACGGCCTACCGTCTCCATGAACGGTGCATTTAATTTATTTTTATCTCCAAATGTTATGGAGTAGTATAAAATTAATATTTACTGGATATATATGATATTTAAATCATTAATACTATTCTGGAGATTATTTAGTTATAACTACATGGACAATCATTTTCAAACATGTTCATTTTTTACTCATGTACCAAACATCGACAAAAACGTCCGATATGAACTCACATTATTAAAAAATTATTATAAAATTATAATATGTGATATGAACTGAATAATAATATTTAAAAGTGGTCCTTAAGAAATTATAAATTAATTTTTTTTATTATTCAGGAATATAAAGAAACGAACAAGACAAGTCAGACTTGAGGTAAGGGATCCAACCTCTCTCATTCTTTTTAAGTACTCTCTTTTATGTCATTTCTTTTAAGATAATATTTCTTATGATTGGGATGTTATTTTATATTACACTTACTGTACTTTTTATTTTCATATGATGAGACACCCTATTTTCTCTCATCAATCCATTTTGGATGTTTTGAGTGGCGCCGTTAGGCTGCCAAATTTTCATAAGAGATCCTACCTCTTTTTTAAGTACTTTTTTATGTAACTTACTTTAAGATTCTATTACTAATGTTGGGGGATGTTATTTTATATTCCTATTTCTGTAAATTTTATGTTAATATTATGATAGACCCTATTTGATCTCTTCAATCCATTTTTGGATGTTTCATGTGGCGCCGTTAGGCTGCTGAAGTTTCATACGGGATTTTCATCTCACTTTTTATTCCTATGAGATTCATGCTACATTGGACACTATTTCCTTTTTGTGGTGTATATAATGCCCAATATTTTACTATTAGTATTATATAATCTCATTTATGTGTAGTTACATCTTCATTTTATGATCCTTCTTTCATGGGGTGTACATTTCGAAAGTTGCCCAAATCGGTAATGGAACCTTTCACACTCCTATTTTAAATAGACTTATTTTGATATTTCTTTTAATTTATATATTTTTATTGGGATATGTTATTCTATATCCTTATTGATGTAAATTTTATTTCCAAGTAATGAGATACCATTTTCTCTCTCATAAACTAATTCTATGAATTTTAAAAGTGACGTCGTTAGGCTGTCGAATTTTACCAAGGGAACTTCTTAACCCAATTTCGATTTAATTGTGTTCAACTTGTAGTCATTAAATATGTCATCCTATGAATATGTGTGAATTACCTATGGTTGTTTTACACGTTATATCCACTTAGATTGGGTGTATTTATACTTGTCACACATAATTATGTCATTAATTTATCCCTGCACTAATGACATGATCTTTGAGTGGGATTACGTCTCAATTTCCCTTCATTGAGACACTTCTTGATGATATTCACTTTTATTATTTTAAAGTGTATATACAGACCCTTTGAAATTCCATATACATATTATGTCTGTACTCAAGTCATTCAAATGTTTTGGAAAATGGTCTAATTTCATGTTGCTTATAATTTAAAGGTTCGAAATGGTAAAGGACTCTTTTATTAAAACATTGTTTTAAATGGTTTTAAAGATTATTCTTTTAAAAAATTTATCATCCATGTCCATGATTCTAAAAATTTGTTTAAGGATTTATTTATATAGACATGAATTTTTTAAAACCCTTTTCAAAAGTTTTTAAGTGGTATGGGACACTTTGATTCTAAAATCTCTTTTAAATGTATTATTTTAATATTTTCAAAGTATAAAGGGATTTTTCTCAAATAGAGTTTTAATGTTTTTATTAGATGTTTTTATTTATGATAATATCATGATGTTATCTCTTGTGATTGAAATATGGAAATGTTATGTTCCTTTACGCATGTTTTATGTGATACGATTATGTTATTGTTCTTGGGCATTGTTTATGAAGACGGGTGGTTCCGTGATAAACTAAGGGCGGGTGAGCCCGATATAGCTCTCCAATGCATTGGGTAATGCGAAGGAGTTAAACATTAAGGTTTCTCCGAAGAGAAATAGGGAATATACTATGAGGGGTATTCCAAATGTAACCAAGAGGGTTACTCCCTACGTATGAATGTTATGAATGCCTCAAGTTACCTTTTCTGTCTTATGATTTCTATGATTTATTCATGATTTGATGAGGTATGTTAAAGTGCTTATGTTTTATGGGTAAAGTATGATTTAGTTGATTCTTATATATACATGTACTCATGTTTTCTTTCCATATTTTTATATCCCTTACTGAGCTTTTTATTCTCATCACAAGTTTTTTTTGAAATGTTTTTCACAGGTCAAGGGAAAGGTACATGATATGATGATATTATCAAGGAAGTGTCAAGAAAGAATCCATGTTTTATTTTAAATATGTTTCCATTGATGGGAAAAATTAATACTATATTTTATGTAACCACTTTGTTTAAATATGGAATGTAATTCATGTTTTATGATCTAATTCTCTAAAACTCTAAACCTGAAAAGATCCTCAATGTGTAATCTTGTAATAACTCTAGATTAAGTAAGGTTTAAGGCTTGGGCCTTATAAATATGTTCAATTACTATATTCTTTATGATGATCTATCATTGATTTTTTCTCTCTTATATAATCTCATATTTATGATGTGAACCAATTCTTTACTGAGAAGATAAATGGTTGATATGAGAATGTAACACACTGAGAATTTGGTGAAATAATTCTTTTTCAACTTAATGTAATATTTTTTTTATTTTTAACTTAATGTAACATAGAATATTTTTTTTATTCTTACATAAAATAACTATGTTTGTATTACATTATACAAAACACCAAGTTAATATTACACTACATGTAACCCCAACATCGCTTGCATTACATGCAACATTACGTTTCTACGAAACAACACTTTACAATTATAATTATTTAGATTAAATATTTATAAAATATCCATTAAACATTGTAATATAAATAATAATAACTAATTATTAAATATTTTCACATAAATTAAACATATTAATAAGGAAATTTATTATTTTTAGTAAAATCATTTTATATTCATTATTATTATTTACCTAATGGAACTTCTTTTTATGACTATTGATGAAAAATATTAAAATTAATTTCAGAATCCCATAGAAATTGTATTTTATAAAATAAACATAAATTTTGAATATGGGATGTCAAAATTAACCTACTATGAATTTTTAGTATATTCTAAGAAGTTTCACATTACAATGAATAGTGAAAAATACTAAATTGTAGTTAAAATTTTCATTTTCTGTTTATGTAAAAATTATATTTTATATTTATATTGTAGTAAATATAGATAAATTATATATATATTAATCCAATTTAGGTTATTTTAATCATTTTTTATATTAAAATTCAATAAAAAATGAATTGGTCTTTCAAAATATCTTCTTACCACCTTCTCGCTATGTTTGCGGTATTAGTGTGAATATTAATTTTGTCAAATATATGAATTGAATTTTGATAAATGGACATACATAGTAATAATAAGTATCATATTTAATGTCTAATAGGTTTAACTTAATTTATGGTGAATTTTAACTTCTTTAATTTATTTACCACAATTAAGTGTAAATCTGGTCATTAAAGGTAAAGATAATGTTATAATATTATAAATTTAACATAAATCCTATCCCAATTACATTGCAGGGGTGATATTTGACCAAAATAAATATTATAAAGAAATCATAAAAATTTTAAACAACAGTGTTTAAAATATGACATTTATTATATTTTATTTAAAGATATGTTAAAATGTCATTCTCATAATTTTAATAATAAATTTTTAATACAGTGTTATAAAGAAGATAAATTAGACTATAAGTTGTCAATATAAGTATAATATATTTATCTTCATAAGGATAATATTTTTTTTAATTTTTTGAGAATAAAAAATTTAATTAATGGCCCTTATAATGGTGATAATGAAATTTTTTAATCAATGGAAATATCAAATAAAAGATATTAGTAATAGTGAAATAAATATAATTTAACAATATTTATGACATACATTAATTTAAAAGATAAAATATTAATATTATTTATATATTATATGTTTTTTATCTTATCTTGTTAATATGAAAAATTTTAAAATATATATAAGGAATTGTATCAAAATTGACAAAAATGATTCAGAAAAATAAATAATACTTTATTAAATGATATAAAATTCTTAATAATATATAATTACTAAAAATAAATATAATATATTTCACCATGTTATTAAATATCTCCTTTTGGTTCATTTGTAATTTTATAGTTACTATATTAGCCGTAAGGAATAAAAATACTAATTATTGTGGTAAAAGGTAAATGGTTAAACTAATGGTTAAAGCCGAAATAGATGGTAAAAATTATGACCAAATAATTTCTAAAATTAATTTTTAAGAGTATTTACACCCATAAATATCTCATATTTAAATAATACACTTTTAGATATTTTAAATTGAAAATCAATTTTAATTACATTAATATTTAATGAGTTTCTAAAAGTACCCCTCACCTCAATAATAAAAGTGAAACTACTCACTCACTTATTCAATTAACATTGTTAATAAATATCATACATTCCCTATAAATTTACATTATCAAATCCACTAGAAACATTATATATGTTCTGGTCTTCTAAAATTACAAACTCTAGTGTCTCTGAGAGGAGATATAGAGGGAGACTGAAGAAGAAGAGGTAATCTCTTTACTAAGTCATTAAAATTTGTGTCTTTTTCTACTTCCTCCATAGGTGTTTATTCCATTATAAATTAATAACTACAATATCAATTATATTATGATATATTATTATTATTATTTAACCACCATATTCTACATTTTATTTATCCTAAGAAAAATGAAATTATCATTCTTGCAAACGTAAGGCTTACTATATCCACGTCGTGTTGTAATATGTTTTTTGTCACCAATTTATTTTTATGGTTATATTTATGGATATAATAAATATAAATAATGAATATGAAATGATACTGACTCTTCATAATTAATATACCATCTGATTCCTTACCATTTAACCATTAATAGAATGATTTTGTCGCTCGTTCGTACGTATGTCCTACCCTATCCACAATGTGTTGAGACTCTTTTTCCATGTTAACTATTTATTGAATTTTTATAAAAATGTATATAATGAATAAATATTAAATATTTGTCATAAAAATTATAATTTAAATATATATATATATATTCTTTATTTACCTTCTCTAATTTTTTAATATTAGAAAACGAAAACAATGTTCATGTGTACGTACGAGTTACCTTCTCCATGAATGGTATATTAAATTTCATATATCTATCTTATATATGTATATAAAATAAATATATATCATATATAAATCAGGATTTTATTTTTTCAAGGATGTAAATAATTATTAAAATAATAGGATTAAGAATATCAAGTCAAAATACGTATGATAAACAAATTAGATATTACCTTAAAAATTTCTATAACATGGATCTATTTATATGGGCGTGATATAAAGTCATAAAAATTCATATATGACATAATATATATTTTAATTTTTTGAGAATAAGTTTCTAATTTTTTTAAAACCATTGTACAATTGTTTCGGACATGTGTGAAGGGAATCACTCCAAAGTAAGGGAATTTCATCTCACTTTTTTTATTTCTATGAGATACATTTCATATTAACCACTCGCTTCATTCAGGGTGGGGTATATATAGAAGTATGACACGTTATATCATTAATTTAATTTATTTAATTATATTAAATGAATTAATTGATATTATTAATTTAAGGGGTTTATTATTCTATAGTTCCTAATGTTGTATGCGATTTTTGCCTCACTTTACTTCTATGAGACACATGCCTCAAACACAAATTGTTTAAAGTAGATGGTATATATACTGACCATGAATTTATTTTATGAATATTAAACATATGATTATGGTTTTTTGAAATTTTATTTCCTTTTTGGGAATACGTTTCTACTGAATATATTTTTGTTTGGGTTAATTTCAAATTCTCATTATTATTCGGGATTGATTATATGTAAGTATTTACTGGGAAATATTAATCATCCTTGTATATGATTTCTAAAAATGTATTTGAAAATATTATTATTATTTTTCTACTATTTTTAAAATAATTATTACCCATTTATGACTTTTTATTAATTGTCTTTAAGGGAATATTTTTTCTTTTTCTTAATAAGGTACTTCTTGACTTTTCTAGGAAAAGTACGAGAAGAATGTTTATTAACATATATGACAAGAACACATTTTTACACTCTCATGATTCCATAAAATCTTTAATCAGACCATACAATCTTACAAAGTAATTTTCAAAGAAATTTTTTTCTTTTAATATTGCATGACATATTAATAAAAGAAACCATTTTTAAAGAATAAAGTATATTTTCCTCAAGAAATGTTTTTTAGAGATCTCTTAAGCTTATTTTCATGGAAAATGAATTTAATAAAATTTTCTATGATTAATTTTTTTTAGGGATTATAATTTATGTTTTAAAATATAATTTTTTAATGAAATATACTTTAATATTTTTTTCAATCATCTTATATAGATTTTCATGGAAAAATTTTGCAAAAATGTTTTCGATATTTCATTACTACTTTTTAAGTAATATTTAAGTGAAAATAGATTTGAAAATTTTTTCTTATTTAAAATGTAATTTTTAAGGAATATTTATGTTACATGTAATCTTTCACAATCCTTCCCCATCTAAGATAACATACATTTTTATATTTCATGAATGATATTCATATTCTTTATTTGAATGGTTTATGTTTTGATGGCATGATGTTTATGAAACCTGCGTCTTTTCACATGTTTTGATTTTGATGAAATGATTATGGAACATGTATCTTTAATATACGTAATGATATGGTTACATGTTTATGACATCAATTCCATTAAACTAGTGATGATGAGACTGTTTATGATCTTTTGTAATATGTATGTATGTTTTTATTATGAGATGGGTGGGACTTATATCTCCATCCAATGAATTTGGTAATGATTTATATCCCATGAGATAGAATAATATGGATTTGGGGGTTATACATGACTACAATTTTGACTATGGGAGTGAACCACGATAACTAATATGGTTATGGAAGTGAACCACGACTACCAATATAGTTATGGAAGTGAGAAATTACTACATAGATTGTTATAGAAGTGAACGACAACCACAAAATTTTTCATAAAAGTGAAAACTGAATGCCAAATTATAATGTGGATTGAACACATTCTAAAAATATATCCTTGTAAGAAATTACTTGAATAATATGGACATCATTTTATATATTTATCTTTTTTTAAAAAATTCCAATACTTATTCCAATTTTGTGCTTTCATGGAGTACGTTCATTATTTACTTAGGATTAAAGTGTTATAAACCTCCATTATTTATTCCATGACTCATGCACATGATATTTTAATATGCATGGTATGATTTTAAATTATATTCTCATGTTTCCATACCATTATGTACTTATTATGCATACATTTATTTTTTCATTACCTTTATTGACAATCTGAGCTCACCCTTCTCTTTTATTTATTTTCCCCATGTTATAAGGGATGTTTTTAAGTAGGAATACCAAATGGAATGATCTTTGTGAAAAAAAGTATTTATTTTTATAAAAAATAAAAAAATACCATGTCTACAAGTGATATAAACTAGTACTATTTGGGGTTTGTGATTTTGTAATGTATTATGTATTGCACAAAATTAGGTAATTTCAATATATACAAACCTTGGCTCATTATTGTTAGAATCATAGAAATTTTTTAGATAAAATTTGGAAAATTGTATGAGAAAACATTAGTGATATCCCAAGGTAAATTTCTATGTTTATGTCTAAATATGACTCTAAGGAGAATTATAAGAATGAGTTAATGTTTTGATAAAATCCATAGAATTTTTTGGTAGAATATATTAAATATTTCCCTATAAATGCTTCCCAATATGGATACTAAAAGTGCATGTGGCTATTTTATAGATTATCATAGGGTTATAAAATCCAACAAGGTTCATCGAGACTTTCTTAATCGAAACCCAGTACAAAACAACAGGCCATGTTGCGAACAAGGTTAGACACTCCCATGGGATATACTTTGACAATTCAAAAACTATTCATGACCAATAATGAATGATTAAAATCTATCTCTACAATTAATAACCAAGGATAAACATAAGGTGTCATATATTAAGGAATGTGTCATCATTTGAACATCATATAAGTAATTTTTCATGATTATGTGGTTTTTGTCTTTGATAAGTGTTTCTAACAATATGATTTGTATTATTAATCATAAGTAAGAATGTGAAAAAATGGGGTTAACATTGATTTTTTAGATTATTAATGTATGTGAAATATGAAAATCAATTCCCTAAATGGAAATATCACTAAGAGTGTAAATAATGTAGTACAAGTATTTATTATACTGCTGAAGATATAGAGACTGAAAATGACTTATGAAAGGTATGGTATGTTCTAGAATTATTGTTTACATTAAACCTAAGAATATTAGTTAGATTAATAATGTTAAACCTTGATAAATGATTCATATTTTATGAAATAATATGATTATGGATACTAATTATCATTTATTGGTAATTTTTTATGATTAAGGTGTATATAATTTGGAGTTAAAATATTATGATATATAAATAAGAAAATATATAAGTATTTTCATTATTTGTTTTTATATATAAATAGGAGATGATATATTCATTATTCTTAATGATATATAAATGTGATTTAATGGTATGTTTATATATATTTATATGAGATATTTAAGGTTAAAATAATCCTTTATATGTACCTTATATTATGGTAATGATGTTTTGATAATGATATGTTGCATATGAATAAGTAAATTTTATGATGATATTTACTTGGGAACTGATTACATATTTTTTGAGATATGATTATGCTATCATAAATCATGTTTGAACCTTTTTAGACTAAATAAAAATATCAAATAAATTTTGGAATAAGGAAAAATGCATGTTTTTATAATGAATTATGGTAATTCATGTTATTTCAATGTTTCAAAAAACATATGATGAAGTTATTCACATATATGGAATTTGATAACCTAGAGAAACCTTATGATTTATGAGATATAAATTTTAATATGTTTTAATTTCATTCTCTCAGAAATTTAGGATTTTCATCTATTATATGGGTTATAAATTTAACCATTTATGGAAAGTTTATATTATAGTTTTTAGTGTAAATTATTATCTTACCATATATGGATTTATAAATAATTGATAGAATATTCTAATAAAATTGGGTTGATGGTATCTAATGAAAAATTGGATGGCATGTCATGGATATGATGATATGCTAACTCATCATGAGTGATAAGTTAAACATAATATTACGGAATATTATATGAAGTTGAAATTAATTAAGGAAAGAAAAAGATTGTGATAATACTAAAACCAAGTAAAAATATCTTTTCAAGAAAATTCTTCATCTTTGGAGAAAATGATCACGAAACCAAAAAACATTATCCTAGTACCTTCAGTTTTTGATAAATCAAGTGGCCCCTCAGATCATTACTAATTTATTTCCTTGTTATTGGTATCTTTATCCTAATCATTTCCCATATATTTCTTCATTAAAACATGATATTTATAGTTCCATTACATATCCATGTTTTCACATAATGCTAAAATTATCTTACATGAAAATATAGTTATGAGTTATTCGAGGTAACCATTATGTTTTCACCTTTTCTTTTTAATACTATGTTTTAGTATTCATTTATACTATTCTAGATTCTATTAATGAAACATTCATGTATTAATTCTTTAATAACCTAGATGAATTTCGTGGGTGAAATTCATTTTTATTGGGGTAGAATGTAACGCCCCAAAATTTTTGTGAATTATTATTATTTATTTGATTTAATCATTTTGATATTTTTTTACTTCATTTAAAACTGAATATATATTATTATTATTATTATTATATAAAATAGCTATGTTTTTATTATGTTATACGCAACACCTTGTTATGCTTTCACTATACAGAACACCGACTTGGCCTGCATTACCCACAACACTGAGCTTATGGGAAATAAAACTTTACTATTATAATTATTTAAATGATATTTCTTTAACCTAGACATTAAAAATATTAATATTAATAGTAATGGAAAATTTATAAAACATTTCACATAAATAAAACATATTTATAATGAAATGTATAATTTTTCATAACAGGTTTTTATGTTTAGAAATACTATTTTCTTAATGCATTTTTTAATGTTATATTTTAAAAAATAATAAAAATAATTTTAGACACTCTTTGATATTTAATTTTTTAAAAAATATATCATTTTCAATAATTTATTTTTAAAAATTACTTAGGTTTAATTTTTTTGTATTTTTCTAAGAAGATTCTTTGTTCGATGAAAAGTGAATAAAAAACCATTATAGTCAAACTTTTTATTTTTTATTTAAATAATTATTATATTTTTAATTTATTTTAATTTAAAAATATATAAACTATAAAAATAGTAATCCAATGTAGTTAATTGGAATAAATTATTTTATTAAACTTTTATATAAAAAATTATTAAACTGTTGAAGAATATTTTTATCGTCTTCTTGGTATGTCTATGGGATTATCGTTAAACATAATATTTTAACTTATCTAAATTTAAATTTTAAATTAAATATAATGTTTTAATCATTATGATATTTATGGTCGTATATGGTCAACCTAATTTCTTTGAATATTAACTTTAATATTTCATTTACCAATATTAAAGGAAAATCAGGTAATTAAAGGAAAACAAATATTGTAATATTATAAAATTATCATATCACTTGTACAAATTATATTGTATGTGTTGGATTATTCCAAATTAAAACATAGAATTAATTTATAACATTTTTAATCCATTTTTTTTAATTTAACATTTATTTTGTTTTATTTATCGATAGGATTACAATGTCCTTATCATAATTTAAATAAGAAAATAATTTTTAATATAGAGGTATAATGAATGAAAATTACAGTAATATTTTATATATAAATTTTACTCAATATATATTAATCTTGATAATTTATTTTTAATTTTTAGTGTAGAAAAACAATTAATTAATGGCATTCATAATGGTGATCTAGTAATAGTTTAGTTAATGGAAATACAAAATGAATAATAATTAAAATATTATAATAATAATAATTTATCATAATTATTGACATCCAAAAAATTTATAGATAAAATTGGCATCTTAATGAGATATTTTTGGGTTTTTTTAGAAGTTATCATGTAAATAATATATTTTTTGAAAGATAAATAATTAATAGTGTCCAAATTGACAAAGATGATAAATAAAAATAAGTTATATTTCATTAAAAAAAATAAAATTCATAACAATTTAAAATTTATTAAAATAAATATAATGAGCATAAAAATGTTATAGATGATCCAATTGGGGTTATTTTTTCATTTTATAGTAACTATATCAATACTAATCTATTGAATTACATGTTTTTATGATAAATGTTAAAGGGTATAATTATGGGTTAAATCCAAAATACAAATTTAATATTATGAAAAAAACATGTCTAAATATTATTGGTTGAGTGGATTTAGACCGGTAATCATATTATATTATAAATAAATCACTTTGGATAATTTTTAAATTGAAAATCAATTTACATTAACTTAACATTTTAAGAGTTTCCTAAAGTAACTGTCATTGTAATTATAAAATGTCATATCCTCCCTCACTTATTTACATCACAGTGATCCTTAAATCATGGCCATCCCCTATCCATTTACAATGTCTACTTATATAGAAAAATTATATATGTTCTAGTCTTCTAAAAAGTCCACCTCTTGTGTCCGTAAGAGAATATCTAGAGGGAGATCAATGAAAAAGAGGCAACATCTTTACTAACTATTTAAAAATAGAGTCTTCTTCAAGTTCCACATTATTTTTCATACATTATAATGTAATATCTAGAGTATCACTAATATTTTGATAATTTATTTTTGTTATTTAACAACCATATTTTACATTTTATTCATCCTATGAAAAAAAGAATGTACTATGTGTGCGTACGTATGGATTAACGTCTCCACGTTGTGGTGTAATCCATTTTTTACCACAAAATTATTTTGATGGGTATATTTATGGATATAGTAAATATACATAATAAATATTTCATGAAATTAAATATTAATAATTAATATAAAATCCAATTATTTACAATTTTATCATTAAGATAATGATATCGTCGCTTGTGCGTATGTATGACCTACCATCCCCATGACACGATAAGACTCATATTTCACATTAGAAACTTAAATAATTATAAAAAAATTGTATATAATTAATATATATAAAATATAAGAAATAATAATTATAATTTAATAATATTTATATATATATCATTTTACTTCTTCCATTCAATAAGATAAGAAATAAAAAAACGGTCATGCATATGTACAGTTTACTACCCCCATGAATAGAGTTTTCCATTTCATATATTCTATCTTATATATATAATATATATATATATATGTATATATCATTTTTATCATTTGGTTATTAATTAATTAATGATATATGTTATAGGATAAATAAAAACATGTCATAACACATACAATAAACAAAGCTATTATTACACGAAACATTGCATTAAATTATAATTTTTAATAAAAAGGTAATATAAAGTCATTAATGATTCATATATTAAATAAAAAATATTATTATGATTATATAATGAGATTATAATATGTTTAAAACCATTATACATGAGTTTTAGACATGTATGGAGGAAAATAGTCTAATGATAAGTGAATTTCATGTCACTGTTAATTTTTTTGAGATACAAGTCATATTCACCACATGATTCTTTTGTGTGGGGTATATAATAACCTATGAAATGTTATATAATTAATTTTATTTATTTAATTATATTAAAAGTGTTACTTTATTTTATTAATTTTATGGATACTATGATTCTAATGTTACCCATGTATTATTAGATTTTGTTTCTCAGCTTTACTTCTATGAGATACATGCCTCATACAATACTTATATCTTATAGGTGGTAGATATACTACCCATGAATGTATTTTATGGGTCTTAACAATAACATTATAGTGTTTTCTTAATTTTTTTCATTCATGGGGAATATTATACTACTGATTATAATGTTATAAGGGTTAATTTCTCAATCTCATTATTATATATGATTTCTTATAATATGTATTTACTAGGAATTATTTATCATTTGTATCCAGATTTCTATGAAAATTATTTAAAAAATATTCCAACTATTTTTCTACATTTATTTATTTTCATATTTACCAATGTATGGATTTTTATTTAAAAAAGTTTCAAAGGAATATATTTTTCATTTTTTAAAGAGGTACATTTTTTATTTTCTTGAAAAAGACCGAGAAGAATATTTTTTTAACGTATACATCATGAAATAATTTTTTTTTGATTTCAGTATGCTTTAATAACATTAAGCTTCCCTAAAAATCTTATGTGAATATTATCAACGGAAAATGATATCATATAATACTGCGTGGAACATTAATAAAAATACATTTTCCTAGAATAAAGGATATTTTCCCCAATAAATCTTTTTAAATGATATATTAAGATAATTTTCATGTAAAATGAATTTAATGAAATGTTTTATGTTTTAATTTTTTTTAAATGATTCTTTTATAGGTTTATTATAAATTTTAAGTATAATTTTTCTAATTTTTTTCAATCACGCTTCATATGATTTCATGGAAAAAGGGTCTCAAATGATTAAAAAGATGTATTTATTTGTTTTCATGTTTAGTTTCAATGAAAAAAGTTTTTAATTTTTTTATGATTTAATTTTTTTAAGGAATATTCATGTTTCAATTGATCATTCAAAATAATTCCCCATCTATGTTGTATTTTTTTTTACAGTTTTATAATATCGATTATATTATTTCCTCGAATGGTTTATTTTTTGATGGGATGATAATTAGGAAAAATATTTAATTTCAAAGGTTATGCTTTTGATTAAATTATTTTAAAACTTGTATCTTGTCCATAGGTAATTAGAAGATTACATGTTTATGAAACCCCTTTAATTTCATTAGTTATGATATTTATTTTTTATGATCTTGTGCTACCTGTACATATGATTTCATTATCAGATGGGTGGGGCCTATATATACAACTAATACATTGGGTAATTATTTCTATCTCATCAGATAGAGTAAGATGGTATTTATAGTGATCTTTGACTTCTAATATGACAATGAGAGTGAACCACTACTACCAATATGACTATAAAAGTGAACTAATACAACTAAAACTGTTATATAAGTGAATAATGACTACCAATATGATTATAGAAGGGAAACATGTCTAAAAAAGTAGTATGTGGAGTGAACCCATACTAAAAATATGGACTTGGTAGCAATGCATTGACTACAATGGAAATAATATTATTTTTTTATTTTTCTACAAAAAAATCACATCTTATTCCAATGATTTGATTTCATGGATTATGATATTTGGTCTATATGATTCATGTCCTATGAACTGGAAATATTTAGGCCATCAAACATATATATAATCTTTTGATATGTAGGGTATTCTTATCAAATGTTATTATCATGTTTTCATACTCTTATGTTCCTGTTATGATTATACATCTTCCTTGTTTACCATTATTGGGAATCTAAGCTCCCCATTTTCCTATGTTTCCTTTCCCAATATTTTAACAAATGGTTTTATGTAAGAGTACTAAAATGAATGATCCTCATGGAAATAATTTCATATCATACACCATACTAGATGTTGGTGTTCCATGTTTCCAAAGTCACTAATATAATACGTTATTTTGGCATGTGTCTGTGTAAAATATTTTGTATTACCGAAGAAGGATGTAATGTCAATATATGAAAATATTGGTTTGTTATAGAGAAGGGGTATGTCAATATCATTAGCATGGAATGGTTGATATAGCCAACCCATGGGAATCCATGATTGATATTTTTTTTCCATGATATAAAATATAAAACGATGAGTAATATAGTTCAAACTCACATCCAATGTGTGATTTGGTTATCCAAGATGTGATGCAGGATAACATGAGTGATGTGGTTTATTTTTCAGAACCTAAGAGTGATATGGTTAGAACTGATGTGAAATATGTATCCCGAAATTAAACGTTTAATCACTTGGAATCCATGAGTTATATTATTTTCTGTGACTATGATTATTAGGTTATCAATGAGTTATATAGATTGTCATGACCAGGATGATGTTGGATGATCATGTGTGACATGGTTACGACCCTAGATGTTTATTTAGCCACCATTAGGTATGAAAGTAATTCCGAACACAGTGTATAATATTAGACAATGAAAATACCATGTAATCAGTATTTGGGTATGGTTGGGAATTTGGAGAAAAATAAATATTCTTTTTGTGATTGGATAAATCATGTTTGGTCAAGTTTCATGGGGGCCTAGTTACTATACAGAGACTTAATAGTTTATCTTTTGTGTTCATTGTTTATTATTGTTTAGTGTGAGTGTGTTTCACCTACATGAATTCACCATATATATATAACATTAACTCCCACTATATCACATTATTAATTATCATGGTTATGGAAATAGAAATTCCTATTAGATCATTAATCTCAGCCCTGAACACATTCACCACATGGTTTTCATTGTAATTCGGTATAATTTCATGATTTTTAGAAGGAAATAAGTTATTTTTGGATCTCGACATATGATACTAGTAAAGAAGGTTGTGGAGGATTTTTCATGATTGTATTATCATTTGTGTTTTTCCAAAGCCCATTGTATTTTTTTACATTAATTATTCAAATTTCATTGGAATGTGTCACATTTCATTATATAATACAGACACTAAAGTTAAATCTCTAATTATATTTCTCTCTCATTGTTTAAGAATTATATTGGTGACGTTACTTCCTTCTATTCAAAAATTATGATGCATATGGGGATCGTTGATTTATATCTATATTCTTTTGGGATGTTCATTTTACAGATGGGTCATACATAATTTTTTATAGATTCAATAATCACCCCCATGATTTAGATGCCATGGTATACCGCCATTATGACTATGACATGCCCTCTCCACTAGTAAAAAACCTCTAGAATGTTAAGATTATCTACTAAATTCATGTAATGATTCTTACCTAGGTTCTGTTTAAGTTATTCATGTTGAGAATATACCAAATGTATTATGAAAAAAGTGATATTTTTCAATGACAAAGACTATAATTTTTTTAGTTTCAAGAGATGATAAAATTAATTGTTACTAGTGACGATCGTTCAAAGGATATTTAGTGTCATATAATTGTAGATAAATACTTTGAAAAAAGGATCATATATGATATAATGTGGTATCACTAGTCTTTCATAATTATGTGATATAATTGTTTGGTATTAACGACAAACTCTAGGGATTTTTTGGTTATACCCTGAATAATTTCTGTTGTGTTTATTATGATCATATGAATTTTGATGTCGAGTGTTAAATTTTTTTCATGTTATCTATTTTTAAGTAAATAATTGAGTGGAATCCAAATTTTTTTTATTTACCAAGACTATTGTTTCTTAAACAGAGTTCTTAATCAATAGGCATAGAGAAATTATTGGTGATAGTTTCCTAAGAAGTAAATTAAATAACTTGATTAATTTAGAAGAATGCAGTTGATAGTCAATGTTTGATAAATTTTATGTTATAATTAACGCTAATTTAATTAAAATCAAATTATTATATGATATTCCACAAGTGGGTCAAAGAGATTAAATGTTTTAACAGTGAAAAATATTAAATCACTGTTTTGAAAGGAATGATTTGTCAGATTAGATTATAGAAAATTGAAAATTGTATATTATTGTAGTAATGACAAGAAATTAATATTTCATGAATTTAATGAGCTATTATATTATTTATAAAGAGATACTAAAGATAGATAATAAAAAATGAAGTATTTCTTGAAGATTAACACCTTATATTTTATTTTACAAGAGATAGAAATCGAGGAAGAATGTTCATAAAATCTACATGTTTGGAGGATATATCATTAAAAAGGTGATATAATGTCTCTATATATTGATTGTTCTTGAATTTTATGGATTTATTTTCAAAAAAATACAATTGGGGAGATTTTTATAACTATGAATTTGTATGTTAGATTTGATGAAAATCATTTAAGTTTGATGGTGGATGATGAAAATCATCGGTGGTTGAATGATGATGTATAATTTTTAAAGTATGTGGGTTTTCATGAAGTTATGAAAATATATTTTTTTACCACATAATATTTTTATAAATGTTATCACTTAAGGTTCTATATGTTATAATATTTAGGATTTTTATGTGATGTTGTGTTATGGGTGAATAGAAATTTATGTTGAATACCAAAGTACAAGCTATTACGGTGATGTTTTAGAATTTGGGAAGGTTTTATTTTAATGATAAAAATTTGTGGAATATTTGGGAATATATAATTTATAAGCCTATAAGTTGAATATATTTGAAATCGAAATCTAAATTGGACTGTTATTGAGATTCCATATATATATATATATATATATATATATATAAGTGTATATAAGGGGACAAGCATAACATCTTTTGAAATGTGAAAATATGAAAAATGAATTTTCTCTCTCTATATGAGTAGGTTTTTGTGATTATAGGAATATATTAAAGCCTTATAGGTATATATGGATTAATAATATATGAGTGAATGTGTAATATATTTTTGAATACATGTTAGATTTTTATAAACCATGAATTTTTTATTTTGAGGGCTGCATGTTTTTTATTTCTCGTATAGGAACTAAAATAAAGTAAAGGAAAACACCCTCCTAATATGTGTAAGATAATTTTTGGCTAGTTTTTAAGGTTTTTATTTGATGGTTAATATATTTTTTAATGAATTAAATGAAAAATACAAATAGTTACTTTAATATGTAATATAATATTGGAAGACACAATATTTGGAAATGTGAGATATTAAATATGTTTTTGAGAGGATATGTAATATAATATAGATTAACATAATTTAAAAAATAATATATTTAGGCTTACATAAATATAATTATCCATTTGATTTTCATTCATTTTCACTTTGATAAGATGAAAATTGAATCATTTGGGAGATTTTCAACATAATGATTAAATGTTTGTTGAAAAACTCAATTGGATGATATTGAATGGAAACTATTCCATATGAGTTTTCATAACCATGGTGACATTAAAATGGGAATAATATTTCTGAATAAAAATAGAATAATAAATTTTAGAATTCAAAAACCATATGAAAAATAGTTTTACTACAATATGAATATCAAATATAGGACATGTCATCGAGGTATGTTACACCATAGCGGGTCAAGTGTTTTTATAAGGTACATATTTTTACACAATAAAAAATAATCATTCACACAATTATTATAGGGTATAAAATTATTTATATGGGCCATGATGGAAGAATATATACCACGATAATTATGTTTTAGGATACTTTTCAACCTAGAGAATTATCACTCCAAAATGATCAACGTAACACCATAATTCTAATAAAAGATAACATATTTGAAGAAGAACCCATATAAAATTCTAGGATGAATATATTAATGGTTTTGGTTATTATAATATATATAAATTGAATATATATGTTGATTTCTATATCTTAAGTCATGTTGGATGTTTTGGAGATATTATTTACTAACTATTATAATTTCAATTATGGAGATATATTAGTAGATGATCCAAGGATTTAATGTTAAGAATAAAAAGATAAATTTTTTTGGTATTTACTTATTTGAGAGGTAAAAATTAAATTCATAAGTTTTATTTAAATATTAAAATTCATAAATTAAATATGGATAACATAGAATACAAAAATGAGAACTGTGTGTTTCGATAGGAGAAGACGAAAGACAACAATATGTGGTTTATTAAAGATCTAAATCAATAAATATTTTGTTTTGATTAATTAATGATAAATTGGTTATTATATTTGAGTAATTGTGTGGTTAAATATAGATTTATAGATTATTTATGAAATAATGATTTGAATATAACCACATTGATAGAATTAATAAATCTAGAGGAAATTGATTACTACTCTGTGATAATTATTTATAGATGGATGACTTGAATTTTATAACATTGAGTTTATTATATATGGTGGTGTATTTTTTAGAATCAAACATAGAATTAATTATAGGATTAATATTTTTATTAATGATGATGTATGAATATATTATTATCATTGATAAAACTCCATGTACCAAAATTATAAGAGACCAATAAGTCTAGAAAAATATCTTAAAGAGATGTGTAGAAAAGAAGAAATGAGAGTGAACCATGGGAGGAAATTATATATTCCCAAAAATAGTAAACCATATATAAAACAAGGTGATGAGTGAATTAATTAAGCATTTATATGAAGTAATATTTGGTGTGTAGGGACTTCTCTTAAATATTATATCCAAAAAAGTGAGATTTAATGGATTTTGGTACACTATAAAATTTATATCCATATGATCATGTTCATGATATTATATGGGTATAATTATATAAGGGAATGGAAATAAAATCATTGATGCAATTCCTTATAATAGATAAAAATTATCTAAAAGGAATGGGATTTGTAACCAATGAAATAGATTGAATTGGGAAACACCCATGATTCACCTCCCACCAAGGGGGTATCTAGTTAAACCATTATAGTATTAAGAGACCATAAATGAAATGACAAATTGATATGGGTCGTAAAATTAAATATATTTATATTAGTCCAAATAAAGTAATTAGTTGACTATACATGACCTATTTTAACCTCCATATCCCTAGGTCCACATGTTATTAAGATAATAGATTTTGACACCCCAAAATTTTAGTGGGATATTCACATTAAATAAAAAAATTGTGGCAAATATCATTTCTTACATGAAAAAAAATAAGATGAAGAAAAATTTATTACATTATTGGTCAAAATTATAATAGTATAAAAATTACAAGATATTCAAATGTAATAAAAAAGTAAAAATTATAAAATGAAACCACATGTAAAAAAATAACATAACAATGAAATATTCAACATCATGATTACACAGGAGGACCATATCACATATGATAAATATAGAATAGATGAAAATTATAAAAAATATTACGAATATATTCATAAAAAAATTATGGAATGAGATGAATGATGATACGTGGCTTGTCATCAAGCATCAAATCATTACAATTTTCAAAACTAGAATATAATTTTGGAGAATACCACAGTTATCTATCATGATGATATTTTTCAAGCACAACTTATCCTATTAAAAAATATATATTTATGGTGATTTAATATATAAAAGAACTAAAATTATATGGGGGTTTTTATTTTTTGTGAGAGAACAAAAAATGAATACTGGAATAGAAACACAAGTGTTAGTAGTAAAGGGGTTGGTCCTAGGATTAGATAAAATGGTCCTTCATTTTATATTTTATTTCATAAAAATTAATTTACAATATAATCAATTTCACTCTTGTAACACCGCCATAAAATATGATTTTGAGGATTATTTTTAACACCCCAAGATTCCACGAGACGTTTTCCTTTGAATAATGCAATATCTGGCATTGTACGCAACTTCGAGATTCAAACACACCAAGACCAATCCAAGTAGCCGTTTGGAATATTAATACCTACTGTTTGAAATTTTAAAAATTTTAACTCTCAAAATGGAATTCATTTTAGGATTCGGAATATCAAAATTAGCCTAGGGTGAAATTTTGGTACTTTTCGGATAAATTTATATGTTGATGAATAGTTAAAATTACTAAATTTTATTTAAAAACCACTTTTTTAATTAAAATAATTAATAGAGATAAAATATGATTTTGAGTGTTTTTATAGTATATCTAGAATATAATTTTACCATTTAATACAATTTCTGTCATTGTACATGAATTCACAATTAAACCAGACATAAACAAGTGTCAATCTGTTGATAGTTATTATTTCTTAAAAACACGCTTTTTGTTTTGACTACGGGAATTAATTTTAAATTAAATTATTCCTCTTCTATGTTTTTAATTTAGAAATATGGATTCAATATTTGGAATCAGGATGTAAAAATTGTGTAAATAGGTAACTTATATTTTTATACATTTGGATTTATTACTTCGGTAAATATTTTATTTACCACGGTTAAAGGGTAAATTAAGTAAATAAGGGTAACAAAATAATATTATAATAATATTAAATTACACTAAAACGTGTCCTAACCATATTTTGTGATACATGTACGACCATGGTCATCTGTGGGTCGATTTGGGGACCCCATGGAGCCACTTGTAGGTGATAAGGACACTTTATATTAATTAAGTTAAAGTAAGTACAAAAATGACATAAGCATATATCTTATAGAAAAACAATTTTTACATAGGGTTATAAATGTTATATTTTCGAGTATAAATTTTCATAAGAAATATAAAAATATTCCCTACATAATTATATTTTATTAATAATTTTTATAAATTTAATAATTAAATTTATTTATGACACAATAATGATGTAGTATTATCATTATTAATGAAAGAATCAAATAATTGCTATTTAAAAAGTTTAAATAAATATAATTTGAATGTTTTGATGCCATACACGAATCTTATTAGTTAATATGACATGATAGGATTTCTTTAATGAAATTGGTTTGAATTAATATAGTTGTTACGACTTTAACAAAAATCAATTATTAAATATTTGCAAAATTGACATAAATGAGTATTTAAAACAAGTACTATATTATTAATTGATACTCTATTCCTTAAAATCTAAGGATCGGCCAAAAGAAATATATCATTATAGTTCTATCATTAATAGACCACATGGGGTCTATTGGATGTATATAGTATGTTTATTAAGTATATAATATAAAAATAAAAAGTGACATGGTAAATGTCAATCTAATTAACTAAGAGTTAAAACTAAAATATATGATTAATATAATGACCCAAACCAATAAAAATTCTATTGGTTGAATATATTTCGACCCATTCCCTTACTAGACATTGAACAATCGACTTTGAGGCCATTAGAAACTGAATATTAATTTATTATAAATTAATATTTTATGTTTTTCCTAAAGATCCCCTCCTCCCCCTTATAAAAGGACACAAATTCTATCAAATTATTAACACCTTCAAAGCCTTTTGGTTCGGAAAAACCATACCCAAATACTCTCTCAACTTCCCTAAAATTAACCTAGAGGCCTTAGTTTGATCAGAAATCCAACCTAAGGAGCCCTTTTGATCGAATCAAAAGGAAGAACCCGAAGAAGAGGTAATGTTTTCACCACCCTTTTTCAAGTTCCTTTCTTCTTAAACTTATTCTTTCTTTGTTATTTCATTTATAAAATAATGACTCTAGTATCATCTATATACTATGATTTTATTATAAATATGTTACAACCATAGTCAGTATTCTATCCATCCTTTTAATGACATGTCACCACAAGTGCGTATGTACGGCTATCCGTCTCTATGAAGTGATGTAATTGTTATTAAAAAACATTATTATTTGGATGGGTATGATAATTGTATTTAATTGATGTAAATAATTAATATAACATGATAATTATTCTTTATATATGATATACCATCCAATTATATATTATTTTAATATCAAAAAAATGATATTGTTGCTCGTGTGTACGTACGGACTACCGTATCCACGAACCCGATGAGATTCATTCCCCATCGTATCCATGCAATTTTAATTATCATTTGATGATTAAAATTAATGTTTAAGGAATCTTTATCATTTTTGACATGAATAATATACAACCTATCCATAAGAAACACAGCTTATGTAACTAAATATATAAAATAAAATGAGTAAGTTAACACCCAAACCGACAATAATACTAAGATATTATTAAAAAATGAATGTTAAAAGATAATATATGATATCATATTAATGTATATGATTCTTTTATAATTTAATAAAAATTATTTATCCATTATACCAAATGTTAACCAGCCCTCAACCAAGGAAAAGTACAAGGTAAGGTTTTATATCACAATATCTTCAATATCTGAAGCAATACTCTTCTAATAAAAATTTATGTTATGTTTTAAACTTTTTATATGAGGAATTCATTAGACTTAGTAAGTGATTGGTGGATCCCTCTATAGATCCTCTATGAATTGGTAGGTCTCATGAGACAAACTAGTGTCATGGCACAAGGATTTGACAAAATCTTATTTTTATTCTTCGCACGAGGCCTTGACACGTGTTTATGATAGTCTGGTATTATGCATTCCATCAATATGAAAGTGGATATTGATATTACATGTGATTATTCGACTAGTAGAATATCCATGTGAATAAGTAAATGTAATTATTTAATTTTATCTTTTACATATTATGATGAAGTTCAAGTTTAAAAGGCTTTTGTTTTATTTATACATTACCTTAAATGTTTATGCTTATTTATGAAAGTTTCCGCTATATTGTTATCCTTACTGAGCATCTAAGATCACCCCTTTAAATGTTTTAATTTTTCCCAGGAGGTGAAGAAGTTTTTAATGAATGGCCACTAGGGATAGTATGAGGGGATATGAAGACAAGATGTTTTTGTAGTTTTTTTACTTTATGATGTAATGTAAGACATATGAATATATCTAGTGTTTCCAAGGCTAGTAAACAAATCGATATTTCGAGACATGATCTTTTTTGATCATGTAAATGATTAGTAATAAAGCCCCGACTCTGGGTAACTGGGGTCGGGGCGTTACAGTTGGTATCAGAGGATTTTTAGTACAAATCTTGGAAGATAGACTTAGATAAACTCTTATTAGAGCACATATCCCTACGATGGACTTTGAGGATTAGTATATAATAACTTCCTATAATTTTCGTATTTTATATATTTTGTGAGTTTTCCAAGAAATAGATCACTGTCTAGATACGAGCAGGTAGAGGAGGCTCGGGCACAAATGTACCTAGGGGTAAAATCCAAAAACACCGCTTTGAGCTAGACTCGAATGGGAACTGGTGCATGACAAGGGCCCTTCTACACTCTTGGTTACGACACACCCGGGGGATATGATTAGGATAATTCTCATTTTCTTTACAAACCATTATGAAGGGTTTATGAGTATATACTTCATCAAAGAAAACATTTTTATGATTATGAATTATACCCATAAACTTCTCAATTTATGTTAAGTGTTTTACAAGTTTGGGATTAGGTATTGCTATTCATATACTAATCTGGTGTATGCCATTGTTTAAAAATGGTTCCCAATAGAAGGAATGAGAACTCCACTAATAAGCATGATCCAAAGAGTAAGAAGGATCATATGTTTCATGGTCTTAAGCCAGAATTTAGAAGGGAACTAGTCTCCCACGTATTATCATCATATGAAGAAATAGTATCATGTGTTGATATGATAAGTAAATAATTCTCGGTGTCCTATGGATTTGAAGGGAATCCAGAGAAGGAAAGGATGGTAGAGAGAAGGATAAATAAAGGGAAGAAGGTAAAGAAGGATTTTCCTATATGTGATAATTTTGGAAAGAATCAACTTGGAAAATTCTTGAAGGGAAATGGAGTATGTTATAAGTGTAGAGAAAAGGGACACCAAGTACGTGACTTCATTGGTAAAAAATGGTTTCAAATGTACAATGCTTCATTTGCAAGGAGTTTGGACACTATGCGAACCAATTTCCCCACCATAAAAATATGCCATAAATGATGCTATTGGATAATAATGAAGTTATGATACTACCAAATATGAAGTGGAATGACTAGTGTTCTTATGTTGTTATTTTGGAATTATTTTATTGAAGTGTTGTATCATTGATGTACTGGAAATAAATTAGGAATGTACTGCAGTACTATTTCGTTGAGGATTTGAGATTTTATGGTACTAAGAAAAGTGACTCTATAACAAGTTAATTTTTTTAGAAATTACATGGTTGAAGGAAGGATAAACCATAATATATCCTAATATTGTGGTACTAATTTTGGAATAAGATATCGTTGATTTGGGTAAATTATATTGGATATTCTTGACTGCCTTGATACTAAATAAATATTTGTATATTCCATCATTATTGGATTTTTGGATAGAAGGAGTATATCCAGTATTCTATAAGTAATAAGGTATCATTAATGTAATCAAAATGGTTTTATGGTATTTTAGGATGTTGCAGTGTTTTAAAAGAATACATGATGAAGGTGTTCACATGCTATTATGTGAAAAAAGGATCCACGTTGTGTTCACCTACACTATAAATTTTGGACTATGAGTTTAGACAGAATTATTTTTGATAAGTCTAGTTTGATATAATTTTTGGATTTCCATAAAAAGGACAACCTGGAGGTCGGGTGGCAACCCGTCGCTTCTGGGAAGGCCGCGAGACTTGAACCCACAACCGAAGGGTGATAGGGGTGTATCACCTACCACTAACCCACGTGATGTCGTAGATTGAATAATGTAGTTTTTTAATGGTTCATCTAGATGAATTATAAATTCATTTTTTTGAACCTTATATAAATAGGATCAATATAATATTATTTTCAAGTTCTCTTATCTTTTAGAGTGAAAGATGAGTTTATGGTAGAACTTAGTTAAAGGTTGGGGCTCTACATGTCAAGAATAAATTTTTCTTCTTCTCTTATTCAATGAACAAATTAATTATTATACTTTATTGAAGGTATCAGAAAACAAAAAATGTGTTATCTTAATACCATATGTTTTTTTGAACCAATGGTATTTTAAATCATCATTGATTAATGAATTTAGGGCCCTCAATTTTATACTTGTTTGTGATTGATGACCTCAAAAACTACCTATTAATATTTATGTTTTTCCTCCAATTATATGTCTCTAATTTCTACCAATGTTCTCCTAATTGAGATCATAATTTTGTGGTGACCCTTTCATTTCCATTTTCCTCTTATTAAGACCTAATTTTATTAACCCAATTTCCGAGGTCGGTTTTCCCACATAGATATTTTCTATTTTCAACCTTTTATTTTCGAAGAATAATTTAAAATTTAAAGGATACAATTTATTGAAGGAGGGTAGAATGTATCACCCCAAGTGTCCATGGTACGTTTTCCTTTGAATAATGCAATAGCTTGCATTGTACACAACTTCGATATTCTAACACACCGCGACCAATCAAAGTAGCCATTATGAATAGTAATAACCATTTTTTGAAATTTTATAAATTTTAACACTCAAAATGTTCTTCATTTTAGGATTCGAAATATCAAAATTATCATAGGGAGAAATTTTGGTACTTTTCAAATAACTTTTAAATTCGGATGAATAGTGAAAATTTCAAAATTTTAATTAAAAAAAACTTTTTTAATTAAAATAATTAATTGTGATAAATTATGAATTTGAGTGGTTTTAATGTATATATAGAATATATTTTTATGATTTAATATAATTTTGGTTATTGGACATGATTTCACGATTAAACTGGACATAAACAAGTGTCAATCTTTTGATAGTTATTATTTCATAAAAACACGCTTTTTTGTTTTGACAGTAGGAATTAATTTTAAATTAATTTCTGACTCTTCTATGTTTTTAATTTTGAAATATGGATTCCATATTTGGAATCAATATTTCAAAATTTTCTAAATAGATAACTTTTATTTTTATTCATTTTGAATAATTACTTCAGTAAATAATTTATTTACCATGGTTAAAGGGTAAATTCCGTAAATAAGGGTAAAAAATAATATTATAATAATAATAAATTACCCTAAAACCTTTCCTAACTATATTGGTTTATACAGTTCTGACCATGGGAATTATTGGGTCGATTTGGGGACCCCATGGAGCCACTTGTATGTTGTAAAGACACTTTATATTAATTAACATAATGTAAATACAAAAATGACATAAGCATATATCTTTTAACAAAACAATTTTTACATAGGGCTATATATGTTATATTTTCGACTATAAATATGAATTATAAATATAAAAATATTTCCTATATAATGGTATATTATTTATAAATTTTAGAAATTTAATAACAAAATGTATTTATGACACAATAATGATGTAGTATTTTACTTAATAATGAAAGAATCAAATAATTGGTATTTGAAAAGTTAAAATAAATATAATTTGAATGTTTCGATGCTATCCAAGAATTTTATTAGTTAATATTAAATTTTTTTATTGCTTAAATAATTTTTTTAATTAATAATGTTGTTAAGGCTTTAACAAAAATCAATTATGAAATATTTTCAAAATTGACATAAATGAGTTTTTAAAACAAGTATTATATTATTAATTGATATTCTATTCCTAAAAATCTATGGATCGGAAAAAATACTTATATCATGATAGTTGTGACATTAATGGACAACTTTGGGGTCTCTTGGATGTATATAGTATATTTATTTTCTATATAATATAAAAATACAAAGTGACATGGTAAATGTCAATCTAATTAACAAAGAGTTACAACTAAAAGATAAGGTTAATATAATTAACCAAACCTGTCTAAAATATATTGGCTTAATGGATTCGACCCATACCCATATTATACTTTTAATAATCCACATTGGAGCCATTATAAACCGAATATGAATTTATTATAAATTAATACTTTACGTTGTTTTCTAAAGAGCCCCTCCCCCCTTCTTATAAAAGGACGCAACTTCTAACCAATTCTTCACACCTTCAAATCCATTACTTTTGGAAAAACCCTAACCAAATACTCTCTGAACTTCCCTAACTTCAACCTAGAGGCCTTATTTTTATCATAATTCCAACCTAAGGAGCCCATTTGATCAAATCAAAAGGAAGAACCCGAAGAAGAGGTATTGTTTTCACTACCCATTTTCACGTACCTTTCTTCTTCTTCATCTTCTTCTTTATTTGTTATTTCCTTTCTAAAATAATAACTCATGTATCTTATATATACTGTGATGTTATTATAAATATGGTACAACCATATTCATTATTATATCCATCCTTTGAATTACATGTCACCATACGTGCGTACGTAAGGATTACCGTCTCCACGTCATGGTGTCATTGTTATTCAAAAACATTATTATTTGGATGGTTATGATAATGATATGTAATTGATGTAAATAACAAATATAACATGATAATTATTCTGTGTATAATCTATAACATCCAATTATATATTATTTTAATATAAAAAGAATGATATTGTCGCTCGTGCGTACGTACGGACTACCGTCTCCACGAACACGATGGGATTCATTCCCCATCATATCCATGTAATTATAATTCTAATTTGATGATTAAAAATTTTGTTTAAGGACATGATATCATTATGGATATGAATGAGATACAACCTATCCATAAGAAACCTGGCTTTTGTAACAAAATATATAAAAGAAAATGAGCAAGTTAACACCCAAACGATGATAATAATAAGATATTACTAACAAATCAATGTTAAAAGATCATATATGATATCATATTAATGTATATGATTATTTTATAATTTAATAACAATTATTTCACCATTATAAAGGAGGTTAACCTACCCCCAACCAAGGAAAAGTACAAGGTAAGGGTTTATTTCACAATCTCTTCATTTTCCGAGGTTGTTTATACGTAATTATCTACTGGGACCTCTTTATCATCCACATCCATGTTTCTTAAAAATGTTTTTCAAAAAATCCTTACTATTTGACAGAATATAGGTTAAAGTCATATATACTCATGTTTGACTTTTTATAAGATTTTTATAATGGAATCTTTTCGTAGTTTTCCAAAAAAGGTCCTTTTTAAACATTTCCATAGAATTAAGGTAAGAATGTTTTTTTAACTTATACAGTGGGTGCGGCTATTTTACACCATTATAAAATCTTCTAAGCTTCCCTTACAAGCTTATAAAAATATTTTGAAATTAAATGTTTTATTTTATAATTATTTGACCTTTGAATGATTTCAAAATGAATATTTTTAGAATTTGTGAAAGGTACTCTTTATCAAGATCATAATTTTAAATGTTTTAATGATTTATCATTCAAAATATATTTAATTATTGCCCATATTTTAAAAATGGTTTTAAGGATTTAATTATATGGACATTAAAGCTTTAAAATCAAAATTCCTTTTAAAGCTTCATAGTGTTATGGGACACATTGATTCAAAAGTATATTTTAATTGGATTCTTGAGAAATCATGTGACGTTGAAATGTTTTCATGAAAAAGGTGGATATTTCACTCATGATTATTTAATCTATGTCAATATCTTTCATTATTCTTGATTGTGGTTAATCTGATACAATACAATCTTCCATATTGTATTTAATGAGTTATGATTGACTGTGGATGTGCTATTTTTATAGCATTCATGGTTTCTGGTTAAAAGTATTGACATTTTGTATGCTAGTTTTAATACGAATGTTTCTGTTATGTTTCAAACTTTTCATATGAGGAATGCATTGGACTTAGTAAGTGACGGGTGGAGCCCGCTATAGCTCCTCTATGCATCAATAGGTCTCGTGAGACAAACTAGTGTCTTAGAACATGGCCTTGACAAAATCTTATTTGTATTCTTAGCACGAGGCCTTGAATACATGGTTATGGTAGTCTGGAATTATGCATTCCATCATTATGAAAGTGGTTATTGATATTTCATGTGATTATTCGAGTAGTTGAATATCCTTGTGAATATGTAAATGGATTTATTTCATTTTATCATTCCCATATTATGATGATGTTCAGGTTTAAAAGGCTTTTTTAGTTATACATTACCTTAAATGTTTATGTTTATTTATGAAAGTTTCAACTATATTGTTATCCATACTGAGCATCTGAGCTCACCCCTTTCAATGTTTTAATTTTTCCCAGGATGTGAAGAAGTATTTTATGAATGACCTACAGAGATAGTATAAGGAGATATGAAAAAAATATGTTTTTGTAGTTTTTTTACTTTATGATGTAATGTAAGACTTATGAATATATTCAGTGTTTCATAGGCTACTAAAATAATCGATATTTGGAGACTTGGTCTTTTGTTATCATTCCAATGATGCGTAATAATTCACCGACTCTGGTTAACTAGGGTCGGGGCGTTACATTATTTCAATTTTGAATACCTCCAAGTCACACCATGTTCATCCTCATCAACATTGTTGAGTAACGAACAATCCATGGCCATAAACATATCGCTACTCTCCAACCAATAAAATCATACATTGTTCAAATATAGTCTCACATCATTATACAATTTAGAAGTTGATATAAGAAATGTGAGGGAAACATAATTTATTAATAATGATATAAATGTGGTGGAAATTCCAAAAGAATGTGGGAAATCACTAGACTAATACGTGGCACCCATTCCACATCATCACAATAAAATTAAAACATGAAATAAATAAGAATCTTGGGATTAAAAACTATAGTAACCTTAATTCTTCATCTCAAACCATTATTGAATTTCTAATAATTTGTTTTTAGGAGTGTTAGCTGAGAATTTTTTATGATTTGGGAATTACATAGGATAAAAAATACACCTTTAAATTAATATATTATTTTTTCCCACATGGGAATTTGAGATGAATTTTTATATCTCATTAAATAAAATTTAATGATGGGTTTGGGTTTTTTAATGAATCTAGAATGGTTGGTTTACCCTACTCATGATATAATTTTTTTTAGTAAACCCCTGAGATATATGTCTTATATTTTTAATTTGTTTAATAAAAAATATTTAATGTGATTCTAACTGGGAAACCATAATTTTACTCTATTTAAATACAATTGTTTCCTCTAATTAGGGATTTTATGTAAAAAATAATTTGGGTAAAAAAGAGTTCTTGGGTGATATAGTGATTCATGATTTGAAAAATGAGTTCTTAGAGGATTGATAATGGTAACCCAGAATAGAAACACTTTACACCAATGATTCACTTAAATGCAAGGAATGAGTCTTATTTGTTTTCAAATTTCTCTATTCTTGGTTAACTTTTAATGGATTTCATTTTTAAAAAATTTATTATGGTATTTGAATCCATGTTATTTGTTTCATGATCCATGCACTATGAAACACAATGGATATAGATTTTACTATTAAATTATGACTATGTGTTTGTTCTTAATGGAAAATAGAATAATGGATTCATATATATCACCCTTAACCACTTTCTGTTACTTATTCATGGATCTAAGCTACCATCTATGCCATGAATAACTAGTGGGGATGTGTAGACAGTGAGGTAAGTGGAATGTTATTTGGTGGATATAAAATGAACAATATGAAGCTGAATATCAAATTAAAGTGAAAAGTTACGGTATCTTGGAGTGGAAATAGTGAGGCTGATTATGATGGTAGTCAACACAATGGAAAGAGGGGGTAATCAGAGTGAGGTGAAATTATGGATTGATTGTTTTAGTGCTAGTGAACAAGTTGGATCACCACACTAGATAATTCATTGGAATTCATAAAATATAAGAAATTGTTTTTTTGGACTCACCCACTCGGGGAAACATAACACAATGGGATTTTTGGGTTGAGCTACAAGTCTTATTACTTTAGGATAGGGTGAGCTGACCCTAGTTCCAACTCACAGTTGTGGTGGACTGGCTAGATAGCTAGGTAGGCATAATAGATCAGGTATTCTAAATGATACTTAGGCTTGATAACCTTAGTATGCATTTTCCACTAGGGTTTTAAGTAGAACTCCACTGTATACACACAAAGGCCACCACATGGTCAATTCTCCACCAACATGATATGCATCTGGAATTTTTTTTGAGTAAAAAACACATTATAATGACTTTTCCATGTAGATCAGATTAGTGTGGTCTATCAGGTCATCCAAATCCTCTTGTGATGCGGCATAAGGATATTTTGGATTTATCATCATATGGTTGATGTTTGAATTTAAGTGTTATATGAGATGCATTCCCCGAGGTTATTTACTCACCTATAATCATTTTGATGATAAAAACTGAGTCCCCCATCTAGTTATAGAGTTAAATAGTCTTCCAATAAAAATTTATTCAATCATTACAAAAAAAATATTATATTAATAGTGTTAGGCAGTCCCCTATTAAATAAACAAGTATGATGAGAAGATGATCATTCATTAGTGGTTTGGAATTGAATTGAATGTCACTTACCTTATCAATGTACACATCCCCCAATAAATTTTCTGTAATGATATGTGTTTTGATTTATTGGTAGTTAATTTCTTGGTTTCTCAAAGAGAATGATCATTTTAATAGTCAGACAATGATTTATGATAATTTATGCCTCAGGTTCTCAATCTGTAATAATTGTTGGGTTTGGGTATCATGTTCATTTTCCCAAAGTGGGTTGTCCCATTTTTATAAGGTTTTGAACTAAAAATGGTGTTGATTTATTCCTATGTGGTTTTAGAGGTCTCTTATTTTGTATGTATATATTCTGGCATGAATGGTATTTATCAAACTTGTGATGTTTCTTATGTAGAAAAAATAATGTATGGTCGTGATTAGGGCAGAAATGATATCAGTGGTGTAAGATTGTAGATATTCATAGAAGTGGTGGTAATTGAAAATGATTTTATCTATATTTAGTATCTATTGAGATCTATTTCCACTATTACATTATATTGGGGTTTTCTTAAAATTTGTCAGAATTATTTTACCCTCATTAGGTTATTTTTATAAACATGATAGTCGTTTTTTGTTCTTAGAACATCACATAAATTTTTATATACTTCAGTAAGTTATTTATATCGTATTTCACTATTGGTATCATAGGTGTAGAGTAGTGGTTACATATAAGTATATTAGTCCAATATCTCCCATCATGTGTGATATTACTACTTGGATCTAGTAACCATCCACTGTTCTATTGATGGAGAGTTATTTCTAGAACAAACTACTCATTAACGTCCTAGGTGGGAATTTGTTGGTTCGGGTCATGTCAAAGTGTTATATAATGGATTTTGTGTTAGGGATAGTGTTTGGAGTCAATTATCTAGTGATGGTGGATTAGGAACTTAGGGAAATGGTGTTTGTTCGGGGTTTTGAGTTTCACTTTTAGGATATGAAACCCTCTATTTTTGTGAGGTTTGATGTATTGATTCACTAAGACCTTCCAAAAATTCTTGCTAACTCAAAGATATAAGTAATTTATTGTAGTGAGTAATTAAATAACACATGAATCATGTTGGAGTGGGTAATCTATTTCCATGAAAATCTTTATTCTATTCAACATATATTATTTAATGACTATTAATAATCATATCAAACTATAATATTTCTCTATAAAATAACCAGCTAGGATCCTGACGTAGTTTTTTGAGGCACCCATGCTCATGATTGAGCCACATTTCATAAAATAACTGAGTTATGAGGCATTTATCTAGCTACCAACCGATAATATGTCCCTAATAATTGATTGGTGTAACAATATCAAATTTTTTTCAAGTTCATTATGAGTTAAAATCAACCATTGTTCGTAATTTTTTATAATTTTTAGTTTTTTGGAAGAGTTTAATGGGGTTTTTGATGGTTGTGGATTGTATTAGAGGCCTTTTTCAAGGTTTATTATTTAATAATTATTTGAGCCAACCATATTAATAGTACTAGAGACAGAGTAGCTTGTTTTTGAAGAACATATGGTGGATCAATGTTATAACCTATAGTTTACAATGCAATGTGACCTCACCTAAAAGATAGTAAAATATCATCCTGTGGCCAAAATAATGTTTGGTACATGGTTTTACAATATATATTACCAAACCTTTTTGATTCCCTATAATGATAATAAGCCTAGCATATTTGGTGCATGGTTTGTCAAAATGTGTCACCAAACCATATGAACATGTTTTAATGATCAGAAATTAAATATTAATGGTAATGCATTGGCCATTTTGACACATTTTTTTCTTATATAAAGCCCTCATGAATCAAGAGTTTTCATGGATTTTGTCTAATAACTCCCTCTCTGTCTGAGATTGATTCTATTAAATCCATGTTCCTTGATGATTGAGAATTAATATTTTTGGAAAATAACCTAGTTTCATTGGGATTATTCTTGACTTACCCATCTTCCGTTTTATATAATCATTTATATGGTATTATTTATCTAGATATTTTGATTTAAATTCCATCGAATGATGAATTGTATGATTGTCTTTATAATGATGGTGGACATTGATTGTAAGTGAAACCTCCTTTTATAATTATCAAATCATTCATCAATGGGGGATCTACATAGGTATGGTGGTGTAAAAATATATCCATTGGATTTTATTACTCATGAATGACATTGTATAACCTTGACCTGTTTATGTTAGGATATGTTCTTGGGACTCTTGGTGTACGATCTTGATTTAGTGGGAGATCAGTGTAACTCAATTATTCTATATCGATTGGTGTAAAATATTTCAATTAGTCATTTTGAGGTAGGAATTTTCCTTCCATTTAGGGACTTTATAAAATCTATTTTGTTGTTTTTATTTTTGTGTGGTAATATATAGTTTTAACATACTTTTTAGGATGGTTTGTTTATATGTGTGTATCACATGATATCTATATATGATTCATGATTCAATGAGTATGCTAGTACAGATTTTTAGACCATTTTTTTATTGATCACATGTATTTGTTTGTTTGTACTAATTATCATTATGACACTCTCTATCTTCTAAAATTAGTATTATTTTGGACAAATTTGTCTTGTTACTCAAAATAAGTGGACCATTGATATATAAATATCCATTATTAGGAATTTGATAATGAAAATCAATTATTATAACCAAGTAATCAATATTGGATAGGGTATGTGAACTTTAAGGATATACTAAAGGTAGATTTAGTAGGTAAATAATGGTATTTTTCCTTGACCGGAGACACAATACTGGGATATGAGGGACTTATGGTATGACTTGATTTAGTGTTGGGATATAATTTTCTTGAGTCTTGTCACATGGTAGGGAATATATGTGATGACATTATGGCCCGATATGACTTGTTGCATTGAGAATACCCAACAAAAGTTTTACCGTCATTATGGTTATCTCTTGGTCACTTCAAACATCCATACAATAATCCTTTTGGTATGGATCTCAGTTATGAATGATTGAGTAATATGGTAGCTTGGTTGTCACAAAAACAGTCATTATATGATGGATTATGCTTCAATTAATGTTTATTTTTATTATGGAATACTACTATTATACATGTTCACACATATCATGGATGAATTATTGGTGTCCTTCTGAGTGATTTTAGTTGAAACTTGCACGAGATTCTCAACATGTGTGCATATATAATAGTTGGGATCTGGGTAATGTAAAGGCATCAATGTAATATAGTTGATTAGAGGATAATAGATCTTGTATAAATATATAAATGTACAACTGGGCATTTTATAGTGTTTATTATTTGTTATACATGCATTTTCTATACTAAAGTCTGTCTTATAACATAAAAAGCCTAGTTTATTTATCTGTGTGACATGGGTGAAATTTTTTATTATGTTATGATAATTTAACTTCTATATTGATATGTGGATTTGTTCTATTTAATTTATATATTATGGTGTGTGGATATGATTACTGCGGTTATAGTGTACCCAATTCATCATTTGACCCTCAATACCAGTCATCTCGCTCTTACTGACGAGGTGGGATTCATGGGGTCTTAGGGCATCTCCACTTGGGTGTATTTCACTTAATTTGGGTTGGGGTGGCACATAGTGTTATTAGTGCCTATATTTCCTTTATATTCTTATTTATTATTTTTGTAAATGGTTCAAATGATATATCGTATTTAGAACCTCAGTTTTGGATTTTACATTGTTCTGGAATTATGATTTGTAGCAGACCTCTATGTTTATATAGATTATATTACCACTAAAATTTTGTTGGATTTATCTAGATTTTACATATTGTGTTTAATGTAGAATCATATTTAATATATATACCATTCATGTTTTTATAGAAGTTTCTTAATTTAATACCATGATTTTGATATCTATTCAAGATAGACCAGTATTCAAATTTATGAAATATATGTGATATTTTTTGTTGTGATGTGTCTATTCTGTAATGATTTAGTTGAAAATGACCATGTTTTTTTGTTTTCAATTTATATGATTGGGGCTAAATTACGTGTATGAAAGAATATGTTAAATCATTGGTTATGACTAAGAGGATTATACATTGAGAGGAAGTATCTCCAAGCATAAGTCATCCAATAGAAATACATTAACATTAAATTTTAACTGATTAGGTTATCTTCTAAGTTATTCTATCCTGAAAAACCCTTGGGAATGAAATTGAACATCAATAATGATGTCAAGAGTGTCTAGCAGTTGATTCTATCTGGGAAAATTTGTAAGATTTAATGATCCTCAATATTACAATCATTAGTATGATCCTTTGAATATAATATTTAAACAACTTTTATACACACGTAGATAATTATCATATATGGAAATCCTTTAGTTCACCTAAGAGGAAATGATATTTTTTTGAAAGGAATGATCCATGGCTCTAAAAATAAAAAAAACAAGGTTAAAAATGTCTGAAATATGGGAATTTACATTTTTCTATTTGAAGGACATTAAGAATATCCGAAGGTAGATCAGATGAAACCATGAAAACTTCTTCAAAAACACCCTGGCTTCAATTACCATTAGCAAGATGATTTTCTTAATGAAATATATGTCTGTTAATATAGATCATTGATTCAAATAGTCCAATACAGTTAGACCAATTTATAGTCATCTTCCATGAAATGTGAGGATTTCCCATCCTATCCACATAAACAATTGTAGTGGAATCACACCCAAAGTAGAAATTATTGAAATTTCATTGATATGAAACTAAAATATCTATAATTAAAACAATAATATATACTTCATGTGACGTGTCATGGAAACAAATACCATGGATTCCATCCAATACATCACCATTATGTTCTCAGAATACAATCCCATAGCCTGGTGGTCCACAACTCCTCCTGAAAGATCTATTGAAATTCCATATTATTCAGCCTGCCACAAGAGTGGTCCAGAAAAATTCAATAGTTCTCAATGGTTTTGTGTAGTTACCTTGGATTCCATGCATTCTCAGAATAGAGAAGTCTATGACCTAGTAGATGAATTTCCCCCTATCTTACTTATTGGAATTATGAATAGAGTCTATAATTTCTAAAATTTCATACTTGATATTGAAGTCTGAATGAACATGGAGGAGTTTGTTTCCACTTTTATAGATAGTATGAATAACCTCTACATATGCCACATTTAAAAGTGCAGTAATCTATCTAGAAAATTGATGTTCCATTAAGGCATGCAGAAATTAATTGAAATTAATGGTCTATGGTGGATATAAATAAAATAAATTGATCACTACTCTCCAAATAGATGCAACTGCATAACATTAGAAGAATAAATGGTATACATGTTTATGATGTTGATGACACATGTCTCACCTTAAGCATAGTGATATTCCAATACATTGAAAATTAGAATCAAACGAGGGATTATTTAGTGAAAAATGCCATAGAAGTTTGTACCTTGAGGGAGGAATCATTTTTTGGTAGAATGTTGTAGTCCAATTATGGCTACATTGAGTTATGTTCTTCTAAAAACTATTGGAGTCAAGAATATCATTGTTCTTTGTTGCCTAATCATCACGTACTCATTGTTCAGGAATTGATACGGGGAGATTTCATGTATATCATTAATGGGCAATGATTCTCTATTTTACTACTGATCCTTAAAGGAGATTTTTATTCAATATTGGGATTAGGTTATATGACACCATCAATTAGATGAACACCATTCCAATTATATTTTAATAATTTATGAGATGAATTCACACTAGAAAGCCAATGTGATTGCGCCATAATCTTCTGAAATATTTTCCTATGATCAGGCCATATGGGGGACGAAATGTATCATTGTTTACTTTTAATAAATCTTTCATGATCCAAGATCTTAGGATACTAATGCATTAGGTATTTTCATTAATGAGACTCCCCAATAAATGAGCATGTAGATATTGATTGAAGTGCTCAATATTATTAATTCCAATGCTATGTAGCACCTGAGGTAAACAAAACATCTTCCAATGCTCTATTATAATTTTTCATTCAATAATAATACCCCTAAATGTGGTGTTTCTTATCAAAGAGTTGATATATTTGATAACATATATAGGCCAGATGTATACAATAAAGGAATAAACAAGATTTGAGAGCACCATAGTGAAAACATAGCAGACTCTACTACCACTGAGAGGGATTTAACCTTCTAGTATGAGAGAGTTATTATAATATTACTCATAAAACCAATTAAGTAAGAATAATGAGGCATCCCCCAATAACTATGGCACACCAGATATATGAATGGGAGATAAACTTCCCTTACACACACCTTATTCATCATGAATGATTTACTAGTGTATAAGATGTTCATCCCTATATAAGTAAAATATTTATTCGAATTGATTTGCAATCCCAACACACATTCATAGTGTATTGATGCCTTTTTGATATTTTTTATGTTTCTTGATTCTCCTTGGGTAAAAATAACAATGTCATCAAATAATTGGAGATAAGAATGAGTAGATACACCTCAAACTCTACTCTGATAGTTTTAATATCCCTCATTCAAGTCATTTGATGATAAATCCTACTTATATAATCATCAATTATGGGAAATATGATAGTAGAAAGCGTATGTCCCTATATCACCCCCTGTAACACTCAAAATAACCTTATAGAGATCCATTTATGAGAATTGAGAAATGAGATGATTTAAGAAGAGTTTTTATCCAATGAAGGAACAATATTTTAAATCTAAAATAATAAATAATATTACCAATAAAACCCCCATCCATTGATTAAAAATCCTTCTTGATATCATGATCAAGAGCTATGTTTTCCCCAATATTTCGTCTGATGATGGTTTACACATTCAAATCTCATGAGAAGACAATGATTTATTCTACACTCATTAATAATGTTGAATTGATGGAAAGAAATGACTCTATATTAGACATGAATAATTTTATTACAAATATGTTTGGAAATGATTATGAGCATGGTGTTGACCATGGAAACTAAACTAAACATGCTAATATCACATTAAGTATCCACTTTGGAAATTAAGGATATGAATTGATCATTGAAGCCATCTAAAATATATCCTCTTGTGAAAAAGTGCTTGAAAAGTTTGCACATATCATTGTGAATTGTATCCCAATAAAAATTAATTAAATGGTTGGTGAAACCAACCAACCCTGGAGATCTACCCTTGTTATGGGAAAAGGACGAATCCATAATCTCAAAATCCAATGGTTTTTAGGTCAGGGAATCATTATCAGGCACAATAATCAATTTAATAATGCTATATTCCATGATTTCCACAATTATTTTTAGGACATTTAAATGGTATTTATATAGGAAGACAATATTATTTGATAGGTCTTTTACATTATACATAATTTTTTAACCATAATTTTGTGAAGAGTGTGGTCTATTGGCTTTTCTAACCCTTTTACGAGCATTGAACAACTATTTAATCATATCCCCGTCTGTGATCCACTTGACCCAAAAGAGCTCACATTGAATATTGTCTCTTATCCTTATAATATGAAATAGTTTGGATGAAATCATATCTTCTTGAGAGGTATAACTTGAGATTTTTCATTTTTGATGGATTCTTGAGAATCGTGTTGTGATAATTCAAGGGAATCAATGTCCTCATAAAGAAGGATGAAATTTATCATACTCTATTACTTCATTTTATCATTGAGTATTTTAAATTTAAGAATATCGGACTAGGGGTTAGCATTTCAACAACCAAATCAAAAATATCATTTAAAATTAGAGTTCGCTCCTGGAGATCTATCAACGTATTGTTGAAATTAAAGGGGATCAGAATATAATCCTCACTTTAAAAAAAATTAAACAGGATGGGTTGATGGTCCAAGTTATGATTAGAAATATTGAAGAGAGATATCTTGCTAGATTTATAAAGTTACATCATTGAAACATTATTGATCAATTTTACTTTCCCACATACTACATAAATTCCTCCAATACCATGTGTATTTTTCCCCAATCAAATTAATCTCTATTTTTATGGTCAACTCGTCCCAGGCATGGAATTCCATCATTGAAAGGGTGTTAGAAACAGGACCGAGCTTCTCTTTACCATGGAGGATTGAGTTGAGATCCCCCAATAATAACCAAAGGACCTATAACTAAAATAGACATCACCACTATGTGTATCCATATAATCCTTCGATCAATTTATTTCTTTGACACATAGACCATTAAGAATCAAATGGTTCATCCATATTTGAAAAAACTAAAAGTAAATATTTGATTGTGTATTTTGAAAAGTTAAGGGTTATCTACATTATGATGAACTATATTCCATATTCTATCATAGAAACAGGTATTTTTTTCATTGCCTAGTATAGAATAACCCTTACTATCCCAAGGAGATTATTGGTTCATGGGATTTTTCCACGGTTCTAAAATTCCAATTATATCATGTTTTACCTACTTAAAAGGAGCCTAGGAGAGCTTCTCATGCTAGAGTTGGATAATCCCTGGAAGTTCCAGAACATAATTCTAAATATGACTTATGTTTGGTGGTGAATAGCCCTTTTTTATATTATCTCAAGGTTCTTACTTCTCTTTGATTTCCTTATTTCTTCCTTTTTGGAAGAAGTTCTAGATTTTAACTCTTTTGGGGAATAATTAATGCTCACCTATGATGAATAATTGCATTATTATATAACGGATTTTTTTTACAGGTGTGTCATTCACCAAATTCTTGTATAAATTCCCTTCTTTTAGGGTTTTAGTATCTTGGTTATAGAGCATAACCTGTAGGTTCAAATCAGCTTTGGTCCAGTACAAGATCATGTTTATAATAATTTGTAATTTATCAAAATCAACAAGAAAACCTCATATTTAATGACATTTTATGTTAATAGGATTTATACTGACAATTCTGATAGATATTCATCAACAGTCGCACACAGATTATCTACCTCAAACTGAATGTTTTGGGATTTCATATTTTTTTAGGAAAGGTCTGTTTTTTATTTTACTCATCAACAAAATATTCCAATGGTTTTCATGTGATTCTTGGTTCCTCCCATTTTATTTCTTTTTAATGATTTATATTTAGGATTTCTAACATATTATATCATGCAATGTTTTTTCCCTCTTGAAACTGCCTTCCAATAAATGTTGTCATTAGACAATTTCCTATTTTTCTTGGTCATATGAAAGCTTTCAATGTAATCTCCCACAATCCTAAATTACTCAAAGTATTTAATAATGGTTTATAATTCAAAACTAACCATGACCATATAACCATTAATATCATGCAAAATCTAGTCAAGGGGTGGTGACAACCTGTTTATCTAAATAAGAAGTCCTTTATAATGTCCTAGATCACCATTGATTGTGTGATGACCAATATTTAGATGAGTAAAAATTACTGATGAATAGACTTTCAAAATATTTGAAAGCTATTAAATCTACGGGAGGCCATGAAACTAGTCCCATATATGTGTAAAGGAGTAATTTTGTGTGATGGGATATAAAAATTTGCATCCCACTGTAATTACATCCTCTAATTTTTCTAGTCTAATATAGAAGTATTCCTTTCCAATCAAAACAATTCTCTATTTAATGAAATTAAAATAATGAGAAATACGTTCCTTCAGCTCAGTGTAGAATATTATTTTACCCCTTTTTCACACGGGGGATCCCTAGTCTAGAATCAATGACGAAAACATTTCTTGCTGATCTTGATCTCATGGAGCCTAAGGATTGTTCAATTCCGACTCAGAGATATAAATAGAACCTATCAAGAATTTTCCAACGTCAGGTTCAAACTCTTCTTCTCTTCCACCAAAAGTGATTTATTTTTAGAAGCACTTCCATGTTCTACGAGTAAATCACTCATCCTAAGATGAAATATTTATTATGATAATTTAGTGGGATGTTGAAGATTGTATTTTAGGATAATATTTAATCTATATTAGATACATTATTTATTAAGTAGAGTTCTAAGACTATTTTTTGTTCATCAAGATGGATGATGATATATTATTTCTTTATGTGGAATGAGGGAAGATAAATCAGATGATCGAAGAGAATGAGTATTATTTAACCAATATTAATGATCTCGTTGATAATAATAATACTATATTCTTTATTATGATATTTTATTATTATTTTTTAAAATATTCATCTACCTGGTTTTCATTCATGTAGAAAATAAATCCATCACTTGTGTGACTGGTGGACTACTAACTCGTGATCCAATATAATTAGTTCCTCATCACCAACTGACATTGGCATTTATAATGATGAAAATAATGAATATATATGATATATATGACATGATATTTATCCTTTAAAATTAATATATCAACCACTTCATTATACATTAATACATTAATTGAATGGAATTGAAACTCATGCGTACGTACGTCCTACCTTCTCCACAACGAGATACAGTTCATTTTCTATATACAACAATGATGAATGGTTATAAAATATATTTAGTTATTAAATATGGTATTAATATAATTAGTTTCATTATGTATATGATGGATCTATATCATATGAAAAATAAAAAGAATATCCATTACAAAACATGTATGAGAAAACAAGTCAATTATCACCCCAAACAATAGTAATAATAAAATAGTGCTAACAAATAAAAGGTACATTTTTATTATATGATAATATATGATATTATAAATATGAAAATGTTTACGGTATAAATTTATAATAATTTTTGAACCATTATAAATGATTATAAATAATGTTAATCTAATGTTAAGCATGACGTGAGGGATTTCCTGTAAATATTAATTTCCTTAAGAGGTATTGGGTAATATGCATATATTAAATTATTCTGATCTATATACTTTTCATTTTTTGTATTTAGCATGAATAACTATTTGTTTGATGTACTTTTATTTCTTATCTATTGTTTCAAAAGGGTATAATTTAAATGTAATGAATGTGATAAAAATATTTCTTACAATCTCAATATTTGTTGGGATTTAATATAGTTTGATTGGAGGAATCCTATCATTTATCCATCATAAAACCCAATAATTTTCTTTTCTATTAGACATTTTTTTTTTCATATTTTCATCTATATTTTCCTCTATTTAATAATTGAATCAAGAAAATATGTGTATAAGAGAATCCCATATTTAATTTATATTTAAATCAGATATATTTTTCAACAATATCCATATTTTTAGAATTTTTTTTAAAAAATATCATTCAATTAGTCAAATAATTTATTAATGAAAATTAAATGTTGTAGTATAATTTTAAATAATTTTAATGGAATATTTCTAATATTTATCAAAATAATTTTTTTATAAAAATTAAAAATGAAATTATTTTAAATGTATAAAAAAATAACATAATTCCTCATCACTTTAATTATTTAAAAAATTTATCTTCTTTTACACATTTTCATGGAATTTATAAATAAAACACTTTTATGAATGATTAGTTATAAATTTATTTTATATTTACATTATTAATTAAAGGTATATTTATTTATTGTAAAAATAATTATTTTCAATGAACTGATAGCCATCTCCCCTGTCTCGATTAACGTCATAACCTATCCCCCGAGGCCTGTTCCATGACTACCCCAAGCCCACCTTCCATAGGCCAGGGGCTGGTGACTATCACCGAAAAGGCGTATACCTAAAATTGGATGGATTTTCCTTTAAAACTATTCAAACACATAGAGTAGAACACATCCACAAAGTAAACAACTATAGTAAAGGATTGTTGAAAGTAAAGGGGTTGGAATACAAGCCTAATTGGAAGAGTACATGTACAAAAAAGAAGTACAAATACAACTAAAAAGGGGAAAATAGCTCATAGAAATTCCACCGAGGATCCTAGCTAAAGGTTAGGTAAAAATCATGATTAGTAATCCTTGTGTCACATGACGCCAGATGGTCCACCTTTGAGTACCATCCATCCCTAGCTCCCTCAACCTTGATAAACACTATACGTCGTCTGCACAAGACAGAACAAGGTGCGAATGTATCCTGTGCAGGGGTGAGTACAACGATACTGAGAAGAGACCCTGAGACACCATTGGTCTCCTAGAGTTCCACAAAGAAAAATCCACAAAGCAAGACCTCACCTATACTTATGTATATACCCATACATACCCCTATGTTATCATGGACATTCTCATCTCATACATGAGGGAAGAGAACTAAAAAGGTAACTCCAAGAAGGTAGAAATACCACATAGGTAGTAGTACATAGATAAAATTACCACACAAGTAACTCAATGAAGTTAGAAGTACAACATAGGTAACACCACGAAAATATAAGTACCACAAAAGTAAAAGTTCCACCCCACACAGGTATATCATAAGTACAGAAGTATAGGTTATTAGTCATAATAATAGATCTTCTTATTATGTTTTGTATCACTGCTTCTGTCCCACAAAGGATTGAAAAGTATCTAATGCCCTCTCACCCACATAGGATCGATAGGTAACTAACCCCCGCAGACCCACACAGGATCTAACCCACACATGACCGGTCTACGCTGACCCACATAGTATCGCTGAGTGATAACCCACATTGCATTTGACCCACACAGGTTTGGTATGTGTTGTCTCGCACATGATCTCTGAGTGCTGGCCCACATAGGATCTAATAGATGCTGACCCACACAGTATCAATGTTATTTCTTTATATTACAACCTACCACAGTATTCCTCACAACTGGTGCACTCAAGTTCCATAAAATATTCCCTTGATATATCAATTGTATATAGACTACCACTAAGATACACAATGGATTAACCCAAAGGACATCCATGTCAGATGGTTTTCAACGCGATAGAGGGTGCGTCAATCAGACGTCTGGTATGTTGGTTATAAGCATTTTAGTTCAGGGGGCCCGATTGGATTCCGGTTTGATCCAATATTTCCATACTCCAACTCTCTCAAAAACTCAATTGGAGTATACCAAAAGGAATGTCTCCCTCAAAGGGTCCCAGCACCGTAGGCGGTTTGTCAAATCGATGCCCATATTTCCTGATATTTCCCCTTTAGCATTTCTGGGTCTGGTTGGGCCTGTGTCCGGTCCGAGCTGGTAGGACTACCCTGGACCAACCCAGTCTGGGACCAACCCGGCTGGGCTAAGCCGTGGTGGGATCGGTGCCCTGGGTCGTGGTCCATCTCAGCCTGCAAGTGGAGAAGCCTGGCCCGAGGGCCATGCGGCCCGACCGCGTGAGGCACAACTCGCCCTAGCCAACACCGTATGGGTGAGACCCCCAAACCTTCAAATGTCCTGGAGGCCGTTTAGTTCTTATAAAGAGGCAGTGCCACGTGGGGCTACTAGGTGGTATGTGGGACACCCTGGAGTGGGTCCTGCCTTCCGTTGTTGTTGAACGGTGTGTCGGTCTCCATCACCAGCAGCGCTTGACGACACACTACTCTTCCAACCACGGCCTACCAGTGTCCCAGATGCCTTCCTCTGGTTTGTCGTGACTAATGAGCCACTACCTTAGTCCTATGGAAGTGTTCTACTAGCGCCTCCTCCTCCTTCTATGGCTTTCCAGTGTGCCAGCTGCCTCATCCAACCACCACAGCTGATGAGGCGCGACCGGTTCCTTTGGAGGCGTAGGTGCATTGCTTCCTCCATCCACCATGGGTGACGATCCATGGCTGGTTCCTTCATCGGCGTGGGTGTTCCAATTCATCCCTCACAGCCAACCATTGTCAGTCTTCTCCTTGGTCCTTTCTGGCACCAGTCACCGATACCATTGCGTCGACGGTCTTCCATGATGAACGAATGGGGAGAGTAAAGGTACTAGAGGGTTCGAGCTAGGTTTGTTTGGACCACGCCCTCCGTGTGAGCTCATAAATATGAGAGATGATAAAGGGTTTGATATTCACTTTAATTAAATAGAAATCAAAACCCTACCTCGAAAACTCATTGGAGAATGTCTGCTCATGAAGGTGGATATGTGATCTCTGTTCCCGCCAGAGGCATCCAATAATGTCACATGCACTTCGTCCTTTTGTTCAGGGGTTTGGTGTCCCTTGTCACTGCTCGTTGGAACCAGCTCCATCCTCTAGGGTTTGGCATCTCAGCACTCTTTCAGCACTTCTTTTCTTGGAGAATCTATGCTGACACCTCTCCCAAAGCTCCATATAAATAGGAGATTGGGAGGGTTTCTAACGATATTGGGAATTAATATGGTCTCATTAATTAAAAATCTTCTCCATTCTCTAATGATACTGTTATACAGGAATGAAATGTGAAGCCATTTAATGACTTCACACATCAACGGTCCAACCCTCCGATTGTCCATTAGAGGATATTGAAGAAAATAAAATAATAAAATTATTTTTTTCTATTTCATTTAAATTACACAAAAAATAACATTTTTTCCAGACCTATTGCATAAAAATAAAGTCTTCCATAAGCGAATTATGACTTTGCGTACTCAGCGTTGTCCTCATATTTTTAATCTGACTACCGGTTCAAAAGTTAGAAAATGCTTCTCATGCATTTAGTAATTGTACCTTAAAAAAGTTTAGAAATTAATTCTGGGAAAATTAGGTTGTGGAATCTTGTGACGTAAAATTCTGAAGACTCGTAAAATTTCCATATAATTAAAAAAATCCATGGAGAATTAGGGTCTTTACATTCTCCCCACCTTAGGTCTTTTCAGCCTCAAAATCCAAAACGTAGACTAATAAAACAAATGGGGGTACTGAGCATTAAAATGAAAATATTTCTCCCAAGTGCACTCCAGGAGGTTCTTGTGCGGCTAGAGAATGTGCAGCAGAGGTATCTACCATCCACGATAGACTCTCTCCTGTATATCCTCAATCTCTACTGGATCCTCTGTAAACGTCACCCCGTCATCGAAATCAAGATCACTATGGTCGATGATATGTGATGGTCCATGCATGTATCTCCTCAGCGAGGATATGTGGAAGATGTCGTGTACCCTCTCTAACTATGGTGGAAGTTCCAAATGATATACTACATCACAAATCTTATGAAATATCAGAAATGGTATGATAATCCTCAGTGACGGCTTTTTTCCTCAGCCAAATCTCTGTAAACCTCATTGAGGAGATACTCGCATGAATATGTGGTCCCCCTCTTAGAAATATAATGGTATATGTGTCCTATCAGTATATGAGTTATATCTGCTCTGTACATCTTCATCCACTCCAAGATGATCTTCACCTTCTCAGCGGTAACTCTTACAAACTCTAGACCCATAAGTGTTAGCTCCCATGGGTCTATTCAACATAGAGGTGATCTGCAATGTCGATTGTATAGTGCCAAAAATGTTGAAATACTTATGGAAGAGTGATAATAATTGTTGTATGCGAACTCCACCAATGGAAATTGATTCTCCCAAATGCGGCCAAAATCTTGGACGCATGAATGAAGAGTGTCCTCCAGAATATGAATGGTCCACTCCGTCTGACCATCTATCTAAGGATGAAAGGTGGTGCTCAAATGCAGCTGATTCTCAAATGCCTCATTTATCCCCTTCCACAATTGGTATGAAAAATGTGTTTCATGGCCAGAGAGGATCATCGATGGAACCCTTTGAAGTAGCACAATATCTTGTACGTAGAGGTGTCCCAGACCCTCTAATGATCCATACTCGTAGATAGGTAAGAAGTGGTCCAACTTCGTGAGTCGGTCAATAGTCACCCAAATGGAATCATGTCCCCAGGACATACGTGGAATCCCTGTCATATTTTCCCTGGACATACTGTCCCACTTACACGTTGGAACATCTAGTGGTTGTGCTATGTCTACTAGAACCTGATGATCGACTTTCATTTTCTGACAAGTGAGGCATCGAGAAACAGACTCTGCTACTACCTTCTTCATCCCTGACCAGCAGTGCTGATGCCAGAGGTTCTGGTACATCTTCAACACACCAGGATGTACCATGAGATGGGACGTGTTGAACTCCCTCAACACCTCCTTCGGTAGTGCCACTTGAACAGTGGTACATACTCTAAAAAGTAATACATTCTCCCCACCTTCAGAAAATCTGTCAGGTGCCTATCCTGAGGATATTTGAGAACATCAAGCCTCACTATCAATGTCTACAAGATTGGCCTCCAAAACTCGCTGAATAAGTGGGGGAGTTACAATCGTGGACTTAATGTAAGCTTCTACATCACTATCCATGAAGTATATCTACATTGTGGATAGTTGTTTTTGTCCCTCACTCAGAAGCTGTAGACCAGAACTCCAACTAAGTGTGTCTTCCTCCACATTCCCCTTCAAAATTGTATAGAATATCTCAATGTCATAGTCCTGGAGGAACTACATCCATCGTCATTATCTCAAGATCAGATCATTGTGAGAGAATATATACATGAGAATCTTATAATCAGAATAGACTGTAAAATGCTCTCCCATTAATTAATGTTTCCAGATCTTCCTGGTGAAGACCACTGCTTGCACCTTCATTATGACACACCCAAGACCAGTCTCTGATGCGTTGTAGTAGACTACATACCCAACTCCCTCTTCTAGTTACATCAATATGTGGGTGTTCTTCAGTCTCTACATCAACTCGTGAAAACTCTATTGGAATCTCTCTATACAATTGAAGGGTTGTACCTTCTTTATCAATGAGGAAAAGGGTTTCATACCTCTGAAAAGGTCATTCATGAATCTTTGGTATTATCCAACCAACCCCAGGAAACTTTGCACCTCGGTCACACTCATTGGTGGCTCCCAAGAAAGAAAAGCCTCTATCATCGCTGGATCCACTATAACACCAGCCTCCTAGAAAACATGTCCTATAAAGTGAACCTATAGTATCTAGAACTGGCACATCCATAGCATACCATAAATCCAAAGATCTTAGAGTGTATCCAGAACTATCTATAGATGGTAGTCATGATCCTCCTCCATCACTGAGTATATCAAGATGTTATCGATGAAGACCACCGCAAAGTGATCGAGGTGTGACTATAAGATCCCGTTCAAGAGTCCCTTGAACACTATACTATAATCGATAATGGAGAATGGAATAAACAAGAGCTTATAGTGACCATACAGACATTTAATTTCCATCTTCTTCACATCCTTATCTTGTAACATGAGCTGGGATAACCCGATCTATGGTCTATCTTCGAAAACCAATAAGCTCCCTTCAGATGATCGAATAGATCATCAATCCTTAGAAGTGGATATTTTCTCTTTATGGCCACCTGGTTCTGGAACTAGTAGTCTAAATAGAGTCTCAATCTCCCATATACCATCTTAGAAAACAAAATCGAGGGTTCCCATGGAGAAACACTGGGCCTTATGAACCCCTTCCTCTATAAGTCCTCCAGATGTACCCATAACTAGCGAAGCTCCATGGAAGCCATCTGATATGCTGGTTTATATATCGGTGTCATCCCAAGGTACAAGTATATGTAAAATTCCACCTCTCATTGTGGTCGTAGTCCTGGAACAACATCAGAAAATACATTGTAATTCTGGTCCACCACTACAGGATAACTCAGACTCTCAACATCAACTTCCCTAAGAGTAAGGCTATCCAACAGGTGTTTAATCAACAACACCATCATCTGGGTATGTCCGTCATGTGATGCAATGTTTCCCTTCTCACAGGTGAAGGAAAACCTAGTCTCATCCTCATGGACACATCTCACATTATGCCGAATTTAGTCAATCTAAGAATGGACTGTAGATAACCATTCAATAACCAAGATGAAATCGTAATGTCCAGATGCCGCTACTAGAAGATCCCAGCCGAAGCTCTCAAATCCTAGAGTATGATCACACTATCGTCACCTGTGTTTAATTGTCGAATCCGATCCCGTATGAGTCTCTATCCATAAGGATCAAGGCAATGGCTCTACCGAAATCTCAATGCTCTGAATGAGGGTCATGGAAATAAAATAGTGACTGCTAACTATTTCTAGATGTACTGCAGCTAAGGTGGAGTAGTCACAGTTCATACCTTTAATCATATTTGGAGTGTCATGGTCTTACGCCTCAGCTTCCTGGAGCTGAGCTCATCCCTATCCACTTGCTCCCTATGGTCTGGGTGGACCTCTTGTAGGTGGTGGCGGTAGAACCTCAAATTGTCACCCACTTCCTGTTTCACGACCATCTCCTCTACTATAGCCGCCTATTTCATGCAGAGCTCCCCGATCGAATCTCTGCCTCCGCCTCAGTGGTCCCTTGACCATATGCTGGTCTTCTATATGGAATTACAGGAACTCGTGATCCATGTGACCCTACCCGTGGCACGTGTAGCCCTGCCTGTTCCTCAACTGTCCTCCTCTGTCTTGTGAGCCCCGCACCACCGACCCTATATCCTACGGTCATCCACTATAAGGTCTGGCCCGCTTGGGACCCTATTTCATCCTTCTATTGCCTACTAAAGATGACTACACAACATGATGTTAGGTGGTGGATCCCGTTGTTGGTGTCTGCTCAACTAGGAAGATCTTCACCAAAAGTGCATCCTCCAGCACCCCATCCCATCTCAGAATAGTATGCAATGTCATCAATTATTTGATCTCCCCTAAGAGACCCTTTTTAAATTACCTAAATAAAGGGTCTTGTACCATGTCGGTGGAGTAGCGGAAGTGATCAATGATCCTCTCTGTGTACTTTCCCATTGTAATGCTTCCCTGTTGTAAGTGCAGCAGCTCTTGAATACACACTGACCGTAATGTCGCTGGGATGAACTCTTCTCTGAAAAGGATCTAAAATTCTACCCAAATGTGGGTTTCCTCATTGTGTATCTAGACCATCAAGCTAAACAATCTCTCTGCCACTACTTAAAAAAGAATGGATTCTTGTATCACTATAATGTCAGTTGGGGTCCCAGCTAGAAGGAAAACTTTGACTACAGCCTCCAGCCAGTCCTCAGCCGCCTACGGGTCTGTCTCACCTCAGAACCATGGAGGCAACTTCCACTAGAAATCATGCAATGTTCTCAGTCAGTGTGCACCCTCTACTAGTGGGGCTGACTTCAATGGCTACCCAATGGGTAGTGGTGCAGCTTGTACACCATTCAAATGTGCTAACACAGTAAGAGGGCCCTGCACTGAGGTGTCATTGCTCGGTGGGCCGTCATCGCATACTATCTCAAGAATCCTGGTTGGCTGTCTATGTAGTGTAAAGTTGAATGAAAACATGTGCACCATATTCAATAAGTTATAATTGGTGAGTAGACTCAAATAGATCAAACATAAAAACTTTTCAAAACACATGTAATTAGTGTTTTCATGCACTGAGTTGGAAATCAGAAGTCAGGGCCATGGTGTCAGGATACGTCAGCCACCACACCAAAATGGATTCCCCAAACTAAAAACCACCCATATAACACTTAACACTATTTCCGCATTGAAAAGATCAGAGTCTTAGTTATTCGGTAGATCCAACTCCTTTGATACCACTTTTTCACGAACTGTCCCCTAGGGCCCATGCCATGACTACCCCAAGCCCGCCACCCATAAGGTAGGGGATGTCAACTAGCAGCGGAAAGGCATATTCATGAAATGGGAAGGAATTTCCTTTAAACCTTTACAAACACACATTGTAGAACACAACCACAAATTAAACTATTTTAATAATAGAGTGCTGAATGTAAAGGGGATGGAATACAAGACCAACTGGAAAAGTACAAGTACAACAGAGAAGTAAAAATACAGTTGAAAATGGAAAAATATCTCATGGAACATCCACTGAGGATCCCACCTAAATGGTATGTAGAGCCCACGATAAGTAGTCCCAGCGTCACATCACACTAGATGGTCCACCTTCGAGTATCGTCCAGTCCTAGCTCCATCAACTTCGATCAACGTTGTACGATGTATGCATAAGACACAACAAGTTTCAAACATATCCCATGTAAAGGTGAGTATAATGATTCTCAGTAGGGACCCTGAGACCCCGTAGGTCTCCTATAGTTCTACAATTTAAAATCCACAACACAAGACCTCAAATCTACTTAGGTATATTCCAATACATATACATATGTTATCATGGACATTCTCATTTCATACATGAGGGATGGAAACCACAAAGGTAACACAACAAAAATTGAAATACTACCCAGGTAACACTCCTGAGATAGAATTACCACATATGTAACTCAACGAATCTTGAAGTACCACCTAAGTAACACCACTAAGATAGAAGTGCCACATTAGTAAAAGTCTCAGCTCACACAAGTATAACATAAGTACAGAAGAACATGTGATTAGTTGTAAGGCAAGATCATATTATTCTGTTATGTATCACTACTTCTAACCCACACACGATCGATATGAATCTAACCCCCTGTAACCCCCATAGGATCGATAGGTAAGTGACCCCCACTCACCCACACAGTATCTGACCGACACAAGATTGGTATGCACTGACCCACATATGATCGATGAGCACCAAACCACACAGGATCACACCCACATAGGATCGGTATGTGCTGACCCATATAAGATCACTTAGTGCTGACCCACACATGATCTGATAGAGGCTGACCCACACATGATTAATGTTCTCTCTACATGTTACAGTATGCCACATGATTCCTCTGACCCGATGCAATCGAGTTCTGTAGAATCTTCCCTTGAAAAATCTATCATACATCTACCATAATTATTCTCTAAAAAAGAAGTAATACAAAGGACCACATTGTCGTAAGGGTTCTAATGCGATAGACGGTGCATCAATCAAACATCCGGTCTATGAGTTATAGGTGTTTTAATTCTGGGGCCTCGATTGGATTCTGGTTTGATCCAACCCATCCATACACAAACTATATCCAAAACTCAAGTGGTTTATAAAAAAAGTGTATTCTTTCTCCAAGGGTACCATCTCCATAGATAGATCATCAAACAGACACCCAAATTTCAAAATATGGACACTTTTGCATTTCTGGGTCCAGTTGGGCCAGACTCCGGATTAACCTGGTCGGTCCGGCAATAGCAGTCTCAGCCCGCCGGGCTGTTGTCCTGCCCAACCAAATGTGGCACAATCTCACCTATTGGGAAGGCAGCCCATTGGTTGGAGGCCCTCTAGGGGGGGGGGGGGGGGGTGGATACCTGCTGTGTAGGGGGACCACCCTAGCCGACACCGGTTGGTGAGACCCGCGGTCTTCTGAATGGTTCGAAGTCTATTCGGTTCTTTAGTAGTAGTGGCACCACGTGGTGTTGCATGGTGGTATTAGGGAACTGCTAGAATAGATCAGGCCTTCTGTTGTGGTTGGATGGTATGCCACCCGCCTTCTCCAGCAGTGCACGATGTAATACCCCTCCGCCACCCACAGCCGACCGGTGTGTCGGCCGCCTTCCTTCAGTCAGCCGCAGTTGACAAGCCGCGGCCTGATTCCCCATATAGTGCACTCCACACGCTGCCTCCACCTTCTGTGGTTGGCCGATGTGCATCTACCTCCTCCAATAAACATAGTTGACGAGTCTCAACTAGTTCCTCTGGCAGTGCGGGTGCACCACTTCCTTGGTCTGCCACAGCCGATGAGCCACAGCTATTTCCTCCAGTGGCGTGGGTGCGCCACTTCCTCCCTCATGTCCGATCGGTGCCGACTTCCACCTTGGTCCCTTCTAGCACCAGTCTCCAGTAACGCTATGAAGGTTGTCTTCCATGGAGAACGAATGGGATTTCAATGGTAATGAAGGGTTCAGGCCGGGTTCGTTTGGACCACACCCTCTGCGTTAGCTCGTAGTCATGAGGGGTGATATAGGGTTCAATATTCACGTGAATTAAATAACAATCAAAACCCTACCTTGTAAAACTGTTGGATAACATATGTTCTTGAAGGTGAATTAGTGATCTTCGTTCCCACCACAGGCTTCTAACAATGCCGCATGCACGTCTTCCTTTGGTTTGAGGTTTCAGTTTCACTTTTCACTGCTCAACGGAACCGGCTCCATCCTCCGAGGGTTTGGCATCTTTTCACTTATTCAGCACTTTATTGATGGCGAAGCAGTGCCAACACATCTCCCCAATATCATATAAATAAGAGGGAAGTAGGGTGTCTAACAGTGCTTGGAATTAATGGGGGAACATTAATTAAGAAGCTTCCCAATTCTCCAATGACACTGTTACATAATAATGAAAGGTCAATAAATTTAATGGCTGGACACATCGCTGGTCCCACCCTCTGTTTGTTCGTTGGAGGATATGAAAGAAAATAATATAATAAAATTATCTTATTTTATTTCCTTAAAAGTCATAAAACAAAATTTTTTATCCAGACCTACTACAGTCATTGTAATTTATCTCTTTAGAAAATCCCAATGCTGTGGACTCAACAATGTCCTTGAATTTTTAATCAAATCCGTAGATCAAATGTTAGAAAATTCTACTAAAGAGTTTTCTAAATGAACCATAAAAAAGTTCAGAAATTAATTCAGGCACACTAGGCCACATAGTCACGCACCGTCAAATTTCACAGATTCATAATAACTCCATATAATTAAAAAAATTACATAGAAAATATGAGTATTTACAATTAATTTTGTCATTGTATATTTTCTCTTAATATAAACACTTTCATGTGGTAAATTATAATCAAAAATTAATATTGTCTTAAATATCATTATTAATTGGCTCTTGAATATAATTATTTCAAAATCCATTGTCAATTGGAAGTTACAATGTTTACTATAAATGTTATTTTTTTAACTAGGAAGATTTTAATAAACATGTATTTTTTACTCAGTAAAAATATGTTTTGAAAAGGCATATTATTCATGAACTAAATTGTCCATTAGAGTTCTTGGAAAATATATGACCATGGAGGTGATGGGTGGGGATAATATTTATACATCCTGTCGATGCATTGGCCGGTCTCGTGGGGAAAATCAGGTAGGATAATTAAATAGTGTTTTCACCATATTTTTAAAATATCTTTTGTAAGGGGTTGATAGTATACTTTTATATACTGATATATATGAACATGAAATAAAATACTAAGAGTTTCTATCATTTAGATTTATTTATTATTATCCCATGTTATTATTAATATTCATATTATTCATGTATTCATTTTGGGTTCATGTTATTTATTAACAGAAATATATGTCCTATTATTTAGAATTCCATATTAATTAGTTCTTATCTAATCATGATAATAAATGTTTGGATTCACCTGAATTTTTCCTCAGTTATTTACTTTCCCTATTTATTATTCCATATTTCTTAATTATATAATTTAGTGTATGTAACAGTTACATATAATTTTATCTCAACCTTAGTTTTTTACATTCCTCAATATATGAAGGATAATTGTTTGAATGATTTCATGGGTTCAAAACTTCTTGTATTAGAATGATTTATAATCTTTTCAAAATATTAAATGGGCATCATATATGTTTCTAGTTCTCCAAAACTAATAAACTGGTTTATACATTAAAATTTGGACCCTTGTATCTATAATAATATAATAATGTAACCATAATCTATGTATTAATAAAGATAAGGTTATAACAATTTATAGTGTAATTTATTAAATATTCATATTTAATGATGAGATATTTATGTTTTTAATACTTATTAAATATATGTTTTAATAAGTGTAGGGTTTATTTATTTTTTTAGTTAATATTATAAATAATACAATCATATATATTAAGAAAACCTAATATTAACGAAATGTGATATATTGTGAACCTAAAAGTGTTATAGGTTCAGTATATGGTGACATAATTTATGACATGTCTTGAATGATTTTCATGATAATAAGATTATTCATAATGATAAATATTTCCATATACCAATGAAAATAATTTTTGGTTTTAGTGAAGAATATTCATAACATTGAATTTTTAATACAATTTAATTATTTTCCACTTTTAGAACCAAATTGAATAGGAGAAATAATGAAAATTAATATTTTTATCCTTATAGAAATATTTAAACAAAATAAATAATTATGAGAATCCAGACGAGAAATTTTTTAAAATATGAAATTTAGTCATTCATACTGAATAATCCATATTATTTCAATTGGTCCACTGGTCTACTACTGGATGAGCAAAAAAGTAGTACCATTGAAAATATAATTTTCGTTCTATAGTGCTATGAGCTTAAAAAAGATATCCATGATTTGTATCGTTTTAAAGGTAATGGGGGATAGTAGTGTTATCTTATTTATAATATGATTCAATATGATGATATGTACTCCAGGGAATGTGATGAGTGAAAATATTTATTTTACCGAATATAATTTCCCTGAACAATTTTCAAGAAATTTGAATGCTGTTTTATGAGAATAAGAATAAGGACGATAATCTTATAAGGGAATATTATGAAATATTTAAATTTCTTGGGAGGTAAACTTCTAGAAAATTAATTAACCATGAATAAAGTTTTATTGGATTATATATTGGTCAAAAAAATGCTTCTTAATGGAATTTATTGTAAAAAAATTTAGTACTTGTGAATAAATCTTGTGATGTTATCTCATCATAGAAATGGTGATTAATGAGTCCCATATTTCCCTTTGGACTTATATTAATAGAATGATTAATTTAAGAGAATATTATTAAAATAAAACACATAGAAGAATGTAAATTAATAATACTTTAATCCATAATTGTAGAATGAAGCATGGGTAACTCTTATAAAAGGAACTAGTAATTTTTATTATTATTAAAAATAAGTCCATTGATCAAGTGAATAATGAATATATGTAAATATGAAGACCAATGAAATGAATTCATATAGATTTCATCTAAATTAACTACCCAAAATTCAATTCTACAACTATAAAAAGTCTGTTAATTCACACACAAAAATGTATGAATCACAAGATTAATGATCAAAATTGTCATCAACAACGACATATTATAATAGAAAATGGGAAATATCATCTAAATAAAATCATCGTAGTGGGTAATGAAAATTATTTTGTGAAAGGTACAATACTTATAGACATTAAAATTGATAATATGTTACATGATTCTTCTTCTACAAACTCTTTTTTGTCCATTTAATTTTTTAAGGTTATCAAATAACCACCTAAATTAATAGTTGATTAATTATTAGTAAAAAAAATAATGACATGAATATATAATTTCAGGTATATAACTAATATATACATTAGATATTGATCATTCCACCGAATAATAATACTTATAGTTGAAAAAGTTGGAAATATCTAGTACAACCTTCTGTAATACGTACATATAATATGGGGTTATTGTGATGAAATTTGGACATACAAATTCCCCTTATATCTGAATATATCTATGTAATAATCATTTGAGATTATCATGATAATCTTTTAATATTATTTATGGATGATGTTATTATATATTAAAAAAGAAAGGGGGATCCTACAAAAAAATTTAGGTTTGTATTAAATACCATTAAAACAGAGAATATTATTTGAAAATTTATTATCAATGAATTCCATGAAGATAATATTACATACGGGCATCATTTAATTACAAATTAGATTATATGTATAGATAAATCAATGAAAATTGTAGTTGATAATTATCACAAACCTATCATGGTGATGAAAATACATAATTTCTTGGGTTTTATAGGTACTATCTATATAATGTGAGAAAATTATCACATACATAAAATCAAATAACCATTTTTACATGGATTTTATAGAAATACCTATAAAATGATAAATGTAAATATAAATTTAATGGATCTAAAGACATGTTCACCAGTGAAAATTTTCAAAAACAACTCGTTATTGGGGAAGTATTTTTGACTAATAGTGTTGCATCAAATATTTTAATGAGATGTTCTATCATAAAAAATTCAATTTTGGTATATTATTCATCAAACCAATTAATGAATCGTGATAAAAATTACCTATGTCATGATTTGGAACTAGTAATTGTATTAAGTTTCTAAAATTATATGAAAGAATTATCTTTATGGTTAATTGTTATATATATATATAGATATATTTTATAAAATCATCAATTCTATATTCACACATAAAGAGTTAAATATACTACAATGATGGTGGATATAACTAATTAATTATTATGATTCTTAATACATTCCCACCAATGAAATTTGAAAAATTGGGGAACACATTAAGTCAAAAGGACCTCTCTAGATTTTCTATGATAGGGATTAAAATAGAAATAGTACTTTATGATTTTTAGATGATATAATTTGAAATCATAAGTAAATTTGAAAGATCATATCTTTCCAAAATGAATTTTTGACAGTCTATTCATATGAAAATTAAAGAGGAACATAATGATGATTTAAAGATAAAAATAAGTTAATTAATGGATTTATGCTTAGTTTTTGATTGTAATTCAATGATAAGGTTAAAAAATATATTATGTTTTCCTTCAACACATGAAATGAGAAACGAGATTTCTGGTAATGATAATAGTTCTTCATTCACTATTAATTATTGATATACAAGGATTCAATATGAGTATGAAAAAAATGTATAGTGGGATAATATGATAGGATATATTGTACAATATCTATATTGGTTCATGGTATTCCCACATTTTATTGTTAATATAAATATTTTTAGGGATATTTTACAACCCTTACACATAATAGTGTTGAGATAGGAAAATATCTCTATAGATTTCATCAAGTGACTCCTAATGATATTTAAAGGGAACAATTATAATTATGTTTTTGTAAATTAAATTATAAATCAGTATATATCATTTATATTAGGGAATATTTATCTCCTGATCTTCTCCCGATGTTATACATTAATGAATGTGTTATAGTTTCATGGATTAAAACATTAAATTGAATATTACCTATATATGAGGATTTATTCATTTTATAGAGAAAAATACAATAATATTTGAATTTGGAGTGGGTATATAGAACTACATATCCCCCTGGAGTTATAGGTCGTCTATGTTTACAATTTGAACAATAATGATGTATTCATTTTGTACCCTATGAATTTCAATTCCTTTTGAGACACACACATTGTTATAGTAATTCTTTCATAAAATAACAACTTTCAATAGATAATTAAAATATAATCCGATGAGTCCCTATAAAGAACAAAGTCTCTAAATTTATTATATTGGAATGATTTAGGGGGAAAAAGATATTATTTTCTGGGGTAGTTTCTCAATTGGTACGGAAGTATTGATAAATTAAACAAAAAATAAAGGTATACTATATTCATTGAAATAATAATAATGATAACTTTAAATGGGAAATCAAATTCAATATTGTTTATAAGGTGTTAAAATAAATATATACCCATATGAATGTTTTGATATTTTTAATGAAAGGGATGGTTAAATGTAACACCCGATACTTTTATGAGAAGTATTTTTTTTATTTTATATAAATCATCAAAGGAATCTTTCGCAACACGCAATCGCGACCTTCCTCGATAGCGTGTGTAGTACGCAATACTGAGTTCCACTAAACAACGATATATTATTATAATATTATAAAATAGCCATTATGAATAGTATTAACTGATTGTTAAATTTTACAATATTATTATTCATCTTATACATTTTCTAGAACATGGAAGGGGAACAAAATAAATTGTTTTTGGGTAAAATAAGTATTTATCAAAAAATGTAGTTTTGCTGCATTTTGATGGCGCACCAACATTTAATCTAGTTTTTGAAACATTTATAAGTTAAATTTTACAAAATAAAATACTTATTTTGAATGAAGATATAAAAATTTACTTTGGATAAATTTTTGATATTTTTCTGATAACTTTTATATTTTGATGAATAATAAAAATACGGTAATTTTTAATTAAAAACAAATTTTTCCATTGAGATAATTTATATGGTTAAATTATAATATTGAATGGTTTTAAAGTATATATAGAATATATTTTTACCATTTAATATAATGTATTTCATTAGAATTAATTTCACATTGAATTCATAGGTAAAAACATTTCAATCTTTGGCAATGTTTTAACTTCTAAAACCCGTTTTCTTAACAATGGGATTTATTTTAAATTAATTACTGCAACTTATATGTTTTGAATTTTGAAAAATGGATTCCATATTCAGAATCAGTGGGTCCAAATTATTTTAATAGGCTACTTTTTATTTATGGGAATTATAAATAGTAACTACGGTAAATTTTATTTACCATAGTTAAAGGTAAATCGGGTAATTAAAGGTAAATATAAAATTATAAAATTACAGTAACACCTGCCAAAATCCTATTTAATGACTAAAAGTCGACCCATATCACCTAAGGGTCTGATTGTATTCATTTAATATATTTTTTTCCATGAAAATAATTTAATTATTATTAAAAAAAAATAATGTGACAACATGTCACTTTCTTAAATCTTATAAGTATAATAATTTTAATTTGGTGATAAACTTAATGGATCTTCAAAAATGAATAGTATCAAGAATTATAATACAATTATATACATCATAGAAATTTGTTTAGAATTTTCTGGGATTAAATAATTATCATTAATTATGACACAATAGTGATGTTTAAATTATTTTATTAATTAAAATATAAAATAAATTGTTTTAAAAAAATTAAAATAAATATTATATGAACTATTTAATGTTCTAAACTAATTTTCTAGATACATATGATATTTTATTAATCAATTAAAGCTTTTAGTTAGAACATATCTTCTGTATATATGTTATTTATATTCAAATAAACGAATAGTGTCAAAATTGATAGTATTGTTATTTTATAAAAATAACATATTATAAAAATGTTTAAAAATCACAAAAATATTTAAAAATTATAAATTAAAATTTATATGGTCTAAAGTGTCATAAAGTTTTAAATTATGGAAAATTCACAACACATATGTAATTATTTATAATAATTTAAAATTTAGAATATTATTACCACAAATAAAATTAAATTGATAAATAAGGATAAATCAAGTTGATGATGTTTAAAATAATTTCCTAACATGTCTAAATTTTATTGGTTGATGATATTAAAACCATATCTCATTAAATATTTGGATATGAGTCATTTTGGAAGGTTTTATGTGGGGTTGGGATTTAATATAAACTAATATTTCTTATATTTCCAAAGGTTCTCCCCTCCTCCCTCTCCTCCTGACTCCAATTTGAGACTTCAAGCTCGGCCAAACCCTGACAATTGCACTTCCCCACTTCCCTGGAATCATCCTAGAGGTTTTGGTCTTCTTCAAAGACCAACCCTAGTGCCCTAAGAGGATGTTAAGAAGAGGCGCGTCAAAAAAAGAGGTAATATCCATTACCGATCCTTTCCAAATTATTTCTTCATCAACTTATTCTTCTTTAGTTGTTTCATTATAAAGTAATAACATCAGTATCACTCATATACTGATATGTCATTATAAGTATTAAACAACCCTATTTCACCATCTATCATCCTACAGAAAACGAAATCACCGCACGTGCGTACGTACGGAATACAGTCTCCACGCTGTGGAGTAATCTATTTTCCCCCACCACCTTACTTGGATGGGTATAATGGTGTAAATAATTACTATATATGATTATTGTAAAGTTATATTGATTTTGAAAAAGAATACATACACTCCAATAAAATTCCACGATCATGGGAATGATATCATCGCTCGTGCGTACGTACGGAATACCGTCTCCATGATGTGATGTGATTCGTTCTACATGATCTTCATTGCATAATGACTATATAAATGAATTGAATGAATAAATATGATATATTGTACATTAATACCATTCTGGAAATGATGTATCTATAAACTAAAGAGAAGAATAAGAATTTATTCGACAAAACACGCATAAGAACAAAAAGTTATAAACACCCGAATAACAAGTAGCAAAGAAATATTACTACTAAGAAGCTAAGAATATGACCATATATGATATCATAACAATAATTATTATTCTGGAATAAGTCTATAACATTATTTAAATCATTATACAGGAGGTTCGGACACTTACGAAGCAAATCAGACCTAAGGTAAGGGAAATATCACAATATCATTTTTATCTGAGATTGTTTATACTTTGGAATTTATTAGGGTGCATTTTATCATCCATATCCATGTTTCCTCAATATGTAATATTGTTCCATCCACCTAAAATTGTTTAAATCCAATTTTACCCTTCGGTGAGTTTTTAGAAAAAAATATGAAAAGAACCTTTTGTCGTTTTTCGTACGAGGTACTTTTTGACTTTTCCGACAAAAGTACGAGAAGAATGTTATTCTTAACTTATATAGCATGAATGGATTTTTAAAACATTATTTCCAAGAAGCTTCCTTTACAAGTTTTTAAGTTTATTTTTATCCAACTTCTTTTAGTTTAAAATTGTATGACATGTTAAATAGAGGAAAATGTTTTTGAAGTAGAAAGGATATTTTCCTCAAGAATGGAGTTCAACTGTTTTATCAAAATTATTTTCCATCTAAGATATTAAAGGGTTCTGTTTTAATCCCTATTATTACATTGATTTGATTATGTTGTGATGGAATTATTTTTATGAACTATTTTATCTTATATGAATTGTTTTATGATGTCATGTTGTTTAAGAATCCCATTTTTATTACATGAGTTATGCAATGATGTATGATTTATGATTTTGTGGAAAAAATAAGAATGGTATCATTATGATATGGGTGGGACCTATATCTCCATCCAATTCATTGGGTAAAGATTTTATATCTCATGATATAGACATGGATGGAATGGCAGGTTAAACCGGTTCAGTAAAATAGGACTGAAACGAGGAGTGAACTCTGTTCAGAAATGGACTTTGTCCACTAAGATAGTCTTGGCAATGAGTCTTGAATAATAAGAAAAGATTATCTATGATTATTTGTATATGGCATAAATTTTCATGTTTTATGTTATGATTATTGGGATTACATTTCACTACCATGATTTATCCCATGTTATGAAATTATGATCTCTTTTCCACGGTAGGATTTCCAAAATGTTATGTTTTTATTTTGATGTGATGGATATTTCTTTTGTTTACCCTTACTGAGCATTTGATCTCACACTATTGAATGTTTTCATTCCCCAGGTCAGGAAGAAGGTTATTATGTAAGATATGCCAAAAGGGACTATTGATATGATGAAATTAATGGGAGACAGTGTAGACGCTTTATGAACCAGTTGTTTATGTTTCCCAGTTTCTAAAGACACTATACCTATATGGTCCTTTCGTGGTTTTGTTATATGTTGTAATAAGTATGCTTCAATTTTGAATTATTAACAATGTATGTAAAGTATGGGTCATTATAGTTGGTATCAGAGGGAGGTTATAGTCAACCTTTGGAAACTAGGATGTGAAAGCCTTAGTAAGAACCCTAAGGAAAAGTCTAAGCATAGAACACAATCTTAGTGTTTTAGAAATGACCATGAATAACCTAGGATAAGACCTTAAGTGTGATATTTTATTCTTGATTATGTGGTATTCCTATTATAATTAGTGTTGCTCACACTATTCTTCTTGGTTTTAGTCAATGGATGGAACCCGAAGGAACCGTGTTAATGCGGAATGCGACGAACAATGAAATGATTGCCCCCTTGAGCAACCAAACGTTATGGGAGCTGGAATGAAAAATCTTGTGGCCATGCTCACACAAATTTCTCAAGCTATGAATCCCGCAGGACTTCCAAATGAGCAAAGGAAGGAGAAACATTCTGTTGAATCCATCATGAGGCAGCGTCCACCTTCTTTCAGTGGGTCTACTGATCCATTAGTTGCTGAATAATGGATTAGTACTACTGAAAAGATATTTTCAGTTCATCAATGTTCTGAACAAGATAAATTCATCCTAGCAGTGTATCATTTTGATGGATATTCTGATCAATGGTGGAATCTTATTAAGAATATGAGGAAAAAGGATGAAATTGAGTCCATGTAATGGGACGAGTTCATGAACTTATTTTTCAAAAAGTACTTCCCTCGTATTCTCCGAAAAAAGATGGAGAAAGAGTTTTCTCAACTGAAGCAAAAGGATGATGAATCTGTTGGTACCTATGAAGAAAATTTTACAAGACTTTCAAGGTACGCTTATGGTATTATTATCCAACCTGAGAGTAAGATCGATCGATTCTTTAGTAGCTTAAAACCAAGTCTTCGAAGGGCATTATCCATAAGGGACTTCAATAGTTACGAGGAAATCGTTCGATGTGCGCTCAATGTCGAGATAGATATTGGAGTAACCCGTCAGTCATATGGGTTTGATAAGAAGAGGAAAATGGAATTCAATGGAAAATCTAAAGAGCACACTAAAATGAAGATGAGCTTTCCCTTATGCTCAATGTGTGGAAAGAAACATGGAGGGAGTTGTATTAAAGGGACATGTAAATGTTTCAAATGTGGAAAGGAAGGTCATTGGGCATTTGAATTCCGTAATGATGGGAAGAATATGTCTAATGATGCAAACAATGGAAGGGACACACAGAATGAGCCTACTACACTTCAATGTTTTATGTGCAAGGATATGGGACATTATGCCAATCAATTCCCAAATCGAAGGGTTGATGATGTTGGTCGATGTCAACAAACTATTAAGGCTAAAGACAAAGGAAAGACACATGCAATTTCTATTAGCGATGTGGAGTACGATAACGATGTGGTGAAAGGTACACTTACCATCCACTCTAAATTAGAAAATGTTTTATTTGATTCTGGATCCACCCACTCCTTTATTTCTAAAGAATTTTATAAGGATATCACCGTATTACCTCAAAAATTAGATGTTGAGTTAGTTATGACAACCCATAATGGCACAACAGTCGCATCAAATGTTTATAATTCTTCTCCGATTGAAGTTTGTGGGAAAGTGCTTCTTGAAAATCTTGTGATCCTTCCTATAGTGGAATTTGATGGGATTCTTGGCATGGAATGGCTTTATTTATATGGAGCTCATATCAATTGCCAAAGAAGGGAAGTCACATTTCATATTCCAGATCAATCTATGATCATCTATCGATGAAAGGATGAACATAACCTTCCAGTGGACATTTCATCCATATTATGGGTCTTGATTCCACTAAATTAAGGTTATTTATCTCAAATGGTTGGTGAGAAACTCACAATTAAGAATATGCCCATTGTATGGGAGTTTGATGATGTATTTCTGGAATAATTGTCGAGTCTTCCACCAAATCGTGAAGTTGAGTTTTCAATAGAACTCGTACCGGGTGCTTTACCTATTTCAAAGAAACCTTATATAATGGTTCCAATTGAGTTGCAGGAATTGAAGAAGCAACTCCAAGCAAATCTTGATAAGGGATTCATAAACCCTAGTGAGTCACCTTGGGGAGCACCTGTTCTGTTTGTTAAGAAGAAAGATGGATCAATGAGACTCTGCATTGATTATCGATATCTTAACAAGATCACTATCAAGAACAAATATCCTCTCCCACGCATTGATGACTTATTTGACCAACTACACGGAGCTCAATACTTTTTCAAGATTGTTCTTTGTTCAGGGTATCATCAATTAAGGGTCAAAATGGAGGATATACCAAAGACGGATTTCCGTACAAGGTATGGACACTATGAATTTATAGTGATGTCGTTTGGTCTTACTAATTCCCCTGCTATCTTCATGGATCTGATGAATAGAGTTTTTAGAGATTATCTTGATCAATTTGTGGTAGTCTTTATAGACGATATTCTTGTCTATTCAAAGAGCAAGGAAGAACATGAAGATCACATGAGAATTATATTGAAGACCCTGAGAAAGGAGAATCTTTATGCCAAATTTACCAAGTGTGAATTTTGGCTTCAAAGAGTTTCATTTTTGGGTCACATAATCTCAAAATAGGGGATATTTGTGGATCCAGCAAAAATAGAGGTTATCGAAAGATGGTCGAGACCAACAACAGTAACTGAGATCCGATGATTTCTTGGTTTGGCTGGATATTATCGACGTTTTGTGAAAGATTTTTCATGATTATCTAATCCACTCACCAAGTTGACTCGGAAAGGAGTTTTGTTTGTTTGGACGGAGGAATGTGAAGAGAATTTCAAGGAGATGAAAAGAAGGTTATCCAGTGCACCTGTGCTCACATTGCCTAGTAGTGGAGAAAGGTTTGTGATTTATAGTGATGCATCAATGAAGGGAATGGGATGTGTTCTCATGAAAAATGATATGGTGATATCTTATGACCCACGAGAGTTGAAAATCCATGAGCAAAATTACCCAACTCATGATTTGAAGTTAGCTGCGGTAATCTTTGCATTAATGATTTGGAGGAATTACCTTTATGGTTAAAGGTGTGATATTTATACTGCTAATAAAAGTTTAAAGTATATTTTCACAAAAAATGAGCTGAATATGCATCAAAGAAGATGGTTGGAGCTGATTAAGGATTACAACTGCTCAATTCATTACCACCCTGGGAAAGCAAACAAGGTGGCAGATGCATTAAGTCGACAAGACCATGCCAGTTTATCCATGATGAGGATCACAAAAGATCCAATATTAATGGATTTAAAAAGGATGGATCGTGGAATTATAATGGAAGGGGAAAAATCTTATCTTTCTCAAATGAATGTTCAACCATCTACACATGTGAAGATTAAAGAGGCACAAAAAGAAGATGTAGAGTTAAAAAAGAAGGTGAGAAATGTTCCTGAATTCAACCTTGATTGTGATGGGATAATAAAGTTCAGGAATCAGGTTTGTGTTCCTCCCATCCCAGAATTAAAGAAGGAGCTGCTGGATGAGGATCATTGTTCTTCATTCTCTATTCATCCAGGAAGCACGAAGATGTGTAGGGACCTAAAAGAGTACTTCTGGTGGGATGGCATGAAAAGAGATGTTGCTAAATATGTCTCTCAATTCTTGGTTTGTCAGCAAGTTAAAGCTTAGAGATAGAAGTCTAAGGGGATGTTACAACCATTACCCATACCCAAATGGAAATGGGAAAAATCACTATGGACTTTCTCCCAGGACTTCCTAAAACATACAAAGGCAATAATTTTATCTGGGTCACAGTTGATCGTCTTACAATGTCGGCACACATCATCGCTATTAGAGAGGATTTCTCTCTGGATCATCATGCCATGATATATGTAAAGGAAGTGGTAAGATTGCATGGAGTACCACTTTCAATTATATTTGATCGGGATCCAAGGTTTACCACAATGTTTTGGCGAAGTCTTCCGCATACTTTGGATATAGAGTTGAGTTTCAGCACTGCTTATCATCCTCAGACAGATGGTCAGTCTGAGAGGACAATTCAAACTCTAGAAGATATGTTGATAGATTGCTCTATAGATTTCAAAGGTGGTTGGGATCAACAACTACCTTTGGTGGGATTTTCTTATAATAATAGCTTTCACTCCAGTATTCAGATGGCTCCTTATGAAGCTCTCTATGGAAAGAAATGCAGGACTCCAACTTGCTGGGATGAAGTTGGGGAATGAAAGCTATTAGGACCTAATCTTGTTGATAAAATGTAATAAGAGGTCAGATCTATTCAACAACAAATAAGAGCAGCTCAGGGTCGATAGAAAATTTATGCCGACAACGAAAGAAAAGACCTTGAGTTTGAAGTGGGTGATAAAGTGTTCTTACGAATATCTCCCTGGAAGAGGTTCATGAGATTTGGAAAGAAGAGGAAGTTGAACCCTAGATATATCGGTCCTTTCGAAATTCTGGATAGTGTTTGGGAGGTAGCTTACTGATTGGCACTTACACTGAATCTCTCTCAAGTTCACGATGTGTTCCATGTATCTCTCCTGAGAAAGTACATACCTGATCCTTCACATGTACTCAGCTCAGAAGTTGTACCGCTGGAGCAAGATCTTTCTTTTGAAGAACAATCGATAGAGATTCTGGATCTTATCGAAAATGTCCTACGAAACAAGACCACTCGCTTGGTGAAAGTTTTATGGAGGAACCACCAATTAGAAGAAGCTACATGGGAGCTTGAGGATATGATGAGGGAGAGGTATCCTCGTCTATTTGTTACAAAGTGACAAATTTCGAGGTCAAAATTCATTTTAAGTGGGGTAGAATGTAACACCCGAGACTTTTATGTGAAATATTTTGTTTTTATGTTATATAAATCATCAAAGGAATCTTTCGCTACTTGCAATCACGACTTCTTCGATAGCATGTGTAGTACCCAATACCGAGTTCAACTAAACAACGATATATTATTATAATATTATAAACTAGCTGTTATGAATAGTATTAACTGAATTTTAAATTTTAAATCATTATTATTCATCTTACTCATTTTTTAGAACATGGTAAGAGAACAAAATAATTTTTTTTTGGTAAAATAAGTATTTATCCAAAAATACAGTTTTGCCGCCTTTTGATGGAGCACCCCCATTTAATCTAGTATTTTACATGTTTATAAGTTCAATTTGACAAAATAAAATTCTTCTTTTGAATCAGGATATAAAAATTTATTTTGGATAAATTTTTGATATTTTTCTGATAACTTTCATATTTTGATGAATAGTAAAAATACGCTAATTTTTAATTAAAAACAACTTTTTTTATTGAGATAATTTATATGGTTAAATTATAATATTGAATGGTTTTAAAGTATATATAGAATATATTTTTACCATTTAATATAATGTATGTGATTATCATAAATTTCACATTGAATTCATAGGTAAAAACATTTCAATCTTTGGCAATGTTTTAACTCCTAAAACCCGTTTTCTTAACAATGAGATTTATTTTACATTAATTACTGCAACAATTATGTTTTGAATTTTGAAAAATGGATTCCATATTCAGAATCAGTGGGTCCAAATTATGTTAATAGGCTACTTTTTATTTTTGGGCATTATGAATAGTAACTACGGTAAATTTTATTTACCATAGTTAAAGGTAAATCGTGTAATTAAGGGTAAATATAAGATTATAAAATTATCCTAACACTTTCCAAAAGCCTATTGGATGACTAAAAGTCGACCCATATCACCTAAGGGTCAGATTAGATTAATTTAATAGACTTTTTTCCAAGAAAATAATTTAATTATTATTAAAACCAAAGAATGCGACAACATGTCACTTTCTTAAATCTTATAAGTATAATAATTTTAATTTGGTGATAAACTTAATGAAACATCGAACATGAATAGTATCCAAAAATAAAATACAATTATATACATCATAGGAATTTATTTAGAATTTTTAGGGATTAAATAATTATCATTAATTATGACACAATAGTGATGTTGGAATTATTTTATTAATTGAAATATCAAATAAATTGTTTTAAAAATATTAAAATAAATATTATAGGAACTATTTAATGTTCTACACTAATTTTCTAGATACATATGATATTTTATGAATCTATTAAAGCTTTTATTTTGAACATATCTTCTGTATATATTTTATTCAAATTCAAATAAATGAATAGTGTCAAAATTGACACTATTGTTATTTTATAAAAATAACATATTAAAAAATTGTTTAAAAATCACAAAAATATTTAAAAATTATAAATTAAAATTTATATGGTCGAAAATGTCATAACTTGTCAAATTATGGAAAACTCACAACACATATTTAATTATTTATAATAATTTAAAATTTAGAATATTATTACCACAAATAAAATTAAATTGATAAATAAGGATAAATCAAGTTGATAATGTTTAAAATAAATTCCTAATATGTCTAAATTTTATTGGTTGATGTGATTACAACCCTATATCATCTAATCTTCGGATATGAGTCATTTTGGAAGTTTTTAAGTGGGGTTGGGATTTAATATAAACTAATATTTCTTATATTTCCAAAGGTGCCCTTCTCCTCCATTATAAAAGGGCACCTCCTCCCTCTCCTCATCCCACCAATTTGAGCCTTCTATCTCAGCAAAAAAATACCCATTTCACTTCCCCACTTCCCTAGAATCATCCTAAAGGTTCTGGTCTTCTTCAAAGACCAACCCTAGTGCCCTAAGAGGAGGTTAAGAAGAGGCGCGTCAAAAAAAGAGGTAATATCCATTACCGATCCTTTGCAAATTCATTCTTCTTCAAATTATTCTTCTTTAGTTGTTTCATTATGAAGTTATAACATCAGTATCACTCATATAATTTTATGTTATTATAAGTATGAAACAACCCTATTTCACCATTTATCCATCCTACGGAAAACGAAATCACCGGGCGTGCGTACGTACGGAATACCGTCTCCACGCCGTGGTGTAATCTATTTTCCCCCACCACCTTACTTGCTTTGGTATAATGGTGTAAATAATTACTATATATGATTATTGTAAAGTGATATTGATTCTGAAATAGTATACATACACTCCAATACAATTCCACGATCATGGGAACGATATCATCGCTCGTGCGTACGTACGGAATACCATCTCCACGATATGATGCGATTCGTTCTACATGATCTTCATTGCATAATGATTATATAAATGAATTGAATGAATAAATATGATATACAGTACATTAATACCATTCTAGGAATGATGTATCTATAACCTAAAGAGAAGAATATGAATTTATTCGACAAAACAGGCATAAGAACAAAAAGTTATAAACACCCGAATAACAAGTAGCAATGAAATATTACTACTAAGAAGCTAAGAATATGACCATATATGATATCATAACAATAATTATGATTCTTTAATAAGTCAATAACATTATTTAAATCATTATACAGGAGGTTCAGACACTTACGAAGCAAATCAGACTAAGGTAAGGGAAATATCACAATCTCATTTTTATCCGAGATTATGTATACTTAGGAATTTACTATGGTCAATTTTATCATCCACATCCATGTTTCCTCAATATGAAATTTTTTCCATCCACCTACAATTGTTTAAATCCTATTTTACCCTTCGGTGAGTTTTTAGTAAAAGTTATGAAAGGAATCTTTTGTCGTTTTTCGTACGAGGTACTTTTTGACTTTTCCGACAAAAGTACGAGAAGAATGTTTTTTTAACTTATACGGCATGAATGGATTTTTAAAACATTATTTACAAGAAGCTTCCATTACATGTTTTCAAGTTTATTTTTAACCAACTTCTTTTAGTTTAAAATTTTATGACATGTTAAAGAAAGGAAAATGTTTTTGAAGTAGAAAGGATATTTTCCTCAAGAATGTAGTTCAAGTGTTTTATCAAAATTATTTTCCATCTATGATAATAAAGGGTTCTGTTTCTATCCCTATTATTACTTTGATTTGATTATGTTGTGATGGAATTATTTTTATGGATTCCTTTATCTTATATGAATTATTTTATGATGTCATGTTGTTTATGAATCCCAATTTTATTACATGAGTTATGCAATGATGTATGATTTATGATTTTGTGGAACACATAAGAATGGTATCATAATTAGATGGGTGTGACCTATATCTCCTTCCAATGCATTGGGTAAATATTTTATATCTCATGAGATAGAAATGGGTGGAACGGCAGGTTAAACCGGTTCAGTAAAATAGGACTGAAACGAGGAGTGAACTCAGTTCAGAAATGGACTTTGTCCATTAAGATAGTCTTTGAAATGAGTCTTGACTAATAATAAATGATTCTCTATGATTATGTGTGCATGGAACAAAGTTTCATGTATTATGTTATGATTATTGGGATTACATTTCACTACCATGATTTATCCAATGTTATGAAATTATGATCTCTTTTATAGGGTCAGATTTCCAAAATGTTATGTTTTTATTCTGATGTGATTGATATTTCTTTTGTTTACCCTTACTGAGCTTTTGAGCTCACCCTTTTGAATGTTTTTTCCCCAGGTCATGAAGAAGGTTATTAAGTATGATATGCCAAAAGGGACAATTGATATGATGAAATAAATGGGAGACAGTGTAGATGCTTTATGAACCAGTTGTTTATGTTTCCCAGTTTCTAAAGACACTATACCTATACGGTCCTTTCGTGGTTTTGTTATATGTTGTAATAAGTATGCTTAAATTTTGAATTATTAACAATTTATGTAAAGTATGGTTCGCTATATTAACACTAGATACATAAATTCCTATGAGATTTATGATTATATTAGGATGGTATATTGTCACATGAAATATCATATAAAACTTTATCAATTTTCTGTTGTGTTCGGTTGATTTATTTTGAGAATGTCAATACCTAATCCTTAAAATATACTAAACACAAATGTCATATCATTTAAAAATGATCACTCTTATGCAATGATATCCATAGAACTCATGGATTAATGATATAATGTGCTAAGTGAAAATATAAATCAATTATTTAAGAATATTTATATAAATACAAAATTAAATGAATAAATGTTTTGACATGAGGATTTCATAATGCAACTATATCACCAGTTTACTATATCATATTGAAAAATTATCATCGGTGAAATTCTTATTAGTGTTGTATAATGTAACACATTGAGATTTTAGAATTTGTTTCATGTTTATTAATATTTATTTTCAATGGATTATAAATGAATAAACAATTTATATATATAAATAATTATCATAAAATATATACTAAAAATAGTAATATAATATTAAAAATAAATATAGTTATGGAATGTAATTTCCAATTCAATTTTTAAATACTATTCTTTGAAATTAATAGATGTGATATATCCAGATTATATGGATTTGTACTATTAAATATGTTTTATTTAGAAATTAATTTATGAAATTAAACATATGAAAATGAATTCGTTTTTTTCATGTTTAAACTAAATTCATTTGTTATCAATTAGTAAAATAAAAAAATTGATGTAGAAAAAATAATTTCCCCTAAATTGTGTCGCTATATTAATATGTTAATTTAATGTCTATTAATGAATTATTTTATTGAAATTTTTACAAAATATATTATATAATTTTTTTAAAATTAAAATAATGGTTGCTACTAGACATTATATTTTATTAAATTAATATTACTTCTTAAAAAAACATTTAAAAAAAGTTTCCTTTTCATTTTTTCACAATTAATTAAAATCTATTTCATACACTAAAATAGTTTTTTATAAGATGATTTCAATATTTGGAAAACTATTTTCATTTTTGGGGATAATGACACTTTCTTTTTGAGTCATAATTAATACAAACTATTGTAAAAATTTGAAACCACAATTATATTTAAAAATTGATAATGGGGTGGTTAATTGAAAATTCATGGTTTAAAATATCATTTTAAATTTTCTAAAATTGATAATTTTAAAATATTTTAGCATCAAATTATATTTTAATTGAACTTTTTTACACAAGGTGTATGGAGACCAGACTATTCAGTCGATATTTAATAACTCACTTCAGCAAATGAACATTACATTGACAAATTAAAAGTATCATTTGTGTTTTATTATCATTGAAACTCTATACACAACAAACAAAGTACATAAATAATAAATAAAATTAAAATTTATTTAATACCCCCTAATATATTTCCTTAGTATACCATATTAGTTCACCCAAATGTAATTGATTTCAAAGGGACACATGTCCGTAGAAAAGGATGAGTATGAAGATAAATTAGGGATATAAAAAAATGGAAAATGAGTGATCATCATGGACATATTATGAGACAAAATATCAGAAAATAAAAATAATTAAGTGATACTTAACTTGTAAATTCGTATACAAGATAAAATTAGACATTCATAATTATATAACAAAGGTTTATCACTATTTCATCATAAAACAAATTAGAATGATCATTCACCAAGTTATCATAGACATTTAACCTATATAGATTCATTCTTTACCTAAGTAATTATAGAATAATTAGGAATCACACATAATAGGTATTAATTCATGTTTTTCATGTTGTTCACAAACCATAAAATTTCATTTCAAAAATATCATGAAAATAACAAAGAACGAGTTTCATATAAAACTATTATGAACATATATGTTTAATGAATTAAAATATACAGCATTTTTAAACCCTTATAAGGAAATGTGGGTTTTTTAATAGGCATTTAAGGAAATGTGGGTTTTTTAAGGAAATGTGGGTTTTTTGTAATTATATCTATATGTGTACCCTCGAATTAAAATGAAAGGGGGTATTCACAACAAAAAATGGTTGGCATGGAATGTCAAAGAGTAATTATTTATAGTGTAATAGGTTTACATTGTTGACTATGGAATGTTAATAATGATATACAATATAAGACTCAAATTTATTGAAAGTTTTGTTACACAAATTGAATGATCATAAGTTAATGAGAACAAATTAAAATATAAATTATATGACGAACTACTAAAGATGTACTTGGAAAAAAATTACAAACGAAGATAACCCAATACCAAGAGAGATATATTTTTAAATCATGATGTTATTTTTAGGGAACCATGTAATATATATGAGATTTATCTACATGTGTAAATAGAGGGGAATATAAGTTTTAATGTTTTGTGAGTGGATAATAATGGTATTTATTTATTTATAGAATATGGGTTCAGTTATTTCTTTATTTTAAAATATTTTCCATGAAAGTCTAGGTTTTGGAAATTATTAAGACATTGGATAACATATGATTTTGGATCATTGATAATGATATTAAGAATTTAGTTTTTTTGGTATCCTACTTTCACTACATAACATCATAATTTTATATTCATTTTGGCATGGGAAATAGTTTTATAAAAAATATTTTTATTAAAACTATTATTTGCCTATTTGACTTTGGAAATTTTTTTTATAGGTTTAGAAATTAATTTACAAGAGTTAAAATATATTATATTAATAATATTTCTTATTTTAGGTAATTTATTTATTTTTATTAATTATTTCTTCATTTTTATTTATTTATCAATTAATAAAACATATATAAAACACAAAGATTTATTTTTGTTAATCACTGTGATGGACATATTATTTGAATATTATATAAATTTTACCCTATCTGAATTTTGAAATGATTATTTATTATGTAATATTTATCTAATAATAAAATTCTACATAACATAATTCTGTAATTAATATAATAAAATATATTTATAGAAATATAATTGTTTTCGTTACATTATCAACCTTTTATCAGTTATAAAAATTAAACAGGACATTATAACATTACATTGACATTTATATTTAAATAAATAGAATCTTAAAATACTATTTAATGAAAATTACATTCATTTATTATCTTAATAAAAAATAATATATTTTTGAAAAAATATAGATCATGATTCATTTATATCAAAAATAAATCTATTCAACTTATACATCTTATTATTAGGTGTCTTTTTTTAAAAAATTAATAAATATATTAACATTTCACTAGTGCAGAAAACGTTTTTTACGTCACCATTTTTTACGTCGGTTATATAAAACCGACGTCATAATATGTAAAACGAGGTTTTTTACGTCGGTTATTTCTTAACCGACGTAAAAACCTGTGTTCGGTACACCTTTAACGTCGGTTATTTTTATAACCGACGTTATTAATCGCGCGACTTCATTTTTTACGTTGGTTATTTTTATAACCGACGTAAAAAACGCGGTTTTCGAAGGCCTTTTTACGTCGGTTATTCAATAACCGACGTAACAAATCGACATATGTACGAGTTATTACGTCAGTTATTCAATAACCGACGTACAAAACGCGGTTTTTGAAGGATTTTTTACGTCGGTTATTTTATAACCGACGTAAAAAAAGAATCCGCAGATGTTTTTTACGTCGGTTATTCCATAACCGACGTAAAAAAATGCGGATTTTGAGCCTTTTATAACGTCGATTATTTTATAACCGACGTAAAAAAGGAATCGGAGGAAGGTTTTTACGTCGGTTATTTCAATAACCGACGTTATAAATGTTTTTAAAACAATTATCACGTCGGTTATTCAATAACCGACGTGATAACTCATTTAAAAATTTACCCAGACCCGTGGATTGTCATTCGCGAGTTTACCTTCGACAGTCGCGACTCGTCTCTCTCGCGCGTAAACCCAAATCGGCTCGTCCATTTCGTTTGTTTAGATTCATTTTGTGATCATCGTTTCTCATATTTAATCTCCTCGGATCAATCATCTAAACTCGCAGCACTCAGGTAATCCTCCCACTCATTCATTTTTTTTCGCAGATAGTATATATATATGTGTTGTGATTTTTTTGTTGAAACTAGCTAAGATTCTTCGATTGCGAACCCTTTTAACTCATTTTGGCACCATAATCTTATTTATCATCCCTAGATCTATTTGTTCGACTTGAAATATTGAGTAATTTTATGATTTCACTAATTTTTCATCATTTTCTATAAATCCCCGAGAGGGTTGGGGCGTGTCCATTTGGATGGGTTGCCCTTTTACAGTTGTTACTACTTTATTCACACACAACCATGGAATAGGTGCATGGATTTGGGGTCGGGGGGTGTCCAGGGGGGTTTACAAGGGGGTGGGTGGGTGTGGGGGGCTGTCCAAGGGTGTGGGTGGGTGTTGGGGGGTGTCCAGGGGGGTGTCCAAGGGGGGGGGGGGTGTTTAGGAGGGGTGGGGGGCTGTCCAGAGGGTTGGGGGGGTGTCCAGGGGGGTGTCCAAGGAGGTCGGGGGTGGGGGGTTGTGTCCAGGAGGGGTGGGGGTGCTTTATAGAGGGGCCGAGGGCTGTCCAGAGGGGTCGGGGGGTGTCCAGGTGGTGTCCAAGGGGATGGGTGGGTGTGGGGGGGCTGTCCAAGGGGGTGGCGGCCTGTCCAGAGGGGTAGGTGGGGTGTCCAGGGGGGTGTCCAAGGGGGTGGATGGGTGTGGGGGGCTGTCCAAGTGGGTGGCGGCCTATCCAGAGGGTATTTGGGGTTGTCCGGGTGGTTGGGGGGGCTGTCTAGAGGGTTGGGGGATGTCCAGGGGGGTGTCCAAGGGGGTAGGGGGTGGGGGGTGGTGTCCAGGAGGGGCGGGGGGCTGTCCAGAGGGGTCGGGGGGTGTCCAGGGGGGTTTACAAGGGGGTGGGTGGGTGTGGGGGTCTGTCCAAGGGTGTGGGTGGGTGTTGGGGGGTGTCCAGGGGGGTGTCCAAGGGGGCAGGGGGTGGGTGGTGGTGTTTAGGAGGGGGGGGGGGGCTGTCCAGAGGGTTGGGGGTGTCCAGGGGGGTGTCCAAGCAGGTCGGGGGTGGGGGGTTGTGTCCAGGAGGGGTGGGGGTGCTTTCTAGAGGGGTCGGGGGCTGTCCAGAGGGGTCGGGGGGTGTCCAGGGTGGTGTCCAAGGGGATGGGTGGGTGTGGGGGGCTGTCCAAGGGGGTGGCGGCCTGTCCAGAGGGGTCGGTGGGGTGTCCAGGGGGGTGTCCAAGGGGGTGGATGGGTGTGGGGGGCTGTCCAAGGGGGTGGATGGGTGTGGGGGGCTGTCCAAGTGGGTGGCGGCCTCTCCAGAGGGTATTTGGGGTTGTCCGGGTGGGTGGGGGGGCTGCCCAGAGGGTTGGGGGATGTCCAGGGGGGGTGTCCAAGGGGGTAGGAGGTGGGGGGTGGTGTCCAGGAGGGGTGGGGGGCTGTCCAGAGGGGTCGGTGGTGTCCAGGGGGGTTTACAAGGGGGTGGGTGGGTGTGGGGGGCTGTCCAAGGGTGTGGGTGGGCGTTGGGGGTGTCCAGGGGGGTGTCCAAGGGGGTAGGGGGTGGGGGTGGTGGTTAGGAGGGGTGGGGGGGCTGTCCAGAGGGTTGGGGGGTGTCCAGGGGGGTGTCCAAGCAGGTCGGGGGTGGGGGGTTGTGTCCAGGAGGGGTGGGTGGCTGTCCAGAGGGGTCGGGGGGTGTCCAGGGGGGTTTACACATCGATTTGTTTTATATTTCAAAATTGTTTACATTCAAATTATGATTTTTTTCATATAATCATATATTTGTCTTATCTAAAAAATATATATATTTTTGCTATTTGTTATAGGTAATAATGAGTCGAAGTTGGATTACGGCACATCGAATGAGCAATGAATATGAGGAAAGTGTTGATGCCCTTTTGGAATTTGCTAAACGAAATGTTCAAAGTAGTGACATTTTTTTCTGTCCATGCCTGAAATGTCTGAATACGAAGAAGTTGAAAAGTAGAGAGATAAAAGATCATCTGATTTGTCATGGTTTCAATCCGTGTTACAACCCTTGGATTTGGCATGGAGAAACTGGACAGAATGTCACTGATGATAATGAATCACGAGATGGTAACTCCGATGGAATTGAAGAAATGATTCGCGATACTGTAGAAGAACAAATTGAGATAGAACCGACAGTTTCACGTCTATATGGTGATGCCGAAAAACCATTATATCCTGGTTGTACAGATTTTACGGTTTTGTCGGCGGTGTTAAGATTGATTAACCTGAAGGCGAAACATGGATGGAGTGACAGAAGTTTTACAGAGCTGCTACAATTGATGAAAGACATTCTTCTAAAAGATAACGATCTTCCAGATTCACATTATAAGGCCAAAAAAATATTATGCCCGATGGGATTGGGATACAGGAAAATACATGCCTGTCCGAATGACTGCATTATATATAGGAAGGAATATGAATTTCTGAAAGAGTGTCCTAAATGTGGGACATCACGGTATATGGTGAAAGAAAAATCACAAGCTGATGTAGAGATTACAAAGCTCCCTTCAAAGGTATTTTGGTATCTTTCTATAATTCCTCGTTTCAAACGTTTATTTGCTAATTCACATGATGCAAAAAGGTTAAGATGGCATGCTGATGAGCGGGTATGTGATGGAAAAATACGTCATCGAGCTGATTGTCCACAATGGAAGAAAATTGATGCCCAATACCCTACATTTGGAAATGAAATTAGAAATCTGAGACTAGGCTTGTGCACAGATGGAATGAATCCATACCGAACCCTCAGTAGCACACATTGTTCCTGGCCTGTTTTATTGGTAATTTACAACCTCTCTCCTGAAGTTTGTATGAAGTGCAAATATGTCATGTTGAGTATCATGATCTCTGGTCCAATGCAACCCGGAAATGATATTGATGTATACTTTTCACCGCTGATTGATGATTTGAAACTGTTATGGGATGATGGTATTAGGGTGTATGATTCTTATAAAATGGAATATTTTCAACTGCATGCAGTGCTTCTATTCACTATAAATGACTTCCCAGCATATGGAAATTTGTCTGGATACAGTGTTAAAGGGCATAAAGCATGTCCAATTTGCGAACAACAGACGTCATATTGTCAATTGCATCATGGGAGGAAAACAGTGTACATGGGTCATCGAATGTTTTTGCCTATGGATCACCCTTATAGAAGACTAAAAAAGGCATTCAATGGCTCACAAGAATTTGATACTGCTCCTCAACCTTTATCCCCAGAATTGTATTTTGAGAGGGTGAAAAACCTTGATGTGACATTGGGAAAGACACAGAAATCTGGTAATGATAGACATATTTGGAAGAAAAGTTCAATATTTTTTGAGCTACCATATTGGAGGTATCATGAAGTCAAACATAATATTGATGTCATGCACGTGGAGAAGAATATCTGTGATTCTTTGATCGGAACATTGCTAGATATTAAAGGAAAGACAAAAGATGGGTTGAATGGAAGGTTAGACCTACTATCAATGGGAATACGTTTGGAGTTAGCTCCCACTCCTAAAGGAAGACAAACATTTCTTCCCCCGTCTTGTCATACATTATCAAAGAGGGAGAAAAGTATCTTCTGTCAGTGTCTTCATGATATCATAGTGCCTCAAGGTTATTCTTCAAATGTAAAAAATTTTGTCTCATTGAAAGACTTGAAGTTGATAGGTATGAAATCACATGATTGTCACGTCATGATGCAACAAATTCTACCAGTTGCACTGCGTGTAATATTGCCCATCCGTGTCAGAAAGACTATAATGAGGTTGTGTTATTTTTTCAATTCAATTTGTAACAAGGCGATTGATGTGAATGCTTTGAACATTTTGGAAAAGGATGCAATTTTTATACTTTGTCAATTGGAAATGTATTTTCCTCCAACTTTTTTTGATATGATGGTGCATTTAATGACTCATCTGGTTCGAGAAATAAGGCTTTGTGGACCTGTATATCTTCGCTGGATGTATCCTTTTGAAAGGTATATGAAAATATTAATGGGATATGTTAAAAATCCATATCGACCTGAAGCCTCCATTATTGAAATGTATATTTCTGAGGAGGTAGCAGAGTTTTGTACGAGCTATTTGGCTACGGCACAACACATAGGTTTGCCTCCATCTCTCCATGAACGGGTTAATAATGAAGGAAAGGGGATTCGTGGTTTGAAAGTAAAATCACTGTCAGCTGAACATATGAAGAAGTTAGAATCATACATCTTGAATAACATAGCTGATGTTCAACCGTATATCACATTGCATATTAATGAGTTGAAACAATGTCATCCAAAGAAGAAAGAAATGTGGATTTTGAATGAGCACAACAAAACTTTTTTTCCATGGTTTAAAAAGACCTTTCTTGGTAGATTAGATGTATCAGAGACATTAAAATGGATAGTGGGTGGTCCATCTTTAAATGTGATAACATGGACCACTTATGACCTTAATGGCTATACATTTCATACGAAAGCTCAGGACAACATAAGTGCAGTTCAGAATAGTGGTGTATTGGTGTTTGCAGAAGCAATGCATTTTTCGAGTGCTAAGGACAGAAACCCAATTTCGGCATCAAGTGCATATTATGGAGTGATTGAAGACATATGGGAGGCTGATTACTTTAAAATTAATGTTCCCGTTTTTAACTGTAAATGGTTTATCGGTAACAACAGTGTCAGACACGATGAATTTGGAATGACACTTGTTAATCTGAATAGATTGGAAGACACCGCTGATTCTTTTATAATGGCAACACATGCCAAACAAATTTTCTATGTAGTAGATCAATCAGATATGCAGTGGGCTATTGTTTTACAAGGGAAAAAACAATATGTTGGTGAGGATGAATTTGATTAAGATGTTGATTTATGTGAGATCCCTACTTCCATGGAAAGATTAACAGAACATAATGATGAGTATGTTGAAGACATGGTTTGTGCCATAAGGAACGATCACGACGAAGGAATTTGGGAAAACAATCCAACTGTACATTACTAAAATTACAGGTAACACAAGTTTATTTCTTGTTTACATTTAGTTTTTTCATATAATGTTAGATACTGTAAATTTTTTACTTATTAAAACATGTATCAAACCAAAATGATAAAACAATAAAAACCGTAAAGAGGAGAAGTCTTGGGCGCACCGGCTGGCCGGTGGTGGATCACCGTTTGGCCGGTGGTCCAGAACAAAGCTCTGTCTGGTCCACCGGCCGGCCGGTGGACCAGACAGAGAGCCTTCCTCTCTGTCTGGATCACCAGCGGCCGGCCGGTGGCACCAGGCAGTGGGCAAGTCTACTGCCTGGGTCCTCCGGCTGGCCGGTGAGCTCACACCGGCTGACCGGTGGACTCAGTGAGTCCACTTTTCAGCTTTCTTGGGCCAACTCCTTGGCAACCTTCTGCCTGTGTTTACCATGTTTATCATTGTTTAACATGCTTACCATATTACCAATGTTTACTATTATGTAATTTAGTACACTTTTCTATTTGTGAACTAATGTTTGTTTTTTTGATTTGAAGGAAAATGACAGATCAATCAGTTGATCAGCCACATGATTCTGGAGATGAGCATATTGGTCATACATCTGGGGAGGAACATTCACATGCTCCTATTACAAAAAAGAGTTCAAATGTTGGTAAGCGTGGGTGCACACATTTACCAAAATTATCACTTTCCCGTACGAAGGAGGATAGGATAGTCATGGAGTTTGATGATGATGATCTTCCTAGAGGTCCAAATGCTAAAGATTTTAAGGGTTTTGTAGCAACTCAGGATAAGAGCAAAGTAAGCATTCTCTATGATGATTGGAGAAGTGTGGATAAGGCGATAATTTCTCCGCTATGAGAGACCATTTTGGTAAGATCTTTTGCTATTGTTTGACTGTTCTTTAAATGTTTCTAGTATATATAATATTTTTAACCTCTTTTTTATCAGATGACATTTGATATTCCTGACACTGGAGGAGTCAGGAAGAAATGCTTATCATTGGCTGCTAGGAGATGGAGGGATTTCAAATCAACCCTCTCATCTGATTTCATTTATGGTCATAGGAGTCGTGAGAATCCATGTCGTATATATCCTTTTATAGATGAAGACACATGGAGACAATTTTTTGAAAGTAGAAGAAAAGAATCATTTTTGGTAAGGGCAATGTAAACTTTTATAAGCTTTCTTATATAAATGATCTTATTATTGTTTTGTTAATGATTACTTATTCTTAATTTACAGCAAACAAGGAAAGATCATCAAGAGATCCAATCTAAAAATGTATACCCTCATAGTTTATCTTGGGGAGGGTATGCATTATTGGAAGAACAAATGATGGCAGAAAAATTTCAACAACTAAGAGCTGAGTCTTCAAGCTCTGGAGAGGTGGCCCCTCCATCCCCTCCATCTAGACATGAGAAATGGAAAAGAGCCCGGAAGGGAAAAAAAGGACAATATCTTTCAGAAGAATCGAGACTCGTAGTTTAGAGGATTGTAAGATATCTATTTTATTTATTTAAGTTTACTATTTTCGTCATATATTTCCAATCATTATAGAAATGTTCAATTAATTATTACAGGACTCTCTTGAGGAGCAGAGTTCACAGGGGACATTTACACCATCTGGGAGGGAAGATATTTTATCTGTGGCATTGGGAAAGCCCGAACATCCTGGCCGTGTAAGAGGATATCCGGCAGGTGTATCGGTAAGAAAAGTGTTGCCACGTTCCTCAACTTCTAACGTTGAGGGAGTTTATAAAAAAAAATAGAATCCTTGGAGGATGAAGTCCATAATATTAATGCGACAATGGAGGAAAAGATTAGAGCATCGGTGCAGTTTATGTTTGCAGACTTGCAAAGACAATTTCAGGGTGCAGCTCCCACTCCACCTCTCCCAGTAGCTCCCACTCCCCCACCTCAGCCTGCGGACCCCATTTTTGATCCTCCTCCTCCGCCGTAGCTACCTACTTATTGTGAGTTGTATGTTGATGATCCTCAACATCATATAGTTGCATATGGGATGGTATATTGTATAGGAGATACAGTTCATCATCAAAAGTTAGAGGTAGAGAATCAGAGGGTCACTGTACAGGATATTATAGATAGATCAGCTCGGATACCATTACCTACAGATGAGGTGACGACAGTTGGACATAGTATCGGCCATTTTTTACTTTGGCCATCCCGATTTCTTCGACTCATTACCATAGAGGTATGGATGTTATATCTTTTATTTTATATTTTTATTAATGTTTTATCATTTGAAAACTAATATATTTTTCAATTTATTTTTACAGGAATACTTCAAAGGTAAAGAAATACTGTATAGACAACAACAAAGACAGATAGCTATGACATCAGATGCAGATACTAGCAGTCTTGACAAATTGTCAAGATATTCAAATTTGTTGGCGGATCATTATGACTTTACAATGGAAGCTCATGTCTATGGACGTGAACTATGTGTGGGGATTATGAAAACTGATATCATGGAGTTTGTCACTGGAGATAAGTTGGGCATCAACGTGGTGAAAATTTTTATCATGTAAGTCTTAACACATTTTCCTTGCGTTATATTTATTAAAAATATATACTTATGTCTGCTTTGTATTAGGTATCTGTATAAAATTTGTGAGAGGAATGAGCTGACAGATGTATATGGATTCGTGGACCCACAATTGATTTCCCCTGAAGCATGTGCATTGGATGAGGAACAAAGAATTCTTTATATTGCTGATAGATTTGAAAAGAATGTAATCACACAGTGTTGGATGATGACTTTTTGTGAGAGGTATGAAACACATCCCTCTCAAAGAGTTAATTATCTTTTAACATAAAAAACCACTAACGTTAAATTTCCTTTTATCAGGGATCATTGGATGTTAGGGGTTTTTTGCCCTAGGGAGAAAACACTTTATTGGATATGCTCTCTCCATGATGATGTGCGAGAAAGTTTTAAGAATATATTGGAAAAGTAAGTTTCAATTTCAAAATAGTTTTATATATTATAATGAATTTTAAATTTACCCCATTCGTATTATTTTCTAACAGGGCATGGGTCCACTTTCGAAAAAGCGCAAAGAAAAGGAATTTCAAGATCAAATATGTACATGCGAAGGTAAATATCCATTTATAATTTGTACATTTTGATTTATTACATAAAAATAATATATTGAATTTACACTCATTCAAACAGAAATGTCATGAGCAACAAGGCATCATCGAATGCGGATATTACATGTTAAGATTTATGTATGAAATAATAACAACTGGGACAGTTCTGAGTTTTGACCTGGTAAGATTTCCTCTTTCTCATAATATTTCAATTTGATTTATTCATTATACACGTTGACTACTATCCTTTTCCTTTGTAGCTTTTTGATGACCCCCAACCCTTTACTACTGAAGATATCAAACTCTTACAAGTGGAGTGGTCAAATTATTTTACAGGTTTGATTGAATTTTAGTTGTTTGTAATGTAAAATGTAATTTTGAATATTGTCAATGTAATTGTGTATTTCGTAGTCATTTAGGTTGGATTTAGTTTTTTTTGAAGTTGACAGTGTAAGTTTTGAATGTTATATAAGTGAATGTTTAATTTTTCTCTACTTCTTGTTTTGGTCTACTGTTGATGGTTTTTCTGGTCTGGATTATGGTATGGGGGAGAGGTTCCAAGGGGGTGGGTGGGTGTTTGGGGGGGTGTCCAAGGGATATGGGAGGGGTGTCCAAGGTGTGTTTGGGGCTGTCCTAGGGGTCGGGGGGGGGGGGTGTAAATGAGGGTGGGGGGTGTCCAAGGGGTGGGGGGCTGTCCAAGGGATATGGGAGGGGTGTCCAAGGGGTGTTTGGGGCTGTCCAAGGGCTCGGGGGGGGGGGGTGTCCAGGGGTCGGGGGGGGGGGGGGGGGGTGTCCAAGGGGTCTGGGAGGGCTGTCAAGGTGTGGGGGGGGGTGTCCAATGGGTGTTTGAGGCTGTACTAGGGGTCTTGGGGGTGTAAATGAGGGTGGGGGGGGGGGCTGTCCAAGGGGTGGGGGGTGTCCAAGGGTTGTGGTGGGGCTCCAATGTGGTGGGGGAGGGCTGGCCAGGTTGTTAGGTGGGTATAGATGAGGGTGGGGTTCAGTTGGGGCTTGGGGGAGGGCTGGCATGGTTATTTTTGTTTGGTTTATGGTTGCTTTTTGGTGAGAGCAGTGCAATTATTTTAAAAAAAAAAATCTATTTCACGTCGGTTATTTTATAACCGACGTGGTAAATAAATCGGTAGGGGTTTATCACATCGGGTTTCTCTAGAACCGACGTGATAAACCGTTCCCGGGGGCTTTTATCACGTCGGTTCTTAATATAACCGACGTGCTAAAAGGCCTGGGAATCGATTTACCACGTCGGTTATTGGATAACCGACGTGCTAAAACATTTCCCAGGCCTTTTTATCACGTCGGTTATTTAAGAAACCGACGTGATAATAGGCCAGGGGAAGGGTTTATCACGTCGGTTATGACATAACCGACGTGATAAACGATATCCCAGGCGTTTTATCACGTCGGTTTAGGAAATAACCGACATGATAAAGCCCCCCCGCGCATATTTATCACGTCGGTTATTATATGAACCGACGTGATAACCACCGTGATGTTAGGGATATTACGTCGGGTTTTAAATAACCGACGTAAAAAACGTTATTTATAACGTCGTCCGTATTAACGTCGCCTAAAAACCGACGTAAATAATAAAAAATAACCGACGTAAAAAATGTTTTCTGCACTAGTGTTTAAGGAACTGTTATTTCCATTCAAATGGTAAATTTATTATTTTAAAATATCATTATCTAGATACACAACTTATTACATCAATATACTCCCTAAGGGTATGTTGTGTGATTTTGTATATTCATTGTTTGGCTCAATCAACATAGATCTAGTGTTGATGTCAAATATCATGAACATATCTCATAGTAGAGTTTATGAAATCCTTGATTTTACATGATCTTATTGGGATTGGTTAAGGGAATACCCCAATGACCCAAAATCCTTCCCATGTTCAGATAAATGGTTTTCAAAAGGATGTTTCCTATTAGTTTAGGTCATCATTTGCCCCTTCTGCAATCATTATATCTTCTTATTTCCTTTTATATTCAAGGGTTCTAATAGTAACATCATTACCAACATTCATAATGTCCAATGGTCATATTGACCAATGGTTAGGTAACAATGAGATCCTAATATTCACTCTACTATATGTATCCTATATATTATTCAGAATTCTTAAATATTACCATATATTACTTTTTATGAAAAAGTTATAAACATCACTTTATATTAGCTATCAATATACTAACTATTCTATTTATTTTTTCTTATTTTTATAATAGGAGTGAAATCATCTGAGAATTGAAGCCTATAGAGTTTATATTAGTGTGCGTATTATTAATTTTCATTCATCTCCTAGTATTATTTCTATCCAGTAAAAAATATTAATTCTTAATATATAATATTATTATAAAGTTTAATATTCTATATTTGTTATAATAATAATATAGTCATCATAAAAGAAGAGTTAATGATATTATAATTGTATTTGTATGCAGTTAGACACCCCCACATTATATCATTTCATCCCCAATATTTTTTTCCAGCCGAAAACAATTGTGGTATATATCCTTCATACATATTTTGAAATCTTATGAATCATTTTGAATGTAAGGACCCAAAATTAAACATTAAAAATTATAGTATCTTTTGGAAATAATTTTATTTCATTTTTACACAATTATCTTACAGGTTTAGTGTTTTAGAGAATTTGGGGACAAATATTGAATAAAAAAACACATAAATACACCTGGAAACTTCAACTTTGTATCCACTTTTCCTATAAACCCAAAACTCTTTTGAATAATAGATGATTTATTTTCGTGAAAAGTATTCTCTAATTTCAACACGATTACAAAATTTCAACAAAACAAATTTCAACCCTTTGAAAAACATTGTACTATTTGTCATGATAACAAAAGGACCCATATGGTACATAAAAGAATAAAATAAACCATTGGTCTGTGAATACATAGTGAAAATTTAATTTTTAAAATTATGAATTTCAATAAAAAAACCAAAAAAATACCTTCTATTATTAACACATTTCATAAAACATTTCTGTATAAATATTTACATAAAAATAAATACACAAAATTTCCCTTTATAAATAAAAAATTAAATGGAATTTTTATAAAAAAAACTAAAAATGTTCAATATTGTACATGTAATACCCATCACAAAATAATTTTGGTGTGACCATCCCAAATACTCCTAGAATAAAATAACGGTTACCTTTAGAACATTATCTAAGAGTAACAATCACATATAAACCTAGAATACCTTCACTGTTAACATTTTAACATTACATTAGTGTAAACATCATATGTAATCATGTATTAACTATCATTGTTTATCTTGGAATAGACATCATAGTATTTTCCCATTATCAATTAGGATAACCCTGGCTGGGTAATTATTTCCCATATTTAGAATCACCATACATAAAATTTCATAAAAAATTAATTATAGTAATGTCATGGAACTTAAAATATTTGGGGTATAATAGAACCACCCTCCATTATTAAAAATTACCAAGAACCATAACATTCCACAAAAAATATTGAATAAAAATAAAATCCATAATAAAATAACTTTTCTACTTTAATATAACTTATTAATATTTATGGGAATTTAAAAGGGAGAAAATTTAAATTGTAAATATCCTTGGAAGTCTCTACAGAAATCTCCCACAAAATAATTATTTATGATAGTGGGTAATTCTTTTCATGGAATATATTTTAAAAATATTTTTTTCCAATATTTTTTTAAAAAAACTCATAAAGTGTGTTATTTAGAAAAAGAAAAAATAATTCATTTAAAACCTTTTATTAAAAAATAATAGATGGATAAAGATGAATATCAAAATTTATAGTAATATATTATGTAGATTATGTATATTTTTTAGAAAATATGGACATGGATGGAAATATTTTGTGAACATTAAATGGTGTTTTTTAAAAATTCCCCTCAAATTGAGTATATCTCATTAATTAAATTATTTTTATTCATGAATTATAAATTGAGTTCAAATATTTACATTCCTACGAAACTTTTCGTGGTTGTTATTCTTTATTACATTTAATACTCTGATATATAAAATTACATTATCATTTATTTTAACATTATAAGTTTTGATGTTGTTCTGTTTTTAAGTCCAAAATGACTTTAGTTAGTTTAATTTCAGTAAAAGAGTATAATTTTACATAAAATCCATAAAACTATTCTTGAAAAAACGTTATTTTCATAATTAATTTTACATTCAAAACCAAATCATAAATCATATTTATTTAAAATAAACAACGTTTTAATCATGGAGATTATTTTCCATCTATATGCACAAGTCACATATTCATTTTTCAAAGATCATTATGGATGGTTGGTAATTATTATTATTTATTTAAAACATGATAAAATTATCTAAAATATGATATTAATTATTTTAGTGTACATATATATATAACATCATTGTGATGTGTTTATTGAAAAAAGAATCACATTGTTTAATGGTTGTGGTAGTCTACAAATACTCACGAATGACATTATCATTTTTTAGTAAATGGAATGGTAAGATTTTGTTTTATTAATTTCATTAAATAAGGATTAAAATTTCATGATTATCATATATAAATATGAATTCAATTAAAAAAATATATATTTGTATTATGGTGAGGGATAACCAATTAACTCATCTCGTTTGGCAATAGCCCACCTCACACAAGAATAATAAATTTCTCCACCATTTGTTGAATGATTCAAATGGATATATATTATTATATTTGAATAATAATACATAATTATATGGAGGAAAATTGTGTTCTTATTTTAACATGGTTGAAGAATATTTGGGGAATTTTTAAGAAGAAACAAAACTAAAACATACAATTAAAAACTATGCCTCTTATTTAGAGAACTTATTTTTATGAACACATTATGACCAGAACATGTTGTTTTAATCCCAAAAATATCATCTAGAATTAGTATGTGGATTATATAAAAATATATGAGGGGATATTGGCTAATCTCAATAGTTTTTAATGTGATATAGACTGAGAATAAGAGGTTCTATTTTATAATAGGGGGTTTGGGCCCTCTTCAAATTTCCCAAAATATTAAATTAATATAAATATATTTTTAGTTAAAAATATGTATAATCACATTTATTTATAACATATATTTCACATGGATCACTATTATCTAATATAAAATTATACATCTTTTTATTATACATATACCCTTATCATTTTTAACCCTCAGATAACCCTTTTAAAACATACCATGATTAGAAGAATTTTTAATCCTTAATAGTAAATATAGTTACTATAAAAGGAAAAAAGACAAAAAATGGTCCATTGATAACATTAAAAAAATTATCCTAGTCACATTGAAAAATTTGTGATTTTCATGAATTATTATATATAATTTAATAAAATATTAAATATTATGAAATATCAATAATGTAAGTTTCTATATTTATTCATTATATTGAACTTATTAATTATATGATAACACCAATATGTAAGTAACATTATTCTAAAACGTATTTAAATTTTCATGTAAACATATAAAATATTTTTATTACATTAATTATCTCCAATCAATTTAACTTTAATATATTAATATATTTTTTTCCAATATTTGAATAATTTCAACATAGGTATTGTGAACAAATTAAAGTTTATTGTTCATTAACTAAAAATTAATATTAAATTACCATGATGAAAATAAATATTTTATATGACAAAAAATTATTATTATTTTAATTTATACTCTTGATAACTAGTTATTAAAAAAATAAAATTTTTTAATAAAAGGAGAGTGACATGAATGACTTTTCATGAAATAAGATATATAAAGGTCATAATATCATCCAAATGAACATAAAATTTTAGATAAATGAATAATGGAAGAACATGGACATAATTGAATTAAAAAATTAATTTTAGTTATGGGTGGGGGATATTTTAAAATGCTTATTATTTTATTTATAAACCTAACAAACAAATTTACCATTGTCCCAAGTAACAAAAAATACAACAATTACTATTTATATTGACATAATATATAATAAAAAATTTTAAATTATTTCTAACCAATTATTACAATTCTTGAATACAATTTTTAATATTTTTGAAAAATTAGCGATAGATTTGGATTTGAAATTAATCCTATAAAACTAAACAAAATGAAGTTTTCTTGAAAAATGAGATATAAACAAAAGTAATGTACTTATGCCAAAATAAGTTATAAAAAATACTAAAATGCATTAATTATATTATATATATCTAAGTAGTAATAAAGTTACATTGGGATAAAATTATAGTAATATTTTATATTTTTAATATAATAAAATTGATTGTTTTAAAAAACATTATTTTTTCAGTATTTAATGAAAAGTTTATATTTTTACAAAATTCTGAATAGTTAATCTTCATCTAATTTTGAAACGAGGAATTAAAAAACTAAATTAGTTTTTTAAAATAAATTTTCTATAATTTAAAGAAATTAATAATGATTATCACCGATAAAAATTGAAAAATACTAGTTTTGAAAAAAATTTCTTTAAAGAAGAATAAAATGAATTTACAAAAAATATTGTTTCAAAATAATTAATTAATACATAATAAATGGGATGTAATATTGTATATTTTTTAATTATTTTAGAACTATTGAATCCCATTATGTTAATATTTTCTTTATAATGATCACTTTTAAATAATTAGATTACATTGTTTATTTAAGCATGGATTCTTGTCTCTTATACACCATCAAATGTATTATTCCATATTAAAATACCACTATGTTACATTATTACAATTTAAATAATTATATCCTCTTAATTATAAATTGGTATTGTTTACCTAGGTTATGTAATAATAATATCGTTAATAAAATACCATATTGCATACTTCTTCAATTAAACATCCACTTGATTTACTATAAAGGGAAGAGTAGTGGTCATCTAGTATAACACATAACTATGATTCCAAATATGATAACATTTGTGGGAAGTGACATATTTGATATATAGGAACAATAGAACGTCTATATTATGATATTAGATGATATAAACCATTTAAATAATAAATTTAACCATAAGAAACCATAAATCTATGACGGGTTAAAAGGATAATTATTTATCTGTATGAAATGTAAATGATTTTTTTCTCAAAATAATTTTCCTAAATTTGAGGAATTATTTTTACTTCATAGAATAATCACACACACACACATATATATATATATATAGTTTTGAAGTATAATATTATCCTTTAATCAATTCCCATAACAATATCATCTTTTTATCCAAACATTGAGTATTCAGGATGATATTTTCCGGAATGAAGCATTAGAATCAATTTTTAATGATAAACGATTCCATAAAAAGATAAAAAAAATTCCACCATTCATTAATAATAATATTCAAAAAAATTACTTTCCCAATGTAAGATTATTCAAAATTACATTTTAATAGTTCATACAAATTTAGATATAATCTGAATAATTCAACTGTCATACCCCAATATAAACAAAGGATATTTGTTAAAAACATTTTCATGTACTACCTTTAAAATATTACATACTATGATTGAAATAAATATATTATAAGGATTTGATCTTGTATTCTTCCGAAAATAATTATTCATTTATCTCGGAATAATATTAGTCACACATAATGATTCATAACAAAAATAAAATTTCCCTAATCACATAATCTCTTATATATGATAGTAATTTCTACAACCAAACACAATGTAACTCAAAAAATATTACATATGTCACTCCAAAAGATATTTAAACCTTTATTTCACAAATAAAATCCAAATGTATCACTTAAGGTTCCTAATATACTGATCATATAATGATAATCACATAGGCACCAAATAAATTTCCAATCCCACTATTATCAATATTATAAAACAAATGTTCCCATAATCATTACTGATTACATCATTCATATAATGGAAAACAATTTCATTCAAATTAGGAAATCACATAGTCCAATGGTAGGTGATTCCTACTTATAACTTATTGGTTGTGGTTTCAAGCTTTATGGCCTTTCAGGACACACCATTATGTTCTCCTTTTATTAAAAATATTTTAATAAAATTCCTATAACATTGTCATAAATTACTTTAATATATTCAATTATAATGACAATATACTAATATAAAAACGATTCTCATACATTTATTTTTTCATCACAAAAAATTTATAACCCTTAATTACAATAAAATAAATAATCTTATAAACCCTAAATGACACTAATAAATTTATAATTTTTTCCATTAAATTAATATATATTCATTCCTAAAAAAATTATTTAATAATAAATATACAAACATAAGGATTTTATTTCAAAAAATATGCCTCAAAATTCACTTAATTATCTTATAAATTCACCGCATAAAACCAAAAAAAGTTATGTCTATATCATTGAACATATGATCAACCTAAATCATATAAAACCATGGTAGATTCCATATCACTTAATACATCCAATCATGAATATTTATAACCTCTAATGTTATCTAAACATATAATAAGAATTATAATGTTATGGACTTATCACTAGTGGGATATAATTTATACAAACTAGTGCACTCCATGCGCGGATACACTTCTTGGGATAGACTCACACCACCATGACTTGTGGAAGAACATTCCTCAAGAATCCCTGGGGTAAAATGATAGGCTTTATGCATCATCCACATATGATACCTTCCATGGATTGGAATAACTACATTTCTCAAATACCAACTATAAGGACTCGACCTTAAAAATGACATATTATCGTGTCTTTATTCTACAATTCCCTTTTTTCACTCCTAGTGATCATTAAGGACTATATTTTTAGATAAATAGGGTATAACCCATACATAAAAAAACAAAAATTTCAAGTTGGAACTTATACAAATTATACATTTTCTCATTAAAACAAAACTCATTTATGTAAAACATGACTTATTTTGATGTCAACACATTTTTAGTTTCTACTTGACATGTTCAATTTTCTAACCAATATATAATACATGTGAAAAATCATTTAAAATATAATATTATGAGGATATCATTGCATGGTTTTCATCCATTTGAGGTTTCATGATTGAGAACTGTATTTCTCTCAATCGAGGATTTTCTATATCTTATTCCCCCAAATGATCTAAAGTAATGAGTGTGGGGTCACAAATAACTTAATCTCAAGACGGGGAAATTACATGTATAGGATTGGGTTGTGATTTAAATATACTAGATATGGAGAACACCTCTATACAATCGTGGGTAAGAGTTTATGTGTTATGATGGGTCCTTCAGCAGTAGAAAATGTTATATGATATTTCGTTAGTAATTGGTATCCCAATTATCGTGGACAAGGAAACTAAATATAATTGATTCAATAATTACACTAGTTAGGTTCTGTTTAGAATTTTTTTTAGTAGTGTTATTTTTAAAAATGTATTTATATCTGTGAATAATGATGAAGTATAATTGCATATTGAAGATGTTAAATTCCATCTCTTATATAAGGATGGCATGGTAATTGGGAATGATATAAAAGATTATATAAAATGATATGTTCATTAGGATGGGGTGAGGCCTAAGAGGCACTTTGGTTCTGCCTCTAATGGGGGGACACTTTAACATGTGATGTAGGTTGAACCTATAAGGATGTGGCCTACTATATGTGTTGTAGTAGACATGAATTTGGTGGGTAGGCATCAATCTATTGTTGTTGAGGATACTATTGTGGTAGGGGTGCTATCCTCATATCCTGCTAATACATTGGATTCTAACCACATTTTTGGATATGATAATCCTTTGGATTATGAGCAAATGTTATTCAAACAGGACATCTTGTCTATGGTCTAAAGAATAAAAAGGTTGAGGGACCTGAATAGAATCCTTCTAATGGAGTGGATGCATGTATGTCTGTATAGGCATGGATTATTTCTATTTCTTTATCTCCATTTTCGGGTTCTATTTTGAAAAAGTTGTGGTTGAATTTGGTCGATGATGATGATATTAAATAATGTGAAGGCAATATGTGGCCTCTTTCCCATAATATACATGATTATGCTGTATTTATAGAGCATGTAGAGAATTAAGAAATGAAAAAATAGAGGCTGAAATATATGAGTATTTTATGTACAAGAAATTGGTTTCATCCCTAATAAAACTTGATAAAAATGATTTTGTGGTCAATGAAGGATTTCAGAGGATCCCAAGGTGAAAATGTTCTTCTGATCCGGTTAAGTTTCCAATTAATATGGAATCTATTAATCATTTTTCTCCCTCCATGATGAGCAAGATGACATTGTAGATGATGAAAAACATGTGGCTGATGAACATTTCATTCAATATAATATTATGATACCCACATCCAGAATGGAAAGCAATATGATGATTACTCAGTGAAAGAATATGGTCAATTTATGGTTTTAACATCTAAAATTTTGTTAAGTCCTTTAGAAGTGTTGAAGTCATTGTTCAGGTAGATCACTATGTTTTTGGTGATTCTCATGAGGATCTAGAGGGAACCTGACAGCAATATATGGCAAGGAGATGGGGATATCATCCAAAAATTCAGTGAAGATTTTGTAGCCATGTTAAATGGAATACGCTGAATGAAGATTCACTATTAGATGAATGAGACCCTTATGCCCCTTGATAATACACTAGGGTTCGTGGTTGGGGTCATGGTCGAGGACGTGGTCGTCATCTCACCCTATTGTAGGAATAGATGAGAGTTAAATATTATATGTTTTATAGGAAAGGAAATTCTGATTCGTAGTGGGAAACTGATGAGGGTGTTTAGAGTCCTGACCAAGGTCGATCTGTCTGGGTGTGTTTTTTTTCATAGATGGATAATGGTTGGTTTTCCCTAACCATTTTTTCTGTTTTCCTGTATGTTTCTTGTTTTTAATAAATTTATAGGGGCATGTGATCTTGCATCATAAAGTTTCTGAATATGGGAGAATAAAAAATTCAATGTTTTTAAAATAAAAAAATAAATGAAAACATCATTCCATGAATACAAATAAGAATTTCCTCTTTTCAAAATAATCATTTTGATCAAAATAAATGATTTTTCTGACCGAAGAAACATCTTATATTCCTTACACATTTCATTAAACATTTAATTATTAATATATACGGAAAAAAAGTGATATGTTTTCATTGAAAACATTAAAATAACATTGATTTTATTTGAAAAAATTATGTTTCTCAATATTATATATTGAAGAACTATCATAGGTTAGTTTTTTTATAAACCATCATAGGTACTCATGGAAAAACAACATGAATAAATTTCAAAAATTATCTTAGAGTAAGCATACATAAAACATAGGTAATTCCATCAAGTTTGAAATTGGACCATTACATTAGTGTAACTATAATATTATATCATGGATTATACTTCACATATTATCTCGAATAATAAATCAAACTAAATTCCCAATTCTCTTAGGAGAATCCAAATCCGCCACCTCTGTCCCATATTTTGAATATTTGTACATTCATCCGCCATACCTTATGAATTGAAGGGGTATCATGGAAACATATATATCTTTTTTATAATGGAACCAAACATCATATTAAATTATTTCTAGAACCATAACATTATAGATAAAATATTGTTTCCAGAAAATGTAATCATGTAAATAACTTTTATTTTTCAAAATAACTTATTAAAAATAATATCCATTATAATGGATATAATTTTTTTTTTGAAAAAATCATTGTAAACATGAAATATAATCTTCAAAGAATTGCGTTTTTTATGGTCGGAAAATTCAGTCATGTCATGCATTTTAAAAATCATTCCATCTATATTTTTTGAGATAATTCACAAATTACCTCGTTTAAAGAACAAAAAAAGGTTCTTATTCCAACCATTTTATTGAAAAGTAAATCTTACATAAAAATGAATTTAAAAACTTATAAGAGGATACTAAAATCCTTCTTTACATTTTTAAATATGGATATTGATGACAAAAAGTGTTTTAAACATTAGAAGATTATTTTTAAAAGAATGTCTTTTACCTTGAGTTTGACATGTCTCTTTCATTATTTATCTTCTAGAATAATTAAAATAAGATTAATATTAAATTTCATAAAAACATAATAAATTTTGTTAATCCATTATTTATTTTAATATCTTATTATATAAAAATATATTATCAATTATATTCATGTTGTATGTTTTGATGAATTTTCTTTTATTAATTACTGAATAGATTTAGAGAGTTAACTTATGGTATAAGAGGCCACTATTCCATCATATCTAGAGTAGCATTAAATTAATATTTATCAAATATATATTCAAATTATACTTTTAAAACAAATAAAGAATTATATTCATGAAAAATAAACTACGTTATAATAATTGATATTGTAGGTCGTATGTATGCATGAGAAACATGTCCAATTTTCAAAGATCATTATAGAAAAAAGGTATACATTATTTTTTATTTCAAAAATAATAATAACATCATAAATATAATATCAATTATCTAAATATACATATATTATCTATGTGATTGGGGGTTGAAAAATGAATCACATTGGTTCATGGATGTGGTAGTCCATGTGTACGCACGAAGGATGTTATAATTTTATATTAAATGGAAAGGTAAACATATACACATAATTTTATCATTTCATAATTATCAATATGGAATGAATTAAAAATATAATAAATAATTCCCCCTTTATATATAAGGCCCCAGCCTTAAACCTTACTTAAAATTGAATTAAATGAATAATTCACATTGAGGATCTTTTCAGGTTTAGAGTTTTAGAGAATTAGGACATAACTATTACATCTCAAAAGATTACAAAGTAGTCTCTTATACTAAATTTCAATAAAATAAAAACTCTTAAAAAGAAACATGTATATTTTCATGTTTTAGGTAGCATGACTTTCCCTTGATCCCATCCTTGACCCTATTCCATGCTAAGTCCTGTGAAAAACATTTCAAAAACTTGGGATGAGCATAAAAACTCAGTAAGGGATACACAAAGAATAAAAACTGTTATTTTATCAAAACAAAAAGTAAACCATGTATACTTTATCAAAGTAATACTTTTCAACTTTATGAAGTAGTAAAAAATCTTCACTGAATAAAATATCATTACTTACGTTTTTGTAACCAAAGGATTACCATAAAACACATATAAATATCACATAACATATATAAATTTAACTTGGGACATAAACATACTTAAGTGGAATAACCATACGGTCGACTTCCACGCATATCACTTAATGGAATAGCCATACCGCCAATTTCTATACATACTTAATTGAATATCCATACGACCGACTTCCATACCCAATGCATTGGAGGTTATAACGTAACCACCCGTCCTGGTATTCACAGCACCACCCGTCATATGGTTTATAACGTAACCACCCGTTAAAATGTCCAAGTACCAATATAAAATCATAAAACATAAAACCAATATAAAGGAATGATAATATTTCCACATTTCAATCACAATATATCATAAATATATTGAAATAATAGAATCCTTTATCAAAAACATTTTCAATACCAAAATACATAAAAGAGTATATGGTATTTATTTTATTTTAAAAACATTACAGCTTGTTGAGGAAGCCAAAGACCAAATAATACTCACGGCGGCAGAAAAGGTCGTTGTCACCACGTACGTAAAAAAACATTCCTTTTTGTCGTTTAGTAAAACGATTCGTAGAAAAATATTCCTTTTGTATAAAAGTAAAAGTCAAAGGGGTTTATACACTATATAAAAAAAAGTTGTGTATGAAACGAAATATGCCTCAATGAAAGGATATTGAGACGAAGTCCCTTAAAAAGATCATTTTTAAAATAAAATAGACCTATTATGTGTATTCACTATAAATACACATAAAGAAAGTACAAATACAAGATGGGACATAATAATATCATGTTATAATTTGAAAGTCGGAGATTAACCCAAAGAATGGTAATTGGGGTTAAGAAGTTCCCTTACCTCGTATCCGACTTGACTCGACCGTTATTTAATCTCCGGAATAATAAACTTGAGTTAATCTCTACTTTCTTAAGAACCTTTTTCAAGTTCATTATTCCTTTTATACCATGTTATGAACATCATGTAATCATTTAAGTTAATAATGATCATTTTGTCGGTATTTGGTTCTTAAGTCAAAAATAGACTTCTTACACTTACATGTTGTTAATTTGGTCAAAGGTTCATTATATCCAGAATGATATTAATGATTTGGATAACATATATATCATATATATTCATCATATACATGTATTTATAATAATACATCACATTTAGAGGTATGAAATGAAATGCACCGTTCATGGAGACGGTAAGCCGTACGTACGCATGAACGCTACTTCCATTCCTATTTCGTATTTTCTGGAATGGAATCATAATGATATATGAGTATGTTATAATTCCAGTATAATAACATATATAATATCATTAACTTTATCCTTTACACATCCCACATATGGTATTAACGAATCAAATCACTTTCAGGGGGCGGTAGTCCGCACTTCCTAAAATGGCGATATCGTGTTTACCCATAATGGAAACAATAATGGTATGCAATAAATGAAAAAAACAGAAGCTTAAGGAAAGAATAAACATATTATATATCATATATAAAATTAGTGACATCATAATGGCCACCTTTTAAGGTGTTAAATGAGTATTGAACAATCACCGTTTCGGGAGGCAGGATTTCGCCATCCACGGAAACCGTATGTTCATTAACCATTTCATGTAGTTGTGTGAGAGTTTAGCTCGAATAAATCTTATAAAAACATCCTAGTATATTTAATATACTGGTTTTGTTACAAAATAAGTAAATAAAAAGAGTTTACGGGGTTGGAGAAGCAAAATAAAACAAATGAACAAGGGAGAATGAATTACCTTTAAAAGTGTAACTCCTTTTGATTTGAGCCTAAAGGATTCCTTTGAAAGGATTATGCCCAAAGGGAATCCTCTAGGATGAGGATAGGTATGTGTAGAGAGTAAATGGGCAGGTGATGGCCGTGCCAATGGCTTGAGGAGTGTGTGAAATGAGGTAGAGGTGGGGGCCTTTTATAAGAGGAGAGGAGGGGCACTTTTGGAAATCATGAAACTATTATTTTATTTTCAAAAGTGTATCGAATTTATAAGGTCCCACATTGATATATTTCAATGCTAAGATGATAAAGCTTCTAAATATTCCTATCCAATAGGTTTTGGACATGTTTAGGTTTTAGATATTACATTATCTTTCCATTTTATTTAAATCGTTAAATAATGAAGTCATCGCTGCATCATCATGATGTCATAAATAATTTAATTTATTTAAAGTCTAAAAATTATAATAAAAATACTATGATGTAGGAAATATTTTTATATTTCCAATGAATATTTATAATCAAAAATCTGATCTTTATAACCCCATGTAAATGTTTTTTTCGTAAAACATATTATGTTTGTGTCATTTTTACCTTTACATTAAATAAAAAGTTATTTATGTCATTTCCCAACCAAAGTGGCTCCATGGGGTCCCCAAGTTGACCCATGGATTTTATTGGTCAGACATGACACATCCAATTAGTTTAGGACATGTGTCATGCTCATCTCATATTATTAAAACATTATTTTTACCTTAAACTACACTAATTACAACTAATCGCGATTAAAAACTTAATAAGTTACTATTCACCAAAAAATTATTTTAATCACATTGAACCACATTTTACTTCTTAATGACAACCATGTATGTCGGATTTTTGAAAATCAAAAGACAATGATGGAAAAATTTAATTTAAATGGAAAATCCGTTTTTTTAAGTACCACTTAGTGGTTTCACTATTCATCAAAATTTGAAGTTTTTCAGAAAATTACCAAAAATTCACCCTAAGCTATATTTGATATTACGAATTAAAAAATGAAGTCTATTTTATAAAATTAAATACATATAAGTCACATTAAATAATTTAATAATTAATTCCCGCTGTCAGTGCAAATAGCGTGTTTTTATGAAACAATAAGTATCAAAAGATTGACACTAGTTTAAGTCTGATTTCAAAGTGAAATTAATTCCAACGACCACTATTGGATTTAATGGTAAAAATATTTTCTAATTTAACTTTAAAAACAATTCAAATGATAATCTAATCATATAAATAAATTAGATTAAAAAGAGGTTTTGAATTAAAATACAACATTTTACACTATTCATTAAAAAAATGAACTTTATCGGAAAAATACCAAAAAAATTACACAAAGTAAAATTTGATGTCCCGATTCTAAAGAAGAGTTTTATTTGGTCCAAAAGAATTTATAAGAGTGATCAAAACTATATTTAATGACAGTTCTCCATCAAAAGGCGATAATTGAACCTTTAGTGAAAATTAGGGTATAAAAGCTTAAAATCGAATTATTTCCGTATTTTAAGCCTTTGGATAAATGTAAAAACATTTAAAAAACATATATAATGATATTTTAGTTATTTCTATCCATTCCCACCAATACAACGGCAACATGTTAACTACCATTTAAAATAATATTATTTTATTATTAGAGAGCAACGTAAGATTCCCAAGAAACTTGTTGTTGCGTATTGGGTACGCCATCGAGCATAGCATCCCCTTTAAAGTAATATTAATATTTGATTCACAAATATATATAAATATAATGATGTCATGTTCTTTATTTACCTGGGGTGTTACATCCTTCCCCCCTTTTGGGAATTGCGTCCTCGTAATTTTTTTAAAATTGGGCTTGGAAACATCCTTGAAAATCCCACATCGGAACAAAATTCGGTAAAACAATCACTTTAAAATAAAGAAAGAGAACTATAGAGGTCACCCAAGTTAACCCATACTGGGATTCCAAGTATGAAAATATGGATATGGAGGAGAAAGCAAAGGGTCATTTTCTGATGGAGAGTGATAGTAAACATGTCTATGAGAAAGTTAACCACAAGAAAATCACAAACTTGTGATGGGTTAAACAGTATTCGATTCCCCAGTAGGAAAAGTTAACAGACAAAATTTTTGTTTTAAGTTACTCTTCATTGAGGAATTTATTTTTTGAGCTTAACTAAATCATAATGAAACATACTTACTTATCATGTAGACTTTCAACTTTTACTAGATTCCTTAATCAAACTAATATTTTCTCCAAAAGACGAGTTTTTAGGAAGACTTTTTCGCAGTAAGAGTATTGTAATCAACTTCTTGAGAATCACCTAATCCAAAAAGAGAACTATATACTATCCATGTCTTTAGACCTTAACCAAAACCAAAACCAAAACAAAAAAAAGTTAGTACAAGATCAAATAATCCAGAAAATGATAACCCATTAGAAACAAAATCTATTCTTAATCTCTAAAATTTGTCCAACAAAACCCAAAGTTCAACGAGGACCATCCAATAAACAATTTGTCCATAAAATTCCTCAAAGTAAACAAATATAAGATTGAAACCCAAACATTTGAAGGGTTTAGTCACATAGTCTTCCAAGTTAAATCGTAACATTTATCTCCAATCAACATCAGTCGCTCCTAAAGTCTCGCATTGAAAAGTAATTATCCTAATCACATATCCTTCATGATAGGTTAATAATTTTCATAAATAACCCAAAATAAACTTAATATTAATTCATAAATTCATATAACTAAAAAGAATCAGTCAAACTAACCAGGGACTTCACGTAGTCCAGTGGTAGGTGATAAATTCCTGTCGCACTTTGGTTGTGGGTTCGATTCCCGCAGCTTTGTCCGACGCGACGGGTTGTCACATGGTCTGCGTGTTTTCCTTTTTCCAAAATTATATAATTCTTAAATAATTCCCCAACAAGGGATACAATCATAAAAAATAACCATAACATAATTTAACCTCAATTTTATCTCATGCCTTTCACTTCAATCATTACATATTATAACCAATAATTACCTCAAAAGTAAGGATCATATAAACCCAAATGGTTCTTTATAACTATGTCCACAAAAGAAAAGATAACTATTCCTTGAATAAAATTGTCATATATTAAACATCAGTGTTACACATACTATAAAAAGTTTTCTAATGTACCTCATCATCAAAAGACACATAATACTCTTAATAATTTCACCATAACTCTTGAAGCCCTTATATGTTGACATCTTAATCATTCAACATTCTTCATGATCCATTAACCATTCCTTTCCAACTTATTCTGAAATACCTCTTTCCTACAAACAAAATCATGAATCATATCCTAAGATCCCAAAATAGAAAACAAAAGTTAAGAAATAATCCATACCTTTGATGGGTCATTGTCGGTTTCTTCATCCTCAATCGGAATGGAATTAGGTATTGGTAAATGAGTATTTGTATGATCTTGGTGATCCAATTCAATAAACTTCTTCATGGGACATGTGTTTGCATAATGACCATGCACACCACATTTAAAACATTCAATTGATCCCTCAGAAAGAACTTCTTTCCCTTTCCTCGAGTCAACTAGATGCTTCCTTTTTCCACTGTAGGTTATTGATTTATGACCTTCATTTCCACATCTATAGCATATTTCTATCCCTTTGAAACATTTTCCTAGGTGTTTCTTTCCACATCTTTTACACATAGGTTTTTGAACACACTTACCTTTATGATTATTACTTGTAGTTCTATAGGGATTTGTTTCTCGCATATATGATTCCTTATAGAAATCACATAGGTTTAGGTGGTCAATCATAACTCCAGATAGTTGGTTGAGGATAAACAAAAAAGTTCTCATTACAGCTCCCATATCATTCAGTTGCTCGCTCAGAAAACTGTCATAGTTTCCTTCACATCCACCGTTACCTTGGTGCCTGCTAGATCCAGCCATTTACTAAAACCAAAAAGGGTCAGTGTGAGTATAACAACAAAACCGTCATGTATTAAAGAGAAAGATAAACACTAATATATGCTTACTCATTCACTTTATCTAAAACTAGGACTCTGTCTGAAATCCTAACCATTATAGTAATGTCACTTATGCTTAAAGAATACCCTAACCTCTAAAGTTATCTATACCGACCTCTGATACCAACTATAATGCCCCAGCCTTAATCCTTACATAAAATTGAATTAAATTAATAATTCACATTGAGGATATTTTCAGGATTAGAGTTTTAGAGAATTAGGACATAACTATTACATCTCAAAATATTACAAAGTAGTCTCTTATACTAAATTTCCATAAAATAAAAACTCTTAAAAAGAAACATGTCTAGTTTCATGTTTTAGGTAGCATGACTTTCCCTTGATCCCATCCTTGACCCTATTCCACGCTATGTCCTGTGAAAAACATTTCAAAAACTTGGGATGAGCATAAAAACTCAGTAAGGGATACACAAAGAATAAAAACAGTTAGTTTACCAAAACAAAAAATAAACCATGTATACTTTATCAAATTAATAATTTTCACCTTTATAAATTAGTAAAAACTCTTCACTAAATAAAATATCATTAATTACGTTTTTGTAACCAAAGGATTACCATAAAACCCATATAAAGAACACATAACATATATAAAGGTAACTTAGGAAATAAACATACTTAAGTGGAATAACCATACAGTCGACTTCCACACATATCACTTAATGGAATAGCCATACGGCCAATTTCCATACATACTTAATGTAATAGCCATATGGCCGACTTCCATACCCAATGCATTGGAGGTTATAACGTAACCACCCGTCCTGGTATTCATGGCACCAACCGTCATATGGTTTATAACGTAACCACCCGTTAAAATGTCCAAGTACCAATATAAAATCATAAAACATAAAACCAATATAAAGGAATGATAACATTTCCACATTTCAATCACAATATACCATAAATATATTGACATAATAGAATCCTTTATCAAAACCATTTTCAATACCAAAATACATAATATAGTATATGGTATTTATTTTATTTTAAAAACATTATGGCTTGTTGAGGAAGCCAAAGACCAAATAATACTCGCGGCGGCGGAAAAGGTCGTTGTCACCACCTAAGTTAAAAAAATTCCTTTTTTTCGTTTAGTAAAACTCTTCATAGAAAAATATTCCTTTCGTATAAAAGTAAAATTCAAAGGGGTTTATACACCGTATAAAAGAATGTTGTGTATAAAACGAAATATGCCTCAATGAAAGGAGATTGAAACGAAGTCCCTTACAAAGATCATTTTTAAAATAAAATAGATCTATTATGTGTATTCGTTATAAGTACACATAAATAAAGTACAAATACAAGATAGGACATAATAATATCATGATATAATTTGAAAGTAGGAGATTAACCCAAAGAATGGTAATTGGGGTTAAGAAGTTCCTTTACCTCGTATCCGACATGACCCGACCGTTCTTTAATCTCCTGAATAATAAACTTGAGTTAATCTCTACTAGCTTAAGAACCTTTTTCAAGTTCATTATTCCTTTTATACCATGTTATGAACATCATGTAATCATTTAAGTTATTAATGTTCATTTTGTCGGTATTTGGCTCTTAAGTCAAAAATAGACTTCTTACACTTACATGTTGTTAATTTGGTCGAAGGTTCATTATATCCAGAATGATATTAATGATTTTGATAACATATATATCATATATATTCATCATATACATGTATTTATAATATTACATCTCATTTAGAGGTATGAAATGAAATGCACCGTTCATGGAGACGGTAAGCCGTACGTACGCATGAACGCTACTTCCATTTCTATTTCGTATTTTCTGGAATGGAATCATAATGATATAAGAGTATATTATAATTCTAGTATAATAACATATTTAATATCATTAACTTTATCCTTTACCCATCCCACATATGGTATTAACGAATCAAATCACTTTCAGGGGGCGGTAGTCCGCACTTCCTAAAATGGAGATATCGTGTTTACCCATAATGGAAACAATAATGGTATGCAATAAATGAAAAAAACAGAAGCTTAATGAAAGATTAAACATATTATATATCATATATAAAATTAGTGACATCATAATGGCCACCTTTTAAGGTGTTAAATGAGTATTGAACAATCATCGTTTCGGGAGGCAGAATTTCGCCATCCACGGAAACCGTATGTTCATTAACTATTTCATGTAGTTGTGTGAGAGTGTAGACCGAATAAATCTTATAACAACATCCTAGTATATTTAATATACTGGTGTTGTTACAAAATAAGTAAATAAAAAGAGTTTAGGGGGTTGGAGAAGCAAAATAAAACAAATGAACAAGAGAGAATGAATTACCTTTGAAAGTGTAACTCCTTTTGATTTGAGCCTAAAGGCTTCCTTTGAAAGGATTCTGCCCAAAAAGAATCCTCTAGGATGAGGAAAGGGATGTGGAGAGAGTAAATGGGCAGGGGATGGCCGAGCCAAAGGCTTTAGGAGTGTGTGAAATGAGGTATAGGTGGGGGCCTTTTATAAGAGGAGAGGAGGGGCACTTTTGGAAATTATGAAACTATTATTTTATTTTCAAAAGTGTTTCGAATTTCTAAGGTCCCACATTGATATATTTCGAATATAAGATGACAAGGCTTCTAAATATTCACATCCAATAGGTTTTGTACATGTGTAGGTTTTAGATATTACATTATCTTTCCATTTTATTTAAATCGTTAAATAATGAAGTCATCGCTGCATCATCATGATGTCATAAATAATTTAATTTATATAAAGTCTAAAAATTATAAAAAATATACTATGATGTAGAAAATATTTTTATCTTTACAATGACTATTTATAATAAAAAATCTGATCTTTATAACCCCATGTAAAAATTGTTTTCGTAAAACATATTATGTTTGTGTCATTTTTACTTTTACATTAAATAAAAAGTTATTTATGTAATTTCCCAACCAAAGTGGCTCCATGGGGTCCCCAAGTTGACACATGGCTTGTCTTGGTCGGCCATGACACATCCAATGAGGGTAGGACATTTTTGAAGCTCATCTCATATTATTAAAACATTATTTTTACCTTAAACTACACTAATTACCACTAATCGCGATTAAAAACATAATAAGTTACTATTCACCAAAAAATTATTTTAATCTCATTGAACCAAATTTTACTTCTTAATGACAACCATGTATGTCGGATTTTTGAAAATCAAGTCACAATGATGGTAAAATTTCATTTAAATGGAAAATCAGTTTTTATAAGTACCACTTAGTGGTTTCACTATTCATCAAAATTTGAAGTTTTTCAGAAAATTACCAAAAAATCACCCTAAGATATATTTGATATTACGAATTAAAAATTGAATTATATTTTACAAAATTCAAAACATATAAGTCACATTAATTAATTTAATAATTAATTCCCGCTTTCAGAGAAAATAGCGTGTTTTTATGAAACAATAAGTATCAAAAGATTGACACTAGTTTAAGTCTGATTTCAAAGTGAAATTAATTCCAACGACCACTATTGGATTTAATGGTAAAAATATTTTCTAATTTCACTTTAAAACCAATTCAAATTATAGTCTAATCATATAAATAAATTAGATTAAAAAGAGGTTTTGAATTAAAATACAACATTTTACACTATTCTTTATAAAAATGAACTTTATCGTAAAAATACCAAAAATTTACACAAAGTAAAATTTGATGTCCCGATTCTAAAGAAGAGTATTATTTGGTCCAAAAGAATTTATAAGAGTGATAAAAACTATATTTAATGACAGTTCTCCATCAAAAGGTGATAAGTGAACCATTAGTGAAAATTAGGGTATAAAAGCCTAAAATTGAATTCTTTCCATATTTTAAGCCTTTGGATAAATGTAAAAACATTTAAAAAACATATATAATAATATTTTAGTTATTTATATCCATTCCCACCAATAAAATGGCTACATGTTAACTACCATTTAAAATAATATTATTTTATTATTAGAGTGCAACGTAAGATTCCCAAGAAACTTGTTGTTGCGTATTGGGTACGCCATCGAGCATAGCATCCCCTTTAAATTAATATTAATATTTGATTCAAAAATATGTATAAATATAAAGATGTCATTTTCTTTATTTACCTGGTGTGTTACAGTATAATCCTTCCACAATATATGGTGATGGAAAAATAATTGAATCAATTTGTGAGGATGTTGCCCGCCTTACACACGAATGATTTATTACACTCCCATTTGATGGAGTATGGATATGGATACAGGAAAATATATAAACATAAAAATGAATAAATATATTAATAATATTGATTTTATTAATTTTTCGTGGTTTAATAAAATTTTAAGGTGGTGTAAGATGAAACAAAACCAAAACATAAAGTTAAAAACTATAAAAATTCTTTGAAAAAACTCCATTGATTAACACATTAAGACCTATAAAGATGATATTGTGCCTAAATGGATGTACATAATAATTTGATAGGTGATATAGTGTAATTGTAAAATATTATAAAAGATATATATGTGAATTTAATTTTCAACTTCTGTGAATAAGAGGTTCTAACGTATAAGAGAGGGGAGGGACACTGTTGGAATTTCTCTAAAATATTACATTAATAAAATTTAATATTTAATTTAATATTACTCCAAAAAATTGATTATGATGCTAAAATGATTTTGGGTATTAATAATCTAATAGAAAAGATATTATATATATTTAAACTATGTTTTGACCCTTATATTTAGTTTTTTACACATCATTAACCATTTTAAAATATATTATAACAACAATAATTTTTTCTATTTGAGGGTAAATATAGTAAATATAAGTTGTTAAATTTATTATAAATTGAGTATGGTTGGAATTATAATCCATATAATAATAAAATTTCCAAATATATTATTTTTATGATTTTATATAACTTATAAAAATATTAATTATTATAAAATATCAATTATGGCATTTTCTAGAACCATTCATAACATTGAATTTAATAATATCATTATAATACAAATAATTTGAAAAAATTATGTTAACTCATCTATAATGTGTCATGGTAATATTTAATATTAAACTATTACATTAATTATCAAAATTAATATTATGTTTAATATTTTAAAGAAATTTCATAGTATTTTTTAATTAATTGAATAATTAATACATAAGTGTGGTGCAGGAATTTCAGTTAATTGATTATGCACTAAAAATTAAAAATATGTAACCATGATTAAGATAGATATTTTTTATTTAATATCTCTATATTTAGTTTAACTTATAAATTATATCCCCATATTAAAAATATTATAGTCATTAATTACAAGAGCGTTCCATGTATGACATTTCTTAAAATATAATAAAAAAGGTCACAATCTCATCTAAATTTCCATAAAATTAAATATAAGTAAATGATGGATGAATATTGAAGTTATGTTATAATATAATAAGATTTAGTTATGTTATGGGGTTATTTATAGTTAATATTTTTTTTTATTTTTAACCCTTAATTACAATATTATCCATTTATCAAGGTGAAAAATTACTATGTATACAATTCATATTGAAAAAAGAACATTTTTAATGAATTTTATAATATTGATTCCAAATATGGAATCAATATTCCAGTATTTATAACACTAAATTGGAATCATTTAGTTTAATATTATTCTCATAAAACATAATGAAAACGGTTTTCATGGAAATTGATTTTTTATCCCAAAAATGTACATATAACAAAATAATAAATAATGATGAATATAGTGTAATTATATACATTATATCTAAATAAATATTAATAGAGATAATTAATTATCTGAAAAACTAATAAAGTTATTCTTTAATATAAATAAAATGAAGGTTTTATAAAAAACCGTATTTTTCACTATTTACTAAAAAATTAATATTTTTCATACGATTACTATAAAATAATCTTTAGATAATTATTAAATAATGAATTGAAAATTTAAAATACTTTTATTAAATATATTTTTTATAACTTCAAGAAATTAGTTATAATAATAACCATTAAAAATCAATAAAAATCATTTTTTATGAAAAGGATTTTTTTACAAATAAAATGAATTTACTAAAAAATGACTACTTATTTTAAATTAATTAGTTAATATATTATAAATTAGATGGACCATTATATATTTCATCATGTTCATATTAGTTTTCATTCCAATAATTGTAATGGCTATTTTATATCAGTCACATTTAAAATATAATATTATGTTGTTCGTTTAAGGACTGAATTATGTATATTCAATGATATTATACATAGTATATCATTTTAAAATACTGTAATTCTACATTTAAGATTGTGATTTCTCCAAAATATATTCTCATTTATGGTTATTTTGTTCCTTAACACATTTCCAATTTTATCAGGATTCTATACGGGTAATTCAAAATGTTATATATTGGTTTCCAATTCCATATCATTTGTTTCTACCATATGTATTGGGTCAGAAATATAAATTCATAATAGGGAATTGTGGTAGAAGGGATTGTAATTTGAAATAATTGGAGATATTCTTAACAAATAGGAAACTAATCCAATACTCTCCATAATATCAAACGGTATAATGTAACATAGATGGAGTTTTACCTTCCTTATAAATCTCAAGGCCCCATTCTATTGTGATATCTTTAAAAATACATGAATGTAATCATGAAAATATATTTCCTTCATTTTATTTTCATTATAATTAGTTTTTCAGATATGAGAACATCTGATAAGTTTTTGAATCACATTTGTCTAATATGGGGTGTTGTTTACTATGTTTTTTCCTAAAAATCTTTCTATTCCATCATCATTAGAGCATTTTATATTTCTAAACCACTCTCTTTAGTGTTCATTATATAGATTCGTTTTAATAATCAAGTGAAATGTCTTTTCATATATAAATTATATAGTTATAAGATGATTGACCAAAATCCCATGAAAATATTTTCAACAATCCATTAATATTTTGTTCCAATGTTTGATTCTCGTTTTAGACTACCTATCAGTTTGGGAATGATATATTATGATAATTATTAACACTTTATTGATATACATTAGAATGGTCACATATAACATAGATATAAATCATGTATCTTATTTAAAAACTATTTAATGTAGATACCCTTTATGTCTCACAACTAATGAAATATACTATCGATGAAGGAATATTGAAGAGAAATCCCCATTCATTTTGATATTATGATAATAGATTTTTTATATATCAATGACTACCTATAGTTATTTTTTCTCTTTTATGCATTATGATCTATAATATCAAATTCCACAGTGATTTTTTGTGAATCATAGGAACGACACTCCCACATCTGTTGCTTATAGACAAATAATTTTCAAACATGGATTGATATAAGATGAAAAATCCATCAATATATATATATAATAAATTAAATTAATAACTATTATTTAATATCTTCAATTTTGATAATATTCTATGGTTTAATGCTTCAGATAATTCAAGAAAAAACATAAACAAAAAATATCATGTTTATTTATAAAATGGCCAATTTTCTTATTATATTCAAAAAAATTTATTTAATATGATGTCTAAAATTTTCCTAAAAATTCATTCACATGTCATTTCATTTTAAAAATTACACGTATACTACTTTTCTCTATATCCTAGGGAAATTGAAATATAAGAAGGGGTGTGATCAAATTCTTATTGTGGGAATTAAATAAATTAAGTAATCACAATAATAATAGGTAATAAATATTATTGAATGACTAACTAAGAAAAAAGAATACATATTGAAATTAAAAAATGGGACATGTTATATTAATGATAATAAAATAAATCATGTATATAAAAATTTAGATATTATAGTAATGGAATGTATGATATAAAGAAAATAAAAACATGCTGTAAAGGCCTTCTTATATGAGTCATTACAGGAATTTGAGTTAATATTAAAGACATCATTCTGAATTTCTTAGGAATATATTAAATTCATAGGCTAGTTTATTCTTATAAAACCCCATGATATATTAAGGGGGTTTATAATTTTGGTCCCCACCCATCACTTGATTAATTCTACTATATTTAACACATGATTCATTAGGACCATTAATAAAATTCCCTAATTAAAATATAAATGAAATATCATTGTTATCTTAAAGATGATCGGTACATAAATAAATACATATTTTACCTATGTTAGAAGCTAATATTTATAAATAATTTTAATAGTTTTCTACATGTCAATAAAATAGATCACCCAATCATAACCAATCTTGATAAAGATGAAGGATGGTCAAACAATACAGTTTCAAATTTTCAATAATCATCCAAATTGTATTACTGACTTATGGAAAGACTTTACTTTTCCCTATGTCATTATAATTACATTAATTATAGGTGTACATAATAAAATATTAATTGTACAAAATGAGATGCTCAATTTTTGTTAACAAATGATTATATAACTATGAAAATAATTATATAACATTGTGATTATCAATCCATGGAATAGAGGATGATGGTTTAATATCATTATATCCCAAGTGTAATAATATAACCCTATATGGATATTGACATAGATAAAAAAATCATTATAAAGGAAATATATTACTGATAACAGATGATAATAAAAGAATAATTAGACTATTTGGTATAATGAGTTAATTATACTAGCAGATTTATTCTAATGTACTAATAGTGAACCATTAAACCTATTAGGATAAATCCATTTTAATGTATAAAAGAAAATTTATGTAAAAAAATAAGTCATTTTAGAAATTATTTTTTTCATTAACAAAAATGATCATGTTATTGGTAACTTATAGATTTATTTGTCAAATGTTAAAGTACAAACACATTGAAAAATTGTACTTTTTATAGTAACTATAATAATGGACCCTTATAAATAATTTTTTTTATATTGGGAATGTGGATCTATAAATTTTTTTGAGAACAATGTTTGTAATATTATTAATTACATTTATTGAAACCCCAAAATGTAAAAAGTGTGATAAAACAATTTTTTTATTAAAATATCATTTTATTAATGTTGGCCATAGAATAATAATTAATATATATATATTGTTGTAATAAAAGAATAATTGAACAACAATTCTCAAATTTAAAACTTATAAATCAATGAAGAGGATATGGATTTCCAAAATCCTTACTATAAGGTAAATAATTGTATTAAAAGTCACTTTAATATGGGTAAAATATTTTTGTAGAAATATTATAAAATATATAGATTTTGATAAATAAATATACATTTTTAGTGAATACTTTGTACAATAGAATTATCGTGTATAACACCTAGCCTATCTCAAATAATCAGAATAAATACTAAGAAAACTGTTATTGAGAAACACATCCATCAAAACCCTTTGTGTTGGGACCTGGTAGAAAGAAGTAGTTTTTGAAAGTTAAATTTTATTTAAAATAAAATGATTTATTTTATTTTAAAAAGGAGAGAAATTGATTTACTTTATAAATGATAATAGTCTGACTAAACATCATATTTATAATATCATACTAAAACTGATTACTAAATTCCAATGGTTTATGAAGATATTTTGTAGGAGAAATGGATCATCAGACTCACATTGGGTCTAAAAAAGAATGTGATGATTGTAATGAGAATAATAGTGTTCATGGATGAGATGTAAATCTGGAAATACATTACTGGAAGAATATGGATATTATAATAATTTTCTATAAAATTTCAATTATTTTATTTTGATATTCATTGGTCTTAAATGTCATGAGGATGTCCTGATAAAAGAATAATTTTATTGAAGAAGAATGTTTTTGGATTCATGATTTTTTATCATAGTTTATCAGATTGAGACAAACATATAGAAGATTGTTTCAATGTTAGGAAGGATTTTTTAAATGTGATAGAAAGTATATGCTAGTTATCTATCAGAACAATATGTTAAAATATTTTTATCTCCATAGAATGTGTTTTTTGTGTATCAGATTCTGAAATGGGAAGAAGTTAGTAACATAAAATCCACTAACACTAGTTCATCAGACATGATGTACCAATTGTAATCTTTGGAATAACTACTTCCACTAGGGGATTTGTGAAATCCGAAGAAAAATAAAATAGATGTTTGAGTTTTGGGACAGATGATGGTGAATAATTTTATAGATCTTTTAACAGTATAGTCAAACAATTTCATCAATATGAATATCTATTTGTTTGTAAGAGAACAAAGTGATAAATAAAACTGTTGAATATGATTTTTATTTTCAATTGGGACAAGATAAATTCAACTGACACTGACACTGATTCATAGAGTGAAGAAAAATCCATATTATCAGATGCCTCCTGAAACTGATTACCACATCAGACTCAAGATCACTGGTCTGAAGAAAATCAAAAAAGTAGAATTCTTTCAATAAGTCTCCATCACATTTTCAATGGGAGATTTATGTATTAAGATCAAATAAGGAATGTTTTTCTAGAATAGTTCTTGTTTTTATCAGTCGATACATAAAATTGTTATGAGAGGACACATGTTTTCCAAATGTTACAATTGGTTTTGGGAAACATAATGTTGTGTCTTTAGTTTAGTTTTATTTAAAAGAGGGTAAAGAAATTAGGATGGACCATATGTCTTCATATTAATGATAAAATATGAATTCTAATCCGAATAAAACTAATGTTTGTTAATAAAATATATAGCAAGATAAGTTTTTTAGAATATTTGATAAGATTCGAGATGGAATGAGAAACACTGAATAATTCATTGATTCATCTAAAATTCAAGGTAAACTGTAATTTTTTTAAAAAAATCTGTAACATCTCATTACTATTTTAGATAAAACTAAACATTATTCTGTTAAATTATAATAATGTTAGTTGGTAAAAATGTTTTACTAGAAAAAAGTTCTATATTTTTAAAACACATCACAGAATGGTAAAACACCCAATTAATGCTCCAAAATATTCATTTAAATGTCTTCTAAGTTTAACACTATGTAAGTATGAGTTTTTGAGGTCTTTAATGTTTTGAAGAGGATGAAATTAAATTATTAAAATTATTATTTAAAGCATGATCAATTCATATAAAATAATTTAATAGATCCAAAACAGTCTATCGTATGAGAAATTTGAGACCACAGTTATATCAGAAATATAGTGTTTACCCTAGGAGGGGTGTAACATTCGAATGTGCCAGACATTTATATATCTAATTCAAGAGATAAATTTATAAAATAATAGTTAATATATTATTTATTAATATAATTAAATATCATCCAAACAGTGTGATGTAAGGAAAATCCGAGACCACATATGGGTCCAAAATGGGTAGTTTACCCGAAACATGGTATAATTTTTGTCCGCATCAGGCGTTTGGAAGTCTCACCCACAAAAATAACCTTTTTTATTTTAATTATTAAGTTATTACTTTTTTTAAATATTAAATAATAAATATCTCTCAATCCATTCTTCCTTTTAGAAATCTGAGACCACCGTTGGGTCCAGAACGAGCTGTTTACCCTACACGGGGTATAACTTTAATTAACAGTGGATTTTTGGTGTCATTTAATTTTTTATTAACTAATTAAAATATAAATTATAATTAAAAATGTTTTCCACTATTCATCTCACTATAAACATGCTAGAACACCAATTTTAACACCTCTAGCATTCAAAACCTTCCATTTCCACTCATTTTAAACTATTTTAATCACTAACACAATAATGGGTTGAATTAAAACCTTTCAACATCCACATTCATTTGAAATGGTGAATTAAATTAGTTTTTAATAGTTTGGTGAAATAAACATATTAGGATTGGGGTTTTAAATACGGGAACCCTCCTGTTTTGATTCTTTGTTGCTTTGGTCAAATATGAGGACGCTGAACTCTTAAAAAGTGCTCGGTGATGTTCTATTCATCTTGAAAGGTCTTCTCCTCGAGCACCTGGCAGTGGAGACTCCTCCCATGCACATGTCATTTGAATACCACCCACTTCTTTGTTTCTTTTATTTATTTTCTTATTTAATTGGTTTATTATCCATTCTCATAAATAAATATAAAATAGTGGGTTATAAAATAAATGATAAAACCAAGATTTAATATGTTTAATTCTTACAAAATTTATCAAATTATAATAACCCAAATTATTCAATGATAATTATATAAAATTTAATTTATCAATTAATAGAACCAAAATAATAGAGGGAAAATCTATTAATAAATATCAAAATATTTTTCGTCAGATTATCAAAGATAATTTTATACAAATTATCATATGATAACAGTGAAAAATTATTAAAATATAATTACAATAATTTATCAAAATATAATTTATCAAATAAAATTTCTCTATTGATAAATGCAAGATTTTATGAAATGATGATTTATATAATTTATCAAAGGATAATAAATATAATCATCAAATGATAACTTCGAGATTATCAAAGGTTAATTATTAACATTATTATAAAGATAGTTGATTTGGGTTATCGAAGGTCAATGACATATTTTATATAAAATTTATTGAATAATTGTAATAAATTATCATGTGATAATTACAATAAATTTTGAAAATATATTTACAAACTGAGGATTTTTATGTTATAGTTATTAGAATATAATTATTCTTTTTTGTTAAAAGATAATTGTAAGTTAATTATCACATGATAAGATTATCTAAATTGTCAAAGTATATTTATGATATTTTTTAAAGAGTAATTATTATAATTATAGAATGGAAATTTAAAAATTATCTATTGGAGATAGAATATTATCGCATGTGATATTTTAATCCATTATTGTAAAAATATTCAAGAGAAAGAAACCATCATCGTTTGTGAAATTTCACTTCTTTCTAAAATTAAATAACTAGTTTTTCTTCTTTGAACCCTAAAAAAACGTCAGACATTAGTCTGTCGATTATTTCGATAATTCAGTCATGCAGAGGGGTATTGAACCCATAAGGTGGTTAATTTTTATCGTTGAAATCATCGACTTTATGGTAGGTGTTCTCGTTCTGATTAGCCAAATTGATTATCCTTTTATTTCCTGATTTATTTCAACTGATGATTTAAATTCAGTAGTTCAAATGTACTTTGAATAAAATTAATAGATACTAAATTCCAATGAATTGAGATATTTGAAATGGTTTTGGCATGAAAATTTGGAAAACCCCTAATTCCATTGAATTGGGTGTGTCTATAGAAATTAGATGATTTAAATTGTTTATTTTAAATTGTGGATTTGATGGAAATGATTTCAATTAAATTGTTGTATTTTATTGTGGAAATAAATTTTGTAATGATAAAATTGGTTTTTAATGGATTTTAGACTGGTGAAGATGGTTTAAAATGATTTGACAGAAACCCAAAGGTTTTATCATGTGAAGAAGTCATGTTTTTTAGTAAAACCTATTTTGGTTTTAAATGGAATGAAAGTGGAATTTTTGAAATAGAAGAATGAGATACATTTTATATTAAGTAGTCTTAAAATAGTTTACCCATCATGTAAGATATCATACAAGACATAGATAGTTATTAACTTATTTGGATATACTCTATGCTGCGACAATTTTCCAAAACATACTTATGGTGGGTCATATCCCTGACGGATTGGAGGGACTAGGAAGGAGATGGTGGGACATGAAAATGATGAAAAAGAAACACAAGGGCTTAGATTGGAAGGACATCATGGTTCTTCTCATCAAATAATTCTATCATGAGCCAATGGTGTTGGAAAAAGATGTGGAGTTTTTCAAGCCTATGCAGGCTAAAAGAACTGTGGCTCCTACAAATGTTTAGGGGACTTGCATAAGTTATGCCACATCATTCCCACTCCACAAAGAACTATAAGATCATAAACACATTCAAAAACAATGGGGAAATCAGATGCTTCACGTACAAAAGGGTTCCAATCTCAGGAATCCAGAACAAAGCTTCTTCATGATGTGGAAGTGTCTTTAGAGAAAGCATATATTGGTCTAATGACCATGAGTGATAATATCACTATAGTTTTTTCGTAGTGACTACTCTGTTGATATGAGTACATCTCACTTATTTATTTCAACACGTACTATTAACCTACTTAATATTCTTATGGATATTTTATCTTGTGCAATTGATATTACTATACCCCTCTGTATAAAGGGAAGGCATGGTCTCCGTAATATCTCATGTGTCTTCTCTCTATCAGATGTCAAACATGTTTGGAGTTTTTTTGTACTCGACAAGAAATATCTTGATGTAATATTCAGGATGGATTGGATTGTTTCCATTAATGCCCATATTTATTGTTATCTTCAATGGTTTTACCTTACCACACCCAGTGGTGTGTTTCTTCTCTTTTTATGAGAATGGGACCCAAGGTCGAGCAGGGTTTGACCTTCTTATCCGGAGTTGGGGAAAGTGATATTAGTGTTTACTTTTGACATCACACGAGATTACTTTGGTAGTGATTATCCTGACATTTTCATCAAGTTTCCCATAGTGTTTCATTTTATTTTCTTTTTCTGTATTACCACAAGTTATAGAGGTTTAGTTTTCTATTGACATAATGTTGGTACTCAACCAGTTTCTTTTCTCTCTTACAAAATGGATCCACAATTATGGAAGAAGCCTCCATACTCACGGTTTTGGAAAAAACTATGGGTATAGGCCCCTCTATAACAATGGTTTCATCAAAACCGCGGGAATATGGTTCTATTCAGACCTATACCCATGGTTATGAAAAAACCATAGTTATAGGGCCCTTTATACACATGGTATTTCCAGAACCATGGGTATAAGTGTATGTTATGAACCTATACAGAAGGTTTTCAGAAAACTGTGGGTATTGGTCTTGGTTCAATACCTATATCGATGGTTTACAAAGAAAAATATGGGTTCAACTCTCAGCAAAAAACCCAATACCCAGAACCGTGGGTATAGGTTTCCCTTGTGAATGCGGTGAAAAAATAATGTGGGAAAACCATATAACAATGGTTTTTGATAATATACCGATGGTTTTGAGTAATATATTTATAAAAATATAGAATCATATTTCATAAAAGCACATAGATTCATTAGTGAATTGTGGCTTGTTATTGAAATGAGTCCCATGTGTGAAAACCACCTACATTTATTTTTATATGAATTGTTGAAAATTAATATAATAACGCAAATATAGAATTAAGACTACATAAATCCCATAGACTAAGTGGTGATGTGCCGATGTTTCAATGTGGAGGTGGTGGGTTATAAAATTCCTGGGCTTTTTTCCTAAAACAGATGTAAAATATTATTATACTAACGATAATGGATATATATATATATATATTTTTATATAAGACATTCAAGAAAGTCAGTGGATAAGCGTTTTTATAGCAGAGTGCAGGTCGAGGGATCAATCCCCAGTGATGGTTTTTTAATATATATAAACTGATGGTTTTAGAATCATGTATAGAAGGATGTGACATGGTGGAAAAAAGGCAATAACATAATGGACATATCTTTTCCCACAGTTTCAAAAACCGTGGTCAAAGTCTATACCGATGGTTTTTGGGGTTATACCAAGTATTATGAACCATGTGTATAGGTCATTTTTTCAGTACTGCCAATTGAACTGAAATAATTAATGTTCTAATTGGAAAATCGTCTTGAGAATGCCTTTATTAACCCAAGTGTGTCAACATGGGCAGTGTTGGTTATCTCTGCCATGAAATCTAATGGTTCTCATACATATTATCTTTATGATATTATACTTCAGGAATAGAAGGTTGTTGAAAATTTTTGTAATCATTAGAGACTCTCTTTATTTTTGGGAGACTGATGCCCAGTGGCTGTTCTGTAAAAACAGTGTTCTGGGTTATTAAAACCGTTATGTTGCACCATTAGTGAAAAGTAACGATATAATGTGGGATTTCTATAATTTACCAACGGTTTGTGCACCGAGGAATCACTAATATTATCTATGACTTGAAGAAGTAGTTTTGGTGACCATGTATTCATGAAGGTTTCACCATGGTTTGGTAATCGACGACTTGCGAGGCAAGGGAAGCATGCTCCTTGTTTTGTGGGATCTTTTGAGGTTGTTGATTATGTAGGGAATTTTTTTTACCATTTATCACTACCACCGCAACTGAAGTCAATAGATAATGTGTTTCATGTATCTTAGTTTTGAAATAATTTATCTGACTCATCTCAGGTTCTGATTTGGCGTGATCATGAAGTGGAACCTATTTTATTTGTGATGAAACGATCAGCCATGGTTTTTTAATCTGAGACCAAGGAACTTCATGGGAGGAAATTACCTATAGTCCGAATGATATGGAATCAATATTCTAATTCTCATGAGACATGAGAGAGGGTGGAACTGATGGGAGAAAAGTGGCCATGTCTTTTTGAGGTGAAGGATTCTTCGTAGGCTTTCTGGGGACATAAAGTTCCTATGGTGGGGAGTTTATAACATCCTATTACTGTTTTAGGTATTCCTAAACCTTCTTGTGTTAAATTATTATTATGTTAGTTGGGAAAAAATGGTTTAGCAATTAAAAGATGCATTTTTGTTAAAACACGTCCCAAAATGGTAAAACTCCCAATTAATGCTCCGGAATATTCAATTAAATATTTTCTAAGTTAAACACTATGTAAGTATGAGTTTTTGAGGTCTCCAATTTCTCAAAGATGATGAAATAAAAATATTAAATTTATTAATTTAAGCAATATCAATTTATTCAAAATAATTGAATAAATCCAAAACGGCCCGTCGTATGAGAAATTTGAGACCATGGTTATATTTGAAATATAGTGTTTACCTTAGGAGGTGTTTAACATACCAAAGCACTGGGTATTTATATGTCTTGCTTGTGAGATAAAGACATTAAATAATAATTTAATATATTATTTATTACTGATAATTAAATATCATCATAAACAGTGTGACGTATGAGAAATATGATACCACTAATGGTTCTGGAATGGTGGTTTTCCCTATAAAAGGTATAGGTATTGATTGAATCTGGATTTTGGATGTCTCACCTGCACAAATAACGTTTTTATTATATTTATTTAATTATTTAGTTTTTATAATATTAAATCGAAAATATCCCTGAATCTGTTAATCCATTGAGAAATCTAAGACCTCTGTTGGGTCCGGAATGATGTGTTTACACTAGATAAGGTATAAATTTAATTCACAATGGATGTTTGGTGCCATTTAATTCTTATTTTAAATAATTAACATATTAATTATAAATAAAAACAAGTTCCACTATTGAAAATCCCATAACCATGACAGAACTCCATTTTTAATGCCTCATGCTTTCAAAACAATCAATTTCCACTCATTTTATACTATTTCAATCACCAACACACAAATGGGTTAAATTGATACCCTCCATCATCAAGATTCAAGTGAAAAAGTGTATTAAATTAGTATTTTAATAGTTGGGTGAAATATGATTATGCGGATTTTGGTTTTAAATATGGGAACTCTCCAGTTGTAATTCTTGGTTCCTTTGGTCAATTATAAGGACCCTGAAATCTTCAAGGAAGTGGTCAATGAAGTTCTTATTCATCTAGAAATGTATTCTACTTTGGCACCAGGTAGTGGCGACGGTTCCCATGAGGAGGTCCTTCGTGTAGCACCCCTATTTTTGGGTTTCTTTTATTTATTTTATTCATTCATTTATTTATTCCCCCTTCTCAAAAACAAATCAAAAAATAGTGGGTTTGAAAATAAGGGATAATACCTAGATTTAATAGGTTTAATTCTTGATCAATTTATCAAATGATAAATACCCAAATTATTTATCCATAATAAACAAAAAAATTGATTTATCAAACAATAGAACCCAAATAATAGAGGTTAATTCTATTAATAAATATCAAAATAATTTTTGTGATATTATAAATGATAATTTTATGCATATTATCATATGATAATAGTAAAAAAATATTAAAATATAATTTCAATAATTTATCAAATATAATTTATCAAATAAATATTGTATAATGATAAATCCATGATATTATCAAAGGGTAGTTTATCAAAATTACCAAAGGATAATTAATATAAGTATAGGATGATAACATCGAGATTATCGATGGTTAATTATTAAAATTATTAAAATGATAAATGATTTGGTTTATCTAAATTCAATGACATGTTTTATATAAAATTGATGGAATAATTGTAAATAATTATCAAACGATAATTACAATGAATTGTCACAATATATTTATGAAATGATGATTTGTAAAGAATACTTATTAGAAAATAATTAATCTTTTTTGTTGAAAGATAATTGCAAGTTAATTATCACATGACAAGATTATCTAAATTATCAAAGGATGATTATGTTATTTGTCAAAGGATAATTATTAGAATTTTAAAAAGGAAATTTAAAAATTATCTAAGGGAGATAAAATATTATCATGTGTAATATTTTAATCCATAATTGGAAAATTATTCTGGAGGGAGAAACTATCATCCCATGTGAAATTTCTCTTCTTTTTTAAATAAAATATATAGTTTTGGTTCTTGGAACCCTTGAAAAATGTTGAAAAATGGTGTTTAGATTATTATGATATTTTTGTCACGTAGAGGGGTATTAAACCACATAAGGTGGTTAATTATTGTTGCTGACATCAATGACCTTAAGGTAGGTTGTTCCATTATGAACAACCAAATTTATTATAATGGTATTTCTTTATTTATTTAAATTGTTGATTTATATTAAATTTCTCAAATATAAATCTAATTAAATTGTTAAAAACTTGATTCCAGTGAATCGAGATATTTGAAATTGTTATGGGAAGGAAATTTGGAAAACCCACAATTCTATTGAATTGGGTGTGTTTAGGGAAATCTGATGATTTAAATTGTTTCATTTAAATTTTGGATTTTATGGAAATGATTTCAATTAAATTATAGAATTTAATTGTGTAAATAAATTTTTTAATGATGGAATTTGTTTTTAATGGATTTAAAAAGTGTGAAGATGAATTAAAATGATTTGATAGAAACCCAATGGTTTTATCATGTGAAAAGGAATGTTTTTTATTCAAACCTATGTTGGTTTAAAATTGAAAGAAATTTTAATTTTTGAAATGGAAGAATGGGATTGATCATATTTTAATCCGTCTTAAAATAGTTCACCAATCATATAAGATAGATTGCAAGACTTAAGTAGTTAGTGAGTTATTTGGATACACTATATGCTACGACAACATTCTAAAACATAAATGGGATAGGTCACATCCCCAATGGGTTGGTGATGAGTTTCCCTAGTCCATTTTCATATGTATGTGTGTATACATATTTTGATGAGTTCACATAGAGAGTGTGGAATCCTAGAGCTTGTTAATACTATCATACCTTGTTGAAAATGACCATGTTTCTCACTTGTTTATTTATAGTTGAGATACAAATATACGATAATTGTTTTGAACTTATTTAAATGCATGCTGAATTTATATAAACTATTTTATATAAGTTTTTTATTTAAGTTATTGTTTTAGAAATATTCTCTCATTATGTAAAGTCTTTTCTTAAAGAAGTTTTCCTTCATTTGAATTGTATAACATTATTTTTTGTAATTATGATTTAAAATGTCAAAATTGTTTATCATTAATATTGAAAACATCGCTTTTGATAATCAATTGTTGGAAACTAATATAGAATCTGTGGTGAGACCCTACTGGGATTTTTACCTCACATCCTAAGTTTTCCTTTCGGTGTTTCTACACTTTTTATAGGTTCGAGTAAAGGGAAGGGTTCACTTGCAAGTGGTTTCAGCTGTTGAGATTTGGTTTGGGAGAGTTGTGTCCTTAGGGACCTTGGGGGTTTTTTTCCCATTTTAGTATTTGGATTGTAATAAATTAGGATTTTTATTCCTTATTGTATTCTGGTACATCACTTCCAGTAGAGTATCGTTATTTATCCATAATTCATTGTTTTCTTTTGCTTCTGCATTCTTGTGTAAAAATCGTTCCCACTAGTATGTTGAATGTTGTGAGGCATTAGTCACTAACCCATGGGGATTAGGAATGCCTTTAGTGCTATGTTAGGGTCAGATTAGTTTTTGGGTTAATAGGGTACTAGGGCCGATTCGTGACATTGTTGATCAGAAATGTTTTTAAGAACCCCTACTAATCCACTCTAGGGTCACATATAAATATTTTGAGTGCATTGTGCATTAATACATAAATGATCTACTGAATAAATAAGGTGTAACGCTAATAATTTATAGAGAGGATACGTTTTCATATCATGATTTTTTAGGGTGATTACTGGACATAAAAAGAAAAAAGAGAATAGAAAATATCATAATTAGAGTTTCTTGATCATACTGAGAATTTATAATCGGATTTTGTGACTTAGATAAAAGTGGTTAATATTTGTTTTAGTGGTATTTTGAAATTGTTATATTATCCAACAAAGTAATTGAACAATGAAATCAAACTAGGAAATCACATTGAGATTTAATATGATGTCTATATGAAGTTATTTCATAATTTTGTGTAATAATGTGGATAATTGATTTGATGATCTTATATGTGAATGTTTATAGGGAAGCACAATAACATTTTTTGTAACTTGTTAAACAATATTTTTTTTACATGATTTAGTGTTACATGATGAATATATTATGTTGAATTAAACATAGTTCTATAGGAGTGCAGGAACTATCATGCACATTGTATTAAACAAAAAAGGAATATTTTCTAGTGGATTTCTTGTTATTTCATTGTTTCCATAGCAAACCAAGGACATATCCACTCTTGTTGAGTAGTAAACTCTATAAATTCTTATGTTCCTATAAAGGTGTGTTTATTTTATTTTTAGAAATGTTAAAAACTCATTAACATGAGTAAATGGATTTTTATCATATTTAATGAAACAACATTGAAAAATATATCACTAATTACCCCTATCATTGATACATGGATCTTGATAGGGAAATTACAATTGGTATCATAGTAAATGTTCCCTTCGTTTACTATTTTATGATGTATTTAAGGGATGGTGTGATGGTGAATCTAAATTGTGGGAATAGTAAATGTATTCTAGTCAGTGAATTTAAGAACTACCAAATCTAGAAAGATAGAATGCTTCTCTATCTTATGACTTTGGGTCTAATGTTCATGAAATTTCGGAATATGTATTTCCCCTATTAATGAAAATTTTCCTCTTACATCTATTAAAATGAATAATCATGATAATAAAGTAAGAGATATGAATGATTTTATATCATCCCTTTATGAAGGGGATTTTTTTAAGAGTGAAGAGTGTTTCCACATCTAATGGTATCTGTTATAAGTTGATGTATATTTAAGATATTAATACAAATTTAAATAAGGTAATGTTATAAATATAGAGGATGATGTTTGAAGATAATAGGATGGTTGAGTAAGAATCTATTGGTGTCTTCTATACCAGGGTAAATGAAATTATTATGAATATCATATGTCTTGGTGAATATTTATAAGATTCTATAGTTGTTGAAAATATATTGAGAATTATCCTTGACATGTTTTAGGCTAATTTTTCATTATTGGATGATAGAGATCCTAAAACATAATCTTATGATAATTTTTATAGTACTCTCATTAGTTATGGATTGAAATGGAAAATATAAATAAAATTCAAAATAAATGATGAAAGATAAATTATTTTAAAGGTTTATATGAAAAAATAAGATTAAAATGATTCTTCAAGAAAAATAAATTGAAGATTCCGATTCAAAAAATGAGTTATATAAAACTCATGATGAATTTCTATCCTTATTTTCTAAAAAATTAATATTTAGTTAAACAAAGTATAATGGGAAACATCAATTAATTTTCACTGAATGTTGAGCCTTTGGGATCCTTCTAGAAAATTTTCCTTGAAAAAAAATAAATAAGGGGATATTAATGAATATTATAAAAGGTATATATGATCATGTATGAAATGGGGTGATAAGGATAAACGTTATTCCAAAGGGAAAGATAATTTCTTTAAATCCAAAAGAAGACCTTTATTATATAAATATGACATCAAAATACATAGTGATGCTAAATATAAAAATTCTATTGAAAAGGATAGAGAAAATATTTTTTAATTTAATGTTAAATAAAGAACAATTAATAAGCAGCAACTATGAAAAAGAAAAAACAAAATATGATTTTCATCTAAAATAATAGTTAAAAGATTTTCTAAGAAATATTTTAAAGCTTAATAAAGAAATCATGATATTGAAAAATGAAAACTCCTTAATAAATAATAAATAAATTACTTATGATGAGAAATTCATTCTATCAAACGAGCTTGATTATTTGAAAAAACTATTATGAGGATAAATAGAATCGTAATGAACATCTAAAAGTAAAATTAAAGGCAAATGAAGAAGATTAGTAAGGTTTTGAAAATAAATAATTCTAAATATTAACATAGGGTTTGTAGTTTCCAAAACATTATATATTAAGGTAATGAAATATATTAGAAGGGTATACCAAAATATGATCATCATTTACCATCAAATTTTGAGAAGAAAGCTATAATTTTTTTGGAGTGAAGAAATCTAGGAATTTTATGTATGTTTGCGTGAAAAAAAAGTGGAGAAGTCATAATTTTTTAAAAATTGTAAGTTCAAATAACTATCAATTTCAACTGGTTCTAATAATTCAAAAAAGAAATTCATGTTGAAAAATAAGATTCTTGTTGATAAAAGAATGGTTTGGTCAAGAAGGATCTGATAAGAAATATATTATTATTATTGTGAAACATTCTAAAAATATCAGTAAATATAGATTTTTTAAGAGAATAATATTATTTCATTAGATACAACTGGAATTTGGGTGGATTCAATCATAAAGGAATGTGTTTTAGTTTAAAAAACAATATTATAACAATTTCTGAAATTACAGATGGAAATGTTTGAGGGGGGGTTAAATCATCTCAAAGGATGAATTCTGAGAAATATGTTTCAAAAAAAACCAGAAGGTTTTTGTGATGAATGAATTTAGTTTCCAATATATGGAAGCTATTTTTGAAAGGTGTGAATGACAGGAAAATCATTCAAAGGGTTGCATTTTTTTATGGTATAATAAAATATTTGTAACAATACTAAGAATCCAATTATGAATAAAATCAATGGGAATGGGGAGAATATTGTTGTTGAGACCATTTCTAGAGCTATAACAATATAATGATCTTATATATTAGATTATAGGTGTTCATCACATTTTATATGAAACATATATATTTTTTGATTCTTAAAGTCTTCAAAAAAAGAAATATGACATTTTTAAATGATGAATACTTAGGAATTAATGTTCTTGTATCATATATAAATAGGGAATAAAATTGAAATCAAAAAATTCATTGTTTTTTGAAGGGATGAAAAAAAAATTATATCGCTTTCAAAACATTTTTATGAAGGAAATAATTTTTCACCAGAAAATATGGGTCATTTTTTAAAATAGATGGGAATGAAAATAGAGTCACTTTAGTCCAACTCAAAAAAAGGAAATTAGATCCAAGTTGGTGAAATAAAAATTTCATGATACTAGGACATGGTTGAATAAAATCAACAATGTCATAAATTATTGTGACATATGTTTCATTGAAACACAAGAAAATCATCAAAGTGAGATAGTTTCTAATGAATTATGTTTATGTCAATAATAAGATATTGGTGTTGCATAATTTTTCTAATGGGATGTATTATAAACTTTGTGTATAATGAAGTTAATATTTATTCTAAATGACACCTAAAACATATTCATTTAAATACATGTGGGAAAATGACAAAATAATCATCTCATGATGATAATTAATTAATTGCATAAATTTATTTATTAAATCAAATTATTTTTTTATTCGTATTAATCATAATTCAGATGATTTAAAAATGTTCAAATGTTTTTGGAGGAAATCTAATAAATAATGTGTGTATATAGCATGGAAGTAGAGAATATACAATAGTGGTGAGTAAAATTATTAAAAATTTGAATGTTATATTGATAGGTATGAAATTCATCATGAGTTCTATAAACCATACACTCATCATCAAAATGGTTTTGATGAAATGAAAAAATTAATGTTTTTAGAAATGTGAATAACATGTTTTATGAACATGGTTTCTCTAATTAATTTTAGAGGTGGTCCCTGAGAACTAATGTGTACACATAAAACTGACATTTCTATATACCATGTTATTATAAGACTCCAAATGAAATGTTTTATGAAAAAAATCTTAGTTTAAAACACATAATGGTTATTAAAATCCCATGCATCATAATGAAAAATGTAAGAAACCGAGGAATATTAGAATAGAGAGATGAATATAGATTTTTCTTGGCTATGATCTATAAGGAATAGGATACAGATGATTCAACAATTTGATGGGGAGATTGGTTTAGAATGATGATGTTAATGTTATTGAAAAAATAAGGAAGTTAAATACAGACATGCTGATGAAGAAGGTTAATACAATGAAAGAATTATATTTATGATTTTTGATAAGGATGTCGAACACAGTGATACTACTAAAGGAGAATAATAGGGCTCATCTATTTTAATTGATGATGATTATTATTGAAGATCTCATCCCAGTCTGAGGATGTATGTGGAGGCTCATATAATTATTGGTGATCAAATCATATGGTTCAAATAAAAAAGAACGTAAAATGTTGTTGCAAATACTTCTTTTTATAAAAAATGTTGATCCTAAAGATATGAATAATGATTTTGAGCATTTGTAATGAGCATACGCTATCATTGAAGAGATAAATCAGATAAAAATTAATGTCACTTGGTATCTTGTACCTATGCCATATAAGAATCATTTTATTGGTAAAAAATGGGTTTTATGAAACAAGATGAATGAATAAGTTTAATTGATGAGAAACAAAGAAATATTATTATGAAAAGGCAATTCAAAAGTTTAATTCATTTGTTTTTATAAATTTTTTTATCTATTTGAAAAGTTATAAACAATAAGAATTATTTTTTCTATTGATGTAAAATTATATTACACAATATTTCAGATAGACGTGATATCTATATTTATGAAGGGTGATCTTCGTGAAGAATTGTATACTGAAAAACCATGTGTATTTGTTGTTGTTAAGGATGAAAGTTATGTTTGTAAGAAAATAAAATCCTTGTTTAGTCTAAAAAATATCTTAGGGCTTGATATTTTAAATTTTATACATTTATGAGTAATATGAATTTTGACGAACTGTTGATAGAAATATTTATATCGTGGAATTTTGGGTGTTTTCCCACATCACAATTCTTTATATTGATGAAAAAATCATTGCTGAGAATGATGAATGAACAAATCAAAGAGTTGATAAAGAGATTTAACTGTTTTTATATATTTCCATGATATGTGAAATGAAATGATTTTAAGGGATAAAAATATAACAGAAGATGAAATCCATATTTATCTCTCAATAGAATTATTATAAGTAACATCTGACGATGTTCATCATGGTATATTTTAAACCATTTCTCACACCAATTTCAATGGGAACCATGTTAATTAATGATGGATATGGAAATGAATTTGATCCTAATGATTTTTAAAGGTCTAATAAGTGGTTTTTGTATTTTAATACCTTGAATATTTATAGTTTTTATGTTATTACACATTTTAAAATAATTCAATGTGCTTCAAAAGAATCACACTTATTTGAAAAAGAAATAATTTTCTGTTATATCAATGGAACAATAAATTTTAGAATCAGGTATGATAGCTTATAAATTCATGACCTGTTTGGGTATTCAGATGCCAATTGGGCAGGAACTATTGATGATATAATATATACATCATGTAGAGATTTATTTCTGGAAAAAACATGTGTAAGATGGAATAAAAAGAAAAAAATCAATAAATCTTTGTACGAATGAAGCTGAGTATATTTATTCTACTCAAGATTCTTCCCATATTATTTTGATAATGACTCAATTAGAATATTTACCTATTGATCTGGAAACACCCTTACTCTTTGGTTGTGATAATCAAAGTGAAATAAATCTTATAGGGAATCTCGTACAACACTCTCATTCAAATCATATTGATATCATATATCATTTCATCAAAGGGAATTTGGAGAAGAATGAATTGAAACTAGAGTTTATTCCTATATCAGAATATGTTGTTAAAAATTTCAATAAACCTTTACTAAAGGAATATATTCATAAATTGAGTTTTGACATGGGATCTCAACCTCATTATCATCATGATTTACATATTTGTTTTTATACCCTCTCTCATCTATACATTGGATAGTGTTTTCAAAAGGGAGATATTTTTCATAAATATATCCATTGAATATGTGATAAACAATTTAAGGAGGCATGTATGTAGGGGGAACTGTGGGTAATATATGACTTTATAAATTAAATTTGTGAACTATATAACATTTTTTGGAGTGTTTGTAGGGAAAAAACTTAAAATAAAGTGAAATAAGTGATGAAATATGTGAAGAAAAGATGAGAATGTTTAAGTATTTAGTTCACATGGACAGCATGGTTTTACTGTATGAAATTCTTGTTTCCTAAAATGAAATAGATCATATAGTCTTAAAATTGTTGATAAGTGATCTATTTATTTATATTAAAATGTTTTGTTCTTTATGATCGTTGTTTGAAAAAAAAATCTAAAGGCCGGATCGTTGGAACCATGTTGGCGTGATGTTGTTTTTGGAATCTAAATCATGTTTGTAAAGAATATGTTTTATGTTTTTCTCATAAGGAATGAAATCAATTAATATTGTAAATGTTTGAAAATTGAACATACTATATAACTAAGAATATAAATAATATAATTATTGAGAGCTTCTACTAGTTTGTAAATATTTTTTATTGGATAAAAGAATCATCAGACTCACCTTGATTTCCAAAAAGGCAGTGTAGATCATAAAAAGGATTAGAGTGTGAACATATTTGATGTAAATATGATGATGATTTACTAATAGAATAGGGGAATTATAATAATTACCAATAAAATTCAGTAGATTATTTTATAATAATAAATTTTTTTATGTTCATGAGGAATTCATGATACAAGAAGATGTTTGTAGATGAAGAATGATTGTAAAGTACAGATTTATGGTCTCATTTTATCTATGTAAAATCACCTGATATAGAATTATTCTAATGTTGGTATAGTTTTTTGTAAATGTATAAAAAATGATTCTAGTATCAATTTATACCAATAAGTTGAAATATTTAAATATTTAAATAACAAACTCATCATGTATTGTATTTGTAAAAAGAAAGAAGTTGAAGTTGAATATTCTAACATTAGTGCATCAGAGGTGTTATACCACTAATAATAGGTGGTATCATTTTTTTATTTGAGTTTTTTATGTAAAAATTAAAACAAAGAAGAAAGTTGGAGTTTTTGGGACTGATTCTAGTAAAGAAAATCAGATACCAATAAATAATTTATTCATCCATTATCATCCATATGAATTACCAGTATCATTGAAGTGGTTCATGAGAAAAAGACAATTATTGAATTGGTTTTTTATTTTCAATTATGTCAAGAGTCTTCATAAAAACATGTAAAACAAATTTCAGAGTGAAGAAGAAATAAGATTTTCATAGGTATCCTGACACCGATAACCGCATCATAAGCATGATCACCAGTCTGAAAAAAAGATGTAACGAATATTTTTTTCATGCAGTCTAAAACATGTTGTCGTGGTGATATTAACAATTGAAGAGATGAGTATAAGTGTTTTAGAAGAAGATTATATTTTTATCATTTGGTATGAATCATTGAAATTAAAATAAATGTCTTACCCATATGTTATAATTGGTGCAGGGCAACGTAATGTGATGTATTTGGTTCTGATTTATTTTCTAGAGGATCAATAAAATTGTGTTGACGTTTTGTCTTTATAATATTGAGAAAAAATGTATTGTAATAATAATTATAAATAATTTTTTAATGAAAATCTGATGCAATATGGTGTTTTGAAATGATTCGTGAATATATGAGAAGAAACTAGAAGTGCTGAAGAAGTCAAATATTGATCTAAAATTCAAGGAAAATTGATGTTTTGGGAAATTTGGATGGGTGAGAATTTTTTCTGGAATCCCACCAAAACCAATTTTGGCTCACCCATAAATACTTTATTTACTTTTGTACATTTTTACAAGTATGTAAAATTGATGAGAGAAGGTGTATAGAAATTGTTTTTAGAGAAAAGTAGTTTTTGGATCATGATTTGAAAAGTATGTTTACTAGAAAAAAATGAATATGATAGGAGACAAGATCATAATATGAGTTTCTAGATGAGACTGAGTAATCAGAAAATGATTTACTAACCCATATAGCAGTAGATAATATTGATTTTTGTGGTATTCTAACATAGTAATATTATTGTACTGAATAATTAGACTGAGTTATTGGACTTGAAAAAAATAGATTTACTCTCCTTACGAAGTCCAAACCATATTCTTCCCTACTTTGGGGAAAAAATGTGATGTTTTTTTAGAGATCATTTTTTTAAAGATGATAGGGTATTATAGTAACATGTTTCAAGACATGTTACAAAATTCAATATTATTTCATGTTGTTCTACATGAATCACACCAACAACTATATTGATCAGTTTGATACACGAGTATAAGGGAATATAATGCTCATTTTATTCTATAAAAAATGATTTTATTCTAGTGGATTTTGTTGTATTGGATTGTTTTCAAACCATGACAAGGATAATTCTTCTAATTATAGATAGTAAAAAAATAAAAATATTATTCTCCTATGGATGTTTGTTTGTTTTATTTCATAAAGGCAAAAAACTCTTTATCAAAAGGTGACTGTTGTTTCATTTGAAAATTAATATAAGAGAAATGTCACTAATTCAACCCCTACCCCTCTCAGTTATACTTGGATCCTAGTTGGTTAAGTAAAATGAAAAAGTTAGGCATTATAATTGAAAACAAAAATATCAATATTAAAATATAAATCATGATAATGGATAGAAAATAATTAATATATATTATTTAAAATATAAATTTGAGTTATAATACCAAATTTTCCTCAAAATGATGAAGTTTATACAAATACACCTACCACTTTTCTGATATTCATTCTATGCACACGACTGATATACAAAAAATGTTTTGAGATTTTCAGATACATCCTTTGGGACATTATTAACTATATTTTATTTTATATATACCATTCATCATCATATTATATTCATTTGTTATGTTGTCTTTTCTTATGTTTACATGAAAATTGAATCATTGTTGACTTATTTTGGTAACCATTTTTATCAAAAAAGTTATTTTAATATTTTGATAATTTCAAAATATAATTATTCATGAAGATGAAAATTTAAAATTTTTATTAACATATAATAATATTAGTGTCTATGTTATCCTTATAACATCCTAGAACCCACACTCCTATATCTAGGGATGAATTCATAAACATTAAATGTTTGTCTTCAAAACTGAATAAGTTGATCCAATTTTTTCCAACAAAATTACAACATCAAACAAAATATTATATCACTTATATACCCATGAAATATGTATGTTTATATTTTTTATATAATTAACTTCAAATAATTACAACTTGGATTCTAAACATCAATTTTTTAAATATGAACACCATATGTTGTTATACCTTTCTTTTCTAATTTATCATTTGGTCCTAAACATCATCAATCTAAAATCCCTTATGTGAATTATTAATTCAACATCATTATTAATTACATGAAGGAAATGGAAACATAATAATTGTGATCTTAAATTCTATGTAATGATAAACATAATAATTGGAAGCATAATGTAATCATTGGGAATAAGAAGGAGATATAATTATAAAATCATAATAATAGTTAATGAGGGAATCCTAAAACAACTCATACACTTCAATACCTAGATCATAAAATATGAAATCTTGGAAAATCAATGAGTCGATAGAATAAATAATTATGAAACTTGAGAAATCAATCATGACGATAAGAAATATTATAAATGCATTGTAAGAAATTAAAATCCATTTTTATTAACATATTGTATTTTATTCATTAACCCTATTGAATTGAAAAAACTATTGAACCGACTTCAAATATAATATTTATCCAATACATTGGAGTTCTATTTAGGTGCACACACCATATAAGTTATAACGGTTTCATGTAGAGAAATTTGGACCACCCAATTTTATATACTATAAGGAGATGTCATGGTACTATGAGGACCACCCCATTGTATAATCTGTAATGGGATCAATTTGAGTAGTCTTGTCCACCCCATCGTATTATCTATAATGTGATCACCTGTAATTATGTGGTTCTACCTATCGTATAAGACATACAAAAAAAAGAGAATCAATTATTTACAAAGATATTTCATCATAAAACTCATATGAAAAATCATTATTCTTCTATAAACATATTAAATAAGGTAAAATAAATGGGTTTCATGTTAATCTATTTCAAATATGAATAATTTGTGGAAAAGAAATGATTTGTATATTATTTTAATTGAAATGTGATTAACCGGTAAAAAATAAATGGGTTTGATAATAATATCATTAAAATACTTTTAATTCATCTAAAAAAGGGTATGAATAATATCATTACAAAATATCCAAATTAGAGGATATGCTACAATAAGGGATTCCAACATAGATGAATGAAAATATCATTAAAATGTTATTTGGCCATTATTGAGAAAAATTGACTTTTCATTTTGAAAATCACATTATAAAATATAAAACCATTTACAAATCCAATTCTTTGGAAATCGTTATTAAAAACCATGAATTTGAAGAATATTAAGAAAAAAAATTGTTAAAAATTTAATTTTAAAATTTAAAATGATGCTTCAATGAAATGATGGTCACCCTGGTGGGTAATTACATACATGCCATAAAGAAGCTTTGGTTTTCATGGTAATATTTTTAGAAATGTTCAATGATCAAAAGGCAGCAAGATGATTCAATTGAAAAAAAAATAAATAGAAAAATTGGATAATATTTTCCTTAGAAAATAGTTTTAAAATTGCTAAAAAATTATAATATTATCAAAAACCATGGTTTTGGAAGAAAAAAATTTTAGGGTATAGAGAGAAAAAAATTATATTTAGTTAAATTCAAATTAAATTATTATTCTTGGAAAAAAATAGTGGATAAAATGAAAAAAATATAAGAAAATATAATTAATGACAATAGTTTATGATAATTTAGGAGAATTATAATATTTCAAAATCAATGACATAGTCATACACACTCCTGATAAATGATGAGATTGCAACAAAAGACTATTACAACATTATTAACAATGAATCATTATACCAATGAAATAAAAACATTAAGTGAAACATATATTTTCATTAAAATAATATGATTAATGATATAAAATGTCAAAGTTGAGGTACATACACCTCATAACAGAATTTTGGTGTATTACATAACAAACATCTCAAATAATGAATAATTAGTGAAAAAATCACTTTTCGATTTAAGAACATTGAAATTATAAACCCCATAAAATCATTTTTAAAAAGGAAATGTAAATAACAATATAATTATATGTAATAATAAATGGAACATTAATAATTAATATATACACCAATCTATAGATATTAGTGTTGTATATGACATATATCTCAAGGAAATAAATGTTAGAAGAGAAAACCCCTTATCTTGAGTCCGATTCATCACACATAGTCTTTATATTCATGAATAATAAACCTATGTTAATTTGTTACTATCATGAGTACCTTTTAATTTTATATTAATATTTTTATTTTACTTATAAACATGTTATATATAATTACATAATCAATTTTGTTTATGTGGGATGTTTGGACAATATTCAGATTATGTGTTAGAAATCACATTGGTAGGTTGACTATAGTAAAAAATTGAAATTATTTAAACATATATAGAATAATAATTATAAAATAATTATAATAATTATAAATAAATAATACTTTTAAGAAAAATCAAGAAATAGGGTTGGGAAAATTGAACTTACATTATGATATTGGAGATGACAGACCATATGTACATATGAGTGGTAATTAAATTTTTAAATGATCATTATGGAAATATATAATTAATATTATATATTTATAGAATTAAAAATTAATCATAAATATTAGGATATTTATTTATATATATTTATATATACCCTTATTGGGATGTAAAATTAATCACATCGCTACAATGGTGCAGTAGCCCACACATCCACGAAAGATGTTGTAACTTTTTCTATGTGTGAAATATTAGTAAATAAAATAATATATTATATTTGAATATAGATAATTATTTATTTAATATCATAATTATAAAATTTATATCAGATATATTCATAATATTTACTATTAGTACCTTTTATGTAATGACTTAGTGTAAAACACTTCACATTGCTCCGTGTGGCGGTAGAGCATCATCCACACGAGAAACATTATTGTGTCCATGATTATATAGAATGTAAGAAGTTTATATAAGATATAATTATTTTTTATGTATAATTATTCCATAAATATAAGATATAAATTTTATATCTGTCATTATTCCAATCAATGGAAGGTGGTAATTTAAACAATAATGACATTGGTTCGCTATGTCGTAGCCCCCCATACACACAAACAATGATTTTTTACCCCATTTAATTGATTTTTGTGTCATTTTAAATCATCAAATTATCATGAAAACACATATTTATATTTATTATACTTATATTTTTATATAATCATATCATATTATGAATTAATAGTTTAAGAGAATGAAATAAAACAAAAAAATTTGTTGATGAATGTTACCTTTATTCGAGTAACTCCTTCTAGTATGAACTAAAGGCTTTTCATGGTTATATTTATAAAAAAAATTAATATTCTAGGATAAGGGGAGGTAAATTTTAAAGTAATTTTTCACGTTTTTTATTATCCAAATGGATTGAGAGGAGTAAAGGAGCGGGGGTTTGAGTTCTAGGTTCTAGTTGAAGAGGAGTGGCATTTTTATAAATACTCAAAATTTTTCATTATTCGGAGGTCAAAATTACCTAAAGTGTACCCAAAATTGAAATTAAAAAATTTGGTAGTTATTATTTGGTTGTTAAAAAATTTCACCACACAATTAAACACATTTTATAATTATTATGTTCTTTAGCTCTTATGTTTTCTTTTTTTCATTTTGGTTTTTTTATTATGGAAAATAGTTTTTCACCTAAGTATTATGTACATTATGTTTAATTTTATTTATATTTATTAGACCATTTTTATTCATTTATTTTACATATTATACAAAATTATTAAAATAAAAATTCCAGTTATTTTTGGAATTTAAATTTATCATAAACACATGTGACATGAAAAATACATTTCTTTAACATTGAATGTGCTAACAATGTTTTTTATTTAGTTATCGTTGTACTCATTATAAAACAAAATATTAAAAAATAATGGAAATTTTTTTAATTTTATTATCATATAAAAATAACTAGGAATAATATCATTTTTTTAATTTTAAAACATTTAATAAAATATCATTTATTATAAAATACTATTAATGAAAATTTTGACATTATTTATTTAATTTGGATTTAAAAACATCAATAAAAATATATAACTAGAATATATTTTTCTAAAAACTACGGATTATGATATATTTATCAAAAAAAATAATGTAACACAATATTTCAACAAATTTACATCATTTTATTATTTTTATTATTAGTTATATAATTTTTTAATTAATAAAAAAATAGGGCCATAGAATTTCACTAGAATTTTAAGTAACTAATTCATATCTAAATATTTAAGATCAATTAATATTATAATAAAAACCCTTTTATATTTCAAAACAATGTTCTATTACAGAACCTATATTGATTTCCCCAATCCTAATTATTTTAGAAATTAAAATGAAAAAATGGTATATTTTTTTATTTTTCTTTACCTTATTTGTGATATTTATCTATTTCCATTAAAGGTGTCCCAACAATAAGTAAAAATATATACATAGTTAATATTGGTTGATATATTTACATAAAAGTAATTTTTTACAAGTTTATAGGTCATCTTTCCCTTATTCCTAATGCTTAACACCCCAGATAACCTAGTTTTAGCAATAATCCTAGTGATAAATTTTATATTATTTAATTACTAATTATGAAGAAAAATTAAGTTGGAATTACTGTACATTATTAATTATTTTGATTAAAAATATGAAACCTTTTTTTCAAATAAAATTCTAATAATTTTCATAATTTATTTAATAATAATCCCACAGACGTGGCCATAAATTGGGTTTTTTTAAGAAAGTTAACGTTTATGAAAAAGGTGATTCTGTATTCACTCTATGACTAGTAATAATATTTTAATGAAACTAAATCAATATATAATTAAATAATTGTAAAAATTTCATTTATGTCAATACCCAATAGGTGTAATTTTAATTAATGAAAACATGGAAACATTGTGCATTTTATTAATGTTTTTAGAAAAACTAATTTTTAAATAAAAAAATATATAATAAAAAACAATATAATGTTTATAAAATGTAATTCATTGGGATGAAAATAAATTAGGTTACCAGAAAAAGTATTCCTAAAATCTGTTGACTTTTAATTATCAAAATTAATTGAAATGAAAATCACCTTCCAAAAATCTGTATTTTTTATTTATCACAGGAAAAACTATATTATCTGTAAAATCCTAAAATTTTACACAGGAGAAATATTAATATTTAAATCAAAAAGGTTATTTAAATTTTTTCAATTAAACTTCCAAAACGTTCCAAAAACGTATTATGATTTTTTTCATGAAAACAAATAAAAATATTTTTTGAAGAAAACAAACTTTTGAAGATTAAAATTACATTACATAAAAAGGATTGATAATTTAATTAAAATTTGTCAACAAATTATTGGGTAACACATTATATATGTATATATGAATATATATAGAATTTTATTATACTATTGTACATTGTAATTTAACTACTTTATTATAATAGTAAAACATTTCATTCGGTCGTTTAAATATAGTTATACTTGATTGTAAGTGTAACACATTCTATCGTAGAAAATCATTGTTTTATGTAACCCAAGAATTTTTATTATTGTCTGTCCTGCACAAAATCGAATACGAACTTGATATTTTAAAATATCAGTGTATTACATCCTCACCCAATTAAATAAATTACATCGTCAAAATTCTAACACTACCTCACTAATCAGGGTATAAAAATTTGAAAATAATTTTTTGTAAACCCACATAACGAAAGAATTTAACAAAAAAATCTATTAATAATTGGTATAGGGAATTAGAACATACATATGGAATAAAATATAACATTGATTCCAAAGAGGAGAAAAAACTTGGGTATGGATGAAAAGAATAAGAAATTATATAGAGTGGTAGAGGTCATTGATAACAAGAAATTGAATAGTCAATGGAAATTAAAGGGACTCAAAACCATAAATCTATGAGGATTAACAATATTATTGGTTCATCAGAATTAATGGTACATAGATAATATTATTGTTTCAAGACCCTTTAGCTTATTTGAAGAATTATCTTACCATAAATCCCAAGAAAATATTAAAATATACTTACTTGATTAGTAGTATTTAATCCTTTAGTAAATTTAAAAAAAATCTCATGTTTTTTCTTATTGACGAGTATTTATGATTAATTTTCATATACGTGAACATAAAATATTAAATATTCAATATTAAATAACCAAAATGTGGATAACGACATATTCCTATTTAATTTAGAAATTAGCAAAAACCCAAAATGATTAAAACATGGAAAAATAATTCCCAAAAAGAATAAAGATGCATATGATACATTTGTCATCATAATTGAAATGAAATACCAAATTTTCGAACCAAATCATTCCATAAATAATTATCCATAAAATTCATCAAACACTTCAATACTATATTTGAAACCCCAGATATGAGGATTTAATCATATATTCCTACAATAAATGTAATCTATTATTCCTTGATTGAAATCTCATGCTTTTAAAAAAAGTAACATAACATTTTCCAAAAAATATTTCTGACCAACGAGGTCACCATATAGGCTAGCATTAGGCCTAAAAACAATTGGACCCTTATGTTTTGTGTTCAATCACCTTGTCCTTTCCAAATATGACAGATTACAACACCACCTTTGGGATTTTCATTTTTATTCATTAAACATGAAAAATGGAATACCTACATAAATAACACTTAATTTTTATACTAGGGATTAAATATACAACAAAAGAAAAAAAATATCCAAAAAATTTTGTAATCACTTTTTGATCTCATTTAATAAAATCTTACAGGGGTGTCTATGAAATTAAACATGTTTTCATCAATATTATAATAGATGTAAAAGGTCTCCATAACTATTTAAATAACACCAAATGAAAAAATTATAATATCCAAAGTTATCTATAACTTTCTCTGATACAAACTATAAATCCAAGAAACCTCACTCCCAGATCTGGTTCTATATTTATAAACAATACATTTTCAAAATTGATATTTAATAAGGTGAAATAATTTTTTTTATTAAATCATACTAATTAGAAACTAACTATCAAAACACATACATACCTATGGACCATTTTTTTAAAAGTTTTATAGATTTTGGTACAACTAATATCAACGTAGATTCATAATCACCAGGTTAATAAAGACGACCATTATCTCTCATTATACCCATCCTTTCTTATTTCAAAATAGTTCATCTACATAATCATTATCAAATCCCTTCTAATCATAACTTATTCAACATCATTATTTATAACTCAGGGAAAATGAGACATATGAAGGATTGGATTAATTAATCAATAAGATTAGACATAAGAATTATAAATTGAATTTCATCAATGAAAATAATAAGTGAAAAATAGTGTGACGATATAATAAGAGTACCTGAGAAAAATAATAAAATAACAAATAACCATTCTTATATGAATAAAAAATATTATTACATGGAAAAAGGAAGATGTCATCATAATCAATAATAATAGGCCATGCGATATCAATCTTGATTATATGAGATATTATTAACCCATAATAAGAAATTATAATCCTTTTTTGATAAAATAGATAATTATATTTATAAAAACTATTAAAACCCCATTTTAATTGAAATAAATATATTGTCGACTACCAATATAAACATTACACAATGTATTGATGTAATATCTCGGAACAACCCTCAAATAATCTATAACAGGAATGATAGGGGTATCCGGGATTCATATTCTCTATTATATAATGGGCTCATCTAGAACTATCTGGGCAACCCAATTATATAAGATATTATGGGACCACCTGGAACTATCTAGGCATCCTAATCTTATATATTGTAACGGGCTGACCCGACACTTTGTGGGTCGCCCCATAATATAAGATTCCCAAAAACAACCACATGAATAAACAAACTAGATATTTATCATTAAAATAATAGAAACAACCATTATTCATTTATAAACAAATCGACACAAGAAAACAAAAGTGTTTTTGATTCAATTTCTTTGAGACATTATAGACAAATGGAAAGGAAATGGATTATAATATGAATTAATTAATGAATGATTAACCTGTGAAAAATAAGGATTCCATAAAAATAACATTCAAATAATCTTAATCTATCCATAAAAGGATAAATATTGTATTATTAAAACATATCCTCATTCAGTGATATGTAACCATTAGTGTTTTTTGATATTAAAAATTTATATTCCACTAATCTATCATTAAAACATTATTATGGAAAATATCTATTCAATTTAGAATATAATATTTTGAAAAATTGAAAATTCATAAAATGAAATCCTTGAAAATTAATTATAAAAAAAATTAATAATATTAATGAATTCATTAAAAATAAAATTTTATACTATAAATAAATTATTTAAATTAATGATGGAAATTTTTGTGGGTACTTCTTTTCATGTCATGTAGAACATTCTATAAGAAAGGTAAAAAGATTTGAAAAGTGACGTAATTGGAAATAGGCATGAATTTAAAATTAAGAAATATTTAAAAGGTAAAAAAATGGTAAAAATTTATTTATTAAATAATTTTCAAATGTATAAAAAAACTTGAAAACATTTTTATAAAATAAGGTTTTAGATGATAACAAATTTTTAATTAATGAGATAAATAATTGTAGATTTTCTTAAAAACATATTCTTAATTATTTTAAATAAAAAAATATTGAAAATGGTATTATTACATAAAAATATCATTAATAAAAATTCTATAATAGATTTTATGATAATTATAATGTTTCACCATCATATCCTTAATCATAAAAAATCTCGATAAATGATGAGGTTATAACCGAAGACTCTTACCATATTGGAAACATTGAACCATAATCCCCATGAAATAATAACACTAATTGAAACATATAATATCATGATAAAATATATTCATGATATAACATGTATAATGTTTTCATATAATCCTTATGAAAAATATACGTGTATAACCTAACAAATGTCTCAATGAAGGAAAATTGAGACAAATATCCCTTAACACTTTAGTAAATTCAAAACTATAAACCCTATAAAAGAGTGATCAATAAATGGAAATGTATATCGTTATAAATTTTATTATAAGAGTCATAAAATATACTCATTGTTATTATATACAACACATATGAAAATAAGTGGTGAATATAGCATATATCTCAGTGAAATAAAAATAAAATCAGAAAAAACCTCACCGTGGGTTTGATTTATCATGCCAGATCATTATACTCAAAAATAAAAAATATATGTTAATTATTTACTTTTTCAATAAAATTATATATTTTTATTATAAATTTTATTTAACTAATAAATATTTTATATTTAATTACTTAATTAATTACATTTAAGCCAAATTTTATAACTATATTCAATTTATGTGTTAAAAATGACCTTAGTAAGTTGACTATGGCCAAATAGTTCATTATCTAAAAATTTACACAATAATAATTATTATTTAATTATCATATTAATAGATAAATTTTTCTTCCAAAAAAATTAATGAAATATCGTTATAAAAAATGAACTAATGATACAATCATGACGATAGTAGGTTATACGTACGCATGAGTGGTATTTCAAATTTTTATGTTCATTATAGAAAGAAAGTTTGTAATATTTAAATATTAAATAACTATTATTATATAATAAATATCATGATATTTAATTATATGTACATATATATATAACTCTTGTGATGTGAAAGTAATCACAACTCATCGAGGAGGTTGTAGCCCACACGACCATGAATGACATTATAACATTTTAGGAGTTTTAATAAAAAAAGAAAAATGATGATTTATTTTAAAAAAAACATAAATATGTCATGAATATTTTAATTATTTAATTTATAAATTTTTTTTCATTGACGTTATATGTATTACTTTCCATGTAACGTTTTAGTAAAAAGTGTTTCATATCTCAATCCATGGAGATAGTCCATCGTACACATGTGAAACGTTATCATATCCTCTATGAAAAGTAATGTAAAAAAGATATTTATGATATAATTATTTAATTAGTTTAATTATCTTATAAATATCATATATAAACATTATATGCATCATTATTTCCCTAATAGGAGAGGTTGAAATAGAAAAACAAATGACATCGGTTCGTGAGTCGGTAGCCCCTTGTACAATAGTGTGATGATTTCATAACCCATATGATCGATTTTTTGTCGGTTTAGGCCATAAAATTAGAATAAAAATATATAATTATGTTTAATATATATATATATATTATAATCATGGTATAATATGAATTTGTTGACGAGGATAAAGAAATAAACAAAATCTCATTAATAAACATTACCATTTCTTCGGATAACATCTTATGGTTTAAACCAAAGGAATTCCTTGGTTTGATTTAATACGAATATAAGTATTATAGTATTAGTGTTTGGATATAATGAAGTGTTTTGGATAGGTTTTCAATGATCCAAATGGTTTGATATGTGTGAACAAGTGAGGGGAGTGGTTGAACTTTTATAGTTGAGAATGAGTTGCTTACTTCTAAATAGTCAAAAGTAATCATTGTTGAGAGGTAAAAATTAACCAATGTGGGAAAAAAATTGATAAATAATTATGGGTAATGATTAAATGGTTCATAATAACATACAGAACATATTGTTAAAATATTTTTTAAACATTTTTCTCTTTAACTCATATGTTTTTCTCTGGATTTTTCTTTATGGTAACTACTTTTTTAACCAAATTACATTATCCATTATAAAAAAATTAATTTGAGAAATATTATTAGATTTAGAACCAATTATTTTAAATACTTTAAAAATGTATGAAATATAAATTTTCATTGTGTTGGAAATTAATTTAACATAATGGTATGTAACGTGTATAAATATTGTTATAACTATAACTACGCTAACAAAGTTTTATTATTATTTAATTATCATTATAGTCATTATAAAAGATAAATTGGACCATTAATAAAAAAAATAAAAAAATAATTGTATTTTAAAAATCGTTAGGTAAAACATTTGTATTTTAGTAATTTTGAATCATTAAAAGAAATATCATTATTTTTAAATTAATATTTTCATAAATTTTCACATTATATATTTAATTTTTATTTTCAAATGTCAATAAAATTGTGGGATTATGATGAATTGTTATTAAACATATATAACATGGTATACTTTTAAAAAATAATAAAACACAATAATTCTTTCAATTTTATTCAATGTTATTATTTTTAGTATCATTTATATTATTTTATTTACAAAATAATTGCTGAATTGGATTTCTTTATAATTTTATGTAACCAATTAATCTATATAAATTTATGATAAATTATTTTAGTAAAAATTTCATTTAAATTTAAAAATAACATTTATAATTGGACATATATTGTATTTCCATATCACAAATAATTGTATAAATAGAAATGAAAAAGGTTATTTTTTGTCTTTTTCTTTATATGAATTATTATATTAGTCACCTTCTGAAAAATTTATCGAAAAAACTAGTAAAATAGATCTATAGTTCCTAAGGGTATATATATGTAAAGAAAATGGGGGTTGGGAAATTTTATATGTAATTTAACCCTAAATATTAATCTTTAATCCCTCAATAAACTCATTTTGTCCTTAGTTTTTGTGATATATCTATCATGTTTTCACTAATCAATATGGTAAAAATTTAAGATCATATTAATATAAATTAAAAATAATTATAATTAAAAATATGGAATCCATTTTTTGAAAATTCAAATCACAGTAGTGGGAAATTTTAATTTAATATTAATCTCATAGGTGTGGATAAACAACATGTTTTCAAGAGGAGTATGTTTTAAAAAAATATTTATTCTATATTAACAATATCACCTTTAATAACCATTATATGAAACTAAATTAATATTTATTCACATAAATTAATTAAATTCTTCTAAAAACACACATTAGGAATTATTTAATTTAATTTAAATGGAGAAACATTAAGCATTTTAAATTAGTTTTTTGAAAAAACAATTTTTAAACAAAAAAACATTTTGCGGAAACTATTATAAAGTTGATAAATTTTATTAAGAGTATTAAATATAATTTATTAATATAAAAAATATTCCAATAAATTTTAATTATAAATTAATTAATTTATGGAAAATAAATGACTTTTTATAAAAACAAATTATTTTCAATATTCTCCAAAAATATAACTATTTTCATTAAAATCGCCAAATTGTACCCAATGTAAATTTTTATATTTCGATTCAATAAATTATTTTTTCAATTATAAGATAAATTTTATAAAATTCCCCAAAATTTATTCAAATATTTCTCTAATGAAAAGAAATAATTTTTTTTACAAATACATGTTTTTGAAAAAGAAAATCCTATTAGTAAATATCGATTGATTATTTAAATTACATTTATCAATAATTTATATTGAGTAAGAAATACATATACATATACATATATATATATATATATATATATATTAATTTAATAATGTACATAATACTATTCATACCCACCAATTTAAGGGCAAGGTTATAATGGCAAAATATATCATGGGTATTTTAAGCTTAGTTAAACTCGGTCTTATATATAATTAATGTTTTTAAAGAAACTCATTTTTTCCTTGTAAGGAAGGATAATTATTTTTTTGTGTGTCCACTACACAATCTAATAAAATTATATTATTTTAATATATTAGGGGGTCACACTCCATGTCATCCATGATAATATTTTATGCATCATTCACATGCGTTATTTAACCAACCAAAACATGAACAAACGTTTACTCTGGTGAGTAAACTAAATAATGTATTTCTATTGAAATAACTTAATTATAATGATATTATTATGTTATAATTGCGTTTAACTATTTTTTAAAATAATTTGAAAAATAATAAATTACTCGAAGAAAAAAATCATTCATTGTAATGGAAGTATTCTACACGCATGAATGCTAGATGTTCCTTTAAAATAAAAGTTGATGGAATAAAAAAAAATTCACCATTTATATAATTTCACATAAGAATAATAATTATAATTAAGTCATCATATTATAATAGTGATTATATATTTGTTTTTATCATATTAAAAATAAAAATATAAGAAAAAGACAATACTTTTGTCGGAGAGTTGATCATTCCCCGGATGTCCCCCTAACATTTAAGGGAATATCAAAAATATGAGTGGAAATAATATTATTTCTATTGGAATGGGTGATATGGGTAGTAAAAGTTCTAATTTTCAAGAATAATTTGAAGTAGAGTATCTATCATGAAATGTTGTAAGTTTCTATTAATATATGTGAATGGAGGGATAGTTTGGAATGCATATTGTATAATTACATATATGATTATAATATTAAATTTAAAAAAGTCCAATATTTATAAAATATTGATTTTGGGACATGGTGAGGTAAAATAATCCTCATGTACAGTCATTTTAGTAGTGTCCATGAGTAATTTTAGTGTTTTTATTTTAAGTTTTGTTTTTACCCAACTCATCATTTACCTAATTAACTTTTATTTTTTCCAATAGTATAAAATAAAAATTAACATAATAATAATAGAATTTGTAACTTAATTTCATAAATATTATACTAAATATGAAACTATTATTATCAAATTAAACATTTATGGTTAAGAAATTATTGTTACTAAATAAACATACATAACGCATGAAAATTAATTTTTGAATATTGTTGTTATCTATATTTGAATAAATATTTCAGATAAACTTATCAATGTTAACAATTTCAATTAAATATACTAATTTATTATAAAACAATTAAGATAATATAACTTCAAAATCAAGGAATAAACTAATTTATTCAATAATATTACTTAATTAAAATGAAACAACAATGTCATTTTTAAAATAAAATAATTATTTTATTTAGTAGAAAATTCTACAAAGGTTTTCTGTCATAATATAATATTTTAAAATGAATAATTTCTTTACTAAAATAAATATTTAATTATAAAAATAGATTAATAAATTTTTAGATTATTCTTACATAATAGTAAAATTGAAAAATATCTATGTTTTTATAAAAACTGTAATTTTCAATTATAAAAATAGTCATTTTAAAAATAACAAAAATTTATACTATATATATATTGATATGATGATTTGAAATATAATGTTAATTTTTATCAATTTTGATTTCCAAAATTTATAAATTCAAATATTGAATAAAATCATTATATGCAATGATATTTTTTATATGATATAATAAAAAATCTATTAATACCAATTATTATTTTTATTAAAAACTAAATTTTGGAAAAAAAATATTCAATATAAATAATATTTTATAATTAATTATTTCTTTCCTGAAATATAAATTCTTACCACATAACAAATAATTTTTTAGAATAATATTTTTCAATAAAATAAATATCTTATTAAATATTTTATGTTGGATAATTGAATTTCATTAAATTTAAAATTATCATGTACTTATCTTATAGAAATATTGAATAATAATGTTTCTCATAAACAGTCCCACTAATTTAATAGATCTTCTTTATAAATCATAATTAAAATTTTCATTATTGTTTAATTAAATTTCACTTTCTTGTAAGTTAGATGTCACGTGTGGAGAAGGATATCGATAACATTGAATTACATATACCTATGTAGGGTTATCTGTTGATTTCGTACATTGTGGTATATACTTGGTGGATTTTGGGAGACCTTGAGGGTCTCGGGGTCCCTGCTAAGTATCGTTATACTCACCCCTGTATGGGCTATTCCCACACCTCATTGTGTTCGATGCAGACAACACACAACACAGACCGAGGTAGAGTAGTAGGACTGGATGGTACCCGGTGGTGGACCATACGACGAGTTGGTACATAGTGGAGACTGATGGATGTGGAGTGTTATGGAGGTTATCTGTACCTATCATTTAGGTACGATCTGAGGTGGATGACTTAGGAGCTTCTTTCACCTTTCAGTTGTTTTGTCCCTTTTTAGTTGTACTTTTACTTTACAGTTGGGCTTGTATTTCCATCCCCCTTTACTTTTCAGCACTCCTTTTGTATACAGTCTTACTTAGAGTTTTTCTTCCAGCTTACTCTGTTGTGTGTGTTTCTAGTTTATAAAGGCAATGCCTTCCCAATTTTATGGATTTACACATTTGGTGCTAGTCTCCATCCCCTATCCTATAGAAGGCGGGCTTCGGGTAGTCATGGGAGCGGCCCCGGGGGACGAGTCACGACCTATCCCCTGGGGCCCGTTCCATGACTTCCCAGAGATGGCCTTCCATAGGCATGGGGCTGGCGACTAGCACCAATGGCCTAAATCCCTAAATAGGAATCCATTGAATTTATAAAAAGAAAACACACACAATAGAGTACAAGTTGGAAGAAAAACACTATGTAAAACTGTATACAAAAAAGTGATGAAAAGTAAAATGGGGCCGAAAATTTAAGCTCAACTGCCGAGTATAATGAAACAGATAGTATAAGTACTAAAAAGGAAAAACGGAACCTGGATCATCCACTGGGAAAACCTACCTGAAGGGCAGGTACAGATAGCCTCCACAACACTCCACGTCTATCCTTCTCCACCATGTACCGTCATGCCGCTTAGTCCACCTCTGGGTACCATCCAGTCCAGGTACACTCAGCCTCAGTCAGTGCTATCCGTCATCTGTATCCAACATAATGAGGTGCGGGAATAGCCCATGCAGGGGTGAGTAAAACGATACATAGTAGGGACTCCGATACCCTCAGGTTATCACAATATCCAAAAAGTATAAAACATGAAATATGAATTCATCTAATAACCTCACTTATGTATATGACCATACATATAGCTACGTTATCAAGTAATTCATATCAATAATGAGGTAAACACAAAAGTTACTAACTCAGCTCAAACCAGAATTTTATTCTAGGGGTAGTATCAATTAACATCCTCAGTCACATTGTTGAAACCCCGGCTGTAGGAGAAATCCTCCTCTATCGAGTATATTGGGTCGTCTGCTTCACACAGAGGCACTTCCCACTATCCTTGAACTGCTGAGGGACTCCTCCTGTCATGTATCATGGGTCTTCCGCGCTGACATAGAGGTGCTCCCCATTGTAGGTCTGCCGTGCTCACACAGAGGTGCTCCCCCTCATAGCCTGCTGAGGTAATCCTCCTATCGAGTACCGTAGTTCTTCCATTCTCACACAGAGGCTCTCCCAAACATGGTTCTGTCGTGACACCAATTCGCTTTTTACTAGGATAGTGAAATCACTTTGAGTCGAATCGGTCAGAAGTCGTCAGGTCTCAGCCAGCTACTACGTCCCTGCACTATGCTCACTTATCTCTAAGAGGATCTGCTCCACGAACTGTAGGTAGATACTAAAACTATCACAATGTCCCACGTATAAGTATCTCAATGGTCCGCCTCTTCATAGGGGTCTCAACGCAATATACTGTGTGTCAATGGGATAACTGACCTGTGAGTTATTATCTTTTTTGTCCTAGGGGCCCGGTTGTATTCGTGTATGATTCAACCTGACTATATCTGAACTATACCCCGAACTCCAGTAGGGTATACTCAAAGCTAACTTCTCTCTTCATGATTACCAGTGCTGTTGACGGTTCATCAGATGGATGTCCGGTGCCAAAAATATGGCCAACACAATGTAAAGGGTCGGTAGTGGGCTCGGGTCCGGTACGACCTGGCCGGACCGACCCGGTCTGACCTAGTCTGGGCTGACCCAGTCAGTAGTTATAATTTATAATTGAATGTTGATTCAATACTTCCCACATTCTTATATGTATGGATAGTAGTTTTATTACACTTTTGGGTAGTGGATGATTTGAATTCACTAGATAAAAATCCAAATATCTTACTGTATAATCAAGAATATCAATTTTCATGTTATCCTTCATATAATGTCTTTGTCGATCCCATTACATTATGGTTCATGATTGATATAGAAAGGATGAATAGATATGAGATTCATTAATTATATATTTCGTTAACTCTATGACAGTTTTAATTCATATAAATTTACTAAACCTAATTACTCTTTATTGATCACCATTATACCATGATGACTCCCATTTTTAACATATTTTATCTTTTTTGGTTCATATTCTTGCCTATTTAATTTTTTCTTGTTAATACTTGCTAATAATGTTTTCTAAATCATTTATATAGGATAGAATATGTCCCTACACCGATGAATTACATGTATATCCTTAAATGACATTTATCTTTGAATGTCTTAAAATCCTCATCATTTTACAAACACTATGGTCTTTCCCATTCAATGAATCCAAATTTTTTTTCAAATTTTGTTAGTCAAAATGAATAAATAAATCAATATACATAGGAACTTTTAACTATCTCTTCTGTCTTATGTTTAGTTATTTTTTATTTAATATAAAATTCAATCTTCCATGGTTATTGTATATATCAGACATCCCCCTATAAAAATAATATATCTGCATCATTAGAAAACAAATAATTATAATTAACACAAAATCCTGGGTAAGATAGTTTGGATCATTATGATTCAACAACCATGATTCATAATCATTAAAATTGTAATTTTTCATTAATATATATAATTCCTCTCAAGTATCCACCATAATAAGTATGAAATAATTCGCCAATAGAGAATAAATTCATTTGAGGTTAACTAAAAAACATCTTCTTCAGTTCATAGTAATATTATTCACACACCTTTTTGTTGATACAAATAACGCCCATTCTTGATATCATCATTAGTGGATTATATTGAAGTGGATTTATTTTCTCCATCACTATATAGTTTTATAATAGTCAAGGAAAATTACATATATAATAATCTACTATAGATTGTGGCAACTCCTCGACAAACATTGTTCTTTCTTGATCAACTGAGATTACTTCACTAGTCAAAATGTGTTATAAGAATATAAATCTTCATAACTAGACATCATATTTTATGAATTCAAGAATATGATTCTATTTCCATATAGACTAAAAAATTGCACTTAGTTAATCTATATTCTCTAAAAAAAAATTATTATATCATAATAAAGTCAATAAAGACAACTTGAAATTTATCAATGTAGTTATTAAGGAATATATTCATCATATACATAAATATGATAGGTGATTTTCTTAATCCAATGGTTATAATTGATAACTAATAATTTCTATAACTTTTTTAGAATTTATTTAATATGCTTTCATCCTATGTTACATTCTGTTGTTAATGATTCTAAAAGAGGTAATATTTGGAGAAGAATTAATCACCCAGAAGCTAGTAAAAAAAATAATCATTCTGTGGAAGATATTATTTTTTCTTCACTTTTATCTCATTATTATCACTATAATAAAATAATAGCCACATTGATAAATCCAACTTCATTTCAAGGGGTAAAGGTCCTTGACATGAAGATATAACTGTTCGAGTAAAAATCTTATCTAAAAGTTGTTCAAGTATTTTCTTTAATTCCACTAAATTGATATATTCCATTCTATATGGTATATTTTGTATTAGTATGGATCTTAGTATAAGCTCAAAAGAGTTATCATCCTCAATTTTTCCGAGACTTCCATGTATCCCTTAAAGAAATATAATGATGAATTCAAGAATAATGGGGTTTATCTTCCATATTAATATTTTTACCTAGTTCCACATCTTCACAAAAATTTTATATAGAAAAGAAAAGATAAGGATGCACAAGATAATTATTTGGACTGGATATCACTATTTTTTAATATAACCAAATTTTTTCCCTTTAAGATAATAAATATTTACATACTTATATAGTAGATCATATCTTTATAGTTTTCAAAATAATTCATCTAATGTATTACATTGAATTCAACCATTTGGATGACCATCGGGTTTGTTGGGAGATTAAATTACTCAATGTTAATTGGGGACTCACTATATATAAATTATTAATTATATTCAAATTTTGCAGTTTTAACATAAAATTGGACAACTAGTAATTCATGGATTAGTTTGATGTTCTTTTCATAAATAAACAAGGAAAATTTTCATAGTTCAATAATTTATAAATGTACATTTTAACATTTAGTTCATAATGTGGGTACCTTCCATATACTCATCCAGAACCTTAGTATTATACATTTTAATAAAAAATCCATTGAAATTATAAGATTTTTTTATATTGATGAAGGTTTCCTTATATATATATATATATTATTTGGACATTGGTTAATGAAATGTCTATTCTCTCCACATATGATTCATTGAACCACCATTTATACATAAAATGATAATATTTTTCCACTGGAACATATATATTCATGCTTTAAATATCTAATAATATTCAATGATATATTTAAATTCCTATCCATATTTTAATATTTTATATTCCCTTGTAGAAAATTTCATGATTTATTCTTAAAAAACATGTTGCAAATGGATTTTTTTGTTTCTAGCATAAAATACACAGTAATACTTATTTCAGATATTTTTTTACACCCCCACATCTTCTAATTCATTCCACAAGTACAATATGATTCACAAATCCCTATTAACACCTTGACATCATATGCTGCAACCTTTTCATTACTCTTAACATTAATTATTTCAATAGATTTATATTTATAATTTTCTATTACAATATGGAATCCCTCAATATTACAATTAATATTCGTGAAAAAGAAAGAATTTAATCATAATAGAATTATAAATTTCATCTCATAACTCCCAACCAATTAAGGTTACTATTTCTCAATTCATGTAATTATTTTTCGATTTTCATTAGAAGGGTTAGTTTAAAATACGATTTGAAAATGATTTTTTGATGTATTCCAACTCAATATATTTTAGCATGTCCTCCGGCTTCATGTTCTAGGTCAGTTTGTAACACTAATGAACTTATCCTTCTAGGAGATATAATCTCTATTTTTAATTATCATACTTAGAACAATGGATTATAAACACATCTACATATTATTGATCTATTTTATGTGATTAATTGTAAACTTAACATATTAAATAAGTGATTGTTTTAACATGAATGGTGAAACTACTATTTGATTCATCTATGGTGAATGAAAATATCAACACATTTGAGGTTGTTATTCATAATATGATTAAAATTATTCCATATATTCAGAAACATTTCTACTCTTGATCCACATATATTGGTAAGCCCAATAATTCATAGTCTGTTGAATCCATTATTTTTAAGAGGCCCTTTGCTTCTTACAATAATTATTGATGATGAAACTAAATGTTTATGATTTCACACCACTAGAAACCATTTCATAATAAATTTTTTATTAACCAATGAATATCCTAAGAGTGTTTCAAGACAGGTGGGTAGTCTTATGACTCACTATAACTCACCAGGTAATGGTTGGGATAATAACCAATAATCCCTTTTTTGGTTATTACCTCTAGATACATCTCTTCTATACACATATCAAAATTCATGTACCTAGATCAGGATGTAGTTTCATCGAAAACAAAACACTTGACACTGTACCACAATTTAGAGATATGTCCTATATTTTTGAAATCCATTTTCTTTCTACAAATTTTTTATATTTATAATTTCCATTAATAACTAAACCATGTTCTTGAAACCATCTATGGGAATAAATCATTTTTAAACATTACTAATAAAATAATTTGATAGAAAATATAATAAAAAAATATATGATGTTAATTTTGAGGTGTAGGTTATTAGAAACTATATATCCAATATATCATATATTGAATAAAAAAAGATTTATTTATTCCCCTTGAAGTAATATTTTATTATTCCAAATAGTTCCCTCAGTATAAGTTATTTATGAGAAAATAAATAGAATGATATGGGTTGGAATAAAGAGTAGTGGGGGATAAAAATAGGAAATGGAACGTGAGAAATAATTAATGATAATATATGAGGTATGACATGAGATCACTATCATAATTTTATGATACCTGACATGGATTTTTTTAAATAACCTAAAATAATACAGTCATAAGATTCTCATGAATGATCTTAACCAATTTTTCATAAAACAAATTAACAAGGTTATCCACTAAGGTATCATAAATTTATAATCTATAGTGATTAATTAATTAACTAACACATTGATGCACTATAGAGATTCCCCTTAATATGTATTAATTCATGTATTCTACATAGGTCATATATCATAATAATGGATATCTTGAATAACCTATTGACATTAAAGAACAAGTTTCATGTATAATTATTGATTTCATATATATTTAAGGACATGTAACTTTCATAATTTTTTACCCATGAGAATGGAATTTGAGATTAATACATGGAAATCCTTGATCATTGATTTATAATTACATATATTTTAAATCCCTAGAACAAAAAATTTATTGGGTATTGACAAGATAAATTAGGATTCATGTAAACTAAATAATAATTTTAATAGCATAATGTTTAAAAAAAGTAGTTTATGTGATGGGATTAATGAAAGACAATGTTTGTCACGCATTCCTAAATAACATGTGGATAATAATAGAATGATCAAATGTCCATGAAGGAATAATAACATTTAAATTAGAAGATGATTTTAAATGGAAGTAAAAACATAAAATGTTATAGAAGTTAAACTCTATGGAATGTATTCAGAGAGGTCAAATTTAAAGAAATTCATTGTTAATGGCTAATGAGTGAAGAAAATGTTAAAATGAGTGGTTATTTATCAAAATAATTGGAGGATTGTTTTTTAATATATAAATATAGGCCTTAAAAATATTTGTTGTATAAAATACATATTCATTGGTATACCCATTGTTTAGACCGATGTTTATGATATTGGGATGCCCTTTCTAAAAATATTTGAGTTTAAAAATGTAAATTCAATATTTTATATTATTTATTCATGTATAAATAGTGTTTTAACATATAATTATTTGTAAATCATTTCCATTATAGACATTGTAATGTGTGACATTGTTTTGAAACATAGACTAAATATTTAAATTAAATTATACTAAGTAAATAAATTCATCTCATTCTTGGATTCAATATTATTAATTCTTTCATATGTATTAACTCATATAACATACTATGAAATGAAGAAAATATTTTTACTATTTACAAAAAAATAGACTATCATAGAAAATATTCTAAATTTCATGCTAACCTAATATTGATTTTCCGATTTCAAATATAATATTTATTTAATAAAATTTATTTTCTATACATGAGATACTAAATTTGAAAACATTTTTTTAAATGATTTTTGACTCAATGACATAATCATCTTTCCAAACATTAAAAATTACATATGAAATAAAAAAAATATGTTACAATTTAAATAAGTACACTCTTATATGAAAATTTCATAAAAATATATTTACTTATTATATAAATTAAATTTTTATATTTTTTATTAATTTAATCATTTATTATAAAAATAATAAAATTATCAGATTCATATTATATTGTTGTGTATTTTATTAAATAAAGAAATTATGAAAATAGAATTGAAAAAAACTCTATTTCATTTATATGAATAAAATTATTTTTTTTGTATATAAATGATATCATACATAACCCATTATTACCCCCATCATATCCACTAAGGGCAATGTGTGTGATTACAATACATTATATGGTTGGATCAAAAATCATTGATCTAATGATGATAACCTATTAATTTAAATTACCACATTATTGATTTCAATAAAGCATTACATGTTCATGTTTGAAAGGTATATCTCAAGGGATTACTCGGTGAAACTACCTGTCATCCATGTTCAAATAAATTGTAATCAAAATTCATGATCCTATATTTTTTTCCAACTTTTTCCATTTTAATAAACTATATATTTCCATTTCATTTTTCTTTTATAAACAATAATTATAACAGAAACATTATTACCAATGGTCACAATTCCCAATGGTCATATTGACATATAGTCAGGTAATTGTCAGAACCCAACCACCCATTTTCCATATATAAAATATATATACACAACCATTCACATACAACTTCATTTAGTACTTTATTTATAATGTTCCTACATTTCTATGGAAAACAGTAATCACATTACAAAATTTTCTATTTAAATATAAAATTTTCAAAGTATGAGGTAAATTCATTGGAGAGTTAAATCATATGGATTTTACATTAGAGTGACCAATGATCATTTTTTATCTATTATAGTTGATTATTTCGAGCATTTATAGTGAATATTAATTCATGAATTGTAAAATTATCAGGAAATATAATAGTCATTCTATATAATCTGAAAAATAAATTCATAGTGAGGTAAGATTTATTAATATAATAATGGTATTTTTGGTCCATTAAAATTTTCTACATGAATATGATTATTCTTTTATTATATTTTATAGTTTTATTAATTTCCATGACTTCCACTCACATCAAATATAAAATGAAACCTTATATAATCACTTATTTGTCTAAATTATCCCCTATATTCAAAAATATAATTAATTAATATCTTTAAAACATACATTCAAACATTTGGATATTATATTCTTCCAAAAAGTCCAACCATTGAAGGATTAATCTGTAAATTATATAAGGTTTCCTAAAAAATATTTTATTGTCCTTAATCATCAATTTCAAGTACCTATCTTCCAAAAGATCCTCTAAATATCATATAACTTTATTGACATTATGAAATTATTATCACTTATAAATTTAATTTTTTGGTCCATGGATCAATATTTATCTATGTCTATTTCTTCATATGTGAAATGGTAACATTTTTTGTGTGTTTGTGTTGACTAACAGCTCTAGGTATCAAAGAGATTCATTTTTTATTTATTCCATACGTGGAATGTAATATGGATTTATTTAATAATTATTTATTATTTTATGATAATTTTTTTGTTTTAAGGGTGATTTATTACTATATACCAATCCATCTTTCCATTTATTGGAAAATTAAAACAATAGGTATGTATATGAACGGACAACAATGTCGAAAATGTGATGTTATTAGTATTTCATACCCACCTTATATGAGTTTTTATTAACGTGAATAAAATGAATAAATATGATACTTAAAGTATTATCGTTGTTATCTTATTTATTAAAATATTAATTGGGTGAATGTACATGAATTATTGAACATGAACATTTAGGGGAAATGAAATAGTTGACTGCCAAGTATTGATGTTTTTTAAGAATTTTTTTTAAATGTGTAATTGGAAATAAAAATTGAAATTTATGGTGTAATATAAATATTAATATGGTTCTAGAATAAATATAAAATGATTTTAAATTTATCATATATGATCTTAACTATTCATACAATGAGTTCCCTGGACGGAGGTAAGGGTTATTGTTACAATTTTATATTAAATTGATCTTGTTTAATCTCAAATTACATTTGGGGTAATTACAATATATTTATATAAAAAACATATATTTTATTCTGAAATGTTATTTTCTAGGGATATTCATGTTTTACCTTAATTATAATATATTTGGTATTGAATATTATTTGAAAATAATTGTTATGATATGTTGAATTTATTTCATCGCTTGTCAAAAAATAAATTTTCTCAATTCTATGATCCTTAAAAATCTTAGAAGAATATTATTTTATATGAAATATTTATGATTTACATAAAATTTAAACTATATTTTAATTTATTTTCAATTTATTGAAAGGTTATATTAATAATTATTTCAAAACATTTTATTCATTTATTTATTTTAAAAAAAAATTGATGCATAACTTTGTACTTTGGTTTATAGAGGGAACACAAATTTCCACCATAATAACATATTTTTGTACCTAAATGTTTGGTTGATAATGATTATTTTCAAATAAAATATTATAATCAATAATATTGAAATTTTTAATTAAATTGATATCAACATAAAATAATTCTTTTCTCCAGATTTGAATGAATGGTTTCAATATTTATAAAACTATTATCACTCTATATTGGCTTCCTTATGTTTTTTACTTTGCTTCATAGGGTTTATTTTCCAATGATATCGTTCATGTTATTTCACTAAAAGGATTACTACTTTGTTTTTCTGAAGCCATTATGAAACCATTTTCTTTTCAAGAGGCTATTATATGATTGAATGATAAATGGTTCTATGATCAGATGTCCCTCATATATATGGTTTTCATTATATGATGGGTGGGACATGAATTATATATAACTATAAATAAATGGGAAATAAATCATATAAAATGTGGTGAAATGAAATATATTGGGTATTAAAACCATTCCATGAATTTAAATATATTGGTGGGTCAGCCAAATCCTATATGTGACTATGTTAACTATGTGATGATGAGTTTGGTATGGATCCTTGACTAATGAAATGATTTTCTATGATAATGAATATACAAAATTTTTTCTATGACACGATCTTATGAATTTGATATTATATCTTGTGTAATGATTTATTAATGATTATTCATAATTCTTATTGTTACAAAATATGATTTCATGAAATATTTTTTTTCTTAAGTATTACTTATTCCAAAGAATTAATTACATGCCACTTTGATATTTAACAAATCAAGAAAAACTATTCATATTATTATTATATAACAACAAATATTACTACGTAATTAAAGATGGAGGAAAGAATAAAAATTAACACATTATATAAATTTATTATAATGAGTAAAATATATTGATAAAAAGGTATTTTATTTTTAGAAAAGACTTTATATGTTTCAAAAACAATATTTTCTCAAAATAATTCATTTTCGAATTCTTGATAGATATAAACAAAATTTTTTAAACTTTTTGAATTATTTTTTATACAAATTATTAATTTCATAAATTATCATATCAAAATTATCATAGTGTTAATCTCTAGGATGTTATAACTGAATAATATTTTAAAAAATAGTTAAAAAATAGATGTATTTATTTAAAACTACTTTTTGAGTAATTTATAAGAATATATTTTTTTAAAAGTTTATTAATATAATATTATTTCAATTTTATATCTATTAATCCAAAATTTTTAATTTCATTCTTTTTTATATTAAAATTTTATAACAAAAATTAATATTTTGAATATTTTAGCCTTAAAACTCCACTTTCTCATAGCATTTTAATGTATTATTTTAAATTTAATTTTCATAAATATATTAAGGATATTATTAAAAATAGAATCAATATTTGAAATTAGAATAATTTAAATTATATAATAATTTCAACATACCTTTTTTTCATAATAAATAGTGAAAATAATGATTATTAATTAACACAATTAACATTAAGACGAATTTTACAAGGGTTAACATAAACATATATTAGGTAATATAATCTAAAAATTTGTTCCAAACCCATTTTATATCCATATATAGGATATATGACCTATAAGGTTTCACAATGAGAAATTTTGGACTCATTTAAAATGTAAAAAATATTGGAATGCGTTTTAATTTCTATATCATTAGAAGTAGAAAACTCTACTCACTTATAAATGTAAATCCATTTTCCTATATATTTCACATTTAAAAACCATTTTATTTAAAAAAATATTACCAAAATATATTCCTTATATCCTTAGAAACATTGTAGCATGATTATTAAACAGTATTAATATGGCGGTAATCGTAATCCTATTATTGATATTTAAATATGAGGTAAATTAATAAACATAAATTTTTTTCTATTTATTCATAAAACTAACTCAATTTATAAGTAATTGAAATTATATCATTAAATAATCTTGATATAAGTAAATAATATTATTTTATTTTAAAATGAGGATCCTCTTAGGTTAACAGTTTTAGAGAATTAATACATAACTCATACATAATAAAACCAAACAATACATAGATGAAACTTCCTAAGAGTATCCATTTTATATAATAAAAAACATTTAAAAGAAATCATGACCTTTTTATAAAATATCTTCATGAATTTTAAAAAGACTTCATCTAATCCCATAGACCTCATTACGTCTTGTGGAAAACATTAAAAAATGTGGGATAATCGTAAAAAACTGGGTAAGGGTGGTAAAAAGAAGAAAATTATTCATCCATTGATAAAAATTAAAACCGGTGAAAACATTATCATAATGTAATGCTTTTTACCTCTTATAAATAGTAAAAAAATTCAATTTAAAATAACCTCATTTTATTCATATTTTTAATCACATGACTAATATAAATCCCATTGAATGTATAGAAAATATATAAAGGTATACTAGTACAAAATTATACTGTTCACTCTAGTAAATTGAATCACCATGAAGTGGAATTCTATATATTTCACTCTTATAAATGAAATAGCCATATATATGACTTGAATAACCAATGTGATGGAGGTATATCACGGACCAACTTTTCCTTGTATTATCAACAAACTACTCACCATTGGTTTTTTATAGAACCACATGTAAAATTTCCATGTGTCATTACATAATCATATCACATATAAATTTTCAATTTCCATCATTTCACTCATAAAATATTAATTGAAATCAATAGAAAATTTTAATGATAGTTAATGAATAAATCAATTTCACAAACCCATTTTCAATAACAAAATACCAAAATTGTAAAATATAAGTGATTTTTTTAAAAAAAGATGAAGTATTATAAATTATTACATATATTAATATATATATATATATATTCCTTTTATTCCTTTTCTTTTCGTACAAATAAATATTTAAAATATTGAAATGTAGGAATTGATCAAGCCTTTAAACATTGAAATCATCCCATACCACTTTGAAGATTCAAATCATAATCCCCATCAAATAATATCAGTCAAAAAACATTAAATAACATTATAATAGATAATATGTGGAAATATAATGTATAATGGTCAATATATACACCTTAAAAATTAATAATGGTTCACAACATCATGAATTTTCTCCATGAAAGGTGCATGAGACGAAATCCTTTAACATGAGACCTACTTTTTAGGAGTGTCTTTATATTACAAAATAATAAACTATTATTATAATTACATTTCAAAATAACTATTTTTATGTTTATTATTAATTTTATTTATGTTATTTTAATTTTTTAAACAAATACTTAAAATAACTATGTTTACATTAGGTGTTGTGACCATATTCGGTTTATTTGTGAAAACAACATTGGTAGGTAAACTATGGACAAATAAGTCATTATATAAACATCTATAGATTAATAATCATCTAATAATTATAATATATATAAATCATATATAATTTAAAAACTAATCATGAAATATTGTTATGAAAATTGAACAATTGTCAAAATCATGAGGATGATTGGTCATACGTATGCATGAGTAACATTCCCATATTCAGATGATCATGATGAATAGAAGGTAAGTAAAATTTATCATTAGATAATACTGATTATAAAATAAATACAATGTTATAAATTAATATATTCTTATATATATATTTTTGTGTAAAATGAATCAAATCGCTTCTAGGAGGCTATTGTTGACATGTCCACAAATGACATTATCCATTTTTAGTGTCTGAAATGGTAATAAAAAAAATAAAATATTAAATTTATAGAAAAAAATTTGGTCATGAATATAATATATAATTTATCTATGTATCATATTTTTAATTAAACACATCCTAAATAAATTCCCTGCAATTTGTGAACATATCACTTCGCTTTGAGGCGGCTGTAGTCCACACATTCTCAAATGATGTTATCATATTTTCAAAAAATAGAATGTATGTAGTCATTAATATATACATAATTAATAAGAATTAATAACTCAAATATATATATATATATATATTATATAACCTATAAAAACAACTTATACATAATAATTACCGACTATGAGAGGTGGTAAAAAACGGATGTCATTTTTTTGTGAGGCGATAGTTTGTCGTACACATGAATGGTAATTTAATTACAATTTTATCGAATTGTTTCTAGGTGTAGGAGAAACAATAAAATAAAAAAATAATTATATTTAGGATATTTATTTTATTAAATATTCATGGAATAATAATAAATGATTTGGGGGATAAATAAATTAAACATAATTGCACCTTAAATAATGTTACATCTTTTTTGGGTAACTTCTTCTGGTTTTCACCAAATGGATTCCTTGTTTTCATTTCATCCAAAAGTGTGGATTATGTAGTAAGGGGATTCATGTTAGTATATTATTTTAGAATTATTTGTATTATTTAAATAGGATTTTTAGGTGTGACGAAATTTGGAAGGTTAAGTGCCTTTAATAGTGGATGGGGAGTGAAATTATTATAAATATAAAAAATTAAAGACTCTTGAGAAGACACAATCACATAATTTTACTCCAATTGTTTTCCCAAATAGATAAAATAGAGAATATGGACTAATAATATCAATAAAAAGGATTCTGTACAAGTTTATTGGTCAGTTGGACTCTTAAAAATGAATTCTAACTACTAATTAAACACAATTTTACATTAATCAATGAAATTAATTTTAATCATTTTCACTAATATACTTTGTAAGAATCTATTTTGAACTTATGAGAATTAAAAAATTATTATTATTACCAATATGGGATATCTTTTTTCATATTCAAATTACATATCATGCAGAAATTAATATAAAATCAATCCCATAGACGTGATGGAAATGTAGGTTTTTAATGTCAAAATGTTCAAACATTTGATACGTTTTTATATCTACATTCAATGTGAAATGTTTCAAAATGTTATAAAATAGTTTTAAAAATATAAAATTTATAAAATTATATTTTAAACCAAATTGAAAAGATTATTTTACTATAAAAATAAATTATATTGAATATTAGTCTTGAACTAAAATTCATTATTATTCCATATACATAAATATATTAATGTTTTTAGAAATATACAAAAAATTTAACAAATTACCTTTTCATATTTTAGATTAAAAAAAGATTTATATTTTTTTATATAAAAGTTAAAAAGGATTCATATTTTATTTTTAATATATGTCAAGCATTAAATGCATCAAAACAACTATATTAAATAATAAAATTAGTATTATATTATTGTTCAGTATAACTAAGTCTTACTTGAAACACAACATTTTGGAGAATATCATTGGTGTGTTTATAATACTCTATTAGATGTAGTATCCATTTTAAGGTAAAATTACTATCTAATTCATTAATATTAATAAATATGAAAATGAATTACTTTATCATTACATTGGTTGTTACATCCTTCCAAAATTTTGGAAATTGTGTCCTCACAATTTAATTAACTTATCAAATAAGTGAGGATATTTTTACCGCATTAAATTTTAAAACTCAAATGTTTTTTATTAAACCATATAGATTTTACATAAAACCATATCCTACTAAATCACATTATTCTGAAACACTTCGTATCTTTGGTCTAGAACCTCATCTGGTTGTTTTCTATTAGAAGGATTATCTTGCAGATAAACTAATTTAGGGCTCAAAACATGAGAAAAATCTAGTATATATGTACATAACATTGTAACATGAAATATGTTGTGTACCTAGGATAAACATGGTTGTAAATCCACACTGTATAAAACTAATCCAACATTATCTAAGATTGCATACGGTCTAATGAATCGTGGACTCACCTTCCCATTCATAACAAAACACATCATATCATTCCTTGGAGAATCGTTGAGAATGAAAATATGGCATGCCACAAAATAATGACGTTTTATCTGGTTATCCACAAAATATTATACCTTCCCTGAGATGTCCCCATGTTTTGTTGAATCAACTACAATTTCTCTATAGTATCCAATAACAAATCTTGTCACATCAAATTTCTCTCTCACATGTCATCCCAAAACACTAGTGTTTAACACCAATTTTCATATAATTTTTTAGAAGGTGCCAAATGTATACTAGTGTGAAAACTGTTATTATATGAAAACTCGAACCAAGAATGATTTTGATTCAAATGTCCCTACTAATCCATGGAGCAAGAATGAATAATATCTTCCACATTCTAAATCATCTGCCTAGACTATCCTCCAAATTGAGAATGAAAATCTACATTGAAAGGTAATTTAGTAACAAATGACATTTAAATAAATTTTAAAAAATTTGATGTGACCCTAGGAACATGACATGATATAATTATGAAAGGAACTCCACATACATTGAATATATTTTTTATATAGAATCTAAAAAACTGATCTAATCACATTATATGTCAAATGAGAAGGAAATGTAAAAAATTAGTTCATCGTTCAACAATGACCCAAATATAATTTTTACATCGAGAATTATTTTTAAATCATACAATGAAATCCATTGATTTATTTTCCCACATTCACTCCAGAATTGTAAAAAGTTGAAGCATCCCTTTTAGTAATAGTTGTTATGCATTATCTTACTAAACAGATTTAATTTTGATGGTAAATTCAATAATATATCATTTAATTTCATCACACTCATTCTTTTATTGATGTTATTTATACATCGTAGTGAAACCTGGATTAATAGAATATATGGAACTATGAGATTTAGTAAAAAACACTTTCCTCAACTCTGAATTAAAAGGGGAAAATAATATTTTTTTAATCGTAAAATAACATCTTCATCAAAATTAAAATCAGGAAACATACATTTCTTAAGGGACTCTACCATTTCATGAAAATATTTATCCACCTTCTACGATATCATAATTCTTTCCGACATAGTTGGCTACACTGAAACATTAAATAAAAGAGATTAGTTACCTCTATCCACAACCTCTATGCCAAAATTAATCAAATTATTAACCTATGGTTCATGTTCTAAATGTAACATGGTTATTTTAGAATTATTTTTATTTCTGAAAGAATCATCAACATTTTTAATTTACCTGTTGAAAAAAATAATGTATTCATAATCCTTGATAATTTCTAGCAATTTTCTCTCTCTAATGTTCTATTATTTCTGAGTGAATATATACTTTAAAATTCTATAATAAGTATATATTTTTGATTTTACTCGATAAAAATGTATCCTCCAATTTTTTTATTCAAAAACAATAGTATCTAATTCAATATCATTTTTATCTCAATTCTGTGCATGATTTTCACCTGAACTGATGTATATTAAAATTAACATGTTATTATGAATCACAACACAGAACATTCAATTTAATTAATCTTCATTGTGGATGAAAAAGTCACCATTTCATGAAGGAATGTCTAAAAAAGGGGCCTTGTATAATCATATTATTAGTTCATAAAAACAAACATTGCATTACATTATACAGATAAATTAACTCCATTTCATGTAAATATAGTTATTGTGCTTGATGACTATGAAATGTTTTCAATAAACCATCGGTAATATCATGATAATCCAAACAAAATAAGAATCTCTTTGACATTCGAAGGTCTTGTCTACTCATCAACAACTTTTGATTAGCATGTTCATTACTTACACCTTCTTTTGAAATAATTTTCCAAGGAATGAAATGTTTTTCTACAAAAAGTCACTATTAATATATATTCAATATAGAATAATACCTCTTATGATTTTTAAAATAATTCCTTAAGTTTCTTCAATGTTATAACTGGATTTTAGAATATTCAAAAATATCATCTCTAAACACAACCACAAACGAATCCAAAAAATAATGGATGACTATTTTCATATATTCATATATACAATATCTACCTTAGATAACCCTATGGGAATAACTAAAAACTCATAATTCTCATATCCCATTCAAAATGATTTATTTGGAATATAATCATCCATCGCCTGTAGCTAGTTGTACTAGGACCTTATATTAATCGTCAAAAAACACTGACCTCCTTGGAGCTGATCAAATAAATCATCAATATCAGGAAATGGATACAAGTTCATAAATGTGATGTTACTCTAGGCTTTATAATAAATACAATGTTTCATAGAACCATATTTCAACTTCACAAATAAAATATGATCACATCATAGTAACGTTCAATGTTGAATTAATCCTTTATCAGTAAATTCTTGTGACTGTTTTTTTAATTCATGAAAACAACATGAGCCATTCTATACAAGAGTTACAAAATTTAAATAACATAAAATACTTAATTAATAGTAAATTAAACATCTTAACAAGGATAAAAAAGTAATTCAATAAGAAAAACATTCGTAAATTCATTCAATACTAAGATTTCACTAAACATAACTCATTTTTTTAACAGCCTAAGCTAGATTATAGTCACTTCTATCTTTCATGAATTTCTCATATTAGTTGTATTATCTCAAAGGTATTAAATATATAAAGAAATTTTTCTGGTATTTTAAATCTACTTTAGAGTGATTAAATAAAATCCAATACATACCCAAAATGTCATAAAGCAACACTATGGATAGATAAAAATGATTTTTAACAAATAACATCCAACTAATTATAGTAAAAATATTCCTACAAATATTGGTTGATCTAATATTCCCACCAGAAGTTTTTATAAAAAGTCATATCTTTCATTCATGAGGTGATATTACCATTTTTCTAGTAGATATATATGAAATAAAGAATGAAAAGATCTGAAATCAAAATAATTATTGGAAAAATTAGAATAAACTATTAGATATATATCAAAATAACATTGTATGGCCAAAAAACACCTTTGCTAGTAGTAGAATATTTTCCACCCCATTTACCTTCAATCGTCATTCTCTCCACCCATGGTAATCATATTTGGAAACACATCGGAATAATTTCCTAACACATTACAACTAAAATAGATTATCGCTAGATTATCATTGCATTCAATGTAACATATCATTATTATTTCAGGTATTCCTAAAACATCTTTTATTAAATTATTATTATGTTTAATGGGGAAAAATGGATGTATCAGTGAAAAGTTTCATTTTTGTTAAACACCTCGTGGAATGGTAAAATGCCCAATTAATATTCTATAATTTTGAATTAAATATCTTCTGAGTTATACAATAAGTAGGTATGAGTCTCTGAGGTCTTCAACTCCTTGGGAGGGAAATTAAGAAAAATATTAAATATATTTTTAGGCACATAAAATTTATATATAATAAATGAATAACTCCAAAACGGTACGTTGTATGAGAAATCTGAGCATACTATTATGTTTGAAATGTGTTGTTTACCATAATAGGGGTATAAAATTTTAATGTGATAGACTTTTGGATTCCTCATTCATGAAATAATGTTATTAAATAATTGTAATATATTATTTAATAAAAATAAATAATTATATCCTAAAAAATTCATTGTATGGAAAATCTGAGACCACCGAGAGGTCGAGAATGAATATTTTACCCTATAAGGGGTATACAATTTGTATGTGATGGGCATTTGGATGCCTCACTTGATAAAATAACATTTTTTTCAATTAATTAATTAGTCCTATTATTCATCAATAAATAAAAAAATATTTCTCAAACTATTCATCATTTGAGAAATCTGACACCATTAATGTGTTTGGAATGGAGTTTTTACCCATCAAGGCATATAACTTCATTTCAAAACTATTGTTTAGTGACTTTAAATATTTTGTTAAACAATTATTTGAATATATTAAATAAATTAATTGCAAATAAATTTTTTCATACGGGTCATCATCCTCAAAAAAGATACCTACATTTTTTGAAGGGAGATTCATTTAAAAACCTCTAATTTTTAATCATTCATGACCATTTAAATTACCAACACATTAATGTAATAAATTAATCCCCTAAAACATAAATTTTCAGTTCAAAGGATGGATTGAATAAGGGTTTTAATCTCTTGGGTGAATAAAATGTACATAGTTTTGGTTCTAAATACATAAACACTTTGGATGTGGTTCTTGGTTGATTTAGTCAAATATGATGACCAGAATTTCTTCAAGAATGTGAGCGGTAATGTTCTATCCCTCTTCCAAAATTTTCTCCTTCATCATTGGTGACTCCATCATGCACAGGTACAATATGTTGCACTGCTAGTTTTTTATTTTCTTTGTTTCTTCCTTCTTCCAATTCATTATTCTCTCTTCTCAAAAATTAATATTAATAATAGTGTAATTTAATATAAATGAAAAGACTAGATTTATTAGGGTTAATTCATTTCAAAATTATCAAATTATAATTAAAAAATTATTCAATGATAATTAGAAAAAAAATTATTTATCACTTGATAGAACCAAAATAATAGAGGGAATTTTTTTTAATAAATATCAAAATATTTTTCATGATATTATCGAAGATATTTTTATACAAATTATCATAGGATAATAGTACGAAAATTAAAATATAATTTCAATAATATATCAAAACATAATTTATGGAATAAACATTATCTAATGATAAACGCATGATTTGATCAATGGATAGTTTATAGAATTGATAAATGAAAATTTCATTGAATTATCAAAGCATAATTATTTAAATTATGATGCGATAATTTTTTGATGTTACTGAAAGATAATTATAATTAATTATGAAGATATGATTCTGATAATTTTTTGTAAATTCAATACAATAATTAATATTATTTTTCAAAGGATATTTTGATATATATATATATATATAGACTAATTATGTGGAATACTACATCTATTATCTAGTTTTTTGATGGATATAATTATCAAACAAGGTTTATTATTATTCTTATCGATATTTCTTGTGATCGCATATGATAATCAAAATGATAATTTGGGATTTATCAAGGTGATAGAAGTTATCGTTTCATGTAATATTTTAATCGATAATTTAAAATTATCCATGAGAGATAAAATAATTTTATCCCTTCAATTATTTTAATTCATAATTGGAAAATTATTCATGAGAGAGAATGTATTGTAGAATTTGAAAATTTATTATTTTTTGAAATAAAATATCAAACATTGGTTCATGGACCCCTTAATGAACATCAAAATTTGGTGTGCCAATGCTTACAAGAAATGGGTCATGAGGATGTGTATAGAACCACACTGGGTAGATTATCGTTACTGCTAACTTTGATGACCTTGAGGTTGGTGGTTCCATTCTGATTAGCCAACTAGATTATCCATGTATTGCTTGATTTGTTTCAATTGTTGATTTAAATTCAATATAAAAAATTTTCTTTCAATAAAATTGAAAAAAACCTATTTTTAGGTAATCGAGATATTGGAAATGGTTCTTGAAATAAATTATGGAAGACACCCATTTAAATTTAATTTTGTGTATTTATGGAAATTGGATGATTTAAATTGTTTAATTTAAATTTTCGATTTGATAGAAATGATTTATATTAAATTGATGAATTTAATTGTGGATGAAAATTGTGTAATAATTGAATTGGTTTTAAATTGATTTCAAACTAGTGAACATGAATTAAAATGATTTTATAGAGGCCTAGTTGTTTTATCCGGTAAAAATGATTGTTTTTTTAATAAAATCAGTTTGGGTTTTAAATGGAATGAAAATATATATTTTGAAATGGATGAATGTGATTTATCATATTTTTAAGAAGTCTTAAAATAGTTCACCCATCATGTAAGATCTCATGATGTCCTTAGGTATTTAGGGAGTTATTTTGATATAGTCTATGCTTGAACAATGTTCTAAAATATACTAGTGGTGGCTCCCATCGCTAATGTATTGGTGAAGAGTTTCCTTTGGAAATTATCATTGGGATGTGTCTGTACACATTTTTCTAAGTTCACATTGTGAGTGTGGAATTCTATAGTTTGTTAATACAATTGTACCTTTTGGAAAATGACCATGTTTCTCTCTTTTTTTTATATTTGAGATTAGAATATATGAAAATGATTTTGAACTATATTAAATGGAATATAATTTTACAAAAACTATTTTATGTACTTGTATTATTCAAAGATTTGTTTTATAAATATTCTATAATTTTCTAATGTCTTTGCTTAATTTTTATTCCATCATTTGAACAATATAGCATGATTTGTATAATTATGATTTTAAATTTCAAACCTATTTATCTTTATAAATTGAAATCATTCCTCAGTTTAGTAAAGTATTAGAATCTCTTATAGAATTTGAGGTGGGACCCTAAATGACTTTTTATCTCAGACCCTACTTTTTCCTTCTAGAGTGTTTAGACATTCTTTATCCTAGTTCAAGTAAGGGGATATGATATATTGGAGGTGGATCTAGATGTTGAGTGATGTTCTTGGTGAGTTTTGTTCCATAAGAACTTGTTCTGTCTTCCCTATTTTGGTACTTTAGTGGTAATCCATTGGGATTGTTTATGCCTTATTGACTTCTGGTACATTTCATTCAGTGGAGTTTTATTTATTATGCATACTATCTCGTTTATTTTCTAACACATTATTGGCATAATAGTCATTCCTACATGCATGATTTTTAATTCTAGGTGCTAGTCACTGACCCTTGGGGATTATGAATGCACTTCAGTCTTTGTCATGGCCGGTTCGGTGATTGGATTTCTAGGGTACTGAAGCTAGTTCGTATCAAAATGGTATCAATGTGAGGTTGATCTTTTGTCTTGATGTCAGCATGAATTTGGGAAATTTTTATGTTAGTATGAATTTGTGAAATCATGTTGGGACAAAAAAGGTATTTGTGATTTAGATCCTCACCAGATCGTACCACAATTGAATATAAGTTTCCATGGGTGGTTAGGGAAAGAAATATTGTGGCCTAGTTCCACGATTTATGCAATTGGGATTTAGATAGAGTGAAATAGAAATATTTTTTATTTCTCATGTTGAGAATATTTTCTCTCGTTACTCAATTTGAGTATTCATCTAATATCTTCTTTGTTGTATGATGATATTGTGTAACATCATTCCTCTAATAAGATGTGTTAATCAGATCAAGGAGGAGATTAATGTTGAACCTTATCCAGTGTTCCGGATTTGAATCTGAATCTAGTTTAGGTGATTGTGCATTATATCCATGCATTAGGGCATGAAGCTCCTACGAATCCCCATTTAGGTTCCTCTGATACGCAATATGTTGAGGAATGGCTCATCAGTATTGAACGTCTGTTTGAGTACATGGAGACAATAGATGAGATCATAGTGAGTTGTGCCCCCTTAAAGTTGGAGGAAACAAATTGAAGATTATGGGATAAATTGGTGATGAAAAATAAGCATTGGGGATAGAGTGGATGTACTTAAAGTTAATTTTCACTGGCCACTTTTTTCCAGATTCAATGGTGTTGGCCAAGGATTTGTATTTTTTCAATATTGGGTAGACCGACAAAACCGTGGCTCCAGCAGATGTTGAGGGAAGTTTCATATGTTTTGCCACATCGTTTCCACTCCAAATAATAGCATGAGATCATCATAACCTACAAAAACTATAATGAAATAAAATGCATCATGTACAAAAGGGGTCCAACCACATGAATCTAGAACAAAGCTTCATCATGTAGAAAAAGAGTCTCTAGAAGAAAGAGATACTAGTTCCACGACCATTAGAAGTACCATTACTAATGATTCTTCATTAGTGACTGGTATATTTGATGCTAGTGCATCTCACTCATTTATTTCAACCTGTAACGTTAGTATTATTAATCTTCTTATAGAGATATTATCTATTTCAATGGATATTATTACATTCTTTTATGTAAAGAGAGAGCATAGTTTCCGTAGTCTCACTCGTGTCTTCTCACTATCAGTTGTCAAACATGCTTAGTGTTCTTGGTACTGGACATGGAATCTCTTAATGTCATATTCTGGATGGATTAGATTGTTACCAATAAATCTTAAGTTTATTATATCTTTGATGGGTCTACATTGCTACACCCATTAGTGCGCCTCATGTCCTTTACGGAGAGTGTGACCCATGGTCAAGCAGAGCTAGGCCTTCTTATCCAGAGTTGGAGAATGTGATATGAGTGGTTACATTTGATCTGGGGTGAGATTTAATTAGTGGATATCTCCATCCAATTATCATCGAGTTTCCCGAAATGTTTACTTATAAATTCTCTTGTTTGTATACCGATAAGGCACGTTGAGTTTTCCATTAATTTGATACCCAATACTCAACGAGTTTCTTTTCCCTCTTACCAAATGGATCCAACTGAATTGAAAATTATAATGTCCCATTTGGATTATCTTATTGTCAAAGCCTTTATTCATCGATGTGTTCCACTTTGGGAAATTCCAGTTCTATATGCAATGAAATATAACAGTTCTCTGAAATTTTCTCTTCTCAAGTCAGTTCTTCTGTGTTATTGGAACCATTATGTTTCACCGTTAGTGAAAAAGAAGGATATTAACGGGGATTTCCATTAATTCCAATAGTTTTTGCATCTAGGAATCATTGATACATTCAGAAACTTGTTGTAGAAGTTTTGGTGACCATGTATTCTTGATGGTTTCTCCCCGGTTGGGTCATCGATAGCATGGGAGGGAAGAGAATTTTGCACCTTATTTTTTTGGATCTTTTGAGATTGTTGATTCGATGGTGAATGTTTTTACCATTTATAACTACCACAAAAAAATATGTCAATACATAATGTGATTCTTATATCTTAGCTTCGAATGCATTTATATGAACCATCTCTTGTTCTAAGATGGTGTGATCTTGAAGTGGGACATATTTTATCTGTTATTGAATTACATGTCAGGATTGTTGATTCTTTGACCAAGGTTCCACATGGATGGATGATACCTATTTTCTATATGATATTGATGAATGGTAATTATTTTAGTAAGACGTGGGAGAGGGAGGCACTGATGAGAGAATAGTGTGTTTGTGTTTTTGATGCATAGGATTCTTGGTAGGATTTCTTGGAGACATAATGTTCTTATGGTGGGGAGGTTTTAACATCTCGTTACTGTTTTAGGTATTCCTAAACCATCATGTGTTAAATTATAATTATGTTAAATCGGGAAAATGATTTATCAGTGAAATGTTTTTTGTTAAATACATCGCAGAATTATATAAAGCCAAATTAGTACTCTCGAATATTCGATTAAATATTTTCTAAGTTAAACAATAAGTAAGTTTGTGTTTATAAGGTCTGTAAAGCCTCGAGGAGGAAGGAAATAAAATATAAATTTTTTAAACATTTCAAATTTATTAAAAATAATTTTATAACTCTAAAACAGGTCGTCGTATGAGAAATATGAGCATACTGTTATGTCTGAAATATATTTTTTACCACAAGAAGGATTTAACGTTAGAAAGAATTGGAATTTTGGATGCCTCACTCATGATATAATATTATTATATAATACTTAATATATAATTTATTAAAAATAATTAAATATATCCAAAATGGTGCATCATAAGGAAAATCTAAGACCACTAATGGGTCTGGAATGATAAGTTTACCCGAGATGGTGTATAACAATTGTATGTGTCATTCATTTGGATGCCTCGCTCAAAAAAATAAAAATTTTTCTTTTAATAAAGTAAATATTATTATATTTCTTTACGAAATCATAAATATCTCTCAAATTGTTCATCGTTTGAGAAATCTGAGATCACTGATGAGTTTGGAATGTGGTATTTACCCTAGATAGGGTATAACTACAATGCACAACATTCGTTTTATGTATTTTTATATTTATGATAAATAATTATTTTATTATATTAGTTAATATAATTGAAAATTCTTTTTTTTCATATAGTATATCTTCCTCAATGGATATACCTCTATTTTTCATAGACGATGCATTTTAAAACCTCTTTATTTTATCATTCCAAACCATGTATCTTTCCAACACGTTATTAGAGTAAATTAAATCCCTCTAGCATCAATTTTCATTTTATACAGTGGGTTAAGTAAGTGTTTTAAAATCTAGGGTGAATGAAATGTATATAGTTTGGGTTCTAAATACCCAAACACATCAATTGTTTTTCATGGTTGATTAGGTAAAATCTGTTGACTGTGACTTCTTCATGCATGTGAGTGGTGATGTTTTGTACCTCTTATGTGGCATTCTCCTCCAATAGTGGAGACTCAGTAATACGTAGGTCCAATGTGTGACGCCACAGATTTTTTATTTGTTTTTTCCTTCCATATTCTTATTATATCTTCTTAATGATAAATAAAAATATAGTGATATTTAAAATAAATTATAAAACCTATATTTATTTTGGTTATTTATTATACAAATTATCAAATTATAATTCCCCAAATTGTTCAATGATAATTATCATAAATTTGATTTATCAATTCATAGAACCCAAATAATATAGTGAAATTCTATTAATAAATATCAAAATATTTTCTGTGAGACTATCAAAGATAATTTTATACAAATTATCATAGGATACTAGTAAAATATAATAATAGATTATTGCAATAATTTATCAAAATATAAATTATCTAATAAAAATTATCTCATGATAAGGCATTATTTTATCAATTGATAGTTTATATAATTTCTAGATGACAATTTCATTGAATTTTCAAAGGAAAAATTTAAAAATTATCAAGCGATAATTTTTCTGATGTTACTAAAGTATAATTGTAAATAATTAATAAAAGATGATTATGATAACTTATTGTAACAGGAAGATAATAATTTATTTGATTTATAAAATGATATTTTGATATATATATATATATATAGAGAGAATAATTATATAGAATGACACCTCTGTTATAAAGTTATTTTAGGTATATAATTGTCGAATGAGGCTTATAATGATTCTTATCAATATTTCTTGAAATCTCATGCCATATTCAAAATTATAATTTGAGAATTATCGAAGAGATATAATTTATCATCGCCGGTAATATTTTAATCGATAATTGGAAATTATCCATGGGGGATAAAATAATATTATCGCATATATTATTTAAATATGTAATTTGAATATTATTTAGGAGGTAGAATGTATTATCTCATTTTAAATTTTTATTTATTTTTGAAATAAAATAACTAATATTGGTTATAGTACCCCTTGAAGAACATCGAACATTGGTATATTGAAGCATATTATAATAGCGTCTTTAAGAGGTGTATTAAACAACACGAGGTGGATAATCATTACCGCTAACATCAATGACCTTGTGGTAGGTGGTTCCATTCCCATTAGACAATGTGATTATCCTTGTATTTATTTATATATTTCAATTTTTTATTTAAATTCATTTTTTCAAATTTTAATTCAATTAAATTTGTAAAAACATATTTATAGTGAAACATGATATTGTAAATGGTTTTGGAAAACAAATTTGGAAAACACACAATTCCATTGAATAAAGTGTGTTTATGGAAATTGGATGAATTAAATTGTTTAATTTAAATTATGGATTTGATGGAAATTATTTCCATTAAATGGATGATTTTAAATTTGAAAGTAAATTTTTTAATGATGGAATTTGTATTGAAAGGATTTCAAACTGGTCAAAATGGCTTAAAATGATTTGATATAGACTTATCTGTTTTATCTTGTGAACAAGGCTTGTTTTTTAATAAAAACTATTTTGGTTTTAGATAAAAAGAAATTGGAACTTTTGAAATGGTTGAATGGAATTGATCGTGTTCTTACATAGTCTTCAAATAGTTCACCCATCATGTAAGATCTCATGCATGCCTTATGTATTTAGTGAGTTATTTGGATACAACTCTATTTTACGACAATGTTCTAAAACATACTTTGGGTAGGTCACATCCCCAATGGGTTTGTGATGAGTTTCCTTTGTCCATTTTCAAATGGATGTGTGTATACAAATTTTTCTATGTTCACATTATGATTGTTTAATCCTAGAGTTGCTTAATTCTATCACAACATTTATAAAATGACCATGTTTCTCGCTTATTTATTTACATGTGAGATATAAATATATGATATTGATTTTGAACTAATGTACATGCCTGCTAATTTTACTAAAACTATTTTATGTAAATTTATTATTGAAGCCATTGTTTTAGAAATATTATATCATTTTGTAATGTCTTTTATTAATGTATTTTTCTATCATTTGAATAGTATGGACTAATTTGTTTAATTATGCCTTAAAATTTCATTCATGTGTATCATTAAAATTTTAATTCTTTACATTGGATAATAAATTGATAGTAAATATGGGATTATACCTTATTTGTCTTTTTAGCTCACTCCAAACATTTTCCATAGAGTTTTTGTAGACTTTTCCCTTCCAGGTTCAAGCAAGGGAAAAATCTCTCTTGAGGTGGATCTGGCTGTTGAGTATTGGTCTTGGTGAGTTGTGTTCCACAGAAACATTGGTTTTCCCCTATTTTTATTCTTTGGATGTAGTGCATTGGGCTGGTTTCTACCTTGTTGACTTCTGGTACATTACACCAATTGGAGTTTCTTTTGTTATGCATATTGTCGTGTATATTGTTTTTTACATTGTTGGTGGAAAAATTGTTCCTGCTTTCTTTTTTTGTGATTCTAGGTTCTAGTCACTGACCAGTGAGGATTGGGAACGGCCTTCGGGCCATGTCATGGTTGTCTTGGTTATCGAGTTTCAAGGGTGTATAGGTTCGTTTGTGACAAAATGGAATCAATGTGAGGTTGATATTTTGTCACGAAGTCAGTATTAATTTGTGAAATCATGATGTCAGTATGCATTTTTGGTATCTTTTTCGTAAATCGGACGTATTTCTGATTGAGTTCTTGGAAAACCCTCACCCCAATGAACATTCTGTTTCCATTTTAGTTAGGGAAAGGCATCTTGTGGTATAGTTCTAGCCTTTTCACTATTGTTATTTGGATATATTGAAATAGAAATATTTTTTGTTCCTTCTATTGAGAATATTTTCTCTTGTTACTATGTATGATTGTTAATTTAATATCTTCCTTATTGTATAATGATGTTGTATAACATCATTCCCTTGAGATGAAGTGTGCATCAGATCTAGTGGAGACTGCTATTGAACCTTAGTAAGAAAATCCTATTGTGGATCCGAATGTAGTTGTAACATTCTAGGTAAATAAATAATAATACATTTTCATATTTATTAATATTTGATAATTAAATATTATATTTACTTTAATGGGGTTTCTATGTTCTATAGCGTACCCGATACGCAACAAAGAGTTTCTTTGAAATCTTATGTTGCACACTAGTAATAAAATTATATTATTTTAAATGTTAGTTAACATGTAGCTGTTTTATTGGTGGGAATGAATATAAATAACTAAAATATGATTATATATGTTTGTTAAATCTTTTTACATTTATCCAATAAAGGATAAAGGCTTAAAATACGAAAATAATTCAATTTTAGGTATATATACTCTAATTTTCACTAAAGGTCCACTTATCAAACATTTATGGTGAACCGTCATTAAATATAGTTTTGGTCAGTCTAATATATTCTATTGGACCAAATAAAATTCTTCTATAGAATCGGGACATCAAAATTTACTTTGTGTAAATTTTTTGTATTTTTCCAATAAAGATCATTTTTAATGAATAGTAAAAAATATTGTATTTTAATTCAAAACCTCTTTTTAATAAATTTTTTTAATATGATTAGATTATCTTTTTAAGTGGATTTAAAGTGAAATTAGAATATATTTTTACCATTCAATCCAAAAGTGGTCATTGAAATTAATTTCACTTTGAAATCGGGCTTGAACTAGTGTCAATCTTTTGATACTTTTTATTTCATAAAAACACGCAAATTGTTTTGATAGTAGGAATTTATTATTAAATTAATTAATTCAACTTATATTTTTTGAATTTTTTAAAATAGAAATTATTTTTTAATTCGGAATATCAAATATATATTAGGGTGAATTTTTGGTATTTTTTTGAAAAACTTCAATTTTTGATGAATAGTCCAACCACTAAGTGGTACTTAAAAAAACTGATTTTTCATTTAAATGAAAATTTATCACCTTTTTGTTTTGAATTTCAAAAATCCAACATACATGGTTTTCATTACGAAGTAAAATGTGGTTCAATGGGATTAAAATAATTTTTTTGTGAATAGTAACTTTTAAGTCTTAATCGCGATTAGAGGTAATTAGTGTAATTTAAGATAAAAATATTGTTTTAACAATATGAAATGAACTTGATACATGTCCTACCCTTATTGGATGTGTCATTTCAGACCAATAAAATACATGGTTCAACTTGGGGACCCCATGGAGCCACTTTGGTAGGAAAATTATATTAATATCTTATTATTTAATGTTAAAATAAAAATGACACAAACATGAGTTGTTTTACTAATAAAATTTTTACATGGGGTTATAAAAATAATATTTTTGACTATAAATATTAATTGGAAATATAAAAATATTTCCTACAGAAAAGTATATTTTTTATAATTTTTTGACATTATATAAAGTAAATTATTTATGACGCCACAATGATGCAGCGATTACCTGATTATTTAAGGATTTAAATAAAATGGAATGATAATGTAAACTCTAAGATATACACATTTAAAAAACCTATTGGATGGGTGGATTTAGAACCCTTATCACCATATCCTCTAAACACATCAATTTGGGACCATTAAAATCAGAAACTCATTCTACAATAAAGTAACATTTCCTTACTTTCCAAGAGTGCCCCTCCTCTCCTCTTATAAAAGGCCCCCACCTCTACCTCCTTACCCACACCTCTCAAGCCTTTGGCTCAGCCAACTCCTGCCCATTTTGTCTCTCCACATCCCTCTATTACTCCTAGAAGCCTCAATTTGGGTACAAGGCTTCCCATGTAAGCCTTTGAGCTCAAATCAAAAGTAGTTACCCGATTTAAATGTAGTTTATTCTCTTGTGTTCTTATGTTTTATTTTGCTTCTCCAACCCCTAAACTCATTTTATTCATTTATTTTGTAAAAACACCAATGTCCTCAATATAATAGGATGTTTTTATAAGAAGGAATATAGCTACACATAAAGACACCTTCATCTAATGGTTAATGAACATACTGTTTGTGTGGATGGCGAATTTCTGGCTCACGAAACGACGATTTTTCAACACTCATATAACACCTTCAAAGGTGGACATTAAGATGACACCATATTTATATATGATATATAATATGTTTATGTTTTACTTAAGATTCTGTATTTTTCATTTTTGGCATACCTTTATGGTTTCCATTGTGGGTAAACACGATAATTTCATTTTAGGAAGTGTGGACTACCGCCCCCTCAAAGTGAATTGATTTGTTAATGCCATATGTGGGACGTATAAAGTATGGATTTAAAGTTATTATATATGATTTTATACAGGAATTATAATAAACCTTTATATCATTATTATTTTTTTCCATTAAAGTATGAGATAGAAATGAAAGTAGCGTTAATGCGTACGTACGGCTTACCGTCTCCATGAACAGTGCATTTCATTTCATATCCCCAAATGTAATGTACTATTATAAGTACATATATATAATGGATATATATGATTTATGTTACATATAAATGATTAATATAATTCTGGAATTAAAATTTACATATCTCTTATTTATTTTTAATTTCATTAATATGACATAGAAATGAATGTATCGTTAATGCGTACGTACGGCTTACCATCTCCATGAACGGTGCATATCATTTATTACCTCTAAATGATTATTTAATATTATAAATACATGTATATGTGGGATATATATGATATATATGATATCCAAATCATGAATATCATTTTGGATATAATGAACCTTTGACCACACGAACAACATGTAATTGTATGAAGTCCACTTTTGACTTAAGAACCATATATCGACAAAACAAACATTATTAACATAAATGATTACATAATGTTTAAAAAATGGTAATAAGTGATATATATGTAATAATTAACTTGGAAAAGGTTCTTAAGCAAGTTGAAATTAACTCGAGTTTATTATTCAGGACGTTAAAGAACGATCGAGTCAAGTCGGACCTGAGGTAAGGGACTTCGTCTCAATATCCTTTCATTGAGGCATATTTCGTTTTATACACAACTTTCTTTTATACGGTGTATAAACCCCTTTCACTTTTACTTTTATACAAAAGGAATCTTTTTCTATGAAGCATTTTACTAAATGACAAAAAGGAATGTTTCTTTTAATGTACGCGGTGACAACGACCATTTCCACTGCCGTGAGTATTATTTTTTCTTTGGCTTCCTCAACAAGCCGTAATGTTTTTAAAATGAAATAAATACCATATACACTTTTATGTATTTTGGTATTGAAAATGGTTTTTATAATGGATTTGTTATGTCAATATATTTATGTGATATATTGGGATCAAAGTGTGGAAATGTTTTCTTTCCATTATGTTGTTTTATGTCTTATGATTTTATAATGGTACTTTGACATTTGACGGGTGGTTATGTGAAAAACCATATGACGGGTGGTGCCGTGAATACCAGGACGGGTGGTTACGTTATAACCTCCAATGCATTGGGTATGGAAGTCGGCCATATGGTTATTCCATTAAGTATGTATGTAAGTTGGCCAAATGGATATTCCATTAAGTTATATGTGTGGAATTCGACCGTATGGTTATTCCACTTTGGTATGTTTATGTCCCAAGTTACCTTTATATGTTATGTGTTCTTTATATGGGTTTTATGGAAATATTTTGGTTACAAAAAGGGCAGGTAATGATATTTTATTCAGTGAATAGTTTTTACTACTTCATTAAGGTGAAGCAATTACTTTGATAAAGTATACATGGTTTACTTATTGTTTTAAAAAATAAATGTTTTCATTCTTTTTGTATCCCTTACTGATATTTTTATGCTCACCCCAAGTTTTTTTTAAATGTTTTCCATAGGACATAATGTGGAATTAGGTCAAGGATGGGATCAAGGGAAAGTCATGTTATCTAAAACATGGAACTAGAAATGTTTCTTTTTAATAGATCTTATTTTATTGAAACTTAGTAGAAGTGTCTACTTTGTAATCTTTTTAGATAAAATAGTTATGTCCTAATTCTCTAAAACTCTAAACCTGAAAAGATCCTTAATGTGAATTATTCATTTAATTAAATATTAAGTAATGTTTAAGGCCGAGGCCTTATAGTTGGAATCAGAGGTCGGTTTAGACATTCGTAGGAGTTAGAAAATATTTAAATTATAAATTAATTTTTGGTATGATTGAAATGATATAGAATTTACAGATTACCATGTTGCTTCGCCTAATATATTTTTGTGTTCAGAATGGTTTTCCGCAGAGGAAACAAAGAAGCAATGTTGGGACGACATCAGGAGGAAGACAACCTTTCAAATCAGCAACCTGAGATGGTCGGAATCAGAACTGAACAATTTGTTGCAGTGATGGCACAATTGACTCTGGCTATAAATGGTGGTGGTATCCATGCACGAGATCAGCCAGATCAACTGCAGAGGAACATGTCAGTAGTGGAAAATTTCATGAGGCAACATCCCCCATCATTCAGAGGATCATCTGACCCTGTTCTAGCTCAAGGGTGGATTAAAGCACTGGAGAAGATTTTTGATGTCATGGGGTGTTCAGAACATCAAAAGGCTAGTCTTTCTATTTACCGTTTTGAAGGAGAAGCTGATCAGTGGTGGTCGATGGTCAAAAATATCTAGGATAGTGATGACATTGATGATCTTCACTAAGACAAATTCAAAGGTATGTTTCCTGAGAAATATTTTCCAAAGGTGGTTCGTCTTAGGATGGAAAAACAATTTCTATAATTGAGGCCGGATGATGAATCAGTGGCTGCTTATGATGCAAAGTTCACTCGACTGGCAAGGTATGCTTCAAACTTCATACGAGATCTTGATAGTAAAATCAACCGTTTTTACTCAAGATTAAAGCCAAAGCATCGAAGGGCCTTAGCTTCTCGTGAGTTTAGAAGTTATGAAAAACTTGTACGATGTCCAGAAAAGGTGGAAATGGAGTTTGCTGATGATCTGGTGTTCTTTGACAAATGACAGAATAAGAGGTCCAGTTGGCAGGCAAAGGGGAAGAATTCATCAAAGAAGCAAGGAGGTAAGAAAACCATATATCCATCCTGTGAGAAGTGTGGTAAAATGCATCCTGCAGAATGTTTATCCAAGCCTGGAAAGTGCTTTCGGTGTGTTAAGTCTGGTCATATTGCTCGTAACTGTAAGGAAGATGATCAGGCATGCAATGAAAAGCCAGCGGTAAGATGTTTTAAGTGTAATGAAATGGGTGATTATGCAAATGAGTGTCTAACGAAGAACTCAACTGGGATAAGGCAGCCAGACTACAAGTAGAAAGGGGTGTTGAAATCCTTTGCAACTAGTTCAGCCGATGTTGGGCCATCGAATGAAGTAGTATCAGGTACAATGTTTGTTTGTTCAGATTATTCCAATGTGTTGTTTGATTCAGGGTCTACACATTCTTTCATTTCTGAGAAGATTTCTAGTAAATTGGAAATTCCATCTCAATATATGAATCCTGAACTTATGGTAAAAACACCCATAGGAAACATTGAGACAAAAAGAAGTTATAATAACCATCCTATCCTTGTGTGCAGAAGGAATCTACCTCCAAACCTTATTGTTTTGCCTCTAGGAGAGTTTGATGATATCTTGGGCATGGATTGGCTTTCTGTTTATCATGCTGAGATTGACTGTAGAGCTAAAATGGTTTATTTTTATAAATATTTTCAGTTTGTGTACAAGAATGAACCCTTGATTTTGATAACATATCAGGATGTTGAGAAACTAGTAAAAGATGGAAATGAATGTTATCTTGAAAATATCGTTGAAAATAAGGTAACTGTTCAGATTAATGATGTGCCTGTGGTAAATGAGTATCTTGATGTTTTTCCTGATGAGTTGCCTGGTATTGTTCATGATCGGGAAGATGAATTTACTGTTGAATCACTTCCTAATTCTAAGCCAATTTCAAAACCTCCATATCGAATGGCTCAAGTTGAACTTTTAGAGTTAATGAAACAATTACAGGGGTTATTAGATAAAGGTTTCATTCGACCTAGAACATCACCATGGGGTGCTCCTATATTGTTTTTTAAAAGAAGGATGGTTCAATGAGACTTTGCATTGATTATAGAGCCTTGAATAATATCACTTTTAAGAACAAGTATCATTTGCCTCATATCGATGATTTTTTTGATCAGCTCCAGGGAGCTCAGTATTTTTCGAAGATTGACATGAGGTCAGAATACCATCAGTTTAAAGTAAAATAAGCAGACGTTCCGAAGACTGCGTTCCATACTAGATATGGCCATTATGAATTTGTAGTTATTCCCTTTGGGTAAACCAATGCACCTTCTATATTCATGGACCTTATGAATAGAATTTCCATGACTTCTTGGATAAGATTTTGGTTGTTTTCATTGATAATATTTTGCTGTTTTCTAAAACTAAATAGGAGCATGAATGTCATATAAGGGTTGTCTTTCAAACCTTAAAAGAAAAGAAATTGTATGAGAAATTCAGAAAGTGTGAGTTTTGGTTGCAACAAATTTCTTTCCCTGGTCACGTTGTTTCAAAAGATGGGATAACTGTTGATCCAGCTAAAACAAAAGTTGTTGAAGAATGGCCAAGACTGAAAAATGTAACCGATATCTATAGTTTCCTTGGTTTGGTAGGTTACTACCGAAGGTTTGTTGAAAATTTTTCACGGTTATCTTGTCCAATGACTATGATAACTCGGAAGGGTGTTAAGTTTATCTGGAAAAAAGAATGCGGTGATTGTTTTCAGGAGTTGAATAGAAGATTGGTGAATGCTCCAGTTTTGGCACTTCCTTCCAAGAATGGTGAGTTTGTTATATACAGTGATGCTTTATTGAAGGGACTTGGATGTGTCCTTATGCAGAATGATCGGGTAATTGCATATTCTTCACATCAGTTGAAAACTCATGAGGTAAATTACCCTACACATGATTTAGAATTAGCTGCTGTTGTTTTTTCTCTAAATATTTGGAGGCATCATTTGTATGGAGTAAAGTGTAAAATGTATACTGATCAAAAAAGTTTAAAGTATATATTCACTCAGAAAGAATTGAACATTAGAGAGAGGAAATGACTGGAATTAATCAAGGATTATGATTGTACAATTCATTACCATCCTGGAAAATCAAATAAAGTGGTCGATGCTTTGAGTCTAAAAAGTAATGCTTCATTAACCATGCTACGTTTGTAACGAGATCCTTTGGTTTTTGATTTGATGAACTTTGGTATGGAAGTTTTTTGTGCAGGAAGTTCTTCTGTTATGTTTCAGGTATTAGTGAGATCGTCTCTATAAGACAGAATTAAGCAATCACATAAGCCAGACAGTGAGTTGCAGAAAAAGGTAGAGCTGGTTCAGAATGGTAATTTTCTTGAATTCAACATTGATAATGATTGTGTTTTGAGGTTTGGGAAGATATTATGTGTGCCTTGTGATTCACAGTTGATTAATGAGTTGTTATGTGAGGCTCATAGTTCCCCATTTTCAGTTCATCCTGACAGTACTAAGATGTATAGAGATCTGTGGGAGTATTACTGGTGGGATGAAATGAAAAGGGATATTGCTAATTTTACTATGAAGTGTTTGACTTGTCAGCAGGTTAAAGCAGAGTGGCAGTTACCCAAAGGGATGCTTCAGCCTTTACCTGTGCCAGAGTGGAAATGTGAAAATTTATCCATGGACTTTGTTGTGGTATTACCGAAGACATCTAGAGGTAATAATGAAATCTGAGTTATTGTTGATCGATTGACTAAATCTTCTCTTTTCCTTCCTATTCGAGATACTTTCCCTCTAGATAAACATTCTCATTTATGTCATAAAGAGATAGTCATGTTGCATGGAGTTCCCCTCTCTATTGTATCTAATCGTGATCCTACGATTACATCTATCTTTAGGAAAGGACTTCAGATGTCACTGGGTACTGAATTAAATTTTAGTACAACTTTTCATCCGCAATCAGATGGGAAGTCATAACGAACAATTCAGACTTTGGAGGATATGCTACAAGCCTGCTCTATGGATTATCAGGGAAGTTGGGACCAACATTTTTCTTTGGTTGAGTTTTCATATAATAAAAGTTTTCAATCGAGTATACAGATGGCTCCATTTGAGGCATTATATGGTAAATGGTGTTGAACTCCAGCTTTTTGGGATGAAGTGGGTGAAAGGAAGCTGATGGGAGAAGAATTGGAAGAAGAGATGGCATAAAAAGTTCAGTTGAGTCAGAAACACATGAAAACAGCTCAGAGCAGATAGAAAAGTTATGCAGATAACCGGAGGAAGGATATATCTTTTGAGGTTGGTGATCATGTTTTTGTCAAAGTATTACCATGGAAGAGTGTGATGCCATTTGGTAAGAAAGGAAAGGTGAGTCAAAGGTTCATTGGACCATATGAAATTCTGGAGAATGTTGGATCAGTTGCTTACGGAGTGGCTTTACTTCCGAGTTTATCTCAGGTACACAATGTTTTTCATGTTTCAATGTTGAGAAAGTGTATTCCAGATCCATCTCATGTTTTGAGCCCAAAGGTAGTTCAGTTGGAAGAGAATCTCTCTTATGAAGAACAACCAGTCCAGATTCTTAACTGAAGAGAGGAAGTGTTGCGAACTAAGTTAATTCACCAGGTAAAGGTTTTGTGAAAAAACCATATTGTTGAAGAGGCAACGTGGGAATCTAAAAATTCTATGAGTGATAAATACCCCCACTTATTTTGATAAGTGAATAAAATTTCGAGGACGCAATTCCCAAAAGGGGGGAAGGATGTAACATTCCAGGTAAATACAGAATAATACATTTTCATATTTATTAATATTAGACAATTAAATATTAAATTTAATTTAAAGGGGTTTCTATGTTCGATAGCGTACCCGATACGCAATAAAGAGTTTCTTTGAAATCTTACATTGCACACTAGTAATAAAATAATTTTATTTTAAATGTTAGTTAACACGTAGCCATTGTATTACCGGGAATGAATAGAAATAACTAATATATGATTAAATATATTTGTTAAATGTTTTTACATTTATCTGATACAGGATAATGGCTTAAAATACGAAATGAGTTCAATTTTTGGTATATATACTCTAATTTTCACTAAAGGTCCACGTATCAACTTTTGATGGAGAACCATCATTAAATATAGTTTTGGTCACTCTTATACATTCTATTGGTCCAAATGAAATTCTTCTTTAGAATCGGGACATCAAAATTTACTTTGGGTAAATTTGCTGTATTTTTCTGATAAAGATCATTTTTTAATGAATACTGAAAATTTTCTATTTTAATTCAAAACCTCTTTTTAATCTAGTTTTTTTAATATGATTAGATTATCTTTTGAAGTGGTTTTAAAGTTAAATTAGAATATATTTTTTCCATTCAATCCAATAGTGGATGTTGGAATTAATTTCACTTTGAAATCGGAATTGAACTAGTGTCAATCTTTTGATACTTTTTGTTTCATAAAAACACTCTATTTCTTTTGACAGCAGGAATTAATTATTAAATTAATTAATTCTACTTATATGTTTTGAATTTGGTAAAATACACATCATTTTTGAATTCGGAATATCAAATATAGCTTAGGGTGAATTTTTGGTATTTTTCTGAAAAACATCAATTTTTGATGAATAGTGAAACCACTAAGTGGTACTTGAAAAACTGATTTTTCATTTAAATGAAATTTTACCACCTTTGTGTTTTGAATTTCAAAAACCCGATATACCTGGTTTTCATTAAGAAGTAAAATGTGGTTTAATGGGATTAAAATAATTTTTGGTGAATAGTAACTTTTAAGTCTTAATCGCGATTAGAGATAATTAGTGTAATTTAAGATAAAAATAATGTCTTAATAATATGAAATGAACTTGAAACATGTCCTACCGTTATTGGATGTGTCATGGCCGACCAAGACAGTCCATGGGACAACTTGGGGACCCCATGGAGCCACTTTGGTATGAAAATTACATTAATATCTTTTTATTTAAGGTTAAAATAAAAATGTCACAAACATGAGTTGTTTTACAAAAACAATTTTTACATGGGGTTATAAAAATAAGATTTTTGACTATGATTATTAATTGGAAAGCTAAAACTATTTCCTACATCATAGTATTTTTTTTAATTTTTATAAATTAAATAAGTTAAATTATTTATGACACCATCATGATGGAGCGATTACCTCATTATTGAACTATTTAAATAAAATGGACAGATAATGCAAAATAGAAAACCTAAACATGTCCAAAACATATTGAATGGGTGTATTTAGAACCCTAATCACCTTATCCTCGAAAAACATCAATGTGGGACCATTAAAATCCGAAACGCACTCTAAAATAAAGTAACATTTCCTTACTTTCCAAGAGTGCCCCTTCTCTCCTCTTATAAAAGGACCACACCTCTACCTCCTTACCCACACCTCTCAAGCCTTTGGCTTGGCCAAACCCTGACAATTTTGTCTCTCCACATCCCTCTCTTACTCTTAGAAGCCTCACTTTGGGCAGAAGTCTTCCCATGGAAGCCTTTGAGCTCAAATCAATTGGAGTTACCCGATTTAAAGGTAGTGTCTTTTCTTGTGTTCATATGTTTTATTTTGCTTCTCCAACCCCCTAAACTCTTTTTATTCATTTCATTTGTAAAAACACCAGTATCCTCAATATACTAGGATGTTGTTATAATAAATAATCGAGCTACACATACACAAACCTTCATTTAATGGTTAAAGAACATAATGTTTCTGTGGATGGAGAATTTCGGCCTCACGAAATGATGATTGTTCAACACTCATATAACACCTTCAAGCTGGCCATTAAGATGAAAATATATTAATATATGATATTTAATATGTTTATGTTTTACTTAAGCTTCTTTATTTTTCATTTGTGGAATACATTTATGGTTTCCATTGTGGTTAAACACGATAATTTCATTTTAGGAAGTGTGGACTACCACCCCCTCAAAGTGATTTGATTCGTTAATGTCATATGTGGGACGTATAAAGTATGGATTTAAAGTTATTATATATTATTTTATACTGGAATTATAATATACCTTTATATCATTATTATTTTCTTTCCATTAAAGTATTAGATAGAAATGAAATGTGTACGTACGGCTTACCATCTCCATGAATGGTGCATTTCATTTCTTATCCCCAAATGTAATGTACTATTATAAGTACATATATATTGGATATATATGATGTATGTTACATCTAAATGATTAATATAATTCTGGAATTAAAATATACATATCTCTCATTTAGTTTTAATTCCAATAATATGACATAGAAATGAAAGTTGTGTTCATGCGTACGTACGGCTTACCATCTCTAGGAACAGTGCATTTCATTTCTTACATCTAAATGATTATGTAATATTATAAATACATGAATATGATGGATATATATGATATATATGATATCCAAATCCTGAATATCATTCTGGATATAATGGACCTTTGACCACACGAACAACATGTAATTGTAAGAAGTCCACATTCGACTTAAGAACCAAATATCGACAAAACAAACATTATTAACATAAATGATTACATAATGTTTATAACATGTTAATAAGTGATATAAAAGTAATAATGAAATTGAAAAAGGTTCTTAATCAAGTGGAAATTAACTCAAGTTTATTATTCAGGACGTTAAAGAACGAGCAAGTCAAGTCGGACCCGAGGTAAGGGACTTCGTCTCAATCTCAAATTTTTGTGGTTTATTCTAAAAACATATATAATTAATATATATATATATATATATTATATTTATATATTTTTAAAAAATAAATAGGTTATGTAACCATGACTATTTTAATATCATTTAACATAACATATCAAATCATAAACAAAATCAATGTAGTTATTGCCAGAAACATGTCCTTAACATGGAATTGTTGATGAAGGTGTAATAAAATGTTATTTGTAATTAATATATATGTATTATATAAGTATTTATTTTTTCTTAATAGATTTAAAATATTCTTATATTTATAAAATGATAATTTTTAACATGTGCAATACAATCCAAGACATAATATTATTGTCCAAATTCTTCTTCATTTAAGACATATATTATGATAAGAACCTATCAGATTTTAGGAGGTGTATATAAACCCCATTGACATATAATATCATGAAGATATTTATTATCATGAAATTTAACATTTCATTCTATTTCATTATTTTACATGACATATGATTCAATATTACTAAAGTGGTAATGGTTTTAAGATAAAATCTCCTAATTTATTAGGATTATATATGTTTATGATTATGTGGATGAAGAATTATGAATCATATCTCAATAAGCTATTTATCTATTAATCCTTTTGGTTATTTCATTATAATACCCTTTTTCATTCTATTTCCTATCTTTATATGCTAAAGAGTTTATGATAATATTTTTTTTGAAAAACGTCCTTGATTTCTCTCTTTGGTTGAAAATGATTTTTAATCCCTATCCTTTTTTAATAAAAACATGTATTTTATAGTTTTTTACAAATACTATATGAATTATTAAATTCATTATTAAAATTTGAGAGAAATACTTTTTAAAATTTTATGGCATGATTAGAATTTTCCACTCTCATCTGCACTCATTGTTTTAAAGCATCCATTTCAAGTTTCCCATATTATTTACAATGAAATTGATTTCATTAATATTTGGTATGTTTTTAATTTTAACAAACTATATTCCAAATGATATGGATATATTCCCTAAATATGTTTTAATTTTTATTTATTGAATTTAAATTCGTAAATGTCAACAAACATTACCATTGCATATGTTTAACATGTGTAATGATCCATTTGTTTTCTCCTCATTTTATTCTTTTTATGGTTAATCAAAATGATGAACATATTTTTATTATACCCATTTTTTTCATGGGTTATATAATAACGATCTTTATAGGATACCCATTTATTTTTCATTTGTTATGTCCTAATAAAATGTATATAAACTCAATTTTTCTAGGCGTTATTTGGTGATCTAATTCTTGTAGAACCAATTTACATACATAGTTTATGATTTGGTGAATATTTTATAGATTTCTGGAATTTTTTTATGAAATTGATTATGTGATGGGTGAGACGTATATCTATCTCTAATTCATTAGGAAATGATTGATATTTGTTGATATTAACAGGTATGGAATATTGAGTGGACTCAGTTGAGTGAGAGACTTTTTCCATTTTGATTATTTTGGTAGTGGACCATAAGTACTATAATGTATTGGGGAGTGAACATATTCACAAATCATTGTCATAAAATTCGGGCTTCATTTACAACGTTAATTATTTTCTTTAATTATGTTTATACCCCAATTCTATGTCTTCTTCCATTATTATGAAATCTTGGAACGTGTTCCTTTTTTCCTTATGATTCATGTCTTTTCAAATTCTAATATTAATTTCAAGAACCAAGATTATGATCATTTATATGAAGGTTATGGTTTCAGAATGTTATGATCATGTTCAAATAAACTTATTCTAATGTTCTTCTTATAGGTCTCTGTTGTTTACCAATATTGAGCATATGATCTCACCCTTTCTTATGATTATTTTACCAATTATATGAAGAAATATATTACATATGATTCTCCTAAAAAGGGTTATAGTTATCAAGAACATAGAATAAGATGATGTTATTCACCTATAAACTATTTATTTATGATTCCGTGTTTATAAAGGAACTATACCTCTTTGGTATTTAGTCATTTCGTTGTGTAATGTAATGAATTTTTAGGAACAATTATGGTATATCTATGTATGAAAATTTTGAGTTGTTATAGTTATAATCATAGGACATGTTTTGTTATCCTTTGGAAACTAGGATTAAAAAACATTAATGGGAACCCTTAGGATAATCCTTAATATATGGAAACTCCTAAATATTTTGGTAAGGAATAGATTATGCGGATTACCATGAGATACATCACTATATGGATACTACATGTGTATTTGGTTCTAAAACATATGTTCTTAGGGGAAATATATCAGAAAATTCCATGGCAGTATTGAGTTGAGAATTATCCGGTACAGAGAAATGGGCCATACTACACACCTCGTTTGACACCCCAGTATAAAATAATATTGTTAATTTTTAATTTAATATATAAAATATCATGATGGAGTAAATATATAATGATCAATAATTTCCTTGGTTTATCCTTAGGTTTTTAATTAAAATTAACTAATCATGATTTAGAAATCTTATAAAGAATTTTTTCCTGGATATGTTTTTTCCCACTATGATTATTTTCAATCATACTATGAATTCTTGTTTTAGTAAATTTTTTTAATCCAAAGTAACAATGATAATGCTAAATGAAATGGAATATTATATGATATTACTTATGGGAAGCCAAATATTATGTGTGATGGAAGAAAAAATATTATTCATAAGGTCACAAATCATTCTCACCTAATGAATCATATAAAACATCCAAATGAGAAACAAAGGTAACCAAATTATTTGAGTTATTCATTAGGAAAATCTAAAATTATTTTAGTGGTTTGATTAATCCTCTAGTTAATTAGTATGGATTAGGACTACTAAAAAAATATTTTCCATTCACTAGTGTTCAAAACATGAAAATAAATTTTTTCTATATATCATTTGGTAGGTTAAGCGAACTAGTAGTGGCCTCTCAAAAATAATACAATGCTACTTTATGAATTTATATTTAGGGAGTGGGTTGAGTACAAGAGATGATTTTTCAATAATTACTCCCATTGAGTATTTCAATTAAAAATTGTTAAGTAATTCATTGATATCATACAGAAGGAGATGAAATTGTTGTTACCTATGAGATAAACATTAAAATGTTTGTGAGGTAATATTTCAGAACTATCATCCAAATATAATTTAAGGTTGATCTACAAATACATGGATTTAATCAATGTCTTTGAAGGGGATTATCTATAAGGTAATTGTGGAGATATGAAGAAATTATTTGATGTGATCTCCTGGTAGAAATTGAGATTAGAGTTAAAAATTAATCACAAGGTTTTTATAATAACATAATGAAGGAGTTTAAGGAAAACAATAAGATCCATATAGAGATAAAAATTGGTCTTACATATTGCTTAAAGTATTCTAGGAAACATGGAGGAAACAATATTAAGGGGAATGGAAAATTTTTTTTACTTGTGGAAGGGAATGTAATCGAGAAATAGAATGGTGATGTAATGGGAAGAAATTATATAATGATGTAAATAGAGAGAAATCATCTAATAATACACCACCCATATTCTAGTCTTTCAAATTAAAGGATTATGGAAACTATACTAACTAGTTATTAAATCAATAGTTTAATGACGACGATTGATTTTATTAACCTCATAAGATGAGGTTTAATGGGAAATCTCATACAATAACAATTTTTGTTATGGTGGGTAGTGAAGATGTACTAAATGGTACACATACCATCCACTCTATAATTGATATTATATTATTAAACTCTAGATCAACCAAATAATTTATATCTATAGAATTTTATATTAGTATTAATATTTCACCCACTAAATTAGTATTAGAAATTGTATTTTAAACACCTAATGAAATTAAGGTATCATATAAAGTATAGGATTCCTATATGATTGATTTCTGTTGAAATGTTCCTCATTCTAATCAATTAATTATTAATCTATTTGAAAAGGATATTATCTAAGGAATGGATTTTATTTTCCCATATACATCACACATCCAAAGTAAATTAAGTGATGTCATGTTTGATATTCCAACCAAAACTATGATCATATTTCAATTTAATGGATAATGTGAAAATATAATGGAAATAAAATAAATTGCATGTATTTTTATTCCTCTTCAAATTGGGTATTTTTTTAGAAGGTTGGGGAGAAACTCAACATCAATGATATTTCTATTGTGTAGGATTTTAATGATGAATTTAATGAATATTTTCCTATGAATCCACCCAATTTTTAATCAAATATCTCAATATAACTCATAATTAATTCCATGCCTATTTCAATAAATCATAATAGAATAGACTCAATTTAGTTACAAGGATTTAAGAATAAACTACAAGAGAACCTTGAAAAGTGATTCATATGACCATGTGTGTCACCTTAGCGTGCACATATTCATTTTGTAAAAAATGATGAAACTTTTCTACACTATATTGGTTATCAAGATCTAAAAAAGATCACAATAAAAAAAATATCTTATACCATATATACATTACTAGTTTGATCAACTACGTGGCGCTTAATACTATTCCAATTCGGACCATTATTCTAGTTATATTCAATTGAGGGTCTAGAAGAAGGATATAACCAATACTGTATTACATACAAAGTATGAACACTATGAATCTATTGTGATACAACTATGTATTACTAATTCCACTAAAATTATCATGGAATTAACGAGAAGAGTCTTTCGATAATAGATTGATATGTTTTTGGAAGTCGGTAAGGATGAAATTAATTTCTATTTGAAGGGAAAATAAGAGAATGATGATAATTTAAGAATTGTAATAAATACCTTAATGATTGAAAAACTATATGAAAAATATTACAATGAGTGAATTTTAGCTATAAAAGGGTTCATTTCTAGGTCATATAATCTCAAGAGTGGTTATATACATATATCAATTAGAGATGAAGGTTTCTGAATGGTGGACCATACTAACTATAGTGACTAAGAACCATAGTTTTTGATGTTTAGCTAGATATAATAATTGGTTTTGGGATATTTCCCATGAAAATTTTATCCATTCACCATGTTAACATAGAAAAGAGACATGTTCCTCTAAATAGATGAATATTATGTGAATTTTAATGATTTAAAGGGAATATTATTTGCTAAACCCATGAATAATTTTCCCTATAGTGGTGAATGCTTATATATTTAGTGATGCATCTATGAAGGGATTGGGACTCATTATATTATAGAATGAAATGGTATTAGTTTATGCCTTCTGATAACTTTTGGTTCATGAGAAAAATTTCCCAAATCATGATTTTAAGTTATAAGCAATATTTTTTTCCATTAATGATATAGAGAAATTACTATTATTGATAAATGATTCATATATATATAAATATAAAAAATTCTTAATTTATATATTCACATTTGAAATATATGAATTTGGGAGAGAGAAGATGGTTAGATATAATTAGTGATTATTCCTAATTAATAAATCACTACCATAGGAAGGAAAATAATGTTTCTGATTAATTAAGTTGAAATGATCATATTGACTTATCAATGAGAAGGATCACTAAAGACACAATATTTCATGATTTGAAAAGGATTTGTGATTCTTGAAGAATGTGGAGGAATAATATCTGTCTTAATCGAATCTTAAACAAATTATCCTTGTGAAAATTAAAGATTCATATAAGGAACATGTAGAGCAGTAGAATAATGATATAAATGTTCCTAAGATTAAAAATTATTTTGTTTTAATGATATGTGTTATAGTCCTTTTTTTATTTGTCTATAATAGATTGGATAAATTCGTTTCAACGACAATATCATAGTTCTTCATTCTCAATCTGTAATGGATGTATGATGATGTATTGATATTTTAACATGTATTTCTGGTGGGATACATTATGGGAGATACCATAGAGATTGTCTCTCAAATACTAGAATTTCATCATGATATTTATGGGAGGAAAATGTATAAGCGGATGATACATCCATTTCCCATACCGGAATGACAAATGAAAAACATGGTCTTTGATTTTTTAGTCATACTCCCCAAAACATCTAATGGGGACATTGAAATATAGGATATACTTAATATGTATAGTAAATAAAAATCCTCTTCACTATCAATGATTATTTCACATTATATAATCTTTTCAGAATAAAAATTAAAGGAATTTTTTAGTTGTATTGAGTATAACATTCCATTGTGTCTGATCGAGATCCAATGTTATCATTAATATTTTTATATGTATTTAGAATGATCATTATATAGTGTTTAGTTTCACCACTATAGAAAATTGTCAAAAATATGATTTTCCAGAGGGAACTATTAAAACCCTTATGATGTGTTGATAACTTCAGCTTTCCATTTCAATTGTTTTTGGGATCATCACCTTCATCTTATTGAGTTTTCATAAAATTTTAAATATCACAAGAGTATTCAGATAGATCCTCATGAAGACCTATATGAAAACAACTATAGATATCTAATGTTCTAGAATGAAGATGGGGATATAATGTTATTGTGACCATAGATAACTGATGAAATGATAGAGATGGTAAGAGCTATTCAAAAAAATATAAGGGATGCACAAATTCAACTAAAAAATTAATTTCAAAATTTCTAGAATGATCTAGAATTTGAGGTAGGTGACAAGTTGTTTATATGAATTTCTATATGAAGAATGTTATGAGAATCTAAATAAAGGGAAACAATTCTATTGGTATATAATTCCCATTTAAATTCTGTATTGTATCAAGATGGTATTTTTTTAGTTGGCACTTCCACAAAACCACTATTAATTCCATGATGTGTTCCATGTAAATCTATGAATGAATTATATACATAATACACCATATTTACTCAAAAAATGTAATAACAATAGTGAATTATCATTCATGTGTGGAGAAAATTATTGATTTTGTGGATTTTATATAGAACTTTTTAAGAAACATGGCCATTGATCTTGTTAATATTTTATGGTGAAACCGCCAGTTTGAGGAAAATATATTGGATCAGGAGGTTGTAATGAGGAAAAATATCTCCATTTTTATATAATATGATTAAATTGCATGAGAGATATTAATTTTAAGGGGGTATAATGTTATAATCTGATATTTTAGGAATGTTTTCACTTAAATGATATTTTATTGATAGCTTGTCTTACACCAAATATAGAGTTTTAACGAACAATAAAAAAATATTAATATTATTAGGTAATAAAAGACAAGAATTGACTATAAATTAAATATAATTTAATGAATAGGGAAAAAAAATTAAATATTATGTATAAACATGTAAACATATTCATAAAAATGTAATTAATTTTTAGCTTAGTCTTTCTCTGTTTTGAAGATACTGTTTTCTTAAAAAATGTGTTTTTTCATTTTCTAAAAAATAAGAATATTAAATTTTAGAATTTTTAAATATTTAATCTGACAATATAAAATTCATTTTATAAATAATATTTTCAAAATAATCTTAGGTGGAATATTTTAATTTTTCTTATACGATTCATTATTTGATGAATAGTGAAAAAATAATTTCTTTATTGATAACAATCATTCCATTTAAATTATTTATATGATTACTTATTTTTTAAATATGGGTCAAAATATAAAATTAGTTCAATTATATTTATTTTAATCCAATTGTGTTAATTTTAGTATTTTTTAATACTAAATTTTAATATAAAAACATTTTAATCGTTTGATCATTTTTTTCTTTGAGAAACTACATACTCATCACGTCTATAAGTATAATTATTTTTTTTAAAAAAATGAAGTTATATGAAGTTTATTTTTGAACAAAAATATCTATAATTGGAATAATATTTATTTATATTATATAATAAGGTTAAAATAATTTTTTATCAATGTTAATAGTATATATTAATTTTCGTGGTTAATGTGAAAATGAGTTTACTGGGGGTTAAACTAAATAGATAATGTGAAAAATGACAATGATATTTTTCATAATCATATTTTATAGACGTATTTCTTCCTTGTAAACTTTATTGTTTTATAATGATATATTTTTTTGAGCCAGTTGGAATCATAAAAATTTGGGGACACCTTTTTCATTTTAGAAATTAGAAGTGAGCAACTCACCTCACTTGTAAAAGGCCACACATTCTCTTCTCGAAACCAAACATCCATAGCCACATGGATTTTCATTGAAATTAACAAATATTCTTTTTATATTTCACACTAATATTTTGATTCATTAGTTTTATTTTCAATTCCTCAAATTAATTATTTAGTATCAAATTGAAAGAGGATATCTAAACAAACATAAACTCGTAAACATTCTTTTTTATTTTGTATCTTCTTCCTCATATTTAAAATCTACATAAATTATTATGATATAAAATAAAATATTATTTCACATATATGAATATTTTATTATGTTAATTTAATATCATATATCCACCTCCAACCCATCATATGGTAAATGAAATCATTGATCAATAGTGTGCTAGACTACCACCTCATGAACCGATGTTATTTGTTTTCAATCACAACATATCAAAGATGAAAATAATGATTGATAAATTGTTTATAAAAAATATTTATGATATAATTATTCTTATCGAATGATAATATCACATAATCTTTCTTAATTTCAATTTTCAGTAATATAATTAAAACACATGTGTTTACAGTGGACTATCGCCCCATTAAAGCAATTTATTAAAAATATTTATGATATATTTATACTTATCGAATGATAATATCACATAATCCTTCTTAATTTCAATTTTGGGTAATATAATTACAACGCATGTGTGTATAGCGGACTATCACCCCATTAAATCAATGTGATTCATTCACTCATTATATAGAATTTAATGAAGATGGGTTTAATTTATATATGTGAAATATATTAGATAAAAAAATTTATATAAAGAATATATATTAATTACATTTATTTATTTCATTCCATTAAAAAAATAGAAATAACATTAATCCGTATATACAACCTACCGTCACCTTCAATGGTGTATTTCATTCTCTGTCCCTAAATTTTATGGATACTTCTAAACAGATATTCAATGAATATATAATATTTCTATAAAATTTATACCGTTATATATATTATGTATCCATGATCAATGTAATATAACCAAATATAATAATGAAAAAAAAATGATGAAGTAATTAGTTGAAACATGACAATAACATTGAATTATTAATAAATGGGTAATAAAATGTCATAAGTTAATTATATGTGGTATTATATATATATTTATGTTTTTATAAAATATTTTTAATAAACATAAATTTATTATAATAGAGTTATTAATATTAACAATGTATTTTGCGACTTATATTAAGGAATTTTTCTCATTTTTCATTCATTGAGACATATATTATATTATGCCCATATATTCCTTTATGATTATTATAAACATCCTGCATGACAATTAATATCCATAAATTTTTATTTATCATGATATTTATTGTTTAATTAAATTATTTTATTTATTTGGACTTACGAGTCAATGTTACTAATGTTGTAATGGATTTATGATATAATCTCGTATTTTTAAGGGTTATTCTTTGATTATTATTATGAGGATCAAATATTATGATAAAAAATTCAATAAACTCATTACATGCTTTATAATATATTTATTTCATTTGAATATATGTTTTAACTTAATTTTCCCCTCACTTTGAACTCATGAGTTCAAAATATTATCTTTCTCGAAAATCATCTTTAATTTTATCATCATTAAAAAATTACTTTTCGTCCATATCCATGTTTAAGAATTTGTTTTTAAGAGGTTTTTAAAAATTCCCTGAGAATGATTAAATTCATTTATACCATTATTTGAGTTGTCAAAATATTATTTAAAAAGTTTATTATTAACATGTTATGAAGAAGGTTCATTTAAATTTTACCAAAACATTGAAAGAAATATTTGATTGAAATTTTATGATATAATTATCATTTATGGTCATCATGAAATCTCAATGATATAAATTTTCTATTACAGGTTTTGAATATTATTTTTAATGACAATTTTCTACATAATTTTGGGATGTTTTACAAATTTAAAAAAAATCAAAGTAAATGAATATTTTTTTGAACAATGATTTAATAATGTTTTATGAAATATAAATTCATAAATGAAAACCACATGTTTTGTTGCTAAAGTTTTAATAGTGTTATGATCTATTTATTCTTTCATTATTTTTTAACTAGATGATTTATTATTATGAAGAATATATTTTAATAAAACCCATTTCATTTACATGCTATAATTTGGATCTTTACATAAATCCGTGAAACACAGCTTTGGAGAACAAGCTAATTGATCCAATTGGTCAAAGGGATACCTTTCAATTTTTGATAATTTTTTTTGTAAAATGATCATATTATGATGTTGTGGGTGAAAATATTAATTTCAATGATTTTGTAAAGTCTGTCACAAATATATCTTTATTGGATTTGGAAATATATTGAATCGAAGGATTATCGTGAAACAAATAATTTCTTGTATTTTGTCTAATGAGGAGGATGTTTGTGGAGAACAAGATAACCTATGTATGTATTCCATCATTTCATGGTTCCTAACCCCAAAAGTGTTTATGTTTTGTAAATTTTATGGTCAAACCTCACAGATTTATGAAATCTGTGGATTTGAAGCTGGGAGGATTCTGATGATGGGGTGTGTTTACTAATATGTGTTATTTCCATATGCTGAATGAAAATAAAGTTAATAGAGTCTATATCTGGCCTCCTTAAGGTCTGGTTTCTCACAAATCCTATATTTGGATTGTACGTTTGACCCAAAAAATATAAATAACACTCACACATAGATATGGGATATAATTTGTAGGATATATTGGCTATAATAGAATCCACATATCCTTTGAGACAATTCATATTCTGATGGTAACCAGATAAGAATTGAAAACAAAACTAAATAATCCATACATGGTCATTATTCATAGATACTGGTGGAAGTTTACATTTCCCGAACTCTGGTTGAAGATTTTTTAAAGAAAAAAAGTGGTGATTGCATTAGTAATGAAATACCATATGAGGTAAATCTAAAATACTACATGAGTTGCAATTTTATTAGTCATACACAAATGAATTCATTATAGGGAAGGAATATAGCTTCTTTAAGACTAAAGGCCATGATGAATTTATATGTCAAATAATGAAGGGGAATGAAAAAAATTATTCCCTCTAATTTATAGAGTAACTCAAACTATATACCCTCCAACTAAGATTTTAAAAAAAGAAAGATACTAGATAGATGGAGAATACACATTTGGGGGTTACATATGGGAAATAATAATAGTTAAATTTTGTTTCCGGATAAAATGTAAATGAGTTGGAGAAAAATTATAACTCACCCATTATATTTTCTAAAGATTAGGAGTTTGAAAAAAAACACATGATCAACAAAAATTATTAGAAGAACCATTAGTGTTATATAATCAAAACAAAGGTTCCTTGATTAAGGATCCTCCCATGGTAGATGAAATTATTTTATCTGATAAAGATGTTTAGGTTTTGAGAATTCTAGAGGGTATCCACGGGAGGCCGTAGAGGAACCCTAAACTAAAAATTCAGAACTAGATGTTGGGGAAACTAAAATAAAAAAATCATGGTCTTAGTATGAAGTGACTAGTGAGACTTTATTGATTTTAACTAATGGAACTTTTAGGAATGCTGAGTATCCATGTCTACTACTTCTTATCATTTTATAAATAGTGTATTTAAACATAATGAATTTACTAATAAAAATGTTTTGGAATTAAAATTCTCATAGGTACCCTCATCTATGCCTCCCAAAAGGAATAATCATGAAGATAAACCTCGTGAATAGATTAAGTCCAATAACATTTTCATTACACTAAGTTTTATTTTCTAATTTGATTAGGCTATGAATCCTCATCCTTTAAAGAAATCAGAGACAAACCTAACTATTGACAATAATGATGAGAACCATGCTTCTGATGAAACATTATTGGAGCCATATAGGAAGATGGTAAAAATATTATTTTATATAACCCGAAAATATTAGATGAAAAATGATAATTAGAGAATGAAAAAGGCCATGGAAATGTGGGACCACTAGGAGGGCCCCAAATAATGGGTAAATACTTAAAACAATGAATATTATCTATTATAATTATCTTGGTATTAGGAACCCCCAAATGAAAAATAGAGTAGACATTATGTTATGGACTAAAAATCTATACTTATTGGAATTATTATACAAAATACACTCTTTGGGAATTTATTGTATTTTATATGGGCCTTACATGGATATAACACTATCTATTAGAACACGAATAAAAATAAAATTGCTCTTCATTGGATATTCAAGAATGATAAAATACACATTGTAACAAGTAACAAGTATTCATATAGCTTCTCAGTATTATTAAACACACATGGACTTTCTAATTAAATCTTGTTTTTATTTACATCAATGTAACACATTAAGTAGAAGTCCCCAGCCTTAAACATTAAATAATCTTGAGTTACTTCAAGAATACACATTGAGGATCTTCCCAGGTTTAGAGTTTTAGAAAATTAGATCATAAAACATGAATTACATTCCACATTTAAACAAAGTGGTTACATAAAAGATAATACTCACTTTTCCAATCAGCGGAAACATATTTAAAATAAAACATGGATTCTTTCTTGACACTTCATTGACACTATCATCTCATCATGTACCTTTCCATTGACCTGTGAAAAACATTTCAAAAACATGTGATGAGCATAAAAATCTCAGTAAGGGATATAAAAATTTGGAAAGGAAACATGAGTACATGTATACATAAGAATCAATGAAATCATACTTTACTGATAAAACATAAGCACTATAACATACCTCATCAAATCTTGAATAAAACATAGAAATCATAAGGCATAAAGGTAACTTGAGGCATTCATAACATTCTTACGTAGGGATTAACCCTCTTTGTTACGTTTGGAATACCCATTATAGTATATTCCCTAAATATATTCAGAGAAACCATAATGGTTAACTCCTTCATGTTACCCAATGCATTATAGAGCTATATCGGGCTCCCCAGCCCTTAGTTTATCACAGAACCACCCGTCTTCATAACAATGCCCAAGTACCATAACATAATCGTATCATATAAAACATGCATAAAGGAAACATAACATTTTCACATTTCAATCACAAGATATAAATACAAAAAATTTATTTAATAAAAACATTATGAAAACCATTTTCCGTACCAAAATAAAAGAAAAGTAAAACATGGTATTTTTTTCATTTAAATAAATGTATGGCTTGTAGAGGAAGCCGAAAGTCAAATAATGGTCACGGCGGCGGAGAAGTCATTGTCGCCGCATACGTACGAAAAAAAAATATTCCCTTTTGTCGTTTAGTAAATGATTTGTATAAAAAATATTCCTTTTGAATAAACTTTAAAGTGAAATGGGTTTATAATCTATATAAAAAAAGGTTGTTTATAAAACAAAATATGCCTCAATGAAAGGAGATTGAGACGAAGTCCCATACCTCAGGTCCGACATGACTCGCTAATTCTTTAACGTAATGAATAATAAACTTGAGTTAATTTATACTTTCTTAAGAACCTTTTTCAAGTTCATTATTCCTTTTATATCACTTATTACCGTGTTATGAACATTTTGTAATTATTTAAGTTAATTACGGTTGTTTTAACGATCATTGGTACTTGAGTCAAAAATAAAATATTTATAATTACAAGTTGTTCATGCATCCATTATATCCAGAGTTATACTCATGATGTACATATCATATATATCATATATATCTAGTATATACATGCATATATAATATTACATAATGTTTAAAGTTAAGAAATGAAATGCACCGTTCATTGAGACAGTAAGCCGTACATACGCGTGTATGCTAATTTGATTTCTATTTCGTATTTTATGGAATGTAATCAAAATAATATAAAGGTATATTGTAATTATAGTATAATATAATATATAATATCATTAATTACATCCTTTATATGTCCCAGATATGGCATTAATGAATCAAATCACTTTGAGGTGCCGGTAGTCCGCACTTCCTAAAATGAAGATATCGCCTTTACCCATAATGGAAACCATAAAGGTATGCCATAAATGAAAAATACAGAAGCTTAAGTACAACATAAAAATATTATATATCATATATAAATATAGTTTAATCTTAATGGCCACCTTCCATGGTGTTAAAATAATATTGAACAATCATCGTTTCGTGAGGCAAAAATTCGCCATCCACGGAAATAGTATGTTCTTTAACCATTAGATGTAGGTGTGTGTAAGTTTATCTCGAATACATCTTATAAAAAAAATCCTAGTATATTTAAGATACAGATTTTGTTACAAAATAATAGAATAAAAATAGTTTAGGGGGTTGGAGAAGAAAAATAATACATAAGAACACAAGAGAAAACATTACCTTTAAAACGGGTATCTCTTTTTGATTTGAGCTCAAAGGCTTCCTTGGGAAGACTTCTTCCCAAAGTGAGACTTCTAGGAGTAAGAGAGGGATGTTGAGAGACAAAATGGTCAGGGTTTGGCTGATCCAAAGGCTTTGGAAGTATGTGTAAGGTGGTATAGGTGGGGGCCTTTTATAAGAGGAGAGGAGGGGCACTCTTGGAATGCTAAGAAAAGATACTTTGTAATAAAATGATTTTCGGATAAAAAAGGTCCCACAATTATAAATTTAGAGGATACGGTGATAAGGGTTCGAAATCCACCCATACAATAGGTTTTTGACATGTGTAGGTCTTAGATTTTACATTTTATTTTCATTTTCTTTATATTGTTAAAAAATGAGGTAATCGCTGCATCATCATGGTGTCATAAATAATTTAATTTATTTAATGTCTAAAAATTATAAAAAAACTATGATCTAGGAACTCTTTTTAGATTTACAATGACCATTTATAGTCAAATATCTAACTTGTATAACCCCATTTACAAATTGTTTTTGTAAAACAACTCATGTTTGTGTAATTTTTATTTTAACTTTAAATAAAAAGTTATTAATGTCATTTTCCTACCAAAGTGGCTCCATGGGATCCCCAAGTCGACCCATGGATTTTTTTGGTCCGTCGTGACACATACAATAAGGGTAGGACATGTGTCAATGTCATTTAATATTATTAAAATATTATTTTTACCTTAAACTACACTAATTACCTCTAATCGCGATTAAAAACATAAAAGTTACGATTCACCAAAAAATTATTTTAATCCCATTAAACCACATTTTACATTTTAATGGTAACCATGTATGTTGGATTTGTGAAATTCGAAACACAGAGGTGGTAAAATTTCATTTAAACGAAAAATCAGTTTTTTTAAGTACCACTTAGTGGTTTCACTATTAATCAAAATTGATGTTTTTCAGAAAAATACCAAATATTCACCCTAAGCTATATTTGATATTCCAGATTCAAAAATGATTTCTATTTCAAAAAATTCAAAACATATATGTTTCATTAATTAATTTAATAATTAATTCCCTCTATGAAAACAAATAGCGTGTTTTTATGAAACAATAAGTATCAAAAGATTGACACTAGTTTAAGTCCAATTTCAAGATGAACATAATTATAACCACCACTATTGGATTAAATGGTAAAAATATATTCTAATTTAAATTTTAAACCAATTAAATAGATAATCTAATCATATAAATAAATTATTTTATAAAGATGTTTTGAATTAGAATACAACATTTTTCACTATTCATTAAAAAATGAACTTTATCGGAAAAATACAAACAATTTACACAAAGTAAATTTTGATGTCCCGATTCTAAGGAAGAATTTTATTTGATCCAATAGAATGTATAAGAGTGAATAGAAATATATTTAATGACGGTTTTCCATCAAAAGGCGATAAGTGGACCTTTAGAGAATATTAGAGTATATATGCCTAAAATTGAATTCTTTTCGTATTTTAAGCCCTTATCATTTATTGGATAAATGTAAAAACATATAACAAACATATATAACCTTATTTTTGTTATTTATATTCATTCCCGCCAATACAACGGCTACATGTTAACTACCTTCTAAAATAATATAATTTTATTACTATTGTGCAACGTATGATTTCAAAGAAACTCTTCATTGCATATCGGGTACACTATCGAACATAGAAAACCCTTTAAAGTAAAATCAATATTTAATTCGTCAATATAAATAAATATGAAAATGTTTTATTTTTATTTACCTTGGATGTTACATCCTTCCCACCTTTTGGGAATTGCGTCCTCTCAATTTTATTCACTTATCAAAATAAGTGGGGGTATTTATCCATCATAGAATTTTCAGATTCCCATGTTACCTCTTCAACCACATGGTTTTTCCATAAATCCTTTACCTGGTGAATTACCTTATTACACAACACTTTCTCTCTATGGTCAAGAATCTGGACTGGTTGTTCTTTATAAAAGAGATTCACCTCCAACTGAACTACCTCTGGGCTCAATACATGAGATGGATCTGGCATATACTTCCTTAACATTGAAACATGAAAAACATTGTGTATCTGAGATAAAATCAGAGGTAAATCCAATTGGTAAGAAACTGATCCAACTCTCTCCAGAATTTCATATGGTCCAATGAACCTTGGACCGATCATTCCTTTCTTACCAAATCACATCACACTTTTCTCTGGTGAAATTTTGAGAAAAACATGATCACCTACCTAGAAAGATAGATCCTTCCTCCGGTTATCATCATAACTCTTCTACCTGCTCTGAGCTGTTCTCATGTGTTTCTGAATCAACTGAACCTTTTATGCCATCTCTTCTACCAATTATGGTCCCATCAGCTTCCTTTCACCCACTTCATTCCAGAAAGATGGAGTTCGACACTGCTTCCCATTTAATGCCTCAAAAGGAGCAATCTTTATACTAGAATGAAAACTGTTATTATAAGAAAACTCCACCAATGAAAGATGTTGGTCCCAACTTCCCTGATAATACATCGAACAAGCACGTAGCATATCCTCCAAAGTCTGAATTTTTTATTCTGACTTCCCATCTGATTGAGGATGAAAAGCTTTACTAAAATTTAATTCAGTACCCAACGACTTCTGAAGGCCCTTCCAAAAGTTAGAAGTAAACCTGGGATCATGGTCAGATACAATGGAGAGAGGAACTCCATGTAAGCTGACTATCTCTTTAAGATACAAATGGGAAAGTTGATCTATGGAAAAAGTATCTCATATAGCAAGGAAATGAGAAGATTTAGTCAAGCAATCAACAATAACCCAGATTGCATTATCACCTCGAGGTGTCTTCGGCAATTCCACAATGAATTCCATGGATATATTCTCCCATTTCCATTCTGGTACTGGTAATGGAGGAAGCATCCCTTTCGGTAACTACCACTTTGCTTTAACCTATTGACATGTCAAACACTTCACAGTAAAATCAGCAATAACCCTTTTCATTCCGTCCCACTAGTAATACTCCCAAAGATCTCTATACATCTTAGTACTACCTGGATGAACTAAAAATGGAGATCTATGAGCTTCACATAACAACACTCTCTTCAACTATGAATCACAAAGAACACACAATCTCTTACCAAATCTCAAAACAAAATCATTATCAATGTTGAATTCAGGAAACTTACCCTTCTTCACCAGCTCTACCTTTTGCTGCAACTCACTGTCTTGCTTCTATACTTGGTTAATTCTATCTGATAGAGAATATTTCACTGATACCTGAAACAAAATAGAAGTAAATCCTACACCAACAACTTATATGCCAAAGTTCATCAAATCCTTAACCAACGGATCATGTTCCAAATGCAACATTGTTAATGAAGCATTACATTTTCGAGTCAAAGCATCAGCCACTTTATTTGCTTTTCCTGGATGGTAATGAATTGTACAATCATAATCCATGATTAATTATAGCCATATCCCCTTTCTCTTATTCAATTATTTCTGAGTGAATATATACTTTAAACTTTTGTGATCGGTATATATTTCACACATTACTCCATACAAATGATTCCTTCAAATTTTTAAAGCAAATACAACCACAACTAATTCTAAATCATGTGTAGGGTAATTTACCTCATGAGTTTTCAACTGACGTGAAGAATATGCAATTACCTGATCATTCTGTATTAGGACAGAACCAAATCCTTTCAATGAAGAATCACTGTAGATAACAACTCACCATTCCTGGAAGGTAGTGCCAAATCTGGAGCATTCACCAATCTTCTTTTCAGTTCCTAAAAACAATCATCACATTCTTTTTTCCAGATAAACTTAACACCCTTCTGAGTTAGCATAGTCATTGGACAAGATAACCCTAAAAAATTTCTATCAAACCTTCGGTAATAGCCTGCCAAACCAAGGAAGCTATGAATCTCAGTTACATTTGTGGGTCTTGGCTATTCTTCAACAAATGTTTTTTGCAGGATCTACAGTTATTCAATCTTTAGAAACAATATGACCAAGGAATGAAATTTGTTGCAACCAAAACTCACACTTGCTGAATTTCCCATACAATTTATTTTCTTTTATGGTTTGAAAGATTATCATTAAATGACTTTCATGCACCTCTTTATTTTTAGAAAACACCATAATATCATCAATAAAAACAACCAACATTTATCACAAGAGTCAACTGAGCCATCACTGCAACAAACTGTTTAGTTCTGATTCTGGCCATCTCAGGATACTGATTTGAAATGTAATTTCCCTCTGTATGCCTTCCTAGAAAATTTGTTATGTTACCTATATGAAAAACCATTCTTAACACAAAAATATCTTAGGAGAAGCAACATGGTAATATTAAAATGATATATCATTTCAATATTACCATAAAAAAATATTTTTGGATAATCATTTAATAGAATTCTAACTCCTAAAGTTGTCTAAAACAACCTTTGATACCAACTATAATTCCCCAGCCTTAAGCATTACATAATCATGTGTTACTTCAAGAATACACGCTGAGGATCTTTTCAGGTTTAGAGTTTTAGAGAATTAGATCATAAAACATGAATTACATTCCACATTTAAACAAAGTGGTTACATAAAAGATATTACTCATTTTTTCCATCAGCAGAAACATATTTAAAATAAAACATGGATTCTCTCTTGACACTTCATTGACACTATCATCACATCATGTACCTTTCCCTTTACTTGTGAAAAACATTTCAAAGAAATGGTATGAGTATAAAATGCTCAGTAAGGGATATACAAATTTGTAAAGGAAACAAGAGTACATGTATACATAAGAATCAATGAAATCATACTTTACTCCTAAAACATATGCACTTTAACATACCTCATAAAATCATGAATAAAACATAGAAATGATAAGGCATAAAGGTAACTTGGGGCATTGATAACATTCTTACGTAGGGAGTAACACTCTTGGTTATGTTTGGAATACCCATCACAATATATTCCCTAAATATCTTCAGAGAAACCTTAACGTTTAACTCCATCGCATTAACCAATGAATTGGAGAGATATATCGGGCTCACCCTCCCTTAGTTTATCATGGAAGCGCCCATCTTCATAACAATTCCCATGAAGCATAACATAATCGTATCACATAAAACATGCATAAAGGAAACATAACATTTACACATTTAAATTACAAGATATAAATAAAACACTTTGATATAATAAAAACATTATGAAAACAATTTTCAATACCAAAATAATAGAAAAGTAAAACATGGTATTTATTTTTCATTTTGAAAAATTATGGCTTATAGAGGAAGCCGAAACTCAAATAATGGTCACGACGGAAGAGAAGTCGTTGTCGCTGAATATGTACGACAAAAAAATTCCCTTTTTTCGTTTAGTAAACACTTCATATAAAAAATATTCCTTTTGACTAAACATAAAAGTCAAAGGGGATTATACACCATATAAATAGAGGTTGTTTATAAAACAAAATATGCCTCCATGAAAGGAGATTGAGAGGAAGTGCCATACCTCGGGCCCGACTTGACTCGATCGTTCTTTAACATCCTGAATAATATTCTTGATTTAAAATATACTTGCTTAAGAACCTTTTTCAAGTTCATTATTCCTTTTATATAACTTATTACCATGTTATGAACATTATGTAATTATTTAAGTTGATAACGGCCGTTTTAACGATCATTGGTACTTGAGTCAAAAATAAACTCTTTATAATTACAAGTTGTTCATGTATCCATTATATCCAGAGTTATACTCAGGATATAGATATAATATATATCATATATATCCTGTATATGCATTCATTTATAATATTACATAACGTTTAGAGGTAATAAATGAAATGCACCGTTCATGGAGATGGTAAGCCGTACGTACGCCTGAACGCTACTTTCATTTATATTTCATATTTTATGGAATGGAATCATAATGATATAAAGGTATATTATAATTCTAGTATAATATAATATATAATATCATTAATTAAATCCTTTATACATTCCACATATGGCATTAACGAATCAAATCACATTGAGGGGGCAGTAGTCTGCACTTCCTAAAATGAAGATATCGCATTTACCCATAATGGAAACCATAAAGGTATGCCATAAATGAAAAATACAGAAGCTTAAGTAAAACATAAACATATTATATATCATATATAAATATAGTTTCATCATAATGGCCACCTTTGAAGGTGTTAAAAGAATATTGAACAATCATCGTTTTGTGAGGCAGAAATTCACCATCCACGGAAACAGTATGTTCTTTAACAAGTAGATGTAGGTGTGTGTAAGTGTAGCTCGAATCCTTCTTATATAAACAAACTAGTATATTGGAGATACTGGTGTTGTTACAAATCAAAATAATAAAAATATTTTTGGGGGTTGGAGAAGCAAAATAATACATAAGAACACAAGAGAAAACACTACCTTTAAAAAAGGGAACTCTTTTTTATTTGAGCTCAAAGGCTTCCTTGGGAAGACTTCTGCCCAAAAGTGACGCTTCTAGGAGTAATAGAGGGATTTGGAGAGACAAAATGGGAAGGGTTTGGCCGAGCCAAAAGCTTTGTAAATGTGGGAAAGGTGGTAGAGGTGGGGGCCTTTTATAAGAGGAGAGGATGGGCACTCTTGGAATGTTAAGAAAAGATACTTTGTTATAAAATGATTTTAGGATAAAAAAGGTCCCAAAATTATAAATTTCGAGGATAAGGTGATAAGGGTTCGAAATCCACCCTTCCAATAGTTTTTTGACAAGTTTAGGTCTTAGATTTTACATTATATTTTCATTTTATTTATATCTGTACATAATGAGGTAATCACTACACCATCATGGTGTCATAAATAATTTAAATTATTTAATGTCTAAATATTAAAAAAAATACTATGATGTAGGAAATATTTTTATCTTTCCAATGACTATTTATAGTCAAAACTCTGACTTGTATAACCCCATTTACAAATTGTTTTAGTAAAATAACTCATGTTTGTGTCATTTTTATTTTAACATTAAATAAAAAGTTATTAATGTCATTTTCCTACAAAAGTGGCTTCATGGGGTTCCCAAGTCGACCGATGTATTGTCTTGGTCAGCCATGACACATCCAATAAGGGTAGGACATGTGTCAAGGTCATTTCATATTATTAAAATATTATTTTTACCTTAAACTACACTAATTACCTCTAATCGCGATTAAAAACAGAAAAGTTACTATTCACCAAAAATTATATTAATCTCATTGAACCACATATTAAATATTAATGACAACCATGTATGTCGGATTTTTTAAATTCAAAACACAAAGGTGGTAAAATTTCATTTAAACGAAAAATCAGTTTTTTTAAGTACCACTTAGTGGTTTCACTATTCATCAAAAATTGATGTTTTTCAGAAAAATACAAAAAATTCACTCTAAGATATATTTGATATTCCGAATTCATAAATGATGTCTATCTAAAAAAATTCAAAACATATAAGTTACATTAATTAATTTCATAATTAATTCCCACTGTCAAAACAAATAGCTTGTTTTTATGAAACAATAAGTTTCAAAAGATTGACACTAGTTTAAGACCAATTTCAAAATGAAATTAATTCCCACAACCAATATTGGATTAAATGGTAAAAATATATTCTAATTTCACCTTAAAACCAATTCAATATATAATCTAATCATATAAATAAATTGGATTAAAAAGAGGTTTTGAATTAGAATACAACATTTTCACTATTCATTAAAACATGAACTTTATCGGAAAAATACCAAAAAATTACACAATGTAAATTTTGATGTCCCCATTATAAATTAGAATTTTATTTGGTCGAATATAATGTATAATAGTGACCAAAACTATATTTAATGATGGTTCTACATCAAAAGGCGATAAGTGGACCTTTATAGAATATTACATTATATATGCCTAAAATTGAATTCTTTTCGTATTTTAAGACTTTTTCCTTTATTGGATAAATGTAAAAACATCTAACAAACATATATAACCATATTTTAGTTATTTCTATTCATTCCCTCCAATACAACGACTACATGTTAACTATAATTTAAAATAATATTATTTTATTACTAGTGTACAACGTAAGATTTCAAAGAAACTCTTCGTTGCGTATCTGGTATGCTATTGAACATAGACACCCCTTTAAAGTAAAATAAATATTTAATTCGTAAATAATAATTAATATGAAAATGTTTTATTCTTTATTTACCAGGGATGTTACAGTAGGAGAAGGGAATATTGTAGTGAACATGAAGTAGTAGATGAAAAAATGAGCAATAATGGATTATTTCAATATTTTACGGAAGCCTAAAAAACTAATCTCTATTTTAATAAAAACACACATTGTAATTTGATACAAAATAGTATAATTTAAATGATAATAAAGATACAATTTATGGAGTTGTGTCCACCTAGAATAATTATACTGTGAATAGAAGAAAATCCCGAACACTTGGGAGATGTATTTTATAGATACCCAATATGAGTGCTACCACTGGAGTCTTATGTTTCACCCTATAAATGAATCACTTAGAAAATAACACTATCAATGTTTAATTCTATTATAATATTACATGTTTATTTTATATCCCATTTAGATTTAATAATGGTTGTCTTTTCATGCCTAGATAAGGTGAGATTTTTATGGGGGCCTAGAAAATAAATCTTCCATGTATCGCTCTTTATAATCTTGATGGGGAATTAATCCATAAAAAATTAATGTTAATGGAATGGAATAGAAACTTATTCCCTTATCTTGATGATGAAATTAATGATGCTAAAGATAAACTGAAAGTTATCCAAATAAGAAATTATATCCAAAATAATCCATCTATATATGATGTGAAATCTCTTTCCAAGAGCGATGAGAATATAACTATTAATGAAATACTAAATAGATTCCAATTAAATTTAAATTTTTTGAATAATGAAGAAAAGAACAAAAAATAAATTCATATATTTAATAAGTAATAGAGGATAAGGGAATTTAATAATTCCTTCAATAAAAATGGATGTCATCACACCTCTGAAATTGAAACCATTGTTGTTGTTGTGGACTAATTCCAAGGGTTTTACACAAACACTGGGATGGAAAACACACAAAATAGGATTGAAAGCATACAACATACATTTAAGAACATATAAATTAACCCATTATCATGGCCAATTAAATATGGGAAATGAATAAATCTCTCTTATATCTTAATATGAATAATTTTTCATGCCCTGATGGATTCACTATGAAATTTTTTATGTTCTATTTGAAAATTTTGTAGGATGAAGTTACAAATAAAATTATGGAATTCTTAGCTAATTAATAAATGACTTATGGGATCAGATACAACTTCATTACCTTAATACCAAAGAAAGATAATGCGATTGAAAATAAGGATTTCCTCACGGTTTTCCTTAGGGATACATCCACCCAAATTAGAAATAATGTCATTATGACCAGGATGGGAGGAATGGTCAAAGATAATTTTACCCCAAAAAAATATGTGATTTTACTTTGGAGAAACATTTACAACACTTATTCACATGTAATAATGTAATTAAATAATGTATATGAAATCAGAGATGAGAAACCTTACACCAATTTTTGACATATACACATATTTTGATAGAAGAAAAATGTTCTTCAATTTTTCGTCACTAAAGAAATATAGTCTCTCATATTATTTCATTAAATTTTTAATCACCATTATATGATATGAAATCCTATAAAATCTCATTAATGGTTCTATGAGTTTTTAGTTAAATGTAAAATGGTTTCTAGGAAAGGAGACCCACTCTATAGTATTATTTTCACTATATGGTAGATTACATGATTATATGCATCAATGACCTCACTAAAAAATATTTTTAGAATAAATTGAAAAAAATTAGATATGTTATCACTCCATCTCAATATTTTTATGATAAAAACATCCTTATATGTGGTAAATATACATGTAAAACAATATATACTAATAATGATTTTTAAAAAATATAATGAATATGTGGGTTGACATCCCATTAGTTGGAGAAAATAAATAATTATTTTTGGAGGTCAAATACCTATTAGAAAATAACAGTATTACTTGTATTCTTGGAGTGATGAGGGGAACCCTTCTAATTATCTACCTCTAATTCCCCTTATTTGGGGAAAATGTGAAACGTTAATAACTTGAAGGGATATTATCTAAAATCACTATTCAGTTGGATAGATGTAATTTGAAGTCAATGTCATAAGTTAGAAGGGTGTGTTTAGTCTAATTGTTGATGTTTTATATTTTATTTCATTTTCATTATATATATGGCTAATAAGAATAAATTGGGAACATTTCTCCATCATTAGAAGAATCATATAAACTTGGTTAGTGCATGAAATGAAATTAATCACTATTTAATATAAGGATTGTATAAAGCACATTGATATTGTGATCCTTAGAATAATAGATTTTGGGATCGTCAATGTTGGACTTATTAACAATTTTAGATGAAATTTTTTGATTTTGTAAGACTCTTAAATTGAATTGTTGTCGAGAAGGTATAAAATAAAGCTAATGGATATGTATTAGTATTATATTGTATCATCTATTTGGCCTTCAATTAAGAACTCCTATAATGATATCATGCATATTTAAAAATAGTTCATCAATAATCATTCAAAAATAAATTACTGGAACACATTGTAAAAAGATATACAAGTCCACAATGTCATGAATGTTCCACCAAACAAGATAAAAATAATCAATACTTAGTTTTTGGCACACATCGACCACGTTTATAATTTATACCCCTTTCTAGTGTGAAAATCATGAAATATTTATTCATGGACTTAGGAACACTAAAATGGAAGCCCAAAATAAATTCCATGTTTAATGTAAGTGAATATAAAAAAGATGAAATCTTACTACTCCAACATTACACTGCCATGGCTACTTAAATTTAATTTACCCATCACGCTGCTATCAAGGTTCTTACTTTTTTGGATGAATTTTATGAATATATTTCTTACCCATGATCAATTGAGGAAGGAAGATTAAATTTTTGTATCAGAATACCATCAATTATTTATAAATTAAGAGACCAAAAAACACTTTTTTCATGGGTTTTGTTTTCCCTTGATCTATAAGAGTACGTTAGAAACATATTTATCATAATAATATACACAATCATTTCATTGGGTAATCTCATTATCATCATCAATAAGGATATTAAATATAACTATCTTCAAAAATTTATTCTCACAGCTACAACATATATTACTTTTTGTATAAACATTATGAAATATAAGGATATTTGATGACCAATAACCTTTAATTCATGTAGGTATCACATCACAACAATTAGATTTTTAGGAATCATCAATAGTATAGATTTGGGAAATGAGTAATAACATAATCGGCCTAAAAATTATTATATCATTGAGTGCTCATGGAAGGCCTAATATACTGATGATAATTAAGTCTATATGATGGATTCATCTTATCCCCTCCTAAAATAATATTAATATTGATGGTGTGGACTCTAGAATTATAAGTCCCCTAGGATGTTGAGGTATTTTCATCACACATTGTGGATTCATTAATGGTATTTTACATCAAAATATTATAATTTTAACAGATTATGAGACATTATTATGGGCTAAAATTTATACCATAAAACATGTGGTCTTTTATAATTATAACTACATGAAGATTGAATCAGATAAAAACATGTTCTTAATTTGTTGTTGGATAAAACAAGGAATATTTTTCAGAGAATTCATCCATATTGTATTGAATACATCAACCATACCATGTTAATCAATTTGATATTGTTGCAATACTATAGTCAATATATTCAATTTGGGGTAGCCTTGTTGAAGATATAAATCAAATAAATGAGTATAATGTTGTCCGTTAGGATTCTTGATTATTGTGGATCATCGTTGGATGTGAATATACAGAGTGTTAACCATTAATGTCTTTTTTATAACCCATTACTATTAATAACATTGTTTGTCTTTTTTTATTTAATATATTATGGGTTCAGTCTCACCGGGACCCTTGATCCCCTTGGTATATAGAACCCATTTCATTTCAATGCATTAGGGAGTGATTAAATGTTGATGAAACTTTTTTTTATTCATGATTAATAATATGATTAATGTTTTTTTTCCATTTTCCCAAAAATTATAATATTTTAATTACGTGTAATTTGGGACGGATATCTCGCTCTAATTAATTTTTTAAAAATTGATATATCATAATATAAATACAAATAAAATGGGCAGTGATCCTATTTTTATAAAGGATATTTTACACTATGCAAGTCATGGGATGGAACCATTACTATTATGATGATTTAGGGAGTGAATCAATTCCACTATCATTGTATTTTAAATGATATTTTAAATAATATGTAAATAATTTTTTATGAATAATTAAATAAAAAAATACGTTGTTTTATTACATTGTTATGCTATAATCACTCATTTAGTTTGATTATATTATGATTCATGACATATTAAATTCAATGAATTATTACCTAAACGAAGATTATGATCATATATATTTTCGGTATAGAATATATACGTTACTCCCATGTTTTCATTACCTAATGCTAAGGTTAGGTGTACATATTATATTGTTTTCCCTTACTAAGAATCTAAGCTCACAAATTATTATGTTTCCATTCCACATGTTATGAAGAAATATATTATAAATAATTATTCCAATAAGGGTGTTTTTTATGAATATCATAGTGCAAGATGGTGTAGTTCACATATGAATATGTTATTTGGTTTTCTTTGTTTCCAAAGGCATTACACATTTTTGATCTGCAGGCCTATGTTTTTGCAATGTAATGAATTTTCACCATAACATATGTCATATTGATGTATGAAAATCCTGGGTAATTATTTAGTACATATTATTTCTAAATATTTTTTATAATAAATTATTTATTTCTCCACCTATCTACCGATGTCCAGTTAAGGAACGATTTTTCCAAAATGAGGAAAATGCTAATTCATTATGTACTAAGAGCTATATGTCTAGTAAGTTTATAGTATATATATGTAATTATAATTAATATATAGTATATTTATTATTAATAATTTATAATGTATATATATTCCTTCCCTTTGACTCCACATAACATTAATTTATGGTTAACCACCTATGAAGATAATGGCAATTAATTTTCATTCACCCCCTTCATAGTAGATTTTAATATAATATTTATAATTAATAAATATATAAATTTGAATTTTTAGTACTCAAGATGTATTTTGACTCACAAATAATTAAAAATGGTTTTAAACATCAAAATAAAAAATAAGTAATAGTTCAATGAAAGTTTCCATCATTTTAATTTAATATAAAACATATTTAAAAATGAAATTGATTACCAATGGTAAATAAAATCATACATAAATATATTAATCCTATGTATTCATATATTAATGAATATACTATTAAATTAAACAATTTTAATGTTAAATATATTATGAGATGTCCAATGTGATGGGGAATCTCGAACTCAACTCTTCTTTTCATGTTATCTTGTCTTCCTTTATCACTATGTTTTAGTTCTTACAAAACACCTTATAATTTCTTTTTTATTATTTTTTTATTTAATTTTCTCAAGATAATCATTTTATTCCAATTTTTGGGTCCATTAAATGTCACATTCAGTTTTTTTATCAAATTTATTCCAATACATTAAATTCTTTCATATTATGGTTTATCATCTTCTATACATGACATATGATCCATAGTATTTTAATGATACACATAAACAACTAGTAAAATGGAATCCCACTATATTTTTTTGAATCATCATGTTTAGTTATTAGATATACTCCTTATGATACTAATATGAAAAAAATTATTCTTTAGTGGTTTTTGTCACATGAAATATATATGTTCATTGTCACCCAATGTTGAATTATTGATTAGGTGCATTTAATTATTTCACGGGATGACCTAAAAATATACATTTCATTAATAAAATAGGTAAAGTGTAATATTTCATGATATTATCAAACTTATGTGTGAGTATGATTATATTTTTTCTATATTCTACATTGTAATATATTAATAGAAAATTGGCACATAGCTAGAAACCGATTTCCATAGTTTCTAGAAACTGTGGCGATACGTATTTATGAAATGTCAATAACCATGGTTTTGATAGAATTGTTACTATCGTGGTAGTTTATAGTAATGTTTTTATTTAAGATAGTATTTATATTGGTTTTTAATGGATATATCAATATTATTCAAAAAACATGTCTCTATAATATACCTATGATCACAGTTTTTGTAAATCGTGTCGGTAGGTTTCTAGTGTAAGTGTGAAATATTATCCTCCTCATTAGGAATATGGTGGGATGAACTATTTACCTAGGTTATTTTCATATTTCCATGGTTTTTTAAGATAATATATATATATATATCATATATTGTTTTTATTATAGAGGTAACATGGTTGGTAACCTATAGTAGATGTATGGATATCCAATACCAGCAGAGGCATTTTTTTACCACTACAGCCATATTTTGTAGGTGTTATAGCCAAAGCTTTCCACCATAGAAATATAACACATATCCATACATTAAATAGTAGATATATCCATGTATATAGGGTGTATAAGAGAGAGGGATAGTTCCATGGCTGTAAAATAGAGGCTATAGCTGTTGTAGACATAGTGGAAACTGTGGCTACAACCGATTATAATCGCGGCTATATCTTTTTTCTATAGCCACTCTTATAGGATCTAAGAACTATTAGAATGGTGGATATAGTTTATATAAATGGTTTTGAACCATATAGACCAAATTTTGGCCATTGGATATAGCAAAATGTTTTTCTTTTGATCATTGTACATATATACTATGCATAGAAAGAATGTTTTCATTTTTTTCACATTTTATTAATTTTCAATTCCCACACTAGTTATCATGTTCTGTTATACTGAATATTAAAAATTAAAAATATATTTTATGTTATTAACTTTTAAATATTATTATGATCTTATTAGTCTTATATGATGATGGTTGTTATTCTCACCCATTTACAGTATTGATTCTTGTCCCATATCCCTTACAAGATTCTATCCTCTAACATTTATTTTAGAATAAAATATACATTATATTTTTTCCTTAATTTATTAAAAATATAAAAACACTATGGAATGTAACAACATTGACCCCATTAACCCAAAGAAAATGATACTTTATTATATTTTCATGACATACAAGGGATCACATAGCCATGGATTGATCAGTTTAGTATTATTACAAAACTAAATACATACATGATACACATTTTATAAAGGGAATAAAATAAAAAAATTATCGTAATGGAAAAAATACAAAATCATTGAACTGGTTCAATGAATTCATGTCTATATCATTGGGAAAATAAATGAGATAAGGGTTATTTCACATTCCAATTAATGGTTACACACAAATAAAGCTTTAACAAATCAATAAGGAAAAATAAATTTGGAAATGTAAATAATTGAACACACATGGAAGAATATTAATAAAATGACTATTATGATTATATATTGTATAATCAATATGGAAATGTAAATAAAGAAATTGACATTCCATTAAACTAAAAAACATTTTTTAAAATGCATTTAGAGAATATATCAAGTGAAATTATCATGGATAATAATAAATAAATAAAATTTTATTTATTTTTTATTTATTGAATTTCAGTATCTCATTAATCATAATACCTATACTGTCAATACCATTAAAAATATTGGTTAAAAATATCAGTAAAACCCCATTTTATTTAATTGTAATGATTCAACTTATCTGACTGTAGAATCATCAATTTGAAATATATATAATTATTTCCCACAAATCATTACATTTCCAAATAATTCCTCAATTTTTTGAAATTATTTAAATTCATTAATACTATTCCTTATAAAAAACATATATTCAGTTATGAATACATAATTTTCAATATTTCACCTAATAATAAAAAAAATCCAAGTGTACATCATATAAAAAAAGGAATATGGTTTAGGAATTAATCACATATACGATAAAATAAACATATTTATTAAATATAAATAATTTATTTTATGAAGGGTAAATTATAATATGACTTTAAAAAAATTAAAAAATCCCAAAACAAGGGTTATTGTAAAAATAATTATTACCACTTAGGAAACTTTTTAAATCTAAATAATAAAAGAATAAAGTTAAATTTTAATAGTATTCATCATGAATAAATACTTATTATGGTTAAATAATTCATAGGGGAAGTATATACACAACATAAAAATGAATTGGAACATATCAACAAATATTTATCCATGGACATAAAATTAAAATGACATACCTTACATCATGCTTAAATTTTTTAATTATGTGTTAACCAAACTCGTATTGGTTATAAGAATATTAATTATATATAAAATATCTATATTGATTTATATATTATCATATATAATATTCTTTTATCATTTCACTACATTTTTCAATAATATGCCATTATTTTCATTATATGAAGTATTAATTAACTTATTTTCTCATTTATTATTCATATTGAATTTTCCAGTTCTTATTTATATGGCATAGATACATCATATATATAATGAAATTAATGTTATAAATATCAAATTTTCTATTTATATAATATTTTTAGAAACATATTCAATATTGGACATGGAAAATGAATCACATCACATTTTGGAGATGGAAATCTGTACACACGCATTAGTGAGAATGTTATATCATTATCAAGATAAAGGATAAAGAAGTTAGTAACATATTGATTTTATTGAATAAATATAAATTCATATATATATCATATATTATTTAAATTCATCCCTATTTCCATTCATGTAATGTGAAAGTGATAAACGAATTAAATCTCTTCATGAGGTGGTAATCTGTTGTAAACACGAGTGGTGTTATTTTATTTTAAAAAAAATGGAACGTAAAAAGGTCTATGAGATATTACAGTTATATAAATATACTAAAATATTGAATATTATATATATATATATACTTTAAATCAATAATTATATAAAATCATGATATGGGTTGTAGAATAACTAGTTTCTCTAGTCCACAAGGAGGTAGTCCACCATACACACAATCCCTGATTTTGTTTTACGTTAGATGGAGTAGAAGATGTATAATTATTATTTAATAAACCTAATAAAATCATACTATATAGGATATACCTATTTTATTATATCTAAGATTATAATATATACTTTATGTTGTAAAATAATAAATTATAGGAAACACAGTCCTTATGATGATCAATTTATCATTGAGAAACATAATTTAAAACTCTCAATAATGGAAATAGGGTTGATATTTTTTGACTAATTGAAGATATTGTACACGTATAAAAATTATGTGGATATATTTTGATATAGTTTGTTAGGGAAAATGTATTTACTGGTGTGATTATGTGAAGGGAGGGAGTGTCGTTTTTAAGTGTGGGTGAGGTCCCAAATAAATTTTTTGAAAATAATAAGGTGTATTAGAAATTTTCGCATTAATTAATGGATAAAAATGGTCCGTTATTTATTTTATGATGTATTATGGTATATATATGTATAAAATTGTTTTTACAAGTACTATGTCATTTTAGACATTATATTCTTAGTTTAACACAAAAGTAAACTCGTTTTACACCATATTGATTTTAATTAATTTTTACCATTTAAACTATTCATTATGGAAAAAGTTAAGTTTACCATATTAGGTAAAACAATTTATTATTATTATAAATATAGATTCTAGTTTCCTAAATTAAAATCACAAAATTTGTAGAATCCAATTAAAAATTAATCCTACAAACCAGTTGAAAAAATTGAGATTTCTAAAGAAAACATTCAAAAGTTTAAAAAGTGTATATATATAAACTGTATATGAAATTGAGTTTAGTAACATAATTTTGATTAATAAAAATATAATTGAATAAATTTAAATTTGAAAATAATATTAAAATAAAACGGTTCTTGAAAATTCTTTAAAAGTGAAAGAACTTATTTAATAAAAATCATTATTTTGTCACATTTTATTGATAAAGTGATGTTTTTTAAAAAATTAATAAAATTAAACCTAAAATAATTTTTAAATAAGTATTTGAAAATTAAATTCAATTTTAAAAATAAATTAAATTTAAATTGTGAAAATTAATTTTAAATTATTTGTGTAAAGAAAGAATAAAATGCCTTTAAGAAAAAATAAATATTTTAGAAAACATACCTTTTTCCATAATATTAATATAATTTTAGGTAAAATTTATAGATAAACACAAAATTTATTTTATATATGTGAAAAACACAATATTTGAATAATTTCGTTAGTCCATAAGGTCTACGTTATAATGGTTCCATTAAAATAACAATATTTTAATAGATGTTGGTGTTCTTTTACCCTCAAGTTTGCCTATATCACAAGGTATATAAGAAATTAAATTTATTTTGAAACGGTTGTATTGTAATGTTTTTGGGAATTTCATTCCACCATCCTATAAAAATCATTCCATGAAATGTTAAGGATATTACCTTCTAAAACAAAGATCTTAGTTCTTCTTCATTATATCCTTTGTTTCCCTCTTGGCTTCAATCATTTTATAATTTCTCTATGTAACTTTACTAATCGAGTTGTTAAACTCTTTAATACATTTTCTATAGTACCAAAAATACAGATTGGCTCTTTATATAATGATATATGCATTTCCGTTTTTATCTCTTCAGAGGAGAGAACATGCTTTGTTTCTATCATGTAATTCATTAAAAATAATATATATAACACATTATGTTCAATATATTAGCATGATGGCACTTTAAAATGATAAACCACAACTACAATCCTATCTATAATTTTAAAGGATCTGATGTACCAACAATTCATCATTCCCTTTTACCAAACATTATGATTCCCTTCCAGTGAGATACATTTAATAGAATATGATAACCCACATGTCATTAAATATTCATCCTCTAATTGTTAGCATAAATAATTTTTCTACATTGAGCTACTTTTATCTGTGATTGAATTTTTTCCCTTTGTTGTTCTATCTTCATCATGATATGGGCCTATAATTATTCTTTGAAAAACATCATCCCAAAAAGTAATTGTAAGGCATATCATTCCATATAATACTTCCTACAATTCAATATGAATATTTGAATGGTTACTATTTTTTTTAGGAAAACACTACCAAAGGTAAATAATTATCCCACATACCTATAATGTCATGTGAGCACAACCTGAACATGTATTCCAATGATTAAATAGTTCTATCAGACATTCCTTTATTATGAGGATTATATGTGGCCCTCAAATGAATATCATTATCAAGAACTGTAAGAAGACTCTTCCATAAATTTTATACCAACTAGAGATCAGGATCAAACAAAAATGAAAGAGGTGAACCATTAATTCATGCACCATAGTTAATATAGTGGCTTATGAGGCACCCAATAGAAATTTATAGTCATACAGAGAGGAAATGTGCTTATTTGGTAATGAAATCAACAATAACCCATATTGCATCAATAAATCTATGATTAATTGGTATTCTTGAGATAATGGTTGTAGTATTGTTATCCCATTTTCAAACTTGAATAGGATGTGGAATAATAACTCCACTAGGATGATATCTCTCAGGATTCACTTCATTAAAAGAGATTTATTAGGAAACATAATTTGATATATCTCACATCAGGTTATCCCACCAATTATATTCCCTAAAATCCCTATACATCTTATTACTACAATTCTGTATAGATAAATTTGAGCTACGTGAATTATCTAGAAACTCCCATTTCTTGTTATGTGTAGCTGTAAAACATAATCTAATTCTAAATAGAAATAATTGATATTCCCAATAGAAATTTTCTATCTTCCCATCATTAGAAAAATTAACTTTATTCTTAATATTATCCTCATTATAATGATCAATTTTTATGTTTTCCAATACATATGTCTTCCCAATAATTTAAAAATGAAGTGGTATCTTTGTTCCCATACACATCCTTAATAGATTGATTAAAATAGTATCCCTCTAAATATTTATTTTGTTCATAACTCTATGATACTTCCAAATTAATGGACCTTCTACCTTATTGAATAGTCATAATCAATGAGTAACTCAATCCATTATATTTCCCTCATGTTGAGCTATGTTTTATGAGAAGTGGCATTTTAGGATCTTATGTACTTTTAATATATCTCTTCTTTCACTATAGAAATAATATATCAAAATCATAAAAGAAAATAATATGGATTATAAATCAATAAAATATGTTGGTTATTTATACTCATTATTCTTAAATTACCTTGATGCATATTAGATTACGTTATAATTTTAAATAAGTACACAACAAAGTCCATTTTTGATGCATCACAATATATCACAAACACATCTATTTAGGATAGTATATTAAAAATATAATCAATGGATAATATATTATTCAATTAATGAAAACATTTTTTACATTATTTTATCAATAAAATCATAACTAATTTATTTACAAGCTTGGTTAATTGGTTTTCCAATCATGAAAGATTCTAAATTAACCATCAATAGTAAACTGCCAAACCAATGATTCTATTTACATAAATTATATTTTTTGTATATGAAATAGTAGTACATTATTTTTCCTTGTATTATAAACCAATATTCCATCTATGGATACAATATTTACCTGAAAATTATCTTCTTCAATCCAAATTCACACTTTCTAAACACCACATATAAATATTTTCTTCTAAGAGTCTCAAGAATGATCCAAAAGTGATCCACATGGTCCTCACAGCTCTTATAGTACAATGAGATATAATAAAATATTTCCAAAACAATATAATCAAATTATTCCATTAATACACTATTAATTATGTGCATAAAAATAGAGCATGTATTAGTAAATCCAAATCACATAATTGTAAACCTGTAATTTCCATACCTCATTCATAATTTTGTCTTCAAAATGAATGTGTACATTAATCCCAACTGATAAGTCCTATAATGAAGGAAAATATTTGAATGATATTTAATTTCATAAATTTGATCAAATAATTTATCAATGAATGAAAGATGTTACATTTAATTTATAATAATGTAATTTATTTATATATAATCAATCCACTACGTCATGGATTCATCATTAATCCTAACAAAGAGTATAGGTACTTTCCATAGTGAATCAATCAAAAGAATACATCCCTTATCTCTAAATTCATATTGTTTTTTATCACTAAAGTAATTAAAATGTGTCCATAATATATGGTGTGTTTAATATTGTTCTTGAATGAGTGATTAAATCAGTAGAAATATCAACCACATAATCTGTAGTATTTCATGGTATTTCATAATGAAATACCTCAATGTTTTCCTCTGTAGTACGTATAACCCCAGTTTCAATATTTTCTTCTCCATAGAAATATTTTTCTTCTTCTTCCCCATGAATATCATTCATAGATAAAACTTGGCGTAGATCTATACATCTCTTAGATGATAACATCTCTATTATAATGGAATGCAATTCCACATCTTCATTACGAATTGTACTATATTTCTCATTGTAATAAATCATTGAATCATGTTTTAAAATATATTCCATACCAAATATTATACCATATTAAATCATAATAATTATTATAAATTACACAAATAGAGAACATTTATGTTTTTTAATGTGGACATTCAAACACATCAATGTTGTAGTGAGACCTCTACAATGTATTTTTACTAAAAAATCATAATGTTCTAATGATGTATGTACATTTCTTATTAACCCATGATTATATAAATACGTTTAGAGAGATAAAATAAAATAATTCATTATATTAATGTGAATCTACAACTAATTTTCCATTAACCACTTTATTGGTTACTTCCACCTTAGTTATAGTGATCACATAATGTTGACATTCTGCCCTCGACCTCTAATGTGGTAGAATCCCCTGATTCCATGGGTCATTGGTAAAAATAACCCCCTATTTCATTATAGTTGAATCACTGGAAATCTTATAGGATCTAAATAGAATATTTATATGCTCAAATACAAGAGGGGGGATAAATTTTAGGTTTAGAAAGAAATCACTTTTAACTTTAATGAAATCATTCTTCAACAATGTTAAACATGATGGATTCACGAACCCACATTAGTTAATAACTAAGAATAAAGATTTTATGGGTTAGGAAAAATGGATCTTGAAAAGAAACATAAGAACAGATTTCTTAGAGAAATATTATAATATAAATCATATGGAATCTTATTTATCATAGTATGTAAACGTATAACAAACTATAAGAATGTTATCAATTTGTTATTTTTTTAAAAAATAAAGTGGAAATAAAACATTAATTAATAATCAAGTAAAATTTTCTGAAAGCTTTTAACCCAAAGAGTAGGGTATCCAATATCCTTGAATAATCATCCCTTGATTTATAAATTCAAAAAAAGTCTATCTTTCCTAAACCAGGGTAAGCCCTAGAGAATAATATCAGAGTCTGTATTGATATCCCCAGAATCCCTAAAACATTAAGGTATTAGGAAACTCTATTTTCATATCCCCATAGTCCATCAATTGTAGTTAGTAACAATCAGAGTCGAACAAAGAAATCCGAGCACTATGTTCACGGTTGAACAATGTTCATAAAAAATACAAGGAACGAGATTCTTTCTCTCTCTAGAAATCACTTAACAACATGAAATCTAATGGATCATGGAACGATAGACCTAAATCTATAGATTTATCCAATGAGATTCTATTTATAGGAAAAACATCAATGATTAACTCCCTCCTCCAAAGGTCAGATTTTTCCGTGATTATTAGAGGGAACTATATAGGTGTCACTCATCCAATGGTTATATATAAACAAGTTGAATGACATCATTCCATTGCGATAAAAAAATGTGTATGTAAAATGATGTATCTTAATAAAATATGAATAATCGGAATCTAAGAACTTTTAACTCTAAATATATAAACATTCAGATTCTAGAACAATGGATATTAAAATTCTATATTATAATGAATTCAGATTCTGAATTTCAGAGAATTCAGAGTGAGAATTTTAGAGAAATTGGAGTATGAATTGTAGATAATTCATAGTCTTATTTTTATAAAATATGGAGTCCGAATTTAAGATAATTTGGAGTCATAATTTTATATAATTAAGAGTCTAAAAATATGATAATTTATTTCCAAGGCACTATTAGATTTTGATGTTTTAGATAAAGATCCAAATTTTTTACTTAAATAAAATAATTATCTTGGTTTTCAGAATACATTAAATAAGGCATTGAAATCTAAGGTAACGATAAAACATTTTTAGAGAAAATAAAATATTTCTTATAGAAATAATTCCTATTGAAGTATAATTTTCTATAATAAAATGTGTTTGTGATTTTCAAAACATATAAGAAAGTAAAAGTCATAAAAAATTCTTATTGACTCAAAAATATCCCCCTTTCGGAAAGCACAAACAACCTTTTGAAAAAGAATATAAGGAATAAGGAATTTTATTTTTTCACATTAAAAGAAAAACCCATCTTTCTTTTCTAATGAATTATGATGATAATTAATAACTCCCCCCAGCATAATTTTCTGAAATACCTAAGGATCTTATTCTTGTATTTTATATAGAATTTACTTTTTCATTCTTAAGAAAATATTTTTTTAGTAGCCCCTGTTACATAATCTACTCCGTTGTTAGGGAATTCCCTTGTTTACTAAATATTATTTGGATTATTATTTTATCCACCTTTGTGATTTTCAAAAATGAATAGAGGAAATAAATATACCTAAAATAATAGAAATACATGAGACAAAAATAATTTTAGAATCATTTCATTATAATAAGAAAACAATTTATAGGGAAAAAATACAAAAAAATATAAGACTGACATGAAAATCATACATCCTTCTTTCCTTTCATAATGTGATATATCAGGGTATCCATTAATTTCATTATCTCCTTGTCATTATCCTCAACCGTTTTATCAACTTATCCTGATCACAATCCTTTTTTTTCAGAACCTTGATTTTATCTTATTGAGACATTATAATTTCTGCCTTATACTTTACTACCTCTTCTTATTGTTTGAACGTTTCTTCTAAATTTCCCATGTGTTCCCGTTATCTAAAAAAATTTAGATCAACTAAATTTATCTTTCCATTTATATATATATCTTTTTTAATACAGGATACATGATATTGTTTGAACATTTTTGAATGATTTGATAAAATATTCTTTACAGAATCAATTGGATGATCAAATGCATCTTTTATTGAATCATATAAATAATATAAAATATTAAAATTGGATATAAGGTCCTTATACAATTTGTTTATTTCATTATATGATATAATATGAGAATCATAACAAATATGAAATTTTTGGAAATCCTCTTCAAGCATGATAAAATGTTTCATGATCATTCTTATCAAATCTGACTTTTCGTTGATATAATGTTGAAGCAACTAAAATCTCAAATCGATACTTAAAAATAAGGTAATTTTGTTTACTAACTATTTTAGATACTGAATAATGAATTTTTTTCCTGAGGAGATGAATATTTAAAACCTGATTCCCTTACAGGTGACGATTATTTTTCTAGCTCTTCGTCTTCTTTCTTTGATGATCCACTAGCATCCTTCATATTTTTTAATAGAACAAACATTTTAGGCAGTCAAAAACCACCTATTATCATTTATCAAATTTGGAAACAACTATATTTTCTCTTGGATACTCATACAAACAATTAGAGCTTTGTAATATCATATCTTCATCAACCTATTCTTTCTCAGCATCTCCCTTAACATCATCTGGATAGATGAAATCATGGTTTCTACTCTAATCATCAGAAGGTCTATCAAACGTTCAATGTCTATCATTATCTTTCCCTTGAGAAATTATTTTTGTTCAATCAACCTGGTATATATGAATTGATAACTTGTGTGATGGAATTTACTTTTAATGATATTATTCTACTTACATGATCACATATTCAGTTTTATAATCTTCTTCTTCTTCTTCCACTTCTTAGAATTGTTGAATTATCTATTCTTCCACAATAGGTTCCAGAATTGATATTTGCATTCCTTAAATTTTTACTGGTACTTTCTCTTGAAGAAATCATTCTAGTTCCTAAATTTGTTAAAGTGAATTCTCAGTATTCTTAAGAAGTTCTTGACCAATCTCAATTACTAAAATTTTCTTGTTCAACTTATTTTTCTTTTCCTATCATTTCATGTTCTTCAAAAACATGATTTTTTATTTCGATTGACTATAATGGATCTAAGGCAAAGCTGGAATCTCCTTCCTTCATTCTTATTATTTCTCTCCCTTAATTTCACTAATACTACATAAGAAAATGATTTTTACTTTTTCAGATTTGGTTGAGCTGACTACGATTCCAAAATGGATTCATTTTATATGGAATCTAGTTCTTTCTATTTTCCTTTATTTTGAATTTTCATGGAATAATCTCATACATATCATTTATTAAGAGCATGAATTTCACTATCAGATAGATCATAAAACACTCGTGATTTTGTACTAAAACCAACAATCATTCTCTAATGACTATCATCACTCAGCAACATACTCTTTAAGTATTTGGATTTTTAAATGTATGTAATTTTAAAGGATTTTATGTAAAAGATGGTGATTGTAAACAAGATCATTGTATTCATGATTATATGAGAAATTATAGTTCCATTACTTATGTTGGTGATTGTCAGAAGGATTCATATTATAAGGATAATCATTGTATAATCAACCAAAAAGTCCATCAAAATGATATCAATCTTCTTTAGCGAGTCCTCTTCTCTTTTTCATTGAATAAGGAATCCATATACCCATAAGGAAAACAATATGATGTTCATTGAAACATGGTTTATATTTTTTGATTATACTCCCTTGAGTATTGGAAATTGAATTTCTATTTCCTTCTCTAATAATCCGGACCTATCTGGGAACATGTGTGGGAAAAATATTACTTCACTTTGGTAAAGAATACCAAAACATTTTTGCAGCAATATTGAATGATTAAGAATATGTTTACCCATATCTCTTAAATGAAATTTTTTCTCTTCCTTCATCTTCATTGAAACTAACTGTTTTATAAAACACTATAATAATGTCAGGATAAATTGTGTCATGACTCTTCTTCTTAGAAACTGAAAATTTTAACCACCCATTCTGCTTAATATCATTCATCAAAAAGGAATAATACATAGATGTTTTTTTGGTTAACCAACCATTCTTTATTGATTTTTCAATCCTTTATTTCCTTATTTGAAGTCATATGATTCTTCCAGGAAACTTCTACAAACATTCAGAATTTAAGAAAACATGGATGACTGAATGACTAATTTGAATAAGAGTGGATCATCGACACAAAATGACTTGAAATCCCTATATGGGACAAGGATTAGGGGGTCCTTTATATAATCATTGAAACGATGGTTTGAATTCTTTATTTGATCTAAGAGTTGAAATAAGAACAATATAATATGACTATTGAGATGAATAATAGAGAATAATATTGTAGTTTCTAATCATCTAATGTTTTTAATGAAAACCCATATTTACTGAAAGTGAATCTTTTAAAATTTTTTTAAAAAAAGTTAAAAATACCAACATTTTAAAATACATTAATGAAGATTTAATTGAGGATACATACCTTCAAAACTACCTAAAACATTTTTCATAGTTGAAAAGTTTTTCTCATAATAAAGGTAAAATCAAGAAATCATTATTAAGGAATATAATTTTAGGTTCCCAAAATATGGGTTTTGAAAAATTTGGGTTCTGGGAAAAATATTTTTGTTTTGAATGAAAGATCAATCAAATTGGAGGATAAAATATTGAACACCCCCTATAAGAATGTTTTTCTATATATTAGGGGATAATTATCAAAAAAAATTAATATGGAATATTACATTATGGTTTTAATTCCTAAATTTTTTAATTTATTCAAATATAATGGTGGGTTAAGATTTTGAAAAAATATCAGCATATTGATCATCAGTTCTGATAAATTAAAGAATGTAATCTCCTACGAGTGTGTGATCCACAAGAAAGTGTTGCCTAATATCTTTGTGTTTTTATGAGAGTGATTTTCTTGGTTTTTAATTTGGAAAATAAAACATGTATTATCACTTAATATTTGTGTTTTAGTGAAACTCATTCAATATTTTGTGAGTGTGTGCTGAATCCACAACACTTGATCACAACAACTTCAAACTACTTCATATTCAGCTTCAGTAGTGGAAAGTTATACGAAGTGTTTCTTATTGCATGACCAAGAAACTAATGAATCTCCTAATAAAATAAAAGTTCTAGATGTACCTATTCTATCCATAATAAATCCACAAAAAGCGGTATTAAAATATTTTTTAAAACAAAATCATATCCAGAAGAATAAAAAAATAATAAATCCATGGTTCCCATTAAATTGGGAAGAAATATTTTCGTTTCTTTTAAATGATATTCTTTTGGATTAGATTGATAATTTCCACATAAGAATACTAAAAACATTATGTCTAGATGATTAGATTTTAATTATAATAAACATCTTATAATACCTCTAAAAGATGATTGATCTACTAGTTTCCTAGATTCATCAATATCAAGAGAATTTGAGGTACTGATTTGAGTTATTATAAATTTGGTATTGTCATATCCAAACATTGTAAGAATATATTTAATATACTTATATTGAGGTATATAGTTTCATTCTCGTTTTTGAGAAATTTGAAATCCTAGGAAAAATGATAACTCATCCATAATACTCATTTCAAACTCAGATTTCATGAGATTCACAAATGAATAAATATAAAACTTCAGATTTGATCTGGATATAATGTCATCAACATATATTTGAACATTCCAAATTATTTTTATATATATAATTAAAAAAGTGTCTGATCATCATTTCCATTAACATAATTGTTTGGTGACAAAAAATTCTTAAGTCTATCATACCAGGATCTAGGGGAATGTTTAAGTCCCTAAAAAGCTTCTATAGGATTGGATATAGGTTCAAGATATATTGTTTCTAAAAAACTAGGAGGTTTTTCAATATAAAATTCTTCTTGAACATATATATTAAGGAATAAACACTTCAAATCCATTTGAAAATGTTAGAAATTAAATAATTCCCCCAATACACATAAATTACAAATAAGATCAAATCTATCTACTGGAGCTTAGGTTTCTTCAAAGTCAATTTCTTCTTGATGATTATTGACTTTAGCAACATATCTAGATTTATTTCATACAATGATTCCATTTTCATCACATTTATTTCTAAAGACACATTTTTCTCCAATTATAGATGTTTCAATAGGCATTTTATCCATGTTCCTGACATTTTTCCTTCCAAATTCATTTAGATCATCTTACATGGATTTAATCCAGACATCATCTCCTAAAGCTTCATCAATGATTTTTCATTCTAATAGGGAATAAAATTCTTGATGTTATACATCATTTATTAAATATCTTTTAGTCCTTACATGTTGATTTTCATCACCAATCATACCATCACTGGGATGATTCTTAATAAACAAAGGATTAGGGATTTGAAAAACCTTTTCATAAAAATAAGGCAAAATCTCTTATGAGGTAAATATTTCGAAACATTTTCTTGAGAATTTTAATTATTAGAAAAAATTTCTATCAATTTTTAATTATGATTTTTTAGAAAACACATCAGACGAAGTGGGTTGGGGTTATTTGAAACCAAAAAGATCACTTTCATCATATTTTACAGTCATTGTTTCCCCAAGAGATCATGTATTTTTATTAAGAACACTATATTCCCTAGAATTAGTGGAATAGCCGAAAAATAATTTCATTGGATTTGGGTGTGAATTTATGTAAGTTATCATTAATATTGAAAATTAATACATTTCATCCAAACACATTGAAGTAATAATGACTAGGTTACAGACCAGTCCACAATTCATAAAGTGTTTTATTTAGAAAAGGATTCAATATAACTCGATTTAGAGTATAATAAAAATACTAAGAACTTTTTCCCAAAAAAAATTAGTTACAGAATATTCAGTCAACATGGTTCCTATTACCTCTTGAAGAATTCGATTTCTTCTTTCATCCACACCATTTTGTTGAGGAGTTCATAGAGATGAGAAGTTGTGGGTAATACTTATTTTCCTAAAATAAGATTAAAAATCTGAATTTTTAAATTCTCCTCCCTGATAACTACGAATAGTTATCAATGGAATATTATTATCACATTTAACATCGGCTATTAATTTAATAATATAAGAAAAAGATTCAAATTTCATTTCTTGAAAATAGACCCATTTAAATCTGGTGTAATCATCGACTAAAATAAATACATAGTATTTTCCTCCAATACTTCCATTTTTTGTCGGACCAATAAGATCCATATGCACTAGCTACAATGTATCAGATGTTGCTACTTCACCAATTGATTTAATTATAGACAAAAGTTTCTTTCCATATTGGAAAGCATCATAATCCTTTGAAGAATCAAATCTATGCTCCAGTGGATCATTAACATTTCTTCTCTTCATGGTATTACATATGTTCCAATGGTTAAAAGTCCTAGTAATCTATAAAAAACCCATGATTGACCTTACACTGCACTATGAAAAGGTATTTCTTGGCTCCTAAGGTATTATAATTTTTGTGTGTAATCATTCTCATGCCAATGGGAAAAAATAACAAACTCTGCCATGAAATTTTTTACTATACTTTTATAATTCATGAAATTCACAAGGTAACCTTAATAAAATAATTGTATTATTCTAATGAGGTATTTCATTTGAATTTTCACAAATAAAAAATTTAAAATTAATGTTTTTCCATGAAGAAAAATGTAACATACACTAACAATTTCTTTCTAAGCATTATCTTTAAAACATAATTTTCCTCCATTCATTTTGATAATCTTTTCAAAGAAGTTTTTGTTACTAGTCATGTAATGGGAACATCCAATATCCATCCAACATGTATATTTTTGATAAATTATTTATTTTATTAAAAATAAATGATTTATAAATCTATAATCCAACCAATCTTAGATCTAGAAATTTCAGAATGTAAAATCTTAGGAATCCACATTTCTTAAATAAAATTAATATTTATAAAAACCTAATGATTGAGTATTATTTAAATATTTTTTTATCCAATTTCCACCTCATTGAAACTTGGTAAAAAAGGGATCACATGGAGGAACAAAATAATTATTACTAAAAACTGGGTTTGAATGAGTATAACCCATTTCTGAACAATTCTATAGAGGTCAAATTTGTGAATACATATCATCAAATTCATTGATTCCTATAGTAAAATTTAATAAAAGGTTATTTGATGGAAAAAAATCATATTTTAATCTAATCAATAAATTATAATCCTCATATTCTTTAGTTATATAACTCTAGTTATTCTCTAAAATATTTTTTATATAAATAATATTTTTAATGATCTTTTTTAATATTATCCTTCTGGGAATTTTCTTCCTTAATGATTTTTGAAATGATTTCAAAAACGAGAGTTTTTTTTCAAGATATTTAGAAAGATATAAATATTCTTTTTTTATAATAGATATTCAAGAAGATTTATTCTCTATATTCTTTTTAATCATACAAATCTAATTTTTGATAAATTTTTAAAATCTAGAAACTTCATCAAATGAAGGTAAGGGATTATCTTCTAATGAAGAAGATTCATCATCTAAATAAAAATATAATTCTTCATTAGAAAAATTATCATTTTAATAGATATTTGTTAAGGACTCAATATTGTGTACCTTATCTATATGATAATGATTTTCAATGGGTGTTCTAGATATAATATCAAAATTCTTCTAACTAGAAGACTCATATTTTGAAGGTTCATTTGAAGAGTCACCACCACTGGCACTCTAGGTGTCATTTGATTTTAAAAAATTCATAGCCTTTGATTTAAAATACATCTTTTGGTTTCATTACAAATCATTTTCCTACCTATATATTCTCAAAATAATATGACAATCATGTATGATATGTCCAACCACTAGGCATTTATAAAAGGTTACATCAGAATCATTCTTTACCTTTCTATATTTATTTTTATATATGTTCTGAATATTTTTCTTTCCCACATTCTTGTTCATGCTTCAAAAAATATTGGCTAATTCATTCTTAGAATTATAACTGTCACTTTATATGCATATAACAATAGCTTTCTTTTCTTTTTATCTAATTACCCTATTCTAAGTATTGGATTGAGACGTAGTAGTGAAAGTTACACATCCATTACAATTCTTAATTTTTTTTAGAAATTGTCATCTCTCATAAATATTATTTCATACTAAATAATTTATCCAAATTACTCATCAATATTAATGTTGGATACTTTATTTTATCATCAATATTTTTCCATTAGATTCCCACTCATTGAGCATGATATCAATTATTTTATCCACAAGAACATCATCATCCAAACTATTCTCTCCCATATATTTAAGAATGTTTACAATGGTCATAAATCATTTTTGTGAATTGAAAACATGATATCCATAACGAAATAAGAATCCATGATATTCATCTCTTAACACAACTCTTATAGTTTCTATAACATTAGAAGTTCCAAAATTTGTAACTTCAAGTTTCATCCAAATGCAATTGGACTATTCACAAAAATATTTTCGACTATAAATATTTTGGATCAGAGAACACAGAAAATTATTGTGTACCTTGATGTTTAGTTGATATTGTAGTTTCTATTGATTAGTGAATGTTCCGAATTCCTTGTCCGGAATTTTGTAATCTCCAGTGAGCTTAAAAAGGTTGCTGCCCTAGTGTTATTGACAGAATTATTCATCCTATCTCTCCTGTAATCATAATTATTACCATTAAAAATTGGTGGTCCAGTATTATTTACATTGAAAATGGAACCAATATTTATACCTTCCATTATACAATAAAATAAATTTACAAAAAATTTCTTAATAGTAAATGTTTATAAACAATGATAAAAATCTTGATGTAAAACATGAGAAAAAAAAAGTCAAGAAAGAACAATTAGGAAGGAAAACATGAGCAACAAAAATTATATATAAGTATAACTATTTCAAGGGAATTTATATGATACCAATACTATGATGAAATAGAATATGTATATGATCAAATAAAAAAGGGGTAAATTTTAGGTTTAAAAAATTTCACTTTTAACCATAATGAAATCATTCTTCAATAATGTTGAACAAGATGGATTAACAAACCCACTTTTTTTCTAAACTATGAATCAAATTTTTTTGGGTCTAGATATATGCAACCATAAAAGAAACATAATAAATGATTTCTTAGAGATTGATTCTTCCTTAAATATATATAATCACACTTATCATAGTATGTAAAATTACAAGAAAGTATAAGAGTCTGATACTTTTTTTAACCAAAATAAAATGGAAATAAAACATGAAACAAAAATCCATAAACAAGTAATAAATAAATTATCCCAAAGAGTATAGTATCCAACATGTATGGATAAAGTTCCCTTGATTTATACTTTAAAGAATGTCTATTTTACCCACACCAAGGTAATCCCATTATAAGAATATCAGAGTTTGTCTTGCTATCCCCGCAAGACCTCAAACATTAAGGCAGTTAGAACCACTGTCTTATTAACCCCATATGCCCTTGATTGTACTCAACAACAATCATAGTAACCCAATGAAAGATAAACAAGACGTTCATGGTTGAACAAGATTTTCATAAAACATACATGGCCTGAGAGTCATTATCTATCTTGAAATCACATCACATAATGTAATCTATAGGATATTTGAATGATTGATCAAAATCAGGTGATCAATAAAATGATATCCTATTTATAGGAAAAACATCAACGGTCACTCCCACCTCCAACGGTCATATTATTCCTTGATTATCAAAGGGACCTGTATATGTGTCACTCAACTAACAGTGTTTTAGAAACAAGATGTATGTCATCATTTCATTGTAATAAACAATAGTATGGAAAATAAAGTTGCCTAATAAAATATGAATAATTAAAATATATGAAATTTATAGTATGAATTTATAAATAGATGAATTCTAGGAAAATGGATATTTGAAGTATATTGAAAAAATAATTAGGAGTCTGATTTTTAAGGAATTCAATGTCTGAATTCTGAGGAATTCAGATACTGAATTCTTAGTAATTCAGAGTCTGAATTATAGTGATTTCAGAGTCTTTATTATAGAGAACACAAAGTATGATTTTCAATGATTTAAGTGTCTAAATTTTATAGAATTAAATGACTATATTTTAGAGAAATCAAATTCTCAATTTCAAAAAATTTAGACTCTAGAAAAAGAGAACTCAATATCCAATGAACTATATGATTTTGATGTTTTAGATATTGATGAATTTTTTTGAATTAATATATAATAATGTACTTGGTTTTGAGATGAAATTGAATTAGGAATTAGAAACCATGCTACAAATAAAAAAATTTAGAGAAATGAAGATTTTCCTTATGGAAATAAATTATATAGATGGATAACATTCCTTAAGAAAACGTGTTTATGATGTTCAAAACACAGAGGAATGGAAAAGTCATAATGAAACCCTATTGACTAAACAAATCAGTGAATTTTTTCTACACTTTTAATCATGTTTTATATTTCAATTATCACTAAACTTGTAAAAAACCATTTCATTTTATAAATTTTCAAGGTTGATTATTTCCACAGTTTTCACAAGATTAAAATTGATACATTCTATTCTACTTCTTTGGTGAATTACCTTTTTAATGGTTCTCATTCAAACTATTATTTTCATGATTTCATAAGAACATAGAGAATATAGATACTTGAATATCTATTATTATGGCTCATAAAACTTTTTAATTTAATATTGTTCCTCTTGAGAGAAATATATACCGAATATTTTATCATTAAAAGATCTCAATTATATATATTCTAGTTTTTATTCCTAGCTAGTATTCTGGATATATGGATACCATTGGTCAATATTTCCCTAGAGGAAGTATACTATTATAATATTTTACTTTTCATCACATCTGAAGCGCTGAAATCTCTTCATGAGGTAATTAATCCATTTCATAGCTACCACTAGACTAGTAGTAAATCTAAATGATGGTTGATTATATAACCTAATGTGAAACAACATTAGATAATCATGCAATGGAATAATTGTCCTCTACATTCATGAAAGGAATTTTTCAATATTATGATTAAACTAGCCTAATATATCCACAATCTACCTAGTTCTAATACTAGCCATCACAACTACAAAACACACCTCTAATTGAATAAGAATCAGCCAATATCAGCACTAGAAAAAGCACTAACTACCTTACAACAATTAAATGTCCATAGATATTATCAGAATTAAAAAGGAAATGATAATGGGTATATTTATCAGTGCAAATAAAATAAATGATAAAAGACCTCATTTATAATCAATATTATTTTGTGATGAAAAATTATTTATTAATCATCTCTTTTTAATACACTGGTAATGATAGATATTATAAGTGCATTTATATTCATTGATAATGGTTTATTTTATCATCATATTTAATAGTATAGATAAAGGTGAAAACTGTAGTGTAATACTAAAAAACACTAAATCTCAAGAAACAGGTTTATTCTACTACAAGAACAAACTATTTAAATAGATAAAAAATTGAAAAAAAAACAAAATAAGATAAAAATACTGAATTTAATTAAAATATATTTTCTACCTCAAATATATGAAAATTAAATCACTATTACAATGTTTGTGGGTTGTTTTTTCTATATTTAATGTATATTTAGAATAAAAAGGAAGACTTGGATTCAATCAAACACACTGCTAGTCAAATTGAGATGCAATTAATTCCTACACAACAAAATGCACTTATAGATCATTTTATTAAAGTAACAAAATAATAATAATGCATTTTATCAATTTTTAATATGTAAGAAGTTTTTTTATTAAATTTAATGACATTTTTGAATAAAAAGATGAACATTGATTCATACTAGTCACATTGTGCATCATATTGAGTTAATAATGATCTATTCACATTACAAACGACATATGGATCATTGTACTAATGTAAAAAAAATCAATTTTTTTTTCTCCATTTTAGGTTTGTAAGTAATTTTTTTAAAAATTAATTATTATTTTTAATAAAAAAGACACACTTGGAGTCATACGGGTAAAACCATTCTTCAGATTAAGATGTTACTGAATGATAAATATCCAAAATTACTCATGTATCACTTTTCTAATTTATGAAAGCAATTGGAATGTGTTTCCTTGGTTTTGAGTACTCCATGTGTCTTATTTTACTAAAACAAAACATTAAATTGGAAACACTAACTTTAAACCACATAGGTGGCTTAATGTATGGGATAAACATGAGAGTGGATTATACACATCACAAGTGAATTATGAAAAATTATCTTAAATTATATATAAAATTCGAGTGAATTTTCTCAGTTTTTAGTGACATAAACTTTTTTGTATGAAAATCAAAATTTTAACTCATAACAGACATGTGGAGTCTTTCTGGTCACACCGTGCATAATATTGAGGTGTATATGATCCCTACATGTCACAAATTATGTAAAAATTATTTTTCTAGTGATACAAAATAATACTAATGTGTTTTCTAAACTTTGAGTATGTTAGTTTTTTTCCCTAAAATTAATGTCAATTTTTAATAATAAAATAAAATTGGAGTCATACCAGTCACACTATTTGTTAGATTCAAGCACAGTTGAATTTTATAGGTAAAAAATGACTCATGGATTCTAAACCTAAAGTATCAATACAATTGGAATGTGATTCCCGAATTTCGAGTATTCCATGTTTGTTTGTTACTAAACTGTCATTTTAAACTAGAAACCTATATTTGGGCAATTTAAGTGGATTCATGATTGGTATTTACATGAAACTAATTCATATATGGTAGAAGTTAATTGTGAATCATTTTCTCAAAATATCAAGATAATCTGACAGTGTTCTCTAATTATTTAGAGAGTGTCAATTTTTGTATTGAAATATCAATCTTAAACTGATAACATTCATTTGGAATCATACCAGTCACATTGTGAATCATATTAAATAGTTTACACATAAAAATGATCTATAAACCTTTTTACATATGAGAAAAAATAATTTAAATACATTTTATTGGTTTTGAATAATCCACATGTGTTCTTACTAAAATTTCATTTTAAATTGGAATGGTAAAAAATGGAATTTATCTTAATTAAAAAGTGAAGTTTTCACTTTTATACAATTTTTATCAAACAAAATCATGGTATGATATCTGTTATACATCATTTTTCCCACAATTAGCTTGATTTCAATCTACCACTTCTCTTCCTCCTCCACCTCGGTCTTCACTTATGCCTCCTACTCCATGTATGTCCAGGATTTAGAATCAACCTCCATCCTTTCCTCCTCCTCCACCTCTTCTTTCAACACTACCTGCTCTTCCACCTTAAGGATTGAACAACCATCATATTGTTTAAAATTAATCAATTCTAAACAAATTAATTTAGACCATTACTCTTCTCCTTTAAAAGGATATCAAAAATAATATATAATCATTTTGACACTATTGTGTCACACCCCAAATAACCATCAAATTCCATAGCTCTTACTAGATCACATACATAGCTTGTTATCACATAAAACTATTGTCAACATACATTCTAACAAATATTATGATTCCCACACATCTTTAAAAAAATTATTTCTTCATTTGAGTAAATATTAAGTAAGAAATACTGATTTTACTTAGAAAATATAGAAAAACAATGTATTATGAAATATATTTAATGATATTGTAATTACCATTGTATATTACTAATTGGGGCAAGCTTGAATTTTATTTCTTTAGGATTTCTCTGAGAAATTTGAAAAAATAATATTCACAGTCTATTACACAATCATGTTTTGGACACTATAAAAATATTGAAAAAATATATAAATTGTTGTGAAATTTTTTTGAAGTAAAATATATTTCTATATACCTTAATTTGATTATATCTTTAGTAATCCACATGAATTCACTTTTCAGACACAATCCTCATGAAATGATCTAGCCAGTATTTAGAGACTACGATATCATAACTAAATTTTCATTATAACACAGATCGAAAATATAATTTGGTGTTTATCAAATTTTTTTTATTTTAGTATATTACATATTCAAAATACAATACTTATTTTTTCAATTGGATGGAAATAAATTCCTTGAATTAAAAAATAAATATTCATGGTGTCCATATTGATTTTTATTAGCATCAAATGTTACTTAAAATAATTAAATTATTGAATAATGTAAAATATATATTATGATATTAGATCATATATTTTTTTCCATGATGTTTGTAGACAAAAAGAGTCTATCATCTGATATATTTTTTATTAAACTCTTTCAAAAAATCATATGTATTCTTGTTAATTTCTTCTTCATTCAATTTATTTTCTATCTTATAAATGATACATGGATTAATGAATCTTAATCATGCTTCAAATGATATTTCCTTTGTATAGTTTTTATATTAACACCTCTACAAAATATGAATAATTATTAACATTAATAAACATATATAAATAACTATTTCGATAGATGTATTATAAAAATTTTCCTTATGTATAGATTCACAACTAAGACACCCAACCATTGATGCTTGAGAATCTCATTTAGAGTCTTGAGACAAATTCTATATCTCAATGAGTCTCCATATATTTTTTTTAAAAGGCAAAGCATCTGCATTTATTAAGAGAAAGAAAAAAGGACAACAGAGCGGCAGATGGGGTCAAACAAAAAACATGCCCTCATCCAATGAGTCTCCATATATTTTTTCCTTATATTCAATGAAATACATGGGTTTTTTATTTTAAATTTTGTATCTTCATTAATTTGTAATTAAAATAAATATTTCTCTGTAACTGGTGGAGATAAGGTACTCCCAGAAGATCATTTTGATTTCCTGTTTGGTTCACTATATTTTCTTGATTCAAAAATTCATTTACATACCGCTTTCTATATCTGTAATATTGTACCTCACTTCAAACCTTTTGTCATCAAATATTAATTTTTTTATATGGGGAAATTTGTTTAAGATGTACCTCATGTAAATTTATAAATTAGACGACCATGCTATGAAACCTCTAATAGCCTCTTTGACAGTTTTAATATTCATACCATGAAGTGGAACAAGAAACTCAGCAGTCTACTCAAAAGATACGTCAATCCCCACTATCATATGATGTATTGGGAGGGTTTTATTGTGTAGCATCACTATTGGGATATTATACAATGTACCAAATAGAACATGGTAGTACGTGGGTGTTGATAGATAAAAATCACATACAATTGTACCCTCTAGAATTGTAGTAATATTAATTTATCAAATGTTGTTTGATTCGAATTAAAGAGAAAGAGTAATGAAAAACTTTATTTCCACAGGTAAGTTATGTTGTTATAGGAATTACAAGTCTCAAATATAGTGGGATCATTTTGTTCTTCCGTGGATCCTTACTCCACCTCCAGTTCTCTTTGATCCTTTAATATTCATTGGTCTGCTAGACCAGACCACAAAATAATATGTTATAGTAAGTCTATTTAGGTCAGAATTCATCTGATTATATTATATGTATCTTCCTGTGGTATTATATTATCTAAATAGATTTTAGGAGAGACACTAAAATCTAATCCTCTAATGCCACTATATTGTTATGGCCACTTCAAATATATTGAATGTATCTTTTCTTTTGGTATGGTCGTTACCGAATCTTGTGTCTAATGCGTTTAAAAAAATATAGACATATTTATTTTTGTGTAATATTTTTATAAATTAAAAAAATTACAATTATTTCATATTTTCTCATGATTCCCATATTTATTTACTATTTTCATCAACTAATATACCATCTTTTTTACATGATCCTCCTTCCATAGAAGATGGCGTTGAATGGTTCTGGCTTCATATTTAGATTCATTAATCTGCATATAAAAAGGAATATATGCTATTTAATATCACATAATTAATCATTTTTGTTGATTTAAAACACATACAAATTTTTAATCTAATGATGTGTACCCCATACTTCATTTTCAATAGGGGTATATGAGTTTTGATGCACATTCATTAATCACATCACTCTATTATTGTTTCATAAATTAAATTTCTTGATTCGTGTTGAATTAAATAAATAATTTCGAATAATATATTATTAAACAAAATGAACATGAAATGATTTCTCATTGCGATGATTACTGAACGAATTCCATGTTTAATTCTTTATAATGTTTACATAACTAGTCGGCATGTAGGGATTTATTTTTCCCTCCAAATCATTAATAGGTTTCTTCGCCAGAAGAGTCCAGATTCCTCTATTGGATTTTCCAGTGGACATTAAGAAAAATTTATTACAGAAATTTCATAAAATAAATTAAGTCTTAAAATAATAATGAAAACTAAATCAACATTTCATTATATAAATTTTCATTAAAATAAGGAATGTATATTGTAACATTACCGTTATATATTTATAACGTATTTCATTCATTATATGTTGGATGTGATGCCATGAGTCAATATCAATCGGTACATTCATCCTTGTTCTGACCCCAATATTACTAATGAACATTGAATTGTTGGGTTCAATAGGATGGTTGCGTTGATCTTAACCAACATCAAAATTTATACCCTAACATCCTACAATGATAGTTTTATTTAAAACTATGATACTGTATAATTATTGTTTTATTTCATTTTGATCATCTACATGTTGTTGATCACTAAATAATACCATAGTTTCATCATCATCAGTCTATTCTTTCTCAGCACTGGAAAAACCATCATTTTCAGAATACATTGTCTACATGACTATTCAAATATTTAATTTCTCGTAAATAATAATAATTCAATATAATTCATGCATAAAAGTACATAATTGCATGAATCTATAATGAAAATTGTTGTTTTATTTAACATAGATATAATAATTCAATAATAAAGTACAAATTACATTTAATACATTTATTTAATCAATCATCAGCCACTTTACTTCCATCTCTTGATAATGGATTTGAGGAAACTCATTCCCTATTTCAAATTACCCTTTCTCTCATAATTGTTCAAAAGGTATGTCATAAATGAACATTGGAACAGTATTGATAGGAGGATAGTTATTTTGAATGGAGTGTAATACATCATTAAGAGTAAGAAAAAAATCAAGCATCTAAGGATTCAAGTGTCCTTGGATCCTACACTAATGGAATCACTCAAAAGCCACCTCAATTGAAGATTATTTGGAATACATCCACAATAATGGTATTAATGAAATTAATATCACCCCACCTATATTGGATATAACTTATATCTACCGAATGACTCTTCACCTTCCAATTTTTGATTTTTTAATCCACCATAAGATCCCACCATTATTATACATCCCTTAAAAGGGTGAATTTTTTAATAGATACTTAGTTTTGATCTATATTATTTCTCTTATAATTTAAATAAATCTATTCAATGAAATAGTAAATTTATTATTATGATATATTAAAATAAAATATTTTAGGACCATAGATTCTTCCCATCATTGAATATTATACCAAATATATTGATGTAAATAAACAATTAAATCAACAAATGTCCTACTTTAAAAATGATAATGACCTTATCAGTTGTAAAATATAATATGGGATAGAGGTATCCCCATAGAAATGTATTCTATCATTTGAGAAGATTATAGTAGCCTTAAATAATATAAATGTACTAAATGAACCTCAATTAACGAAGGAGTTCTATCCCCTTAATCAACTTATTAATAGTGATTGATGAAGTATAGTGGGTTGGATATAGAATGAAACAAAGGGTTAATTACAATATGGGGATTGTGTCTTTATGATCTGGGATCATTCATAAGGTATTTTTTGTTTATATTTCAGTTTAATTCAATTATTTTAGTCAAATAATTGTATCCCAATGTTAATGATATGTATCAACGGTGTTCCGGGGTTCAAGACACAAAAATGGAAGAAAACAAAGTTTTTGAGCATGTGGAATGGATTGTATAGGGTTAGTGAAAACCATGCGGATCAACCCAGATAACAGTGCAACCATGTACAAAGGATTTCATAAGTTTATCACATATTTTATCTAACCATGTGAAATTCTCATGAAATCATGTTAAAGGTGGATTTTGGTGTAGTAACCCTCACAAAGTTTGCACACATTTTGTAAAACTGTGTAGATAAGCCGTGCAGCAAAATAATGTTGAGAAATTTAAAAAAAATCCATTTTTGAATTTTAAACCCCATCTCAAGATTTCCTCATTTAGCCTCCCATTAATCCCTAGGGATGAACCAAAGATCCCAAGATCATCCAAGCGTGATTCTCCCTAGCCTATAGGACATTTGTATTGTCGTCAGTTTCAAATTAAATATCTAGGTTTTGAAATAAAGGATTGTTAAATCAGGATGCAATGCCTCGATTTGGGGTGTGTCCCCCAACATATCAAAATTAGGTGGTCTATAACGTATGTCTCATTGTTTTGTTTGTGATTTTACATGCCTGGACTTATTTATTGGTTACCCTTTGTTATTATTTAATACATGGATGAGTTTTGGTGTAATGTGTGTCTAGATGATGAATCGAAATCCTCATGGTCCCCATGGAACACATAGAGGATGGCTTGATTGTTGTAGGGCCACCCATAGGGGAATTGATACCTCCCAAACATAAAAGTTATATATGTATGAGAAAGGCTTCCTTGTGACCATGTAGATCCCATGATGAGCATGTTGATATATTGAATGTGAGTGAAAATCAATGATTCTTATGCTTCTATTCTTATAGTCAATTAAATGATTGGATGGCATGGTAAGAAAATGGTTAAAATTACATACTGGGGATTGTGCCTTATGTCCGAAGAATTTTATTGAAAACACCACGAGGATGGGTGTATGAGAAATACTAACACATTGGATTCGTATTTTCTTGGGAATTGATGAATATGGTTAATGGGGATAGACATGGGAATGATAATAAAAATAATGGGCTATGTAGTGTAAAATTACATTTTGAACAGGCTATAGCGCAAAATGGAATCTCATGTTGATTGATGTGAATCATGATTTTTATATTTATTGTTTGTATTGTATATGAAATATTTTTTTTGGTGAATGGATAAATAATAATGTGTATATGTCTTGGTAGTGGGATTAAGGAATGATGCTCGTCCCACTGGTATGGTTAATCTGATTCTCCTCCAACTAGTAGGGTTGGTATAATGCTCTAACCACTCTAAGAATGCTTGAGTTAGGGATTTGGATGGATGATTTATTCCCCCAATGGTTGTATTCAAGGATAATACCCAGTCTGAGGCTCCATGGTTCAAGTGGTGATTACATGATATGTTATTCCCTAGTGATATAGGCACGTAACTTTTTTGCATATGTACCATGATAAATTTCATGAATATTGTGTGAATAAGATAAATTTATGACTCATGGATTATATTATAATGATGACCTAAATGATGAGATGATATACATAATTACCATGAAAAAATATTCCCAACAGTAACAACAAAGTAGAGAAAGGTTTACAAGTGGCCCAAAAAATGTCTTTCCATTCCTTTTTATTTATTTATACTTGCATGAACTATCAGTTAGATTGGATATTTTATTGACACCATTAGCGTTGGATTACTGAGTTGTACTAAAACATTACTTAGAACTCCATTGGGAACCCATATAGATTTTATTCTTGCAGGTCAGGACAAGGGTAAAGGCCATATTCTAGGGAGTTTAGTTAGACATGGGACATGCATGGAAGAGGATCCCAACTTTGAGTTAGAAGCATTTTGGTGATTCTGTAGTTGTCTTTACTTTTGGTTTTTTCACTTGTAATTATAGCATGACATTCCATATTTAATTTTTCTAGTGGTTTGTACATAGTTGGGAGATATTTGGATATTCTTGTTATTAGTTTTTCTTATTTTTTTTAAAATTTATAAAATGATTTTTTGAGGATTATTCGGTTAAAGATTTTATAGTCTCCGTACAAGAATAATATAGACCCCTATAGCTAGTCAAAGTCCTCTATCATATGGGAATTCTCACTTGAGGTCATGTGATTACCCGATTTAGGGAACTAGTTTAGTGGCACATGGGTTAGGGAAGTTACAATGTTGTATCAGAGAATTTATTTTATATTTTTTACTATTTGGGGATAGTAGAAAAGCGATTAGGACAATGTTGGCCCTTAGTAATGAGCTCGAGCTTTGGATTATCTAACCCATGTATGGGGAAAACTGAAGTCACCATGGAAGGTAATTTTTGTTCTTGTTGTGTGTTGTTACATTTGAGGATATTTCAAAATTTGGTGATACTCATGAGGTGTGATGTGATTGATTTTTTGTATTTTCCTTATGGATGGAATGACATGAGGTTATGCATTCATGCATCATTTTAGGAAACTATGTTTGTAAGTGACATGCATCAAAGTAGGCAGACATACAAGGGATGGGTGTTCAGGACATAATGAGTAGAATTCATTTGATTTTCTTGAAAATTGTGAAATTTTGTCTAATGGTAGGATATAAACAGGTAAAAATGGAAATAAAAATTCTACGTAATAATTAAATAATTATGATTTATAATGAAAGGAATGTGGAATAAAATTTTATGGGAGTAAATTGATACATGGAAATTGTATTAAAAGGGTGTATAACGCATGGATTTTTACCATGCAAGTTCATTACCCCATGTTATCCATTGACATAGAAAATGTGGTTGAGGGTAGTGTTCCAAATATAATGAAGCCCAATGGGAAGTGTATGCGAAATGTATTTTTTATGTCTTGTGATGAGAATTTTCTAATTCCTCATGATATATTCATGGTTTTTTTTAAAATATTATGTTTGGTATTGTAGAGAAATGCCACCATGAAGGTGAGATCTAGTTGGGAAACAAGATGATGTTTCCATGAATTCTACCTAGTAGCAGATCAAGAAGACCCAATGGTTCAGAATGATATGAAAAAGATGCTCCATGAGAAATTTTCTCATTTTATGCATGTGATGAAATGAGACCCAGGGCAGTCACATTGAGTTTGACCGAATTGACTAGGCAGTTTCAGATGAAACATCCTCGAACCATTAATGGAGAGGGTGGGAAAAGGTAGATGTGTTCTGGATTTAGTATATTTTTACAAGTATAGAGCATCTGGAGACCCTTTCTGATAATCAAGGTATGTTGGTTGCCTATATTTAGTGGGGTCATGCAATGCGTTGGTGGAATATCTTATCCAATACTGAACAAGTAGGGGGAATAATTTGGAAGATTTCTTAGGAAATGTTTCCAGATAATTACTACATGGAAACCTTAATATAGGAGGATGATATGGGGTTTATGAGATTGACACTGGTTATAATGTCAATAATGGAGTATTTAGGCCAATTCAGGGACATGAAATTTTTTTATCCGTCTTTATTTAGAGATGAAGAAGCTATGGAAAAGTGATTTCAGGATCGAATTCACCATTAGATCTAATCCAAGGTAAATATCTTTTTACTGAATAGAATTTCTGATATTATGGACCATGAACATTTCTAATAAGGTAACCACAATAAGGCCTCTAGAAGCAGACATGTGGTTCCGATGGGGAAAACTAGTGGTGAAACTTTTGAATATAGGAATCATTGTTAGAGAATTCCACCAGGGTAGAAGTGGACAAAACAACTTGAGATAAGAACCAGTATCTTGGGATAGTGATTGAGTTTTCTGCTACCAGTGTGGTTGGCTGGGACATGTGAAAATTCAATGTTCCTGAATAGATATTGAGTGTCGAACATGTGGCAAGATGGTTCATGTGTATAGGTTCTTTCAGAACCAATGGAAGGAAGATTGTGTTAGAGGAAAGATAATAGTGTAGACTATAGGTAGGGGATCACAACCCATTTTAGGTAGGTAGTTAGAGCTCCATAGGCCGTACTAGTTGGGGTGTTAGTCATGGAAATTTGGGGAGAGAACATTCTTACTAATAGGATTGTGAAGTTCATGGTACTCAAGTGGGATCCTAGTGTAGATGGATTGTCCATCTACACAAATTTTTGTCCGTACTTGGAGGAGGCGAGGCTGGAACTTATATCATTCAAGGTACAATTCATGTAGCTTCCATATTTGATAATTTTCTATTAGACACACTTTCCACACATTCATTTATTTTTTTCACAGTTTTTAATGGCTATGGGCCTAACTATGGAAGCTACATGTGGAGTTATGTAACACGATACACTATTAGTGGTGTGAGTTTTGAATATAATGTGGTGTAATGGTTGTTCCTTAGGGGTTGGTGGATATCATTTCCTAGGGGATCTATTTATTCTAGAGATTTCAGTTTTTTAACTAGATCTTGGGAATCTAATGGTTATTGGTGTATCAAGCCCATATCAATTTTTATTAATGTCAGTTAACATTTATATCTCTTATTGGAGACACATGGGTCCTTCATGGTGAGTGGGATGTTCAATCAGGTCATGATGGGTAATTTTTTTGGTAGTTAATAGAGCACATGAACTATGTCAGATGTCATGTTCTTGATGATGGAGAAGTGGATCAACTAGTCTTTCCTCCTGTAGTATATCAGTTCCAGGATGTGTTTCCTAAGGACTTCTAAGGGAAACCTCTAGAGAGAGATATTGAGTTTACGATCGTGATTCTTCATATGACAGAACTGGTTTCCATTATAACATATTGAATCATTCAGAAGAACTCCAGATGATTAAGTCTTATCTGGAAGAGTTGTAGAATAAAGGATACGTTTGACTTAGTATTTCACCATGGGGATAACACTTGAAATTTTCAAATAAGGCTGACGGGTCATTGAGGTTATGTGTCGACTACAATATGATGAATCCGATGAAGGTTTGGAACTGATATCCTCTTATAAAAAATGATGAATTGGTTGTCCAATTGTGGGGTTTCACATAGTTCTCCAACATTTATTTCAGATTAGGATACCATCATTTGGGTGTCATACCTTCAAACGTACCACATATATCTTTCTGAATAAGGTACAGGGTGCATGAATTTTTGGTGGTGCCATTTGGATTGACCAATGCCCCTACTATTTTTATGGAGCTAATGAACTAGATATTATAACCTTATCTAAATCAATAATTATTTTTATTTGTTGGTGATATCTTTGTGTAATAACGATTCCTTGAAGATCATTCTCAACATCTTTACATCATCATGAGTAAACTTAAAGATCATAGGATTTATGCTATGTTATAAAAGTGCTATTTTTGGATTAAGGAAGTTCATTTCTTGAGATACATAATTTCTTCTTCAAGAGTGTTAGTCGATCGAGAGAAGGTGCATGCTATGGTGTCTTTGGATTAGCCCAAGAATGTATCTCATATACAGATTTTTCTATGTTTGCGTAATTATTAATGAAGGTTAATTAGTGATTTTACCCATTAAGAAGAAGAACACTAATGATTAACTAAGAAGGGTGTAATGTTTGAGTGGTCGGAGGTGTGTGAAATTGATTTTCATAATTTGAAGAAGTTGTTGATAACTGCACTGGTTTTAATATTACCTAAACATGTTAAGATATACACCAAGTTCTTTGATGCATACAGTGTTGGACTTGAGGAAGTGATGATGCTAGATAATCAGGTTGTAACATACAGGTCCAGGAAATTCAGACCACATGAAATAATCCACCCTAGTCATGATATTTAGATATATGGTGTAGTTTATTCCTTAAAGTGGTGGATGCACTACATTTTGGGAGAATGATTCCCGATGCTTTCTGATCATAAGAGTTTAAATTATATTTTCTCCTAGAGGGATTTAAATATTTTGTAGTGAAGGTGGATCAATTAGCTATGATCATTAGATTTTGAGTTGGTTTACACACTGGGACAATGGAATAATGTTATGGATGCTCTAAGCCAAAATACTCAGAATCAGGTGGTTCATAAATCCAACTCTTAAAGTAAAATGATGTCTTTGTTTAAGGAGATACACCTAGAGGTGCAGGATGGTCATGAAGAAATTTCCCTTGTGTCTTTCGTTATTGAGTATGATATTTTGGTCTTGGTGAAGGAGATCCAGCTTGAGGATCCATATAATTTGGATTTGAATGAAAGTCTTAACGGTGGGAGTCAACTTATATCTAGGTCGTAGGTGGTGAGGAAATCACCTCTGTAAGTGGGTGTGTGGTGGTAATGGTGTGTATTCATGAATAGTTGATATGTGAGTTCTAAGGATCAAGGTGGGAAGTGAATCCGGTCTTTATTTAGATGTATCGTGATATTCGAAGGATGTATTGGTCATTTGGGATGAAGAAGTAAATTGCGGGATTCAAGGCGTGATGCCTTACCTTTAAATAGGTTACAGATGATTATCATCATCCAGATAGTATGTTATAGTCAATTACAATTCCATAATATTAGTGGAATGAAGTATCTATGGACTTTTTAGGGGGACTTCTGAAAATGCATCAGAGGAATGAAAAAATCTAGTTCGTTGTGGACTAGTTGACTTAAGTGGATCATTTATTGATGATCTATAAGACATAAATATTGAATCATTTTGGAGAATTTTTATGTTCGATAGGTATTTTGATTTCATGGTGTTCTGAGAACCATATTTTTTAATCGTGATCCGTGTTTCACATCACACTTCTAGAAGGTATTGCTGAAGGTTCTTGGTACCCAGGTTTTGTTGAGTACATCTTATCACCGACAAAAGGATGAGATGTTGGAGTGAAAAATTCATGTATTGGAGCACTTGTTAAGAGCTTGTGTCAAGGATTTCTGTGGTTCATTTTAATGGAACAAGTCACTCCTTGAGTTTTCTTACAATAATAGTTTCCATCATATAATTCAGATGGTGCTATTTGAGGAACATTATGAGAGATAGTGTAGATCTTTGTTGTGTTGGTTAGCAGTCAGGGGATTTGAGGTATTAGGATTAAGTCTTGTGCATGAGACCTCAGAGAATGTTTAATTTATTCAAAAGATTATGATGATAGATAAGAGGATGTATAAGTCATATGTGGATCAGTTTCGTGGAACTCTTGAGTTTGTGGTGGGGGTAGTATTTTTTTTGGGTGTCCCCAAGGTTGAGTCACCATCAAATTCAATGGTAGGGAAGGTTAGAGCCTAGGAATGTGAGACCATTATAAGTTTTAGATAGGATTGGACTGGTGTCTTACCTATTTTCTCTTCCACAACGGTATAGTGGGATGAATGATGTTTTTTCATGTTTCAAAACATCAGTTGTATAATCCTAATCCATATCATATGATAAATGGTGATGATGTTGATCTTGTCTGGTGCATCCTTTTAAGAGCATATAGTTCTTATTATAGACAATAGTGAGATGGTTTTACAAGGAACTGTTTAACCATTGTTTCGTATTTTATTGTAGCATGGAAACATACATGATGAAACATGGGTTAAAGAGTCATATAGGTGGGCCTAGTGGCCTGATATCTTTTCATTGGAAACACAATGACACTCAGGAAAAGTGTCTCGGGGATGAGATATCTTGAGGTGGGGAGGTTGTAATATCTGAGATATTTGATAAGGTATGTTTCTGTTTATGTTTCTGTTTAAGTCATTTCATTTTGTCAAATAACTGTTTTCCAGAGTTCATGAGAATTCTTGGGTGTTTTGGGGGTTCGAGACATGAAAATGGAGGAAGAATAGTTTCTAATCATGTTGCACAGTTTTTACATGATTAATAATGACTGTGCAGATCAACATAGGTAACCATGATTCCTTGGAAATTGGATATTGCAATGATATCACATGGTTAATCTAACCATGTGAAATTCCCATGAAAATGTGTGAAAGGGGGATTTTGGGATAGTACCTCTCACACGGTTTGTGGACAATTTAGAAAACGCTATGGGTAAACCGCTCATCGAAGAAAAGTTGAGAAATTTAAAAAATGACATTATTAGATTTTAAACCCAATATCAGGAATTCCTCATTTATCCCCCCTTGAAACACTAGGGTCGAAGAAATGCTCCTAAGATATTCCAAGGGTGATTGTTCATCACCACATGGTTGTTTGGACAGGCGTCAATTGTGAATTGATGATCTGGGTTGACATATCAAAAGGGTGTTGATTTGGGATCGAAGGCCTTGATTCGGGGTGAGTCCACTAACTGGTCCACAGTAGGTGGTCTATAAGTTATATCTCATAGTTTGATTTGATATTTGTTCAAGCTCATGTTTATTTCATAGATACCACTTGTTGTGATTTGATCCCTTGATGAGTTTAGGTGTAATTGTTGTATAGATTATGAAATGAAACCATCATTATCTCCATGGGACACATGAAGGATGACTAAACCTATATAAGGCCACCCATGGGGTGTGCTCATACCTTCCAAACATATATGTTAGATATGTATGAGATGCATTGTCTTGTAACCATGTAGACCACTTGATGAGAATCTTGAAAAGTTCAATGGGAGTGAAAATTAATTATTGGAATGTTTTTATACATAATAGTTGAATAACAGTTTATTAGCATGGTTATAGAAATGAGTTAAATTAGTTAATGGGGTATATGCCTTGTGGCTAATTAATTTTTTTGAAAACCCTAAGAGGGTTGGTTTATGAGAAATGATGACACATGGGATTGGTAATGGCTAGTGATTTGATTAATACATTTAATGGAGTGATACCTGGGAAAGATAATTGGGCTAATGTGTTTTGTAGAGTGAAATGGCATTGTAAACGGGATATGGCATGACATTAAGGCTCATGTTGAATATTGAGAATCATTTTTTTTATATTTTTTGGTTGTATCGGTTATTATATGGCTTGTATTTAGTGAATGGATAAATAATCAAGTATTCATAGCATGGTGGTGGGAATAAGAACTGATGCTCCTCCCACGGGTTAGGATGGACTGGTGCTCTAGCCTACCTAAGAATGCACTGGTTGGGGAGTTGGATTGATGCTCTATGACCCCAATGGTTGTATTCAATGAGAGTACATATACTAAGGCTCTATGTTAATATTTTTGATTACATGAGATTCTCATCCCTTGTGAGATAGGGACTTAACTTGTTCTCTTAAGAGGAATTCTAAATTCCGTGAATATTGTGTGAATAAGGTAAATGGGTGACAAATGGATAAAATTTTCATGATGAACTAAATGAAAATATGATAAATATAATACACTTCACAAAATAATCCTAATAGTAATGTCAACATATATAAAGGTTAACGAGTGTCCCATGAACTCTATTTAATTTTATTTACTTTTATTTTTACATTCATACTCAATCTGTTAGACTGGATATTTTGTACACAGCATTGTTGGTGGCCTACTGATTTGTAATCACACACTACTCTTGCCTCGGTTGGGAATAAAATAATATTTCATGCTTGAATATCTAGAAAATGGAACGGTCCATATTATAGGGAGTTGTTTCGGAAATGGGACATGCATGGAAGAGGTTCCCGATATGGTGTCAGGACCATTTTGGGGTTTCTTCTATATTCTTTATTTTGGTTTTTTTTTTCACTTGGAATTGTAGCATGACATGATGTATTTACTATAACTTCTAGTTTGAACCCAGTTTGGAGATTTTAGGCTATTCATGTTATTGGATGTTTCTTATTGATTCTTATATATATATATATTGTGATATATTGGGGCTTACATTGATTAAGAGTGTATAGTCTCCCCATGTGACTAATCTAGGCCCTCATTGTTAGATGAAAACCTCTTGCCAATGGGGAGGTGTGCATTAGGTAATGTGGTGACCCATCACAGGGCCCTGGTATTGTGGAACCCAAGTTGGGGATGTTATATTATCACTTTATAGGGACTCTTAATTTAATTGAGAGTTCCGTGATAATTGACCACCATCTCATGGAAACTGATAATTTTTTCACAATAGAGTACTTCTTCCATTATGTGTTTCAACAAATATCTCAATTCATATATGATCCTTTTTATGATTTATAGTTTATGAAAAACTGTTTGGAAGATATAGGAAAATTAATTCCTATAGCATCATATATTTAATTCCCCACAGAAATCTCTATTGGTCATCTATTGTAGCCTCTGATAAAAGTATATATAAGATTAAATTTCAATTTATGATTCATGGATGTCATAAAATAAAATATCTCTTTTTTGTGCATTTTAGACATAGATTAAAAATTTCATGACTAATAGGAAATGTTGATCAAAACCACCAAAAGTATATTTTAATCAATTTATGTTCTCCCTACTAATATTACCCACGTTAGATGACATTTCGAATTAATTTCTTACCTATGAATTAATTATCTCTCTATTTTTATTTATAAATCAATTAATAAATCACAGCTCATTTTTTTTATTTTTCAACTCTCCTACTATGGATAACTCATTTACTTTTGGAAAATACACTCTTTATATGTTATTGTGTAATTGTAGATCAATTTGCCAAATGATTTCTCAAATCTATCCAATATAATTTTTTAACAAAAAAATTGATCATGCTTTTCTCACTAAATAAATTCCCCATCACTCTTTGTAAATCATGTTTAATGTTTAATAACAATCTTGAATTAATTAAACAAATAAAATTGTCACAAAAAGCATTAGTAATTTGTTTTTGGAACGTGAGAAATTAATTAACTAGTTTTTGAATTCAATAAAATATAAATTATAAAAATCATAAATATAATAACTCATTTTATGGTTTAATAATTTACATGAATAACAAAAATCCATAAATTATGTATTTATTTTGTTACTCCTACCGTGGTCCATATATTTTAATCACCAATAAATCAAGGTCACAACTTGGTATCCCCTAATCCTTAAAAACCCTCATATTGATGCTATTAGAATCTATAATCTTATATATAAGATGAATTCATACTGAAAAAATACAATGATTTTGTAACACTATATTTTAAAATGGAAATAAATCCATGGGGGGTGAGATGTATCCTTATTAATGTTAAGAGATGGTAAACTAGAACAAAACTCATAGTATTTCATTAGTGATGAGAAGATATGTAGGGTTATTCATGTTTAAAAACGGTGAAAAATATGCAAAACACAAAACCCAAAACATCAAAAAAAATGATAGAGGAAGATTAAAAAGGAACATAAATTGTATTATAGCCCTAATTAATTTGAGGGAATGTTTTTGAGTCATGCAGGAATGAGGGGAGTTCTGTGAGAGCATGATAATCATGAGCGACTGGGTCATGGTGAGGTTTTTTCAAATAGATCGGGGATACATTTGTTAATATTCTTAGATAAGCACTAACAATGACCACTTTAATTAGAAAAAAATATATAAGCGTTGATAAAATGGATATTTATCAGAACATTTCAACAGTGATAAATTTTTAGCATTATCAGGGATAAAAATACGTTGATAAAAGACATATTTATTAGCGCTAACATTTCTTCCCTCATAAGAATATCTTTCAGCTGTGATTTTTTAGCACAGATCATGATTAATCTTTATCAGCATAAAAAAAGGATTGGTAAAAGTATTTTAATTATAATTATTAAAAAACCATTATTTAATATTATAATTAATTAAAAAACATTTTTATAATTTCAAAATTATTTAAATAATTTTATTATAATTTTATAATATTTTAAATATATATAATTAATTATTTATTGTTATTTAAAAACGTCTTTAAAAAATAATAATCATTTGTTTATAATAATTATAATAATAGTAAATATACATTTATAGATATATTTAATTATAATTATTTATTTATTATTATTTATATACAAATATATTTTTAAATTATTAATTCATATTTATTCTTAAATACGTACACTTTAAAATTGGGTGAAATTGAATATTTGAGAATGAGTACACGTAAAAAATATTGAAAAATGTATATGTTTTATTAATTAAATATATATTATGAAAAATATGTATATATATATTGAAGTGGATGAATGCATATAAAAAATAATAAGACATAGAAAAAGTAAATATAAATAAATAATAGAAAATAACCAAATTTAAAAATAAAATAAAAATAGAAAACATTTAAAATGGATACCCTAACAATATTATTAAAAATAACAAATAAAATTTCCCTATTAGAAACATTATATATATTAAATGAATCACATTGTAATGAAATTCTAAAATATACTTAAATTTGAATTAATTACATAAATATTAGGTGTATGTGTATCTATATATTCCATAAATATAGTTTTGTGAGTGTTTCTTTATAATAATGCATTAACACACACACACACACACACACACATATATATATATGTTTGTGTGTGTGTGTGTACATGAAATGAATGGCACACACAACATTTAATATTGGTTATATTGAAAAATCAAACAACATTAACAATGAATAAGTCATTAATATGATTTTTATTAAAAGATAATGTACATTATACTTATTAAATATATATATATATATATTTTATATATAATATTTATTAATATTTAAAATATGTATATATATCTTATATTTATTCATTTTTATCAATATTTATTTTATTTATAATTTGTTTTATATTATTTGTAATTTCCTCATTTTATTTTTATTTGTATAATTTATAATTTTATTTTGGACCTTTTTTATTGGTAAAAAATCAATAATATAGGGAAAATTTTATCAGCACTAAAAATAATGAACTGATAAAGGATAACTTTTATCAGTGTTGAATAAAGAACTAATAAAGGATTCCCTTAATAAGGGATTTTTTAGCACTGATAAAGAGATTCTTTTATCAGTAATTATTTTATCGCTAATAAAGATGAAATTTATCAAAACATATGTTTCTAGAATTGATAAATTCAAGTGCTTCAATATGTTTGTTTTATAGTAGTGTGTATTGGATTACTCCGTAGAAATAAGTTTACATTAACCATGAGTGTTGGTACCCTTAATTCATCAAGGAATAATTTATAAACAATTATATATACTGGATCAGCTTAAAAATATGAATTTTAAATCATATAGAAGAATTCTAAAACGAGTGTATCACATAATAGAAAATAAAAAAATTTGTATTTTTAATTTTTTAATCTTAAACATGGGTTCTTTGGTGATGTATTTATCTTCAAATACATCTTAATGTTAAGTAATTAAAATGTAAGTTATTCAAATAATTTCCCATGGGAGTGTCAACAGAGGTGTGGTGTGTGAACCATTTTGATTCACTGGGTAATTAAAAATTCATGCCTCAGGCTACCTTTTTTAGATTTATTACCCCTAAGAAGATATTTTCCCGAACCACATCAACTTGTTGTAACCATTATGAGAAGTATTGATATTTACAAAAAACATAATATTTATAATAAAAACATTATGATATTCTTCTATAAATATCAATAAATTTTTTATAGTGTTGTGTTCCCTAATACATACATTACATAACACTGTTTCCAAGGTTTCTACTAAACTCCCTCTTATACAAAAATAGTGTACCTAACTCCAAAAACCAAGATGTAGACTGTACACTAGTACATTGGAATAAGTTTCAAAGGATCACATCTCCATGGATTGATCAGTTTAGTAGTCCTTCATAAATAAACACGTACATGATACCAATTTTACATTAGGAATAAAAAATTACAAAGCATTGTAATCTAAAACATTTTGAATCCATGAAATCATCAATTAATTCATTTTCATACACTGGGGAAATGAAACACGATAAGGGTGATATAAAATTAAAAATAATAGTTACATAGTGTTGTACATATGATTCCTCAAAAAGTAATAATCAATGTAGAATGTCAAATAACAAAACAAATATTCAATTTAAAATATAACTTTATTTTAATTTTAGATAAGGCATAGCCAGTATAGAAATGTAAATAACTGAACACAAAACCCATTTGATTATGAAAAATAGAATTAAATGCATCCAGAGATAATATTATTGACCAAAAATCATAGATAATAAAAATAGTAATTTAATTATCAATGATTTAAATTATTAATTATTGGTATTCATGATCTTTGATACCTTTAATTTCCCATCCTTTCAATAAGTAATTTAAAACTGTAGGTAAAAAAGATAATTAATGATATCTTACTTATTCACATCGTCAAATTACCAATGTTACTAGAGTTTATATATAATCATACCCCATATATCACCGCACGTAAAAATAATTCTCCATATATCGAATAATAAATTTAGTACCAAAATATTGTTTCTTATCATCAAATGTCCACATTGAAAATTAATAAAGTTTCATCAATATTCCTATACATAATCAAATAACATTCAATATAAAAACTAAATATAAAAATTGCATATGGTTTTGGAAGTTATAATATAATTTGAATAAGTAATATAGATAGTTAATATATTGAATGTAGGTTGTGAACGATAATATATAATATTCCTTCAACAAGAGTAAATGAAATCCTAGAAGAAAGGGAGATTATAAAATAAAGTCTTATCACTTCAGAAACAATTATGTTGTAAAAACGGAAATAATATACCAGAATTATAAAATTAAACATCATGAATAAATATTTATTAATTCTAAATACTTGAAAGGTGTATTATATTAACCATTTAATGGTGACTGGGATCATATTTACAAATATGACTAGCTGAAATGGAAATTGAGAAAAAAATTCCTTACCTCATACTTCTTTTTGGATGAAATTATATAACCTCATCTATAATGATTTTACGAATGATACTAAATTATATCAAATCCATATTAATATTTACAATTTCATATATGATATTATTATAACGTTTTACCACATATTTGTAAATAAAATTTAATTATTATTCTCTATTTCTTTTGTTAATTTACTTGTTTTTTCATGTATTTCTTGTCATGAAATCTCATCTTATTATATTTAAAATATATATCCATTATCACTAAAATGATTTAAATTTATTAAATTAATTTTTTATTAATTATATAAAATTTTAGAATGATTTTTTATGGTTTCACATGGAAAATAATCACATTTCCTTGTAGAGATGGTATGTCATATATATTCACTGACGATAATTTCACTAAATTAAATAGTTAAGGGTAAATAATATTGTGATATAATAATTTTAAGTAATCTATTTCACATAATATATATCTAATATATTCATTAATTATATCCTTACTACATTTCATGTAAATCACGAGTGAAAATCCAATCGCATCACTTTGTGAGGTGGTAGTCCACTTTTCACATGAGCATCATTATATAATTTTAAACAGCCTAGAAAGTAAGAATTTATGTGTAATATTTTAATTAAAATATAATAGTAATTTCATAAATTAAACATATAAATTAATATAATCAATATATTAAATTATGTGATGTTTTTATAGATACCTTGATAAATTGTTTCACGACGTAGTAGTCCTCCATACAAATGATCGATGGGTTTTTTCATATTTGACAGTGGAGAAGGTGGATAACATTATTAAAAAAATAATAACATAAAATTATATTAGATATATTGGTTTTGTTATATTTTATAAGTTAATAAATTATTTAATATTGAATAATATGAATGAAAATTAAAGTGCAACGTTAAGATTGTTATATTATATTAGAGAAACCAGATTTAGATTTCTTCGTATGAAAAATATGGTTAAATTTTTGGAAGAAAAGGTATAATATAATGTATATAATTATATTGGGGAGAGTGTTTTATATGTATTGGTTTAAAAACATCTTGTTAGATTTGGTGAGTTCAATGGATGGAGTGTATATTTATATATTTGGGAGAAGAAACACAATAATTTGTTGAAAACAATAAAGTGTATACATATTTTATATATAACTGACAACCCCAAAATGGTCCCTTATCACATATTAGAGTTTATTAAGATTACAAATGTTTATAAAATTGGTTTTATAAAATTTAGGTCATTTTTACCCACAGTTTCTTAGTTTTACCCCATGTAAGAGCATTTTTCCCTTAAACACAGTAATTAATTTTTACTATTTTCACAATTATTTAAGGGATAGAATAATTATTAACATATTAGTTAAAATAAAATATTATTATTTAAAATATGGAATCCATTTTTCAATGTTTAATTCATATAATTTTCAGAATTAAATTTCAAATTAAACTTATAGATGCCTCAAAAAAAGTTTTTTAAAGAAAAAATATTTACAATATCAAAAGGATTTCATATCAAAATTCAATATGAAATTGATTCCAATGAAATAAGTTTTGTAAAAAAATATATAATTGAACAAAATATAATTTTAAAAAACACTTAAATTACATGGTTTTTGTAAATTCATTAAACAAAATTGATGTTTTAGGTAAAAATAAATAATTTTTACAATTCATTAAAAAATGTGTCTTTACAAAAAAATACATAAAATTATCCAAAGGATAATTTTTACCAGAAAATTTAGTTAATTTATTCATATTTTAAAATAATTTTAAATATATTGTAAAAATTAGTTTTAAATTATGTGTGCATATCATAACTAAAATATTTTTATAAAAAATACATTTTTTAAAAAAAAATTCCTTTTCATTAAATTGATTATTATTTTACATCAAATCAATAAATAACAATTGAATTTACTTTAAACATGTGGAAAACTAATAATTTTCATTATTTTTTTATTCATTAGGGGATAGGTTATAAAAGTTATGTTTATATAATAAAATTTTATAATAGTATTGTGCTTAATTTAAACTTTGTGTTGCATATATCTTAAGATATTGAAAAATTAAATTTATTCTAAAAGTAATTATATATATATTAATTATGTTTTACATGTAATTATATATAACAAATATGAGTAATAATGTAGATAAATTTTAATTATATATATATATATTAATATTATAGGGACTTAATATTGTAAATACACTAAATCAATCTTTTTTTGGGATTTTTATTAATATATAAATTAGTATAAAAACAAATTTAATTAATAATTATTAGAGAATAAGGTCAATATAGTTTTGTTTTGATACAATTTTTTTCATACAAAGAGAATTTGTGATATTTTTTTACATCAATTCATGATTTTTTCCTTTAGCTTTATATAAAATAATGGAAACTATGATTGATACCATTAGTAAATTGAATTTTTTGTAATGTATAATGTGGTATGTCGAGGAATATTTCACATTATTTATAACTTTATAGTATTTTTTTTGTATTTATTGGGATACTTATTTTATATAAATTTGTTGTCCACACATTTTACAAGTGAAAACTGCAAAATACACTAAAAAATACTTGAGATTGGAATAAAAATATATAAATACTGAAATAAAGATAATTGAAATTTTTAAGAATTTGATTCTATATATTTAGAAGATTTTATGGTTTATTATATGTAAGAAAATTTATTCCTCAAAAGGGTATTAAATGATATAAAAAATTCTTAAAATTTATTGGAAATATTTATTTCATACAATGAATTTATAAAACATGATTCTATGTATGATAGAAATAGTTTCATATTGGACTTTGAATTAATTGGTCAGAATTAAAAAAATTCCTACAAATGGTATAACTTATATATATATAATCTTTAATGAAACATTATATTTGATCTATCATTAAATATGATAGTTTAAATTTATTATAGGAATTAATTATTAATGAGATGATTATTTAATAGAAACTCATAAAAACCATTTCAATGTCCACGCCCATTTTTATTTGAACCGATTAATGTATAAATTTTTTATAGGAAAATAATTAATAATTATTATACAATATATAATAAATTCTAGTTATATGTTGAATTATAATTTTCATTAAAATATAATATATGTACTTGTTATGGAAAAACAACTTGAACATACTAACCATGCCATGTTGTATCACAAATGGATTTATATCATACATTAAAAGTGGGGATTAAATATAATAAAATCATACTATCAATCTTTTATACTATTCACAATATTTCTTAGCACTACATTAAACATTCAGTGATGTATGATCAATAATATAATAAAGGGACTCTGTTTTCACCCTGTAATACATAGAAATATTCTTATATATATTTATAGAGTGGGAGCTGAGATAACATTCAATTATGAGTCCCGGTGTGCCAAGAATTATTATTATTTTAAATAATTAGTATATTTTATATTATGAATGTGAAAGAAATGGGACAACTCTAAAACTGTAACTCAGATCAGATATTTGAGTCCATGGTTGAATATGGAACATGGTGTTTACCCTAGGCAGGGAAATTTTTTTTATGTGTGAAGTTTCTATGGAATAACACAGCCAATAGAAAAGGATTAACTTAAAATAATATACTCTAATATTTTTCCCCTGAAATTGTTCTAAATAACATTCAATCAATGACATAGCTTGGAAATTCGAGGCTTCCTTATAGCATGGAATGGGGATTTTTTCAAATAATGGCATAAAATTTTGGAGTGTGGTAAATTCGGATTTCGCACTAACAGGATATCCTATAAATAGAATATTAGGGATTTGGGAAAAGTTATATCCCTAATCCTTTATCCCTCTGACTAATATCTCCTTCTCTCCCCTCTCAACCTTTCTTCATCGAATCGAGAAGCAGTCTCTATCAAAACAATGGGGGGTAAAAGGAGGAGTGCAGTGGAAATTTCACTGACAATGAACAACCGATTCGAGGTGGGATTTCTTTTTTTAGTTTCATTTCAGAAATTAAATTTAAAATACGTTCCTTACATTTTTATTTATTCATTTCATTGATGAATCATCGATGGCCATAGAAACACTGCAACTGATATGTGTTTAAATTTTCATTCTCCATTCTCTGTGGATATCCCCTACCTAATTTTGGGAAAATCAATCCATTGGTGGATTGTTGAATGTAGGGTGGAATTGTGAATCCCTCATCACAAGGGTCCCTGATCCGATTACATAATCGCAATAGGGTGACCAAATGTAGCCGAGTGGTCCCCAAAATGGACCACCGGAGCACTGTCGGTATGGCGGTCGGTGGAAGCATATGTTGGTGGGCCACTCTACTAGAAAACCGTAGAAATGGGGTGGGGCAGAATTTTAGTAATTTCGCAATGGAGTGGTACATGTGGCTGAGTCGATCAGCCACATAGGTTTGCGTGACATACCCCTAGGTGGCGATCGCCGTGGAGAATCACAGTGGCTGGTCGGCTACGATGACATGGTCCACGGTCGGCTCAACTATTGCCTTGTTTTCAGCATTGGGTCGGGCCACCACAAAATGGAAAAAAAATTTGGGGTTCAGGATATGATAATTTGTCTAACCTAGCCTTGATGGGCCATGTTGGGCGATCGAGCCAGCTCCAAACCCGGCATGTCAGACCCGAGTTGGATAATCAGTCCACCATAGTCGACCGGTGGTCGGCATTCCATGGTCAACCGATGTGGCATCATTTTGTGGTGTTGGCATTATATAATGGTCAATTGTCAGTCAGAATGACCATGAGTCTGTCCACCGGCACTGTGACCCCATTTCATTTCGTTCAAGTACTTATAACTTTTGAATCAGGTGTCTCATTGACGTGTCATCTATGACAGTGTAACCAACTCTTTGTCACAGATCATTTGAAGAAAATTTTATATTTTGATGTTTGGGATCTATATTTGGGCCCCACAAATGCCCATCTGAGACAGCTATGATTAAAATTTCACATTTTAATCAGTTATCCATTTTGGGAAATGGTAAAGCCTATCATTTATTTTTTATCATATAGAACATGATGGAGACATCATTTTTTGGAATTTGGGTTATGATACATAGTGTTCTGAGATTCAATCATCTTCATATGGTTTTCAATGACAGTAGTGAAGAGGAAATAATATCAACTACTTCCAAGTGGAATCCCCCTTACTCATTAGAGTGAGGGTCCTCGATGAACTAGAGTGGAATCACCATGACTGTTTAAGCTTCCATTCTCTAATGATAAATTTTAGGGGTGGAGTCCCCTTGACACACTAGGGAGTGGGTCCTCGATGAATTATAGTAGAATCTCTCTAACACAACGATGTGTGGGTCATATACGAATACTATTAGAGTAGAATCCCCATAACACACTAGGGTATGGGTCTTATATATTGGATTTACATTTTCCAACTATAGATCAGTGACGAGATGTACACTAATGGTATATTGAACTCATGAGTAAGAGGATTTCATTCCCCATCAAGATGCATCCCTGTGACACATCTGAAAACCATATGGGAAAGACAGAGATTCCCAAAGCAGAGGTTTTCGAGTTGTGGTGTTTAATTCCCTTTGACAAGTTGTCCGGGGAATACATGAGAAATACTGGGTATTGATAGTGGTTACATATGGGAATATTGGCATCTCTTTTCTTGGACTGAGCTGTGAGATGGATATCCCCTTAACGTATTGTTGGGTTTATTTACTATGAACACACACACACACATATTTATCCAATTCTACTACCACTCCTTGGGTTTTTTACACTCCTTGTAGAAGATATGAAGACATGCGGGGTATGCCACATGATTTCTGTGTCCAGCTTCTCATTTATTGATGAATCTGTTCAACCATTATAGGTATAAAAACATGAAAATAAGATTATCTTATCACCATTTCAATCTCCTTGTGTTTGGATGATCATACTTCACTTCTTTGTTTGGATGAGATTGACACTTTTACTATTCTTTCTTCCATCTATGGTTTTCCTTTCCTTTTGTATCTCTATCACTACCACCTTCTTTTTGGGGAATCCTACCGAGTATGTTTCAATCACACCTCCATGGGATTTTCATGCACATATCATTATTTAATAAAATGATAGATCATATCGATGGTGACTATAGAAAACTTAGGGTTACATGTGTTTAGAATGCATGTGATGGTCAAAATATAGTTTCCCAAAGTAGGTATTTCTATGTAACTTTACATTCCAAGTTTTATCTGGTTGGGAAAATATTTCTAGTGGGGATTTGTTTACTTTTTCCTTTTCTATGTTCATTACTATACTGAAACTATATTAGTTTTCCATTCATGTTTTGGTTCATTTACTACGGGTTTCATATTTTACTTTATTCTCTCTGCATGTTTTCATCGCATTGGATATGCTTGTTTGTGCATAGTTAATATCTCAAATGCCTCCACATGTTTTTGTGCCTTTGATTCTTGTCACCACCCCATAGCCTTTGGATGAGAGATTGGGGTTGTTCTGGCTTGAGCCGTAGCATGGGTTGCTTGATGACAATGTGGTATCATAGGTGGTTCAACCATAGTGATCTGGTTCATAATTTTCCCTAAAAATTTTCTATTTTTTTGGGAAAAGGTGTTAATGTGTATCGACAACATCTCTCAGGTTAGGAAGTCTAATGATGATGGTATGGACAACACATCCATTCATCGAGATTCTGATTACCCACTTGTAGGCTCAATATGCTGTGAAATTTATTGCAGTAAACATTTGTACATGCATCATATAGGGTTGAGTCATTGAATGTCATTCATCATTCATATATCCTTTGTTTTTATTCTTATTATATGTATATATGGCCATATAACCTTGGCAGTCCTTGGAAACATTCATGATTTTAAAGAAAAAGAAATTCCATGTAATTTGTTTAATTTTTTGGGAATATTATGAGTCTGTGAAAATTTACAATGCATGATTCTGAGACTCGGAGTGCCGGGAATTAATTTCGGATCTTTTTTTAAGTACGTTCAATAAATGCACCAGCATTTTTTTTATAAATTTTGAATTGGTGTTCAGAATTGTAATCAGAGGACACTGTTGAACTCGATGCACCAATATTCTCTTAAAGTGACCTTCCCCGTGACCGTAGTAGGTCAAAGGTGGAAGATAGTTTTTCACTTTTTCGTGGAAGAAGAAAAGTAAATTAATTATCTTTTATTTTTATTTTGAAACCTCTCTTTTGAAATTATAGAGTTGGGGACCAATCGAGATAGAAAAACCTCCCAATTAGAATTCATGGTGGTGGGGACCACCCTAACCCATTTTAATGGGGGAAAACCTATCAACTCTCCAGTTAATTAATTATTTCATTTATTGGTGCCAACATTAATTGTGACAGTGTAAATTAAATTGATAAAAATATTTTAATTTTTTGGCTTCTAATTTCCTTGGGGAAATCATTGGAAAAGGGGTGAATGTGGGAGAAACGATTCTTCTAATGAAAAACACCCTCTCCAATGAAGAACGAGTAACAGAACCCAAGCCCGGATTGGAAGCGCTTTACGGAAGCAACAAACACCAACGTTCTTCAGCGACATCATCTTCTACCTCCCGAATCCTCCAACGAATGACATGGTATGGGTGTGATTTGATTGGTCTTAGTTAATTTCTTTTATGTTGAATCTCTCCCAATGACCTGCCTGCTACTGCTCTAATGCTGAGGGTACGGTCCAAACGAACATGGCCCAACCACTCCACATACTTTGTGATTTTTGATTCATTCTTCACGATCGAGGAATATGGCGACTGGTACCAGCGACTACCTATGGAAGGACTCAGGAGTAGGGGTCGGCACATCGGCCATCCTCGAAGACGGTGGCGGTGCAACCGCACCGATAGTGGAGGGTCGCGGCATGTCGACTACGGAAGAGCAGAGGCAAGGCTGGCACATGATCGGCCATGCGAAGGGGAGGTGGTGGCATGCGTCCACACCACCGTCATGCAAGAGCTATGGCATGAGGCCGCGACAGCGAAGGACGATGGCCGTCTTGCTGGCGACTACTGGTGGTTCTGCAGCACGTGACTGTGCCGCAGAGTAAGGCATACTGTCCAGCCTGCCGCGGGCCGCCCATCACGGGTCGGGCCACACCGATGGGCCAGGACAGACCCAGCGGTCCGGCCTAGACCCCGATTGATGGGCCATACCCAGTGGGTCAGGTCGGACCAAGGACTGGACACAGGTCAAACCGGACCCAGAACAGCTTCGACACTTTTCAGTCTGTTGGTCATAACATGAGCTACGAGCGTCCATTTGATGAACCGTCTATGGCACTATAAATCATGGATCGAGATGATTTTTTTGTTATACCCCACATGAGTTTTGGATACATTTGGGGTATGGCTGGCTTGGATCAAACAATAATCCAACAATTCCCTCAGGAATAAAAGGCCAATACTTTACAAACCTGGCGTCGATTTGATGCATCGTCTGTTGCATTGAGACCCAATAATGTGGAGGTCCTTTGCGATACTTCATCATGGTAGATAGTGGTATTTGGAGTATCGAACTGTGGATTAAGGAGTGGACCCTCCCAGAATCCAGCGAGTTTAGCGTGGGAAACCTATGGCTAGCTGTAACATGACAAAGGGATCCTATGTGGGTATGTGATTTGGGATCCTATGTGGTTCTATATTAGAGAGTCCCACATGGACCGCTCTAGGAAATCCACTTTGGTGTACTCTAGTATCCTACGTGGGTCTATTATACAAGGATCCTATGTGGGTATGATAATTTAGTATATTACGTGGGTCTACCTCTTAACTGAGTAAGATGATTCAGTAGTTACATCTAATCATCTCTACTACCATACATATTTTATACCTAATGTGAGCAAAGTATTTACCTTTTTGGAAATTTTTTGTATAGCGTACCTTTGTGGTGATATGTTTGTGGTACCATTGTGGTACATACCTTCATGGTGATATCTTTGTGATATTCTTCAATATGGCATAACTTTGTTGTACTTACCTTTGTGGCAGTTACTTTTATGGTATTATTTCCTTCATGGAATAGTTTTAATTGGGCTAAGGATTGGGGCCTTGGGTTTCCTCATGAATAATATGTTTATACTTGATAACATAAGTATATGTATGGGTATATACCTAAGTAGGGTTGTCAGTTGTTTTCATTCATTTTGGATTAGCCTTTGTGAATATTTTGAGACCTTTGAAGGTCATGGGGTCCCTACTGAGTATTGTTACACTCACCAATGCATGGGCTACACCCGCACCTTATTGTGTTTGCTGCTAACGACGAACAACACTAACTAAGGACAAGGGTAACTGGTCTGGAAGTAGCTTTGAGGTGGACCTTAGATGAGGCGTACTGTAGAGGTGACCATTTTAGAGTTATACCCACCCTTCATGTAGGATCCTTTGTGGATGTTCACAAGAGATATTTCAGTTTACGTGTACATTTCAGTTTTCTTGTACATTCTAGTTGGGCATGAATTCTGGACCCTTTTTCTTACTCTACACACCCTGTTTACTATACAGTTTACTTGTGCATGTATCTTGTTGTGTGCTTGGTTGTGTATGTTTATAGGTTATAATGGAAATGCCTTCCCAGTTTTTTGGAATACGCCTTTCAGTGCTAGTCTCTAGCATATGGCCTATAGAAGATGGGTATGGGGTAGTCATGGCATGGGCCCCGGGGGACAGGTCATGAAAAATTGGTATCAGAGGAGTCGGTTCTACCATATAACATTGGACTATGAAAATTTTAATGACAATAGTGTTAATTTTTAATGAGTGTGGTTATTAGTTTAGGAAATCTACTGTTGGTGTGGCGACCAACATATACATACACCAGTACCTTGAATTCTGATTTCTGACTCAGTGCACAAAAACACCGATTACGTGTGTGTTTCGAAAAAGTTTTCATTGTGATCTCTTTGAGTTAGCTCACCACGTATAACTATTTGACTGTGGCACACCTAATTATTTTCAAGATTCCACCATGCAGATAACCCTCTAGGGTTCCAGGTATAGTACGCGATGATAACCCACCATGCGATGAGGCCTCGGTTCATGACCCTTTATCTGTAGGGGAACCAAAGGAGGCACCAGTGGTACTATTACCCATTGGCCACTATTTCCACCAGCCCCAGCAGCAATGGGTGCATGATGCTTGAGCGTGTTGCACATGTTCCAGCACCAGAGGCCACCAAGGTTCAGAGGTGAGATGGACTCACATGAGGATGAGGATTGGTTGGAGGCCGTGGTGAGTCTTCCAACAGGTGGGGACTCTAGATGATCTCATGGTGATCCTTCTGCCACTCTTCTATAGGAAGCAGTAGGTAGATGGTGGATCTTAATGCTCCAAGTTCACGATGAGGTGACACTTCTCTAAGCAGATTTTATGGGCCTATTTAAGGCAGAGTTTGTCCCAGCGACCGTTCACACCATGCGCATAGAGAAGCTTCTTCATCTGCAACAGGGTAGTATGATTATGGCTCAGTAATTAGTGAGGTTCACAGACCTCTCATGCTACTCATCTGATATGGTGCAGGACCCATTCTTCAGAGCATGTACCTTTGAGTAGGGACTCAGGAAGAAGATCAAGGCTTCTATTATTTCTCTCAGCATCACGCTGTAGGTGGGTGTGTTAGAATGATCCCTCGTTGTATAGTGTCTTCTTGTTTTGCGGTCAACAGTAGTGAGACCCACCACTGGGAATCATGTAGCGATGTCTTCCACTGCTGGAAATAGATAGATGTCACATAGGTCCAAGAGAACCAGACCTATAGGTGGACAACCATAGGATTTGGGGTCGGATGTGCGGGGCACTAGAGACAGAGTCAGTAATGCGAGGATCAGGTATTGTTATGCATGCGGTGGGTAGGGTCACATGGCTCAAGACTTCTCGACCCACTATACGGATGATCAAAAGATGATCAAAGGACTGCCCATGAATATATAGAGGTTAAACTGAGGAGGTATGCGGGGAACATGTGGACATGGAAAAGGAGCTAGTTGTGCAGCTGGTGATGGGAGACGATTTGAGGTGTTACTACCACCACCACCAGGTTGTCCACCATGACTACAGAGAGTAGTTGGACAGGGGCGAGCTCAGCTCTAGGAAGCTGAGGTCTATGATCACAGTGCTCCGAAGATGATATGATGTATGATATCTGTCTATTACACATTAGTTGTAGTACTTAGAGACACAAGATCAACATATTATTTTGTTTCCACTGAACTCTTTCAGAGATCAGAGATTTTGATGGAGTTTTTGGCTTGATCCTTATGGATATAAACTCATACAAGATAGGATTCTATGATTACAAACTCGTGATGGAAGTGTGAGATTACTCTAGGTGGCGAAAGTTTTGGCTAGGATATCCTAGTAGCGCCGTCGAGGCCTTATGAATTCATCTTTGGTATGGATTCCTTATCTACAGTCCATGCTTAGATTGACTGTATTAGCCAAAAAGTGGGGTGTATCTATGAGGATGGGACTAGGCTTACCTTCAATGGTGATAAGGGAGCCTTTGTAGTATAGGATGGAATTACCCATAGGAGAGTGTAGCTGATCACTCAACGGTTGTTTGGCCTTACCCTCAGAGCGGTTGACGTGGAGAGTCCATGATATCATGTTGTGGTGGACCAGTACACAGATGTCTTCCTTGATGATGTTTTAGGTCTACCTTCATGTAGATAGGTGGAATTTTACATTGTCTTGTACCCCCGGGATGGCACCGATATCTACACCATCATATTTGATGGCTCATGTGGAGCTTCGTAATCTTTATGTTTAGCTAGAGGACTTTCAGGTGAAGGGATTCATTCGGCCCAGTGTTTCTCCTTGGGCTGCCCCAATTTTGATTTCTAAGAAGGCAGATTGGTTCTTGAGACATTGTGTTGACTATCGCCGCCTAAACCAGGTGACTGTGAAGAACAAGTACCCACTCCAAAGGATTGATGACCTCTTTGATCAGTTGAAAAGAGCATGGTGGTTCTCGAAGATAGACACCAGATCAGGCTATCACTAGATTAGGTTATGAGATGATGATGTGCCATAGATCGCTTTCATATGTCAGTATGGCAACAATGAGTTCTTGGTCATGCTGTTTGGCATGACCAATGCTCCAGCAGTGTACATGGGACTCATGAACAGGATCTTCCAGCCATTCCTTGATCACTTTGTAATAGTCTTCATCGATGAAATTATGAACTACTCGGCTACCTAGGAGAATCATTGCTATAATTTGTAGATAGTTCTGGACACACTTCAAAAGCACTAGAACTATGGTAAGCTCTCGATGTATCAGTTCTAGATATGAGAGGTTCTCTTCCTAGGACATGTCATCTCAGAGAATTGAGTTGCAGTGGATCCAGCAATGATTGAGGTGGTAGTTGCATGGGAGCCACCCATGAGTGTGATGGATTTATAGAGTTTCCTGGGTTTGGTCGGATACTACCGGAGGTTTCTGCCATATTTATCTAGAGTTGCAGCACCTTTATTAGTGTTTATGAAGAAGGGGAAACCCATCGTGATGTTAGAGAGATTCCATTGGATTTTTCAGGAGTTGAGGTAGAGGATGACTTGTGCCCCCATATTGAGGCTTCTAGAGGAGGGCGTTGGGTGCGTAGTCTACTACGAAACATCAGGGACCGGGCTCGGATGTGTCCTGATGTATGAGGGAGCTGTTATAGCATATGGTGCTTGGCAGCTGATCCAAAATGAGTAGAACTACGCCACCCAGTACCTAGAGTTAGTAGTAGTGGTCTTCGCCTTAATGTTGTGGCGACATTACTTTATGGGTGATGGGTTTATTGTCTACTCAGACCACAAGAGTCTCATGTATTTATTCTCTTAGAAGGACCTGAACCTGAGATTGAAATGTTGGCTCAAGTTCCTCCATGACTATGACTTTGAAATAGTCTATACTATTAGGAAGGGGAAGGTTGTTGTAGATGAATTCAACAGGAGATCTGGTATACAGCTGTTAGGTGAGGTGACAGAGTAGCTGGATGCTTTACAGATATCCTTTGTGGAATGATATAAAGTATATTTTCATCATTCTCTTATAGTCACTTCTCCACTTCTTCAGCATGTCAAGGAGGTGCATCATGGGGACACTAACTGCGAGGCACGATGTGTTCAGATATCCTTAGGGCAGGCACCTAATGGATTTTCTAAAAGTGGGGATCATGTTATCCTTTTCAGAGGAAGTACCATGGTACCATTTTGGATCATGGGAAAGTGTTGTGGGAGATCCACACATACCCTCTACAGGTACATCCAGTAGTGGCAAAGATTTACCAGGATCAATGATGATAGCACTGGTGGTCAAGAATGAAGAAATTTGTAGTAGAGATTTTCTCTCAGTGCCTGACATGTCAGCAACTGAAGGCGGAGCATCAGGTACGAGCAGGCTTAGTTCATCCTTTAGAGGTTTTAGATTACAAGTGGCACGGGATATCCATTGACATCATGACATGACTTCCACGTACATCTAGGGGCCAGGATAATATTTGGGTGATCATCAACCGACTCACCAAGTCAGACCACTTCCTTCCGATCCAAGAGCAGGGTTCAGTAGATATATTGGGACAACTCAATGTGTAAGTGATTGTGCGGCTACATGGAGTACCATCTACGATTATCTCCAATCATGATTCAGGTTTCACTTCCTGTATATGGAAGGGGTTGGAGGAGGCTTTGTGCACGCAGCTTCATTTGAGCATCGCCTTCCATCCTCATCGGACCATTCAGACCCTCGAGGACATGATGCGTGCTTGTGTCTTCAAATTCGGTCGCAGCTGGGAGGATCACTTTCCCTTGGTGGAGTTTTCATAAAAAACAACTACGACTCCACCATTGGGATGGTACCTTCCGTGGCTCTATAGGTATGTCCTTGCAGATCACCATTGTGATGAACTGACTGATGGGAGTCAGCACGTATGGGACCAAAGATGGTATATGCTACAACAGAAATGGATCAGATCATCCACATCCAGATGAATACTACACATAAAAAGAAGAATTTATATGCTAATAGGAGATATAGACCTCTGGAATTTGAGGATGGTGGCCATGTCATTCTTTGGGTCTCACATCGATGTGGTTTGTGGAGATTTGGCCAGGGCGGCAAGTTATCTCTGAGTTTCATCTGACCTTTTCAGGTCCTCAGCAGAGTTATAGAGGTGTCTTACGACTTAGATCTTCAACCTCAGCTGCACCAAGTGCATGATGTCTTCCACATATCTCAGCTGAGGAGATACATCCACGACCCTTCACACATCTTTGACTGGGGCGAGCTGGAAATCGATGATGGGACAGCGTTTGCAGAGGTTCCGGTGGAGATTGAGGAACGATAGGATAGAGTCCTTCATGGGTGATGGATACATTTTGTGTGTGTATGTAAACAGCATGGGAACCTCCATGAGAGCACATGGGAGCTAGTGGCTCATATTCGTGCTCAGTACCCCCAACTTTTTTTCATAGTTTTTGTAATGTGGCTTTTGGGGACTCAAATCCCGGATGCGGGGAGAATGTAAAGACTCAGAAATTCCATGTTATGTTTTTCAATTATATGGGAATTTTAGTAGTCTGTGAAAAATGAAGATACATGATTCTGAGGCCTGGAGTATCGGGAATGAATTTATGAACTTTTTTTATGTACATTCAGTAAACATGCAAGTGGGGTTTTATAACATTTGAATTGTTGATTTGAATTGAAATCTAAGGACACCGTTGAAATCGTAGTGCCACTATTCACATAAATATACCATTACATCTACCACAGTATGATGAGGGTGGAAGATAGATTTTCATTTTTTCATGGAAGAAGAAAAATAAAATAATTTTCATCTTATTTTTATTTTGAAACCTCTATTTTGAAATTATGATGGTGGGGACCACCCGAGCTATAAAAACCTCCCAATTTGAATTCATGGTGGTGGGGACCAACCGAACCCCAATTAATAGTGAAACACTCTTAACTCTCCAATTAATTAGTTGTTCCATTTATTTGTGCCAACTTTAATTGTGCCAACATATTTTAATTTGATACACCGATTTTAATTTTTTGCCACTTCATTTCCTAAGGGAAATCATTGGAAAGTGGAGAACATTAGAGAAAATCTTCCTCCAATGAAGAATTCACTCCCCAATGAAGAACGTGGAACCAAAACCGAGCGTGGATCAGAAGCCCTTAGTGAAAGCAAAAAATGTCGACGTTCTACAAAGACATCAGTTTCTACCTCTCGACTCCTCAAAAGAATGACAAAGTAGGGGTTTTATTTGATTGATATTCATTAATTTCTCTTACGTTGAATCTCTCTCCATGAGCGACATGTCACCACTCTAACGCCGAGGGTACGGTCCAAACGAACATGGCCCAACAACTCTGCGACCTTTGTGGTTTTGGATGTGTTCTTTGCGATTGAGGAGGATGAAGACCGGTACCTGTGTCTAGAATCAATAGGACTCAGGAGCGGCAGCCGGGACATCGGCTGACCGCGAAGATGGAAGTGGGGAAACTGCACCGCTGATGGAGGGTTGTGGCCCGTTGGCCGCATCAAAGCAGAGGCAGCAGTCGTCACACAGTTGACCTCACGAAGGGGAGGTGGGGGCGCGCGTCTGCGCCGCCGGAGTATAGGATCCACGGCATGAGACCACAGTGGCGAAGGAGGGAAACCGACTAACTTTCGGCTACTGGAGGTGTCACGACATGTGACCACGTAGCGGATGGGGGTTGGCTATCCGGCCAGCTGTGGGCTGCCCAATACGGGCCGACCATTGTGGGATGCACCACGGGCCGCCCAACAGGTAGCCCTATGGGTCGGTCCACACCAGTGGGAAGTGATGGCCTAGCGGGATGCGAAAGATCCAGCGGGCTGGGTTGGACCCAAGGCCGGACCCGGGTCAGCCTGGGCCAGGTCGGTTCGGACCGAGGCCAGCTTCGACCCTTTTCATTCTTTCAGTCTTAACTTGAGCTACAGGTGTTCATTTGAAGAACCGTCTACGGTGCCAGAATCCTTGGATCGAGAAGGTTTTTTTGGTATACCCCACTTGTGATTTAAGAAATTTTGGAGTACAACCAGGCTGAATCAAACACTAATCCAAGCGGGCCCTCGAGACTAAAAGGCCAATAACTTACAAACAGGGCATACAATTAACACACCATATATTTCATAGAGAACCCTATCATGTAGTGGACCTTTTGGATACTTCTTCGTTGGGAATTGAGGTGGTTGGAGTATAGACTTATGGCTTAAGGAGAAAACCCACCTGGAATCAAACGAGTATAGTGCGGGAACTATGTGGTTGGATATAACATGATAAAGGTATAGTATGTGGGTCTATACTTGGGGATCCTACATGGGCCTATGTTCGAGTGTCCCACTTGGACCGCTCTAGGTAATCCATATGGGACTACCCTAGGATCCTACGTGGGTCTACTATACTGGGATCTGGCTTGTGTCCGATGATATAGGATCCTATGTGGGTCTGCATCTTAACAGAGAAAGATGATTCGGTAGTTACGTCAAATCATCATTACTACCATACCTATGTTATACCTGGTGTGAGATAAGTATTTACCTTTGTGGTAATCTTCTTTATGGAATACCTTTGTGGAACTTATCTTCATGGTGATATTTTGTGTTGTTCTTCTTTGTGGTGTACCATTGTGGTACTTACCTTCGTGGTGGTTACCTTCGTGGTATTCGTTCCTTCGTGGTGAATTTTCATATTGGAAAAGGATTGGGGCCTTGTGTTTCTTCATGAATGAGATTGGTATACTTGATAACATAGTTATACGTCGTGGCATATACTTGCATAGGGTTGTCAGTTGTTTCCATACTCTGTGGTTAAACCTTTGTGGATTTTGTGAGATCTTTGAGGGTCTCAGGGTCCCTACTAAGTATTGTTATACTCACCCATGCACATGTTATGCCTGCACCTTGTTTTGTTTGGTACATATAATGGACAACGCTGACTGAGGATGAGGGTACTAGTTCTGGAGGTAGCTTGGAGGTTGATCATAGATGAGTTATACCCTAGAGTCAAACTTTTGAGATCTATACCTAACCTTCAGGTGGGATCCTTGTAGGATGTTAACAGCACCTGTTTCAGTTTACTTGTAATTTTCAGTTTTCATGTACTTTCTAGTTGGGCTTTTATTCTAGCCCCACTTTCTTATTGTACACACCCTTTTTATTATACAGTTTACTTCTATGTGTATCTTGTTGTGTTCTTGGTTGTGTGTGTGTTTATTGGTTATAATTGAAATTCCTTATTGGTTTTAGTGAATACACCTTTTGGTGCTAGTCAACATCCCTTAGCCTATAGAAGGTAGACTTGGGGTAGTCATTGTATGGGCCCTGGGGGATGGGTCGTGTCAAAGATTCTTCTACGATGGAATCCATCTAGGATACCCATTCTAGTTCATGATGAAAACCTCACGAGTGATGATGCCTCTGTAAAAGTCCCATCATGCGATCCCCTTCCTCTAGTTTGGTAAGCAGTAACACCTCCATGTTTAGATAAAAAATTATGTCTTGGTGGTACATCCCAAGGACGAGTGCAAGATAAGTGTGATCTGTGAGTTCGAGCACCAGAGGCATCTATGGTTTTCTATTAATTCATACACTCAAGTTGTAGAGGATAGGTTGAATTTTGTATTTCACCACTTCAGGATTGTGTAGACCATGGAAATAAAGATGGGGGATTTTGATTCCTACATTTTTCATAGGATAACTGGGAACTGGTAGAGTTTATTTTCCTATGTGCATAATGAGTCAGCCCTCTCATGGGAAGAGTTCTAGTCTCATTTTCATGAGGAGTACATCCCCTCATGATTAGGATCTGTCAGGATCCAAGAGATTCTAGAGCTTTAACAAGTATGGATGACAAGGGCTATGTATGCATAATGGTTTACAATCATTACATGCTACTCTCAAGACATTATCTATAAATTTTACTTCCAGGCACATAAGATCTGGTGGGGACTCCACTAAGAGATTCATATGATAATAGATCCATTGTGCATCCCTACATATCCTGGGGTGTTGGAGAGGGCACTTGTGATTGATTTTATCCTATAAAAGGTATTCATGTCATCTAGGACTGGAAGTGGTTGCATTAGAGAGAATACATCTATGAATATTGGGAAATATCATTTGGAAGTGAAAAAATATAGGATGCTTCCCCATTATCAATCTTGTTCACATGATCAGGAGTCACATGGGCCGTATAAGGCTTTGGGTAATCATAGAGAGGGTCGATGCTACACTTGTGATCGACATGGCCACATGGTGTTAGATTTCCTGACACGATGAGCTCATCATCCTAGGTTATAAATTTGTGGACCACCATGGAAGAGGAATCTCCATGACCCTGGTGGTCCCGAACGAGGAATTTATAGAAGAGGAGAAGGAGGACTCGGAGGACCTGGTGGTGTTGGATGATGCTGTGAGATCTACCCACCACCATCAGCAATTGGCCCATGACAGGCTCAGGGAGCTGGCTATCGGGCCTGTGGACATCTACAGGCTATGGATTTCCATGATCCTCTATCTCATCAGATGATATGAGGTATGTAATATTTTTATTCTACTCTTTCTTCATTATTATTAGATAGATGATACAAAAATTCTATTATGTCACCACTCCGGATACAAGAGTTACAGATCCTAGTAGAGATGTTATGTCAGTAGCTTTGTCTTGAGGTTCCAATAGAAATCACTTCTTATTTATATTTTATCTACTGGTAGTGTGAAATTACATTTTTGGGATAAATTTTAACATGGTACCTAAAGGTAACCATGATGAATCCTTATGATGACATCAACATGGGAATGTATTTTCATTCCATGGTTCGAGATCAGATTGATTATTGCTTCAAGCTAGATAGTTGCCTATATATTTATGGGACATTGTACAAATTTCTTGGTTAATGAAGACTTATTGTAGGGATGGAGAGTGTTTGGAGAAATATACTACAAATTTTTACCAATCAGTTAGTGGGAGTAACAGTAGGTTCAGCACAATCCCCAGACACCTATTTTCCTTAAATTTTAGAGGATTACATGTACGTTTTGCACAACGATTTCCCCAAAATACCTCTGAGGTGGGAGTTGGAGTCTTTCATTTATTTTCAATAAGGGACTACCCTGATATATTTTGAGGCTTGTCAGATGGAACCTACACAGCTATCAGAGCAACGTTTTTAGTTGTAGGAAATTCATGAGAAGTGTTTCATCAGACCCAATGTATCCACCTGGGTAGCTATGGGATTTTTCATGAAATGGATGATGGGAGTTTCTAGCATTGTGTGGATTATCGTCGTGTTATTTGGAACATGAAAAAGAACATATTCCCGTTACCATGGACCGAAGACCACTTCAACTAGTTGTGGGGTGTGAGGTGGTTATCCAAGACGGATCTTATATCTAGATTCTGATATCTATGGTTTCAAGAGGATGATCATCTGTAATTGGCCTATTATTGTAATTAAATGCATTAAAAGTTCCTAATTATTAACATCAGTGAGAAAAACATTCATACTATTTTCATGGTCTTGATGAACCATGTCTTCCCTCCATACGTGGACAAGTTTTTCTGTTATCTAAATTGATGAAATACTCATTTACTCAGTGTCAGAGGACAAGGAGACATGGCACTTGAGGATGGTCCTTGATTTAATTTGGGAGAATCAACTTTATGGAACACTCTTAAAGTGTCATTTTTTGAGACATGAAGTTCACATTCCATAGAATGAGGGATCTGAATATGTTCTAGCTATATATCCTATGAAGATATAGGTGTATATTTCTTGGGATCAAACTGAGAATGCATCAGAAGTGTGGATATTTCTTGTTTTGGATGGGTACTACCAAAGAATTGTAGTTGAATTTTCAAGGATTGTATCCCCTTTGACTACTTTGATGTGGAAGGGGAAATAATTTTCCATGTATAAGACATGATGGAATACTTTCAAGGATTTGAGATAGGGGAAGCAAAGTGCTTCAATTTTGTACAATCTGAGGAGGTTGTTGTATTCATAGTGTATTGTGATTCCACATGAGCTAGGCTTGGTTTCATTCTGATGAAATGATAGGAAGTCATCACATACAGGTTGAGTAGTTGATACCAAAGGATAAGAAATATAAGAACCATAAAATAGAGCTCACATCGGTTGTCTGAACCCTAAGGATGTGGAGACCCAATCTTCTAGGAGTTCACTTTGTGGTTTACTCAAACCAGCAATACCTTAGGTATATATTTACACTGAGAGATCTGAATCTCAGAAAGTGATGTTGGTTGGAGTTCCTACATTACTACAGCTTCAAGTTGGTCTATACTCTTGGGATGGACAGTGTTTTAAAAGATTTTTTAGTAGGAATTCCTAGGCTTGAATAGTATAGAAATAATTAGGGTGGTTTTATACCCTACAGTTGAATGTAGCCTATGAGGAGGGTGAAAAATATCTATAGTAGATGGTGCTAAATCGTTTTCTCCTTTAGAATGTGAGAGATTCCCAGCTAGGGGAAATCGACTGCGAAGTTCTGTGTGTCTAGTTATCCATAGAAAACACACCAGTTTAGAATTATGATGGAGGGAATAACAAGATCTTGTTCTAGTGGTGAATGGTGATTCCAGTCATGATGCGTGAGGAGGTGATGCTGGAGATCTATATTTCTCCATTAGTTATACATCCCGGTGTGGGAATAGGTAAAATAATCTTCATTATCATTTTTGGTGGTCTAGCTTAAGTTGATGCATATTTGAGTTCATCTCACAATACCATGCTTGTCAATATGTGAAGGCTGAGCTTCATAATCTAGCGGTTTTCATGAATCCTATTGAGATCCCTGAGTGAAATTGTGATGACATATTCATAGACATCATTATGGGACTTCCATACATAGTAAGGGTCCATGACACCATCATGGTGATTCTAGACCAACTCACCATGTCGGTGCACATCCTTTCTATCAGGGAGTAGATTATTTGGGAGATCGTGGGGAATTTGTTCATTATGGATATCATCCTATTTAACATTGAACCATTTATGATTTTCTTAGATCGTGACCCATAGCCTACATCACAGTTTTGGAGAGACCTACAGGAGGTATTTGGGACCCAGTTGCGGATGATTACATCATTCCTCCCCTAGGCCGATACGTAGTCTGAGCACACTATCTAGGTGCTTGATGATATGCTCAGTCCGTGTGTGTATGATTTCAGCTTGAGCTATGAGGATAATATTCCCATGTTATGGTTTACGTACAACAACATATACCAAAATACAATTTGTATGTCCTATTTTGAGGCCCATAGTGGGAGACCCATAAGGACACTTTTGTGGTGGAAGGTGGTTGAGGAGTCAAACCTTATGGGAAAATAGTTGGAGCAAGTGAGAATGGAGAATGTTCATGTAATCCTTGAATGGATGAATATGGCCTAGAGTCAATTGAAATCTTATAAAGATCATCCTCATAGTCCCTTAAAGTTTGAGCCGGGAAACCACAACTTCTAGAGAGTCTTCCGATGATATGGAATGCAGAGGTTTGGCTTGGGAGGTAAGTTATCCATGTATTTCATTGTGTCATTTTGAGACCATGTGATGGGTAGGCAAGGTTGCATATCTCTTTTCCCTACCCCCATAGCTGGAGCGGGTGCACTATGTCTTTCACATTTCACAACTAAGGACATAAACACATGATCCCACATATGTCATCGATTGGGGTGATCGAAACATTGAGGATGGATCCACATTTTCAGTGCAGTCGGTGGAGATTGAGGATCTACAAGAGAAGACAATATGTGGATCAGCCATCCCTATGGACTGTGTATTGTGGCAGCTCGGAAATGTAAGGGAGAGTTCTTGGGAATGGGAGAGGGAGATGTGGGATCAATATCCTGAGTTGTTTCCATAATTTTTTCTTTTCAAGGATGAAAATATTGATGGATGGAATTTTTTTAGAGTCCATTTTTTCATGTCTTAATACTTATATATATATATATATATATATATATATATATATATTTCTAGTGTGTGTTCTAAGACAGTGTGCAATTTTGAGGCCTGATGTACCTAGAATTAATTTTTATTCAAACATTAATGATATTTTATTATATAAATACAACAAAAAATGGATAACTCTAAAATATTTAAACAAATACGAAATTAGAGTCCATGATTGAATCCAAAACATGGAGTTCACCCTAGGCGTGACATATGTTTTGTCGTATTAGAGTTTCTGGGGAATAAGACATACATGGTAAAAATCATAATTTAATGAAAATAGACATAATTATTTCACCGATGACATAGTTTTAAATAACATTCAAAAAGGGACTCAGATTGTAAATATGAGAGTATCATTGAGTTCAGATTGGGGAGTTTTTCTTAAGCATGACAAAAAACGAGGGCGCAGGAGAATTTAAGATTTCACATTGAGCAGAGCTCCTATTAATAAAAAATTAGGGATTAAGGATTAGGGTTATCCCTAATACTTTATCTCTCTCTATCTTCCTCTAAATAATATCTCTGTCTCTCTCTATCACTTCACAGTCATTATACATCGAATTTATGAGAAATCACTACTGAAGCATCAGTGTATTGAAGTAAGACCGTAGTAGATGCATTAGAGATGACAACCAACCAATTTGGGGTATGATTTCTTATTTGTCTTGAGTCCTGATTCACCCATTAAATTGAAAATCATTTCCTTGTTCTTTTATTTCATTATTTTATTGATGAATCGTTGATGGCTATAGGGTCATGACCATTAATCTGTGTTTAAATTTATTTTCTTCATATGTACATTGAGGGTAATCTGCACCTACTTTTGGCCCCATCAACCCACCAGCGGATCGTTGAGTGGAGGTAGTCATTTTGAATCTGTCATCAAAAGGGCCTGTGATCCATTGATGGATTCAAAATCGGGTGACTGGATGGAGATTGGTGTTCCATGAAACGGTCTACTAGAGTGCAGAAGGTGCAACGATTGGCAGTGGCTTATGGAATCCAGTCGTTCCATCAGTGAACAGATGAGTGGTGACAGTGCCACGACATGGAGGGCCATGTTTCCTAGCCCTTCATCCAGGTGAGGTTGTGTAGTATGAACCCAGGAGGCAACCACCCCAAGGAATCGTTCATGGCCATTCACCCATATTGATGCATTCAGAGACTGTCTCATGAGCTAGACGAACAACAGTGGGTCAGGAATAGTTAATGAACCGAGCCCAGCCTTGATTGTCCGTGACGGGTGATCGGGTTGGGTCCAAAACCCGTGGTCTGAAACCAATGAACCGATTGATATCCTAGTTCAACTACTGGTTAGATATCCACAGTCTGTGGACCGACATTGAGTCAGTCCACCAGCTCTGCAACCACCTTCTGTTTCCTTCAAATGCCTGTAACTTCTGAACCAAGTGTCTGTTTGATGCGTTGTATGTTGCATTATTACCCAATTTTCAAGACATGAATTTTGATGTAAATTTTAGATTTGGATGTTTGGGTTTGAGATGTGATCCCTATCAATATCTGTCTGGTCCCGCTGTAGTGAAATTTTTCAGTTTCAACGGTTATCCATTTTGTAAAAAGGAATATCCTTTTTTATATATTTTTTCATGTGGAGCATGATGGAGACCTCTGTTTTTGCATCTGAGTTATGATGTGAGGTGTTCCAATAAATGAGAAAACATTATGTGGTGTTCAATGACAGTAATGATGTGGTAATGATATCGGCTACATCTAAGTGGAATCCCCAGAATGTATTAGGGTGAGGGTCCTCATTGAACTAGAGTAGAATCCATCAGATGCATCATGTTGTGGGTCCTCTATAGCTACTGTTAGAGTGGAATCCACCTTGTGCACTAGGGTGTGGGACCTATAATTAGGGATAAATCCATTCATATATGGATTTGTGATGAGATATAACATAATGTTACATTAGACTATTGAGTAAATGGGTAACTTCCCCCACCAGGGCATGTCCTTCAGACGTGACATAAAACTATTGGGGTGAGACAAATCCACCCAAAGTGAATAGTATCAATTTTTTTTGTTTTATCCCCTTTGACTTGTAGTTCTGGGAGGACATGAGTAATACTGGGTATCGATTGTGGTTACTTCTGGGGATGTTGGTGACACTTATCCTAGGATGATATTTGATATGGATATCCCCTTACTTTCTTGTTGGGTTTCTTTATTGAGAATATATATATACTCTTCCAATATCCACTCCTTTTGTTTTTTTTTCATTTTTTCTATGATAGACGTGGATACATGGGGTATAACACATGCTTTCTGTGTCTAGATTCTCATGGTTGGATGAGTCTACAATCCCACTATAGGTAAAGAAGAGTCAAGGAAAAGTTAATTTTCATGTTGTTTCTAGATCCACATGTTTGGATGAGCATACTTCACCTCCATGCTGGGTTGATTATCACACTTTTACTTTACTCTATTCTATATAATGTTTTCATTTCCTAATATATATCTTACTACCCCCCCCCCCCCCCGTCATTTTATGGTGTCTATCTCAGTTTGTTTATACTCACACCTATATCATCATTACCCACACATATCTTGATTTATGTAGACAACATACATGATTGATCGTGACTCCAGGGAGCTTAAGGTTACATGTTCTTGGTCCACATTTGGTATTCATATTTTTATTTCCCATAAGATTTCCTTCTATGTTACATCACTTTAGCTATTTTTTATCAAGCTGGGACACTATCTCTTATGGGGTGTATATATTTTCCTCTTTCTTTTCTGTTTAAATTACTATGCTTGTACCGTTTAAGTGGTCCATGCATGTTTTGGTTCGTTTACACCAGGTTTCCTATTTTACATCCTTCCATCTCAAGTTTTTTATAGTTTTTTGTGTGTGTTTGTGTGTGTTTATGTGTGAAAAGGTACTTAGGTAAAGGCCTCCATGATTTGTTGCACCTTTGGTGCTTGTCACCAGCCCTAGCCGGTGGTTGGGGGCATGGGGTAGTTGCTGATTGAGCCCTAAAATGGGGTAGGTCGTGAAACTCATTGTTAAAAATTCACTATAATCATTAATCAAATTCTACCTTATATCACATCGAATGAAGTAGCATGTGTATAAGAATAGAAAATACATTATGATACATTAATAATTTTATTTGATAAAATATCACTTTTTAAAAAAACAAGATGTTTTAAAATTTATAAAAAACAACTTATAATGATTTTGGATATCCTCTTTAATATATTAGTGGATTAATATATGTTTTGTACGAACAATTTACAAAATAATTATTCAATATTCATACAGGAGCACTGTGTTACCCCATATGAATTTACACAATTATATGAAATTATAATTTGACCACATTTAATGTGAAGACTAGTATAGAGAATAGAATTAGTTCTACTTAATCTACATAGGTATTCAGTGTTTTCTCCATCAAACACACGTATCTCAATACCTATGTCCACCAATAGTATCATATAAAATCTTCATAATAATATAAATTCATTATAAATGTCATTACATGAAAAAAAATTAAATAGATAATATCATTGTAATGAGACATACCTAAATAGTCTCAATTATGTATATATTGATAAACAAATATTTATATACATTACATGTCATTTAGTAAGATTAATATCCACATCTTATTTCCCTCAATCATGTTGATAAATTTATCAGATTTAATGTATCATTTAATGGATACAAAATTAATCCCTATATATCACTCATGATATAACATTTCATACACCATATACAATTGGAAAATAAGTATCTTGGAAAATATAAATAGATCACAAGTTCAAAATCATACCCAACCACTTTACAATTATCATAAACATATAATCGTACAATTGTTTTATCCTGGAATGATGGTTAAATATTTAGGTATCATTTCATCCTCTATTAATAGATATTCAATATGAAAAATTAACGGATAGTGTAACAAAATATTATTTTGTGACTCACAATGTGGTATGCATTTCATGTCATTTGATAAAAAAATCAACCACCATTTGATAGAATTCTATATCTAAACACAATACCAAACCATTATTAATATTCATATATAATTAAAACAAATAAATTGTCTTAAAAAAATTGTGAAAAACAAAATCGCATACTTTTGGAAGAAAAATATGATTTGTATTTAAATAAAATATATAGTCAACATGATCATGTTAAAATGCGGATAATAAATTTTTTGACATGATACAATTTGTATATTCAATTAATTGATTCATAATATACATCTAAGAAGACACATAAACACTAATATTATCATATCTCATTTGAAGGTATTACCTAAGTTGTCATGTGATTGAATGATATTTTTTGTTTAACATATTATATAACTATGTAATTCCAACTAAATATCACTAATACCATATTATAAGTCTTCCTAATAAAAATTAATCTAGTGGTAAACTCTTTATGGGAAACTTATTTAAGTAATAATGTGATAGGTTTAACTGTCATCATGTTCATTATAATACCCCATGATTTTAGAATTTAATTTCATAAAAAACAATATTCAATAGCATGTCGTATAAGCAATGTTGAGCTTAAATAAACTACTTTATACTTCATGAATATTATTATTTAAGTATGATCACTATAAACGAGTAATTCATTTGATGGGTATGAATACAGATAACAATATTATAAAAGATATATAAAATCATTTCCATAATAAAATGAATAATAAAGCAGACATTGATTATCAATTGGTTTGAAATGAAGCAAAATAAATCAGAGGTATATTATATATTCCTTAAAATAATTTATATTTTCACAATTTATCATTATATTAATAGCTTATATTAATCATTAATTACAAATTATCGTAATCAAATGATTAGATTTTATTTATAATTAAATAACGTTACATTAGTTTCATTGTGTTTATTCAGAATTGAATAAGGTTATAGTACTTCTAGGCTATAAATATATATATTATTTGAAACTAATGTTTATTAAATTTTTTACATGGATATTATAATTTATTTATAAAAATATTTTAAAGTTTTTTTAAATCACTCCATGTTATATTTCATGAAGAAAATTACATTGAGTAAATATTTAGGATTTTTTTCAAATATTTTTTTTGTTGAATTAGGTAATATATCAATTTTTATAAGTTCTATGATTTCATATATATTATTTTAAAAAAAATTTATTTTTTTGGATTTTATTTACTATTAAATTTTTCTAAATCGTAGAAAAATTTTCCAGTTATTTATGTGACATTCTGAACCAAGATGCCACTTAGTAGGTTCCATAAGCCTATTGGGACACATGGCCTAGAGCGCATCTCTACAAACCCCAGAGGCATCCAAATAGCAGAGATGGGCTTTGGTGTATCCATGGGAAGACTATTCCCACATTACCCGAGTGTAGCATAGTGGATAAATATAAACATAGTTAAATAGAAAAAGAAATATATTTAACCATAAGGTACACCAAAAATAGGGATAATAGTAAAAATAACTGAAGAAAACTAGAATAACCTGCAACAATGGATGATGACATTTCATATATCATGAAAACAATAAAACATGGATACAAGGCATTAAAATTAAAATGTTCCACAAATGTATAAAGGAAGTACAATATTATACAAAGAATACTGAGCTCTACCTTAGTCATTTACTATCAAGGTATATCCTAAACAACAAGAGATAATGTGATTGAATTAGTACTTTTCTATATATCCACATGATAATTCAGGTAATCTACTTTGAGTACTAATGTAATCCCAGATAGGGTGTTAGATAAATCTTAGTGCGCCGCTATCAAGGGTGTCCACAACATCACGCCCGTTTAATGAAATATAATAGACTACAATCATGCATATATAAAGTAACAACGTACAGTGTAACTAAATACCCAATTACATGATTAAGTCATCCAATGGTGTCTAAACCTATAACGAATTCATTATTTTATTGTTACCACTCAATAACTAAGCCACAATTAAATAATATTTATGGTTTTATGATGTAATAAGCCTCCTATAACAATATTATATAAAGAAAATCCATTGTAATAACAAAGGAAATGTAGATCTAAAAGTTCTCCAAATCAGTAATAACAATATCCTATAATGTTGTTTAGAGTGTATAACAATGACTATAGTCCAAATAATTCCACAATGAGATGCCTAGTGAGCCCAAGTTGTTCATTTAATGTAAAATGGGGTTAAGAAATGATTGGGCCCGATTGGCATTAACCATGGATCCTACTTTTCAATGATAGATCAAGGGAGTGTATGTAAAGAATTATGTAGTACTATATCATGGATCCTACAATTTCATACCTTCCATAAAAATTGAAATAGAGACCGGGTTCTAGGTTCCTCTCAATCTAAGCAAGCAGTATCATTGAATATGTAATGGGGTTCTTGAGTTCTTAAGGATTTCCCTCAGGAATCCAAGGTGATATGAACTCATAAAACTGTTAATTTAAAAATGAAGTTATATATAATTCATAAGGATCAAGAAAATACCTATCATTATTGGGAAAATTATTATTGAGAATGAAACCATTTAATCAAGACATTATTAATAAATAACTAAATTTTGTTCAAGCCCTTTTTTCATTATTATAACGATTATATGTAGATGAAATCATTTAATTAATCCATTTAAGGAATTTTCAATAAACACAGATCACTTTGATACCCACCATTAACATGTTATGGGGTGCTATGGGAAAGCAAACTATTATTCAATTATAATTAATAATGCCAAGTAGTATACATAGTATACTTTTATATTTCCGTCACATTTAGTTATCCAATTAAGTCGTTACCTTGAACAAGTCAAGTGCTGAGCGTACATGGTAATTTATATTATTAAATTCAAAATATATATCATTCAATTAAATATATAATTCATTCCATTTGAATGGTCAAACCATGGTACACCTGAATGGCTACTCAAACATATCCAAATCAATAAAATAATAATTATCAAAAATCATCCTACATGGGATGGACAGAGTTTTGGGTGTAACCAGTAACCCCTAATCCCATATTTGGAAAGGTAATTACCATATTTTTTTAATGATTATATGAATGGAATTAAAAATTTAATAAACTGAACCTGATGAAAATGAGGGGGGCACATGATAGTACAAAAACCAACAAAGTTGATGGATGAGTAATATACCACCCAACATATGGTTGTATTAGTCTATTCTCTCATATTGGTCTTTTATTCACCTTAGAATTGAGTAGATTTGAGAAAATTGGATGAAAACTCATACCTTCATATCTAGTATGAGAGAAAGTGAGGAGAATAATGTTTAAAAAGGACTCAATTTGTTAGAGTTGTGCATCAAACATGATGAACATAAGATCGATCAGATCCTACATGAAAGAGATCATTCAATACCAACCATAAGAATTTAAACAGCACCAAAAGGATAGGAAAATCTGTTTAATCCAATAAGAATTCCTATTAAGGTGATAGAGGTGTCTTAATTTGATTTTAAAAATAATACTAGAAAAATTACCCGAAGATTATCATGTGTAAGGTTTGTCTGCATGTTTCGAAAAAAAATGAAAAAACCATACCCGAGTACCTAGGGAATAGGGGAAGTAGTAAGATTAGGCTTCACGGTTAGGGAATCAATTTTCCAACCATGGTACCATAGCACCTATACCAAAGGGATAAACCGGAATCACTAACCCTTCGTTCTCCTATCAATGATCTATACTCTATACTCTTCAGAGTTAGAATATATATCATACCAAACATACCTATAATCAATGGTCTATGATAGGTCAAAATGATAATGGAGATGTTGTGATTTATAGAATATGTCTTGCATGAAATGGTACCTCTGAGGTTGCAATAACCTATCGGCTACTGGATCAACACTATGTAGATTCTTAGTTATCCCTACATTGCGAGGTGATAATATCCCTTTCATCCATAACAATATATTCCCCGATCTATGTTAAACATGAAGAAATATATGATCACCAATATAGAATTATAGAGGTCCTCAATGGGGAACAACATATAATTTTTTTGTGGACTTAATAGTAGTCATATGCTTTATAATTTTCAAAAACTTCACTGTATTATCCTTAATGTGATGAGGATGTAGTAGGGCTACCTCACATTCCTATGGCCATCACAATGGCGAAGGACATGGAATACAGAATAAGGCCTCAAAATGAGCCATCTAAATTGTTTTCTAGAAGCTATTATTATAGGTGAACTTGATGATAGTGATTTGATTCACCCAAGAACCTCTAAAATCAAGGAAACAAGCTCAAATCATATCCTCTGAAACATTTATTGTCCTTTCAGATTGACCATCACTCTGAGGGTGAAAAGCTATGGTTTGAAGTACTTATGTTCCTATAGCCTTTTATAATCCCTTCTAAAACCAAGATGTTAAATTTTTATCCATCACTGAAATGATAGTATGGTGGACCCCGTGTATTCATAAACTTTCACTGATATATAATCTTCCTAGCTCATCAACTAGGAGAGTATCACAAATAATAATTAATTGGGATGTTTTTTTATATGTCCAATAACTACCCTTGTAGCATTGCAACCCCTGAGTGACCTTCGTAAGACAACTATGAAATCCATAACAACATATTCAAATTTATATTCTAGGACTAGAAGTTTTTGTAATAATCCCATAGCTATCTAGTACTCTGGCTTCACCTTCTAATAGGTGTAACACTAAGTGATAAAACATTTAAACTAACAATTTATCCTAATCCCACAATACTAGTATCACATATATATATACATCATGGAGATGCCTGGATGAATTTCCCATTCAAAATAATTATACATATGCATCAAATCCTCTATAATACATGAGTGAACCCAGAAACACCCATGTATGTTTAGGATTCCATATCCGTCCACAGACCAATTCGGAGGTGGGTTATCATATGATATACTCTCACAGAGAATCAAGCCTCCATGATATGAAAATTTTCTACCCTTAACCTTCTCAAGGAGGGATGAGGTGATTGTATAATATTAGAGGTATTATGTCTTGTGACTATCATGAAAATTTAGATATAGCTCAGAAAAGAGGGATATTAACTTCCATTCATCACTATATTCTCATACAACATGTGCTTTAGTTTTTTTACACAGTGTATCTACAACCACATTGCACTTCCCAGGAATATATGTAAGATAAAAATCAAAATACTATATATATTTGACCCATATATTTTGTCTGAGGATCAAGTCACACTTAGTGAAGATATATTTGAGGCTCTTGTGCACTGCGTAAACCAAAAAGTGATCACTTAAAATAGAGTTTATTAATCAGTGTATAGCATGGAAACTGATTCTAGATCAAGGTCGTGTGTTGGGTAATTTACCTCATGAGGGCTCAACTGTTGATATTCATACACAGTGACTATGTCCTCTGGCATCAACACTACTCCTAGGATGATTCTTGATGCATCATAGATAATTGTATAACCTCTTCCTGGATATGGAAAAATTAGAATAGGATCCATGATAAGCCTCCATTTTAGCTCCTAAAAAATACTCTCTCGCACGCTTCTATCCATAGGATCTTAAAACCCTTCTTTGGGAGGCTATTAATAGGTCATGGAAGACGTGAGAATTCCATTATGAAATTCATGTAATATCCATTCATCCCAAATAAACTGTGCATATCGAACATGTTATTGGGTTGATCCTAGGAAGATATAGCACTATCCATTTCTATGTAAACAAATACACCTGATTCTAAGATAATATTACCTATGATGTGAACATTATTGATCCAGAAGTGGAACATAGAAAGTATGGGATAATGATAATGCTCTCTTATTGTACATAGAATGATATCTAGGTGATTATCATGGCTGATATGAGTATAAAAATACACCAATATGTCATGAAATGAGGCCATAAAAAATCAGTCAATATAGTTATGGAAATCCCTATTCATTATTGTCATCAAAATGGAGGGCACATTCTTATGAACGAATAACAGAACATGGTACTCATATAGACTATACCAACTATATAAAGTTGAAAGAGGTAGGTTTGATGGCCTGACTCACACCTGATGAAACCCCGATCTCAGGTCGATCATATAGAATACACTAGACTGTTAGAGCTATTCAAATTGATTTTCTATTTGAGGTAGTGGAAATAGATTCCTCACTGTAATCTTGGTCAAATTTCATTAATCCCCACATAGAAGTAATATTCCATCCTCAATCATGGAGAAAAGAATAGAATAACCATAAGAAGATGTATTGGGCCAGATAAAACGTTTTTCCTATAAATACATCAACTACCACTTTAAATCCTGACGTCTATAGGTTCCATCTTGTATGAAGGAATAGACATTGGAGCTACTCATAGAACATGAACCATTATAAAAAATGCATCTCTTTTAAGAGATAATCTAGAAAAATAGTTGGGAAGGACGTTTTTTGAAATGTTCCTTTACTGGAAGAAAATAAGCTTCACATAAACATAGATCCTCCATGAAGATATTTTCATTTTTGGTGGTGACTCCACCTAGCAAAGGATTCTCTGGTCCCTCTCTAATAGCCTTTACATCCCCTACCCTATGCTGATAACTACTACCATCTGGGGATGTAAAAATTACCATGCACTGACAAAATTCAACAAATTTGGGATACAAAACCTACAAATACATCTAATGAATGACATAGAATCTTGTTATCTTAAAAACAAATAAGTACCACAAGAATGGGTAATTCACCTCCTCAAGGGGAAATTCCCCGCACTGTCGTATAACCTATTTTGGCACCCCTAACGACATATCTAGGGTCATTATACCATAGAAATATTGTACCACCAGCATGAGACTTTTGATAATATATATAGAGATAAATGTGTTCGAAGTACCCCTATAAAATAAAGAGGATACCTTGTAGATACGAAAAGAAATAATAATTCATATAGTAGATGGTCATGCAGCCTGATTCTTTGGTATCAACTATAGTTCTTGAAATTTTGTTTATCCATGGCCCTAGGAAGCCACTGGACTACCATGTTCAAAATATCTCTGATATAACTATTTGTGATCAGCATTCTGGCTAACATACCCACAACGTTGTCCTCGTCCATTCCTACCGGTGTTATTCTATCACCCAACTGGACGCAACACAAAAAAAACCTGCTATTGAAGGAGGATATTGAATAAATATTTTCCTCCTAAAAGTCTGTCAAATGGTCCTATAAAATATCTAAAGATGACCCATTTGGCCAGAAGAATGAAACTCGAGTGGGTCTATATCATAATGAGGTTTTAGATTCCCCCATCATCTACACTAATGGCACACCATGGAGTTAGAAAACTAGTTACTCTGGTTATGATTACCCATATGAGAAACATAAATATAATGATTCCAACCAATGGAAGAACTACTATCATGTCATGGAATTTTTCCTCTATTCCATGTACTATTTTCGACCCTCAGTTTACACTCAGTGAAAATATCCTGATTTACTATTTTAGAAAAAGTAGGTAGATGAATGACATCCACTTGTGCAAGGATGGTGTACAAAAACACATCATTAAAATTTCTAGTACATAAAATATCATCACCCTCAAGAAGCATCTTAATGTGTTGGAACTAAATGAAATGTGATGAAAATTCCACAACTAGCATAGAAACCAATTCTAGATTCATGAAATCATTGGCTCTATCATCTCATAGTAGCTAAGGAGAGAACTAATCATAGAAAACAGTCTGTATGTCCGCCTATACCATGACTAGATGGTGTAAAAAGATCCCCCCAATTCTTGGATGAATCCCGAAAAATGCCTTTAGAAAGATTAACCCTCCTCTATGGAGGTGCTTCTAGACACTAAAGGATAAAAAAATGGAATCTATCCAAGACTCAACAACCTAGAAAATTTTATCCTTTAAAAAGGTAGGATGATGTTGTTTTTGGAACTCATGTGTCAGAACATCAATCATAGAGTAAGACATGGGGAACCATACGTGGACGACATCTGACATAGAAAACTATTACGAACTTGGGTGTAAGTTCCCAATTAATGTACATAAGGTGGTGCCTCAAGGGGTACTCTTAGGTGAATGAATTGTGGTCAGGGCCCCTCACGTCTAGAGCATGTTCTTCCCCACCTTCTTAGAATATAATATTAAGACATCATAGTCGAATTGTTTCAAAAATGGAAAGCACATTACATAGAACTAGCATAATAAAAAAGACAGCATCAATAGAAGAAGTTGAACATTTGAAAAACCACTACCCAATTCATACTACCCCAACTACCCACTTAGACAATCAGGTATCAATAATTGCCTAAGTATACGTTTTATTTCATTTTATATTTTTTTTTCAAATTTTACTCCAGTACCTTTCCTAATCATTAAATGTTAGGATAAGGTTGTGAAGGAAAATTCATTTTAGATGTAATTATTAACATTATAATGGATACCCATTAATAAGAATTTGTCCCCATACACCATATCACTAAAAATGAATCCCATTTATCTATAGAATTATGGATCGACATGGTAAATTACTCTTACCAACCCATGAGGGCCCATACACCTCAGGAATTGAGACATGAAATCACTCAATGGGAACCAAAAGTAATATATATACAAACTATCCTTTATAACATAACTCAACAAATCCCTACATATCATGCAATGAAAATTAGTTAAATGCACCAATATGGCATTGAAATATGTATGATATGTGAATAATAGTGCCTATAATTATTCATGTAAAAATTATCCTTTCCCTATGTCATCTGGAAAAATCAACATCAGTACATGGAATGTGTGTAACCAAATAATGAAATATTCTTAATATAATAGGAAAATAGAGAAATAATTATGTTATGGGTAACATCTCTTTTACCCCGAACATGGGTTTGTGACGCCCAGTCATGGATTATGACCATGTCCCAAGCATTCCTAATATCTTGAATATTTTCACCAAATAGTAAATCAAAAATAGAAACCAGCCTTTGATGCCAACTTGTGATGTCCTGGACAAAGATAAAACATAATAGGTGCCTCAAGACAAATGGGACACATGGCCTCAAGCACATCTCCCTAAACATTGGAGGCTTATTACTAGTATATAACTCTTTTCTTTCTATGGGGATACTATTACCTCATTACCATTTGGTAGAATAATAGATAAATGTAAATATAATAAATAGGAAAATCAATACAAATAAAAAGAAGGCATAACAGAAATATAGATAATAATTAAAATAACTGAAATAACTAGAATAACATTAAAAAACTAATCATAATATATCCTGAATTTAGAATACTAGAAAACACGGATACAAGGAATAAATAATAACAAGTTATATAAAAGTATAAATGATATCAATGACATACCCAAGAATATTGAGCTCTAAATCAGTAATCATGTATAAAAATACATCCTAAATAGCAAGCAGTAAATTTCATGTATTCATTCACTTTCCTTTATCAACACCTACATTCATGTAATCTACTCTAGGTATAGACCATCACCGAAAGATGGTGTCAGATAAATCTCAGTATTAAGGACCTGACCCCATTTTCCCAGATCTGGGGCCTTAATTTGTTACATTAGAATATAAACATGGAATATACATCTATAAAGAGCCAAATAGTTTAGTTATTTTGTAAATCAAGAAACATACATAACATAAACATTACAACATTTAATAAAATATAACATACAAATTCCAATGGGATAGTCGACAACTCGTATATTACCCCTCCAAGTTATTCATAATACACTTCATTATATCTAAGGGAAAAAATAAAAAATATGATATGGGTGAGCTAAAGTGCTTATTAAGGGTAAATTATACTGTGGAATAAATCATAATGATAAACACTAGATATGGTGAATAACTAAAATCACGTGCTTTTAAAATTATAGTTTATCATAATATGGAAGAAATAAAATATGATAAAATAATGCTATAACAAATTATCATGAGAGTTAGGAACATAACCATTGATGTTATACAATTCTAATAATCACATGGATTAAAAATTAATAATGTCGCATTGAGGTAATTCATAATTCTATACAACTGAAAAAATATCGTTGAGGCCTCATCCAAGATGTCTGAAAATAGTATGGTAGTTCCTCTGCCAAGACACAATTCTATATTGTCTCATGTGATGTAATGATTCATAAAGGGGATATAGTGGAACCAATCCATCACATAATAATTATAATACATTCCTCATTATAATGGTTATAATCATAAATAATATAAACATTCATATAAAATGTAATTAACATTCCCATGCCATTGAAAATAATCACTAACCATTCATAGTATTTTGGTGAATGGTATCAAGATAGTATATCCACTATGAATCTAATAATACCAGTAAATAAAATATGGTGGATGATATCATAAAACATTAACACTATTTAAACATAATAATCTACAAGATTATTGAAATAGATGAAAATACTCTTATAAAATCATCGAGTAATTATTGAGATAAATACTCGTGTACTTTGAAAAGATGAGTTATTTTGAAAAAATAATTATATAAAACTAAAAGGTAATTGAGTTAGGTTTTGATAATAATATTATTTAATTTAATAATGATAATGGTTTCAAAAACAATATTATAGTTTTCCGATGAAAATAGCTACAAAATCGATAAATTATATTGAACAAGTCTTTTATTTCAGAATAAATTTTTGAATGTTCCATTGAAACCATGTAACTCTAATTAAAATATAGAATGATACATGTTTGAACACAGATATATAAAATTTACATAGAATTTATGAGGATTAAATAATAATATATAATAATTTCATTGTGGTATGTAAATAATAAGTGTAACCCGAATGAAAATTGTGGTTCTGGTTGAAAACCATTACCTTATGTCGGAATATGATTCTCTCTTGAACTAAAGGTCTTGAAATATAAAATTAAAATTATTAATAACATAATTAAGATCTCATTATATATGTTTATTATTTATTGTAATATTATTATGTTTATTTATATACATTTTTGTTTATTAATATATTCAATAGCATCATCTATGAGTGCTCGTTTAATTAGTTTTCATGATTGGTTTAGTATAACTGAGGTTAATGTAAGATGAGATTTGAATTCTAGAATTTTTGGAAAAGGTTATTAATTTTTTTTAATAAGGTAAAATTATCATATTAATCATTTTGTTACTTTTTTGAGGATGAATCATTAGATAAAATATTAATGATAAAATTTTTTATTGATTTTATGGTTTTTTGATCATGAATTCATTTTGTTTTATAAAATAATAAAATGTGTACAGAAATATTCAAAATCATTAAATAAGATATATATTATATATAATGATCTGGTTCAACCATAAAAATGGATTCGTGACTAGAATTTAAGATGGCAATGGAAGATGAAAACCTGTCATCCTTTAATGTGATAAATTAACACATCTCATATGGTGTTTTCAATTCTAGTATAAAACGAGGTGAAATAAGAGATGATTGTGGATTATTACATTATCAAAAAAATTAAATAAAATTTATTGTACTAGAGTAATCATAACATTTATAGGAATGTTTCAGAGGAATAAAAAATAAATAAAATAACATCAAATAAAATTAATGAAATGAAAAGAGGATTTAACCACTTGAATATATCTTCCATTAGAGCCTCTATAGGGGAGAGTATTTTGACTTTTGAAGAGACCAAGGGTTTATTAATGTGGGGAAGGGATTGGGAGGATATTTTATCAGAATTTAAACAAGGATAAAGTCTCGAGATGAGTGAAGATAATATGGATTGAGTGGTTGTTTTTATGGTGGACGATAGTAGGGTTTTTCCTTTATCTAATTCATTATTTTATTATTATTTTCAATGAATAACAATATTGTTGATTCTTGTGACCGAAAAAAGTAAGAAGTTCATGTCAGTTCATACTAGGTTTTATTACAACAGCCTTACATCCCCTATGTCCCAATCAATCATGTATTTAACATTTATCGCAAATTACAGTATTATACTATTTACAAAAAATTACAATATTTTATAAATATTTAAAAAAAATCACCCTAATTTTTTTAAAATGTGTATAATTAAAATATGAACTACATTTTATTAAAATAAATTTCAAACTTTATGAAATTGTATTTTAATCTAAAATCACCATTTACTAGAAAAATATAGTATTTAAAAATTAAAACTAATTTTATAATACACTGAATAATTAACTATTTTCTTATTAAATTATCATAAAATTATAGGAATAACAATATTTATTATAAATACATTATATGAAAAATAATTTTTTTAATCAATTTATTAATTAAAAATTGTAGTTAAATCTTTAGTACACAAAAAAACTCCAACACTTAATTATTAATTACTAAAAGACACTATTTCATTTAATGGGTGTCTAAATTTTATATATAAATTCAAGGGTGTGGATAACATACATAAGATTCAAATTAATTTTGATAAGGGTATGTAACTATTCATAATTTTCAATTCATTATTATCAAAAAAATGATAGTTGATTATATCATACTCTAAATATCTTATTGAGTGAAACCACATGTGTCAATTTTTTGAAATTCCAAACACTAAAGAAAATTTCTGTTTGATGGATAGGTTTTAACAAAGAGGTGTTATTTATAGACATAGTATCTGTGGATTCAATATTAAATTTATTGATAAATCATCGGTGTGTTATATTAACCCCACCCCCTGTACAAAAATGTTTTCCTGAAAATTCCTGAATGTTACCTCATAAAAATATTTGGGTGGATATTCCTCAAAATGTCCTCATGATCCCATGATTCTTCTTTAATTTTATGTTCTTTCCAAAGTATGTTTATATGTAATTTTCTCCAATTACTAAGCACCTATTCCTTAGTGTCTAGAATCTTGATAGGCTCTTCACAGTATGATTAGTCGGGTTGCAATTTTATTACATCATAAGTGAGGACAAGTTTTGTGTCTGGAATTTATTTTCTTAAAAATGAAACATGGAGAATATTTTTTACCATAGAATGGATATGAATCATTTCAGAATGATACGTTATAGCTCCAAATTTTTATAGCATATAAAAAGGGCCAATATATATTGGGCTCAATTTTCCATCCTTCTCAAATCATATAACACCATTCCATAGAGAAACTTTCAAGAAAAAATGATCTCCCACTTGAAATTCCAAATCCTTAAGTGGATTATCATCATAGCTATTTTTACATATCTGCACTACATTGATATGGGTTTGAATAGTCTTCACCTTCACTATTGTTTCACCCACTAGCTCTATGCCCACAATCGTCCTTTCACTGATCTCATCCCAACATGTTGGTGTATAAAATATCTTTCCATACTATTCATTATATGGTTCCATTTGGTTTCAATAATGGAAACAACAATTGTAGTAAAACACTACAAAAGGAAAATAATGATACCACATACCTTTAAAATAATGATATCATGATATCAACATTTCTTATAATGTTTGGATTATCCATTATAATTGCACATCAATATATGTGTGATAAGCATTACTCAAACAAAGCTCAGTATCCACAAATATCTGATGACATTTCTATAATTTCGATGAAATTTTAGTATCACGATTAGACACTACTGAAATAGGTTATCCATGAATTATTACAACTTAATTGATATAGAGTTTTTCAAGGTCCTCCCATGGAGAATCCTATCTTATAGTAAGGAAATGTGCATATTTTGTAAGTTGATTAACAATTCCTCATATTGTATCATTATTGCATGGACTTTTGGGTAATCATAGTGAAAAAATAACTAGAGATGACAACCCATTTCCATAATGGAATTGGTAGGGGTTTCATGAATCCTCTAGAATGTTGTCTTTCAGCCTTCACATGTTGACAGACTATAAAACCTGATACAAAATCTCCAATTTCCTTCTTCGTGATATCCCAACAGAAATGATCTATCCAGTATATATACATCATTGAATTACTATGATGTATAGATAAATTAGAACTATGGGAATCATCTAATAACTCCCTTTTTAGATCAAATATACCTAGAACACAATTTCTCTTCCCAAATTATAGAATTTCATCTTTATATATGAAATCATGAAACATCCCAAAATCCACACCATTAATTTTCTTTTGATTAATACCAATATCAGGTTGAGAAAATTTAATTCATTAAAGTAAAGATGGTTGGGAATCCAATTAAAATATTAATAATATTTCAACTTCTTTAATTATTCCTATGTCCATCCTTAATAGATCCATGAATATAGTATCCTTTCCAATTCTCATTTTGTTTAAAACAACATGATCCTTCTTTCTCAATGCATAAAATACATTATTTTCATTTACTAGGTGGTAGTGTATGGAAAAATCATAATCTTTGAGTAGTTTGAGAAATCAACTATTTCTCATATTTGGTTCTTTCTATGAGAAGACATATTTCAAGCTTTTATGATCCAAATTTTCACATATCTTTTTATACAGTGATAATTTTACCATATCTTCATAGAAATGATTACAGCTCCTAACTCAAGATTAGGAGTATTATTGTTTTTTTAATGAATTATTAACTACCTTAATGTATAGGAAGTAACTCTATCATTTTTCATAAGGAAAAAACCATGTCCAATTTTTGATTAATCATTATAAATATGAAACCCATCATTCCCTGATTGTAGATTTTGGATTGGAGAATTTATTATCTCCTCTTTAATTCTTTCGAAACATTACTCACATTATTTAATCCATATAAACTTATCCACTTTACTTGTAATCATGGATAATGGGTTGGATAATCACGAATAGATCTGAATTATACATCGATAATAACCTTCTAAACCAATAATACTATGTACCTTTGTTATGTTCATTGGTGTAGTCCATTCCTGAGCAGCCACTTTCTTCATAGGATCAATTGATATTTCATATTGAGAAACAATATGTCCTTAAAATGAATCTTATTAAATACAAAATTCAAAATATCTAAACAAAACATATTATTCATTTCTACTAAGATACTTTAAAATAATGCACAATCGATTATCATGTTATTTATTTATTTTGAAGTATATCAAGATATTATCAATAAATACCACAAACAATTCATCAAGATATTCCTTGAAAACCCTATTCAAATGATCGATGAAAACATAGGGTGCTTTAGTTATCCCAAAAGGCGTTACTGTAAACTCCTAATAACTATATCTAGTTCAAAATTACATTTTATGAATACATCTATTCTTCACAAAAAACATATGATTTCCAAATTTAAGGTCAATATATGAGAAATATTTGGATCTGTGATGTCGATCCAATAAATCATCAATACGCAAAATATGATACTTTTTCTTTATCATAATATAATTGGTCTCAATGTAGTCAAATCATAGCATCATAGATCCATCCTTCTCCTTGAGGAAAAGAATAAGGGATCCCCATGGAGAAACACTTGGTTGGACTAATCCTTTATCGCTCAATTCCTCTAGTTGTTTCTTTAGTTATACAAAATCCATAGTGGCCATTATATAAGGAGTCCTGGATATAATTATTGGACCATGAATTAAATCAATAGAGAAATTAACTTCATTCTATGAATGATGTACTTTTAAATCCTCTGTAAACACATCAACATGTTATTTCACAATAAGTACCTCCTCTATTTGAACATTCATTTCCTCACCCATAAATATTGTGTTCACTTCCTCCATGGTAATTTTTTTCATTATATCTACCGGGGTTGGATCTAGATGAGAATTAGATGGCAAGGTTTCTTCTATAAAGATAAATTATTCTAAACCAATATCAAAAATTGTAACCTCCTTCTTCTTGTAATTTATTTTTTCATCATAATTTGAAATCCAATTAATACTGATAATTATATCAATTTCAATCATGGGTATGATGATAAGGTCAAAAACTAAATAATGTTTATGTGTCATGAAGGGAATTTACGGACACATCATTGTTTAAATGATACTTCCCTTAGTAGTTATTACTGAAAACTCCTTTATTAAATCAAATTAGAAATGCCTAATTTTCTTTAAAGATTGGGATGATAAAAAATTTGATGATCCAAAATTCAATAATTCATTGTCTATGTTTTTTAAAATAGTTAATGTACATGGTGCCACATTTATAAGAACTTCATCCATAGCAGTTATAACCCCATATTCTTGGCCTTTCCCCCTCATCCTATTCCAGGGAATGTTTTCTTGATTCATAGGAAATTTATTTTCATAATGTTACATATAATTACAATTTATTTCTTTGATCCTTGGTATGTTTTTTATTTCCCATGTAATCTCATGATTGGTGACCCATTTCTCAGCACTTGTACCAGAATCATTTTCCTTTTAAGCAGGCCCCAAGGTGTTTCCTTCCACAAGTATCACAGGTTAGAAAAATCCCCCTTTTATTCCTCCCTTTATCCATTATTTCCTCCACTACCCACCTCTTCACTTTTTTTCTCATAAATTCATACTCTTTATAAAATTCATTCTCTTTCTTGATAACACATGAGACCATATCTTCATTAGATGAGAAACATTGGTAGAATATTTCCCTTTTGAAAAACTGTTTTAAACAATCCCAAAATCCATCAATCATGCTCCATGGATTACATAATAAGTCTGTGGCATGCCTTAATAATCTTTTGAAGACAACTTCAATCATTGAAACATTCTCATTATTCTTTTTCCTAAAATTTAAAAATTTGTTTCCATATATACACTCTATTAATAAGGGTATTATTTCTCTATGAAAATTTCCTTAAAATCCTTCCATACAATTTCTTGAATTTCTTCTTTCTACATTGTGTTTTTAATTAAATACCACCATTTATCTGCATCCCTCGATAGACAAAAAATTTCCACGACAAGATTCCTTTATTCATGACAATCCAAAGTGAGATATATCTTCTCCATGTAACTTAACTACTACTCTACTATGAATGGGTTTTTAGACCCGTTAAATGATGGAGGTTGTTATTGCATAAAGCGTTATAACATATCTCATCTAAACTTTGGATATTGGTGCTCCATATAGGTATGGTTATTGTGAATTACCTAATCCAATTATCCCAATATAGTCATAATTTTCTGATCATGGGTCACGACACAAACTCCAACATCATTATCTTGCATCAGAGTGAAACCCCTATATGTGATATAGTCATTCATGCAGTTTACATTCCTTCCACTAGACACTGTTTATAAATAATTGAATACACTAGATTATGTTCTTAATAATAATATATAATATCAACATATCAAAAACATTTAATAAATTGAAATATTATCCATAGATAATCTCATAATCATATACATGGTTTTATGAAGGGGAAATTTTAATTTAATACCTTAGTAATGGTTTGTATAGAAAATATGATTTATCCAAAGCATATCCCCCTTGATTTCCAAGCCAGGTGCACAGTATGGCCCATTTTGGTGTACCAGGATAAACTTGTTCAATAACTAATCTCCTTGTCGAAGTTATTCCTCTTAGGTACATCTATTCCAAAACGATGTCAACTTGTAGTATCAATACAAGGATGATTTTTCTAGAAATATCTATATAATGTTTTCCTTACCAAATTTTTATTACGTTCTTGTATAATTAATCTCAATGACAATATTAGGGTTTTTTCCAAAATATATGTTTTCCAAAAATAGATTCTATATTTTATACTACAAATTCTCTTATACCAACTATAAGGACCTGACCCCAGTTTCCCAATACCAGTGCCTTAATTTGTTAAATTTGGAATATAAATAAATAACACTTATCCTAAAGGACAATATAACTTTAATGATTTTTAAATAGGGATATATACCTAAGATCAACATTAAATATTCAAATAAAATAAAACACATAAATTCAAATGGGATCATCCACAACCCTAATATTACCCTTGCATGTTCTTCCTAATACACTTCTATGTATCCTGGGAAAAAATAAGATATGAGAAAGGTGTTATATCAAATAATCAGTAAGGTTATGATATAATGTAGAAGAAATCATTAACATAAACACTAGGCATTGTGAAATACTAAAAAAACAAGCCTTTAAAATTATACACGATCATAATATGGAAGGAATAAAAGAAGACAAAATAATACCCTAATAAATGATCACGAGAGTCTAAAATATAACCATTGATAATATAATACTAGAATGGTCACAATGTTTAAAAATTAATTACATCACAATGAGGTAATTTATAATTCCAGACAACTAAAACATATCGTCAAAGCCTCGGTGAAGACGTCTTAAAATACTAGGGTAATGCCTCAGCTAAGACCCAACTCTGTTGTATCTCATGATACATACAGATGTATCAAGGGGATATATATGTACCTAACGATCACCTAATATGTAAAAATAATTAAACAAATTAATGGGTATAAACCTGAACAATATATACATTCATGTTGAATCTAACATACTCAATGTAAATAACATTCCACAAACAGTAAACATAAACACTAACCATTCTGAGTAATATAGAGAATGGAATCAAAATAGTATATCCATTGTTATTATAACCATAAACACTTCATGAATTTTTTTTGGATTATATCATAAATCACTAACCCCATTTATATATAATAATCAACAAGAGTGTTAAAATAGGTGAAAATACTCTTATAAAATCATCAAGAAATTCTTGAGATAAATAATCTTTTACTTTGAACTGTTGTTTTATTTTGGAAAAATATTTTCATAAAACCAAAATTGAATTAAGTTATTGATTAAAAAAAATATTAGTGAATTTAGATAAGTTATTTTTCATGAAAATATATTATAATGTGCAATTGAACATATGTATGAAATCGATAAATTCCCTTGAATCGGGCCTGTTTTTGGGAAATAATTTTTGAGTGGTCCTTTTAGAACATGTTACTCCAAATAAAATTTATGTGAAATCTGGTTGGTACATATATATAAAACATTAACATATAATTTATGAGTACAAGTGAAGAATATATATGAATTTCACTGAGGTATGCACAGAATAAGTGTAACCCGAATGAAAATGGAGGTTCGGGTATAATACCTGTACCTTATGTCCAAATATGTTCTTATAATGATCTTAATATATTTTAATATGAAATTAGACTTATTAATAAATTAATTAAGATAATATTAGACATTTATCTGATTTATCATAATTTTATAATGTCCATTTACAGAATTTTTTATGCGTTAAAATATTCAATATCCTCATTTATGAGTGCATGTTTAATTTGATTTCATAAACGACAAGAATGAGAATTAATTTCCATAATTGATGTTATATGTTAATAATTTTAATTCATAATGTTAACTGATCATATAATTCATTTGGTTACTTTTTGGGAGGTTGAATCATTATATAAACTATTAAATAAACATTTGGATTAATTTGGAGGTTTTTTATTACCACAAAATCATTTTAGTTAATATGATAATAAAATGCATAAAAATGATTGTAGAACATTAAATATGATATATGACATATATTATGAGGATTTTCAACCATTAAATTGGTTTCATTCCCATAAATAAATATGGTAATTGATGTTGAAAACTCATCATCTTTAAATGCGAAAAATTAACACATCACAAATTATGTTTTCATTTTTAGTATAAAATGATGGGAAAGGAGATATAGTGATGAATTATTTCATTATCATAACAAACATATAGTAGAATTAAGTTACTAGAGATAAAATAACGTTTTATGGAAATTATGTGAGTATATAAAAAATAAATAATGGAACTTGAATTAAATTAAAAGAAATGAAAAAGAGGAATTTACCTCTTGAATTTACCTTCCTTGACAGCATATTTAATAGAAGGGATTTGATATTTTGAAGAAAAAAATGGATTTTCGATGTGGGGAGGATATTTGGATGTTATTTTATCAGAATTTATAAAATTCACAATGCTTTAGAGGATTGAAGAGAAGAGGGAGTGAGGGTGATTTTTGTAGTGGTGGAGAGGATAGTTTTCACATTAACTTATTCATTATTTTGTTTTTTTGACAAAAGAAAAACAATGGTGTCTGTTATTGTAACTAAAAATAGTAATAATTTCATGTTATGTCAAACCATTTTTTATTAAATTATTCTTACATCACTTATGGACCAATAAATAATGTAATTATCTTTTATCATAAATTATCAAATTTTATTATTCACAAAAATTATAGTATTTTTGAAAAATCCTAAAAATTCTCCCGAAACTCTTTTTAATGTTTAGAGTTAATATATGGAATCCATTTTATGAAAAAATTTATAAATATTTGAAAATTTATTTTTAAATAAAATCATCATTTACATGAAAGATATGGTCTTTAAAAATAGAAACTAATTTTATAATACCCTATAAAATTAAGTATGGTATTATTAAATTATGATAAAAGAACATGAAAAAAATATTTATGAGGAATACATTTTATGAAAATTAATTTTATTTTATTTCAATTTATTTGTTTAATTTTTTAATTAAATATTTATTATTCATAATATTACAACACTTAATTATTAATTAATAAAATACTCTATTTCATTTGTAAGGTGTCTAAATTCTATTTATACCTTCATGGGTTTTTTTACTGTGCATAAGGGTCATATTAATATTGAAAAGGGTATTTTACTATAAATAAGGGTTAAATCACTATTTACTAAAAATTTATGTTGATCCGATCATACTCTAAATATCATAATAAATGAAACCATGTATATTGGTTTTTAAATATTCAACACACATAGGTTGAAAAATTATTTTAAATGGATTGGTTGTAACAATGTTGTGTTTTGTAGAGACTCATTTTTCATTCATTTAATATTAAATTTATTTATAAATTCTTATGGTGTTACATTAGTGGGCCACCACCAACAGTTTCTATAACACCTGCCCTATGTAATTGAATAAAATTGTGTGGAAGTAAGTATATATAAATTAAATCAGTAAAATGTATCTTAATACCCTAGTACCTTCTTCATCCCTCAACAGTTGTCTTAACTTGTAACTAATTCGTTATTTGATTTTTACCAGTCAATAAATAAGTAACATATTAATAGTAGTGATTGTCATAATATTTCATAGGGAAACCTGTAATAATATATAACAAGGATGTTCAAAGGAAATAACATGGTCATTTAAAAACCTAAAGGCTTCCAACTCAAGAATAACTATAGCCTAACATGGGGGTACGATTTTAATTCATGGGGCATCGTCCAAGTAATTCCTCAATGATAATCCAACCAAGTCAAATGATTTCATACAATGTAAAACAATGATATGAAAGGATTTGGCCAAATGTGTTTTAACCATGGAACCTAGTGGTCAATGCTGGATCCAAGGAGTGTATCCAAGGAAACATGTAGTACAATATGATGAAACCTACAGTGTCATACATGGCAACCAAATTTAGAAAAATATCGGATTCTAGGTGGGTCTTAACCAAAACAAGTTGATCCTTGAAATAAGAATGGGGTCCTTGTGTGCTTAAGTCATTCCCTCGGTAATCTATTACATTCTTGGGTCCCACCAATCCTAATTTTTATATTTAAGTTATATATAATTCACATGGTTCAACCCATTTCCTATCATCAGTGTTACAATATTTATTGACCATGAAAAAAATTAATCAATTCATAAATATTCAGTAAGTCCATTTGGTTCAACACCTGCCATTCATTAGTGTGACAGGGCCTTGTAGCATGCAACCACACATTTAATCAATTAAATTAATATTTAATAATCATGTTTTACTTTTTACCTTCAATTTACATGGTTAGGGGTAATATATAAATGCAACCAATTATTCAAATAATATTTAATAAGGACATGTCATATACATAGTAAACATTCCAATTTCCATTTAAAGTTTAATTATAAAGAGAATCACATATCATATATGGATAATGTGGTAAGAATACGTGGTAAATTCTACTATGAAACTTAAAATATAAATCAAGACATCTAATATGTATAGCATACCCTTAGAATGGTCTATCCAAGGAAAACCCAAGCGGTGTCTCAAAAGCATCCAAAACACAAGAACCATAATTATAAATACCATCCTACAAGCGACGAACAACGTAGTGGGTCATACCTATAACAACTGATCACATATACATAAAGGGAAGAACCATATGGTTCCAATGATTATAAAAACGGTATATGAATTCAGTAAACGACACCTGAGGAAATCATTGGGTGCCACATAAAAATTCCATAATCAATAAATTTTAGGGTTGATTTATAGAGCACCCCATTAGAGTTTTAGAAATCGCATCCACCTATATCAGCCTTTAATTCAGTTTAGAATATATTATGTCTAAAAAATGAAAAAACACTCATCTCAAAAACTAGGTCTGGAAAATAATGGATGAAGAATTACTAAAAGGACTCGATTACTTACTCTTGTGCATCCAACAGGATGAATGGATGTTCGATCGAATCCTGAAAAAAGGACATATTTTAGTACCTACCATAGTCCTTTAAAGAGGTCCAAAATGAAAGAAATGTTTGTTAATCCTGTAGGAATCTAGATTATGGGGAAGGAGGAACCACAATGTGATCATTAAGGGAAAATAATAGAATTTTACAAAATTTTTCATTTGCACTATTTGTCTGTATGGTTTGACAAACCATGTGAAAACCATGTATGGGTACTTAAGGAAGAGGGGCACTAGAATGGTTAGTCTTAATGTTTGGAGAAACTATCTGTTAACCATGTAGTAAGGCTCTATCCAAAAAAGGCACCCCTATATTGTTTCATCTAACTGCGTGGCCTTCCAACAAAGATTACTAAAAATTGTGTAGAAGGATTAGTTTTCCCAAAAAGATGTGTTCTGGAAACATAATAGAACTAAACACCCTTAGAACCTTTGATAACTCATTAGGAATCCATATTATATCCAAAAAAATTGATCATAATTTTACCGATCTGTACCTGAGGGAAAACAATGTTCCTATAAATTTAATAGGAATCAAAATTATAAATGAATACGTTATTAAATCATTTTAATTCGATAAATTTGTGTTTTTCTAAAAAATAATTTATTTTTTATTTTCACACATTATACAAAAATAAATTAATGAAAATTTAAAAAATATAATCATGAATGATGAATATCATATTTAGAATTAGTGAAATCAAATTTATTAATCAATTCAATATCCTTTCAATTCATTTTAAATATATATCATAGTGGATTTTTATCACTTCAGTGAAGGGTGAAATTGGTTAATTAAAGCTTGAAATATCTGACATGTTCACAAACCTTCATCATATTTATTATTAGATTATATTATTTAGATCTAATCACTTTTTATTTTATAAATTTTTTATATTTTTACACATTACCATGAGTAATACATTTATAATATTTATAATTTTACATAAACTGAAAGTGTTCCCCTCCCAATAGTTATAAAATATCACCATGAATCCTCACCCACTAAATATTAATAATCAATATATCTTGACTAATAACTATCTAAATGAATTATTGACCATCCTCCCCATTTCCTATAGGGTTTTTATCACTTAATGACCAAAATATAATTCTAATGCTTTAGGACAAAAGATATTATCAAATATGTGGTAAAACTCTTAACCGAGTTCAGTAATTTTATATATAATCAAACCTCTTTCAAAACTATAATAAGTATGATAATATATTAACATAATAATATCCGATATATTTACATGTTAATATTTACATGTTATAATAAATTTTCATCACCATTTCTATCATATGTAGTAATTGAAATCATTGCCCATTCGTCTTTGTTAACTACCACCTTGATGAAGAGACGTAGTTCGGTTTCCATCAGAGCATAATACTAGTGTTTATAATGAAAAAATTAATGAATATATATTTTTACTATAGTCTACTTATTTTTTAATCATATTATAATACATTGACTTTATACCATCTATTTTTTGGAAAATGTAAATGTTTCATGTGGGCATGTGTTGACTACCTCCTACATGAAGGGATAATATTTATTTTTCATTTCTTTCATTTATTTTATATTTATAATATTATATTTAATGTATAATATTGATAATTAATTATTAATACACATTAGATGTTTGAACTATAATCCACCTGACATTGGTCACACTACCAAAGATGTTTCAAGATTATGAACAAGGAATACTTAAAACATTCAGCATTAATTAATTGATTTAGTAACTATATAAGACATGTTAATAATTGAAAAGAAATTATGATAAAGAGAAAATATTTAATTGTTTTTTTTCATTTAAATATTTAATTTAATTTTTTTATATTTTATTTTGTGAAACATACATTGCGATTTAGACCTGATGTAAGGAATTTTCACAAAATTGTAGTTTTAAATGTTTTAGAATCATTCTCCTCCACATTGAAGATTTTAAAAATATTCCAATAATTTATTCATATAAATTCCAATGATTTTATAATTAAATTTTTTATTGTACATAAATTATATGAAATTATATGAAAAATGAATGATTTTATCATTTTCTATCAAGGTATCTTTTGACCCTTTTTACCAATGTTATAGTTGTTTTTGTAATTTATATCGATTGAAATTTCATTCAAAAAATAGTGGCCATAATTTTTTTAAAATTTTTATATATAATTTTTCTTATATTTTCAAGGAATATTCAATTTTTAAATGCTCTATGATTTTTTAATTAAATATTTTTCAGGGGAAAATTTATTTATAATATTATTTTAATTGAACACAAATAATTGTTCAGTATATGTGGTGAATAGAATAATTTATTTTATTTTATGTTGGAAATGAACTATTGTATCTTTATATATGACATATTTCTTATGCACTATCAATAGTGATGGGTGAGCCTGATATTGCTCTCTAATTAATTGGGTAATGAATTTATTCATTGGATAATTTTGTTGGAATTAACCAAGTAGATTATTCCATTTATAAAGGTTATTGTAAAGGATTAAGGAATTTGATGTACCAAGGAACCTAAATAAAATTTACATTCTTGGAAAAATGTTTTTATGGAAATATATTGATTTCATAAGGTATTAAAATAATTAAATGTTTTATTAATGTTTATTAAACTTTTAAGTTAGGGTAATATGTTTCTTATTAAAAGGGTTTTCAGGGGTATTCATGTTACCTATGAAACTCTCATGATTAGTATTTTTACATCAATATTGAGGATGGTTTTTTATGAAACATTTTTGGAAATAAAATATATTTCATGGGCTTGAGATCAATTTTTAATTTTCATGGGAAATATTTCATATAGATTTCATACATTTCCAAATCATCTAATGTGAGTCATTATTTTATATGTTTCATACTATGATTTTTAGGAATTATATGTTTTAAAATGTCATACATAGATTCTAAGGATTTGAAGAAACTATATAGTATTATATCATTCCACTATGTGGATTATATTTCTAAGACATGAGGATTCATAGTGACATAATAGTTTACAAAAGAATAAAATATAGAACAAAAGAAAAATGTGAAGATGAAGATGGTAATTAGTAATATACATAGTTTAAGGAATGTACCTACATACACAAAGACGCATAATCAATTCAATAATCTATTACAGGAAGTATTGGGAAATTTTTAGAGAATCATACACTAAAAACCAAGATTGAATGATCTCAGAATGAATCTGATCCAACTGTTCCACTGGCCGCATAGTATGTCCACTATTCTATAGTTACCAGTATCTAGAATATCATGGAGGTATTATAACATATTATCTATAGTTAAAGGTTTTACTATAACCATGTTAATTTAGAAAATACTATTGTTTATTGTCAGTGTCACTTGTTCATCACTTATATATTCTCGTAAATGTTATGGTCTTGAGTCGCAATGGTGTAGGTATTAGTTGGCCCAATATAAAAAAAGGATCAAGATTTTATATTCCTACAATATTCTTCATCGATCATAACTCACTATGATGAAATAATTCAATTATAATGAATTGGATTCCATATATAATCTATGATACACCTCTTCTTCTCACATCAATCGACACTTTACAATCAAAGCATCAATTTAAAAATGATGATTCATGAAATACCAACTATTTTACATTTCCATACCACTAGTGCATTCTTACAATTTTGGTCTATCACCCAACTTTCATCAATGAAGAAACACATAAGTACACTAGTTTCATCACATCTTTAGGACCATTAGTTTGGTAATCATGACTTCTCATATTTTAGTTCAATAAATCATTTTCAATTTTAGTACCCCAAATTATATCAAGAATATGACTAAATGGTACCATAAAAATATATTCTTCATCTAGGGTTATAATATTGGGTTCTTTAATATTTGTATGGAACTCTAAATCATATTTTAATACATTTTACTATTTCGTTTTAACCATAACATTGATGATGTTCATCAAAAAACCATCTAATTCTAGGATTCTGTAACAGAAATGGAAGAATATAATGTACTGGATAAATCCACAACCTTCTTCAACTGATATATTTATAATAATTAATGTCCTCCATTAGTAAATATATAAGACATGGTATTCCTCTTACTATTGACACCTCCTTTGCGGTCAGCATCAATATACCCCTACAATTTGTTTCCTTTCCCAAATATTTATGATACATCCTTGCTTCCCATTAGGTGTCACATTCTCTACATAACACCTTTAAAATGATTCTTTATAAGGCTTCAAATGTACTAACTCAAGACTCCCTATTAATGAGTTTTATCTAGTTGGTTGAATACTAGAGAATACATTAATCTTCCAACAACTAATATCACGAACCAAGCCGTAATGTCATCCTACCTGACAATTGCCTCGAAACAAGACATTTCATAAAGTGCGTTCCTGATCCCCTCATCTTGGAAACTAGTATTGGGAATCGAAATAATCAAAATGGTATTAATTTCTTCCTAAAAATTAATAAAAATAAACAAATAGAACATGAAACAAAAAGACAACCATTGAATACCAATAATGATAAAATTTATCCAAATACAAATGTACTAAAGAAAAAAAACAAAATAAAAACTAAGACCAAACAACACAAAATAATCTCCATGTGATCAACTGGTCACCACCAACCACAGGACCAACCTTCTTGAAGAGACACTAAACAAGATACCTACACCTATAAAAAAACGTTTTTCAACCGATAATGAGTTGAAAATGTATGGTTTGTGAATAAATAGCTCAATTGGTAATCAACACAGAATACATGGATTTCCTTTCCCAAAATATTTCAAAAACACTGTTTTTAAATACATATATAAAATATAGTTTTAACCATATTAAAAATAATACTATAGTTTAAAATTAATATATAAAATACTCTTTTAACCACATTACGAAACCAAAAACTGATTTCCACAAATTATGTTTTTAAAACAACACTTGTTTCTATCCTTCTTAAAAACAGATCCACATTACATAATATATTTCAAGACCATATAAAAAATACAAATCCTTACCTAGTAATAATAAAGTATAAAGGGAATGTAAAGGGAAAAATAATACTAGGAAAACATACTGGTGTAAAATCAACACAATCGGTAGAAATAAAAAATCCAAACCGATACTAATCACGATAGATTCCTAAATATCTTTCTAAACAATTTCTTGACATACTCACATCAGACTCACCATCCGACAGATGGGGAAACTCTATATTCAATAACCAATAGATCACTATAAACGAACCAATCCAATAAGACATCCCACCATGCCACATCATGTCTATGGGGTACCTTCCCAACTAATTAGGGTTAAATTCAAGCATCACATGACCCTTGAGATGATAATAAGGAATCAAAAGAAAATAATAATAATAATAACCATAACTATCAATGTTCTCATGAATGATCCATTTGATAAGATATCCACCAATGTTCTAATGGTCTTAATATCTATAATGTTCTTTTACATGAGAAAATAAAGAGAATAAAATCCAAAAATTGTAGTGAAATACAACATAGTACAAATCATAATGCAGATACATAAAAATAATTTTCTAAAAATTCATTATCATCCAACAATTATCACCTACATATAAACCAATGTTTTCTATAATAAAATAACGTTCCAAATAATTTAACAAATAGACTAGGATTTCATGATACCTAAGTTCTCCAATTCATATTACAGAACATGAAAACGATCCCACGAAGCTAAAAACATCACATGATTTTCGAAACCCACACTATTGACATTAAAAGCTATTAATCAGAAATTCACATTATTCCATAAAAAAATCTATTCAATTACAACACTATTTCCAATCGAGCATTTAGACTTTCCAAACCAAATACATTTTCATAGCCATTTTCACAACTTTTCTGAATCCAATATAAAACTACACTTTCAGATGAACAATGCCAAACTCCCCCTACTTGTAAAATGTAAACTCTTCTCCAAAAAAGTGAAAACATTCAACAATTCCAGGAACGCCAAATGAGACATTATCATTTATATACCAAGACACATCACCAAATTCCAAATGTTCCCTTATATCATTATAGAAACCAATCTACAACACAAAATGAAAAATAAGACATTATATCATATTATATATCAATACACATCACACAATGATAAGTGACATCTTATATCATTTTCGTTACCAAGTGTGTCTTAAGTTCCAAATGGTCTAAGTCATAGAGAACACATTTGAAGTCAAATTTAATGTCACATTAATAACCAAAAATCTATAGACCATTCAATAAACTATTTATGAATAAGGGGAAGAGGGAATGAAGGATAAAACATTTGAAGAACTGAGGCTCAAAGAAAACATCATTTTTAAATGTAATCATAATTTTAGTTCCCATAAATGTGTAAACCCAGTACACCAATGGATGTGCCAACTTCTAATGAAACACATTAACAATCCAAAAAATCCTCCAATAATAAATATAAATAAACATCACTTTCCTTTAAACCAACACAATAAGCCACAAAATAAAATTATCACAAATAAGAATTTCTAAACTATAAGATCCATTACAAAAAGATTTACCACAATTTATGGATCCATGAAGGGGAATCCCAACTATAAATGATTCCAAATTAATGATTTTAACCAAGCTATCAAAATAAAACCTTGGAAAATTAACACTAAATGTTCTCAATTCCAGTTTTAAAAAACATAAGGAATTTCACCAAAACCCCTTTCAGGCATTTGACCATAAAAATAATAAATGAAAAGTATTGAAAATAGATTTTCACAAACATTCCATCATTAAGACACCATAGAAACTCCCAAAATCACATCACTAGAATGTTTAAGATATTTTGGAAGACTGAAATGAATGATCGAATATCAATAAAATGTGAAAAAAGGAAATTGATGGAAATACCTACCTCAAGGATATAAAAATGTGAAGAAACATTAGAAGGAGGAAGAAGAAAGTCTAAGATCAATCCATTCACCCTAAAATATAAGTGAAACAACCCATACATGCAACATAACCCTTAGGGTATTCCCATGGTGAAACCCCACCCTGAAAAACCATGAAACCAATAAAAGGAAGAGGGAAAATGATGAAATTAACCAAATAAATAAATAAATATCCTTGAATACTTCCATAAGATTCAATATATGAATGATAAAATGGGAGGAGAATCATGGAGGCCCTTATAGTCTGCCTAGTTCGGATGGGGTTGAAAATCGTGAATTGGGGTAAAAACACCAGATTGGGAAATTGGTAATATCACAAATTAAGTTATCATGGAAACTCGTACATTTTTGCAACATGGTTTGAAAAATTTTGTGCCAACTATCCACACCCTACTATTGATGATGGAACCCCCACATTTTTTTGTATAGATTTTCAAACTATTCTCTAACTGTGCCAAACACCACTGCAAAAATTGTAGAACCTCTTGCATATTGTCACCCAGTTTTCCAAATTTTTGGGAAGCCATGAACCACCCAAAAACAAAAACCCTCAAGAAATTTCATTTACTAGGAACACACACATGATATCCCCTAACAACATTTCAATTGTTCACCGACTACTTTCAAGTTCAAAATTTCTATTTTTCAATAATAAGTAACCCAAATGCTTCCGAAACACAAAAACTACAACTGATGCTCAACTATATTCTTAACTAATGTATCTAATATCTGAATAAAAATTTAAAAAATGAATCTCATGGTCGGGGTGTGATAATTCTCCCAACCAAAACAATTTTCCCCTAGAATGATACATACCTTAATGATAAACAAAACCCAATACCAAAATCAAATAAAGCTTAAAAATTTCCTGAAAATTTTGGTGATAATTCTCATAAAAATTAAAACCTATCAATTTATAGAGGAGACCACGTCAGGATGAAAATTGTGAGGACACAATAGCGTTCTCCCAACCAAATGAACTGAACTAACACCATTGAATGAATTTGGATTTCCAAACATGGGATGACCAGTGTGGGAACTCCCAAGTTGCGCTAATCTGTGATTTTACACACAATTTAAAACCCCCATCATTAGAATTGGAAACTCTCCACACACAAAAATACCCAAAAACAATGGGGATAACTTTGAAAGAAACCTAATCCCACATAGTGAACAATAAAACACGCTATAATAATTGAGTTTCACAAGCACGAATATCTCCAAACCATCGCAAAATAAAAATTAAAACTGATTCACTAGAGTCTAACCATATACATATCCATGTTCATGTCACAAAAATGGGAATATAAGAATAAATTACAAATGATTATCTTATGAAAATATCACAAAAAGCAGTAAATTACTACAAAAATCTAAAACTGCCTCAACTCCAACACTATAGAAAAGAACTATACCGTGGTTCCCCACACCCCTAGTGATTCTTGAATGTGTGAAAATATTTTATCTAAGGCCTCTAGTTAGGGACCAATTGTCTAAATATTCTTCTTCACCACATCTAGAATCTATTATCCAATTATGGACACTTCTTCCTTAGGAGACGCATATTACAAAACTTCTCCAAATGACCCAAACATCTACAAAAACTATAGGTCTTTAGAGTATTGTGAAAAATGGATTTGAATGCCCAAAATTAATGAACTAAAAATAATGAGTTAATTTATAATGTTTGAGAGGCCAAAACCAATGAATGAGGATATTCAGAAATAGGTTTCTCTAGAACACTACTCTTCCAAAAAGGGGGGATCATTAAAAGTGGAATTATATACCGGACTGGAAACTACCTGAGCTCTGGATTCTAGATCAGCTAAAAAATCCTCATCCACCAACATTCCCAAATGAATATACTTGGAGGCTAGGGATTGATCCATGATCTCTGGATAATAACTACAAATGAAAACAATATCGTTCTACTGGTCCAGCGATGCCATCCCAGATAAATGGAATCCATCATTTTGATGTGGTCAACATAAGAATTCAGTGTTATTTATCCTTTATAAATATTCTCGATCTCATACAATTTCATTATTTTCTCTCATTAGGTAAAATAATAAGACTAAAATGGTCTAAAACACATCACATGTCATCCCAACTTGCATCTATGATAGAGAAATCACCTACCACTGGTCCAATGCTGGACCCTCAATCAAATCCATAATATCACACACTCTCACATCATTGGGAGTTCCCAATGATATGAATACACTCTCAACATCCTCAATCCATGATACTTACTCTAATAGACCATGATCACTATGAAAATGGAAATAACCAAAAATATATTGAAAAATGGAAACATCCACAAGAAAATATGATGACCTTTTTGGAATTCAAATTCCTAAACACACAAAATACAAAATCTAAAAAAAATCAACTCGAATCAAAATCAAGAAGAGAATATAATTCCAAAATAATATTGTCACAATCCAAACACTACAATAATATCCCTACAAATCCACTTTTCAAAAATACCATCCTCATTCCACAATCCAAAACTACCACCTTCCAAGGTAACTTTCCAATGAAAAAACCAATTTTCACATACTAAACCAACATTTCAAGGTAATTACAATTCCTGAAATCATTTTCCCATTCAAATATATTTTCTGAAAAACCAAGTCAAGCCTTTTATTTCAAATAATCACCCATGGAGTCATATGAAATGTCACATATGTATTCATCGAACATAGAATTTCATTATCCACACACACATGAAAACATGAACTATAAATACATAACCATAGATATGAAAATGTAAATAAAGAATACCAAGGGTAACACATACCAATTCATCACTGAACCCAAGAATTCACCCAATTTTCAATCCCAAGAATATTATATTTAAATCCCCATTTTGTTAACACAATTCCACTTAAATGAATTAATTTCTACTTCGAAAACCATTTTCATTTTAAAATACCACTCACACAAAAAAAATCAGAAGTTTCAAAAAAAATCTAAAATGAGGAACTAGTGGCCATGCATAATTCAACGACCTGTACAGTGGTCCATTCCCTAGTTATGAAATAACAACTATGAGGAAATTGATCTATTTACTCAGACTCCAGATGGGTCACTACTCTATATGATATCAAAACATAAAATTAAATCTCCTCTATTATCATTACTCATCCACAAAATCCATGAAACAATATATCAAATCATGCAATAACTTTTGAAAATTGAGGATCAGAAAGAGAAATGCATCATAACGACTATACCATACCTACCTCCTAAACCATGATAGTCTTATTCTCTTAATACCTGACATCCAAAATATTAATGGTCTTCCCAAATTTATTTTTTAATAACCATGATGGGATGTCATCTTACCCAGCACCCAGTCAAATTTGAGACGTGGATCGAAGCGTGTTCTTGATCCCCATGGGTTGGGTACTAGTGTCAGACATCAAAATATTAATAATGGGAATTAAATTTTACCAAAAAAACTAGGATAAAATTAATGAAATTGAACACACAGAAAAATACAACAAATGAATATCAAAAACTATATAACTGATGAAAATACAACCACTTCTAGAAAAACTGAATACAAAAAGTAGACCAAGAACCCAATATAATCTCTACCTGACTTCTTCATCACCAACAAAAACAATCCATCAAAATATATTATATAACAAACCAGAAACCCACACCTGGAAAATATATCAGGTTTATTGATACTGAGTGCAACTAGTGTGTTGTGATCTTAAACACCACAGTATGTAATCTCCATTGATTCAATACATTTAAATTACATAAATAGTCCAAAAAAACTTCTTTTAGATACATATACAAAATAATCTTCAACCCATTTTATTTAACCAATAACAAGTTTGCATAAATACCTTTTTTAAAACAATATACCTAGTATTCATTTATCTAAATATTCCAACATTTCATAAAAAATTTCAAATACAAATACCAAATAATAATACATAACAGTTAATAAAAAGGGATAATTATAAATTAATGTGAATGATACAACTAGCATTAAATATCTGGGATAAAATAGACACAACTATCATAAATAAACAAGATATATAGATAGTAATCATGGGAATTTCCTAAACATCTCGAGAAGAAATCACTAGGTGTAATCAGTTTGGAATCATGTGCCAGTATATGGTGTAGCTTGATAGTAAATAACTAACTATATCCTATAAAATATCCAATATGGTGTCATGTCCCACTTGGCCACATCATCTCCTTGGGGTACTAACCCATTTATTTAGGGTCAACAAAAATCCCTCACTCAACCCTATATATTTCAACCATGAGTCCCATGAAAATAATAATAACAACAACCCTATCCAATAATATTATAATGAATCATCCATTAGATAGGATCTCATCCAAAGTTCTAATGGAATCTATATCAACATCATTACCATGAATGAGAAACTATAGAGGGCCCCATCCCAGAATTCTATTGGTCTCCAATATAAGCCAAGTCATCATGAATACACTCGAAACGAAATATCTAAACAAGCATGTTTATGAAAAAATTAATGTATACATGAAATAAACCATTTTTCATAATTAAAATCAAATTCCAAAATCATTTCAATATACCAAACATGTTTTCACACTACCCAAGTTTTCCAATTCATTATCCAAAAAATTCAAGTGATCCCACAAGGATTAAACATTCCTTGAGATCTAAAACCCACATCCATGAAATTATAAGGTTCTAAAGAGGCATTACCATCAATTCATGTCAAAATGAACATTTATAAGACTATACAATCTTCAATCCAAAATTTTACATTTCTAAACCTAATACTTTTATAATTCCATTTCGACATGATTTCCGGAGTCAGTATAAAATATCACTTTCATAAGAAAAAATCCATATAGGCCTTACAATTAAAATCCATACTCTTCTTAAGCCAAAATGAAAACATAAAAAAATTCAAGAAGATCCGAATGGGCCTTAATAATTTTAGAAACCATGACACATAATGAAAGTCTAAACATTCCCTTATATAATTTCTTTACCCAAGACACATCACAAAATGCCAATCAAGTACTTATATAATTCAAGTTACTAAGTGTTTGTAATGTTATGAAAGTGAAAACCCTTAAATAAAACATTTTATCTAATATTTAATGACTGTTGAAGTACTATAAAATTATTTCGAATTCATGAAATTATTTTAAGAAGAAGGTTAATAGGGAACAACAAAGAAAACATTTATATAAATGTGTCTCAACAAAAAAAAATTTAAATGAATCATCATCTGAATGCCCATCCATGTGTGAAACCTATACACCCATTGATGTGACAACATCCTATGAAACGATTAAAAGTTCAAAAAATCATCCAACAACCACTTTAATAAAATAGTACATTCTTTTGAAAAAACATAATAGGATACATAAAGAAAATATAACCAATAAGCATTTCAAAACTGGAAGATCCTTTCCAAAAAAAATTCCACTATTTTATTATCTATGAAGAGGAATCCATTAAACACATCATTCCCAATTAAAAATTTCAACCAAGATATAAATATATAACCTTGAGAAAAAAACACAACAAGTGCCCAATTTCAGTTTTCAAAAACATATTTTATTTCACCAAACGCCTTTCATGCATTTGAACATTGTCATAATCAAAGAAACACATTAATAATCCAATTCTCAACAACTTTCCATTATAAAAACAACATAAAAACTCAAACAACCACATCACAAGAATTATTATGATATTTTTTAAACAATTAAATGAAATATAAAGAATCAACTGAAGGTACTGGAAATGAAATGGATGGAAACACCTACCTCAATGATGTAATAATATGGAAAAACTTTTGATAGAGGAAGAACCAAGACTAAAAGACAATCCACACACAATAAAATCCTTGGTAAACAACAAAATACTCAAACCTAACCCTAATAGTTCACACAATGCGAAATTACACCAAATAAATTAAAAGCATCCCAGTGAAGGAAGAGATAAGTAGAATAAATTGACCAAAAAACAAACAAAAACATCAACTATGAATATTAAAGCATTTTCAATGATGGAAAGAGACTAACAAAGGAGAATCTTGAAGGCCTCGTGGTGTACAAATGTAAAATGCGGAAAGAAAATCCTGAATTGGGGTTCTATAATATAGGTTAAAAGATCCAATTTTACATTTTCAATGATTTGAGAAACTCGAAGGGTTATGCTGTATGGTTGAAAAAACACCGTTCCAACCATGGATATCCAACAAGAGAAGAGGGAACCCTGAACGACTTGACCACATGTTTTCGTAAACATAATACAACCATGAAAAACACCACTTCCCAACTTATAAAACCACTTGAATGTTTTTTAAGCCATGTTAAATCCATCAAACATTCCCCAGACACTGATCTTCAAGCTGCATATTTTCCTAGGTGAGGGTACACAGTTTCCCTAAACCTGTGACAACCATGAACCACCTATTATCAATCCCATTGATTTTATTTTTCAACACAAACTCCCCCAAAGGATTCCAATACAAAAACAATCAATACCACATATCAACCAAAGTCTCATCCAAACAATCAAGCATCAGAATAAGAATAAATAAAAATAATACCATGATCAGGGTGTGATAGCTGATCTATATTGAAACATTTCTATGTACTCATCCTCCACAACATTCTTTAGTTATTTTCCCATTGATTGTTTCAAATGGATTAAATGGTGAATGGAAATAGTTATATTTAAAAATAGTAAATCAAATAAAAAATATTCTAATGTAGTCATCTGATGTTAAAATTTAGGATCCTAATACACTGTCTTTATTGATTTCCATCAAAAAATTATATTCCACTTCAAAATGTTCATTCATCTAGAACTCCTCAATAATATTTCCTTTCTTCCGAACAATCCATAGAATACATGATCTTTTAATAAACATTTGATCTTCATATTGATTAAATATGATGTATCCATGAAAAAAATACATGAAGTAGAAACATTTATTCCTCCCCCCATTATTATAAATTTGTTTTTATAATTGAATCAAACATTTGATTCCACAAAATGGGTGTCTCCACTAAGGCATATAAGATCATTTTTGGTTTTCACAATTGGTATTCCTTCGATGAATTAATTTACCCATTGGAAAATTATAAACAGAGACACACCTTCTGATCTACACAATGTAAATCCATCTTCCCAACATGATTCTAATGATGTATATCTTCTAATGAAACAATATACATAACCGCCCAAATCATTGTAATTTTCAGTAAATTTGAGAGTACTTTTTTAGATCCAAACATTAAATTGAATAAAAAATTTCCCCAAAAACCATTCCTTGTATCTTCTCTTACAATCATGTTCTTATGTAAATCAATATTTTTTTTTTCTAAATTTAACTATTTACATGTGCTAAAGTTCGATTTCTGGTTTATTATTTTCAGGAAATTAATAAATTTTATCCTGAAAATAAATATACCATTTATTAACAAGTTCAAATATATTTAAATACCAAAAAAATTGGGTTCACCACTACTATAAATTCAAAAATAATTTAATGATATAGAATAAATTTTCACATGATTTCTCACTCATGTTGATCTCCTCATCTCTACATGAGGAGTATGCCCATCTTTTTTTGGTGTGACATGATTAGGTACACATTATATATCCTCATTATTTTGGATCTATAATTAATCATTCCCACTATTAATTTTTTTTATAATTGAAATTTTATATGACACATTAATTAACTATCACATTACATATTTTGATGATCTTATTTTTGTTATCATCCAAAAAGGGGATAACCAATCCCATAGACATCATTTCACAAAAATGAAACATTATTTGGACTTAGTATTAATATTTCCCCTTGTATTAGTATATACATATAAAAATTTAAATCAACAAAAGATATGTATGTGTGATACTATTACCAACTCTCTAGAGTACATCATTAATGGTGGACATTCTCCCATTGGTAAATCTAGACTCTTGTTAATGAGATTTTCATCCATGTTTAATAACTTTATCCCAAATGTATTAGAAAACTGAATGTGAATATTGATACATCTCGAAAATTCATACAATTTTCAATTTAGAAATATTTCTACCGCATTCAATTGTGGTACACCTACAATAGTGTTATCACAAAAAAATCTATTATTATCATATAATTACTTTAAATCCTCACTAAAAAACACTATATGAATATTAAAAATTATTAATTTCAACATTTATCCTAATCCATTCTCAACCATGGTCATAATAGTTTGAAAAAAAGTAATCACTTCATATTATGTTTTCATAAATTCAAATCATAAATTACTTTTTTGGTCATTAATAATTTCTATGGAATATTGTAACTACCTACATTAATGTACTAATATATGCTTGAAAATATAAGTGATAACTAGTTATATATTCCCATCATTCAGTATTATTTATCCTTTTGGAATAGATATAATCGTATGTTTTTGAATGATATAATCTTCAAACATGCCAACATTTATAGACTTCAACACTGATAACATTACTTTTGATTCCATCACTATCATCCCATTCTCATTAATGTGTCATATAATAATGTTAATTTTTTTAATCCCTATAAAATTGATTCATGAATGTACATATATGTTTCTATCTAGTTATATATGGTTTCATTATTTAATCCTTGATCTAAGGCCATTATTCCCTTGGTAATATTTTATACACCAGAAGTGAAGAAGTTTATGAAAACTGAATTATTGAGATATCATATTGAAATAAAACATCATCTCTGTATATGGATATAACATAAAATATAGAAAACCAACAACTATTTACTATATGTTTTAATCTAGTCATCTTTCATCCCTCTTACTCGGAAGGGTAAATCATTTTCATGATATTCCTTTTTAAAAATTATAATAACATAGTTTTTAGGAACCCCGTCCATGGAATTGAATAGAATGATGCCCTAAATAATAAATTCTAGGACCTTATATGGATATTTATTCATACAAGAAACAAATAATTAGATCCTTCCACATTCTTGTTTACTATGATGGTTTTAGGCACCTTCCCTTTTTTCTGCATGACTTATTGATTTATCCAATATTCCTAGAAATGCAGTACATGAGACCATTGCACATTCCATTCAATATAAAATTTCTCATTGATTTTTATTATACTCTATGATTTTCCCATTATTCATATCATTAATTTCATTCAATATTTATAAGAGAACCAGATAATGTTTTTGAATCCCTTTATCAAATAACATTAGTATGGATCAATTCTCGTACATATTTTATGTATTCCAGGAAGAAGTATTAATAGTTGTAACAATAGCTTTTTAATATTTCTGTAATGAAGATATTAAATGAATTTCACATAAATAAAAATCCAATTTAATTCCCATATGTTAAAACTAACATGAGATTGAATTGATTTTAATAGAGTGATCTATGGGAATATTTACTTTAATCATTTTCATGTCTAAAATATGTCACATAATTTATAATTTTTTTAATGTTGATGGATTATCATACATATTCACAAGTGTTTATATTATCTAAGTCCTACATTTCTCTCATTTAATGATGAATTCCATATTTCTTTCAATTTTTGATACAGATTTCTCAGAACCTATTTGTCAAGTATCTCCCACACCATCTTGTCATAAAACATTTTTCTTCACCAAATTGTGACAGCTGAATCTTTATAAATTTATTCTAAGATATACCTCCACTAGTAATTTATGTTTTCTACATCAAGGAAATCATTCTTCACCTTGGATTTTCTGGTATCCATCATTCAATTAATGTATACAAAATCAAGTTCTCTCAAACCCAAGATGTGAATAAATTTATTATTGAGAAACTATGAGTCCTAGAGATAGAATGGGTTATAGATGAATAAATAAAATCATAAAAGAATAAGATGAAGATGATGATGGTGCATCATTATTTTTTTGGTTCAAAAAATTAATTATATCCATAGTGATGAAGAATCACATGATTAATTTGGAATCATAATTACTAGGAGATATTTGGATTATCAAACACAAAAAACCTAGATTAGATTATCTCTTAATGAAGATGAAGAAACAAGGATACCAATCACATAACAAGTCAAATATTCAGTTGTTACTGGTAGGAATAAGTGTTTGAAAAAACTATTGTCTCTAAATTATATGGCGTTATATTTACCAAGTTAAATATTCCACTTCTATATTGATAAATGGTTAGATGTTTATGGTTTGGGGAGTAATTTGTGTTACTATCCATCACCCAAATTTCATCCAAACAATCAAGCTACACCATTGCACCCGATTCATCATAAAATAATGGAATTTTTTTTAATAAAACAAGAGTTTAAATTCTGGAATACTTTTTTTAGTAAACATGTTTATTTAAAGTATGTTTCCACTGTTTTTAAATATTTATTATGTATCAATTTATCTCTTTTGTAAAAAATTTAATGAAACAACAACCTTTTAATATATGAATGTATTCCCATTTTAGTTAGATTTTAAATTATTGGTTATTTATGAAATGATGAAATATTATTGTAATTTAAAAAAAATTCTAACATTGGAAAATGTGATTATTCTTTTGGGGATATTTTTATGTATTTTGGTAACATTATCAGATAATAATTTTGGGGTTAATTATAAGTAGAATATAATAATTACTCCTTTCAAGGATTTATGTTATGGGAGGTTAAGTTAATTTTGTATAATTTTGTATTTATTCATGATAGTATAACCCTTAGGTATAGTCTGTGTTTTAGTTAAAAGGTTTTTTTTCAAGAAAATGAATTTTTATTTTTTTGACATATGTATAATTTTTTTATTAACATTTGGCTTAATCATTTTTATGTTTGGAATATATGATATATCAGATCGATAACCATTGGGTCGAAATTTGATTTTGTACTAAGTAATTCAAGATATTTTTTAAGAAATTAAATATATTAGATTCATTATATTATTATAGTAATTATAAGTATCATGGGAAAATATGGGATTTTATTTGAGGAATAAGTGTCGAATTATAATTTGGATATATATATAATTTTATTTGTGATTTATTATGATTAAATTTATTTGTGGATTTTTTTTAATATTTGGGAAAATATATTAATAGGGTGTATACATTCTTATTATGTAACATTATATATTTTCTATATTTTATTGATATATATATTTTTGAGTAATATAATCATTAAAATATAAGGCTATTTTAGGATGAGCCTTTCAAAAGTAATTGTCAAAACATAGAATTTTAACATTGGAATTTGTATTGTTATGTAATAATGAACAAATTTCACATAGAAAACCAAATAAAAAATTATTTTACTAAATTAAGAATGATATTGTAATCATAAAATAAACCCATAAAAATTCTAAATAGTATAGTGAGATGGTGAATAGAAAATAATATAACAGTAATCGGAAAATATGGATATGTTTGACCCACTAAAATGACAACACCCACAAAAAAATATGTAGACATAAATGATAATTTTTAAAGTAAAATAATCATTTTTCAGATGAAATTATATATATATATATATATATCTCTATAAGGTAAAATATACGTGAATAAATAATTATTGAAATAAGAGTTATATATATAAATTAAGGAACATATACGGTTGGAAAAGTAACTTGATCATTAAAATAGTAATCCAAATGTTGGGAATAGTAATATGGATCTTAGAATATAAATATTACCTATTAATGTTTGATATAAAATTTATGTATCATATAAATGAAAATATGATATTTTTACGTCTTGGTATAAGTAAATAAATGTTTCACAAATGATAAATTATGTGTTCATGTTTTTGTATAATGAAAATTTTGATATATAATATAACAATTAATATAATAAATTAAAAAAACAATTATCACCAAATATATTTAAATATTAATATTACCTCTTATAATAATTATAATATAATTTTATGTGAACAAAATTATTTTTTCAAAGGGTAAAAAATCAACTATAATAATAAAATCAGTATTTTTTGATTAAATGAAGATTTTATTTAAAAATTAAGTTCCGCATATTTATAGTGTTATTTTCATAAAATAGATTCCATTTTAAAATATACAGATTTTTAAATTCTTAGGGGTAATTTTTGGGATTTTACTAAAATTGTTGAATTTATTGTTATTATTGAAATACTGTAATTTATGTTATTTTACATTATAAGATAAATATATGAATTGTTGAGTCTTGGATTATGTAAGAACCCATTAAATCAAAAACTCCATCACAATACACTATATTTGGTAATATTAATCAACATTATTGAATTTTTAAATGATAAATAATAAACTAATGATTATAACAATCAAAATCACCCTTCTCCTCCCACTATAAATATTATTCCCCATCACCCCATCTCATCACACCATTGAATCAGGTTATCTTATTAATAATAATTACATTTACCTTACCAATACTCTTCCCCGTGGTCAAGATCTACTTGTCATAAAAAAATTACCAATTCAATATTCTTTAGGGGGTCCTTCGATGTGGTGTATTTCAATTGGTAACTTTCTCAAACCATCTCATTAAATTTAATTACATTTTTCTAATTTATCCTCAACTCACTAATCCATAAAATAAAAATAAATAAAATTTCATTTATATGATATAAATTTATAATTATAATGTAATATCATATATCCACAACTTTTCTCGTCTTCTCATATTCAAAGAAGTGAAATCATTGTCCCAATTATGGCGGTTAATCATCTTCATTGATATTGAGTCATGTTTTCAATTACCTCCATTAAGTCTAGTCATAAAACCATTATTTTGGTTACATTATATTATAATATATATATTATAAAGCATTTTATAGTATTAAATAATATATATATATTATAAAATAAAATGATACCAGTTCCGGATGGAAGTAAATGAAATTCTTAAATAAACCTAACATTTATCAATATAAATTTTCAATAAAATAATCCTTATACTATAAAAAATTATGAGAACTTTTAAAAATATTTAAGATAATTAATAACATATAATTTTACTTCTATATAATTATTCTTATTTGAAAATAAATTCCATAATAATTTTTGTTTAATAGGTCTATGAAACCCTAAAAATTAATGCTTTCAGAATTATGACAATTAAAATTACAATTCATCAAAAAAATAAATTAATTAACATAATAAAATAATAATAAATATAATAATGGTATAATATTTTATGAATTACCAAATTAACTAATATAATTTCATTATCCTAGATATTATGTGCAACTCTAAAATGCATCAAGACATAATGTAAGGGATATCTTCTAACCTCCATTTTTCCATTTTTATTATTTTTCTCTCTATTTAACATAATTTATTTCATAAATATTAATACATAATTATTCAAAATTATGTTTATATTTTCCAATAATATTTATATAGTTTAATTAATCCTTTTTTAATTGGGTAATGCACGTTTTAAAAGGATCCCATCTCAATTCCACTCAAAAAGAAATCCCGATTAAACAAAAGTTCCATGATTTATTTCCATTTTCAAGTACACTCCATAAACTATTTTAATCTAATTTTTTTTAGAAACTATAAATTTAACATTGATAACTATTTTAGTTTATTTATTGTGTTATGTAAATAAATATTCATTTTTTCACATTAAATACACTTTACACATTTCCCTTAAATCTCACAAAAGTGGCTCATATCTAAAGTTTCATGAAAACAATTTTTAATGTATTACCATTACTCAAACATAATTATTCATGATCTGTTCTTATTTTTTACTTTGGGATATTCCAAATAGTATTTAATACCTTCATTCATGGATTACATTTTTGATACACCCATTGGTTATTCCTTATGAAGTTATTATAGTGATCATTTCATACCATGTGTAACTTTAGTGTTTATTCCTTATGTTTGATTTTGTATTATGTCACATATATTCAATGACATGTTATGTTGTTTTCAACATTATAGGACTCTAATTTATTGTGTATTGTTTTCTCTCATATGATATCATGTATAGGAATACGGAGTAAACTAAATCTATTATGGGACATTGTATAACAACTGATATAGTCATAGATTCTATCATTGACTCATGTCTATGTCATGTTATATGTTTCTTAAACATTAAAATATTTACATGATAATATTATTCATTGTTCTATATTCCATGATTCCTTATTTTTATTCAGGACCCATTCAATTTATATTATCCTTTTTTCATCTAACTCATGTAATAATCTTTATTCCCACGTTTATTCCCTTATTTGAGTTTTTAGTTTATCCATTTTGATTTTGTATTCCTCAGGATACCCAATGTAGATATAATATCTCAAAAGGATTTAAGATCTCATTATAGTGATTAATAAAATGATTTGGTATTCTAGTTTCATTTATTCAAATTTTTTTTTTAGTCTTCCAAAGACACTATACTTCTTGGTCCTTAGTTGTAATCCAAGGATAATTGTTCTTAAAATAATAAAATCCTATGTGTAAAATGATTTGGTCTATATAGAAGTTAATAGAGGACCAATCTAGTTTTTTTATATTTTGACTAGAATAATTTAGTAAGAACCCTAGGGATATATCTAGCACCATGAATAAACTATGTTGAAAATTAATGATTCATAATTTAATATAAACTCTTCATTTATAGGTTTCCACCACAAGATTATGGTTGCCTTTTACAATTATCATCAGATTATTATTAGACAACAACAAATGAATGGTTTTTCTCTCTTTCATGGTAATGGTGGGAAATAGGGTAACCCTTTATAATATAATTTTGATTGGAAATTTGATTATATTTCTAATTAAATGACCAATATTATGGGATGGGTAGCTCAGAACATCATGATATAACTAGATCATCTAGAACATGTTATGAATAGTAAATTGAATAATGTTGAATTATATCCTTCTCCTATGAAATAAAATGTTGTGGATGAATCTGTTACATAATAGATAACACCATTATTTAGTGGATATTTTTATCCACATTTTGTGGAAAATTTTACTATCTCCATTAAAAATATAATATATGATCTCCCATGAGTGGAAGAAGAGAAATTTTATATATTTTGAATAGTTTTAATAGGAAAGCTTATCAGTCGTGGAAACAGATCAAAAAAAATTTATTATGTGGATGTCAGTTATTTGGATTTGGATGGATTCAAGAAAATATTCTTCAAAAAATAATTTCCCTGAAATCTTTATCTTATGATGGATATGGACTTCTTTAGACTAATGAAAACATTTGATGAATTTTTTGGGATATATGAGGAATCGAATACATGGATTTCAAGTTTCACCTATTTCTTAGTAATTAACACAAATAATATGGTTGATCTATTTTTTAGTGGATTGAATCCAAGACTATAAAAAGCCTTGTAAATTTTAGACTTGAATAGCTATGAGGTGATTTTTTGATGTTCCCTAAAGGTTGAGATAGAGATTGGTGACACTTAGTGGTCTCATGATCTTTGAGAATCAATTGTGGAAAAAAATTTCAATATGGGAGAATCAAAAGAAAAATCTCATGAAAGAACGACCACCCAACATCCCACAAGTAAAAAGTCTGTGTAGAAGAATCTAAGGAACAATCTAATGTGATCTAGAATATTCATAAAATATGTAAGAGATTAGAACATGACAGTTTGATCCAATGGTATTTGAAGAATCCACTTAATTTGGATGGAGAAAGAATGCTTCAGATCAACACTCGACATATAGAGCATTGTTTCATCATCAAGAACAGTAGGAATTATACGATCCAATTCCCAAAACCAAGGGTTATTAAAGAGAATCAACCACAAGAAACTCCAAGGCATCATGGAAAGTCATATGCTATAACTACTACTAAGGTGGATCCATAAAATGATGTGGTGATCTGTACACTGGTTATTCAATAAAGAATAGTGACCATACTATTGGTTTTTGGTTCAACACATTCTTTCATTTCATGAATGTTTAGTAACTGCATTCCGACACCACATAAAAATATGAAGGTTGAGTGATATATGATATCAACAAATGGATAAATTATTACATATAAAGTATATAAGTATTCACCGATTAATTTCTTTTGGATTAATACATAAAAAAAATCTATTATTACTTATTAGGGTATTGGTTTATGCTATATTTGTACAAAGTGAACATTAACTATTCCAAAAGGGACATCAATCATTATATCTTGTGGAATCCCCCAATTAAGTATACTTTTAAGGAGGCTAAGGAATCTCAATTAGAATCATCATCTAAATTTTTTGATTTTATTTCCTTATGAGTGAGAGTATATCACTAAAATAATTTAGGAATAGAAGAGGATAATGCTTGAAGACATGATCATTGTGAGGGACTAAATAGATATGTTCCCTATAGAATTAATTGTTCATATTAGTTACTAATATTTTGAGTTTTTCAATTGATCTTATACATGGATCTCTATCCAAATCAATGAATCCATAAAAAATGGGCACCATTGAGTTAGAATAACTAGAGAGGGAGATACAAGAGAATAAAGATAGGGGTTTCAAATGATTGAGTGATTATATGTGGGGGTTCACTCATCCTCCTCATCAAGAATTATTGATCAATGAACCTTGACATTGATTATAACAAGATCAATAAAATCATAATAAAGAATATGTATCTCTTAGAACAGATAAAATACTTGTTCGATTTGCTATGTGGGAAAAGTATTTCTCTTAGGAAGACCTCTGGTTGGGATATCACTAATTAATAGTAAAGGAGGATGATATTACCATGACTGTCGTTTGTATGAGGTATAGACACAATGATTTCATAGTGATGTTCTTTGTGCTCACAAATTATCCATTAATTTTCATGGACATAATAAATAGATTCTATAGAGATTACCTCAAATAATATTGTAGTCTTTATAGATGATATTCTGATATAGACTAAGGGAAATGAGGAACATGATGCATATAATAATTATATGATAAAGACATTATGGAGGGATTGACAATATGAAAATTGTATTAACTGTGATATTTGGATACAGGAAGTATCATTCATTAGTTATGGTATCATAACCAATAAACTATATATAGACCCTTCTAAAATAATGGAAAACAAGGAGTGGTCCTTACTAATATTTGTAATGATGATACATTGCTTCCTTGGTATTGATGTGTATTACCAAGTACTTTTAGTAACTTATCAATATTTTATAACCCTATAAAAAATATGAATCATAATGGAGACATATTTTTTATAGAAGATTGAATGTTAATTTTTCATCAAATATTTGAAAAATAGGCATATCAATTCACCAGTACATACAATACTGATAGGTTGGGAACTCTATGGTATAAAATTATTCATCAAAGACATTATTAATCTGTGTACAAATGAAAAATAATAAAGTGATTTCCTATGTGTCATGGATGGTGAATGTTCCTGACAATACTATCCCATCCATATTGTAGATTTTGCTACTATGATCTTTGTATTGAATATCTCACAACATTATCTTTATAGAGAGAATTATGATATATACATTGATCACAAGAGACCCCAATATATATTCAGAAATAAGTATCCTAATATTATCCAATTAAGATCGATAGAGACCAAAAATAAGTATGAGTTCTCATTTCATAACCATCCTGGTAAAAAAAATAATGTGTTGGTTGCCCTATAAAAAATGTACCTAGAAAAATAATAAATGATGATAATTGAGATGGATCACATGTTTTTGGACATTCAATGGATGCACATGGGAATAATAACGAAATGTATGTCATCCTTCAATTCACAAATTTATCTCAACCATCCATTTTACTAATAATACAAAAATCTCAAATAAATAAAGTGAAAATTCAGAAAAGGTTGTCATTTTTATGAAAGGGGAACTCCTTAAAGTTAAAAATGGATGAGTAATGAGTTGAAATATTTGGTTCATGTCAATAGAGCCAACATTTTATATAGATATTATTTTTTTTCAACTGATTTTTATAGTTGTTCAATAGTGAATGATGAGATAAGAAGAACTCATTGCTGTCAATATTATGAAATAGTTCAAAACATAATTATTCTTTCATAAAGTCATCAAGGATCAATATTCTACAAAACATGTGAAAGGTGAATAAACTTGGAGTTTGAAGGTGATACCGGGAGAATTGTTATGTAATCATTTGTTGACATTGGATGTCATAGTTGAATTATTATCATACTATTATATGAAGATGTGTTTATGTGTTGTACTTAAAAAATATCATAATTTGTTCAGAGAATTTCTGATGAAGTCCTTATGAAAGAAATGAGGATAAAATTTGATGAAAATCATACCCAGTTTTGATTGATATGAATGATATTTCTAGAGGATATAAATATTTCATCAAATTAATTAGGAAATATGATGATGCTAAAGTTGAAAAATCAATCACTATATATTAAAATTCATAAGGTTCCTATTGAAATTAGTAGTTTATTGAATATATCAATTCATAGTGAATAAGTATGAATTTTTTATCTGAATCTGATATTAAGGTTGTGTCATTTCCTAATGTTTTCCTATTTTTTGGGTTTCAAAATCGGGAGTATTGTTTATGGAAAAGGAAGGCGTTTTCTCAATGTAGTTTGGTAAGAAATGATTCCATACCTAGAAGGATAGTTCACAAACTAAATATGAGGTATAAATATTGGTGAAGAAAAATTGAAAAATGAAGGATCCTGCATAACATTACTATGTGGACTACAAAGAATAGTACATGTATTGTGTAGAAGAAACCATTTGCGGGTGGTTGTAGTTCACAGAGGGCTTGATGTTTTTGGAAACTAAATTCATTTATGGAATGGATGTGATGATTCATTAGTATACGAAATTAGCCTTCGCAATGGAAGAATGGTGATAAGAGGACCATGAATGGAAAACAATTCACTAGTAGATCAATGTTTGCGGGAAGATCACATTTCTCTAAAGAAGCACAAAATGTAGTGAATGATGCACCACATTTAAAATATGGGTAAATTGTATTAGTGATATATTTTAATTTAATATCTTATATCATGGACCCTAATAATATTATCAATTAAGAGATAAAATTGATAGAAAAGATCCTTGCTCGAGGAAGAATTCAGTTGAGTATGGAAGAGTTATCGTGGAATAAATTCGGAAAAATATGGGGAGTCTTGGTGGAATATAGTTAGCCATACAACCGAGGGATTGTACAGAATGTAGGAAATTCCCAGAGAAAATTGGTTTCCCAAGAGTCTTCCCTATTATATAGAAGAATAATCAGATCATGGAAGATGATATAGTCCATGATGGAAAAGACATCCAATGGATGTAGGGACAGTTCACAGAAGAAAACATAGTTTGCGAAAGAATAAATGTGTTTTGTATGAAAATGAGTCATGAAATTAAATTGTCATTTATTGAGAAAGGAAAATATGCTGATCATTTTGATCATATGGAGAATTACTAACATGTGGAAACTGAAATGGTCTATAGAATCCAAGTTTCTCTGTAGAAGGGAAGGTTGTTCCGGAGGCACTTGAGCAACTTGGTGCAAGGAAGTATTCATAGGAAGTAGGACAATCAATAAATAAGAAGTAGCATATAAAACTGTGTGGGTATTTGATTGATAAAAAATGGATAGATAAGAATAATCAAACACATTTTGTTTTTGTGAAGAAGAAATATATGTGCCCCTAAAATTATATTTTAAGGGAGGTAAGTACACAACAACACTATTCCATATTATTCTTTTTTGATGAATAAGATAGTGTTCCTACTTAATGATTAATTATTATTCAGGGTAGATCAGTTTTGATGATTCTAAAGTGAGCTAATCTTCCTTTATTTAATAATCCCATAAGATTTTTGGGATTCTAACAATAAGAAGAGGTATTAACACATTTGGTTTTGCTCCAATAAAGAAGGAGTAAAGAATATCAGAATATCTGGTGACCATATTGATATTAGTTGTTTATAATCTAGTTTATAGAAGAGTTAGTTTTCATTAATATAGAGACAATTATATTATTTTGACTAACAGAATATGAAGATAGTGCACCTATCATGTATTTTTTTGTGAAGAATTAATATGAGTTTTTGTATTCTTATGTGAAATTAACCACGTGAAGAAGAAGGTTGTTGATGAATTAATTAGATATTTGACATCAAAAAAGAAATCAACTAGTGGAGGACTTTCATGGTGTTACAAACCCTAATCCACAATGAAAATACTTTGAGGGTAGGAATTATGAGGATCAATATAAGAGTTTAAAAACATTAAATATTGGATTGCTTTAAAATTTCATCAAGAGTGTATGTGAATCTATTACACATTATATATATAATATGATTATTTTCTAGTGGTTGTGTCGTCTGGACTAGTGTATGTGTATCTCTTAATCATCAAGAGTGTATGGGTATCTCTAGTTGTTGTAACTAAAAATATTGATCTCTATCTTTACTACTTTCTTAAACATGTATGCGAAACGAAAAATAAAATATGGGAATTAAGATCCTAAAATGTCTAAGAGGTAAAGGGATATAAAGTTACAATTGATTTAAAAAGTCCCTAGAAATAATTCACACCCCTTCTAAGTGTTATAAATATCCAAAACTACTCCTTAAATCAAATATGTTTACTATCTAATACTTAGGTAAATAGTTTAATTTTAATTATTCACGTAGATTAACCTTCTCCAACCACTGAAAAAACAAAATGATTTATTTAAAAGTTTAATATCTCGGTTAGTGGTAAAATAAGAAGATAGATATCACTAAATATGCATCAAAAGGCCCGGTATTTTACAAAGTGAATGATGTAAGGAGAACTTCTAATGGAATTATGAAACCATTACCTATACCTTTATAAAAATGGGAAAACATCACCATGGAATTTATCACTAGACATCCAAATACCTCAAGTATAAATAATAAAATATGGGATAGTTTGGATTTTCATACAAAGACATATCACATTGTCTCCATTCATGAATAATTCAAACTCTATCAACATGCACATATATACATTAAAAAAGTTGTAATGTTTTATGTAGTACCCTTATTGATTGTATCTGAACAAGGCACAAGATTTAACCCCATGTCATGGAAATTTTTCCAGCATTCCATCAAGTCTATACGGAACATTAATACGAATTACCACCCACAAACTTATCACTACTCTAAGAGTATTATTCTGATATTTAACGATATGTTGAGATCAAACTTTATGGACTTTAAAATATGTTGGGACCTAACTCTACCATAGTTCGAGTTCTATTTGCAAAACCTTTTCTACTCAAGAATCCTTATGCATTTATATGAAGCACTATAAGGGAAATTATTTATAACACCTACTTTCTAGGATAAAGTTAGTGAACATAAATTATTGAGGCTTGAAACGGTTGTGGAAATGGATGAAATGTTGAAGACCATCCCGCAACATATCTGGGATTACAAATGTTGATATATGTCGGTGAAGATAATCATTTATTGGACTGATTGTTTTTTTGTGACAATGTATTCCCTTATAGAGATTGATAGAAGAGGGTGATGAGATCTGGAACTAAATGAACGCTAAGTCAAATGTATATCTCCACCTTTGAGATTATTGATCATGTTAGAGTTGTGGACTATCGAAAAGAACATCCACCAATCATGAATCAATTGTATGAAGAATTCCAAATATACCTCCCAAATAAGTACATACGATATCCCTTACATGTACTAAATTTTTATGTGGTATAGGTGTAAAATGATCTCTCTTATGAGGATAATTCAATAAATAACATGGACTATTGAGATAAGGTTCTAAAAAAAAGATAACACACCTGGTCAAGGTACTATTGAAAAACAATACATATGATGAGGTTACATAGAAATCAGAGGAAGCAATGATAGAGAAATACAACAACCATTTTCTACTATATGATGTAAAAAAATTCAGGGTGAAATTTAATAAGGGGGAAGAATGTAATGCCCATGAATTTTATCAATTAATTATTCCTTATTAAGTGGGAAAACACATACATTTCATAGAGAACCCAATAAATTCATTATTATAATTAATGAATAATGTTACATTAATCATCATATAAACCAATAATAATTCAATATATTACAATGGGATAATAAATAGAAAATAAGATAAAAATAGTGAGAAAATTTAGATATGCCTAATCCACTAGAATGACCTATCTCATGAAAAATAATATTGAAATAAAACAAAATTTTAATAATAAAATATTCATTTTGATCAATAATTTTGTAATTAATTTTATTCCTTATGTACTATTTTGAGATATTATATGGAATTTTTTTATATGGTAGTACGTCGACATGTGATTCTGATGTCTGATGTGTCTACAATAAATATGTGAAACGTCTTTAACATGTTAAATAATATATGGAAATATTTTTTATTGAATAAGGGGAAATCCATCATAAAATTTCGTAGATTAGAAATATGATGACACCGTGGAGTTCAGAACATTGGTTATACCTTATGTGATGCATATCCATTTTTATCATGGGTCAATTGTGAAAAGGATTTCATGGGTGAAAATAAATAAAATGAATAAGTTTTTTTGAATTATTGAAAATGATTTTTGTAAATCCATAGGTATGTACTTCTTATCAGGGTTGGCCATTAAACCTTGTAAATGAGATATAATTATAGGATAGTGTTCTTGGATAATTAGGATGAATCGGTGACGTATCGTTGATTGTTGCACCAAGATAGTTAATGTCTCTTGTCAATGAAAGCATCATCGAATTGTTCTTTTTCAATGATCATTCAAAAATACTATAAGTATGTTTGTTTTTATTCTCTATCCAATTCTATAGACCTGGATAAACCCATATCAATTCCACAAATGTAATTGATTCATGCATCATTGTTAGATTTAAATTTATTGAATAATGTTCATTGTTAATCTTTCCATCTTCATTCGTAAATCCTATGAAAACATATCAAGGATGAATGAACAATGGCTAAGGTTAGTTAATCAAATATTATCTTTTATGTTATTCTCACATGTATTATCTCATGTTCAACATGTAAATTTAATTTTTCTTGTGGTTCAATTATATAACTAGTATTGGGTCATCTCTGGACCATTCATTGGCATAATGGATCAATACCATGGTACAATTCTTGATCAAGAGTGTGATCGAGGTAAGACAATGAAAACGTTTAATAAGAGGTCAATCAAATGGATTTTTCAGTTCCCATTTTCGTAGTCTTGAGGCAAAATTATAGATGGCTTGTTGTGGTCTTTTATGATAAGATTCATGTCAATATTTCGAAGATCAATGCTGGAATGGGTTAGCCGAACATAGATCTGAATGTTCTGGTAAGGGTGGATATGGTGATGCGTAGAATGATGTGGATGAATATACAAATGAATCATGAAAATAATGAAAAACATTTAATGTATTTTTGGATTACTTTCTATGTGGGACCCCTGGGTGTGGAACTAGGGTTTCAGTTTGAGATAAATATCACTCTTCTTGTGATATGGTCACACAACATGCTACCCATCCATGATGTCTCCAGATGTACCTCATAGTGTAAAATGTCATTTATTGGAGTACATGGACATTGAAAAAACATGTATTTGGACACATAAATGGTCAGTTATAGAGTACATAACTGCTTATACATAATCACCTCCACGTGACAAGGGTAGGGTATCATGCAACCTATACAAGTCATGTGTTTCATTCCCATGATTTCTATGTTGTGGTTTACTTGTAATGTGAGGTGCTTCTACACATGATGATACAGGTTGAGAAACACATTTCATTTATTCTATTGACTTCTCATGTAATACAGTGGATATAAATTTCATCTATTCATCTATTCAATTTATAAATGTTTTCGATGAGTGGTTATTCCTTTGATCATTACCATCTTGGCTATAGTGTGGAATTTTTATCTTATACATGAATTTTAATCCCATGTAGAGGTTGAATCCCTGATTGTGTTCCTAGAATCCCACCATGGTATTTTAGTGATATCCTCTATCAGCATTATACCCTAGGGGCTTTTCATGGAATCAGTGTGACCTCATTGAGAAGGGATTTTATAATCCATATAGCATTCCATATTTTATGGGGTTTTATTAAAGAAATATGAGAAAGTATATATATGGTTGATCTATCTTGGGTTCATGGTGTCCACCATCTATTTGGGGTGTGACCACTAACAATGTATTGAGATATTTTGAGAACAGTGAGCATTCATGTGTGGGGACTATTAACATAGTCCTCTTTGACGAGAGTATATTGTGATGATAGTGCTTTTGGAGTTGTTTATTTTGATATGAGAAGTTTTTCGTTAACAATCCTATAGATGAAGTTGGTTCTGACCTCCAAGTGGAATGGTGTCATTGGTGAGTATGTCTGGGTGTTTTTGTTATACATTGATTGTTAAATACTTTTAACGAGTTGAGTATACATTATGCTTTTTTTAGTGTTTATCAGGGGTCCTGCTGAATATTTCTATACTCACTCATACATGGGATCTACTAGCATGTGTCATGTCTCATACAGACAACTTCCATTTTGACGTTGTCCTTAGAGGATGTAGATAATCTAGGTTTATCATGATATTTTGAGACCATGGTTTTTTCTAGGAGTTTTCATTTAATTGTAGTACTCACACATGGATTAGTATGGACTGTTATATAGTTTTTTGTTTGGATTTTATTTTTTTCCATTTTTTGCCTTCATTATTTTACTATTCTACTATGGTTGTTGGATCATATATGTATTCATGAATTATATTCATTTTTTTACATTTCATCAATGTTTGTGATAGTATATTTGTGTGTGTGTGCAGTAACATTATGAAAATGAATCTTGTTTTGTGGGATATGCCTACTCGGTCCTGGTCGTCAACCCTATGACTATTTGAGGAATTTGTGGGGTAGTTATGTGTAGGACCCAGATGATTTGGATCATTAGAGATTTTTACTGAATGATTTAGTTAATATTTTTGAACAAATTTTGGGGATTGGTTTTTGGAGACAAATTTTTTTATTTTTAGTTCAGCATTCAGGAAATGGACACCAATTTTGGTTCTTCAGCCATTGTATCTATAAAAAAAGACTTTAGACCCATTACATTAGAAAATTTACATGTTTAAATTGGTTATAGGGATAATTGTGTAGATGAATTATATAGGGATTGGTTGTTGTTACCATGACCATCTTGAGTCATTCCCCAAATATACTCATTGATTGTGTTAAATCCTATTTTATTTCTGGATGCCTCCATAAACATAGTCATCCATGATTAATCTATGTGATCATGAGGATGATCTGCTATGTGATGAGGCATCAGTTCATAGTTCTATACCAGAGTTAGTACCTCTAGGTGGTTTACTAGCTATACAACCACATGTTGATCTGTAGCAATAGATGGTTTTTATAGATAAGGATTCATGCCTATAAAGTGAATTGTATGGGGTTTAGAGGTAGTGAACTAATAGGATTTATGGTGAGACATAACCCATGTTATTTTAGGAAATTATAGAGGTTCTCATTCTTTTTTTCCTTTTGATTATGTCTACATATCAAATGGAGAATCATGAGGAAATAATTCTTCATGGCTGTGATAATTGATGGTGGAGCTTAGTCGCCTAATCATATGACTATTCAACTCTCTCCTAGTCATAAATTAAGCCACTTTCTATGAAGGAGTCCTATCTATACACATTGTGATTAGTTCACATGCATGGGGTTTTGCTTCTAAAATTGGGTAGTTTTACTACGGTAGAGCACTCTACAAGGTTAATTGATCTCTAATGATAATCCAAATATTTGGTTCAAGATATATTAATTATAGAGTGTAACACTGAGAAGGGTTTACTCTAGAAAATCTAGTATTTATTAGTATCCATATTTACTCACACCTATATTGGGCTTCATTATAAAACCAATCATAGAGATCTTCTTGGAAGAGTAGACACTGACAGCGAGTGCCTGTAGCAGGTACCTATTAGTTCAGACTTTGAAAACAGATATCCATGAATAGTCCCTAGGATCTAATCATGTCAGATGAATGATTATGTGATCCACAATCATGGGTTCAATGGTGATGGGATCTTAGAATGGACCTAATTAGCTGAGGGATTGGCGATTTGTGCTTCTCCTACATGGTCATATAAATCTAGAATAGTATTTTCTAAACCATCATACATTTTATCAAGAGAAGATCAAGGGACTTATATGATAGATTACAAGGTAAAATGTGGGATGTTCATGGGGAAAAATCATGGTAGAGGGACCGATAAAGTCACATGAGGTGATTGGAGGTTAAACATGTTTCCACCATCTCCCATAGGAGGTCCAATCATATCTAAAGGAGCATGTGGTCAAGGATGAGACTAGGAGTAGGCTAGGTAGGCCTATGAACATAAGGATTTGGGTATTGTATATGGTATAATGTGTTTATTTTTTAAATTATCTGCGACATTGATTGACATAGGTTAGATGAATTTATTCGTTGAAATTTCTCTGGTTTGATACATATATATTTTGGTCAAACCATGGGCACGAACCTTGACATTGGAGATTCTGAAATGATGTGACTTAGTGATTTCACACATGTCCCAACTATGTGAACTTACAATTAGATGTGGGTATTTCCGGTTCTACTTCTATCAACAATTATGCCTTATAAGATATTCTTAGGTATGGATTTAGAATCCCTAGGTTATTCGTACATCGCCTAATTTAGGTAGAGGAGTTGGTGTTTCCTAACAATAGGGACATGATTTTTTATTTTGGGTGAAATAGAAACCTATGTCGATCAGGATTGTCTCTGGAATAGGAGAGTGCATCTGATTACTCACCAGTTTATTGGAATGACTATTGGGGTAGTGAATTCTATGGGATATTATTTTCTTTCACTGGTGATAGAGTAAATTATTTTTCATCGGGATCATTTGTTAGTACATCCTCTCTATTGAAAGATAAGATTATTCATTGACTGACACCATAATGAATTCTCGATATCTGTTCCATCATGTCAAATGGATGCAGTAGTGTTTTGTGAGATGACATAGAAGATGGAGAACATTCAAGAGGAATGATTTTTGAGAACTAGTCATTCTCCATTAGACACCCTATAGTTGCGTTCCAAGATGAATTATGATATATTTAGGTTATGTATGGACTATTTTCTCTTGAACTGGGTGACTAAAAAGAATATTTATCAACTATCGAGGATCAATAACCTATTTGATTAGTTCAATGGGATGTGATTATTCTTGAAGATTGATATCAGATCATGGTATCACCTTCAATGAATGAGATACGGATATATCGTAGACAACATTCATATGTCATTATAGTCTCAATGAGTACTCATTGATTCTGTTTTGACTGAAGAATTCCTTATCAGTGTTTATGGGACACATGAACTATAACTTTCATCCTTTGTTAGACTAGTTCATGGTGATCATTATCGATGATAGCATAGTGTTCTCGGTGTCCAATGAGGAGCATGTAATACACTTATGTATGGTTTGGACACAATTTGAGAGTATCACGTTTACAATAGCATCTTGAAATGTTACTTTATTATTCTAGAGTTCCAATTTGTGTGACATGTTATTTTCGAGGTAGGGGTAGAAGCAGAACAGGTGAAGGTTGAGTTAGTTCTTACTTGGGATCTATCCAAGAGTGTTACAAATTTGTGGAGATTCGTTAGTGCGGGGGAAGGATTATTGGAGGTTTCTACCCTATTTTATTTGAGTAAAATCATCCTTTTTAAAATTAACATGATAGGGGCATCCAATGTCCTTGATAAAATACCATAAGGCTAAATGAAACTATTTCCCTTTCAATTATTGAACAAGATGATAATATTTGTAACCTCCCTATCCTAACCCATATGATTGGGATCATTTCTATAAATGCAGCCTATTAGAAATGTTTAAAACCATTAGTATATACAAGAAATCCATTGGTATACCATATACCAATGGTTTTAAAAACTTTTTGTTTGTATGGATTTGAGATAGGCCTATACCAATAGTTATTCCTAAACTATTGGTATAGAGCAGTTTAAATTTCTGTATATCAACAGTTTTAGAACAACTTTTTGTATAGATTTACACCCATAGTTAATAAACTATTGGTATATAGAATCCTTAACCAATTTACCAATAGTTTATAAATTTCTAGTATAGTGTATTACCATTAGTTTTAATAAAACATTTTCAAAACTACGATTATCAATACTATATCAATGGTTTAAAACCATTAGAATATGGTATTTCTAGAAATCATCACATCAACCAGAAGACTTCCCTCCTTTACACACACCTACATACAACACCTAAAATAGTACAAAAAACACCTTCAATAGAACAATAAAAAATTCATACTCCCCTTATTACAGAATGTATTATGGTTATTAGGATCAACCTCTTTCAAATACACTAAAACTATTCTCAAAAGACCCAGTAAATCATGAAATTTATAATTATTCGTTTATTTTGAATACTATATCACTAAACTTTCTATCATAGTATATAACCCCATTAATTAATTTAGATAGGTACTTTTCATTCCCCCCATGTCATGTACCACAACATGGTATTCCACATTTCAATCATTTTATCATTATATTTCTATATCAATGAAATAAATGGCATGTTCCAAAAATAACAAGGAATATAACACTGATGATGAAAATATATAGAATGCCACATAAGTGAAAACATCACTTAAAAATCCTCTATAAACATCTGTAGAAACACTACAGAATAATTATGAGTAGAACACCTGAAAAAAATTATACAACACATGAAAAAAAACCAACACTAAAAAAAACACCACAAAGTAAATACAACTAAAAATAATGAAAATATACTATAAAATGATAGGGAAAACAACAAAACTATAAAGAACAACATTCCTATTGTACTATAATTTAATGTATCAAGAGACAATGTATCATATGTGTATGACTAAGAAGTGGTGTAATGAAAATTAATATACTCATGTTCTTCAGCCAAGTGTTTCAATGCATGCTTTGGTGGATATTGTCTCTAATTGAAGGCTACTTGGGTATTGTGAAAAGACATTGGGCATCCATTGATAGTCTAATAGATATCAATGTGATGGAATTTACTTCCATAATGTTTTAAAATGATGTGTCTATGGGAACTTTCACATGGAATTCCAAGAATAGTATAATATTGCACAAGAACATGTCCTGGAATGATGAATCATATATTAAGTATCCAAATACCATTTTTAGTTAATAAAAAAAGATTAATATACATTTGTATAATGTGTTTTGATTAAATCTATATAGTTTTCATGCTACCCTTGTAATGCATAATGTGACATACCTAATCCCACATATATCCTATGACAACAAATCATCAAACATAAAATGTTATAAATAATAGTAAAAAAAAATTTAGATCAATATATCCCTCATAACTATCACTGTCATCACCATCACCATCATCCTCATCCCCATACTCATCCTTGTCCTTCTCCTCATCCACATACTCATCCACATCCTCATCCCCGACCACAACCGTTCCCTCATCCTTTACCTTGGCCACAACCTCATCCTCCTCTTTGTCATCATCATCATCCTCGATCTCTTATTCAGCATCGTCATCACCATGAAAATATTGTATCGACCAATTCAAGAACTATCTCATGGTGCACTATATATGGAATTAATCAACATCATATATTCACAATAAGCTGTGATATCCTATGGGAGGATTTATGGACATACAACTTTCATTAATTTCCTAAATTCAGTGTATTTCTCTATCAAATTTCTTTTTCACCAATGTGACCCTTTATTCAGCATGTTCTTCACATTACATAACCTTTTCCAACTTGTTCGTACTAAAATTAGTACTTAATGTGGTTGAATAGCTATTTGAGACTATAATCTTCCGATGTGGGCAACGTACAGTCCGAAGGTGCTCATCTCCAGACACAAGAAGTATTTGATTATTTGGCCCAAATTTTCACATTCTTAGGGATTAAGGGCCTCCAATGAATCTAGTAACAAATATAAAAATATGATTATGTTATAAAATTGAAATTAAAATTTTAACTAAACAATTTAATACTTAAAATATTCTACTATGTTAGTTTGTTTACCGCACTTCTATCATTTCCCCTTCTACTCAAGAAAAATAGTTTTTCTCAAGGCATTTTTCCTTCAATATTCAACACCATTCTCTAAAATCACATTAACTGTAAGATACCATAATTGAAATTAGGTTACCAATAATACATTTCATAACAGAAAATAAATCAGAACTTTAGAAATAAAATAAATTTTGGTGGAAATAATAGAAATTTCACATCCTAATGAAAAATTAAAAATAACAATTGTACCTATTTCTTCTCCCAATATGACATTATAGAATACCCCAATGTGCGTAGGTACATATTAGAATAAATGTGTTATATTTTTTCTAAATTATTCATAAATAATATTCAATAAAAAAATATATTATTATTGAAAAACATGAAAATTTTAATTTAAAAACCCCAAATGTGATTTTTACCTTAAACATGGTAGTCATCCAAAGAGTAGCCATTTTCCAGTACTATTCTATGGGAAAATCATTATTGACACACGCCACATCTAAATCTGTTCTAACTCTAATAGGATAACCATTATATAACTTGTGTCTATAGTCTCTTCAATTCTCACCTAAATTTATTAGATGTTCTGGTTGTGCACACTCCCCATCAGGAAAATTAAACTAATATGAAAAAAATATATTAATTCGATAAATAAAAAAACAATATTATATTAATTATAACATATTTTTTTACCCATATCAATGCCCAAGAATTATCCTTGACTTCTGTTGGAAACTATCTTTATAGGAGTGGACTGACGGGAATGATGTAGGGGTATTTGGAAAACATTTCCAAAAAACTCCGACATTGATGTGCTGTTTTTTGGACCATTTGGTTGTCTTCATTGTAGCCAACCATAAACAACACATAGTAGTTCAACACCACACGCATGTGTGTGTATACATTCCCCCAAAAAGTATCACTAGATTCATTTGTTATGAATGAAAATATATTACAATGAAAATACATTATTATATAATTTTTTTGGGGTTCTAACACTTAACTTCAACAATCTATAAAATGGGTGCCACTGGATCTACATGAATTGAAGGAACATCACCCTTTACAAGTTAAGTGTGTCCCATTGTATGCTCTGTTGGCACAAACTATGTTCGATCAATAATCGAAGAAGGAATGTAAATGCTTGGAGGGAAAGAAGTAGATGGTAAAGGAGATGGCTTGGAAGGGTGACCATTTTCATGATAAGGATGAGAAGTACGAATAATGATCCGATATGGTAATGATGGGTTATGAGGATTAGATGAAATGGCTTGTGAAAACATGGGAGGCCTAAATATCCCATGTATCCTGAATGAAAAGTTAGATCAAAATGTGTGGAAGATGATACATCAGTGGGTGGGGAAATGTCTAATCAGGTACTCTGACTGGATTTCCTAGATCTCATACCACCCCACCCCCACCCCCTAATAGCACAAGCCCGAGTACTATGACCACTATTAGGGTAATCATCGAACAACTAGTGCCTATGCAGTGGATTCTGTATAAACATCTAAAACAAAAATAAACAGATGACATTTTATGTTATTGATATATATACAAATATTTGAAATGAAATACTAACACCAGACACTATTAGAGGAATACATATCTCATACATTCAATGCTTTTTTATTGTCATCTTTGTTTTGGATACTCAATAGGTTTAATTTCCTTCATTAGAAAAAAATATGGATGTATTAAGAAAATGATAAATAATGTGTAACCTAAAAAATTAAAAATATGATACATAACTTATTTGTCTTAGGTCATTTAGTTCATATTTTCAATTATGTAATTTAAATATTTTTTTTAGGTTATTAATTTCATTTTTTACATTAATATCAATACGTGCAACACAAAAAATTTAATTATTCTTTTTAGTCTATATTATTTATTTAATTTGTTTTTAGTTTTTTAGGTCTAAATGTTGTTCAATTAAATGTTATAAAATTAAAATTAAATAAAAACACAACCAATAATCATTGAAAATTAACATTCAAGTAATGTTTGAAACAAAATATTTGTAATCAATAAAAAATCATTTTGAATAGTTCCATCCTTAATAACACATGTAAATCTAATGATAATAAACTTAGAACATAGATAGATGATTCTATAAACATCCCTCCACAACATTGGCGTCACAATTAACACTAACTATTGATCTACTAGAGTCTTTATAATCAATAAATGGATTGGTCCCAATGGAAGTAGGGATGGTGTCAATTCCATCATCATCATCATCAAAACCATGTCATGGAATTAATTCATTAATGACAACATATTTAGGCCTAAGATGATATTTCACACACAAAAACACAAATCATCATTGATTCCAATACATATGGTTCATCGGTAGCTAAAGTGCATGTGATCTTAACAAATAAAAATCTATAATCATCAATAATGGTACCCTACCTCATCATTGAATTAAACCACTAGGATTGAATCATCACGACTTGATAATGAGAGTAATTATACAATATTACTATTTTCTCAATGACTCCATTATATGATACGTTTTCAAAATGAGGTCTATTATCTGAAGAACTAGCATACCAGTCTATGTTGGTTGTTAGAATGACTCTATAATTTTTTGATCTAATGTTTTTTCTTGTTCAGTGATAACAATTCTAAAAACAATTATCCAAATTGATTTACAATCACAAACCATTGTATTACAACCAAAATACACTGTTATTATTTGTTTGTAATAGAGTAAACAGTAAAACATGATAAATTAAATATAAATAAATTTTACACATAACTAAAAATTGAGTTTATTTATTTATTACAACAATATTTCTACATTCAATTTCAACCAATAAAAAACTCTTTTCTACGAAAAGTCTCTCTCCGTCCCAAATACAATGAACAATGCTTTCTATTTATCATTTCTTTATGTCACCTGTATAAAAAAGAAATATTTTAATATATAATTATATATAAAATGAATTAGATAAGATATACATGTTTAATTTACATACATTATATAGTCATCAAACAATTCAAAGTTAAACAACACTCTACGATGTTCCATCTCCCAATCTTCATGGACTAATGTCATAAATGTATGTGATCTATGAATTCCTCATGTATGGGGATGTGATGGAAAAATAGGTTCAATTTTCTAATACAATTATTCTACATTTATCATTTGTATTTTCATTCTCGTAGTAATATCAAACAAATACATTGAGAAAAAAACATAAATTCTTGATCCAAGTAACTATTCTTTATAGAACCTTTGGGATGATCAATATTGTGGAAATAAGATTTCAATGTGGGCATATTTATTTTAGTTGGAATCATCTAGAAAATAAATATGTCCTTTGAGAAGTATTTCTGTTGGAATATGGACAGTCTGATACAACATACATTTGAAAAATGATGGAGGAAATATTATGTATAACTCAATAAAAATTAATGTTCTCTCTGCCAATTTTTTCTTCAACAAATACTTAGACAACATAATACCACAAAGATCTATAAAAACATGGAAGAAGAGAATGAGACACACATATACATAATTAGACAAAATATGATAGAATTCTTTGGGAATCAAATATTTTTGAAGGATATGATAATCATGAGTCTTCAATGATTTTATCATAAAATCTCTTCTATTGACTAGTTTTGATATATTGGTTGAATATAAATTGAGAACATTAATAGTCTCTAGTACTTATGGAAATTTCTTTTTTTTAGTAAGACTCATCACATAAGAAGCACATGGAACATCCCATTTATTTTAAAAAATACACACATGATGCAATTCTGGACTAATCCCCCAATCCACTAATAATTTTGAGATCTTAAATCATATTTCTTATTTCCCTTAAAATTTAAAAGAAAAATTAAACATTTCATATATATTCATTCCAATCTACATTACATCAATGCAACGACGTATCAAATTGGTTGAACAATAATGAAACTCAACAAGATACCCATGTTTTTCCAATTGTAACAGGTATCATTAGAAAAAATTAGTCATCTTTCCATATTTCCTTGGACCCTTCCCAAATGAAAAAATAAAATCTTCAAATTCGTTATGCACATTAGTTCCAGATATATGCTGAGGTGGATCGTCAGTCACATTGGTATTGTCAAATATTTGTGTTTATTTCTATATGGATGGTTCATTGGCATGAATCGTCGATGTATCATAAATCTAAAACTATAGTGATATTTCAATCTTCTAGATATACTATTATTCATAAAAATAGGACATGACATTTTTTCATTCATGATCCATCTATATATCATTGCATAAGAAGAATAAAAATTGATCATCCACATAATCACAACAAACAACTGAAAGATTTCTTTCGAACATTTATCATTTGTGTGAACACCTGAATCCCAAAATAAGATTCAACGCTTTTATTAATTATTTCATATAAATGTCAATATCATTTTCGGGATCATAAGGGACAAATATGATAATACTCATGAAATTGTATTGTTTTCTCTTCACAACCATGGGGGAAGGTCATAACTGTGTATGAAAACCAGCCATGTTCTATGAAAAGTAAGCATCTTCACAAGCAGATTAAAACTTTCAGATGAAAGAACCACCCTCTCATTACGCACTTCAGCTACAAAATCAGGATATTGAGAATCAAATATCCACCATGAAAATCCATTTGTTGGCTGAAACAAATCTTGATTATTCTACTTTCTATCATTATCATTCCATCTTATTTTTACTAAAATTTCATCAAACATGAAAATATTTTGATGTATTGTGATCAATGAAAAGTGACTCATTACTTTATGTGGATCACGATATTGTATTCCATTCTCTTTTGGGATCCATCAGGATCATCCACATTTTATATAGTCATTTATTTTAGCAGTTTCCTCCTTGAATAAGATGCAATCTTTCGTGAAACAATGTATATTGTTTTTTTGAAAATTCATGTTCTTTATCTAACATCCATGCAATATTGTTTTTTAAGGGAATATCTACATCCTATAGATTTAGTTCCATCAATAAGGTAAGAATGTATTTGATGTAAGTAATACAAATCCCATAAATGGTTTCCCATGAAATAATCAGATTAAACATTCTTGCCTTTTCATTTTAGAGAAATGCTGATATACTGGAATCATGGCCGTAACATTTAATTTTTTTCACCCTGTCAACATCATAATTCTCATTGGACACATCATGTGTTCTTATATTGAAGTCTTCTTGGGTAGACATCCCTTATTTCTCATGATTAAAAATAAACATAAATTGTTCATATATAATTTTCTCCAAACCAGTCCTCTCATTTGGATCATCATTATTTTAAGATTCCACAATATCCCGATTGTGAAACCGCACATTGTATTTTGTTTGAAAACCATATGTGGTTATATAGTATCTAACTTCTTCACATCAAAACCATAGTCTTCCCTAAAAATCATAACATGGTTAGTTAATATGACCACTATTTAAAGCATTTTCAAATGAATAATCCCAAAATATCTCCAAATTGTATTGAAAATTACTTGAGATCTAATCAGTTTCATATATCAAACTTCTATCCATTCTATAAATAAATTTATTATAAGTTATTTTAGGAATTTCAATAAGATTAATGGGTAAATGAATATATATTTATGTAAATGAGAATTTTTCACATTATATAAAACCATGATTGAAAATAAAATCCTATATGAGAATCATAACAAGGACATTAATATATAACAAAACACCCATTATTATCTCCACACAAATGGTAAACACCAATGAAACAATGCTGGAATAGAATGGTAATAAAAACAATAAATATTTGGGAATTGAATAAAAATGGATGGATTGATTAAATACTTTAAATAATTCTCTTTCAGCCATGATATACCTTATTTGAATAGTTACAAAGCTATCTATAAAAGATCCATAAGGTTTTTAAAACTATAAAAGATAACTGTGTGGCTTTGATTCCTCTTTTACTATCACCACAAAACTAAACATACCTCAAAATAACCCATATAACATCAATATAGATTAATATAACTTCAATTCAGATCAAAATATATGAAAAATAATAATCTCAACTTCAAGACTATCTATTGACTACGCATGGAAACACAAGTCTTTTCGGGAGTGGTTGTCATTGGTCACCCACTAATGACTTGCCTCTTATTTTGAAACAGACATATATTCTATATACAGGCCTCCACAAAATCATGAAGGGAACTCTAATACAACTTTTTTGTGATCCGACATGAGTCAACATAAAATGTCACCTAGATTATACTGTGATAAGGCCCGAAGGGTGTTCTTTATCCCCAATATCTGGAAACAGGTTCTAAGGGAATAAAAAATAATAATAGGGGAATTATTTTCTCAAATATAAGTGAACACTCATCATAGTTCTATAAAAATCTGGAATGACCAACATGTAATTTGGACCACTAGGTAAATCATATAAGAAGTTTTAAAATATATATTGTAACCAAAAATGGAATAACCAACATAAACAACAAAACCCTCAAATTATATGAATAAAAATTTAAAAAGTATAAAAGAGACAAAATATAGAAAAAATGACAAAGTGGATGCTACATCAACCATAAAAGACAAACCACTAAGCTTGAGGTATTAGGAGAATATAACATAGTTTCACATGACCACAAATATAACTCGATATATCAATCAACAAGTGAAGCAGTACCCACTATCCAAATAAAATACATGCGAATATTTAAAAGAAAAAAATATCTATACACACACCATTGATTATTTTTTGGGAGTGATATATATGTGCCTAATATTTTTCCACCAAAAAAATATTTTATGAAATAATTTTCTTCAGTCATTCCACTAATGTTACAATGAAATAAATTTTATTAAAATAATAACATTTTAAATCATGAAAAAATCAACAAACATAAATAATTTTCAAATACAATTTTTTAAGATAACACATCATTATTTTATGAAAAACCACCAATTTTCGAAGTTCTCTAAACCCCATTATGAAATAAAAATAATCCTCTAATCTCTATAATAATGAAACCAATTAACTAAAATCCATTATTTTTTGTTTTATATTTAGTGAAATTTTTAATAATTTTTTTAAATAAAATGAAAAATAATAAAAATAAATGCATATAATTCAAACATATTAGAATCCCATATTTATGAAGTACATAACAACACCATATAAAAATAACCATGACATTTAGTGAAAATAACCAACAACTGCTACATATTTATAAAAAGAAAATGAATGATTTAATATAAATAGGGACAACATAAATTCAATAAAAGTAAAATGAAATATTTTATGAAATTAACGTTTGGGTGACCTATGACCTTATATTATCATAGTGATCAAACCATCCTAATAAATTTTACACAAACATGTAAGAATAGAAGTCTCAATGCATAATGGATTAGTAAAATTGATTACAGATCGATTGATCTGATGTTGAGAGAGTGGTCATTGGTTAGGAAGAGAGGAACTATTATAGGGTAAAAATCAATCATATCTAAAATAGGTAGGGTCTCGGGGTTGCTATATTTGGGATAAAACTATCACAACAGGTTTTAAAACCTAGGGTGATTTGTACTCTATACGAATGATTAATAAAAAAAATGTTGGTGTACAATATTTCCTCCAGCCATCGCCCAATACTTTTGAAAAATTATTAGGAAATCATAGTAATCTATACCCTTTCCTAATGGTTTTGAGAAAACCTTTGGGATATGTCCATTAGTATAGTATATATATTCATTAGTGTAAGAGTCGATGGTTTTTAAATCATTAGGTTCCATCCCCAATACACCAAAGGATGGAGAAAATTCCGAGAGCCTCTTAAATAATTGGTTAATGATTTCCCTTTGAATATAAAATAACAAAAAAATATAATCTCTAAAGAAACTATTATAGGATGAATTATTAATGAAAAAACAACTCAATGCTTTAAAAAACAAAAAATCATATGACAATACATTATGAAGCAAAACACAACAAAAAATAATTAAAAAAATACATCAACTCATCATCTCCCAACCTACTCTAATATCCAATGAAATTTTTTTTCCAGGGAATCATGATGCATTACAAAAGAACTTATATGACTTTCCTTTAACCTATGCCTTCATAGATCACATTTGAAAACAAAAAAATGTTCCCAATAATTTTGTGAGTCTAAACTCAATAATATTTCCCCAATTACATAATAATTCATTCTACTATGAAAAACTCATTATCCCAATTATATTAAATTGTTTAAATTAAATTTTCTAAAGTTTATATCTAACAAAAACTAGTATTTTATGTAATGGAATCAAAAAATATTTTAATAAACATCCAAAATTTATTTTGAATACGCATTACACACATCCACACATGCATGCATAGGTAATGGTTTCATACTACTAAGTGATTTCTCATCAATATATCCAGTGATCACAAGGTAACCAATAACACATTCCCTATTGAAAAATTCCCCTTCCATAGTGTCACCACTAATAAAAATAAAATCACACAAACCATGTATTCCAAAATACATTCCAAACCAATCATTCCAACACATTTAAATAAATACTTTCTATTATTAAAAATATTTCAAAAAATATATTTCATGCGACAAAGCAAGATCCATAATTTTAAAATCATCATTTTAAAATTAAAATCAAAAGGTTTTTCTAAAAAACCATGATATTTCCACAATTTCACGTGACCAACACTTTATAAACATTACATCAAAAATATTATATAAATTTCAAAGTAAATTTTTGAAAAATATTATTTGAAACGAATAATTCTAGTTATAATCAAGTGAAATAAAGAGAGAATCCACCAACAATATGAATATTGAAAAAAATTATGTACAACCCAACAATTCTCAAGATTTGATTTCCAAAAATGTTCCCTTAATTAAATTCAACAATAATTCATCAAAAAACTATTCAAATGACCAAAATATAATGATAATGGAAATGATATATATTTTCAAGAGGGGGAAGCAACAAGGATATAAGAAGAACAACCAAGAATGGGCACTTACCAACAAATCTAAGACTCCAACTCCCATTGATTCACCTACATATCCTTTATAGAACAAAGAGAAATTCTACTCACACCTTGGGAGAAAAATGAAATCCTATTGTGTGAGGATTAGGGGAAAATTAGTTCTTATATGGTTAAAATATGATTAATAAACCATTTTTGGATCTGGAACTACATGGTGAATGATTAGAGAATAAGGATAGGCAAACAATGTACCAAACATACAAGAGAATCATCCTCCAGCAATCCCTCACACGGTTAGCTTTCAAAGCATGTTAACCCATTCATTATACAATTTAACAAATGAGAATAGGCTCACACTGTTTATCCTAGTAATCTTCAAGGTATGGCTAAACCATACACCAACTGTGCACCTTCTCTATGATAGGTCTTTTCGATTGCACGGTTTCCTAGAGGTGTTGTACAGTTTATTCTAGTCATTCTCAAACTGTACATCTCTATTAAAGCCTCCATCAGGCTTTAAGCCCCTGTAGAACCTCCTGAAACATAACCCATTAATTACATAGATTTATAAGAAAAAATACAGGTTCATGTACCTGTAACTGAGGGTGCTATAGTATTAGAGTGAAATGACACATTTTCAAATTTTTAATTTCTACCAAAACATTTGATCAATATTTAAAAGAAAATTTTAAATAATAAAAAAATTAAATCCAAAATTATTTGACTCAATGAGTGTATATGGATGCTAATTTAATTGTATTATGAATTAGATTATGAAACTATGGATCTAGGAAATAACCATCAGACACAGTTAGTAGTCTTAGATGAAAAAGTAATTTTTTTTGTTATTACACATAGTTGTATTTAAATTAATAATCTATAGACTGAATTCCATAATATTATTACTATAAAATAATGTAAAAATATAAATGAAGGCCTTTTTATGAATAAAAAGTAATTTATAATATATGACAACCTATAAATATTTGTAAAAAAATAAATGGTTAATTGTTAAATTAAATGTCATGAATTACTCTAATAATGAATATTTTATTCATAAAACAATTATTATGATTTCCAAAAAATATAGAATTGTGAAGAAACTAAACAATAATGAGACATAAAAGAATATTTTGAATTCATTTTTTAATATCAAAGTTAACATTCCTTTGTTTTATATAATAATGAAAAATCCTTAAAATATATTGTGGATAAAAATGTTTTTACCCTAAATAAAATTATCTAGAGGCATGAATAGTAAACAATGAAATAAATTAGTTACTCTAATTTTAAACAATTTTATGGAAATTTCTTATGATACAAGAACAATTAAAAATGAAACACTATAAGAGATTTCTTGATTTTTGATGCAACATATGTTTTAAGTGCATCAAATAATGAGATTCCACACATTGGGAGTAAAATATAAATATATGTGAGATTAAATCCACAAAAAATGATTCAATTAGATTATAAAATAAAATCTAGTCCAATAGATATGATTTAGGATGTATTATTAAGAGGATAAGAATCTGATTCCCTTAAATTTTTCGCAATTAAATAAAATTAATGATAAATAAATTAGTAATAATTAAATTATATTATATATATAAATTTTTAAAACATCCAAATAAATAAAAAAAATTATCATGGAGCACTTCCTAATGAGATTGGAGAGGAGGTTATTCACATTAATAATTTTAGTATAATGACATATATGTTTAAAAAACATTAATTTTTTATTAATTTTATTAATATGTTTTATAAGAATTTATTCCATGAATTTTTATATGTTGTAATATCAGTAATAAAAATTTATAATAAACATTTATCTTTTGGTAAATTATGCGTGACATAAAATTTTATTTATTATATTGATGATAATACTCTTATAGAATAGAATAGACATAAATATGAAAATATTTTTTAAAAAAATATATTGAATTACATTTTTATGTATAATACAAGAAGATATTCTACATCATTTTGAAATTTTTTATTTTGAATTAATAGTTGTTGGAATAATGATTTTATTGGTTTGTATATAAAATATCTTCCAACTCAACGCTAGTAGTTCCCATACATGGTAACCACAAGGCCACAATCCGGATATACCATATTCTAATGTTATTTAACTAATGGTAATGGTGCATCAAAAAATGTTAAAGATAATACCATATATGAGAAAAATATAAAAAATTTATAATAATGGGAACTATAATATTAAATATAATATAATAAATTTGGAAACAAAATGAATTCGCAAACTTATTAATATATTTTATTCTTAAAGAAATTCGAATCACATATAAAAGAAAAAAAATATTTATACCACATGTGCATCATCAATTGATATATTAAATGTTTAAAAAATATTTTACATAATAATGAAAATAATTTATTGAATATTTAAATGAGTCCACAAACATAATACATTTATTATTTTAATATCTATCAAACATATCAAACTCATCCCTCAGACTTCACATAGATTAAATTAACTATATCATGGAAAATGTATCCTTCATTCTAACTAATGTACTTTTATAGGGTTTGAGAAAAGTGCATATTTTGTTCGAAAAATTATGTACCAGAATTAATATATCTTATATGTGGAATATTAGAAATATCTCATGGATGCATACTAAAGGGAACCATAATTACTGTTACATCATTGATTGTTAAAACACCATTGAAATGAGAAAACCCACCATCTTCTTATTGTTATATAACTCAATGGAGGATACATTACTATCATTAAAACATTAGGGATAATATTTTATCATCACTCATAATAATAGACATGTGTGAATGTGTTACCGTATCTAAGGATATAAAACCAATGTGAATTGTTTTTAACAGGTAATAACAATAACAATTTTTTTTATATTTTACCACATCTCAAAATAAAAACATTGTTGAATATGAAATAATAAATAATTAGATGAGTATGGGTGAGTATATTCTCACAACAAAAAGTTACCATACGAGTGTATATGATTTATCCTACAATAATAAAAAAACTAAATATGTCATAATGAATTAAAGTGAAAATAATGGATGAATTTGTTTTCACCACTCATGATTACAATACTACGTGAATGAATTATCACCACAGATAATTAATTACATATATAGAAAAAGAATATATATTAAAAATAAAAAAGGTTACTGGTACATGACCATTATTACATAATATTGTGGACTATTTATCCTAAGGAATAATAAAAAAAATGGGTAAATACATTACCCCTATTAGCATCAGTTTTTCTAGACATAGCTGACTCAATAATATATCCATTACCCTAACATTGAATACCTTTTAATACATTTTTTTAATCAACCATCCATGTAATGAATTAATAAAAAACATAAAATGCCATTTTATAGTGTTAAATCCATTATAAGAAAAATTAAACCAAATGATTTGATATGGATACTCATCAATTTCACATAAATGACCATGTAATTAAATAAATAATCATGGATAGATAATGAATGTTTTAACAATACTTACACACATTTCAATATGAAAAAAAAACCATGTATTCTAGAAAAGTTGTTCATTCACACCCTATCCCTTATAATAACATGAATGAGTATGAAATAAAATTAATGAAAACATGGTTAATTTAAAGGAATAATCTATATTGTACTTGAATTAGCTGAGTTGATGAAATAATTTATTGATTAGGAACTGAATATTAGAAATAGAAGAATCATAAATAAATACCCTAAAATATGATTTTTAAACATGGAATTGAATATTTTTGTATAAACCCTTAATATAAGTAATTTTATGGTTTTACTCACATAGGAAAATCTAGTGATTAATACAATAGTTGATTCAATGAATATAAGAAATAGTTATTACAATAGAAATACTGAAAAAAGAAACAAAGGGAGTTTGTAAATGAGGATGATAAAAAGGTAAATGGAAAAACATAAAGCTAATTATAAAATATTATTGATCTTATTTTAAAATAGTGTATCTTATTTTTCCCCCAGAATAATGTGTGGCCTTACTTTTTATCTTTTGGTCACTTTATACATATCAAATGTCTATTACATATTTTGAGGTCTACATGGTTATAAAACCCACATTTTTCACTCCAATAGTTTCAAAGTAAAATGTAACCAATCTTATATTGATATCTATAATTTTTAAATTATTCTATAATTGATCTGATTTCTTTCATCCATGATTCCTGGTGGCCATAAACTAACCATATTATCAAAATCCACCAACATACAAATGAATTTTCTAAAAATAAATCAAATTCAAACCTAAATATATATTATTCATTAAAAAATCGCCCCAAATACACATATAAACCTGAAGATTCTTCAATAGGGATCATAAAAAGAAATATATAGCCCTTAATCACACATATAAACCTCTCATTCCCATTTATCACCTAAATACATCAATGTTACCACAATAAAAGTAGTGAGGGTGACATATTTCACATACAATCCATTCACCATGATTAAAAATTCATAGATGTACACACTCATAACATATATCAAAGTTAAAATTGTTATTATCATTTATGATAACATGATTAGTGTATCTTACATATCTCTATAGGTATTATATATACACTTTTTCATTCATATAATTAAATCATTGTATATGATTCAATTGATGTACTATGTTAACAAAAATCTTTATAATCAAAAATGAGGGAAAAATTAGGATGTAATATTCCCAAATTTTCCGAGTCTATTGAATCCAAATCAAAGTGATTCTCTAAATTATACTCTATTTCCAACCTCTAAATGTATTATTTGGTATTCTAAATCAATATATCTCATGTCCATTGTATGAATAGTCACAAACCACATGTTAATCAGGTTAAAATTGTTGATGTTCTCCTACATATGACTCATAATAGTCATAAATGATTGTTCGACATCTGACCAGCATAAAGAAATTTTGTGTATATTATTATAAAAGGCCTCAAAATACAACATATAAAATAATTTTTGATAAAAATTATTATAATAAAATGATTTATTCACCTGGCGACTCTCTAAAGTTTCATGAAAATGGGAAACATATGATCGACAAATGTCCTATAACACCCTGTTATCTTTAAACATCGTATGTTTTTACCTTTTTTTCCTTTCTTACTTATTGAGTTATACTGATAATGAATCTGGAGGCTACCTATAATTGACAATTCATTGAATTTTTTTGAATTTATAGTATAAACATATAGTTTTTGTAGACTATTGGGTGATTACACACTATCTAATTGGGATAAAATCAATGTAATGTCCTCAAATAATAATCCATGAAGTCTATACATATTGTGATGGGTCCACATAGTGTAACACATTCATGATAAGTAATGGTTAAAATCTTGTTTTTAATAAAAAAGATGTTGTGTTTTTTTATCGCACATTAGACATGTGAATTAAACCACATGTAACAGAATTACATGTCGTGTAATTGTTACAACATCGGTTTTTAGAGTACCTTTTGGTTAACTTATTGATTAATCCATTGTAAATTCCTCTACTTCTCATACTAGAGGATCTTATTAAGTGATTTTGGGTGATTCCCTCTTGTTCGGATCACACCATTCATTAATTGATCATGTTTGTGGTTGGATTTTTCAATTTGAGTATGTACTCCTTTTTTTTTATATATTTTGTTTTTGTTGTGGCTACAGTTTGGATATTTGTTTGTGATATTATTTGTTTTCTATCAATAAATTTAATTTTAATGGTGTTCCTTATCATTCATAAGCCGTTATCTCAATTTTTTTTCTTCATTATTGAAAACAACTAGGTTTCTACTATGTTGAGGTAGAGATTTCTATAAAATGGGTTAATTTAATTAATATAAGGTAATTATTGTTAAATTAATTAAATATGTTCCTAGAATTAATGTGATAAATTAATTAAATTGTTTTATTAGTAAGGAAAATGATTTTATAATGGTGGTTTTCTTTGAAAATGGATTTGTTATGTTTGGAAAAGGGTTTCAAACATCAATGTGGATTGGATAGACATTAAAAATGATTTGAAAAATTGTCAGCGTTGTTTAAATTGAATTTGGATAAATGTTCATTGGGAATATTTGGCACTTTAGGAAGGAGACATGGGTACTCATAGTCATTGTTTCACCACTATGAGCAGAATTGTTGTGATATATACATATAGGACTCAGTACCTAACATATTTCTATTCAGGATTATGAGTTTCTAGTACACATTTTCCCATAGGATAAATCACAATATGAGGTGACTATTCATTTTTAATTTATAGTTGATTATCAGATTATTAGTTTTATCATGGATTGTTAGTCATGGTTTTTTATTTGATTCTGAATCACATAGCTTCACATGAATAAATTTTTCTTTGATTGGTATATACATGTTTAACTATTTATGCATCGATATTGTTGCCGATTTTTTATCACTTTTGTTTTCATATTTATGTTTTGAGAATATTAGATGATTTTTATGAAAAACAAAGGATGAAAAAGGGTAATTATTGTATAAATGGTTTGTATATATAAATATTAATCCCAAAAAATATTTTTTATAAAAGAGTAAATTTTGAATTCAATATATTATACATTTTAATGATATTTTTGTGATATTGAACATGGATATTGTTCACACACTATAGCTTCATTTGGAAAATTTTGGATGTTGTACTGAAGGATTCAAGTAAATATAAGAACATCAGGTAGTATATCGGTATCTCGGGTTTCTGCTACTCTAGTTCCATGTTTGTGTGGAGGTAAATGTTGGTCATGTAGATATTTGATAAAAATTCTGAATTTGGATACATTGGTGTGGATTGAATGTCTTAGTAGCATCTCATCTGTTTTCTATTTGTACTATGGTTTTCATCTCTTGTTTATTATATTTAATAATATTTTTGGTTATCATATTTTACCCATACCAAGTGATAGACAGGTTCATGTGGCCTTCCTAAATAACCTAGGTCAGTTCATTATAATTTTCTATTTTTGGTATGATAAAATAGAAGTGTGTTATCATTACAAAATAATAGTTCTATGTTTGGCATGGATTGTAGTTAGGACGGTCAGATTTCAGATAGTAGGTGTGCAAAAGGGGCCTGACCAGCTCAGTTCAAAAGCTACAACTGAATTACCATGTGTGGCCTGGAACTTTTCCCTAGTTTGAGATATGGAATTTGAGTTCATTTAATTTAACTACATTGAAATTTTATATTAATTTACCCATTTATATTAATGTAATTATTTTCATGGATTCATTTAAATTATTAATTTTTAAATTATTTTTTATAAACACATAATCTTAGTCATATGATTCTGAAATTTTCTCACCATTGATTTGTTTTTATCTTTTGATAGACTATGCCAAAAAGAATATGTATTTAAAATATAAGATATGATTATGTATGATAGGTTACTTAAAAGAATCATCCAGTGGACCATTGTTTAGTAGAATGTTTTATACACACGATTTAGACTCTAGGTCAAGTGGGTGTCGGGCACCATGGACATGTTGTGTGTCATGAATCATAATCTACTAAGGAGCATCCTTAGACCTTTCATGTTGTATGAGGACACTAGGAATCCATGTAGTGGATTGAGTGGATAGAATGGATCATCAAATTATTCAAGAATCCTGGAGGCACTATGGTGTGTTTTTTCACAAATATGCTCCAGGGTCTAGGAAGGTGATGGCGTGACTGTATTGTGAATGATATATTGCTCAGGATCTTACCTAGTCCTCTATAAAGAAATTAATTAACATATATTTTTAACCAATGATATTTCATGCAACAATGGGATGAGTGTTTTTGAAATTAAAGTAGGGGAGCATACCATTATAGATTATTCTACCGGTGTATATTGCACCAATGCATGTATGTAATAAAGATGACGACAAAGAGGTTTTAATTCCATCTAAGGCATGGGATTTTGATGATTCTAATAATCATGTGCCTTCCAAACGTTGTTGATAAATTTGATAAGGTATATTTTGTTGAAGATGACATAGGTGGGTAGACAAGTTTGGGTGGGGATTTATTTGGTCTTGTGGTTATGTATGGTGTATGTTCTAAATAGAAAATAAATCATTATATTTGACAATTTTCTTTAGTAACAATTACTGGTGTGAAGACATGGAAGAAACAGTTTTTAAGCAACCATTATGAAAGTATAGGACAAACCAAGCCTACTTATGCCCAAGATCTTATGAATTTTCATCTTTGTGAAAAAATATAACAACCAAGATCAGTTTTGTGAAAAAATATCTTAGTGAAGTAGGGAAGGATAGACATTGACCGAGGGTTCACATGCTTGTAAATATTATTCCATTAGTGTTGGGTCAAATACTCATCCAAAATTATATGTTCAAGTGGCCAAGACAAGAAGATGTTATATAGTGCAGTATGCACTAGTGGAATCTGAGGAAGAAATAACTATTTTTAAATGTACAATGATTATTTCATATTCAATGTTGATATAATTTTTTGATATGGGTTGCAGTCATCCTTTTTTTTATAAAACTTAGTTTAAATATTGGGATTGTGTTCAGAATATATTATATTCTTGTTGAAACACTACACTCTTTTTTTTGGAAGAGATTTGAATATGGATTTATACTTCCCATGTGTCAGGTAATGATAGTCGACATTAGGGTTGAGTATGACTTTTTAGTGGTTGATCATGAAACATTATACATGATTGTCTTCATAGATTGGATGAGCATTATTATGTCCCAGATAAAATGTTATCATCATCAATTTCAATTCTTATCTTCTGATGGGGTCTCTCATGATTTCTAGGGTGACTGAGACTATATATAAAAAAAGGTATTGTCCTATTATTCTATATTATAGAGTAGTCTCATGAAATTTTTTTGAGATGTTATTAGATGCAGATGACGCTATATTTGGGGGTCGAATTTCAGTAGTTATGTATTAGTACCATGGCGGGTTTCTGAATGACTCTTCTATTCAGCCACCATAGAGAGTGGTCTTGTTTTTTTGACATGTTCCCAGACATGATGCCCAATTATATAACTTCATAACATATAGAAGCCATTGATTTGGTCAAACATAGGCTCATATTGTGGATATATATACTAATTCAGTTATTCTTCATAGCATGTTACCATTGGATTCACCAATAATATTTTCTATGAATTAATAATAAAACCATATAATTTTATCGATTATTGATTTTAGAATCTAGTGAACATTGAGTAAAAATATTCATTTCCAAGGATTTATGATATTTTGTATTAGATAAGAGGGGATTATTGGTTTTATTAGATTGAACTTATATCAAGGTATCACCATTTTAGATTACTAGAAGTGTGTGTACCTAATTCATCTTTTATGATTCAATATGTCAATATTGAGTTTTGGGTTATGCCTATTAGTCTCAATATTGATCCTATGGTGTTTATAGTTTTTATGAACTATATCCTTCACTATTTATTGTAATATTTCTGTGTGTGTTCATGACTAATATTTTGGTGTACTCTATGTCAAAGGTTGAGCATATGGATCCTTTGGAAATAGTTCATCAAACCTTGAAAGAACATTATATGAATGTAATGATTTCTAAGTGTGGGTTTTTGATTCGTGAAGTGATTTTAATAGGGAACATAATATCTGAGATGGGTGTTTTTTTGGATAATGAAATGGAAGAGGCTTATATACCCTAGGTGTTTCCCAAAATTTTGTTTATGTCTGGTGCTTTTTTGGTTTGGGTAGTTACTATAAACAGTCAATAATGATATCTCAAGATAACTTATTTTATGATAACTTTAATCAATAAGGGCATGATAATTGAATTGAATGAAAACTTTAAGAGATATTTTGAAGAGATTATGGAGAAGTCGACATCATTACTATTTTTTATTCTTCCAAACTCGGGGACTGATTTTGATGTTTTCTACGACACTTACAGAACTCGTTTGGGATGTGTCCTGATATATGGGAAAATGAATCTGAATTATAGATATTTCCAGTTATTCTTTCATGATAGGAACTACCCTACCTATGATCTTGAGATGGAATATGTAATTCATGAACATAGAACATGGCATCAAAATCATTTAGGGTAGAAGTTAGTAGTTTATTTTGATCAGAAGATCTTGCAATGTTTTTTTACCCAAATGGATATGAATTTTTGGTAGAGATGTTGTATGGAGTATCTTCATCCATTTGACATTGATATTTCTTATAACCCTGATAATGGAATTGTGTTTTTGATTCATTGTGATAAAAATTAACGATACAAGCTATGAAACATTCAATTAAAGAGTGGTATCTAATTAGTTATTTTTTTGATATGGTATAGAATGTGGATTGTTTTCATAAAAAGGTGTTATATATTCAATTAATGTTGACTCGTGTTTTTTTGATTAAAATTGGCTTGATAATGTGGTAGACACCGAGTGTTAATGATTCAGTTAAAACCTTAATGATTGTGATTACTTGAGTTTGAGGTCAGATTATCCCAATAGTGATTTATACATCAATAGATGGGTTTTTGATTTGTTTCTCTTGAGGTTGGAATTATTTAATAGTAAAAAATTTTATATCATTTCCAGGAACCCATGTGCTACCAAGAAGATTCATGAATTAAGGTACCGATATTGAAGGAAGGGGATAAGATGGTCAATTGAAGATTTTTATTCATTGTGCCTTAAATTTTAGAGAATTAATATGGATCACCATAGACATAGAGGGTTGTTGTATCCCTTACCCATATCAGTATGGAAGTGGGTTGATATTTCCATGGATTTACTTATTATATTTTCACATACTATTAGTGGTAAGAATTCAATTAGTGGGATCACTCACTAACATACAAAAATCAACTCATTTCCTACATGTTAAGGTAATTGTGAAAGTGTAAGTGCTTGGGGACATAGTAATTTGATTACTATCTGACTTCATATGGTTCTCTCTAATGTTGTTTTTGTTAGGGATCTAAGGTTTACATAAGGGTTTTATAAAGGTTTGTTGGAGGTGATGAGTTCCTAAATTATATTAACAATATCATATCACCCACATTCGGATAGACAGAAAAGGAGAAGTATCTAGTTTCAAATTTATATTCTTTGGAATTTTGTTAATGATTAATTTGGGTATTGGGAAAATTAATTCCCTCCGGTTGAGTTTAACTATAAAAATAGTTATCAGGACTCAAAATATTTAAATCACTTTGAAGAATTGTATAAAAGTCAATATAGATATACCTTATTTTGGTTAGAGTTTGGATAGAACACCTTAATTTGGATGAGTTCTATTCAGGAGATGATGGAGATGGCAGAGATTATCTTATTTCAGTAGAGCATAGAACTGATTTATTATAAATCATATGTAGAACATTGGCATTGGATGCAAGAGTTTGTGGTAGGTGATCAAGTGTTTCTAATAGTTTCACATCAGCTATGAAATATATGGATTTTTATGTTGGTAGAATATTCACAATGGGTCATAGGACCATTTTATATCATTGGATGACTTGGGAGGGTGGCCTATTGTTTGTAATTTCTTATAGTCTTATAGATATCCCATATGTGTTTCTTGTTTACCAGTTGAGGAGGTATATTCTAAATCCTTCCCATGTTATTAGATTTGAGGATTCCAATCATGAACCTGATAACTCTTTGGTTGATAATCCACTTAAAATTATGGATCACAAAGATATGGTAATATGTGGTAATCCAATCCCCCTTGTACAGGTATTATGGATTTGTAGACCGGATAACTATGAGACATGGGAGAAGGAGTCATTGATGAGGTAGCAGTGACCCTCTTTTTTTATGGATCTCAAATCCTGAGAGATCATTGGGGGCAGAAATCATTAATGGTTTAGATATTGTAACACCTTGACACCTTTCTCTGATGTATTTTTATTCTTTATATAGTTTTTCATTTTTCACTAGTTGAGTAATGCATAGAAAGTATTTGGAGGAGACATGTAATGGAGAAGTCATGCAATTATTGGAATTTATTGTATAAACCTACAGCTTCAACTACATGTTGGGTGATTAAATGATGTGTAAATGGGTTGAAGACCAGATAATTTATGATGGGAGGATGTTATTAACTCAGTACATAGCATGATGGGTTTAAATTCCATGGAATATGTTCATGCTATGTATGGATTTTTTTTATAAAAAATTTTAAATGGTCATCGGGGTCTATGATCATTGTTCATTACATGACATGTAAGGGAATTACACACTGTGTAATTGTAGAGTGGTGGTGTTCTAGGATTTATTTTGGATTAATATTTTTTTAATCCATTAGTATCTCTTCCCCTATTCATCCTAGAGGATATTCTAAGGAAATTTTTATTTTCTCTCTCCCATTTAGATGGATTCATTAAGAAATTTATCACTATTCTGGTTGGATTGCTTCCCTACAGGTATGTAATACTTATATTTCTTATTTTATATTGGTTGGAAATTTGATTTGGATGTTGATTTTTGACTATAAAATATTTTATATTAATTTGGCAATGGATTTGGGATCGAGCAGTGTTTTCTATCAATCTTTTTTATTTTATTGAAATTTAAATTCATTCAGAAGCTATTCTGAAAATTTTCAGTCAAAATGTTTTGAGTAAACCTAGGTTTATTACATGTTCAGGTTGGTGTTTCTATTCAATTGTTTAATTTGATTAATTTCATATCATTATCGATGAATTCAATTGAGTGTCTCAATTAATTTAAGTGATTAATTGTTTCAAATTCTTTTTTGGGAAAGAATGTCATTTAAAAAAGGGGGTTTTGTTTTTAGAATGGATTTAGTTGATTTGAAAATTGTGTTTTGAATAATCCAAGGTTTATAACATGATCAGGTTGCTGACTACATGGACTTGGTGGTCCTTAATGGAACAAAGAAGGTGTTTCTTAACTCTACTACAAGTATTACTCCTAATGGGATTGACTTTATTAAATGGGATGTATTAGAGTTGCATCATTTTAGGCCTCCATAGTTTCTTTTTTTGGGTGGGGGCGGGGGTGGGTGAGGGGTTTCATACTATTCTTATCCTTTTTTTATTTTTCCTCCCTATCCCTTTATAAATGTACGTGATGATGGTGATGATTTGGTCAAATACACATTGGAAACCAAAGGTGCAATAGGTTAGAGACATGGGTAGACCTAGTGTGTGTTGCACCACATGGAGATATCTTTTTGTGATATAGACTAGTATGACTCAATATATATTGTATCATATTTATTCTTGATTAGGCATGGGAGTGTCTAATAAAATTTTACCAAAATTCTAGAGCCAAATACATGGTTATTTTTCATTATATATTTACAGTTATTTATTTCATGATTTCTTTTATGGTGGAATTTTTGATCACATGTTTTTATAAGAGGTTTTATATAGATTACAACAATATGTCTTATCATGGATGTATGTATACCTATTTACCTCTTAAATAATAGATATTATTTTTATTACATATCACTTATAATTGTAATATTTTTCGATTGAAAATATGAAATGAATTTTATGGAATCCAAAAGATAAAAAAGGAAAATGTTTTATAAATGATTTGGATTTAATAAAATTATTGGTAAAACTGTTTTGTTTTTAAATATTGAATAGTTCCATTCCATATATTTGTCATTTTATAGAAAAATTTGTGGCATCTTAGTGGTATTTTACCATCATTCTACTTGTCCCTCTAGGAATTTTTAGATGTTTTACAGTTGGATTTAGGTAATGGTATGAGAATCATATAGTGCGATGGTTTATCTTGTTTCAGATTCTTTCAGTTTGGGTCTATCTATACAGGATTGTTTTTTACATAGATATTTGATATACATTTTGGATTCACCTCTTTTTTATTGTATTTTTGTTCTTAGTGGTATCTCATCTATTTTGGCTTGGTACTCTAGTTTTATGTCTTGTTTTTATTATATTCATGACTGGTTTTAGTTATCCAATTTTATTCATACCATGTTATTAGATAGATTAGGTGGATTGTTTATTTAAACTTATTAGGTTGATAATATTTCCTCCAATAACTATATAAATTAACATTCTTCTAATCAATCAATGGATGGTACATAGTGCAAGAATAACTTGATTCCCCGTGGACATCTGAAATACCATCCATAAATTTCTTTTATCACCTAACTTCTAATATGATATGATGCAAATCAACACTCCATGTAGTCTCACCTTATCCTATATATGAAACATTTCCACCTCATAAATACACTACATCTCTAAAATTGGTAGGAAATATGTCACCCTAGTTGATTGATCGACAACAATAGACTATGTATCACTACATTATGGAATATTATGTATAAGGTCATTTCCATAAAGATTACATATTCTAGTTATTTTAACTATATTTAACTTCATTACATTCTCAAATATATTTTGGGTTTATTGTTTTACAAATATTAGACATGACTCATAAAAATAAACAAAAAATAATATAATGTGGGTATCATTAAAACAATATCCATTTCATCCAAAACAGAAACTTTTAATCACAAAACAAAAAAGTGATTTATTTTAAAAAGTCATGGACATAAACATTTGGGAATATTATTTATAAGGGAATGGCCATAAACAATATATATTAAATTTATTTCAACGAGATTTAACTTCTTTACATTATCAAATATATTTTGGGTTTAGAGTTTATAATTATAGGAAAGAACTCATACACATCAACCCATAATAATAAATTGTGGGTACTATTAAAAGATTATCCATTTCATCCAAAACATAAAATTTTAAACACAAAAAAAACAAGATTTCATTCACAAATATTCATAACATCTAACACTACATCTTTCATTCTCTTACACGTCCTTATGACCCATGAAAAAAATTTAAAGACATGGGAAGTGCATAAAAGTCTCTATAAAGGATATTAAAGGATGGAAGAAACCATTTGTTTACTAGTACATATAAACATATGAAATTATTTCACAAGCACAAACTTCTCACCCATATACAATTACTTTGAGAAACATGAGATTTCCATAAATCCTTAAGGAACACATATATAAAACCATAAATTTATCTTGGGGAATTAATTACTTATATTTTCACTCTTGTTACTACCTTATGATTTGTAACTCTCATGGTTACCTTAAAATGTAACCCTCACGACTACCGTATTTTGTAACCATCGCACTTATACTTGGAGTAACCATATATCCAACATCCAAACTACACATATCTAATGAATTAGAAGGATATATATATCCCATCCTTTATCATAAAAACATCCCAATAACCATAAAATAATCATAAAACAATATAAATTGCATAGAAACATTTCTTTTGAATTTTGTAAACAAGAATTTTAATAGAAATTGTTTGATTAAAATTCCATTAAAAATATCATATAATTGATGTTAGAATTTATAGAATGAAATGAATATGTGAACAGACTGTAAATACACGTAATACAACATAATGTCATATATATTTATTAAAAAAAATTAGTTCCACAAAACAAATGAAATAGAAGGTTAACCCAATTAATGGAAATTGGGTTAAGAATTCCCTTACATCAGATTTATTTTCCTTGTAAATTGTTTACACGTCCTTTATAATGTTTAGAATAGTGTTAAAAATATTTTAAAGAAATTTATTGATGTTTTTAGCACATTATATGATCATTTTATAATAACATTCCTCGCATTTATTAATAACATATTGTTATTTTCATTGTTCCGGGTGCATTCTTTACATGATGTCCATGGTCGGTTCATAAAGGATTTTCTTATAAAATGTAATAAAAATTAATGGAGTGGAATTATGAGGGGTTATAAGTTTCTCGAATATTAAATTATTTAATAAATTATGTTGGTTATATAGTATGATGATGAATGATTAGATAAATCCTTAGTGATATTTATTTAGATAATTTTGGTTGGTCTTTGAGAGTCATGAACTTGTTTCATCATATATCATTAATATTATGAATATTAGTTAACCACAAAACATAAGAGATGTTATATAATACAATTTATAGTATTTTTAACTCTTAAAAATGTTATTACACCATGATTTGACGGTAGTGGGGGAAATTGGAAACCTATCATCCACAATTTTGGTAAATCAGTACATCGCAAACAGTTTTTTTATTTTTACAATAATATGGGGGAGGAGAAGAAGTAATTTGATAAATGTTTCCATGAACAAGATAAAATAATGATATATACTATTTTGGATATTTCATTCCTCTATAAAATGTGGAGGTGAAGAAATTATAATAAAATAAAAGTATTGAAAAGTAAACACAAGAAAATGAAATAGAATTTTAACTCATGATCAATTCTCCTTGAGATCCTCCTTATGTCCTTTGGGTTTGGAATTTTTATAAGACTAAAAGGTCTAGGACGTGTGTATGATGATTGGGAAGAGGAATGGGGGATAAGCTATGAAATTTTCAAATCTTGATAAGTGTGATATGAAGAGGGGGTGGGGTGGTATTTATAGTGGATGAGAGGAGGGTTTTTATGTTATTTTAATCATTTTAGTAATATTTTCCTCATCACTATGAAAATACATGATTAATATGACCAAAAATAGTACTAAGTTTATTTTAATTATGAAAATGTCCATTTATATCATCCATGGCTCATGCATGATGTAGAAAATCATTTACTTATCATTTTTTTTGTAAATTATTGAATTTAACTAATCATCAAAAATGATATTATTTCATAAAAATCTCAGAAAAAACATTCATAAAATTTTCTAACATGTAGAATTAAAAATTGAACTCTATTTTTTGGAAATAATTTTCTAAATATTATTGATTTTTTTAAATCATATTTTTTCAAAAAAAAAAACAACTTTAAAACTATAAATAATTTTATATCACCCTGAAAAATCAATCAATATCTCATTATCTTATAATCTTAAGAAGATAAAATAATAATATTATTTACTATTCATATGGTTCATGTTACTACTCATAAGTGTATGTTAATATTCACCAAAAATAATGTTTGTTCTATCATACCCCAAATAACTTACCGATGACAACAAAAAAATTATCTTTTTTGATATTCAAATCATAGAAGTAGGAAAATTATATTCGATATATATTTTATAATTATTTCCTTAAAAGAACTGTTATTTAATAAAGTATCAAAATTTCATGCATCTCAATTTATTTTTTTAAAACCATATGGTGTTACATTTCCCCATATTCTTGAAATTGAATCGTAGCAATTTTATTGACATATTAAACAACTGAGGGTAACTTTCCTCTATAGAATTTTCATAATACAATGGTGATTCTTTTAACATGTGGTATCCCTACAAAAACATTACCTGATTGATCATATTATTCTGTAATACTTGTTCTATTAGATCAATAATACAAACTGGTTTCTCTTTATAAGTTTAGTTCTCCTCCAACTGAACTATATCTAGGCTCAAAATATTAGATTAATCTGTCACATACTTTCTCAATATCGAAACGTGAAGAACATTGTGTAACTGAGATAAAATCTGTGGAAAATCTATTTAGAAGGAAACCGATACATCTTTTCTCCAGGATTTCATAAGTTCTAATGAACCAGACACATATATTTAATTACCAAATGGAATTACACTTTTTCATTGATAGATCATAAGAAAATAATGATCAAATAACATGAAATAAATTTCCTTCAACATGTTTTCTACATTACTTTTATGCCTACATTGAGATTTTCTTTATATGTTTTTGGATCATATTCACTTTCCCAAACACTTATTTAACTAATTATAGTCCCATTAACTTCTATTCCCCAACTTTATCAAAAAATGTTGGAGTCTGACATTGGTTCATATATAATAACTCAAAAGGAGAAATATGTATACTAGAATGAAAACTATTATTATAAGAAAATTCCACTAAATAAATTGAATGACCCTAACTTCCATGGAAATCCATTTAACATGCTTGAAGTATATCCTCCGAATACTGAATCATCTATTCTGACTGGCCATCTAAATGAGGGTGAAATGATGTACTGAACTATAATTTTGTTCTTAATGACTTCTAAAGGACTTTCTGAGAAATATATGTTAACAAAGGATCACCAGCATATAAAATTGAAAGAGGAACTCAATGTAACCTGAAAATATCTCTATGGTACAGTTGAGAAAGATGATCCAAACACATAGTATCTTGAATAAGTTGAAAATGACCAGATTTATCCAATTAATAAATAATAACCTAGATAACATTATTACCTCAAGAATTCTTCGGTAGTCTCATAAAAAATCTTATGGATATATTTTCCCTTTTTTACTCTAGCCCTAGTAAATGTTAACGAATCCCCATCACTAACTGCCGCTCAGCTTTAACCTGTTGACATGTCAAACATTTCATTGTAAAATATACAATATATTTTTTCATTAAATCCCACTATTAAAACCATAGAATTCCTTGTATGTCTTAGTACATCCTAGATGAACTTAAAATGGAGAATAATGATATTTTCACAACAACAATTCCTTATGGTGAGAATCACAAGGCAGACACAATCTATTTGCAAATATCAATACAGATAATATTTCAATGTTAAATTATAGAAACATATCCATTTTAATAAATTCATCATTTTTCTGTATCTCACTATTTTCCTTTATTTATTTCTTATTTCACTCTAACAAAGACGATTACACTGAACCTAATCATTCTGAATTTGAACACAACCATGTCCCTTTAACGAAGCATCACTGTAGATGATATACATTCCATTTTTTTAAGGTAGGATCATAACTAGATGATTCAATAATCTTTTTTTAACTTCATGAAAACAAACATCACATAATTATATCCAAACAAAATTAAGTCCTTGTTATGTTAACTTAGATAATGAGATAGATAACCTTACAATGATTTTAACAAGGTTCTAGTAATAAATTACTAATCCATGAAAGCTATGAAATTATGTAACATTTGTAGGTATTTTCCATTAATCAAGAATTTTTTTCACAGTATCAACTATTATTCCATCATTACATAAAATATTATCATGAAGTGAAATTTTTTGAAACCAAAATTTACACTTGCTGAGTTTTCTATATAGGGTCATTCTTTTTTAGTTTAAAAAACCCATATTTTTTCATTATGAATCTCTTTTATTTTAGAATATACAATAATTATATCATTAAAAACCATTATACAATTGTGTAAGGACTCATGAAATTTCCCATTAATACGATATATTAATAAAAAATGTTCATTAGTGAACCCAAATTTCTTAAGAAAATTCACAAGGCCCATATCTAGAATGAAATCCAGTCTTCAAGATGTCTTATACTTTTGCATTCAACTGATGGTTGCATGACCTCTAGTCTGCCTTAAAAATGTATTATGCTCCTTGGAGCTAATCAAACAAATCATCGATATGAGGAAAATGTTACCTATTTTTATTTGTGATGTTATTCAAGGCTCTATAATCAATGAAAAGTCTCACTGAATCATCCTTCTTAATTAAAAACAAGATAGGAGCACCCAATGGTGACTTGATGGGTCAGATGAATCCTTTTTCTAATAATTCCTACAACCAATTTTTCAACTCTAAAAGTTCTATTTGAGACACATGATATGGGGGTTTTGAAATTGGCATGGTTTTAAGAACTAATTCAATAGTATTTTCAACATCTCGATTATATATAACACTAGGTAACTCATCAGAAAAAAAAGATTATGGTATTCATTTTCCAGTGGTACATCATTTATATTAACAGTTCCCTTATTTTAAGAAATTAGAGAAAGATAACATTCGTTTCCATATTTCACCAATTTCTCATCTTCCTGATATGTTTTAAATTGTATGGGCTCATTCTTGTATAAAATTAGAAAATATTTCATAAAAACAACTTCTTTATCTCAATAATCATTTATAACATGATATACAAATAGATAATCCATACACAGAATGACATAAAACTATACTACAGAAAAACAACATTTTTTTCTGGTAAATTATCTGCGTAGAACGAAATAGAATGATTCTTATAATTCCACTTTTCTATAATATTTTTCCTAGGTGTTTAAAAAGTATGTTCTATTTTCATTTATTGAGGTGATATTTCAAATTTACAAGACAATTTCTCAAAAATAAATGAATGGGTAGGAATCATATTAATCAAAACAGTATCAAAATCATAGTTACCCAACGGGGTACCTGATTCAAAATCATTGTATTGATTGAAACCTACTAATGTAGTCTTAAAGGATCTCACTAGACCATTCTACTTGTATTCTAGCTTATATGCATCATTCAGATCACTCTTTGGATAGTAATTTTCATAATGACCCATATCAACACATCTAAAACTCATTATAGTTTTTTAATCATGATTATTCTTATAATAATTTTAATTAAAATATTTCTCCATTTATTAAAAAATACCACAAGGAAAACACTTTGTAGTTTTTTAAGGCATTCCCCAGGTTGTTTTTAACAGACTTATCACAAAATAGAAACTGAAAATTCCTACAATAAGATTTCATTGATTGATTCTTATCCATCACTCGACATGTGGAGCACTTATTCTATTTGTTATCATGGTACACATGGTCTTAAGAAATCTCCATTTCTACCCTCTCCACATGTCAGAAAACTTTCTCATAACTTCTGAACTCATGGGAAGCCAATTACCATTAGTATCTTGGGTTCAATCCTGACTGAAAACTTTTGATTATTCTGTCATGATCCTGAATATGACTTGGAGTATACCATTCAAGTAAGATGCAGTTCAATTCATACACGACCACTGAATCTTATTCCTTTTTCTTCAATTCAGGGAATTGTGTCTCCATACAAGGTTGAACCTGCTATAGAATATATTTTTCAAATAAATGAATTTTAAAATAATCCCACTCAACAAAATTAATCGATAATCTATCCATAATATTCCTGACCATTGAACACCACTGGTCAGCATCACCTTCAAAATGATAAATTGAATGTATTTATTTTTGATTATATCATTATCCCATTAAATTTAATATCTTTTCAATGGATTTAATCCATCCATCTACTGCTACTGGGTGAGAAGAACCACTAAAAGAAAGAGGGTGTTGCCTCATAAAATGTTTCACTATCATCAAGTTATTTTTTATAATCTCTATTTTTTATCATTCATGGATACCACTACCATTTATTACCTATGTCAACTAATCCATTACTATCACAAATATCTTGATTCCAATTCCTACCATTTCATGTTGGGGATTTGGAAACATATGAGCCTCTCAGTTCCTTTCAACAACATCTTCCCCGTTTCTTCTGTGAAAATCCATTATGAAAATAAACATCGTAGATGAATCAATATGGTAATCATTAAATTATAAACTATTTAGACAAAAAATTATGGTAAAAATCATTTATGGTGTTCTATTAATATCATACTAACTCATACAGTTATCTAAACTGTGATCTGATACCAACTATATGTTCATAACCTTAAACATTACATATCCTAGTTATTTCAATGAGATTTTACATTTTTACATTCCCGAAGATATGTTTGGTATAGTGTTTTAGAAATTTAGGACATAAATAATTAATATTAACCCACAAGAATACAATTTGGGTACCATTAAAATAGAATCAATTTATTCAAAACCATAAAAGTTTAATCAAAAAATTGTAACATGATTTATTTGAGATAATCAAAAAAATTAACTTGAAATCCTAATATCTCATTCGCATCCATATAACCTATAAAAATAATTTAAAAACATGGTACTAGAATAAAAATATTTTTAAGGGGTATATACAAAATGAAATAATCCATTATTCCATGAGTATATATAAATATACGAAATCCTTTCACAATGACATACCTCTCACCCATATATACTTACACTGTGAAACATTATATTTCCATAAATCAGTATGGAACATATATATAAATATATATAGGTATTTTGGGAGATTAAATAATTATATTGTAACCCTCTTGGATACCTTATGAATTTCAACCCTCACAGATGCATTACAATGTAACCCATAGGACTACCTTATTGTGCAACCATCATAGTTACAGTTGGAGTAACCATACAGATGACCTCTATCTTACACATACCCTATTCATCTTAGGGAGATATCGGTCCCACATTTAGTCATAAATAATTACCAATAACAATAATTTAATCATAAAACATGATAATTTTCATAAAAACATATATTTTGAATTCCATAAAATAGAATTTTGATGATATGTCCCTTACAAATAATATATAATTGATGGTAGAATATATTTAATGAAATGAATATGTATATACACAATAAATATAAATAATAAATAATAATATGAATTAAATTAATTACAAAAATAATCTTAGTGCCAAAAAACTAATGAAATATAAGGTCAACCCAAAGAATGGAAATTGGGTTAATAATTCACATACCTCGGGTATGTCCTACTTAAAACATGTTTGAAACTCCTATATTATGGTTAAAAGTGTGTTTGTAATATTTTTTTTAAAAATATAGATTTTTATAACAACTTATATGATCATTTTATAAGAACATTAAACCCATTTATTAATAACATTTTGTTATTTCCGTTGTTTCTTGTGTGTGCTTTACATGATGTACATGTTCGGTTCATAAACGGATTTTTCTATCGAATGGAATAGAAATTCCATAAATGTAATGAAATGGTGAATATATTCTTACATAATATTAAATTATTCAATTAATAATTTTGATTTTATGGTATTATTATGAGTCTATAGATAAATCAATAGTGATAATCGTTTTGAACATTTTGGTGGTTTTCCATCATCACAAACTTGTTTCATCATATAACATTAATATTATGCATAAATTGTAATTAAAAAACATAAGAGAATTCATATAACACACATTTAAATATTTATAAACAATTAATATTGTACTACATCTATCATTAAAGGATGTAAATAAAATTAGAAACACATCATCCATGATTTTGGTAAATCGGAACATCATGGGTGATGTTTTTATTTTTAAACTAAGAGGTGGAGGAGAAGAATTAATTAGAGTAATTTTTAAATTAAAATGTTAACATGCATCGTATATTTTATTTTGGAACTTTCATGACTCTTATATAAAGGGATGTGAGAAGAGTATAAGAAAATAATTATATTTAAAATAAAACATAAGAAAATGAAAGTGAGTTTTTACAATTCGATCAATTCTATTTTATATCCTCCTTAAGGAATTTAGTTTTGGAATTTTGGTGAAATCATGGGGTATTGAACATGGGAAATATCTTTTTAAATAGGATTGGGCATAATTTTGGTAGTAATAAAATCTTGGGAGTTGTGAGAGGAAAAGCATGTAGGGGTGGTATTTATATTGGAGGAGAGGATGGGTTTTCTGTTATTTTAATCTTTACTTCAGTATTTTTGCTCATGAATATAAATAGACATGATTTATTTAAACCAAAATTGAAATAATTGCATGTGATTTCAAATAAATGGTCATTTATATCATCCATGACTCAAGCATGATGTAGAAATTCATTTATTTAGAATTTCTAAAAAATTAGTGAATATAACTATTCAAAAAATGTAAGTATTTCAATAAAATCCCACAAAAAGAACCCTAAATTTTTTTTGACCATTATAATTAAAAAATAAACACCAATTTTTTAAAATAAATTTTTAAATAGTATTAATTTATTTTATAAATAAAATTATATTTTCTTCCAAAAATTAAAATTTTAAAAATGTAACTAGTTTTATATTACTATTAAAATTTAATCATCATCTCATTATCTTATAACCTTATGAAAATAATATAAAAATATGACATAAAATTCATAAGGGTCATATTACTATTCATAAGTGATTGTTACTATTCACAAAAAATCATGTTGGTTCTATGGAGCTCGAAATAACATACTAATCACAACCGTATATGCCTGTTTTTCTAAATTGAATTCTTATAAGTAGAAAAATTATGTTTAATATCTAGTTTATAAATATATCTTTAAAAAAGTGGGTTTTCAGAGGCTCTCAGTGTTTAATTCATTTACATTTATTTTTTAAAAACCTTGGGGTGTTAAATTATCATACCATTAAATAATTTTAATAGTGTCATAAACCTATTTTCATACAATAATGAGTTAAATATAATAAATTTTAGTGGGCCATTAATACTCAATAATTACCTAATTATTTTTGTAGCATCATAATACAAAGATATGTATACCATTATCTATCCCATTATACCAAAATTATCGATGAATGTCTTATTATATCTAGGATAATCAATTTTGGATCATGGATGTTTAGGAATATAAATTCAAAATCATCTCCTCATTTATACATAATAATAATTCAGCTCTGACTCATACATTAAAAAATTATTATTATCATTATTCTAGTATGATGGTTGATCCCCGTTATACATTCTCTCCCACATTACTCATTATTATCAATTCATTAGAAATATCCATTTAAACAAATTAACAAGATACTATGGGATGGTTGTTACAATTCATGGATATCCTATGAATTTATATGTGAAAAAATTAATAGGATCCTTATAATTATCTCCCAACTATACACACAAACATCATGTTCTTGTATCCTCTAACTAAATTCAACTATTAAAATTTTCCCTTTAACTTGTGAAAAAAACATTCTAAATTTTAATTTTCCTATTTATAAACCCAGATATAAATTTTATTTCATCAACACTCCATATGAATATGTGTGTGTGTGTGTGGATATTTTGGTCAACATAAACAAAAAACCGATCTGGGAAGAAAAAATGGTGGGAACAATTTTGTAAATACAAATTTATAACCATATATAGATTATGGTTCTGGATATTATTCCCATATATCATCAACATATTTATATCATAATAAATTACCAACCAATATTCCTTCATTAGTCAACCATTATTATCTAACAATGTATTGTGATACCCCATGTACTCACTACCTAGATCTGGTAATAATACATTTATTGATTTTTTGAATCTAACCATCATTCCCATGATGGACCTCTATGACCAATTATACCACTCAGTCCCCATTTAATTCCTATTACAATTTTTCATCAATAAATATAAATACGAGATGTATCAAATGAGTCTCTAATAATAGTATAAATAAATTTACTATTAAAACCCATAAATATTATTATAATAGAAAATTGTTTCATATTTATATATTCCCATGATCCCTTGGGATTATAATTAATGAGAAATAATAAAAATATTATATAAAATATTGGACACTTCTACATAGTTTACACTATCTCAAAAAATTGGGATTTATTTTTAGACTCCCTATTTCATTCAAGAAACTTTTTCTTATTTTAATAATATCCCTTACTAGAACCTATAAAATTATATAGTTTTTACTCATCCTTATATCCCATTAAAAAATAATTCAACACACAAGCTGAGTAAAAAATCATAGTATGATGTGTAAGAATAAAATATTCTTCGTAGTCTAGAAAAAAGAATAAAAATATTGAAAATGATTAGATTTTTTTCCTAATAAAACAACAAATTCATTAATAAAAAATTACCATACAAGATAGTAAACAATTTATAAAAACCGTATTAGATTCTTTATTAGGTATAGAAAATCCATGAATGTGTATTGAGGTATATGGGAACTCATGAAAACTATTCACTGAAAAACAAAATTTCTCCTTGAATAGTTCAAAAAAATTCATACATATTAAAATTATAATATTTTCATAATATAATATCTAATTAATAATATAGGAATAACAAAAAAAAATACACATAAAACATTTTACCGCTTCTTCCAAACAAGTTATAATTACTAAAAAAAGATAATTCCTTAGGCAAAACATGGTTGGATATCTTCATTATTTTTCTCCATCGATGAGGAACCATTACCAAATAATTTATGAGCTATATAAGGCTCACCAATCACCATAATATATATCAGGATCACCCCTCAACATATATATTTTCTATGTACCAAATTTTTATTATAAAAAATTATACAATAGAGGGGGTGGTACAAATGTGGTGTCGGTACTGTATTAGTTTTGTTCACAATGGGTCATTTGGGCCAAAAAATGGGCTTTCAATCCTTGTATTATGGCCCCTTGGATTTTATCCATTGAGATATGTAATGGGTCCCCCTCTACCCATACTAATATAGGTCATGGATTTAAAAATAATTTGAGGCTTCATCCCCAAACTTTTAAAAAAATGAAATGTTTTTGTTCATGTTATATGTTTTGAGATTGTTTGGTTTACATCATCATTATAAAATCATTTTACATACCACAGTTAAATGGGTTATGGATCAATTAAAACATAGAATCGTTGAAATGTTTTGATTTTAAATTCAATCAAAAGTAATATTTTTAATAATATCTATGTAAGGTGGTCATGAAAACTGAGCAATGTCATTTCAAAGAGATTGTAGTCCATTAGTAACCATGAATGAGCTTTTACATTTTGTACATGATGTAAAAAATAAAGTATAAAATATTTTCAATTTAAGGCATCATAAATATTTTATGAAATTAATTTAAATTAATTAGTTTAATATTTATATCAATCCCAATAATTTGTAAATTAAAAAAATCACATCACTCTGTGGAGGTGGTAGTCCATATATATGCACAAGCAATGTTATTAATTTACAAATGATATCAGTTTAAGAAATTAATTAATATATTATCATTTCATAATAATAATTATTCTTATAAAAAATTATATATTTAAATTATTTATTATTTTTATTATAAATATGAAATGTTAATTATTAATGAAATACTTCAATTTATGTAGGTTTTAGTATACACATGTGCATGAATGGTGTTTTCATTTACCATAGTATGGAAAATAATATGTGAAAGGTTTGTATCATTGTCCTAATAAATTTTTAGTATTTGTTAGGTGTTTTTTTTCTAATTTCATCATGGTTGATGAATATTATAATATGTTATAGGAATAAATAAACACAAAACACTAAGAAAATAATTATAGATCTTTTTAGTAAATATTATTTTATCTTAATCCTTAAGCATCCTTAGGTTGTAATTTTTGTGAGACTAGGAATCAAGGATCGGGGAAGGGATTTTTAGATGGATCATTTATAGTTTTTGGTCAATTTAAAATTATAATGTCTCTGAATATGTGAGAAGAATATGTTCCTATTTATAACCGAGGATAGTTACACACATTTATTTATTTAATTCTTTAAATTTATATAAAAACTTCATATTGTTTAAGTGGATTTAAAACTAACCAATTGTTTATAATATTTAAAAGAGGGAAAATTAACATAATCCATCAAATTTTATGATATGATTTTTTACATTCTCGCTTTGATTCTACATTTATTAACAAGGTCTCGACATTACTATGGTAACTAATTATTACCAGTATAATTACTCATGATATCCCAAAATAAAATTATACATACTATGAAATTTTAGCCTGTTAATTTCATTTTAGAAATATATTGTTTCCTAATTATTGTTTTATAAGTGGATGATTTCAATTTTAATGTATATGTGAAAACCACAATTAAATCATTTTTTTGAAAAATTCTCTTTTTGGAATAGATATGATTTTATACCATTATATAAAATAAAAACTATTTACATTGAATAATTATCTATGCTATTGTTTTTAGAGGAATAATATAACTATAATATGAATATAATATATTGTGCATCAATTCAAATATTTCAATGCAATGTACCATTACACTAAATATTGACATTATTTTCACAATTATCCCTGAAAATAAATCTATACAAAAAAATACTAAAAAATCATACTATGATTAAATTGATATTATGAATTAAAAATTAATTTCAATTTACGATTCATGTAAAAAAGTGATAAATATTAATTTAAAAAACCATATCATACATGGAAAAACTTTCTTGAAAATTAAAGTATTCCATTTTTATTGAAAAAATATATAAAATTATTTATAAAACTATGATGTCTATGAATACATAAAATGTTTCCATATAAATAATAAGACTATTTTATTTCATGGACTTCCAAGATTATCAAATGTATTTGACCAATAATATGAATATATGAAATATAAACATGTTAGTATATTATATTCAATAAAGTATATTCTAATTATTATTTCTCATTCCTAATACACCTAATTTTGAAATCATGAGTGATATGAAAATATGCTATTGAATATAAAGTAATTCATTTTATGAGCTTGATATACCTTAGATTAAAATTCAAAGAATATAAAAAAGCTAAATATACACTAACCATGATCTGATTATATTTTTTTATTATAGATGAATATCATTGAAAATTATAATTATTGAATCAAGATATTGTGGGTGATTATTTCTATTAGGGATATAAATACATCTATAATATTCATTAGAATAAAAGAAATTTTAAAGTACTAAAATAACCCATAAATACTATTAAATTTTTTTCATGGACCACCCTATAATCTCACATAATGATATTGATTCAAAAACAAAAAATTAATAAAAGAGAACCATATAGATCCCCTCAATAACAAAAAAAATAGTTCATTAACATTACGAAATGGATACCAACGGTAGATTTTCACATAGTAAAATATATAATAATAAATAAATGTAGAATTCCATCATGAATTTTTTTAAAAAAATAATACAATTAATTTACTAATATGTTCTTATCCAAATAACTCCCTTCAACTATAGGTCCACCAAATGAATAATTAACACTATTAACTCTACAAATTTAATACCCAGACCCTGGTAACCCAAATTGCGTGTTCACATTATTACATTGGTACAATGTACAAGGTATCCCACTATTTCAAATAAATCAATCCCATAATCCTAGGAATACTAGATATATTTAAGATTCCCACACTAAATTAGAAATAAAAAATAAATAATAATAAAAATTCATGTATCCTTGAAATCATTAAATTTATCCTTCCATCACACCCATGGGAAATGAAAACAAACAATTTGTACGATTTTATTCTTTTTAAGTGTTACATACATCATAAGATCCAATTACAAAATATAGAATAATATATATTTCATAGTGGATTATAAAAACTCATTCCATTCAATACAAATAATGAGATAAAAGAAAAAAATAAGAAAATATTAAAATAAAGATCATAGGAAATTGTTTTAGTGTGTTATATATAGAAAATGAATAAATATTAACATTCATGCAAATTAAATCATTGAATTGGCCATGATATCATTAATAATTATATTAATGAATTGACTAATAGACCATTATTAATAAATTTGTAGGTTTAAACCTGATACCACATTAATATGTAATGCATAATACTATGTCTCTAGAGTGATATCGATTCATTTAAGGGATTAATATACATAAGAATCACTAGTAAATTTTACATCCAATTAAATCGTTATAAATTAATTGGTAATTACAACTATTTCTGAAAATTATTTATAAGAAAACTTTTAACTATATTTTATCAATAATAGTGAAATTTTTACCAATCAATGAAATAGTCACTCACAATAAACAACCTTGAACTGGGACCATGTATAAAATTTTCATATATTTGGGACATAATCTAGTTGTTTATAATAGTTTTATTTAAATTTATAATACTTAAAATATGTACATGGAGTAATAAATAATTCTCAAAGAAATTATGGAGAATAATATGTAATGGGTTGATGATAATGTTTATAATAAAAACATGAATTACTAATTGATGAAAAAAGAGAATATTTCATAAAAAATGAATGTTTTTAGTATAAAAAAGCCTTTTGGAATTGAAATTAATGTTTAAGTATAAAATTAATTATTAATAACTGGTAACACTATGTAAAAATTATGTTACAAATCCTGTTCAAAATACATTCTTTCATTTAAGAATATAATGCCATTTTTTATCTCTAAAATTTAAAACTAACAATTTAAATATTATTAGGAAATTAATTCTATAAGAATATTAAATTAAATAAAATTAATTTAATATTTATAAATAAAATTAATTTTATTATGATTTTAAATTAATTTCAAGACATATAATTTAAAAAAAATTCTTTTTTACATATTTTTAAAAAGATGAAATTAAGAAATACTAAAAAATTTGAAAATTTTATTTCTTAATAAACTGAATATAAATTAAATAATTAAATTAAAAGTAACATTATAAACCTTTGTTAAATATTAAATAATATTATATGAATATTCAAAAAGAACATTATGAATGATGGAAGATAGATTGATGGAAAAAATCAATTTTTTTAAAAGTCCTTTAAATAAATCATACTTAATGATTTATAATCCAATGATAGTTGAAGTGAAATATAAACATGTGAAACGAAAAGATAACCATAATTGTTGAAAATATATTTGTTTTAAGATCTTAGGATCATAATAATTTTCTAATAGAAATCTGAACACAAACAATCCCAAAAAAGGTGAGATTATAAGTGATATCCCTTATCTTATGTCTCCACGTAGTCCTTCAAAATTGATAATCATGAAAAATTATTTTAAATTTATTTAATCCAAACATAATAATTTTTTTACCTATATTCTATTTTTCTATTCATTTTACAACCATTTTAAATCCATTAATTGAATAATTCTTCCTTATGTCGACCATCTATAATTGTTGTTTTTATTTTTCCAAAATAACTTTGATTGAATATTCATCAATAAAGTATCAATAAAATAGATGAGTTAAATAAATAAATTTTATAAATTAATCAATATATTTTTTATTAATTATATACATTTTCTAATTAATCAATGCATGGTTCTAATGGAATAACGAATAAAATCATATCGAATAGGTGGTAGTCAAAATGTACACATGAGTGGCAATACCATTTTCAAAAAGAAGGAAGTAAAATAATTTATATGATATCCTATTATTATGGAATAATAATTATATCAATAATACATTATATATATATAATTATTAATTATTTCATTATAAACAAAATATTAATGTTGTGATAAAAAGAGAATTACCTCGATGCATAGAGATGGTTGGCCATATATACACATGAACAATGTAATGGATGTACATGAGATATAAAATTGATTTAAAATTAACATAAAACCATCGAAATATATTTAATATAATTACTTAGTATTTTTAATATGTTAATTATAAATTTTTTGGTGATTTTATTTGAATGATTCATGAAAACCAACGATAAGAACACATATTTCTTCATTCTGTAACCCCATTTTCCATACACTGTAAGCCTCATTTAGGGGGTATATTGGAGTGACCATGTCCTCTGAGAAGTATGTAGGGATGATTGGATTGTATTTGACAATAGTATATCCAGATAATAGGAACAAGTTGTGTTGAAGATAGAGGAGAAGGGGTTCCACTTAATAAGTGATGTTGGTGGAAAATATGAAAACTATTAAAAATTTATTATATTATATGTGAATTAGTCATGTAAAGTAGATAAAATTTTAAATAAATTTACAATTTGATAATTTTATGTTCCATATCAATCCAACCAATTGGGAAGGTATTTTTTTATCATGAATATCTATCCAATTATTTTAACACTTTTTACTCATTTTACTCATAACAGATGTGATAAACATTTACCATGGTTACTAACCATTATGAAAAAAAATATTGAAGATATAAATTAATATTTATTATTATAATTCAGAATATTTAATCCATATAACTTGTTTCATCTACTATGATATGCAAATACAACATTTATTATATGATCGCATTACACAAGGAATAATATTTGTTTGATAAAATATTGACAAATGAATGAAAAAAAATTATGAAAACATTTATTCTAATTTATTATTCGGATGGGATTATTTGAAATATTATAAATAAAATAAGACTTATTGGTATTTATAAATAGAAAAAAATAAGTTTAACACTTAAATTAAATCTATATAAAACCAAACTAAGAATATTATTTTACAATGAAAAAAGTTCATAAATTTCTAGAAATGTTATGATTTTTTATGTTTATAATTTAATTTTATATAAATTATGAAACATCATAAATATATATTTTTTCATGACTTTATTTCCTATTCATTCATGTTGTTATGGAATTATTATATTTTCATAAAAGTGACTGTTTTTTGTAAAATATATATTTTATTAATTCACCCCAAATAATATAATTTTTATTAATATTAAAATTTTAATATAACCTAATTTTTTTATGTTAAAAAATCATTTAATAAAAGTAAATTTTATAAAATCAATAATTCTCAGTTTTAATCACATTCTTGAATAACACTATGAAAATTATTCTATTGTTTCTTTAGAATGGAAATCTTATATATTGTGACTGAATATCGAGTGTCAAATTCCTCCCGCAATAAAAATTATCATTCTCAATATTTATATAATTTATCATCATAAAAATATGTGGGAAGTAATCCATTATAAAAATTTTTGTTCAAACATTTCTTCTTTAATATATTAAGTTATGCATTGAAACTTCACTAACCAAGTCATCTGATTCTGAAATAAATGTTCACTATTATTATGAATATACATACGATATTAATTTTACGATATCTCAAATCAAAATATATTCCACCATAGGTGATAAGGTATAATGGTTCTGGAATTTACTTCCAAAATTATGAGATACAGAACAGAAGTTGATCATTAGATAGGTTTTGAAATATTTCCAAATTAGAAGCCATTGCTCCAATTAATTCTACAATTTTAAATGTATATAATTTCCTAGGATATTTTTTTCCTTTTCTCATAATGCATATTACACACTTCCATAATGATAATTTCATGAAAACATAATACCCTTCATTAAATTTAACACCATTCCATTGATTGTTTTTATAACTCTTTTCCATAATTTTGATGAATTGATATTACATTGAGTTGTATTTACATTCATCATTATCTCATAAAACTGTGTTGGATCTAAAATATTCCCATCATTGACATTAATAAAAAAAGATGATGTATAACTTATTCTCTCATACAATTATTCATATTTTTCAATTTGAATTCTATAATTAGGGATATAATTATTAGAAAATTTGACCAATGGTAAATATAATTCTAACATACTTTCAATACCATGTGATTATTACCTCAAAAGACTTATAATTTTTATAAATTCTTTTTTTACTATGAATCTATATGGGTGGGTAAATATGTAATCAAACACATGGTGATGTTAAAAGACTTTTGAATACCCTTATAGGGTTTCAATGTATATCATAGATCATGATCAAATATATATTCGAATGATATACAAAATAATAACACATCACATCAATAATATAGTCCTAAAATGTGCTAAAGTTGTACATGTCCACTTCTAATGAGTTAATCAGTGTACATGGTAATTTGTTCGATATTATCCAATATGAAATCAACAATTCAATTATTATTTCATGGTCAAATAAAAATAACCTTAATCATATTATCCCTTTTCAAAACAAGAATATATGGAGGTTTCATGTCTCATTTTAGTCATTTTCTCTCTGACATTACCTATTAAAAAAATATTGATTAACAGATTTTAATTTTAAATTTTAAATTATACCAAGAAAATTCTATATATCCCTTATACATTTTCGTTCTAGTTAGGTTTATATAAAATTTGATATATGATCTTCATCTAGTAATTATATTTTTAGATCATTCTTGTATGGAAGACATAACCAATTTCCAAATTTGTGAATTACATCTTTGTTTATTTTTACCACAATGTTCACTTAATTCACATATTCTTTTTTATTTTTAATATTTATATAATAAACATTATAAATTATAATTTTCTATATTATGTATGGTTATGAAATAAGTTTTATAGATGTTATGTCCCCCATTCCATCAGTATTACAACTTCAAACACTACTACATTTATGAGTATAAGATATACATTAATCATAATTTCTATGAAAACCCTATGATCTCTGTAGACAGCATATGGGAGAATATATTTTTCTATGAATATGATTATTTTATTGAGAAATCACAATCCTTATGTTTTTATAGAGACTTAATTTTTTTAATGTTGAGAAAATTCGTTGAGAATATAAATTTTAAACTTTTCTGATCCTTTTATATTTCAAAATATTAAGCAAATAGATAATTGCCCCATATCATAAATGAAAATATTATAAATAATAACTGAATATTAGGGTTCAGATAAATCTATTCAAGGGTAATTAATTTTCACTATGAATATAAAATAACTCTATCATTTTTTAGTTGAACACATCCATTTCTATTCGTAGATGTATCACTATAAATCCAAAATCAATCACTTCCTTGTGGTAAATTCAATATTTACTAATTTACCAATATCTTAATTAATAATTCCATACATTATTTACATTAATATGACCATATTAAGATAACCCCAATACAAGGAAACACGTTTAAAATTTTAGATAATAGATATGTTTTTTGTAACAGATAATCAATAGGAAATAGTTAATCCAATGGAATGATGTTACTCTGTTATATTTGGTGGAATTGGAAGTTCCTTCAATTTCATGTCCTTTTTAATCAATTTACATTCCATCCTACAATAATTTATGAAAATAAAAACAATCATTCAAATCAAGAATTTATATTTTTAGAATATTACATATAACTCATTTTCTCTAATTGATTCAATATTTATTCTGAAATTAATCTTATATAGATCAAACAGTTTATAATATTCAATGGAATCATTAATATATAGCACTAATTTTTTTCAGATAATACATGAATACTAAATTTATTATATCCATTAAAATATAGGAATAATTAATCAATCTAAATGACAGTAATATAAGTTCTTAATTTTAATAACTCATACAAAATAAATTCTTTAGAATATTATCAGCCATAATATGTTGTTGATGATATCTAGTAGCAAGATAAAATATTGTAAAATATTCATCACATTGATTTTTATAAAATAATCCCTCAACATGGGGTAGAGGAAACATTTTCCATATTATAATGTTTTATTTTTACATATAATTGATGAAAAATCTCATAGGACCATCTTTATTTTTAACAAATAGAACAAGTTAACGCTATGTTGAAACACTGAGGTGTATAAATCCCTTAACACACAACTAATTTTTATGTTTTTTATTTCTAGTGTTTCCATAATGGATTTCCTAAATTGAGAATTAGATATTGTTTTTTTCATTGTGGAAGAGATTAATGGACAAGCCAACCACAAGTTCATGTGGATGACTAGGTATTTCTTCATGATACAGATCAATGCATTCCTATTTTCATTTTCATTATTTCCCTTCCATTTATGAGCTCTCTAAACACTTTCTATAAACAAAAAATATTATCATATTCCAATTAAAAATGTACACTTCTGTTTCATTTCACAATTTTCCCAAGATAAAAATCACACCATCCATTTCTTATTATTTGATAAATTTCTTTTCCTTTAGTTATCACCAATAATATATTATTCATTACACCTAATGAATATATATGTCCTATAAAATAATTATTTTTATGGAACAAGATACTATATTGTAATATGATAAAAATTATTAAGAAACTAGATCCCACGGGTGAATTGGAATAATACCATCAATGAAATGACCAATTTTACATGCTACATAATATATTTTTTCTATAATATTCATTTCTAATCATATAAAATAATTCTCGTATTCTAAAACCATTTCTTATTCCTTCTACATTAATGATAGTAATATAATATTTGTTTTCTATCACTACTCTCAAGAAATATATCTATTTTAATAATTTCATTTTAAAGTTTTGGATTCCTCAATTCTATTTCATCAACTACTTTAGTTTTATATATCGATGAACACTATTGATCAGCATCTCCATTCATATAATAAATGGCTAGAATAAAATTTTCCTTTTTAGTACATCCTAGGGCCAGAAATAACATTTTAATATTTGTAATCCATTTTTTTACTATAAATTAATTCTTACTTCCATTAAAATATTAATTATTATATAAATAATTTAAAGCATCATTGAATCATATTGTAAAAAACACAATTTTCTTTATATGGGAATGGTTATTAGTAGAATCCTAATTCAATTTCCCTATGTTGACTATGATCTTCTAAAATAAAACAGAACATTTATTTTCGTACTCTATAAAAAAAATTCCTACATTGAAAATGTGTATTCGTTCCCTTCCTCCATCTATAACCCATCTCTTAATTATTAAATTCACATATTTAACTCATATTCATTCCAAATATTGATCCCTAAAATAAAATTCACTTTATTGGTGAATACTCACAATTTCTCTAACTTGATATCATAATTCTCATGTTATTTATTTTAATTTAAATTATAGTTTAAAATATATAAAACATATATTGATACACCTTATTACACCCTAATAATAGAAACATGATTCTATATTTACTTTATTTCATTGGTATAAGATATAAGATACCTTCTCTTGTAGGATCTAGGAGTTTCACAACATTGTAAAGAATATATACTTTCAGGATATTCATATATCATTAAATGTATAAAATTATTACTTAAGAAACATTCATTCATCCATTAAATAACTAAATTAATCATTATATAAATCCTAGGGAAAAAATAAAATATTGTGTGAGGTTATATGTTCAGTAAGAATTAAATATAGTGTTTTCTATCATGAGTAAATAATGAATAATAAATATAGAATACTAAATAATCAAAACACATTTCATTCAGTCAAAAACATTATTTAAAAAAAATCAATAATATCGACATTGAAAAGAAATGGGTAATTGAAAATGAATTTTTAATAAATTAATTATATAAACTCATATATTCATGAATGGACTAACGTGGAATCATCGATTTTATCAAAAACCTAACTATCATGTCCTCGATGAAGAAATTATTCTTAATCAATTGATAGGTGTAAAGAAGACACCCATCTGATATGGAATGCTGATTAATTTATATCATGATAAATTTTAATTAATCATGAGGTTATCTATAATTATCTTCGACCCATCACATGAACATAATATTCATTCATAATATAATGAATTATATATAGAATTATTTCCCAAAAAGGATTACAAATCAATATTCAACCATATAAAATAAAAAAATTTGAATATGTCCCCAATAAATGGAATAATCATTCTCCACAAATTTACCCCAAAAATAACCATATATATAAGAGTTATACAATTGAAACACTACCAAGTGTTTATTAACTATTCCTTTGAAATATGTGATACTTGACATGGAGACATGTAGAGGGTAAATTTTTTTCATAAATTGATTTAGTGTGATAAGTACTATGATCATGATAATGTTAATAAATACAAAAAAATGAATCGGTAAAAGATTAAATAATACCATAAATTCATTATAAATTATGGTTTTATTGTCAAACCTGACATCGTGGAAATATAAATTAATGTGGAAGATAAAAAATTAAAAATAAGTTCCCAGAAACATTATTTCAAAATTATTCAATATATATTAAATTAAAAAATTCTATGATTCCCACATGAAAATAATAAAAATTTCTTTTGGTATCACATGATCTAAAAATTATTAGAATATTAAGAATAAAAATTTCACTAAAAGTTAATGTGATTTGTAATCGGAAACTAATATGGTCAATTAGGAACCTTTTATAACACATTTAATGCTTATGTAAATTTTAGAAGTTAAAAAAAATTGATTTTTGTAAACAAGGATAAGTTTATTTTTTTGGAACACAGACAATATGTCATTGTAGTAACCATGTTTCATATGTCTATGATTTGTAGAGGGTTTTGACATGGTTTGAGTGATGTTTTTCTAACCATGTATGCATCACAGAAAACTATGTATCCATGTTGATATCAGGATAGTTTCTGTCACATTAATTGAGCATTAATTGAAAACCATGTTTCCTAACACCATTGACCATGACATGTAGTCTTACATAGATATTAGCTGATTCATGTTTAGTGGGAGATTTTATATAGAGTGTAACATCATAGTGAGACCTGGTTAGAAAATTTAAATGTGTTAATTTACCTTGGTAACATTAGTCATTTTTACCTCCAAATACCACTTAATTACTTATCATGACAATAGGCATCTACATGGCTCCTAGGAATGTTTTCCATTTATCACTATTATTATTCTCTATCGTTCAAAATGGATCCCTTTGAGGTATGAATAGTTTTCATTTGTTTTGTTCTTTGTTTCCAATATCTAGCTAGGATATATAATCTACTTCATGTAATATAAACTTATAATGACCTAATATTATATTTGGATGGATAATAAATGATGTTTCTTATATATATATACTTTTGGGGTCCCCATGCACTCTTTTCCAATCTTTATTCATGATGGGTTGTAATTTACCTATGATTATGTGGTATTACCTCTATAAAAAGGTTATAATTCTTGAATTTATCTATGTTCATCTGAAATTAAAATTTTTTTACATATGAAATATATGGAATTTATATGAGTTGGATTTTATTTGTTAGATTCGTGTTTTAAGGGGGTTTTCATTATAAATAATTTTTTTAAAGCCATGTTTTGGATGAAATTACATAATGGTGTATTTGATTCTAAAAAAGGGGTTTGAAGCATGAAATTATAAATTATTTTCTTTGAAATTGTTGTGTAAATTGTGATAATGGTTTTTAAATGGTTTTTTTAATCTCATCACATTTGTTTATAAATGGTTGGTTTTCCTATTAACACATACTTTCCAATATATACTTTTCACATTACTTTTTTATTTTAATATATAATATTTTTATGAAAATTGTGGAATATTTATAAAATGGATTCACATTCAATAACAATTTATTAATAGTATTTGTAAAAAAAATATATAACTAGTATTCTCATGGTATTAGAAAATGTACATATTCTTTGATAAAATGCGCCTTATCTTTAGTGTTCATATGAAAAATTTTCTATTAGGTTTTTATGTACATGTTTTTTATGTTATATGTAAAGGGAATGGTCTCATGTGCAAGAAAACATATTGTAGTTCTTATTGACCTAATGTGGTTTATATTGGTGGGTCCAAATTATCACAACGATACATGGTCATAGTCATGATTGTTTTCATTAATATCCTTCATTTTTATTTTTTCAACTTCTCATTATTGTGTACAATTCATTCAATAATATAATATAATTTCTATCATATTTTCTTAAATATGATACATGTAATGTTATCATATTGGGTAAAACCATTCCCACTTTTTCATACATAGATACCAATTTACTTTTCACCAGTCTGTTGAGAAAAGAAACATTCTTCCAAACATGTATGGGTTGAATTCATGTGATGTGTTGTTCTTGGTAGTTTTATTAAAAAAAGAATCATATAAAATAGCCATCTAGAAGAGTGGTAACACTTAAAAGGTTTAGTCAAGGGTCTATGGAATACCAGATTAAGAAAATTTTAGTGATCAATGTTTGTTTTTAGAGAATGTTCTTGATCATCCCATTTTTGATACATCATTACATATAATGATTAGTTGTTGTTTTATTTATATTATGTATGGTGCACCTCATGAGTTATGGTTTATTATAATGACTTATATTCCTCATTGGAATTTTTCTATTTACATGGTTGATATCCTCAATTTGGGTTGTAAATTGAAAGTGAGAGTCAAGTTGTGAAGTCATCATCAAGGGCCAAAGAAACCATTTAGTTACTAGACACTTGGATCTATATATGATAAAGAGTGTAGAGACCCAAAGCTTATCGTACATGGACATTACATTACTTTTGCGGAATACTTAGTACATAACAAAAACACACACACAAGGATCGTAATAGTTTAGTGTCTTTGGAAACTCGGAACGTAATCTTCTAATCGTGGGGAAAGATCTTCAATATCTCCCATAAAGATATTCCCTTTTTTTACCTAAAAACCTTTCTTTATATCATGGGGAAAATAAAACATAAAAGGGTGAGCTCAAATGCTCAGTAAGGGTAAACAAAAGAAATATCAATCACATCATATACATAAGAACATATCTTTTGAAAATCTTAACCTGCAAAAGAGCTCAATTATCATAACATGGGATAAATCAAAGAAGTGAAAATGAGATCCCCATAATCATAAAATGAAACTTGAAACTTGGTGGCATGCACACATAATCATGGAAAATCATTTCTTGTTAGTCATGACTCATTGCCAAGACTATCTTAGTGGACAAAGTCCCTTTCTGAATCGAGTAACCCTCGTTTCAGTCCTGTTTCACTGAACCGGTATAACCTACCGTTCCAGCCCTGTCTATCTCATGAGATATAAAATCTTTACCCAATGCATTGGAGGGAGATATAGGTCCCACCCATCTTATAATGAATCCTTTCTTATGTGTGCCACATAATCATAAAACATACATCATCGCATAACACATGTAACAAAAATGGGATTCTTGAAACATCATGACATCATAAATCAATTCATATAAGATAATGGAATTCATAAAAATAATTCCATCACAACATGATCAAATCAATGTAATAATAGGGATAAAAACATAACCCTTTATTATATTAGATGGAAAATAATTTTGATAAAACACTTGAACTTCATTCTTGAGGAAAATACCCTTTCTTCTTCAAAAACATTTTTCCTTTCATAACATGTCATACAACTTTAAAATAAAAGAAGTTGATTAAAAATAAACTTGAAAACTTGTAAAGGAAGCTTCTTGGAAATAATGTTTTAAAAATCCATTCAAGCCGTATAAGTTAAAAAAAACATTCTTCGTACTTTTGTCGGAAAAGTCAAAAAATCACCTCGTACGAAAAAGCGACAAAAGATTCCTTTCATATTCTTTACTAAAAACTCACCGAAGGGTAAAAATGGATTTAAACAATTGTAGGTGGATGGAAGTAATATTACATATTGATGAAACATGGACGTGGATGATAAAATACACCCCAGTAAATACTTACGAATAAACAATCTCGGATAAAAATGAGATTGTGATATTTCCCTTACCTTAGGTCCGACTTGCTTTGTAAGTGTCCGAACCTCCTGTATAATGATTTAAATCATGTTATTGACTTATTACAGAATCATATTAATTGTTATGATATCATATATGGTTCACTTATGACATTATATTACCCGTTCTTTTGTAAATTCCATGTTAAAGAAGCGTTTTGGGTAAAATCGTTTCATTTATCGTAGGTGTTTTGACTTGTTGTTCTTGACATCATTATTACATATATCATGATTTACTCACTTCCAGAATATAAAATATGATTTATATATCATATATATTCAGTATATATATATATATATAATAGGTAGATAAATAAAATGAAAAACACCGTTCATGGAGACGGTAGTCCGTACGTACGCATGAACGCTGTTTTCCTTTCCTTATTGTCTTGAAATGGAAGTAAGTAGATGACATACATATGTATATATATACATAAATCCAGTAGCTTTATAATGTCATATATTTCATTATTATTTCTTATATATATATTATAATCATTCTTAAATGGTTAACATGGAGAATGAATCTCATCGCGTCGTGGAGACGGTAGTCCGTACGTACGCACGAGCGATGATATCATTTCTATAAATATTGAATTGAATTGGAGTGGATTATACAATATATCAGAATCAATATGATGTTTTAATAACTATGTATAGTTATTCTTTACACCATTATACCCATCCATGTAAGGTGGTGGTGGAAAATAGATTACACCACGGCGTGGAGACGGTATTCCGTACGTACGCACGCGCGGTGATTTCATTTTTCCGTAGGATGGATAGATGGTGAAATAGTGTTGTTTCATACTTATAATAACTTATCAGTATATGAGTGATACTGATGTTATTACTTCGTAATGAAACAACCTAAGAAGAAGAAGTGGGAGAAGAAATAAAGATGAAAGAATTGGTAACGGTAATTACCTCTTCTTTGAAGTGCCTCTTTGAGACCTCCTCTTAGGGAACTAAAATTGGTCTTTGAGGAAGACCATAACCTCTAGGATGTTTCTAGGGAAGTGGAGAAGAGATTTTGGCAGGGGTTTGCCGAGCTTGAGTGCTCAAATTGGTGTGAGGAGGAGGGGGAGGAGGTGTCCTTTTATAAGGGAGGAGAGGGGCACCTTAGGAATATCTCAAAATATTATTTTATATTAAAGTCAAAATCGGTTTATAATGGTTCCAAAGGGTCTTATTTCGAAGCTAATGTGGGGATGGGTCGAAATCCTATCAACCAATAGGATTTAGACAAGTTTAGGGTATTATTTTAACCTTAATTAGATTTAACTCTATGTTAATTAATTTAACTTTTACCGTGTCTTTTTGTTTTCTTTCACTATATGGTTAATACACTTACTATAACATGCCAAACGAACCCCAAATTGTTTATTATTAATATATATATCCTTATCTAAGTCATTTGGCCGAACCTTAGATTTTTAGGAATACAATAACAATTAATAATATAATATTTGATTTAAAAACTATTTTGTGTCAATTTTGACACTATTTGATATATGATTTTTGTGAAAGTCATAACAGAATTATATGTTCGAACCAAGTTTATTAAATCAACACTAATATATCATAGTAACCTATAAAATTAGTTTAAGTCATAAAAATTCTCAAATTACATTCATTTGAGCATTTATAACATCAATTATGTTAATATTTCCTTAAAAGGGTAATTACTACATCATCGTTGTGTCATAAATAAATTAATTTATTTAAAGTCTAAAAATTATAAATAAAATATCATTATGTAGGAAAGCTTTTTATCTTTCTAATGAATATTTATAGTCGAATTGATCTTATGTAAAACCCCATATTAAAAATGTTTTAGTTATTAAACATTGATTTTAACTATTTTAACTATTTATTAAATAATATAATATTAAATGTCATAATCTAATCCAAGTGGACCTAAATGGTCATATTATATTCAAAAGGTTGTTTTTGGTCGAATTACACTTATCCAATGGAATTAGGACATGTGTTAGGGTAATAGTAATATCATATTTACCCTTAGTTACCCTATTTACTATTGATCGTGGTAAAAAAAGTAAAAAGTGACTATTCACCAAAAATTATTTTCATCTCATTGAACCACATTTTACTTACTGATATCAACCGTGTCTCTCGGATTTTTGAAATTCCATTCACAGAAGCGGTAAAATTAAGATTTATGAAGAAATTAATTTTTTTAACTACCACTTAGTAGTTTCACTATTCATCAAAAATTGATGTTTTTCAGAACAATGCCAAAATTTCATCCTAAGCTATATTTCATATTCCGAATTCAAAAATGAAGTCTATTTTACAAAATTCATATCATAGAATTTTCATTAATTAATTTTATAATTAAATCCCGCTGTTAAAACAAATAGCGTTTTTAAGAAACAATATCTATCAAAAGATTGACACTTGATTATGTCTGGTTTAAATGTGAAATTACATCCAATGACCAACATTGTATTAAATTGTAAAAATATATTCTAAATATACTTTAAAACCACTCAAATTAATAATTTATCACTATTAATTATTTCGATTAAAAAAGTTGTTTTTAATTATAATTTAGTAATTTTCACTATTCATCAGAATATGAAAGTTATCCGAAAAGTACCAAAATTTCACCTTAGGCGAAATTTGATACTCCGAATCCAAAAATGAAGTTCATTTTGAAAAATAAGATTTACAGAGTTTTAAAAAGTGGTTATTACTATTCATAACGGCTAGTTTTAATAATATTTTAATAGCATATCGTTGTTTAGTGAAACTCGGTATTGCGTATTACACACGCTATCGAGGAAGGTCGTGATTGTGTGTAATGCAAGGAAAGTCAAGGATGCGTGTTTTGCAAGCTCCTTTTGGTGTAGAGTACAACACAAGACTTTAATAAAATTAAAAAGAATATTTTTTTATAAAATCTTGGGTTGTTACATTCTACCCCCCTTAAAATGAATTTCACCCTCGAAATTCGTCGGGGTTATAAATGGTTTACTATTCGAAAGTTTTTTTAATAGAAACCCACATCGTAAAAAGGAATATCAAAACCAATCTTTAAAAACAAAAGTATGAAACGTAACGGTTACCCAAATAAACTAATCATTGGGTTTCCACATAGGTGAAAATATGGATATGGAAGAGAAATATAACCATCATGTTCTGATGGAGAGTGGTAGAGAACATGGCTATGAAAAAGCCAGTAATCACAAATCCATAGATTTGTGATGATATAAGGTACCATCTGATTCATCAGGTATAAGATCACTAGGTCAACATTTTTGGTTTTCAAGATCATTTCCCTGAAGTTGAAAATTTGTATTAGAATAAATACTTACTTTATTTTGGTACAATCTCACTGTTGTTCGTGCCTTGAACAATTTCCACTTCATCTCTTAAATAAATGAAGTTGAATTTGTTATTCATGAAGTGTTAGCAGATCATGTGATAGAATGACGGGTCATTCCATCTGTCTCAAACAAAAGGTTAGCAAAAATTATATGCATAAGTCGATCTATAGTGAGATTAATCATATATGGTTCCTAAAATGGACTTATACATCATATATCATACTGCTTAATATAATAATACTAGTTTCTACTAAACAGGGACTTCCTGTAGGCCAGTGGTAGGCGATAAAGGCCAGTCGCACTTCGGTTGTGGGTTCGATTCCCACAGCCTTGTCCGAAGCGATGGGCTGTCGCCCGTCCTGCAGGTTGTCCTTTTTCCAAAACTATATAACATCCCATCAATAATATCGAAAAAACAAACAATACTAACTTATGTCCAACATAATCCATTCCAATCTTTTAGGCTTATCCATAATACTGCAGTCGACTCTCATAATATAGTGAAAACGATTCTCAGAGATTTAATACCATCGTTGATCCCCATATATCATAATATATGTTTTGTTGGTCACATTCCAAATATTCAAAGGCCTTAATCACGTATTCTCTTGAATACCCATTGAACCTTAGTGAAAACATGAATGCTGTCAAAAGTTAATTATATATACTCAAACCATGATATCACTTAGTCCTTATATCAATCATGAGCTCATGAATACAATCAAACATCTCATTATCTTCTTATCCTTTCATTATGCACTTATCATCTACTTTCCAAAAGTATCTGAATAACCTTTCATGGTTACTGGTACCATTCATCATACACTTTCAAAACATAAGGAAAGACAACATTGTAACAATCCTTTGATGTCTCCTTATTCCATGAGATTACTTATACAACATTACACATGATAAACATGTAATCATTCCACTACATTCTTAGACCATTGATCGAGCTTCAACATTTCTTTCATCTCACATATCATTTGTAGTTTCTTCATCATCATCAACATAAATACTTCCCATACGACCATACTGATTCTCTTCATGAGTCTTTACCTTAGGGCATTTGTTTTCATAATGCCCATACATTCCACATTTAAAACACTTAACCATTTTTGATGTCGTAGCAATACCATTATCCTCATCCATGGTGTTAACCGAACCTTTTCCTTTGCACTTACTTGCTTTGTGCCCTTCTTTTCCACACCCAAAGCAACTTCCAGTTCACTTGAAACATTCTCCTTGATGCCTCTTCCCACATGATTTACATAGGGAAAATTGAACTTTCTTTCCTCTATGATCATCATGAAACTCCATCTTTCTCTTATTAGCCAAGTCAGGAAACTTACCAAATTTTACATTATTGATCACATTATGAGATTGCTGATTCAGCATAATAATGATCTTTGGACTTCCAAATCCCATTTCATTTGGTTGCTCATGAAGAATATCATTCCATTGTCCATCATATCCTCCATTATCGTGAATCATCTTGTTTCCAGCCATTTTCTAAAACCCAAAATGAATAGTGTGAGAGGCAAAAATCATGCTAGGTAAAACAACATAATAAAGGGGGAGTACCTTCAATATCTAACATCTTAGGTTTAATTCTATGATCGTTAGCATATTTCTAGTACTATAACTTATACGTCAACTTAACCTTAGGGACATCCCTAGACATACCGTAGAAATATCTCTAGGGATCTCACTAACATTTTCGCATCCTAGTTTCCAAAGGTTGACTAAACCTTTCCTCTGATACCAACTGTAGAGACCCAAAGCTTATCGTACATGGACATTACATTACTTTTGCGGAATACTTAGTACATAACAAAAACACACACACAAGGATCGTAATAGTTTAGTGTCTTTGGAAACTCGGAACGTAATCTTCTAATCGTGGGGAAAGATCTTCAATATCTCCCATAAAGATATTCCCTTTTTTTACCTAAAAACCTTTCTTTATATCCTGGGGAAAAGAAAACATAAAAGGGTGAGCTCAAATGCTCAGTAAGGGTAAACAAAAGAAATATCAATCACATCATATGCATAAGAACATAGCTTTTTAAAATCTTAACCTGCAAAAGAGCTCAATTATCATAACATGGGATAAATCATAGAAGTGAAAATGAGATCCCCATAATCATAACATGAAACTTGAAACTTGGTGGCATGCACACATAATCATGGAAAATCATTTCTTGTTAGTCATGACTCATTGCCAAGACTATCTTAGTGGACAAAGTCCCTTTCTGAATCGAGTAACCCTCGTTTCAGTCCTGTTTCACTGAACCGGTATAACCTACCGTTCTAGCCCTGTCTATCTCATGAGATATAAAATCTTTACCCAATGCATTGGAAGGAGATATAGGTCCCACCCATCTTATAATGAATCCTTTCTTATGTGTGCCACATAATCATAAAACATACATCATCGCATAACACATGTAACAAAAATGGGATTCTTGAAACATCATGAAATCATAAATCAATTCATATAAGATAATGGAATTCATAAAAATAATTCCATCACAACATGATAAAATCAATGTAATAATAGGGATAAAAACAGAACCCTTTATTATCTTAGATGGAAAATAATTTTGATAAAACACTTGAACTTCATTCTTGAGGAAAATATCCTTTCTTCTTCAAAAACATTTTTCCTTTCATAACATGTCATACAACTTTAAAATAAAAGAAGTTGATTAAAAATAAACTTGAAAACTTGTAAAGGAATCTTCTTGGAAATAATGTTTTAAAAATCCATTCAAGCCGTATAAGTTAAAAAAAACATTCTTCGTACTTTTGTCGGAAAAGTCAAAAAATCACCTCGTACGAAAAAGCGACAAAAGATTCCTTTCATATTCTTTACTAAAAACTCACCGAAGGGTAAAAATGGATTTAAACAATTGTAGGTGGATGGGAGTAATATTACATATTGATTAAACATGGACGTGGATGATAAAATACACCCTAGTAAATACTTACGAATAAACAATCTCGGATAAAAATGAGATTGTGATATTTCCCTTACCTTAGGTCCGACTTTCTTTGTAAGTGTCCGAACCTCCTGTATAATGATTTAAATCATGTTATTGACTTATTACAGAATCATATTAATTGTTATGATATCATATATGGTTCACTTATGACATTATATTACCCGTTCTTTTGTAAATTCCATGTTAAAGAAGCGTTTTGGGTAAAATCGTTTCATTTATCGTAGGTGTTTTGACTTGTTGTTATTGACATCATTATTACTTATATCATGATTTACTCACTTCCAGAATATAAAATATGATTTATATATCATATATATTCAGTATATATATATATATATATATATAATAGGTAGATAAATAAAATGAAAAACACCGTTCATGGAGACGGTAGTCCGTACGTACGCATGAACGCTGTTTTCCTTTCCTTATTGTCTTGAAATGGAAGTAAGTAGATGACATACATATGTATATATATACATAAATCCAGTAGCTTTATAATGTCATATATTTCATTATTATTTCTTATATATATATTATAATCATTCTTAAATGGTTAACATGGAGAATGAATCTCATCGCGTCGTGGAGACGGTGGTCCGTATGTACGCACGAGCGATGATATCATTTCTATAAATATTGAATTGAATTGGAGTGGATTATACAATATATCAGAATCAATATGATGTTTTAATAACTATGTATAGTTATTATTTACACCATTATACCCATCCATGTAAGGTGGTGGTGGAAAATAGATTACACCACGGCGTGGAGACGGTATTCCGTACGTACGCACGCGCGGTGATTTCATTTTTCCGTAGGATGGATAGATAGTGAAATAGGGTTGTTTCATACTTATAATAACATATCAGTATATGAGTGATACTGATGTTATTACTTCGTAATGAAACAACCTAAGAAGAAGAAGTGGGAGAAGAAATAAAGATGAAAGAATTGGTAACGGTAATTACCTCTTCTTTGAAGTGCCTCTTTGAGACCTCCTCTTAGGGCACTAAAATTGGTCTTTGTGGAAGACCATAACCTCTAGGATGTTTCTAGGGAAGTGGAGAAGAGATTTTGGCAGGGGTTGGCCGAGCTTGAGTGTTCAAAGTGGTGTGAGGAGGAGGGGGAGGAGGTGTCCTTTTATAAGGGAGGAGAGGGGCACCTTAGGAATATCTCAAAATATTATTTTATATTAAAGTCAAAATCGGTTTATAATGGTTCCAAAGGGTCTTATTTCGAAGCTAAAGTGGGGATGGGTCGAAATCCTATCAACCAATAGGATTTAGACAAATTTAGGGTATTATTTTAACCTTAATTAGATTTAACTCTAAGTTAATTAATTTAACTTTTACCGTGTCTTTTTGTTTTCTTTCACTATATGGTTAATAAACTTACTATAACATGCCAAAAGAACCCCAAATTGTTTATTATTAATATACATATCCTTATCTAAGTCATTTGGCCGAACCTTAGATTTTTAGGAATACAATAACAATTAATAATATAATATTTGATTTAAAAACTATTTTGTGTCAATTTTGACACTATTTGATATATGATTTTTGTGAAAGTCATAACAGAATTATATGTTCGAACCAAGTTGATTACATCAACACTAATATATCATAGTAACCTAGAAAATTAGTTTAAGTCATAAAAATTCTCAAATTACATTCATTTGAGCATTTATAACATCAATTATGTTAATATTTCCTTAAAAGGGTAATTACTACATCATCGTTGTGTCATAAATAAATTAATTTATTTAAAGTCTAAAAATTATAAATAAAATATCATTATGTAGGAAATATTTTTATCTTTCTAATGAATATTTATAGTCGAATTTATCTTATTAATTACCCCATATTAAAAATGTTTTAGTTATTAAACTTTGATTTTAACTATTTTAACTATTCATTAAATAATATAATATTAAATGTCATAATCTAATCCAAGTGGACCTAAATGGTCATATTATATTCATAAGGTTGTTTTTGGTCGAATTACACTTATCCAATAGAATTAGGACATGTTTTAGGGTAATAGTAATATCAAATTTACCCTTAGTTACCCTATTTACTATTAACCGTGGTAAAAAAAAGTAAAAAGTTACTATTCACCAAAAATTATTTTCATCTCATTGAACCACATTTTACTTACTGACATCAACCGCGTCTCTCGGATTTTTGAAATTCCATTCACAGAAGCGGAAAAATTAAGATTTATGAAGAAATTAATTTTTTTAACTACCACTTAGTAGTTTCACTATTCATCAAAAATTGATGTTTTTCAGAACAATGCCAAAATTTCATCCTAAGCTATATTTCTTATTCCGAATTCAAAAATGAAGTCTATTTTACCAAATTCATATCATATAATTTGCATTAATTAATTTTATAATTAAATCCCGCTGTTAAAACAAATAGCGTTTTTTTAAGAAACAATATCTATCAAAAGATTGACACTTGATTATGCCTGGTTTAAATGTGAAATTACATCCAATGACCAACATTGTATTAAATTGTAAAAATATATTCTAAATATACTTTAAAACCACTCAAATTAATAATTTATCACTATTAATTATTTCGATTAAAAAAGTTGTTTTTAATTATAATTTAGTAATTTTCACTATTTATCAGAATATGAAAGTTATCCGAAAAGTACCAAAATTTCACCTTAGGCGAAATTCGATACTCCGAATCCAAAAATGAAGTTCATTTTGAAAAATAAGATTTACAGAGTTTTAAAAAGTGGTTATTACTATTCATAACGGCTAGTTTTAATAATATTTTAATAGCATATCGTTGTTTAGTGAAACTCGGTATTGCGTATTACACACGCTATCGAGGAAGGTCGTGATTGCGTGTAATGCAAGGCAAGTCAAGGATGCGTGTTGTGCAAGATCCTTTTGGTGTAGCGTACAACACAAGACTTTAATAAAATTAAAAAGAATATTTTTTTATAAAATCTTGGGCTGTTACAAAGAGGGTTGTTCATACCTTTCAAATGACCATCAAAAATATGTAAATGGTGATTATGACTCATCATTACATGATGAGGGTATTTAAAAACCATGATTATGGAATTTATTATGTAGATCATATATTGTAAAAGAACTAATGTAGACCATGTGATATAATTATATCAAAAAATATTTTGAATAATATTTATAAAACGATTTTTTTTTATGGAATGTTTAACCTAGTTTTTTTAAAAATATATTAATGATTTTTTTAAAAATAAAATCTATATTATATTATTTGGAATTGATGTTTGGTTTAAAGATGATATTTTTAAAAAATGTTCATACAAAAGAAAACTTAGAAAATTTTGAAGAATTCATAATTTATATAGATTTTATATAAAAATATTTCAGAAAATATAAGAATGTGTCAATATGATTTAAAGGATGTAATTGAAATGTTCTATTTAATAATATTGTAGAAGGATGGTTTTGGGTTCTATGGAAACAGGTTTGGTTTCTATAAAAATTTAGTCTGGAAGAGTAATGTTTTTTTTACATTGGAATTAAAAAACTAAAAGTAGATTCCAGCATATAAGGAAAATTAGTTGTATACCTATTTTTTTATCAAATTTTATTGATTATTGAATGGCGGTTTTGTTTTTTGAAATTCAAAAAACAATAATTCAATTAATTATATAAATGGGTCATGTTTTAGGGAATTGGATTAAAATATTAGATGTTTCATTTGGTTATTGTGGTGTTGTGAAATATTTATCATTTTGAATCATTTTATAATGGAATGGAATATGTTAGTTTATTAGTTTCTAGTTATAAAAATTTGATTTCAAATGGGTCTTAGATGTTTTTAAAATAATTTTTTTAAAGATGATTCTTTTCCCAGAGTGTGTTTGTTTTGAAACCAATATGAAATTATTTTCTTGATATGTTGACATGAAAGTGTTTTCTGGTAACTTTCACGTTTACAGGTTAATATACTGTTCTCAAAATGAAAAAAATGGGATAGAGGTATATTAATTTGTGGTTCGAATGAGTTTTCTAAAGGGGTATTGATATGTAGTCTAATGAATTCCTTGATAATGGTCTATTAATGTGAAATCATAGGGATTTCCCCTAATCCTAATAAAGTGGAATGATTTCCTCTATATCGGTGCTCTAGTTATGAAAGGTCTTAATGTAAATCAATATAACATGCTTTTTTGGGATTGTAGGATAATATTTTATATTATTTTTGGTTAATATATATCTATGGATTATCTTCATGGGTTTTATTATGTTCTACATAGAGGGTGAAATTTGCGGCGTATCTTTTAGTTTATGTTCTTATCCATATGTTTTTTAACTCTTGAGTAGTAGTGTGGATATATTTTTTGGATTTAATTGTTTATTTGTAACCTTTTATGACTTTATTGGGATACATTATTAAGAGTAGCATCCATCCTATGTTACAGTATTCCCTACTATCTCATATCACACAATGAAAATTTTTATATGATTGATTTACATAAAAATATATTCTACGTGTTTTGGATTGGTTCTATAGACTTTGTGGTCTATGTGTGTGTGTATTAGAAATAGTATTTAGTTTCATGAATATTTTTTACCAGAGATACAAATTTTATATGTTATTATTTGTTGGATATCATAGACTACCAAATGGATATTTATATAGACGAGTGGCCATGGATAAATTCTCAAAACCTAAGACTAAATCTATAAGGCCCCAGCCTAAAAGCTTGCTTAATATTGAATTAAATGAATAATTCACATTGAAGATATTTTCACGATTTAGATTTTTAGAGAATTAAGACATAACTGTTACATCTCAAAAGATTACAAAGTAGAAACTTCTACTAAGTTTTCATAAAATAGAAACTCTAAAAAGGAAACGTGTCTAGTTGAATGATTTAGATAGCATGGATTTCCCTTGATCCCATACTTGACCTTATTCCATATTAATTCCTGTGACAAACATTTCAAAAAAAAAACCTGTGGTGAGCTTAAAAAACTCAGTAAGGGATACACAATGAATCAAAACTGTTAGTTTTTCAAAACAACAAGTTAACCATGTATACTTTATCAAAGTAATACTTTTCACCTTTATGAAGTAGTAAAAACTCTTCACTGAATAAAAGATAATTAATTAACCTTTTGTAACCAAAATATTACCATAAAACCCATATAAATATCACATAACATATAAACGTAACTTGGCACATAAACATACTTAAATGGAATAACCATACGGTCGACTTCCACACATATCACTTAATGGAATAGCCATATGGCCGACATCCATACCCAATGCATTGGAGGTTATGACGTAACCACCCGTCTAGGTATTCACGACACCACCCTTCATATGGTTAATCACGTAACCACCCGTCAAATGTCCAAGTACCATTATAAAATCATAAGACATAAAACAAATATCATGGAAAGAAAACATTTCCACACTTTGATCACAATATATCACTTAAATATATTGAAATAAAAAATCCATTATAAAAAATCCTTTTCAATACAAAAATACATAAAATAGTATATGGTAATTATTTAATCTTAAAAAAACATTAATTCTTATTGAGGAAGCCAAAGACCAAATAATACTTGCGGCGGCGGAAAAGGTTCGTGTCACCGCGTACGTTAAAAGAAACATTCCTATTTTTCATTTAGTAAAACGCTTCGTAGAAAAATATTCCTTTTGTATAAAAGTAAAATTCAAAGGGGTTTATACATCGTATAAAATAATGTTGTGTATAAAACTAAATATGCCTCAATGAAAGGAGATTGAGACGAAGTCCCTTACATTTTGTCCGAGGTGACTCTATTTCTCATTAATCTCCTGAATAATAATCTAGGGTTTACTTATACTTTCTTAAGAACCTTTTTCAAGTTCTGTATTCCTTTTATACCACTTATTACCATGTTATTAAAATTATGTAATCATTTAAGTAAATAATGTTTGTTTTATCGATATTTGGTTCTTAAGTCAAATGTGGACTTCTTACAATTATATGTTGTTCGTGTGGTAAAAGGTTCATTATATCCAGAAAGATATTCATGCTTTGGATATCATATATATCATATATATCCAGAAAATACATGTATTTTTAATATTATGTAATCATTTAGAGGTAAGAAATGAAATGCATCGTTCTGGGATACGGTAAGCCATACGTACGCATGAACACTACTTTCATTTCTATGTCATATTAATGGAATTAAAACTAAATGAGAGGTATGTATATATTAATTCCATAATTATATTCATCATTTAGATGTAACATAAATCAAATATAATAACTTTAAATCCATCCTTTATACGTCCCACATATGGCATAAATGAAGCAAATCACTTTGAGGGGGCGGTAGTCCGCACTTCCTAAAATGAAATTATCGTGTTTACCCATAAGGGAAACCATAAAGTTGTGCCATAAATGAGAAATACAGAAGCTTAAGGAAAACATAAACATATTATATATCATATATAAATATAGTGACATCTTAATGGCCACCTTTAAACGTGTTATATGAGTGTTGAACAATCATCGTTTCGTGAAGCAGAAATTCCCCATCCACAGAAACATTATGTTCAATAACCATTAGATGTAGGTATGTGTAAGTGTAGGTCTAATACTTCACATAACAACATACTAGTATATTGAATATACTGGTGTTTCTGCAAAATAACAGAATAAAAAGAGTTTAGGTGGTTGGAGAAGAAAAATAAAACATAAGAACACAAGAGAAAACACTACCTTTAAAATGGGTAACTCTTTTTGATTTGAGCTCAAAGGCTTATTTGGGAAGAATTTTGCCCAAAGTGAGGCTTATAAGAGTAATATAGGGATGTGGAGAGACAAAATGCGTAGGGTTTGGCTGAGACAATGGCTTGAGAGGTGTGGGTAATGTGGTAGAGGTGGGGGCCTCTTATAAGAGGAGAGGAAGGGAACTCTTGGAATGTTATAAAAGGTTACTTTATTATAAAATGATTTTCGGATTTAAAAGGTCCTAAATTTATATATTTCAAGTATAAGGTGATAATAGTTCTAAATCCAGCCATCCAATATGTTTTTGACATGTGTAGGTCTTAGATTTAACATTATCATTTCATTTTATTTAAATCATTAAATAACGAGGTAATCGATGCATCATCATGGTGCCATAAATAATTTAGTTTATTTAATGTCTAAAAATTATAACAAAAATATCATGGTGTAGGAAATTGTAATATCTTTCTAATTAATATTTATAGTTAAATATATGACTTTTATAACCCAATTTAAAAATTGTTTTAGTAAAACAACTCATGCTTGTGTCATTTTAATTTTAGCTTTAAATAAAAAGTTTTTAATGTCATTTTCCTACCAAAGTGGCTCCATGGGGTCCCAAAGTTGACCCATGGATTGTATTGGTCGTCTATGACACATCCAGTAAGGGTAGGATAGGTGTCTTGGTCATTTCATATTATTAAAAAATTATTTTTACCTTAAATTACACCAATTACCTCTAATCACGATTAAAAACATAAAAGTTACTATTCACCAAAAATTTATTTTAATCCCATTAAACCACATTTTACTTCCTAATGACAACCATGTATGTCTGATTTTTTAAATTCAAAACACAGAGGTGATAAAATTTCATTTAAACGAAAAATCAGTTTTTAAGTTCCATTTAGTGGTTTCACTATTCATCAAAAATTGAAGTTTTTCAGAAAAATACCAAAAATTCACCCTAAGATATATTTGATATTTCTGAATTCCAAAATGATGTCTTTTTTAAAAAATTAAAAACATATAAGTTACATTAATTTATTTAATAACTAATTCCAGCTGTCAGAACAAATAGCGTGTTTTTATGAAACAATAAGTATCAAAAGATTGACACTAGTTTAAGTCCAATTTCAAAGTGAAATTAATTCCAATGACCACTATTAGATTAAATGGTAAAAATATATTCTAATTTCTCTTTAAGACCAATTCAAAATGTTAATCTATTCATATAAATAAATATGATTAAAAAGAGGTTTTGAATTAAAATACAACATTTTTCACTATTCATTAAAAATGAACTTTATCGGAAAAATACCAAAAATTTACACAAAGTAAATTTTGATGTCCCGATTCTAAAGAGGAATTTTATTTGGTCCAATAGAATGTATAATAGTGACCAAATCTATATTTAATGATGGTTTTTCCATCAAAAGGCGATAATTGGACCTTTAGTGAAAATTAGAGTATATATGCCTAAAATTGAATTCTTTTCATATTTTAAGCCATTATCCTTTATTTGATATGTGTAAAAACATTTAACAAACATATATAATCATATTTTAGTTATTTCTATTCATTCCTGGCAATACAACGGCTACGTGTTAACTGAAATTTAAAATAATATTATTTTATTACTAGTGTGCAATGTAAGATTTCAAAGAAACTCATTGTTTCATATCGGGTACACTATCGAACATAGCAACCAATTTAAATTAAAATTAATATTTAATTCTCAAATATTAATAAATATGAAAATGCTTTATTCTTTATTTACCTGGGATGTTTCATCCTTCCCCCCTTTTGGTAATTCCGTCCACACAATTTTATTTACTTATCGAATAAGTGGGGGTATTTATCCCTCATTGAATTTTCAGATTACCATGTTTCCTCTTCAACCCTATGGTCTTTCCACAAAACCGTTACCTGGTGAATTGGATTATTTTGCAACACTTTCTCTCTATAGTCAAAAATCTGGGCTGGTTGTTCATCATAAGAGAGATTCTCTTCCAACTGAACCACCTCTAGGTTCAAAACATGAGATGGATCTGGCATATAATTTCCCAACATCGAAACATGAAAAAAATTATGTGCCTGAGATAAACATGGAGGTAAAGCCACTCTGTAAGCAACTGATCCAACTTTCTCTAGAATTTTATACGATCCAATGAACCTTGGACTCAGCTTTCCTTTCTTACCAAATCGCATCACAATTTTCCATGGTGAAACTTTGAGAAAAACATGATCCACTACCTCGAAAGATAGATCCTTCCTCTGGTTATCTGCATAAATTTTCTGTCCGCTCTGAGTTGTTCTCATGCGTTTCTGAACCAACTGAACTTTTTCAGCCATCTCTTCTACAAATTCTGGTCCCATCAGCTTCCTTTCACATACTTCATCCCAAAAGCTGGAGTTCGACACCGCTTCCCATAAAATTCCTCAAACGGTGCCATCTGTATACTAGATTTAAAACTGTTATTATATAAAAACTCAACCAAAGAATGATTTTGGTCCCAGCATCCCTAATAATCCATAGAGAAAGCTCGTAGCATATCCTCCAAGGTCATAATTTTTCGTTCTGACTGCCCATCTGATTGCGGATGAAAAGTTGTACTAAAATTTAATTCAGTACCCAATGACTTCTGAAGGACTTTTCAAAAGTTAGAAGTAAACCTGGTATCATGATCGAACACAATGGAGAGGGGATCTCCATGTAACCTGACTATCTCGTTAAGATAAAAACGGGAAAGTTGTTCTAGGAAAAAAGTATCTCGTATAGCAAGGAAATGAGCAGATTTAGTCAAGCGATCAACAATAACCCAGATTGCATTATTACCTCAAGGTGACTTCGGAAATCCCACAACGAAGTCCATGTATATATTCTCCCATTTCAACTCTGGTACTGGTAAAGGCTGTAGCATCCCTTTCGGTAATTGCCGCTATGCTTTAACCTTCTTAAAAGTTAAACACTTCATAGTAAAATCAGCAATATCCCTTTTCATTCCATCCCACCAGTAATACTCTCGCAGATCTCTGTACATCTTAGTACTGCCAGGATGAAAAAAAATGGAGAACTATGAGCTTCACATAACAACTCTCTCTTCAACTGTGAATAACAAGGAACACACAATCTCTTCCCAAACCTCAAAACACAATCACTATCAATGGTGAATTCAGGAAACTTAACCTTCTGAACCAGCCCTACCTTTTTCTACAACACACTGTCTTGCTTCTGTGCTGGCTTAATTATGTCTGATAGAGAAGATTTCACTGATACCTGAAACAAAAAAGAAGGACATCCTGCCCCAAAACCTTCTATGCCAAAGTTAATCAAATAAAAAAACCAAAGGATCTCATTCCAAACGTAACATGGTTAATGAAGCATTACTTTTTAGACTCAATGCATCAACCACTTTATTTTATTTTCCCGGATGGTAATGAATTGTACAATCATAATCCTTGATTAATTATATCCATATCCTTTGTATCATGTTCAATTAGTTCTGAGTGAATATATACTTTAAACTTTTGTGATTAGTATATATTTCATACTTTACTCCATACAAATGATGCCTCCAAATTTTTATAGAGAAAACAACAGCAGCTAATTCCAAATCATGTGTAGGGTAATTTACCTCATGAGTTTTCAACTGGCGTGAAGCATATGCAATTACCTGATCATTCTTCATAAGGACACAACGAAGTCCTTTCAATTAAGCATCACTGTAGATAACAAACTCACCATTCCTGGAAGGAAGTGCCAAAACTGGAGAATTCACCAATCTTCTTTTCAACTCCTGAAAAAAATCGTCACATTATTTTTTCTAGATAAACATATCTTCCTTCCGAGTTAGCTTAGTCATTAGACTAGATAACCGTGAAAAGTTTAAAAAACTTTTGATAGTAACCTTCCAAACCAAGGAAGCTACGAATCTCAGTTACATTTGTGGGTCTTGGCCATTATTCAACAACATTTGTTTTTGCAGGATCCACATTTATTCCATCTTTAGAAACAATATGACCAAGAAAAGATTTTTTTTTTCAACCAAAACTCACACTTTATGAATTTCCCATACAATTTTTTTTTCTTTTAAGGTTTTCAAAATAACCCTTAAATGTATTTCATGCTCCTCTTTACTTTTAGAAAACACCAAAATGTCATTAGTAAACCCAACCATGATTTATCACATGAGTCAACTGATCCATCACTGCAACAAACTGTTTAGTTTTGATTCTGACCATCTCAGGATACTAATTTGAAAGGTCATTTACAACTGTATGCCTTCCTAGAAAATCATTTCTATTTACTCTATGAAAAACCATTATTAACATAGAAATATCTTAGTGAAGAAACATGGTAATCTTTAAATGCTATATAATTTCAGTCATACCATAAATTAATTTATAATTTAAAAATTTTTTAACTCCAAAAGTTGTCTAAACCGACCTCTGATACCAACTATAAGGACCCAGCCTGAAACCATTCTTAATATTGAATTAAATGAATAATTCACATTGAGGATATTTTCACAGTTTATAGTTTTAGAGAATAAGGACATAACTATTACATTTCAAAATATTACTAAGTAGAAACTTCTACTAAGTTTCCATAAAATAAAAACTCTTAAAAGGAAACATGTCAAGTTCCATGTTTTGGATAGCATGACATTCCCTTGATCCCATCCTTGAACCTATTCCACATTAAGTCCTGTGAAAAACATTTCAAAAAAAAACTTGGGGTGAGCTTAAAAATCATAGTAAGGGATACAAAATGATTGAAAACTGTTAGATTTTCAAAACAACAAGTTAACCTTGTATACATTATCAAAGTAATACTTTTCACCTTTATGAAGTAGTAAAAACACATCACTGAATAAAAGATCATTACATACCCTTTTGTAACCAAACTATTACCATAAAACACATATAAAGATCACATAACATATAAAGGTATCTTGGGACATAAACATACTTAAATTGAATTACCATACGGTCGACATCCACACATATCACTTAATGGAATAGCCATACAGCCGACTTCCATACCCATTGCTTTGGAGGTTATAACGAAACCACCCATCCTAGTATTAATTGAACCACCTGTCATATGGTTTATCATGTAACCACCCATCAATTGTCCAAGTACCATTATAAAATCATATAACAAAAAAAATATAATGGAAAGAAAACATTTCCACACATTGATCACAATATATCACTTAAATAAATTGACATAAAAAATCCACTATAAAAAACCCTTTTCAATACCAAAATACTTAAATAAAGTATATGGTATTTATTTAATTTAAAAAAAACATTACGGCTTGTTGAGGAAGCCAAAGACCAAATAATACTCATGGCGGTGGAAAAGGGTCATTGTCACCGCCTACGTTAAAAGAAACATTCCTTTTTGTCATTTAGTAAAATGCTTCATAGAAAAAGATTTCTTTTTTATAAGAGTCAAAGTCAAAAGGGTTTTTACACTGTATAAAATAATGTTGTGTATAAAACGAAATATTCCTCAATGGAAGTAGATTGAGACGAAGTCCCTTACCTTATGTCCGACGTGACTCGATTGCTCTTTAATCCCATGAATAATAATCTTGGTTTAATTTCTACTTGCTTAAGAACCTTTTTCATGTTCATTATTCCTTTTATATCACTTATTACCATGTTATGAACATTATGTAATCATTTATGTTAACAATGTTTGTTTTGTCGATATTTGGTTCTTGAGTCGAAAGTGGACTTCTTACAATTACATGTTGTTCGTGTGGTAAAAGGTTCATTATATCCAGAATGATATTCATGATTTGGATATCATATATATCATATATATCCATAAAATACATGTATTTATAATATTACATAATCATTTAGAGGTAAGAAATCAAATGCATTGTTCTGGGAGACGGTAAGCTGTACGTACGCATGAACGCTACATTCATTTCTATGTCATATTAATGGAATTAAGACTAAATGAGAGGTATGTATATTTTAATTCCAGAATTATATTAATCATTTAGATGTTACATATATCATATATAATAACTTTAAATCCATCCTTTATAAGTCCCACATATGGCATTAATGAATAAAATCACTTTGAGGGGGCGGTAGTCCGCACTTTCTAAAATGAAATTATCGTGTTTACCCATAATGGAATGAATAAAGGTGTTCCATAAATGAAAAATATAGAAGCTTAAGGAAAACATTAACATATTATATATCATATATAAATATAGTTATATCTTAATGGCCACCATTGAAGGTGTTATATGAGTGTTGAACAATCATCGTTTCGTGAGGCAGAAATTTGCCATCCACAGAAACAGTTTGTTCTTTAACCATTAGATGTAGGTGTGTGTAAGTGTAGCTCGAATCCTTCACATAAAAACATCCTAGTATATTGAAGATACAGGTGATGTTGCAAAAAAAGGAATAAAAATATTTTAGGGGGTTGGATAAGAAAAATACAACATAAGAACACAAGAGAAAACACTACCTTTAAAACGGGCAACTCTTTTTGATTTGAGCTCAATGGCTTCTTTGGGAAGAATTGTTCCCAAAGTGAGGCTTATAGGAGTAATAGAGCGATGTGGAGAGACAAAATGGGCAGGGGTTGGCCGAGCCAAAGGCTTGAGAGGTTTGTATAAGGTGATAACAGTTCTAAATCCACCCATTCAATAGGTTTTTTACATGTGTAGGGCTTAAATTTTACGTTATCTTTTCATTTTATTTAAATCGTTAAATAATGAGGTAATCGCTGCATCATCATGGTGCCATAAATAATTTAATTTATTTAATGTCTACAAATTAAAAAAAATATCATTATGTAGGAAATCATTTTATCTTTCTAATCAATATTTATAGTCAAATATATGACTTGTAAAACCCCATTTAAATTTTTTTTGGAAAACAACTCATGTTTGTGTCCTTTTAATTTTAACATTAAATAAAATGTTTTTAATGTCATTTTCCTACCAATGTCCCTCCATGAGGTCCCCATGTTGACCCATGGATTTTCTTGGTCGGCCATGACACATCCAATAAGGGTAGGACATGTGTCTAGGTTATTTCATAATATTAAAACATTATTTTTAACTTAAATTACACTAAATACCTCTAATCGCGATTAAAAGCTTAGAAGTTACTATTCAACAAAAAATTATTTTAATCCCATTGAACCACATTTTACTTGCTAATGACAACCATGTATGTCTGATTTTATAAATTCAAAACACAGAGGTGGTAATATTTCATTTAAACAAAAAATCAGTTTTTTAAGTACCATTTAGTGGTTTCACAATTCATCAAAAATTGACATTTTTCAGAAAAATACCAAAACTACACACTGAGCAATATTTGATATTTCTGAATTAAAAAATGATGTCTTTTTTAAAAAATTCAAAACATATAAGTCACGTTAATTTATTTAATAACTAATTCCCACTGACAGAACAAATAGCATGTTTTTATGATTCAATAATTATCAAAAGATTGACACTAGTTTAAGTCTAATTTCAAAGTGAAATTAATTTCAATGACCACTATTGGATTAAATGGTAAAAATATATTCTAATTTCACTTTAAAACCAATTCAAAAAATAATCTAATCGTATAAATAAATTAGACTAAATTGAGGTTTTGAATTAAAATACAACATTTTTCACTATTCATTAAAAATGAACTTTATTAGAAAAATACCAAAAATTTACACAAGGTAAATTTTGATGACCCGATTCTAAAGATGAATTTTATTTGGTCCAATAGAATGTATAAGTGTGACCAAAACTATATTTAATGACAGTTCTCCATCAAAAGGTGATAAGTGGACCTTTAGTGAAAATTAGAGTATATATGCCTAAAATTGAATTCTTTTCATATTTTAAGCCATTATCCTTTATTGGATAAATGTAAAAACATTTAACAAACATATATAATCATATTGTAATTATTTCTATTCATTCCCGCCAATACAACTGCTACGTGTTAACTACCATTTACAATACTATTATTTTATTACTGGTGTGCAACGTAAGATTTCAAAGAAACTCATTGTTGCGTATTGGGTACGCTATCGAACATAACAACCCCTTTAAAGTAAAAATAATATTTAATTCGCAAAAATTAATAAATATGAAAATTGTTTATTCTTTATTTACCTGGGATGTTACAAAAGACTTGTTTTTTCAAATATAGGAATGCCATTTTTTGAATAATATTTTAGTTATGTTATATGGGAAGGATTTTGTGAGATGGATCATTTCTTTCTAATGATCATTTGGGAGGTTCATTCCTACCATTAACTTATAATTTCATTCAGATGAATTATTTTAATATAATTGATCGAGTTTCCTCATGGATGGTTGTACCTTTTGAGATCATAAAATTTTTATCAGTTTTGTTTAGATATCATAGAGGATTCCTTTTTTTGAAATGTGAAACATCATATAACTTGTTACAAATATCTTCTATCTATGGAATTTCATAATGGAACACCATTCTAGAATAAGTCTTAATGGTTTGGATACCCATGTTAGTTCATTGTTCACTTAGATCCTCACGCTGAATAATCATGAATTTATAACATTCATCATGGTTTGGATGTGAGGTTAATTCCTTCCCTTGTATTGCTTAATTAAATTCCATGTTGGAAATTGATTATGATAGTAAAAAGAACCAATAATTGAGTCCACATCTTTCAATGTGTCAGAAAATGTTTAATAATTGAATGATTTTACCAATTCATCTATCATGTAAATAATCTACACCACCTAGACATTGAGTTGTCAAAAATTGTATATGTTCTATGCAGTGGGTGAATATAGTCCCACATAGGGGATTATATGATATATTTATATCCTAAGTGTACTTTGTGTAATTTTAATTAGAATAATATAACACCATGATAGAAATGATGTTTTATGGGATTTATGGTCAATGTTTTTAATATTTAGTAAAATCATGAAGAGGAAGTGTGGTCACAAATTTTTTCATCACGGTTTTACTAATACATGATTTAAGGAAAAAAGGCGGGGTTCTTATGGAATATGTTTGCATAAATTACCTAGTCTAAGTTTGGTTCTATTGTGTTTTTGTGCTCCTGGAGTGTAATAAAAATAATTTCCTTATGATATAATTATTGGTTTATCAAACCATTGGACACAAGTTGGTTGTTTTTTTAGAAAACATTTTTTGTGTACGATACCTTTGTTTTTGAGTTTTCTACATTTGATGAACCCTTTAATCCTTTGTTGTAGTTGATTTTATATTTTATATAGGACATGAGTATATGAATCATGAACAAATTTTAATTATTTATGTGCATTATGGTCATAAATACATGTCAGGATTTGTGAAATCATTGGTAGTATCCTTTAGTGAGAAAATCAATTGACGAATTTAGGTCACAATTTTTTTCTTGATAGATGGGTGAATATGAACACCATAGAAATTTTATTTCGTTTTATCCATATATTTTTTATTATGTAGGTATAATAATGTATCCATGGTATTAATGATTGGAATACCATAAACTCCTTGCTGGGATAGTGACAAGATTAAAAAATCATAATTTGTTCACAAAATAGTATCATTTATTTCATTCTAATGATATATTTATTGTAGAAAATAATTAATGATATATTCAATTTGTTGTCAATCACCATATTTTTCATGTGGAAACCAATTCAATTATATATTAATTTGTAGATCCTTGGTTCTAAATAGTGTTTCTATATGAAATGAGCTCTAAGTCAAGGAATTAATGTTATTCTATCATCAGGTTGATGGTTAAATGGGAAGAATCATCCAATCCAATAGGATATGTCTGAATCATGCTTTCTTGTTTTTTTAGTCTTTTTGTTTTCGTATTTTTCATAATAAATTATTATGAAATTAATGTTTGAATTTTCATATGAAAACAATTTTTAATTATTTTTATTTTGGGAATGTGTAGGTGAATGGTATTTATTAGATTCTTCACTTTTTCATGGGAGATAGGGATGGTGTAGTTATCTTGGTCAAAGATCCATATAGTTCTAATCCTCATATAGTGTTATGAAGACTATATTCATGGATTCTTAGAGGTCCAGTAGAGCGATTGGTTCTCTCTAGAAGTATCTTATTTTATTTTTCATACATTCTATTAGGATATTCAGGGAATGTGGCATCAGTATTGTGTTTCTCATTCAATTTCTTAAAATATCAAGGAATGGTGTCTTATTACTTGGAATTTCTATTTAATTTTAAATCATTTCACATAATGCCCTTTTCCCATGACTAAGGATTGGTCATAAAACACATTCCTATTTGGTTCAATATAATTATTTTTATTTTGTTTCATATGACATAGTTATGGTGTAACTAGTTCTATTTATAGGTTATAGGGATCATGTGTTTTACAATAAAGACAGTTTTTTATATTTTATGTATTCTGAAAGTGTGAAAAGGATAACAATGAGATGTGGGATCTAAAATCACTGATTTCAAAGAAGTTTTCTTATATCATTGTTATCATGGACTCCTAATCTATTTTTGTGAGAACATTCCATATTGGATAGAATATTGATTCCCACTTTTTCACTAATATAGTCAAATTTTTTATTTTTATATCTATTTTTTTTTGTTCTATAGGTTTTTGGTAGTTGAATGTTTATAAATTGAAAATTTGGGGAAAACATGTTGGAACATGTATTAGATAAATTTTATAACCATGTGGTAACCATAGGACATATATCTTTCTTTTCAAGTGAAATTTTGATATGGTTTGAGCATCGTTTTTCAAACTATCTGAGTCTCATAGATATCCAACTGCTTGAGTAGCATTTTTTATAGAGCATGTCTCATGCTTTGAAAATAGTTTAAAAAAATGTGATTCTTCATAGAAGAGAGCATGTGAAATTATAGCTTATGATTGGAGAATATCAAACCTTTTTTAAGGTTTTCAAATCCATGTTTCCTAACCGTGTTCTCTAATCAAAAAATTTTATAGTGTGAATTTACAACGTTTTTGGTTAAAAAAAACTAATGATCTCTGGATTTCTGATTATACAAAACTAGACATTTTATGTATCACTCAATGTGTTTCCCTTTGGATACATGGAGATTCTATATTAATCAGGATGGATCCCAACATATTATGAATATTTTACAGTGTTTTTCTTCTCAACATTGATTTTCTACCTTTTATCAATCATTTTCTCCATGTCATGCTACCCAGTGTATAGAATGAAAATCAAATATTGGGATTGGATGATGAAATAGTGCCTTTTGTTATAAATCTAATATTTTTAGTTCCCAATCCATTAATTTATAATATATGTTCACTAAGGTGACTAGTTTCCTCCACACATTAGGTAGTAGTCTCTATAGATTTTTTTTAATTCTTTAATTTTTCAATTCACCTAAACATCTATTAAATTTATTAACAAAAATGATTGATTATATATAAAAGGTATTTTTTCCGGATATGTAATTATTCCAAATACTTTTTCCATAAAAATAGATTGTTTAATGCTATGAGGTCAATAAAATCCATTAATGGTGTTTTGAATTCTAAATAGTAGTTTTCAAAAAAGTAATCAGAAATTACATCCTTTGAAAATTTTTAATAAAATATAATCAATTTTTTACACATTATGGTATATTTTATCACTGATTACTAATTTTAATACAATATGGTGAATGCATGGTTGGTTTTTCATATGAATTCATGTTTAGTTCCAATTGATGTATTATTTATAGATTATGTTAATATGATTGTATTTAATGAAAAAACTCAAGGATGATTTATAAAATGTTTCCCCATTTCATAATATTTTGTAAAACTATTTTAGTTTTAAATCTAGAACTAATGTATTCATGGTATTACACATTGTATACATTAATTTGTGAAAAATGTATTATATTTAGTAATTAAACTATAATTTCTTTTATAGATTTTTAGCATTGTTTCAAAGGTTAAATGTAAAAGAAAGAGTAGAATGTGTCATATAATTTTTCCTTGGTTGTTATATCCTTTAGAGTGGTCTAGGATTATAGTAATAGATATTTACATGGGAACATGGTTTTATCCTTTAATTTATTTTTTTGGAGTATCTATTTTTTTACTTATTTATTATTGTTCTCTAATATTTCGTCAATATTATTTTATTGTTATTATTTTGTTTTTTTACACATGACACACGTTATGTTTTCATACATGGGGAAAACGTTACAACTATTTTATATGTGGGAACGCAGGTGCTTGTCACCACCCCATCGAAATTGGGGACACGCTTCAGGGATTTTATAGAGAATGATCAAGTGATGTTTCCAAATTTTATGTGATGGTTCATTAAAATAATCCATGATAATTTTAAATGAATATAAGAAAAAATTAATTATATGGTGGTGGGAATGGTATTTCAATCAGTGTATGTTAAAAAAAATATTCTTTCACTATATTAAAATTTATGAAATATACCATATAGAAAATGGTGAAAATAATCATTTTTTATAAATTGTAATGAAACAAGAAAAATGTATTAAAAAAACATTACTAACTATTAAATCATAAATAATATTTGTTTTCAAATCATTTAATATAAAATTGAAATTTAAAAAAAAGTTTTGGACTGAAAACATTAAAAAAATAATTTTAAAATGAAATTTACTTACATGCAGCCTAATTGTTGATTTATAATAATAAAATTGAGAAATTATAATTTAATCATTTGAACACCCAAAAACTATATAATCGAAAAAAATATTTGATTAATTATGTTTATATCATATAATTTTTTCAAGGTAAATCTAAACACAAAAAAAGAAATATAAAATGACTCTGAAACATAAGTTCCTTGTCATGAGTATCTATGTAGTCATATGATGTTTACCATCCAATATAATGAATATAAATTTATTAAATATGTGATTTAGACATTTTTTAATATATTTTAACTTTTTATTTTCCTTTTATAATCATTTTATGTCAATTCATTGAATATTTATTGCATACCTCAACTAATTTGATTGTTTGATTGAATTTCCCCAAAATAACATTGTTATATTATTCGTGTATGAACAAGTTAGGAAATAGAAACATAAATTCCAAAATTTTAATAATTTCATGAATATAATCATTAACATTATATAAAATTTTATAATCATATATACATGTTTGTAATTGAAAAATGAATCATATGTCTTTAAAAAGGTTGTTTTCCAAATATATGAATGAGCATCATTTTATTATTTCCTCGAATAGATGGTTAGGAATGTAGATGATATCCTAAATTCCTAGAATAATAATCACGTAAGAAATAGAATATATATTCATTAATGATATCTTCAAAAAAATTCCATTGATGTGGTGACGATAAATTAATTATATAGATATGTTAATATGGTGTGTTGTATATATGAATGGGAGTTGAGTTTATTATCCAAACTATGGAAATGATAGATAAAATGTATATACCAATAACATTACAAAAATTAATTTTATTTATATATATTTTTTAAAAAATATCTCTATTATTGATGATTTGGATGAAGATTAAACATAAATGAACATGGAAAAGAATTGTAAAAAACATATCTCGTCTTTCAATATACTTCTTTTATTTAAAAAATAAGTATTATTGAAGGGAACTATTTGTGAGGCCATGACGTATAAAATTTGAGGTAGTGTAACACCATAATATTTTCAGAAAAAATTAATTTCATTACATAGTTTTTGTGATATTCAATATCAAGATTAAACAACCCATGCAATTTACTTCTTAAAATTTCATTCCTTCTATAAATTTTGTAACATGCAACCACCACTGTAAATGAACATTTTTATAGAATGATGTTATGAAAAACTAATAAATTTGTGGTTGTGAATAGTAATACCAAACTAATGAAATTTATATGGTTTAAACAAGTAATAAAAATCATTTATTTTTTATTTTCTTTAAGTAATATAATAATCCTTTAAAAGATATATAAAATATTTTCTAGAAAAAATGTATTTATTAAAATAACAATTTAGTCACGCATTATTTATATAATATATAATTGAATTTTAAATATTATAAATGATTTATTATATATAATTAACTTAATTGTTTTAAATTATCACATTTAAATTAATCAGTGTGATTATTTGGTTCATTCTGAAAGGTTTCATTTTTTGATGAAGAGTGAAAATATGCATTTTTATAGAACATTATGATTTTATTTTAATTTTTTAAAGATAAATTATATTTTAAATCAGTTTTAAATAAATAGTATAAAAATTATAACAAAATTAACTAATTTAGTTTATTGGGATAAAATTTTTATTCAATTTCAATATACATAATTTCCATGCTTTTTAGAATTCTCTTTTTGAAAACATTTTTCTTTCATCATGTCTGCGGGTTTGGTTTGAAATTAAATTTTAATATATTATTTAATTGAATTTAGTAAAATTTATTCTATGTTTTTTATGAAAATAATTAATATTATATAATAATTTTATCTTAATCTTTGACTATTATGTATAGTAAAGGCAGTAAAAATTAATAAGAGTGGTTAAGGTGAAATGTGATTTACATAGAGTTAAAATAAAAAATTAATTCCATGAACTGACCAATAATCATGAAAAAAATACATTTTATTACCATATTTCGACCTTATAACATATAATTTTCCAAAATCATTAATTTTTAAGCTTCTATAAATATATAAATGTGGGTGTAAATGATTTGTTTAAAACATTCCATTTGATTCCTCTCCCTGATTTATAAATGGACACAACCTATCCTCATATCATCACACATACAAATCCATTTAGAGAGAAAAATATGTTTCCAAATCACATGCTATATCCCCTAACATTATCATTGATTCATCTTATACATTCCATGATTTTTTTAAAATATGATAACGTCACTCGTGTTTGTAGAGAACCACCACCTCAAAATGCAATGCGATTCATTTTCCACTTATTCTTTACATGGAATGAAATAAAGATAACTTTTATCAATATATGTGATATATATATATATGATTATATTGATACTTTAAAATTAATATATCAATAAATTCATTATCTCTTTTCCCATTAATTGTGGGATATCTTCGCTCGTGTGTATGTTTGATGAACATTCTCCATGATGAAATGTGATTCCTTTTCCCTGCGGAACCATAAATAATGAGTCAAAAAATATATAAAAAAGTATATATTATACTTATAACATTAATATAGTAATTTAGATTATGGATCTGTATAATATACAAAAAAATAGAAATTTCATAAAAAATAACAAATTGGAAAAAAATATAATTAATACCTAAAATAATGAAAATAATGTAATATTATTTCCAAACATGTGGTAAAATTTTATAATTTGATAATATAAGATGTTATAAACATGAAAAACTTTTTATTATAAATTAATAAAATAATTTAAGCTTTTATACAAGAGGCTAAATTACATTGAACATAAAGGAAGCGTGAGGTAAAGGACTTCATCTAAATTTCCCTTTAATGATTTCAATTGTCACGTTAAATTAATAATTTATTATAAATGGGTTACATAGATACCATGTTACAAGAAATATAATAAATCATTTATAACAAATATCATTTTACATTTTTATTTTTATTATTTCATTCAAGGGTAATTGACATGAAAATTATTATGTAGTAATAAATTTCAAAACCAAATTTCTTTTAATAGGGCTGTATTACTTTTTAATCTTCATTAATATTTCTTGATTGTTTTTGTAATTAACTATAATTAATATATTTTTTACTTCTAAATTTTTAGGTGGATATAAATTTCACAAACATAATATTTTCATTTATTAATTCTCACATCATCTTTATGATCTTTTTGAGGGTTTATTTCATAATCCCATTCTAATAGAGATTATTTATTTATGAGTTTTAGTTGAAGAGAATTATTTGATTATTTTCTACTAAATCCTTCCATTTTCTTCTCCTCTCTTTATTCTTATTATTTTCACGTAATAGTTCCATTTTCAACTCTTTGGAACTTAAAATAATTCATAAATTTATTTTTAGAAAATTCGACTAGATTTTACTGGTTGTTGACAGATATTTTCACATCAAAATATACTTTTTATAAAAAAAAATATTAAACATTTCATAATAATTTTTAAATGATATTTTTACACATGTTATCATTTTTAAACATTATTTCAATGAAATATTCACGTGGATTTTAAAATAATTCAATTTTATATTTTACTATAAAATTAAATGAATCATACTTTTTACACACACAACATGAATTGAATCTCTATGCATCATAACCAGTCAAAATTTTAAAATAATATTTTAGATTTTTAAAATATTATCTTCAAAGAAAAGTATTGTAAGAATTTCTTCGGATGTTTTATTTTCAAAATATTATTATCATAATGAAAATGTTATTTTCCTCAAAAAAATTTAAAGTATATTTACATGGAATTTCAAATCACAAATGAAAAAACTATATTCAAAATTTTTTCCACGGGGGATATGATGTATTGATACCGTAATTATAAATTCTATGGATGGTTTATGATAATTTTGACCAATAAATGTATTGAAATTCATATTCATTGTTCATATTTTAATCATTAACATTCCCTTATAATATCCAATTTTCAATGATCACTGGACATTAAATTCCCACTAAATATCTATTTTATTAACAATGTATATGTTTCTAGATTAATTCGTATATAATTTATACATAATATTTTCAATATTTAATTATCTTTATATTACTTGGTTTATATTGACAGTTATGTATATATTAATCAATATGTATTATTTAATGATGATACATATTTTTTATAAATTCAAAATATGATTCGATATATGAGGAGTGCCTTAGAACATCAGTGATAGGTGGGGACCCAAATTATATTTATCTTTAATGTTTTATTATTCTCATGAAGATAATCATTAAGCTATCTTTAAATGGGTTTCGACTAAATTTTATACTATATTGTGAAATTTCGTGACACATTTGGAATCATTTTCATAAGAACCTGATGTCAAATAATTAATTATTTCCATCATTAAGAATTTATTTTTCATAATATAGGAATTATACACATGATATCATCTACAATTTAATTTTATTCATATTTTATTTCATAAATGTTATGTGTTTTCAGTTATTTGCCTTTCCATATTGATTATGCCTTATCTTGATATCCATGAAATTTTTGTAAAGATGTTATCTATAGAAACATTTAATTCTAAATTAATTGATTAAATGAAATTAATTTCAAGTTATTTACCATTACATGTTGATAACACCTTATCATTTCATGATAATCATGTAATTTAAATTTCATGTGTGTTTAGTTATTGACCTTTTAATGTTTATTAAGGTTAATGATTCCTGATAACTTAAAATATATAAAAACAATTTTAATTATTTTGTATCACACATATTTTTTCCATTCACTAGAATCTGTGACATGTAATATTATTGATGTGAGAGTATATGGTAGAGAGAATAGTGATATTATTGAAATAAATTGTAGAGAATTTTTTTATTCTAATGTAATATGATAATCACATCTGTATCAGGTTTATCGAGACTATTAAACTATTTGATCCATGTGATTTGATTAGTTGATTATTTTTTCAAAATTGTAATGTGATACATCAACTGGGGGTTATCGGTGTAGAAATCACTATAGTTTGTATCATAATAATTTATGTAGAAATATTGTGAACTAGATTTATGGAAACATATATAAGGGAACATAAGCCTATGAAAGACTTTATAGACAAAAATATATGAACATGTTAATGATTTGGATTGTAATAAATCATGTGGCTTTCCTATATAAACATATTTATATATATATATATATATATTAAATGTGGGTGTGGATCTGGAATAGATGTACTTAGAGGTAATAATTCCAATAATGGAACATTGGGAATGACCTAATAGACACATGGTTCAAGGAAATAGGCATTACTACGCACCTAGTTTGATAGCCTTTTGGGTATATGTTTTCATAATTCAGATTTTATTTACAAAACATTATGAAGGATTTTAATAGATGGTGAAATAAAATGGCCTAGGTTCAACCTAATATATATTAGACAAAAAATATGGTGTCTAAAAGGAATTATATTTTTTGTGAAAAATGTGGGTATAAAGAGATGAATTGCTGAGGATAACAGATAGTAGAATATAAGTAAATAAATCCCATCATAATGATCCATTTATTTTTTTTATTGAATGTGGGTGACACCTTCTTATCAAATTCAATGCCCACTTATAAAGGAAATCCCTTAGACTAAGGGATGACCCATGTAGAAATAAAATTGTTGAAGTATTTATGTATTAGGATTAAAAATTAAATTGTAAATTTTAATTTACAAATGGAATTATAGTTATAGTAATTATGAATATTCAATGGCTTTTATTAAATATTAGAAGCATATATGTTTTAATTAATATAACTATTATGTATACCATCATGGGATTATGAGTTTAATGTTGACCATACATTAAAAATCATAGAAAAACATTTTATATATTTGTGTGGTTGTAATATAACATGAATAAGTGTTTGTTTGGAAAACATTGATGATAATTAAACACATTAGTTTTGTATATGAAAAGTTTATTTGAGAAAGAACGACTTTATAATTTTTTGGACTTATGTTTGATGTTATTTTTATCCTTTATGGTCTATCTTATCTTGGATGTTGTAGTAACCATAAGACATAATAATTTGTGAATTTTATTTAAATTATATTAATATAGTATTAGAAAAAGGACATCTCGCATGATGGGTGAAACTCGTCACATCCAGTATGGTCAATGTGCTTGAACCGACAACTAATGAATAATAATGTTTCAGTGCCTACTTTTGTCCTACACAATCCCATATTTACTATGAAATTCTATTTAGTTAAATGATTTGATGAATAAATGTTAATGATGGAATAGTGATGATTCTAATGTGGTTTATAGATTAATTTATTATATTTGATTACTTGTGCTAAAAACATTGTTTTTCGATAATAGATAGAGAAAGATGGAATGACTTGTAAAATGTAAAAAGATCACATGATATATAAAAAATTAATTTTAGATATTCATTCACAAAAAAATCATTTTTTGACATTAATTTCATCGAGTAAGTGATGAATGGGATACAAATAAATGAAAAATAAAAAAATGAAATTATTTTTAGGAAATAGAAATGTATCATGTAATAATATTTCTATATATTCATAGATAGTAAAAGAATTACTCAACTTGAAGATAATTATTTTTTAATAAAATATTTATCATATAATACTAATATATAATGAAACAAAAATTCTTTTAAATAATCCACAATTTTCAGTTTTAGGTCCTTTTCATTCTATTGATCAATGACCTCTATCACTCTCTATAATTATTTATTCTTTCTTTCCATGTCCATGTATTCACATTCTAATCGTTATTTAATATATAGAAATACTGTTATATGTTATTACAAATGACAGTCATATTTAACATTTTATTCTATATATTGGACGTTTTATGAACCCTCTTATATATTTAGTTTTAAATAATGTAATTTTTAAATATAAAATCATTTATTTCTGAGCACAATATCAAATTGCGAGGATGTAATTTATTTAAAGTGGTGAGAATGTAAAACCCCAAAATTATAAAATAAAAGTATTTTATTCAATAGACTATGTGGAATACAATATGTATGTTACACACCCAATATATATATATATCTTCATATTTAATATCTTTGATTGCTTGTCCCACATGAAACACACAGTCTAAATGAAATGTAATATAATATACCATAATAAGACAGAAGATAAATTTGTGGAAATGAATTTTTATAAGTAATATGTGAAATATATATGGTTTATTAATGTAACAAAATTTGTTATCAATTCAAGAGAAATAATATAAGTATCATTTAAAACAAAATGAAATGTTCATTAAAAAATATTTTTTCTAAATGATATATTTGATGGGCTTTGCGTTCATAATTAAAAATTATTTTTCACCAAATTAAGAAATTATTTATTAAAAAATGAATTTATTTGCTAAAATATGAATATAGACACTATATGGGGGTAAATGTATTTGAATTTCATGAAATGTGTCTTTTTTGGATGGATAATGAAAATTTTTGATTTTTATTGAACACTATCGTTTTTGAAAATTATTTACAAAGATAAATATTTTAATATATATGTTTTGAAGTAAAATTTAAGCAGTTATATTACTATTTTTATATTTAGGTAATTTAGGTAAATTTTATGTTGAATTTAAATATAAAAACATTGAATACTTATCATAATGTTTTATTTAAAAACATTCTTTTTTGTTATGTCTACGTGTTTTGTTTTAAATATACATTTTCCAATTATCTGAATTCGAATTGGCTAAATATATTCCATATTTGGAAATTGAATATTATATATTTTATTATATCTTCAGTGTAATTGTTTATCATTATTAATTGTAATATAAGTAAACATTAATTTTCACAATTAAGGGAAAAACTGATTTTCTAGGGGGTAAACTAAGATTAAAAGGGTTAAAATGAACTACCAACATGTCCAAAACCCAATTTTTTTCCATCAGTATACATTACCACCACAAAGGTTATATAATAACCCATTTTGGATGATTTATCAGGATAAAAAGTGTGTGTGCTTATCTTTAAAAAAAATACCATATGTGTCATATCCCCCACATATAAAAGGTCACTCCCTCTACAACTCTATTTATACTACCAAAGCCATTTTTATTAGCCAATACCTAAAAAATTAATTCATTAATACATTAAACACAACCAAGAACCCATTTTTGATAAAAAAAACATTCATATGAACGATTTTTAAGCAATTAACATGATGTTTCTCAAAGAAGAGGTTTGAAAGTATGATTCCATTTTATTTCTTATTCAACCTCCCTAAAATAATATATAATAACAATATAATAAAACCAATATCCCACATATACATATATGTTATTATGTTAATTTAATAACCTATATAAATCTCGTATTCCCTATAATGGGGATTGAAATCATTAATCGTGTTCATAGAGGACTACCACCTCACAAACCGACAAAATTCCTTTTCTATCACCACGTTTCAAGGATGGGAATAATGATAGCTTTCATAAATTTATATTATTCATATGATTTTATAATACTTAATGATGTATTATATCACATATAAAATAATATATTTCATGCTGTTAAAAATATGATAACTTCACTTCTATGTACAGTGGTCTACGACTTTGTGAATCAATGTTTTTCATTTTCACTTAAACATTACATGGAATGGGATAAAGATAAATTAAATGAATATATGTGATATATATGAGATGATATATATTATTTATGATTTATATCTCACCCAATTTTATATTTTTACACTCATTAAGGGAGTGATATTGTCATTCATCCAGATGTACGACCTACTGTCTCAATGAAGAGATGTGAATAATTTTACATGACCAAAAATGATGATTTATTTTGAAAATATATACAATGATTCGATATTATATTTATGAGATTAATATTATATCGTATATGATTTATCTATACCATATAACCATGAACTAGAACATTAAAGACATTGAATGAATGGGAAAACAATTCTATTACCCCCCAAAATAATGAAAATAATCAAAAAAATTAGTAAAAATGTTGTAAAATGTTATAAAAGGATCATATATGATATTAAAACTTTTAATAGGGATATTCTATAAATTAAAATTGTTATAATAACAATTATATACGATGTTATATCATGTTAAACCAAAAGGAAACATGTAACAATGGACTTCATCTCAATTAACATTCGTTGAGGTATGCTGAAATATAATCAAACTAATTTATTTTATATGATGTATATACAATCTTTAAAACATGTAATATAACTATTACTTCATTATGAATGGTATTTTAATTTAAAAAATTATTTATATAGTCCTAGGTTATTTTATATGAAAATTACCTACTGGCAATGAATTTCATAATTAAATTTCACGTCATTAAGTTATATTACTTTTTCATTGCCTCTAATAACTGATAATTATGTGGGTATTTACATTTTATTAAGATATATTTTCTTAATAAAATTAGTTGTATTTAAATTTTACAAAATTAATTGTTTTATTTCCGGATTCTCGCTTCAACATTATATTCATTGTAAGAGTTTATTTCATAATCTCATTCCAATTGAGACTGTTTATTCATGAATTGTTTTTATGGAAACTATTTGGTGACTTTATATCAAACACATTTAATTTTAATCTCCTATTATTATTCAGGATATTTACATGTAATATTAAATTTTTTATACTATTTAGATATTATTATAATTCTGAAAATGTAGTTATTAAAATCAAACAATCTTTCTCTCTTCAATCAGAAACTCATTTGATTCCTTGTCCATATTTTCAAACAATATCTTATTAAATGTTTTTTGTTATTTCAAAAATGTATTTGTAATGAAATTTTTACCCATTTTTAAATTTTAATATTTTTCTGAAGAGAATCTTCATGTCCTTTTAGAAACATGTTTCAATTGGATTTTACTCAAAAAAGTGAAAATAATTTTAGTTTTAACTTATAAAACATGAGTGAAATATTAATCCATCATGAATAGTAAATTTTTTTGAAGATATGTTTATCTGTTTCCCAATATATTTATAAAGAAATATATTTTCAAATGGTTTTGTGAAATTTTAGTTAAAAAAATTTTAATTGTGTATTGGGTTTTGTCCACATGATTGTTATGAATGATATTTTCATTCAATTTATATTCATCAAAATAAAATTGTATTAAACATATACTACACTAGAGATATATTATATTGATATAATAATTATATATTCCATGTATTGATTATAACCATTTTGTTTATTAAAAGTATTTACATTCACATTCATTGTTTATTTATTAGTAATTTAATTTTCCATGAAATATTTACTTTCTTGTGATCAGTGGATATTATGTTTCTGAAAAATATAGATATAATTTATCATGGATATGTTGATTTATTAATATTTATATTCTTTGTACATTCATTTTTCAACATTATATGCTCTTTTGTTAACTATGTAAATATTGGACAATTTTTATTCCATACTGAATATGGATAGTTGATGATAAGGAACATTGTTCATGAATTAAATCTATTATTTTTTATATGAAAAATGATTTGGACATGAAGTGATAGTGGGGGCCATAATTTTATATCCCCTCTATGGATCATTTTTCTCTATTGGATAATAATTATGATAACATTAAATGAATTTGTAACTATATATTTAAACTGTCTTATTAAATGTATGGATGGTAGATGTATCCTCTCGTAGAGAACATGATGTATACTAATTAATTATTTTATTCATTATGAATTTATTTATTATAATTGAGGAGATTTTCAAATTTATATTAGTTATAGATGTATTTTATATATATTTTATTTATTAAATGGAAATTATTCTTAGTTATTTAAATTCTATATTGATTACTCCCTATCTTATTATCCATAGTATTTTAATTCTGTTATTATTTATGGATGATTTTTTTATAGTTTATTGATTAAATGACATTTATTTTCAGTTATTTACTATGAAACATTGATTATTCCATATCTTATAATGACAATGAATATATTTATATGTCATGTGTTTTCTATTATTTACCCTCCCACCACTTTCCATTACCGTAATTGGTCTTTTGATATCACCCTTATTTGGATTCCATTCCGAACAATTAAGGATGTGTACTGTGATTGATTTGAAAGGATATGCTATATAAAATATTCATATTTTAGAAAAAAATATTTCTTATTTTTTACTAAAATATAATATGGGAATCGTGTATTTAACTTTTTTTACAAAGACTACTAAACTATTTGGTATATTGGGATATGATTCCTTACATATTATGATAATGTAATAATTCAATTCATTGGATGCGTGTTACAAGAGTTGGTGTCACTAGAGGAGTAACATTGGGAATATATTTATGTTTTTATTTGTTTAATTGAGTGGATTATGTAGTGTTTAGAGGATAGAATATTTGGTTCTATTTAATTCCACTATTGGTTGGAAAACATATAAATTCTTGGAAATTACTTAATAACATATGTTATATTCAACTAACAAGGCTCCAAATTATCATAGAATCGTATATGTATAGGGTAAGGCTGAAATAAATTAAACCAGTTAGGTTTATGTATGTTCATTCTTATATTGAAGAATTATCCCTTTATTATTATCATTTATCCCATTTTACCCTTAATCCAAGTGATATATATTTATAGCGGTTAATATTCATTTTTATTAAAAATATAAATTATCATATGACATAATATTAATAATAAATATTCCCAATAAATAATAAATTTTACATTATTCAAATCATATATGTGGTATAATTTGAATTGGTTATGTGTTTGAAAAATTCAAAAGAAATAGTTTTTTGAAATATTATTATTTTATGAACAGAAATGATTTTATAATAAATCAATATTATTGTATGTTTTAATTGGATTAATTGGATAATTTTTAATAAAGCAATAGATAATATCTTTCTAAAATAAATCAAAAGATTTTGTAACCTTGTAGGCAACCGATTAAGGGAAATGAACAAAAAAATTACATTTCAACAAAAAAGTTATATGTCCAAAATGGTAAGTATATATATCAATGTTAAATATTATATTTTTATATGAATTATTTGATATATTAATGAAATTGTTAACTTAAAAAAATCCATAAACATTCATTTTAATAAAATATCATTATAATTTATTAAATATGGTAGGTTATTGTAAAATCTATGTTTTTCACAATTCACCAAAATCCCACTGTTTCTATAAATCTTAATAAATCACCCTAAACAAATTTTGACATGATAAATTAAAAAATTAAATTAAATTATTCAAATTAAATTTTTTCATAAATGAATTTTGGTTTCAATCACATTTTGGGGAAAATGATATGAAATATGTAAATTACTTACTCAAAAAATAAGATCACTTATTACAATTGATTCTCATTTGTTGCAACTATTACCTTCCTACATTGGGGTATTATTATAGGATTAATACGTTGGAGAACATAAAATTTTATATCTACCATTATATAATTATGATATCTAATTGTGTTCTTAATAAAAAAACCCCAAAACCTTAATAATATGTTTAAAGATCACATGTCTGATCTCCTACATATACCCCAATACGAATCCACATAATAGTTTCATGTTTATACCTGGATACCCTAAGTTATTCTTAGAATGAAATTATAAAAAATACTACTCAATGTGGTAATTTTAATAATTTCTAATAAGTTATTTAATGATTACTTGTCTCAAATAGAAATTAATGTGTACCATATAAGGAGTTAGACAATCTATGTTGATATTTATATTAATGATATGAATATTTACTATAAAAAATAAAATTATTCTTGTAACATCACACAGCTATGAATCATAATGGATATACCAGATTACCCATGATTAGACACTCTATTTGTGTATATATTTTATGAATTCCCATCATAGACTATAGTATCAAACACAATAAAAAAAATTGTAGAATAAAATCAGTTTCATACACATTCATGTGATTAATCACGATAATATGGTAGATGCCATTAAGATTTTCCATCATTAATTTAAGAAAGTATTTTCACTATCATGTTTAGTGATCTATATAGTTTCTAGTTATTCAATATAAAAATAATTATATGTGAATCTTGATATCCTAACACCCTATAATGTATTAATAAACCAATAAAACAACCAATATGAAAATATTTCAGTTCGATATGATTTAGACATAATGTATCACAATAATTTTTACTCCCTATAAAAAAATCATGTTGTTAGAGTCCCTATTTATCCATTTCTACTACAATTACGGGATGTTGTCATATAAAGGAAATGGATATACCCAAACTGAATGCAAAAATGTTTCATATTTGAAAATTGACCATAATAAATGATGATATTGATCAGTCAAACACTTTTCAATAATTTAAATAATTTCCTCTATTAATTATTTGAGATAAAACACTATCATACAATCTTATCCTTTAAATATCCTTGGGATATATAATAATTATTTTTCCCCCATAATATATGATCTCGTCCAAGACCTTGTAAAATAGAATACCATCTTTGACCCATCTCCCTCAATATTTTGTCACCCAATTATTTTTTCTTTGTTCAAGAACATTATAAAAATTAATTTAAAAAACTATTATTCACAAGAAATCATATGGGGATATTTATTAAATAATTTTATTATCTGAATAAATAAATATAATAAATAGAGAAAGATTAGAGTGAAAAAATAAATTACAAAGGAAAAACATTATAATCAATCACTGAAATCCCTCAATCAGTAATATTTATAAACACATGAAATTTAAATATCATCTGTTGTTACTGTTAGTATACCCACATAAATGGGTTCAAAGAACAGTCAAGTATTTTTAATCATACCATATCTATTGGATATACATATCTAAAAACTATGTTGAATATTTCACCTAGCATGTATAATTTCATCATCATCTACTAAACGGAGAGAGTATTTACAATTTTATATTTACAAGATGATATAAAATCCTAAACTATATTAACTATAGACACATTAAACATATAAGTGGGTGGGTATTTCAATTTGAAATGTTTCATTATTTTAGACCCGGATATGTCATCATTCAAAGATCCGTGGTCATATCACTAATCCTTTGTTTGAAAGAATTACTATATAGGATTTATTGGGGATCCTCAGAAACTGTAATCTAAGGAATATAAAACCAAATGAATATATTTTCTAATTAATACAATATATTATTAATGAAAAAATAATAACTAGAAACTAAAATGAAAATAAATTTATTTTAGGTCAATGTGGGAATGTTGTTTCAAGATGGTAGAATTATTGAGGTAATTTCCCTTGGGATTTAATGTACTTATACACCATGGGATTTATAAAACATGATATAGACACTATATAAATAAATATCATTGAGGTTATCTCAATTTTGAGGACCCCCTATATCTGACCAATGCATCATAGTTAACTAAAAATACCAAACAAAACTTCTTTAATTGATTATATGTCTGAAACTATTACAATCATCGCCATTTTTTTCATCATTTCATTCTTTAACCAGTTCAAATAGGTCTTATATCACCATTAAATTATGTAAAAAACCAAGCATTTATAAATAAAATGTATCCTTCTGAATTAATTATATTATTTAACATGGTTATAGAAAACACATTCATTTATTCGGTTTTATTATATCCAATCAGATTTAAAATACCATTATGTATATTTCATGCTGATTATATGTCAATTGAATTGTGATCACATAATTTGTATAAATATTGGGTTTTAACTAATTCAATTTACACATACAACAAATTTTATAGACTCAACCAGTAGGATCATACTCTGTGAAAAAACATTTAGAAGACTTATGGGGTAGAGATAATCATTGGGATTTTCACATGACCATGCCCAATATGAGACCCAAAAACAAAAGCATTAGAAATTCTTTTTACAGTATAATCTCAAGCTCATCGAGATCATGATCCAAACCATGTACATCAAACCACCCCATTAAAGTCTCAACATCGCATACCTTACTTTTAGGGTTATGTTGGTGTTTTAAGGAGATGTGTATAAGGATCCTTAAGATATGAGTATGTACATTATTTTTTATAGAACAATTGATATAGATTAATCCTATTATTGATACATTATAAATGATTTTTATTTTGACTAAATTAAGCACAAACAATATTTTTAAGTAATATTAAAAATATTTTAAGGAATACATCTTATTAAATTAATTGTTTTTTGAAATAAATATTATTTTAATAAAATGTTATTATTAAATAATTTTTATTAAATAAAAATTATCATATAATTTTTGTAAAGACAAATGTAAATTTTATAAGGGTTCATAAATTGTTATTTAAATAAAATAATTTCTAAAAAAAATTAAATTATATTTTAAAAGTGAAAATACACATATTTGGAAAATAATATAGATAATATAAATATCATTTTTAGAATCATAATTTTTAAATTATCCAATGATGATTTTTTCATAATTTTATAAGACATTCAAATTTTCAGAAATAAATTAAATAGTTTGTATTATGACATTATAATGACCCACTATTAATATAATAAAAAAAATAAGTGGTATCCACGAACAAATATATGTTTTAAATTTTTTATCATTTAATTTTATGTTTATTTTATTAATTACATAGAGCCTTTATGAATAATCCGAAACAAATAATATATTTTTAGGATTTAAAATCATTTCTTTAAGAGTATGACCCACCTCTACATAATTGAGGGTATTTTATCATTATATTACTCCATTAAACATATAAAATAATGGATAACACTCCAATTTATTTTAAACCTTGTCTAAAAACCATGGAATGGTTTTTAGTTTTGGTTATTTTATTACAGTGTCTAAATTATATGATTGAGAACTATTAATGAAATCCCTACAATATTACTTTTTTATCCCACCCATGATCCAATTTATTTAGACTAAAAATCATTTTATTACTTCTTTAATATTCCCTCCACTCTCTATAGTCCTCCCAAGGATCCCCTAAGCTCTCAAAAAGATTCTCCCAAGCATTTGGAATTGCACACACATGTAAGGGATCCTCACATTCTCTTTTTAATTAAAGTTTCTTCAATGTATTATACATTCTATTTCCCATTACTATTTTGGGATATGTACAGAGATTTTCCCACTACTGCCCATTTTATGTCCAGATTATGATACACCCCTTTCACACTTATAAACCCATTTTATGATTTTTTATCTGATGTCGTCATGCTGCTGAAATTTCCCATAGATTTTTTGTTTCGAAGAAATCATGTAGTGAATACCATACCCATTTATTATTAGGGGTTTTTAACATTATACACAATTAAATATTTTAATTTTGAATTAAATTTATTTATTCTACACTCTTTAATCATGGAAAAATATTTTGATAAATGGTTCCATGTAGAATTATCTATGTGGTACACTTAAGCATGAGAATTGAATGAATTTTATGGGTGATCTCAGAATTATATAGTGATATAATGAAATGGGTAATATTTAGAATCATGAGATGTAATTTTGTGACATTATGTGAACCTAATATATTTATGGGACGTTTCTATCATAATGTAATTGTTGTTAAATTTAACTTATATTTATAATGAACTGTTTTAATTTATTTTTACATTTCCTATGTTAGGATTATCATGCTATATCATTACATATTATAAATATTCCATTTGTTCCCTGTTGATATGCCTATTTTCTAACATGTATTACCTTATTCCATTTTTATTCCCTTACTAGTCTATATGGATCACCCCTTTCTTATTTATGTCCCTAGGTTATCCTGTGCAGTTTTTAGAAGCCGTAGAATATGAATATCATTTTATGGAAGTTTTCAATTAAGCTTTTGTATTTCCTATTTCATGTTGTTATGTTATAAAAATAATTCCACGATAAACTATACCTTTAAATTATCCATGTTTTATAAAATTTTATATTATTTATTAATTGATGAATTAATTTTTAATAATGAAAATGGTTATTATAGTTTGTATCAATGGAAACATTTAGTTATATATTGGATTAAGATAAGAAAAATATATCAAAATCCATAGGGATATAACCATGCTTAAGAAAACATCCCTAAATTTTGGTAAGAATATATTAACTGGTTTATTGAGAATAGAAATATATATCTAGATACTACATGTGATCAAGGTTTTGGTACAAATGTACCTAGGGGTAACAAATCCGGCAAGGTGTGTCGGGCCTGACTCAGTGTAACCTGGTAATCCAAAATGGCCCTTAATACACACCATGTTTTACAATCATGAGGGATATGCATTGTTAAATTAAAAATATAATTAAAAACCACTATTAAGGGAAAAAAATACACATATGACTGTATTTTAGGAAAATATATTTTGAATAACATAGATTCGGTCTTATAAATTAAAAAGAAAAAAAGTAAATTTAATCCATAAGTTATACCTTTAATGTCATTATATTCCTATTTTATATTTTAAATAGTTTAAAAATAATCATCTTTAACTTCCCTTTTATTCATTCCAATGGCTGAAAATAAGAGCAATCAGGTGAAAACTCAATGCACCAGGTAATGTGATGACTACCCCAGGGAGATTCCTAACCCAATGAGACCAAGAATCGCTAAATTTATGTCAATAATATCTTAATTGAGTCAGGTTCAAAATAGAAAAATGGATCAGGATGAGAATCCAAATTATCCTAAGAGAGTACAAGATATGATTGAAACCATTATATGAAAATGACTTTGATTTTAAATGGATCATATGATTCCTTAATCATAAAAAATGGTAAAACTCCATTGAGAAGATCATTTCCATCCTTAAATGATCTATGAAAGATAAAGATCTAATCATTGTTTATTATATGGATATATAAGTTGATCAACAGTATAAATTGATAAAGAAATATGTTTCATGAGGAAGAGATCAATGAGGTGGGGTGGAAGGAATTATAGAAAATATTATATGATAAATATTTTCCTCACACTCTCCGATATAAAAAGGAAAATGATTTTCATTCCATCAAGAAAAAAAGAAGATGAATATATTATGGGTAATGTTAAAACATCAGAATACATTCATGATACACCTCTATATTTTTCGTTATCCCCAAATGATTGGTTGGTTAAATTTTTTAAGATAAAACCTATTTTATGTGATGCCTTTGAAATCTATGGCATTGATTGATATGTGAAAATTGTCCAATTCCACCTCAAAGTAGAAATGGGGATCATCAAATTTCAAAGGTTTCATTGGGATTAAGAGTGGAATGTGGAGATTAATTCTAGTGGTCTGATGAAAAAATATAATATTGAAAACATATTTAAACATCCCACTTATCAAAAGTGTGGAAATAATCACACACGAAATTTCCTAAGGGGATCAAGGAGATGCTTTAGGTGTGGGAAGGAAGTACACGTAGACAACGTTTTCCAATAGGATAAACCCACTACTAATATAAAGGTAAGGAATCCTGAAGTAAACACCCATAACATTGTTCATTTCAATAACTACAATGAACCATAAAAATTTTTAAAAAATTAACTAGGATAATTGTATTTGGTGACACCCAATAACCACCAAGGTGAACGAGGTGATAAATTTACATCACAACAACAGAGGTGGGTCCTGAAAATTATGTGGTGAATGGTAAACTAGTTATTCATTCAAGAATATTAAATTTATTTACTGAATCTGGCCCTACTCATTCCATCATATAATGAAATTGTAGTATAGCTATTCAAACTCAACCGCAAATCATGGAGGTAGAGCTATCAGTGAAAATGGAAAACGGGGCAATAATTTTATCCTAATTATATGTCACATCCCCTATAATGTTTGTGGGTTGAACATCCTTGAGAACCTTTTCATACTTCTTTTTTGGTAATTTGATGAAATTTTGGGTGTGTATCATATTTTCCTATATAGATCCAACATAAATTCCCATGAGAGGTAAATCACTCTTAGTAATGAATATCAACCCCTGCTTCTATACCTGTTTAAGGAGGAGGATGAATCTAATTTAGAACTAACTTCTTAACCATGGATACTATATCTATAAGAGAAATAGTTTCTAGAAAAAATGATTGATTATAAGGAAAGAACCTTAAATAAATATGGGCCTTCTGTGAGGGAAAACATTGAAATGTTTCCCAAGGAATTTCCTAGGCTCCCTCCTACCGGTGTGGTAGAATTCTCAACTGATCATATAAAAGGGGAGTTACCATTATCCAATACTCCATATAGTTTTTTTGTTGTGGAACATGAGGAGATGAGAAAACAACTATAGGAGAACCAAGATAATGGATCTATATGCCCAAGATATTCACAATTGGGTTCACATATCTTCTTCATCATGAAGAATTACGGGTCAATATGCCTTTATATTGACAATTGTGAGCTAAGAAGTTCATGATAATGAAAAATTATCCAATTCCATGGATTTATGTCTTGTTCACTTAACTTCATGAATCAAAATACTTCTACAATGTTGATCTTTAGTTGGGGTATTATCTAGTTTGGTTCAAGAAGAGGGATATCCCCAAAACTGCTTTTCGTGCACAGTATGAGCACTATAAGTTCATAGTAATGCCTTTCAGACTCACTAATTGTCTATAAATATTCATGGACATGATGAATAGTGACATTAGATATTACCTCAAAATGAATTTGGTATTTTTCATTGATGAATTTGTAATACACTCCAAAATAAACCAGGTTCATGAAGAGTATATGATCACTATGCTAAAGACCCTCAAAAGGAGAAGCATCATTCCATGTATAATAAATGTGATTTCAAGTTAAAGGATGTATATTTCATAGGGAATATCATAATATTAAATGGGATATCTATAGAACCTTCATAACAAAATAAATTTATGGATAGATGATACCAACATTTGTGACATATATCTATAGATTTTTTGGGTTATGTAGGTATTATAATCGATTTGTGAGGAATTTCCCCTTATTTTCAAACCCTATTACAAGGATAACATAAAGGGATTAATTTTTTCATGGATTAATGAATTGAAATTGATCATTAGGGATTTTAAAATAAGACTTATCATTGAATTCTTTCTTCACTACCCTTATGTGTAGATATTTTTATGGAATTAAATAATGGTTACAAGAAGGTATTGAGTTGTGTGTTAATGAAAAATGACAATGTTATAGCCTATGATTCATGATAGTTGATTTTTTGGGAACAAAACTACCCAACGGATGATCTAGAGTTGGAAAAAGTGATATTTGATTTGAAACAATAGAGGAATTATATCTATGGGGAGATGTGTGAAATATATTTGGATCATTAAATACATAATTATATATTCACATTTTAAGAGTTGAATACATTCCAATGAAGATTGTTACAGATGACCAAGGACTATGACTGCTCAATCCATTAACATATTGGGAATCTAAATAATGTTGAATATTCTATAAGTACAAAGGATCCAGCTATACTATCATTGAAGATAATTGATATTGATATGATCTACCTAGGTTTTAAAAGGATGGACTTGGGAATCATAAAAGAAGGAACATCATCAATCATTTTAAAAGTGATTGTTCAAATTTTCCTTCTATAGATGTCAAATAATGATCAAGGGATGATGTGGGAATTTAGAATATAGTGAAAACTATATGAAAATGGAGATCATCATAATTCAACATTAAGAAATAAGGAGTTGTGAGATTTTGGTCATGAAAATATATAACATAAAATCCTATTTCAAAGAATATACTTATAGATTCATTACATAGATCAACTTTCCCCATTCACTCAGGAAGAAAAAAAAGTATTCAGATCTCTAAGAGAAATATTGGTTGGACAATATGAAGAAGGATATCATAGAATATGCATCACATTTCCTGGTATGTTAGTGAGTGGAGGATGAAAGGTAGAAGTATTAGGGGATGATGAGACCATTACCCACACAAGAATGGAAATGGGGATAATCAACATGGAATTTTTCACAGGACATCAAAAGAAATCAAAGGGAAACATTTATATATGGTTTATCATGGATTATCATACATAGGAATCTTAATTTATCACAGTTCAAGTGAAATCCTCACAATATAAACTTGCATGAATATACAATAGAGACGTTGTAAGAATTCATAGAGTAAAGCTATCGATTGTATTAGATATTCATACAACATTCTGAAAATGTCATGAACATGCTCTAAGTATATAGCTAAACATCTGTATAATCGATCATCCTCAATCTTATGGAAAACCTGAAATGATTATTCAGACAACATAAAATGTGTTTTGAGCATGTTATTTGGACTTTAATGTTGGATGGGTCCAATATCTACCTCTGGTCAAGTTTTTTTTCAACAACAATTTCAATTCAAGAATCCAAATGGCTCCCTATGAATCACATTATAGGAAGAGGTGAAAAATAGCTGCATTATAAGATTATATTGGGGAAAACCCACTAGGTAAAGATATGATTGAACAAATGGAATAAAAGATCAAAACCATTCATTTTCAAATCAAGGATTCTTAGAGTAAATAGAAGATCTATGATAAAAATTGTCAATGATATATAAAATTTTATATTGGATTCATCGTATTTATCAACATATATTAATAGAATAAAATAATTAGATTTTATAATAATGGAAATATTATTCCAATATATATAGACCCCAATGAGATCCTTGATCGCATTTTAATAGTGTCCTGCCGAACTGCACCCTCCCCTAAACTATCTCAAATACATTATGTATTCCATGTATACCCCTAGAGAAATCACATACCAGACCCCTCACATGTAGTCAATCTACATGTGGCACCATTTTACTATGTGATATTATATGAGGATCGACTAGTGATGATCATAGATTCTATAGACAATATTTAACAAAATAATACAATGCACTCTGTCAACGGATTATGGAGAATTATAATGTTTTAAGAAATGTTGTGGGTACCAGATTATGTTATGAAATATAGTCATACTCATATATTTTATTGTGGTAAATGAATATTTTTAGGTTGAAATTTCTTAAGGGGGTAAGATTGTAATGTCTAAAACTATTTTATGGAGAAATTCCCCTTGTGATATAATTATGTTATGTAATATTGTTAACAAAAAACATGAAATTAATTAGATTTTTAATATTCAATCAGATTCAATAGAAAGTTATGTTTTATTTCCATTTATAATATATTTTTCAAACGTTGATCACATAATTAGTATAAATATAGGGTTTTATCAAATCTAATTGAAATTGACAAAGGAAGTGATTTTATCAACCCTATGAATCAAAACACATGAAGCTTGTTTATAAGAGATTCCACAGGAAATTCCATCACTTTGATTATCCCTCGATCAAGACCATGCAGATATCTAGCAACTTTAGCATGATAAAATCCATTTTGGGGAGAAGTTCATGCTCATTGAGAACATAAACCAAACAATGTATGTCTAACCACCCCATGAGATTCTCACTATCACACTTCTTACTAATAGAATATTTTATAGTGTATTAAAGGGATATATATCAAGACACCATTGATATGAGTATGGATATTAATTTTTATAGAACTATTTCTATATATTAATCCTATTACTGTTACATTTTAAATATTTTTTATATAGATACAATTACTCGAAAATAGTATTTTTGGTAAATATTGAAATTCAATTAAGGAACTCATGTTGAGGAATGGATGGTATTTATAAATAAATAATATCTAAATAAAATTTTATTATTATATAATTTATATTAAATATAATGAGTAATTTAATTTTTATAATGGAAAATGTAATTTTTATAGGGGTTCGAAAACAATTATTGTCATGAAACCCATAATTTTTTAATAAATATTCATTTTATTTTAACATTGAAAATTGATATATTTATAAAATTACATACATAAATTGACTTTAATTTTTGGAATCATAACTTTGAAATTATCCTATAGTGAATTTTTTATAATTTTAGGAGAAAGTCAACTTTTCGGGTTAATGTTGAATAGGGTATAAATATAAAATGTGTATTATAACATAATATTGACATAAAAAGTGTAATATATATTATAAATTTTAATCTTGAAAAAAAAAAATTTATTTAAAATAATGTGATACTATATTTATTTGATAAATTGTACAAATCCATTGTTAATCCTCCAAACCCATTAATATATTTAAATGTTTTCAAATAATTCATTTAAGAGTTTGACGCACCTCCAAATAAGAAAATGTATTATTATATTAAATTCAGACCATATCCTTATAATATAATTATAAAACATCCATTTGTCATAAATAATGGAAAAAACCAAGGGATGGTCTGTGGTTTTGGTTATTACATTATATAGAGTCTGAAACCTATGTTTGATTAGTATTAAAGAAATACGCTTGATTTTCCTATATAATCCCACCCATGAACCCATTTAAATTATCTAGTAATTCGTGTATATTGTACTTAATCATATATACCATTTCTATATTCCTTTTAATGTTACTCCAATATCTCAAAAAAATCCTCCGAATTTTTTGGAGTCAAAAAATCAAATAAGGGATCCTCTCCTTCTATTCATTATTCAAGTTTAATTATTGTGATATTCCTTCTATTTCAAATTAATATTTTTTGGATTTGTGTTTAACTATACCGAATATTTCAGATTTTATTTTAAAATTATGAGATACTTATTTATCACTCAAAAACCTATTTTTATTATTTTTATGACATAGTTACACTGCCAAAATGTCACTATGATTTGGTCATGCCAAGAAAACTGTACAGTGAATTGCATACCCATTTCCAATCAACAGTGATCAGCTTTATAAGATTATACATCTTTGACATGTAACCTACAATTATTTAATCCACATTCTTTAATTTTCTAATAACATTTGATGTAAATGAATCAATTTTGTGTTATCTATGTGGTGCACAAATGCATGAAAATTATATGAATATGGCAGGTGAAACCAGAATTATATAGATCTCTAATTCATTGGGTAATTTATATTCTCATGAGATGTAATGGTTGTATAGGGAGTGAACCTTTTTCTTTTATTGGACTGTTTCCATCATGATTTATTTTTAGTTATCCTTGACCTATGATTAGGGTGTAGTGTTTAAAGTTGTTGTCACATTTCCCATGTTATTATGATCATTATATATCATTAAATATTATCCATGTTCCTTTAATTCCCCATTTATATGCCCATTTTCTAAAATGTATTACCATATAACATTCTAACTCCCTTACTGGGATTTATATCTAACAAATTTCTTATATATGTCCCTAATTTATCCCATGCCATTTTAAAGGCCCGGGACAATTATGAACTATTAATTAATTTTTCAATAATGCTATTGTATTTCCTGATTTGAGTTGTTATTTAATGTACATAATTCTTGAATACACTAGGATTATCGATCTTTCTCATTTTATTATGTATAATATTAATTAATAAATAACTAATTAATTTGTAATAAATTGCACGGTTGATATAAAGTATCATCTCATTGGGAATATTTTCTCTATGAAAATTCCCAATGTATTCACCCATGAAGAAACTCTATCAATAAAATCCCACCACAAGAATATAAAAACAAAAAAGACAATGAATACAATAAATAAAGGACTAATAAAATTAAAGGTGGAAAATAGAGTACCACCCCCCCCCCACACTCATCGTAACAATAAATATGTTGTAACATCATTGGATGTAATCATTAATAAAGAAACCCACTCCCATAGAGAAAAAAGTGATGGACACATAATGTACTGTTAACCAAAAACAAAACCATAAAGGAAAAAAATAATGAAAATCATGATTATAAGTTTTAGTGATTCTATAAAAATAAACATCACTCTAAGGTGAAAAAATGATTTATAGGAAATTTAGGGGAATCAAAAATATTATAAAACCAAAACTAAAAAGGATTTTTTAGAAAAATAATGATATCGTTATAGAATGTTCACACCTCTATTTTCAACCTACATCAAAACTATACCAGAAAATGAACATATTTTCATGATCATAGAACGTCAGTGAACCAAACATATATGGATTTATGAAGTCTTAATGGTTCTATTTTTATCTAGAATACCCACCATCATAAAGTACATAAATCAATGTACATGTCATTTTTTTCAACATTCAATCAAAAATTACACATACCATTGTAATCTAAAAAATGTAATCCTCATTTTTTAGCCATGATAATGGGGATTCTAGTAGCAATATTGAAGAACTATGATACAAAATTATCTATATTGAGGAATAAAAATAGGGAAATAATTCATGATTTAGTGACTAGTATTATTTTCCACGTGTAAGAGAAGGAATACTTACAAGGACAATGAAAATGGGGAGAACTGAAAAGAATGAAGGTAAGGGATATGTATTTAAGAATAATTAAACTAGACTTCACCATAATTTAATCACTGATATATCTATACTATTGATAGGAAATGATATAATATACTCTAAGACACCTTAAGAAATCACCTGATTGTTACATCGACTAAATAAATAAATGTGTTTTTTGTTTAGAAATACTAAAACAAAAGAGGATTTTATTTTATTATTGATTCATTCTCCCCTACCATTATATAACCCTTCTATGTGATTTTATAAGGGAACATCCATGAAATAAAAGTATTTATATAAATTTCTTTTTTTATTCATGAAATCATTGATTATGAAAACTAGTGGTGTCTAATATATCCCTCTATACATAGAAAACCCTACTTGTCTAAGAGTTCTAGTCAACTTGGAATCCCCATAGCCATGCTACAGACAATATGAGATTAATTTGTAATAATTTTTTTTATATCATTAATATCCATTTATAAATCATATATTAAATTAGAAATAATAGGATAATTCATATAAGGTTATAAACATATGATATAGTGGATTATATTATTTAAATTATTATTTAAATATGAAATAACCAAACAAACTTTTCCTCACTAGGATATCAATAAAAAACATTGATAAGAATTTAATATGAAAATGATTTCAATATTTGATATAATAAAATATTAAACAATTTCACCCTATGGCAATAAAAGATATTATATTTCAAATTACTCAATATATTCCATGAAAACCATATGATATTAATACATAAAACCCTTGAAACATAATCATACTCTATAGTAAATTACATTACCCCGATATATGTGGTTTTTATGTTCAATTGTATAATTCATCCCAAATATTGAATATTTTTATATTCAAATACCATGCCCAAATATGTATGGTAAAATATATCTGATATGACTTTCTTTACCCAAACCTAATCACCTTGATGGAAAACCAACCTAGGTTACCACATGAGCTGAGTAATATCTCTATATATCTAGAGGCCTTAAACATATAACTAGGGTCTATTAATAATATTGGTAAGCTATAAAATCTATTAGAAAATAATAATCAATGATATATTATAGGGAATCATCCTATATAATATAAGAAATTAATATCTATTTTATATTGAAAAGATAACAATGACCATATATCACTTGAAAAAAAAACAAGATATTGACTGCTATAAAAGTCATAGAAGACAAACAAAAATTATAATATGTCCATGGTGGCTGATTTTAAGTGATAAATAATTGAAAATAAAAAAATGATACATGAATAAAAATTTCTATCAATTAGCTTATCGAATCCCATATCTTTATCATGAGAAATAAAATGAAGCATATATCATAGAAATTGGGGGGTTTCTATAACATGAATTATTGAATAAAAATTATAAACCCCAGCCAAGGTCAATATGTAGTGTGTATGAAATATATTCATTATTATACCACCAAGAGTATAAAAAATAAATTTCTATATATGTATGGTTCGTATATAATATGATATATAATTTATCTAAACAATTCCATATCTATCAATGCAACATCATGTACAAAGGTTCCACCCCAAAAAGAAACTATACATGTATTAACCAATTTGAATTATAATATATAAAACCATTGCCTAATTAAAAAAAATTGATAGGGGTTTATCATCACTCGTACTAACAGAAATTTGTGAATTCGTTATCTCCATTCAAAATAATATATGTGGTGAATTAATTATCACTTATAATCATAACCAATATGGTTGAATTAGTTATGGCCTTCCATAATAGAAACATGTTAAATTGGTTTATAACCACTAAAAACATTAGTATAGGTGAGGAGATTATCACTTTTCAAAATTATGAAATGTTCAAATCAATTATCACCTCACATAATATAAAAATAATAGTTAATAGTTAATTACCCCATAAAATAATTAGATATGTGAATGGGTTATCAATGATCAAAATAAAAAAATGGATTAAATTCATATCATCACTCAAAATTATTAAACTTTTTTAATGGGTTTTCATAATACATAACAACCTAGGTGAGTGGGTCATAACTATAATAGTAATTGATGGTAAACTAGTTAATCATGAACATTGTAGCTTTCTAAGGTGAGTTATCTTATTAGTAAAAAATCATGATTGGACACATGTACTCGTGTGGTCTAACCCATATGTCAAGGATAAAAACTAGATCGGAAGTAATAAGTGTGTCTATGGGGAGACTATAACCACTTTTTAGAGTGTACACATAGGATAATAATAGAGTAAATAGAATAAGTTGTGTAATAATAATATTAATCTATATAATTAGAATAATCCATCAACACAAATATCACATAAGTCATATAAAAACAGGGATCAGGTCTGGATACTATTAAAAAATTGTAAATGTATAAGATACATAGGTACATCAACATAAAACATGATATTAGAAATGATAGAAAATGGCCCAAGATAACTCTAATAGCATCATGATCATAAGATCGATCCTAAGATCCAATAATCTATCCTATTAATACAATAATGACTCAATATCTGAACCTTTTCATGTATCCCTACCTACAAAAATGATGTCCATTTAGGTTATAAACTACAGCCCTAACAGGGTGTGAGATATATCAATATCCCATCATCAAAGGTTTCTTATATGATCTAGATAGTGTGTTCCAAATATTGATGTTTAGATAAAATAATATAATTTATAAATGTAATCTAAAAAACAAGTGCATCCTAATTCCAAATAGATAGTAGGCTGACACTGCCTTCTTCATCCAAGACCAAAATAGCTATGATCTTGTGTATTTATATATATTTATATATACATATTATTATATATATGTATATATATGTATATATATTAATATATACCTAGAAACTTATTTATTCATATATATATATGTGCCCCTTGGGTGTAGCTCACTTGGTATCTTCCCATGTGGGTCTCAGTGAGGCCTCTAGTTGAAGTCTCACCGAGTTCATCCTTTTACTGCCTATTGCATGATATTCTCTATACTATAGTACCTTCCCGAAATAAAATGTCTCTTAAGCCTCATCCTTTATATAGTCATATATATATATATTAATACTGGAAAAGGAAAATTCATAACTCAAGCATTCGTGGTTAATCATATGTTTCTAATGGGGTAATGATGGTACTAGCAGAATCATTTGATCATGGATACAAATTTCAACATATTTATTATCACAACGATTAAAGTGATGTGGAATTTCTTACTACCCTTGGGGAATGTGAAACAACATTTCCACAATTTAGTTTACAATGTGAGTCATCATTCCCAAAACTGTACGTCAATGGAGCTTGATGCATTGGGTACAACGTTAGCTTTAAACGATTCTGAATGGCCATTATACCTAGGAAATAAAATTAGTAAAAATAATAATTATTATGAATATTTTTAATTCATTAAAGAAAGTGTATTATATATGTCATTTAACATTCCATTTAATTAATTCATAATCTATTATTAATTTAAAATTAAAGTTACATTGTAATAAAACTAAATTTCTATTTAATTCTAATAATTATATCAATTAAATGGGAAATTAACACTGCATTGATGATGGTTTTTTCACATTAAAATATAAATAGGTTAAGGTATAGGATATAAATATGAATTTATATGCTCAATTATAAGTGGGGGTGATTTTTATGTTTCAAAACTTTCATTTTAATTCATACGGAAAACTATGATTAAAAAAGTTAAACATGGTAAATTCACAAGACCTATCATACCTCTACAAACATGATAGGTTCCATAAATATGGTTCTGTAAATAGAACATAAGAAAAGTTTACAAGGAAAAAATTCTACCTTAAAGTGTATAGATTCTTACTTATCAGTGTATACAAAAGAACAAGAAATTATAATATGGTTATACTTTCTTCATTTATCAAAATGTAGTGAAAATAAACATAAATCAAAAGAAGTAACAAGTATGAAATCTTTTATCCCAAAGAGTAGGGTATCAAACAACCATGGATTAAGGTCCATTGATTTATATATTCAGTGAGCTCTGTATTACCCACACATGGGTAAGCATTCAATAATAATATCAGAATCTATCTTATGATCCCCACACACCCTCAAACATTAATGTAGTCAGATATTCTATCTTCATATCCATGGAAGTCATGAAACATTAAGCTAGTCGGCACCTCTGTCTTCCTATCCCTGAGCGTCCTCTATTGTACATAGAAACAATCATAGTCGCACGAAGAAAGATGAACAATATGTTCAGTACGCACAAGTCATGATTGTCTCTCTATAGAAATCACTTTAGTAGCATGAAATATCTAGAGTGATCAACTAAAATATCAATATTGACCTCATTCAAATGATTTCATATTTATAGTAACTTCTCCAATGGTCAGCTCTGTATTTTAATGATTATATTTTTATGTGAATTTTTAATGTACCTATATGTGTGTGACACAAACAACAGTTAGTTAGAAATAGATTGTACGACATCATTTAATAATTATAACTAGTGTATGAAATATAAGGTTTCTCAACCAAATTTTTTTTTCAGCATCTAAGGAAAAATAATGTTCTGATTCAAGAAAAATAAACACATGGAAACTATAAATCATGGATATTCAGATTCTCTTATCAAAAGAATTCAGAACATGAATTATATAGATTTTATAGTCATAATTCCAATGAATTCAGAGTCTAAATTCTGGAGAATTCAGGGTGTTAATTCTAAGGAATTCATAGTCTGAATTTCAGAGGAATTCATAGTCCTAATTATGAGAAATTAGGAGTGGGAGTGATAAGGAATTTGTAGTTTGATTTCTGAGGAGTTCGGAGTCAGAATTATAGGAAATTCAGAGTCCTAATTTTGAGGAATTCGGTGTCTAAATTTCAGTGAATTCAGATTCATAATTTCGAAGAATTCGGTGTCTAAATTTTATATAATTCCAAGTTTGAATTTTAGAGAATTCGGATTCTGAAAAATAATTAAGGATAGAATTTATTTGAGGAAGTAAATGTTTCCTTTTTTTGATGAATATTAGGGGAAAAATAATTTATCTTTAGAAAGAGTGTTTGTGATTTTCAAAACATAGAGGAACAAAAAAGTCATGATGAAAACATACTGACTCAATAATCTCCCCAATTTTGGAAAACACAAACATCCTTAGGAAAATGAATATAAGGACTTATAAATATTTCTTTATGATCATAGAAGAAAACTAATACCCCTTTAAATATGAATCATGGTGAATATGACTAAGACCCCCTTAGGTTTTTAAATCCATATAGATCGTACTATTGATTTCTTGAATGAGATATTAAATTTTCTTGTATAAAAATATCATCCTTAATAAGAACTTCTATTTAGATAAACTCCCTATTAATTATAAAAATATCTTTTTTACTTATAATTCATGTTATCATTCCTTTATCCCCCTTTGTGATATTTAAAATGTAATAAAAATAATGGAAAAAATACAGTACCTAAAAAATTATTATAAAACCACCAAATATATGAAGAACAACCTAACTTACATTATGATTGAATGACTTTGTACAAAAAAATACAACAAAAGATTGGAATGGGGTAGAATAATACTTCCTTCTACTTCGTCATTAACATTTTTACAAATGTTTTCATATTTTTTATCTCCTTGTGATCTTCTTCCACATGCTTAAGTAGATGATCTTGATCTTCATTTTTCTTCCCTAAGGTTTTTATCTTTTAATAACGAGCCTTAAGAATATCTACCTGATCCTTCAGGACTTCTTCTTGCTTAACATTCTTCTCTTCAATCACATTTTTGAGATCTCTTTCTCTCTTCTAATTCATAGTTACTCAATCATGAATCCCATTCAAGTCCGTAACTTCTTGCTTTCAAGTTGTATGTTCAAGATTTATATTTTACTCAAAACTCATAGTAATTCCAATAAATGTCCCACCATCGATGAAAAAGTAATCCTTCATTATTTCATGAAATTCATCAACGACGCTTAGGAATTGGATTTACTTCTTTGAACAACTTGTAATCATCTTCAATGGTCTTTTATGAGCTTCATATTCAATGAAGATAATTTTGAAATTTGTCTCAAGCTATATAAGCTTATACATAATAATGGTGACTAAATCTCCTTTATGATTAAAAGAGTGATGAAGCATCTGGTATCTTGATTCTATAATTAGGAATAAGGTATTGATATCGTCCAACTTATTCAATGATTTCATAACCAAATCATGTTTTTTAGAGGACGATTCTGAATTAGAGTGTTTGGATGGTAAGGATTATTTTTCAAATTCTTCACCTTTCCTCTTCAATTAAGAAGCAATACATTTCTTTTTTACCACAAATTTCATAGGTGTATCAACCAACACCAGCTTTCAATTATCAAATATCAGAATGATATCTTATTATTTGGGTGATTCATACTCACAATCAGATAACTGAAAAATTTTATCTTCCTTGTGATTTTCTTTCTCAGCACCTACCACAATATCCCCACATTGAATAAAATCATGATTACTACACTCTTCTTCAGATAGATTATTCACTTCTTCCTGACCAGTTTCTTTTTTTCCCGGTGTATAATATTTTTAGGATTCTTCTTCAGAAGTATGGATTGATAGTTTCTCATAAGTACTCTATTTATATTGATAATCTTCTACATTCCTTATCATGTATTCGGTATCCCCACTTCTTTATTCTTGTTCTTCTTCTTCTTTCACTTATTCTTCTTGTTCTGGTTTTGGAATTACTACCTTCTTTTTTGGAGTCATAGCGAGAGATTCTTTAAAAAAAATCGGGTACCTTGATTGGTTCAGAGGATTTTTCAACACCCTTAAGAAGGGATTGAACTATCTCATCTTCAGAAATTTTATTCCTCTGTATATTTTTATTCTCGTTCTTTTCATGATCTTCAAAATCCCTCATCTTCAAGACTCTTTCTTCATAAGGTTCCAGGCCAAAGGTAGTCTCCCCTTCCTTCTTTTTGTTTTATTCTTCTATCACTTAGCCACCATTTCATCAGTATCTGTCTTTTTCTTCATTAGTTTTGGGGTGCAGATTGAATTTCCATAGCCACAAGGATTTTTCATTTCTCTTTGCATTCTCTCACCTTCTTCTTCCTTCCACACTTTTTTATGTTCTATCCACTTCTGGTTTCTTTGATAGAGCATCAATTTCAGCATTATAAAAGTCATAAAATTCACTGAATTCACTAGGAAAATAAACTTTCATTCTTATTATAGTATCATCACTCAAAAACATCACTTTGAAATTCCTCGTCATATAACTACAGGGAATTTTGAAATACTGATGACCAATAACAATAATAGTGAAAAGAATTTCTGGATACATAATGATTTTAGACTTCAAATTTCCTTCATTTATATTCTGAATTTTGGCTATGATATACTTGACCAACATTATCTTCCTGAGGCTCACATGGAAATCCAAAATACAGAGGTCACTTTTTTCAGGGAACCCTTATCCCTTTTTCTATGAATAATAAAACCTTGAACACATAATTCATGAATCCGGATGTTTTTAGATATGTAAACAATCTTCGGAGTCTTCACTTCATTCAAGCCAAGGAACTGTAAAGCCTTTTCCTTCTCAAACAATCCTGATACATCTGATAATTTATGGGTCAGAAATTTTGTTTCACCTTCATAAGGAACTCCAATTAGACTTCCACCGTTAGTGTAAGAATGGGAGTAGGTCTTTCATTTACACTTGAAGAAAAACATGCCTCTCACTTCTTCTTTGAATAAACATACTATATCAAAGAATTCAACCAACAACTCCAGATAATCTGAATCTTCTACCTTCAGTTTTGACACACATAGGCTCTCCCTGCTATTTATCTTGATATTCATTAAAATGTTAGAATCATACTTAGAAATGAATTTTGGATAAAATAACCACTATCTGTATATTTTACATTCTATGATTTCATTAAAAGATGACATTTCTTTATGAGGAGAAGCTTTCACATACATTCAGAAGTGAGGAAAACGTGAGTATTCAGTGTGGCCTTAAGTAGATCGATATGGATTCGTCACGCCCGAGCATTGAATATCGATATGGAAAAACATCAGGGTGTCCTTTTATAGTCATTTGAGGTGACAGTTCATCTTCCATGATTGATCCAATGGTTGGAAAACTTCTGATCAGATCTAACAGTTGAGATGATAGCTGAAGAAATAATTTTGTAGGTTCTGATCTTTTGAGTTTTTTAAGATAAAAAATTTGGATTTAAATAAAAGTGAATCCAATTTTTTTTTAAAAAATGAAATTACCATCATGTAAAAATATGATTACAAATTTTATGAAAGAAAGCATTCCTTCTATATTTCTAATAATATTATCAGTGATAAGGAAAATTATTCATGATGAGATCTATAAATAAAAAATTTATTAGGAAAATTTTTAATTATGAAAATTTTGATTAACATGAAAATGTACTCCCCCTATAAAAATAAATTTCTTACTATAAGGAGATAAGTTTCAAAAAGAAGTTAATCTGGAAGATTACCTTACATTTATCATTCCTACCTTCTATTTAATGTATTTAAATCTATTGGATGGTAATGATTTTGTAAAAATATCATCAATTTGATATTGAGTTCCGATAAATTGAAGAATGGTATCTCCTTTTTATGTCTACTACCTAAAAAATCTTATTCCTAGTATCTATGTAGTTTCCACATTTGTGATGTGCTCGGTTTTTGATTATGTAAATGGAACAAGTATTATCATGAAATATTTGTGTTTTGGTAAAACTCTTATCATAGTATATGAGTGTGTGTTTCATCCACAACACTTGAGCACGACAACATCCAGCTACTATATATTCAGCTTTAGTAGTGGAATGTTCTACAGAGTGTTTCTTTTTTCATGAATAAGAAACTAATGATTCTCTTAATAAATGACTATTTCTAGATGTAATTTATCTATCCATTCTATATCCACTGAAGTCAGCATCTGAAAATCACTTTAAAACAAAATCATTTCTAGATGTATAAAAGAGTCCTAAACCCATGGTTCCCATTAAGTAGTGAAAAATTCTATTCACTCATTTTAAGTGAGATTATTTAAGATTGGATTGATTTATATCACATAAGAATACTAAAAACATTAAGTCTAGATGACTAGATAAAAGTATAGTAGACTTCCTATCATATCGCTATATGATGTTTGATCTGCTCGTTTTCTAGCGTCATCAAGATCAAGAGAATTTGAGGTACAAATAATAGTTCTAAAACTCTTAGTTTTGTCATATCCATACTTTTTAATAAGATCCATAATATACTTATATTGGGATATGTATATTCCATCCGGTTTTTGAGAAATTTGGAAAACAAGGAAAAATGTTAACTGACCCATTATACTCATTTTGAACATAAATTTCATTATATTTTCAAATGAATCAGTTAAAGATTATTGAGATGGAAAAAAATAATGTCATCAACATAAATTGGAATAATAAAAACATCTTTATTTTCTTTCTTTATAAATAGGTTTGGATCAGTATTTCCCTTAATATAATATTTTTGTAACAAAATCTTGTAAGTCTATCATACCAGGCCCTAGGGGCTTGTTTAAGTCTATATAATGATTTTGTAAGTTTGAAAACATGTTCATGATGTTTTTTATCTTCAAGACTAGGAGGTTTTTCAACAAAAACTTCTTCTTGAACATATCCATTAAGGACAACACATTTAACATCCATATGAAAATTTTTGGAATTAAAGAATATTGCAATGTCAAAAAAATATATGAATAGATTGAGGACTAGATATTGGATCATACGTTTCTTCATAATATATTCCATGTTGTTTATTATAGAATTTAGTAACCAATATATCTTTATTTATTTCCATGATTCCATATTCATCTCACTTATTTTTGAATCCCCATTTTTCATCAATGATAGAGGTTTCCTGTAGACTTTTAACCAAGGGCGAGACATTATTCCATTCAAATAAATTTATCTCATCATGCATATCTTTTATCAATTCATCATCACCTAAATATTCATCAGTGCTTTTTGGTTCTAATTGAGAATGGAATGATAGATGTTTAACTTCATTCCTTATGTAACATCTAGACCTTATAGTTTGATTTACATCAACAATGATACTATCACTAGGATGATTCTTAAGAATCTACTGATTTGGGTTTTGTAAAACATGTTCTTCAACATATGGTAGGAAATATTCGAATGTAAATGTTTCAATAATATTTTCATGAACATTTTCTTTATCAGAAGGATCTCTTATAAAGGGTTTCTAATCAGTTTTTGAAAACACATCTGATGATATAGGTTGAGGTTATTTAAAAACAAAAAGATCAGTTTCATCAAATTTAACAGTACTTTTTCTTCAATAGTACAATTATTTTATTAAAAACTCTATAAACCATAGAAGTTGTGGAGTTTCCTAAAAAAATTCTTTCATCATATTTGGGTGCAATATTATATAGATTATATTTAGTATTCAAAATTAATACTTTGAAACCAAATACATTGAAGTAGGAAATTCAAGGTTTTCTACTATTCCATAATTCGTAGGGGGTTTTATTAATAAAATATATTATCAAAACTCAATTTATTGTATAAGAGTCAGTACTTATAGATTCATCCCAAAAATTATTGGCAATCGAATATTCATTCAACATGGTTCTAATTATCTCTTGAATAATTCTATTTCTTCTTTCAACAACACCATTTTTTGGAGAGTTATTGGTGCTGAGATGTTTTGAGTAATGCCTTTTCTACTACCAAATGTTTCAAAATCATAATTTTTAAATTCTCCTCTACGATCACTATAAATAGTAATCAGGGGAAGATTATTATAGTTTTAAACTTTGGCTCTAATGATTTTAAAAAAATAAAAAGCATTCGATTTCTATTCTATAAAAGAGACCCATGTAAATCTAGTGTAATAATCAACTAGTAAAAAAAAATAATATTTGCCTCTAATGAATCTAGTTTGCTTTGGAACTAAAATATAAATATGTACCATCTGTAATGCATCAATAGTTGAGACTTCAAAAATTTAATTTAAACTTTATTTATGTTAATGTTTATATTGATATGGATAAAGAACATTTGAAGAATCATATCTATGCTCTGGTAGATCCTTAACAATTCTTTTCAAAATGATTTTACATAGGTTAATATGTTTACAAGGTCCTATCCTTCTATGCCATAACCAAGATTGATCTTCCATTACACTAAGACATTTTAGATCTTAGTTCCTAAGGTCTTCTATTTTTAGTGTGTAAACATTCTCCTGCATATGGGTAGAAAGAATAAACACTTCCTTGGAATTGTGTACTAGGAACTTCTCATTTCTAAAATTCACAAGGTAAACTTCATCCCATAATTGAATTATGGTAATGATGTGGTGCATAAGACCATTAACAAATAAAAAAATTGACATCAATGTTTTTCAAAGAAAAAAAATTAACATATACTAATAATTTCTCTCTGAGAATTATCTCTGAATGTTACTTCTACTCCTTTCATCATGATAATATTTTCAAAGATGTTTTTATTACCAATCTTGTGCTGGGAACATCCACTATCCATGTACCATGTATTTTTTGTTGGCATTATCATTATTTTCCAAAAATAGGAGTGTTAGACCTTTGGAATCCAAATTTTCTTAGATAAATAACCATTATGAAAACCTAATTACGTAGTTTTGTTTATTGAATTTTTTTTTCCAAATTTCCACTAAACGATCATTTAGTATAGAATGAGGCAATTTGTGGAATAGAATAGTTATTACAAAAAACAGGATTAGAATGAGTATAACCAAATCCAGAAGTTTTCCATAGGGGTAGAATTTTTTAATACATCTTGTCAAATTATTACTTACCTAATGTATTTTTTGGAAAACACTTCCTCAAGGAAAATATTTATGGATTTAGTTTAATAATCAAATTTTTATCAGCAAAAACATTATTTTTAGAACTATATTTAATCACTAAAATATTTTTATTAGAAATTAAATTTTCAAGATCTTTGGTGAGTTTATTCTTTTTTATAATTAACATCCTCAAGGTATTTAGAAATAATTTCAAAATATATAATTTTTTAATCAAGAACTTTGGAAAGATCTAATACTTCATTAGTTAAAATAGAAATTCTAGAATTTTCCTTATCATGATTTTTCTTGAGTTTAGTATTTTCATTCTCAGGAAGATTAGATAACCTAGATACTTATTCATAAGTCAGTAATATATTATCGTAATTGAAAGAATATTCTTCATCTAAAGACTTATATTATTTATCATCAATATAATTTGCATTCAAGGATACATTTGTGACTGATTTAGTATTGTGTACCTTGGCCAATAGACAATTATTTTCAATGGGTAATTTAGAATGTAGACCAAGATTCTTCTTATCAGAAGATTCATACTCTATGGAGTCATCAGATGATTCACCACCACTGGTACTCTAGGTGTCATTGGCTTTCAAAATAATCCTAGCATTATCCAATTAATACTTATTTCTATTACTCTCAAAATGTTTTTCCTTTCTATGATTTTTCTTCAGCATAAGTCAATCTGGCCTGATATACCCTACTCTTTTCCATTCATTACAAATGACTTATGAGTCTTTCATGTCTTTCCTTTCATTCTTTTTAAATCTATAGTGAAATTATTTCTTCAAAAATATATTATTCATCCTTCGAGCATGATTTTCTAGCTCATTCTCCGAGTGTTCAATTTCACAAGATTTAGTTAAAACAGTGACTTTCATAGACATGGATCTTTTAACCCTTTATGGAGTATTGGATTTACTAGTAGTAAAGGATACACTTCTCTTTTCATTATTATTCTTATTCATATCATCATCTCTTTTCATTCTTCTCTAATATTGAAGAAGAGTTCCAAAAATATTATCATGTGTAATTTGAGATACATTCTGATTCTCATGAATGTATGTTCTTTTAGATTATCACTCATTAGGCATGATATCTATAATATTTTCCACAAGTGCCTCATCATTTAAACCTTTTCACCCATAGATTGAAAACTGATAACAATAGTCATAAATTTTTGTTGCATGTTTCGCACTGGTTCTCCATAAGGGATAAAAAATCCGTGATATTTTTTTCTATGCATAGCTCTTCATGTTTCTAAAACTTTGGATGTACCAAAATGTGTATCATCCAATTTATTTTCGATACAGTTATCATCTTCATAATAATAAATCTGACTATATATATTGATTATCATTGAACACACCAAAGCATTCTATAACGTGTGTTTTAGTTTATATTCTATCTTTTCATTATTAGTAAAATTTATGACATCCTTATCAAGAATCGTGTAATCTCCAGTAATCATAAAAATTTTATCTACTCTAGTATTATTTAGAAAATTCTCAATATGATCACTCCAATATTCATAATAATTACCATTAAATATATGTGGTCTAGTATTATTTTTATTTTCAATCAATCCAATATTTATTCCTTCAATATAAAAGAAAATATATGTCCATAGATTCTTTTTAATAGAAATATTTTGGAAGAAAGGATAAAAATTACTAAGAAAATAAAATATTTAAAACAATGTAAACATGAGCATGAAAACTTATATGTGAATATAATTATTTCAGAGAGATGCTCTAATAACAATTGTAGGATTGAAATATGAATGTAGATGCTCAATTAGATGAGGGGTGAATTATAATTTTAAAAAAATTGTCTTTAACCTTATATAGAAATATATTTTTCAATGTTAAACAAGGTAAATCCACAAGTCCACTCTTAGTTATACAAACATTCTAGGTTTCAGAAATATGGTTCAAGAAATTAATCTTAAGAAAAGGTTATACGGAAAAGAATCTACCTTAAAGTGTATAGAATATTACTTATCAGATTATAAAAAAGAACAAGAATGTATAAGAAATTTATACATTTTTTCTTTATCAAAATTTATATGAAATAAACTTGTAACAAAACAAGTAAAAAGTATAAAATATTTTATCTCAAAAAGTAGGGTATCCAACAAAATATGATAATGGTACCTTGATTTATACTTTCAAGAATGTTTTTCTTACCCACACCAAGGTAAGGCCTCGATATGAATATCAAAATTTATCTTACAATCCCAAAAGCCCTAGAAGATTAAGGTAGTTGGAACCTCTGTATTATTAGCCATAGAAGTCCTCGAACATCATGTTGGTCGACACCTCTATTTTTCTATCCAAATAATTCCTCGATTGTATACAACAACAATCAGAGTTGCATGAAGTAAGCTAAACAATATGTTCAGTATTCACAAGGCATGATAGTATCTCTCTCTAGAAATCATCTCAGCAGCATTCAATATCTATAGTGATAAACTAGTATCTCAATATTTAGCTCATTCAAATGATATCCTATTTATAGTCACTTCTCCAATATTCGGCTCCCTCTTCCAACAATCATATTTTTCCTTCATTTTGGGAGGGACCTATACATGTGTCCCTCAAAAAAATATCAGTTAGAAATGGATTCTACAATATATTTTTACAACTATAACAAGTTTAAGAAAAATAAGGTTTCTCATACAAATATTATTTTTAGATTTTAAGAAAAAATAACGTTCGGAGTCTATATATATAAGCACGTGGAAACAATAAATCATGGTTATTAAAATTATTTTCAAAAAAAATTATGAACCTAAAATCTACAGATTTCGGAGAATGAATTACAATGAAAGTAAAGTCCCAGTTTTGAATAATTTAGAGTGTAAATTATATGAATTTTAAAGTCTAAATTATGAGGAATTAGAAGTATGAATTATTAGGAATTTGGAGTTGGAATTATAAGGAATTCAGAATGTGAATTCTGAGGAATTTGGAGTCCTAATTTCATAGAATTTAGAGTTTAGTTTTTAGAGAATTCAGAGTCGGAATTTCAGAGAATTTGGAGTTTGATTTTTAGAGAATTCTGTGTTTTAATTTCAGAGAATTCGAAGTCTGAATTTCAATGAATTTGAAGTCTGAATTTCAAAAAAATTGGATTCTGAATTTACGAATACTCAATAACAAAGTATTTTATGAATTATGTGGTTTTATATGTGAAATTGAATTTTAACCTTAGGAATAATATGAGTTAGATTTATAGAAACTATAAAATAAACAATTAAAACATAGTCAAGGATATAATTTCAATGAGGAAGGAAAATTTTCCTTATTAAGGTAAATCTTTTGGGAATATAATTTTTTTTAAGATAGAGTGTTTGTGATTTTTAAAAGATATAGGAATAGAAAATTACTAAGGAAACCTTATTGACTCAACATAAAGAATATAATAATATCACCTGATGGGGTTTCACTAGATAAAGTGATCAACCACTAGAAATAAAAAATGTTCTTATGGGAGTTCATCTATCATGGTTAAAAATTTAATGTTGAATATTAATATATTTAAGGGATAGTTTATAATTTATTGTGTGTGGAAAGATGCTGACTAATATAAAAAACACAATATCTAGTCAAATCTATATGATCACCTATCTTATGGTTTTATACCACTTATTGTCTAATAATAGCATTATCTTTGAGCAAGATTTGAAGTCATTGGGAAAATATACAAAATGATCAAAAATAGTGCGAAACAGATCACATGTAAATTTCCTTAATGATATATTTCTAAATGAATAATCTATATAATAAGAATAAATCATTGATTATTATCTATCCAATCCAATCGATGGTGACCAAAAAAGTGTCAGAATAAATGTGGAGTCTCAATACGTAGAAGATAGTAAATGATTATCTCCTAGTATATTGTCTACCTTGAAAAAGTGAAAAGGGGAGGAGGGTTGAGTTTAATAGGTGGACGGGGAATAATTATATTACACTCATCATTTAATGGGATATATTGTTTGAAAAAACCATGATCAAAATGTGCATGGTTATTGCCTATATGGAACTAAGTGTGTGTGATAAGCGAACATTTGAAAACATTTATAATACTCATGTGGACCCCATATACAATTCCACTATTTTTTCATTCATGGATGTGTTTCATCCATTTCACTATAAAACCAACCATTCACATACACTTATTGAGATGGATTAATGGTAAAGATATTTTATTTGAGATGCTAGTCTTAGAAGTTTTCCTCAAACCATTTTTTCAAAAAGAGAAGCATTAGTCTCTAAACAATCCATGTACACTTCAGAATCATTTCTTATGCTAATTTTAATTTCTATAAATATCAAATTAATGTATGAAAGTAAAATTTAAAATTATACATTCCTTATTATAAAATTAATTATGTTTTAAAAATAATTGTATATACATGTAAATGTATTATCACCACTATAATATATTTCACTATACCCAAGTCACATGATAGTTTTCCAAGACACCCAATATTTACAAAAGTATATATTTTTTTATTTGAACCTCCATTTAATGAAAGAATACATAAGATAAACCACAATATCAAAATTTTCAAAACATATTGACAACATGTTACCCAAAAAACATCCAATAAGGATATACAAATGTATCATATGACATGTACATGGTTCAAATTCACAAAAAAACACTAAAATATACATTTAACGGTCTAATATCTATTTTTTAAGGTACAAAAACTCTTAAATGATACATGTATAAGGTTTATAAAATAATTATATATGAGGCACATCTATTATTAATCATCTATCAGATAAAATAAGTTCAAATCCCTTATTTTATCATAGAAAATCATTATTTTCCACATAATGGTCATGGAAAATAATTTAGATTCTTTTCTAAGTCATTGTCACAAGGTAATAAAAAAAATTTCATGTTAAGAAATATATATATATAATAAAATAGAAAAATAAATTATTCACAAACCTCATACTATCAAAAATAATTGATTGATTGAACATCAATAATAGGAAATCACATAACATGTTATAAACCTTCAAATTATGGATTTTATATCATTATTGGAGAAATAGTTATAGATTCCATTAAAAATTTTAAAATTAAAAATAAATTTATTTTGACATCTTAATATAGATACGTTCAACATTAAAGGGAGAAAAATATTGTTTATCAAGCCACCGGCCATATTGTGGATTACTTTGGAATACAATACCCCTTTGGTATTTTCAATGGATACATAGTTCAAGGACAATATATTCTCATTGGTATCTATAAATTATTATCTTAATTTATAATCATTTATTTTCATATAATTAAAACTAGTTTCCTCTACTAGTTAACCATTCTTCCAAATATCCTTAAATATATATCGAATAACTAATGTGATATCAAATTCAGAACATGAATTACATGGATAATTATGTTATTAATATGATAAAAATATCAAATTAACCCATTCAATATAGTTAAAATAGTTTAAACTCTTTATTTTTTTAGAAACTATATGATAAATTAATATATGAATTTTTTTTGTGAAAATTATAACATTCACTCATTATTTCCAAATAAAGTTTGATAAAACTAGAAAAAATGTATCAAAATAACAAAGGGTGAATAATATAACATTATGATTAATAATTATAGTAAATCCCACTTATATGTATGAATAATTTTTTCTAATTAAAATATTTAATTCATATGAATAAGTTACATAAGTCGATGAATCCAAAAAATTTTTAGTCAGTTAAAAATGAAGTCACTCTATTTATAAATAAAAAAATTAATTTTAAAATATTAGATATAATAAAATATATACCAAATAATATTGTTCTAGATGTTGTGGATTTAAATTTATGAGTTACATGTTTGGTTAATTAGACCATAATATAGTGGATTATAAATATATTTTTTATAAAATATATAAAATTTAACATTATGGCTATAAAATGTAACTTTATTATTCTGTTCTATTAATAGATTTGTGATAGATTTTATAAAGGACTATTTCTCTATTGTATACTTTTATTAAGATTATATATAAATATATATTTAAAACTAGAATATAGATAAAACCCTTTATATATCATTTTTTTAGTTTTTTCAATTATCAAATACCTTTTAATCTATACAATGATTCATGGAAGGTGATGATTTGAATGATGAGTATCATTATATAATTTTTAGAGAATTCTTGATAATTTTTATTTATTAATATATAATTTTTTATATAACATTTAAAAAATATATTTTATTTTTATTCTCTACCATTACTACATGAATTTATTAAAAACTTATTCCATATTTCAGAAATATAATTTTACTGATGTGGTGTGGACCATAAACTACAAATATTTATTAATATTTGGAATTAAATTTAATATTTTGATAAAACAATTCAATATATTTCTTACATTGACCCATAAATTTGATAAAATTAAGGACATTTCTTGAAAATAATATCTTTTATTGGTGAATTATTAATGGTTTTATCATATTTTCACTTCCACTATATTAGTTTGTGAAAAAGATAATCCTTCTTCATTAAATGAGAGGTGTAAGAAATATTTTGATCTATATAAAGAGTTATTTTTTTCATATATATAATTTAAAAACCTATGTGTACATTTCCATTTTTTGATCATACATGACTCTAAAATATTAATTTTAGATATCAAATAATCAAAATTTTACAAGAAATTACATGTGATTTATTTTAATTCATGAAACATTAATATTTTTGTTACTAGTTTTTTAAATATTGAGAATCTTCTTGCACACATTGTTAGAACATTATGTATATTTAGTCGATACCTTATTAGTAGGATTTTTTTTCTACAGACCATGTAAAATCAAAATATTTTTTGTAATAATTTCAAAATAAAGATAATTTCCTTGATATCTAGTGCTAAATGAAACAATGTTTTATAAATAAAAGTGATGTACTTTTAACATAAAAATTTATCATGGCCATTAGGACCATTCTATTAAACATTGAAGTTTTTGTGAAAATAAACACATTTTAAAAATTACGTATAATGGTTTTATTTAAAAAATCTTATTTATAAATAATATACATATTTTTTGGGAAAGACATTATATATTTGGAAAATACTATTTTTATAAACAATGATTTTATTGATATTTGTGAAAAAAATTATAATAATAGTAATATTTGAAATGTATATAAATTTTTGAAAACATTTAAATTTTTCTTTAAACATGTAAAAATTATTTTTAGGTTCATTTTAGGATTTTTTATGGATAGAATAATTTAATGAAGAATATTAAAAAACACTAGTTTTAATTGATAACTGCATTTTTTTACTTTAAATAATTTATAAGGATATATTGAGTTTTAAAATTAATTTTACATTAAAATTATTCCAATAATTTTATTACTAAACTAATAGATTTAATTGAATAAATTTTATATATATTTTTAATATAAAAACAATTTATCATAATTAAATATTATCATTAGAAGAACAATTTTTCATCGCAACTGGAGGTATAATATTAAAATAAATTCTTCCTCTTCTATGAAATTTATTTGAAACAAGGGATAAATATATGTAATAACCAAAATAAAAATTATATAATGAGTCAAACTTTATTTTTTCCCTTAATAAATAGTGAAAAACAATAATAATTAATTTATAAGGTTAAGGATAATATAAGATTTTAATGGGGGAAATATAAAAAGATTGGTGGAAAAATAACATAGAAACATTTCCAAAACCCATTTCATACTCATATTTAGGCCTTTTAAACTATTATTTTTATCATAGAAGTATTTTATATCCTTTTTTAATGTGAAAAATGTTGGAACACTTGATTATTTTCAAAACCCTCTCACTCATCCATGTATAATAGGCCACCACTAGTCCTCTCTTCTTTACAATTAAAAAAATGTGGTTAACCAATACTAGACTAAATCCGTTATTTAGATCCCATGTATCATCCTATATTACTTATTTTTAATATTTATCACTTGTATGATGTCATTAGGTTAATCTTAATGTGGATCTTTGAAGAAATGTTAAAATTCATAAACATGTCATTTTTACTTATCCACTAACAAAAAGAATCTTATTTGTAACGTCCTGGTTTCGGGTGCCACGCAACGGGTGCCCCAAACCCGGTTCTCCACGTGACCTCAAGTGCATCTCCCCAAATTCCAGAGGATCCCGACTAGCAGTGAAGTCCTAGGTCTGATAGTGGGGAAAATATGCCCTCATTTGTCCATGTGTAGCACAACAGATTACAAAATAAAACATACAACAAACAGCGGAAGCAGTAAATCACGCACAACTGAAATAAACAACAGCGGTGTATATAACCAACAGTATATAGAAAATGGTGCAACATTTCTTAAGTTCTCGGAAAACAGCCATAACATGTTACAAAGTAGTACAATACAATAAAGATTACAAGTACAGAAAAACATAACAGTTGGCAGCGGCATCGCGAGCCTAGGCCCGGTCCCATGCCCTCCTACTTCTCAGAAACAGTCAAGTACCTGTATATGCACTCTTTCCCCTATCCACACCTGCAGAAACGTAATCTGTTTAGGCCGAAAAGCATGACCCAAATAGGTTGTGAGAAATATATCTTAGTAGGCACCCACCAAAGGCCCGTGACCAACTGCGTATAAGCATGCAACAACAGTGTGCAATAGTAAAATGCAATAAAGTAAGAAGTACTCAAATGTAACTAACTACTAGTTATATTTCCATTCTATTATTCATATAATACATTTAATTTAGTAACAATTTTATGCTCAACAGCACCAAGCCCTCAGGCAAACCATTATCTTTCCCTCGGGCTAATATAGTGAACCACGCCCTTAGGCTATATAGAATCCAACCCGCAGGTATTGCCCTCAGGCATAACAGAAATTGCCCTCGGGCATAGGATGTGTCACCCTCGAGCACAGAATTCAAGCCCTCAGGCACGCAAGGTTTCCCTCAAGCGAAATTGAATGTCCCCCTCAGGCTAAAACAATCACGACCTCAGGCTAATACAGTCACACCCTCAGGCTATAGCAAAACACCGCTATCAGGCATAAGTATTCGGGCCATGCCCAACATAAAAACATGAAATTTAAATACAATTCCTCTCAAGGAAAAATTAATGCATAATTTTAACAAGGCATACCCTCGGGTATCCTGGCCAAAAGGATAAATAGAAGAACACAACCCTCGGGATGGTCCTGGATCCACGCAATGATCCCAACTGACATTTTATTATCATAATTAAATTCCTAATCAATTCTAGGTGATTAATATAGCAATGACCTCAGCCACATGACACCCCAACAAGTGTTCGTGGCCCAAAAATGCACAAAACACATAGTAGTTGGAAAACTAAACACCAAGCCACCTACCTTATACGCCAACGAGCGTTATACATGAATGTTGGTACCTGTAACGCCCAAGAACGGCTTAGATTTGACGAAGAACAAAACCCATTCACATGTAAATAACTCATGTTAGGAGAAGAATTGGTAAGAAGCAGCCAAGGAGGTGGAATCCCTTACCCATGTGGTTCCAACGGAATCGTCCGAGGCAGAATCCAATTCCAGACAAACACCCGGCGGAGCATCAAAACGTAGGCCTCCTCCTTTGGCTCCAAAACGGCTCAAATGCCTTCTCTACCAAATGAGGAGGCCTGCCTGTTTTATGCCAAAAAAAGTACACAGCATGTAATTCCAAGTAAATAAAGTGTACTCCTTTCATTTAACTGTTCCACTAGCAGAACCACGACACTGTTCATCCATCGACATGACTACACGGTATGTACTCATAAGTAAACATCGTGTACTGCTGCCCAGCTGGAACCTAGTCCACCGTCTTACTTTTCTGGCATTCCGACTGACTACATGGAATGTAAAAGACCACCACACGACGTGTAGTCGGTTCCTACACCCTTTTTCGCCGACATGGCTACATGCCCTGTGTACTCATCCCAACACGGCCAGAAGTACACGACATGTTGAAAACGTACAAGGCGTTTAGTTCCAAAATTTAGTATTTTTACCCATTTTCCATATTTTATTAAAACACTAAAGGAAAAGTGAAAATAAGAATCATGTACCTCAATGAGAAGAACTAGGTTCTTACAAACTTTACCCCTTATAGCAATTTGTCCCCGAATTTCCCTTCCAAGGGTGAAGAAGATATAGCGGTGAACAACTCCGGCCACTGAGCACATACGTCGGTCTCCCGCTCCCAGGTCTCGTCCTACACTCGGCCATGCTTCAATAGCACATGTACGAGAGGAACTGACGAGCCTCGGAGAACCTTCGTTCTCCAATCAATGATTGGGATCAGATGCTCCTCAAAAGAAAACATCTACCTCCAACTCAACCTCCTCAGTCTGAAAGACGTGAGACAGGTCTGAATGATAGCAACACAACTGAGATACATGGAAGACTTCATGCATGGATCGGTACCGCTGTGGTAACCGCAACCAATAAGCAACCAGCCCAACTCTCTCTAGAATCTCAAATGGCCCCACATACAGCGGTGAAAGTTTACCCTGTCTCTTGATCCGCTTGTATCCCAGCCTCGGCGAAACACGTAGAAAAACCTTATCCCCGACCACAAACTCCAAAGGTCATCTGCGGTGATCAACATATGAATTGTAACGAGACTATGTGGTAGCCATCCGCATCTGAATCAACTGGACCTGCTCAAATGTCTCCTGCACAAGTTTTTGCCCCAATAAAGCTGCCTCACCCACCTCTATCTAGCACAAAGGTGAATGGAATGGCCTACCATAGAGAGCCTCGTATGATTCCATCTAAATAGTCGCATGAAAGATCTTGTTATAGGAAAACTCGACTAAGGGTATATGCTTCTCCCAAGAGCCCCCAAAGACCAGGACACCAGGACACATGCACGCAACATGTCCTCTAGTACCTGTATCATACGCTCTGACTGGCCATCATTCTAAGGGTGGTATGCTGTGCTCAGAAGCACCTGTGTACCCAGTGCCCACTAAAAACTCTTCCAGAAACGAGACGTAAAGCGGGAATCCCTATCAGAAATGATAGAATGAGGGACCCCATGAAGACGTACAATCTCTCAGATATATAGCCTTCTGAGATCGTCAACACCAAAGGTCTCCTTGATTGGTAAGAACTGAGCTGCCTTTGTGAGTCTGTCCACAACAACCCACATGACATCATTTCCATGAGGTGACCTCGGCAAACCATTCACGAAATCCATCGCGACATAATCCCACTTCCACTCAGGAAGGGGTAACTGCTGTAACAGCCCTACTGCTCTCTGATGCTCCTCCATCAGCTGAAGATTGGTGGAACACCTCGTAACAAAACCAGCTACATCTCTCTTCATACCTGGACACCAGTACTAACGTCTCGTGTCACAGTACATCTTGGAACCCATGGGATGAACATCCCATTCTGAAGCATGAAACTCTTGCATCATATCCTCGCGTATATCCCCTGGAACCCATACTCGTCCATGGAAAAGAAAATCCTCATCATCGCCTATCATCCAACCAGGAGGAGGGTCCTCCATTGCCACCGACTCTCATAGAACTAGGCCTTCTGAATCCAATAGTTGTCTCATCCTCACTCTATCCAGGAGGGTATAATTCACTGCTAAATAGGAATGATATGTCTTCCCCTGACTGTCATGCACCTCCAGATGCATCTCAGAGAACAAAGCCATGAGCTCCCACTCACAACTGGCCTCCTGCACTGCATGTATCTGAGTCTTCCTACTTAGTCCATCAGCTACTACATTACCTTTACATGGTGTATAGGCAAACTCAAAGTCGAAGGACTATAGGTAGTCGACCAACCTTCGCTGCCTCAGATTCAAGTCCCAAAGAGTAAAGATATACTTGAGGCTTTAGTGGTCGGTGAAAACCACAAAATGCTCCCCCAATAGATAATGTCTCCAATAGTGCAATGGATGTACAGCTACAGCTAACTCGAGATCATGCGTCGGGTAATTCCTCTCATGTGGCCTCAACTGTTGAGACCCATACGCCATAACTCGGTCGCCCTGCATCAACACTACCCCCTTCCCAATACCTGACGCATCACATTAAACTGTATAGCTCTTCCCCAGATCTGGGAGTATCAGGATCAATGCTGATGTCAACCTTCCCTTCAGGACCTGAAAAGATGCCTCGCAAGCTTCCGACCAAATGAACATCACACCCATCTTAGTCAAACCATTCAACGGTGCTGCTAAACGGGATAAGTCCTATATGAATCTTTTGTAGTAACCAGCACTCCCCAAGAAACTCCGTATCTCGAACACGTTCTTAGGCTGCTCTGAGGAAACCACTGCTCTCACCTTCTCTGGGACTACGGAAACTCCTGCCTCAGAGATGATATGTCCCAGGAAGTGAATCCGGTCCATCAGAAAGTGGCACTTTGAGAGCTTAGCATATAGCTGATGCTCCCTCTGTGTACACAATATGATCTCAATATGGGTGGTATGGTCGTGTTGAGTGTGAGAGTAGACCAAGATGTCGTCCACGAATATTACCACAAATGAATCAAGATACAGATGGAACACACGATTCATCAGAGCCATGAAAAATGCTGGCGCGTTCGTGAGTCTGAACCGCATAACCGTATACTCGTATAGACCATACCTACTCCTAAAATCCTTGAGAGGTATATCAGATGGTCTCACGTGCAGCTGATGATATCCTGATCTCTAGTCAATCTTCGAGAACACTTGTGCTCCATGAAGCTGATCAAAAAGATCATCAATCCACGGTAAGGGATATCGGTACTTAACCGTCAACTGGTTCACCTTCCGATAATCCATGCAATGTCTGAGGGTACCGTCCACCTTCTTCGAAAAAAGGACTGGAGAACCCCAAGGAGAAGTACTGGGTCAGATGAAACCCTTTGCATGTAACTCCTCTAACTGCCTCTTGAAATCCTGCAACTTAGGTGTAGCCATCCTATATGGTGGAATGGACACCGGTTCTGCTCCTGGAACATGATCAATGGAGAAATCCACCTCTTGCTCTGGAGGTAGACCCGAAAAGTTCTCTGGGAAGACATCGCTGAAACGATCAACCACTGGAGGGAAATCTGTCTGACATGTCACCTGGTCATCCAGATATAAGATCGCAATCTGGTCTGTGACTCCACCTCGCCCACGATGCTCTGGTCCAACTCTACTCGCCTGAACATTCCATTCTCCCTTGTATAGAAACTCTCTGCCCACTGGTGATGTGAAATGCAACCGGTGATGATAGCAGTCTACAAAGAACCGAAAGGGAACCAACCAGTCCATCCCAAGAATGACGTCATAAGTTGTCATATATAAGACATAGAGGTCGCAAAGTAAGTGACACCCACCAACCTCAAGGGGGCACTACTTACACTGACGAACACCAACCGTCCTAGTCCCCAACGGAGTGTCTAGCGTTATGATATCCAAATAAGTAGAAACACAGAGCCCAAGGCTCTCCACAATAGGAAAAAATATAAAACTATGTGTATCACCCATATCGAAAAGTACAGAAGATAGGGCAGAAGCTACAAGAATAGTACCTCTGACTGTAGATGTTCCGGGATCCTGCTCATGCTGTGTCTGTTGCACCGCATATGTCTGCCCAGTGCCGTGGCCCTATGACACAGCCTGGCTACCCTGAGCTATCCCACCCTGCTGCCTCTGAGATCCCGGTGTCTAGCTACCATGGCCACGACCACCATCTCTGCCTGGACGCCCTGACGTATTCTAGTTCCCAGACTGTTAAGAAGCCACTGGTCCTGCTCCCGCATGCGGAGTCTGCACAGAACCCCTCTCACTAGCCACTAGTAGAAACACCTTGCAAAAATGCTGCAGGTGACCCGTCTTGCTGCAAGATCGGCACTCCACTGGGTCTCGTGGAAACTATGGTCTCTTGTGCCCCTCTCTACCACACTATTAGAACCTGATCGGGCCACCTGAAGAAGCTGTCTGGCTCGTACTGCTACCCTAAAAGATTTCATCTGTCTCTTCCTCTTGCAAGTAGAAAGAGTACCGGTAACTAGTGCTGAACCGCCCTGGACCATACCACTTGATTCCCGCAGGTTACTATCAGTAATCAGCGCCATATTCACAATTTCATGTACAATAGGCAACCTGAAAACATTCACCAGAGCTCAGATGTCATACCGAGGACCATCCTTAAAATGTCTGGCTCTCAACGTCTCATCAACCACTACCACGGGTGAAAATCACTGAAGCTCTGTAAAGCGAGCAGAATAGTCCATTACTGACGTAGCGCCCTGCTTTAGATTCATGAACTCTCGAGCTCTATCTGCCCTCAGCGTCTCTAGGAAGGAAAATTCATAGAAGACTGCCTAAAATTCTTCCCACGCCATGTCCCTATGATGCTCTGACTGGGTGCTAACATCCCTCCACCTCATGGAAGAATCATGTACCATGTATGTCATGAGCTTGATCCTCCACCCTGGAGGCGTCTCAAGATGCTCGAGAATAGTCCGCATCGACCCCAGCCATGACTCCGCAGCTTGTGGTCCGCCATCCCCTGAGAACGTAGGCGGATGCTGCAACTGAAAGATATGCGTCAGCTTGGCCATAGATGTGGCAGACTGCGATGCTCCCTAAAAGGTCTGCATGAACTGCAATAAGCCTCCACACAACTTCACATCCATTCATGTGTCCAGTATAGTAGCTGGTGCCGTATCTGGTTCTACTGGAGGATCCACTGGTAGCCAATGGCCCACCATCTCTAGAGTATTCTCGTTTCCACTCTCCTGGTGAATAACGTGCGGTCGTCTAGGCGGCATGACACTACAAGGTAAAAAACACGCCTTAGAATCAAGATTATCAAATACTGAAAATGAAGAAACCCAAAAGGGAACATGAGGAATAAGGCATTAAAAATTTGCAAAACAATACTACACGGCGTGTATACTGACTACACGGCGTGTACTTGACTTCCCTTCCCCTTCTCGGGTTCTCCTGCACGGCTAAGCCACATGGCTCCTGTTTGAACAAAAACTGCATGGCGTGTATTTCATATACACGGTGTGTATGTTGTTATTTTCCAACTTCACGTGTCGTTTGTGATATGGCCGAATACTCGGCATGAAACTACACGGTGTGTTATACCCGCACACGGCGTGTCAACAACCCCGTTTCCTAGTCACATGGCTAAGTCCACACGGTCTGTCCTCAGACAAGACTACACGTCATGTCACCAAAGGTACACAGCGTGTTCAAGGAATGGTGACATCGACCCATGTTGTTAGTTACACGGCCGAGTCCCCAGGTTACACTACACGGCGTGTAAACTAGTGACATGGCATGTTCTATGAAGGAGTTCATTGACCCGTGTTGTTAGTTACACGGCCGGACTCCAGGTCAACAGTACAAGGCGTGTACAAAAGCTACAGGACATGTTTTACCCAAGCACATCCCTACCCTATGTCACCACCCACACAGTTTGTGACATGGGAAGAGACTACACGGCGTGTACTCCGAGTACACGGTGTGTACTTAAGAATTTTATTTTTCCTCCCGAAAAGAAGAACATACACGGTGTGTTTGAAGTACTACATGGCGTGTATACTGGGCTTCCAGACAGTATGCCTCAGAAACTTCCCCGAAACCTAGAAAATACCGAAAAACAACACCTAATTGTAAAATTATGACCCGTGAGGACCCATACTCCCCACGAATCAATGATTGACATATTATCTGTGTTATAACAAAATAAACAGTCAATGATCCACAAAATTCCGGTCAATGGGGGCCATACTCCCCAAAAACCAATGTTTTTCATCCATTCTATGAACAACTCACACATAAATTACCCTCTCATATAACAGGTATTTTACCACTACAAATATCACAACAACATTCTTTTCTAGCACAATAACTATCATAACAACATGCAATTTTTTCTAATGCACCTACATGTCTTGGAAACTATTCATGGTATGCGATTCTAGCACGTGCCTAAATGATTCAGGAGATGGAATACCTTGATCTCATCGGGTTTCAACTAAATAGAACCCATAGATAAATTATAAACAATAGAATACAAATGCGCCACCCAACGATGAAAACATTTCAATTGTAAAATTTGAAAAATCAGAAAATTGAAAAATACGAGTTAGACTGGCATTTCCCTGTACGCGGGTTAGCTATGCCTGGGCACAGCTTATAACCAACTATCGTTCTTCCTATCCCTGACTAAGGCTCAAAACAGTAGGTCAAGGCAAATAAGTTCCTTTGATACCACTTTGTAACGTCCCGGTTCCGGGTTCCACTCAACGGATGCCCCGAACCCGGTTCGCCACGTGACCTCAAGCGCATCTCCCCAAACGCCAGAGGCTGTCGACTAGCATCGAGGGACCAGGTCTGATAGTGGGGAAACAATGCCCTCATTTGTCAAAGTGTAGTGGAGTAGAATACAAAATAAAACATATAACAAACAGCGGAAATTTTAAATCATGCACATCTAAAATAAACAATAGGAGTGTATATAACCAACAGTATAAAGAAAATGGGGCAACATGTCTTAAGTTCTATGAAAATAGCCAGAACATGTTACATAGAAGTAAAATACAATACAGAGTACAGGTATAGAAAAACAAAATAGCTGGGAGAGGCATCGCGAGCCTAGGACCGGTCCCATGCCCTCCTACTCCTCAGCAACAGTCATGTACCTGTATAGGGACTCTTGCCCCTATCCACACCTGCAGAAATGTAATCAGTTTGGGGCGAAAAGCGTGACCCAAACAGGGTGTGAGAAATATATCTCAGTAGGCACCCACCAAAGGCATGTTCCCAACTACGTCTAAGCATGCAACAATAGTGTGAAATAGTAAAATTTAATAAAGTATGTAGTACTAAAAAGTAACTAACTACCAGTTATATTTACATTTTATTATTCAACTAATCCATTTAATTTAGTAATATTTTTATGATCAAAAGCACCATTCCCCCAGGACAACCAGTATCTTGCCCTCATGATAATATAGTGAACAACGCCCTCAGGCTATATAGAATCCAACCTGCAGGTATTTCCCTTAGGCGTAACAGAAATTACCCTCAGGAGTAGGAAGTGTCGCCCTCTGGCATAGAAGTCATGCCCTCAGGCATGAAAGGTTGCCCTCAGGCAAAATAGAATGTCGCCCTCTTGCTAAAACAGTCACACCCTGAGGCTAAAAAAGTCACGCCCTAAGGCTATAGCAAAACACCACCCTCAGGCATAAGTAACTGGGCCATGCCCAAAATATAAAGATGCAATTTTAATACAATTACACCCAAGGAAAAAGTAGTGTGTAATTTTAACAAGGCATACCCTCGAGTATCCTGGACAAATGGATAAATAGAGGAACACACCCCTCGGGATGGTCCTAGATCCATGTAATGATCCCAACCAACATTTTATTATCATACTTAAATTACTAATCAATTTGAGGTGTTTAATATAACAACGGCCTCAGCCACACGACACCCCAACATGGGTTCGTGGCACAAAAATGCACAAAACACATAGCAGTTGGAAAACAAAACAACATCCCACCTACCTTATACACCAACGAGCATTATACACGAACGTCGGTTCCCAAAACACCCAAGAACGGCATAGATCTGACGAAGAACAAAACCCATTCAAACATAAATATCTCCTGTTAGGAGAAGAATTGGTAAGAAGCAGCCAAAGAGGTCAAATCCCTTACCCGTGTGGTTCCAACGGGATCGTCCGAGGCAGAAACAAATTCTAGACGAACACCCGGAGGATCGTCAAATATTCAACCTCCTACATTGGCTCCAAAATGGCTCAAGTGCCTCCTCTACTAAATGAGGAGGATACTGTCTGTTTTAAGCGTAAAAACAAATTACACTACATGTACTTCCAGGTACACGACATGTACTCCTTTCATTTAACTGTTCCACTGGCAGCACCACCACACTGTTCATCCATCGACATGACTACACGGTATGTACTCCTATGTAAACGGCGTGTACTGCCGCCCATATGGCAGCTGCTCCACCACCTTACTGTTTTGGCCTACCGACTGACTACACGGTGTGTAAAGGACCACCACACGACATGTAGTCGGTTCCTACACCCTTTGTCACCGACATGGCTACATGCCCTATGTACTCATCCCAACGTGGCCAGAAGTACACGACGTGTGGAAAAAGTACAGGGCGTGTAGTTCCAAAATTTAGGATTTTCCCCATTTTCCTTATTTTATTAATACACTTAAGGAAAAGAGAAACGAAGAAGCTCGTAACTCAAAGAGAAGAACCGGGTTCTTACATTATTAAACCATGGACATTGTATAGATTAATAATTTTCATATAATTAGATATAAATATGTAAATTTAATTACCTAGTACATTAATTTTTCCCACAATTTGGAAACCAAATCATTAATCATGTGCTTAGTGGACTACCGGCTCGGGAACTGATGTCATTCATTTTCTAAAACTTCATCACAAGGATGGATATAATGATGGATTTATTGATTAAAAATTATTTATAGGATATAATTTTTATTTTGGAATCATTTTATCACATATTCTACCTTAATTTCCATTCTGTGTTGATATGATAATGTTGCACATGTGTATGGTGGAGTACTTCATCAAGATTCAATATAATGTTTTTAACTAACTCTTTAAATTGAATGAAATAATTATAAATTTAATTAATTTATGTGACATATGAAATAATATTGACCAATTAATTTTAATCTATTATTTTGCAATATTTTTGTAGATACATTTAGAAAATGCTAATAGTTATATTGTCTATATACGAATTACGATCTCTATGAATATTGTAACTCATTTTCTCTATTTAAAATATATTCATTACTATAAATAACATTAATAATTAATATATATCATATTTATATCATTTTTGACATTAGTTATATGATGAAACCATTTTAAATGTAAATGTACCTAAATACCAAATCAAAACATACACAAAAACCGATGTGGTTATTGCCTGAAACATGATTTGAATAATGAATTATTGGTAAAGTATTAATAAAAATAATAATTATTTAATATATAGTTTGATAAATATGACTATTATTCTTTAATATGTCTACAATAAATTTATATTAATTGTAATGTGTGTTCTAATGCATACGACAGAAGGTGAGACTTATAGTATGGGATTTTTGTCTAAATTTCCCATCATTGATAAATACTTTATATCACAATGCTATCATATTTTATGAATGGTATATACAATCCAATTGAAATTTCATAAGATGAGTTGTTTTAGTATCAATATATTTTAAATTTTCTATAATATTATTATATCATGTGGGTAACCATTCAAAATTATCAATGTGGTCATGATATTATATGATACAATCTCATTGTTTATTTGGATTCCATATGTTTATGATTATGTTGAAAAAATATTATGATCCATATGTCTAGAAACTCATGAATATTATTCTCATAATTTTATGTCCATGGAAATTTTTTTTTCTTCATTTTATCTCTATTTATGTAATCTAGAGTTTGAATGAATGTTTTTAAGATCAATTACCATTATTTCTATATTAACTCAAAAAAATGTTTTATTATATCTATATATTTAATAAAGTGTTTTGATTTTTTTTTATAATTACACAAATTATTTATTAATTTAATTTTTACACATTTTACATTTTTAATTTTTTTAAAATAATCTTCATGTCATTTAATAAACAATGTCTTTTTATAATTTACTAAAAATGTAAAATTAATACTTATTCTAAAGAGATCGTAATTAAATGAATTTATCATTTTCATCACTATTGTTTTTAATATTTCACTATAAATATTAATGATTATTTTATTTGAAATAAAAAATATACATTATTTAATTAATTTATTATTTTAAAATTTTCAATTCAATGTAAAGGTTATTTTCCTCAAGAAATGTTTTAAATTATTCTTAAATCATCTTTTTAATGATTAAATTTTATTTTCAAGGAAAATAGTTTCAAAAATATTTTAATTTTTTGAATGTGTTTTTAAAATAGTAAAGGTTCTTTTACTAATTAAATAGTTTATATGATATATAAATATTACATTATAAGTTTTAAATATTATTTTCAATTAAAGTGATTTTGATAATTTGGTGTGTTTTAATTTATTTTTTTCTAAGTGGAAAAGATATTTTCATCATAACATGTTTTAATATTTTTAATTAATATATTTTAGTTTTTATGCCTATTTTAAATGAAATTTACATTGAATTTTTTAAAGATTCAAATAGAATTTTTCTATGTGTAAATTCTATTTTTTAAGAAATATCCCAAGTGAATAATTTATTTTCTATATATTATTAATTCCTCTGATGTAACATTGATTTTACTAGTGATATGGTTCAATGATACAATTCATATTCTAACTCTTAGTGGTTTATTTTTATTATTAAATTATGTTTATGAATTCCATTCTCTTATATGAGTAATACCATGATAAAATTATTTTGAATACTGCTTATTTTTCAATGGGTTTTAATTCAATAAATAATGAAATTATTATGAAACACACTTATTTTCCAAAATATATTCTATGATGAAATGACTATGAAACTTATCTATTTTCAAGTGTTCTCATATGATGAATTTTTTTTGATCCTGTGTAACACATATGTATGGTTTTCATTATATGAAGGTGGTTATAGTATAATCAAATAAGCTAGTCAGGTTATATAAATGGATGGGTTGGACCTATATCCCCCACCAATGAATTTTGAAAATATTGGTATCCCATTACGTTAAAAATACTAGATTGTGGAGTGAACAATGTTTAGTAATGGTCTTTGTTCACATTTATTATGTTGGGAGTGAACTAGGACTACTAGGATGGTTTGGGGAGTGAACACATTTAATTATGTTAGTTTCATAAATTATCCTTGCCTAATATGGAAATGATTTCCTAATATTATGTGAGTGTCACAATTCAATTTATAATGATAATTTAATTCTCCCTTAGATCATTTTTATATATTTACTTTTAATTCATGTCTTATAAACTCCAAATCATTTTTCCATGCTTTGAGGTAATGCTATTTGATATGAAGGGTATGTTTTTCAAATTTTATGATTTTTTTCTCAAACCCTTATTATAATGTTATGCTTAAGTATCTCCCTTGATTACATTAACTAAGAATCTAATCTCACCATTTTTTATTCTTCATTTACATATGTTATGAATAAATATTTTTTTTTGATATGTATAATAAGGGTCGTAATTATAAATTACATAGTGGGAGATGATGTAGTTCACATATGAACAAGTTGTTTATTGTTCCATTTTTATAATATTTATATAACATTATGATACTCTTGCAATTGTTTTGTGTAATGTAATGAATATTCATATAAAATTATGTAATAATAAGTATGAAAATTATGGGAATCTACAGATGATATTATAGGATATGTTTAGTTAACCATTTTAAACTAGGATGAGAAATAATTAGTGATTTCCCTAGTTATATGTCTATGGAAAAGTCTATTGTTAATTATATATGTTAGGAAATATAAAAAAATATTGGTGAGTAATAGATAGAGTGTATTCCATGAAATAAATTTTAATCTAGATATTATATATGGTTATTTTTCTATAAAAAAATGTACCTAGAGTTAATAAATCTCAAAAATGCATATTGGGATTTACTCAATAGTTAGCTGGTAGATGAAAATTGGCCATAATATGTACCTGTTTTCAAACTCCCAGTGGATATTATTTTGAAATTTATAGACACATTATGAACTATCCGGAAGGATCTAAATAATTACAATGAATAATTTATGAAAGGCTTAAGGTTCTACATATTGTAAAGTGTGTTCCATGATTCATACATCCTAAAATAGCTTCTTTTTGATTATTTGGGTTCCAAATATGAGTATTCTTACTCACACAATGCTCATGGTTTTAGTCTATGGATAGAACCTAATGGAACCCTATTAATATTGAATGTAATAGACATTGATATGATTATCCACTAGATAAGTAAAATGTTATGGGACATGGAATACAAAATATCATTACTATATAGATACAACATTCTCAATATATAAATATTATTTAACATTGAAATGATAAAATGAGGGAACATTTATTTTTTGTCATTCATGAGTAAACAAACACAATCATATATTGGGTCTTATAACCTTGTAGTTTCTAAGAAACTGACCAGAACTACAGAAATAATATTTTCAATTTTCTAATGTATGTAAAATAAAAAATAAATATAGTTTCGTACTATTTGTATGGATAATAGGATAGGTGGTAGAGTCTCATCATGAATATGTTTCAGGATGATTATATTGAATCTATATATTTGGATGAGTTTAATATATTATTTCTCAATAATTGATTCCATCAAATTCATCAAATGAAAATATATAATGAACTCCTTGAGATAAATAAGAAGGATAATAAGTCATGTTGGTACTAAGGAAAAAAATAATTAACATACATTTTAGGTGAACATCTAGAATTATCTTCATTAATAATGTGTGTATTATTGATTGTTTAGTGTATTAAAACCAAGTCTTCAAATGGAATTAGACATAAGGGACATCTGTTTCAATGAATAAATGTTTCGATGATCAGCCAAGGTGGAAACGGAGATTGGATTTACCCATCAATCACTTTTTTTGATAAAAAAATAAATATTTAGTTCATGGTAACCAATAATAACTGCAGATAGAAGAAAATGAAATTTCATTCACGATCATTGTGGAATGAAATATAATATAATCTATCTAAAGGGTAGAAGAAAATATTTTATGTTTGTAAGGGAATGTCGTCCTGAAAAGTAATTTTTATATGATGGTATGAATTTAATTAATGATTCAAATATAGAAAAATATCCACAGAATGAATCACCCATAATCTAGTGTTTTAAAAGATTAAAAATTCTATTATACTATTTTATTCCCAAATATGAAGGTTTCCAAGGATAGTCTAATTCATGAACCTCCAAATACAACGAACGAGGTGAAATCACATAAGATATCTTTTTATGATGAGGGTTCGATAGTGACTAGGTGAAATTTGTATATACACATCCATCGTAGAACTAATAATGACTTATTTGACACTTTATTTACCAATAAATTTATATCTGAAAATTTTTAAAAGGGCATAAAGATTCCACCCACATTGTTACGTGACGAATTATTAGTGAGAATTGTTAATGGAACGAATATCAAATCTCATGTATATGATTCATTTCTAGTTGATGTTTATGAAAATTTTATATGTATAAATAATCGTATTCATCTTATAGTTCAATTTCATGTTATAATTTTCATATATTGTATTTAATAAAATAAATCCTACATATATTTTTGATGATGGGATGTCACATTTGATATCTTAAACAATCCTATAATTTCTTATCAGTGAAAAATTATATATGAACATCATATGAAATTATCATCCATTGTATGAATTTTTATTGCTTTAAAAAATGTAATTTATCTCAAATGTATAGGGAGAAACTCAACATTTATGATATTCTTATTTATGGGAGATTATTGATCAATTTTCAAATGGGTTTCAAAGTCATAATATGAATCATGAAGTGGAGTTTTCAATAGAACTCATGCCTTGTAAAACACATATTTCAATGATTTCTTATATAGTGGTCTCAAATGTGTTTCTAGAATTAATGAATTACCACTAAGAGAATATTGATAAGGGATTCATTCAATAATGTGTTTAAACATAGGGAACACTCCTTACCTTTTTCAAAAAGAATGATGAATCAATAAGAAATTTCATTGATTGTTGGGATCATAACAATATCAGTATCAAAACAAGTACCCTCTACCCTATATTAATGGCTTGTTTGATCAACTAAAAAAAGATTAATAATTTACAATGATTAAACATTATTCTAGATATAATCTATTATGGGTCAATAAGGAGGATATTCCAAATACATCATTCCATACATGGTATGTACAAAATGGTTATATAGTGTTTCCAACATGACATACTAATTACCCAACTATATTAATTTATTTATTGAATTCACTTTATATAGATTATATTGATCAATTTATGGTAGTCTTTATAGATGATATTCTTACCAATTGAAAGCGAAATGAAGATAATTAATACCACTTGGTAATTTTACAAAAAAATATCCCAATAAAGGATAATTATATGGAAAAGTAACAAAGTGAGTATTTTGGATTAAAAATGTTTCATTTATAGGTATTATAATATCATGGGAGGTTATATGGTTGGATCTATATAAAATGGAGGATATTGGATGTTTTTCAAGACCAAAGAAAATGATTGAGATTATAATTTTTCATGGTTTTGATGGATATTTTTGACGGTTTGTGGATAATTTCTCACGAATATCTAATCCACTAAATATGTTGACTCGAAAGGGAGTCAAATTCCCTTGGATTGATGAATATTAGGACACATTCAATGAACATAACATAACATTAGTGATATCCATTCTGGTTATATAAACAAGTAGTATATAACCTTTTATTACATTTAGTGGCATATAAAATAATGTATTGGGATGTGTTTGAATTCATAAAGTCATGGTTGTAGCTTATGAGTCATGAAAATTGATGGTTCATGGGAAAAATAAACTAACTCATTGTTTTTAGTTAGCTGCATTAATTTTTTCATTAATGATATGGAGGAATTATATTTAGGAAAAAATTTGTGCAATATATAAAAATAAAAAAAGTATAAATTATGTATTCCCTGTGAAGGAGTTCAAAATGAGCCAGATCTGGTAGATATATATCATTAAATATAATGACTAAAAAACACATTAAAACCTTGGGAATGATATAAAGGGGAATGATTCTATGAGTTAAAATGTAATTCTAGATTATCTATAATAAGGATCATGATAAGATTCAATAATTATGGACATTTAAAGGATGAATGTTGAAATCCTATAAGAACGGGGGTAATCATATCATTATCAACTGTGTCTTCGACCATTTAACCATGTAAGGATAAAATAGGTAATAAAAGAAGATATTTAGTTGCATAAAATAGTGTGAAACATTCCTATGTTTAACATTGATTATGATGGAATGATACAGTTTATGAATTGTTTATGTGTTATATCCATACTATATTTGAGGGGAGGTAATTATAGGAGGTTCATAATACAACAATCACTCTTGATATTATAAATATTATTATGTATATATATATAAGAAATATTTTTAATAGTGGGATAGAATAATGTTAGATATTATATTTCATTTATATCATTTCTATTATTTCAAAGATATAAGGATAAGAGACGAAAATCTAATGGGGTGTTACATTTATTTCCCATACTAAAATGGAATTAATAAAACTTCACTCTGGATTATGTCTTATGAATCCCTAAAACATCTAAAGATAATATTTATATATGAGTTTTAAATGCTAAACATACAAAATCAACACATTTCATCACCATCATATAAGATTCCCCATTATACCATCATTCTAGGATATACATTATGGTAGTGGTATGGTTGGATGGAGTACTACATTTCATTGTTTAGGAGACAGATTTGATGGTTATCTCAATGTTTTAGGAAATAATATGTAAGATCTTTCTATAGTGTTGATCATTTTTACCATGTATCATCCTTATATTTATGGTCAGGCTGAGAGATAAATTCAGCCCATAGAGGATATGTTAGGATCACCTTCTCAATATTTCACATGTTTTTGGGATCAATACCTTCCTCTAGTTAATATTTCCCAAAAAATATAATTCTCAATATAATTTAGAAGGATTATTATGAATACCTATATAGAAATTATTTTTTATATCCTAAATGATATAATTTTTTTGTAGAAATATTTATATTGCGACCTAAGATTGTTATATTTATGGAATAGAAGCTCAGAAGCATTCAAAAACACATAAGGGAAATAGAAATTGGAAAGAAATTTATTTTAATAATTGTCATTTTGAATATAATTTGATGTTGGTGAAAATTGGTTTCAGGTAATTTATTGATGGAAAACTTAATGTAATTTTCAAAAAATGTAAAAAAATCGTTACATATGTTGGTTTCCACAAAATTATTGATCATTTCAAGATTTCTGCATATTAGTTGGTGCTTCAACAAAATCTATCTCAAGACCATGATGTGTTCATTATATCTCTCATGAGGAAGTGCATACCCTGACCATCACATGTACAGAACTTAGAGATCATACCACTAGAGAAACATCATTATTATAAGGAAAATTTTGTGGACATTCTATATGTTAGAGATAATGATCTACGAAACATGACCACTAACCTAACCATTTTTTATCAAGAAACTATTTGGTTGTGGAAGCTATGTGGTAACCTCATAAAATAATGAGGTAGATGTATCTATATTTTTTATAAAAGTGAGAATTTTTTATGGGAAAATTCATTTTTGGGATCATATTATAACCCCCTGAGAATTTATGATTTTTAATGGCATTAATTTCATAGATAGAATTCACTTCACGTGACACTGATTTATTTTGAATCGAAATATAAAATTGATTTTACTATTTATCATAGTCACTATGACCAAGATGTTAAAATTGGTTGAATGAATTTTAATAACAACATTTTAAGCATAATGTATAATATTTTTATGTAATGAAATATATTGATAAATAAGTAATTAACTTCTGGTACCGTCTTTAAAAGTGTTGAAAATTTATTTTCTCAAAAAAATATTTTTATGCCTTTTGATTAAATTAACTATAAGTATTTATTAGAATTTTGAAAAATAAATTTGAAAAAATAAATTTTTAATTTGGAAAAAAATATGAGAATTTTCATAATATTAGTTTTTTATATATTAATTAAAATATTAATTTCTAGATTTATAGTGAAAATACTAGTTTTTATTGAAAACTGAATTAGCATTGTTAAACTTATGTTACTATAGTGAATAGTGATAATAGAAACAAATTATTAGCATGGTTAATGTTAAAATGGGATTACCAGGGGTAAACTAAAAATATAAGGTTTAAAATTACCTATAAACATGTATACCACCGTACAAATGGTCATATTTTAACCGTATCACCTCTATGGTTTGATGATGACCCATTTGGAATCATTTTTTCTAGTGATAAATATGGGTATACCTTATTGTTTTCAAAAATTCTATGTGTTTCCTCTCCTTCACTTTTAAGAATCCTCTAACTCTCCTCCCAAAGTCACACATAAAAAACACATCGGTTTATCCAATAAATTCCAAAATAAATACATTAATTACCATGTATAATCCTAGAGGCCTTATTTTCATTAAGAATCACTCTTAATAAGGCTTCAGGTATGAAGCTAAAGAGGATCCCCTAAAATGAGGTAAAATACATAAACCTAGGTTTTTGTTTTATTTCTATCAAAGCATTCTAAAAATATAATTCAACATTGGTAATAAATAAAAATCAATATATAAATATAAAGATGTGTTATTATTTTTATTAAATGACATACATATTATACATTTTACTTAATTGGGAACCAAAATAATCGATTATATATTCATAAAATGACAACCTCATCAACTAATGTTATTTTTCCCATCGCCACTGCTCCTGTTCGGATATATTGATATATTTATGGATTAGATATGATGTTTTTTATATTATAATTATTATGTAATCATTATATTCCATATAATTTCTTAATATCCATTATATGGTGTTGTGTTAACATCACTTGTGTGTACGGAAAACAATTTCCTTCCAAAGCGTTGTGATTTTTTTGACAAACACATTACAAGGAAGGTAATAAGGATAAATTAAAAAAATATGTCATATATATGAAAAATAGTGATTTTTAATGGTGATATATAATTTACTTTATAATATTTTAATCCATTCAGAAAAGGTGGACAACATTCATTTGCATGTAAAACTTACCATGTCCATGAACAGGGTATATCATTATATATATATATATAATAAATGCGTTAATCTAAATAAATATATTAAAAATAAAATTTTTATTTATATCATGGTTAAAATATCGAATATTATGGAAAAATTATCAATGATAAAAGTCAAATAATACCAATAAAGGACATTCATGAAGAATATAGTTATTAATATCTTAAACATGATTTTAATAAGGAATATTTTGTTAACATGTAATAAATAATCTTATGTAAATAACATATTTTATGATAAATATGTCCATTTTTAATTAAATTAATTCTAATAATGTTATATTTATTATAAAGATGGTAATATGGTGTATAAAGTATTTCAATAATTTTGGTATGGTATTTTCTCCCATTTTTCCTTCTCTATGACACATGTTTGGTTTATACACATTTATTCATTTATAAGGTGTATATACAACCCATTAGTCTTTTCATGTCATAATTTTTTTTATTCTCATGATATTTTAAGTTTAATTTAAATTTATCTGTTATGTTTCCTACAATTCAATGTTATAAATGTTTTAATGGTTTTCGGATATAATATAATAGTTTATTGATATTGATTTTGTTTATGTTTCTGATAATAATATATTAGGATCCATCTCTCAAGAAGATAATCAATTTATTTTTCCTATTGTTATTTCATGAGAATACATATTTTCCTTTAATCTATATCTCTTTATGTAATCAATTTTTCAAATTATTTTCTTTATGAAATAATCCCTTCATTTCTCTCTTCAGTCGAAATCCTATTTTCCCCCATATCAATGATTCTAGAAAAATAATATCAAAATTGATTTAGATTTTTTAAAATTATTCATTTAATATACTTTTACCCTTATTTTAATTATTTATAAAAATGAAAATAAATCTTCCTATGTTTTCTAAAAAAAGACTATTTATAATTAATCGAAAATAGGAAATGAATCTTTTCTTTATTGTGTTTGAATTGAATAGAATTTACTACCTTCATGACCATTATCATATTTCAACATTACTTTATAAATTATGATGGTTTTTTCAATGAGAAATTATTCCATATTATTTCATAAACATCTAATTTAAAAATTGTTATTTTTTAAAAACATATAGTTTACTGAAGAATGGTTTATAATGATTTTTATAGATTCATTTATCTGATTAAATGGTTATTTTAATAAGAAATGTTTTTTAAATGATTTATGTTTCAAAATATATATTTTATATTGGAAGGTATATTTTCCCCAAGAAATTTTTTAATTAATTTAAATGCTCCATTTATAAGTTTCAAATGTTGTTATCTTAGTAAATGACATTTAAAATGCTTTATGTTTTAAAATAGATTTTTTAAAGTGGAATGGACTTTTTTCTAATGAAATGCTTAAAATTATTTATAAGGATTTCATTAAAATTTTCAATGATAATATTCATATATACTAACATTGAAATTTTTTATGTTTTACAATGTGATTTACATAATTTAAGGGATACTTTCTTCAAGTGTTAATCCATTTGATCATTCATAGTCATTTTTAATTTAAGATGATAGATTTTGATATAACATATGATTTAGTATGGGTATGGTCCAAGAATAAAATTCATATACTTTATCTCAATGTATTATGTTTATGATGTAAATATTGTTATGGTACCAATTTCGATTCTAAATGTTAAACCATGAAAATATTATTTTGAGAGTAGAATCTTTTTCCATGGGTTGTGATATGAAGAAAATATTAAATGACTTTGAAACCTATTTATTTTCCATATGTTATTCTATACATTATTATTTATGAAAATAATTTCATTTCATTGGTTTTTAAATGATGAATTTTTTGTAGTCCTATGTAAAAAATGTCTATGGTTTTATTAATATGATGGTGGTTATGTTATAACCAAGGAATATGTTCATGTTATAACAAAGTAATAGTGGGTCCAAAATTTTCCTTTAATTCATAGAATAAATATTGATATCTTATGATAAAAATCGAAATGGAATGGGGTGTGATCCCAATTCAGTATGGAGTTTTTTCCACTATGAAAATATTGAGATTGAACCTTGACTACTACAATGGGTTATGGTGTGGACTCATTCCACAATGATAGTTTTCAAAATGATCCTTTACTACTACAAAAATGATTTTCAAAGATTGGGTGTATTAAAAAGTTATACATTTATGTGAATATTATTCTCTAATGGATCATGTTCATTAATATCATTATTAATAATGAATTATGAAGTTCCAAAATTTATTTCATGAATCAAGATAATGATACATAATGTATAGTATGTGATTTTTATATATTACAGTAATGTTCTAATACTCTTATTCTAATGTAATGATTACTTAACTCCCTTGATAAACCTTATTAATAATTTGAGGTCATAATTTCTTATGTTAACATCCACATGATTATAAAGAAATAAATTAAGTATTATAGGTATAACATGGGATTCAATTATGAATAAACTAGGGGAGATGATGTAGTTTACATATGAACTAATTATTTGTAATTCCATTTCTCTGAAGTCATTATACCTTTTCTATCATCAAGTGTATGATTTTATAATGTAATGAATATTCATCTAAAAATATGAAATATATATGTATGAAAATAATGGTTCATTATACATCGTGCTTCTAAAACATATATTCCACATAATCATTAATATATTCAAATGTTGAATTGGTGGGTATTATATAGTATAATGATTAATATTTAAATAAAATAAATGTGAGGGAATTAAAAATTTGTGCTAGATAATTATAGTGGTATTTATAATGGTCATACATATGAAATGAAACAGTTCCACTCCTTAAAATTATTTTTCCCATTAATATTTCAATGATTTATGGGATATTATTCCATAGATTTCAAAATTCTATTAATAAATTATAGACTTTAATATTACACATTGGTCTTATAAAATCTAGTATTGATTATAATCTTTAGATAAGGATAATATATTTGGGATTAAATGTAGTGATGGAAGATATTTAATTGATTTTTAATTAATAAGAGTTTTCCTAACAGTTATATTTATTACGTGTTAAAAAATTTCAATATCATTATTATTTGGAACTATTTAGATTATAGAAAAATTAAAAGAATATTTAGTTATGTATTATTTTATAAATCATAGAAAAAAGAATTTTTTGGGTATTGTAGAAAAAAATGTACATCTTAGTTTCATGGGATCAGATTTTGGAGGAATAAAATGCATCAATAATCTCTAATATTCTATTAAATCATTGGTTTATGTGGTGTGAATTTAATGGGGACCTTCCCAAAATTGTTAGGATAGTTCATATTTTAATTTCTATGAACATCATGTTATATGGATTGTTATTATGACTACATTAATTGATGATTATAATATAATTTTAATGATTAGGATTAATATATTAAAATTTACATTTTTTCCAATGTTCTAAATTACATATTGTGGCACATAATTCAATATAAAATCCATTGAACCTAAATTTAGATGTTCAAGTTTTAATAATAGTTTAAACTCCTTATCAGCCATATAAAATAGAAAAATTTATATATAAAATTTAAAGAGTATCATTTTTTTTATAAAAAAGGAGATTAAAATAGAATATATTTGGCCAAAATATTTGATAATTCTCTCTTTTCCTATAGAAGTACCAATGAATGTGATATAGGAATATATCCATATAAACACATATATGAGAGAGTTTAAAATATTCTTATAAAAGAAGATAATAATGAATATGTGGAAATTAAACAATCTAATAAATATTTCATAGACACATTAATAAAAATAATATACAAAATATATGTTACCAAATAAATTAATTGAATGGTTATGATAATTATATATTATTGATGGAATATTCTCGATGTTTTTATAATGAAGTAATCATAATAATTGAGTAAATTTCTTCATATATATTTTTATTAGTAAAATCTAGATTGATACTTCAACGGAATATGTATTATACAAATTTGAGTCGGATATATACTATTGAAAATATAAATAAAAAATTCTATTTGTGATTTAAGGATAATTAAATGAAAAAAGTGATCATTGCAAATATCAGTGAGTCAAAATATTTAATTATAATATTCGTGGGATGAAATATAGAGGATGATTATTTAATATTTGAAATAAAAATAAAATCAATATGTTTTATTATTCATTATACATAATCTATTTATTCTAATTGATATTAAAAATGATTACCCTGAGTGTAAAACAAATGAAATTGAACAAGAAGAAAAAAATTAGGTTTCTATTTAGCAGTCACTTTTTATTATATGTCTCTTAAAATATAATTATGATAAATTGTTTATAATTTTCATTTTGAGTTATGAAGAATGTTTTTGGAATAATAATTATTTTAAAATTCTATAAATTATTATGATTATTCATGTAAATATATGTTATAATTATGATTTTAACACTCAAAATAGATATATAAAATTCATAATCTTTTGATGTTAATGTCATTGAAATATTAATGATATGAAATATAAAGGATAAAAAACATTCCCATTTTCATTATAATGTATTCTTTCATAGAGCCAACATAGGTTAAACGAAATCTAAAAAAGTTGTACATTATTTTTTATCCTTATGTAGATTATATTTTATGTAAAATAGTCAATAAAATTGTGTTTTGAATAAATTATTACACGCATTGATCAATAATAACATTTGAACTTCTAATAAAATAAGACCATTAAAAAACATATATTATTAATATTAAATGTTATAAAAGTCTAGTGTGGTTACATCATTATAATTATGAATTATATAAGGTTATGTTTTTATTAATCTCGGTCGTTAGAATATGTATTCATATTAGTGAAAATTTTTATGTAGTACTAATTGTTTTGGAGAGGAAAAAATGTAGACAATCATTATGCTTCTTCTCTGAAATTTAGAAATTATGGAATATAATTTGTTTTATAAAAGATTGATTTGTGTAAGAATGAATATATATTGGATGTAAGGATATATGTATGGTTATTTAGTGAAAATTAAATAAATAATTTCTCAATTCAGTAAATATAAATTGTAAAACACCCATATGGTTTAAATAATCAGAATCTAATTTTGATCGTTAGTTTGTTAATCCTAAACCACTGGCATAATTAAATTATATTAGTAATGGTTATGCATAATCTAATTATTAATAAATATTCATTTAATTTTTAATATAATTATGCTTAGCTAAATTCTATTAAAATTATTCATGTTCTTCAAAATGAAAAAATTTAAAAGAAAATTATTTTGTGAATTGGGAAATATACTTCTTATAAATTTGGTATAAAATAAATATTAATATAAACAATATATATAAAAACAATAGATAGAAATAAATAGAAAATATGAAATCCTATAATTATCATGATGACATTATATATATGGAAGGTCCTAACATTGATAATTGTGGGCAAGTAATATTCAATTGCCATTGGTACACAATATCATCTATGTGATAAAAAAAGATATCTGTTGAGGAATAAATTGAATATTAATTTAACATATTATATATATTAATGTAATTTATAAAAATTAATTATATTATATTATTTTTACGGGTTATTTTATATATAGTATATATACATATATATAATAATTTTAAATTAACATAAAATATTACCAATTTTTTTAAATTTTCTAAATATTTCATTCAAATTAAAATGTGGTGTTTGAGATTTTATTTAAATATATTATAAAATTTAAGAGAAAAAAAGATAATTTTTGAAATGATCGATTATTTATTCATGTAATATTATAGATTTTTTATGCAATATATTATAATATCTCGGATGTGAACTTACCTGGTTGAGTTATGTTAGTGGAGTAAAAATAATTTCAATAGTATGTAATTAAATTAAACTGTTAATGAATATAAAAATTAATGTATTTAATTATTTGTAGGAATATTTTATTGACATAAAATATTAGTTTGAAATAATCCCCATATTCTTTTTAGAAAATGAAAAATTGAATTTTTTATGTCTGTGAAAAACAAAGAATATCAAACCCAAGAAAAATGATATACCATTCATAAAAATTTTCATTCAGGATTTGTTTCAATATAATATTTTTCATGGATGATTTCACATACTATGAAGGGAATAATATTTTCAATTTTCTTATCATGAATATCAGGGTATTAGGATTTCATTTTAGCACTAAGTTTTCATTATTAAAAAAGTTGAATTGCATTATTTTTACATGAAGTATTTTTTATGATTAGTTGATATTCAATAGAGTGGATAAAATAATATTATAGAATAACACTAAAATAATTTTATATTGAGTTTTATGATTGGTGTTAAATGACTTTCATGATATGAAAAGTAGTGATCATAAATTTACATCAACGATTTTACGTGGGGTGAGTTGAGAAATAATGAAGTATCATTTTCTATGATTTTAGTATATATATGAAAAAATTAAAAAGGATTACAAGAAAAAATAGATATTAGAATTTCTGAATATATAATTATTTTAAAATTAATGAAATTAAATATGATATACAATAAATGATAATACATAATCAATTTCACGGACTTAGAGAAAATGAAACTAGTTATTTTCAAACTGTAATTTTTTTAAATGATTATTATTTTTCATAAGAGTTAATAGTAGAGAATTAAGAGTATTTTTTATAAATAAGTAGATCACCATTTATTGATATTTTTTTTTGTAAATATGGATCATGTAATTTAATATAGAATAAACATATCATAATGAAAAAATGTCATATTATGGGGAGATTGGATGTCATCTATTAAATTATTCATTCTTTTTTAAATTCATGGAGACTGCCATAACACATCAATTTAATACATAGATATATATTGTAATTTTAGAAGTTTTATGCATTATGAAATAATTATATGGACAAAATCAGGTCTTATTATAAATTACTTGAATGTGATTAACAAATCTATATAAATTGAAGGGATTATAAATGAATACTGATATATAGATATTAAGAAGCTAAAAAAATTTATGGTGGATGAAAATTAATTCATTTGGTGGTTTTATATTTTAATGGGATAAGTTACTAATGATTATTATAGTAATTATAATGTGTCCTTCAGTGGTTTTTACATGGAAAAGAGAAGGAATGATGTATTATAAATGATAGTGTTTAAAAAATATTCCTTTATTGATTATAAAATAAAATCTGGGGAAATGAGGGAAATTATTAGAAATTCATTTCCCATATGTGAATCATGGATTTTGGTGAATAAATATATAACATTACGATGAAGTTTAATTCTCCCATTATTATAGACAACTAATTAAATCGTAACATGTTTTTTGGGGTTACATTGGTCTTATCAACATATTTTTTATTCATTCATAATTATATTTCGTTATTTTACTATTCATGCTCCCATTATGATGGGTGACTAATTATCCTGTATCATGATATTGAGTGTTCAATTGGTTTGATCAAATTATGTCTCATTATCAAGTGACTATTTTCATTATTATACTGTGACCAATTTTATTCATTTTCAAGGATCAATTAAAAATAATATGGAATATTATTTCTCAAATGAGTATGTTCCATGTGATGGATACAATGGGAGTCGAATGTTATTTTTGAATTCAAATAACTAATCTAAAAATCATAATATGGAGGGGATAATGTGTAAAGGGTGTGTTGAGTAATGTAAAAATATTTAAGTATATTTCCTGGATCTCTTTAATGAATATATAACTGATGGGAAACATGTAATATGTCTCTATACTATTAATACTATGTTTAGTTAAAAAAACAGAATATATATTGATTAGTAATATAGTTTTAATGATATTATAAATATTATAAAGGATTATATAAATAGAATAATCTATAACTTGTCATTGTTTCTCATTTTCAAACAAAACTCAATTTTTTTCATATTACATTAAATTTTATAAAAATATATATATACAATAACCCCAATGATTGTTTAATATTACAAAAAAATAATATGTGATGATTTGAGAACAATATGAGAATCCCCTGTGAGTGTGGAAACCCAATATAATGATATATTATATTCTTGGGTTTAAAAATATTCAAAGTGAATGTATCATATGAATCCCCTCAGTAAAGAAACATTATGCATAATTATTTTTATACATTAGGTTTTTATCCATAGTATCACTCTAAAAAAATGTATCCAAGATTATTTTATTCAAAATTATAGTTCTTGTTACTATAGTGTAATGAAAACTTTTAATCATCCTATATTATGTATTGGATTCAAATCTATTCCTAAATAATTTTTCCTCTATTTTATTTCAACCATTATTGTGGAATATACATGTATACATACTTATATTAAAAACAAAATCAATGAAATAATAATATTATTTAAATATATATATATATACATATCTTTTTAACATACATTCAGAGAATATAAATATATAAGTTTTCTAATATTGGCCATTTGAAAAGTAACACTTCATAAAATATTAAAACAACATATAAGATTCTAATTTTGTCCTGTAAATATGATATTATTAACATATTAAAATATCAGAAATAACTCCTAGATTATGATTTTCATATAAAAAATGTTATAAATGACAACCAATCAATACTTATTATTCTACAATTATGATCCGTATGTATAATTCCGTATATAATGCAATAATTTTATCCCTTGTATTGTTTCCTTAATTCATTTTTTTATTGATTATTTCAAAACAATTATATAAATTAGGTGAATCAATATTTATATCCCCGTTAATATCACCATATATGAAGAAAACCTTTACAGCTCTTTGTTTCACATGGATTTCAATAAAAAAATTACTCTATTTTTTTCAGTAGTAGAAACTTCCTTTTATCATAAAAAATCATTTTGTTCCATCACATTACAAAGAAATCAATCCTTATATGAAAAAACATTCCTATTCCTATCATGAATACTTTTAAAGACATTAATTAAAAATATAAAATCATTCATTTTTATCTTTTATTAATTTAATAGGTTATATCAATTTTTTTAATTCAACTCATTTTTCATGGATTTGACCAATGATATTCTTATTTTCACTTATTTATATGAGCTAAGTTGTAAATATGGTAATTTAATTTCCCTATCCATGCAATTTATCATCCAATTCAAGTATGTAATATTTTAACATAGGGAATTACCTTGATCTATATCAACATAGATTCATTTAATTTAAATATTTATAATTATTTATTCACTTTATCATCCTATAATGACTCTATTTGAAAATTATCATTATATGTATTATAATAAAATTCATCTAAATTATAATCATGATCAAATATAAATTAATTATTCCTCTTAGTAAACATCTTTTAATGAAAATTCTTGTTTTTTTTCAAAAAATATAACACCATCACATTTAAAAATATTAATAACTATCTTGCTAAATAATTAAATGATTCTACAAATATGAAATGTCATAGAAATATGTTATTATCAAAAATATTACAAATCATTTATGGGTTTTAAAATTTATTTTTAACATATAAATTATTTCCCAAAAAGTTTAACTCATTTAGAATTTGTTTTATTTAATTACATATATCATATTATGTAACATATTCTCTTAAATATTGTCATTTTATATTTTTAATATAAGAATACAGAAAAATATCATTTTATAAGTTATTTATTGATTTCATATAATCATTCAATATTTTTAAATAATTTCTATTTTTAAATTACATAAATTTAAAAAATAATTTTGCTTTAAATTATTAATAGACAATATAATTTTTTTATTGATATGTTTTTATGGTAAATTAGTTAAATTTTTTTTAGTAAGACTAATAAAATTGTATTAACTAATTTTTTTATTCTTTCACAAAATTGTTTAATAATATGTTTTTATCATTTTATATTACACATTAATAACATTTTTAATTTTATTATCATCAAATATTCCAATTTTAGAACCAGAATATGATATATGATATATCCATGTGTTGTGGTTATTTAAGGATTAGAAAACATAATATATTTAATATTATTCTATACTCACAACATTTTAATTTACCATCAATATTTTTATTCTCACATGAAACAAATCATATATAAGTGAACAATATTCATTTATAGTGGTCACCTCTGAATTAGAGAAAGCTTTTCCTTGGTTTGATATGGATTCCTCCAAAATATAGAAACATAATAAAATAAAATTTTTAGCCAATGGACTATTTTAACAACCAGTGTAATGGTGAAATAAATAAATAAATCAATTATTAATATTAATGAAATATTTATATAAATTATTTAAAATTTATCTAATTTCCTAAATCAAAAAGAAAATAAATTTAACTAAAAAATTATTATAATGTTTTATTTAAATGATCATTTTATAAATAATATAATTTTAATGTAGAGAAATTAAAATCATTTTTTAATTTTGAATATGAAAATTTACATAGTGTGAAATTTTTGGTCTTTTGTAAAAATATTGATATTTTTGTGAGTAGGGAAAATTAAAAATTATTTGTAAAAAAATTATTTTCTTTTTAATTAATTAATTATTTTAAAATGACCCAATTTTAAATTTATATGATTTAGATAAGTATAAGCTTTCATCACTTTAATTTAATCCAAATAATTTCTTTTAAATAAAATTCATTTTGGTTTTTAGTATAAGTTAGTTCTTAGGTTCAAAGAAATAATTTTCTGAAAAGTATTTTAAAATACATAATGTTTACCAATATAAATTAATTATAAAGACTATGTAAAAAATAATTCAAATGATATTTATATATTATATGTCAATTAATATTAATTTATATTCATATAATTATTATTACTAGTCATAGAGAAAATTAAAAAACATCTTTTACATGAAATATACACTTCTAGAAAACTAATTTTTTCATTGGTTGCGTGGGTAAAATTATAAATAAAATTATAAAAATTATTTTAATTGAATATATTAAATGAGATTTAATATTTAAAAAAATATAAATATATATTATCGAATAAGATCAACATAATTTTTGGGCATAATGAATAATTAAAATAGTAAAAATCTTCTACCATGGTTATGGTAGAAATAATTTTATCTAGGGTTAAAATTAAATGATATGGTTAAAATAAGATAAAATACTCTATAAAATATGTTTTTATGGATATTTATTTTCCTTATAATGTCTAAAACATTATATTTTTCCATTTTTATGCCTACAATCATGTGAGAAATGTGGGTACACCTTTTTCTTTTCAAAATATATAAGTGTTCCACTCACTTCACTTATAAAATACCACCCCCTCTCTTATCATCTTATGACCTTGAAAACCATTTTTATAATCCAATACATACACAAATACCTTTCTTCAATCACTAAACAAGTATTATAGGCCTTTTTATTATCATAATTTTATCCTATAAAGGTTTTTTGCAAACCAGTGGAGGATTCCAAAAGAGGAGGCATCACTCTTAATAGTGTGTCATTATTTTATTTATTCTTCCACCTCCATAAAAAATTAATCAATTTTGTTTATAAAAAAAACATTATATAAAAAATACTTACATGATATTATGTAAATATAATTACCTATATAAATCTCCTCTTCCATCAAATGGAAGCTGACATTATTATATCTGTGTTTGGTTGATTACCACCTCACGAATATGTGTCTTTCATCTTCCATAATCTCTTATAATGAAATTTTATAATGATAAATATAAATTTGATATTTGATATTTGGAATATAAATATATATATTTTAATTATTATATTACATATAAATTCATAATTTCTAATCCATGGGAGATATGATTATGTCACTCATGTGTATGGCAGACAACCGCCTCACGAATATATGTGCTATGTTTTTCAGTAATGATTTCCATGGAAGGTAAAAAGGATATCTTTAATTTGAATATGGGGTATATATATGAAATAATTATACTATTAATTACATATAAATAATTATGAATATTTAATATATCATTTTATTTCTTACCTTTCCACTCACTGAAAAATGAAAATGTCATTAATGCGTGTGTGTATATTACTGCTTCCACGAAGCGATGTGACTATATTTATTATCACCACATAATTTTGGTAATATCTATAATAATATTTAAATAAATAATATTTTATTTATTATATTGTGTTTATTATGTAATTATAAAATGTTACATACCATATATCCTCAATGATCATTGAAAAATGGAAACATTGATAATGCATATGTATGACCTGATATATCTATGATTTTTATGTAGTTCATTATTAATAACTATATTTAATTATTGGATTTAGATATATAATTTATTTAAAAAAATTATAATTATCTCATAATTATTTTTCATTGCTTGTTTAATAATGACCTCTTTGACCATATTCAACCTATTGATGTCATTTTTGACACATAAGTTGAATATCATAAAAAGATATAATGTGAACATAAATGATCATGTATTCATACATAAAATGATAATAATTGAAATAAATGAAATAATAAATGTTATCAATTTTCATAATAAATTAAATTAAAAATATAACATTATTATTCATGATGATAATTAATGTATGAGATGAGTCGAACTCAAGGTAAGTTACTTTGTCTGAATTCCCTTTTATTGATATATATTTTGATGTTATCTATATGTATTCTATTAGGTACGGTATACAGATCCTCTTTTACATATTTCTATCAATATTTATATTCTTTGTATATTTAAGGATTTTATCATTATTCATTCATGGGGAATATGATTCAAATTCTTCGATGGTGGTAAGAGACTTTTCCTTTAAAAACAATCCTCATTTAAGGATTTCATTCAAACATTCATTATCTTCTATGTCCATGTTCATAAAACTATTTTATGAATAGAATAATTTGAACATGATAGTATTATAAATGTATTTTTTGTCTCTCTATGATATTTTTTCAAGGAGAACTATTTCATATATAATTGAATTTCTTTACAAAGGAAAATGGAATTCATTATTATAATGTATAAGGAGACCACGACTTTTAAAACCACCATAAAAATTATTTGAATTCTGGATTCCTTTACAAAATTTTATGTTTTCATAAATGAAAATACTATTAACCTTTTTATAAGATTTTTTATTAAAAAATTTGTTATCAAAATAAAGGGGAACTATGGTACTAAAAATGGGTTTTTAAAATAAAATGGTATTTTAAATATGAAATATATTTGCATTAAAGCTTAAAATAATTTTCAAAAACATTATAATTAGATTTTTTATGAAATAAATGTTATATTCATGATATATTACATTATAATTAAATGAATAGTAGGTGATCTCGATACAAAATATATGATGGGTGTAACTAGATAGAGATAGGTGAGCCCAACAAGGATTTATTAATGGGTGAGACCAGATTGTGTCAAGTGATCCTGATATAATTTTTATGATGGGTGTTCTTATATAGTGATGGTGGAGACCAACATAGAATTTATGATAGTTAAAACTAGATATATCCCCATTAAATTTTATAATTTTCATTTTCATGACATGCTAGGGGGAAACAGTAAACCGACGGATTATTCGGTAGATTTAACAGGGATGCGATTATTTTTTACATGGGATTTCATCTATTTATGATTGTGATGCTCCAAGTTAAAAAAGGTTTTTCATTTTAATTATATGGGTTTTAATGATTCTCATTGAGAAATGTTTTTTCCTATTTTTCATATGTAAATTAATAATTTCATTCGTTCAGTGAACATTGTGATAAAGGTAAAAATTTCATGGTATTCATGTTTTTCTCTGTACATGTAGTTTTATTTTTCATTAAAACCCATTAATAGAATGTTTTTTTCACAACATAGACGTCACAAATTTTTCATGTGAATTAATTATGGTTAATAGAAAATTATTCATGTTAAAAGTCCCGAATAATTTTTATTAAAGGAAATATGTTTTCTATATCGCACAAAATTGACACTAATAATATGTTCCTAATTTGTATTATATAGTTTTATATAAATGAGTTATATCCTAATTAAACAAAACTATTATCATAAACAATATCTATGTAATATGAATTAATTATTTACTTCAATCAAAAGATTATGTAATGGTTAAATTAGGCTTTTTATATGAATGATATAATAATGAAGCTTGTTTTTAAAGTTACTAGACGTTAATACAGTGTATCCTTATTCCAAGTGAATCCCGTAATTTAATATAAGTAATTGTTTAGGTAATAAAAGATACATCGTACTCTTATATTCTGGTATCATGTTTTTTGTTTTTCTGATAACCTATTATTCTACTAATACACAATACTAAGTCACTACATCACATCGCATGTACAACACCCAGTGCAACTTATATTTTCATTGTTTTCATGATTAAAGGTGTTATTCATAAAGATATTGTAACATCTCAATGAAGTAAATAATTATGGATTTTCATATCTATGTCTATTTATGAATTATATAGTGTTTTAGAGGCTTAAAATGAGAACAAATCCAATCTTAACCATAGAATAGTCTAATATTTTTAAAAGATTATTTTACATCCTTTTGATGGAAAACTTTTTTTAAATCGAACTTTTGACAATTTTATAATCTCTATTTGTCAAAATAAAATTATTCTATAGTATTGGGATATTGAAATTTCATTTGGATAAATATTTGGTGTTTTTATGACAATGTTCAGTTTTTTTAATGAATAGTGAAAAATATTATATTTTACTTCAAAACTGCTTTTTCATAAAATTTAATTATATGTTTATATTATCTTTTTAATTTGTTTTCAGGTGTAATTATAATATATTATTACCATTTAAAACAATTTTGGTCATTTTAATTAATTCCACTTTTAATTGGGAATAAACTAGTGTCAAACGTTTGATAGATATTGTTTCTAAAAAACCCTCTATTTGTTTTGACAATAGGAATTATTTTTAAATTAATTACTGCAATTTATGTCTTTTTAATTTCGTGAAATTGATTCTATATTTGGAATAATATGGTCTAAATTATGTAATTAAGACTTTTTTTGGACATTATGAATAGTAAATACTTTAATTATCTTTAATTATCGTGATTAATTAGTAATTGGGTAGTTAAGGGTTATAAAATAATATCATAATAATATAAAATGACCCCAAAATGTATAATAATGCTACTAGTTGTGTCATGGCCTACCATGGGATGCATTGTCCCAAATTTGGGACCCCATGGAATCTCTTTTGTGCAATAGTGATATTTTATCTTTTTATTTTTAAAGAAAATTAATTATAACAAAAGTATGTAACACATAAGTAAAATAATTTTAATTTTGTCTACATAAATGATATCTTAGAATAAAAATAGTTAGCGGAATTCTAAAAATATTTCCTACATCATGGTATTTTTTTATAATTTTTAAACATTAAATAAATAAATTTATTTATGACACCATGATGATGCAGTGATTATCTCATTAATGAATGATTTAAATAAAATGAAAAGATAATGTAACATCTAAGCATAAAAATGTCAAAAACCTGTTTTATGGGTGTATTTCGAACCCTTATCACCTTATCCTTGAAATTTATCATTTTGGGACCTTTAAAATCCAAATAGAATTTTATAATAAAGTAACATTTCATGACTTTCCAAGAGTTCCCCTCCTCCCTCTTATAAAAGGCCCCCAACTATAACACCTTACCCACACCACTCAAGCCATTGGCTTGGAAAAACTCTACTCATTTTATCTCTCCACATCCCTCTCTTCATCATAGAATCCGTACCTTAGGAAGAAATCTCTTCTAGAAACCCTTTTGGTTCAATCCAAGGGGAGATACCTGATTTAAAGGTAATGTCTTCTCTTCTGTTCTTTTTTTTTTATTTTGCTTCTCCAACACACTAACATATTTTTATTCCTTTATTTTGAAACAACACCAGTATCATCAATATACTAGGATGTTTTTATGAGAAATATTTTATTTACACTTACACACACTATCGTATAATGGTTAAAAAACATACTGTTTCTGTGGATGGTGAATTACTGCCTCACGAAAAGATGATTGTTAAATCTTCTCCATAAAGAATTCATGGTGGCCATTAAGATGTAACTATATTTATATAATTATTTATTTTTCATTTTTGGAAAACCTTTATGGTTTCCATTATGGGTAAAAGCGATAATTTCATTTTTGGAAATGCGGACTACCGCCCCCTCAATGTGATTTGATTCGTTAATGCCATATGTGGGACGTATAAAAGATAGAGTTAATGGTATTACATATGATATCATACTGGAATTATAATATACTTTTATATCAGTATGATTTCATTCCATTAATTACAAAAAAATAAATGAAAGTAGAATTCATGTAGACGTACGGCTTACCGTCTCTATCAACGGTGCATTTCATCTCTTACCTCTAAATGTCATGTAATATTATAAATGCATGTATATAATGGATATATATTATATATATGATATCTAAATAATTAATACAATTCTAGATATAATGGATATTTTACAACATGAATAAGATGTAATTATAAGAAGTTTATTTTTGACTCAAGTACCAAATATCGAAAAAACGGCCGTTATTAACCTAAATAATTACATAATGTTCATAACATAGTAATAAGTGATATAAAAGGAATAATGAACTTGAAAAGGTTCTTAAGAAAGTAGAAATTAACTCTACTTTATTATTCAGGATATTAAAGAATGATCGATTCAAGTCGGACATGAGGTAAGGGACTTCGTCTCAATATCCTTTTAGTGAGGCATTTTTCGTTTTATACAGAACTTTATTTTATACGGTGTATAAACCCCTTTTACTTCTACTTTTATTCAAAAGAACTCTTTTTTATATGAATCATTTTACTAAATGGAAAAAGGGAATGTTTTTGTCTTATATATGTAGCGACAACGACTTCTCCGCCACCGTGACCATTATTGGAGTTTCAAATTCCTCTACAAGACATAACATTTTTTTAAATGAAAAATAAATACCTTGTTTTTCTTTTGTTTTATTTTGGTATTGAAAATGGTTCTGATAATTTTTTGTTTATATCAATTTGTTTTTTATATCTTGTTATTGAAATGTGGAATTGTTATGTTTACTTTACACATATTTTATGTGATACAATTATGTTATGGTTCTTGGAAATTTTTTATTAAGAAGGATGGTTCTGTTATAAACTATGGGTGGGTGAGCCTGTGATAGCTCTCCAATTCATTGGGTAATGCGAAGAGGTTATACGCTAAGGTTTCTTAGAAGCGATTTAGGGAATATACTGTGATGGGTATTCCAAACGTAACCATGAGGGTTACTCCCTACGTAAGAATGTTATGAATGCCTCAAGTTACCTTTATGTATATTTATTTCTATAAGTTATTCACGAGTCTTATGATTTCATGAGGTATGTTAAGGTGCTTATGTTTTATGAGTAATGTATTCTTTCATTGATTCTTATGTATACATGTACTAATGTTTTAATTAAAAAAATTTATATCCATTACTGGGATTTTATGATAATCCCAAATTTTTTAAATGTTTTTCACAGGTCAAGGGAAAGGTACATGATGTGATGATAGTGTCGAGGAAGTGTCATGAAAAAATCCATGTTTTATATTAGATATGTTTCCTTTGACGGGAAAAGTGAATATTTTCTTTTTTGTAACCACCTTGTTTACATGTGGAATGTAATGCATGATTTATGATCTAATTCTCTAAAACTATAAACCTGAAAAGATCATTACTGTTCATTCTCGTAATAACTCAAGATTAAGTAATGTTTAAGGCTGGGGCCTTATAATTGGTATCAGATATCGGTTTAGATAACATTAGGAGTTGTAACTCTATTAAATTATTATCCAAAAATATATATTGTTTATTTTCAAATTGAAAATGATATAGCATTTTAAGATTATCATGTTTCTTCATCCAAGACATGTTTGTTCAGAATGGTTTTCCATAGAGGAAATAGGGAAGCAGTGATAGAAAGGCACACAAAAAGAGATGACCTTCTGAATCAGCATCCTGAGATGGTCAGAATTGGAACTGAACAGTTTGTTGCAGTAATGGTGCAGTTGACTCAAGCGATAAATGGTGGTGGTATCCATGCACGAGATCATACAAATCAACCACAGAGGAACTTGTCAGTGGTGGAACATTTCTTGAGGAAACAACCCCCACCATTTAGAGGATCATCTGACCATGTGCTATCTGAAGGGTGGATTAAAGCACTGGAGAATATTTTCGATGTCATGGGGTGTTCATACAATCAAAAGGTTAGTCTTATTGTTTACCGTTTGGAGGGTGAATTAGATCAGTGGTGGTCGATGGATAAAAATATCAGGGATGCTGATGATATTGATTCTCTTGAGTGGGATGAATTCAAATGTATATTTGTTGAGAATTATTTTCCTAAGCCTGTTAAACTTAGGATGAAAAATAAATTCTTGGAATTGAGGCAAGAGGACGACTCAGTGGCTTCATATGGAGAAAGGTTCACTCGATTGGCAAGGTATGCTCCAAATTTTATCCGTCACCTTGATAGTAAAATCAATCGTTTTTACTCAGGATTAAATCCAAAATATTGAAGGGATTTAACTTCTCAGAAGTTCAAGAGTAATGAAAATCTTGTTCGATATGCTGAGAAGGTGGAAATGGAGTTTTCCTATGATCAAGTGTTCTATAACAACCAACAGAACAAGAGACCGAGGTGGCAGGAGAAAGGGAAAAATCCTCTAGAAAGGTATGATGGAAAAAAAAACTAAGTTTTCAGTTTGTGAAAAATGTGGTAAAAAGCATGTTGGGGAATGTCTTTTGAATTCTAGAAAGTGCTACCGATGTGGTAAGATGGGACATAAGGCTTGTGATTGCACTGAAAAATATCAGGGTGATGGTAAGACAAAATTTTATTTACAGTTTGTGAAATGTTTCAAGGGTAATGAGATGGGACATTATGAAAATGGGTGTTCGACAATGAGATCAAACGATGGGAAGTGGTCAGACTACAAGAAAAAATGTGTGGTGAAATCCTCTACAACTAATTCAGTAGATGTTGGGCCATCAAATAAATTGGTATCAGGTACTTTTTTTTAGATTATACCAATGTGTTATTTGATTCGGGGTCTACAAATTCTTTCATCTCTGAAATATTATCTAGTAAATTGTGAATTCTATCTCAAGAAATGACTCCTGAACTTTTGTTAAAAACACTCGGGGGAAATGTTGAGAAAAAAAGAATTTATAAGAATCTTCCTATCCTTATCCATGGAAATAACATAATTTCAATCCATATTGTTTTATCTCTAGTAGAGTTTCATGTTATCCTGGGTATGGATTGTCTCTCTGTTTACCATGCTAAGAATGATTGTAGAGCTTAAGAAGTTTCCTTTCAGAGAGAAAATAATTTTGAGTACAAGAATGAACCCTTACTGTTGATAACGTATCATGAGGCTACGAAACTTGTAAAATATGGAAATAAATGTTACCTTACATATATTTTTGAAAACAAAGAAACCATTCAGATTAATGATGTGCCAGTGGTAAATGATTATCCTGATGTTTTTTCTTGACGGGTTTCCTGGAATAATACCAGATCAGGAATTTGAATTTTTTGTTGACTTAGTTCCTGATTCTAAGACAATTTCAAAACCCCCTAATCGATTGGCTCAAATTGAACTTTTGGAGTTGAAGAGAAATTGCAATATTTATTAGAGAAAGGTTTCATTCGACCTAGCACATCAACATGGGGAGCTCTTGTATTATTTGTTAAAAATAATGATGGTTCAATGAGAATTTTCATTGATTATAGATCCTCGAATAACATCACTGTTAAGAAAAAATATCTTTTTCCTCATATCGATGATTTGTTTGATCATCTCCAGAGAGCTAAGAATTATTCAAAGATTGGCCTGAGATCGGGGTACCATCAGTTGAAGGTAATGGAATCAGATATTCTGAAGACTGTGTTTCGTAAAATATATTTCCATTATGAATTTTTAGTAATTCCTTTTGGGTTAACCAAATCACTTGCTCTATTCGTGGACCATATGAATATAATTTTCCATGAGTTCTTGGATAAGTTTGTGGTTGTTTTCATTAATGATATTTTGGTGTTTTCTAAAAGTAAATAGGAGATGAAATTCATTTGAGGGTTATTTTCCAAACCTTAAAATAAAAGAAATTGTATTGAAAATTCCGTAAATGTGAGTTTGGGTTGCAAAAAATATCATTCCTTCGTCACATTGTTTCTAAAGATGGAATAAATGTTGATCCTGTAAGAACAATGGTTGTTGAAGAATGGCCAAGACCCACAAATGTAACTGAGATTCATAGATCTCATGGCTTGTAAGGCTATTACCGGTGGTTTGTTAAAAAAAATTCACGGTTATCTAGTCCAATGTTTAATCTAACTCGGAAGGGTGTTAAGTTTATCTGGACAAAATAATGTGATGATTATTTTCAGGAGTTGAAATGAAGATTGATGAATGCTCCAGTTTTGGGACTACCTTCCAGGAATGGTGAGTTTGTTATCTACAGTGATGATTAATTGAAAGGACTTGGTTGCGTCATAATGCAGAATGATCGGGTAATTTCTTGTGCTTCACGTCTGTTGAAAACTCATGAGGTAAATTACCCTACACAATATTTGGAATTAGCTTCTGTTGTTTTAACTTTAAAAATATGGAGGCATCATTTTTATGGTGTAAAGTGTGAAATATATACTGATCACAAATGTTTAAAATATATATTCACACAGAAATAATTGAACATGAGACAGAGGAGATGGCTGGAATTAATCAAGGATTATGATTATACAATTCATTACCATCCAGGAAAAGAAAATAAAGTGGTTAATGATTTGAGTCGAAAAAGTAAAGCTTCATTAACCATGTTACGTTTAGAACATGATACTTTGGTTACAGATTTGATGAACTTTGGCATAGAAGTTGTTGGTGCAGGATTTTCTTATTTTTTGTTTCAGGTGTCACTGAAATCATCTCTATCAGACAGAATTAAGAAATCTCAGAAGCAAGACAGTGTGTTGTAGAAAAAGGTAGAGCTGTTTTAAAAGGCTATGTTACATGAATTCAAAATTGATAATGATTGTGTTTTGAGATTTGGGAAGAGATTATGTGTGCCTTGTGATTCATAGTTGAAGAGGGATTTGGTATGTAAAGATCATAGTTCTCCATTTTCAATTAATCATGTCAATACTAAGATGTATAGAGATCTTTGTGAGTATTACTAGTGGGATGGAATGAAAATAGATATTTCTGATTTTATTGTGAAGTGTTTAAATTTTAAACAGGTTAAAGAAGAGCGGCAGTTACCAAAATGGGTGCTTTAGACTTTACCAGTACCAGAGTGGAAATGGGAGAATATATCCATGGACTTCGTTGTGAGATTGTTGATGACGCCTCGAGTTAATAATGCAATCTGGGTTATTGTTGAACGCTTGACTAAATCTGTTCATTTCCTTGCTATACGAGATAATTTTTCCCTAGATAAACTATCTCATTTTTATATTAATGAGGTAGTCAGGTTACATGGAGTTCCCCTCTCCATTGTATCTTATCGTGATCCCAGGTTGAATTCTATCTTTTTGAAATACCTTCAGAAGTCGTTGGGTACTAAATTAAATTTTATTACATCTTTTCATCCTCAATCAGATGGGATGTTAGAACGAAAAATTCATACATTGGAGGATATTCTACGTGCTTGTTCGATGAATTATCAGGGAATTTTGGACCAACATCTTTCTTTGGATGAGTTTTATTATAATAAGAGTTTTCATTCTACTATACAGATGGCACCATTTGAGGCGTTATATGGGAAGTGGGGTTGAACTCCAGATTTTTGGGATGAAGTGGGTGAAAGGAAGTTTATGGGACTAGAATTGGTAGAAGAGTTAGCAAAAAAAGTTCAGTTGATACAGAAACACATGAGAATAACTCAGAGCAGGCAGAAAATTTTTGCTGATAATAGGAGGAAGGATCTCTCTTTTTAGGTAGGTGATCATGTCTTCCTCAAAGTTTAACTGTGGATAAGTGTGATGTGATTTGGTAAGAAAGGAAAGCTAAGTCCAAGGTTCATTGGACCATATTAAATTCTTGAGAGAGTTGGATCAGTTTCATACTGAGTGGATTTACCTCCGAGTTTATCTCAGGTACACAATGCCTTTCATGTTTTAATGTTAAGGAAGTACATGCCAGACCCATCTCATGTTTTGAGTCCAGAGGTAGTTCAGCTGGAAGAGAACCTATCTTATAAGAAACAACTGGTCTAGATTCTTGGCCAAAGGGATAAATTATTGCGGAATAAGTTGATTCACCGAGTAATGGTTTTGTGGAAAAACCACATGATTGAAGAGGCAACATGGGAATCTGAAAATGCTATGAGGGATAAATATCCCCACTTATTCGATAAGTAAATAAATTGTGGGGACACATTTTTCTAATGGGGGAAGGATGTAACATCCCATGTAAGTAAATAATGGTGTATTTTCATATCTATGTCTATTTATGAATTACATAGTTTTTTAGAGGCTTAAAATGAGAATAAATCCAATCTTAAGCATAGAATACTATAATATTTTTAAAATATCGTTTTATCGCCTTTTGATGGAAAATCATTTTTAAATCAAGATTTTCACAATTTTATAAGCTCTATTTGTCAAAAATAAACATATTATTTAGGATTGGGACATTGAAATTTAGTTTGGATAAATTTTTGGTATTTTTCTGACAATGTTCATTTTTAATGAATAATGAAAAATATTGCATTTTACATCAAAACTACTTTTTCATCTAATTTAATTATATGGTAATATTATCTTTTTAATTGGTTTTAAATTTTAATTAGAATATATTTTTACCATTTAATCCAATTTTGGTCATTTTAATTAATTTCACTATGTTATTGGCCATAAACAAGTGTCATCTTTTGATAGATATTGTTTCTAAAAAACCTGTTATTTGTTTTGACAATGGGAATTATTTTTAATTTCATTACTAAATTTTATGTGTTTATAATTTGGTTAAATGGATTCAATATTTGGAATCAAAAGGTCCAAATTATGTAATTAAGACTCTTGTTTTTGGACATTATAAATAGTAACGACGTTAATTATCTTTAATTATCATGATTAATTAGTAATTGGGTAGTTAACGGTAATAAAATAATATCATAATAATATAAAATGACCCCAAAATTTATCCTAATGCTACTGTTTGTATCATGGCCGACCATGGGATTCCATGTACCAACTTTGGGACCCAATGGAATCACTTTTGTGTGATAGTGACATTTTATCTTTTTATTTTTAAAGAAAGTTAAATTTAACAAAAGTATGTAACACCTAAGTAAAAAAATTTAATTTTGTCTAAAAAATGATCTCTTAGACTATAAATAGTCATTGGAAATATAAAAATATTTCCTACATCATGGTATTTTGTTTATAATTTTTAAACATTAAAAAAATACATTTATTTATGACACCATGATGATGCAGTGATTACCTTATTAATGAATGATTTAAATAAAATGAAAATATAATGTAAAATCTAAGACTTAGACTTATCAAAAACTTATTGGATGGGTGGATTTCGATCCCTTATTTCCTTATCCTATAAATTTATCATTGTGGGACCTTCAAAATCTGAAAATAATTTTTTAATAAAGTATCATTAAATGACTTTCCAAGATTGCCTCTCCTCCCTCTTATAAAAGGCCCCCACCTATACCACATTACCTATAAGGCCCCAACCTTAAACCTTACTTAATATTGAGTTATTACAAGATTACACTTTGAGTATCTTTTCAGGTTTAGAGTTTTAGAGAATTAGATCATAAAACATGCATTACATTCCACATTTAAACAAAGTGGTTACATAAAGTTAGTATTCATTTTTCCAATCAACAGAAACATATTTAAAATAAAACATGGATTCTTTCTTGACACTTCATTGACACTATAATCATATCATGTACCTTTACCTTGACCTGTGAAAAAATATTTCCAAAAAACTTGGGATGAACATAAAAAGCTCAGTAAGGGATATAAAAATATGGAAAGGAAACATGAGTACATATATACATAAGAATGAAATCATACTTCACCCATAAAACACAAGCACTATAACATACCTCATCCAAATTATGAATAAATCGTAGAAATCATAAGACATAAAGGTAACTTGAGGTATTCATAACATTCTTACATAGGGAGTAACTCTCTTGGTTACGTTTGGAATACCAATCATAGTATTTTCCCTAAATCTCTTCGGAGAAACCTCATCGTTTAACTCCTTCGCGTTACCCAATGCATTGTAGAGCTATATCGGGATCACCTGCACTTAGTTTATCACGGAACCACCCGTCTTCATAATAATGCCCAAGAACCACAACATAATCGTATCACATAAAACATACATAAAGGAACCATAACATTTCCACATTTCAATCAAAAGATATCAATATAAAACATTGATATAAAAACATTATGAAAAACATTTTCAATACCAAAATAAAAGAAAAGTAAAAAATGGTATTTATTTTTCTTTTAAAAAGAAGGTATGGCTTGTAGAGGAAGCCGAAACTCAAATAATGGTCATGGCGGCGGAGAAGTCATTGTCGACGCATATGTATGACAAAACATTCCTTTTTTTCTTTTACTAAAATGCTTCATATAAAAAAGATTCATTTTGGATAAACGTAAAAGTAAGAGGGGTTTATACACCGTAAAAAGAAGGTTCTGTATAAAACAAAATATGCCTCAATGAAAGGAGATTGAGACGAAGTCCCATACCTTGGGTCCGACATGACTAGATCATTCTTGAACCTCCTGAATAATAAACTTGATTTAATTTATACATTCTTAAGAACCTTTTTCATGTTCATTACTCCTTTTATATCACTTATTGTCATGTCATGAACAATATGTAATTATTTAAGTTAATAACGGTCGTTTTAACGATCAATGGTACTTGAGTCAAAAATAAACACTTAATAATTACAAGTTGTTCATGTATCCATTATATCCAGAGTTATACTCATGATGTACATATCATATATATCATATATATCCAGTATATACATGAATTTATAATATTATATAACGTTTAGAGGTAAGAAATGAAATGCACCGTTCATGGAGACGGTAAGCCGTACGTATGCCTGGACACTACTTTCATTTATTTTTCGTATTTTATGGAATGGAACCATAATTATATAAAGGTATATTATAATTACATTATAATATAATATATAATATCATCAATTACATCCTTTATATGTCCCACATATGGCATTAATGAATCAAATCACTTTGAGGGGGCGGTAGTCTGCATTTCCTAAAATGAAGATATCGCGTTTACCCATAATGGAAACCATAAAGGTATGACATAAATTAAAATTAAAGAAGCATAAGTAAAACATAAACATATTATATATCATATATAAATATTGTTTCATATTAATGTCAACCTTTGAAGGTGTTAAAAGAATATTGAACAATCGTCATTTCGTGAGGCAGAAATTCGCCATCCACGGAAAAAGTATGTTAAATAACCATTACATGTAGGTGTGTGTAAGTGTAGCTCTAATAAATCTTATAAAAACATCCTAGTATATGGTATATACTGGTTTTGTTACAAAATAAATGAATAAAAAGAGTTTAGGGGGTTGGAGAAGCAAAATATAACATAAGAGCACAATAGAAGACACTACCTTTAAATCGGGTAACGATTTTTGATTTGAGCTCAAAGGATTCCTTGGGAAGACTTCTGCCCAAAGTGAGGATTCTAGAAGTAATAGAGGGATGTGGAGAGACTAAATGGGCAGGGGATGGCCGATCCAAAAGCATTGGAAGTGTGGGTGAGGAGGTAGAGGTGGGGGCCTTTTATAAGAGGAGAAGAGGGGAACTCTAGGAAAGTAAAGAAATGTTATTTTATTTTAAAATGACTTTCGGATTTAAAAGGACCCACATTGATATAATTATAGGATAAGGTGATAAGGGTTCTAAATATACCCATACAATAGGTTTTTGATAAGTTTAGGTCTTATATATTACATTATCTTTTCATTTTATTTAAATCGTTAAATAATGAGGTAATCGCTGCACCATCATGATGTCATACATAATTTATATTATATAATGCCTAAATATTATTAAAAAATTAATATGATTTAGGAAATCCTTTTAGATTTCCAATTACAATTTATAGTTAAAAATATTACTTGTATAACCCCATTTAAATTTTTTTTAGTAAAACAACTCTTGTTTGTGACATTTTTACTTTTACATTAATTAAAATGAATTAAAATCTTTATCATACCCAAGTGCCTCCATGGTGCCCCAGAAATCGACCCATGGGTTGTCTTGGTTGGACATGACACATCCAATAAAGGTAGGACATGTGTCTAGTTCATTTAATATTATTAAATCATTATTTTTACCTTAAATTACACTAATTATCTCTAATTGTGATTAAAAACTTAAAAGTTACTATTCACCAAAAAATTATTTTTATTCAATTGAAACACATTTTTCATCTTAATGAATACCATGTATGTCGGATTTTTGAAATTCAACACACAGAGGTGGTAAAATTTCATTTAAATGAAAAATCAGTTTTTTAAGTACCACTTAGTGGTTTCACTATTCCTCAACAATTGATGTTTTTCAAAAAAATACCCAAAATTCACCCTAAGATATATTTGATATTCTGAATTCAAAAAAGATGACTATTTTACAAAATTCCAAACACATAATTTATAATAATTAATTTAATATTTAATTCCCGATGTCATGACAAATAGCGTGTTTTTTTATGAAATACTATATATCAAAAGATTGACAATAGTTTTAGTCCAATTTCAAAGTGAAATTATTCCCAATGACCACTATTGGATTAAATAGTAAAAATATATTCTAATTTTACTTTAAAACCAATTCAAAAGATAATCTAATCATATAAAGAAATTAGATTATAAAGAGGTTTTGAATTAAAATACAACATTTTACACTATTCATTAAAAAAATGATTTTTATCTGAAAAATACCAAATATTTACCCAAAGTAAATTTAAATCCTCCAATCATAAAGAATAAGTTTATTTTGACAAATAAATCTTATAAAGTTGTCAAAAGTTTGATTTAAAAATTGGTTTCCATCAAAAGGCAGTAAAACAATCTTTTAAAAATAATAGTGTATTCCATTCTTAAGATTTGATTTATTCTCATTTTAAGCCTCTAAAACACTATCTAATTCATAAATAGACATAGATAGGAATATATATTATTCATTAACTACTTGGGATGTTACGTCCTTCCCCCCATTAGAAAATTTCATCCCCGCAATTTATTTACTTATCGAATAAGTGGGGGTATTTAGCCCTCATTGAATTTTCAGATTCCCATGTTGCCTCTTCAATCAAGTGGTTTTTCCACAAAACCTTTACCTGACTAATCACCTTATTCCATAACACTTGCTCCATGTGGTCAAGAATATGGACCGGTTGTTCCTCATAAGATATGTTCTCTTCCAGCTAAACTACCTCTGGACTCAAAACATGAGATTGATCTGGCATGTACTTCCTTAACATTGAAAAATGGAAAAAATTGTGTACCTGAGATAAACTCGGAGGTAAAGCCACTCGGTAAAAAACTGATTCAACTCTCTCCAACATTTCCTATGGTCTAATGAACCTTGTACTCAACTTTCCTTTCATACCAAATCGCATCACACTTTTACATGGTGAGACTATGAGAAATACATGATCACCTACCTCAAAAGATAGATCCTTCCTCCTGTTGTCGGCATAACTATTTTGCCTACTCTGAGCCGTTCTCATGTGTTTCTGTATCAACTGAACTTTTTCTGCCAACTCATCCACCAATTCTGGTCCCATCAACATCCTTTCACCCACTTCATCCCAGAAAGCTGGTGTTTGACACCGCTTCTGATATAATGCCTCAAATGGTGCCATCTGTATACTGGAATGAAAACTGTTGTTATAAGAAAACACAACCAAAGAAAGATGATGGTCCCAACTTCCCTGATAATCGATCAAATAAGAACGAGCATATCCTCCAAAGTCTGAATCGTTCATTCTGACTGCCCATCTGATTGAGGATGAAAAGCTGTACTAAAATTTATTTTAGTACCCAACGACTTCTGAAGGCCTTTCCAAAAGTTAGAAGTGAGCCTCGGATCACGGTCAGATACAATGGAGAGAGGAACTCCAGGTAACCTGAATATCCCTTTAAGATGCAAATGGGAAAGTTTATCTTGAGAGAAAGTATCTCGTATAGCAAGGAAATAATAAATTTTAGTCATGTGATCAAAAATAACCCAGATTGCATTATTACCTCAGGGTGTCTTCGGCAATCCCACAACGAAGTCCATGGATATATTTTCCCATTTCCACTCTGGCACTGGTAAAGGCTGAAGCATACCTTTCGGTAACTACCTCTCTACTTTAACCTATTGAAAAGTCAAACACTTCACTATAAAATCAACAATATCTCTTTTCATTCCATCCCACCAGTAATACTCTCATAGATCTATGTACATCTTAGTACTACCAGGATGAACTGAAAACGGAGAACTATGAGCTTCACAAAACAACTATCTCTTCAACTGTGAATCAAAAGGCACACACAATCTATTCCAAAATCTCAAAACACAATCATTATCAATTTTGAATTCAGGAAACTTACCTTTCTAAAAAAGCTCTACATTTTTCTACAACTCACTATCTTGCTTCTGTGCTTTCTTGATTCTGTCTGATAGAGATGATCTCACTGATACCTGAAACAAAATAGAAGAACATCCTACACCAAAAACTTCTTTGCCAAAGTTCATAAAATCCATAACCAAAGGATCATGTTCCAAATGCAACATTGTTAATGAAGCATTACTTTTTCTACTCAAAGCATCAGCCACTTTATTTGCTTTTCCCAGATGGTAATGAATTGTACAATCATAATAGTTGATTAATTCTAGCCATCTCCTCTATCTCATGTTCAATTATTTCTGAGTGAATATATACTTTAATCTTTTGAGATCAGTATATATTTCACAGTTTACTCCATACAAATGATGCCACCATATTTTTAAAGAGAAAACAACAGCAGCTAATTCCAAATCATGTGTAGGGTAATTTACCTCATTAGTTTTCAACTGACGTGAAGCATAAGAAATAACATGATCATTCTACATTAGGAAACAACCAATTCCTTTCAATGAAGCATCATTGTAGATAACAAACTCACCATTCCTGGAAGGTAGTGCAAAAACAGGAGCATTCACCAATCTTCATTTCAGTTCCTGAAAATAATCATCAAATTATTTTGTCCAGATAAACTTAACACCCTTCTGAGTTAACTTTGTCATTGGACAAGATAACCGTGAAAAATTTCTAACAATACTTTAGTAATAGCCTGCCAAACCATGGATACTATGAATCTCAGTTACATTTGTGGGTCTTGACATTTATTCAAGAACTTTTTTTGCAGGATCAATAGTTATCCCATCTTTAGAAACAATATGACCAAGGAAGGAAATTTGTTGCAAACAAAACTCACACATTCTGAATTTCCCATACAATTTCTTTTCTTTCAAGGTTTTCAAAATAACCCTTAAATGTCATTCATGCCCCTCTTTACTTTTAGAAAACACCAAAATATCATTAATGAAAACCACCACAAACATATCCAGGAACTCATGGAAAATTCTATTCATTAAGTCCATGAATACAGTAGGTGCTTTGGTTAGCCCAAAAGGCATTACTAAAAATTTATAATGGCCATATCTTGTACAAAATGCAGTCTTTGGAACATCTCTTCCTTTACCTTCAGCTGATGGTACCCCTATCTCAGGTCAATCTTTGAAAAATACTGAGCTCCCTGGAGCTGATCAAACAAATCATCGATATGAGGAAAAAGATATTTTTTCTTAACAGTGATGTTATTCAAGGCTCTATAATCAATTCAAAGTCTCATAGAACCATCTTTCTTTTTAACAAATAAAACAGGAGCACCCCATGGTGATGTGCTAGGTTGAATGAAACCTTTCTCTAATAAATCTTCCAATTGCTCCTTCAACTCTAAAATTTCAGTTTGAGCCATTCGATAAGGGGGTTTTGAAATTGGATTAGCATTAGGAACTAAGTCAACAGTAAATTCAACATCCCGATCTTGTATTATTCTAGGAAACTAATCAGGAAAAACATCAGGATACTCAATTACCACTGGAACATCATTAATCTGAACAGTTCCTTTAATTTAAATGATATGTGAAAGGGAACCTTCATTTCCATCTTTTACAAGTTTCTCGGCCTCTTGATAAGTTATCAACAGTAAGGGTTCATTCGTGTATACAAACTGAAAGTCTTTCTGAAAAGAAACTTCATTAGCTCTATAGTCAATCTTATCATGGTAAATAGATATCCAATCCATACCCAGGATAACATCAAACTCTACTAGAGGTAAAACAATAAGGTTTTCAGGTAGGTTCTTTCCACAGATAAGGATAGGAAGATTCTTGTAAATTCTTTTTGCCTCAACATCTACCCTAGGTGTTTTTACCAAAAGTTCAGGAGTCATTTCTTGTGATTGTATTCCAATTTTACTAGAAAGGCTTCAGAGATGAAAGAATGTGTAGACCCCAAATTAAACAACACACTGGCATAATCTGAAAAAACAAACAAAGTACCTGATACAACTTCATTTGATTTCCCAACATCTGCTGAAGAAGTTTCAAAGGATTTTACCACCCCTTTCTTCTTGTAATCATACTGCTTCTCATCACTCAAGCTCTCTGTCGGACACTCATTTGAATAGTGACCCATCTCATTGCACTTAAAACATTTCACTAACTGCAAATAAAATTTGGACTTACCATCACCTTGATCTTTTTCAGTGCAATCACGAACCTTATATCCCATCTTACCACATCGGTAGTACTTTAATGAATTCAGAAGACATTCCCAGACATGCCTTTTACTACATTTATCACAAACTGGAAACATAGTTTTCTTACCATCAGAATTTTTTGAATAATTGTTTCCTTTCTCCTGCCACCTTGGTCTCTTCTTGTGTTAGTTGTTATAGAACACCTGATCATCAGAAAACTCCATTTCCACCTTCTCAGCACATTGAACAACCATTTCATAACTTTTTAACTCACGAGAAGCTAATTCCCTTCAATCTTTTGGCTTTAATCCTGAGTAAAAAGGATTGATTTTACTATCTAGTTCTCGGATAAAATTTGGAGCATACCTTTCCAATTGAGTGAACCTTTCTTCATAGGAAGCCACTAAGTCTTCCTCTTGCCTCAATTCCATGAATTGTTTTTCCATCCTAAGTCGAACAGCCTTAGTAAAATACTTCTCAGGAAACATACCTTTGAATTCATCCTAGTCGAGAGCATCAATCTCATCAGCATCCCTGATATTTTTAACCATCGACCACCACTGATCTGCTTCACCCACCAAACGGTAAAGAGAAAGACTAAACATTTGATTGTCTGAACATCCCTTGACATCGTAAATCTTCTCCAGTGCTTTAATCCACCCTTCACCTAGCAGAGGGTTAGACGATCTTCTGAATGATGGGGGATGTTGCCTCATGGAATGTTCCACCACTTACATGTTCCTCTGTGGTTGATCTGGATGATCTCGTGTATGGATACCACCACCATTTATCGCTTGAGTCAACTGCGCCATTACTACAACAAACTGTTCAGTTCCAATTCAGACCATCTCAGGATGCTGATTCGGAAGGTCATTTCCTTCTGTATTCCTTCCTATCACTGCTTCCTTGTTTCCTCTATGGAAAACCATTCTGAACAAACATGTCTTAGATGAAGCAACATGGTAATCTTCAAATGCTATATCATTTCAATCATACCAAAAAAAAATTTGGATAATAATTTAATAAAATTCTAACTCCTAATGTTATCTAAACCGACCACTGATACGAACTATAAGACCATAGCCTTAAACCATACTTAATCATGAGTTATTACAAGATTACACATTAAGGATCTTATCAGGTTTAGAGTTTTATAGAATTAGATCATAAAACTCGCATTACATTCCACATTTAAACAAAGTGGTTACATAATGTTAGTATTCATTTTTCCCATCAACGGAAACATATTTAAAATAAAGCATGGATTCTTTCTTGACACTTCTTTGACACTATCATCATATCATGTACCTTTCCCTTGACCTGTGAGAAACATTTCAAAAAAACATGGGATGAGCATAAAAAGATCAGTAAGGAATATCAAAATATGGAAAGGAAACATGAGTACATATATACATAAGAATGAAATCATACTTTACCCATAAAACATAAGCACTTTAACATACCTCATCCAAATTATAAATAAATCATATAAATCATAAGAAATAACGGTAACTTGAGGCATTCATAACATTCTTACGTAGGGAGTATCCGTCTTGGTTACGTTCGGAATACCCATCACAGTATATTCTATAAATATCTTCGGAGAAAACTCAAATTTTAACTCCTTCGCATTACCCGAATCATTGGAGAGCTATATCGGGATCACCCAACCTTAGTTTATCACAGAACCACCCGTCTTCATAATAATTCCCAAGAACCACAACATAATCGTATCACATAAAACATGCATAAAGTAAACATAACATTTCAAACTTTAAATCACAAGATATCAATACAATACATTGATATTAAAACATTATGAAAACCATTTTCAATACCAAAATAAAATAAAAGTAAAACATGGTAATTTTTTTTTAAAAACGGTAGGGCTTGTAGAGGAAGCCGAAACTCAAATAATGGTCACAGTGGCGGAGAAGTTGTTGTCGCCGCATATGTACGACAAAACATTCACTTTTGTCCTTTAGTAAAACTCTTAGTATAAAAAAGATTCATTTTGGATAAACAAAAAAGTCAAAGGGGTTTATACACCGTAAAAATAAGGTTGTGTATAAAAAAAAATATGCCTCAATGAAAGGAGATTGAGACGAAGTCCCATACCTCGGGACCGGCTTGAATTGATTGTTCTTTAACCTCCGGAATAATAAACTTGAGTTAATTTATACTTGCATAAGAACCTTTTTCAAGTTCATTATTCCTTTTATATCACTTATTGAAATGTCATGAACACTATGTAGTTATTTATGATAACAACGGTCATTTTAACGATCATTGGTACGTCCGTCAAAAATAAACTCTTATTAATTACAAGTTGTTCATGTATCCATTATATCCAGAGTTATACTCATGATGTATATATCATATATATCATATATATCCAGTATATACATTCATTTATTATATTACATAACGTTTATAGGTAAGAAATGAAATGCACCGTTCATGGAGACGGTAAGCCGTACGTACGCATGAACGCTACTTTCAATTCAATTTCATTTTTTATGGAATGGAATCATAATTATATAAAGTTATATTATAATTACATTATAATATCATATATAATATCATTAATTACATCCTTTATACGTCCCACATATGGCATTAACGAATCAAATCACTTTGAGGGGGCGGTAGTCCGCACTTCCTAAAATGAAGATATCGTGTTTACCCATAATGGAAACAATAAAGGAATGACATAAATGATAAATACATAGGCTTAAGTAAAACATAAACTTATTATATATAATAAATAAATATAGTGTCATATTAATGGCCACCTTTGATGGTGTTAAAAGAATATTGAACAATCATCGTTTCGTGAGGCAGAAATTCAGCATCCACGGAAACAGTATGTTCTTTAACCATTAGATGTAGGTGTGTGTAAGTGTAGCTCGAATCCTTCTTATAAAAACATCCTAGTATATGGAAGATACTGGTGTTGTTACAAAAGAAATTAATAAAATGATTTCAGGGGGTTGGATATGTAAAATAAAACATAAGAACACAATAGAAGACAATACCTTTAAATCGGGTAACTCTTTTTGATTTGAGCTCAAAGGCTTCCTTGGGAAGACTTCTACCCCAAGTGAGGCTTCTATGAGTATTAGTGGGATGTGAAGAGACTAAATTGGCAGGGGTTGGCCGAGCCAATGGCTTTGGAAGTGTGGGTAAGGAGGTAGAGGTGGGGGCCTTTTATAAGAGGAGAGGAGGGGCACTCTTGGAAAGTAAAACAATGTTTATTTTAAAATGACTTTCGGATTTAAAAGGACCCACATTGATATAATTCGTAGATAAGGTGATAAGGGATAGAAATTTACACATCCAATAGGTTTTTTTACAAGTTTAGGTCTTATATTTTAAAGTATACTTTCATTTGATTTAAATCGTTAAATAATGAGGTAATCACTACATCATCATGATGTCAAAAATAATTTAATTTATATAATGTCCAAAAATTATAACAAAAATACTATGATGTAGGAAATAATTTTATCCTTCCAATTACTATTTATAGTGAAAAATATTACTTTTATAACCCCATTTAAAAATTCTTTTAGTAAAACAACTCATGTTTGTGACATTATTACTTCTACATTAAATAAAAGGCATTAATGTGTTTATCTTACCCAAGTGTCTCTATGGGGTCCAAAAATAGACCCATGGTTTGTCTTGGTCGGCCATGACACATCCAATAAGGGTAGGACATGTGTCTAGTTTATTTCATATTATTAAAACATTATTTTTACCTTAAATTACACTAATTACCTCTAATCGCGATTAAAAATTTAACAGTTACTATTCACCAAAAAATTATTTTAATCCCATTGAACCAAATTTTACTTGTTAATGAAAACCATGTATGTTAGATTTTTGAAATTCAAAACACCGAGGTCGTAAAATTTTATTTAAACGAAAAATCATTTTTTTAAGTACCACTTAGTGGTTTCACTATTCATCAATAATTGAAGTTTTTCAGAAAAATACCAAAAATTCACCCTAAGATATATTTGATATTCCGAATTTAAAAATGATGTCTATTTTAAAAAATTCAAAAGATATATGTTGTATTAAGTAATTTAATAATTAATTCTCGCGGCCATGACAAATAGCGTGTTTTTTATGAAACAATAAATATCAAAAGATTGACACTAGTTTATGTCCAATTTCATAGTGAAATTAATCCCAATGACCACTATTGAAATAAATGGTAAAAATATATTATAATTTAACTTTAAAACCAATTCAAAATATAATCTAATCATATAAATAAATTATATTAAAAAGTGGTTTTGAATTTAAATATAACATTTTGCACTATTCATTAAAAAATGAACTTTATCGGAAGAATTCCAAAAAATTACCCAAAGTAAATTTCAATGTTCCAATCATAAATAATAAGATTATATTGACAAATGAGGTTATAAATTTGTCAAAAGTTTGATTTAAAAATGGGTTTCCATCAAAAAGCAGAAAAAAATCTTTTAAAAATATTAGTGTATTCCATGCTTAAGATTGGATTTATTCTCATTTTATGCCACTAAAACACTATCTTATTCATAAATATACATAGATAATAATATCTATTATTCATTACTTACTTGGGATGTTACATTACCCACACCTCTCAAGCCATTAGATCGGTAAAACTCTGCTCATTTTATCTCTCCACATCCCTCTATTAATCATAGAAGACTTACCTTAGGCAGAAATCTCTTTAATAAAACCTTTTGGTTAAAACCAAGGGGAGTTACCCGATTTAAATTTAATGTCTTTTCTTATGTTATTTTTTTATTTTGATTATCCAACCCCCTAAACTCATTTTATTTCTTTTTTTTTTGTAAAAACACCAGAATATTCAATTTACTAGGATGTTTTTATGAGAAGTATTTTAGTTACACTTACACACAGTCTCATCTAATGGTTAAAGAACATAATATTTTTGTGGATGGCGAATTACTGCCTCATGAAATGATGATTGTTCAATCTTCTCCTAACACCATTGATGGTGGCCATTAAGAAGTCACTATATTTATATGCTTATATATTTTTCATTTATGGCATTCCTTTATGGTTTCCATTATGTTTAAATGCGATAATTTCATTTTTGGAAGTGTGGACGACCACCCCCTCAAAGTGATTTGATTCATTAATTCCAAATGTGGGACATATAAAGGATGGAGTTAATGGTATTACATATGATATCATACTGGAATTATAATATACCTTTATATCATTATTATTTCATTCCATTAAATACCAAATAAGAAATTAAAGTAGCATTCATGCGTACGTACGGCTTACCATCTCCATGAACGGTGCATTTCATCTCTTACCTATAAATGTTATAAAATATTATAAATGCCTGTATATACTAGATATATGTTGTATATATGATTTCTACATCATGAATATAATTTTGGATATAATGGATATTTTACCACATGAACAACTTGTAATTATAATAAGTTTATTATTGACTCAAGTACCAAAGATCGACAAAACGACCATTATTAACTTAAATAATTACATAATCTTCATAACATGATAATAAGTGATATAAATTCAATAATGAACTTGAAAAGGTTATTAAGAACAAATAAATTAACTATAGTTTATTATTCAGGATATTAAAGAACGATAGTGTCATGTCAGACATGAGGTAAGGGACTTCGTCTCAATCTCCTTTCATTGGGGCATATTTTGTTTTATGCACAACTTTATTTTATATGGTGTATAATCCCCTTTGACTTTTACTTTAATTAAAAAGGAATAATTTTTATACGAATCATTTTACTAAATGACAAAAGGGAATTTTTTTTGTCTTATGTATGCGGCGACAACGACTTCTCCACCGTCATGACCATTATTTGAGTTTCGGCTTATTCTACAAGCCATAATGTTTTTTAAATGAAAAATAAATACCATGTTTTACATTTATTTTATTTTGGTATTGAAAATGGTTTTGATAATTATTTTATTATATCAATGTGTTTTTGCTATCTTGTGATTGAAATGTGGAATTGTTATGTTTCCTTTAATCATATTTTATGTGATACAATTATGTTATTGTTCATCGGCATTGTTTATGAATAATGGTGGTTCCATGATGAACTAAGGGAAGGTGAGCCCGTGATAGCTCTCCAATGCATTGGGTAATGCGAAGGGGTTAAACTGTAAGGTTTCTCTGAAGATATTTAGGGAATATACTGTTATGGGTATTCCAAACATAACCATGAGGGTTACTCCTGTTATATGAATGTTATGAATGCCTCAAGTTACATTTATGGCTTATGATTTCTATGAGTTATTCATGAGTATTATTATTTCATGAGGTATGTTAAAGTGGTTATGTTTTATGAGTAAATTATAATTTCATTTATTCTTATGTATACATGGAATAATGTTTTCATTCCATATTTTTATATCCCTTACTAAGCTTTTTATGCTCATCCCAAATTTTTGAAATTTTTTTCACAGGTCAAGGGAAAGGTACATGATGTGATGATAGTGTCGAGGAAGTGTCAAGAAAGAATCAATTTTTTATTTTAGGTAAGTTTCCTTTCATGGGGAAAGTGAATATTGTCTTTTATGTAACCACCTTGTTTAAATGTGGAATTTATTGCATTATTTATGATCTAATTCTCTAAAAATATAAACCTGAAAAGATCCTCAATGTGAATTCTCATAATAACTCATGATCAATTAATGTTTAAGGCTAGGGCCTTATAAATATATTCCATAAAATTATTTTTCTTCCACTATTTATATTATGAACAATACAAGAAACTATTCATATATATTTTTTCACAATATACAAACACTTTTATTTCATTCTCATCAATGAATATATATATATATATATATATATTCATGTAATATAAAATTAATTCTATTATAATATTCCATATTTCATTTCAGGACTCTCACCAATAATAAAATAGTAATATAAATCCAAATAATAATTTTCATAAAGTTTTAGGTCCCTAATTTTAGAACCCCAATAATCTTCTTCGTTAAAATTGTAATAATGACTTGTATTACCAATTATTTTATCATGTCATTTTCAGCAAATCTTCATGAAAATTAAAATTCATTTATTCTATATATACATGCATGTACTTGTTGTGATCATCAAATCCTATAATTATACTAATGAATATTCAGTACACACATCATCATCCATTCTTATAATAATTCATGAATCGTATAATATATGATGATGAAAAATGTTTTAATTTGAAATTAGTCCACATAACATAAATTTGATTCATATTATTTAGAATAAAATAATTCCCAAAATGTTAGGATCTGACATAGAGATCATTAACAGTGGGACTAAGTGATTCCTTGACCCTCATAAATTGTTCTGAGTTACTCATATTAAAATAAACCCTGTGAACCTATAAATCATATTGATCAATTCCATATCTATCAATCCTTCCTCATATAAAATTGTCAATAAGTAGAATATTGTATTTAAGAGTCTCACATTTAATCCTAATCATTATCACGTTTTCTAATAATATTAAATCATTTCCATTTTTAATTCTATATTTTAAACCCATAGTTGTCACAATTTTACAATCATGGAATAACATAAATATATAACTCCTATACTTCAAAAAACTTTCAAATCAACCATAACTAAGATTTAAAATATATATATATATATATATGAATTATTAATCCAAAAAATGTACTTATTCCTCTATGATCATAAAAAGTCATTTATGACTCCTACTAGTCTTCAAACCTATTATAAATTTTAATAAAATATGATTTACCCAACAATTTTTTAGAATACTCTGGAGGTAAATATTAATATTTTTCATGAATTAAACATAGATCTATCCTCACAAGAACTTAATCATTCATGATCCCTTCTCTATTATCAATTTATCATGAACATAAAAATACTATAACAACTAATCCATGTTCTACAAGAATCAATCCATCCTCAATAAATATAAATATTTCATAAAAAATTAAATCAACTACAAATTCCATATTGGGAAATTATATTTCCAACTTATATCAAAATATATGTCCAATTAATATCTAATACTAAACACATATTTCATCATCTACAATATTGAATGATCCCTATATTCAATATGTTTTGATAAAATCATTTTCTTATGTTGATATATATGATATATAAAACATTAAATATCAATCCATGCATCTACAAGGATAATTCCTCTATATTTTCTACTCCAAATCCAAATAAATATTTCACCACAACCTAGTGAATTAACATAATCCACATAGAATAAAATAAAGGAATAACTATAGGAATGGATTCCTACGTCAAAATATTTTGGATTCCTACTCCATTTTTTCAACCATAACCATATCCACTATTGGTGTGTTCCATCCTATGTCTACTCTGGGTCATCTAGAATGTTTTTTATAAAAAACTACCCATCAACCATAGAATATCATTTAAACAAGAAATTTAATGTCCCAATGATAATTAATAAAAGGATTACAAGAATGACATGTTGGGGGCATTGTGTTTATGGTCCCTTACCTATTTCCCACATTGGGAAATATTCCTCAAACCCACCCAAGGGTAGGGGAATGATCTATTCTTTCCATATTCTCTATATCTATGATGGCCATCACAACAAAATATTATTTCATGTGTTTTATGAACATTACCCTCTTAGATATTATCTTGGATAGAAGATATGTATTCTAGTTTAAACTATCTTAATCATTTCAATCACCTCCATCACCAATGACTTTAGTCTTACATTTCACAGGTATTCAAAAAACCCTCTTTATTCATATCCGTTATGAAAAATAGTTCCACTATTATCTCATATGAAATGAGAATATTTTTAATTTTATCTATTAAATTATGTAATGAATCTTATAATAAGGAAACATATGGAAAAAATCCATCTATAAAATTCCTTATAAGATTCTTGATAATATTGGGGTCTTCGTGATTATCAATGAATCCCAATATAGTTCTTTCGTTTTCATTAACTTTAGTGTAAAATAAATCTACATATTCATCCTTATCCATTTTAATATCCTCAATCATTATCCTCCAAACAGGATTCTTTATTTAATTTATATTTACATTTCCTTAAATGATACTCCTCAATATATATATATAATTTATTAATTATTGTAATCCTAAAAACCATTATGTATACTTTTTTATATATTGTAATCAATATTGATTTCTTTCATTTCCATAAATTTCCAAATTATGATTGGAACATTATTTCAATTGATAATTCTATAAAATAGGTAGATATCCTACTATATTAACATCTTGTACCTCACAAAATAGTTGGGGAATTTAATGTAAAACTAAATTCTTCTAAAAATAGTTATTTATTCCAAATAATTTGGGAACTCTTTAGTGGTTCAGAGAGTTGAGAGTACCTATACTTCATGGATCATAATAGGTAACCATTCACTGATACAACTTGTTAGAATCTTACTCCCATATCACTAATAGTTGGAGGGGATGAATCACATATTTTTATAAACATCTATGAGTTACATTGATTAAGCAAAACCTATTAAACCTATGAATGTTCTCGATCCACTCAATATATCTTAACATTTACTTTTATAAAGAATGTATAGAAATATCACATTATATTTTCAATTTTCAACAACCAGGACAACTGCATTCCATGTTATCCATAATATGGCTTAATTGAATACATAAATGACTTCTTTTAAAACACATAAGAATCCATTTGTTCCACACTATGATTCCATAAGATGGTATAACATCACAAATACAATGATTAATAAAAATAAAAAAGTATTTAGATTTTTCTTCCTCTATATATTAATGAATCATTAATCATGTGAATGATATTCATCAACCAACCTTAAATATCCATTAATTCACTTCTACTGGTTGGGATACATCCTCTAATATCAGAGGTAGTTATATTTACTCATAAATCATATTGAATAATAAGGAATCCATGACATATCTTTTTCCATAATGATACCTACCTTCAACCTCAAAATCATTATGTCATTGATTCTCCATACTGTCATCCCAATTTTCACTAATATTGTAAGACACTCCCACTTAATCCATTATTATCATTATTCAGTCATTCCTTATAAAATTGGATGATTCAAAAAATCCATCCACATATCAATTAATTAATGGTTAATACTAATTCCTATAATTTTCTCAAAATAACACCCGTCAACAAAAACAAATGAATGATTATTTCTCTAAACATCATAATGAAATTTTATTAATGAATTCAAATTTGAAGGAATCATGTTCTTCCTTTGAGATTCATAATATATGATACATTAAAGATCAATATATGAATCGCCTTGATGAATTCAGCCAAATTTAGAAAACAAAATCCTACCATTTTGTGTACCATGGCCAATTGAAATATCATATATAGATTTTCCTCTAACATATCATGTAATAATGGTGTGGTCTCAATAATTATGTTTTTTTGGCTGGATACAATATCAATAGACTATAACCAACACCACTATAGGCATAGTATATCCCATGTCATCATACTTGCCACATACATACTTAGTATATAAAAATTTCTCGACTACATCTTCACTACTATGTCATATAGTAAATAAATTTGTCATCTTACATAAAAAATTAATAAAACAATGGAATTTTACAAGGGATTTCAATCCGTTATCACCTTCACCACTTCTAGTCCATTATGATATGTCATCACAATGTGTTTTTTCATGTCCATATTCCTATTCTAGATAATAAATCTATAATTACACTACAGGGACCAGTATCGGGGTCATCCCATGACTTTTCACATTTTTGGAAATATTCTTTTTCACACAACGAAGGATACTGGATTAGTACCATAAAGAAAGAATCTCTACATCTACCAGGGAAATAATTATGGAATGGTCATTCTTTTGTTGTCTAAAATCCACAATAACATTTCCTAAAACATTTTCATATCTATTAGAGTCCATCATAAAGATACCTCAACCTTCTTGATAAATGATTTTGTTTTACTCACGTCTTTCTGCCTACCTTTTTTTTTCCATGATCATGTTGAAAAAAATAAAATACACACGAAAATAAATAACCAAAAAATTAAATTTTTTAAAAGAACTATCCTAGAAAATTCTCTATCTCTAATTGAACAACATAATTCAGTAATATTATACTATTAAGACAATATGATTAAACAATAAATTCATATACTAGTATTCCATATAAGTGTGTTTTGAAGGATTCTAATTTACATCCAAGTTATTAAAATCATAAGTAATATGACGATATTTCATAGGATTGTGATCAACTCGAATGTGTACACCATTAAATGTATTACACTATGGGATCCAATGATATGTGATCAGGGCCATGAAAAAAACCATATAATGATTAATATAGTTCGGTGGAACCATGATTCAATCAACCTATCCAATTTACTCTATAAATATACAATACTTGATATTATTCAAATTAGATACCATAGGTACACCTTTGTGTATACATTACCATTTTAAACTCTAAACAATTACATAAAGAAAAAAGGATCCATCATGTGAAGAGACTACATGAAATTTACTGAATTAATTGATCCATTATGTTGTAGTCAAACACTAAATTAAATGTATTGATAGAATCTAAACACTATAACCTAAGAAAAGTTTCTATGTGGATTGAATTTTAGGTCATGATCAGAAAATTTTATTCATTTATAACATCAAATCATGTCCTCCTTAAAAATATAACTTGAACCACCTGAGTTTGATTATGTTTTTCCTCTTTTCTGAAAAAGATAACATACAAAGAATGTCCACTAAATGTCCTCTACACATATTATTCATGATTTATATCAAAAAAATACCTCGTTATTTATTTCTTATAACCATAATATATAAATAAATTTAAAACATATCATAATTAGTAATGACACATATTTCTATTATTCTAAGAATATGTGAGAAAAATAGTGAAATAAATAATAACAGTAAACGAAGAAATCGTTTTTTAATATGAATACAAATATAAATATTCATTCATATATATTGAATATTTGATATCCAAAAAATTTCCATCAAACATGTAATATATACATTATGGAAGATTCATTAAGAAGATATTTAAAATGACTATAAAAAATTCAAAATTCATAGCTTTCCTGTTTAAAATCCTATCATTAAATATATGTTTACTCATAATAGAAAACACATATCAAAATATACTACCCCTATTAGTATTCATCCCATTTGAAAAATTTTCTGGAGAAAAACCAAAAAAAAATCATTTGTTATTATTTCTTCTCCACATATAAAAAATAACCAAATCTAAGAATAAAGTGGTGGAAATAAACACTACCGTAGCCTTTTGATGGGTAAGGAATAACACTTAACATCAACCACATATTTAATAAAGCTTCATTATAAAATGTCTTTGTGAACACATATTATATTTATACCTTAGTAGGAACAAAATCCAATATCAGTTTAATTATTACATCATGTTTCTTAATAATGAGATATTAATTAGTAATTTTATCACTTCTTGAATTATTGAAAATATTCATAGAAAACATGGTAGCCATTATATTATCCCATAATTAAAGAACTAAAAACATTACTTCATCATTTTGATCTTCAGGATATGTATTCTACCACATAAATTTGAAATTATGTTTTTTATAATCCATATAATATTCATTTCATGTAATTAATGTAATAAAATCATTCATAATTTCATTCCAACAAGAACGAAATTATTCATGATAGAAAAAAATAAATGTTGACCTCATATCATCCACGCAATGTAAGTAATGTGAATTTTTGTATACATGCAATTCAAGAATCCATTTTTTATAATTTTATTAATTAATTCATATTTTACCAATGATGAAACAAAAAATATTATTCTCATAAGTGAAAATGGATTTCTTAGGATTACATTAATACTCTGAACAATGTTTAACTTGATAAAAATTTTATGGAAATAATGCTTCTATACAAGATAAAATTACAAAACACATAAAGAAATTTATTTAACCAAATTATTTTTCATTATTGTTATTAGAAAATAAATTTCCCAATGAAATTATGGTGAAATTGTGTTTTTAATACTCTATAAAAATCCATTTCAAACTTCACTTAGAGTTCTTATATTCTAAGAGAAAAATATAATTTTTATTATGAAAACATCATAAGCTAAGAATGTACCACATCTCTCCTCAAAAAGAATTATAAAAATTTGACTTTATATATTCTTTATAATCATCTGAATCTATATAATAATTTATGGTAAAATTGATCTCATATAGAGAAATAAGAACGATAAGTGAAACCTTAATTTCATCTTCAAAGTATATATTTTTAATCACTTCCATTCACAATATTTTCTTCATCAATTCCATGTAAATCTTGTGATATAATGATATTAGGGATTTTCATAGCCTTCATAAATCTTTATTTAACTATAAGACATGATAACATTTTTTATGAGTAGGAACCCTTATTTTTTTCTCAAATTAAACCTTATAATATATCTCTTCATTTAGAATTTTATAATAGTCATCAATTTGAAATATATTTTGTTAGCATTGTGACATGATATTACATATTATTCTATCATATTAAAGACATGTAACCAGTATAGATATCTGAATGATATCTATACCATAAATTTTATGAATATGTCAAACACTCATTTGTCTTTATTACTAACAAATTCAAATTTTCGATTTCAATTTATTTCAGAAGAAAACATTATCCAAAAGAATTAATTTTCTATAGGATTGGGTATCAACTATCATGTTAATTTCCTCTCAATGTGGTATGTTTTTTCATTTATTTAATCAACCCTTTCATAATGATTCATTTCTTATTCAATATATATATATTTAACTAGAGAAAACAATGATAGATGAATAATTATTTTAATGGTTCTCATAGTCATTACCTATAATTAAGGATTTAAAATGATATATAAAACCTGAAATTTCAAACTAACCATTGAAATAGAGAAATGAGATTATTACTCATCACTCCAAAGAGTTGAATCTTCATCTTTATCATGTTATTCCTCGAAACATTCATATCATTAATAAATTTCCTTAAGATATATAAAAAAAATTATCATCCATTTTTTAACATACATATCCATGAATAAAAATTCATTAAATATTCCTAGAGCATTAAATTATAAGGATCAATAATCCTTCTTTTTCATTTTTTTTGTAAATGGTAATCTACTCTCTTTTTAAGATATACATATAAAATTCCATCAACTCCATGATTTTGAAACAATCAATGATTTTAAAAAATACTATGATAACACAATGGAAACCCAAAAAATAATGATACAGTATTATTGGATAATATTTATAAGACATATAAAAAGGAAACATATATAAATTTTGAATATATGTGTTGGAATTGTCTATATAAACTTAAACTCTAATAGCTTGCATCCATAAATATCAAGACGTGTCATTCATAAAAAATATTTTCTAATATATATCCACCAATAATCTATTTTTAGAAATAGGAGTACTATTCTTATTTGGTGTGTTTGATTCATTGAGTTCATAGTAGATTTCCTGAATATTTATATGTACTTCAAAAGTCATATTTATAAAATAAATTCCATTTTTTATATATATTCTTGTGAAAAAAAACTCCATTCTGTTACACCATTAAATACATTTAAACGATATTATAAAATCATACTAGTTAATTATATAAATTATAAAAATAATTTGGATTGATGTTATAAAAAAATTAATTATGTGAATATATAAATTGGTTAATTGTTTCTTAAAGGACCCATAAAAATCTCAACCAATTTTATCCAATGGATGATTAGATTTTTTATCCACCATATTGTGTTATAAGAAAAAAATATTTACCATATGAAATTTCAATCACATTCAAAATATTTTTATTTTATCTAAAGAAACATCACCAAAATTATATCCATAATTAATCTTGTCTATCATCCTTTTTAGAAGGACGGATAATCCATTGATTCCCTAAATAATTATATTTACTCATATAGAGATACCAAGAATTTCTGATATCACTAACTTTTAACAAATTACCATTACATATCTTTATTCTTTTCACCTCTATTATATATTCAATGATTATATCTAACAACCCATAAAATCAAAAATAAATTTATTTCATTGATAAAAAATTGTGAATCACCTTACACATGGTGTGTCAATCGATAAAAATAATGTGTGTTTTTGTATTTTTTGTTTTATTTCCAAATTATAGTTGATCGAAATAGTTTAAAATTTCCTAAACCATCCATTATGAAGGATATATAACCTCAATTGAACATTAAATAATATTTAAAATGTTTTAAATTGACATTAATTATGTTTTTTCATTTATAATCCATGATTTGTGGACTAACCCTTTGTTATTATCATCATCAACAACTAGAGACATGTCCTTTATTACTATTTTCTTATTTTTAGTATTTTTTGTATTGAAAAAAATATATTCTTGGGATGGTATAATGACAGGACATTCATTCACATGGTGAATACACTATTTACACCATCCATATACATCTTCTTGAATATTGAAAATGTTATAAAATTTATTGTTAGAATTTCAAATTTGATTTTTAATTTTCATATTTATTTGGGATACAATTCCCCTCAATAATGGCCTCTAATATTTTAGAGATATTTTATAACATTGTCATATAAACTCAGACATGTATTTATTATTTGCAATGACTCCAAAAAACCTATAGTAACAATAAAATAATAGTTTTCATTATATACGATATAAAATATATAATCTATTACTTGTATTTATTTTTTCATTATCTAAACAATCATATATTGTTGATTCAAAAAAATATAATTTGAGAGCCTGATAAAATTTTCGTTAAACATGATATATTCTTGGCCTTTGTGAGTTTACCTATTTTATGTTTTAAAAAAACTATTTTTTCTAGATATTTAAATATTAACATCTATAATCATTTTTATATAAAATCATGGTCTCAATGAAAGGAATCTTCTTATTTGGTTACATAATTAATTTTTGGGCAATATTTTCACCATTATTAAATGGTCATTATTTATCATCACTTGATTAATTTTTCTTTGAAATACCACAATCTTCTGAAATTGAGTTCTAGAAACTCAACCTAAATCTGTTCAATTATGATTCCATTTTAACCATCATGTATTAAATATAAGAACTATACATCTATTTATCTTGAATAATTTATTCCATTTTTATATTAATATTCTTCTCAACATAATGTCTTTTCATTCATTCATCTATACCATTTAAGAAATTATATCAATCTTATATAAAAATAGATTCAATTCCATTAGTTAATTGATTTTTTGTCATAATTATATAATCTTTTTAACATAGTGATATTGAAGAGAGACCCATTATATTCATTCTAGATTGATAACTCCATTTCAGAATCTTATTCATCACATTTAGAACTCATTTCATCATTCTAATCATTTCTATTTTTTCATGATTCCATGAGATGTTTTTAGCATCATCAAAACTGAATTACTTTTCATCATATTCATATCCATCACAATATTTCGATAGAATAATTATACATTTACATTTAATTAAAATCATAACATTCACATTGAATTAATATTTTTAATAATATTTATTTTTTAATACTCTAGGTATAAACCCATTCTCATCATTATCCTCTTCAAATTTGGGTTTAGTTTACTTTTATGCAATATTTTCAATATCATAACATTAGAAGAAATTTTATTGAAACTTTAACCTATAAGTTCTTTTCTTACCTAATAATTTTCAGGAAATAAAGGATTCTAACTCATTAACAAGTCCTCTATATCATCTTAAAAAATATTATTTATAGGATTCCTCTTCAAATATACGATTTATTGGATTCTTCTTTAAAAATAGCCTTCTTCTTCAACTTCACTTTATTTTTTCCTTTATAAATATTCCCATTTAAACCTTATCCATATTCATAAAAACTTTTTTATTTCTAATTTATTAATAAATTAAAATACTATACAAGTCATAAGGAATAATATAACTTGTATCCTCTTATTCCAATTAAAATATTTTAGAATCAAACTAATCTACTATGATATGTAATATATTCTCAATAATATAAAAGTATTTCATCATCCAGACATAGTCAATTAATGTGATTAAATATTATTTTAACATTTTGAATAAGGTATTGATAGTCTCATCTTAATGCATCTTGTTATCTTCAGACCTTTGTCTATAACATTGAATCTTAGCCTACATTACTCTGATTTTACCTACATATAAATTTTCATATTATCCCAAATAATTTTTTATATTATTATTCCTTTATATTTTAAAAATTAACTCCCTTAAATAGAATAAAATATATCATTTATATCATATAAATAATTTACCATATTTCTCTTATACTCCAGTTTCTTGGTTGAACCATAAATACGTTGGAAAATTTCATCATCTTTTCTTCCAAAAAATAAAAAAATTTGATAACATGAATGAATTCATCATGATCTTTCGAATGTGAAACCCTTTCCAAAAAAATGTTCATATAACATTTGTATTGTTCATATATAAAATATCGACTTTAGATAAATAAAATATGTGAAATCATATTCTTTCTAGAAGAGACTTATAAAACCATACATTAAATAAACAATCCAAAATGAATAAATCCATTCTCAAATTTCACTTTTAGAACTCTTGTAGGATCTATAGATGATAACTATGTTATTGTGGGTGAACCAGTGATCAATATAATTTAATATTTTTTTAACAAACCATACCACATATAATAGTACATTCTTTTTATACACTAAAATTCACCCAAATAGGATGGAAAATATCATATTTAAAAGGTTCACATATCAATGTGAGTTAGGAAATCCTTATTGTCATATCGATTAATATAAATTCATTTTACCCACTAAAATAATAATTCTTGTACAAATAGTGAAGTATAATATGAAAAGTCATGTTTTCAAGTTATATGACAAGGCTTTAGTACAACCTACAAACATGTACTCCCCACACTATGAAATGATAAAATATTTAGTAACAACTGATATTTCTTCTAGATATATATTTATGTCTTTTTATAGGATATTTTAAGTATATACCCTTTGTATGTTCATTAATTATAGATAGAAACCACCTAACATTCACATAGATAACAAAATTTAAAACTCCCATAATCATTATGTTTATAGTTAATAGAGATATTAAGATAAAATATATAAAAGTTATGACTTATTATTCCACTCTGTATATCAATAGTGAACATCATGAAAAACTCGTTGGTTATATTTTTCATAGTATACACACTTATCTCTTTCTTCTTACTCAACGAGTATACATACTCATGAGAAATCATGTGATTTATATTTCATTATTTAATATTTATTTTACACTGTACAATCATTAATAAAATAGATACATATATTCAAATTTAAATTCTTTTAATGACTCGTTTCCCTACATTGAAAAAAATCACTAATCCTCTTCATAATTGATTTAATAACATTATGTAATAATTTCCTTTTATTCAAAAAAATTTTCATCATATCTCTATGATTATTTATATAAATTTACATTTTATCAATATTGTTAAAATTTTTGTATTATGGAATCCATTATTTTCAGTGAAAATTATCAATAAAAACATCTCCATCCTTCATTATAAGGCTACATAAATTATGTTATCTCTTATTTTGAAAAATGTTTGTTTTTGAAATTATAATACCAAGGAATTTATGTTTTTAAATGCAAATGAATAAAAGTAATCAGGAAATAAAAAATATTTTAATACTAGTATCCTAGATAATTAATTGAGAATAAATAACATAAAAAACATAAAAGAATTACTTTTTTAATAAAAAATACATATAAAGTTATGGATTGTGTCTTTAAACCAATTACATATAAATATAACTATTAGGATATAATTCTATAAAATAATAATCAAACTGATTAATATTTTATTTGAAGATCATACACTCAATATAATGATGTATTCAAATGAATTTCTTATGCAAAGAGAGCCAATTTATACAATCAAATTAAAATAAAATATATTCCAAAATTCTTAATATGGAATAGTTTCCCATGTTTCACTCTCCATATCTAACATCATCATTCATTTTATAATTTTGGAAAAAATGTCAAAACAACCACCATAGATAAATCATTGTGTAAAAATTGTCTTTTCAAACTCCCAAACATTATACATCTAAGAGAGGATCAATCAACCGAATATACAATGTTTAATACATCGACCACATCAATTGATCGTGATACTTTCAAGAGATATTTTTAAATCAATAGACCATATATAAAAAATAATAATATAGAGACCCATATTCTTCTTATATTACTTTTACATAATTTTAATGATAAACTATATAATGTAATTACACATTGAGGATCCAAATCATTAGTGACTTGGGAAAACTAAGACTATATATAACATGTACAATATAAAACAAAAACATTTATATAATTTATTCTTCTCCATATTGTTATTTCCACTTGAAATATCCTTAGTAAGAATAGTAACCTGAGGATATACATGAAAAGGTATGATGTAAAATCCTAATAAGAGGATATATAAGAACAATATAACATGAGGTGAGCATAATCATAACATCATCATCAAAATCATTAGAGGAATCATTAGATAAAGGCATTAATTTTGGAAATGCATAAAAATAAAACACCAGGTCTTAGTGGTCAACTACCAAACATAGTTGTGAACAATGGTATCATCATGTTCACAAATCATTTCAATTTAACTCCTAATATTCATCACATTACTTAATTATTTGGAGAGTTGTAAAATTTCATGTACACCAATCACATCAAAACATTCATATTGCATTATATAATTATGGGTGCACCCATCACATCATACTATTTAAATTATCAAGGAAGAAACATAAAATAAACATTTTAAAAAAATGAGTTTCACATCATAAAATATACATTCAAAAAAATTTGGTTCCAAAAATAACGATGGATTAACATCCTTGACATAGAACCATTAACTTTGAATAAACATTAATATAGTCATTGGGATGTAAATAGTGTGTGTTAATTTTAAAGAATAGTTCTATTGTAACAAATTGGATTTTTATAATATCAATTAGAAAAATTTTAAATCGCAGAAAAGGTAAGAGAATGATGATGAAATTATTTTAAGGAAAATATATTATAAAAATGGGTTGAAGAGGGAAATCCCAATGAATGAGTGTTAGGTTAGAGAATTTCGCCATACCTTTTATATGAATGCTTTTTCACACTAAATTACTATATAATTAAATTAGATTCAATAATTAAAAATTAAATAACATTTTATAAATGAATTTTATTCATTATGGTTCCACTATGTTCTTTTATGGTCTTTTGAATGAGTTATAGATCATAAATTCATTGTTTGGGAGTGTAAATTTTTATAGCTTTTATAAAAGGTTCACTAGTATTCATGAAGGGATGTTCATTTTAAATGTGGTTAAACGTAAATAATTTCTAATATATATTTTTACATAAATTAGATAGCTACAAATTTTCTTATAATGAATTTATATATGTATATATATCATGAGGATGAATGATTTTATAAAATTTTAATGATGAGTGTTTGGATTAATTTGGTTGTTTTGCTCACAATGATATTGTTTTGTATTATTATTTCAAATAATGAGTTTTTAAGTATTCCATAATGTAAAATAAAATAAAATAAATATATTATGGTCTTTTTTAACCATTTAAATGGTTTCATGGCCAGTCTCGAAGATGTAATGAAATTTGAAAAACCCTCATCCTTGAAATTGATAAATTTACACATCTCGCCGGTGTTTTAATTTATAATATATATGTTTTGGGTAGGTGAGATTATTATGAAATATCCCATTATAATAATATAATTCTATTACATTTATGTTAATAGATTTATCGTGCTATTTGGGTGAACGGAGGTGAAAAAATAAAAAATATATAAATGAACATGGAAGAAAATAAAAGAATCTGAAAGATAAATTTACATACGAAGTTTTCCTCTTTTGAAAGCCTCTTTAAGGAGGATTATTTTTTTCATTTGAGGAGACCATTATATGACGGACTTGGGGAATTAACGTGGGGCTAGATTTGGGAAGAATTTAGTTAAGGCTAGAATCATGAGATCTGTGAATAAATGAGTGTGTGAGGGGTGGTATTTATAGTGGATTGGAGGAGAGTTTTCCTAATATATTAATCATTAGTTTATTAATTTCAACCATGATAAGCAATAGTGATGATTCGTTGACTAAAAATATTTATTATGGAATGTAAGTTCGATATTTGGGTTCTTACATCACTCATGATGTGAGGAATAAAATATTTAACATATATTGTTTTTATAAAGTAAATTAATGTATTTTACTATTCACAAAATTTAAGTATTTCAGAAAAATATGAAAAATTCAACCTGACCTTTTTTTGATGTATTGATTTGAAAAATAAAATCCATTTTGTGAAGATAATTTTCAAAATATGAATAATTTAAATTTTATCAAAAATAATAATTTATATAAAATGTACAAATTTTAAAATTAAAACTTCTTTTCTAACTCTTTGAAAATTTAATTAAGGCCTCCTAACATTATCATATAATAATAAGACATTAAAATAATATTTTATGAATAAATTATATTAAAATTAATTTTATTTTATGTTATTAAATTAATAATTAAATATTCATGACTTAATAAATACATACACTATAATATAAGTATACCATATTGCGACATATATGATGGATAAATTTTATTTATACTATTAGTGGTAAGGTTACTATTGAATTGGATGATTTACTATTCATAAGTGTAACATTACAATTCATAAGGTTATCAAAAATATTCAAAAGTGTATGTTATTATAGGACTCCAAACATCCACTAAACGCAAACATGTACGTCAGTTTCTTGAAATTCTAAACAGAGTAGTAGAAAAATCATGTAAAATGGAATCATAGAATTTAGTATAATGATATGTCATTATGTTTCCAAATGTGATTATACGTTAAGGAATTATTATAAAAAGTTTATTCCAATGATAAAACATTATTTTTTTACATTCTTCCCCCGTTATAAAATTTTACCCATAAAATTTTCACTTTTCAAAAATAGGTGATGGTACATTCCCTTCATCGCCTCCTATTCCCATGTTTTTTCATCATAATTATGGTTCATCCCCAAAAATTTCATGATATAGGTTTACTTGTTTTGTAGAACCTTATCATTTTGATCCATAATCATTACTGGTTACTCCTTATAAAAGGAATCATCTTCCAACTATTCCCCCTCTTAGTTTAGTAAATTTGAGGGATCTAGTATGTACTTCTCCATGAGTTATACATGAAACACATCATGAACATGAGCCATATTTGGTGAAGTGGAAACTAATAGTCCACACTTCAAATGATATCAAGGATCTCTAAAGGTAAAATGTACCTTAGTATTAACATAACTTTCTTTCCAAACCGCACGACTCACATCCATGGAGATATTATAAGGAAGAATTTATCCCCAAGGCCAAACTCCATGTCCCATCTATAGTTGTCATCATAGCTATTTTTTTGACATTGAGTAGAATTGAAATTTTTCTAGATGGTTGAACCTTCTCTGTCATATCTTTCTCAAGATTTATTCCTAGTATATTTATTTTACCAAAATCATCCAAATTGGTTTATGTTCTAAATATCATTCTATATACAGTTTCATATGGATCCATCTGAATAGTCGAGTAGAAGCTATTTTTGTATGAGAGCTAAACCAATGGGAGATATTGATCCCATCCACCATTTAATTATAAATAGTTGGATCATATCATATATTCATGCATCTGAATAGTACATTCATATTGGAAATCAATTTGGGGGTGATAATCTATGTTGGAATTTAATTCAGTACTCATAAAATATTGGACAATATTCTAGAATTTATATGTGAACATGGGATCATGATCAAAGACTATCGATAGTTAAACCCCATGTAGTCTTACTACTTCATCACATGTATCATTTTATTTGGTTCAAGAGATATATATTCTTGAATAGTGGTAAAGTGGGCAGTCTTGGGAAGTTGGTCAACCACAACCCATGTCACATTATTTCCCATAGACGTCTTCAGGAGACCTGTGACAAAGTACATAGGGACATTATATAATTTCCACATGGGTATAGGCTATGGTATCATCATCCCCATGGAAATTTTTCACTATTTTTTAACATTCTGACATATCAAGAACCTCAAGATATACTCAAAAATATCCATCTTCATGTGGTACCACTAGATGTGTTCTTGGAGAACATTGTATATCATGGTACTCCCATGATGAATAGAGAATGTTGAGATATGTGAATTATCGAATCAATCCTTTTTTATCCTAGGTGATGAAGGAAAAAAATTGATGTTCCAAAATGAATCACCCCATAATCATTGATATGGAACTCTTGCAGCTTCCCTTGTCTTCTATAATTCACTTTCGTTTGTGGCTCTAGATCATACCATTGAGCCTCATTAATCATCTATTGGATAGATGGTTGTGGTATAATTAAGAAATATAGGATGTATTATCTTTTTTTATGATTTAAAAATCCATCATTTTCATATCCATGAAGACAAAATAATTCTCAATATGAAACATTGATAGATTAGTAGGTTATTTTCATCATAGAGCATCTGCTACCTTGTTCGCCTTTCTTGGATTATAGTGAATAGATAATTCATAATATTTGATTATGTCCTAAACCAACTTGGGTCGACTGTGAGTCGGTCATATGAGCCTATTTATGGCATGAACCATAGGGAATTACCAATCACCACGGGCTGGAAACTAGTGCAAGGATTCAAAACAAGTAGTTTGGAATGATTTTTCATAGAAAATAAAATATAGAGAAAAAAAGAAATAAACTGAAAAAACATCTATAAAATAATAGTGGAAAATAAAATAATGATAGCCATCTTGACATACCTCTATTTGACCCCATGGGTCCCCACCTAACATATAACCATGCTTTCACCAAGAGAAATCAAGGACTAGAACCTAAAACTAAAAATTGTTGTAGTCGTGATCACAGAGGTTATCTATACGAATTCCATGGAATAATAATGCTCAATTCCCATACCATTAAAAAGAAACCCCAAACATGATATTTTTAAAATAATACCTACTGAAATATTGTTTTTAATTCTTTTCAAAATCATGTAATATTATTACATTTTTAAGGAAAAAATCTATATCCCACTAAATTTTCAAAATAGAAGACAATAAGGAATTTTCATTCCAAAATGAAAGGGGTTGAAAATTAAATTAAAATATAGATTTTAGAAATGGGGTAACAAGAATAAAACTACTCAAATGAAAATAATTTCACAAACATCATGTCATAAACGAGAACCATGGGAAATCCCTATAGGTACAAGCACAGGTGGGACCTAAGAGGCCTCACATATTTTTGTTAACACATCATAGGATCCAAAAACTATCCACTTTCTCATGAACGAGCCACTAGTTGGGATCACACTAATAACCAACTCATCTCGAATCATCATAATGTTTAGTGAGTGTTGTAGCATAAATCCTATTAGAAGTAAACGAGATGAACCAATTCTTTATCATTTAGAATACTGCTCCTAGTCCACCCATCTAGAAACCCATGTTTTCCATGTGCTCTGTATCAAATTGTGCTATGTTTTATCAAAATTTAAAGATACAAACATATCACATTATTTATCTAAAAACATTTTGGTGTTCATAACTGACCTTCCCCTTAAGTGGGTCCCTTTTTTCAAAAGCATACATCATTTCAATATCCCCTTAAATAGGAACATATAATAATTCATACATTTAACATTCATGTTATTTTTCTAAAGTATGAGGGCACACCATAAACGGGGTTTTCCTTTCTCATAAATCATTCATAATGACCCAAATGGGATTAATCACTTACCTGGAACACTTTTCATTTTAGAAAGTTGATCAACATAAAAACATAATTTCCAAAACTATTTTAATGTTTAACTAAAAAACCAAGGTACTATATGTTTAAACAAGCATAAAACAACACATAAAATGACGCAACAAATTTAAGAAAATCAAACCACCATTTTCCATGAATTCTCACCAAACCCCATTTTGGAAAACACTTTTCATCTTCCTTGAAAAAAAAGATCACTACTCTTTTATAACAAAACTTGCAAAAAGACCACACATCTTTGGAAATAGTCATTTCATGATAAAACTTCTATGAAACCACATTTCTATAACCACAAACATTTATTCATAAACATATATATTTATATACATAGCATATTAATTTTATATAAATATTGAAGACATGCTTTTAAAAGGATACCAATCTTTACTGGAAATTGTAATAAATGTTCTGGGCATAGGTAACCTACCGTAGGGTGAAAACATGTCATCCACTTCGCCTATCAGTGCTTTCAAACTAAACACTACTACTATGTCTCTAAAAATATGAACATTCTCATACATTCAAGGAAACTTATCCCTAATTCAGACATTCACATGGTGAATTAACATGTTCAAGGGGATCATTACAAGTATTCTTATACTCATATACTAGTCTCCACTAACCTGTGTATGCATTTTTTTATATACACATAGGCACACCTAGCCCCATACACAAAAATTCAATGACATGGATGACTATACAGGAAACATCAGAAACAACATTTATATATTAACTTACCTATGCACATGTAGGTGAGTCTTCCTTGAACTGACAACTAGAAACTTCACTAAACAAGGACAAAACATTACACATATAATTTCATAAAGAATTATAACAATTTATGAATCACTTAATATTTAAAACTATAAAAATATACACCAAAAAACTATTTAAACCCCAATGCACAATAAAAAAGATCTAAAAATAAAGTTCACAACACTTATATAGTTTCTCAAATTACTTTCTTATAACACAAGAAAAAACACATAATAAAGACCAACCACGGAAATGTGCCTAGACCCCTTCATAAAATCATTCATCCTTTTAAACCATTTTTAAAACAATATTTCCACAATTAAAATATTTTAAAATTTAAACTCAAGATGCACAAAAAATATAATATGCCAAAAAAATTCTATTTTCCAATGAAAATAATATTTAAAAACACATGCACCTAAAGTGCATTGAAAATACATTTCAAAACAACTAAACGACCCTTGAATTTTTTTGAAACATTACAGTGAAGCACAAACAAAAACACAACCATTACATTAATTAGAAATCCATTTCGAACATATGAACACATAAACCACTTCAAAAAAACTATTCAAACCACATAAAAAATGAACACAATTATAAAAATATAAAACATATCAAAATTCATCTAAAATTTAATAAAAAGGGATTCACCTACCACTTCTAAATAAATTCCTAGAAAAATTGTTGTGTAGTCCACCTACACCTCCACCGTACCATAGGGGAACCAAGACCCACCCTAAACAAGGTAAAATTTAACCGAACACAAATCATAAACCCTAATTTGAAACCATAATAGTTGAAAACATAAAACATCGTGTAAACAAGTAATAGTTCTAGAAAAAAGGAAGAAGGTTATACCAGGTAGAAGACATGTCTGATGGAGGAGAGTGGGGCACCGATGAGGGGGGTTCATTGTGCTGTTTGGCATCACACTGTAAGAGGGTTTGAGAGTGGAGGGTGTTGGTTCATGTGTGGTGGATAAGAATGAGAGGGTGGTGCAATGGGGCCAATGCAGTGAAGGAACACCAGAAGGAGCAATACACTAGGGGCTCAAATAGAGAAGAGTGCAATAGGTTTGGGATAGTGGTGGAATATGGGTGATGAGATTAGGGTAATGGGAGGGGTGAGGTGTGATAGTGGGAGTGAAAAAAGGAGGTGATTCTTTTTTTAACCCTAATTATATTCATAATAATAATATAATAAATGATAATAAAAAAATAATAAGACAATTTTTTTAATAAAAATATTAATGTTGTCAATAAAAATATTGATGTTAATATCATGAATAATAATAATAATTATAATTAAAATATTTATTATTATTTAAATAATACATTAAACATTATTTTATATTATTTTATTTTTCATTATATTCATTTTCATTTTCATTTCAATTTATTTATTTATCTTGAAAATCGAGCAGGCTGCAGAGTGCCCCATGTGAAGCCGCACATCTTTGACTACGCCCTGCCCATTCAATGGATGATGTTAAATCCAAATCATTCATTTATCATCATAGATGATAAATCTAAACCAGTATGAACCCGAAACTCAATATTTTTTTCCAAAATCAGATAAAATAATAAAATTATTTTATTTCAATCGTTTGGGTGTGAAAATTCTCCCCACCATAATGTTTTTTCCCATAGAAATCCACAACAAGGCATATCTCCAATGTAGAATTTGATGTCCCCTTCCCAGTCTGATGAGTATTCCAATGAATAACCCAAAAGAAATGATCAAAACACTATCAACAATAGAAGATACTTTCAAAATAAACTCGAGATACCAAAAATGGACTCCCCCGTGTAACGGAAACCAGGTGATGTCCTCCATGTGACAACTTCCAAAAAAGTTAAGTCACCTTCAGTTGATGATAAAAGGACAAAAATGTTCATAATGCACCATTGGATGTGCCAGGATAAAAAATCTTGAACACTCATAAGATACTCAAACTTTAAATCTAAAACAAACAATGAATCCTAATCATTGACACATGGATTCCTGAACGTACTCCCCTCCCTAAGAAATAGCATACACCAAATACTGAATAGTGATACCAACACATGGAGGCCCGAACAGATTCTCCACCATAAGGAATAGGCTAACACCATTTCATTTTTGTGTATCACACAGTGAAACCCATGGTGGGTATCCCCACCATAAAACTAGAAAAATTATTCAATCTTTAGTGCTTCATCGTATAGACCAAGAACCCTAACCATGAGTGGGGTGATGAGCTCATCTAGTGGACCAAAAAGACCACTACTGACACATCCCAATGGTATATTTCCTCAAATATAAAAAAATTACAACTACTCTGTATTTGTAATCATGTTCCATATATAGTCATGTAAAAGAGGATCCATAGTTACTGTAATATGGCCATTAGGGTTTTAAGGAAACAATACAATTATACCTTCTTAAAAGAAATTAGAATATCTTACACCCAAATGGGTCATAACGTGGAAATGAGGTCCTCCTTCCTCCTTTTACTGAACATGATTAATTTAAAGAAAAAAACTACACTAGAGGCTTAAAATATCCTCATCACCCACACCCTTAACAGAACTCTCATCCAAACCTTTCACTCCTTTGGGGTTCTTCTGACTACACATCAACTTCACTCCATGACCTATGGCTAGAGCTCTGATGATTTAAGCATCTCCTACCTTGTAGTCATGCTTCAAAAACCGCCCAAATGAAACATCTATATATGGTGCCATAAATGACCATACCACAACCCAAACCACACAATCAAGTGTATCATTTTTCAACATCCATTATTTCCACACAACACATCCTGGAAATAAAGCACACATGGAAGGCACATTCTTATAAAATAGGGATTCTCAGTATTTCTTGAAGGAAACATGCTTTTATTTTAATTGAAATTCTCATAATGGTGAAAAAACATCACCATTGTTTTTTAGTGAGAACAAGACACCATAATGTGTCACCAAACCTGACCCTTGAAACCAATAGAAAATATTCAAAGAGAGGGACTATAAATTTATTCAGTAGTAACATACAATTAATGCAGGTGTCCATAACCACTTCTTATATCTATATTTACCACACCAGATTATAAACATGATATATTAATGAGAAGAACCAAAAAATGTCCCAAAATAGTATCTCATAGTGACAACTCTAGACTGCTTCTTCTTTTCCCAAATAGAATTTCATTCACTACTTCCAGATATGACATAAAAACTAAACGATGTCAAACTCTATATTACATAACCCAAGAAACCCAAGATGCAAATGTTTCATTCAAATCAACTTGTATCCTCTCTCCTTCTTCGAGAGATTCCACCCGAGCGATAAAATTCAGGTGAATTAGAATTCCAACATTCAAGAAGAAGAAGGTTCATGCACTGATCATCTGGAGGAATGACTCGTGGAGAAACACATGTGGCTGCACTTAGATGTGCATTAACTCTTTATAGGGGTGTACACTAACTGAAAAGAAGACTCAAGAACCCAATCAAACTTGTACATTGGCCAACAATTCCATGAAATATCACTGGAAGAAACAAAGGGAACCAAAACTATGGCTCCCCAGAAGCTTTTTAAAAAAGACTATTAACCAACATCTCAAAACAACAATCAAACCTCAACGCTATTTTACGAAATAAAAATCCTGATAAACTAATCCTCATTCACTCAAAACCATTATATGAATGTGCACCATTCCAAATAATTATTCAAATAAAACTTCAAAACCCATCTCCCATCTATTGATAAAAAAATAGTATATATTTTAAAATGAACTTCCACACTTTTCAAACAATGGGTTTTAGGAATAATTTTCTGAGGTCGAAGAATTCACAATATTATTCAAGTAGAAAATAATACTGATGGGAGACTCCGAAAAATGGTTGGCATCCATATGATACTTTTCCATCATAATAAAGAGTATTCGTGGAAAATTTACCCATATCCACATGGCTTTCAAGGCCCTACAAACTCAGAATTACCATTAACTCAACTATCTTTTCATTTCCCAAATGGAAATTAACTGCAAGGACCAAAATAGTAACTTGAAACTTTCTTACCCGGGTAACCCAATTCCATTTACAAGGTGGTCAAGATAGAAACCTTAATTATAACCATAAGATCATGTCCTAAAAATCCTAGCACTGGTATACCTTTCTTCTTTCTCAAGAAACAAGGCCAAAAATAATGTAACCACCCTCTAATGCCATTTTTCATGAACTAACATAGGTCGACTGTGAACCAATCACCCAAGACGGTCTGCACCATGGCCCAAAGAGATATCCTATCCCACATGGGATGGAAACTACTATAAAGCATCAAAACAAGCAGTTGGTAATGATTTATTCCCTAAAATAAAATATATATAAACAAAATAAATAAATCGGAAAAAATAGGTATACATTAAAAGTGGAAAATAATATAAAGTTAAATAGCTAGACATACCACCATGATACCCCATGGGACCCCAGCAAACATTGAACCATTACTCACCAATAGTGATCTAGGACTATAACCTAAAATAGAAAAGTGAAGTATGTGTGAGCACAAAGGTGATTTGTATGAAATCGAAGTAATAACAATGTCTTATTACCTTACTAATAAAAACAAATACTAAAACATGATAGTTTGAAAATAAGAACTTCTAAAATAATTTTTTTCATTCTTTTCAAAATCATGTAAATTGTTTACATTTTTTATGAAAACATTTCTCCCCCACTAAATTTTTAAAATTGAAACAAAAAATGCATTAACATTAAAATATCAATGGGGATGAAATTAAAATTAAAATATGGTTTTCACGAAAGGGGGAACTGCATGAAAAAACTGAAATGAAAATCATGTCACAAGCATCATTTTGATTATGAGCTCCATGGGAAATAACAATAGGTAACTATCACAAGTTGTACCCGAGAGACCTTGTATATTACCGTGAACCTGGAATAGAAACCAAAATGATTCATGATCTCATTCGCAAGCCACTAGTAGGGAACACAACCATAACCTAGTGGTCTCCAATCATTGTAATATTTTTTTAGTGTTGTAGAATCTATCCTTATAGAATAAATCGAGGCAAACCACTCTTATATCATCTAGAATTCTAGTCATATTCCTCTCACCTAGATACCTAGTCTTCCCATGTACTCTATTTCAATTGGTGGTGAGTTTTATCAAAAACTAAAGACAGAACCACATCACATTATTTATCTAAAAACATTACAGTTTCCACAACTGACCTCCCCCTTATGAACGTCCCTTTTTTTCATTATCACACATCATTGCACAAGCCTCTTCACTAGGAAAATTTTAAAATTCATACATTTAACATACACATGATTTTTCTAAAGAAATAAGGAAAGGATTATGATGGGTTTTCCTTTTTCATAAATCATTATTATATTTCCAAATAGAATTCATCTATTACGAGTAATAATTTTCATTTTAAAAAGATAATAAAACAAATTTTTAAGATTCAAAAACAATTTAAAAACATTACTAAACAACCAAGGTACTAAATTTTTAAATCAATATTAAAACCACACATAAAATGAACCATCCCTAAAAAAATCAAACCACCATTTTCTCTTAAATTAGCACCAATAACCATTTTGGAAATCACTTTGGATATTCTTTGGAAAAACAAACATGCCACTACAATTTTATAAAAAAAATCCAGTAGAAATACCACATGTATGTAGAAATAGGAATTTCTTATTCAAAACATCTAAGAAACCATGTTTCATGAAACACAACCATTTATTAAAGAACATATATTTATAAATTGCATATTTATTTCATATAAATGATTAATTACTACTTTTTATAAAATATAAAGCCATAAAGAAAATTCTAATTATAGTTCAGGGCATATGTATCCTACCACATGGTGGAAAAAAGCCTTCCACTTCGGTTGTTGGAGCTTTCTAACTAAAAGCTGCTGCTCCCCCCAATAAGAATGTGTTCTTCACACACAACAAAGAAACTGAGAACATATGTACACATTTACATGGCCCATGAACATGTGCAAATTGAACCTAATAGGTATTCTTATACACATATCCTAGTATCCACTAACCTGGGTGTGCATTTTTTATATACACATTGTAATACATGGACCCATACATGTAAATTCAATTCCATGGATGAATATCCATGTAACAGGGTAACCTACATGTATATATTTACTAATATATGCACATATAGGAGAGTCTCCCTTGGACTGGAAAATTGATGCCACACCAAACAGGGACCATACAATACACATAAAATTTAATAAATCAATAAATCAATTTATGAAACACCTCAATTACAGAACCATAATAATTTTGAGCAAAAATCACTTTAAACCCTGACACATACTAAAACTATTTGAAAATAAATTTCACACTACTTATATAGTTTCTCAATTTCCCTTTTTAAACATAAGAATGCACCCAAAATAAAGTCCGACCAATTCCATGAGCCTATCCACATTTAAAAAATCATTCATGCTTTTAAACCATTTTTAAAACAAGATTTCCACCATTCAAACATTTTACAATTTAATATCAAGATGCACCAAAAAGTTAAATTTAAAAAAACAATCCTCTTTATAAAGAAAATACAATTTAAACACACACGCACATAAAGGGACAGGAAAATACATTTCTCACATACAAAATGACACTTTAAATCCATTTTAGAAATATTCCACCAAATCACACACAAAAACACATCCATTTCCTTTACTAAAAATCCATTTCCAAAAAATAAATACATAAAAAACATCAAAATCACATTACTCACCACATAAAAAAAACTAATGAAAACATTTATAAACTAAAAACAATTACATTAAAATTTATAAAATAATGAATAAACAGGTTTTCACGTACCAATTATAAAGAACTTGTCAAAAAAATGGTGTGGATTCCATCAACACCTCCATAAAACCACAAGGGAGCCAAGTCACACCCTATACTATGTAAAATTTAACCAAAAACCTTCATTAAACCTTAATTTGATACCATAACCACTAGAAAATTAAAGCCTCAATGAAATAAGGACCAAACCCCTATAATGGAAGAATAAGGGTCTACTTGGGGGAAGATGTGTGTGCTGGAGAAGAGTGGGGCACCAGATAGTGGGGGTACAACCTAGGGGGTTCACCACACTACCTTGCTATGCGTTTTATGAGGGGTTTGCGAGAATAGGGCACTAGGTCATGTGTGTCGGAGAAGAAGGACATGGCGGTGCGAGGGGGATAGAGCAGAGAAGGAACGCTGAAGGAGAAGTGCACAAGGGGCTCAAATAGGGAGGGGAATGACGAGTTGGGGAGTGGGGGAGAATAGGGGCGATGAGATTTGTGTAAGGGGTAGTGAGGAAAGATGGTCGGGGAGAAAGAAAAGTGGGGCCTTTTTTTAACCCGAATTATATTCATATTAATAATATAATAAATTATAATGATAAAAACAATATTAAGATGTTAATAATTTTAATTATAATAATATTATTATTAATACCAATAATAATATTAATATCATTACCAATAATAATAATAATAATAATAACAATTTTTATTATTATTAAAATAAAAAATCAAGGTTTATTTTAATTTTTCCTTATTTTACATTATCCTAATTATATTATTCATTTCATTTTTTTATTTATCTTTAACATTGAGCTGGCCGCACAGTGCCCCGAGGGACACAATGCAGCATTGAACATGCCCCACCCATGTGATGGAGACTGGCATGGGCAAAGCATTCATTTATCTGAAAAAATGCAAATATTTCAACCAAGCTCATCCCACACCTCAACAAAAAATTCAATGTTAGGTTAAATAATAAAATTTGATTCTTTCAAATGTTTAGCTGTGACATTTTACATCTAGCCATATCCTTTGATGAGTTTTTATCACCTTTTGTGTGAAAAATATACTTATTCCTCGTGTTATCATTAAATATGCACACTTCTCACCATAGAGGTAGTGCTGTTAGATTTTTATGGAAAAAAATCAGAGCATCTAGCTCTAGATTATGTGCTGTGTAGTTCTTCTCATGGACCATCAACTACTGGGAGGTGTTAGCTATCACATTATCATTTTGAATGAGTACACAACCCAAGATATTATTTAAATCATCACTATATATCAAGAAACATTCTCCACTCTCCTGTAATTTGAGTACATGTGTAGTGATCGTCCTTCTTTTTCGCTCCTAGAAGCTTCCCTCACATTAACCAGTCTGGACATACTTTTCCTATTTCATTGTAACATTAATTACCAGGCCTGATAATTGTGGTAATTTTTTCCAAAAAAATCAGTAGTACCCACCTAATCCATGAAAAATATATATTTATGTGACACTAGATGGTATGGTTCATTCGTCAACCACCTTTATTTTTCGGGGTCCAAAGAAATTCTATCACTTGTGATCACGTGTCCCTAGAGCATGACTTGCTTCATCCCAAATTCACACTTTATGAGCATGTATTACAACTTATCCTTCGTTAATATCACCAAAACAAGCCTATAATGTTTCCATTTTCCTCCATTCATTTAGAGTATAAAATAATACCATCAATAAACAATACCAAATAATTTTCTAGGTAATTTCTAAAGACATTATTCATATAATACATGATTATTATAGGGGAATTAATATGTTCAAAGGGCATCACCAGAAACTCAATGTGCTCGTACCTTGTACAGAAGGAAGTATTCGTAATATCTTCCTTCTTCACTATTAACTGATAATATCTAGAATAAATATCCCCCTTTGAGAATTATTGATCTCCTCGCAACTGATCAAGCATTCCATAAATCCTTGGGAGACAATACTTTTTCTTTATGGTGATCTTATTGAGTTCCTGATTGTAGATACACAACCACATTTACCCATCGTTCTTCTTCGAAAATAGAAATGGTTTACCCCAAGGTGATGCACTAGGGAATATGAAAACTTTTTCCAAATGCTCTTATAACTACTTCTCTAACTCCTCCAGTTCGATATGATCTATCCAATATAAACACTTTGAGATAGGTTTAGCTCTAGGTACGTGTTATATTGAGAACACTACCTCATGTTATGAGCAATTTCCAGGTAGCTAATTCGGAAATACATCATTGTATTTCTTCATAATGGGGATTTCCACTAGTTTAACACTTTCTTATGACCCAACAATTTGAACATGGTATGTCTTCTCACATAGAATCTACTCCCACACCATTGAAGTGTTTTCCAAAAGATATTCATGATACTAATGAGTTTTTAGAGGGTTATTGGATGGTTTTGAATTTGAAATGATATTTACTTTTCCAAAGAGTTTATATGTTCCCTATATAAGGAGAGCCAATCCATTCCAAGTATAGATTCAAATTCCACCATGGGATGTATTATGAGATTCTATGGAAGATTATTCCCAGACATGTCAGCAAGAGAAGATTCAAAAAAATGTTGTCCAATGATTGAACAAATTAGTGTTTTTATAGATATATCTTCTTATAACATTTAGGGAATCAATTTTATATTTCTTGAAAAATTTCATGATACAATGAAATGCATAGAACTTGAAGCAAATAAGACTTTTTCCTTTATTATGTGAATATGATGAGTGCCTTGTATAACATCATCATAATTATCAAAATCCATAGTAGTGATGGAATAAGACTTTCCTTTTTGTTGTATTTGGTGGCTACTGTTGATGATTACCTTCGAGGGCTCGAGGTTTAGGGAACTAACATGTACAGTTCCCTTACTTCTTATAGTTGTAGCACTGGACAATGGGAGGTGCTACCCTATAATTCACTATATACTATTTATTATTCATTTATTTTCAACATGAAAGAGTGTAGTGTCCTTCTATAACACACAAGAAACATTTCCCCATCCCTTTGAGTAAATTTTTATGATGATTCTTCTCAGATTTTTTGCATGTGGGTGGTTGAGTTTTCTTCCCTCTTTTATCATTAGGTCATATGGCTTGAAACTACACCTTTTGTTTCATATCACCATATCCATGGGAACATTCCCCAAACTCCATCTCCACATTCATATCACATTAAACAACATTTTTATAACTCACAATGTCTAGAACTTCAAGATAATTTATATGTTGTTGTTTTAACCAACTAATCAATCTATCAATTTTTTGATAAATGTTGATAACAAAATCGAATGTGTACATTTGAAACCTTTTGTAATTAAATTCATAAGATGTGAGAGATTATATTTTCTTTTACATGATCTATATCAATTGTCTCTCCATCATTGTATAAAAAGTTCTTCGGAAAAATAGTTTTAAAAAAATTATCATAATGTCTTTGTATTCCTTCTCAACAATTTCGTCACATGGATTGGTGTCCTTAATCAAAGACCAATAATTGATTAGCCTCTACATATAGACGTTAAATGGCCTGAATCAATTTCTTCATCTCAGAATAATGAATAACATAAAAGATTCTTTCTATGGTGTTGACTAACAGTTCTGCGACTACTGGATCCGAAGATCCACTAAATGTTAGTGGTTGTTATTGTATAACACCCTTGATAGACAGTTTCTCCCTCTTTTTTTGAAGGAGGAATTTTGATATTATTTATGTTAATATTTATTACTTGAGATAGATGGGTAAGAATTTCGATGATATTTTCAACTCCACCACCCAAATAATTGGGGTTCTTATTTGAGAAATCATCGTATTATACCTTGTGGAGGTTGTTGTACTGGTATCTCATAGTTCCCACCATTTTCTAAAATAGAAAAGGTTGGAACAAAATAAAATCCAATGATTCAGGAATAAATAACTTGATAATTTTTTTCAATTTTCACTAAAATAATATTTTATGGTTTCCCTATGTATTGAAAATGATATTGTGTGCATATTTTTACTTAGTCTCATACTAGAGGTTTTCTCTAGGGTTCACTAATCCAAATTCCAAAATTAACTGAATCATTCCTATGATACCAATAATAGATACCCAACCACTTCATACATTACATTTACATCTTCTTAATGATAAAAACATAAATAAATTACACACTAAGGATCCAAAGGAATAGTGTTTTGGGAAAACTAGGACCATACTTAATATTTACAATATAAAACATAAACATTTATTTAATTTATTCTTCTCCAACTTATTATTGTCCCTTGAAATATTAATAGTACACACACTCACCTAAGGATATGCATTAAAAGTGGTGGGATAAATTCATAATAAGAGGATAGATTAAAATAATATATCAATATATGAGAATAATCATTAAATAATCATCCAAATCATGAGAGGAATCATTAGATAAAGGAATGGATTATGGCAATTCATAAAAATGAAACATCATGCCTTAGTGGTCAACTACCACAAATAGTTGTGATCAAATCTAGATTCACGTTCACACATAATTTCACTATAACTAATTTGATTCATCACATTAACCGATTCATTGGAGTATTATATAATTAAAGGTGGACCGTTAATATCAAAACATTCATATTGTGGTATATAATTTTTGGTGCACCCGTTATATGATAACATTAACATTATCATGCCTGACACATAGGAAATTTATAAAACATGAAAAAAATAATCCATTGAATGAAATGGGTATAAAGTAATAAATAATAAATTCATAATTTTTTTATTAAAATAATGATAAAATACCAATCATGACAAAGAACCAATAACCTTGTGTAAAGAGTGAAACAGACTTCGAGAAATAAAAAAGGATTTGTTTATTTGAAAGAAGTGTTATTTTGGATAACATTTTATTTTTTATATTATTCATTAGGAAAAATATATATCTAGAAAAAGGTAAGATAATGATGAAGAAATTATTTTTATGGTGTATACTTATAGAAAATGGGTTAAATAGGGAAAACCAAAAGAAAGAGAGTTGGGTTCCAGAATTCCCCTTACCCTGTGTCTAAATGATTTCGTCACATTAATGTACTATATAATGAAAATATATTCATTAATTGAAAATTTTTTAACCATTAATACATTAATTTGATTCATTATGGTTTCAATATGTTTCTTATGGGCCTTTGAATGAGTTATAGAGCTTAAATTCATTGTTTGGGTGTGTTAATATTCGTAGCTTTTTGGAACGGTTCACTTGTATTCCTGGATGGATATTTATTTGAAATGTGGTTAAACAATAGAATTGGTAATATATATTATTTATGAAATTACATAGATGTAAATGATATTATAATGAGTTTTTTTCATTAGGTTGAATCATTGAATAAAATTTTAATGATAAATGATTTGATTAATTTGGCATTTTTTCTCACAATGACATTGTTTTGTATATGGTTTTATATCATGAGTGAATAAATATTCCAAAACATAAAATAAAGTAAAATATAGATATTATTATATCTTTGAACTATTTAAATGGTTTTATGACCAGTATTAATGATGGTAAAGAAAATTGGGAACTTTTCTTCCATGAATGTGATAAATTAACACATCTCAGATGGTGTTTTCATTTATAGTATAAAAGGAGGGGGAGGTAAAATTATGATAAGATATCCCATTATAATAATATAATTGCACTAAATGTATGTTTATAGAGTTTTTATACCATTTGGGTGAATTTATGTGTAGAAATAAAAATAATAAAAAGGAACATGAAAGAAAATAAATGGACCGGAAAGAGGAATTTACCAGTGGAGTTTATCTCCTTTGAGAGCCTCTATAGGGGAGAGTATTTTATCTTTTGAGGAGACTAAGGGATTCTGGACGTGGGGACACATCTTGGGGGTGATTTGTTCTGAATATATTTAGGTCTTGTTGCTTGAGATGTGTGGCGAAATGAGGGTGTGAGGGGTGTTATTTATATTGGAGGGGAGGAGGGGTTTTTTATTATTTTAATAAATAAATTATTAATTTCCACCAAGATAAAAAACAGTGATCATTAAATGACTCAAAATAGTAAATAGGGCAACTGAGTTTTGTAATTGGATTCTTAAATCACTCATTATATCATGAATGGTGGATTTAACTTCTAAGGTATTTATACGGTAAATTAATGTATTTTACTATTCATAAAAAAATTCTTGTATTTCAGAAAAATCTAAAAAATTCACAATAAATTTATTTAGACATTTAGAATACAAAATACAACTCCATTTTAGGAAAATAATTTTTTAATTTGAATAATTTAAATTTTAATTAAAATCATTATTTATTAGAAATTAAAAAATTTAAAATTACAACTACTTTTCTAACCCTTTCAAAAATTAATTATGGCCTTATAATATTATCATATAATCATAAGACATGAAAATAATAGTTTACGAAAAAAGATTATTAATATATATTTTATTTTAAATTATTAAATTAATCATTAAATATTTATAATTTACAAAAATCCATACAATATAACATAATTATACCATATTACCAAATAGGATAGATAAATTTTATTTTTTCTATCAGGGATAAAGTTCCTATTACTTGGGTAATTTAATATTCATAACGGCAAAAATAATATTCCTAAGGGTAAAATTACTATTCATAAGGGTATGTCACTTTTCACCAAATATTATGTTTTGCATATTTGACCCCAAACATCATCTTGAATGCCACTGTGTATGTCTGATTTTCAAAATTAAAAACTCAGAAGTGGAAAAATCATTTTTAATGGTCACATAGAATTTAGTATTGTGATATGTCATTCTATTTCTTAATGTTATCACACATTAATGTACAATGAAACAAAGGGAATTCCACTGATAAAACATTGGGTGGTTATTACTAACCATAGAAATAGAACATGTAGGGAGACCATCCAATTTTAGTGTTGAGGTTCCAAATATTCCTCACCTCAAATAATATTTCCCTAAATCCATAACCTAGAAGCACCAGAGTTTCAATATATGTTATATTTTTTCATTAAAATAATAAATAGAAATAATATCCACTCTATATAATCTTATTTTGTTCTTCAACCATTGGATCAACAAGATCATAATTTATTTACCAAAAAATTACTTATAAAATGTGTCACAATTGGGAATATTTTGATTTTTAGGATCACATTCATCTATATAAATAATATGATGTTGAATTCTATATCACTTATTTATAGAATAAAAAAAGTATATGTAGGTATCTCTGATTCATTTATGCATGAAAATTTATTTATATTTTTAATTTCAAAAAAAATATCAACCATAGATTTGTTTATAGGAATTATACATTTTCATCCTTAATGTAAATGTCTTATACATTAATTATATAACCTATTGTCTTCCCCAATTTATATAAAAAAAGTATTATTTTAAATATTAATTTGCTATCGATTACACTGAGTTATTAAATCATAGGCCTTTGTCATCTCTTTTAATAGATTATTAATTCTTATGAAAGAAAAACCAAATGATAAAGAAGAAGAATATGTCTAGAAAAAATCATAAATACTAATTAAATATTATTTAACTCATAAAAATATACATGTTTTCATCCACATCCTTTAACATAATGATATTTATAATTATAATTGTAAATTTTACTTCAATACAAACAAATAAAATTATTAAAATATTCAAATTTAATCATTTTTAGATGATTTCATGCAAACAATAATCGAACTACAATTATTTTTTAATTTTTATAATTCATTTTCTTTTTTAGAGACCAGTCATTAATTTTATTTTATATACATTATAAAATTTTTATTTTTTACTCTATTTGTTAATATCCATTACTTTTAAAAACATGGTTAACTATGCCATCATCCTAATATTGAAACAAGAACATATTCCATAATAGGATGATTTTTTTGGAATTATTCTTCAATTTCCATTTATAAAATTACTAATTATTTGTAAGAAGTTTTTTTACAAATAAAATAAATTTATTCCAAAATTTATTTTAAGGAAGATTTTTAAAATAAAAAAAATATATGATACATATAAATAAAAACTAATGAGAAATAAAAATACCATTTCAGAACCATTTATAGTGAATATATTTTTTACCTTGAAGAATATCAATTTGATGGAGGTAAACTCTATATATGGATTTTCCTTAACAAGATACCCAAAGTTAAATTCCATCTTGTCTCATGCCTTCACCTGATCCTCCAGGATTGTTTTATCCATGTGGAAACCATGAATAAAAATTCTACGTTGTTTATCAATCCAAGAGGTTTGTTCTTCCTTCATGTCAACTTTGTAGTGGTTTTTCAAAAATCATGTGTGCTTACTATTTTGAGATCTTGATTTGGAAAGACTGCAATAAAATTTCATCATTTGAAATCAAGAGTAGATCCTAATTTTTTTATGATTCACATTCCTCATTATTTTTATTCACTGTAATTATGTAATTTGGTTCCTCTATATGTGATCCAATTGTCTCGTCACCTGCTGGATACTCATGCTTAATAGTATCCTTATACATCCTCTTTAGGATTTCAATATATGTAGTCAATCACTTTTGGAGTTTTTTAACTTTAATATATAACATTTTGATTGGATTACTAGTTAAATTTTGGTATTCATTACATATTTGTGGCCTACTCATATGTTGAATAAGCCCATCTAAATCCAAATTGATGTTTTTTCTATTATTTGAGAAGGACCGAATGTATTCTTATACAATTTTAGATTCATTGGACACATATTACAATGTTTCAGAGGAATAATAATTATCCACTATGTTTTCATCTGGCCTTACTCATGAAGTATGACTCTCTTAAAATCATACCTCCCTATCATTCCCTTCTTCAAATGGGGTTGTGTTACCATCTCCCAAAATTGCAGAATTTTTTCGGTAACCCACACCTTTTGGGGTCTAATTCGTTATGTCCTGTCCATGAACAAGTTCTTCTAAAACCCTTTCATGGAATGACTTGTTCACCAGTTTCCACTCAGCACTATGTTTAGTTAAAACCACATTACTTCCATTTTTCTTGTTGTTGGTACTAGATGATCCACCCTCACTTACTTCCTAAACCATTAACTCTTGATGAGAGATACATTCATATCTCACAACATCAATATATGAGGGATAGATCCTTAAACTAAATCTTCAGACATCACACATCCATTCATTCTCACTTAAAACACCTTGAACATACCTTGGTGAAGTACATACATACAAATAACGCCTCAAGTGATTTAAAACATCCCCTATCCATGGTTCTATACCCCGATCATGCCTCTTTTTAGGTGGTTATAGGATTCCCCAACACTCAATAACCATATGTTCCACCTTATTGTCATTGCATAAAACTCTATCATTTGATATATTAAATCTATTATTCCCCAAATCTAAAATGGGCTGAAAATCCCACAAATTTGGAAGGATCCACTTATAATTACAATTTTATCCTCATGGACATCTATTGAATTCATGTCTAAGACACCTACAAGATGAGAGGAATAGAACCCATGAATTATAGCATACATTTTGAACTAATGAAGTTATCCATCATCCTTAGTGCTGATGAAATCCAATGGGTCCTTGGAGCCATATTCTTCAACACAAATACAAGGATAGAATAGAAGGATAACAAATCTGGTATGTAGATACAAGTGGAGGAAATATACCACCAAATTTTCAATTAATTGTTGAATCACGATATTTTGAAAGGGTGAGTGAATAACAATAATGGATATCCAGATCACTATGACGGGAGAGTCATTTTTCAGATGAAAATTCAATTTCCACTAAAATATGGGAAAATGAAAACCGGGAATAACATGTAGAGAATATTCCCAAGAAGATATTAGGTCTAATTAATTTTTAAAATGGATTCAGATATCTAGTGAAACTGAAATCTCAATAATATCACATTCCTAAAAATTCCAAGAATCAAATAAAAATCAGTTTAATGATTATGTAAAATATGTATTACTTCAATAAATATTCCAATAAAATATAATACTTCATTATTGAAAAATAATTCTCATATTTCTAATCAATTGTTTCAGTATACTCTCTTGATTTATTTTTTACCTCTTTCACATTACATGAATAAATTTTTATTCATAGAAGTATTTTTTGAAACAATATTTTGTGCTAAAATACATTTTTAACCAAATTATATGGACTTTAAATTATTCTACATTTGTCTATCTTTGTTGAGAAAATTTATGTTTTCCATTTCCAATTTTACTACATCATAATATGAATAATTTCATTTGAAAAAATTATTTACGAATAATTTATTAATTAATATTCACTTATTGAAGTCCATATCCCCATAAATAGATTCAATCATTTTATGTATTTGTCTAATGAAAAAAATATAACCATCAATAATATAAATTTGTATTCATATTTTTATAAAAAAGTCAATAATTAATTAAAATATCACATTATGAGTCATCTATTTCCAAAATACATGTTAATTTAGAGATATTTCAGCATTAATTATTCTAATATATTTAAATTCTTATTAATATGATCCACTAAACATACCATTATTAATTTGTTTAGTATCATGTTCTTCTATAGAACCTTTTTTCATCTATAATTTTTGTAATTTTCTCTTATGGGTTTGATATATTAGAAATTATAACCCACATAACAAAATCAATATAACAAAATTATAATTGTTTCATTTTCATAACGTTATGGTTAAAAATCATGACAATATTTTCTAATATAGATATAATATAGAACCATGTTATCACCATTTAATCCAACAAGAAATATATTTTTAAAGATTATAGTGTATCATTTTTTCATAAATTATAAATCATCAAACCATATTAGTTATTTACCCTTAGAAATATAGTGTCAAGGTAATAAACATAATGGGACAATAACATGAATTTGTTATCTTTTTATCAAATATACTCATTAATATTTTTTCTTTCCATGCGAACTGTGATATAAAATAAAAACTAATATATACTTCAGCATCATTCATATTCAGTTTACATTTTAAAATTTTCCTAAATTCCATTTCAATTCTTGAGTTACAATAAATTCACCTAATTTATATAAAAACATAGGTCACAAGCTGAATTTGTAAATAAAAAAGGGATACATGACACGAGTCTACTTATTTTTAAAATGGAACCTATACATTATAAAAATGTGTAACGCTCTAAAAAACATATTGGAAATTCCAATTTCAAAAAAAAACTACAACTCCTTTAATTAAACCAATATTTTTTTGGAAAATATAATTCAATAAATGGGATAAGAAGAATTAGCAACTATAAAATTGGAATTCATAATATATAAATCATTGTTTTATTATCTTGTGGTTTCTTTAATAATATTAAGAATGTTCTTTTCATATAATAATTAACAAAATACCATAAATTTTATTTACATAAATTTTATTTTAGAGGGATATATAAATGTTATTTTTTGATACTATTATTTAAATTCAACATTATCTTCTATAATTTTTTTCATTCCATCTGTTTATGATTTTTTATAATTCAAATCATTAAAAAAATTATTTATAATCATTCCAAAATAACTATTTTGTAATTTATTATTATTATTCCATATTATATAATTAAATACAATAAATAGTGGAACATTGTATTCATTAATAATATAATATATAACATAAATAAATTACAAGACATACTATAATTATGAAATATTCTATATTCTATAACTGATTTGTTCGAATACCACTATTATTTTTAAATAACATTAAATGTATTCTATATGTATAGTAATATTGCATTACAAAGACCATTGAAATTGGGGAAATGAAAAATGGGGGTCATATTCAATATCTCGAACAATACTACTTAATATAAAAAGAAAACCCCACCCCAATAATTATAATTTCATTAATAATTTAAAAAACCCCCTAGGTAATCGATGAGAAATTTATACATTAAAAATGGAGTTACTATCTAATTTTATCAATATTAAAAAAATCTAACAATGTGGAAAATATTTAAACTAAAAAATGAGTTGACGTTTCTATAATACATATATCTATAGTGCCTTGATTTTAGGAGAATCCAAATAAAATATAACTGCACAGAACTCCCACACGAGCTTCATTGTTCACTTTTTATATAATAAAATAAATAATACAAATAAGTAAAAAAATATATCTCAATTTATTACAAGATATAAATTGGAATAATTAAATATTGTTGTTAAATAATTACATACATTAAAAATAAATTCTGGAAAAAGAAGAAGGAATTCAAAGAAAGAAACCCCAACACCACAATAACAAAGAGTCCAAAAATAATCCTACCATACGGAAAACAATATAAATTATAAAATAATTTCTAAAAAATTAAATATTGATTACATGGTCTAATGATGTTGTGATCATGATGATTAGTGATTATATTAAAATATATATTGTTGGAATATAGATTATTACTATATATTTTATAGATATATATTTTTATAATATTGTAGTTATGAATATTTCAAGAATCTATACGAATTATACATCTACAAATATGATTAAAGTTATAATAATAATAAAATAAAATGATTACATATATAATAAGATAATGTTATATGTCCAGTTATTGTTAAATATATATAAATGAATTTAGCTTCTAAATAAAATACATAGAAAAATAAACATAATGAACTAGTTTTCCATGGTTTCAAGGGTTAAATTAAACAATGTGGAATACTTATTTTTAACATATCCTAATAGGCAATATATCCTCTCAATAAAATGACCATTATATTATTGAAAAAATATAAATAACTAATGTTTTAGAGTAATAAATTGACTCCAATATACAATGTTATTTTTTCATCTTGATTCAATTTGGGATATATATATTCTTTGATGGTTATCATTTTAAATAGTAGGCCATTTCCATTTTATATGATAAGTTCTCCTTTAAAATAAATATATATCATAGAAACAATATTCATGTTCATTAGGCCTATAAAAAATTTATAAGACAAGGAATAGAAGATAACTAATGAAAAATAGTATGGAACTCCACTTGTTTTGTTTATTGTATACTAATTTTACCAATAATGTTTTAGTATTAAAAAATCATAAAAATCATATAGTTGAGAAGAATGAAATTAATCTTTGGATAACAATTAATACAATATCCCGCACGGTTAATGGAAAAAAATATTATCTCCATGTGACTGGTGTTTTATTTTATTTTTCCATACCCAAATATTTAAAACTACAATATAATTCATTTATAATTCACAATTTTTTATAATATTAAGGATAAACAACATATAATAGAAAAACGAAAACAATATTCACTCAAACCACATTAATCAAATAAAATATAATCTTATAATACAATGGTTTAATATGTGATGAAATGATCTCAATAAAATAATGACTATCTAGGATAAAATAATCTAAAATATATATAAGAATACACATGTACTTATAAATAAGTTTTATTTTAATGAAAATTAAAATAACAATGATATTTATTTAAATATTTTCACAGTAATTCCTAGAAAAATTAGATCTTTCTATCATTAATAGTAAATCATAAAACACTTCCAAATTTATCCAATGATTAAACTAAAATCCTTTTATACAAAGGTTTATCTCCTCATAAAATGAATAGGACATCACTAAACATGACATGATATTTATGAAACTTATTTCAGACTATTTGAAATAAAAAAACATATAATCAATACGGTCTTAATAAAAAGAATACATAATTATTCCATGTGAAAAGTAATGTTAAAAAGAATTGTATATCTCCATATATCAAACAATTCATTCTATGGAAATATGTGAAATTGAATCCATAAATCCTTATAGACTAGTTAGTATAGGAAATAAAAAATCAAATATATTTATTAATTTTAAAATGGAATTTTTATTCCATTAAAACTATATCTAGAGAGGATAAGTATAAAAAAATTAACTTAAATAATGAAATTCAATTTCACAATACATCAATGAATGATATTTAGTCATGGATTATTCCCTATGGTCTCTTGAAACATAAGAACATTATTATAAATATCTCATCTAAGAAAAAATTCCTTTTCATGGCATATAATATTTGGATATTACATTTTTAATCCAATTGTGTATGTCATTGGATTAAAGAAGTATATAATAAATTCTATAATTAAATAATTCTAATATATGAATATCATGTTTATATTAACCACCAATAGAATCATAGATGTCATATTTTTTCTTAGACTCAATATAATTTAATAATTACTATATCTTTTTTTAAAACAATAATAAAATAATTCTTCAAAATGAAACTCTTATTCAAATATTAATGGTTAGATGAAATACTAATACAATGTAATTTTTCATTTTCCATTGAGAATAAAGATTAAATATTTTATATATCTAGGGCATAACTATACAAAGTATAATAACCTTCTTTAAATGTCACCTTATAATCTTAAAAAATTTCTTTATTAATATATATAATGGGACATGTAACAAAAGTATTTATAATGATTAAAAAATGCACAATATTTATTTTTTAATTTACTCTAAACAACTCTCAAGTATATCAATAATAATATCAAAATGCTTCCTAGTAATATAAATTAAATTCAAATATGTAACAATTTTGAATTATTAGCCCTATAACCCACCCCCTCATCCATTGGTACCACTCTGTATGATCCCAAAAATCATGGAGGTATGTACATTCTTGAATTTTTGTTTTAAAATCTCATGTTTCTGTCAATTAAATGGTTCCATATGGTATGTAGAGTCTTAGGTGTGTTTCAATGGTCTAGGGCAATAGAAAGGGAACAAAAAGGTCATTTCGTGCATGGCACATGGTTGGAAGATAGCTAACAAAATCATGAAGAATCTATAGGTAAACATGTTGACATGGAAATATGAATAACACAAATTTGATAAACATTGAATAAACCCATGTGTCTTACTAAGGTATCTATATGACCGAACTTCCTTGGACATTTTCTTGAGCATGGTTTGTGCGCTGTTTGGAAAACCGTTTAGGTAAACCCTGTGGCCCAATAACATTGGAATGTTTTTCAAAATTTCCACCTTGGGATTTTTAGGTCTGACATGGGTTTTTCCTCCTCCTCCCCACCAGTAACCCTATATGTGAGGCTAGGTTACCCAACCTTCCCAAGGGCGAGTCTACTACAATCCTAGGTTGTATGGAGTGACATCAATGGAAAATCAAATATTTGGGTATGCTGAACCCATCTCTTGGATTTTTTGGTATTGGGTATGCAACCTACACTTCTCTCAATTTGAATCTCTAAAACCCTTTTTTTAGTTATATCTAGGTTGATATTTTAAAGGGTGGATGAATTTGAATCTAATGCATTTATTATGAGTTTTTTCATCATTATATTTGAGATATGTGGTCTACAAGTTATATCCCATGGTTTTTACATATATTTATACATGTGGGATTATGTTATTTTCCTTTCACTGATTTCTTCTATGTGTAATTTGAAATATATGATATAATTAGTGTCTAAACAACTATCTAAACCACCTGGTGATCCTTAGGAGATGCATTGAGGATTAATTGAAAAATATAGTGCTACCCATGGGGTTTTCCTACCCACCCTAATTTGGTTACCAAGATTATAAAGTAGTATATTTAGTTGTTATTAAATAGATCCCTAGATTAGTGTGTAAATTGGTTAACATAATGATTAGGAAAGGATTTTGGTTAAATATATTTACATGTTGATTATGATTAAGTGGTTTTTTGGTTGGCATATAAATGGGTTAAATTGGGTAAAGGGAATGATTCGATCAACCATGTTCATACATGAATATGCTTTGTGATTTAGGAATAGGGAATGAGAATTGGGCTTAATGGTTATGTGATATAAACTAAAAATGTGTTAAAGTGGTATGTAATACTATAAATATCCATTTTAGTAGATATTTCTTTAATTTTACTATGATATTGACTATTCTTGGTTATAATGTGCTTTTGTGTAGTGAATTAATAAATAAGCATGTGCACATGGATTGGTAGAATGGGGTATAGGCATGAGGTTCTACACCCATGGGTTGAGTAATACTGATTCTCTAAACTCCACCTTCAATGCATGAGATAGGGAAGGGGATGGAGTTCTATTCCACTATTGGATGCATTCCACCAAGACTGCGGTCTTATTTTGAGGGAAATGTTGTAGTTCTGACTTTTCACCCAAGTGAGTTAGTAAATGTTTTGTTACCATATTACATGTGATTGTAGAATATTCCTAATCCATTAGACACATGAAAATGATAAATTATTCACATTGGTTTTCTATGTATCAAATATCGATTTATAATGGAATAAAAATGGGGGAAACTATATTACTAATGGTTACATGTGTTATCTGTTATATACATGTCATTATATATCATTCCATGCACTATCTATTTAGGATGGATATTTTTTATACATCATTGGTGGTGACAAACTGAGTTTTACTCACAACCTGCTCAGGCCACCATTGGGTACCTGAGCAAATTTCAATGCTGATGGTTAGGAAAATGAAAAATTTCTGGTTATTAATAGTTGAGTAGGATTTTGGATTTATGTGGATTAGGTTTTGAGAATGGATTTAAGACTATTTTTTGGAATCCATTATTTGTATTTATTTTGGGTTTTTTCTACTTGGTATTATAGCATGACATGGCATATTTACTCTTCATTGTGGTTATACCCAGTTTGGGGGATGGTTATTTATATAGATCTAATGGTTTAATTATATTTATTCCATAATACTATATGTTTTCGGCAATGGTTTACTCAAATAAAGGGGGTATAGTCACCTCAGATGACTTTTAGGCCCATGCTGATAGTCAGAAACATCCGGCGTATGGGGAGGCATGATTGAGGTAATGTGGTGACCAAGCTTGGGAACCAGTTTAGTGGCTCCCAAGTTAGGGATTTTACAATTTTGAATAAGAGGGTGTATTTTTGTGACATACTATTTGGGAAGTTAGACATGTGTTTTGGAATGGTCAAGGTATTGGTAATGAGATCATTTTTTGTAGTATCTAACCCAAGCATGCGGGAAAACCCATGTCACCCAAGGTGGGAATTGTTATTCTTTTTATGTGTTGTTACATTTGATGAAATTTCAATATTGGATGGTACACATGTTATGTGATGTTAGTTTTTATTGATATTTTTTTCATGGATGCAACAAAACTGTGTTTTTCATTCACACATCATTATATATACCTTGGTATATAGGATACATGTATCATGGTAGGAATAGACAAGATCTGTGTGTGGAGCATAAAGGGTAGGAGGCATTGGATTTTATTGACATTAATTAAAATTGTGTCTAATGAAATGATGATAATGAGAAATATTAGGATTTGAAATGTTAAATAATAATTAATTAAGTGTTCCAGATAAGGGGGAGAATGAATATAAAAATATTATTAGAGAAGGTTTGGAAATGGAAATTTTTTTCAATTGAGTAGAAAGTATGTCTTGTAACTGTGTGAGTTGGTTATCTTCTATTAGTATGAACCTTGGTGTGGATGGTCGAGGGTAGTTTTTTTCGTATGTTCGGGCCATCTGGGGCCGTTTATGTGAAATGGAATTTTTATGGTTAGTGAAAATTCATTCCTTAAATATTCTAAAAGATGTTTGCTTTGTGTTTTAAGGCTCATGTTTAAAATTATTTAGAAAACAAACCGTCAGAATGTGTGATGGTCAAGCGGAGGGAAGATGTTTCCATGAAAAATCCTACCATATTGGATGTGGAGAAAATGATGATGCCTTATAAAATAGAATATAGTTTCCTTGATAAATTTTTATGTTTCGTACAGATGATGGAACATGACCATGTGTGGGTTTCACAAAGTATGTTCAAGTTGACCAGAAGTTTGGTTATAGATTCATATGACTGTTGATGAAGATTATGGCACAAAAGTAGAAAAATTCTAGATATATTTTATCTATACCTTTCTTGACCATCTGGAGACTCATCTCGAAATGTGAGTAAAATTAGCAGCATATATGTTTCAAGGCCATGAAAAGTGTTGGTGAGGAATAATTGTTCAAACAGAGGAATCTGAGGGAATGTTGTGGAATGATTTCCATTAGAATTTTCTCAAAAACCTATCTCCAGAAAACATGAGGTAGGATAATGATGTAAATTTTATGATATTGATGGAAAGGGAAATGTTAGTGATGGATTATGCAAGTTCTTTCACTAAGATGTGTTGCTTTATTTCGACATTGGTTGAAGATGAGCCAGTTATGGAGAAGCATATTCAAAATGGGATAAAGCACAAGATCATGACCCAGGTGAACATATTCCTTCTAAAAATGTTTTCTAAGGTAGTGTATTATGCTCTTATCTTAGAAGGTAACCCGAAGGGAGCTTCACGTGATGGACTCACGGTTCCAGATCGGCCTTTAAGAGGTGCACATTCTGAGAACATGAACTACCATTTTGTGAATCTCCATCTATGTGGAAGTACACAGTGTTTTTAGAATAGTGGACCAGGATCTTAGTAAGGTGACCAAGTACATTTTTATCAGTGTTGTTGGACAGGGAACATGTGCAACAAGTGTCTACATCCACTAGTCGAGTACCGATAATGTGGAAGGTTGGGCCATGTATAGAGGTTCTATATATTTTATTGGAATTTGGGAAATGATGGAGGTAAGAGGAAGATTTAAAGAGAAGACATAGGGTTGGTGACTCTATATCATGCATGTATTTGGAGCTCCACGGGTAGTACCCATAGCGGTGGTGGACATTGAACGTTGTGGAGAGATCATACATACCAGAAAGGCAGTGTAGTGAAGGGTACTCAGGGTGGAGCCTAGGTTGGAGGGTCAGGCCATCTACATCTAGTTTAGGCTATACCTTAATATGGAGAGTAATGATCATCTACCATTTGAGGTACAATTCTTATAGCATCCATTATCAATAGTGGTTTATTAGATACATGTGATATGCATTTTTTATTTCTTCTTAGTTTTTAGTTGTGTTAGTATTAATCATGGGATGTACATGATGATTTATGTCACTAAATACTCTATTAGGGGTACGAGTTGAAGATATAAAATAGATTAAGGTTTTTACATTGGTGGTTGGTGGATATCGTTTTCTGTGGAATCTATTTGGCCTATAGATGTTAGGTTTTTACTATATTTTGGGTATGTATTTTTTATTGTTGTATTAGGACCATATTGAATATTACCAAGATCTAGTGATGTGCATATCTCTCAATTGATTCAAATATTTCCATTGTGGTGAGTGGGATGATTGAGCAGGTAGTGCAGGCCATATTTCCAAGCAGTTTAAAGAACTCACTTCTCCACTAGCATTTTCTTTATGCTAAATGAAGGAAGAAGGGAACAACCAATATTTCCTCCCATTATGGATCAAATTTAGGTTGTTTTCCTATATAATTATTAGGTATACCATATGAGATAAATGTTCAGTTTATGATTGAATTATTGTAAGGGGCGGAGCGAGTTTCCATTTCTCCATATTGAATAGTGCTGAGAGAACTTCAGGAAGATAAAGTTAATCTAGAGGAGTTGGATTTTAATGGTTTATCCATCCTATCATGTCTCATTGTAGATCTCCTATATTATTTTCATATAATTAAAATAGATCATTAAGACTATTTTTTTATTATAGTACATTTATTTAGATAACTATTAAGAACCGATACCCACAACTTTGAATCGATAACCTGTTTGATCAACTAAGGGCTACCTTAGAGTTCTCAAAGATCAATTTGAGATCGCGATACAATCAGTTGAGGGTGACATCTTCTGACATAATGCGGACAACATTCAAGAGCATGTATGTGGATTATTAGGTTATGGGTATGATTTTCTGGTGGACCAATGCACTATTTGGGTTTATGAACTTGATGATCTAGATATTTCAACCAAATTTTAATCAATTCCTAGTCATCATCATTGATTACATCTTGGTGTACTCAGGAACACTTGAAAGTCATTCCAAAAACAATTAAATCATCTTGAGTACACTAAGAGAGTATAGGATTATACATGCTATGAAAATATCAATTTTGGAATGATAGAGTTCATTTCATGGGGAACATCATTTATTGATTCAGATGTGTCGGTCAATCTAGAGAATTTTCAGTTTGTGGTGTTTTGGGAGAATCCTAAAAATATTTCTGATCATTGGAGTTCCCCGGGTTTTACTTTTTATTAATGAAGGTTAATTATGAATTTATCCCATTTGGAAGAACCACTATTATGATTATCAAATAAGGGTGTTATGTTTGACTGGTTAGGGGAATGTGATAATTATTTTCATGTGTTGAAGAAGTGGTTTATTACTGCATCGATTCTGTTCTTTTCCAAACTAGGTAAAAGGTACATCTACTTTTTTATTATTCTGATGATGAACTGGGGGATGTTTTGATGTGGGATGATCAAGTTGTAGCTTATGGATCAAGATATTTGAGGAATCATCAATGAAATTACCATACTCATGACATTTATTTTGCTGTTTCAGTTTATTTCATAAAGTGTTGGAGGCACTACTTGTTGGGAGGGCGATTCATAGTGTTTCTTGACCATAAAAGTCTTAAGTTCATTTTATTTAGAGGGATGCGAATATTCAGACTGGGAGGTGGGTTGACTACGTACGATCCTTTAATTTTGAGATGGTTTAGACATTAGGAAAAGGGAATAGTGTTTCAGATTCTCTAAGATAGAAGACATATAATAAATTTGTTAAGATATCCAACTTTGAGTGGAAAATGATGGACTTATTTACTGAGATTCATGTGGAAGTGTTGGATGGGTATGGGAAAATTACCCTTTCATCTATAGAAATAGAATAAATTATTTTCAACTAGGCAAGGAAAAAAACTGCTGGATATAATGATTCTAGAAATGAAGGAAAATCTTAAATGTGGTGAGTCAGATTCCATTTAGAATGATGGGGATGATGGGATGGTCAACGTTCATGGTTGTGTGGTTTAACAATTCTTTATGTTGGAATATTTGACGTGCGAGTTCCTTTCATCATAATAGGACATGTATCTTTATATGACTATGATTAACATGATCTTCATAAGTAGTATTAATGGCTAGGAATAAAGAAAGTGGTTTCATATTTTGTGACATGATACCTTTCCTATCAACAGGTAAAGGATGAGCATCAGTGCCAATGTTAGTTATTACAATCATTTACTTTTTCTAGAATTTATGTGGAATGTTGTGACAATAGAATTTTTACTTGGTCTTCCAAGAATTCCTTGGCATAAAGATGCATTTTGGGTATTCAGGGACTGATTGACTATGGTGGGCCCTTTTATACCGATCCAGGATACCTACATAGTTGATCAGTTGGGTGAGTTATATGTTTGAGATATAGTGAGGTTATATGGTGTTATAGGTACTGTAGTATTATATCATGATCCACATTTCAGGTCATGATTATAGCAAGAATTACAAATGGTGCTTCTTACCCATGTGTTTTTTTGTATCACATATGACCCACAGATGGATGAGAAGTCATGGTGTATGGTTATGGTATTAAAATATATGTTGAGAGCATGTGTTCATAATTTTAGTGGTTTGTGGGAGAAGGACATGACTCTTATTGATCTTTACTACAATAATTATTTTCATTTTATGATTCCAGAGGTATATTTTGAAGAACACTATGGGAAATCATGTAGATCTATATTATGATGGTTAGAAGCTGGGGAATCAAAACTCTTCGCACTGAGTCTCATGAAGTAGATGTCAGAAAAGGATTGATTGATTTATATGTGTATAAAAAGGTTCTATATTAGGGATAAGTCATATTTGGATCGGCATCATAGACTGCTTCAATTTATCAGGGTAGAAAATGTCTTTCTTTGGGTGCCTCTAAGGTTGGGTCACTATCAAATTCGTAAGTACGGTATGTTGGAACCTAGGTTTGTTAGGCTTTTCAATATCTTGGTCAGGATTGGACCATAAGCTTACCGGTTAGCTCTTATGCCATATTATAGTAGCATGCATGATGTTTTCCATGTATCACATCTTGGACATCATCACCCTAACCCCATATCCATTGTTAAACATTGAGGATATAGTGCTCAATAGTGATTATTTCTTTGTAGAAAATCTAGTGAGTATTGCTGGCCATAATGGGAAAGTGATGTAGGGAAATTCGGTGCCCTTAATTCAATTTTAATGGAAACATGAAAATGTTCATGAAGAAACATGGGAGTGATATTTTTATATGTAGTCCTAGTATAAAAATAAATTTTCTTCAGTAACTAATTAATACTCAGAAAGAGTGGCTCAAGGGTGAGAGTTTATTATCAGGGGAGTATGTATGATCCCAAACTTAATTGAGATATGTACATGATTATATTTTGGTTCCAAACGGTTATTTTGGGTTAATTAAATGGATTTTATGGATATTTTGTGTCTTGTGGGTGTTCCAATTGTTTGAGGCATGAGAATATGAAGAATAGGTCCAATCTATGAAAGGCACACAGTTGGAGCACATATAAGAAAATCATGCAATTGTCTAGGTAATAATGAAATATTGGACAGAGGCTCAATACATAGTGGGAGCATGTTTTATAGAACCATGTTTCTTACCCAGGTAACCATGCATCCCATATTCTAGGTATAGTGTCTTGATCATGATTTTCACATGGTTTTTTAAACCATGAGGGAAAATCATGAGGCCCAGTAATGTTGGGAATGATTAAAAAATTGTAACATCATGTTTTTTAAGTGTAATGTAGGATTTTACTTCTCTACTAGTCCTATAACCCTATATCCATGTTTGGATGACCCAACCAACCCAATTTTGACTCTCAATCAATCCTAGGTCATTTGGAGTGTCATCAGTTGCAGATCAAAGAACCAAGTAAGCCTAATCCCTCTCTTGCTTCGCTTTTTGGTTTAGGGATTACATAATCCACTTATCTCCATCCAAATCTCTAAAAAACATATCTTTAATTGATATCTAGTATTATTATTCAATTGGTGGTTGAATTAGGATTTAAGGATTTTATTGTATGGTTGTTCATTAATATATTTGGGGAAGGTGATATTTATGTTATATTGTGTGGTTTTTTTTCATAGATCTGTGCATGTGGGGTTATGTTCTTGTTATTTACCTTATGTTTTCTTGGATTAATTTTCATGATTTGATGTAATGAGTTCTAAAGAACCAATCTAACACCCTTATGATCCTAGTGGGATTCAATGAGGATGAAATTACCATGTTTGGTCCACCCATTTGGTGTGTTTACCCTCTCAAATGTGGTTAGCATGATTATAAAGTGTAAAGTGGACTTTTTATTAAATAGATCCCTTAATGAATGTTTAAATTGTTTAATATAATGATAAATAAATGATTAAGTGTAAATGTATTTAGTTTTGGATTATATAAAATGGTTTATTTGGTGTTGGATTTTAATAGTTTAAATGGGGAGAATAGATTGTGTCAATGATCCATGTTCATACATGAATGTTCTTAGCGAGTTAGGCACGAGGAATGGGAGGTCTATCCCTACCATCATCTTAGAATTTAATTAGGATGAAGTATTTTAATATACTTGATTGAGTTTCCTCTTGGATGGTTGTACCTTTTGAGATCATAAAATTTTTATTAGTTTTGTATAGATATCATAGATGTTTCCTTTTTTTGAAATGTGATACCTCATATATCTTGTTACAACTATCACGTATCTATGGAATTTCATAATGGAAAACAATTATAGAATAATTTTTTATGGTTTTGATACCTATGTTAGTACATTGTTCACTTACATCCTCATGCTGAATAATCATGAATTTATAACATTCATCATGGTTTGGTTGTGAGGTTAATTCCATCCCTATTATTGTTTAATTATATTCCATGTTGTACATTGATTATGATAGTAAAAATACCCAAGAATTGAGTCCACATCTTTTATTGTGTTGGAAAATGTATAATAATTTAATGATTTTACCAATTCATCTATCATGTAAATAATCTATGCCACCTGGAAATTGAGTTGTCAAAAATTTTATATGATCTATGTACTAGGTGAATATAGTCCCACATAGGGGATTATATGATATATTTATTTCCTAAGTGTATTTTGTGTAATTTTAATTAGAGGAATATAACACCATGATAGAAATGATGTGTTATGGTATTTATGGTCAATGGTTTTAATATTTAGTAAAATCATTTAGATGAAGTGTGGTCACAAATTTTTTCTTAACGGTTTTACTAATACTGGCTGTATGGAATCAAAAAGGTGGGGTCCTTATGGAATATGTTTACATAACTTCTGTAGTCTAAGCTTGGTTCTCCTGTGTTTTTATGCTCCTAGAGTGTAATAAAACTAATTTCCTTATGATATAATTATTGTTTTATCAAACCATTGGACACCGGTTGGTTGTTTTTTTAGAAAACTTTTTATGTGTAGGATAAATTGGTTTTTGAGTTTTCTACTTTTCATGAACCCTTTAATCCTTTGCTGTAGTATATTTTATATTTGATATTGGACATGAGTATATGAATCATGAACAAATTTTAATTATTTATGTGAACATTAAGGTTATAAATTCATGTTAGGATTTGTGAAATCAGTAGTCGTATCCATTAGTGAGAAAATCTATTGAAGAATTTAGGTCACAATTTATTTCTTGATTGAAGGGTGAATATGAACACCATAGAAATTTTATTTTGTTTTAGCCATTTATTTTTTATTATGTTGGTCTGATAATGTCACCAAGGTATTAAAGATTGGAATACCATAGACTCTTTTATGGGATAGAGACATGATTAAAAAAATCATTATTTGTTCCCAAAATTGTATCATTTATTTCATTCCAATGATAATTTTATGGTAGAAAATAATTATTGATATGTTCAATTTGTTGACAATATCCATACTGTTCATGTGGAAACCATTACAATTATATATTAATTTGTTGATCCTTGGTTCTGAATAGTGTTTCTATATGAAATTGTATCTAACTTGAGGAATTAATGTTATTCTATCATCAGGTTGATGGTTAAATGGGAAGAATCATCCAATCCTAGAGGATATGTTTGAATCATGCATTCTTGTTTTTTTTCCTTTTGGCTATTATATTTTTCATACTAAATTATTATGAAGGTAAAGATTGAATTTTCATATGAAAACAATTATGAATTATTTTTATTTCAGGTATGTGTAGGTGAATGTTATTTATTAGATGCTTAAATTTTTCATGGGAGATAAGGATGGTGTGGTTATCTAGGTCAAAGATGCATATAGTTCTCATCCTCTTATAGTGTTATGAAGAATATATTCATGGATTCTTAGAGATTCAGTAAAGTTATTGGTTCTCTCTTGAAGTGTCTTATGTTATTTTTCATTATTTTCGGATATTCTGGGAATGTGGAATCATTAATGGGTTTTTCATTCAATTTCTTTAAATATCATGGAATGTTTCTTATTAGTAGGACTTTTTATTTCATTGTAAATCATTTCACATCATGCCTTTTCTTCCATAACTAAGGATTGGTCATAAAACCCTTTCCTATTTGGTTCAATATAATTATTTTTATTTTGATTCATATGGCATGGTAATTGTGTAACTAGTTCTGTTTATAGGTAATAGGGATCAAGTGTTTTACAGTAAAGACAATTTTTTATATTTCATGTATTCTTATAGTTTGAAAAGGATAACAATGAGATGTGGGATCTAAAATCACAGATTTCAAAAAAGTTTCCTTATCTCATTGTAATTATGGATTCCTACTCTATTTTTGTGAGAACATTTCATATTGGATAGAATACTGATTCCCACTGTGTCACTAATATGGTCAAATTTTTTATTTTATATCTATTTTGTTGTTCTATAGGTTTTTGGTAGTTGAATGTTTAGAAATTGAAGATGTGGGGAAAACATATTGGAACATGTATTCGATGAATTTTATAACCATGGGGTAATCATATGACATATATCTATCTTTTCAAGTGGAATTTTGATATGGTTTGAGCATGGTTTTTTAAACTATGTGAGTCCCATGGATATCCATGTGATTGAGTAGCTTTTTTATAGAGCATGTCTCATGCCTTTAGAATACGTCAACAAAATGTGATTCTTTAGTGAGGAGAGCATGTGAAATTATATCTTATGTATGGAGAATATCAAACGTTTTTCTATGGTTTTAAAATCCATGTTTCCTAACCATGTTCTCTGATCGAAACATTTAATAGTGTGAATTTACCCCCTTTTTTGTTAAAAAAACTAAAGACCGTTGGATTTCTGAATATACAATACCAGACATTTTATGTATCTCTCAGAGTGTTTCCCTTTGGATACATGGGGATTCTATATTAATCATGATGGATCTCAACATATTATGACTATTTTACAGTGTTTTTATTCTCAACATTGATTATCTACCTTTGATCACTCATTTTATCCATGCCAAGCTACCCTATGTATAAAATGAAAATCAAATATAGGGATTGGATGGAGAAATAGTGCCTTTTGTTATAGATCTAGGATTTTTAGTTCCCTATCCATTAATCTATAATATATGTTAACTAAGGTTACTGGTTTCCTCCACACATTATGTATTAGTCTCTATAGAATTTTTTTAATTCTTTAATTTATCAATTCACCAAAAAATCTATTAAATTTATTAAAAAAAAGATTGATTTTATATAACTGGTATTTTTACGGATATGTAATTCTTCCAAAGACTTTTTCCATAAAAATATATTGGTGAATGTTATGAGTTCAATATAATCCATTAATGGTGTATTGAATACTGAATAGTGGTTTTCAAAAAAGGAATCATAAATTATAACCTTTGAAATTTTTTAATAAAATATAATCAATGTTTTAAAATAGTTTTTGAATTCATCTCACATTGAAACCGTTGTTTGATTTTTTGACTGTAATTGTCACTTTCGTACAGTTAATACCTCTACATGATCTGATATCAATAGACTGTGATAGGAAAAAAATAATTTTTATTTCACAAGATATATGGTGTAGTTTTTTATTAAATTAATAAGTACATATTTGAATAGACTATAGTCTAAAATATTTACATTAAAAATTATTCTTTTTTCACACATTATGGTATATTTTATTACTGATTACTAATTTTAATACAATATGGTGAATGCATAGTTGGTTTTTCATATGCAGTCATATTTAGTACCTATTGATGTAATATTTCAAGATTATGTTAATATGATTCTATTTAATGAAAAAAATCAAGGTTGATTTATAAAATGTTTCCCCATTTTATAATATTTTGTAAAACTGTTGTAGTTTTAAATCTAGAACTAATGTATTCATGGTATTACACATTGTATACATTAATTTGTGAAAAATATATTATATTTAGTAATTAAAATATAATATTTTTAGAGATTTATATCCTTGTTTCAATGGTTAAATGTAAAAGAAAGAGTAGAGTGTGTCATATAATTATTCCTTGGTTGTTATCTCCTTTAGAGTGGTCTGGGATTATAGTAATAGATATTTACATGGGAACTTGGTTTTTCCCTTTCATTGAATTTTTGGAGTATCTATTATTTTAGATATTTATTATTTTTGTGTAATATTTCGTCAATATTATTTTATTGTTATTATTTTGTTTTTTACACATGACACATGATATGTTTTCATACATGGGGAAAATGTTCCCACTATTTTATATGTGGGAATGTTGGTGCATGTCACCACCCCATCGATATTTGGGACACACTTCAGGGATTTTGTAGAGAATGATCAAGTGATGTTTCCAAATTTCATGGGATGGTTCATAAAAATAATCCATGAAAATTTTAAATTAATATAAGAAAAAATTATTTATATGATGGTGGGAATGGTATTTCAATCTGTGTATGTTAAAAAAAATATTCTTTCATAATTTTAAAATTTTCTAAATATACCATCCAGAAAATGGTGAAATTAATCATTTTTGATAAATTGTAATGAAACAAGAAAAATATATTAAAAAAACATTACCAACCATTAAAACATAATTATGATTTTTTTTCAAATCATATAATTTAAAGTTGAAAATTAATAAAAAGAGTTGGAATTAAAACATTAAAAAAATAATTTTCAAATGAAATTAACTTACATGTAGCCTACTTGTTGATTCATAATAATAAAATAGAGAAATTATAATTTAATCAATTGAACACCCAAAAACCATATAATCGACAAAAATATTTTTTTAAATAGATTTATATCATATAATTTTTCCAAGGAAAATCTAAACAAAAAAATTAGAAATATAAAACGACACTAAAACGTAAGTTCCTAGTCATGAGTATCTACATAGTCATATGTGTTTTATCATCCAATATAATGAATATAAATTTATTAAATATGTGATTCAGACATTTTTTAATATATTTTATCTTTTTATTTTCCTTTTATAATCATTTTATGTCAATTCATTGAATATTTATTGCATACCTCAAACAATTTTAATTTGTGATTGAATTTCCCTAAAATAACATTGGTATATTATTCATGGATAAACAAGTTATGAGATAGAAACATAACTTCCAAAATTTTAATAATTTCATGAATATAATTTTTTACATTATATAAAATTGTATAATCATAGATACATGGTTGTAATTGAAAAATGAATCATATGTCTTAAAAAAGTAGTTTTCCAAACATATGAATGAGCTTCATTTTATTATTTCCTAGAATAGATGGGTATAAAGGTAAATTATATCCTAAATTCATAGAATAATAATAATGTAATAAATAGAATATATATTCATTAATTATATCTTCATAAACATTGCATTGATGAGGTGACGATAAATTAATTATATAGATATGTTAATATGGTGTGTTTTATATATGAATGGGTGTGTATTTCATTATCCAAACTATAGAAATGATAGATAAAATGTATATACCAATAACATAACAAAAAATAATTTTCTTTGTATATATTTTTTAAAAAATATGTCTATTATTTCTGATTTGGAAGAAGTTTTAAAATAATTGAACATGGAAAATAACTGTAAAAAACATATCTCGTCTTTCAATATACTTCTTCTATTTACAAAATAAATATTATTGAAGTGGACTATTTGTGAGGCCATGACGTATAAAATGTGAGGTAGTGTAACACCATAAAAGTTTAAGAAAAAATTAACTTCATCCCATAGTTTTTATGACAATTAATATCAATATTAAACAACCCATGCAATATACTTCATAAAATTTAATTCCTACGATAAATTTTGGAACATGCAACCACTAGTGTAAATGAACATTTTTATAGAATTATGTTATGAACAACTAATAAATTTGTGGGTGTGAATAGTAATACCTAAATTATGAAATTAATATGGTTTAAACAAGTAATAAAATTCATTTATTATTTATTTTTGTTAAATAATATAAGAATACTTTAAAAGAAATATGAAATATTTTCTAGAAAAAATGTATTTATTTAAATAACAATTTTGTCACCCATTGTTTATATAATATTTAATTTAATTTTAAATCTTCTAAATGATTTATTATATAAAATTAACTTAATTGTTTTAAATTATCACATTGAAATTAATCAGTGTGATTTTTTGGTTTATTCTTAAAGGTTTCATTTTTTGATGAAGAGTGAAACTATGCATTATTATCGAAATTTTTGAGTTTATTTAAATTTTTTAAAAATAAATTATATTTCAAATAAGTTTTAAATAAAAACTATAACATTTATAGAAGACATAGCTAATTTAGTTTATTGTGAACAATTTTTTATTCAATTTCAATATAAATAATTTCCATGCTTATTAGAATTCTCTTTTTGAAAACATTTTTCTTTCATCATGTCTACGGGGTTGGTTTGAAATTAAATTTTTATAAATAATTTAATTGAATTTAGTAAAATGTTTTCCATGTTTTTTATGAAAATAATCATTATTTTATTATAATTTTATCATAATCATTGACTATTATGTATAGTAAAGGAAATAAAAATTAATAAGAGTGGATTAGGTGAAATGTGATTTACATAGAGTTAAAATATAAAATTAATTCCATGAACTGACCAATAAACATGAATAAAATACATTTTATTAACATATTTTGACCTTATAACTTATAATGTTCCAGAAATATCTTTTTTGAAGCTTATATAAATATATAAATGTGGGTGTAATTGATTCCTTTAAAACATTCCATTTGATTCCTCTCCCTGAATTATCAAAGGACACAACCTCTCCTCATATCATCACACATACAAATCCATTTAGATAGAAAAATATATTCCCAAATCACATACTATATCCCCTAACATTATCATTGATTCATCTTATACTTTCCATGTTTTTTTTAAAATATGATAACATCAATCGTGTTTGTAGAGAACTACCACCTCAAAATGCAATGTGATTCATTTTCCACTTATTCTTTACATGGAATGAAATAAAAATAAATTTTATGAATATATGTGATATATATAGACATATATGATTATATTGAAAGTTTTATATTAATATATCACCAAATTCATTATCCGGTTTCCCATTAATTGAGGGATATCTTCACTCATGTGTATGTATGATGAACATTCTCCATGAAGAAATGTGATTCCTTTTCCCTGAGGAACCATAAATAATGAATCAAAAAATATATACAAAGTATATATTATACTTATAAAATTAATATAGTAATTTAGATTATGGTTCTATATAATATACAAAAAAATAGAACTTTCATAAAAAATAACAAATTGGGAAAAAATATAATTAACACCTAAAATAATGAAAATAATGAAATATTATTTCGAAACATGTGGTAAAATATTATAAGTGGATAATATATGATATTATAAACATGAATAACTTTCTATTATAAATTAATAAAACAATTAAATCTTGTATAAAAGAGGATAAATCACATTGAACTGAAATGAAGCGTGAGGTAAGTGACTTCATCTAAATTTCCCTTCAATAATGCGAATTGTCACGTTAAATGAATAATTTATTATAAATGGATAATATAGATACCATGTTACAAGAAATATAATAAATCATTTATAACAAATATCATTTTACATTTTTATGTTTATTATTTCATTCAAGGGTAACTGACATGAAAATTATTATGTGGTAATAAATTTCCAAACCAAATTTATTTTAATAGGGCTATATTACATTTTAATCGTCATTAATATTTTTTTATTATTTTTTTAATTAGTTTTAATTAATATTTTTTTACCTCTAATTTTTTTGGTGCATATAAAATTTACAAAAATAATATTTTCATTTATTATTTCTCAGATCATCTTTATGATATTTTTGAGGGTTTATGTCATAATCCCATTCTAATAGAGATAATTTATTTATGTGTTTAAGTTAAAGAGAATTTTTTTATTGTTTTCTAATAAAACCTTCCATTTTCTTATCCTTTATATATTCCTATTGTTTTAATGTAATAGTTCCATTTTCAAATATTTGGAACTTAAAATAATTGATAAAAAAATTTAGAAAATTTGACTAGAGTTTACTCAATGTTTACATATCTTTTCATGTCAAAATATATTTTTTATAAAAAATATTATTAAACTTTTCAAAATAATTTATTAATGATATTGTTTCACATTTTATCATTTATAAACATTATTTCATTGAAATATTCATGCGTATTTTAAAATAATTTTATTTTATATTTTACAAAAAAATTAAATGAATCTTACTTTTAACACACAAACCATGAATTCAATCGTTATCCATCATGAGCAGTCAAAGTTTTAAAATAACATTTTATATTTTTCAAATGATATCTACAAAGAAAAATATTGTTAAAATTTCTTGGGATGTTTTATTCTCAAAATATTATTATCTTATTGAAAATGTTATTTTCCTCAAAAAATTTTAAATTATATTTACATGGAATTTCAAGTCATGAATGAAAAAACCATATTCTAAATTTTATCTACTGGGGATATGATGTATTGATACCATAATTATAAATTCAATGGATGGTTTATTATAATTTTGACCAAGGAATGTATTCAAATTCACATTCATTTTTCATATTTTAATCATTAACATTCCCTTATAATATCCAATTTCCAATGATCACTGGACATTAAATTCCCACTAAATATCCAAATTATTAAAAATGTATATGTTTATAGATTAATCCTTATATAATTTATACATACTATTTTCAATATTTAATTATCTTTATATTTCTTGGTATATATTGACAATCTTGTATATTTTACTCAATATGGATTATTTGATGATGATACATATTTTTTACGAATTAAAAATATGATTCTATATATGAGGAGTTCCATAGAACAACAATGATAGGTGGGGACTGCAATTATATTTCTCCTTAATGTTTTATTATTCTCATGAAGATAATCAGTAATCTAACTTTAAATGGTTATCGACTAAATTTTAAAGTATATTGTGAAATTTCGTGACACTTTTGGAATCATTTTCTTAAGAACATGATGTCAAATAATTAATTATTTCCATAATTAAGAATTTATTTTTCATAATATATCAATTATCCATATGATATTATCTCCAATTTAATTTTATTCATAGTTTATTTCATAAATTTTATGTGTTTTCAGTTATTTACCTTTCCATATTGATTATGCCTTATCATGATATCCATGAAATTTTCATAATGATATTATCTATAGAAACATTTCTTTCTAAATTAATTGATTAAATGGAATGTGTTTCATTTAATTTATCATTCCATGTTGACAACACCTTATCATTCCAAGATAATCTTGTAATTAAAATTTCATGTATGTTTTTTTATTGACCTTTTCATGTTTATTAAGCTTAATGATTCCTGATAACATCAAATATATAAAAAAATTATTAATTATTTTATATCACACATATATTTTTTCAATTCACTGGAATCTATGGTATCTAATATGATTGATGTGAGAGTATATGGTACAAGGAATAATGATATTATTGAAATAAATTGTGTAGAATTATTTTATTCGAATGTAATATGATAATCACGTCTGTATCAAGTTTATCGAGACTATTAAACTATTATATCAATGGGATTTGATTAGTTGATTATTTTTTCAAAATTTTAATGTGATACATCAACTGGGGGTTACCGGTGTAGAAATCACTACAGTGTGTATCATAATAATTTATGTAGAAATCCCGTGAACTGGATTTATGAAAACATATATACGGGAACATACCCCTATGAAAGACTTTATAGACAAAAATATTTTAACATGTTAATGTTTTTGATTATAATAGATCAAGGGGATTTCCTATAAAAACATCTTTATATATATATATATTAGATGTGGTGTGGATCTGGAATAGATGTACTTAGAGGTAATAATTCCAATAATGGAACCTTGGGATTGACCTAATAGACACATGGTGCATGGAAATAGACCTTACTACGAACCTAGTTTGATAGACTTTGAGTATATTTTTTCATAATTTATATATTATTTATAAAAAATTATGAATGATTTAAATATATGGTGAAATGAAATGTCCTAAGTTCAAACTAATATATATTAGACTAAAAATAGGGTGTCTAAAAGGAATTATATTTTTTGTCAAAAATGAGGGTATAAAGAGATGAATTGCTAATGATAATGGAGAGTAGAATATAAGTAAATAAATCTCATCATATCGATCCATTTAATTTTTTATTATTGAATGTCGGTGACACCTTCTTATAAAATTAAATACCCACTTATAAAGTCTATCCCTTATACTAAGGAAGGACCCATGTAGAAATAAAATTATTGAAGTATTTATGTATTAGGATTCAAATTTATATTATAAATTTCAATTTACAAATGGAATTATAGTTATAGTAATCATGAATATTCAACAGATTTTATTAAATATTAGAAGCATATATGTCTTAATTAATACAACTGTTATGTATACCATCATGGGTTTATGAGTTTAATGTTGACCATATATTAAAAATCATAGAAACAACTTTTTAATATTTTTTGATTGTAATATATCATGAATAAGTGTTAGTTTTGAAAACATTGATGATAATTAAACACATTGGTTTAGTATATGAATTATTTATTTGAGAAAGAACGACTTTATAATTTTTTGGACTTATCTTTGATGTTAATTTTATCCTTTATGGGATATATTATCAAGGATGTTGTAGTAACCATAAGACATCACAATTTGTGAATGCTATTTAAATTATATTAATATAGTCTTAGAAAAAGGACTTCTCACATGATGGGTGAAACTCGTCACATCCAGCAAGGTCATTATGCTTGAACCCACAACTAATGAATAATAAGGTTTTAGTTCCTACTATTGGCCTACACAATCTCATATTTAATATGAAATTCTATTTAGTGAAAGGATTTGATGAATAAATGTTAATGATGGACTAGTGATGTATCTAGGGTGGTTTAGAGATTAATGTATTATATTTGATAACATTGGCTAAAAACATTGTTTTTCAATAATAGATAGAGAAAGATGGGATGGCTTGTAAAATGTAAAAAGATCACATGATATATTAAAAATGAATTTTTGTTATTCATTCATAGAAAATTCATTTTTTTTATATTCATTTCATAGAGAAAGTGATGAATTGGAGACAAATCAATGAAAAAGAAAACAATGAAATTATTTTTAGGAAATAGAAATTTATCACGTAATAATATTTCTATATATTCATAGATAGTAAAATAATTATTGTACATGAAGAAAATTATTTTGAAATAAAATATTTATCATATAATACTAATATCTAATGAATCAAAAATTATTTTCAATAATCCACAATTTGTTTTAGATCATTTTCTTTCTATTGATCAATGATCTCTATCACTCTCTATAATTATTTATTCTTTCTTTCCATGTCCATGTATTTACATTCCACTCGTTTTTTACTACATAGAAATCTTGTTATATATTTTTATAAATGACAGTCACATATAATATTTTATTTTATATGTTAGATGTTTTATGAACCCTCTTATATTGTTAGTTTTCAATAATGTAATTTTTAAAAATAAAATCCTTCATTCCTGAGGACAATATCAAATTGCGAGGATGTAATTTATTTAAGGTTATGAGAATGTAAAACCCCTAAATTCTAAAATAAAAGTATTTTATTCAATAGACTATGTGGAAGATAATATGTATGTTACACACCCAATATATATATTTCTTTATATTTAATATCTTTTATTGCTTGTCCCACATGAAACCCACAGTCTCAATGAAATGTAATATAATATACCATAATAAGACAGAAGATAAATTTTTGGAAATTAATAGTAATAAGTAAAATATGAAATGTATATGGTTTAATAATGTAAAAAAACTGGTTATCAATTCAAGAGAAATAATATAAGTATCATTTAAAAGAAAATGAAATGTTCTCTAAAAAAATATTTTTTTCTAAATGATATATTAGTTGGGCTTTGCATTTATAATTAAAAATTATGTTTCCCCACATTAAGAAATTTTTGATTAAAAATGAATTTATTTGTTAAAATATTAATATAGACATTATTTGGGGGTAAATGTTTTTGAATTTCAGGAAATGTTTCTTTTTGGGATGGATAATTAAATTTTTTTATTTTTATTGAAAACTATCATTTTTGGAAATTTTTTACAAAGATAAATATTTTTATATATATTTTTTAAAGTAAAATTCAACCAGTTATATTACTATTTTTATATTTAGGTAATTTAGGTAAAGTTTATGTAGAATTTCAATATAAAAACATTTATTACTTATCATAATGTTCTATTTGAAAACGTTCTATTTTGTTATATTTTTGTGTTTTGTTTTAAATATTCTTTTTCTAATTATCTAAATTCGAATTGGCTAAATAGATTCCATATTTGGAAACTGAATATTTTATATTTTATTGTATGTTTAGTTTAATTGTTGATCATTATTAATAATAATATAAGTAAATATTATTTTTCACAATTATGGTAAAAACTGATTTTCTAGGGGGTAAACTATGGTTAAAAGGGTTAAAATGAACTACCAACATCTCCAAACCCCAATTTTTTCCATCTGTATACATTACCACCACTAAGGTTATATAATTACCCAATTTGGATGATTTTTCCGGATAAAATGTGTGTGTACTTAATTCAATTAAAAATACCATGTGTGTCATATCCCACATATATTAAAGGTCACTCCCTCTACAACCCTCTTTATACTACCAAATCCATTTTTATCCTCCAATACCTATCAAAATTAAATCATTACTATATTAAACACAACCAAGAACCAATTTTTGAAAAATAAAACATTCATATGAATGATTTTTGAGCAATTAACATGTTCTTTCTCATAGAAGAGGTTTAAAAGTGTGTTTCCATTTTATTTCTTATTGAAACTCCCTAATATAATATATAAAAATAATATAATAAAATCAATATCACACATATACAAATATGATATTATGTTAATTTAATAACCTATATAAATCTCGTATTCCATAAAATGGGAATTAAAATCATTAATCGTGTTTATGGAGGACTACCACCTCACGAACCGACAAAATTCCTTTTCTATCACCACATATCAAGGATGGGAATATTGATGGGTTTAATACATTTATATTATTCATATGATTTTATAAGACTTAATAAAGTATTATATCTCATATAAAAAAATATATTCCATGCTGTAAAAAATATGATAACTTCACTTGTATGTACAGTGGTCTACGACTTTGTGAATCGATGTGATTAATTTTTCACTTAAACATTACATGGAATGGGATAAAGATAAATTCAATGAATATATGTGATATATATGAGATTTTGTATATTATTTATGATTTATATATCATCCAATTTTATATTATTCCACTCATTAAGGGAGTGATATCATCACTCATGTGTATGTACGACCTACTATCTCAATGAAGCGATGTGAATAATTTTACATGACCAAACATGATGATTTATTTTTAAAATATATATAATGATTCAATATTATATTTATGAGATTAATATTTTATCAAATATGATCTATCTATATCATATAACCGTGAACTAGAATATTCAAGACATTGAAAGAATGGGAAAACAAATATATTAACACCCAAAATAATGAAAATAATCAAAAAAAATTTGCAAACATGTTGTAAAATGTTATAAATGGATCATATATGATATTAAAAATGTTAATAAGGATATGTTATAAATTAATATTATTATAATAACCATCATATAGGATGTTATATCACGTTAATCCAAAAGGAAACATGTAATAACGGACTTCATCTCAATTAACATTCGTTGAGGTATGCTAAAATATAATCCAACTAATTTATTTTATGTTATTTATATACATTTTTTTATACATGTAACATAACTAATACTTTATTATTAATGGTATTTTAATTTAAAAATTTATTTATATAGTCCTAGGGTATTTTATTTGAAAATTATCTACTGGAAACTAATTTCATAATTCAATTTCACGTCATTAAGTTATATTACTTTTTCATTGCCTCTGATAATTAATGATTATGTGTGTATTTACATTTTATTAAGATAAATTTTATTAAAAGAATTTTGTGTATTTAAATTTTAGAAAATTAATTTTTTTATTTCCTGATACTCACTTCAACATTATATTCATTGTAAGAGTTTATTTCATAATCTCATTCCAATTGAGACTGTTTATTCATGAATTGCTTTTATGGAAATTATTTAGTGATTTTATATTAATCACTTTTCATTTTAATCTCCTTTTATTATTCCGGATATTTCATGTAATATTACAATTTTTATATTATTTAGATCTTATTATAATTGTTAAAAATGTAATTATTAAAATATAACAATCATTATCTCTTCAATCATAAACTCATTTTATTCCTTGTCCATATTTTCAAAAAATATTTTATTAAATGTTTTTTGTTATTTTAAAAAAGAATTAGTAAAGAAATTTTCACCCATTTTTACATTTTGATATTTTTTAAGAGTATCTTCATGTCTATTTTGAAACTTGTTTCAATTGGATTTAACTCAAAAAAGTGAAAACAATTTTAGTTTTAACTTATAAAACATGAGTGAAATATTAATCCATCTTGAATAGTAAATTTGGTGAAGATTTTTTATATGTTTCAAAATATATTTACAGAGAAATATATTTTCAAAATGTTTTGTGAAATTTTTGTTAAAAAAATTTAATTGTGTAAGGGGTTTTTTACACATGATTGTTATGAATGATATTTTCATTCAATTTATATTCATCAAAAACAAAATTTTTATTAAACATATACTAAACTAGGGATATGTTCTATTGATTTAATAATTATATATTCCATGTATTGATTATAACCATTTTCACTATGAAAATTATTTACATTCACATTCATTGTTTATTTTTTATTTATTTACATTTCCATAAAATATTCTCTTTCTTGTGATCACTGGATATTAAGTTTTTGAAAAATATAGATATAATTTATCATGGATATGTTTATTTATTAATATTTATATGATTCTTACATTCGTTCTTCAACATTGAATGTTCTTTTGTTAACTATATAAATATTGGACAATTTTTATTCCACACTGAATATGGATAGTTGATGATAAGGAACATTGTTCATGAATTAAATCTATTATTTGGTATATGAAAAATGATTTGGACGTGAATTGATAGGTGGGGACCAAAATTGTATATCGCCTCTATGGATCGTTTTTCTCTTTGGGAGAATAAGTATGATACCATTAAATGACTTTCTAACTATATATTTAAAGTGTCTTATTAAATGCATTGATGGTAGATGTATCCTCTCCTAGAGAACATGATGTCTACTAGTTAATAATTTCATTAATTATGAATTTATTTATTATAATTGAGGATATTATCAAAATTATATTATCTCCAGATGTATTTTATTTATATTTTATTTATTAGATGGAAACTATTATTAGTTATTTAAATTTTATATTGATTACTCCCTATCTTATAATCCATAGTTTTTTAATAATTTTATTATTTATGGATGATTTTTTTTTCTATTTTATTGATTAAATGACATTTTTTTAGTTATTTACTATGACAAATTGATTATTCCATATCTTACAATGATAGTGAATATATTTATATGGCATTTGTTTTCTATTATTTACCCTCCCACCACTTTCCTTAACTGTAATTGATTTTTTGATATCTCCCTTATTTGGATTCCATTCCCAACAATTCATGATGTGTACTATGACTGATTTGAAAGGACTTACTATATAAAATATTCATATTTTAGAAAAACAATATTTTTATTTTTTATTCAAATATAATATGGGAATCATGTATTTAACATGTGTTACAAAGACTACTGAACTATTTGGTATATTGGGATGTGCTTCCTCAAATATTATGATAATGTAATAATTCAATTCATTAGATGGGAGTTACAAGAGTTGGTGTCACTAGAAGAGTGACATTGGGAATATATTTATGTTTTATTTGTTTAATTTAGTGGATTATGTAGTGTGAAGAGGATAGAATATTGTGTGCTCTTTAATACCAATGTTGGTGGGAAAACATTTAAATACATGGAAATTACTGAATAACATATGTCATATTCAACTAACATGGCTCCAAATTATCATAGAATCGTATATGTATAGCGTAAGGCTGAAATAAATTAAACCAATTAGGTTTATGTATATTCATTCTTATATTGAATCTTTATCCCTTTATTTTTACCCTTTATCCCATTTTACCCTTAATCCATGTGATGTATATTTATAGCGGTTAATATTCATTTTTATTAAAAATATAAATGATCATATGACATAATATTAATAATTATTATTCCTAAAAACTAATAAATTTTAAATTATTCAAATCATATGTGTGGTATAATTTGAATTAGTTATGTGTTTGAAAAATTCAAAAGAAATAGGTTTTTTTAAATATTCTTATTTTATGAATAGAAATGATTTTATAATATATCAATATTATTGTCTATTTTAATTGTATTAATTGGAAAATTTTTAATAAAGGGATTGATTATTTCCTTTAAAATTAAATCAAAAGATATTGTGACCTTGTAAGTAACTGATTAAGAAAAATGAACACAAAAATTACATTTCAACAAAAAAGTTATATGTCCAAAATGGTAAGTATACATATCAATGTTAAATATTATATTTTTATATGATTTATATAACATATTAATGATATATTTAATTTAAAAATAATTCATAAACATTCATTTTATTAAAATATCATTATAATTTAATAAATACGGTAGGATATTATAAAATCTATGTTTTTCACTATTCACCGAAAACCCACTGTTTCTATAAATATTATTAAATAACCCTAAACATATTTTGAAAGGATAAATTGAAAAATAAAATTCAATTATTTAAATTAAATTTTATAATATATGAATTTTTGTTTTAATCACATTTTGGAGAAAACTATATGAAATATGAAAATTATTTATTCAAAAACTAAGATCACCTATTATAATTGATTCTCATTTGTTACACCTATTACCTTCCTGCATTAGGGTATTATTATAGGATTAATACATGAGAAAACATAAAATTTTATATCAACCCCTATCAAATTATGTTATCTTATTGTGTTCTTAATAAAAAATCATCATACCCTTAATAATATGTTGAAAGATCTCAAGTATGATCTCCTACATATACCCCAATACGAATCCACATAATAGTTTCTTGTTTATACTTGGAGACCATAATATATTCTTCAAATGAAATTATAATAAATCCTACTAAATGTGGTATTTTTAATAAATTCTAATAAATTTTTTAATGATTACTTGTCTCTAATAGAAATTAATGTGTACCCTATAACGAGTTAGACAATCTTTGATGATATTTATATTAATGATATGAATATTTACTATAAAAAATCAAATTATTCTTTTGACATCACACAGTTATGAATCCGAATGGATATACCTGATTACCCATGATTAGTTACTCTATTTGTGTATATATTTTATGAATTCCCATCACAGACTATAGTATCAAACACAATACAAATATTGTAGAATAAAATCAGTTTCTTACACATGAATGATATTAATCATGATAATATGGTAGATGCAATTAGGATTTTACATCATTAATTTAAGAGAGTCTTTTCACTATCATGTTTTGTGATCTATATAGTGTTTAGTTATTCAATATCTAAATCATTATATGGGAATCTTGATATCCTAACACCCTATAATGTACTAATAAACCAATAAAACAACCAATATGATAATATTTCAGTTTGATATTAATTAAACATAATGAATCCCACTAATTTTTAATCCCTATAAAAAAATCATGTTCTTAGAGTCCCTATATATCCATTTCTACTACAATAATGGGATTTTGTCATATAAAAGATCTAGATATACCCGAACTGAATGCCAAAATGATTTGTATTTGCTAATTGACCACAATATATGATGATATTGATTAGTAAAAAACTTTTCAATAATTTAAATAATTTCCTCTATTAATAGTTGGAGATAAAACACTATCATACAGTCTTATCCTTTCAATATCCTTGGGATATATAATAATTATTTTTCCCCCACAATATATGATCTCATCCAAGACATTGTAAAATAGAATACCATCTTTGACCCATCTCCCTCAACATTTTGTCAATAAATTATTTGTTCCTTGTTCAAGAACAGTATAAAAATTAATTCAGAAAAATATTATTCACAATAAATAATATGGGGATCTTTATTCAATACTTTTTTTTATTTGAATAAATAAATATAATAAATAGAGAAAAATTAGAGTGAAAAAATAATATACAAAGAACAAACTTTATAATCAATCACGGAAATCCCCCAATTAGTAATATGTATAAACACATGAAATATAAATATCATCAGGTTTTAATGTTAGTATACCCACTTAAATGTGTTCAAAGAACATTCAAGTATATTTAATCATAATATATATATTGGATTTATATATCTAATAACTATATATAATTTTTCACCTAACATGTATAATATCATCTTCGTCTACTAAATGGAGGGAGTCGTAACAATTTTATATTTACAAGATCATTTAAAATCCTAAACCCTTTGAACTATAGACAAATTAAACATTTAAGTGGGTGGGTAATTCAATTTGAAATGTTTCGTTATTTTAGACTTCGGTATGTCATCATTCAAAGATCCCTGGCCATATCACTAATCCCCTGTTTGAAAGAATTACTATATAGGATTTATCGGGGATCATTATAAACTGTAATCTGAGGAATATAAAACCAAATGAATATATTTTCTAATTCATACAATATACCATTAATGAAAAAATATAAACTAGAAACTAAAAAGAAAATAAATTTATTTTAGGTAAATGTGGGAATTTTGTTTCAAGCTGGTAGAATTCTTGAGGTAATTTCCCTTGGGATTTAAAGTACATACCCCCCATGGGCTTTATAAAACATGATATAGACATTATAAAAATAACTATCATTGAGGTTAACTCAATTTTGAGGACCCCCTATATCCAACCAATGGATCATTGTTAACTAAAAATACCAAACAAAACTTCTTTAATTGATTCCATGTCTGAAACTATTACAAGCATTGCCATTATTTACATCGTGCAATTATTTTACCAGTTTAAATAGGTCTTCTATCACCAATAAATAATGTAAAAAACCAAAAATTTATAAATAAAAATTCCCCTTATGAATTAATTATATTATTTAACTTGGTTATAGAAAACACAATCATTTATTCGGTTTTATTATATCCAATCAGATTTAAAATACCATTATGTATATTTCATATTGATTATATATCAATTTAATAGTGATCACATAATTTGTATAAATATTTGGTCTTAACTAATTCAATTTACACATACAACAAATGTGATAGACTCAACGAGTAGGATCATACTCTATGAAAAACATTTAACAGAAATATGGGGGAGAGATAATCATTGGGATTTTCACATGACCATGCCCAAGATGAGAGCCAAAAACATAAGCATGATAAATTCCTTTTACAGTATAATCTCATGCTCATCGACATCATGATCCAAACTATTTACATCGAACCACCCCATAAAATTTTCAACATCACATACCTTACATTTAGGGTGATGTTGGTGTTTTAAGGATATATGAATAAAGATCCTTAAGATATATGTATGTGAATTATTTTTTATAGAACAATGGATATAATTTAATCCTATTATTGTTACATTATAAATGATTTTTATTTTGACTAAATTAAGCACAAACAACATTTTTAGATAATATTAAAAATATTTTAAGTAAGATGTCTTATTAAATTAAATTATTTTTGAAATAAATAATATTTTAAATAATTTTATTATTAAATAATTTTTATTAAATAAAAATTATCATATAATTTTTGTAAAGGCAAATGTAAATTTTATAAGGTTTCCAAAATTGTTATTAGAAAAACAATCATTTCTAAAAAATGTCAATTTTATTTTAAAAGTGAAAATTCACATATTTGGAAAATAATTTAGATAATATAAAAATTATTTTTAGAATCTTAAATTTGATATTATCCAATGTTGATTTTTTCATAATTTTATAAGACATTCATATTTTTAGGAAGAAATTAATTAGTCTATATTATGACATTATAATGACCCACTAATGATATGATAAAAACAATAAGTGGTATCCATGAACAAATATATGTTTTAAATTTTTAATCATTTAATTTTATATTTATTTTATTAATTACACAAAGCCTTTGAGAAGCATCCAAAACCATTAAAATATTTTGAGGATTTAACATAATTTCTTTAAGAGTATGACTCAACATTATATAATTGATGGTATTTTATCATTATATTACACCATTAAACGTATAAAATAATGGATAAAACACCAATTTATTTGAAACCATGTCTAAAAACCATGGAATGGTTTGTGGTTTTGGTTATTTTTTTATAGTGTCCAAAATATATGATTGAGAACTATTAATGAAATTCCTACAATATTACATTTTAATCCCACCCATGATCCAATTTATCTAGACTCAAAATCCTTTTATAACATCCTCAATATTCCCTCCACTCACTGTAGTCCTCCAAAGGTTCCCATAAGCTCTAAAAAAGCTTCTCCAAAGCATTTGGATTTGCACACACATGTAAGGGATCTTAGCATTATCTTTTTAATTAAAGTTTCTTCAATGTCTTATACATTCTATTTCCAATTCCACTTTTGGGGTCTGTACATAGATTTCCCCAATACTTCCCATTTTATGTCCAAATTATGATACACTACTTTCACTCTCAAAACCCCATTTTATGAATTTTTATGTGCTATCATCATGCTACTGAAATTTCCCAGAGACTTTTTGATTCAAAGAAATCATGTAGTGAATACAATACCCACTTCTTATCAGGGATTTTTAACATTATACACAAAAAAATATTTTAATTTTGAATTAAATTTATTTATTTTACACTCTTTAATCAAGGAAAAATATTTTTATAAATGATTTCAAGTAGAATTATCTATGTGGGACACTTAAGCATGAGAATTGAATGAATGTGATGGGTGGTCTCGGAATTATATAGTGCTATAATGAAATGGGTAATATTTATAATCATGAGACGTAATTTTGGGACATTAAGTGAATTTAATTTATTTATGGGAAATTTCCATCATAATTTATTGGTTGTTAAATTTAACTTATGTTTATGATGCACTGTTTTAAGTTATTTTTACATTTCCTACGTTATGATTATCATGCTATATCATGCCATATTATAAATGTTCCATTTGTTCCCCATTGATATGCCTATTTTATAACATGTATTACCATATTCCATTTTTATTCCCTTACTGGTCTATATGGATCACCTCTTTCTTATTTATGTCCCTAGGTAATCTCGTGCAGTTTTTAAAAACCATGGAATATGAAGATCATTTTATGGTAGTTTTCAATAAAGCTGTTGTATTTCCTATTTCATGAAGTTATGTAATGAAAATAATTCAAAAATAAACTATACCTTGAAATTATCCATGTTTTATTAAATGTTATATTATTTATTAAATGATGAATAAATTTTTAATCATGAAAAGGGTAATTATAGTTTGTATAAATGGAATCATTTAGTTATATATTGGATTAAGATAAGAAAAATATATCAAAATCCTTAGGGATATAACCATGCTTAAGAAAATATCACTAAATTTTGGTAAGAATATATTAACTGGTTTATTGAGAATAGAAATCTATATCTAGATACTACAAGTGATCATGGTTTTGGAACAAATGTACCTAGGGGTAACAAATATACCTAGGGGTAACAAATCAGGCAAGGTGTGTCTGGCCTGACTAAGTGTAACCTGGCAATAAAAAATGGCTCGTAATACACACCATGTTTTACAATCATGAGGGATATGCATTTTTAAATTAAAAATATCATTAAAAACCACTATTAAGGGAAAAATACCCATATGACTGTATTTTAGGAAAATATATTTTGAATAACATAGATTGGGTCATATAAATTAAAAAGAAAAGAATCAAATGTAATCCATAATTTATACCTTTAATGACATTGGATTGCTCTTTTATATTTTTAATAGTTTAAAAATAATCATCTTTAACATCCCTTTTATTCATTTCAATGGTTGAAAATAAGATCAATCAGGTAAAAAATCAATGCACCAGGTAATGTGATGACTACCCCAGGGAGATTCCCAACCCAATGAGACCAAGAATCGCTAAATTTATGACAATACTCTCTCAATTGAAAATGAATTTTATTTTAAATGGATCATATGATTCCATAATCACAAAAGAATGGAACAACTCCATTGAGAATACCATTTCCATCCTTCAATGTTCTGAGAAAGATAATGATCTACTCGTTGTTTATCATATCGACATATAAGTTGATCAATGGAAAAAATTGATATAGAAATATGTTTCCAGAGGAAGAGATCAATGAGGTGGGGTGGAAGGAATTATAGAAAATTTTATTTGATAAATATTTTACTCACACTCTCCGATAGGAAAAGGATTTTCATTCCATCAAGAAAAAAAGAAGATGATTATATTATGGGTAAGGGGAAAAATCAGAATACATTCACGATACACCTCCAACATTGCCGTTATCACCAAATGATTGGTTGGATACATTTTTTACACTAAAACCTATTCTATATGATGCCTTAGAAATATAAAACATTGATAGATATGTGAAAATTGTCCGAATCCACCTCAAAGTAGAAATGGGGATCATCAAATCTCAAGGGTTTCATTGGGATTAGGAGTGGAATGTGGAGATTAATTATAGTGGTCTGATGAAAAAATATAATAGTGAAAAAATATTTAAACACACCACTTATCAAAAGTGTGGAAAGAATCACACATGAAATCTCCTAAGAGGAGTGAGGATATGGTTTACGTGTGGGAAGGAAGTACACATAGACAATGTTTTCCGATAGGATAAACCCACTTCTGATATAAAGGTAAGGAATCATGAAGTAAACAACCATAACATTTTTCATTTCAATAACTACAAGGAACCATAACAATTTTAAAACAATTAACTAGGATAATTGTATTTGGTGACACCAAATAACCACCGCGGTGAACGGGGTGATAAATTTCCATCTCAACCGCAGAGGTTGGTCCTGACAATGATGTGGTGAATGGTAAACTAGTTATTCATTCAGGAATATTGAATTTATTTTCATAATATGGCCCTACACTTTCCATCATATCATGAAATTTCAGTATATCTATTCAAACTCATCCAAAAATCATTGAGGTAGAGCTACCAGTGAAAATGGAATATGGGGTTATAATTTTATCCTAATTATATGCCCCAACCCGTATAATTTTTGTAAGTTGAACATCCTAGAAAACCTTTTCATACTTACTTTGTGGGAATTTGATGAAATTTTGGGTTTGTATCATATTTAACTATATTGATCCAACATAAATTTCCCTCAGAGGTAAATCACACTTAGTATTGAATATCAACCCCTGATTCTATACAAGTGCAAGGAGGGGGATGAATCTAATTTAGAACCAACTTTTTAACCATAGATACTATATCTATAAGAGATACAGTTTCTAGAAAAAATGATTGATTATATGGAAAGAGCCTTCAATAAATATGGAACTACATTGAGGGAAAACATTGATGTGTTTCGCAAGGAATTTCCTAGGCTCCATCCTAGCTATGTGGTTGAATTCTCAATTGATTATATAAAAGGGGAGTTACCATTAACCAATACTCCATATAGATTGATTGTTGTCGAACATGAAGAGCTGAATAAACTACTATAGGAGAAGCAAGATAATGTATCTATATTCCCAAGAGATTCATAATTGGGTTCACATATCTTGTTCATCATAAAGAATTACATGTCAATACACCTTTGTATTGACAATTGAGAGCTAAGAGAGTTTAAGATAAAGAAAATTATCCACTTCCATGGGTTGGTGTCTTGTTCACCTAACATCATGTATCACAATACTTCTTCAATTATGATCTTTAGTTGGGGTATTATATAGTTTGGTTGAACAAGAGTGATATCCCTAAGACCGCTTTTCATACACAGTATGAGCACTATGAGTTCAGAGAAATGCCATTCAGACTCAGTAATTGTCTATAAATATTCATGAAAATGATGAATAGTGACATTAGATATTACCTAAAAATGTTTTTGGTATTTTTCATAGAAGAATTTATAATATACCTCAAAATAAACCAGGAGCATGATGAGTATCTGATCACTGTGCTAAATACCCTACAAAAGGAGAAGCTTCATGCCATGTAAAATAAATGTTATTTCTAGTTGAAAGATGTATATTTCATAGAGAATATCATCATATTAAATGGGATATCTATAGACCATTCAAAACAAAATCAATTTATGGATAGATGATTTCAACATTTGTGACATATATCCATAGATTCATTGGGTTATGTAGGTATTATAATCAATATGTGAGGAATTTACCCTTATTTTCAAACCCTATTACCAGGATAACATGAAAGGGAGTAATTTTTTCACGGATTCATGAATTGAAAAAGATCATTAGGGATTTTAAAATAAGTCTTATCATTGAATTATTGCTTCACTACCCATATGTGTAGATATTTCGATGGCATTAAATGATGGTTAAAATAAGGTATTGAGTTGTGTGTTAATGAAAAATTAAAATGTTATAGCCTATGATTAATGATATGGATTTTTTGGGAACAAAACTACCCAATGCATGATCTAGAGTTAGAAAAAGTGATATTCAATTTGAAACTATAGAGGCATTATCTCTATGGGAAGATTTATGAAATATATTTGGATCAATAAAGACATAATTATATATTCACACAGAAAGAGTTGATTACATTCCAGTAAAGATTGTTGCAGATGATAAAGCACTATGACTGCTGAATCCACTAACATATTGACATTTTGAATAATTTTGAAGATTATATAAGTTCAAAGGATTCAGCTACACTATCATTGAAGATAATTGATAGTGATATGATCTACCTAGGTTTAAAAAGGATAGACATGGGAATCATAAAGGAAATAACATCATCAATCCTTTTAGAAGTGATTGTTCAAATTTTCCTTCTATATATGTCAAATAATGATCAAGGGATGATGTGGGAATTTAGAAGAATGTGGAAAGTATAAGAAAATGGAGATACTCATAATTCAACATTATGGAATAAAGAGTTGTGAGATTTTGGTCTGGAAAATATATGCCATAAAATCCTATTTCAAAGAATATACTAATATATTATTTACATAGATCGACTTTCCACAATCACTAATGAAGAAAAATAAAGTATTCAGATCTCTGTGAGAAATATTTTTTGGAGAATATGAAGAAGTATATCATAGAATATTCATCACATTTCCTAGTATGTCAATGTGTGGATGATGAAAGGTTAAAGTATTAGGGGATTATGAGACCATTACCCATTCATGAATGGAAATGGGGAAAATCAACATGGAATTATTTGTAGGACATCCAATGAAATCAAAGGGAAACATTTCTATATGGTTTTTTGTGTATTGTCTTACAGAGGCATCTTACATTATCACAGTTCAAGAGAAATCCTCACAATATAAACTTGATGAATATGCAATAAATATGTTGTAAGAATTCATGGAGTTAAACTATCGATTGTATCCAATAAAAATTAAATATTCATACAAAATTCTGAAAATGTCATGAACATGCTCTAAGAATTTAGCTAAACAACTATATAAACTATCACCCGCAATCTTATGGACAATATGAAAAGATTATTCAGACACTATAAAATGTGTTTTTAGCATGTTATTTGGACTTCAATGTTGGACGTGGCCAATATCTACCTCTAGCCATGTTTTTTTAACAATAATTTCCATTCAAGCATCCAAATGGATCCCTATGAATCACATTATAGGAAGAGGTGAAAAATAGTTGCATTATAAGATTATATTGCGGGAAAACCACTAGGTAAAGATATTATTGAACAAATGGAAAAAAAGATAAAAACCCATTCATTTTTAAATCAAGGATTCGTAGAGTGTATAGATGTTCTATGATGAAAATTTTCAATTATATATAAAATTTTATGTTTGATTCATGGTATTTTTCAACATATATTAATGGAATAAAGTGATTAGATTTTATAATAATGGAAATCTTATTCCAAGATACGTAGACCCCATTGAGATCATTGATCGCTTTAGAATAGTGTCCTGCTGAATTGCACCCTCACCTAAACTATCTCTAAAACATTATGTATTCCATGTATACCACTAGAGAAGTCAAATACGAGACCCCTCAAATGTAGTCAATCCAGATGTGGCACCATTTTAGTATGTGATATTATATGAAGATTGACTAGTGATGATCATAGATTGTTGAGACAGTGTTTATCAAAACAAGACAATGCGTTATGTCAAAGGGATATGGATAATTAAAATGTTTTAAGAAATGTTGTGGGAACCAGATGATGTCATGAAACAGAGTCATAATCATATATTTTATTGTGGTAAATGAATATTTTAGGTTTAAATTTCTTAAGGGGGTAAGATTGTATTGTCTCAAAATATATTATATAGAAATTCCCCTTGTGATATAATTAAATTATGTAATATTGATAATGAAAAAACATGAAATTAATTAGATTTTTAATATTCAATCAGATTCAAAAGAACATTAAGTTTTATTACCATTGATAATATATTTTTCAAACGTTGACCGCATAATTAGTATAGATATAGGATTTTATCAAATCCAATTGAAATTGAAAAAGGAAGTGATTTTATCAACCCTGTGAATCATAACATATGAAGCTTGTTTATTATAGATTCCACAAAAAAATCCATCACTTTGATTATCCCTCGATCAAGACCATGATGTTATCTAACACCTTAAGCATGGTAAAAACCATTTTGGGGAGATGTTCAAGCTCATTGAGAACATGAACCCAACAATGTATGTCGAACCACCCCATGAGAGTCTCACTATCACACTTCTTACTAATAAAATATTTTAGTGTGTATTAAAGGGATATGTATCAAGACACCATTGATGTGAGTATGCATATTATTTTTTATAGAACAATTTATATATATTAATCCTATTATTGTTACATTTTAAATAATTTTTATTTTGATACAATTACTCAAAAATAGTCTTTTTGGGAAATATTGAAATTCAATTAAAGAAATATATATTGAAGAATGGATGGAATTTATAAATAGATAATATATAAAAAAATATTATTATTATTATATAATTTATATTAAATATAATGAATAATTTAATTTTTATAATGGATAATGTAATGGTTATAGGGGTTCGAAAACAATTATTGTCAAGAAACCCATAATTTAGTAATAAATATTGATTTTATTTTAAAAGTAAAAATTAATATATTTATAAAATTACATACAAAAATTGACTTTTATTTTTGGAATCATATCTTCGAAATTATCCATTACTGTATTTTTCATAATTTTAAGAGAAAGTCCACTTTTCGGGTAAAAATTAAATATAGAATAAATATAAAATGTGTAATATAACAAAATATTGACACAAAAAAGTGTAATATATATTATAAATGTTAATATTTATAATATTTTTTTTTGATTTAAAATAATATGATACTATTTTTATTTGATAAATTTTACAAATCCTTTGTTAATCATCCAAACCCATTAATATATTTAAATGTTTTCAAATAATTTATTTAAGAGTTTGGCGCACCTCCGTATAAGAAATGTTATTATTATATTAAATTCAGACCTTATCCTTATAAAATAATTATAAAACATCCATTTTTCATTAACAAAGGGAAAAACCAAGGGATGGTCTGTGGTTTTGGTTATTTCATTATATAGAGTCTGAAAGCTAAGTTTGAGAAATATTACAGAAATACCTGGGATTTTCCTATATAATCCCACCCATGAACCCATTTAAATTCTCTAAAAGTTCATGTATGTTGTACATAATCTTCCATACCATTTCTATATTCCACTTAATGTTAATCGAATATCTCAAAAAATCTCTTCCCAATTATTTGGAGTCAAAAACTCAAATATGGGATCCTCTCCTTCCCTTTGTTATTCAAGTTTAATTATTGTGATATTCATTCTTTTTCAAAATAATATTTTTTTGATTTGTATTTACCTACACCCAATATTTCACATTTTATTTTAAAATTATGAGATACCTATTTATCAATCAAAAAAATATTTTTTGATTATTTTTATGACACTATTATACTGCCAAAATTTCACTGTGATTTGGTCATGCCAAGAAAACTGTATAGTAAATTGCATACCCATTTCCAATCAACAGTGTTCAACTTTAGAAGATTATACATCTTTGACATGTAACATACAATTATTTATTCCACGGTCCTTAATTTTCAAATAAAATATGATGTAAATGAATCATTTTTTTGTTATATATGTGGTGCACAAATGCAGGAAAATTATATGAATATGGAAGGTGAACCCAGAATTATATAGATCTCTAATTCATTGGGTAATTTGTATTATCATGAGATTTAATATTGGGATAGGGCGTGAACCTTCTTCCTTTATTGGACTTTTTCCATCATGATTTATTTTTAGTTATCCTTGACCTATATTTAGGGTGAAGTGTTTAATGTTGTTGTCACATTTCCTATGTTATTATTATCATTATATATAAATCATTATTTTTCATGTTCCTTTAATTACCCATTTAAATGCCCATTTTCTAACATGTATCACCATATAACATTCATACTCCCTTGTTGGGATTTATATCTAACCAATTTCTTATGTATGTCCCTAAGTTATCCCATGCCATTTTAAAATCCTAGGACTATTATGAACTATTAATTAATATTTGTATAAATCTATTGTATTTCATAATTTGAGTTGTTATTTAATGTACATAATTCGTGAATACACTAGGATTATCGATCATTCGGGTTTTATAATGTGTAATATTATTTAATAAACAACTAATTAATCTGTAATAAATTACACGGTTGATATATAATATCATCACATTAGGAATTTTTTCTCAATGAAAATTCTCAATGTATTCACCCATGAAGAAACATTATCAATAAACACACACCACAAGAATATAAAAACAAAAAATACACCTAATACAATAATTAACGGACTAGTAAAATTAAAGGTGGAAAATAAAGTACCACCCCCTCCCCACACTCTTCATAACAATAAATCAATTGTAACATCATTAGATGTAACCATTAATAAAGAAATCCACTCCAATAGAGAAAAAAGTGATGGACACATAATGAACTGTTACACAAAAACCAAACTATGAACGAAAAAATAATGAAAATCATGATTATAATATTTAGTGATATTATAAAAATAACCATCACTCTAAGGTGAAAAATGAATTATATGCAATTTAGGGGAATAAAAAATATTATAAAACCAAAACTAAAAAGGATTTTTAGACAAATGATGATATCATTATTCAATGTTCACACCTCCATTTTCCCCCTACAACAAAAATATACTAGAAAATGAAACTATTTTCATGATCATAGAACGTCAATGAAGCAAACATATATAGATTTATGAGGTCTTATGGTGATATTTTTATCTAGAATACCCACCATAATGAAGTCGATAAATCAATGTACATTTCATTTATTTATACATTCAATCTATAATTACACATACCATTTTAATCTAAAACATGTAGTATACATTTTTTTATCCATGATAATGGGGATTTTTGTAGCAATATTAAATCAATATGATACAAAATTATCTAACTTGGGGAATAAAAATAGGGACATAATTAATGATTTAGTGACTAGTATTGTTTTCCATGTGTAAGAGAAAGAATACTTACATGGATAATGAAAAGGGAGATAAGTGAAAAGAATGATGGGAGGGGATATGATATTTAAGAATAAGTAAACTAGACTTCACAATAATTACATCACTTATATGACCATTCTATTGATAGGAAATGATATAATTTACTCTATGACACCTTAAGAAATCACCTGATGGCACATCGACTAAATAAATAAATGTGTTTTTGGTTTACAAATACTAAAACAAAGGGGGATTTTATTCCATTATTGATTCATTCTCCCCTACCATTATAGAACCCTTCCAAGTGATTTTATAAGGGAATATCCATGAAATAAAAAAAATAAGAATTTATATATATTTCTTTTTTCATTCATGAAATCGTTGATTATGAAAACTAGTGGTCTCTAATATCTCCCTCAATACATAGAAAACCATACTTGTCTAAGAGTTCTAGTCATTATGGAAACCCCATAGCCAAGCTACTGATAATATGAGTTTAATTTGTAATAATTTTATTTTTCATATCATTAATATCCATTTATAAATCATATATTAAATTAGAAATCATAGGTTAATTCATGTATGGTTATAAACATAAGATATAATGGATTATATTATTTAAATATTAAATAACCAGCAAAATATTCCTTACTAGGTTATCAATTACAAACATTCATAGGAATTTAATGTGAAAATGATTTCAATATTTGATAGATTAAAATATTAACCAAATTCACCCTAAGGCAAAAAAGATATTATATTTCAAATTACTCAATATATTCCATGAAAACCATATGATATAAATACATAAAACCCATGAAACATAATCCTACTCAATTGTAAATTACACTACCCTGATATATGTGGTTTTATATACAATTGTATAATTCATCCCAAATATTGACTATTTTTATATTCAAATACCATGCCCAAATATGTATAGTAAAATATATCTAATATGGCTTTCTTTACCCAAACCTAGTCACCTTGAAGGAAAACCAACCTAGGTTACCACATAACCAGAATAATATCTCTATATATCTAGAGGCCTTAAACATATAACTAGGGTCTATTAATAATATTGGTGGGCTATAAAATCTATTAGAAAATAATAAACAATGATATTTTATGGGGAATCATGCTTTATAATATAATAAATTATAATCGATGTTATACTGAAAAAATAACAATTACCATATATCACTTGAAAAAAACAAGATATTAATAGCTATAAAAGTCATATAAGAAAAATAAAAATTATAATATGTCCATGATGGTTGATTTTAAGTGATAAATAATTGAAAATTAAAAAAATTACATGAATAAAAATTTCTATCAATTGGATTATCGATTCCCATATATTTATCACAAATAAATAAAATGAGGCATATATCATAGAAATTGGGGGGTTTCTATAACATGAATTATTGAATAAAAATTATAAACCCCAGCCAAGGTCAATATGTAGTGTGTATGAAATATATTCATTAATATACCACCGAGAGTATAAAAACTATTTATATATATATATTTGGTTTGTATATAATATGATATATAATTTATCTAAACAATTACATATCTATCAATGAAACATCATGAACAAAGGTTCCACCCCAAAATGAAGCTATACATACATTAATCAATTTTAATTATACTATATAAAACCATTGTCTAATTACAAGAAAAATTGATTGGGGTTTATCATCACTCATAATAACAGAAATTTGTGAATACGTTATCTCCATTCAAATTAATAGATGAGGTGAATTAATTATCACTTATAATCATAACTAATATGGGTGAATGTGTTATGACCTTCCATAATAAAAACATGTTAAATTGTGTTATAACCACTGAAAACATTAGTATAGGTGAGGGGATTCTCTCTCTTCAAAATTATGAAATGTTCAAATCAATTATCACCCCCCGTAATATAAAAATACTAGTTAATAGTTAATTAACCCTTAAAATAATAAAATATGTGAATGGGTTATCAATGATCAAAATAAAAAAATGGATTAAATTCATATCATCACTAAAAAGTATTAAAATATTTTAATGTGTTTTCATAATACATAACAACCTAGGTGAGTGGGTCATTACTATAATAGTAATTGATGGTAAACTAGTTAATCCTGAATATTATAGCATTCTATGGTGAGTTTTCTTATTAGTAAAAAATCTTGATTGGACACATGTACTCTTGTGGTCTAACCCATATTTCAAGGATAAAAACTAGATGTGAAGTAATAATTGTGTCTATGGGGAGACTATAACCACTTTTTAGAGTGTACACATGGGAGAATAATATAGTAAATAGAATAAGTATTGTAATAATAATATTAATCTACAGAATTAGAATAATCCATCAAGACAAATATCACATAAGTAATATAAAAATAGTGATCAGGTCCGGATACTATTAAAAAATTGTAAATGTATAAGATAAATATGTACATCAATATACAACATGATATTCGAAATAATTGAAAATGGCTAAAGCTAAATTTAATAGCATCGTGATCATAAGATCGGTCCTTAGATCCAATAATATATCCTAGTAAGACAATAATGAATCAATATCTGAACCTTTTCATGTATCCCTACCTACAAAAAAGATGTCCCTTTAGGTTCTAATCTGCGGCATTAACAGGGTGTGAGATATCTCAATAGCCCATCATCAAAGGTTTCTAATATGATCTAGATAGTGTGTTTTAAATATTTATGTTTAGATACAATAATATAATTTATAAATGTAAACTAAAAACCTAGTGGATACTAATTCTAAATAGATAGTAGGCTGACACTACCTTCTTCATCCAAGACCGAAATACCTATGATCTTGTGTATTTATTTATATTTATATATACATATAATTTTATATATTTATATATATATACATATGTATATATATTAATATATACCTAGAAACATATGTATTCACATATATATATATATATTCCCCTAGGGTGTAGCTCACATAGTATCTTCCCATGTGGATCTCGGTGAGGCCTCTAGTTCAAGTCTCACTGAGTTCATCCTTTTACTTCCTATTGCATGATATTCCCTATACTATAGCGCCTTCCCTAAATAAAATGTGGCTTCAACCTCAACTTCTATATAGTCATATATATATATATATTAATACTAGAAATGGAACAAGTTATAACTCAAGCATTCGTGGTTAATCATAAGTCTCTCATGGTGTAAAGATGGTACTAGAAGAATCATTTGATCATGGATACCAATTTCATCATATTTATCATCATAGTGATTGAAGTGATGTGGAATTTCTAACGACCCTAGAGGAATGTGAAACAACATTTACACTATTTAAATTACAATGTGAGGCATCATTCCCAAAATTACACGTCAATGGAGCATGAAGCATTGAGTACAACAGTTGCTTTAAACGAGTCTGAATGGCCATTATACCTAGGAGATAACATTAATAAAAATAATAACTATTATGAATGTGTTTAATTAAGGTAATAAAATGAATTATTTATGTCATTTAACATTCCATTTAATTAATTCATAATCTATAATTCATTTAAGATTCAAGTGAAATTGTAATACAACTAAATTTCTATTTAATTGCAATAATTATTTCAATTAAATGGGAAATAAAAAATGCATAGATGATGGTTATTCCACATTAAAATCTACATAGGATAAGGTATAGGATAAAAATATGAATTTAGATGCTCAATAATAAGTGGGGGTTAATTTTATGTTTAAAAACATTCATTTTTATCCATAAATAAAACTATGTTTAAAAAAGTTAAACAAGGTAAATTCACAAGACCTATCATAGCTCTACAAACATGGTAGGTTCCAGAAATATAGTTCTATAAATGTAAAATAAGAAACGTTTACAATGAAAAAATTCAACGTTAATGTGTACAGAATCTTACTTATCAGTGTATACAAAATAAAAAGAAATTATTAGAAGATTATACTTTCTTCATTTATCAAAATGCAGCGAAAATAAACCTGAAACAAAACAATTAACAAGTATGAAATATTTTATCCCAAAGAGAGGGGTATCCAACAACCATGGATTAAGGTCCATTGATTTATACATTCAATAATGTCTATATTACCCACACCAAGGTAAGCATTCAATAATAATATCAGAATCTATCTTACTTTCCCACAAGCCCTTGAACATTAATGTAGTCAGAAATTCTATCATCATATCAACGGATGTCTTGAAATATTAAGCTAGTCAACACCTCTGTCTTTCTATCCCTAAAAGTCCTCGATTTTACATTGCAACAATCATAGTCGCACCAAGAAAGATGAACAATAATTTCAGTACGCACAAGTCACAATTCTCTCTCTATAGAAATCACTTTAGCAGCATGAAATATCTAGAGTGATAAACTAAAATATCAATATTGAGCTCATTCAAATGCGCTCCTATTTATAGTAACTTCTCCTATAATCGGCTCCCTATTTTAACGGTTATATTTTTCCGTGAATTTCAAAGGGACCTATATCTGTGTGAATCAAAAAACAGTTAGTTAGAAACGGATTGTACGAAATTATTTCATAATTATTACTAGTGTAAGAAATATAAGGTTACTCAACCAAATATTTTTTCAGAGTCTAAGGAAAAATAATATTTGTATTTTTTAAAATTAAACACATGGAAACTATAAATCATTGATATTCAGATTCCCTTATTAATAGAATTTGGAACATGAATTATATAGATTTTAGATTCATAATTCCAATTATTTCAGATCTAAATTCTAAATAATTCAAAGTGTGAATTCTATGGAATTCATAGACTGAATTTCAGTGGAATTCAAAGTCCTAATTCTATGGAATTCGGATTGGGAGTTATAAGGAATTTGGAGTAGGATTTTTGGGGATTTCAGAGTAGGAATTATAGGAAATTTATAGTTCGAATTTTAAGGAATTAAGAGTCTATATTTTAGTGAATTCAGAGTCATAATTTCCAAGAATTCGGTGTCTAAAATTTATAGAATTCAATTTTTGAATTTTAGAGAATTCAAATTCTGAATTTCATAGAATTCAGAATCTAAATTTTAGATAATTCAGAGTATGAATTTTAGAGAATTTGGAGTTTGAATTTCAGAATACTCTATAACTATAGATTTTTAGGATTCTGAGGTTTTAGATGTAAAATTGATTTTTACCATTAGTAATAAACTTATTTAGATTTAGAGAATCTATAAAATGAAAATAAAAACATAATTAAGGAAAGAATTTATTTGGGGAAGTAAATGTTTATTTTTTAAGATAAATCTTAGGGAATAATTATTTGGTCTTAAGATAGAGTGATTGTGGTGTTCAAAACATATAGGAACCGAAAAGTCATAATGAAAACATGCTAACTCAAAAATCTCCCCATTTTTGGAAAACACAAACATCCTTAGGAGAATGAATATAAGGAAAAAGAAAATTTACTTTATGATCAAAAAAGAAAACTAATCCCCCTTTAAATATGAATCATGGTGAATATGACTAAGTCCTCCTTAGGTTTTTTAATCCCTATAGATCGTATACTTTATTTCTTGAATGAGATTTTAAATTTTCATGCATTCAAAAATCATCTTTAATAAGAACTTCTATTTAGATAAACTCCCTCTTAAATAGAAAAATTTATTCTTTACTTATAATTCATGTTATCATTCCTTTCCCCCCCTTAGTGATTATTAAAATATAATAAAAAGAATGGAAAATATATAGTACCTAAAAAATTATTATTAAACCACCAAATATATGAAGAACAACCTAAATTACATTATTATTGATTGACTTTGTACAAAAAAGAAAAAATACAACTAAATATTGGAATGGGGTAGAATTATCATTATTTCTACTTCGTCATTAACTTCATTACAATAGTTTTTAGATTCTTTATATCCTTTTGATCTTCTTCCACATGCTTAATTAGATGATCCTGATCTTCATTTTTCTTCCCTAAGTCTTTTATCTTTTAATCTTGAGCCTTAAGAATACCTGCCTGAGCCTTCAGGACTTCTTCTTGGTTAACAATCTTCTCTTCAATCACATTTCTGAGATCTCTTTCTCTCTTCCAAATCATAGTTACTCAATCATGCATCCCATTCAAGGCATTAACTTCTTGCTTTTGAGTTGTATGTTCAATAGTTATCTTTTCCTTAAAACTCTTAGTAATTTTAGTAAATGTACAATCTTCAATGAAAAATTCATCCTTCATTATTTCTTGAAATTATTCAATGGCTCTTAGGAATTTGATTTCCTTCATTAAACAACATTTAATCATCTTGAATGATCTTTTATGAGATTTATATTCAATGAAAAAAATTATGAAATTTCTCTCAAGCTATATAAGATTATCCATAATAAGGGTGATTAAATCTCATTTCTGATTAAATGAGTGATGAAGCATCTGGCATCTTGAGTCTATACTTGTGATTAAGGGAATGGTATCAACCAACTTATTGGATGATTGCATAACCAAATCATGTTTAAGAGAGGACGATTTTGAATCATAGTGTTTGGTTGGTAAGGATTCTTTTTCTAATTCTTCACCATTCCTCTTTGAGGAAGAAGAAACATATTTCTTTTTTACCACAGATTACTTAGGTGTGTCAACCAACACCTGCTTTTCCTTATCAACTCTCATAATGATATCTTCTTCTTTGGGTGATTCATACTCACAATCAGATAATTGAACAATTTTATCTTCCTTGTGATTTTCTTTCGGAGCACCTACCATAATATCCCCACAATGAATAAAATCATAATTACTACACTCTTCTTCAGATAGATTATTCACTTCTTCCTGACCGGTTTCTTTTTTTCCTAGTGTATAATGTTTATAGTATTCTTCTTCAAAAGTATGGATTGATAGTTTTTCATAAGTACTCTATTTATCATGATAATCCTCTAAATTCCTAACCATGTATTCGGTATCACCAATTATTTCTTCTTATTATTCTTCTTCTTTCACTTCTTCCTCTTTTTCTGTTTTTGGAATTACTATCTTCTTTTCTAGAGTCACAGGGAGTGATTCATTAAAAAAAATCAGTTACCTTGATTTGTTCAGAGGATTTTTCAGCACCCATAAGGAGGGATTGAACTATCTCTTCTCTAGAAGTTTTATTACTTTGAATATTTTTATTCTCTTGCTTTTCATGATCATCAGCAACCCTCATCTTCAAGAATTTTACTTTAGTAGGGTCTAGGCCAAAAGTAGTCTCCCCTTCATGTTGTTTTATTCTTCTATCCACTTAGCCACCACTTCATCAGGATATGCCTTTTTCTTCATTAGTATTGGGGGTGCGGATTAAATTTTCATAGCCGCAAGGGTTTTTCATTTCTTATTTCATTCTCTCCCCTTCTTATTCCTTCCATTATTTTTTATGTTCTAGACACTTCTGGTTTCTTTGATAGAGCATCAATTTGAGCTTTAGAGAAGTTATAAAATTCACTGAACTCACTAGAAATGCCAACTTTCATTATTTTTCTAGTATCATCACATTCAAATTCCTTGTCATAGAACTACAAGGAATTTTGAACGACTGATGACAAATAACAAAAATATTGGATAGAATTTCCAGATACATAATGATTTTAGACTTAAAATTTCTATTATTGATATTCTGAATTGTGACTATGATATACTTGACCAACATTATCTTCCTGAGGTTCTCATGGAAATCCAATATATAGAGGTCCCTTTTTTTTCAGGGAACCCTTATACCCTTTTCTCTGAATAATAAAACCTTGAACCCATAATTCAAGAATACGGATGTTTTGAGACATATAAACAATCTTCATAGTATTCACTTCATTCAAGAAAAGGCACTGTAAATCCTTTTCCCTCTCAAACAATCCTGATACATCAGATAATTTATGGGTGAAAAATTTTGTTTCACCTTCATAAGGATTTCCAATTAGACTTCCATTCTTAGTGTAAGAAAGGGAGTAGGTCTTTCAATTAAACTTGAAGGAAACATGCCTCTACTTCCTTTTTTTAAGAAACTTAATGTATCATAGAATTCAACCAACAACTCCAGATAATCTGAATCTTCCGCCTTTAGTTTTGTCACACATAGGATCTCCCAGCCATTTAGCTTGATATTCATTGAAATTATAGAATCATACTTAGAAAATAATTTTGGATCAAATAACCTCTATGTGTATATCTTAAATTCTATGATTTCTTTTACAGATGACATTTATTTATGAGGTGAAGCTTTCACATACATTAAGAAGTGAGGAAAAAATGAGGATTCAGTGTGGCCTTAAGTAGATCGTTATGGATTCATCATGCAAGAGAATTGAATATAAATGTGGAAACACATCGGGGTGTCCCTTTATAGGCGTTTTAGGTGATGGTTCATCTTCCATGATTGATCCAATGGTTGAAAACATTTTGATCAGATCTGACGGTTGAGATGATAGCTGAAGAAATAATTTTGTAGGTTCTAATCTTTTGAGGTTTTTAAGACAAAACATTTGTATTTATGGAAAAGTGAATCCCAAAAATTTTAAGAAAAATTGAAATACCAACATGTAAAAATATGATTACAAATATTTATGAATGAAAGAATACCTTCATAGATTTCTAAGAAATTTATAAGTAATAAGTTAAATTATTCTTGATGAAATTTATAATTTAAAAAATGATTAGGAAAATTTTTTATTACGAAAATTTTGATCAACATGAAAATGTACCCCCCCTATGAAATGAAATTTCTTACTATAAGGAGATAGGTTTAAAAAAAGAATGTGGAAGATTACCTTACATTTATCATTCCTACCTTCTATTTGATGTATTCAAATATATTGGAAGGTAATGATTTTGTAAAAATATCATCAATTTGATATTGAGTTCTGATAAATTAAAGAATGTTATCTCAGTTTTATGTCTGATACCAAAAAAAGTGATTCCTAATATCTATGTGGTTTTCACATTAGTTATGTGCTCGATTTTTGATTATGACAATGACACTAGTATTATCATGCTATATTTTTGTTTTGGTAAAACTCATACCATAGTCTTTGAGTGTGTGTTTCATCCACTACACTTGAGCACAACAACATCCAGCTGCTACATATTCAGATTTAGTAGTGGAAAGTTCTATATAGTGATTCTTTCTTCATGAGCAAGAAACTAATGAATCTCCTAAGAAATGACGATTTCAAGATGTACTTTTTCTATCCATTCTATATCCACCAAAGTCAGCGTTCGAAAATATTTTTAAACAAAATCATTTCTAGATGTATAAAAGAGTCCTAAATCCTTGGTTCCCATTAATTAGTGAAAATTTATATTCACTGATTTTAAATGAGATTCCTTAAGATTGGATTGATATCATTCACATAAGAATACTAAAAACATTAGGTCTGGATGACTAGATGAAATGTATAGTATACTTCCTATCATACCTCTAAATGATGTTTGATCTACTGGTTTTCCAGCTTCATCAAGATCAAATGAATTTGAGATAAAAATAGGAGTTCTAATACTCTTAGTTTTTTCAAATATATATATTTTAATAATTTCCATAATATACTTATATTGGGATATGTATATTCTTTTTGTTTTTTGAGAAATTTGAAAACCATGGAAAAATGTTAACTGACCCATTATACTCATTTAAAACATAAATTTCATTATATTTTCAAATGAATCAGTTAAAGATTGTTGAGATGAACAAAAAATAATGCCATCAAAAAAAATTTGAATAATCAAAACATCTTTCTTTTCTTTCTTTATAAATAGGTTTAGATATGTATCTCCCTTAACATAATTTTTTTTGTAACAAAATCGTGTAAGTCTATTATACCAGGCCCTAGGGGCTTGTTTAAGTCTATATAAAGCTTTTGTAAGTTCGAAAACATGTTTAGGATGTTTTTTATCTTCAAAACTAAGAGGTTTTTCAAAAAAAATTCTTCTTTAACAAATCCATTAAGGACAGTACATTTAACATCCATATGAAAAAATTTGGAATTAAAGAATTATGCAAAGTCAAAAAAAAATATGAATAGATTCAAGACTAGATAATGGATAATATGTTTCTTCCTAATATATTCCTTGTGGTTGATTATATCCATTAGTAACCAATATAGCTTTATTTTTTAATATGATTCCATTTTAGTCACACTTATTTTTGAAGCCCCATTTTACACCAATGATAGAGGTTTCCTGAGGACTTTTAACAAAGGGAAGAACATTATTCCATTAAAATACATTTATCTCAACCTGCATAGCTTTTATCCAATCATCATCACCTAAATCTTCATCACTACTTTTTGGTTCTAATTGAGAATGGAATGCTAGATGTTCTACTTCATTCCTTAAGGAACATCTAGACCATATAGTTTGATTTACATCACCAATTATACTATCACTAGGATGATTCTTAAGAAGCTACTGATTTAGGTTTTGTAAAACCTATTCTTCAATATATGGTAGGCAATATTCTAATGTAAATGTTTCAAAAATATTTTCATGAACATTTTCCCTATCATAAGGATCTCTTATAAAGGGTTTCTAATCAGTTTTTGAAAACACATCTGAAGATATAGGTTGAGGATATTTAAAAAAAGATCAGTTTCATCAAATTTAACATTACTTGTTCTTTAATAGTACAACTATTTTATTAAAAACACTATAAACTATAGAAGTTGTGGAGTGTCCTGAAAACATTATTTAATCATATTTGTGTGCAATTTTATATAGATTATATTTATTATTCAAAAATTTTACATTTCAAACAAATACTATGAAGTAGGAAATTCTTGGTTTTCTACTATTCCATAATTCGTAGGGGGTTTTATTAAGAAAATATATAATCAACACTAAATTTATAGGATAACAAGAAGTACTTATAGATTCATCCCAAAAATTGTTAGCTATTGAATATTCATTCAACATGGTTCTAGTTATCTCTTGAATAATTCTATTTCTTCTTTCAACAACACAATTTTTTAAGAGTTATTGGTGCTGAGAAGTTATGCGTAATTCCTTTTCTACTACAAAATGTATCAAAATCAGAATTTTTAAGTTCTCCTCTATGATCACTATAAATATTTATCAATATAAGATTATTCTAGTTTTAAACTTTGGCTCTAATGATTTAAAAAACGAAAAAATTTAGATTTATTTGGTATAAAATAGACCCCTGTAAATCTAGTGTAATCATAAACTAGAAAAAATACATATTACTTTCCTCCAATGCTTCATGTTTGTTTTGGAATGAAAATATCCATATATACCAAATGTAAGGCATCAATAGTTGAGACATCACCAATTGAAGTTAAACTTGAATTATGTTAATTTCTATATTGATAAGGATCAATATCTTTTGAAGAGGCATATCTAAGCTCCGGTAGATCCTTAAAAATTCTTTTCAAAATGGGTTTACGTAGGTTAATAAGGTTACAAGGTCATAACCTTCTATGCCATAACCATGATTGATCTTCCATTGCACTAAGACATGGTAGATCTTGGTTCTTAAGGTCTTCTATGTTTAGTGTGGAAACATTCTCTTGCATATGGGTAGAAAGAATAAAATCTTCCTTGGAATTGTGTACTATGAACTTTTCATTTCTAAAATTCACAAGGTAACCTTCATCCCATAATTGTATTATGGTAATGATGTTGTGAATAAGACCATTAGCAAATAAAAAATTTTATATCAATGTTTTTAAAAGAAAAAAATGTAACTGATACCAATAATTTCTCTCTTAGCATTATCACTGAAAGTTACTTCTACTCCTTTCATCGTGATAATATTTTCAAAGATGTTTTTATTACCAGTCATGCGGAGGTAACATCCACAATCCATGTACCATGAATTTTTGTTGGAACTATCTTTATTTTGCAAAAATAAGAGTGTTAGACCTTTGGAACCCAAATTTTCTTGTATTCAAAAATTTCAGAATGAAATATTTTAGGAATCGAAATTTTCATAGAAAAATAACCATTATTAAAACCTAATGACATAGTTTTGATTAATGAAATGTTTTTTCCAAATGTCCACCAAACAATCATTTAGTATAGAATGGTGCAATTTGTGGAATAGAATAGTTATTACAAAAAACTAGCTTAGAATGAGTATAACCAAATCCAGAAGTATTCCATAGAGGTAGAAGTTTTGGATACATCTTGTCGAATTTACACTTACCTAATGTATTGTTTGAAAAACAATTCCTCAAGGAAAATAATTATGGATGTAGTTTAATAATCAAATTATTATCCTCAAAAACATTATTTTTAGAACTATATTTAATCACTAAAATATTTTTCATAGAAATTACATTTTCAAGATCTTTAGAGAGTTTATTCTTTTTCACAATTAACATCCCCATTGTTTTTAGAAATAATTTCAAAATATATATTATTCTTATCAAGAACATTGGAATGATCTGAAACTTCTTAGTTAAAATAGAAATTCTAGAATTTTCCTTATTAATATTTTTCTTGAGTTTAGTATATTCATTCTCAAAAAGTTTAGCTAACCTAGATACTTATTCACAAGTCGGTAATATATTATCTTAATTGAAAGAATATTCTTCATCTAAAGACTTATAATATTTATCATTAGTATAATTTGCATTCAAGGATAAATTTGTGATTGATTTAGTATTGTGTACCTTGGCCTATAGGAAATGATTTTCAATGGGTAATTTAGATAGTATACCATGATTCTTCTTATTAAAAGATTCATACTCTAAGGAGTCATCATATGAGTCACCACCACTGGCACTCTAGGTGTCATTGTCTTTCAAAACATTCATAGCTTTATCCAAGTAATACTTATTTCTATTAATCTCAAAATGATTTCCATTTCTATCATTTTTCTTTAGCATAGGTCAATCTGGCCGGATATTCCCTACTCTTTTCCATTTATAACAAGTGACTTCTGAGTGTTTCATTTCTTTCCTTTATTTCTTCTTAAATCTTTACTGAAATTATTTCTTCGCAAATATATTGTTCATCCTTCAATAAATATTTAATAGCTAATTCTCAGAGTGTTAAATTTCACAAGATTTAGATAAAACAGTGACTTTCATAGGCATGTATATTTTAACCCTTAATGGAGTCTTGGATTTAGTAGTAGTAAAGGATACACTTCCCTTTTCATTATTCTTCTTATTCATATCATCATCTCTTTTCATTTTCTCTAATGTTTAAGAAGAGTTCAAAAAAGATCACCAAGTTTAATTTGAGATACATTCATATTCTCATCAATGGATGTTATTTTAGATTCTCACTCATTAGTCATGATATATATAATTATTACCACAAGTGACTCATCATTTATACTTTTTCACCCTTATATTGTAAACTGCTAACAATTGTCATAAATTTTTGTTGCATGTTTCGCACTGGTTCACCATAAGGGATTAAAAATCCATGATATTTTTCTCTAATCAAATCTCTTCTAGTTTCTAAAACTTTAGATGTACCAAAATTTGTAACTTCCAATTTATTTTGGATATAGTTATCATCTTCATAATAAGAAATATGACTATATATATTAATGGTCATGGAACACAACAAAGCATTCTATACCAAGTATTTTATTTGATATTCTGACTTTTCATTATTAGTAAAATTTCTGACATCCTTATCAGGAATCATGTATTCTCCAGTAAGCATAACAAAGTTATCCACTCTAGTATTAATAAAAAAATTCATATGATGACTCCAATATTTGTAATCATTACCATTAAATATATGTGGTCCGGTTGGATTTTGATTTTCAATAGAACCAATATTCATTCCTTCAATATAAAAGAAAATATATGTCCATAGATTCTTTTTAATAGAAAAATGTTTCTAAAAAAGGATAAAAATTCCTATTAAAAGAAAATATTTACAATAATGTAAACTTGAGCATGAAAAATTATATGTGAATATAATTATTTCAGAGAGCTCCTCTGATAACAATTGTAGGATTGAAATATTAATGTAGATGATCAATTAGAAGAGGGGTGAATTATAAGTTTCAAAACATTTGTTTTTATCCTTATAAAAAACTATATTTTTCAATGTTATATAAGGTAAATTCAAAAGTCCACTCTTAGTTATACAAACTTTCTAGGTTTCAGAAATATGGTTACGGAAATAAATCTTAAGAAAAGTTTATAAGGAAAAGAATCTACATTAATGTGTATGGAATCTTACTTATCAGAGTATAAAAAAGAACATGAATGTATAAGAAGGTTATAAATTATTAATTTATCAAAATTTAGATGATATAAACTTGAAATAAAACAAGTAACAAGTATTATATATTTTATCTCAAAGAGTAGGGTATCCAAAAAACATGGATAAAGGTACCTTGATTTATACTTTCATGAAAGTTTGTCTTACCCACACCAAGGTAAGGCCTCGATATGAATATCAGAATTTATCTTACTATCCACAAAATCCCTGAAACATTAAGGTAGTTGCAACCTCTATATTCCTATCCCTAGAAGTCATATAACATCATGTTAGTCGACACCTCTATTTTCCTATCCCTAGAATTCCTCGATTATACCCAACAACAATCAGAGTTGCATGAAGTAAGCTAAACAAGATGTTCAGTATGCAGAAGGCATGATAGTCTCTCTCTCTAGAAATCACCTCAGCAGCATGAAACCTCTAGAGTGATCAACCAGTATCTCAGTATTTAGATCATTCAAATGAGATCTTGTTTATATGCACTTCTCTGATAGTCGGTTCCCTCTTCCAACGATCATATTTTTCCTTCAATTTCAGAGAGACCTATACATGTGTCCCTCATAAAACAATCAGTTAGAAATGGTTTGTAAAACATAGTTTTATAACTATAATAGGTGTATGAAAAATAAGGTTTCTCAAACAAATATTATTTTTAGAGTTTAAGAAAAAATAACATTCAGATTCTATATAAATAAATAGTTGGAAACTATAAATCATGGTAATTCAAATTATTTTCAAAAATAATTAAGAACCGAAAATGTATAGATTTTGGAGTCTGAATTCCAATGAAATTGGAGTCCGAATTTTTAATACATTATAGTGTGAATTATATGTAATTCAGAGTCTGAATTTTGAGGAATTCGGAGTTTGAATTCCGAGGAATTCGGAGTTGGAATTATAATGAATTGAGAATGTGAATTCTGAGGAATTTGGAGTCCTAATTTCATAGAATTCAGAGTCCAAATGTTATTGAATTCAGAGTCTGAATTTCAAAGAATTTTGAGTTTGAATTTTAGAGAATTTAGAGTTTTAATTTCATAGAAATTGGAGTCTTAATTTCAATGAATTTGAAGTCTGAATTTAAAAAAAAATTGGAGTAAGAATTTCCGAAAACTCAATAACCAAGGATTTTTAGGATTATGAGGTTTTAGATGTGAAGTGAATTTTAACCTTATCAATAATATGAGTTAGATTTAGAGAAACTATAAAATAAACAATTAAAACATAATCAAGGATATAATTTCCATGAGGAAAGAAAAATTTCCTTATTAAGATAAATCTTTGGGAAAAATAATTTTCTTTAAGATAGAGTGTTTGTGATTTTTAAATCATAGAAGAATGGAAAATTAATAAGGATACCTTATTGACTCAACATAAGGAATATAATAATATCACCTGATGGTGTTTCACTTGATAAAGTGATCAACCACTAGAAATAAAAAATGTTCCTTTGGGAGTTCATTTATCATGGTTAAAAATTTAATGTTGAATATTAATATATTTAAGGGATAGTTTATAATATATTGTGTGTGAAATGATGATTCCTAATATAAAAAAAAGATATCTAGAAAAATATATAAGATCGCCTATCTTATGGTTTTAGATCACTGATTGTTTGATAATAGCATTATATTTGATCAAGATTTGAAGGAATTGGGAAAATATGCAAATGATCAAAAATAGTGTGAAATAGATCACAACTAAATTACCTTATTTATAGAATTTTAAATGATTAATTTATATAATAAGAATAAATCTATGATTATTATCTATCCAATGCAATCGATAATGACCAAACAAGAGTCAGAATAAATATGGAGTCTCAAAACCTAGAAGATAGTAAATGTTTCTCTACTAGTATATTTTCCACCATGAAAAAGTGAAAAGACGAGGAGGTTTGAGCTTAATAGGTGGATGGGCAAAAATTATATTACACTCATCATTTAATGGGATTTATTTTTTGTAAAAATCATGCTCCTACTGTACATTGTTATTGCCTATATGGAACTATGTGTGTGTGATAAGCAAACATTTGGAAAAATTTCTACTACTCATGTGGACCCCATATACAATTCTACTTTTGTTTCATTCTAGGATGTGTTTCATCCATTTCACTATAAAACCAACCATTCACAAACACTTATTGAGATGGATTAATGATAAAGACAGTTTATTTGAGTAGCTACTCTAAAAAGTTTGCCTCAAACCATTTTTAAAAAAATTGAAGCGTTAGTCTCTAAACACGACATTTACACTTTGGAATCATTTATTATGCTCATTTTAATTTCCATAAATATAAAATTTAATTGTTAAAGTAAAATTTAAAATTATCCATTCCTTACTATAAATTTAATTATGTTATCAAAATAACTATATATACTTGTAAATGGATTATCACCACTACAATATATTTCATTATACCCAAGTCACATGATAGTATTCCCAGACACCCAATATTTACAAAAGTATATTTTTTTATCTGAGCCACCATTAAATGAAATAATACAGAAGATAAACCACAATATCATAATTTTTAAGCCGTATTGACCACATATTCCCCAAAAAATCATCCAATAATGATATACAAATGTATCACATGACATGTACATGGTTCAAATTCACACAAAAACACTAAAATATACATTTAATGGTCTAATATCTATTTCATAAGGTATAAAAATCCTTAAATGAGACATTTATAAGGTTTATAAAATAAATATAAATTAGGGACATCTATTATTTATCATCTATCAGATAAAATATGTTCAAATACCATATTATATCATAGAAAATCGTTATTTTCCACATAATGTTCATGGAAAATAATTTATATTATATTCTAATTCATTCACACAATGTAATCAAAAAAATTTCTTATTATGAAATATATATAGATAATAAAAGAGAAAAATAAATTATCTACAAACCACATATTGTCAAAAATAATTGAGTGATTGAACATCAATAATAGAAAATCACATAACTTGTTATAAACCATCAAATTAAGGATTTTATATCATGAATGGAGAAATAGTTATGGATTCCATTAAAAATTTTAAAATTCAAAATAAATTTATTAAATTTTTTTAAGGATAGATAAAATTTATTATGACTTCTTAATATAGATATGTTCAACATTAAAGGGATAAAAATATTGTTTATTAGGCCACCGACCATATGGTGTTTTACATAGGAATACAATCCCCCTTTGGTATTTTCAATGGATACCTATTAAAAGGATAATATATTATCAATGGTATCTATAAATTATTATATTAATTTATAATCATTTATTTTCATTTATTTTCATCTAATTAAAACTCATTTCCTCTTCTAGTTAACCATTCTTCTAAATATCCTTAAATATATATGGAATAACTAATGTGATATGAAATTCAGAACATGAATGAAATGGATAATTATATTATTAATATGATAAAATTTTCAAACTAACCCATTTAATATAGTTAAAATAGTCAAAACACTATATTTTTTAGAAACAATATTATAAATTAATATATGAAATTTATGTTAAAATTATAACTTTCACTCATTATTTCCAAATAAAGTATGATAAAACTAGAAAAAAATGTATCAAAATAACAAAGGGTGAATAAGATAACATTATGATTAATAATTATAGTTAATCCCACCTATCTTGTATGAATAATATTTTATAATTAAAATATTTAATTCATATGAATAAGTGACATAAGTAGACGAATCCAAAAAATTCATAGTCAGTTAAAAATGAAGTTAGTCTATTTATAAATACAAAATTTAATTTTAATAAATTAGATATAATACAATATGTACCAAATAATATTGTTCTAGAAGATGTGGATTTAAATTTTTGAGTTACATGATTGGTTAATTATACCATGATATTGTGGATTATAAATATATTTTTTGTAAACTACATCAAATTTAACATTATGGCTATAAAATGTCACTTTATTATTTTTTCTATTAATAGATTAGTGATATATTTTATAAAGGAAAATTTCTTTATTGTATACTTTTATTAAGATTATATATAAATATATATATTTAAAACTAGGATATACATAAAACCCTTTTATCTATCATTTCTTTAGTTTTTCCAATTATCAAATACCTTTTAAACTATACAATGATTCAAGGAAGGTGATGATTTTAATGATGAGAATCATTATATAATTTTTAGAGAATTTTTTGGTAGTTTTAAATGATTAATATATAATATTTTATATAACATTTAAAAAATATATTTCATTGATATTCTCTACCATTACTATATGAATTTATTAAAAACATATTCCCAAATTCAGAAATATAATTTTGTTGATATGGTATAGACCATAAACTAAAAATATTTATTAATATTTGGAATTAAATTTATCATCCTGATAAAAAATGAAATATATTTCTTACATTGACCAATAGATTTGACAAATTAAAGACCTTTCTTGAAAATAATTTATTTTATAGGTGAATTGTTAATTGTTTTATCATATTCTCACTTCCACTATATTTGTTAGTGAAAAAGATAATCCTTCTTTATTAAATGAGAGGTTTAAGAAACAATTTGATCTATATAAAGAGTTATTTTTTTCATATATATAATTTAAAAAACTATGTATACTTTTCCATTTTTTGATCATACATGACTCTGAAATATTAATTTTAGATATCCAATAATCAAAATTTTACAAGAAATTACATGTGATTTATTTTAATTCATGAAACATTAATATTTTTGTAATTAATTGATTAAATATTGAGAATATTCTTGCACACATTGTTAGAGCATTATGTATGTTTATTTGATACGTTATTGGTTGGAATTATTTTTCTACAGGCCATGTAAAATCCAAATATTTTATGTAATAATTTCAAAATAAAGTTAATTTCCTTGATAGCTAGTGCTAACTAAAACAATGTTTTTTAATGAAAATTGATGTATGTTTAACATAAATATTTATAACGGCTATTAGGAACATAATATTAAACATAGAAGTTTTTTGCAAATAATAAAATTTTAAAAATTGTGTATAATTGTTTTATTTAAAATAAATCATATTGATAAATAATTTACATATTTTTTGGGAAAGACATTAAATATTTGGAAAATACAGTTTTTATAAACAATGATTTTATTGATATTTGTGAAACAAATAATAATAATAGTAATATTTGAAATGTATATACTTTTTTGAAAACATCAACACTTTTTTATTAAACATGGAAAATTATTTTTAGGTTCCTTTTTGGATTTTTTATGGAAAGAAAAATTTAATGATGAATAGTAAAGAAATACTGGTTTTAAATAAAAACTGCATTTTTAATTTTAAATAATTTATAAGGATATATTGATTTTTAAAATTAATTTTACGTTAAAATTATTCCAATAATTTTATTACTAAACTAATAGATTTCATTTAAATAAATTTCATATATAATTTTTATATAAACACATTTTATCATAATTAAATATTATCTTTTGAAGAACTATTTTTCATCGCAACTGGAGGTATAAAATTAAAATAAATTCTTCCTCTTCTATGAAATTTATTTGAAACAAAGAATTTAATATATGTAATAACCAAAATGAACATTATATAATGAGTTAATCATTATTTTTTCCCTTAATAAATAGTGAAAACAATAATAATTAATTTATAAGGTTAAGTATAAAACAAGATTTTAATGGGGGAAATCTAAAAACATAGGTGGTAAAGTAACATAGAAACATTTAAAAAACCCATTTCATACTCATATTGTTGCCTTTGAAACTATTATTTTTATCAGGGAAATATTTTATATCGTTTTGGAATGGGAAAAATGTTGGAACACTCGATTATTTTCAAAACCCTCTCACTCCTCCACGTATAACAGGCCACCACTACTCCTCTCCACATTACAATTAAAAAATGTGGTTAGCCGATACTAGACTAAATCCATTTTTTAGATCCCTAGTATCATCATATATTCCTTATTTTTAATATTAATCCCTTATATCATGTCATTAGGTTAAACCTAATGTGGATCACTGAAGAAATGGTATAAATCATAAACATGTCTTTTTTTACTTATCCACTAATAGAATGAATCATATTAGACCATGGACATTGTATAGATTAATAATTTTAATATAAATAGATATAATTATGTTAATTTAATTACCTAATACATTTTTTCCCTCAATTTGGAAACCAAATAATTAATCTTATGCTTAGAGGACTACCGGCTCACGAACCGATGTCATTCGTTTTCACGAACCACATCTCAAGGATGGATATAATGATGTATTTATTGATTATAAATTATTTATAGGATATTATTTTTATTTTGGAATCATTTTATCACATATTCTATCTTAATTTCCATTCTGTGTTGATATGATAATGTTGCACATGTGTATGTTGGAGTACTTCATCAAGATTCGATATAATTGTCTTAACTAACTCTTTAAATTGAAATAAATAATGATACATTTACTTAATATATGTGACATATGAAATAATATTGACCAATTAATTTTGATCTATTATTTTACAATAATTTTTTAGATACATATAGAAAATGGTAATAGTTATCATGTGTACATACGAATTACGATCTCAATGAAAATTCTAACTCATTTTATCTATTTAAAATATATTCATTACTATAAATAACATAAATAATTAAAATATATGATATTTATATCATTTTTAACATTATGGATATGATGAAACCATTTTCAATGTAAAAGTACTAAATTACCAAATGAAAACATACACAAAAAACGATGTGGTTATTTCCTAAAACATGATTTGAATAATGAATTATTTATAAAGTATTAAAAAAAATCATAATTAATTCATATATAGTTTGATAAATATTATTATTATTCATTAATATGTCTACAATAAATTTATATTAATTGTAATGTGTGTTCTATTGCATACGATGGAAGGTGAGACTTATAGTATGATATTTTTGTCTCAATTGTTCATCTTTGATAAATACTTTATATCACAAAGCTATCATATTTTATGAATGGTATATACAATCCAATTGAAATGTCATAAGATGAGTTTTTTTAGTATCAATATATTTTAAATTTCCTTTAATATTATTATTTCATGTGGGTTATAATTCAAAATTATCAATGTTGTCATGATTTTATGATACAATCTCATCGTTTATTTGGATTTCTAATGTGTATAATTATAATGAAAAAATATTATGATCCATATCTCTGGAAACTCATGAATATTATTCTCATAATTTTATGTCATTGGAAAATATTGTTTTTCTTCATCTTATCTCTATTTATGTACTCTATATTTTGAATGAATGTTTTTAAGATCTATTACCATTATTTCTATATTCACTCAAAAAAATGTTTTATCATATCTATGTATTTTATAAAGTGTTTTGAAAAATGTTTTATAATTATGAAAAGTATTTATTAATTTAATTTTTACACATTTTTTAATTTTTTAATTTTATTTAACAATAATCTTCATGTCATTTACTAAACAATGTATTTTTAGAATATACTAAAAATGTAAAATGAATACTTATTTTAAAGAGATTGTAATTAAATGAATTTCTTATTTTCATCACTAGTTTTATAATATTTCACTATAAATATTAATGTTTATTTTATTTTAAATAAAAATCTACATTATTTAATTAATATATTATTTTAAAAATTTCAATTCTAAGTAAAGGTTATTTTCCTCAAGAATTTTTTAAAATTATCCTTAAATAATCTTTTTAATGATTAAATTTTTTTTTTAAATTAAATAGTTTCAATTTTTTTTTATTGAAAGTGTTTTTAAAATACTAATGGTTATTTTATTAATTAAATATTTTATATGATATATAAATATTAAATTATAAGTTTTAAATATTTTTTTCAACGAAAGTGGTTTTGATAATTTTGTGTGTTTTAATTAATTTTTTTCAAAGTGGAAAAGATATTTTCATCATAACATGTTTTATCCTTTTTTATTAATATTTTTTAGTTACTATGGGAATTTTCAATGAAATTTACATTGAATTTTCTTATGTTTCAAATAGTGATATTCTATGTGTAAATTCTATTTTTCTGAAGAAATGTCCCAAGTGAATAATTCATTTTCTATATATGATGAATTCCTATGATGTAACTTCGATTTTACTAGTGATATGGTTCAATGATACAATTCTTATTCTAACTCTTAGTGGTTTATTTTTATTATTAAAATATGATTATGAAATCCATTCTCGTCCATGAGTAATACCATGATAAAATTATTTTGAATGCTGATTATTTTTTCATGGGTTATAATTCGATAAATAATGAAATTATTATCAAACACACTTATTTTACACAATATATTCTATGATGAAATGACTATGAAAATCATCTATTTTCAGGTGTTCTCATATGACGAATTTTTTTGATCCTGTGTAACACATATGTATGGTTTTCATTATGTGAAGGTGGTTATAGTATAATAGAATAAGCTAGTTAGGTTATATAAAAGGATGGGTTAGACCTATATCCCCCACCAATGAATTTTGAAGATATTGGTATCCCGTTACGTAAAAAATACTAGATTGTGGAGTGAACATAGTTCAAAAATGGTATTTGTTCACAGTGATTGTCTTGGGAGTGAACTGGGACTACTAGGATGGTTTGGGGAGTGAAAACATTTAATTAAGTTAGTTTCGTAAATGATCCTTGTCTAATATGGAAATTATTTCCTAATATTATGTGTATGTCACAATTCGATTTATAAAGATAATTTATTTCTCTCATAGATCATGTTTATTTGTTTACTTATAATTCATATCTTATAAACTCCAAATCATTTTTCCATGATTTGAGGTAATTCTATTTGATATGAAGGGTATGGTTTTAAAATTTTATTAGTGTTTTCTCAAACCCTTATTATAATGTTATGCTTAGTTATATCCCTTGATTACCTTATCTGAGAATCTGATGTCACCCTTTTTTATGTTTCATTTACCTATGTTATGAATAAATATTTTAATTTTAATATGTATAATAAGGGTCATTATTATATATTACTTAGTGGGAGATGATGTAGTTCACATATGAACATGTTTTTTTGGTTCCATTTTTCTAATATTAATTGTACATTATGATACTGTTGCATTTTTTTTGTGTAATGTAATGAATATTCATCTAATATTATTTAATAATATTTATGAAAATTTTGGGAATCTATAGATAATATTATAGGATATGTTTAGTTAACCATTGGAAACAAGGATGAGAAATCATTAGTGATATCCCTATGAATATGTCTATGGATAATTTTATTGTTAATTATATATTCTAGAAAATATAATAAAATATTGTTGAGTAATAGAGAGAGTGGATTCCAGGAAATAAATTTTAGTCTAGATTTTATACGTGGTTATTTTTCTACAAAACAAATGCACATAGGGTTAATAAATATCAAAAAGGCATATTGGTATTTACTCAATAGTTAGCTGGTAGATGAAAATTGGTCATAATATGTACCTGTTTTGAAACTCCCAGTATATATTATTTTGAAACTTATGGACACATTATGAACTATCCTGAAGGATATAAATAATTACAATGAATAATTTAAGAAGGGCCTAAGGTTCCACAAATTGTAAAGTGGGTTCCATGATTCAGACATCCTAAAATAGATACTTTATGATTATGTGGTTTCCAAATATGAGTATTCATACACACACAATACTCATGGTTTAATCTATGGATAGAACCTAATGGAACCCTCTTAATATTTAATGTAACAGACATTGATATGATTATCCTCTTGATAAGTAAACTGTTATGGGAGATGGAATAAAAAATCTTATTAATATATAGATACAAAATTCTAAATATATATATATTATTTAACATTCAAATGATAACATGAGGGAACATTTATTTTGAGTCTTTCATGAGTAAACATACACAATCATATATTGGGTCGTATAACCCTGTAGTTTCTATGAAACTGACCAGAACCACATAAATAATATTTTTCATATTCTAATGTATGAAAAATTAAAAATAAATATAGTTTTCTACTATTTGTATGGATAATAGGTTATGTGGTGGACTCTCATCATGAATAAGTTTCATGATGATTATATTGAATCTATATATTTGGATGAGTTTAATATATTATTTCCCAATAAGTGAATCCCTAAAATTCAAAAAATGAAAATAGAGAATGAACTCCTTGAGATAAATAATAAGGATAATGATCCATGTTGGTACTTATGAAAAAAAATTAAAATACATTTTAGGTGATCATCTAGAATTATCTTCATTATTAAAGTGTGTATTATTGATTCTTTAGTGTATTAAAACCAATTCTTCCAATGGAATTAGACATTAGGGACAGCTGTTTCTATGAATAAATGATTTGATGATCAGTGAAGGTGGAAACAGAGATTGGATTTACCCATCAATCACTTTTTTTGATAAGAAAATAAATATTCAGTTCATGGTAACCAATAGTAACCACAAAGAGAAGAAAATGAAATTTCATATACGATCATTGTGGAATGAAACATATTGTAATATATCCAAAGGATAGACGAAAACATTTTATGATTGGATGGGAAGGTCATCATGAATATTAATTTTTAAGTGATGGTATGAATTTAATTAATGATTAAAATATAGAAAAATCTCCACAGAATGAACCACCCAAAATCTATTGTTTCAAATGGAAAAAATTGCTATTATACTATCTTGTGCCCAAATATGAAGGTTTACAATGATAGTCTAATTCATCAACCACCAAATACAATGAACTAGGGGAAATCACATAAGATATCTTTTTATGACGAGGGTTCGATAGTGACAAGGTGAAATTTGTACATACCATCCACCGTAGAACTAATAATGACTTATTTGACACTTGATTTACCCATTAATTTATATCTAAAAAATTTTATAAGGGCATAAAGATTCCACCCACATTGTTACATGAATAATTTTTAATGAGAATCGATAATGGAAAAAATAGCAAATCTCATGTATATGATTCATTTCTAGTTGATGTTTATGAAAATTTTATTTGTATAAATTATCGTATTCATCTTATAGTTAAAGTTCATGTTATCATTTGCATATATTGGATTTAATAAAATAAATCCCACATATATTTTTGAGGAAGGGATGTCACATTTCATATTCAAAACAAACCTATAATTTCATATCAGTGAAAATATATATATAAACATCATATGGAATTATCATCCACTGTATGAATTTTTATTCCTTTAAAAAATGTAATTTATCTCAAATGTTTAGAGAGAAACTCAAAATTTATTATATTCTTATTAATGGGAGTTTATTGATTTATTTTCAAATGTGTTTCCTTGTCATCTTATTAATCATGAAGTGTAGTTTTCAATAGAACTCATTCCTTGTAAAACACATATTTCAATTATTTATTATATAGTGGTCTCAAATGGTTTTCTGGAATTACAGAATAATCACTAAGAGAATATGGATAAGGTATTAATTTAATAGTTTCTTTTAACACAGGGAACACCCCTTACCTTTTTCAGAAAGAATGATGAATCGATAAGAAATTTCATTGATTATTGGGATCATAACAATATCATTATCAAGAACAAGTACCCTCTACCCCATATTAAGGACTTGTTTTATCAACTACATAGAGCATAATAATTTTCAATGATTCAACTTTATTCTGGATATCATCAATTATGGGTCAATAAGGAGGATATTCCAAATACAACATTCCATACAAGGTGTGTACAAAATGATTATATAGTGTTTCCCACTTGACATACAAATTACCCATCTATATTAATTTATTTATTGAATTCACTTTAAATAGATTAAATTGATCAGTTTATGGTAGACTTTATAGATGATATTCTTATCTATTAAAAGATAAATTAAGATAATTAATACCACTTGATAATTTTTCAAAAATATCCCAATAAAATATAATTATATGAAAATGTTACAAAGTGTGTATTTTGGATTAAAAATGATTCATTTCTATGTCTTACAATCTCATGGGAGGTTATATGGTTGGATCTATATAAAATGGAGGATATTGGATGTTTTCTAAGACCAATGAAAATGAATTTGATTCTAATTTTTCATGGTTTGGTTTGATATTATTGATGGTTTGTGGATAATTTCTCATGAATATCTAATCCACTAAATATATTGACTCGAATGGGAGTCAAATTCCCTTCGATTGATGAATATTAGGATACTTTCAATGAACTTAACATAAAATTAGTGATATCCCATCTGGTTATATAAACAAGTAGCATATATCCTTTTGTTACATTAATTGATTCATAGAATAATGTATTGGGATGTGTTCGAATTCAAGAATGTCATGGTTGTAGCTTATGAGTCATGAAAATTGATGGTTCATGGGAAAAATAAACTAACTCATTTTTTTAGTTAGGTACATTAATTTTTTCATTAATGATATCGAAGAATTATCTTTAAGAAAAAATGTGTGCAATATATAAAAATAAAAAAAGTATAAAGTATGTATTCCCCATGAAGGAGTTAAAAAGGAGGCAGAGCTGGTAGATATAGGTCATTAAATATAATGACTAATCAATACATTAATATATTGGGAATGAAATAAAGGGGAATTATTCTTTGAGTTAAAATAGTAATTCTAGACTATCTATGATTAGGATCATGAAGAATATGCAATAATTATGGACTATTAAATGATGAATGTTAAAATCCTATAGGAAACAGATAAATCATATCATTCTCAATTGTGTCTTCAACCATCTATCCATGTAATGATCAAAGAGGCACTAAAAGAAGATATTCTGTTGCATAAAATAGTGTGAAACATTCCTAAGATGAACCTTGATTGTGATGGAAGGATACGGTTTATGAATTGTTTATGTGTTCTATCCATACTATATTTGAAGGTGGGGTAATTATAGGAGATTCATAGTACAACAATCACTATTGATATTATAAATATGATTATGTATATATATATATATGAAATATTTTTACTAGTGGGATATAATAATGTTAGATATTATATTTCATTTATATCATTGCTAGTATTTTAGAGAGATAAGGGTAAGAGACCAAAATCTAAGGGGGTGTTATATCTATTACCCATACTAGAATGGAATTAAGAAAACTTTACTATGGATTTTGTCCTATGAATACCTAAATTATCTAAAGATAATATTTATATATGAGTTCTAAATGCTAAACATACAAAATCAACACATTTCATCCCCATCATAGAAAATTCCCCATTGGACCATATTTCTAGAATATACATTATGGTAGTGGTAAGGTTGGATAGAGTACCACATTTCATTGTTTATGAAATAGATCGGATGGTTATCTCAATGTTTTGGGAATTCATATATATGATCTTTCTATATTGTTGATTGTTTTTACCATGTATCATCCTTATATTTATGGTCAGGCTGAGAGATAAATTCAGCATATAGAGGATATGTTAGGATCACCTTCTCAATATTTCACATGTTTTTGGGATCAACACCTTCCTCTAGATAATATTTCAAAAAAAATATAATTCTCAATATAATTTAGATGGATTATTATGAATATCTATATAGATATTATTATTTATATCCTACATGATATAATTTTTTTGGAGAAATATTTATATTGGGACCTAAGATAGTTACATTTATAGAATATAATCTCAGAGAGATTCAATAACACATAAGGGAAATAGAAATTTGAAAGAAATTTATTTGAATAATTATCATTGTGAATATAATTTGAGGTTGGTGAGAATTTGTTTCAGGTAATTTATTGATGTAAAACGTAATGATATTTTCAAATAAGGTAAAAAAATCCTTACATATGTTGGTCTCTACAAAATTATTGATCATTTCAAGATGGAATCATATTAGTTGGTGCTTTAACCAAATATATCTCAAGACCATGATGTGTTCTTTATATCTCTCATGAGGAAATGTGTACCCTGACCTTTACATGTACAGAACCTAGAGGTCATACCACAGGAGAAACATTATTATTATAAGGAAACTTTTGTTCACATTCTATATATTTGTGATAATGAACTATGAAACATGACCGGTAACCTAACCATTTTTTATCAAGAAACTATTTTCTCGTGGATTCTACATGGTAACCTGTAAAATAATGAGGTATATGTATCTATATTTGTTTATAAATATGAAAATTGTTTATGGTAAAATTCATTTTTGGGATCATATTATAACACCAGGAGAATTTATGAATTTTTATGGATTTAATTTCATTGATAGAATTCACTTCACGTGACACTGATTTATTTTTAATCGAAATATACAATTGATATTAAAATTTTCTATAGTCATTATGACCAAGATGTTAAAATTGGTTGAATGAATTTTAATAAGAACATTTTAAACATAATGTTTAATATATTCATATAATGAAATATATTGATAAAGAAGTAATTAACTTTTGGTAACTTTATTATACGTGTTGAAAATTTATTTTCTCAAAAAAAATATTTTTATGCCTTTTGATTAAAAAAACTATAAATATTTATTCAAATGTTGTAAAATTAATTTGAAAAAAATTAATTTTTCTTTTGGAAAGAAATATGATAATTTTCATAATATTAATTTTTTTATATTTTAATAAAATGATTAATTTCTATATTTATAGTGAAAATACTAGTTATTATTTAAAATTGAATTCACTGTTAATGAATTTTTAGGGATAAAATTGTAAATGGTGATTCTAAAAAAATTGATAATTTATTCTATATTTTAAATAATATAGTTCTGTGAAATCAATTTAATATTTAATTTTTATATGAATTAATTTTAAACTTTTTAAAATTTTAACATTTGAAAATAGATTTTTCATCATACATGCTAGTTTAATATTCAATTAATTTCATCCACTTCATCAAAATTGAATTAAAAAAATTATCTTGTATTTAGAATATTTATAATTAATATTATACGATATATTAAACTTATGTTACCGTAATTAATAGTGATAATATAAACAATTTATTAGCATGGTTAATGTTAAAATGGGATTACTAGGGGTAAACTAAAAATATAAGGTTTACAATTACCTATAAACACGTATAATACCTAAAAAATGGTTATATTTTAACCATATCACCTCTATGGTTTGATGATGAACAATTTGACATCCTTTTTTCTAGTGATAAAAATTGGTACACATTAATTTTTTTAAAATTCTATGTGTTTCCTATCCTTCACTTTTATGAAGCCTCCCACTCTCCTCCCAACTTCACACATAAAAAAACACATTGTTTCATCCAATAAATTCCAAAATAAATACATTAATTACTTTGTATAACCCTAGAGGACTTATTTTCATTATGAATCCCTCTTAAGAAGGCTTTACGTATAAAGATAAAGGGGATCCCCAAAAATGAGGTAAAATACTTAAACCTAGGTTTTTATTTTATTTCTATCAACACATTCTAAAAATATTATTCAAGAATGGTAATAAATAAAAATCCATATATAAATATAAAAAGGTTTTCTTATTTTTATTAAATGACCTACATAATTCTACATTTCCCTTAAATGGGAAACAAAATAATCGATTATATATTCAGAAAATTACAACCTCATCAACTGATGTTATTTTTTCCATCAATACTGCTCGTTTTTGGATATATTGATATATTTATGGATTAGATATGTAGTTTTTGATATTAAAATTCTTATAGAATCATTATTTCCCATATAATTTCTTAATATCAATTATATGGTGTTTTGATAACATCACTTGTGTGTATGGAGGAAAATTTACTTTCAAAGTGTTGTGAATTTTTTTCACAAACACTTTACAAGGAAGGTAATAGGGAAAATTAAAAAAATATGTGATACATATGAAAAATAGTGATTTTTAATGGTGATATATAATTTACTTTCTAATATTTTGATACATTCAAAAAATGGGAACAACATTCATTTTCACGTATATCTAACTGTGTCCTTGAACAAAGTAAATAATTATATATATATATATATAATTAATGAATTAATCTTAATAAATATATTAAAAATAAAATTTTTATTTATATTATGGTTAAAATATTTAATATTAGTGAAAAATTATCAATGTTAAATGTCAAATAATACCAATAAATAAAACCCATTAGTCTTTTAATATTTATTATTAAGGTGGTAATATGGTGTATAAACTATTTCAATACTTTTTTGTACGGTATTTTCTCCCATTTTTCCTTCTCTATGACACATGTTTGGTTTATACACATATATTCTTTTATGAGTTATAAATAAAACCCATTAGTCTTTTAATATCATAATTTTTTTAATTCTCATGATATTTTATGTCTCATTTATATTTATATGTTACGTTTCCTACAATTCAATGTTACCAATGTTTTAATGGTTTTTTTATACAACATAATAGTTTATGGAGATTGGTTTTGTTTATGTTTCTGATAATAATATATTAGGATCCATCTCTCAAGAAGTTAATAAATTTATTTTTCCTATTGTTATTTCATGATAATACATATTTTCATTTAATCAATATATCTTTATATAATCAATTTTTCGAATGAATATCTTTATGAAATAATCACTTCATTTCTCTCTTCAGTCGAAATCCTATTTTCCTCCATATCAGTGATTCTATAAAAATAATATCAAAGTTGATTTCGATTTTTTAAAATTATTAATTGAATATATTTTTACCATTAATTTAATTATTTATAAAAATGAAAAGAAATATTCATATATTTTCTAAAGAAGGACTATTTATAATTTATCGAAAATGGGAAATGAATCTTTTCTTTATTGTGTTCGAAATGATTATAATTTACTACCTTCATGACCATTATCATATTTCAACATTACATTATAAATTATGAATGTTTTTTAATGAGAAATTATTCCACATTATTTCATTAACATCTAATTTAAAAATTGTTATTTTTTAAAAAGATATATTTTACTAAATAATAGTTTATAATGATTTTTCTTTTTCATTTATCTGAATAAATGGTTATTCTAATAAAAAATGATTTTGAAATGATTTTTGTTTCAAAATATATATTTTATATTGGAATGTATATTTTACCCATGAAATTTTTTAATTAATTTAAATGCTCCATTTATAAGATTCAAATGCTATTATCTCAGTAAATGACATTTAAAATGTTTTTTGTTTGAAAAAGTATTATGGAAAGTGGAATGGCCTTTTTTCTCATGAAATGTTTTAAATTATTTATAAGGATTCCGTTAAAATTTTCAATGAAAATATTCATAGAAACTATCTTTGAAATTTTTTATGTTTTATAATGTGATTTAAAAATTTTAAGGGATTATTTCTTAAAGTGATAGTCCATGTGATCATTCATAGTAATGTTTCATTTAAGATGAGTGATTTTGATATAACATATGATTTAGTATGGGTATGGTTGAAGAATAAAATTCATATTCTTTATCTCAATGTATTATGTTTATGATTCAAATATAGTTATGGTACCAATTTCAATTCTAAATGTTAATCCATGAAAATATTATTTTGAGAGTAGCATCTTATTTCATGTGTTGTGATATGAAGAAAAGATGAAATGATTTTGAAACCTATTTATTTTCCATAAGTTATGCTATACAGAATTATTTATGAAAATTATTTCTTTTCATTGGTTTCTATGTGATGAATTTTTTATAGTCTTATGGAACAAATATTTATGGTTTTATTTATATGGTAGTGGTTATGTTATAACCAGGGAATATGTTCATGTTATAACAAAGGACTAGTGGGTCCCAAATCTTCCTCTAATTCATAGAATAAATATTGATATCTTATGAGATAAATAGAAATGGAATGAGGTGTGATCCCAATTCAGTATGGAATTTTTCCCAATATGATAATATTGAGATTGATCCTTGACTACTACATTGGGTTATGGTGTGGACCCATTCCACAATGATAGTTTTCATAATGATCCTTTACTACTACAAAAATGATTTTAAATGATTGTGTGTATTAAAAAATTATACATCTTATGTGAATATTATGCTCTAATAGATCATGTTCATTAATATCATTATGACTCATGACTTATGAAGTTCCAAAATTTATTTCGTGACTTATGATAATGATACATAATGATTAGTATGTGATTTTTAAATATTATATTAATATTCTAATACTCTTATTCTCATGTAATGATTACTTAACTCCCTTGTTAAACCTTATTAAGAATTTGAGGTCATAATTTCATATTTTAACCTCCACATGATTATAATGAAATACATTATGTATTATATGTCTAATAGGGGAGTTAATTATGAATAAACTAGTGGAGATGGTGTAGTTTACATACGAAGTATTTATTTGTAATTCCATTTTTATGAAGTCGTTATACCTTTTGATCATTAAGTGTATGGTTTTATAATGTATAAATATTCATATAATAATATGAAATATATATGTATGAAAATAATGGTTCTTTATACATCGTGTTCTAAAACATATAATCTATAGAATCATTAATATATTCAAAGGTTCAATTGGTGGGTATTACATAGTATAATGATTAATATTTAAATAAAATAAATGTGAGGGAATTAAAATTTTTTGCTAGACAGTTAGAGTGGCATTTATAATGATCATACATATGATATGACATAGTTCCACTCCGTTAAAATATTTTTCCCGTGAATATTTCAATGATTTATGGGATATTATTCTCTAGATTTCAAAATTTTATGAATAAATTATAGACTCTAATATTACACATTGGTCTTATAATAATCTAGCATCGATTATAATCATTAGATCAAGATAATATGATTGGGATGAAATGTAGTGATGGAACATATTTAATTGAATTTTAATTAATAAGAGTTTCCCTAATAGTTATATTTATTACGTGTTAAAAATTTTCAATATCATTATTGTTGGGAACTAGTTAGATCATAGAAAAATATAAAAAATATTTATTTTTGTATTATTTTATAAATCATATTAATAATGAAATTTTTGGGTATTATATTACAAAATGTACATCTTAGTTTCATGGGATCAGATTTTGGAAGAATAAAATGCATCAATAATATCTAATATTCTATTAAATCATTGGTTTATGTGGTATGAATTTAATGGGGACCTTCCCAAAATTGATAGGATAGTTCATATTTTAATTTCTATGAAAATCATTTTATATGGTTTGTTATTATGACATCATGAATTGATGATTATAATATAATTTTAATGATTAGAATAAATATATTAAAATTTACATTTTTTCCAATGTTCTGAATTACATATCGTGGCACATAATTCAATATAAAATCCATTGAACCTATTTTTATATGTTCATGGATTAATAATAGTTAAAAATCCTTATCCCCCATAATAAATCGAAAAATTTGTATATAAAATTTATAGAGTATCAATTTTTTTACAAACAAATAAGATTCAAATAGAATATATTTGACCAAAATATTTGATAACTCTATCTTTTCCTATAGAAGTTCCAATGAATGTGATATAGGAATATATCCCTATAAACAATTATATGAGAGAGTTTGAAATATTCTTATAAAAGTATATAATAATGAATATGTGGAAATTAAACAATTTAATACATATTTCTTGGACACATTAATAAATATAATATATAAAATATATGTACCCAAATAAATTAATTGAATGGTTAGGAGAATTATATATTATTGATGGAATATTCTCAATGTTGTTATGATGAAATAATCGTACTCATTGAGTAAATTGCTTCATATATATTTTTAGTAGTAAACTCTAGATTGATACTTCAACTGAATATGTATTATACAAATTTGAGTCAGATATATACTATTTAAAATATAAATAAAATTTTATATTTTCAATTTAAGGACAATTAAAGGAAAAATAAGATCATAGTAAATATCAATGAGTCAAAATATTTAATTATAATATTAGTGGGATGAAATATAAAGGATGATTTTTTAATATTTGAAATAAAAATAAAATAAATATGTTTTATTATTCATTCTACTTATTCTATTTATTCTAATTGATATAACATATGATTACCCTGAGAGTAAAATAAAAGAAATTTAACAAGAAGAGAAAAAATTAGTTATCTATTTAGCAGTCACTTTTTATTATATGTCTCTTAAAATATAATTATGATAAATTGTTTATAATTTTCATTTTATGTTATCAAGAATGTTTCTGGAATAATAATTATTTTGTAATTTTAGAAATTATTATGATTATTTATGTAAATATATGTTAAAATTTTTATTTTAACACTAAAATTAGATTTATAAAATTTATAACCTTTTGAGATGAATGTCATGGAAATATTAATCATATGAAATATAAAGGATAAAAAAACATTCCCATTTTCATTATAATGTATTCTTTCATGGAGCCAACATTGGTTAAATGAAATCTATAAAAGTTGAAAATTGTTTTTATCCATTTATAGATTATATTATATGTAAAATTGTCAATAAAATTGTGTTTTGAATAAATTATTACACACATTGATCAAAAATAACATTTGACCTTCTTATAAAATAAGACCATTAAAAAACATATATTAATAATATTAAATTTTATAAAACTCTAGTGTCGTTACATCATTATAATTATGTTTTATATGGGTGAAGTTTCTATTAATATGAGTCTTTACAATATGTATTCATGTTAATGAACATTTTTCTGTAGTACTAATTGTTTTGGAGAGGAAAAAATGTTGACAATCATTATGCTTCTTCTTTGACATTTGAAAATTACAGAATGAAATTAGTTTCTTAAGATATTGATTTCTGTAATAATGAATATATATTGGATGTAAGGATATATGTAAGGTTATTTAATGAAAATTAAATAAATAATTTACCAATATAGAAAATATAAATTGTAAAACACCCATATGGTTTAAATAAACCGAATCAAATATTGATCGTTAGTTTGTAAATCCTAAACCACTGGCATAATTAAATTATATTAGTAATGGTTAACCCTTATATAATTATCAATAAATATTCATTTAATTGTTAATATAATTATGCTTAGCTAAATTCTATTAAAATTATTCATGTTCTTTAAAAAATAAAAAATCTAAAAGAAAATTATTTTGTGAACTGGGAAATATACTTCTTATAAATTTGGTATAAAATAAAAATTGATATAAAAAATATATAAAATAACTATAGATAGAAATAAATAGAAAACATGAATTCCTATAATTATCATGATGACCTTATATATATGGAAGATCCTAACATTGATAATTGTGGGAAAGTAATATTCAATTGCCATTGGTACACAATATAATCTATGTGATAAAAAAGATATGTGTCGAGGAATAAATTGAATATTAATTTAACTTATTATATATATTAATATAATTTATCAAAATTAATTATATTAGATTATTTTTATGGGTTATTTTATATATATTATATATACATGTATATAATAATTTTTAATTAACTTAAAATATTCTCAATTTTTTTTAAATTTTCTAAATATTTCATTCAAATTAATATGCGATGCTAGAGATATTAATTAAATATATTATGAAATTTAAGAGAAAAAAAAGATAGCTATTGAAATGATCAATTATTTATGCATGTAAAATTATAGATTTTTTATGTAATATTTTATAATATTGGGGAGGTGAACTTACCTGGTTGAGTTATGTTAGTGGAGTAAAATTAATTTCAATAGTATGTCATTAAATTAAACTACTAATGAATATCAAAATTAATTTATTTAATTATTTATACGAATATTATATTGACATAAAATATTCGTTTTAAATAATCCCCAGATTCATTTTATAAAATTAAAAATTGAATTTTTTATGTCTGTGAAAAACAAAGAATATCAAACCCAGTAAAAATTATATACCATTCATAAAATTTTTTATTCAGGATTTGTTTGAATATAATATTTTTTGCTGGATGATTTCACATACTATGAAGGGAATAATATATTCAGTTTTCTGATCATGAATATCTGGGTATTGGGATTTCATTTTAGCACTCAGTTTTCCTTCTTAAAACAGTTGGATTACATTATTTTTACATGAACTATTTTTTATGATTAATTGATATTCAATAGAGTAGATAAAATAATATTATAGAATAACCCTAAAATAAGTTTCTATTGAGTTATATGATTGGTGTTAAATGACTATCATGATATGAAAAGTAGTTATCATAAAATTACATCAATGATTTTACATGGGGTGATTTGAGAAATAGTGAAGTATAATTTTCTATGATTTTTGTATATATATGAAAAAATTAATAAGGATTACAAGAAAAAAAATAGATATTATAATTTTTTAATATTTAATTAAGTTAAAAGAAATGAAATTAAATATGATATAAAATCGATGATAATACATAATCAATTTCAAAGACTTAGAGAAAATGAAACTAGCTATTGTCAAACTGTAAAATGTTTTTAAATGATTTTTATTTTTCATAAGTGTTAATATTATAGAATTAGGAGTATTTTTTTAAAATAAGTAGATCACCATTTATTGATATTGTTATATTATAAATATGGATCAAGTTGTTGAATATAGAATAAACATATCATAATGGAAAAATGTCATAGTATGGGGATATTGGATGTCATCTATTAAATTATTCATTCTTTTTAAAATTCATTCAGACTGTCATAACACATCAATGTAATACATACATATATATTGTAAATTTAGAAGTTTTATGCATTATGAAATAATTATATGGATAAAATAATATCTTTCTATAAATTACTTGAATATGAATAATACATCTATAAAAATTGAAGGGATTATAAATTAATATTGATCTATAGATATAATGAAGTTTAAAATATTTATGGTGGATCAAAATTAATTCATTAGGTGTGTTTTATATTTTAATGTGATAAGTTCCCAATTATTATGGGAGTAATAATAATGTGTGTTTCAGTGGGTTTTACATTGAAAAGAGAAGAAATGATGTATTATAAATGATAGAGATTAAAAAATATTCCTTTATTGATTATAAAATAAATTCTGGGGAAATGAGGGAAATTATTAGAAATTCATATCACATATGTGAATCATGGATTTTGGTGAAAATATATATAACATTATGATGAATTTTAATGATCCAATTATTATGGACAACTAATTAAATTGTAACATGTTTTTTGGGGTTACATTGGTCTTATCAACATATTTCTTATTCATTTATAATATTATTTTATTATTTTAGTATTCATGCTCCCATTATAATGGGTGACTAATTATCCTGTATCATGTTATTGAGAGTTCCATTGGTTTGATCAACTTATGTCTCATTATCAAGTGAGTATTTTCATTATTATACCTTGATCAATTTTATTCCTTTTCAAGGATCAATTTCAAATAATATAGAATATTATTTATCATATGATTATGTTCCTTGTGATTGATACAATGAGAGTGGAATCAGATTTTTGAATTCAAATAACTAATCTCAAAATAAAAATATGGAGGGGAGAATGTTTAAAGGGTGTGTTGAGTAATGTAAAAATATTTCAGTATATTTCCTGGATCTCTTTAATGAATATATAACTGATGGGAAACATGTAATGAGTCTCTATACTATTAATAATGTGGTTTGTTAAAAAATAGATTTTATATTGATTAGTAATATAGTTTTAATTATATTATAAATATTATAAAGTACTATATAAATAGAATAATCTAGAACTTGTCATAGTTTCTAATTTTCAAACAACACCCAATTGTCTTCATATTACAACAAATTTTATAAAAAAATATATACAAAAACCCCATTGATTGTTTAATATTAATAAATGAATATGGGATGATTTAGAACAATATGTGAATCCCCTGTGGGAGTGGAAACCAAATATAATGATATACTATATTATTGGGTTTTAAAATATTCAAAGTGACTGTATCAAATGAATCACCTCAGTAAAGAAACATTATGCATAATTATTTCTATACATGAGGTTTTTATCAATAGTGTCACTGTAAAAACAAGTATCCAAGATTATTTTATTCAAAATTATAGGTCTTGTTACTATAGCATAATGAAAAATTTTATTCATCCTATATTATGTATTGGATTCATTTCTATTCCTAAATAAATTTTTCCTCTATTTTATTTCATCCATTATAGTGGAATATACATGTTTACATACTAATATTAAAAAATACATCAATAAATTAATAATATATTATATTTTTTAAATATATATATATATATATATATATATATATATATATAACATACTTTCAGAGAATATAAATATATAAGTTCTCTAATATTGGCCATTTGAAAAGTAACACTTCATAAAATATTAAAACAACATATAAGATTCTATTTTGGTCCTATAAATATGATATTAATATCATATTAAAATATCAGAAATAACTCTTTGATTATGATTTTCATATATAAAATTTTATAAATGACAACCAATCAATACTTAGTATTCTACAATTATGAACCCTATGTATAATTCCGTATATAATGCAATAATTTTATCCCTTGTAATGTTTCCTCAATTCATAATTTTCATTGATTGTTTCCAAAACTTTATATGAATTAGGTGAATAAATATTTATATCCCTGTTAATATCACCATATATGAATTAAACCTTTACATCTCTTTGGTATACCATGTATTTCACATGGATTTCAATAAAAACATTACTCTATTTATTTCAGTAGTAGAAACTTCCTTTTATCAAAAAAATCATTTTGTGCCATCACATTCCAATGAAATCAAACCTTATATGAAAAAACATTCCTATTCCAATCATGAATAATTTTAAAGACAGTAATTAATCATATAAAATCATTCCTTGTTATCTTTTATTAATTTATTATGTTATATCAATTTTTTTATTCAGCCCATTATTCATGGATTTGACCAATGATATTCTTATTTTCACTTATTTATATGATCTTGGTTGTAAAAATGATAATTTAATTTCCCTCTCCATGCAATTTATCACCCAATACGAGTATGGTATATTTTAACATAGGGAATTACCTTTATCTATATCAACATAGATGAATTTAATTTAAATATTTATAATGATTTATTCACTTTATCATCCTATGATGACTCTATTTGAAAATTATCATTATATGTATTATAATAAAATTCTTCTAAATTATAATCATGATCAAATCTAAATTAATTATTCATCTTAGTAACATATTTTAATGAAAATTCATGTTTTTTTCAACAAAGATAACGCCATCAATTTTAAAAATATTATTAACTATCTTGTTAAATAATTAAATGATACTAAAAATATGTAATGTCATAAAATATTTTATTATCAAAAATAATAACAAACATTTATGGGATTTAAAATTTATTTTAAACAAATAAATTATTTAAAAAACAAAGGAACTCATTTACAGTTTGTTTTATTTAATTACATATATCATATTGTGTAACATATTCTCCTAAATATAGTTAATTTATATTTTTAATATAACAATCCAGTAGAATATCATTATATAAGTAATTTATTGATTTCATATTTTCATTCAATGTTTTTTTAAATAATTTTTAATTTTAAATTACTCATATTTAAAAAATAATTTTTCTTTAAATTAAAAATAGACAATATAATTTTTTATTGATATGTTTTTATTGAAAAGTTTTTAAAATTTTTTTTAGTAAGACTAATAAAATTGTATTAACTAAATTTTTTTATTCTTTCATAAATATTTTTTAATGGAATGTTTTCATAATTTTATATTACACATTAATAACAATTTGAATTTTATTATCATCAAATATTCCATTTTTAGAACCGGAAAATGATATATGATATATCAATGTGTTATGGTTATTTAATGATCAGAATACATAATATATTTCATTTTATTCTGTACTAACAAAATTTTATATTTCCATCAATATTTTTATTCTCACATGAAAAAAAGACATATATAAGTGACCAATATTCATTTATCGTGGTCACCTCTGATTTTGAGAAAATTTTCCTTGGTTTGATATGGATTCCTCCAAAATATAGAAACATAATAAAATAAAAATTTGAGTCAATGGACTTTTTTGACAACCATTATTATGGTAAAATAAATAAATAGATTATTAATATTAATTAAATATTTATATAAATTATTTAAATATTATGTAATTTCATAAATAAAAAAGAAAATATATTTAACTAAGAAATTATAATCATGTTTTATTTAAATGATCAATTGATAAATAATATAATTTTAATGTAGAGAAATTAAATTCATTTTTTAATTTTGAATATGAAAATTTACATAGTGTGAAATTTTGGGTTTTTGTAAAAATATTGATATTTTATTGAGTAGTGATAATTACAAATTATTTGTAAAAAATTATTTTCTTTTAAATTAATTAATTATTTTAAAAAGACCCATTTTGAAATATATATGATTTAAATAAGTATAAGTTTTCATCGGTTAAATTTAATCCAATTAATATCTTTTGAATCAACTTCATATTGGTTTTTAGTATAAGTTAGTTCTTAGGTTCAAAGAAATTATTTTCTGAAAACTATTTTAAAATACATAATGTTTAACCACATAAATTAATTATAAACACTATGTAAAAACAAATTCAAATGATATTTATAGATTCTTTGTCAATAAATATTAATTTATATTCTTATAATTATTATTACTAGTCATAGAGAAAATTAAAAAACTTCTTTTACATGAAATATACACTTCTAGAAAACCTATTTTTCATTGGTTGCGTGCGTAAAATTATAAATAAAATTATAAAAATTATTTTAACTGAATATATTAAATGGTATTTAATATTTAAAAAAATATATAAATATATATTATCGAATAAGTTCAACATAATTGTTGGGCATAATAAATAATGAAAACTGTAAAAATAATTTACCAAGGTTATAGTAGAAATAATTTTTTCTGGGGTTCAAATAAAATGATATGATTAAAATAAGATAAAATAATCTATAAAATATGTTTTTATAGATATATATATACCTTATAATGTCTAAAACATTATACTTTTCCATTTTTGTGCCTACATTCATGTAAGAAATTTGGGTACTCCTTTTTCTTTTCAAAATATATAAGTGTTCCACTCACTTCACTTATAAAATACCACCCCCTCTCTTATCATCTTATGACCTTGAAAACCACTTTTATTATGAAATACATACACAAATACCTTTCATACATCACTAAACAAGTATTATAGGCCTTTTTCTTAACATAATTTCATCCTATGAAGGATTGTTTTTGCAAACCAGTTGGGGGATGCCCAAAGAAGAGGCATCACACTTAATAGTGTGTTATTATTTTTTATATTTTTTCACCTACATAAAAAATTAATCAATTTTGTTTAAATAAAAACCATTATATAAAAAATCCTGAGATGATATTATGTTAATATAATTACCTATATCAATCTCCTCTTCCATCAAATGGAAGCTGACATTATTATATATGTGTTTGGTTGACTACCACCTCACGAATATGTGTCTTTCATCTTCCATAATCTCTTATAATAAAATTATATAATGATAAATCTAAATTTAATATATGATATTTGTAATATAAATAAATATTTTTTAATTATTATATTACATATAAATTAAAATTTTCTAATCCATGGGAGATATGATTATGTCACTCGTGCGTAAGGCAGACAACCGCCTCCCGAACATATTTGCTATGTTTTTCACTATTGATTTTCATGGAAGGTAATAAGGTTAGTTTTAATTAGAATATGTGTTATATATGAAATAATTATTCTATTAATTACATATAAATCATTATGAATATTTAATATACCATTTTATTTCTTACCTTTCCACTCACAGAAAAATTCTAATGTCATTAATGTCTGTGTGTAGATTACTGTCTCCATGAAGCGATGTGACTATATTTATTATCACTACATAATTTTGTTAATATATATAAGAATATTATATAAATAATATTTTATTTATTATATTGTGTTTATTATGTAATTATAAAATTTTACATAACATATTTCCACAATGACCATTGAAAAATGGAAACATTGATAATGCATACGTATGCCCTGATTGTTATGTCAATAAGGTTTTCCTTATGACTTTTCCATTCCTTCTTGTTTTGAAAATCACAAACACCTTATCTTTAAGGAAAATTGCTTTTATAAGGAAAATATCTTTTATAAGGAAAATTGATTTTATAAGGAAAATTGCTTTTATAAGGAAAATTGCTTTCTTAAGGAAAATCGCTTTTATAAGAAAAATTATCCTTATCATATTTTCATTCATATTTTTCTTAAGTATGAGATTCAGATTCATTTTCTCGGAATCATTAAAACTTAGATATAAAGCATTCTGTTTTAGGGTTCGGATTCTGGACAAGAACTATAAGGAAGTTTCATTCCGAATTCCGGATATGAACTCTGACTAAATTTTATTCCAGATTCAGGATACGAATTCTGAAGAAGAATTCTCAGTACGAATTCTAATGAAGAAATCCCATTCCGAATTCTCATTACGAATTCTGAAGAAGAATTCTCATTACGAATTCCAATGAAGAATTCTCATTACGAATTCCAATGAAGAATGCCCATTACGAATTCTAATGAAGAAATATCATTCCGAATTCTCATTACGAATTCTGATGATGAATTCTCATTACGAATTCTGATGATGAATTCTCATTATGAATTATGATGATGAATTCTCATTATGAATTCTGATGATGAATTCTCATTACGAATTCTGATGATGAATTCTCATTACTATTTCTGATGATGAATTCCTATTCCGAATTCTCATTCCGAATTCACCTATTAAACAGAATCTGATTATCATTGTTTTATACAGTCTGAATTTATTCATTCCGAACCTTTACTCCGAAGTTTCTATTCCGAACCTTTATGTTAGAATTTAAAACGATGTCGTACTTTCTGTTACACTTGTTTTGTTATAAAACGATGTCGTCTATTTTGTTATAAACTAACCGTTGTCTAAGTGCCACGTGTACAGGTCCCTCCGATCTTTAAGGAAAATATGACCGTTGGAGAAGGAGCCGACCTTACCTATAAATAGGAGCTCATTTGAAAGAGCTCGGTGCTGATGGTGGTTGCATAGCTGATTGCTGAAAAAGTGCTTACATGCTGCTGAAGTGATTTCTAGAGAGAGAGTCTCTTATTAACTCTCAAAGCTTCGTGCGACTCCGAATGTTGGTGATTACATTCGAGGGCTTCCGGGGATAGGAAGACAGAGGTGCCGACTACCTTAAAGATCGAGGGCTTTCTTGCTGAGAAAGACAGAGGTGCCGACTACCTTAAAGATCGAGGGCTTTCTTGCTGAGAAAGACAGAGGTGCTGACTACCTTAAAGATCGAGGGCTTCCTTGCTAAGGAAGACAGAGGTTTCCAACTACCTTGAAGTTGAGGGCTTGCGGGGATAGCAAGACAGAGACTCCGATCTTCATATCGAGTGCTTACCCTGGTGTGGGTAAGACAGACTTGCTTGAAAGTATAAATCAAGGGACCTTTATCCAAGGTTTTTGGATACCCTTCTCTTTGGGTTAAAAGACTATTATCTTGTTACTAGTAGTTTTAATACTTGTTGTTATTCCGCTGTATTTTGTATCTTAAGGAAAGTATAACTTTCTTATACTTCCTTACTTACTCTGATTAGTTTAGATTCTAAACGCTTTAAGGTAGAATTTCATATTGTAACTTTTGTTAAGTTTCAATTTCCGGAATCATATTTCCGGAACCTACTTTTGGAATCACATTCTAAGTTCAGTTCGGTGTTAGAGGTGTTGTGAATTTACTTAGTTTAACTTTGTTAAACTTAGCCCTTTCCTTTTCTTAAGGAAACTTTAGTTATTCATAACTAACTTTAAAGGTTCCAAAGGAATTTTTAAAGTATACAATTCACCCCCCCTCTTGTATATTGAGCATCTCATATTATATTTCGATCCTACAATTGGTATCAGAGGTTGGAAACCTCTTACTCTATACCATTCTTACATTTGGTATCAGAGCCAAGGTTACTAAAATACTTGTACTCACATATAAGTTTTTCTTGCTCACTTTTCCATTTTGAACTTTGTCATTCCGTTATATCCATTCCGAATTTTTCTCATACCGAACTTTGTGATTACGATTCTAAGCTACTAACAAGTTTGTGTGCAAAGTTATTTTTAGTATGGCAGGAATTAATGTTGGATCGATTGACAATCTGAATCCTACAAGGCCACCAATCTTTGATGGTAATGATTATGAATACTGGAGAGATCGTATGAAGACATTTTTTATCAATACTGGAGTAGACAACTTTGTGATGCTTACTGGTGATTATAAAATTCCTGACAAGGAAGTCAGAACCTTTACTAACCAGGAAAAGCAAGAATATCAACTCAACTATAAGGTACGCAATACTTTACTATGTTCAATGACTAGAAATATATATAGCCAAATTTCTTCTTGTGAAGAAGCTAACTGTATATGGAAGAAGTTAGAGGTTACACACTTTGGAACTTCTAAGGTGATTGAGACTAGAAGAGCTATGCTTAGAGCTGAATATCATGGCTTCAATTTTCCTTATAGAGAACCTATCTGTAAAGTTCAACAAAGGTTTATGACCATTGTCAACAGTCTACAGTCTATGGGAGAAAAAGGTTTAGATGATGAAGCTCTTGTGGACAAGATAATTGATATTATGCCCAATGAGTGGGAATCCAAGAGAACAGCTATAGATGAGAACATGAAGGTTACTCAAATTACTCTTGATGAATTATTTGGAACTCTTCTACAACATGAAACCAGAATGAAGAGAGATGCTGACAACATCAAGAAAAAGAATGGAAATGGTACTGTTGCTTTTACTTCAACGTCGAATCAGATGAAAGCTAAGACTCCTGAGAGAGTAACCAGATCCAAGTCTAAGAAAGTCATTTTCCAATCCGAATCTAGTGAGAGTGAAGTCTCAGAAAATGAATTAGCCAATCTTCCTCGAAGGATGAACAAGATAGCTGGACAGAGAAACTTTCAATCCAAGTATAAGAAGAAGGATAGGAAAGATAAGAAAGATGGAGAAGTTACTTGTTATGAATGTAAAAGAGCTGGACATATTAGACCAGATTGCCCTATGCTCAAAAAGAAAGAAAGGAAGGAAAGACATTCAGACAGGAACATGAAGAAGTATTATAAATCCAAAGCTAAGAAAGTTCTGAAAGCTAATGACACCTGGAGTGCCAGTGGTGGTGACTCTTCAGATGAATCGTCTGATTATGAATCTTCAGGACAGAAGAATCTTGGTTTTATAGCCAGATTACCTATTGATAATCATTGTCTTATGGCTAAGGTACTAAATTCTGAATCTTTGACCAATGATTCCTTAAATTCTAATGATAGTAATTATTATAACTCTTCTGATGAAGAATCATCTTCTGATGAGGAAAATACTTTACCTACTTATGAAGAAGTCTCTAGATTTGCTGAACTTCTTGAGATTGAGAATTCCAAACTCAACAAGAAACTCGATAAGGAAAATTCTAGGAATTATATTCTTACTAAAGAGATATCAGATCTTTCTAAAGATCTTGATAAGAAAAATGCTGATTTTGAAAGTATTTCAAAAAATCTTGAGGAAGTATGTTCTGAGAAGAATAAACTACCTAAAGAATTAGAAAAAGTAATTTCTAATAAAAATGTTTTCGAGCCTAACTCTAGTTCAAAAACTAATGATTTTGAAGATAAAAACTTGGTTGTAAAACTCAAGTCCGAAATTTTTTCCTTAAAGAAATGTTTATCAAACATTACCCATGGTAAGGAAAATTTTGATAAGATGTATTCTCAAATACGACCTTTAAGAAATAAATCCGGATTTGGTTATACCCATGCAAAACCAGTTTTCAGTAACAATTACTTTGTTCCTCAGAGTGCCCCATTTTGCACCAAGTGTCAATGTGGTGGTCACTGGGCAACGATTTGTTCCTTAAACAAAACCCAATCCTTAGGTTTTCATAAAGCTTATTTTTCCAAGAAAATGTGGGTACCGAAAATTTTATTGTCTGGAAATATCGGATCCAAGCAAGTTTGGATTCCGAAAATCTAACTTTGTTCTTAATTTCAGGAAAATAAAGAAAGTTCCAGCAACAATACATGGTACATAGATAGTGGATGTTCCCGGCACATGACTGGTAACAAAAGCTTTTTTGAAAAGATTATCAAAACGAAAGGAGGAAAGGTAACTTTCGGAGACAATGCTAAGGGAGAGATTGTTGGTATTGGTAATATTGTTCTTTTAGGTAAAACTTTGATTTCAAATGTTCTTTTTGTTAAAGGTCTTAAGCACAACCTCATTAGCATAAGTCAATTATGTGATGAAGGTTACCTTGTGAATTTTAGGAATGATAAATGCTTAGTTCACAATTCCAAGGAAGAATTTATTCTCTCAGCCAACAAGCAAGAGAATGTCTACACTTTGAACCTAGAAGACCTAAGAAGCCACGATTTACCTTGCCTAAGTGCAATGGAAGATCATTCTTGGTTATGGCATAGAAGATTAGGACACTGTAATATAAGAAATCTATGTAAACTCTCTAAGAAGAAACTTGTTAAGGATCTACCGGAGCTTAGATTTGATTCTTCTAAAGTTTGTGATCCTTGTCAATATGGCAAGCAACATAAATCTAGTTTTAAGTCAATCGGTGAAGTCTCAACAACTTATGCATTACAGTTGGTGCACATGGATCTTTTTGGTCCAACACAAACTGGAAGTATTGGAGGAAAATACTATGTGTTTGTTCTAGTTGATGATTACACTAGATTTACTTGGGTTTATTTTCTAGCAAATAAATCTGAAGCTTTTTCTTATTTCAAAAGTTTTAGAGCTCAAGTTAAAAATGAGAAAAACCTTTCATTGAAAACTATTCATAGTGATCATGGAGGAGAATTTCAAAATTCTGATTTTGAAACTTTTTGTAGTAAGAAAGTTATTACTCACAACTTTTCAGCACCTAGAACTCCTCAACAGAATGGTGTTGTTGAAAGAAGAAATAGAATTCTTCAAGAGATAACTAGAACCATGTTGAGTGAATATTCTATTACTAGACATTTCTGGGCTGAAGCTGTAAGTACTGTTTGTTATACTATAAATCGAGTTTTGATTAGACCTTTTCTTAATAAAACTCCTTATGAGTTATGGAATGGTAGAAAACCTAGACTTTCCTACTTCAAGGTTTTTGGTTGCAAAGTATTCATTTTGAATACTAAAGATAACTTACATAAATTCGCACCAAAATCAGATGAAGGGATTTTCTTAGGTTATTCCACAACCTCTAAGGCTTATAGAGTTTTTAATAAAAATACTTGTACTGTTGAGGAAACAGTACATGTAAAATTTGATGAATCAGATCCTTTTGTTTTTAAACCATCCCAACATACATCTTCGGATGTCTTTTCAAAAACTGATTATCAACCTTTGATAGAAGAACCTTCTGATAAGGAAATTGTTCTAGAAGATACTTCTGAAACATTTACCCCAGAAGAATTTCTACCCTATGTTGATGAACAGGTTTTACAAAACCCAAATCAGGTGTTTCTTAAGAATCATCCCAGTGATAGTATCTTTGGTGATGTAAATCAACCTGTAAGGACTAGAAGTTCCTTATGAAATGAAATAGAACATCTAGCATTTCTTTCCCAATTAGAACCTAAAAGCACTGATGAAGCTTTAGGTGATGATGATTGGATCAAAGCAATGCAAGATGAACTAAATGAATTCGAAAGGAATAAAGTCTGGATCTTGGTTGAAAGACCTAAGGAAACTTATGTTATTGGAGTAAAATGGGTCTTCAGAAATAAATGTGATGAAAATGGAGTCATAGTAAGAAATAAAGATAGACTTGTTGCTAAAGGCTATAATCAGCAAGAAGGAATAGACTATGAAGAAACCTATGCTCCAGTAGCTAGACTTGAATCTATCCGTATTCCACTTGCTTTTGCAGCATTCTTTAATTTCAAACATTATCAAATGGATGTGAAATGTGCTTTTCTTAACGGTTATGTTCAAGAGGAAGTTTTTGTTGAACAACCTCCTGGTTTTGAAGATACAAAACATCCAGATCATGTTTTTAGACTTACCAAAGCTTTGTATGGCCTTAAACAAGCCCCACGAGCATGGTAGGATAGACTCACTGGATTTTTGCTTCAAAATAACTATGTTAAGGGAAATGCAGATCCAACCCTTTTTATAAAGAAAGATAAGAAAAATGTTTTGATTGTTCAAATTTATGTTGATGACATTATATTCGGTTCAACTCAGCAATCTCTGACTGACTCTTTTGCTAGTCTAATGAAATATGAGTTTGAAATGAGTATGATGGGTGAGTTAACATTTTTCCTTGGTTTTCAAATTTCTAAAAAACCAGAAGGAACCTACATATCTCAACATAAGTATATTAAAGATCTTCTGAAAAAGTATGGTTATGACAACACTAAAAGTATAAGTACTCCCATTGGTACCTCAAACACGTTAGATCTTGATGAAGCTGGTAAACCAGTAGATAAAACATCTTTTAGAGGTATGATTGGAATTTTACTTTACATAACAGCTAGTTGACCAGACTTAATGTTTTCAGTATGATTATGTGCAAGATATCAATCCAATCCTAAGGAATCTCACTTAAAGGGAGTTAAAAGAATCTTTCGCTACCTTAAGGGAACCATGGATCTAGGATTATTTTATAATTCTGGAAATGATTTTGTTCTAAAAAGCTTTTCTGATGCTGACTTTGGTGGATGTAGAATGGATTGAAAAAGTACATCCGGAACTTGTCATTTCTTAGGAGATTCATTAGTTTCTTGGTCCTGCAAGAAGAAACATTCAGTTGCACTCTCCACTGCTGAAGCTGAATATGTAGCAGCTGGAAGTTGTTGTGCACAAGTGTTGTGGATGCAACACACACTCACAGAATATGGCTTGAGTTTTACTAAAACTCAAATTTTGTGTGATAACACAAGTGCCATTGCCCTAAGTAAAAACCCTGCACATCACTCTCGTGCAAAACACATAGATATTAGGCATCACTTTCTTAGGGATCACACACTTAAAGGAGATATAATTCTTCAGTTTATCGGAACGCAAGATCAACTTGCTGATATATTCAAAAAATCTTTGCCTTCTGATAGATTTGAATATATTAAACAGAAGTTAGGAATGATAACCTTAATGTAATATTTCTTAATTAACTTTCTGCTGAAAAAAAAATAAATCTCCTTACAGTAATAAACTCCTTTTTCATAGGGGGAGTACATTTGGTTGTTTATTTAACAAAGTTTTTCATAATTTTGTTTCCAACTTTTTCGGAACGAAGATTTCCGGAATGAAAACTTTCGGAATGAAAATTTTCCAGAATGGATATTTTCGTACAGAATACTTCTGGAATGGAAGAATTCGTATTGAAAATTTCCGGAATGAAAAACTTTCGTACTGGTATTTTCATAACGGAATTTTCGTACTGAATCTTCCATAACAAGTTTTTTTAGTTTTTCGTATTGAGTTTTTCGTATTGAGTTTTTTTTCATATTGAGTTTTTCGTATTTAGTTTTTCGTATTATGTTTTTCGTATTTAGTTTTTCGTATCGACTTTTTCGTAGTCGTCTTTATATTACCCATTACGAATAACTTTCCTAAGCTGATCCGAAAGGTATGATTTCCTCACTCAAGATTTCATAATCATATTTTACTTGCTGGCATTTTCTTGTATTGTGTCTTCAGATCATGGTTTTTCTTAATTATTAAGTTTTAAAAAAACCTCAAAAAGATCGGATTTGAGCTCTCAACCGTCAGATTTGATCTCAATTCATTCTAAACCGTTAGATCAACCGTGGAAGGTGATCGGTCATCCCATTGCCTATATAAAGGGGACCCAATTTCTTGTCCCACATCGGTTTCAAGCTCTTGCGTCCTGAAGCTCTGACTCTCCGATTTAAGACCGTTCCGAACCACAGTTTTCTCCGCTCCGAACTTCAGTCTTCTCCGTTCCGAATTTCCCATAGAACTTCAGATCTGAATGTCTGCAGAGTTTGCTTCTCAAGAAATGTCTTCAACCAAGCCTATATCTCAGTGGTTAGTATACAGAGAAAGGTTAGTTCATCCGACTTTCTTCAGCAACTACGATTCTGTCATCTCAAAGAATATCAGGTTAAATGGCTGGGAAGATGTTGCGGTATCAAAAACCGGCAACCAAGATGAAGTGTACGCATATTTTCTTGTTGAATTTTATGAGTCAATTTCTTTCTTCGAGGAAGATAATAGAGAAAACTTTTCGTTCAAATCATATGGCAAGACATATAAGCTTTCTTACACCAAGGCTGCAAGCTTGGTAGGGTTAAGTTATGAAGGTGAAGCTGAGTTTATTTCTCACGTATTGCCCGACTCCAAGGGTAGTTTCAACAAGGAAAAGGCCTTAGAAACTCTCGGATTGGATGATGACAGGGCTCCGAAAATTGCAAGCCTATCTACAAACTTCCGGATTCTGGAGTTATGGGTGCATGGACTTAACGTACCGAGAAAAGGTGATAAGGATAGCTTGAAGAAGAGTGAGATATATATCTTAGATTTCCTGATAAATCTAAGGAAGTTTAACTTGATGAAGCATATTCTTCTTAATATTGAGAATTTGAAGAAGGGGAATCTGAGAGCTCAGATCGTAATGTACCCAGCAATATTATCAAAGCTCATAGTTCGGTGCCTAGAATCTTTCAAGGTAGCTTGCAGTTCTAAGCCGAGAGTTTGCAAGATCATGCTGCTTAGTGATGGAACGCTTAAAAGAATGAATATATCTTTTGACAAGAAGTCTGGGAAGTTTATTGATCTACCTCCTCAAGAATAAGTGACTCCGAAATCTGCTGATCCGGAATCATCCAAACCGGTAAGGAAGAGAAATTTGGAAGAAGTGGAAGAACAAGTAGAAAACCCCAAGTCTAAGAAAGTCCACTCCGCACCTCCAAAGCCTAAGAAGAAGAAAGCCTATCCGGATGAGGATGTTACTAAGTGGAGAGCTAATAAAGAGAAGAGGAAAGAAGGGGATCCGCAGTTCGGATTGGACCCTGCGGAAGCTAAAGCTTTGAAGGAGAAAGCTGCTGAAGAGCTTGAGAAACAAGCTAAGGAAAAGAAGCTTAAGAAGAAAATGTCAGAAGCTGAGGCTGTCCAAGCGTTGTTGAAGTTCAATGAAATGGTTTCAGCAACAATTCCAGTTCCGAGAACTTTCTCTCGGGAATCTCTACCTGAGACTCTAGGAAGAAATCTTGTTGCTCCGGAAGAGGTTGTTGCTACAAATACTGAGGAAGTAGAACAAGTGGAACAAGTTGAAGAGGCTGCTGAAGGAAGTGGTGAGACAGGAGATGTGATAAAACAAGTAGATGAGTACAAGGGAACTCCTTCGGAACACTTGTCGCTCCGAACATCTGAAGCTCAATCCTCGAAGCTTGTTACTCCGACAATGGAAGAAGAGAAAGGTGAGGAAGAAGTTTCTTATCTGAGAGAAGAAGAACATCTTTTACTTGATGATGCTCAGAAGGAAAATATAGAAGTTTCTGATGAGGAAGATTTGGTTGTTCAAGTTTCTCACAGTGAAAAGAAAACTCCGGAACATGATTCTATTCCGGAAAAAGATAAGGGAAAGAAAATTCTTACCGAGACTCCGAGCTCAGTAGTAAGAAAGTGGAAGGAAGCTGGTAGTTCTTCTAAGAGGAAGTTGGAGCTTATTGAGGAAGAAAATTCTCCGAGCAAGGTTTCCGATTCGGAGTCGTCCTCGTTGGGGCATGATTTTGTTGTCCAATCTTTGAAGAAGTTGGTAGGAACCATTCCAACCTTCTCTAGTATTGACTCTAGATGTCAGATGCTCCAACATGCGTTGAATCAGAAAACCGACTCCGTATCGATGGTTATGGATAAGTGTGTTGAGATTGAAGCTCAGTTCAAAACATTCTTTGTTGGTTACGAAGCTCATAAAAGATCTTGTAAGAGGATGACAAGTTGGTCGAAGAAAAATGTGGAAGAGATGAGGTTGCTTGATGAGTTTCAAGATAATGTTAAGGATGCCTTTGAGACCGAAGACAAGAAGATTAATGAGCTGACTGCATCCTTCGACGAGAAATTGACAGAGGAAAAGAAATTTCGGATTCAGGAAGTGAGAGATCTGAATGGAAAGCTCAATTCCGTTAATCAATGTTGGAAATATGAAAGGGATTATCGGATCGAGTTTGAAGAAAGGATGAAGGCTCAGGAAGAGAAGATGAAAGCTCAGGAAGAAAAGTTGAAGGCTCAGGTAGAAATAATTGAAGCTCAGTCCGCAAGAATAGTCGTCTTAGAGAAGCAAGCAGAGGAAGATCACAAAGACTTAAAGAAGATCAAGACGATTCTTAAGGGGCTAATGTCGAAGGAGAAAGATCTGAAATGACCAATCCGATCTTTTTGTTGTAATTCTTTTATTGCTGACATTTCAAATCTAATGAGAATTGTGTTTGTTGTTTCGTTTGATATTATTACTAATGTTTCAGGTATTTTGTTAAGTTTTTTTTCCATTCCCTCCAATTCTTTTTGAAAATCACAAAGGGGGAGAAGGAAAAGATCCTTAAGAAAAAGAGGAACTCTAATAAGAGTTTATCAAAGGGGGAGAACGAAAAATAACCAAGGAAAAAGAACTCTAATAAGAGTTTGTTTAAGGGGGAGTTTTTCTTAAAGAAGACCTTCTTATGAAATATCACTCCAGAAATATGAATACGATCCTTAGAGTTTCAAAGACTAAGGGGGAGTTAGTCGTATTCATCTATATCCTTAAACCAAGGCAGATAAGCTTTAATGTGTTTCTTTCTTCTTAGAATAGCTTTTTCGTAAGGATGTTTGTGCTTTCCAAAAAGGGGGAGATTGTTAAGTCAATAAGGTTTTCCTTATGACTTTTCCATTCCTTCTTGTTTTGAAAATCACAAACACCTTATCTTTTACGGAAAATTGCTTTTATAAGGAAAATTGCTTTTATAAGGAAAATTGCTTTCTTATGGAAAATCGCTTTTATAAGAAAAATTATACTTATCATATTTTCATTCATATTTTTCTTATGTATGAGATTCGGATTCATTTTCTCGGAATCATTAAAACTTAGATATAAAGCATTCTGTTTTAGGGATCGGATTCTGGACAAGAACTATAAGGAAGTTTCATTCCGAATTCCGGATATGAACTCTGACTAAATTTTATTCCAGATTCAGGATACGCATTCTGAAGAAGAATTCTCATTACGAATTCTAATGAAGAAATCTCATTCCGAATTCTCATTACGAATTCTGAAGAATAATTCTCATTACGAATTCCAATGAAGAATTCTCATTACGAATTCCAATGAAGAATTCCCATTACGAATTCTAATGAAGAAATCTCATTCTGAATTCTCATTACGAATTCTAATGATGAATTCTCATTACGAATTCTGATGATGAATTCTCATTATGAATTCTGATGATGAATTCTCATTATGAATTCTGATGATGAATTCTCATTACGAATTCTGATGATGAATTCTCATTACGATTTCTGATGATGAATTCCTATTCCGAATTCTCATTCCGAATTCACCTATTAAACAGAATCTGATTATCATTATTTTATACACTCTGAATTTATTCATTCCGAACCTTTACTCCGAAGTTTCTATTCCGAACCTTTATGTTAGAATTTAAAACGATGTCGTACTTTCTTTTACACTTGTTTTGTTATAAAACGATGTCGTCTGTTTTGTTATAAACTAACCGTTGTCTAAGTGACACGTGTACAGGTCCCTCCAATCTTTAAGGAAAATATGACCGTTGGAGAAGGAGCCGACCTTACCTATAAATAGGAGCTCATTTGAAAGAGCTCGGTGCTGATGGTGGTTGCATAGTTGATTGCTGAAAAAGTGCTTACATGCTGATGAAGTGATTTCTAGAGAGAGAGTCTCTTATTAACTCTCAAAGCTTCGTGCGACTCCGAATGTTGGTGATTACATTCGAGGGCTTCCGGGGATAGGAAGACAGAGGTGCCGACTACCTTAAAGATCGAGGGCTTTCTTGCTGAGAAAGACAGAGGTGCCGACTACCTTAAAGATAGAGGGCTTTCTTGCTGAGAAAGACAGAGGTGTCGACTACCTTAAAGATCGAGGGCTTCCTTGCTGAGGAAGACAGAGGTTGCCAACTACCTTGAAGTTGAGGGCTTGCGGGGATAGCAAGACAGAGACTCCGATCTTCATATCGAGGGCTTAACCTGGTGTGGGTAAGACAGACTTGCTTGAATGTATAAATCAAGGGACCTTTATCCAAGGTTGTTGGATACCCTTCTCTTTGGGTTAAAAGAATATTATCTTGTTACTAGTAGTTTTACTACTTGTTGTTATTCAGCTGTATTTTGTATCTTAAGGAAAGTATAACTTTCTTATACTTCCTTACTTACTCTGATTAGTTTAGATTCTATACGCTTTAAGGTAGAATCTCATATTGTAACTTTTGTTAAGTTTCAATTTCCGGAATCAAATTTCCGGAACCTACTTTTGGAATCACTTTCCATGTTCAGTTCGGTGTTAGAGGTGTTGTGAATTTACTTAGTTTAACTTTGTTAAACTTAGCCCTTTCCTTTTCTTAAGGAAACTTTAGTTATTCATAACTAACTTTAAAGGTTCCAAAGGAATTTTTAAAGTATACAATTCACCCCCCTCTTGTATATTGAGAATCTCATATTATATTTCGATCCTACAATTGGTATCAGATGTTGGAAACCTCTTACTCTATACCATTCTTACACTGATATCTCTATGATTTTAATTTAGTACATTATTAATAACTATATTAAATTATTCGATTTAAATAAATAATTTATTTTAAAAACTATAATTATATCATAATTATTTTTCATTACTTGTTTAATAATGACCTCTTTGACCATATTCAACCTATTGATGTCATTTTTGACACATAAGTTGAATATCATCAAAACATCTAGGGTGAACATAAATGATCAAGAATTCATATATAAAATTTTAATAATTGAAATAAATGAAATAATAAATATTATCAATGTTCATAACAAATTAAATTATAACTATAACCTTATTATTCATGATGATAATTAATGTATTATATGAGTCGAACACAAGTTAAGGGACTTTGTCTAAATTCCCTTTTATTGATATATATTTTGATGTTATATGTATGTATTCTATTAGGTGCGGTATACAGATCCTCTTTTACATATTTATATCAATATTTATATTCTCAGGATATTTAATGTTTTTATCATTATTCATTCATGGGGAATATTATTCAAATGCTTCGATGGTGGAAAGGGACTTTCCCTTTAAAAACAATCCTCGTTTAAGGATTTCATTCAAACTTTGCATATCTTCTATGTCCATATTCATAAAACGATTTTATGAATGGAATATTTGAACATGATAGTATTAGAAATGTATTTTTTGTCTCTCTATGATATTTTTTCAAAGAGAACTATTTCATATATATATTTTAGTTTCTTTACAAAGGAAAATGGATTTCATTATTATAATGTATAGGGAGACCACGACTTTTACAACCACCGTAAAAATTATTTGAATTCTGGCTTCCTTTAAAAAAATTTATGTTTATATAAATGAAAATATTATTAACCTTTTTATAAGAATTTTTTATTAAAAATTGGTTATCAAAATAAATGGGAACTATGGTACTAAAAAGTTTTTTTAAAATAAAATGGTATTTTAAATATGAAATATATTCTCATATGAGTTTAAAATAATTTTTCAAAAACATTATAATTAAAATGTTTATGAAATAAATGTTATATTCATGATATATTAAATTATAATTATATGAAAAATAGGTTATCTCGATACAAAATATATGATGGGTGTAACTAGATAGAGATAGGTGAGCCCAACAAGGATTTTTGAATGGGTGAACCCAAATAGTGACAAGTGATCCTGATATAAGTTTTATGATATGTGTTCCTATATAGTGATGGTGGAGACCAATATAGAATTTATTATGGTTAAAACTAGATATAACCCCATTAAATTTTATAATTTTTCCTTCTCATAACATTCTAGGGGGAAGCAGTAAACTGGAAATTTATTCTGTAGATTTAACAAGGATGTGATTATTTTTTACATGGGATTTCATCTTGTTATTATTGTGATGCTCCTAGTTGAAAATGATATTTAAATTTAATTATATAGTTTTTAATGATTATAATTGAGAAATGTTTGTTCCTATGTTTCCTATGTAAATTAATAATTTCATTCGTTCAGAGAACATTGAGATAAATATAATAATTTCATTGTATTCATGTTTTTCTCTATACAGGTAGTTTTATTTTTCATTAAAACCCATTAATGGAAAATTTTATTCACAACATAGACGTAAATACTTTTTCATTTGAATTAATTATGGTTAATAGAATATTACTCATGCTAAAAGTCCCGAATAATTTTTATTTAATGAAATATTTTTTATATAGTGGAAAAATTTGACACTAATAATATGTTCCTAATTTGTATTATATAGTTTTTTATAAATGAGTTATAATATAATTCAACAAAACTATTATCCTATACAATATCCATGTAATGAGAATGAATTCTTCAAATCAATAAAAAGATTATGTAATGATTAAATTAGGCCTTTTATATGAATGATATAATAATGAAGCTTGTTTTTAATGTTACTGGACTTTAATTCAGTGTATCATTATACAAAGTGAATCCCATAATTTAATCTAACTAATTGTTTAGGTAATAAAATATAAACCTTACTCTTATATAATGGTATCAAGTTTTTAGTTTTTCTGACAACCTATTATTCTACTAATACACAATAGTAAGTCACTACATCACATCGCATGTACAACACCCAGTGTAACTTATATTTTCCTTATTTTCATTATTAAAGGTGTTCTTCTGAAAAATATTGTAACATCCCAAGAAAGTAAAGAATTATGTATTTTCATATATATATGTCTATTTATTAATTATATAGTGTTTTAGAGGCTTAAAATGAGAATAAATCCAATCTTAAACATAGAATACTCTAATATTTTTAAAAGATCATTTTACCACCTTTTGATGAAAAAAATTTTTAAATCAAACTTTTGATAATTTTATAGGCTCTATTTGTCAAAATAAACTTATTCTTTAGTATTGGGACATTGAAATTTAATTTGCATAATTTTTTTTCATTAATCTGACAATGTTGATTTTTTAATGAATAGTGAAAAATACTGCATTTTACTTCAAAATTTATTTTTCATCAAATTAATTTATATGTTTATATTATCTTTTAAATTTGTTTTCAAGTATAATTAGAATATATTTTTTCCATTTAATCCAATTTTGGTCATTTTAATTAATTCCACTTTGTAATTGGGCATAAACAAGTGTCAAACTTTTGATAGATATTGTTTCTAAAAAACCCGCTATTTGTTTTGACAACCGGAATTATTTTTAAATTAATTACTGTAATTTATTTGTTTTTAATTTAGTAAAATGTATTTCATATTTGGATTCATAAGGTCTAAATTATTTAATTAAAACTCTTTTGTTTTTGGACATAATGAATAGTAACGACAGTAATTATCTTTAATTATCGTGATTAATTAGTAATTGGGTAGTTAAGGGTAATAAAATAATATCATATTAATATAAAATGACCCCAAAATGTATCCTTATGCTACGGTTTGTGGCATGGCCGACCATGGGATTCCTTGTCCCAACTTCGGGGCCCCATGGAATCACATTTGGTTGATAATGACATCTTATCTTTTTATTTTTAAAGAAAGTTAAATATAACAAAAGTATGTAACACATAAGTAAAAAAAATTTAATTTTTTATACATAAATGATATCTTATACTATAAATAGTCATAGGAAAGATAAAAATATTTTCTAAATCATTGTATTTTTTTTATAATTTTTAAACATTAAATAAATAAATTTGTTTATGACACCATGATGATGTAGTGATTACCTCATTAATGAACGATTTAAATAAAATAAAAAGATAATGTAACATCTAAGACTTACACATTTCAAAAACCTATTTTATGGGTGTATTTAGAACCCTTATAACCTTATCCTCTAAATTTATCATTGTGGGACCTTTAAAATCCAAAAAACATTTTATAATAAAGTAACATTTCAAGACTTTCCAAGAGTGCCCCTACTCCCTATTATAAAATGCCCCCACCTCTACCACCTTACCCACACCTCTAAATCCATTGGCTCGGCCAAAATCTACTCATTTTATCTCTCCAAATCCCTATCTTTATCATAGAATCCTTACCTTAGGCAGAAAGCTCTTCAAGAAACCCTTTTAATTCAAACCAAGGGGAGTTACCTGATTTAATGTTAATGTCTTCTCTTATGTTATTTTGTTTTATTTTGCTTCTCCAACCCTCTAAAATCTTTTTATTCCTTTATTTTGTAAAAACACAAGTTTATTCAATATACTATAATGTTGTTATGATAAGTACTTGATTTACAGTTACACACACTCCCGTCTAATGGTTACAGAAAATATTGTTTCCGTGGATGGCAAATTACTGCCTCACGAAACGATGATTGTTAAATATTTTCCTAACAACATACATGGTGGCCTTTAAGATGACAATATATTTATATGCTTATGTATTTTTCATTTTTGTCATACCTTTATGGTTTTCATTATGGGTAAATGTGATAATTTCATTTTAAAAATTGCGGACTACCGCCCCCTCAAAGTGATTTGATTCGTTAATGCCATATGTGGGACATATAAAGGATAATGTTAATGGTATTACAAATGATATCATAATTTAATTATAATATATCCTTATATAATTATGATTTAATTCCATTAAATACAAAAAAAATAAATGAAAGTATCATTCATGCGTAAGTACGGCTTACCGTCTCCCTGAACGGTGCATTTCATCTCTTACCTCTAAATGTTTTGTAATTTTATAAATGGATGTATATGATGGATATATATTTTATATATGATATCTACATAATGAATATAATTTTAGATATAATGGATATTTTACCACAATAACAACTTGTAATTATAAGAATTTTATTTTTGACTCAAGTACCAAATATCGACAAAACGACCGTTATTATCCTAAATAATTACATAATGTTCATTACATGGTAATAAGTGATATAAAAGGTATAATTAACTTGAAAAGGATCTTAAAAAAGTAGAAATTAACTCTAGTTTATTATTCAAGAGATTAAAGAATGACCGAGTCAAGTCATACATGAGGTAAGGGACTTCGTCTCAATCTCCTTTCCTTGAGGCATATTTTGTTTTATACGCAAATTTCTTTTTTACGGTGTATAAACCCCTTTGACTTTTACTTTTATTCTATAAGAATATTTTTTAATATGAATTATTTTACTAAATGACAAATGGGAATGTTTTTGTCTTATGTATGCGGCGACAATGACTTCTCCTCTATCGTGGCCATTATTTGAGTTTTGGCTTCCTCGACAAGCCATAACTTTTTTTAAAATGAAAAATAAATACCATTTTATACTTTTATTTTATTTTGGTATTGAAAATGGTTTTGATAATTTTTTGATTATATCAATGTGTTTTTATATGATGTGATTTAAATTTGGAAATATTGTGCTTGTTTTATGCATATTTTATGTGATATGATTATGTAAAGGTTCTTCGGAGTTGTTTAGGAAGATGGGTGGTTCTGTGGTAAACTAAGGGCAGGTGAGCCTGTGATAGCTCTTCAATGCATTGGGTAATGCGAAGGGGTTAAACGCAAATGTTTCTCAGAAGAGATTTTGGGAATATACTATGATGGGTATTCCAAACATAAACTTTAGGGTTACTCCCTACTTAAAAATGTTATGAAGGCCTCAAGTTACCTTTATGCCTTATGATTTCTATGAGTTTTTCATGAGTCTTATGATTTGATGAGGTCTGTTAAAGTTATTATGTTTTATGAGTAAAGTACGATATCATTGATTATTATGTATACTGGGACTAATTATTTCAATTAATATTTTTATATCCCTTACTAAGCTTTTTATGCTAATCCCAAATTTTTGAAATGTTTCTCACAGTTCAAGGGAAATGTACATGATGTGATGATAGTGTCGAGGAAGTTTCATGAAAGAATCCATGTTTTATTTTCTATATGTTTCCGTTGATGGGAAAAGTTAATATTGTCTTTTATGTAACCACCTTGTTTAAATGTTGAATGTATTGAATGATTTATGATCTAATTCTCTAAAAATATAAACCTTAAAATATCCTCAGTGTGAATTCTCATAATAACTCAAGATTAAGTAATTTCTAAGGGTGTGGCCTTATAGTTGGTATCATAGGTCGGTTTAGATAACTTTAGGATTTGGAATTCTATTAAATTATTATCCAAAAATATATATTTTTTATGGTCAAATTGAAAATGATATAGAATATGAAGATTACCATGTTTCTTCATCTAAGAAATGTTTTTTCAGAATTTTTTTTCCGCATAGGAAATAAGGAAGCAGTCCTAGGAAGGCATACAGAAGGAAATTACCTTCTGAATCAGCATCCTGAGATGGTCAGAATTGGAACTGAATAGTTTTTTGCAGTAATGGTGCAGTTGACTGAAGAGATTAATAGTTGTGGTATCCATCCATGAGATCAGCCAAATCAACCGTAGAGGAACATGTCAGTGGTGGAACATTTCATGAGGAAACATCCCCCATAATTCAGAGGAACATCTTACTATGTGCTATCCAAATGGTGGATTAAATCACTGGAGATGATTTTTGATGTCATGGGGTGTTCATAAAATCAAAAGGTTAATCTTGTTGTTTACTGTTTGGAGGGTGAATTCGATCTGTGGTGGTCGATGGTTAAAAATAGCGGGGATGCTGATGAGATTGATGATCTTGACTGGGATTAATTCAAATGTATGTTTCTTGAGAAATATTTTCCTATGTATGTTCGACTTAGGATGGAAAACAAATTCATGGAATTGAGGCAAAATGATGACTCAGTGGATTCTTATGGAGAATGGTTCACTCGATTGGCATGGTATGCTCCAAATTTTATCTGAGAACTTGATAGTAAAATCAATCGTTTTTACTCAGGATTAAAGCCAAAATATCAAAGGGCTTTAGCTTATCATGAGTTCAAGAGTTATGAAAATCTTGTTCGATATTTTGATAAGGTGGAAATGGATTTTAACTTTGATAAAGTGTTCTATAACAACCAACACAAGAAGAGATTGAGGTGGAAGCAGAAAAGGAAGAATCATTCAGAAAGGTCTGATGGTAAAAAAACTATGTTTTCAGTTTGTCACAAATGTTGTAAAAAGCATGTTGGGGAATGTCTTTTGAATTCGGGAAATCGCTACCGATGTGGTAAGATGGGACATAAGGCTTGTGATTGCACTGAAAAATATCAAGGTGATGGTAAGACCAAATTTTATTTGCAGTTAGTGAAATGATTCAAGGGTAATGAGATGGGTCATTATGAAAATGAGTGTTCGAAAAATAGCTCAAATGATGGGAAGAAGTCAGACTATAAGAAGATAGGTGTGGTGAAATCCTCTGCAACTACTTCAGTAGATGATGGGCCATATAATGAAGTGGTATCAGGTACTTTGTTATTTTTAGATTATTCCAATGTGTTTTTTGATTTGGGGTCTAAACATTCTTTCATCTCTAAAAAATTTTCTAGTTAATAGGGAATTCCATCTCAATAATTGACTCCTGAACTTGTGGTAAAAACACCGGGGGGAAATGTTGACGAAAAAAGAATTTATAAGAATCTTCCTATCCTTATCCGTGGAAAGAACCTACTTGAAAAACTTATTGTTTTAGCTCTAGTAGAGTTTGATGTTATCCAAGGTATGGATTGGATCTCTGTTTACCATGCTAAGATTGATTATAGAGCTAAAGAATTTTCTTTTCAGATAGACATTAATTTTGTGTACAAGAATGAACCCATACTATTGATAACATATCAAGAGGCTGAGCAACATGTAAATGATGGAAATGAATGTCACCTTGCACATATTGTTGAAAACAAAGAAACCGTTCATATTAATGATGTTCCAGTGGTAAATGAGTATCCTGATGTTTTTCCTGACAAGTTTCCTGGAAGAATACTAGATCGAGAAGTTGAATTTACTGTTGAATTAGTTCCTGATGCTATGCCAATTTCTAAACCCCCTTATCGAATGACTGAAATTTAACTTTTAGAGTTGAAGGAGAAATTGAAAGATTTATTAGAGAAAGGCTTCATTTGACCTAGAACATCACCATGGGGTGATCCTATGTTATTTGTTAAAAATAAAGATGGTTCAATGAGACTTTACATTGATTATAGATCCTTGAATAACATCACTGTTAAGAACAAATATCATTTTCCTCATATCGATTATTTGTTTGATCAGCTCCAGGGAGCACTGTATTTTTCAATGATTATCCTAAGATCAAGGTACCATCAGTTGAAGGATAAGGAATCAGATATTCTGAAGACTGCGTTTCATACAAGATATGGCTATTAGGAATTTTTAGTAATTCCTTTTGGGTTAACCAATGCACCTGCTTTATTCATGGACCTCATGATTAGGATTTTCCATGAGTTCTTGGATAAGTTTGTGGCTGTTTTCATTGATGATATTTTGGTGTTTTCTAAAATTAAATAGGAGAATGAATTTCATTTAAGGGTTATTTTTTAATCCTTAAAAGAAATAAACTTGTATGGAAAATTCAGAAAATGTCAGTTTTGGTTGCAAAAAATTTCTTTCCTTGGTCACATTGTTTCTAAAGATGGAATAACTGTTGATCCTGCAAAAACAAGGGTTGTTGAAAAATGGCAAAGACTCATAAATTTAACCAAGATTTGTAGTTTTCATGGTTTGGCAGTCTATTACTAAAGGTTTGTTAAAAAATTTCACGTTTATCTAGTCCAATTATTAAGCTAACTCTGAAAGGTGTTAAGTTTATCTGGACAAAATAATGTGATGATTATTTTCAGGAGTTGAAAAAAAGATTGGTGAATGCTCTAGTTTTGGGAATACCTTCCACGAATGGTGATTTTGTTATCTACAGCGTTGCTTCATTCAAAGGGATTAATTGAATCCTAATGCAGAATAATCATGTAATTGCATGTTCTTCACTTCAGTTGAAAACTCATGAGGTAAATTACCCTACAAATGATTAGGATTAGCTGATGTTGTATTCACTTTAAAAATTTGGATGCATCATTTTTATAGTGTAAATTTTGAAATATATATTGATCACAATAGTTTAAAGTATATATTCACTCCGAAAGAATTGAACATGAGACAAAGGAGATGGAAGGAATTAATTGAGGATTATGATTGTACAATTCATTACCATTTGGGAAAATCAAATAAAGTGGTTAATGCTTTGAGTCGAAAAAGTAATGCTTCATTAACCATGATACATTTGGAACATGATTCATTGGTAAATGATTTGATGAACTTTGGAATAGAAGTTGTTGGTGTAGGATGTTCTTATTTTTTGTTTCATGTGTCAGTGAAATATTCTCTATAAGATAGAATTAAGAAAGCTCAGAAGCATGATAGTGAGTTGCATAAAAAGGTAGAGCTGATTCAAAAGGGTATGTTACCTGAATTCAAAATTGATAATGATTGTGTTTTAAGATTTGGGAAGAGATTGTGTGTGCCTTTTAATTCACACTTGAAGGGATATTTGATATGTGAAGCTTGTAGTTCTCTGTTTTCAGTTCATCCTTGAAATACTAAGATGTATAGAGATCTTCGAGAGTGTTACTAGTGGGATGGAATGAAAAGAGATATTGCTGATTTTACTGTGAAGTGTTTGACTTGTCAATAGGTTAAAGAAGAGTGGTAGTTACTAAAAGGGATGCCTCAGCCTTTACCAGTACCAGACTAGAAATGGGAGAATATATCCATGGACTTCATTGTGGGATTGCTGAAGACACCTCAAGAAAATAATTCATTCTGGGTTATTGTTGATCGCTTGACTAAATCTGCTAGTTTTCATGCCATACGAGATAATTTTTCCATAGATCAACCTTCTCATTTGTATCTTAAAGAGGTAGTTAGGTTACATGGAGTTCCCCTCTCCATTGTATCTGATCGTGATCCCAGGTTGACTTCTAACGTTTGAAAAGGCCTTCAGAAGTCGTTGGGTGCTGAATTAAATTTTAGTACAGATTTTGATCCTCAATCAAATGGGCAGTTAGAACGAACAATTCAGACATTGGAGGATATTCTACATGATTGTTCAATAGATTATGAGGGAATTTGGGACCAATATCTTTCTTTGGTTGAGTTTTCTTATAATAACAGTTTTTATTCTAGTATACAGATGGCACCATTTGAGACATTATATGGGAAGCGGTGTTGAACTCTAGCTTTTTGGAATGAAGTGGGTGAAAATATGTTTATGGGACTAGAATTGGTAGAAGAGTTAGAAAAAAAAGTTTATCTGATACAGAAACGCATGAGAATAGCTTAGAGCAGGCAGAAAAGTTATGCGAACAACAGGAGGAAGGATCTCTCTTTTGAGATAGGTGATCATGTCATCCTCAAAGTTTAACCATGGAAAAGTGTGATGTGATTTGATAAGAAAGGAAAGCTGAGTCCAAGGTTCATTGGACCATATGAAATTATGGAGAGAGTTTGATCAGTTGCATACTGAGTTGCTTTACCTCCGATTTTATCTCAAGTACACAATGTTTTTCATGTTTCAATGTTAATGAAGTACATTCCAGATCAATCTCATGTTTTGAGTCCAGAGGTAGTTCAGCTGGAAGAGAACCTATCTTATGAGGAACAAACAGTCTAGATTCTTGACCATAAGGATAATGTATTGTGGAATAATGTGATTAATCAATTAAATATTTTGTGGAAAAACCACATGATTGAAGAGGCATCATGGAAATCTGAAAATGCAATGAGGGATAAATACCCCCACTTATTCGATAAGTAAATAAATTGCGGGGATGCAATTTTCTAAAGTGGGGAGGATGTAACATCCCAAGTAAGTAAATAATTATGGATTTTCATATCAATGTCTATTTATGAATTAGATAGTGTTTTAGAGGCTTAAAATGAGAATATATCCAATCTTATGCATAGAATACTCTAATATTTTTAAAAGATCATTTTACTGCCTTTTGATGGAAACCCATTTTTAAATCAATCGTTTCACAATTTTATAAGCTCTATTTTTCAAAATAAACTTATTATTTATGATTGGGACATTGAAAATTAGTTTGGATAAATTTTTGGTAATTTTCTGACAATGTTCATTTTTTAATGAATAGTGAAAAATACTGCATTTTACTTCCAAACTGATTTTTCATCTAATTTAATTATATGGTTATATTATCTTTTTAATTGGTTTTAAAGTTTAATTAGAATATATTTTTACCATTTAATCTAATTTTGGTCATTCAAATGAATTTCACATTGTAACTGGGCATAAACAAGTGTCAAACTTTTGATAGATATTGTTTCTAAAAACCCTGCTATTTGTTTTGACAATGAGAATTATTTTTAAATTCAGTAATGCAATTTATGTGTTTAGAATTTGGTAAAATGGATTCCCTATTTGGAATCGTAAGGTCCAAATTATGTAATTAAGACTGTTTCTTTTTTGGACATTATGAATAGTAACGGCGGTAATTATCTTTAATTATCATGATTAATTAGTAATTGGGTAGTTAAGGGTAATAAAATAATATCATAATAATATTAAATGACCCCACCATGTATTCTAATGCTACTGTTTGTGTCATGGACGACCATGTGATGCCTTGTACCAACTTTAGGACCCCATGGAATCAATTTTGTGTGATAGTGACATTTAATCTTTTTATTTTTAATGAAAGTTAAATATAACAAAAGTATGTAACACCTAAGTAAAAAAAAATTAATTTTGTCTAAAAAATGATCTCTTAGACTATAAATATTCATTGAAAAGCTAAAAATATTTCCTACATCATGTAATTTTTTTTATTTTTAAACATTAAATAAATTTATTTATTTATGACACGATGATGAGGCAGTGATTACCTCATTAATGAAGGATTTAAATAAAATGAAAAGATATTGTAAAATGTAAGACATAGACATAACAAAAACTTATTGGATGGGTGGATTTCGAACCCTTATCTCCTTATCCTCGAAATTTCTCATTGTGGGACATTTAAAATCAAAAAATCATTTTATAATAAATTAACATTTCAAAACATTCCAAGAGTGCCCCTCCTCCCTCTAATAAAATTCCCCCACCTCTACCACCTTAACCACACCTCTCAAGCAATTGGCTTGGCCATACTCTACTCATTTTATCTCTACACATCCCTCTATTCGTCATAAAATCCTTACCTTTGGAAGAAAGCTCTTTAAGAAACCCTTTTGGTTCAAACCACGAAAAGTTACCCGATTTAAAGTTAATGTATTATCTTATGTTCTTTTGTTTTATTTTGCTTCTCCAACCCCCTAAACTCTTTTTATTCTTTTCTTTTCTATCAACACCAGTATATTAAATTTACTAGGTTGTTTTTATGAGAATTATTTTATTTTCACTTACGCACACTCCCATCTAATGGTTAATGAACATACTGTTTCTATGGTTGGCGAATTACTGCCTCACGAAACGTTGATTGTTCAATCTTCTCCTAACACCTTTCATGGTGGCCATTACGATGTCACTTTATTTATATTCTTCTGTATTTTTCATTTATGGGATACCTTTATGGTTTCCATTATGGTTAAATGCGATAATTTCATATTAGGAAGTGTGGACTACCGCCCCCTCAAAGTGATTTGATTCGTTAATGCCATATGTGGGTTGTATAAAGGATGGAGTTAGTGATATTACATATGATATCATAATGGAATTATGATATACCATTATATCATTATGATTTCATTCCATTAAATACAATATAAGAAATGAATGTAGCGTTCATGCGTACGTCCGGATTACCGTCTCCATGAACGGTGCATTTCATCTCTTACCTCTAATTGTTATGTAATATTATAAATGCATGTATATAATAGATATGTGTTATATATATGATATCTACATCATGAATATAATTCTGGATATAATGGATATTTTACCACATGAACAAATTGTATTTATAAGAAGTTTATTTCTGACTCAAGTACCAAAGATCATCAAAATGACCGTTATTAACTTAAATAATTATATAATGTTCATAACATTATAATTAGTGATATAAATGTAATAATTAACTTGAAAAGGTTCTTAAGAAAGTATAAATTAACTCTAGTTTATTATTCAGGATATTAAAGAACGATCGTGTCTTGTCAAACATGAGGTATGGGAATTTATCTCAATCTCTTTTCATTGGGACATATTTTGTTCTATACACTACTTTCCTTTATATGATGTATAAGCCCCTTTGACATTTACATTAATTCAAAAGGAATCTTGTTTATAGGAATCGTTTTACTAAACGAAAAAAGGGGATGTTTTTTTCTTATGTATATAGCGACAACGACATCTCTGCCGCCATGACCATTATTTGAGTTTCAGCTTCCTCTACACGCCATAACGTTTTTTTAAATGAACAATAAATACCATGTTTTACTTTTCTTTTATTTTGGTATTGAAAATGGATTTGATAATTTTTTGATTATATCAATGTGTATTTGATATCTTGTTATTGAAATGTGGAATTGTTATGTTTCTTTTATGCATATTTTATGTGATACAATTATGTTATGGTTCTTGGGAATTGTTTATGAAGACGGGTGGTTCAGTGATAAACTAAGGGCGGGTGAGCCCATGATAGCTCCCCAATGAATTGGGTAATACGAAGGGGTTAAACGCTAAGGTTTCTCTAAAGATATTTATGTAATATACTATGATGGGAATTCCAAACGTAACCCTGATGGTTACTCCCTACGTAAGAATGTTACGAATGCCTCAAGTTACATTTATGTCTTATGATTTCTACGAGTTATTCATGAGTCTTATGATTTCATGATGTATGTTAAAGTGCTAATGTTTTATGAGTAAATTATGATTTCATTGATTCTTATGTATACATGGACTAATTTTTTCATTCCGTATTTTTATATCCCTTACTACGATTTTTATGCTCAATCCTAAATTTTGAAATGTTTTTCACAGGTCAAGGGAAAGGTACATGATGTGATGATAGTGTCGAGGAAGTGTCAAGAAATAATCCATGTTTTATTTTAGATAAGTTTACTTTGATGGGAAAAGTGAATATTGTCTTTTATGTAACCACCTTGTTTAAATGTGGAATGTAATGCATGATTTATGATCTAATTCTCTAAAAATATAAACCTGAAAAGATCCTCAATGTGCATTCTCGTAATAACTCAAGATTAATTAATGTTAATGGTTGGGGCCTTATAAATATATTCAATAAAAATATTTTTCTTCCACTATTTATGTTATTAAAAAATACAAGAAACTATCCATATATATTGTTTCACAATAAACAGACACTTTTATTCTAATTTTATCAATGATATATATATATATATTCAAGTTATATAAAATTAATTCTATTATAATATTCCCTATTTTATTTCTAGACTCTCACCAACAATAAAATAGTAATATAAATCCAAATAATAATTTTCATAAAGGTTTAGGACCCTAATTTAGAACCCCAATAATCCTCTTCGTTAACATTGTAATAATGACATGTAATACCAATTATTTTATCATGTCATTTTCAACAAATCTTCATGAATAATAACATTAATTTATTATATATATATATGCATGTACTTGTTGTGATCATCAAATCCAATAATTATACTATTGAATCTTCAATACATACATCATCATCCATTCTCATAATAATTCTTGAATCATATTATATCTGATGATGAAAAATGTTTTATTTTGAAATTAGTCTATATAACATAAATTTGTTTTATATTATTTAAAATAAAATAATTCCCTAAATTTTAGGATCCGACATAGAGATCATTAAGAGTGGGACTAAGTGATTCTGTGACCCTCATAAATTATTCTGAGTTACTCAGATTAAACTAAACCCTGTGAACCTATGAATCATATTTGTCAATTCCATATTTATCAATCATTCCTCATATAAAAATTTAAATAAATAGAATATTGTATTTAAGAGTCTCACATTCAATCTTAATCATTATCATGTTTTACTATAATATGAAATAATTTACATTGTTAATTCTAAATTTTACAACCCATAGTTGTCACAATTTTGCAATCACAGAATAACCTAAAGATATAACTCCTATACTTCAAGAAACATTAAAAACAACCATAACTAAGATTTAAAATTATTATATATATATATATATGAATTATTAATCCAAAACGTGTACTTATTACTCTATGATCATAAAAAGTCATTTATGAACTCCTACTAGTCTACAATATTATTATTAATGTTGAGAAAATATGATTTCCCCAAAAAAAATTTAAAATACTTTGGAAGTAAAGATTAATATTTTTCATTAATTAATCATAGATCTACTCTCACCAGAACTGATTCCATCATTATACCTTCTCTGTTATCAATTTATCGTGAACATAAAAATACTATAACAAATTATCCATGTTCTATAAGAATCAATCCTTCTCAATAAATATAAATATTTCATAAAACAACTCATTCATCTGCCAATTCCATATTGGGAAATTATAATTCCAACTAACATCTAAATATAAGTCCAATTAATAACTACTCCTAAACACATATTTCATCATCTACAATATTTTATGATCCCTATATTCAATATGTTTTGATATAATCATTTTCTTATATTGATATCTATGATATATAAAACATTAAATATCAATCCATGCATGTACAAGGTCAATGCATCTATATTTTATACTCCAGATCCAAATACATATTTTACCACAACCAAGTGAATGAACATAATCCACATAGAATAAAATAAATAAATAACTATAGGAATGGTTTCCTACATCAAACCATTTTGGATACCTACTCCATTTTTCAACCATAACCATGTCCACTGTTGGTGTCTTCCATCCTATGTCTACTCTAGGTCATCTAGCCAGTTTTTTATACAACACTACCCATCAACCATGCAATATCATTTAAACAAGAAATTTAATGTCCCTATGATAATTCATAAAAGGATCACTAGAACAACATGTTGGGAACATTTTGTTTATGGTCCCATACCTATTTCCCACATTGGGAAATATTCTTCAAACACACCCAAGGGTAGGGGAATGTTCCCTTCTTTCCATATTCTCTATCTCTACGATAGCCATCACTCCAAAATATTGTTTCAAGTGTTTTATGAACATTTACCTCTTCTATATTATCTTAGAAATCAGATATGTATTCTATTTTATACGATATTAATCATTTCAATCACCTCCATCACCAATGACATTAGTCTTACATTTCTCAGGGATTCAAAAACCCTCTTTATTCATATACGTTATGAAAAATAGTTCCACTATTATCTCATACGCAATGAGAATATTTTTAATTTCAACTATTAAACTATGTAATGAATCTTATAATAAGGATACATATGGTAAAAATCAATCTATAAAATTCCTTATAAGCTTCTTGATAATATTGTGGTCTTCGGGATTACCAATGAATCCCTATATAGTTCTTTATTTTTCATTTAATTTAGTGTAAAATAAATCTACATATTTGTGATTATCCATTTTAATATCCTCACTCATTCTCCACCAAAAATTATTCTTTTTTTTAATTTATATTTACATTTCCTTAAACGAAACTCTTCAATACATATATATATATAATTTATTTATTATAGGAATCCTTAAAACCATTATGTATTCTTTTTTAGATATTGTAATCCATAATGAATTTTTTTCCTTTCCACCAATTTCCAAATCATGATTGGAACATTGTTTCAATTGAGAATTCTATGAAATAGGTAGTTATCCTACTATATTAACATCTTGTACCTCACAAAATAGTTAGGGCATGTAATTTAGAACTAAATTACTCTAAAAATGGTTATTTATTCTAAATAATTTGGGAACTCCTTAGTGGTTCAGAGAGTTGAGAGTACCTATACTTCATGGATCATAATAGGTAACCTTTCACTGATACAACTTGTTAGAATCTGACTCCCAGATCACTAATAGGAGGAGGGGATGAATCACATATTTTTATAAACATCAATGAGTTACATTGATTAAGATAAATCAATTAAACCTATTAATTTTCTCAATCCACTCAATATATCTTAACATTTCCTTTTATGAAAAATGTATTGAAATATCACATTATATTTACAATGTTCAACAACCAGGATAGCTACATTCCATATTATCCCTTATATGGCTTAATTCAATATATAAATGACTTCTTTTACAACACACAAGAATACATTTGTTCCACACTATTATTCCATAAGATGGTATCACATCACAAATACAACAAATAATAAAAATAAAAACATATTTAGATTTTTCTTCCTCTGTATATTAATGAATCATTAATCATGTGAATTATATTCATCAACTAACCTTAAATATTCATTGATTCACTTCTAATGGTTGGGATACATCCTCTAATATCAGAGGTATTTATATTTTCTCATAAATCATTTTTAATAATAAGGAATCCATGACATATCTGTTTCCATAATGACACCTACCTTCAAACTCAAAATCATTACTTCATCGATTCTCCATTCTCACTTCTAAAGTTTCACTAATATTGTAAGACACTCCCACTTAATCCATTATTATCATGATTCAGTCATTCCTTATAAAATTTGATGGTTCAAAAAATCCATCCACATATTAATTCATTAATAGTTAATTATAATTCCTATATTTTTCTCAAAATAACACCCATCAACAAAAACAAATGAATTCATATTTCTATAAACATTATAATGAATTTTTATTAATGAATTAAAATTTGAAGGAATCAGGTTATTCCTTTATGATTCAAAATATATGATACAAAAAATATCAGTATATGAATCACCTGGATGAATTCAGCAAAATTTAGTAAACAAACACCTAAAATTTTGTGTACCCCAGCCTATTGAAATATCATATATATATTTTCCTCTAACATAGCATTTACTAATGTTGTGGTCTCAATAATTATGATTTTTTGCCTCGAGACACTATCAATTGACTATAACCAACACCACTATAGGAACAGTATATCCAATGGCATCCTCCTTGCCGCATACATAAAAATATATAACAATTTCTTGAATACATATTCAATACTATCTCATATAGTAATTAAATTGGTCATCTTCCATTGAAAATTAATAAAACTATGGAATTTTAAATGGGATTTTATTCTGTTATCTCCTTCACCACTTCTAGTCCATTATGACAAGTCCTCACAATGTGTGTTTTCATGTCCATATTCCTATTATAGATAATAAAACTATAATTACACTATAGGGACCACTATCAAGGTCATCCCATGGCTTTTTCACATTTTTGGAAATCTTCTTTTCAACACACTGAAAGCTACTAGATTAGTACCATATAGAAACAATCTGTACATCTACAATGGAAATAATTATAGAATAGTCATACCTATGTTGTCTAAAATCCAATATAACATTTCCTAAAACATTTTCATATCTAGTATAGTCCATCATAAAGCTACCGAAACCATCTTGAAAAATGATTTTGTTTTGCTCACGTCTTTTTGCCTACCATTTTTTTCCATGATCATGTTGAAAAAAATAAAATACACACGAAAATAAATAACCAAAAAATGAAATTTTTTAAAAGAAGTGTCTTAGGAAATTATATATCTCTAATTGAAAAACATAATTCAGTAATACTATACTATTAAGACAATATGATTAAATAATAAATTCATATCCTAGTATTCCATATAAGTGTGTTTAGAAGGATTCTAATTTACATCCAAGTTATTACAATCATAAGGAATATGATGACCTTTCACAGGATTATGATCGAATTGAATATTTACACCTTTAAATGTATTACACTATGTGATCCAATGATATGTGATCAGGGCCATGAAAAGAACCATATAATGATTAATATAGTTTGGTGGAACCATGATTCAATCATCCTATCAAATTTACTCGGTAAATATACAATACTCGATATTATTCAACATAGATACCATAGGTACACCGTTGGGTATACATTACCATTTTAGACTCTAAACAATTACATATTGAAAAATGGATACACCATGTGAAGAGACAATATGAAATTTACTGAATTAATTGATCTATTATGTGGTAGTCAAAGACTTAATTAAATGGATTGATAGAATCTACACACTATAACCTAAGAAAAGTTTCTATGTGGAATGAATTTTAGGTCATGATCAGAATATTCTATGCATTTATAACATCAAATCATGTCCTCATCAAACAAATAACTTGAAACACCTAAGTTTGAATATGTTTTTTCTATTTTCTAAAAAAGATAACATACCAATAATGTCCACTAAATTTCCTCTCCACTTATTATTCATGATTTGTATCAAAAAAAATACCTCGTTATTTATTTCTTATAACCATAATATATAAATAAATTTAAAACATATCACAATTAGTAATGACACATCTTTCTATTATTCTACGAATATGTGAGAAAAATAGTGAAATAAATTATAACATTAAACAAAGAAAATTTTTTTTAATATGAATAAAAATATAAATTTTCATTCATAGATCTTGAGTATTTGATATCCAAAAAATTTCCATAAAATATGTAATACATACATTATGGAATATTCATTAAAAACATTTTTAAAATTACCATAAAAAATTAAAAATTCAAAGAATTCCCTTTTAAAAACCTCTCATTAAATATATTTTTACTCATAATAGAAAACACTTATCAAAATATACTCCCACTATCAGTATTCAACCCATTTGAAAAATTTTAGGAAGAAAAAATGGAAAAAAAAATCTATTGTTATTATTTTTTTCTCCACATATAAAAAAATACCAAAATTTAGGAATAAAGAGGTGGAAATAAACATTACCGTAGCCTTTTGATAGGTATGGAATAACACTTCACAACAACCACATATTTAATAAATCTTCATTATAAAATGTCTTTGTGAACACATATTATATTTATACCTTGGTAGGAACAAAATCCAACATCAGTTTAATTATTACAACATGTTTCATAATAATGAGATATTAATTAGTAATTTTATTACTTCTTGAATTATTGAAAATATTCAGAAAAAAATGGTAGCCCTTAGATTATCCCATCATTGAAGAACTAAAAACATCAATTCATAATTTTGATCTTCCAAATATGTATTCTACCACATAATATAGAAATTATGTTTTTTATAATCAAGATAATATTCATTTCTAGTAATTAATGTTCTAAAATCAATCATTATTTCATTCCAGTAGGAAGACAAATTATTCAAGATAAAAAACAAATCAATGTTGACCTCATATCATCCACGACACCTAAAAAATGTCCATTTTTGTATAAAATCATGTCAAGAATCCATTTTAAATAATTTTATTAATTAATTCATATTTTACCATTGAAAAAAAAATATTATTCTCATAAGTGAAAATTGATTTAATGGGATTACATAAACACTTTGAACAATGTTTAACTTGATAAAAAATTTATTAAAATAAAGCTTCTATACAACGTAAAATTTCAAAACACATTAGGAATTTTTTTTAACCAGATTATTTTCCTTTATTGTTATTAGAAAATAAATTTTCTACTCAAATTATGGTGGAAATGGGTTTTTAATACCCTATGAAAATCCATTTCCAAATTTACTCAGAGTGCTTATATTTTAAAAGAAAAATATAATTTTTATTATGAAAACATCATAAGCTAAGAATGTACCACATCTCTCCTAAAAAAGAATTATAAATAATTTTCTTTATATCTTATTTATAATCATCTAAATCTCTATCATAATTTATGGTGAAATTGATCTCATATAAAGAAATAAGAATGATAAGTGAAACCATAATTTCATCTTCAATGTAGATATTTTTAATCACTTCCATTGTCAATATTTTTCTTCATCAATTCCATGTAAAACTTGTGATATAAAGATACTGGGGATTTTCATAGCCTTTATAAATCATTATTTAACTATAACACATGATAAAATTATTTTATGAGTAGGAACCAAAATTTTTTCTAAAATTAAACCTTATAATATATCTCTTCATTTATGTTTTTATGCTAGTCATCCATTTGAAATATATTTTGTTACCATTGTGACATGATATTAAAAATTATTCTAACATATTAAAGACTTATAACCAGTATAGAGGTTTGAATGATATCTATACCATAAATTTTATGAATATGTCAAACACTCATTTGTCTTTATTAATAACAACTCCACCTTTTAGTTTTCAATTTATTTTAGAAGAAAACATTATCCAAATGAATTTGTTTTCTATATGATTGGGTATCAATTACCATGTCACTTTCCTCTCAATGTGGTATGTTTTTTCATTTATTTTATCAACCCTTTCTTAATGATTCATTTCTTATTCAATATATATATGTTTAACTAGAGAAAACAATGATAGATGAGTAATTATTTTCATGGTTCTCATAGTCTTTACCTATAATTAAGGTTTTATAATGATATATCAAACCTTAAATTTCCAACTATTCATTGAAATAGAGAAATGAAATTATTACTCATCACTCCAAAGAGTTGAATCTTCATCTCTTACAAGTTATTCCTCAAAACATTCATATCTTTAATAAATTTCATTAGGATATTTAAAAAAATTATCATCCATTTTTGAACATACATAAGAATGAATAAAAATACATTAAATATTCTAAGAGCATCAAATTATAAGGATCAATAATCCTTATTTTTAATTTTCTTTTGTAAATGGTAATCTACTCTCTATATATGATATATATATAAAATTCCATCAACTCCTTGATTTTGAAAAAATCCATGATTTTCAAAAATACCATGATAACACAATGACAACCAAAAAAACAATGATACAGTATGATTGGATAATATTTATAATTCATTTAAAAAGGAAAAATATAAAAATTTAGAATATATGTGTTGGAATTGTCTATGTAAACTTATACTCTAATAGCTTACATCCAAAAATATCAAGATGTGTCATGCATGAACAATATTTTCTAATATCTATCCACTAATAATATATTTTTAGACATATGATAACCATTCTTATTTGGTGTGTTTGATTCATTGAGTTCATGGTAGATTTCATGAATATTTATATGTACTTCAAAAGTCATATTTATAAATTAAATTCCATTTTTTCTATATCTTCCTGTGAAAAAACAACACTCCATTTGGTAACACCATTAAAAACATTTAAACCATATTATAAAATCATACTAGTTAATTATAAAAATTTAAAAAAAAGGAATGATGTTATAAAAAAATTATTTTTGTGAATATATCAATTGGGGAATTTTTTCTTAAAGGGCCTATAAAAATCTTAACCAATGTTATCCAATGGTTGATTAGATTTTGTATCCACCATCTTGTGTTATAAGTAAAAAATATTTTCTATATGGAATTTCAATCTCATTCAATATATTTTTATTTTATGTAAAGAAACATCACCAAAATTATATCCATAGTTAATCATGTTTATCATACTTTTTGGAAGGGTGGATAATGCATTGATTCCATAAATAATTCTATTTACTCATACAGAGATACAAAGAATTTCCAATATCACTAACTTTTAAAAAATTAACATTACATATTTGTATTCTTTTTACCTCTATTCTATATTCAATGATTATATCTAAGAACCCATAAAACCAAAAATAAATTTATTTCCATGATAAAAAAACAGTGAATCACCTTACACATTGTGTGTCAATTGATAAAAATAATTTGTGTTTTTGTATTTTTTGTTTTATTTCCAAATTATAGTTCATACAAATAGTTTAGAATTTACTAAACCATCCATTATAAAGGATATATAACCTCAATTTAATAATAAATCATATTTAAAATGTTTTCAATTGACATTAATTTAGTTTTTCTATTTATAATCCATTATTTGTGGACTAACCCCTTGTTATTATCCTCATGAACAACTAGAGACATGTCGTTTATTACTGTTTTCTTATTTTGAGTATTTTTTGTATTGAAATAAATATATTCTTGTGATGGTATAATGACAGGACATTCATTCACATGGTGAATACACTATTTACACCATCCACATACATATTCTTGAATATCAAAAATGTTATAAAATGTATTGTTAGAGTTTCAAATTTGATTTTTAATTTTCTTATTTTTTTGGGAGAAAATTGTCTTCAATAATAGCCTCTAATATTTTAGAGATATGTTATAACATTTTTATATAAACTCATACATGTGTTTATTATTTTGAATGACTCCACTAAACCTATAGTAACCATAAAATAATAAGTTTTATTTTATACAATATAAAATATATAATCTATTTTATTTTTTTTCATTATGTAACCAATTATATATTATTAATTCAAAAAAATATAATTTGAGAGCCTGATAACCTTTTCATTAAACATGATATACTCTTGGCCTTTGTGAGTTTACCTATTTTATGTTTTTTACAAAAACCATTTTTTTTCAAGAAAGTTTAAGATTAACATCTATAATCATTATTATATACAATCATGGTCTCAATGAAATGATTCTTCTTATTTGTTTATATAATTAATTTTTGGGCACTAATTTCACCATTATTAAATGGTCATTATTTATCATCACTTGATTAATTTTTCTTTGAAATACCACAATCTTCTGAAATTGAGTTCTGGAAACTCCACCTAAATTTGTTCAATTATGATTCCATTTTAACCATCATGTATTAAATATAAGAACTATACATCTATTTATCCTGAATAATTTATTCCATTTTTATATTAATAATCTTCTAAACATCATGTCTTATCATTCATTCATCTATACCATTTAATAAATTATATAAATGTTATATAAAAATAGATTCCATTCAATTAGATAATTGATTTATTTTCCAGAATTATATAATTTTTTTAACATAGTGATATTGAAGAGAGACCCATTATATTCATTCTAGATTGATAACTCAATTTCATAATCTTATTCTTCACATTTAGAACTCATTTTATCATTCTAATCATTTCTATTTTTTCATAATTCCATGAGATATTTTTACCATCATCAAAACTGAATTACTTTTCATCATATTCATATCCATCAAAATATTTTGATAGAATAATTATACATATACATTTAAATAAAATCATAACATTTACATTGAATTAATATTTTTAATAATATTTATTTTTGAATACTCTATGTATAAACCCATTCTCATCATTATCCTCTTCAAATTTGGGTTTACATTACTTTCATTCAATATTCTCAATATCATAACATTAGAATAAATTTTAATGAAAATTTGACCTATAAATTCCTTTCTTACCTAATATTTTTCTTGAAATAATGTATACTAAATCATTAAAAAATCCTCTATATCATCTTAAAAAATATTATTTACAGGATTCTTCATCAAATATATGATTTATAAGATTCTTCTTTAAAAATAACCTTCTTCTTCAACTTCTCTTTATTTCTGTCTTTAAAAAAAGTCCCATTTAAACCTTATCTATATTCATAAAAACGTTTTTATTTCTAATTTAATAATAAATTAAAATACTATATGAGTAATTAGGAATAATATAACTTGTATCCTCTTATTCTAATTAAAATATTTTAGAATCAAACTTATATAATATGATATGTAATATATTCTTAATAATATAAAAGTATTGCATCATCTATACGTAGTTAGTTAATGTGATTAAATATTATTTTAACATTTTGAATAAGGTATTGATTGTCTCATCTTAATGAATCTTGGTATCATCAGACCATTGTCTCCAAAATTGAATCTTAGCCTACTTTACTCTGATTTTACCATCATATAAATTTTTTATATTATCCCAAATAATTTTTTATATTAATTTTACTTTATATTTTTAAAATTAACCCCCTTAAATAGAATACAAGATATCATTTATATCATATCAATAATTTACCATATTTCTTTATAATCCAGTATCTTGGTTGATCTATAAATACGTTGGAAATGTCATCATCTTTTCTTCCAAAAAAATGAGAAAAATTGGATAACATGAATGAATTCATCAATATCATTAAAATGTGAAACCCTTTCTAATAAAATGTTTATAAAACATTTGTATTGATCAGATATAAAATATCGATTTTAGATAAATAAAATATAAGATATCATATTCTATCTAGAAGAGACTTATAAAACCATACATTAAATAAACTTTCCAAAATGAATAAATCTGTTCTTGTATTTCACTTTTAGAAATCTTGTAGGATCTATAGAAGTTAAATATGTTATTGGGGGAGAATCATTGATCAATATAATTTAATATTTTATTAACAAACCATACCACATATAATAGTACATTCTTTTCAGACACAAAAATTCACCCAAATAGGATGTAAAATAGCATATTTAAAAGGTTCACATATCAATGTGAGTTAGGAAATCCTTATTGTCTTATCGATTAATATAAATTCATTTTACCCACTAAAAATATCATTCCTGTACAAATAGTGAAGTATAATCCTAAAAATCACGTTTTCAAGTTATATGACTAGGATTTAGTAAAACCTAAAAACATGTACTCCCCATTCTATAAAATGATAAATTTTTTAGTAACAACATATTTTTCTTCTAGATATATATTTATGAATTTTTATTGGATATTATAAGTACATACCCTTTGTATGTTCATTAATTATAGATAAAACCCACCTAACGTTCACATAGAAAACAAAATTTAAAACTCCCATAAACATTATCTTTATAGTTAATAGAGTTATTATGAAAAAATATATAAAATTGATGTCTTATTATTCCACTCTCTATATCAATAGTGAACATCATGACAAATTTGCTAGTTATATATTTCGTAGTATACACTCTTATCTCTTTATTCTTACTATATGAGTATACATACTCATGAGATATCATGTTATTTATATTTAATTATTTAATATTTCTTTTACACTCTAAAATCATTAATCAAATAGATACATATATTCAAATTTAAATTCTCTTAAAGACTTGTATCCCTACTTTGAAAGAAAATCACTAATCCTCTTCATAATTGATTTACTAACTTTATGTAGTAATTTAAATTCATTAGAATAATTTTTCATCATATCTCTATGATTATTTATACTAATTTACATTTTATAAATATTGTTACAATTTCTGTAATATGGAAGCCATTATTTTAAATGAAAAATATCCATAAAAACATCTCCATCCATTATTCTATGGCTAATAAATCATGATAACTCTTATTTTGAATAATGTTTCTTTTTGAAATTTGAATACCTAGGAATTTATGTTTTTAATTTCACAAAAAAAAATTATTTAGTAAATAAAAAATATATTAATAATAGTATCCCTGATAATTAATTAAGAATAAATAACTTAAAAAACATGGAAGAATTATTTTTTTAATAAAAACACATATAAAAATATGGATTGTGTCTTTCAACCAATTACTTATATATATAACTATTAGGATATACTTCTATAAAATAATAATCAAACTGGTTAATATTTTATTCGAAGATCATACACTCAACATAATGATGTATTCAAATGAAATTATTATTCAAAGAGAGCCAATTTATACAATCAAATTCAATTAAAATGTATTCCAAAATACTTACTATGAAATAGTTTCCCATGATTCATTGTTCCTATCTAACATCATCATTCATTTAATAATTTTGGAAAAAACCACAAAACAACCACCATAGATAAATCATTGTGTAAAAATTTTCTTTTCAAACTCCAAAACAGTATATATCTAAGAGAGGATCATTCAATCGAATATACCAAGTTAAATATATCGACCACATCAATTGATCATGAGACATTCAAGGGATAGTTTGAAATCAATAGACTATATATAAACACTAATAATATAGTGACACATATTTTTCATATATTACTTCTACATAATTTTAATGATAAACTATATAATCTAATTAAACATTGGGGATCCAAATCATTAGTGACTTGGGAAAACTAGGACTATACATAACATTTACAATATAAAACAAAAACATTTATATATTTCATTCTTCCCCATCTTGTTTATTCTACTTGAAATATCCTTATTACACATAGTAACCTGAGGATATAAATTATAAGGGATAATCTAAAATCCTAATAAGAGGATATATAAGAAAAATATAACATGAGGTGAGAATAATCATAACATCGTCATCAAAATCAGGAGAGGAATCATTAGATAAAGGCATTGATTGTGGAAATGCATAAAAATAAAACACCAGGTCTTTGTGGTCAACTACCACACATAGTTTTGAACAATGGTATCATCATGTTCAGATATCATTTCAATTTAACTCCTGTTATTCATCACTTTACTCAATTATTTGGAGAGTTGTAAAATATCATGTTCACCCGTCACATCAAAACATTCATATTGCATTATATAATTATGGGTGCACCCATCACATCATAACATTTAAATTATCATGGAAGAAACATGAAATAACCATTTTAAAAAAATTGGTTTCACATCATAAAATATACATTCATAAAAAAAATTCCAAAAAAAATGATGGATTAATATCCTTTACATAGAACCATTAACCATGAATAAAGAGTAAAATAGTCATTGAGATGTAAAAAGTGTGTGTTTATTTTTAAGAATAGTTCTTTTGTAACAAAATGGATTTTTATAAAATCAATTAGAAATATTTTATATCCCAGAAAAGGATAGAGAATGATGATGAAATTTTTTTAAGGAAAATCTATTATAAAAATGGGTTGAAGAGGGAAATCCCAAAAAATGGGTTTTAGGTTTGAGAATTTTTCCATACCTTTTGTATGAACGCTTTCTCCACACTAAATAACTATATAATGAAATTAGATTCAATAATTTATAATTAAATAACATTTTATAAATTAATTTTATTAATTATGGTTTCATTATGTCTTTTATGGTCCTTTTAATGAGTTATAGATCATAAATTCATTGTTTGGGAGTGTTAATTTTCATAGCTTTTATGAAAGGTTCACTTGTATTCATGAATGGATGTTCCCTTTAAATGTGGTTAAATGTAAATAATTTTTAATATATATTTTTATGGAAATTATAGAGTTATAAATTTTCTTATACTGAATTTAATTATATATATATAACATGTGTATGAATCATTTTATAGAATTTTAATGATAAGTGTTTGGATTAATTTGGTTTTTTTTCTCACAATGATCTTGTTTTGTATAATAATTTCAAATCATGAGTTCATAAGTATTCCATAACATAAAATAAAATAAAATAAATATATTATGGTCTTTTATAACCATTTAAATGGTTTTATGGCTAGTCTAGAAGATGTAATGAAATTTGAAAAACTATCTTCCTTGAAAGTGATAAATTTACACATCTCGGCGGTGTTCTCATTTATAATATATATTTTTTGGGTAGGTTAGATTATTATGAAATATCCTATTATCATAATATAATTATAGTACATGTATGTTAAAAGATTTATCATGCCATTTGGGTGAATGGAGGTAAAATAATAAAAAAAATATAAATGCACGTGAAAGAAAATAAAAGAATCCGAAATATGAATTTACATATGGAGTTTGTCTCATTTGAGATCCTCTTTAGGGAGGATGATTTCTTTCATTTGAGGAGACCATTAGATGATGGACATGGGGAATTATCTTGGGGGTATATTTGGGAAGAATTTAGTTAAGGCTAGAATCATGGGATCTATAAATAAATGAGGGTGTGAGGGGTGGTATTTGTAGTGTATTAGAGGGGGGTTTTCCTAATATATTAATCATTAGTTTATTAATTTCAACCATGATAATAAATAGTGATGATTCATTCACTAAAAATATTTATTAGGGCATTTAAGTTCAATATTTGGGTTCTTACATCACTCATGATGTCAGGAATAGTTTATTTAAATTATAATGTATTTATAAAGTAAATTAATGTATTTTACTATTCACAAAAATTTATGTATTTCAGAAAAATCTGAAAATTTCAACCTAGCATTTTTTTGATATATTGATTCCAAAAATGAAATCCATTTTATGAAGATAATTTTTTAAATATTAATAATTTAAATTTTATTAAAAATAATAATTTATATAAAATGTACAAATTTTAAAATTAAAACTTCTTTTCTAACTCTTTGAAAAATTAATTAAGGCCTCCTAACATTATACTATAATAATAAGACATTAAAAAAATATTTTATGAATATATTTTATTAAAATAAATTTTATTCTTTGTTATTAAATTAATAATTAAATATTCACGTGTTAAAAAATACAAACACTATAAAATAATTATACCATATTGCCACACATATGATGGATTAATTATATTTATACTATCAGTGGTAAGGTTACAATTGAATTGGATGATTTACTATTAATAAGGGTAACATTACTATTCATAATGTTAATAAAAATATTCAGAGGGGTATGTTATTATCGAACTCCAAACATCCACTAAACACAAACATGTACGTCAGTTTATTGAAATTATAAACAGAGTAGTAGAAATATCATGTAAAATGGAAACATAGAATTTAGTATAATGTTATGTCATTATGTTTCAAAATGTGATTATACATTAATAAATAATTATAAAAAGTTTATTCCACTAATAAAACATTTTGTTGTTACATTCTTCCCCCCTTATAAAATTTCACGCACAAAATTTTCACTTTACAAAAATAGGTGATGGTACTTTCTGTTCTTCACCTCCTCCTGTTACCATGTTTTTTCATCATAATTATGGATCTTCACCAAGAATTTCACAATATAGGTTTCCTTGTTTTGTAGAACCTTATCTCTTTGATCCATAGTCATTACTGGTTACTTCTTATAAAAGGTATCATATTCCAACTATTCCCCCTCTTAGTATAGTACATTTGGGGGATTTGGTATGTACCTATCCATGAGTTATACGTGGAACACATCATGAACATGAGCCATATTTGGTGAAGTAGAAACTAATAGTCCATGTTTCTTATGTTCTCAAGGATCTAAAAATGTAAAATTTACCTTGGTATAAACATAACGTTCATTCCAAAATTCACGACTCACATCCATGGTGATATTATAAGGAAGAATTTATCCCCAATGCCAAACTGCAAGTCCCATCTATAGTTGTCAGCATAGCTCTATTTTTCTGACTTTGAGTAGAATTGAAATTTTTCTGCATGGTTGAACCTTCTCTGTCATATCTTGCTCAAGATTTATTCCTAGTATATTTCTTTCACCAAAATCATCCAAATTGGTGTAAGTTTTAAATCTCATAACATATAGAGTTTCATATGGATCCATCTGAATAGTCAAGTAGAAGTTATTGTTGTATGAGAGCTGAACCAATGGGAGATGTTGATCCCATCCACCATTGACTTCTGAAGAGATGGATCATATCATATCTTCAAGCATCTGAATAGTCCTCTCATATTGGAAATCAGTTTGGGGGTGATAATCCATGTTGGAATTTAATTCAGTACTCACAATATATTAGAGGGTCCTCTAGAATTTATATGTGAACATGGGATCATGAACATAGAATATCAACAATGGAACCCCATGTAATCTTTATACTTCATCACATGTATCATTTTATTTGGTTCAAGAGATAGATACAATTGAATAGAGGTAAAGTGGGTAGTCTTGGTCAGTTGGTCAACCACAACCCATGTCACGTTATTTCCCTTGGACGTCTTCAGGAGACCTGTGACAAAGTCCATAGGGACATTATCTAATTTCCACATGGGTAGAGGCTATGGTATCATCATCCCCATTGACATGTTTATCTCTTGTTTAACTTTTTGTCATATCAAGAACCTCATGATATACTAAAAAATATCATTTTTCATGTTTTAACACTAGATGTGTTCTTGGAGATCATTATATATCATGGTACTCCCATGATGAATAGAGAATGTTGAGCTATGTGAATTATCGAATAAATCGTTTTTTATCCTAGGTGATGAAGGAAAAAAATTGATGTTCCAAACTGAATCACCCCATCATCATCGATATGTAACTCTTGTAGCTTCCCTTGTCTTCTATAATTCACTTTCTTTTGTAGCCCAAGATCATACCATTATGCCCCATTAATCATCTATTGGATAGATGGTTGTGAAATAATTAAGAAATATAGGATGTATTTACTTTTTTATGATTTAAATATCCATAATTTTCATATCCAAGAAGATAAAATCATTCTCAATATGAAACATTGATTTATTAACAGGTTCATTTCATCATAGAGCATCAGCTACCTTGTTCGCCTTTCTAGGATTATAGTGAATAGATAAATCATAATCTTTAATTATGTCCTGAACCAACTTGGGTCGACTGTGAGTCGGTCATCTGAGCCAGTATGTGGCATGACCCATAGGGCATTACCAATCACCACGGGCTGGAAACAAGTGAAAGGATTCAAAAAAAGTAGTTTGGAATTATTTGGCATAGAAAATAAAATATAGAGGAAAAAAAAGAAATAAATTGAACAAGACATCTATACACTAATAGTGGAAAATAAAAAATGATAACCAGCTTCACATACCTCCATGTGACCCCATGGGTCCCCACCTAACATATAACGATGCTTTCCCCAAGAGAAATCAAGGACTAGAACCTGAAACTAAAAAGTGATGTAGTCGTGAGCACCAAGGTTATCAATACGAATGCCATGGAATAATAATGTTCAATGCCCATACCATTAAAAAGAAACCCAAAACATGATATTTTTATAATAATACCTACTAAAATATTGTTTTTCAATCTTTTCAAAATCATATAATATGTTTACATTTTTAAGGAAAACATTTATATCCCATTATATTTTCAAAATAAAATACAATAAGGAATTTTCATTCCAAAATGAAAGGGGTCGGAAATTATATTAAAATATGGCTTTTAGGAATGGTGGATCAAGAATAAAACTACTAAAATGAAAATCATGTCACAAAAATCTTGTCTTAAACGAGCACCATGTGAAATATCTATTGGTACAAGCACAAGTGGGACTTAAGAGTCCTCACATCTCAGTGTAAACACATCATAGGATCCAAAACGATCCACTTTCTCATGCACGAGCCACTAGGTAGAAACACACTCACAACCTACTCATCTCGAATCATCATAATGTTTAGTGAGTGTTGTAGTATCAATCCTATTAGAAGTAAATGAAATGAACCACTTCTGTATCATCTAGCGTACTAGTCCTGGTCTACCCATCTAGACACCCAGGTTTTCCATGTGCTTTGTATCAAATTGTGATATGTTTTATCAAAATTAAAAGACACACACATGTCACATTATTTATCTAAAAACATTCTGGTGTTCATAACTGACCTTCCCCTTAAGTGGGTCCCTTTTTTCAGGAGCATACATCATTTCAATAGCCCCTTCAATAGGGACATATAATAATTCATACATTTAAGATTCATGTTTTTTTTCTAAAGCGAGAGGGCACGGCATAAATGGGGTTTTCCTTTCTCATAAATAATTCTTAAAGACCCAAATGGGATTAATCACTTACCAAGAACACTTTTAATTTTAGAAAGATAATAAACCAAAAAAAATTATTTTCCAAAACTATTTTGATGTTTAACTGAACAAACAAAGTACTATATGTTTAAAGAAGCAAAAAACTACACATAAAATGAAGCAACACATTTAAGAAAATAAAACCACAATTTTCCTTGATTTCTCACAAAAACCCATTTTGGAAGTCACTTTGGATCTTCTTTGAAAAAACAAACACATCCCTACTCTTTTATAACAAAAATGGAAAAAAGACCGCACATCTTTGGAAATACTCATTTCATGTTTAATCATCTATGAAACCACATTTCTAGAACCAAAAACATTTATTCATAAACATACATATATATATACATTGCATATTAATTTTATATAAATGTAGAAGACAAAATTTTAAAAGAATACCAATCATTATTAGAAATTATAATAACTGTTCTGGGCATAGGTAACCTACCGTAGGGTGTAAACATGTTGTCCACTTCGGCTCTCGGCGTTTTCTAACTAAACACCACTACTATGTCACTAAGAATATGAGCCTTCTCATACATGAAAGGACACTTATCCCGAATTCATACATTCACATGGCGCATGAACATGATCAACAAGATCATTACAAGTATTATTATACTCATATATTAGTCTACACTAACCTGTGTATACATTTTTCTTATATACACATAGGAATAATTAGCCCCATACCTATAAATTCAATTCCATGGATGAATATACATGAAATAGGGGAAACAACATTTATATATTTACATACCTATGCACATGTAGGAGAGTCTCCCTTGAACCAAAAACTTGAAACTTCGCCAAACAGGGACCACACACTACACATATAATTTCATAAAAAATTATAACAATTTATGAACCACATAATATTTAGCACTATAAAAATATACACCAAAAAACTATTTAAACCCCAATGCACAATAAAAAGATCTAAAAATAAATTTCACAACACTTATATAGTTTCTTATTTACTTATCGTGAAAATTGATCATGTTGCACAGTGCCCCATGTGAAGCCCAACAGCTTTGACTATGGCCTGCCAATTCAATGGATAATGCTAAAGCCAAATCATTCATTTATCATCAATGTTGTTAAATTTAAACCATTATCAACCCAAAAATCCATATTTTTTTCAAATAATGATAAAATAATAAAATCATTTTCTTTCAATCGTTTGGTTGTGAAAATTCTCCCCACCATAAAGTTTTTTCCCACAGAAATCCACAACAAGGCATATTGGTAATGTAGAATTCGATGTCCCCTTCCCTGTCTGATGAGGTTCCAAAAAAAGAACCTAAAAGAAAAGATCAAATCACTATCAAAAATAGATGATACTTTCAAAATAAACTCTAGATACCAAAAATGGACTCCCCCAAGTAACAGAATCCAGGGGATGTCCTCCATGTGACAACTTCCCCAAAAGTAAAGTCACCTTTAGTTGATGATAAAAGGATAGAAATGTTCACAATGCACCATTGGATGTTCGAAGACAAAACACCTTGAACACTCCTGTGATACTCAAACTTTAAACCTAAAACAATGAATGAATCCTAATCATTGACACATGGATTCCTGAACGTACTCTACTCCCTAAGAAATAGCATACACAAATGACTCAATAGTGATTCCAACACAGGGAGGACCGAATGGATTTTCCACCATAAAGAATAGGCTAAAACCATTTCATTTTCTGGTAACATAAAGTGGAACCCATGGTGAGTATCCCCACCATTAAAACTAGAAAAACTATTCAAACTTTAGTGCTTCATCGTACAGACCAAGAAACCTAACCATGATTTGGGGGGATGAGCTCATCCAATGGACCAAAAAGACCACTACTGACACATCCCAATGGTTTATTTCCTTAGATAGAAAAAAATTCCAACTAATCTCTATTTATAATCATGTTCCACATTCAGTCATTTAAAAGTGGATCCACAGTTACTGGAACATAGCCATTAGGATTTTAAGGAAATATGACAATTATACCTTCTTAAAAGAAATTAGATACTCTTACAACCAAATGGGTCATAACGTCGATATGAGGTCCTCCCCCCTCCTTTAACTGAAGTGATTAATTGAATGAAAAAAACTACACCATAGGCTTAAAATATCCTCATCTCCCACACCTTTAATAGAACTCGCATCCAAACCTTTCACTCCATTGGGGTTCTTCTGACTACACGTCAACATCACTCCAAGACCTATGGCCGGAGTTCTGAAGATTGAATCATCTCCTGCCTCGTAGTCATGCTTCAAAAACCCCCAAATGAAACTTCCTTTTTTGGTTCCATAAATGACCATACCACACCCCAAAACGCACAATCAAGCATAGCATGTTTCAACATCCATTATTTCAACACAACACATCACTGAAATAAAGCACACAAGGAAGGAACATTCCTATAAAATAGGGATTCTTAGTATTTCTTGAAGGAATCACGCTTTCCTTATAATTGACGTTCTCATAATGGTGAAAACCCATCACCATTGTTGTTCTGTGAGAACAAGACACCACAATGTGTCACCAAACAAGGCCCTTGAAACCGATATATAATATTCAAAGAGTGGGACAATAAATTGAGCAAACAACAATATACGATTAATTCCATTGTCCATAACCACCTCATATATGTATATTTACAACAAGGGATTCTTAACATTATATATTAATGAGAAGAACCAAAAAAATTCCCAAAATAGTATCACATAGTGACAAATCTAGACTGGTTCTGCTTTTCCCAAATATAATTTCATTCACTACTTCCAGATATGATATACAAACTAAAATATGTCAAAATTCATATTCAATAACCCAAGAAACCCAAGATGCAAATGTTTCATTCAAATCCTCTCGTATCCTCTCTCCTAATTTGATAGAATCCACTAGAGAGATAAAATTCAGGTGAATTAGAATTCCAAAATTCAAGAAGAAGAAGGTTCAAACACTGATCATCTAGAGGAATGACCCATGGAGAAACACATGTGGCTGCACTTAGATGTACACTAACTCTTTATAGGGGTGTACACTAGCTGACGAGGAGACCCATGAACCCAGTAAAACATGTACATTGCCCAACAATTCCATGAAATATCACTGGAAGAAGAAAAGGGAACCAATACTTTGGCTCCCTAGACACTCCTTAAAAAAACTATTAACCAACATATCAAAACAACAATCAAACCTTAACACAATTTTACGGAAAACAAATCATGATAAACTAATACTCATTCACTAAAAAACATTACATAAAAGTGCACCATTCCAAATCATTATTCAAAAAAACTTCAAAACCCATCTTCTAACTATTTAAAAACAAATAGTTTATATTTTCAAATGAACTTCCACACTTTTCAAACAACGGTTTTTAGGAATAATTTTCAGAGATCGAAGAATTGACAAGATGATTCAAGTAGAAAATAATGCTGATGGGAGACTCCGAAAAATGGTTGGCATCCATATGATGCTCTTGCTATCATCTTAAATAGTATTCTAGGACAATGTACCCATCTTCACATGGCTTTCATGGCCCTAAGAACTCAAAAATTCTATTAAAATAACTATCTATTCATTTCCCAAATAGAAATTAACTAGAAGGTCCAAAATAGTCACTTGAAACTTTATTCCCTGGGTAAATCAATTCCACTTACAAGGTGGGATAACTAGAAACCTTAATTATAACCAGAAGATCATGTCCTAAAAATCCAAGCATTGGTCTACCTTGCCTCTTTCTCAAGAAACAAGACCAAAAATAGTGTAACCACCCTTTAATGGAATTTTTCATGTACTTACCTAGGTCGACTGTGAACCAATCACCTGAGATGGTCTGCGCCATGGCCCAAAGAGCTATCCTAACCCCCAGGGGATGGGAACTACTATAAATCATCAAAACAAGCAGTTGGGAATGATTTAGCCCAGAAAATAAAAGATATATAAACAAAATAAATCAATCGGAAAAAATAGGTATACATTAAAAGTGGAAAATAATATAAAGATAAATAGCTGGACATACCACCATGATACCCCATGGGACCCCATCAAACATTAAACCATGATTCACCAATAGTGATCTAGGACTATAACCTGAAATAGAAAATTGAAGTAGGTGTAAGCAGCAAGGTGATTTGTAGGAAATCCTAGTAATAACAATGTCATATTCCCTTACTAATAAAAACAGATACCAAAACATGATAGTTTGAAAATAATAACTACTAAAATATGTTTTTTTCATTCTTTTCAAAATCATGTAAATTGTTTACATTTTTTATGAAAACATTTCTCCCCCACTGCATTTTCAAAATTGAAACCAAAATTGCATTAACATTACAATATCAATGGGGATGAAATTAAAATTAAAATATGGTTTTCATGAAAGGGGGAATAGGTATAAAAAAGATGAAATAAAAATCATGTCAAAAGCTTCATTTAGAAAATGGGAACAATGGGAAATCCCAATAGGTTACTATCACATGTTGTACCCGAGAGACCTTGTATATTACTGAAAACATGGAATATGAAAAAAAAAAGATCCATGTTCTCATTCACAAGCCACTAGTAGGGAACACAACCATATCCTAGTGGTCTCCAATCATTGTAATATTTTTTTAGGGTTGTAGAATCAATCCTTCTTGATTAAACTGGGACGAACCACTCCTGTAACATCTAGAATTCTAATCATATTCATCTCACCTAGATACCAAGGTTTTCCATGTACTCTCTTTAAAATGGTGGTGGGTTTTATCAAAAACAAAAGACAGAAACACAACACATTCTTTATCTAAAAACATTCTAGTTTCCACCACTGACCTCCCCCCTTATGAACATCCCTTTTTTCAATATCACACATCATTGCAGAAGCCTCTTCACATGGAACATTTTAAAATTCATACATTTGACATACCCATCATTTTTCTAAAGCAATAAGGCAAGGCTTATGTGGGGTTTTCCTTTTTCATAAATCATCATTAAATATCCAAATAGGATTAATCAACTATGAGTAACAAATTTCATTTTATAAAGATAATAAAACAAATTTTTAAGATTCAAAAACAATTTAAAAACATAACTAAACAACCAAGATACAACATTTATAAAGCCGGATTAAAACCTCAAATAAAATGAACCATCCCTAAAAAAATCAAACCACTAATTTCCCTTAAATTATCTACAATAACCATTTTGCAAATCACATTTGATATTCTTTGGAAAAACAAACATGCCACTACAAATTTATAAAAAAATAGTAGAACGACCACATGTATGTAGAAATAGCTATTTCGTATTCAAAACATCTAAGAAACCATGTTTCATGAACTACAACCATTTATTGAAGAAAATATATTTATACATTGCATATTTATTTCATATAAAGGATTAATTACTACTTTTTATAGAATATAAAGCACTAGAGAAAATTCTAATTATATTTCAAGGCATAGGTAAACTACCACAGGGTGGAAACAAGTCGTCCACTTCAATTGTTGGAGCTTTCTAACTAAAATCTTTTGCTCCCCCCAAATTAGCATGTGTGCCTTCAAATACAACAATGAAACTGAGAAAATATGCACACATTTACATGGCCCATGAACATGTAAAAGTTGAACCTTATAGGTATTCTTATACACATATCCCAGTCTCCACAAACCAGGGTGTTCATTTTTTATATACACATAGTAACACCTGGCCCCATACATATACATTCAATTCCATGGATGAATATACATGTAACAGGGTAACCTACATGTACACATTTACTTATATATTCACACGCAGGGGAGTCTCCCTTGGACTAGAAAATTGATGCCACGCCAAATAGGGACCATACAACACACATAAAATTTAATAAATCAATAAATCAATTTATGAAACACCTCAATTATAGAACCATAATAATTTACACCAAAACTCTCTTTAAACCCAGATGCATACTAAAACGATTAAAAAATTTCTTTTCCAATACTTATATAATTTATCAATTTCCTTTTTTAAACATAATAATGCACACAAAATAATGACCGACAAATTCAATGAGCCTATCCACCTTTAAAAAATCATTCATGCTTTTAAACAATTTTTAAAACAAGCTTTCCACCATTAAAACATTTTAAAATTTAAAATCAAGATGCACCATAAAGTTAAATTTACAAAAACAATCCTCTTTCTAATGATAAAACAATTTGAACACACATGCACCAAAAGGGATAGGAAAACACACTTCTCACATACAAAATGACCCTTTAAATCCATTTTAGAAATATTCCACCAAATCACACACAAAAACAAATCCATTTCCATTAATAAAAATATATTTCCAATCAATAAAAACATAAACAACTTCAAAATCATGTTACTCACCACATAAACAAACTAATGAAAACATTTATAAACTAAAAAATATATATTAAAATTTATCTAATAATGAATAAACATGGATTCACTTACCAATTGTAAAGAACTTGTAAAAAAATGGTGTGGATTAAATCAAGACCTATATCACACAAAAGGGGAGCCAATGAACACCCTATACTATGTAAAATTTAACCAAACACAAACATTAATCCTTAATTTGATACCATAACTACTGGAAACTCAAAGAAATAAGGACCAAAACCATATAATGGAAGAATAAGGGTCTACTTGGGGGAAGATGTGTGTGTCGGGGGATAGAGGGGCACCATATAGAGGGGGTACATCCTTGGGGTTTCGTCGCACTACCTTGGTATGCGCTGCATGAGGGGGTTGCAATAATGGGGCACTGGGTCATGTGTGTCAGAGAAGAAGGACAGGGCAGTGCGATGGGGCTAGATCAGGGAAAGAACGACGAAGGAGAAGTGTACAAGGGGATAAAAGAGGTAGGGGAATGATGAGTTGGGGAGTGGGGGAGAATAGGGGCGATTGGATTTGTGTAAGGGGCAGTGAGGAAAGATGGTCGGGGAGAAAAAAAGGAGGGGCCTATTTTTTTAACCCGAATTATATTCATAATAATAATATAATAAATTATAATGATAAAAAAAATATGTTAATAACATTAATTATAATAATAATATTATTAATACAAATAATAATATTAATATCATTACCAATAATAATAATAATAATAACCATTTTTATTATTATTAAAATAATAAAGCAAGGTTTATTTTAATTTTTCATTGTTTTAATTTATCCTAATTGTATTCTTCATTTCATTTTATTTATTTATCTTTAACATTGAGCTGGCCGCAAAATGCCACAGGGGACACAGTGCACCTATGACCATGCCCTACCCATGTGATGGAGACTAGCATGTAAAATAAATTCATTTATCTGAAGAAAATGAAAATATTTCAACCGAGCTCATCCCACACCTCCACAAAATTTTCAATATTAGGTTAAATAATAATATATGATTCTTTTGAATGTTTAGCTGTGAAATATTATATCTAACAATCTACTTTGATGCATTTTTATCTCTTTTTGTGTGAATATATTCTTATGTCTCATGTTATCATTAAATATGAACACTTCTCACTATAGAGGTAGTGTTCCAAGATTTTCATGGAAAACAAATCTGAGCCTCTAGCTCTAGATTATGTTCTTGGTAGTTCTTCTCCTGGACCTTCAACTACTGGGAGGCGTTAGCAGTTACATTATCATTTTTAATGAGTACAAATCCCAAGATATTATTTAAATCATCACTAAATATCAAAAAAACAATCTCTACTCTCATGTAATGTGAGTACATGTGCAGTTATTGTCCTTCTTTTTATCTCCTAGAAGCTTCCCTCACATTAACCAGTCCAGACATACATTACCTCTTTCCTTGTAACATTAATTACAAGACCGGATAATTGTGATAATTTTTTCCAAAAACATCGGTATTACTCACCTAATCCATGAAAAATATATATTTATGTGACACTAGATGGTATGGTTCATTTCTCAACCACATTTATTTTTGGGGGTCCATAGAAATTCTATTACTTGTGATCACATGTCCCTAGAACGTGACTTTCTTCATCCAAAATTCAGACTTTCTGAGCATTTCATACAACGTATCCTTCCTTAATATCGCCAAAACATGCCTGTGATGTTTCCATTTTCCTTCATTCATTTAGAGTATAAAAGAATACCATCGATAAACCCTACCAAATAATTTTCTAGGTAATTTCTAATGAATTTATTCATGTAATACATGATTATTGAATGGGAATTAATAATTTTGAAGGGCATCACCAGAAACTCAAAGTGCTCGTACCTTGTATAGAAGGAAGTATTCGTAATATCTTCCTTCTTCACCTTTAACTGATGATATCTAGAATACATATCCCCCTTTGAGAAGTATTGAGCACCTCACAAATGATCAAACAATCCTTAAATCATTGGGAGACAATAATTCTTCTTTATGGTTATCATATTGTGTTCTTGATTTTCGATACACAAGAACATTTACCCATCCTTATTCTTCGAAAATAGAAATGGTTCACCCCAAGGTGATGCACTAGGGCATATGAAAACATTTTCCAAATGCTCTTACAGCCACTTCTCTAACTCCTCTTGTTCGATAGGAGCTATAATATATAGACACTTTGATATAGGTTTATCTATAGGTATGTATTATATTGATAACTCTACCCCATGATACGAGAAATTTCCTGGTAGCTAATTAGGATATACATCATTTTATTTCTTCATGATGGGAATTTCTACTAGTTTAACACATTCTTATGACCCAACAATTTGAACAAGGTTTGTCTTTTCACAGAGAATCTACTCCCACACCGTTGAAGTATTTTCTAAAGGATATTCATGATATTCATGTGTTTTTAGAGGATCATTGGATGGTTTTGAATTTGAAATGATATTTTCTTTTCCAAAGTATTTATATAGTCCCTATATAAGGAGATACAATCCATTCCAATTATAGATTCAAATTCCTCCAAGGGAAGTATTATGAGATTCTATGGAAGATTCTTCCCAAACACGTCAAAAAAATGTTTTCCAATGATTGAACCAATTAGTGTTTTTATAGATATCACTTCTTATAATATTTAGGGATTCAATTATATAGTTCTTGATAAATATCAGGATATAAAGGATTGTGTAGAACCTGAATCAAATAGTAATTTTTCCTTTATTATGTTAATATGATGAGTACCTTGTAAAAATTCATTTTCATTATCAACATCCATAGTAGTGATGGAAGAAGCCTTTACTTTTTTTGGTCTATTTGGTGGATACTAATACTGATTACCTTCGAGGGCTCGAGGTTTAGGGAACTAGCATGTATAATTCCCTTACTCCTTATAGTTGTAGTATTGGACAATGGGAGTTACTCCCCATTAATTCACTATATACTAATTATCCATCATGTATTTTCAACATTAAAGAGGGTAGTGTCCTTCTATAACACACAGAAAAAATTTCCCCATCCCTTTGAGTAAATTTCCAAGATGCTTCTTCTCATATTTTTTGCATGTGGGTGGTTGAGTTTTCATCCCTATTTTTTCATTAGGTCCTCTAGCTTGAAACTCCACCTTTTGTTTCATATCAACATATACATGGGACCATTCCCCAAACACCATCTCCACATTCATATCACATCAAACAATATATTTATAACTCACAATGTCTTGAACTATAATATAATTTAGATGTTTTTGTTTTAACCCACTAAATAATCTATCAATTTTTCAATAACTGTTGATAACAAAATCTGATGTGTACATTCTAAACCATGTTTAATTAAATTAATAAGATGTGATATATTATATTTTCTTTTACTTGATCTATATCAATTGTCTCTCCATCTTTGAATGAAATGTTCTTGGGAAAAACTTTTCAAGAAAAATTTTCATGTTGTATTTCCATTCCACCTCAACAATTTCGTCACCCGGCTTGGTGTCCTTTATCAAAGCCCAATAATTTATTAGCCTTTACATATATATGTTAAATGGCCTGAATAAATTACTTCATCTTAGAATAATGATGAAAAAAAAGATCTTCTCTATGGTGTTGACCAACAGTTCTGGGACAAGTGGATCTGAAGATCCACTAAATAGTAGTGGTCATTATAGAATGAAACACTTGATTGACAGTTTCTCCCTCTTTTTTGGAAGAATTTCTAGATTATTTATGTTATGATTTGTTACCTAAGATGGATGGGTAAGAATTTACCTGATATTTTCCACTCCACCTCCCAAATAATTGGGGTTCTCATTTGAGAAATCACTGCATTGTCCCTTGTAGAGGTTGTTGTCCTGGTATCTCAAAGTTCCCACCATTTTCTAAAATAGAAAAGCTTGGAAAAAAATAAAATCCAATGACTAATGAATAAATATCTTGATAATTTGTTATAATTTACACTAAAATCATACTTTATGGTTTCCCTATGTATTGAAAATGATATTGTGTGCATATTTTTACTTAGTCTCATACTATAGGTTTTCTCTAGGGTTCACTAATCCAAATTCCAAAATTAACTGAACCATTCCTATGATACCAACAATAGATACCCAACAATTTCATACATTACATTTACATCTTCTTAATGATTAAAAAGTAGATAAATTACACACTAAGGATCCAAAGTATTATTCTTTTGGGAAAACGAGGACCATACATAATATTTACATTATAAAACATAAACATTTATTTAATTTATTCTTCCCCAACTTCTTATTATCCCTTGAAATATTAATAGTACACATAGTCACCTAATGATACGCATTAAAATTGGTGGAATAATTTCCTAATAAGAGGATAGATAAAAACAATATATGAATGGGTGAAAATAATCATAAAATAATCATCAAAATCATGAGAGGAATAATTAGATAAAGGAATGGATTGTGGAAATTCATAAAAATGAAACATCATGCCTCATTGGTCAACTACCACAAATAGTTGTGATCAAATCTAGAATCCTGTCCATGCATAATTTCATTATAAATAATGTGATTCATCACATTAACTAATTCATTGGAGCACTGTATAATTCAAAGTGTAACTTTAATATCAAAACATTCATATTGAAGTTTATAATTTTTGGTGCACCCGTTACATCATAACATTAACATTATCATGCATGAAACATAGAAAATTTGTAAAACATGAACAGAAAATAAACCATTGAATTAAATGGTTATAAAGTAATAAATTATAAATTCATAAAAATTTATTTCTCAAAATAATGATAAAATATCATTTTTTAAAAAGAACCAATAACCTTATATGAAGAGTGAAATAGTCTTTGAGAAGTAAAAAATGTTTTGTTTATTTGAAAAAAGGGTTATTTTGGAAAACATTTTATTTTTTATAATATTCATTTTAAAAAAATATATATCCAGAAAAATGTAAGATAATTATGAAGAAATTATGTTTATGGTGTATCCTTATAGAAAATGATTTAAATAGGGAAAACTAAAATAAAGATAGTTGGGTTCAAGAATTCCCCTTACCTTATGTCTAAATGATTTCATCCCATTAATGTCCTATATAATGAAATTAGATTCATTAATTGAAAATTATATAACCTTTAATAAATAAATTTGATTCATTATGGTTTCATGACGTTTTTTATGGGCCTTTTAATGGGTTATATAGCTTAAATTCATTGTTTGGGAGTGTTAATATTCTTAGCTTTTTTGAACGGTTCACTTGTATTCGTGGATGGATATTTATTTAAAATGTGGTTAAACATAAGAATTGGTAAAATATATTATTTATGAAATTACAGAGATGTAAATGATATTATAATGAGTTTTTTTATCATTAGGTTTAATCATTATATAAAATTGTAATGACAAACGATTTAATTAATTTGGCAATTTTTCTCACAATGACAATTTTTTGTATTATTGGGTTATATCATTAGTGAATAAAGATTCCAGAACATAAAATAAAGTAAAATATAGATATTATTATATATTTTAACCATTTAAATGGTTTCATGACCAGTATTAATTATGGTAATGAAAATTGAGAACTTTTCGTCCTTGAATTTTATAAATTTACACATCTCAGATGGTGTTTTCATTTATAGTATAAAACGAGGGGGAAGGTAAAATTATGATAAGATATCCCATTAGAAAATTAAAATTGCACTAAATGTATGTCTATAGAGTTTTTATACCATTTTGGTGAATTTATGTGAAGAAATAAAAATAATAAAAAGGAACATGAATGAAAATAAATGGATCAAAAAGATGAATTTACCTGTGGAGTTTATCTCCTTTGAGAGCCTCTATAGGGGGGAGTATTTTATCTTTTGAGGAGACCAAGGGATTCTGGATGTGGGGAAGTATCATGGGGGTGATTTTTTCAGAATATATTTAGGTCTTGTTTCTTGAGATGTGTGATGAAATGAGGGTGTGATGGGTGGTATTTATAGTAGAGGGGAGGAGGGTTTTTTAATATTTTAATCAATCATTTATTAATTTCAACCAAGATAAGAAATAGTGATCATTAAATGACTCAAAAGAGTAAATAGGGAAAGAGAGTTTTGTAATTGGATTCTTAAATCACACAATATGTCAAGAATGGTGGATTTAACTTATATGGTATTTATACGGTAAATTAATGTATTTTACTATTCATAAACAATTCATGTATTTCAGAAAAATCTCAAAAATTCTCCATAAATTTCATTATACATGTAGAATACAAAATACAACTCCCTTTTAGGAAAATAATTTTCTAAATTAGAATAATTTAATTTTTAATTAAAATCATTATTTATTAGAAATTACAAATTTTAAAATTAAAACTGCTTTTCTAACCCTTTCAAAAATTAATTACGGCCTTATAACATTATCATATAATCATAAGAGGTCAAAATACAAGTTTATGAAAAAAGATTATTAATATATATTTTCTTTTAAATTATTAAATTAATCATTAAATATTTATAATTTATAAAAATCAAAACAATATAACATAATTAAACCATATTACCAAATAGGATGGATAAATTTTATTTTTTTCTATCAGTGATAAAGTTCCTATGAATTAGGAAATGTAATATTCATAACGGAAAAAATAATATTCCTAATGGGTGAAATTACTATTCATAAGGGTATCTTACTATTAACCAAATATTAAGTTTGTCATATTCAACCCCAAACATAACCTTGAATGCCACTGTGTATGTCATATTTTCAAAATTCAAAACACAGAAGTGGAAAAATCATGTTTAATGGTCACATAGAATTTAGTATCGTGGTATTTCATTCTATTTCCTAATGTGATCACACATTAATGTAAAATTAAACTAAGTGAATTCCACTGATAAAACTTTGAGCGGTTATTACTAACCACGGAAATATAACACGTAGGGAGTCCATCCAATTTTAGTCTTGAGGTTCAAAATATTCCTCACATCAAATAACTGTCCCCTTAATCCATAACCTAGAAACACTATAGTTTCAATATATGTTATATTTTTTTATTAAAAGAATAAATAAAAATAATATCCACTCTATATAAATTTATCTTGTTCTTCAACCATTGGATCAACAAGATCATAATTTATTCACCGAAAATGTAAATATAATATGTGTCACAATTAGGAAATTTATTATTTTTAGGATCACATTAATATATATAAATAATTTGATGTTGATTTCTATATCACTTATACACAGAATAAAAAAAGTATATATAGTTATCTATGATTCATTTATGCATTAAAATTTATTTATATTTTTAATTTCAAAAAAATATCAACCATAGATTTTTTCTGAGGAATTATACATTTTCATCCTTAATGTAAATGTCTTATACGTTAATTATATAACCTATTGTCTTCCCCAATTTGAATAAAAATACGAATTATTTTAAATAATAATTTTCTATCGATTACACCGAGTTCTTAAATCACATGCCTTTCTCATCACTTTTAATATATTATAAATTCTTGTGAAACAAAAACCAACTAACAAAGAAGAAGAATATGATTACAAAAAAAAACATAAATACTAATTGAATGTTATTTAACTCATAAAAAACATCATGTTTTCATCCACATCCTTTAACATAACGATATTTATAATTATAATTGTAAATTTTACGTTGATATAAACAAATAAATTTATTAAGAGATTCAAATTTAATCATTTTTTAGATGATTTCATGCAAAAAATAAATGAACTGAAATTATTTTTTAATTTTTATAATTCATTTTCTATTGTAGTAACCACTCATTAATTTTATTTTATATACATTATAAGATTTTTATTTTTTACTCTCTTTTTTAATTTCTAATACCTTTAAAAACATGATTAACTACACCGTCATCCTGATATAGAAACATGAACTTATTCTTTATGAGGATGATATTTTTGGATTTATTTTTCAATTCCCATATATAAAATTAATCATTAGTTGTGTGTATGTTTTTAAAAATAAAATTATTTTATTCAAGAATTTATATTAAGTAAGATTTTAATATTAAAAAATTTATAATACATATAAATCAAAACCAATGAGAAAAAAAATCCCATTGAAGAGAAATTTATAGTGATTATAATTTTTACCTCGAAGAATCTAAATTTGATGGAGGTAAACTCCATATTTGGATTTTCCTTAACAAGATACTCAATGTGAAATTCCATCTTTTCCCATGCCTTCACCTGATCCTCCAGGATTGTATTATCCATGTGGAAGCCATGAATACAAATTCTACGTTGTTTATCAATCCAAGAGATTTGTTCTTCCTTCATGTCAACTTGTAGTGGTTTTTCAAACAACTTGTGTGCTTCGTATTTTGAGATCTTGATTTGGAAAGACTCTATTAAAATTTCATCATTTGAAATCAATAGTAGATCCTACATATTTTTTGATTCACTTTCCTCATTATTTTTATTTACTATAATTATGTAAGTTGGTTCCTCTATATGTGATCCAATTGTCTCATCACCTGCTGGCTACTCATGCTTAATAGTATCCTTATACATCCTCTTTAGGATTTCAATATATGTAGTCAATCACTATTGGTGTATTTTAACTTTTCTATATAACATTTTGTTTGGAGTACTAGTTAAATTTTTGTATTCATTACATCTTTTGGCCTCCCCATATGCTTAATAATCCCATCTAAATACAAATTGATGTATTTCCAATATTTGAGAAGGACAAAATGTATTCTTATACAATTTAAGATTCATTGAACACATATTACAAGGTTTGATATGAATAATAATTATCCACTATGTTTTTATCTAACCTTACTCATGAATTATGACTCTCTTAAAATCATACCTCCCTATCATTCCCTTCATTGAATGGGGTTGTGTTACCATCTCCGAAAATCACATAATTGGTTCGGTAACCCACACCTTTTAGGGTCTAATTCATTATGTCCTCTCCATGAACATCTTCTTCTAGAACCCTTTCATGGAATGACTAGTTCACTTGTTTCCACTCATCACCATGTTTAGTTAAAACCACCTTCCTTCCATTTTCCTCGTTGTTGGTACTGGATGATCCACCCTCACTTATTTCCTAAACCATTAACTCTTGATGAGAGATATAGTCATATAACACAACATCAATATATCAGGGATAGATCCTTAAAAAACATCTTCATACATCACACATCCATTCATTATCACTTAAAACATCATGATCATACCTTGGTGAAGTACATACATACAAATTACGACTCAAGTGATTGAAAACATACTCTATCCATGGTTTTATACCCCGATCATGCATCTTTTTAGGTGGTTATAGGATTAACCAACACTCAATAACCATATGTTCCACCTTATGGTCAATGAAAAAAAAACACTATCATTCGATATATTAAATCCATTATTCCCCACATATAAAATGGGTTGAAAATCCCCAAAATATGGAAGGATCCATTAATAATTACAATTTGATCCTCATGGACATCTATTGAAATCTTGTTCAAGACACCTACAAGATGAGAGGAATAGAACTCATGATTTAGAGCATAGATTTTGATACTAATGTAGTTATCCATCATCATTAATTCTGATAAAATCCAATGGGTCCTTGGAGACATATTCATCAACACAAATACATGGATAGACTATATGGATAAAAAATCATGTATGTAGATCTAAGTGGAAGAAACATACCACAACATTTTCTATTAATTGTAGAATCACCTTATTTTGAAAAGGTGAGTGAATAACAAGAATGGGTATCCATATCACTATAATGGGAGAGTCATGTTTCAGATGAAAATTAAATTTCCACTAAAATAGGGGAAAATGAAAACCTGGAATAACATGTGGAGCATATTCCCAAGAAGATATTAGGTCTGCTTAATTTTTAAAATGGATCCAGATATCTAGTGAAACCAAAATCCCTATAATCTCACGTTCCTAAAAATTCCAAGAATAAAATAAAAATAAGTATAATGATTATATAAAATATGTATTACTTCAATAAATATTCCAATAAAATATAATAATTAATTATTGAAAAATAATTATCATATTTCTTATCAATTGTTCACGTTAAATGAATAAATTTTTAATCATATAAGTATTTTTTGAAACAATCTTGTGTGTTAATATACATTTTTAACCAAATTATATGGCCTTTAAATTATTCTACATTTTTCTATCTTTGTTGAGAAAATTTACCTTTTCCAATTCCAATTTTACTACATCAGAATATGAATAATTTCATTCTAAAAAATTATTTATGAATAATTTATTCATTAAAATTCAGTTATTTATGTCCATATCCACATAAATAGATTAATCATTATATGTATTTTTCAAATTGAAACAATATAACCATAAATAATATCAATTTTTATTCATATTTTTATAAAAAAATTCATTAATTAATTCAAATAACACATTATGAGTCGTCTATTTCCAAAATACTTGTTAATTTAGAGATATTTCAGTATTAATTATACTAATATATTTAAATTATTATTAATATGATCCACTAAACATACTACTATTAATTTTTTTAGTATCACGTTCTTCTATAAAAACTTTTTTCATCTATAAGTTGTGTAATTTTCTCTTATGGATTTGATATATTAGAAATTATAACCCACATAACAAAATCAATATAACCAAATTATAATTGTTTCATTTTCATCATGTTATGGATAAATATCATGATTGTATTTTATAATATAAATATAATATAGAATCATGTTATCACCATTTAATCCAACAAGAAATATATTTTTAAAGATTATAGTGTATCATTTTTTCATAAATTATAAATCATCAATAGATATTAGTTATTTACCTATAGAAATATATTATCAAGGAAATAAACATAATGGGACAATAACATGCATTTGGTAACTTTTTATCAAACATAATCATTAATATTTTTTCATTCCATGAGAACTGTGATATAAAATAAAAACTAATATATACTTTAGCATCATTCATATTCAGTTTACATTTTAAAATTTTCTTAAATTCCATTTCAATTCTCGATTTAAAATAAATTAACCTTATTTATATAATAATATTGGTTACAAGATGATTTTTTAAATAAAAAAGGGTTACATGAAAAAAGTTTAATTCTTTTTAAAATGACTCCTATACATTTTAAAAATGTGCAACGCTCTAAAAAACATATTGGATATTTCAATTTCATAAAAAAAATTCAAACTCCTATAATTAAACCAATATTTTTTTGTAAAAGATAATTCAATACATGGGATAATAATAATTATCAACACTAAAATTTGAATTCATTATATATAAATCATTGTTTTATACATCTTGTGGTTTCTTTAATAATATTAAGAAAGTTATTCTCATATAATAATTAATAAAATACCATAACTTTTTTTTACATAAATTTAATTTTAGAGGGATATATAAAAGTTATTTTATGATAATATTATTTAAATTCAAATTTATCTTCTATAATTTTATTAATTCCATCTGTTTATGATTTTTTCTAATTCCAATCATTAAAAAAATTATTTATACTCATTCCAAAATAACTATTTTGTGATTTATTAATTTTGTTCCATATTATATAATTCAATCCATTAAATAGTGGTACATTATATTCATTAATAATATAATATATTATTTAAATATATTACAATACATACTATACTTATGAAATATTCTATATTCTATAATAGTTTTGTTCAGATACCACTATTATTTTGAAATAAATTTAAATGTATTCTATATGTATAGTAATATTGGATTAAAAAGACCATTGAAATTGGGGAAATGAAAAATGGGGTAATATTAAATATATCCAACAATACTACATAGTATAAAAAGAATACCCCACCATAATAATTAGAATTTAATTATTAATTTAAAAAACAAAAATTCCTAGGTAATCGATTGGAAATTTATACATGAAAAAAGGAGTTACTATATAATTTTATCAATATTAAAAAATCCAACAATGTGGAAAATCTTTAAACTAGAAAACGATTTGATGTTTCTATAATACATATATCCATATATCCTTGATTTTAGGAGAATTTAAATAACATATAACTACACATCACTCCCACATCGGCTTCATTGTTCCCTTTTATTAGGATAAAATAAATAATACAAATAAGTAAAAAAATCTATCAATTTATTAAATTATATAAATTGGAATAATTAATTATTGTTGTGAAATAATTGCATACATTAAAAATTAAGTATGAAAAAATAAGAAGGAATTCAAAGAATGAAACCCCAAACCCACAATAAAAAAGAGTCCAAAAATAATCCTACCATAATGAAAACAACAAAAATTATAAAATAATATCTACAAATTAAATATTGATTACATGGTATAATGATGTTGTGAGAATGACGTTTAGTGATTATATTAAAATTTATATTGTTGGAATATATAATATTTCTATATATTTTATAGATATATATTTTTATAATATTGTACTTATGAATATTTCAAGAATTTATACAAATTATACATCTACAAATATGATTAAAGTTATAATCATAATAATATAAAATGATTACATATATAATAAGATAATGATATATGGATAGTTATTGTTAAATATATTTTAATGAATTTAGCTTCTAAATATAATACATAGAAAAATAAACTTAATGAACTAGTTTTCCATGGTTTCAAGGGTTAAATTTTACAATGTGAAATACTTATTTTTCACCTATCTTAATAGGGAACATATCCTCTCAATAAGATGGCCATTATATTATTGAAAAAATATAAATAACAAATGTTTTCGAGTAATAAATTGACTCCAATATACAATGTTCTTTTTTTCATCTTGATTATATTTGGGATATATATATTCTTTGATGGTTCTCATTTTAAATAGTAGACCATTTCCATTTTATATGATAAGTTCTCCTTTAAAATAAATATATATAATTGAAACAATATTCATGTTCAATAGGCCTGTAAAAAATATAGAAGACAAGGATTAGATGATAACTAATTTAAAATAGTATGGAACACCACATTTTTTGTTTATTGTATACTAATTTTAACAATAATGTTTTACTATTAAAATATCATAAAACATATATTTGATAAGAATGAAATTAATATTTGGGTAACAATTAATACAATATCCCCCATGATTAATGGATAAAATTATTATCTCCATGTGACTGGTGTTTTATTTTATTTTTCCATACTCAAATATTTAAACCAAAAATATAATTCATTAATAATACACAATTTTTTATAATATTAAGGATAAACAACTTACAATAGAAAAACCAAAACAATATTCACTCAAACCAAATTACTCAGATAAAATATAATCTTATAATACAATTGTTTAATATGTGATGAAATGATCTCAACAGGATAATGACTATCTAGGATAAAATAATCCAAAATATATAAAAGAATACCCAAGTACATATAAATAAGTTTTATTTTATTGAAAATTAAAATAACAATGATATTCCATTAAATACGTTCACACTAATTCCTCGAAAAAGTTGTTCTTTATATCATTAATAGTAAATCATAAAACACTTCCAAATTTATCCAATGATTAAACTAAATTCGTTTTATAGAAAGGATTATCTCTGATAAAATGAGTAGGACATCACTAAACATGACATGATATTTCTGAAACTTATTTCACGATGTTTGAAAATAGAAATTTACTCCTTATGGCCTAAATAAAAAGAATACATAATTATTCCATGTCAAAAGTAATGTTAAAAGGAATTGTATATCTCCATATATCAGACAATTCATTCTAGGGAAAATTTTGAAATTGAATCCATAAATCATTATTGACTAGTTAGTAGAGGAAATAAAAAATAAAATATATTTATTAATTTTAAAATGTAATTTTTCTTCCATTAAAACTATATCTAGAGAAGATAACTATAAAAAATTTAACTTAAATAATGAAATTAAATTTCACAATACATCAATTGATGATATTTCTTCATGGATTATTCCCTACGGTCTCTTGAAACATAAGAACATTTTTATAAATATCTCATCTAAGAAAAAATTCATTTTTATGACATATAATATTAGGATTTTACATTTTTTATCCAATTATGTAGGTCATTGGATTAAATAAGTATATAATAAATTCTATCATTAAATAATTATAATATATGAATATCATGTTTAGATTAACCACCTATAGAATCATAGATGTCCTATTTTTTTCTTACAGTCAATTGAAATTAATAATTACAATAACGATTTTTAGAACAATAATAAAATAATTCTAAAAAATGAAACTATTATTCAAATATTAATGGTTAGATTAAACATCAATACAATGTACTTTTTCATTGTCTATTGAGAATAAAGACTAAATAATTTATATATCTATGACATAACTATACAAAGTATAAAAATCTTCTTTAAATGTCACCTAATAATCTTAAAAAATGTCTTCATTAATATATACAATGTGACTTGTAACAAAAGTATTTATAATGATTAAAAAACGCACATTATTTTTTTAATTGACTCAAAAAAAATTCATGTATATCAATTATAATATGAAAATGATTCTTAGTAATATAAATTCAATTCAAATATGTAACAATTTTGAATTAGTCGCCCTATGACCCACCCCCTAGTCCATTAGTACCACTCTGTAAGATCCCAAACATCATAAATGTATCTACATATTTGGATTTTTTTAAAAAATCTCGTTTTTTTGGTAAATTAAATGGTTCAATAGGGTATGTGGTGTCATAGGTGTGTTCCAATGGTTTACGGAAATAGAAAGGGATGAAAAAGGCCAATTCGTGCATGGCACATGGTTGGTACATAGCTAACAAAATCATGCAGAATCTACAGGTAAACAAGTTGACATGGAAATAGGAATAACACAAATTTGATAAACATTCAATAAAACTATGTGTCTTACTAAGGTATATATATGACCCAACTTCCTTGGACAGTTGCTTGCGCATGGTTTCTGCACTATTTGGAAAACCGTGTATGTAAACCGTGTGGCCCAATAACATTGGGATATTTCTCAAAATTTCCACCTTGTGATTTTTAGGTCTGACATAGGGTTTTCCTCCTCATTCCCACCTGTAACCCAATATGTGAACTTGGGTGATCCAACCTTCCCAAGGGTGAGTCTACTTTGATCCTAGGTTGTTTGGAGTGGAATCGATAGTAAATCAAATATTTGGGTATGTTGAACCCCTCTCTTGGATTTTTTAGTATTGGATATGCAACCTACTCTTCTCTCAATTTGAATATCTAAAACCATTTTTTTGTGTTATAAAGGTTGATATGTTAAAGGGTGGATGAATTAGAATCTAAGGCTTTGATTATGAGTTTTTTCATCAGTATATTTGAGATATGTGTTCTACATGTTATATCCCATGGTTTTTACATATATTTGTACATGTGGGGTTATGTTCTTTTTCATTCATTGTTTTTTCTTTGTGTAATTTGAATGATTTAATATAATTAGTGTCTAAACAACTATTTAAACCCCCTGGTGATCCTTAGGAGATGCATGGAGGATTAATTGAAAAATATAGGGTTACCCATGGGGTTTTCCTACCCACCCTAATGTGGTTATCAAGATTATAAAGTAGTAAATTGAGTTGTTATTAAATAGATCCCATAATTAGTGTGTAAATTGGTTAACATAATGATTAAGAAAGGATTTTGGGTAAATATGTTTACAAGTTGATTATGATTAAGTGGTTTTTTGGTTGGCATATAAATTGGTTAAATGGGTTAAAGTGAATGTTTCGATCAACCATGTTCGTACATGAATATGCTTTGTGATTTAGGAATGAGGAATGAGAATTGGGATTAATGGTTATGTGATATAAACTAAAAATGTTTTAATGTTTTATAGAATACTATATATTTCCATTTTAGTTGTTATTTCATTAATATTACTATGATATTAACTATTCTTGGTTATAATGTGATAATGTGTGGTGAATGAATAAATAAGAATGTGTGCACAGATTGGTAGAGTGGGGTATAAACATGAGGTTCTACACCCATGTGTTGAGTAATATTGAGTCTCTAAAATCCACCTTCAATGCATGAGATAGGGAAGGGGATGGAGTTCTATTCCACTATTGGATGCATTCCACCCAGACTGAGGACTTAAGGTGAGGGAAATGTTGTAGTTCTGATTTTTCTCCCAAGTGAGTTAGTACATGATTTAGTCCCATATTACATGTGATTGTAGAATATTCCCAATCCATTGGACACATGAAAATGATCAATTAATCACATTGTTTTTATATGTATCAAATATCGATTTATGAAGGAATAAAAATGGGGGAAACTATATTACTAATGGTTACATGTATTATCTATTATATACATGTCATTATCTATCATTACATGCACTATATATTTAGGATAGATATTTTTCAGACATCCTTGGTGGTGACAAACTGATTTTTACTCACAACCTACTTAGGCCACCATTGGGTACCTGAGAAATTTCAATGTTGCAGGTCAGGTAAAAGAAAAATGTCTAGTTATTAATAGTGGAGTAGGATTTTTTATTTATGTGGACCAGGTTTTGAGAATGGATTTATGACTATATTGGGGAATCCATTATTTGTATTTATTATGGGTTTTTTCTACTTGGTATTGTAGCATGACATGGCATATTTACTCTTGGTTGTGGTTGTACCCAGTTTGGGGGATGGTTATTTATGTAGATTTAATGGTTTAATTATATTGTTTCCAAAATACTATATGTTTTCTGAAATGGTTTACTCGGATAAAGGGGGTATAGTCACCTCAAGAGGCTCTTAGGCCCACGCGGAAAGTCAGAAACATCCGGCGTATAGGGAGGCACGCTTGAGGTCATGTGGTGACCAAGCTTGGCAACCAGTTTAGTGGCTCCCAAGTTAGTAATGTTACAATTTTGAATAAGAGGGATTATTTTTTGTGACATACTATTTGGGAAGTTAGACATGTGTTTTGGAATGGTCAAGTTATTTGTAATGAGCTCATTTTTTGTAGTATCTAACCCATGTATGAGGGGGTACTCATGCCACCCACGGTGTTAATTGTTATTCTTTTATGTGTTGTTGCATTTGATAAAATTTTAGTATTTGATGGTACACATGTAATTTGATGTTACTTTTTATTGATATTTTTTGATGGATGCAACAAAACTAGGTTTTTCATTCACACATCATTATATATACCTATGTATATACGATACATGCATCATGGTAGGCACAAACAAGATGGGTGTGTGGAGCATAAAGGGTAGGAGGCATTTGATTTTATTTAAATTAATTAAAATTGTTTCTAATGAGATGATGATTATGAGAAATATTAGGATGTGAAATGTTAAATAATAATTAATGAAGTGTTCTAGATAAGGGGGAGAATGAAAATAAAAATATTTTTGGAGAAGGTTTTGAAATGGAAGTTGTTTTCAATTGAGTAGAAAGTATGTCTTGTAACTGTGTGAGTTGGTTATCTTTTGTTAGTAAGAACCTTGATGTGGATGGTTGAGGGTAGTTTTTCCGGTATGTTCAGGCCATCTGGGGTCGTCTATGTGAAATGGATTTTTTATGGATAATGATAAATCATTCGTTAAATATTCTAAAAGATGTTTGTTTTGTGTTCTAAGGCTCATGTTTAAAATTATTTAGAAAAGAAACCTTGATAATATGTGATGGTCAAGTGGAATGAAGTAGTTTCCATGAACCATCCTCCCATATTGGAGGTGCAGAACATGATGATGCCTTATAACATAGAATATAATTTCCTTGATAAATTTTGATGTTTCATAAAGATGATGGAACAGGACCCTGGGCGGGTTACACAGAGTATATTTGAGTTGACCAGGAGTTTGGTTGTAGATTCATATGACCGTTACTAAAGATGATGGGGAAAACGTAGAAAATTTCTCGATAGATTCTATCCATACTTTTCTTGACCATATGGAGACTCATCTCGAAATGTGACTAAAATTATCATCCTATATGTTGAAAGGCCATGCAAAGCGTTAGTGGGGCATCATTGTTCAAACAGAGGAAGCCAGGGTAATGTTGTGGAAAGATTTCCATTATAATTTTCTCAAAAACCTCTCTCTAGAAAACATGTGTTAGGATGCGGATGTAAATTTTATGATATTGATGGAAAGGGAAATGTTAGTGATGGATTATGCAAGTTCTTTCACTAATATGTGCTGCTTTATTCCAACCCTGATGAAGATGAGCCAGTTATGGTGAAGCATATTCAGAATGGGTTAAAGCACAAGATCATGACCCAGGTGAACATATTCCTTCTAAAAAGGTTTTATAAGGTAGTGTATTATGCTCTTATCGTAGAAGGTAACCTGAAGGGAGCTTCAAGTGATGGACTTGTGGTTCCAGATGGGCAATCAAATGGTGAAGATTCTAAGAACAGGAACCACTATTTTTGGAATCTCCATCTGGGTAGAAGTACACAGTGTTTTTAGAAGATGGGACCAGTATCTTAGGTAGGTGACCAAGTACATTGTTATCAGTGTTGTAGGACAGCGAACATGTGCAACTAGTGTCTACATCCACTAGTCGAGTACCGATAATGCGGCAGGTTGGGCCATTTATAGAGGTTCTATATGTTTTATTGGAATTTGGGAAATTATGGAGGTAAGAGGATGATTTCAACAGAAGACATAGGTTTGGTGACTCTATATCATGCATGTATTTGGAGCTCCACGGGTCGTACCCGTAGGGGTAGTGGACATTGAACTTTGTGGAAAGATCATACATACCAGAAAGGTAGTGTAGTTAAGGGTACTCAGGGTGGAGCCTAGGGTGGAGGGTCAGGTCATCTACATCTAGTATAGGCTACAACCTAATATGGTGAGTAATGAACATCTACCATTTTATTAATTATTCTTATAGCATCCATTCTCAATATTGGTTTATTAGAAACATGTGATATGCATTTTTTATTTCTTCTTAGTTTTTAGTTGTGTTATGATTAATCATGGGGAGGACATGATGATTTATTTCAATCAATACTCTATTAGGGGTACGAGTTGAAGACATCAAATAGATTAAGGTTTTTACATTGTTGGTTGGTGGATATCATTTTCTGTGGAAACTATTTGGCCTAAAGATGTTAGGTTTTGACTAGATTTTGCGTATGATTTTTTGTGGTTGTATCAGGACCATATTTAATATTACCGAGATCTAGTTATGTTCATATCTCTTAATGGATAAAAATATGTCTTTTGTGGTGAGTGGGATGATTGAGCAGGTAGTGCATGTCATATTTCCTAGCAGTTTAAAGAACTCACTTCCCCACTAGCATTGCCTTATGCTAAATGAAGGAAGAAGGGAACAACCAATATTTCCTCCCATTATGGATCAGAATTTGGTTTTTTTCCTAAGGACTATATACCATATGAGATAGATGTTTAGTTTACGATTGAATTATTGTTAGGGGTGGAGCGAGTTTCCATTCATCAATATCAAATGGTGCTGAGAGAACTCCGGGAACAGAAAGATAATCTAGAGGAGTTGAATTTTAATGGTTTATCCATCCTACCCTGTCTCATTGTAGATCTCCTATATTATTTTCATATAATTAAAATAGATCATTAAGACTATTTTTTTATTATAGTACATTTAATTAGATAATGATTAAGAACCGATACCCACATCTTTGAATCGATAACCAGTTCGATCAACTAAGGGCTGCCTCAGAGTTCTCAAAGATCAATTTGAGATCGCGATACAATCAGTTGAGGGTGAAATCCTCTGACATACTATGGAAAACATTGTAGAGAATGTACAAGGATTATGAGGTTATGGGGATGTTTTTCAGGTTGACCAATGCACTATTTGTGTTTATGAACTTGATGATATAGATATTTCAACCATATTTGAATCAATTCCTAGTCGTCATCATTGATTAAATCTTGGTGTACTCAGGAACTCTTGACAGTCATTCCAAAAACAATTAAATCATCTTGAGTACACTAAGAGAGTATAGGATTTTACATGCTATCAAAATATCAATTTTGGAATGATAGAGATCATTTCATGGGGAACATCATTTATTGATTCAGATGTGTTAGTCAATCCAGAGAATGTGCTGGTTGTGGTGTTTTGGGAGAATCCTAAAAAGATTTCTGATCTTTGGTGTTCCCTGGGTTTTTCTAGTTATTAATGAATGTTAATTACAAATTCATCCCATTTGGAAGAACCACTATTAGGATTATCAAATAAGTGAGTTTTGTTTTAGTGGTCAGGGGAATGTGAGAATGGTTTTCATGTTTTGAAGAAGTGGTTTACTACTCCATCGATTCTGATCTTGACCAAACTAGGTAAAAGGTACATCTACTTTTTTATTATTTCGATGATGAACTGGGGGATGTGTTGATGCAGGATGATCAGGTTGTAGCTTATGGGTCAATATATTTGAGGAATCATGAATGAAATTACCATACTCATGACATTGAGTTTGTAGTTTTAGTTTATTCCTTAAAGTGTTGTAGGCACTACTTGTTGGGAGAGCGATTCATAGTGCTTCTTGACCATAGAAGTCTTAAGTTCATTTTATTTAGAGGGATGTGAATCTACGGAGGTATATTTTGAAGAACACTATTGGAAATAATGTAGATCTCTATTTTGCTGGTTAGAAGCTGGTGAATCAAAACTCTCGGCACTTATTCTCGTGGAGTAGATGTCAGAAATGGTTTGATTGATTTAGATGTGTGTAAAAAGGGACCATATTAGGGATAAGTCATATTGGGATCAGTATCATAGACTGATTTAGTTTATCCGGGTAGATAATGTCTTTCTTCGAGTGCCTCAATGGTTGGGTCACCATCGAATTCGTAAGTACAGTAAGTTTGTACCCAAGTATGTGGGGCTTTTCAATATCTTGGATAGGATTGAACCATTAGCTTACCGATTAGCTCTTATGCCATATTATAGTAGCATGCATGATGTTTTTCATGTATTTTATCTCTAACATCACCACCCTAACCCCATATCTAATGTTAAACATTGAGGATATAGTTCTCAATGGTGATTATTCCATTGTAGAAAATCCAATTAGTATTGCAGGCCATAATGGGAAACTGGTGTATGGAAAGATTGTGCCCTTAATTTGATTTTTATGGAAACATGAAAATGATCATGAAGAAACATGGGAGTGATATTTGGATATTTAGTCCTAGTATCCCAATAAATGATCTTCAAAAACTCATTAGTACTTAGAAAGAGTGGCTCAAGGGTGAGGGTTCATTATCAGGGGAGGATATAAGATCCCAAACATAACTGAGATATATCCATGATTTAATTTTGGTTTCAAACTATCATTTTGGGTTAATGAAATTCATTTTATGGGTATGTTGGGTCTTTTGGGTGTTCCAATTGTTTGAGTCATGTGAATAGTAAGAACGGGTCCAATCTATGAAAGGCACACAGTTTAAGCACATTTAAGTAAATCGTGCAATTGTCTAGGTAATAATAAAACATTGGATAGAGGATCAATGCATAAAGGGAGCATGTTTTATAGAACCATGCTGCTTACCCAGGTAACCATCCATCCCATATTCTATGTATAGTGGCTTGAGCATGATTTTTCACTTGGTTTTGTAAACCATGAGGGAAAATCATGAGGCCTAGCAATGTTGGCAATGTTTAAAAAATTGAAACATAATGTTTATTAACTATAATGTAGGATTTTACTCCTCTCCTTGTCCTATAACCCTAGATCCAAGCTTGGATGACCCAGCCATCCCAATTGTGATTCTCAATCAATCTTATGTCATTTGTAGTGTCATCAGTTTCATATCAAAGAACCAGGTAAGATTAATCCCTCCCTTGCTTCTGTTTTTTGTTTAGGGATTACATCATCCTCTTATCTCCATCCAAATCTCTAAAAACCATATCTTTAATTGAGATCTAGGTTGGTGATTCCATGGGTGGTTGAAATAGGATGTAAGGATTTGATTGTATGGTTGCTCTTCAATATATTTGGGGAAGGTGATATTTATGTTATATTCAATGGTTTTTACATATATCTGTGCATGTGGGTTTATGTTCTTGTTCATTCCATTATGTTTTCATGGATTAATTTTCATAATTTGATCTAATGAGTTCTAAAAAACCAATATAACACCCTTATGATCATAGTTGGATTCAATGAGAATGAAATTACCATGTTTGGGCCACCCATTTGCTGTGTGTACCCTCCCAAATGTTGTTCGCATGATTATAAAGTGTTAAGTGGACTTTTAATTAAATAGATCCCTTAATGATTGTGTAAATTGTTTAATATAATGATAAATTAAAGATTAATTATAAATGTATTTATTTTTGGATTATGAAAAATGGTTTATTTTGTATTCCATGTAAATAGTTTAAATTTGGAGAACAGATTTTGTCGGTGATCCATGTTCGTACATGATTGTTCATAGTCATTTAGGCATGAGGAATATGAGTTTCATCCCTACCATCAGATTAGAATTTCATTCGGATGATGTATTTTAATATACTTGATCGAGTTTCCACTTGGATGGTTTTACCTTTTGAGATCATAAATTTTTTTTATTTTTGTATAGATGTCATAGAGGTTTCCTTTTTTGAAATGTGAAACCTCATATAACATGTTAATACTATAATGTATCTATGGAATTTCATAATGGAATGCCATTCTGGAATAAGTCTTAATGGTGTTGATACCTATGTTTTTTCATTGTTCACTTGGATCCCCATGCTCAGTAATCATGAATTTATAACATTCATCATGGTTTGGATGCGAGGATAATTCAATCCCTCGTATTGTTTAATTATATTCCATGTTGGACATTGATTATGATAGTAATAAGTCCCATGAATTGTGTCCATAACATTATTTGTGTCGGAAAATGTTTAATAATTGAATGATTTTACCAATTCATCTATCATGTAAATAATCTATACCACCTGGACACTAAGTTGTCAAAAAATGCATATGATCTACGTACTAGGTGAATATAGTTCCACATAGGGGATTATATGGTATATTTATATCCTAAGTGTATTTTGTGTAATCTTAATTAGAGGAATATAACACCATGATATAAATGATGTGTTATGGGATTTATGGTCAATGGTTTTAATATTTAGTAAAATCATAAAGAGGAAGTGTGGTCACAAATTTTTTCATCACGGTTTTACTAATACTGGCTATAAGGAATCAAAAAGGTGGGTTCCTTTTGGAATATGTTTACATATATTCTCTAGTCTATGTTTGGTTCTCTTGTGTTTTTGGGCTCCTGGAGTGTAATAAAACTACGTTACTTATGATATATTTATTGGTTTATAAAACTATTGGACACCGGTTGTTTTTTTTATAAAACATTTTATGTGTAGGATACCATGGTTTTTGAGTTTTCTACTTTTGATGAACCCTTTAATCATTTGTTATAGTTTCTTTTATATTTGATGTGAGACATGAGTATATGAATCATGAACAAATTTTGATTATTTATGTGAACATTATGGTCATAATTACATGTCAGGATTTGTGAAATCAGTGGTAGTATCCATTAGTGAGAAAATCAATTGATGAATTTAGGTCACAATTTCGATATTGATAGAAGGGTGAATATAAACACCATAGAAATTTTATTTCATTTTAGCCATATATTTTTTATTATGTAGGTCTAATAATGTATCCATGGTATTAATTATTGGAATACCATAGAATCCTTGTTGGGATAGAGAAATATTAATTTCATCCTGAAATTTTTTAATTAATTTCATTCCAATTATAAATTTATGGTAGAAAATAATTAATGATATGTTCAATTTGTTGTCAATCTCTATACTGTTCATGTAGAAACCATTTCAGTTATATATTAATTTGTTGATCCTTGGTTTTGAATAGTGTTTCTATATGAAATGGGATCTGAGTTGAGGAATTAATATTATTCTATCATCAGGATGATGGTTAAATGGGAAGAATCATCCAATCCTAGAGGATATGTCTGAATCATGCATTCTTTTTTTTTTGCCTTATGGTTCTCATATTATTTATACTAAATTATAATGAAGGTATAGATTAAATTTTCATATGAAAACTATTATGAATTATTTTTATTTCAGGAATGTGTAGGTGAATAGTATTTATTAGATGCTTGACTTTTTCATGGGAGATAAGGATGGTGTGGTTATCTTTGTCAATGATGCATATAGTTCTAATCCTCTTATAGTGTTATGAAGACTATATTCATGTATTCATAGAGGTTCAGTCGAGTGATTGGTTCTCACATGAAGTGTATTATTTTATTTTTCACACATTCTTTTGGGATATTCAGGGAATGTGGCATTAGTATTGGGTTTCTCATTCAATTTCTTAAAATATCAGGGTATGGTGTCTTATTAGTAAGACTTTTTATTTCATTGGAAATCATTTCTCATCATGCCTTTTGTTCCATAACCGAGGATTGATCATAAAACCCATTCCTATTTGGTTCAATATAATAATTTTTATTTTTTTAATTTGACATAGTGATGGTGTAACTAAATCTGTTTATAGGTTATAGGGATCAAGTGTTTTACAGTAAATACAGTTATTTATATTTCATGTATTTTGATAGTGTGAAAAGGATAACAATGAGATGTGGAATCTAAAATAACTGATTTCAAAGAAGTTTCCTTATATCATTGTTATTATGGATTCCTAATCTATTTTTGTGAGAAAATTTCATATTGGATAGAATATTGATTCCCACTATGTGACTAATATGGTCAAATTTATTATTTGTATATCTATTTTGTTGTTATATAGGTGTTTGGTAGTTGAATGTTTAAAAATTTAAGATTTTGGGAAAACATGTTGGAACATGTGTTAGATGAATTTTATAACCATGTGGTAATCATATGACATATATCTATCTTTTCAAGTGGAATTTTTATATGGTGTGAGCATGGTTTTTCATACAATGTGAGTCTCATGGATATACATGTTCTTGAGTATCTTTTTATATAGGGCATGTCTCTTGCCTTGAGAAAAGTTCAACAAAATGTGATTCTTTAGAGAGGAGATCATGTAAAATTATAGCTTATGTATGGAGAATATCAAACCTTATTCTAAGGTTTTAAAATCCATGCTTTTTAACCATGTTCTTTGATCGAAACATTTAATACTATGAATTTACCGGCTTTTTTGTTAAAAAAACTAAAGACCAATGGATTGATGATTATACAAAACCAGACATTTTATGTATCTCTCAGATTGTTTCCCTTTGGATAAATGAGGATTCTATATTAATCATGATGGATCCCAACATATTATGACTATTTTACAGTGTTTTTTCTCAACATTGATTATCTACCTTTGATCACTCATTTTCTCCATGCCATGCTACCCTATGTATAAAATGAAAATCAAATCTAGGGATTGGATGGAGAAATATTGCCTTTTGTTATAGATCTAGGATTTTTAGTTCCCTATTCATTAATTTATAATATATGTTCACTAAGGTGACTAGTTTCCTCCGCACATTAGGTATTAGTCTCTATAGAATTTTTTTAATTCTTTAATTTATCAATTCACCTAAAAAATAATTCAATTTATTAAAAAAATATTTATTTTATATAAAAGGTATTTTTTCACGATATTTAATTCTTCCAAAGACGTTTTCCATAAAAATAGATTGGTGCATGCTATGTGTTCAATATAATCCATTAATGGTGTATTAAATTCTAAATAGTGGTTTTCAAAAAAAGAATAAAAAATTATATCCTTTGAAAATTTTTAATAAAATATAATCAATGTTTTAAAATAGTGTTTGAATTAATCTCACATTAAAACCATTGTTTGATTTGTTGAATGGAATTGTCACTTTCGTATAGTTAATACCTCTACATGATCTGATATCAATAGACTGTGATAGAAATCAATATTTTTTCCTTCACAAGCTGTATGGTGTAGTTTTTTTTAAATAAATAGCTACATATTTGAATAGACTATAGTCTAAAATATTTACATTAAAAATTATTCTTTGTTTTACAAATTATGGTATATTTTATTACTGATTAGCAATTTGAATACAGTATGGTGAATGTATGGTTGGTTTTTCATATGAAGTCATGTTTAGTACCTACTGATGTAATATTTATAGATTATGTTAATATGATTATATTAAATGAGAAAACTCAAGGGTGATTTATAAAATGTTTCCCCTTTTCAAAATATTTTTTAAAACTATTGTGTTTTTGCATCTAGAACTAATGTATTCATTATATTACACATTGTATACAAAAATTTGTGAAAAATGTATTACATTTAGTACTTAAAGAATAATTTTTTTATAGATTTATAGCCTTGTTTCAAAGGTTAAATGTAAAAGAAAGAGTAGAATGTGTCATATAATATTTCCTTGGTTGTTATCTCCTTTAGAGTGGTCTGGTATTATAGTAATAGATATTTACATGGGAACATGGGTATATCCTTTGGTAGATTTTTTTGGAGTATCTTTTTTTAGTTATTTATTATTGTTTTGTAATATTTCTTCAATATTATTCTATTGTTATCATTTTGTTTTTTATTTACACATGACACATGTTATGTTTTCATACATGGGGAAAACATTCCGACTATTTTATATGTGGGAACGCAGGTGCTTGTCACTACCCCATCGAAATTAGGGACACAAATCAGGGATTTTATAGAGAATGATCAAGTGATGTTTCCAAATTTCAAGGGATGGTTCATAAAAATAATCCATGAAAATTTTAAAGTAATATAAGAAAAAATAATTTATTTGATGGTGGGAATGGTATTTCAATTCGTGTATGTTAAAAAAATATTATTTCACTATTTTAAAATTTTCAAAATATACTATACAGAAAATGGTGAAAATAATTATTTAGGATAAATTGTAATGAAACAAGAAAAATGTATTAAAAAAACATTACCAACTATTATAACATAATTAAGAATTTTTTTCAAATCATTTAATATAAAATTGAAAATTAATAAAAAGTGTTGGAATGAAAACATTAAAACATAAATTTTAAAATGAAATTAACTAACATGTAGCCTACTCGTTGGTTCCTAATAATAAAATAGAGAAAATTTAATTCAAACATTTGAGCAACCAAAAACCATATAATCGACAAAAATATTTTTTAAATTAGGTTTATATCATATAATTATTCTAAGAAAAATGTAAACACAAAAATAGAAATATAAAATGACATTGAAACGTAAGTTCCTTGTAATGAGTATCTACATAGTCATATGTGTTTTATCATCCATTATTATGAATATAAATTTATTAAATATGTGATTAAACCATTTTTTAATATATTTTAACTTTTTTATTTTCCTTTTATAATAATTTTATGTCAATTCATTGAATATTTATTGCATACCTCAACCAATTTGATTTTTTGATTAAATTTCCCCAAAATAACATTGGTATATTATTCGTGGATGAACAATTTATGAATTAGAAATATAACTTCCAAAATTGTAATAATTTCATGAATATAGTTTATTACATTATATAAAATTTTATAATCATAAGTACATCGTTGTAATTGAAAATTGAATCATATGTCTTTAAAAAGGTTGTTTTCCAAACATATGAATGACCATCATTTTATTATTTCCTCGGATAGATGGGTATGAAGGTAGATGATATCCTAAGTTCCTAGAATAATAATCATGTAATAAATAGAATATATATTCATTAATTATATCTTCATAAACATTGCATTGATGAGGTGATGATAAATTAGTTATATAGATACGTTAATATGGTGTGTTGTATATATGAATGGGTGTTGATTTCATTAAACAAACTATAGAAATGATAGATAAAATGTATATACCAATAACATAACAAAAAATAATTTTCATTGTATATATTTTTAAAAAATATGTCTATTATTTCTGATTTGGAAAATTTTTAAAAATAAATGAACATGGAAAATAATTGTAAAAAACATATCTCATCTTTCAATATACTTCTTCTATTTACAAAATTAGTATTATTGGAGGGGACTATTTATGTGGCCATGACGTATAAAATGTGAGGTAGGTGTAACACCATAAAATTTTCAGAAAAAATTAATTTCATTCCATAGTATTTGTGACATTAAATATCAGGATTAAACAACCCATGCAATTTACTTCTTAAAATTTAATACCTTTGATAAATTTTGGATCATGCAACCACCAGTGTAAATGAACATTTTTATAGAATGGTGTTATGAACAACTAATAAATTTGTGGGTGTGAATAGTAATACCTAAATTATGAAATTTATATTTCTTAAACAAGTAATAAAATCCATTTTTTTAGTTTTTTTAAATAATATAAGAATCCTTTAAAAGAGATATGAAATATTTTCTAGAAAAAATGTATTTATTTAAATAATAATTTAGCCACGCATTGTTTATATAATATATAATTGAATTTTAAATCTTTTGAATGATTTATTATATAAAATTAACTTAATTGTTTTAAATTATCACATTAATATTAATCAGTGTTATTTTTTGGTTCATTCTGAAAGGTTTCATTTTTCGATGAAGAGTGAAAATATGCATTTTTATGGAAAATTTTGATTTTATTTAAATTTTTTAAAGATAAATTAAATTTTAAATCAGTTTTAAATAAATAGTATAAAAATTATAACAAACATAACTAATTTAGTATATTGGGATCAATTTTTTATTCAATTTCAATATAAATAATTTCCATGCTTATTAGAATTCTCTTTTTGAAAACATTTTTCTTTCATCACGTCTGCGGGTTTGGTTTGAAATTAAATTTTTATAAATTATTTAACTGAATTTACTAGAATTTATTCCATGTTTTTTATGAAAATAATTTTTATTTTATAATAATTTATCTTAATCTTTGAATATTATGTATAGTAAAGTCAATATAAATTAATAAGAGTGGTAAAGGTGAAATGTGATTTTCATAGAGATAAAATATAAAATTAATTCCATGAATTGACCAATAAACATGAAAAAAATCCATTTTGTTACCATATTTATACCTTATAACTTATATGGTTCCACAATTATCCTTTTTTGAAGCTTATATAAATATATAAATGTGGGTGTAATTGATTCGTTTAAAACATTTCATTTGATTCCTCTCCCTGAATTATAAAAGGACACAACCTCTCCTCATACCATCACACATAAAAATCCATTTAGATAGAAAAATATATTCCGAAATCACATAATATATCCCCTAATATTATCATTGATTCATCTTATACATTCCATGATTTTTTTAAAATTTGATAACATCACCCGTGTCTATAGAGAACCAACATCTCAAAATGCAATGCGATTCATTTTCCACATATTATTTACATGGAATGAAATAAATTTTTTTTATAAATATATATGATATATATAGATATATATTATTATATTGATACTTTAATATTAATATATCACCAAATTCATTATCCTTTTTCCCATTAATTGAGGGATATCTTCACTCGTGTGTATGTGTGATGAATATTCTGCACGAAGAAATGTGACTCCTTTTCCCTGAGGAACCATAAATAATGAATCAAAAAATATATAAAAAATTATATATTATACTTATAACATTAATATAGTAATTTTTATTATGTATCTATATAATATTCAAAAAATAGAAATTTCATAATAAATAACAAATTTGGAAAAAAAAATATAATTAACACCTAAAATAATGTAAATAATGAAATATTATTTTCAAAAATTTGGTAAAATTTTATAAGTGGATAATATATGATATTATAAACATGAATAACTTTCTATTATAAATATATAAATTAATTAATGCTTGTATATAAGAGGATAAATTACATTGAACTGAATGGAAGCGTGAGGTAAGGTACATCATCTAAATTTCCCTTCAATGATGTGAATTGTCACATTAAATGAATAATTTATTATAAATGGATTATATAGATACCATGTGACAATAAATATAATAAATCATTTATAACAAATATCATTTTACATTTTTATTTTTATTATTTCATTCTAGGGTAATTGACATGAAAATTATTATGTGGTAATAAATTTCAAAACCAAATTTCTTTTAATAGGGTTGTATTACTTTTTAATCGTCATTAATATTTCTTGATTATTTTTTTAATTAATATTAATTAATATTTGTTTTAATTCTAATTTTTTAGGTGGATATAAATTTTTCAAACATAATATTTTCATTTATTATTCTCACATCATCTTTATGATCTTTTTTAGGGTTTATTTCTTAATCCCATTCTAATAGAGATTATTTATTTATTAGTTTTAGTTGAAGAGAATTATTTGATTGTTTTCTAATAAAACCTTCCATTTTCTTCTCCTCGCTTTATTCCTATTTTTTCCACGTAATAGTTCCATTTTCAACTCTTTGGAACTAAAAATAATTGATAAAATGTTTTTTGGAAAATTCGACTAGATTTTACTCGTTTTTTACATATCATTACACATCAAAATCTATTTATTAAAAAAAATTATAAATCTTTTGAAACTAATCATTTAATGATATTTTTACAAATTTTATAATTTTTAAACATTGTTTCAATGAAATCTTCACGTGGATTTTAAAATAATTCTATTTTATATTTTACTAAATAATTAAATGAATATTACTTTTAACAGACACACCATAAATTGGATCTCTATCCATCATGACTAGTCAAAATTTTAAAATAATATTTTATATTTTTCAAATGTTAACTTCAATGAAAATTATTGTAATAATTTCATGGGATACTTTATTCTCAAAATATTATTATTATATTGAAAATGTTATTTTCCTGAAAAAAAATTTAAAGTATATTTACATGGAATTTAAATTCATCAACGAAAAAACCATATTCTAAATTTTATCCACTGGGTATATTATGTATTGATACCATAATTATAAATTCTTGGGATACTTTATGATAATTTTGACCTTGGAATGTATTGAAATTCCCATTCATTGTTCATATTTTAATCATTAACATTCCCTTATAATATCCAACTTCAAATGATCACTGGACATTAAATTCCCACTAAATATCCAAATAATTAACAATGTATATGTTTATATATTAATCCGTATATAATTTATACACACTATTTTCAATATTTAATTATCATTATATTTCTTGGTAAATATTGACAATTATGTATATTTTACTCAATATGGATTATTTGATGATGATACATATTTTTTATGAATTAAAAATATGATTTGATATATGAGGAGTTCCTTAGAACATCAGTGATAGGTGGGGACCCAAATTATATTTCTTTTTTATGTTTTATTATTCTCAGGAAGATAATGAGTAAGCTATCTTTAAATGGGTTTCGACTAAATTTTTTACTATATGGTGAAATTTTGTGACACTTTTTGAATCATTTTCCTAAGAACATGATGTCAAATAATTAATTATTTCTTTCATTAAGAATTTATTTTTTATAATATCGGAATTATCCATATGATATTATCTCCAATTTTTTTTATTCATAGTTTATTTCATAAATGTTATGTGTTTTCAATTATTTACCATTCCATATTGATTATTCCTTATCTTGATATCCATTAAATTTTCGTAATGATATTATCTATAGAAACATTTCTTTCTAAATTAATTTATTAAATGGAATGTGTTTCAAGTTATTTATCATTCCATGTAGATAACACCTTGTCATTACATGATAATCTTGTAATTTAAATTTCAGGTGTGTTTAGTTATTTACCATTTCATGTTGATTAAGCTTAATGAATCCTAATAACTTTAAATATATAAAAACATTATTAATTATTATATATCACACATATTTTTTTCTATTCACTGGAATCTGTGACATGTAATATGATTGATGTGAGAGTATATGGTAGAGGGAATAGTGATATTATTGAAATAAATTGTGTAGAATTGTTTTATTCCAATGTAATATGATAATCACGTCTATATCAAGTTTATAGAGACTATTAAACTATTCAATCCATGGGATCTGATTAGTTGATTATTTTTTTAGAATTGTAATATGATACATCAACTGAGGGTTACAGGGTAAAAATCCGTACAGTTTGTATCATAATAATTTATATAGAAATCTTGTAAACTGGATTTATGAAAACATTATTAAGGGAACATAACCCTATTAAAGACTTTATAGACAAAAATATATGAACATGTTAATGTTTTGGATTGTAATAGATCATGTGGCTTTCCTATATAAACATCTTTATATATATATATACTAAATTTGGATGTGGATCTAGAATAGATGTACGTAGAGGTAATAATTCCAATAATGGAACATTGGGATTGACCTAATAGACACATGGTGAATGGAAATAGGCCTTACTACGCACCTAGTTTGATAGCCTTTGGGTATATGTTTTCATAATTCATATTTTATTTACAATGAATTATGAACGATTTTAATAGATGGTTAAATGAAATGACCTAGGTTCAACCTAATATATATTAGACTAAAAATAGGGTGTCTAAAAGGAATTATATTTTTTTTTGTGAAAAATGAGGCTATAAAGAGATGAATTTCTAAGGATAATGGAGAGTAGAAGATAATTAAATAAATCTCATCATATCGATCCACTTATAGTTCTTTGTATTTAATGTGGGTGACACCTTCTTATCAAATTCAATTCCCACTTATAAATGTTATCCCTTAGACTAAGGAAGGACCCATGTAGAAATAAAATTGTTGAAGTATTTATGTATTAGGATTCAAAATTAAACTGTAAATTTTAATTTACAATTGGAATTATTGTTATAGTAATCAATAATATTCAATGAATTTTATTAAATATTAGAAGCATATATGTCTTAATTAATATAATTGTTATGTATACCATAATGGGTTTATGAGTTTAATGTTGACCATACATTGAAAATCATAGAAAAAACTTTTTAATATTTGTGTGGTTGTAATATTACATGAATAAGTGTTTGTTTTGAAAACATTTATGATAATTAAACACATTAATTTAGTATATGAAAATTTTATTTGAGAAAGAACGACTTTATAATTTTTTGGACTTATGTTTGATTTTATTTGTATCATTTATGTTCTATATTATCTTGGATGTTGTATTAACCATAAGACATCACAATTTGTGAATGATATTTAAATTTTATTAATATAGTCTTAAAAAAGGGCATCTGTCATGATGGTTGAAACTCATCACATCCAGCAAGGTCACTATGCTTGAACCCACAACTAATGAATAATACGGTTTTGGTGCCTACTATTTGCTTACACAATCTCATATTTACTATGAAATTCTATTTAGTTAAGTGATTTGATGAATACATGATAATTATGGACTAGTGAGGTATCTAGGGTGTTTTAGAGATTAATGTAATATATTTGATAACTTGGGATAAAAACATTATTTTTCAATAATATATAGAGAAATATGGAATGTCTTGTAAAATGTAAAAAGATCACATGATATATTAAAAATGAATTTTAGCTATTCATTCACAGAAAATTAATTTAATTGATATTCATTTCATAGAGTAAGGGATGAATTGGAGACAAATTAATGGAAAAGAAAACAATGAAAGTTTTTTAGGAAATAGAAATGTATCATGTAATAATATTTATATAGATTCATAGATAGTAAAAGAATTAGTCAACTAGAATAAAATTATTTTGAAATAAAATACTTATCATATAATACTAATATATAATGAAACAAAAATTCTATTAAATAATCCACAATTTTCGTTTTTAGGTCATTTTATTTCTATTGATCAATGACCTCTATCACTCTATATAATTATTTATTCTTCCTTTCCTTGTCCATGTATTTTCATTCCACTTGTTATTTAGTACATAGAAATCTTGATATATGTTATTAAAAATCACAGTCATATTTAACATTTCATATTATATATTGGATGTTTTATGAACCCTCTTATATTGTCATTTTTCAATAAGGAATTTTATAAATATAAAATCCTTCATTTCTGAGCACAATATCAAATTGCAAGGATGTAATTTATTTAAGGTGGTGAGAATGTAAAACCCAAAAATTCTAAAAAAAAGTATTTTATTCAATAGACTATGTGGAAGACAATATGTATGTTACACACCCAATATATATATATTTCATTATATTTAATATCTTTGATTACTTGTCCCACATGAAACCCATAGTCTAAATGAAATGTAATATAATATACCATAATAAGACAGAAGATAAATTTGTGGCAATGAATAGTAATAAGTAAAATATGAAATGTATATAGTTTAATAATGTAAAAAAACTGGTTATCAATTCAAGAGAAATAATATAAGTAACATTTAAAAGAAAATTAAATGTTCTCTAAAAAAATATTTCTTCTAAATGATATATTAGTTGGGCTTTGCGTTCATAATTAAAAATTATTTTTCAGCACATTAAGAAATGTTTGATTAAAAAATGATTTTATTTGTTAAAATATGAATATAGACATTATATGGGGGTAAATGTTTTTGAATTTCATGAATTGTGTCATTTTTGGATGGATAATGAAAAATTATTATTTTTATTGAAAACTATCTTTTTTGAAAATTATTTACAAAGATAAATATTTTAATATATATGTTTTCAAGTAAAATTCAACCATTTATATTACTATTTACATATTTAGTTAATTCAAGTAAATTTTATGTTGAATTTCAATATAAAAACATTCAATAATTATCATAATGTTCTATTTGAAAACATTTTATTTTGTTACGTCTAGGGGTAAACTAAGATTAAAAGGGTAAAAATGAACTACCAACATGTCCAAAACCCAATTTTTTCCATCTGTCCAATACCATGTGTGTCATATCGCCCACATATAAAAGGTAACACCCTCTAAAACCCTATTTATACTACAAAATACATATTTATCAACCAATACCTAACAAAATTAATTCATTACTACATTAAACCCAACCAAGAAGCCATTTTTGATAAAAAAAACTTTCATATAAATGATTTTTGAGTAATTAACATGATGTTTCTCAAATAAGAGGTTTAAAAGTGTGTTTCCATTTTATTTCATATTCAACATCCATAAAATAATATTTATTAATAATATAATAAAACCAATATCACACATATACATATATATTATTAGGTTAATTTAATAACCTATATAAATCTTGTATTCCATAAAATGGGAATTGAAATCATTAATCGTGTTCATGGAGGACTACCACCTCATGAACCGACAAAATTCCTTTTCTATCACCATGTTTCAAGGATGGGAATAATGTTGGGATTAATACATTTATATTATTCATATGATATTATAATACTTAATGAAGTATTATATCACATATAAAATAATATATTCCATTCTGTTAGAAATATGATAACTTCACTTGCACGTACAGTGGTCTACGACTTTGTGAATCAATGTGATTCATTTTTCACTTAAACATTACATGGAATGGGATAAAGATAAATTCAATGAATATATGTGATATATATGAGGTGGTATATATTATTTATGAGTTATATATCATCCAATTTTATATTATTCAACTCATTAAGGGAGTGATATCGTCACTCATGTGTATGTACGACCTACTGTCTCAATGAAAAATGTGAATACTTTTACATGACCAAACATGAGGATTTATTTTGAAAATATATATAAGGATATGATATTATATTTATGAGATTAATATTATATCATATATGATTTATCTATATCATATAACTATTAACTATAACAATCATGAAATTGAATGAATGGGAAAACAAAGATATTAACCCCCAAAATAATGAAAATAATCAAAAAATTAGTAAACATGTTGTAGAATGTTATAAAAGGATCATATATGATATTAAAAATGTTAATAAGTATATGATATAAATTAATATTATTATAATAACCATTATATAGGATTTTATATCATGTTAAACCAAAAGGAAACATGTAATAATGGACTTCATCTCAATTAACATTCGTTGAGGTATGCTGAAATATAATCCAACTAATTTATTTTCTATGATGTATATACATTCTTTAATACATGTAATATAACTAATACTTCATTATTAATGGTATTTTAATTTAAAAAATTATTTATATAGTCCTAGGGTATTTTATATGAAAATTACTTAGTGGTAATTAATTTCATAATTCAATTTCAAGTCATTAAGTTATATTACTTTTTCATTGCCTCTGATAATTGAAGATTATGTGGGTATTTACATTTTATTAAGATAAATTTTATTAAAAAAATTATTTGTATTGAAATTTCACAAAATTAATTGTTTTATTTCCTCATTCTCACTTCAACATTATATTCATTGTCAGAGTTTATTTCATAATCTCATTCTAATTGAGACTGTTTATTCATGAATTGTTTTTTAGGGAAATTATTTAGTGATTTTATATTAAACAATTTTAATTTTAATCTCCTATTATTATTCAGGATATTTACATGGAATATTATAATTTTTATACTATTTAGATATTATTATAATTGTGAAAATGTAATTATTAAAATCTAACAATCATTCTCTCTTCAATCAGAAACTCATTTTATTTGTTGTCCATATTTTCAAAAAATATTTTATTAAATGTTTTATGTTATTTCAAAAACGAATTAGTAAAGAAATTTTTACACATTTTTACATTTTAATCTTTTTTTAAGAGAATATTCATGTCCTTTTTGAAACATGATTCAATTGTATTTTACTCACAAAAGTGAAATGAAGATTAGTTTTAAATTAAAAAAATGAGTGAAATATTAATCCATCATGAATAGTAAATATTTGTGAAGATTGATTTATATGTTACAAAATATATCTATAGAGATATATATTTTCAAAAATATTTGTGAAATTTTAGTTAAAAAAATAAATTGTGTAATGGGTTTTTTCCACATGATTGTTATGAATAATATTTTCATTTAATTTATATTCCTCAAAAATGAAAATTTCATTAAACATATACTACACTAGGGATATGTTATATTGATATAATAATTATATATTCCATGTATTGATTATATCCATTTTGACTATGAAAATTATTTACATTCACATTCATTGTTTATTTTGTAGTTATTTACTTTTCCATGAAATATTCACTTTCTTATGATCAGTGGATACCAAGTTTCCGAAAAATATAGATATAATTTATCATGGACATGTTTATTTATTAATATTTATATCATTTGTGCATTAGTTCTTCAACATTTAATGTTCTTTTGTTATCTATGTAAAAATTGGACAATTTTTATTCCATACTGAATATGGATAGTTGATGATAAGGAACATTGTTCATGAATTAAATATATTATTTGGTATATGAAAAATGATTTGGACATGAAGTGATAGGTGGTGCCCAAAATATTATATCCCCTCTATGGTTCATTTTTCTATTTGGGAGAATAAGTGTGATATCATTAAATGACTTTCTGACTATAAATTTTTATTGTCTTATTAATTGTATTGATGGTAGATGTATCCTATCCTAGAAAATATGATGTCTACTAATTAATAATTTCATTCATTATGAATTTATTTACTATAATTGAGGAGATTTTCACAATTATATTAGCTCAAAATGTATTTTATTTATATTTTATTTATTAAATGGAAACTATTTTTAGTTATTTAAATTCTATATTAATTACTACCTATCTTATAAACCATAGTATTTTAAAAAATTTATTATTTATGGATGAGTTTTTTTCTAGTTTATCGATTAAATGACATTTATTTTCAGTTATTTACTATGAAAAACTTGATTATTATATATCTTATAATGATAGTGAATATATTTATATGGCATGTGTTTTCTATTATTTACCCTCCCACCACTTTCCTTAACTGTAATTGATCTTTTGATATCACCCTTATTTGGATTCCATTCCCAACAATTCATGATGTGTACTGTGATTAATTTGAATGGATATGATATAAAAAATATTCATATTTTAGAAAAACAATATTTCTTATTTTTTATTGAAATATAATATGGGAATCATGTATTAAACATGTTTTACAAAGACTATTGAACTATTTGGTATATTTGGATGTCATTCCTTACATATTATGATAATGTAATAATTTGATTCATTGGATGCGAGTTACAAGAGTTGCTGTCACTAGAGGAGTGACATTGGGAATATATTTATGTTTTTATTTGTTTAATTGTGTGGATTATGTAGTGTGTAGAGGATATAATATTGGGTGCTATTTAATACCAATGTTGGTTGGAAAACATTTAAATACTTGGAAATTACTGAATAACATATGTCATATTCAACTAACATGGCTCCAAATTATCATAGAATCATATATTTATAGGTTAAGGCTGAAATAAATTAAACCAATTAGGTTTATGTATGTTAATTACTATATTGAATCATTATCCATTTATTTTTACCATTTATCCTATTTTACCCTTAATCCAAGTGATATATATTTATAACGGTTAATATTCATTTTTATTGAAAATATAAATGATCATATGACATAATATTAATAATTATGAATCCTAATAAATAATAAATTTTATATTATTCAAATAATATATGTGCTATAATATGAATTGGTTATGTGTTTGGAAAATTCAAAAGAAATAGTTTTTTGAAATATTCTTATTTTATGAACAGAAATGATTTTATTGTAAATCAATATTATTGTCCTTTTTAATTGGATTAATTGGATAATTTTTAATAAAGGGATAGATAATTTCCTTTCAAATTAAATCAAAATATATTTTATCATTGTAAGTTAACGATTAAGGGAAATAAACAAAAAAATTACATTTCAAAAAAAACATTATATCTCCAAAATGATAAGTATACATATCAATGTTAAATATTATATTTTTATATGAATTATTTGACATATTAAAGATATATTTAATTTCAAAAAAAATCATAAAAATTCATTTTATTAAAATATCATTATAATTTATTAAATTTGGCAGGTTATTCAAAAATCTATGTTTTCCACTATTCACCAAAAACCCATTGTTTTTAAAAATCTTCATAAATCACCCTAAACATATATTGACATGATAAATTATCAAATAAAATTCAATTATTCAAATTAAATTTTATAATATATGAATTTTGGTTTTAATCATTTGTTGAAAAAAATTATATAAAATATAAAAATTATTTATTCAAAAATAATATCACGTATTATAATTAATTCGCATTTGTTGCAACTATTACCTTCCTACATTGGGGTATTATTATAGGATTAATACATGGGTTAACATAAAATTTTATATCAAACCCTATCTAATTATGGTATCTATTTGTGTTATTAATAAAAAAAATCAACATACCCTTAATAATATGTTGAAAGATCATAACTCTGATCTCCTACATATACCCCAATACGAATCCACAAAATAGTTTCATGTTTATACCTGGATACCATAAGTTACTCTTATAATGAAATTCTAATAAATCCTACTCAATGTTTTAATTTTAATAATTTATAATAAGATATTTTATGATTACTTGTCTCCAATAGAAATTAATGTGTACCCTATAAAGAGTAAGACAATCTATATTGATATTTATATTAATGATATAAATATATACTATAAAAAAATAAATTATTCTTGTAACATCACATAGTTATGAATCATAAGGGATATACCTGATTACCCATGATTATTTACTCTATTTGAGTATATATTTTATGAATTCCCATCATATACCATAGTATCAAACACAATAAAATTATTGTAGAATAAAATTTGTATCTTACACATGAATGAGATTATTCATGATAATATGGTAGATGGAATTAGGATTTTCCGTCATTAATTTAAGAGAGCCTTTTCACTATTACGTTTAGTGATCTATATAGTGTCTAGTTATTCAATATCTAAATCATTATATGGGAATCTTGATATCCTAACACCCTATAATGTACTAATAAACCAATAAAAGACCAATATGATAATATTTCAGTTCTATACGAATTAAACATAATGAATCCCACTAATTTTTAATCCCTCTAAAGAAATCATGTTCTTAGAGTCCCTATATATCCATTTCTACTACAATTATGAGATGTTGTCATATAAAGGATCTGGATATACACAAACTAAATGAAAAAATGATTCTTATTTGCTAATTGACCACAATAAATGATGATATTGATCAGTCAAACAATTTTCAATATTTAAAATAATTTCCTCTATTAAAAGTTGGAGATAAAACACTATCATACAATCTTATCCTTTCTATATCCTTGGGATATATAATAATAATTTTTCCCCCACAATATATGATCTCATCCAAGACCTTGTAAAATAGAATACCATCTTTGACCCATCTCCCTCAATATTTTGGCACTCAATTATTTGTTCCTTGTTCAAGAACATTATAAAAATTAATTTGGAAAAATATTATTCAAAAGAAATCTTATGGGGATATTTATTCAATAATTTTTTTACCTGATTAAAAAAATATAATAAAAAGAGAAAAATTAGAGTATAAAAATAAATTACAAAGAACAAACTTTATAATCAATCACTGAAATCCCTTAATCAGTAATATGTATAAACACATGAAATTTAAATATCATCAGCTGTTAATGTTAGTGTACCCACATAAATGGGTTCAAAGAACATTCAAGTATATTTAATCATACCATATCTATTGAATATACATATCTAAAAACTATATGGATTTTTTCACATAACATGTATAATTTCATCTTCATCTTCTAAACAGAGAGGGTCTTAACAATTTTAGATTTACAAGATGATATAAAATCATAAAATCTATGAACTATAGACACATTAAACATATAAGTGGGTGGGTAATTCAATTTGAAATGTTTTGTAATTTTAGACCTAGAAATTTCATCATTCAATGATCCCTCATCATATCACTAATCCATTGTTTGAAAGAATTACTATATAGGATTTATTTGAAATCCTTTGAAACTATAATTTAAAGAATACAAATCCAAATGAATATATTTTCTAATTCATACAATATACCATTAATGAAAAAAATATAAAATAGAAACTAAAAAGAAAATAAATTTATTTTAGGTCAATATGGGAATGGTGTTTCAAGATGGTAGAATTCTTGAGGTAATTTCCCTTGGTATTTAAAGTAATTATCCCCCATGGTCTATATAAAAAATTATATAGACACTATATAAATAACAATCATTGAGGTTAACTAAATTTTGAGGACCCCATATATCCAACAAATGGATCATTGTTAACTAAAAATAACAAACAAAACATCTTCAATTGATTCCATGTCTGAAAATATTACAAGCATCACAATTTTTTACATCATGCCACTCTTTAAACAGTTTAAATAGGTCTTCTATCAATAATCAATTATGTAAAAAACCAAACATTTATAAATAAAAATTCCCCTTCTGAATTAATTTTATTATTTAACAAGGTTGTAGAAAACACATTCATTTATTCAGTTTTTTTATATCCAATCAGATGTATAATACCATTATGTATATTTCATGTTGATTATATATCAATTTAAAAGTGATCACATAATTTGTATAAATATTGGGTTTTAACTAATTCAATTTACACATTCAAAAAATGTGATATACTCAACCAGTATGATCGTAATCTATGAAAAACATTTAGCAGACTTATGGGGGAGAGATAATCATTCGGATTTCACATGACTATGCCCAGGATGAGACCCAAAAACTTAATCATGAGAAATTCCTTTTACCTTATAATCTCAAGCTCATCAAGATCATGATCCAAACCATGTACATCGAACCACCCCATAAAATTTTCAACATCACATACCTTACATTTAGGGTGATGTTGCTGTTATAATGAGATATGTATAAATATCATTAAGATATGAGTATGTACATTATTTTTATAGAACAATGGATATAGTTTAATCATATTATTCTTACATTATAAATGATTTTTATTTTGACTAAATTAAGCAAAAAAAATATTTTTAGATAATATTAAAAATACATTAAAGAACATGTCTTATTAAATTAATTGATTTTTGAAAGAAATAATATTTTAATAAAATATTATTATTAAATAAGGTTTATTAAATAAAAAGTGTCATATAATTTTTGTAAAGACAAATGTAAATTTTATAAGGGTTCAAAAAATTTTATTTTAAAAAAAACAATCATTTCTAAAAAATGTCAATTTTATTTTAAAAGTGAAAATTCACATATTTGGACAATAATTTAGATAATATAAATATCTTTTTTAGAATCTTAATTTTGAAATTATCCAGCGGTGATTTTTTCATAATTTTATAAGACATTCAAATTTTCAAGAAGAAATTATATAGTTTGTACTATGACATTATAATGACCCACTTATGATATAATAAAAACAATAAGCGGTATCCATGAATAAATATATGTTTTAAATTTTTAATCTTTTAATTTTATGTTTATTTTATTAATTACACAAAGCCTTTGTGAATCATCCAAGACTATTAATATATTTTGAGGATTTAAAATCATTTCTTTAAGAGTATGACTCACCTCTACATAATTGAGGGTATTTTATCATTATATTATTCCATTAAAAATATAAAATAATGGACAACACTCGAATTTATTTGAAACCATTTCTAAAAACCATGGAATAGTTTGTCGTTTTGGTTATTTTTTTATAGTGTCCAAAATATATGATTGAGAACTATTAATGAAATCACTACAATATTACTTTCTAATCCCACCCATGATCCAATTTATCTAGACTCAAAATCCTTTTATAACATCCTCAAAATTCCATCCACTCTCTATAGTCCTCCCAATGTTCCCCTATGGTCTCAAAAATCTTCTCCCAAGCATTTGGATTTGCACACACAAGTAAGGGATCCTCACATTCTCTTTTTAATTAATTTTTTTCAATGTCTTATACATTCTATTTCGAATTCCTATTTTGGGATATGTACTTAGATTTCCCCACTACTTCCCATTTTATGTCCAAATTATGCTACACTACTTTCACTCTCATATACCCATTTTATGAATTTTTATGTGATGTCATCATGCTTCTGAAATTTCCCAGCTATTTTTCGATTCAAAGAAATCATGTAGTGAATACCATACCAACTTCTTATCAGGGGGTTTTAACATTATATTCAAATAAATATTTTAATTGTGAATTAAATTTATTTATTCTATACACTTTAATCATGGAAAAATGTTTTGGTAAATTATTCCATGTAGAATTATCTATGTGGGACACTTAAGCATGAGAATTGAATGAATATGGTGGGTGATCTTGTAATTATATAGTGCTATAATGAAATGGTTAATATTTCGAGTCATGAGATGTAATTTTGGGACATTAAGTAAACCTAATTTATTTAGGGGACATTTCCATCATAATATATTGGTTGTTAAATTTAACTTATGTTTATGATGCACTATTTTAAGTTATTTTTACATTTCCTATGTTATGGTTATCATATTATATCATGAAATATTATAAATGTACCATTTGTTCTCCATTCATATGCCCATTTTCTAACATGTATTACCTTATTCCATTTATATTCCCTTGCTGGTCTATATGGATCACGCCTTTCTTATTTATATCCCTAGGTTATCCCGTGCAGTTTTTAAAATCCATGGAATATGAAGATCATTTTATAGAATTTTTCAATAAAGATATTGTATTTCCTATTTCATATTGTAATGTAAAGAAAATAATTCCAAAATAAACTATACCTTTAAATTATCCATGTTTTATTAAATGTTATATTATTTATTGAATGATGAATTAATTTTTAATAATGAAAAGGGTTATTATAGTTTGTATCAATGGAAAATTTTAGTTATATATTGGATTATGAGAAGAAAAATATATCAAATCCTTAGGGATATAACCAAGATTAAGAAAACATCCCTAAATTTTGGTAAGAATATATTAACTGGTTTATTAAGAATATAAATCTATATCTAGATACTAAAAGTGATCATGGTTTTGGTACAAATGTACCTACGGGTAACAAATCTGGTAAGGTGTTTCAGGCCTGACTCAGTGTAACCTGGTAATCAAAAATGGCCCTTACTGCACACCATGTTTTACAATCATTAGGGATATGCATTGTTAAATTAAAAAATCATTAGAAACCACTATTAAGGGAAAAATACCCATATCACTGTATTTTAGGAAAATTGATTTTGAATAAAATAGATTGGGTCTTATAAATTAAAAAATAAAAGAAGTAAATGTAATCCATAAGTAATACCTTCAATTTCATTGGATTCCACTTTTATATTTTTAATATTTTAAAAATAATCTTCTTTAACTTCCCTTTTATTCATTACAATGGCTGAAAATAAGAGCAATCAGGTAAAAAATCAATTCACCAGGTAATGTGACGACTACCCCAGGGAGATTCCCAACCCAATGAGACCAAGAATCGCTAAATTTATAACAATACTATCTCAATTGAGTCAGGTTCAAAATAGAAACATGGATCAGGAGGAGAATCCAAATTATCATAAGAGAGTACAAGCTATTATTGAAACCATTATATGAAAATGACCTTGATTTTAAATGGATCATATGATTCCTTAATCCAAAAACAATGGTACAACTCTATTGAGAAGATCATTTCCATCCTTCAATGATCTAAGAAAGATAAAGATCTACTTGTTGTTTATCATATGGATATATAAGTTCATCAATGGTGGAAATTGATTAAGAAATATGTTTCCTAAGGAAGAGATCAATGAGGTGGGGTGGAAGGAATTATAGAAAATTTAATATGATAAATATTTTCCCCACACTTTCAGTTATAAAAAGGAAATTTTTTTTCATTCCATCCAGAAAAAAAGAAGATGAATATATTATGGGTAAGGGGAAAACATCAGAATACATTCATGATACACCTCCATCTTTTTGGTTATCCACAAATTATTTTTTGGTTGAATTTTTTTGGCTAAAACCTATTCTATGTGATCCCATCAAAATCTAAGACATTGATAGATATGTGAAATTTTCCAATTCCACCTCAAATTAGAAATGGGGATCATCAAATCTCAAGGGTTTCATTGGGATTAGGAGTGTAATGTGGAGATTAATTCTAGTGGTCTAATGAAAAAATATAATAGTGGAAACATATTTAAACTTCCCACTTATCAAAAGTGTGGAAAGAATCACACAAAAAAATTCCTAAGGGGAGAGAAGATATTCTTTAGGTGTGGGAAGGAAGGACACATAGACAACATTTTCCGATAGGATAAACCCACTACTGATATAAAGTTAAGGAATCCTGAAGTAAACACCCATTACATTGATCATTTCAATAACTACAAGGAACCATAGAAATTTTATACTAGTTAACTAGGATAAATGTATTTGGTGACACCCAATAACCACCAAGGTGAACGGGGTGATAAATTTCCATCACAACGGCAGAGGTGGGTTTTGAAAATGATGTGGTGAATGGTAAACTACTTATTCATTCAAGAATATTGAATTTATTTTCTGAATCTGGCCCTACTCATTCCATAATATCATTAAATTTTAGTATAGCTATTCAAACTCAACCACAAATCACGGAGGTAGAGCTATCAGTGAAAATTGAAAATGGGGCTATAATTTTATCTTAATTATATGACCCATCCCTTATAATTTTTGTGGTTTGAACATCCTGGAGAACCTTTTCATACTTCCTTTGTGGGAATTTGATAAAATTTTGGGTGTGTATCATATTTTCCTATATAGAACCAACATAATTTTCCATGATAGGTAAATCACTCTTAGTATTGAATATCAACCCATGATTCTATACAAGTGCATGGAGGTGGATGAATCTAATTTAGAACCAACTTATTAACCATGGATATTATATCTATAAGTGAAAGAGTTTCTAGAAAAAAACGATTGATTATAAGGAAATAACCTTAGATAAATATGGGCCTACAGTGAGGGAAAACATTGATGTGTTTCCCAAGGAATTTCATAGGCTCCTCCTAGCTGTGTGGTTGAATTCTCAATTGATCATATAAAAGGGGAGTTAGCATTAACCAATAATCCATAGAGATTGTTTGTTTTGGAACATGAGGAGATTAATAAACAACTATAGGAGAACCATGATAATGGATCTATATTCCAATGAGATTCACAATTGAGTTCACATATCTTATTCATCATGAAAAATTACGGGTCAATACGCCTTTGTATTGACAATTGTGAGCTAAGAGAGTTCATGATAAAGAAATATTATCCACCTCCATGGATTGATGTCTTGTTCACTTAACATCATGGATCACAATACTTATTCAATGTTGATCTTTAGTTGGGGTATTATCTAGTTTTGTTGAAGAAGAGGGATATCCCCAAGACCAATTTTCGTACACAATATGAGCACTATGTGTTCATAGTAATTCCTTTCGTACTCACTAATTGTCTATAAATATTAATGGAAATGATGAATAGTGACATTAGATATTACCTCAAAATGTTTTTGGTATTTTTCATAGAAGAATTTATACTATACTCCAAAATAAACGGGGAACACGAAGAGTATCTGATCATTGTTCTAAAGACCCTACAAAAGGAGAAGCTTCTTGCCATGTATAATAAATGTGATTTCTAGTTGAAGGATGTATATTTCATAGAAAATATCATCATATTAAATGGGATATCTATAGACCCTTGAAAACAAAATAAGTTTATGGATAGATGATTCCAACAACTATGACATATATTCCTAGATTCATTGGGTTCTGTAGGTATTATAATCGATTTGTGAGGAATTTTCCCTTATTTTTAAACACTATTACCAGGATAACATGAAAGGGAGTAATTTTTTCATGGATTCTTGAATTGAAATAGATCATTAGGGAATTTAAAATAAGTCTTATCATTGAATTCTTACTTCACTACCCTTATGTGTAGATATTTTCATGGCATTAAATGATTGTCAAAAGAAGGTATTGAGTTGTGTGTTAATGAAAAATGACAGTGTTATAGCCTATGATTCATGATAGTGTATTTTTTTGGAACATAACTACCCAACGCATGATCTAGAGTTGGAAAAGGTGAAATTTGATTTGAAACTATAGAGGCATTATCTCTATGGGGAGATGTCTGAAATATATTTGTATGAAGAATGACATAATTATATATTCACCCAGAAAGAGTTGTATACATTCCAGTGAAGATTATTACAGATGATCAAGGACTATGACTACTCAATCCACTAACATATTGGGAATATGAATAATGCTGAAGATTCTATAAGTACAAAGGATCCAGCTATACTATCATTGAAGATAATTGAGAGTGATATTATCTACCTAGGTTTAAAAAGGATGAACATGGGAATCATAAAGGAAGTAACATCATCAATACTTTTATAAGTGATTGTTCAAATTTTCCTTCTATAGATGTCAAATAATGATCAAGGGATGATGTGGGAATTTTGAAGAAGGTGGAAACAATAAGAAAATGGAGATCCTCATAATTCAACATTTAGGAATAAGGAGTTGTGAGATTTTGGTCAAGAAAATGTATACCATAAATCTTATTTCAAAGAATATACTTATAGATTCTTTACATATATCAACTTTCCCCGTTCACGCAGGAAGCAAAAAAAAGTATTCAGATCTCTAAGAGAAATATTGGTTGGAAAATATGAAGAATGATATCATAGAATATGCATTACACTTCCTGGTATGTCAGCGAGTGGAGGATGAAAGTTAGAAGTATTATGGGATGATAAGACCATTACCATACAAGAATGAAAATGGGGAAAATCAACATGGAATTTTGTACAGGACATCCAATGAAATCAAAGGGAAACATTTCTATATGGTTTATTGTGGAATGTCTTACAAAGGCATCTTACTTTATCACAGTTCAAGAGAAATCCTCACAATATAAACTTTCATGAATATACAACAGATACGTTGTAAGAATTCATGGAGTAAAACTATCGATTTCAACCAAATAAAGATGAGAGATTCATACAACATTATGAAAATGTCATGAACATGCTCTATGAATTTAGCTAAACAGTGGTATAACCTATCATCCTCAATCTTATGGAATATCTGAAAAGATTATTCAGATAATATAAAACGTGTTTTGAGCATTTTATTTGGACTTCAATGTTGGACGGGGCCAATATCTACCTCTAGTCAAGTTTTATTTCAACAATAATTTACATTCATGCATCCAAATGGCTCCCTATGAATCAAATTATCGGAAGAGGTGAAAATATCTGCATTATAAGATTATATTGGGGAAAAATGACTAGGTAAAGATATGATTGAACAAATGCAATAAAAGATCAAAATCATTCATTTTCAAATCAAGGATTCTTAGAGTTAATAGAAGATCTATGATGAAAATTGTCAATGATATATAAAATTTTATGTTGGATACATGGTATTTCTCAACATATATTAATTGAATAAAGTGATTAGATTTTATAATAATGGAAATCTTATTCCAAGATACATAGACACCATTAAGATCCTTGATCGCATTAGATTAGTGTCCTGTTGAATTGCACACTCACCTGAACTATCTCAAATACATTATGTATTCCATGTATACCTCTAGAGAAATCAAATACCAGACCCCTCACATGTAGTCAATATAGATGTGGAACAATTTTAGAATGTGATATTATTTGAGGATCGGCTAGTAATGATCATAGATTGTAGAGACAATGTTTAACAAAATAAGACAATGCACTGTGTCAGAGAGTTATGGAGAATTAAAATGTTTTAAGAAATGTTGTGGGAACCAGATGATGTTATGAAATAGAGTCATAATCATTTATTTTATTTTTGTAAATAAATATTTTTAGGTTGAAATTACTTAAGGGGGTAAGATTGTAATGTCTCAAACTATTTTATGTAGAAGTTCCTCTTGTGATATAACTAAATTATGTAATATTATTAATTAAAAAACATGAAATTAATTAAATTTTTATTATTCAATCAGATTCAATAGGGAACTAAATTTTATTACCATTAATAATATATTTTTTGAATGGTGATCACATAATTATTATAAATATAGGGATTTATCAAATCCAATTGAAATTGACAAAGGAAGTGATTTTATCAACCCTATGAATCATATCATATGAAGCTTGTTTATTAGAGATTACACAAGAAATCCCATCACTTTTATTATCCCTCGATCAAGACCATGCTGATATCTAACAACTTAAGCATGACAAAAACCATTTTGAGGAGAAGTTCGAGCTCATCGAGAACACAAACCAAACAATGTATGTCGAACCACCCCATGAGAGTCTCACTATCGCACTTCTTACTAATAGAATATTTTATAGTGTATTAAAGGGATATGTATCAAGACACCATTGATATGAGTATGCATATTATTTTTTATATAACAATTTATATTTATTAATCCTATTATTGTTACGTTTTATATAATTTTTATTTAGATAAAATTACTCAAAAATAGTACTTTTGAGAAATATTGAAATTCAATTAAGGAACAGATATTGAGGAATGGATGGTATTTATAAATGAATAATATCTAACTAAAATATTATTATTATATATTTTATATTATATATAATGAATAATTTAATTTTTATAATGATGAATGTAATTTTTATAGGGGTACGAAAATAATTATTGTCAATAATGTCCACTTTTTGGGTAAAAATTAAATATGGTATAAATATAAAATGTGTATTATAACATAATATTCACACAAAAAAGTGTAATATATATTATAAATTTTAATCTTGATAAAATATATTTTTTGGTTTAAAATAATGTGATTCTATTTTTATTTGATAAATTTTACAAATCCATTGTTAATCCTCCAAACCCATTAACATATATAAATGTTTTCAAATAATTTATTTTAGAGTTTGATGCACCACCACATAAGAAAAGGTATTATTATATTAAATTCAGACCTTATCCTTATAAAATAATTATAAAACATCCATTTTTCATAAACAATGGGAAAAACCAAGGGATGGTATGCGGTTTTGGTGGTTTCATTATATTGACTCTGAAATCTAAGTTTGCGAAACATTAATGAAATACCCATGATTTTCATACATAATCCCATGCATGAACCCATTTAAATTATCTAAAAATTAATGTATATTGTACTTAATCATCCATACCATTTCTATATTCCTCTTAATGTTACTCCAATATCTCAAAAAATCTCCTCCCAATTATTTGGAGTCAAAAACTCAAATAAGGGATCATCTCCTTCTCTTCATTATTCAAGTTTAATAATTGTGATATTCCTTCTATTTCAAATTAATATTGTTTAGATTTGTCTTTACCTACACCCAATATTTCACATTTTATTTTAAAATTATGAGATACCTATTTATCACTCAAAAACCTATTTTTTTTATTATTTTTATGACACCATTATACTGCCAAAATTTCACTATGATTTGGCCATGCTAAGAAAACTATATAGTGAATTTCATACCCATTTCCAATCAACAGTGATCAACTTTATAAGATTATACGTCTTTGACATGTAACATAAAATTAGTTATTCCACACTCTTTAATTTTAAAATAACATATGATGTATATGAATCAATTTTTTGTTATCTTTGTAGCGCACAAATGTATGAAAATTATATGAATATGGAAGGTGAACCCAGAATTATATAGATCTCTAATTCATTGGGTAATTTGTATTCCCATGAGATGTAATATTGGGATAAGGAGTGAACATTCTTCCTTTATTGGACTTTTTCCATCATGATTTATTTTTAGTTATCCTTGACCTATGTTTAGGGTGTACTTTTTAATGTTTCTGTCACATTTCCTATGTTATTATTATCATTATATATCATTCATTATTATCCATGTTCCTTTAATTCCCTATTTATATGCCTATTGACTAACATGTATTACCAAATAAAAATCTTACTCCCTTACTGGGATTTATATCTAACTAATTTATTATGTATGTCCATAAGTTATCCCATGCCATTTTAAAAGCCTGGGACTATTATAAACTATTAATTAGTTTTTCAATATAGCTTTTGTATTTCCTTATTTGAGTTGTTATATAATGTACATAATTCCTGAATACACTAGGATTATCGATCTTTCGGGTTTTATTATGTGTAATATTATTTAATAAATAACTAATTAATCTATAATAAATTTCACGGTTGATATAAAGTATCATCTCATTAGGAATTTTGTCTCTATGAAAATGCTCAATGTATTCACCCGTGAAGAAACACAATAAATAAACACCCACCACAAGAATATAAAAAAAATACATTTAATACAATAATTAAAGGGCTAATACAATTAAAGGTGGAGAATAGAGTACCACCCCCACCCCACACTCATCGTAATAATAAATATATTGTAACATCATTTGATGCAACCATTAATAAAAAACCAACTCTAATAGAGAAAAAAGTGATTGAAACATAATGAACTGTTACCCAAAAACCAAACTATAAAGGAAAAAAATAATGCAAATCATGATTATATGTTTTAGTGATTTTATAGAAATAACCATCACACTAAGGTGAAAAAATGAATTATAGGTAATTTAAGGGAATCAAATATAGTAGAAAACCAAAACTAAAAAGGATTTTTTAGACAAATAATGATATCGTTATAGAATCTTCACACATCCAATTTCCACCTACATCAAAACTATACTAGAAAATGAATCTATTTTCATGATCATAGAACATCAGTGAACCAAACATATATGGATTTATGTAGACTTAATGGTTGTATTTTTATCTAGAATACCCACCACCCTAAAGTAGATAAATCAATGTACATGACATTTATTTCTATATTCAATCCAAATTTACACTTACCATTGTAATCTAAAAAATGTAATACATATTTTTTTAGCCATGATAATGGGGATTCTAGTAGCAATATTGAAGCACTATGATAAAAAATTATCTAACTTGGGGAATAAAAATAGGGAATTAATTCATGATTTAGTGACTAGTATTATTTTCCATGTTTAATAGAAATAATACTTACAAGGATAATGAAAAGGGAGAGAAGTGAAAAGAATGATGGTAGGGGATATGATATTTTTGAACATGTAAACTAGAATTCACCATATTTACATCACTTATATGACCATACTATTGATAGGAAATGATATAATATACTCTAAGACACCTTAAGAAATCACCTGATGGTACATCGACTAAATAAATAAATGTGTTTTTTGTTTAGAAATACTAAAAAACAGAGTATTTTATTCCATTATTGATTCATTCTCCCCTACTATTATAGAACCCTTCCATGTGATTTTTTTACGGAATAGCCATGAAATAAAAAGAAATAAGAATTTATATATTTTCTTATTTCATTCCTGAAATCATTGATTATGAAAACTAATGGTCTCTAATATCTCCCTCCATACATAGAAAACCATACTTGTCTAAGAGTTCTAGTCAACATGGAAACCCCCTAGCCAAGCTACTGACAATATGATATTAATTTGTAATAATTTTATTTTTAATATCATTATTATCGATATATAAATCATATATTAAATTATAAATCATAGGTTAATTCATGTAAGGTTATAAACATAAGATATAATGGATTATATTAATTAAATTATTATTTAAATATTAAATAACCCACAAGCTTTTCCTTACTAGGATATCCATTACAAACATTCATAGGAATTTAATGTGAAAATGATTTCAATATTTAGTAGAATAAAATATTAACCAATTTCACCCAAAGGAAACAAAAGATATTATATTTCAAATTACTCAATATATTCCATGAAAAACGTATGATATTAATACATAAAACTGATGAAACATAATCATACTCTATAGTAAATTACATTACCCAGATATATGTGGTTTTTATCTACAATTTTATAATTCATCCCAAATATGGAATATTTTTATATTCAAATACCATGCCCAAATATGTATGGAAAAATATATCTGATATGACTTCCTTTACCCAAACCCAGTCACCTTGAAGGAAAACCAACCTTGGTTACCACATGACCTGAGTAATATCTCTATATATCTAGACGCCTTAAACATATAACTAGGGTCTATCAATAATACTGTCAGGCTATAAAATCTATTAGAAAATAATAAAAAATGATATATTGTGGGGAATCATCCTTTATAATATAATAAATTAATATCGATGTTATAATGAAAAAATAACAATGACCATATATCAATTGAATAAAAACAAGATATTGACAGCTATAAAAGTCATATAAGACAAAAAATTTATAATATGTCCATGGTAGTTGATTTTAAGTGATAAATAATTGAAAATTAAAAAAAATTGTTACATGAATAAAAATTTCTATCAATTGGCTTATAGAGTCCCATGTCTTTATCGCGAGAAATAAAATGAAGCATATACCATAGAAATTGGGGGGTTTCTATAACATGAATTATTGAATAAAAATTATAAACCAAAGCCAAGGTCTATATGTAGTGTGTATGAAATATATTCATTATTATACAACCGAGAGTATAAATTTTAATTTTTTATATATATGGTTTATATATAATATGATATATAATTTATCGAAACAATTCCATATCTATCAATGCAATATCATTTACAAAGGTGCCACCCCAAAAATAACTTATACATACATTAACCATTTTGATTTATACTATATAAAACCATTGTCTAATTACAAAAAAAAAATTGATAGGGGTTTATCATCACTCATAATAACAGAAATTTGTGAATAAGTTATCTCCATTAAAATTAATAGATGAGGTGAATTAATTATCACTTATAATCATAACCAATATGGGTGAATGAGTTATGACCTTCCATAATTGAAACATGTTAAATTTGGTTATAACCACTGAAAACATTTGTATAGGTGAGGGGATTATCTATTTTCAAAATTAGGAAATTTTCAAATCAATTATCACCTCTCATAATATAAAAAATACTAGTTAATAGTTAATTACCCCTCACAATAATAAAATATTTGAATGGGTTATCATTGATCTAAATAAAAAAATGTATTAAATTCATATCATCACTCTAAATTATTAAATTTTTTGAATCGGTTTTCAAAATACTTGACAACCTAGATGAGTGGGTCATTATTATAATAGTAATTGATGGTAAACTAGTTAATCCTAAACATTGTAGCTTTCTAAGGTGGGTTATCATATTAGTAAAAAATCTTGATTGGACACATGTACTCATGTGGCCTAACCCATATGTCAAGGATAAAAACTAGATATGAAGTAATAATTGAGTCTATGGGGAGACTATAACCACTTTTTAGAGTGTAAACATAGGATAATAATAGAGTAAATTGAATAAGTAGTGTAACAATAATATTAATCTACAGAATTAGAATAAGTAATCAAGAAAAATATCACATAAGTCATATAAGAATAGTGATCAGGTCTAGATACTATTAAAAAATTGTAAATGTATAAGATACATAGGTACATCAATATAGAACATGATATTTGAAATCATAGAAAATGGCCCAAGCTAAATCTAATAGAATCGTGTTCATAAGATCGATCTTCATATCTATTACTCTATCCTAGTAAGAAAATAATGAATCAATATCTGAACCTTTTCATGTATCCCTACCTATAAAAAAATGTCTCTCTGGGTTCTAATCTGCAGCCGTAACAGGGTGTGAGATATATCAATAGCCCATCATCAAAGGTTTCTTATATGATCTAGATAGTGTGTTTTAAATATTGATGTTTAGATATAATAATATAACTTATAAGTATAAACTAAATAACTAGTGGATCCTAATTCCAAATTGATTGTAGGTTGACACTGCCTTCTTCATCGGAGACCGAAATACATATGATCTTGTGTATTTATATATATTTATATATACGTATAATTATATATATGTATATATATACATATATATATATATACCTAGAAACATATGTATTCATATATATATGTGCCCCTAGGGTGTAGCTCACTTATTATCTTCCCATATGGGTCTTGATGAGGCCTCTAGTTCAAGTCTCACCGAGTTCATCCTTTTACTGCCTATTGCATGATATCAACTATACTATAGCGCCTTCAGTAAATAAAATGTGGCTTCAGCCTCAACTTTTATATAGTCATATATATCGATATTAATACTTGAAATGGAACAAGTCATAACTCAAGCATCCATGGTTAATCATAAGTATCTCGTGGTGTAAAGATGGTACTAGCAGAATCATTTGATCGTGGATACAAATTTCATCATATTTATCATCTCAACGATTGACGTGATGTGAAATTTATTACTACCCTAGGGGAATTCGAAACAACATTTCCACTATTCAAATTACAATGTGAGGCATCATTCCCGAAATATCACATCAATGGAGCATGAATCATTGGGTACAACAGTAGCTTTAAACGAGTCTGAATAGCCATTATACATAGGAAATAACATTAATAAAAATAATAATTATTATGAATGTGTTTAATTAAGGTATGAAATTGAATTATTTATTTCATTTAACATTCCATTTAATTAATTCAAAATCTATTATTCATTTATGATTCAAGTGAAATTGTAATACAACTAAATTTCTATTTAATTTCAATAATTATATCAATTAAATGGGAAATTAACACCGTATAGATGATGTTTTTTCCACATTAAAATCTACATAGGTTAAGGTATAGGATAAAATATGAATTTAGATGCTCAATTATAAGAGGGGGTGAATTGTTTGTTTAAAAACATTCATTTTTATCCATAAAGAAAACTATGTTTAAAAATTTTAAACAAGATAAATTCACAAGACCAATCATAGCTCTACAAACATTCTAGCTTCTAGAAATATTGTTCTGTAAGTGAAACATTAGAAACGTTTACAAGGAAAAAATTCTACCTTAAAGTGTATAGAATGTTACTTATATTTGTATACAAAGGAACTAGAAATTATAAGAAGTTTATACTTTCTTCATTTATCAAAATGCAGCAAAAATAAACTTGAAACAAAACAAGTAAAAAGTATGAAATATTGTATCCCAAAGAGTAGGGTATCCAACAACCATGGATTAAAGTCCATTGATTTATACATTCAATGAAGTCTTTGTTACCCACACCAGGGTAAACATTAAATAATAATATCATAATTTATCTTACTATCCCCACAATTCCTCGAACATTAATGTAGTCATAAATTCTATCATAATATCCAGGGAAGTCTTGAAACATTAAGCAAGTCTGCACCTCTATCTTCCTATCCCCAAAAGTCCTCGATTGTACACAGAAACAATCATAGTCACATGAAGCAAGATGAACAATATGTTCAGTACGCACAAGTCAAGATTTTCTCTATATAGAAACCACTTTAGCAGCATGAAATATCTAGACTGATCAACTAAAATATCAATATTGAGCTCATTCAATTGAGCACTTATTTATAGTAACTTCTCCAATGGTCAGCTCCCCATTTTTATAGTTATATTTTTCCATGAATTTCGACGGGACCTATATGTGTGTGAATCAAACAACAGTTAGTTAGAAACAGATTATACGACATAATTTCATAATTATTACTAGTGTAAGCAATATAAGGTTGTTGAACCAATTTTTTTTTTCAGATTCTAAGGAAAAATAATGTTCGGATTCTAGAAAAATAAACACATGGAAACTATAAATCATGGTTATTCAGATTATCTTATTAAAAGAATTCAGAACATGAATTATATGGATTTGAGAGTCAGAATTCCAATAAATTCAGAGTCAAAATTCTGAAAAACTTATGAGTGTAAATTGTAAGGAATTCATAGTCTAAATTTCTGAGTAATTCATAGTCCTAATTCTGAGGAATTCAGTATGGGAGTTATAGAGAATTTGTAGTAGGATTTCTGGTGAGTTCAGAGTCAGAATTATAGGAAATTCAGAGTCCAAATTTTGAGGAATTCGGTGTCTAAATTTCAATGAATTTAGAGTCAGAATATCCAAGAATTAGGTCTCTAAATTTTATATAATTTAGAGATTTAATTTTATAGAATTCTTATTCTGAATTTCATAGAATTCAGAATATAAATTTTAGATAATTCTGAGTCTTAATTTTAGAGAATTCGGAGTCTGAAATTTAGAATACTCTATAACCACATATTTTTAGGATTCTGAGGGTTTAGATGTGAAATTGATATTTACCATTAGGAATAAAATGAGTTATATTTATAGAAGCTATAAAATGACAATAAAAACATAATTAAAGATAGAATTTATTTCAGGAAGTAAATGTTTCCTTTTTAAGATAAATCTTATGAAAAAAATATTTTTTCTTAAGATAGAGTGTTTTTTATTTTCAAAACATAGAGGAATAGAAAATCCATGAAGAAAACATGCTGACTCAAAAATATCCTCAGGAAAATGAAATTAAGGACTTAGAAAAATTCATTATGATCATAAATGAAAACTAATACCCCTTTAAATATGAATTATGTTGAATATGGCTAAGTCCCCCTTAGGTTTTGAAATCCATATATATCGTATTCATGATTTCTTGAATGATATTTTAAATTTTCTTTCTTACAAAAATCATCTTTAATAAAAACTTGTATTTAGATGAACTCCCTCTTACTTAGAAAAATAACTTCTTTTCTTATAATTCATGTTATCAATCCTTTCTCCTGCTTTTTGATTTTTAAAATGTACTAAAAGAAATGGAAAAAATATAGTACCTAAAAAATTATTATTAAACCACCAAATAAACAAAGAACAACCTAAATTACATTATGATTGAATGAATTTGTACAAAAAATAAAAAATACAACAAAAGATTGTAATGGGGTAGAATTATCCTTCTTTCTACTTCGTCATTAACTTCATTACAATAGTTTTCAGATTCTTTATCTCCTTGTAATCTTCTTCCACATGCTTAATTAGATGATCCTGATCTTCTTTTTTCTTCCCTAAGGATTTTAACTTTTTATCTTGAGCGTTAAGAATATCTGCCTGAGCCTTCAGGACATCTTCTTGCTTAACAATCTTCTCTTCAATCACATTTCTGAGATCTCTTTCTCTTTTCCAATTCATAGTTACTCAATCATTCATCCCATTCAAGTCCATAACTTCTTTCTTTATAGTTGTATTTTCAAGAGTTATCTATTCCTCAAAACTCTTAGTAATTCCAGTAAATTCCCCATCTTTGATGAAAAAGTCATCCTTCATTCTTTCATGAAATTCATCAATGTCTCTTAGGAATTTGATTTCCCTCTTTGAACAACTTTTAATCCTCTTGAATGATATTTTAGGAGCTTTATATTCAATGAAGAAAAATTTGCTATTTGTCTCAAGCTATATAAGCTTAACCATAATAATGGTGACTAAAACTCTTTTCTGATTAAATGAGTGCTGAAGCATCTGGAATCTTGAGTCTATACTTGGGAATAAGTGAATGGTATCAACCAACTTATTCAATGATTTCATTACTAAATTAGGTTTAAGAGAGGACAATTCTGAATCAGAATGTTTGGTTGGTAAGGATTCCTTTTATAATTCTTCACCTTTCTTCTTCAATGAAGAAGAAACAAATTTATTTTTTACCACAGATTTATTAGGTGTATCAACCAACACCTACATTCCCTTGTCAGCTCTTAGAATGATATCTTCTTCTTTGGGTGATTAATACTAACAATCAGATAAGTGAACAATTTTATCTTCCTTGTGATTTTCTTTCTCAGCACCTACCACAATATCCCCACATTGAATTAAATCATGATTACTACACTCTTCTTTAGATAGATTATTCACTTCTTCCAGATCGATTTATTTTTTTCCTGGTGTATAATGTTTTTTGGATTCTTCTTCAGAAGTATGGATTGATAGTTTCACATAAGTACTCTATTTATCATGATAATCTTCTACATACCTTATCAGGTATTAGGTATCACCACTTCTTTCTTCTTCTTCTTCTTCATCTTTCACTTTTTCCTCTTGTTCTGGTTTTGGAATTACTACCTTCTTTTCTGGAGTCCTAGGGAGTGATTCCTTAAAAAAAATCAGGTACCTTGATTTGTTCAGAGGATTTTTCAGCAACCTTAAAAGGGATTGAACTATCTCATCTTCAAAAAATTTATTCCTCTGTATATTTTTATTCTCTTGCTTTTCATGATCTTCAGTAACCCTCATCTTCAAGACTTTTTCTTTAGTAGGGTCCATGCCAAAAGTAGTCTCCCCTTCCTTCGTGTTGTTTTATTCTTCTATCCACTTAACCACCACTTCATCAGGATATGTCTTTTTCTTCATTAATATTGGGTGTGCTGATTGAATTTCCATAGCAGCAAGGGTTTTTCATTTCTCTATGCATTATCTCACCTTCTTCTTCCTTCCACACATTTTTTATGTTCTATACACTTCTGGTTTCTTTGATAGAGCATCAATTTCAGCTTAAGTCAAGTCATATAATTCACAGAATTCACTAGAAAACCCAACTTTCATTCTTCATATAGTATCATCACTCAAAAACATCACTTTGAAATTCCTTGTCATAGAACTAGAAGGAATTTTGTAAGACTGATGACAAATAACAATAATATTGGATAGAATTTCCAGATACATAATGATTTTAGACTTCAAATTTTCATTATTGATATTCTGAATTGTGACTATGATATACATGACCAAAATTATCTTCCTGTGGTCCACATGGAAATCCAAAATATAGAGGTCAATTTTTTTAGTGAACTCTTATACCATTTTCTCTGAATAATAAAACATTGAACCCATAATTCAGGAATCCAGATTTTTTAGATATATAAACAATATTCGGACTCTTCACTTCATTCAAGCCAAGGCACTGTAAAGCCTTTTCCTTCTCAAAACAATCATGATATGTTAGATAATTTATGGGTGAAAATTTTTGTTTCACCTTCATAAGGAATTCCTATTAGACTTCCATCCATAGTGTAATAAATAGAGTAGGCCTTTCCATTACAATTGAAAAAAACTTGCCTCTCCCTTATTCGTTGAAGAAACTTACTATATCATAGAATTCAACAAACAACTCTGGATAATCTGAATCTTCCGCCTTCAGTTATGACACTTATAGGCTCTCCCAGCCATTTATCTTGATATTCATTGAAATGATAGAATCATACTTAGAAAAGAATGTTGGATCAAATAACCTCTATCGGTATATTTTACATTATATGATTTATTTTACAGATGACATTTCTTTATGAGGAGAAGATTGCACATACATTCACAATTGAAAAAAATGTGAGGATTCAGTGTGGCCTTAAGTAGATCAGTATGGATTCATCACACCAGAGCATTGAATATCAATGTGGAAACACATCAGGGTTTCCTTTTATAGGTGTTTGAGGTGACGGGTCATCTTCCATGATTGATCCAATAGTTGAAAAACTTTTAATCATATCTAACGGTTGAAATGATAGCTGAAGAAATAATTTTGTAGGTTCTAATCTTTTGAGGGTTTGAAGATAAAACATTTGGATTTAATGAAAAGTGAATCAAAAAAAATATTAAAAATATTAAAATACCAACATGTAAAAATATGATTACAAAAAATTATGAAAGAAAGCATACCATCTAGATTTCTAAGAATATTATCAGTAATAAGGAAAATTATTCTTGATAATCTTTATAATTAAAAAATTGATTTGGAAAATATTTCATTACGAACATTTTGATTAACATGAAAATGTACTCCCCCCTATGAACATAAATTTCTTACTATAAGGAGATAAGAATCAAAAATAATTTAATGTGGAATATTACCTTACATTTATCATTCCTACCTTCTATTTAATGTATTCAAATCTATTGGAAGGTAACGATTTTGCAAAAATATCATTAATTTGATATTGAGATTCGATAAATTGAAGAATGGTATCTCATTTTTATGTCTGATACATAAAAAATGGATTCCTAATATCTATGTAGATTTCATATGAGTGATCTGCATGGTTTTTGATTATGTCAATGACACTAGTATCATCATGAAATATTTGTTTTTTTGGTAAAACTCATACCATAGTCTGTGAGTGTGTGTTTCATCCACAGCACTTGAGAACAACAACATCTAGCTGCTACATATTCAGTTTCAGTAGTGGAATGTTATACAAAGTGTTTCTTTTTTCATGAACAAGAAACTAATGAATCTCCTAAGAAATGACGATTTCTAGATGTACTTTTTCTATCCATTCTATATCCAAAAAATTCAGCATCTGAAAATATTTTTAAAACAAAATCATTTCCAGATGAATAAAATACTCCTAAATCCATGGTTCCCATTAAGTAGTGAAATATTCTATTCACTGATTTTAAATGAGATTCCTTAATATTGGATTGATATCTTACACATAAGAATACTAAAAACATTAAGTCTGGACGACTAGATGAAAAGTATAGTAGAAGTCCTATCATACCTCTAAATGATGTTTGATCTACTGTTTTTCTAGCTTCATCAAGATAAAGTGAATTTGAGGTACAAATTGGTGTTCTAATACTCGTAGTTTTGTCATATCCATACTTTTTAATAAGGTCCATAATATACTTATATTGGGATATGTATATTCCTTCTGGTTTTCGAGAAATCTGAAAACAAATGAAAAATGTTAACTAACCCATTATACTCATTTCAAACTTAAATTTCATTATATTTTCAAAAGAACTAGTTAAATATTGTTGAGATGAGCAAAAAATAATTTCATCAACATAAATTGGAATAATCAAAACAACTTTCTTTTATTTTTTTATAAAGAGGTTTTGATCAGTATTTCCCTTAACATAATTTTTTTGTAACAAAATCTTGTAATTCTATTATACCAGGAACTAGGGGCTTGTTTAATTCTATATTAATCTTATTTAAGTTTGAAAACTTGTTCAGGATGTTTTTTATCTTCCAAATTATGAAGTTTTTCAACAAAAACTTATTCTTCAATATATCCATTAAAGAAAGCACATTTAACATCCATATGAAATTTTTTGGAATTAACTAATGATTCAAAGTAAAAAAAAGATACGAATAGATTTAGGACTAGATATTGGATCATATGTTTCTTCGTAATCTATTCCTTGTTGTTGATTATAGCCTTTAGTAACCAATATAGCTTTATTTCATACTATGATTCCATTTTCATCTCACCTATTTTTGAAGCCCCATTTTACTCCAATGATAGAGGTTTCCTGAGGACTTCTAACCAAGGGCCTAACATTATTCCATTCAAATACATTTATCTCATCTTGCATAGCTATTATCTAATCATCATCACCTAAATCTTCATTAGTGATTTTATGTTTTAATTGAGAATGTAATTCTAGATGTTCTACTTCATTTTGTAAGGAACATCTAGACCTTATATTTGATTTATATCAACAATTATACTATCACTAGGATGATTCTTAAGAAGCTACTAATTTGGGTTTTGTAAAACCTGTTCTTCAACATATGTTAGGAAATATTCTGTGGTAAATGTTTCAAAAATATTTTCAGGAGAATTTTCCTTTTCAGAAGGAACTCTTATTAAGGGTTTCTAATCTATTTTTAAAAACACATAGAAAGATATAGGATGATGTTATTTAAAAATAAAAAGATCATTTTCATCAAATTTAACATTACTTTTTCTTCAATAGTACATGTATTTTATTTAAAACTCTATAAAAATTAGAAGTTGTGGAGTGTCCTAAAAAATCTTTCATCGTATTTGGGTTCAATTTTATATAGATTATATTTAGTATTGAAAATTAATAATTTTCAACCAAATACTTTGAAGTAGGAAATTCTAGGTTTTCTACTATTCCATAATTCGTAGGGAGTTTTATTAAGAGAATCTATAATCAAAACACAATTTATAGAATAACAAGGAGTACTTTTAGATTCATACCAAAAATGATTAGCTATAGAATATTCACTCAACATGGTTCCAGTTATCTCTTGAATAATTCTATTTGTTATTTCAACAACACCATTTTTTGAAGAGTTATTGGTGCTGAGAAGATATGAGTAATGCCTTTTCAACTAAAAAATGTTTCAAAATCCTGATTTTGAAATTCTCCTCTATGATCACTTTAAATAGTTATCAATGGAAGATTATTCTAATTTTAAACTTTGGCTCTAATGATTTTAAAAAAATAAAACCCTTTATATTTCTTTGCTATAAAATAGACCCATGTAAATCTAGTATAATAATCAACTAGGAAAAATACATAATATTTTCCTCCAATGCTTCTAGTTTGTTTTGGAATGAAAATATCCATATGTACCAACTGTAATTCATCAGTAGTTGAGACTTCACTAATTGAAGTTAAACTTAATTTATGTTAATTTCTATATTGATAAGGATCGAGAACTTTTGAAGAATCATATCTAATATCTGGTAGATCCTTAACAATTCTTTTCAAAATGAGTTCACATGGGTTGATAGGGTTACAAGGTCCTAACCTTCTATTCCATAACCATGATTGATCTTCCATTGAAATAATACATGGTAGATCTTGGTTCCTAAGGTCTTCTATGTTTAGTGTGTAAAATTTCTCTTTCATATGGGTAGAAAGAATAAACTATTCCTTGGAATTGTTTACTAAGAACATTTCATTTCTAAAATTCACAAGGTAACCTGCATCCCATAATTGAATTATGGTAATGATGTTGTGCATAAGACCATTAACAAATAAAAAATTTTACATCAATGATTTACAAATAAAAAAAAGTAACCTATACCAATAATTTCTCTCTGAGAATTATCTAATAAATTTACTTCTACTCCTTTCATCGTGATAATATTTTAAAAGATTTTTTCATTACCAGTCATGTCCTCGTAATATCCACTATCCATGTACCATGTATTTTTGTTGGCACTATCTTTATTTTCCAAAAATAAGAGTGTTAGACCTTTGGAATCCAAATTTTATGGTATTCAAAAATTTCATAAACCAATATTTTAGGAATCCACATTTTCTTAGAAAAATAACCATTATAAAAACCTAATGACATAGTTTGGTTTAATTAAATTATTTTTTTTCCAAATTTCCACCAAACAATCATTTATAATAGAATGAGGCAATTTGTGGAATAGAATATTTATTATTAAAAACTGTCTTAGAATGAGTATAACCAAATCCAGAAGTATTCCATAGAGGTAGAATTTTTTAATATATCTTGAAAAGTTTTTCCTTACCTAATGTATTGTTTGAAAAAAACTTCCTCATGGAAAATATTTATGGATTTAGTTTAATAAACAAATTTTTATCCTCAAAAACATTATTTTTAGAACTATATTTAATCACTAAAATATTTTTCTTAGAAAATAAAATTTCAAGTTCTTTAGGTAGTTTATTCTTTTTCATAATTAACATCCTCAAGGTTTCTAGAAATAATTTCAAAATATATAATTTTCTTATCAATAACATTTGAAATATATGATACTTCTCTAGTTAAAATAGAAATTCTATAATTTTCCTTATCAATATTTTTCTTGAGTTTAGTATTTTCATTCTCAAGAAGTTTAGCTAACATAGATACTTATTCATAAGTCGGTAAAATATTATCTTAATTGAAAGAATATTTTTCATCTAAAGAATTATAAAATTTATCATCAGTATAATTTTAATTCAAGGATATATTCGTGACTGATCTAGTATTGTGTACCGTGGCCATTAGACAATGAATTTAAATGGTTAATTTAGAAAGTAGACCAAGATTACTCTTATCAGAAGATTCATAATCTAAGGAGTCATCAGATGAGTCACCACCACTAGAACTTTAGGTGTCATTGTCTTTCAAAACATTCCTAACTTTTTCCAACTAATACTTATTTCCATTACTCTCAGAATATTCTTCTTTTCTATCCTTTTCTTCAGCATAGGTCAATTTGGCCTGATATACCCTACTCTTTTCCATTCATAACAAGTGAATTTTGAGTCTTTCATGTCTTTCCTTTCTTTAATCTTAAATCTATACTGAAACTATTTCTCCCCAAATATATTGTTCATCCTTCGAGCAATATTTTCTAGCTCATTCTCAGAGTGTTCAATTTCACAAGATTTAGATAAAATAGTGTCTTTCATAGACATGTATCATTTAACCCTTTATGGAGTCTTGGATTTAGTAGTAATAAAGGATACAATTCCCTTTTCATTATTCTTCTTATTAATATCATCATCTCTTTTGATTATTCTCTATTGTTTAACAAGAGTTCAAAGAGATCATTAAGTGTAATTTGATATACTTTTCTATTCTCATCAATGGATTTTCTTTTAGATTCTCACTCATTAGGAATTATATCTATAATCTTTTCAACAAGTGCTTCATCATTTAAACATTTTCACCCATAGATTGGAAACTGATAACAATATTCATAAATTTTTGTTGCATGTTTCACACTGGTTCTCCATAAGGGATTAAAAATCCATGATATTTTTCTCTAAGCATAGCTCTTATAGTTTCTAAAAATTTTGATGTACCAAAATGTGTAACTTCCAATTTATTTTGGATATAGCTATCATGTTCATAATAATAAATATGAATATATATATACATGGTCATGGAACACAACAAAGCATTCTATACCTTGTATTTCAGTTGATATTATGACTTTTCATTATTAGTAAAATTTATGACATCCTTATCAGGAATCGTGTAATATCCAGTAAGCATAAAAATTTATCCACTCTAGTATTAATAAAAAAACTCTTCATATGATCACTCCAATATATGTAATCATTTCCATTAAATATATGTGGTCTAGTAGGATTTTTATTTACAATCGAACAAATATTGATTCCTTAAATCTAAAAGAAAATATATGTCCACAGATTCTTTTTAATAGAAAAAAGTTTTTAAAAAAGGATAAAAATTCCTAAGAAAAGAAAATATTTAAAATAATGAAAACGTGAGCATGAAAACATATATGTAAATATAATTATTTCGGAGAGCTCCTCTGATAACAATTGTAGTATCGAAATATGAATGTTGATGCTCAATTAGATGAGGGGTGAATTATAAGTTTAAAAACATTTGTTTTTATCCTTATGGAAAACCATATTTTTCAATTTTAAACAAGGTAAATTTACAAGTCCACTCTTAGTTATAAAAACATTCTAGGTTTCAGAAATATGGTTCCAAAAATAAATCTTAATAAATGTTTATAAGGAAAATAATATACCTTAAGGTTTATAGAATCTTACTTATCAGAGTATAAAAAAGAACAAGAATGTATATGAAGGTTATAAATTATATATTTATCAAAATTTAGATGAAATAAATTTGAAACAAAACAATTAACAAGTATAAAATATTTTATCTCAAATAGTAGGGTATCCAACAAACATGGATAAATGTACCTTGATTTATACTTTCAAGAAAGTTTGTCTTACCCACACCAAGGTAAGCCCTCGATATGAATATCAGAATTTATATTACTATCCCTAAAAGCCCTAGAACATTAAGGTAGTTGTAACCTCTGTATTCATATCCATGGAAGTCCTCGAATATCAGGTTAGTCAACACCTCTATTTTCCTATCCCCAGAATTCCTCGATTCTACACAAAAACAATCAGAGTTACACGAAGTAAGCTGAACAAGATGTTCAGTATGTACATGTAATGATAGTATCTCTCTCTAGAAATCACCTCAGCAACATGAAATCTCTAGAGTGATCAACCAGTATCTCAATGTTTTGCTCATTCAAATGAGATCTTATTTATAAGCACTTCTCTAATAGTCGGCTCCCTCTTCCAATGGTCATATTTTTCCTTAAATTTTGGATGGACCTATACATGTGTCCCTTAAAAAACTATCAGTTAGAAATGGTTTTTACATAATTGTTTTATGATATTAACAAGTGTAAGAAAAATAAGGTTTCTAAAAAAAATATTCTTTTTAGAGTTTAAGAAAAAATAATGTTCGGAGTCTATATAAATAAAAACTTGGAAACTATAATTCATGGTTATTCAAGTTATTTTCAAAAATAATTAAGCACCTAAAATCTATAGATTTCGAAGTCCAAATTCCAATGAAATTGGAGTCCCAATTTTGAATAATTTAGAGTGTAAATTATATGAAATTAATAGTCTGAATTCTGAGGAATTCAGAGTCTGAATTTTGAGGAATTTGAAGTTATAATTTTAAGGAATTCACAATGTGAATTGTGAGAAATTTGGAGTATTAATTGCAGATAATTTAGAGTCCAAATTTTAGAGAATTCAGAGTCTGAATTTCAAAGAATTTGGAGTTTGAATTTTATAGAATTCGTAGTTTTTATTTTAGAGAATTCGGAGTCTGAATTTAAATGAATTTGAAGTATGAATTTCAAAAAAATTGGAGTCTTAATTTCCAAATACTCAATAACCAAGGATTTTTAGGATTATGAGGTTTTAGATGTGAAAATGAATTTTAACCATAGCAATAAGATGATTTAGATTTAGAGAAACTATAAACTAAGCAATTAAAACATACTCAAGGATATAATTTCCATGAGGAAGGAAAATTTTCCTTATTAAGATAAATATTTGTGAAAATTAATTTTCCTTAAGATAGAGTGTTTGTGATTTTTAAAACATAGAGGAATGGAAAATTCATAAGGAAACCTTATTGAATCAACATAAGGAATATAATAATATCACCTGATGGTGTTTTCCATGATAAAGTGATCAACCACTGGAAATAAAAAATGTTCCTATGTGAGTTCATCAATCATGGATAAAAATTTAATGTTGAATATCAATATATTTGAGTTATTGTTTATAATTTATTGTGTGTGGAATGATGATGCCTAATATAAAAAACAAAATATCTTATAAAATCTATAAGATCACCTATATTATGGTTTTAGACCACTGATTCTCTGATAATAGAATTTTATTTGAGCACGATTTGAATGAATTGGGAAAATATACAAATGATAAAAAATAGTGCGAAACAGATCACATGTAAATTTCCTTAATGATAGAATGTTAAATTAATAATGTATATAATAAGAATAAATCTCTGATTATTATATGTCTAATGCAATCGATGATGACCAAACAATAGTCAAAATAAATGTGCAGTATCATAACCTAGAAGATAGTAAATGATTCTCTCATAGTATATTGTCCACCATGAAAAAGTGAAAAGAGGAGGAGGTTTGAGTTTAATAGGTGGACGGGGAAAAATTATATTACACTCAATATTTAATGGGATTCATTTTTTGTAAAAACCATTTTCCAACTGTGCATAGTTATTGCCTATATGGAACTAAGTGTGTGTGATAAGAGAACATTTGGAAAAATTTATACTACTCATGTGGACCCCATATATAATTCCACTTTTGTTTCATTCATGGATGTGTTTCATCCATTTCACTATAAAACCAACTATTCACATACACTTATTGAGATGGATTAATGATAATGAAAGTTTATTTGAGCTGCTACTCTTAAAATTTTTCCTCAAACCATTTTTTCCAAAAAGAGAACAATTAGTCTCTAAACATGACATGTAAACATTGTAATCATTTCTTATGCTCATTTTAATTTCAATAAATATCAAATTAAAGAATGAAAGTAAAATTTAAAATTATACATTCCTTATTATAAATTTAATTTTGTTATAAAAATAACCATATATACATGTAATTGGATTATCACCACTATAATATATCTCACAATACCCAACTCACATGATAGTATTCCCAGACACCCAATATTTACAAAAGTATATATATTTTTTATCTGGACCTCCATTTAATGAAAGAATACAGAATATAAACCACAATATCATTATTTTCATGCCATATTGGCCACATATTACCCAAAATTTCATCTAATAAGGATAAAAAAATGTATTACATGACATGTATATGGTTCAAAATGACACAAAAACACTGAAATGTACATATAATGGTCTAATATCTATTTCAAAAGGTAAAAAAATACTTAATTGATACAGTTATAAGGTTTATAAAATAATTATATATGAGGCACATCTATTATTTATTAGTTATCAGATAAAATATGTTCAAATCCCCTGTTATGTTATAGAAAATTTTTATTTTCCACATAATGTTCATGGAAAATAATTTAGATTATATTCTAATTCATTATCACAAGGTAATCAAAACAAATTTCTTATTATGAAATATATATAGATAATAAAAGTGAAAAATAAATTATCCACAGACCTCATACTGTCAAAAATAATTGAGTGATTGAACATCAATAATAGGAAATCACATAACAGGTTATAAGCCTTCAAATTATGGATTTTATATCATGAATGGAGAAATAGTTATGGATTCCATTAAAAATATTAAAATTTAAAATAAATTTATTAAAATTTTATAAGGATAGATAAAATTTATTATGAAATCTTAATATAGATACGTTCAAAATAAAAGGGAGAAAAATATTGTTTATCAGGCCACCGGACATATGGTGGTTTACATAGGAATACAATCCCCCATTGGTATTTTCAATGGATACCAAGTTCAAGGACAATATATTCTCAATGGTATCTATAAATTATTATCATAATTTATAATCATTTATTTTCATCTAATTAAAACTCATTTCCACTTCTAGTTAACCATTCTTCAAAATTTCCTTAAATATATATGGAATAACTGATGTGATATCTAATTCTGAACATGAATGACATGGATAATTATATTACTAATATGATAAAAATTTCTTATTAACCCATTCAATATAGTTAAAATAGTCTAAGATATGTATTTTTTTAGAAACTATATGATAAATTAATATATGAAATTTATGTGAAAATTATAACTTTCACTCATTATATCTAAGTAAAGTATGATAAAACTAGAAAACAATGTATCAAAACAAAAAAGGGTGAATAAGATAACATTATTATTAATAATTATAGTTAATCCCACCTATCTATGTGAATAATTTTTTATGATTAAAACATATAATTCATATGAATAAGTGACATAAGTCGATGAATCCAAAAAAATTATAGTCAGTTAAAAATGAAGTTACTCTATTTATAAATACAAAAATTAATTTTAATATATTAAATATAATACACTATATACCAAATAATATTGTTCTAGAAGTTGTGGATTTAAATTTATGAGTTACATGTTTGGTTAATTAGACCAAAATATAGTGGATTATAAATATATTTGTTATAAACTATATAAAATATAACATTATGGCTATAAAATGTAAGTTTATTATACTGTTCTATTAATACATTAGTGATAGATTTTATAAAGGACTATTTCTCTATTGTATAATTTTATTAAGATTATATATAAGTATATATTTAAATCTAGGATATAGATAAAACCCTTTTATCTATCATTTGTTTAGTTTTTCTAATTATCAAATTCCTTTTAAACTATACAATGATTCAATGAAGGTGATGATTTGAATGATTAGTATCATTATATAAATTTTAGAGAAGTTTTTGTTAGTTTTTATTGATTAATTTATAATTTTTTATATAACTTTTAAAAAATATATTTCATTGTTATTCTCTACCATTACTACATGAATTTATTAAAAACATATTCCATAATTCAGAAATATAATTTTATTCACGTGGTATGGACCATAAACTACAAATATTTGTTAATATTTGGAATTAAATTTAACATCCTGATAAAAAATGCAATATATTTCTTACATGGACCACGAATTTTTACAAAATTAAGGACCTTTCTTGAAAGTAATTTACATTATAGGTGAATTATTAATTGTTTTATCATATTTTCACTTACACTATATTAGTTTGTGAAAAAAGATAATCCTTATTTATTAAATGAGAGGTGTAAGAAATATCTTGATCTATATAAAGAGTTATTTTTTTCATACATATAATTTAAAAACCTATGTATACTTTCCCATTTTTTGATCAGACATGACTCTGAAATATTAATTTTAGATAACCAATAATCAAAATTTTACCAAAAATACATGTGATTTATTTTCATTCATGAAACATTAATATTTTTGTAACTAATTGTTTAAATATAGACAATATTTTTGCACACATTGTTAGAGCATTATGTATGTTTATTTGATACCTTATTGGTAAGAATTGTTTTTTCTATAGACCATGTAAAATCCAAATATTTTATGTAATAATTTAAAAATAAAGATAATTTCCTAGATAGCTAGTGCTAAATGAAATTATGTTTTATAAAGAAAAGTGATGTACTTTTAACAAAAATATTTATCATGGCCATTAGGACCATACTATTAAACATGGAAATTCTTGTGCAAATAAACACATTTTAAAAATTATGTATAATTGTTTTATTTAAAATAAATCATATTTATAAATAATGTACATATTCATTGGGAAAGAAATTATATATTTGGAAAATACTATTTTTATAAACAATAATTTTATTGATTTTTGTGAAAAAAAAATTATAATAGTAATATTTGGAATGTATATAAATTTTTTAAAACATTAACATTTTTTTATTAAACATGTAGAAATTATTTTTAGGTGCCTTTTAGGATTTTTTATGGAAATAATAATTTAATTATGAATAGTAAAAATATAATTCTTTTAATTGAAAACTGCATTTTTTATTTTAAATAATTTATAAAGATATATTGAGTTCTAAAATGAATTTTACATTAAAATTATTCCAATAATTTCAGTACTAAACTGATATATTTCATTTGAATAAATTTCATATATAAATTTTATATAAATTTTTTTTATCATAATTATATATTATCTTTAGAAGAACAATTTTTCATCATAACTGGAGGTATAATATTAAAATAAATTCTTCCTCTTCTATGAAATTTATTTGAAACAAGGGATTAAATATATGTAATAACAAAAATAAAGATTATATAATGAGTTAAACATTATTTTTTTTCTTAATAAATAGTGAAAAAAAATAATAATTAATTTTTACGGTTAAGGATAAAACAAGATTTTAAAGGGGGAAGTCTAAAAAGATAGGTGGAAAAATAACATAGAAACATTTCCAAAACCCATTTCGTACTTATATTTAGGCCTTTGAAACTATTATTTTTAACATGGAAATATTTTATGTCATTTTGGAATGGGAAAAATGTTGGAACACTTGATTATTTTCAAATCCCTCTCAATCCTCCGTGTATAACAAGCCACCACTACTCATCTCCTCTTTACAATTAAAAAAATTTTGTTAGCCAATACTACAATAAATCCATTATTTAGATCCCTAGTATCATCCTATATTCCTTATTTTTAATATTTATCCCTTATATGATGTCATTAGGTTAAACTTAATGTGGATCCTTGAAGAAATGGTAAAATTCATAAACATGTGTTTTTTTACTTATCCACTAACAAAAAGAATATTATTAAACCATGGACATTATATAGATTAATAATTTTAATATAATTAGATATAATTATCTTAATTTAACTACCTAATAAATTATTTTTCCCTCAATTTGGAAACCAAATCATTAATCGTGTGCTTAAAGGACTACCGGCTCATGAACCGATGTTATTAGTTCTCCAGAACCTCATCTCAAGGATGGATGTAATCATGGATTTATTGATTATAAATTATTTATTGGATATAATTTTTATGTTGGAATAATTTTATCACATATTCTATCTTAATTTCCATTCTGTGTTGATATGATGATGTTGCACATGTGAATGGTGGAGTACTTCATCAAGATTCAATATAATTTTTTAAACTAACTCTTTAAATTGAAATAAATAATGGAAAATTTAATTAATATATGTGACATATTAAATAATATTGACCTATTGATTTTAATCTATTATTTTACAATATTTTCTAGATACATTTATAAAATGGTAATAGTTTTCATGTGTGCATACGAATAACGATCTCCATGAATATTGTTACTCATTTACTATATTTAAAATATATTCATAACTATAAATAACATAAATAATTAATATATATGATATTTATATCATTTTTAACATTAGGAATAAGATGAAACCATTTTCAAAGTAAATATACCTAAATACAAAATGAAAACATACAGAAAACATGATGTGGTTATTGCCTGAAACAAGATTTGAATAATTAATTATTGATAAAGTATTAATAAAAATCGTAATTTATTAATATATAATTTGATAAATATTATTATTTTTCTTTAATATGTCTACAATAAATTTATATTAATTGTAATTTGTGTTCTAATGTGTACGATGGAAGGTGAGACTTATAGTATGGAATTTTTGTCTCAATTTCCCATCTTTGATAAATACTTTATATCACAAAGCTATCATATTTTATGAATGGTATTTACAATCCAATTGAAATGCCATAAGATGATTTTTTTTAGTATCAATATATTTTAAATTTCTTTAATATTATTATTTCATGTGGGTTTTAATTCAAAATTATCAATGTGGTCATGATTTTTTGATACAATCTCATCGTTTATTTGGAATTATTATGATTATAATTCAGATGAAAAAATATTATGATCCATATTTCTAGAAACTCGTGAATATTATTATCATAATTCTATGTCATTGAAAAATATTTTTCTCTTTATTTTATCTCTATTTATGTACTCTAGAGTTCGAATGAATGTTTTTAAAATCTATTACCATTATTTCTATATTCACTCAAAAAGATGTTTTATCATATCTATGTATTTTATAAAGACTTTCGAAAAATGTTTTATAATTACACAAAGTATTTATTAATTTAATTTTTACACATTTTTAAATTTTTAAATTTTTTTAAAAATAAGCTTCATTTCGTTTACTAAACAATGTCTTTTTAGAATTTACCAAAAATGTAAAATGAATAATTATTTTAAATATATTGGAATTAAATGAATTTATCATTTTCTTCACTATTTTTTTAATATTTCACTATAAATATTAATGTTTATTTTATTCTAAATAAAAATAAAAATTATTTAATTAATTTATTATTTTAAAATTTTCAATTCCAAGTAAAGGTTATTTTCCTCAAGAAATGTTTTAAATTATTCTTAAATCATCTTTTTAATGATTAAATTTTATTTTCAAGGAGATTAGTTTCAAAAATATTATATTTTTTTGAAAGGAATTTTAAAATAGTAAAGGTTCTTTTACTAATTAAATAGTTTATATGATATATAAATATTACATTATATGTTTTAAATATTATTTTCAATTAAAGTGATTTTAATAATTTGGCGTGTTTTAATTGATTTTTCTCTATGTGGAAAATATATTTTCATGATAACATGTTTTAATATTTTTAATTAATATATTTTAGTTACTATGGAAATTTTCAAAGAAATTTACATTGAATTTAGTTTGTTTAAAATAGTTTTTTTCTATGTGTAAAGTCTATTTTTATGAAGAAATGTACCATGTGAATACATCATTTTCTATATATGATGAATTCCTCTGATGTATCTTCGATTTTAATAGTGATATGGTTCAATGATACAATTCTTATTCTAACTCTTTGTGGTTTATTTTTATTATTAAAATATTTTTATAAAATCCATTCTCTTCCATGAGTAATACCATGATAAAATTATTCTGAATACTGGTTATTTTTTCATGGGTTATAATATGATAAATAATGAAATTATTATGAAACACACTTATTTTCCACAATATATTCTATGATGAAATGACTATGAAACTCATCTATTTTCAGGTGTTCTTATATGATGAATTTTTTTATCCTTTGTAACACATATGTATGGTTTTCATTGTGTGAAGGTGGTTATAGTATAATCAAATAAGCTAGTAAGGTTATATAAATGGATGGGTTGGACCTATATCCCCCACCAATGAATTTTGAAAATATTGGTATCCTATTATGTAAAAAATACTAGATTGTATAGTGAACACAGTTCAGTAATGGTCTTTGTTCACAGTGACTATCTTGGGAGTGAATTGGGACTACTAGGATGGTTTGGGGAGTGAACACATTTAACTACATTAGTTTTGTAAATGACCCTTGTCTAATATGGAAATGATTTCCTAATATTATGTGTATGTCACAATTCAATTTATAATGATAATTTAATTCTCTCATAGATTATATTTATTTACTTATTTATAATTCATGCCTTATAACCCCCAAATCCTTTTTCCATGCTTTGAGGTAATGTTATTTGATATGAAGGGAATGGTTTTTAAATTTTACGATTGTTTTCTCAAACCCTTATTATAATGTTATGCTTAATTATCTCCCTTGATTACCTTAACTGATAATATGATCTCACCCTTTGGTATGTTTCATTTACTTATGTTATAAATAAATATTTTATTTTTGATATGTATAATAAGGGTCTTAATTATAAATTACTTAGTGGGAGATGATGTAGTTCACATATGAACAAGTTGTTTATGGTTCCATTTTTCTAATATTAATATAAAATTATGATACTCTTGCATTTTTTGTGTAATGTAATGAATATTCATCTAATATTATGTAATAATAAGTATGAAAATTCTGGGAATCTATATATGATATTATAGGATATGTTTAGTTAACCTTTGGAAACTAGGATGAGAAATCATTAGTGATATCCCTAGGTATATTTCTATGGATAATTCTATTGTTAATTATATATGCTAGAAAATATAATAAAATATTGGTGAGTAATATAGAGAGTGGATTCCATGAAATAAATTTTAGTCTAGATATTATAAGTGGTTATTTTTCTATAAAACAAATGTACCTAGGGTTAATAAATCTCAAAATGGCCTATTGGGATTTACACAATAGTTATCTGGTAAATGAAAATTGGACATAATATGTACCTATTTTGAATCTCCCAGTGGATATTAATTTGAAATTTATAGACACATTATAAACTATCCAGAAGGATCTAAATAATTACAATGAACAATTTAAGAAAGGCCAAAGGTTCCACTATTGTAAAGTGGGTTCCATGATCCAGACATCCTAAAATAGATTCATTATGATTATATGGTTTCCAAATATGACTATTCTTACTCACACAATGCTCATGGTTTTCGTCTCTGTATAGAACCTAATGGATCCCTATAAATATTGAATGTAATTGTAATGGCCCGGACCTCTCCGGTATATTACTTTGTGAAAATGTGGTGTTGGAGGTGTTCTGGGAGGTTAAGGTGACTTATCCCCAACAGTTTGCCAAATTTCCATTTCTGTGAAAAGTGTTTCCAGTTTTATGAATAGTATCGGTAGGTGAATAGTGTTTCTATCAGTGAGAGTCAGTGAATATTTTTTCTATCGGTGAGGTTCTATCGATGAACTTCTATCGGTAGGCTTGAATAGTGTTTCCAAAATGGTAACCTTCTAACGGTGACCTTCTATCGGTAGGCTTGAACAGTGTTTCCAAAACGGTATCCTTCTAACGGTGACCTTCTATCGGTAGGCTTGAACAGTTTTTACAGAATGGTAACCTTCTAATGGTGACCTTCTATCGGTAGGATTGAACAATGTTTCTAGAACGGTATCCTTCTAACGGTGACCTTCTATCGGTAGGCTTGAATAATGTTTCCAGAACAGTAACCTTCTAACGGTGACCTTTTATCGGTAGGCTTGAAAAGTGTTTCTATAATGGTAACCTTCTAACAGTGACCTTTTAATTGTAGGCTTGAACAGTTTTTCTAGAATGGTAACCTTCTAACGGTGACCTTCTAATGGTGGACTTGAACAATGTTTCCAGAACGGTGAGGTCTAACGATGACCTTTTCTTTCCTTTGCCAAATTTTAAGTATGTGAACAGTTTTTCCGGACTCCTACAGATTTGCCCCAATTGACATTTCCTTTGTTGTAAAATACATTTAAAGAGTTGTTTTAAGGACTCCAAAGGCCTATTCATATTCCATAAATACTATATTAATTATTCCTAAGGGCGAGATGTATTTACTTGGTCAAACCGTGTGGGTTAATGCGATCCGTTTTTAATGGAGAATTAACTGGATCTTAAATCGTCGCCCCATTAAATCTTCAAAAAGGGACGATATATCATTCTCCCTTGTTCTTTCCCTTTGTTCACAGCTAAGAGATGCTAAAACCATTCAATCACTCCCATAGGAGTTGCACAATCAATCATTACTCCTACGATTGGTTCTGCTCTATTTTGGATGCAACCGAACTGTGTCGGTCAATCTTCCCAATAAGTAATGTTTTATCATCATTCCTTTGGTGATCATATTCTTTTGTTTCTCCCTTCCAAATTAGAGCATGTAATTTCCAAGATTCTAATTGGTTTTTCTTGGGGTTGGTTGGTACTGTCGTACCATGGCATCCTCTGGTGGATGTAGTTGTCGTGAGAGGATTATTTTAACCCATTATGTGGATAAAGGACGTCAAGAACTCTTCCATGTAGGGGATTCAGGGCTTCTCTAATTGTATAAGGGGAATCATAGAATTAGCATGATTTATCCCTTTGGATCACAATGAAATTGACCTAATTATATTCATGAACTGGATTAAAAGAATTAGTTGATCACATGTTGTTTCTTTATACCGTGATGACGGTTTGCCTCATGTTTTTCTAGATATAGTGATATCTATTATTTCATTGATTTTTTAGTTCGTTCATGATGGGAATTGATAATGAACGTAAAGCTGGAATTAATTGTTAATTAATTGGATAAATATAAAGAGTCATGTAAATTAATCTGGTTTTTTTCGTTATTGTAGTTGTTATAATTTGAGGTTAATAAAATTAGGTAAGTAAGCATGGTTATTTAATTGTGACAGCTTACTAATTAGGTATCCCATAATTGGGACCTATGAATAACAAATCTGTTAATTCAATATGGATTAAAGAACAGATTGTGTGAGAATTTCATAAATGGTTCTGAGTTACCCTCTTGTATGTCAAAGGGTCAAGAGTCCATGGTTGTGATTGTTTTTTTGCTGCTGCTTGTGCTGTGATGTGAGCCTGGATGGGTGCTGTGATATGTGGAGGCATGTAGGCCTTTTGGTTGTGGCAGCGGATGACGCCTAGAGTGGTGAGATGCATTAGTTTATGCATGTGGGTGTCAGGGAGGACACCAGGGGTGATGGAATAGGATGGATGTGGTTATTGGATGCTTGTGGATTCTTTGAATGTTTATATGATTTTATTTTCCCCACTGCTAAAGGTAGCTGGTCTTGCTTACCCTTCTTCGAAATGAGGAAAATATGCGCGGGGTATGCCATGTGCTTTCTGTGTTTAGCCTCTCGAGGTAGAATTGTCATGTACTCTTTCTATAGGCGGAAAAGACTCGACGGGTAGTATATCTACTCACTGTGTTGAGCCTCCTATGTGTTTAGTAGCATAGGATTATTTTCTAGAATTCCTGGGAATATGGGAAAGTAATTCTATAATGAATTTTTGATTAAATGGTGATAATCCACGGGGATGGAGATGATGGAATTTAAAGGTGATGTGAATATTAAAAGAAGCAGTTAATTTTGAATGTGATGCCATTTCAGTTTAATGTGGAATTGTTCAGGGTTAATTAATGTTTAATGAATTAATTAATGTACAGTGGAACTGATAAAATGAGAATAGAGTAATCTAATAATGCTCTTTAAATTTTTGTGTGCTTATAAGATACCTAGTCATAGAAGTAGTAGCCTGGAGTCCGAGAGACGTTAGTTCCAGTTGTAATTAAGACTAGGTAATTCCCACAGTGTGGATGTGAGTTATATGTATATTCTGTACTTTTTGTGTTTCTATACGCTAGTCCACCCTGTCGGTAAGGGCAACTGACACCCTGGGGATTCTGAGCCCTGGGGGGTGTTTTCCCCAACATTCTGATGGGAGGTCGAATGACTGACTACCCACTTTTGGCCCCGCTCTCTTCTCTTGGTAGATACATGTGCCAACAGGCACAACTGTTAGTTTCCCCATATATTTGTGTAGAGGGTTGTAATGGCTTGTGGTTATTTCACACACATATATTCTGGATATAGTATCATATGGAATACTATAGGTGTAACGTGTATAGGCTGTGATGGCTTGATGATCCCTACTCGGTGTATGGGCTATAATGGCTTAAGGTATAATACCTGATTTATGATACACGTTATACAGGCGTGGTGGCTCCCACGACGTACTTGGTTAATTTTGGTTGTGAGTATGGTGTGGTGCTTCGCCCAGGTGTCTGCGGGCAAGCCTTTGTGGTGCACGAGGTGCAGATTTTGGAGCATAGCCCAGGTGTTTGTGGGCAAGCCTTTGGAGAGAGATGCACAGGACGTATGTCGTGAGGGAAAAGAGGCAAACCATTGGGGAAGTAGTAGCGGGGTACCCTTGATAATCTTTACTATTTTCTATATTCTTGTATGCATTACTTGGTGAGAGTATCCATGGTGAGGTTGGGAACTTATTATACCTATTTAGGTGATAAGTTAGTTTCACTTGTTGTTCCCTGGGCTTTTGCATGGTTTCTTTAATTTTTCACGAGAGGCTTGAGGAGAATCCTACTGAGTATACTGTTATACTCACCCTATGTATATATAATCTATTTTTCGGGTCACTTGGAGCAGGTTGGAGATCAAGCTGGTTACTACTATCTTGTGGTTGGAGGAGTTGTTCGTGCTTGTGGTCGCTTCTGTTTTACTTTTTCTTGGGTACTCTTAGTTTCCCCTTTCTGTTGTATTACTTTTATGACATTTCATATATGTTCTTGGGTTTCTTTTATATTTAAGTTCTGATTTGGAGTTCATTGGTGTCTATCTTATCTCTCACTTCTTCATGTGTTCTCTTAGAGGGTAATTCCTCCCATTTGTGTGCATATTATTCCCTCGGTGCTAGTCGCCAACCCGAGGCCTACTGGAGGCGGGACTCGGGGGTAATTATCTCTCTTCTCACAGTGTCGGACCAGGAGGGGTACACTTTGTGGGGAGGGGGTCATGACAGATTGGTAACAGAGTGAGGTTGAGGGATAGGATGGAGTTTGGTGTTAGGAACACGTGAGGATGCATGGGATGGTAGGGCAACAGTGTCATTAATGTTTAGAAAGTGGGGTAAACACTGGAGATCGGCAAAGACATAGGCGTTTAGGGCCCCCTATGATCTGTTGCAGGGACCTTTAAGATTACGATGGCTACTAAACAAAGTGATACTGGTTGCAGCGTAGAGACCTAGGAATGGATCATGCATCATTCTTCTTTGAGCCTGTGTTTGAATGGGTAGACCTTGTGATATGTAACCTAAAATTAATAAAACAAAACAATTAATTAATATATGTTTAGTCTTCCATATTCCAGGCATAGGAGCTCTAACACTTGTTATTTAACACGTATGGCTCTAGGTCGACGTCCTTGTCAGGTTTGCGTAGAAGATTTCTAGCAGGCTATTCTAGCAGATCATTGTCGGGAAGTGGTTGACGACGATGACCCTTAGAGGAAGACACTCTGAGAGTTTTAGTGCCGGAGTCTACAGAATACGAGGGATCCATTTCAGATGCAGTCACAGAAGACTGGTTAGAGGAGGTCGATATAGGCTTCAGTTTGATTCATGCTCGGAAGGAACACTGTGTGTCCTTGGTTGTGACAATGCTGTGTGGAGCAGCGAGGCAGTGGTGGTTCTTGTTCCTTAGGGATTGTGAGGAGTCATCGATCTCATGGGGGGAGTTTCGAGACAGGTTTAGAGTCGAGTTTCTTTCTTCGACTGCGAAGGCGTGCAGTTTCCAGGAGATTCTTACCCTTCGACAGGGGAGCTCCAGTGTTTGAGAGTTTGGAATCCGTTTTAAGAACCTTCTACGATATGCTTTAGACCTGTTACCAGATGAGGAGGCCAGGGCGAGGCATTTGAAGGAGGCTTTGCGTCTAGAGATCCAGCGCCAGGTCACCCCATTTATGCTAAAGACATATCATGAGGTGTTGGCGAGGGAAGAGGTTGTTAAGAGGACTTTGTCTACGACCAGATCATCATGATATGGGAATCGTCATGATTCCTCACGAAGCAAAGTTGTGGTCCGGGGATCCCAGTTTTCAAGGCAGAAGAGTTTTCGTTCACTTGGGGGTAGGTCCCAGCCCTTCCCATCTCGTTTCTCTGGAGACAATAAATCTCAGGCCTATGCCAAGGGATCAGGTTCTTGTTTTTCTTGTGGTGGTAGTGGTCATCATCAGTTGGAGTGCCCGAATTTTCAGAGCAGTCATCGTGCACCTGGCGCTCCGCTTCTAGTTCCTCCGTTGAGGCAGTTCTAGCCGAGGCAGCAGAAGCAGGTTGCACCAGCTTTAGATCACCATAGGGTAGATGGAGCAGGCAGAGGACACCCCATGATGCTCCCCGTCCTCAGAGAGCAGAGTGCATTCATGGTGGTGGTCATCATTAGGGTCAGAGAGGCCATGTAGGAGGTCGTTTTCAGCTTCATGCTCTAGCGTTGCCAGCCCCAGGCGAGCTAGATGTCTTTCGAGGTACCCTTTTCTTGTTTTCTACCTTGGTGTATGCCTTGTTTGAGACAGGAGAAACACACTCCTTCATATCACATACCCTTGTCCATGCTTTGGAACTTGAGGTAGTGAGGGTTCCATTTCCCTTGGCATTGACTACGCTAGTTGGAGGTCGATCCGACTTGTTTGAAGTATGTAGAGACTATGAGCTAGTGTTGGGGCTACACCGCTCTTGGGGAGATTTCCTATGTTTACAGATACAACCATATTATGTCATACATAGCATGGATTGGTTGTATTTGGTGCATTCTATTGTTGATTTCTACAGGTAGAAGGTCATTTTCATTGATTCAAATTGAGAGAAAGTGGTGTTTTTTGGTGAGCGAGATCCTCGGATAGGTCATACACGATTTCCATCCTTATCATCCATAATGGATGAGATGATGCTGAGTCTTTCATAGGTTCAGCAGTTGGCATTTTCTAGGGTCATAGAGGAGTACCCTGACATCTTCCAAAAAGAGGTCGTAGCCCTACCCCCTCAACGAGAGATCGAGTTTGGAATCGAGCTACAGCTAGGAGCGCCTCCTATCTCTATGTCTCCGTATAGGATGGCCCCTTCTGAGTTACGAGAGCTACGTATTCATCTTGATGGTCTGTTGCAGTGTTGTTTTGTTCGGCCAAGTGTGTCACCGTGCGGTGAACCTGTTTCGTTTGTGAAAAAGGCTGAGGGAAGTTTGCAGTTGTGTGTCGATTGTCGTCGATTAAAAAAAGTGAAAATAAAGAACCTTTATCCTCTCCCGCTAATTGATGACTTATTCGATCAACTTAAGGGTGAAAGTTGGTTCTCAAAGATTGACTTACAGTCAAGATATCATCAAATGCATGTAACAGATGAGGATATCGTGAAGACTGCTTTCCGTTGTCATCATGGGCATTATGAGTTTGTTGAAATTCCATTCAGCGTGACAAATGCTCCAGCTGTTTTCATGGGGTTGATGAATGTCGTGTTCCATGAATTCCTGGACAATTTTGTTGTGGTTTTCATCGATGAAATCCTTGTGTATTCCACATATGAAGAAGAGCATCCATAGCATCTACGAGCAGTTTTGGGAGTTCTTCTCCAACATCAGTTGTTTGGGAAGTTGTTGAAGTGTGGGTATTGGGCTCGAGAAGTTCTTTTCTTGGGGCATGTTGTGTCCCAATAGGGAGTAACTATGGATCCGTCGAAGATAGAAGCAGTGGTGTCCTGGGAAACCCCCAAGACCGTGTCAGAGGTGCGATGTTTCCTTGGTCTCACTGGCTATTATTGGAGGTTTGTAGACAATTTCTCCTGAGTTACGAATCCTCTGATTGCTTTGACTATGAAGGATCAAGCGTTCATATGGACTGATCAGTGTCAAGCAGCTTTTGAGTATCTAAAGGAGAAGTTGGTAAGTTCTCCAGTCCTTTTCCTTACAGCGGAGGGAGTCCATTTTGATGTTTTCTGTGACGCTTCACATCTGGGGCTAGGCTGTGTTCTCATGCAGCAGAGGTCAGTTGTTTCTTATGGGTCTCTATAGTTGTGTCCCGATAAACACAACTATGCCACCCATGATCTTGAGTTGGAATCCGTGGTGATTTCTCTAAAGTTGTGGATACATTACCTCATTGGTGAGCACTTTGTGGTTTTCACCGATCCTAAGAGTTTGAGGTATGTTTTCTCCCAACGTTACTTGAACTTGCGGCAGCATCGATGGATGGAGTTCTTGCAAGAATAAGACTTTGAAGTATCGTATACACCTAGAAAATGGAACGTTGTACCTGATGCATTGAGACGAAAGTCACGAAATGATGTTGTGCGTGAATCTGGTGATTCCTGGAGAGTAATGGAGGAACTATCAGCTTTGCATATTGATATGGGAGAAGTTGGGGGGTAGAGCTTTTCTTTTCCAGATGGCAGTGCAGTCATCCCTAATGCAGAAGTTTGAAGAGTCTCTGTTTGGTGATCTAGAGGTGGAAGTTTGGAGAGATATATTTTTTTTGTGGTGATGCCCTTGATTGTTGGTCGGGGGATGAACAACACTGAGTGTTGTATCATGCCAATCTTTTAGTTCCCTTGGCGATGCACGAGACGGTTCTCCAAGAGTTCCATAGTTCTCCCTTGGAAGTAATCCTAGTGTGACAAAGATGTACCGATCCTTGAGAATTCAGTTTTGGTGGCCTGGGATGAAGCGTGCGGTTGCAGAGTGTGTGTCTCGATGTTTAGTCTACCAGAATGTCAAGGCTGAACATCGTGTTCCTGGTGGTCTTCTCCAGCAATTATAGATTCTTCAGTGGAAGTGGGAGGACATCTCAATGGACTTTTTTACAGGTTTACCTCGAGCTCCGGGAGGACGCGATGCTATATGGGTGGTATTGGATCGTTTAACAAAATCGTTCCACTTCATACCGATCAAGGAGTCGAGCTCAGTGGATGTTTTGTCGAGGCAGTATCAAGAGGAGGTGGTGAGACATCATGGAGTACCTAGGAAGATCATTTCTGATCGAGATACTCATTTTACCTCCAGGGTGTGGAGAGGTCTCCAGCATGCTTTTGGCTCTCAACTGTTCCTTAGCACTGATTTTCATCCTCAAATAGATGCCCAGACAGAGCGAACCATCCAAACTCATGAAGACATGTTGCGCTCTTGTGTTCATGATTTTGGAGGTTCATGGATGAATCAGTTACCCTTGGTAGAGTTTTCTTACAATAATAGTTTTCACTCTACCATCGGTACTGCGCCCTTTGAAGCCTTGTATGGTTGGCCATGCCATTCTCCGTTGTACTGGACTGGGGTCGGAGATTCAGTAATTCTCAGACCAGAACTAGTGCAAAATACAACAGATATGGTTCTGGTGATTCGTGAGAGGATGAAGACAACACAAGATCATCAGAAATATTATGCTGGTCAAAGAAGGAGGCCCTTAGAGTTTAATGTTGGGGATCATGTTTTTCTGAAGGTGACTCCCCGTCGTGGGCAGTGAAGGATTGGTCATGGAAGTAAGCTTTCTCCCCGGTTTGTTGTGCATTTTGAGGTGTTATCTCATGTTGGAGCTATGGCATATCGAGTAGAACATCCCCCTCAGATGAGTCAGTTACATGATGTTTTCCATGTATCACAGCTCCGTCGTTATCTTCATGATGAATCTCATGTTATTGATTGGGGAGATATCGATATTGATGATGATGCAACCTTCGAGGAGCGACATGTGGAGATCCAAGACCGCGAGGTGAAGGTGTTGTGTGGGTGTTCTATCCCCTTAGTTCGTGTCTTGTGGTGACACGGTGGCATGGAGGAGAGTACATGGGAGCGTGAGTCACAGATATGTGCTCAGTACCCAGAGTTTTTTAATGTTTAACTACTTTCATGTAATGATGTTTTCATTGTGGTTAGACCTTTCATGTTTTATTTATGTACCTTTCATGTGATGTTATGTATGAATTGTGTGGATATGGATTGTTTGTTCCCATACTGTTGGATGTCATAGTTTTGTTCCATCTCTCGAACAACTCATGGTGGGTTTCCCCTAAGAGGTATCTTATGGGGTGGTTGTTTGGACCACTCTTTTCTTCTAGGTTGGTTTTTAATTCTCGAGGATGAGAATGTTTTGAGAGGTATATAATGTAATGGCCTAGACCTCCCCGGACCATTACTTTGTGAAAATGTGGTGTTGGAGGTGTTTCAGGAGGTCAAGGTGACTTATCCCCAACACTTTTCAAAATTTCTAGTACTGTGAACAGTGTTTCTAGTTTTATGAACAGTATCGGTAGGTGAACAGTGTTTCTATCGGTGAGGTTTAGAGAACAGTGTTTCTATCGGTGAGGTTTTATCGGTGGTCTTCTATCAGTAGGATTGAACAGTGTTTCTAGAATGGTAACCTTCTAACGGTGACCTTCTATCGGTAGGTTAGAATAGTGTTTCCAGAATGGTAACCTTCTAACGGTGACATTCTATCGGTAGGCTTTAATAGTGTTTCCGGAATGGTAACCTTCTAATGGTTTCCTTTTATTGGTAGGCTTGAACAGTGTTTCTAGAATGGTATCCTTCTAACGGTGACCTTTTTTCGGTAGGCTTAAACAGTGTTTCCAGAATAGTACCCTTCTAACGGTGACCTTCTATCGGTAGGCTTGAACAGTGTTTCTAGAACGGTAATCGTCTAACGGTGACCTTCTAACGGTAGGCTTGAACAATGTTTCCAGAACGGAAACCTTATAACGGTGACCTTATAACGGTGGACTTGAACAGTGTTTCCAGAACGGTGAGGTCTAATGGTGACCTTTTCTTTCCTTTGCCAAATTTTAAGTATTTGAACAGTGTTTCCTGATTCCTATAGTTTTGCCCCATTTGACGTTTCCTTTGACGTAAAATACATTTAAAGCCTTTTTTAAGGAATCTTAAGGCTGATAAAAATGTTATAAATACTATATTAATTATTCCTAAGGCCGATATGTATTTACATGGTCAAACCGCGTGGGATAATGCGATCTGTTTTTAATGGAGAATAAACCAGATCTTAAACTGTCGCCCCATTAAATCTTTAAAAATGGACGAGATATCATTCACCCTTGTTCTTTCCCTGTGTTCTCAGCTAAGAGACGCTAGAACCTTTCAATCATTCCCGTAGGAGTTTCACAATCAATATTTAATCCTAGGATTGGTTCTGCTCTGTTTTGGATGCAACAGAATTGTGTCGGTCAATCTTCCCAATAAGGTATGTTTTATCGTCGTTCCTTTGGGGATCATCATCTCTTGTTTCTCCCTTCCATATTATACCATGTAATTTCCATGATTCTAATTGGTTTTTCTTGGGGTTGGTTGGTACTGTCTTACCATGACATCCTCTAGTGGATGCAGTTGTCGTGAGAGGAGGATTTTGACCCGTTGTGTGGATAAAGGATGTCAAGAACTCTTCGAGGTAGGGGATTCATGGCTTCTTTAATTGAATATGCAAAATCGTAGAATTATCATGATTTAGACCTTTGGATCACAATGAAATTGACCTAATTAAATTCTTGAATCGGATTAAAATAATTGGTTGATCGCATGTTATTGCTTTATACAGTGACAATGTTTTGCCTCATGTTTTGCTAGATAGAGTGATATCTATGATTTCATTGATTTTGTTGTTCGTTCATGATGGAAATTGATAATGAATGTAAAGACAGAATTAATTGTTAATTAATTGGATAAAGATAAAGATTCATGTAAATTAAAATGGTTGTTTTCATTGAATTTGAGTTTAATAAAATTAGGGAAGTAAGCATGGTTATTTAACTGTGATAGCCTATTGATTAGGTATACTGTAATTGGGACCTTTGAATAAAAAATCTGCTAATTCAATACAGATTAAAGAATAGATTGTGTTAGAATTTATTAAAGGGTTCTGAGTTACCCTCTTGTTTGTCAAAGGGTCAAGAGCCCATGGTTGTGATTGTTGTTTTCATGATGCTTGTGTTGTGATGTGATCCTGGATGGGTGTTGTAATATTTGGAGGCATGGAGGCCTTGTGGTTGTGGCAGCAGATGACATCTAGAGTGGAGAGATGCATTAGGTTATGCATATAGGTGTCGGGGAGGACACCAGGGGTGATGGAATGTGATGGATGTGGTTGTTGGATACTTGTGGATTCTTTGAATGTTTATCTGCTTTGCTTTTCTCCACTGCTCAAGGTAGCTGGTCTTTCTTACCCTTCTTCTGAAGGAGGCAAAGACGCGTGGGGTATGCCATGTGCTTTCTGTGTTTAGCCTCTTGGGGGAGAATGGGTTTGTGCTCTTTCTATAGGCGGAAAAGACTCGACGGGTAGTATATCTACTCACCGTGTTGAGCCTCATTCGTGTTTAGTACCATAGGATTCTTTTCTAGAATTCCTGGGAATATAGGAAACTAATTCAATAATGAATGTTTTATTAAATGGTGATAATACACAGAGATGGATATGCTGGAATTTAATGGTGATGTGAATATTAAAATGAGAAGTTGATTTTGAATGTGATGCCATTTCATTTTAATGTGGAATTGTTCATGGTTAATTAATGTTTAAATAATTAATTAACGTACATTGGAACTGATAAAATGATAATGGAGTAATCTAATAAAGCTCTTCAAATGTTTTTGTGCTTATAGGATACCTAGTCTTAGATGTAGCAACCCGGAGTCTCAGAGACGTTAGCTGCAGTTGTATCTAATACTAGGTAATGCACATAGTGTGGATGTGAGTTATATATATATTCTGTACTTTTTGTGTTTCTATACGCTACTCCACCCTGTCGGTAAGGGAAACTGACACCCCAGAGATTTTGAGCCCTGGGGGGTGTTTTACCCAACATTCTAATGGGAGGTCGAATGGTTGACTACCCCCTTTTGGCCCCGCTCTCTTCTCTTCGTAGATACATGTGCCAACAGGCACAACTATTAGTTTCCCCATATATGTGTGTAGAGTTTTGTAATGGCTTGTGGTTATTTCACACACATATATTCTGGATATAGTATCCTATGGAATACTATAGGTGTAACGTGTATAGGTTGTGATGTCTTGAAGATCCCTACTCGGTGTATGGGCTATAATGGCATAAGGTATAATACACGATGTATGATACATGTTATGCAGGTTGTGGTGGCTCCCGAAACTTACCTGGTTACATTTGGTTGTGAGGATGGTGTGGTGCTTTGCCCAGGTGTCTGCAGGTAAGCCTTAGTGGTGCATGAGGTGCAGATTGTGGAGCTTAGCCGAGGTGTTTGTAGGCAAGCCTTTGGAGAGAGATACACAGGACATATGTCGTTGTGGAAAAGCGGAAAACCAAAGGGGAAGTAGTAGCGGGGTACCCTTGATAGTCTTTACTATATGCTGTATTCTTGTATTCATTACTTGGTGAGATTAGCTATGGTGAGGTTGGGAACTTAGTATACTTGTATAGGTGATGACTTAGTTTCACTTGTTGTTCCCTGGGCTTTAGCCTGCTTTCATTACTTTTTTACGAGAGGTTTGGGGAGGATCCTACTGAGTATACTATTATACTAACCCTATGTATATATAAACTGTTTCTCAGGTCACTTGGAGAAGGTTGGAGATTAAGCTGGTTACTACTAACTTGTGGTTGGAGGAGCTGTTCGGGCTTGTGGTTGCTGCCGTTTTACTTTCTTTTATGTACTTTTACTTTCCCCTTTCAGTTTTAGTACTTTTTCATGACATTTCATATATGTACTTGGGTTTCTTTTATATTTAAGTTCTGAGTTGGTGTTGATTGGTGTATATCTTATCTTTCTCTTCTACATGTGTTCTCTTAGAGAGTAATGCCTCCCATTTTTGTGTTTATTATACCCTCGGTGATAGTCGCCAACCTGGGGCCTACTAGAGGTGGGACTCGGGGGTCATTATCTCTCTTCTCACATTGTCGGCCCAGGGGGGGTACACTTTGTGGGGAGGGGGTCGTGACAGGAATAGACCTTGATATGATTATCCTCTTGATATGTAAAATGTTATGGGAGATGGAATAAAAATATTATTACTATATAGATACAACATTCTCAATATATAAATATTATTTACATTCAGATGATAAAATGAGGGAACATTTTTTTTGAGTCTTTCATGAGTAAACATACATAATCATATATTTGGTCTTATAACCCTATAGTTTCTAAGAAACTGACAAGAACCCCAGAAATAATATTTTCAGTTTTCCAATGTATGAAAAATAAGAAATAAATATAGTTTCCTACTATTTTTATGGATAATAGGATAGGTGGTGGACTCTCATCATGAATAAGTTTCAGGATGATTATATTGAATCTATATATTTTGATGTATTTAATATATTATTTCCCAATAAGTGATTCCCTCAAATTCATCAAATGAAAATAGAGAATGAACTCCTTGAGATAAATAAGAAGGATAATGAGTCATGTTGGTAATTATGAAAAAAAATTAAAACCCAGTTTAGGTGAACATCTAGAATTATCTTCATTATTAATGTATTTTTTATTAATTATTTAGTGTAATAAAACCAAGTCTTCAAAGAGAATTAGACATAAGGGACATCTGTTTCTATGAATAAATGAATCGATGATTAGAGAAGGTGGAAATGGATATTGGATTTACACATCAATCACTTTTTTTGATTAGAAAATAAATATTTAGTTCATGGTAACCAATAGTAACCATAGAGAGAAGAAAAAGAAATTTCATTCATGATCATTGTGGAATGAAACACAATGTAATCTATCTAAAGGTTAGAAGAAAATATTTCATGATTGTAAGGGAAGTCTGTCATTAAAAGTAATTTTTATGTGATGGTATGAATTTAATTGATGATTCATATATAGAAAAATCTACACAGAATGAACCAACCATAATCAAGTGTTTAAAATGAAAAAAATTAGTATTATACTATCTTGTTCCCAAATATGAAGGTTTACAATGATAGTCTAATTCATAAACCTTCAAATACAAAGAGCGAGGGTAAATCACAAATGATTACTTTTTATGATGAGGGTTCGACAGTGACAAGGTGAAATTTGGACATACCATCCACCGTAGAACTAATAATGACTTTTTTGACACCTGATTTACCCATTAATTTATATCTGAAAAATTTTATAAGGGAAAAAAGATTCCACCCACATTGTTACATGAAGAATTATTAGTGAGATTCGATAATGGAACGAATACCAAATCTCATGTATATGATTCATTTCTAGTTGATGTTTATGAAAATTTTATTTGTATAAATAATTGTATTCATCTTGTAGTTCAATTTCATGTTATCATTTGCATATATTGGATTTAATCAAATAAATCCCACATATATTTTTGAGGAAGGGATTTCACATTTGATATTCAAAACAAACCTATAATTTTATATCAGTGAATATATATATATATATATATATATGAACATAATATGGAATTATCATCCACTGTATGACTTTTTATTCCTTTAAAAATGTAATTTATCTAAAAATTTTAGGGATAAACTCAACATTTATGATATTCTTATTTATGGGAGTTTATTGATATATTTTCAAATGGGATTCCAAGTATTCATATGAATCATGAAGTGGAGTTTTCAATAAAACTCATGCTTTGTAAAACACATATTTCAATGATTTTAATAATAGTGGTGTGAAATATGTTTCTGGAATTAAAGAATAATCACTAAGAGAATATTGATCAGGGATTCATTCAATAATGTTTTTTAACATAGGGAACACCCCTTTCCATTTTAAAAAAGAATGATGAATCAATATGAAATTTCATTGATTATTGGGATCATAACAATATCAGTATCAAGAACAATTACCCTCTACCCCATATTATTGACTTGTTTTATCTACAACATAGAGCTTAATAATTTTCAATGATTCAACTTTATTCTGGATATCATCAATTATGGGTTAATAAGGAGGATATTATAAATACAACATTCTATACAAGGTATATACAAAATGATTATATAGTGTTTCCCAATTGACATACAAATTAACAAACTATATGAATTTATTTATTGATTTCACTTTATATAGATTAAATTGATCAGTTTATGGTTGTCTTTATAGATGATATTTTTATCTATTGAAAGAGAAATGAAGATAATTAATACCACTTGATAATTTTACAAAAATATCCCAATAAAAGATAATTATATGAAAAATTCACAAACTGTGTATTTTGGATTAAAAATATTTCATTTCTAGGTATTATAATCTCATAGGAGGTTATATGGTTAGATCCATATAAAATAGAGGATATTGGATGTTTTCCAAGACCTATGAAAATGATTGAGATTCTAATTTTTTAAGTTTTGGATGGATATTATTGACGGTTTTTGGATAATTTCTCAAGAATATCTAATCCACTAAATATGTTGACTCAAAATGGAGTCAAATTCTATTGAATTGAAGAATATTAGGATACATTCAATGAACATAACATAACATTAGTGATATCCCATCTGGTTATATAAACAAGTAGTATATAACCTTTTGTTACATTTAGTGAGCATAGAATGATGTACTGGGATGGGTTCGAATTCAGAATGTCATGGTTGTATCTTATGAGTCATGAAAATTGATGGTTCATAGGAAAAATAAACTAAATCATGTTTTTTAGTTAGCTGCATTAATTTTTTCATTAATTATATGGAGGAATTATCTTTAGGAAAAAATGTGTGTAATATATAAAAATAAAAAAAGTATAATGCATGTATTCCCCATGAAGGAGTTAAGAATGAGCCAGAGCTGGTAGATATAGATCATTAAATATAACGACTAATCAACACATTAAAACCTTGGGAATGGAATAAATGGGAATTATTCTTTGAGTTAAAATAGTAATTCTAGATTATCTATGATTTGGATCATGAAAAGATGCAATAATTATGGACTTTTAAAGGATAATTGTTAAAATACTATAGGAAAGGGAGAAATCATATCATTCTCAACTGTGTCTTAGACCATCTATCCATGTAATGATAAAAAAGTCACTAAAAGAAGATATTCAGTTGCATATAATAGTGTGAAACATTCCTAAGTTTAACCTTGATTGTGATGGAATGATACGGTTTATGAATCGTTTATGTGTTCTATAAATACCATATTTTAAGGCGATGTAATTATAGGAGGTTCATAGTACAACAATAATTATTGATATTATAAATATGATTATGTGTATATATATATATATATGAAATACTTTTACTACTGGAATAGAATAATGTTATATATTATATTTCATTTATATCATTGCTAGTAATTCAGAGTGTTAAGGATAAGAGTCCAAAATCTAAGGGGGTCTGACATCTATTACCAATACAATAATGGAATTATGAAAACTTCACTATGGATTTTTTCCTATGAATCCCTAAAATATCTTAAGATAATATTTATATATGATTTTTAAATGCTAAACATACAAAATCAACACATTTCATCACCATCATAGAAGATTCCCCATTGGACCATCTTTCTAGGATATACATTATGGTAGTGGTATGGTTGGATGGAGTACCACATTTCATTGTTTATTAAACAAACCTGATGGTTATATCAATGTTTTGGGAATTCATAGGTAATATCTTTCTATTGTGTTGAAGTTTTTATCATGTATCATCCTTATATTTATGGTTAGGCTAAAAGATAAATTCAGCCCATAGAGGATATGTTAGGATCACCTTCTGAATATTTCACATGTTTTTGGGATCAACACCTTCCTCTAGTTAATATTTCACAAAAAAATAAAATTTTCAATATAGTTTAGATGTATTATTATGAATACCTATATAGAAATTATTTTTTATATCAGACATGATATAATTTGTTTGGAGAAATATTTATATTTGGACCTAAGATAGTTACATTTATGGTATATAAGCTCAGAGACATTCAATAACACATAAGGGAAATAGAAATTTTATAGAAATTTATATTAATAATTATCATTGTGAATATAATTTGATGTTGGTGAAAATTTGTTTCAGGAAATTTATTGATGGAAAACCTAATGAGATTTTAAAATATGGTAAAAAAATTCTTACATATGTTGGTCTCCACAAAATTATTGATCATTTCAAGATGGCATCATATTAGTTGGTGCTTCCACCAAATCTATCTCAAGACCATGATGTGTTCTTTGTATCTCTCATGAGGAAGTGCATACCCAGACCTTCACATGTACTAAACTTAGAGGCTATACCACAGTAGAAACATCATTATTATAAGAAAATTTTGTGGACATTCTATATGTTAGAGATTATGATCTACGAAACATGGCCTCTAACCTAACCATTTTTTATCACAAAACCATTTGCATGTTGAAGATATGTGGTATCCTGATAGAATAATGTTGTAGATTTATCTATATTTTTTTTATAAAAGTGAATATTTTATAGGGGAAAATTCATTTTTGGGATCATATTATAACACCCTAAGAATTTATGATTCATAATGGTTTTAATTTCATTGATATATTTCACTTCATGTGACAGTGATTTATATTGAATCAAAGTATACAATTGATATTATTATTTATCATAGTCATTATAACCACAATGTTAAAATTGGATGAATGAATTTTAATAAGAACATTTTAAACATAATGTATAATATTTTCATATAATTAAATATATTGATAAAGAAGTAATTAAATTTTGGTAATCTATTTATACGTGTTGAAAATTTATTTCCTAAAAAAAATTTAAGCCTTTTGATTAAAAAAACTAAAAGTATTTTTTAAAATGTCGTAAAATTAATTTTAAAAAATTAATTTTTATTTTGGATAAATATAAGTGAATTTTCATAATATTAATTTTTTATATTTTAATAAAATGATTAATTTTTAGATTTATATTGAAAATACTAGTTTTTATTTAAAACTGAATTCACTGTTAATGAACTTTTAGGGATAAAATTTTCAATGGTGATTTTAAAATAAAATTTAGATAATTTATTCTATATTTTAAATATTATAGTTCATTGAAATCAATTTAATATTTAATTTTTATATGAATACATTTTAATCTTTTTAAAATATTAACATTTGAAAATAGATTTTTCATCAGAGATTCTAGTTTAATATACAATTAATTTCATCCACTTCATCAAAATTGAATTAAAAAAATTATTTTGTATTTAGAATATTTATAATTAATATTATATGATATATTAAACTTATGTTACCATAATTAATAGTGATAATAAAAACAATATACCGGCATAGTTAATGTAAAAATGGGATTACCATGGGTAAACTAAAAATATAAGGTTTAAAATTACAATAAACACATATAACACCTAACTAATGGACATATTTTGACCATATCGCCTCTATGGTTTGATGATGACCCATTTTAAATCCTTTTTTCTAGTGATAAATATGGTTACACATTATTGTTTTCAAAAATTCTATGTGTTTCCTCTCCTTCACTTTTAGGAAGCCTCCCACTCTCCTCCCAATGTCAGACATAAAAAACACATTGGTTTATCCAATAAATTACCAAATAAATACATTAATTACCTTTTATAATCCTAGAGGCCTTATTTTCATTAAGAATCCCTATTTAGAAGGCTTTAGGTATAAATCTAAAGAGGATCCCCAAAAATGAGGTAAAATGCATAAACCTAGGATTTTGTTTTCTTTCTATCAACACATTCTAAAATTATTATTCAACAATGGTAATAAATACAAATATATATATATATATATATAAATGTGTTATAATTATTTTTAAATGACATACATAATTCTGCATTTCCCTTAAATGGGAAACAAAATAATCAATTATATACTAAAAAAATGACAACCTCGTCAACTGATGTTATTTTTTCCATCAACACTGCTCGTGTTTGGATATATTGATGTATATATGGATTAGATATGATGTTTTTGATATTATAATTTTTATGGAATCATTATATCCCATATAATTTCTTAATATCCATTATATGGTGTTGTGATAACATTCCTTGTGTGTATGGAGGAAAATGTCTTTTCAAAGCGTTGTGATTTTTTTTCACAAACACTTTACAAGGAAGCTAATAAGGATAAATTAAAAAAATATGTGATATATATGAAAAATAGGGATTTTTAAATGGTGATATATAATTGACTTTCTATTATTTTGATCCATTTAGAAAATGGGAACAACATTCATTTGCACGTACAACTAACCATGTCCATGAATGAAGTAAATCACTATATATATATAATTAATGTATTAATCTAAATAAATATATTAAATATACTATTTTTATTTATATCATTGGTAAAATATCGAATATTATGGAAACATTTTCAATGTTAAAAGTAAAATAATACCAATAAAAGACATACATGAAGAATAAATTTATTAATATCTAAAACATGATTTTAATATGGAATTGTTTATTAACGGGTAATAAAATGTCTTATGTAAATAACATATTTTATGATAAATATGTCCATTTATTATTAGATTATTTATAATAATTTTATATTTATTATAAAGGTGGTTATATGGTGTATAATGTATTTCAATACTTTTGGTATGGTATATTCTCCCATTTTTCCTTCTCTATGACACATTTTTGGTTTATACACATTTATTCTTTTATGAGGTGTATATACAACCCATTAGTCATTTAATTTCTTAAATTTTTTTATTCTAAGGATATTGTATGTTTCATTTAAACTTATATGTTAAGTTTCCTACATTTCAATGTTACCAAAGTTTTAATGGGTTTTTGGTAAAACATAATAGTTTATTTAGATGGGGTTTGTTTATATTTCTGATAATAATATATTAGGATCCATCTCTTTAGAAGCTAATAAATTTTTTTTTCATGTAGTTATTTCATGAGAATACATATTTTCCTTTAATCTATATCTCTTTATGTAATCAATTTTTCAAATGAATTTCATTATGAAATAATCCCTTCATTTATCTCTTCAGTCAAAATCCTATATTCCTCCATATCAATGATTCTAGAAAAATAATATTGAAATTGATTTAGATCTTTTAAAATTATTTATTGAATATATTTTTACTATTATTTAAATTTTTTATAAAAATGAAAATAAATCTTCCCACCTTTTCTAAAGAAGTTCTATTTATAATTTATTGAAAATGGTAAATGAATCTTTTCTTTATTTTGTTTGAAATGAATAGAATTTAATACCTTCATGACCATTATCATATTTCAACATTACTTTATTATTTATGAAGGTTTTTTCAATGATAAATTATTCCACATTATTTCATGAACATTTAATTTAAAAATAGTTATTTTTTAAAAAGATATATTTCACTAAAGAATGGTTTATAATGATTTTTATAGATTCCTTTATCTTATTAAATTGTTATTTTAATAAAAATGATTTTGAAATAATTTATGTTTCAAAATATATATTTTATATTGGAATGTATATTTTCCCCAAGAATTTTTTGTAATTAATTTAAATGCACCATTTATAAGTTTCAAATGTTATTATCTCAGAAAATGACATTTAAATTGTTTTATGTTTTAAAAAGTATTTTTGATAGTGGAATTGCCTTTTTTCTCATGAAATGTTTTAAATTATTTATAAGGATTCCATTAAAATTTTCAAGGAAAATATTCATAGAAACTAACTTTGAAATGTTTTATGTTTTACAATGTGATTTATAGAATTTAAGGGATTATTTCTTCAAGTGTTAGTCCATGTGATCATTCATAGTCATTTTCCATTTAAGATGAGATATTTTGATATAATATATGATTTAGTATGGGTATGGTCCAAGAATAAAAATCATATTCTTTATCTCAATATATTATTTTTATGATGAAAATATAGTTATGGTACCAATTTCAATAATAAATGTTAAACCATGATAATATTAATTTTAGAGTAGCATATTTTTTCATGGGTTTTGATATGAAGAAAAGATGAAATGATTTTAAAACCTATTTGTTTTCCATAAGTTATGCTATACAGAATTATTTATGGAAATAATTTCTTTTCATTGGTTTCTATATGATGAATTTTTTATAATCTTATGAAACAAATATTTATGGTGTTATTTATATGGTGGTGGTTATGTTATAACCAAGGAATATGTTCATGTTATAATAAAGGAGTAGTGGGTCCAAAATCTTCCTCTAATTCAAAGAATAAATATTTTTATCTTATGAGATAAATAGAAATGTAATGGGGTGTGATCCCAAATCAGTAGGTAATTTTTTCCACTATGATAATATTGAGATTGAACCTTGACTACTACTATGGGATATGGTGTGGACCCATTATACAATGATAGTTTTCATAATGATCCTTTAGTACTACAAAAATGAATTTCAAAGATTGTGTGTATTAAAAAATTATACATCTTACGTGAATATTATGCTCTAATGAATCATGTTCATTAATTTAATTATGACTCATGACTTATGAAGTTAAAAAATTTATTTCATAACTCATGATAATGATACATAATGATTAGTATGCGATTTTTAAATATTACAGCAATGTTATAATACTCTTATTCTCATGTAATGATTACATAACTCCCTTGTGAATCCTTATTAATAATTTGAGGTCAAAATTTCTTATGTTAACTGCCACAAGATTAAAAAGAAATAAATTATGTATTATATGTCTAATAAGGGAGTTAATTATGAATAAACTAGGGGAGATGGTGTAGTTTAAATATGAACTAATTGTTTGTTATTCCATTTTTCCGAATTCATTATACCTTTTTGGTCATCAACTGTATGGTTTTATAATGTAATGAATATTCATATAAAAATATGAAATATATATGTTTGAAAATAATGGTACTTTATAAATCGTGCTTCTAAAACATATATTCTACAGAATCATTAATATATTCAAAGGTTGAATTAGTGGGTATTACATAGTATAACGATTAAGATTTAAATAAAATAATTGTTAGGGAATTAAAATTTTGTGCTAGATAATTATATTGGTATTTATAATTATCATACATATGAAATTAAATACTTCCACTCATTAAAATTATTTTTCCCATGAATATTACCATGATTTATAGGATATTATTCCATAGATTTCAAAATTTTATGAATAAATTCTTGACTCTAATATTACACATTGGTCTTATAATAATCTAGCATCATTTATAATAATTAGATAAAGATAATATGTTTGGGATGAAATGTAGTGATTGAACATATTTAATTGATTTTTAATTAATAAGAGTTTTTCTAATAGTTATATTTATTACGTGTTAAAAAATTTCAATATCATTATTATTGGGAACTAGTTAGATCATAGATAAATATAAAAAATATTTACTTTTTTATTATTTTATAAATCATAGAAATAATGAAATTTTTGGGTATTATATAACTAAAAGTACATCTTAGTTTCATGGGATCATATTTTGGAGGAATTAAATGCATCAATAATCTCTAATATTCTATTAAATAATTGGTTTATGTGGTATTAATTTAATGGTTACCTTCCCAAAATTGTTAGGATATCTCATATTTTAATTTCTATGAACTTCATGATATATGTTTTGTTATTATGACTACACGAATTGATGATTATAAAATAATTTTAATGATTAGTATTAATATATTAAAATTTACATTTTTTTCAATGTTATAAATTACATATTGTGGCACATAATTTAATATAAAATCCATTGAACCTATTTTTAGATGTTCATGGTTGAATAATAATGTGAACTCCTTATCACCCATGTAAAATAGAAAATTTGATATATAAAATAAATAGAGTATTAATTTTTTTTATAAAAAAAAGAGATTCAAGTAGAATAAATTTGACCAAAATATTTGATAATTCTATCTTTTCCTATATAAGTACAAATGAATATGACATAGGCATATATCCCTATAAACCCATATATGAGAGATTTTGAAATATTCTTATAAAAGTAGATAATAATGAATATGTGGAAATTAAACAATCTAATACATATTTCTTTGACACATTAATAAAAATAATATATAAAATATATGTACCCAAATAAATTAATTGAATGGTTATGAGAATTATATATAATTTATGGAATATTATCAATGTTTTTATGATGAAATAATTGTACTAATTGAGTAAATTACTTCAGATATATTTTGATTAGTAAACTCCAGATTGATACTTTCCCTGAATATGTATTATACAAATTTGAGTCGGATATATACTATTAAAAATATAAAAAAAATTCTATTTGTGATTTAAGGATAAGTAAAGGAAAAATATGATCATAGTAAATATCAATGAGTTAAAATATTTAATTATAATATTAGTGGGATGAAATATAACAGATGATTATTTAATATTTGAAATAAAAAAATCAATATGTATTATTATTCATTATAATTATTATATTTATTCTAATTGATATAAAAAATGATTACCCTGAGAGTAAAATAAAATAAATTGAACAAGAAGATAAAAAATTAGGTTTCTATTTAGCAGTCACTTTATCTTATAAGTCTCTGAAAATATAATTATGATAAATTGTTTATCATTTTCATTTTGAGTTATCAAGAATGTTTTTGGGAATAATAATTATTTTGAAATTTTATAAATTATTATGATTATTTATGTAAATATATGTCATAATTATGATTTTAACACTCAAATTAGATTTATAAAATTCATAATCTTTTGAGATTAATGTCATTGAAATATTAAACATATGAAATATAAAGGATAAAAATACATTCCAATTTTCATTATAATGTATTCATTCATGGAGCCAACATTGGTTAAATGAAATCTAAAAAAGATGAAAATTACTTTTTATCAATATTTATATTATATTATATGTAAAATAGTCAATAAAATTGTGTTTTGAATAAATTATTACACACATTTATCAATACAAACATTTGACCTTCTTATAAAAAAAGACCATTAAAAAACATAAATTATTAATATTAAATGTTATAAAACTCTAGTGTGGTTACATAATTATAATTATGTTTTATATGGGTCATGTTTTTATTAATCTCGGTCTTTAGAATATGTACTCATGTCAGTGAACATTTTTCTGTAGAACTAATTGTTTTAGAGAGGAAAAAATGTAGACAATCATTATGCTTCCTCTCTGACATTCGAAAATTATGGAATTAAATTATTTTTTTAAAATATTTATTTGTGTAATAATGAATATATATTGGATGTAAGGATATATTTATGGTTATTTAATGAAAATTAAATAAATAATTTATCAATTCAGTAAATATAAATTTTAAAACACCCATATGGTTTAAATAATCAGAATCAAATTTTGATTGTTAGTTTGGAAATCCTAATCCACATGCATAATTAAATTATATTATTAATGGTTAACCATTATCTAATTATCAATCAATATTTATTTAATTGTTAATATAGTTATGCTTAGCTAAATTCTATTAAAATTATTCATGTTCTTTGAAGAAAAAATTTAAAAGAAAATTATTTTTTGATTTGGGAAATATACTTCTTATAAATTTGGTATAAAATAAAAATTGATATAAACAATATAGATAAAAAACTATAGATAGAAATAAATAGAAAATATGAATTCTTATAATTATCATGAGGAAATTATAAATATGGAAGGTCCCAACATTGATAATTGTGGGAAAGTAATATTCAATTGCTTTTGGTAAACAATATCATCTATGTGATAAAAAAGATATGTGTCAAGGAATAAATTGAATATTAATATAACATATTATATATATTAATATTATTTATCAAAATTAATTATATTAAGATATTTTTATGTGTTATTTTATATATATTATATATACATATATATAATAATTTAAAATTAACTTAAAATATTCCCAATTTTTAATTAAATTTTTTAAATATTTCATTCAAATTAATATGTGATGTTAGATATTTTATTTAAATATATTATGAAATTTAAGTGAAAAAAAGATAACTATTGAAATGATCGATTATTTATGCATGTAAAATTATAGATTTTTTTATGTAATATTTTATAATATGAGGGAAGTGAGCATACATGGTTGAGTTATGTTAGTGGAGTAAAAATATTTTCATTAGTATGTAATTAAATTAAACTGTTAATGAATATAAAAATTAATGGATTTAAATATTTGTAGGAATATTTTATTGACATAAAATATTCGTTAGAAATAATCCCCATATTCATTTTATAAAAAGAAAAATTTATTTTTTTATGCCTGTAAAAAACAAAGAATAACAACCCCGATAAAAATGATATACCATTCATAATACTTTTCATTCATGATTTGTTTGAATATAATATTTTTTATGGATGATTTCACATATTATGAAGGGAATAATATTTTCCATTTTCTGATCATGAATAACTGGGTATTAGGATTTCATTTTAGCACTCAATTATCATTCTTAAAATAGTTGGATTATATTATTTTTACATGAACTATGTTTTTCTGATTTGTTGATATTAAATAGAGTAGATAAAATAATATTATATAATAACCCTAAAATAATTCTCTATTGAGTTATATGATTGGTGTAAAATGACATTCATGATATGAATAGTAGTTATCAAAAAATTACATCAATGATTTTACATGGGATTAGTTGAGAAATGGTAAAGTATCATTTTTTTGATTTTATTATATATTTGATAAAATTAATAAGGAATACAAGAAAAAAATAGATATTAGAATTTTTGAATATTTAATGATGTTAAATGGAATGAAATTAAATATGATATACAATCGTCGATAATACATAATAAAATTTACAGACTTTGAGAAAATGAAACTAGTTATTTTCAAACTGTAAAATGTTTTTTAATTGATTATAATTTTTCATAAGAGTTAATTGTAACACCCCAGGTAAATAAAGAGAATGACATTTTCATATTTATCCATATTTGTGAATAAATTATTAATATTACTTTAAAGGGGATACTATGCACGATGGCGTACCCAATACACAACAATGAGTTTCTTGGGAATCTTGCATTGCACTCTACTAATAAAATAATATTATTTTAAATCGTAGTTAATGCCTAGCCGTTGTAATGGCGTGAATGAACAGAAATAACTAAAAAATGATTATATATGTTTTTCAAATATTTTTACTCTTTACAATAAATGTTATAGGATTAAAAATGCGAATAAATCCAATTTTAAGTGTAAACATTCCAATATTCTTTAAAAGGTCGATTAACCGCCTTTTAATGGAGAACCTCTTTTAAATCCACTTTTTCTCAATTTTATAAGATCTATTTTTCAAAATAAGCATATTATTTATGATTGGGACATTGAAATTTACCTTGGGTTAATTTTTGGTATTTTTCTGACAATGTTCATTTTTCAATGAATAGTGAAAAATACTGCATTTTACATGAAAACTGCTTTTTCATATAATTTAATTATATGGTTATATTATCTTTTTAATTTGTTTTAAAGTTTAATTGGAATATATTTATACCATTTAATTCAATGATGGTAATTGAGATTAATTTCACTTTGGAATTAGGCATAAACAAGTGCCAAACTATTCATAAATATTGTTTCTAAAAAACCCGCTATTTGTTTTGACAACGAGAAGTTTTTTTAAATTAATTATTGAAATTTATGTGTTTGTAATTTGGTAAAATGGATTAAATATATGGAATCAGAATTTACAAATTATGTAAATAAGACTCTTGTTTTTGGACATTATGAATAGTGACGACGGTAATTATCTTTAATTATCTTGATTAATGAGTAATCGGGTAGTTAAAGATAATAAGATAATATCATAATAATACAAAATGACCACAAAATGTGTCCTAAGGCTACTGGTTGTCTCATGGCCGACCATGGGATTCCTTGTTCCAATCTTGGGGGCCCATGGAATCAAATTTGTGAGAATGTGAGTTTTTAGCTTTTTATTTTTAAAGAATGTTAAATGTAACAATGAATGTATCACCTAAGTAAAATATTTTTAATTTTGTCTAAATAAATGATATTTTGGACTATAAATATTAATTAGAAAGCTAAAAATATTTCATACATCATAGTATTTTTTTATAATTTTTATACATTAAATAAATTAAATTATTTATGACATCATGATGATGCATCGATGACCTCATTATTTAACGATTTAAATAAAATGGAAAGATAATGTAAAATCTAAGACCTACATATGTCCAAAACCTATTGGATGGGTTTATTTAGAACCCTTATCACCTTATCATCGAAACACATCAATGTGGGACCATTAAAATTCGAAACTCATTCTTAAATAATGTAACATTTCTTTACTTTCCAAGAGTGCCCCTCCTCTCCTCTTATAAAAGGCCCCCACCTCTACCTCCTTAACCACACTTCCAAAGCCTTTGGATCGGCCTAACCCTGCCCATTATGTCTCTCCACATCCCTCTATAACTCTTTGAAGCCTCACTTTGGGCAGAAGTCTTCCCAAGGAATCCTTTTAGCTCATACCGAAGGGAGTTACCCGATTTTAAGGTAATGTCTTCACTTGAGTCCTTTTGTTTTATTTTGCTTCTCCAACCCCCTAAACTCTTATTATTCATTTCTTTTGTAACAACTCCAGTATATTCAATATACTAGGATGTTTTAATAAGATGTATTAGTTCTACACTTACACACACCTTCATCTAATGGATAAAGAACATACTGTTTCTATGGTTGGCGATTTTCTGCCTCACGAAACGATGATTGTTCAACATTCTTCTAACACCTTCAAAGGTGGACATTAAGATGACACAATATTTATATATGATATATAATATATTTATGTTTTACTTAAGCTTATTTATTTTTAATTTATGTCATACCTCTATGGTTTCCATTATGGGTAAACGCTATATCTTCATTTAAGAAAGTGCGGACTACCACCCCCTCAAAGTGATTTGATTCGTTAATACCATATTTGGTACGTATAAAGGATATATTTAATGATATTATATATAATACCATACTGTAATTAAAATACTATTATGTATCATTATGTTTTAATTCCATTAAATATGAAATTGAAATGGAAGTAGCGTTTATGCGTACATACGGCTTACCATCTCCATGAACTGTACATTTCATTTCTAATCTCAAAATGTTATGAACTATTATAAGTACATATATATTGGATATATATGTACTATATTACATCTAAATTATGGATATCATTCTGTAATTATAATATATATATATATATATATATATCTTTTTGTTTTAATTCCATTAATATGACAAAGAAATGAAAGTAGCGTTCATGCGTACGTATGGCCTACCGTCTCCATGAACGGTGCTTTTAATTTTTTAACTCCAAATGCTATTGAATAGTATAAAATGAATATATACGGGATATATATGATATTTAAAACATAAATACTATTCTGGATATGATTTACCTATAACTAAATGGAAATTATTTTCCAAGGAGTTAAATTTTTGACCCATGTACCAAACATCGACAAAAACGTCTGATATGAACTCATATTATTAACCAATTATTATAACATTAAAATATGTGATATGAACTGAATAATAATCTTTATAGGAGGTCCTTAAGCAATTATAAATTGAACAATGTTTATTATTCAGGAATATAAAGAAACGAACAAGACAAGTTGGACTTGAGGTAAGGGATCATACTCCTCTCTTTCTTTTTAAGTACACTCTTTTATTTCATTCCTTTTAAGCTCATATTTCTTGTGATTGGGATGTTATTTTATATTACTCTTACTATAATTTTTATGTTCATATGATGGGAGACCCTATTCTCTCTCATCATTCCATTTTGGGTGTTTTGTGTGGCGCCGTTAGGCTGCCGAATTTTTGTAGGAGATCTAACATCTTTCTTTCTTTTTAAGTACTCTCATTTATATCACTTCTTTAAGCTCCTCTTTGTTATTATGAGGGATGTTATTTTATATTCCTCTTTCTGTACATTTTATTTTAATATGATTAGAGACCCTATTTGATCTCATCTCTCCATTTTTGTAAATTTTAAATGGCGTCGTTAGGCTGCCGAGTTTTCGTATGGGATTTTTCATCTCACTTTTATTCCCGTGAGATTTATGCTACATTTTCCATAATTTCCTTTGATTGGTGTATGTAATATCCATTATTATACTATTTTTGTAATATACATTAGTTTATGAGTATTTACATCAATGTTTTATGACCCTTATTTCATGGGGTGTACATTTCGAAAGTTTCCCAAATCGGTAAGGGAACCTTTCACCCTCATCTTTTTAAAAGACATAGTTTGTTATGGCTTTTAATTAACATACTATTATGTTGGTATATGTTCTTATTAATGTAAATGTTATGTCCAAGTGATGAGATAACCTTTTTATCTCTCATAAACTCATTTTATGAGTTTTGAAGTGACGCCGTTAGGCTGTCGAATTTCTGTAAGGGAACTTCTTAACCCACATTCAATTATTTAGTTTAAACCTCTAATTCATGATTTTATTATGCCAAGATTATGTGTGGAATCTCTATGTTTTAGTTTCCACAAACCTTTGTGTGGATATACTATTTCTACACATAATCATCTCATTGATAAATTATTATGTCATTTAGAAGGACTTGTATCGGAAATCATAACTCAGTCTCATTTCATTGAGTTAAATATCTATGTCATTGGTTTTGATTTTCCATGATTATGTGTGAATGACCTCTGATTGTTTTACACTTAATATCCACTTATATTTTGTGTATTCGTATTTGTCACACATAATCATGTAATTGATTTATCCTTAATCTAAGGATACCATCTTTGTAAGGGACTTCGTCTCAATCTCCTTTCATTGAGGCATATTTGGTTTTACACACTAAATTCTTTTATATGGTGTATAAACCCCTTTGAATTTTAATTTTATTCAAAAGGAATATTTTTATACGAAGCGTTTTACTAAACGACAAAAAGGAATTTTTCTTTTAACGTACGCGGTGACAACGACCTTTTCCGCCGCCGTGTGTATTATTTGGTCTTTGGCTTCCTCAACAAGCCATAATGTTTTTTAAAATGAAATAAATACCATATACTCTTTTATGTATATTTGTTTTGAAAATGGTTTTTATAATGGATTTTTTATGTCGATATATTTAAGTGATATATTGTGATCGAAATGTGGAAATGTTTTCTTTCCATTATATTTGTTTAATGTCTTATGATTTTATAATGGTACTTGGACATTAAGGTGGGTGGTGCTGTGAATACCAGGAAAAGTGGTTACGTTATAACCTCCAATGCATTGAGTATGGAAGTCAGTCGTATGGCTATTCCATTAAGTATGTATGGAAGTTGGCCGTATGGCTATTCCATTAAGTGATATGTGTGGAAGTCGACCGTATGGTTATTCCACTTAAGTATGTTTATGTCCCAAGTTACCTTTATATGTTATGTGTTCTTTATATGGGTTTTATGATAATCTTTTGGTTACAAAAGGGTAATTAATGATCTTTCATTCATTGAAGAGTTTTTTTTACTACTTCTAAAAGGTGAAAGGGATTTCTTTGATAAAGTATACATGGTTTACTTGTTGTTTTGAAAAACTAACAGTTTTCATTATTTGTGTATCCCTTACTGAGATTTTTATGCTCATCCCAAGTTTTTGAAATGTTTTTCATAGGACTTAACACGTAATGGGGTCAAGGATGGGATCAAGGGAAAGTCATGTTACCTAAAACATGGAACAAGACATGTTTCTTTTTAAGAGTTTTTATTTTATGGAAACTTAGCAGAAGTTTCTACTTTGTAATCTTTTGAGATGTAATAGTAATGTCCTAATTCTCTAAAACTGTAAACCTGAAAAGATCCTCAATGTGAATTATTCATTTAATTCAATATTAAGTAAGGTTTAAGGCTGGGGCCTTATATTACTAGTAGAGAATTAGGAGTATTTTTTATAAATAATTAGATAACCATTTATTTAAATTGTTGTATTGTAAATATGGATCAAGTAGATGAATATAGAATAAACATATCATAATGGAAAAATTTCATAGTATGGGGAGATTAGATGTCATGTATTAAATTATCCATTCTCTTTTAAATTCATGCAGACTGTAATAACACATCAATGTAATACATATATATATTGTAATTTTATATTTTTTATGCATTATGAAATAATTATATGGATAAAATCATGTCTTCCAATAAATTACTTGAATGTGAACAATACATCTATAAAAATTGAAGGGATTATAAATGAATACTGATCTATAGATATAAAGAAGCTAAAAAATTTGTGGTGGATCAAAATTAATTCATTAGGTGGGTTCTATATTTTAATGGGATATATACCCAATGACTATGAGAGTAATAATAATGTGTGTTTCAGTAGTTTTTACAAGGAAAAGAGAATCAATGATGTATTATAAATGATAGACTTTAAAAAATATTCTTTTATTGATTATAAAATAAATTCTTTGGAAATTAGGGAAATTATTAGAAATTAATATCCCAAATGTGAATCATGGATTTTGGTGAAAATATATATAACATTATGATGAAGTTTAATTCTCCCATTATTATGGACAACTAATTAAATCGTAACATGTTTTTTGGGGTTACATTGGTCTTATTAATATATTTCGTATTCATTCATAATTCTATTTTACTATTTTACTATTCATGATCCCATTATGATGGGTGAATAATTATCTAGTATTATGTAATTGAAAGATCAATTGGTTTGATCAACTTATGTCTCATTATCAAGTGAGTATTTTCACTATTATACCTTGATAAATTTTATACATTTTCAAGGATTAGTAATAAATAATATGGATCATTATTTATCATATGAGAATGTTCCATGTGATTGATACAATGAGAGTGGAATCATATTTTTGAATTCAAAAAACTAATATAAAAATCAAAATATAGAGGGGAGAATGTTTAAAGGGTGTGTTGAGTAATGTAAAAATATTTATGTATATTTCCTGGATACCTTTAATGAATATATAACTGATGGGAAACATGTAATGAGTCTCTATACTATTAATAATGTGGTTTGATAAAAAAATAGATTATATATTGATTAGTAATATAGTTTTAAAGATATTATAAATATTATAAAGTATTATATAAATAGAATAATCTAGAACCTGTCATAGTTTCTCATTTTCAAACAACACTCAATTGTCTCATATTACATTAAATTTTATCAAAAAAATATATACAATAACCCCATTGATTGTTTAATATTACAAAAAAATAATATGTAATGATTTGAGAACAATATTAGAATCCCTTGTGAGAATCGAAAACCAGTATAATGATATCTTATATTCTTGGGTTTAAATATATTCAAAGCTAATGTTTCATATGAATCCCCTCAGTAAAGAAACATCATGCATAATTATTTTTATACATGAGGTTTTTTTCCATAGTATCACTCTAAACATGTGTATCCAAGATTATTTTATTCAAAATTATATGTCTTGTTACTATAGTGTCATGAAAATTTTAATCATCCTATATTATGTATTAGATTCATTTCTATTCCTAAATAATTTTTCCTATATTTTATTTCAACCATTATTGTGGACTATACATGTTTACATACTTCTATTAAAAATAAAATCAATTAATTAATAATATATTATATTTTTTAAATATATAAATATATGTCTCTTTTTAACATACATTCAGAGAATATAAATATATAAGTTCTCTAATATAGGACATTTGAAAATTAACACTTCAGAAAATATTAAAACAATATATAAGATTCTGATTTTCTCCTATAAATATGATATTATTGACATATTAAAATATCAAAAATAATTCTTTGATTATGATTATCATATATAAAATTTTATAAATGACAACCAATCAATACTTAGTATTCTACAATTATGATCCCTATGTATAATTACATATATAATGCAATAATTTTATCCATTGTAATGTTTCCTCAATTCATGATTTTTATTGTTTGTTTCCAAAAATTTATATAAATAAGGTGAATCAATATTTATATCCCCGTTAATATCACCATATATGAATAAAACCTCTACATCTATTTGTTATACCATGTATTTAACATTCATTTCAATAAAAAAATTACTCTATTTATTTCATTAGTAAAAACATTTTTTTATCATAAAAAATCATTTTGTTCCGTCACATTCTAAATAAATCAATCCTTATATGAAAAAACATTCCTATTCCAATCATTAATACTTTTAAAGACATTAATTAATCATATAAAATCATTCCTTGTTATCTTTTATTAATTTAATATGTTATATCAATTTTTTTAATTCAACTCATTATTCATGGATTTGACCAATGATATTTTTATTTTCACTTATTTATATGATCTAGGTTGTAAATATGATAATTTAATTTCCCTCTCCATGAAATTTATCATCCAATACGAGTATGGTATATTTTAACATAGTGAATTACCTTTATCTATATCAATATAGATTTATTTAATTTAAATATTTATAATGATTTATTCACTTTATCATCCTATAATGACTCTATTTGAAAATTATCATTATATGTATTATAATAAAATTCATCCAAATTATAATCATGATCAAATATAAATTAATTATTCCTCTTAGTAAACATCTTTTAATGAAAATTCAGGTTTTTTTAAACAAAGATAACACCATCACTTTTAAAAATATTATTAAATATCTTGTTAAATAAATAAATGATACTTCAAATATGTAATGTCATAGAAATATTTTATTATCAAAAATATTACAAAACATTTATGGGATTTAAAATTTATTTTTATCAAATAAATTTTTTCCAAAAAAATTTAACTCATTCAGAGTTTGTTTCATTTAATTACATATATCATATTATGTAACATATTCTCCTAAATATAGTCTATTTATATTTTTAATATAAGAATCTACCAGAATAACATTTTATAATTTATTTATTGATTTCATATATTCACTCAATGTTTTTTTAAAATAATTTCTAATTATAAATTACTCATATTTAAAAAATAATTTTTCTTCAAATTATTAATAGAGAAGATAATTTTTTATTGATATTCTTTTATGGAAAAGTTTTTAAATAATATTTAGTAAGACTAATAAAATTGTATTAACTCAATTTCTTAATTCATTGACAATATTGTTTAATAATACGTGTTTATCATTTTATATTACACATTAATAACATTTTTAATTTTATTATCATCAATTATTCCATTTTTAGAACCGAAATATGATATATGATATATCAATGTGTTGTGGTTATATAAGGATCAGAATACATACTATATTTAATTTTAGTCTATACTCACAACATTTTATATTACCATAAATATTTTTATTCTCACATGAAAAAACACCTATATAAGTGAACAATATTCATTTATAGTGGTCACCTATGAATTTGAGAGAGCTTTTCCTTGGTTTTATATGGTTTCCTCCAAAATATAGAAACATAATAAAATAAAAATTTGAGTCAATGGACTATTTTAAACCACATAATGTTTACCCATATAAATTAATTATAAACACTATGTAAAAAATAATTCAAATGATATTTATAGATTATATGTCAATAAATATTAATTTATATTCATATAATTATTATTACTAGTCATAAAAAAATTAAAAAACATCTTTTACATGAAATATACACTTCTAGAAAACCTATTTTTTCATTGGTTTTGTGGGAAAAATTATAAATAAAATTATACCAATTATTTTAACTGAATATATAAAATTGGATTTAATATTTAAAAAAATATAAATATATATTATCGAATAAGATCAACATAAAATTTGGGCATACAGAAGAATGAAAATAGTAAAAATATTTTACCATGGTTATGGTAGAAATAATTTTATCAGGGGTTAAAAGAAATTGAAATGGTTAAAATAAGATAAAATTCTCTATAAAATATGTTTTTATGGATATATATTTACTTATAATGTATAAACCATTATATTTTTCCATTTTTGTTCCTACATTCATGTGAGAAATGTGGGTGCACCTTTTTCTTTTCAAAATATATAAGTGTTCCACTCACATCACTTATACAATACCACCGCCTATCTTATCATCTTATGACCTTGAAAACAACTTTTATTATACAATACACACACAAATACCTTTCATACATCACTAAACAAGTATTATAGGCCTTTTTCTTATCATAATTTCATCTTATGAAGGTTTTTTTTTGAAAACCAGTGGAGGATGCCCAAATGGAAGCTGAAATTATTATATCTGTGTTTGGTTGACTACCACCTCACGAATATGTGTCTTTCGTCTTCTGTAATCTTTTATAATGAAATTATATAATGATAAATCTAATGGTAATATATGATATTTTTATTATAAATATATATTTTTTAATTATTATATTAAATATAAATTCAAAATTTCTAATCCATGGGAGATATGATTATGTCACTCGTCTGTACGACAGACAACCACCTCACGAACATATGTGCTGTGTTTTTCACTAATTATTTTCATGGAAGGTAATAAGGATATTTTTAATTAGAATATGTGGTATATATGAAATAATTGATCTATTAATTACACATAAATCATTATGAATTTTTAATATACCATTTTATTTCTTAACTTTCCACTCACTGAAAAATGCTAACGTCATTAATGCGTGTCTGTAGATTACAGCCTCCACAAATTGATGTGACTATATTTATTATCACAACATAATTTTTGTAATATATATAAGAATATTTACAAAAATAATATTTTATTTATTATATTGTGTTTATTATGTAATTATAAAATGCTACTTACCATATTTCCACAATGATCATTGAAAAATGGAATCATTGATAATGTATACGTATGACCTAATATCTCTATGATTGTAATGTAGTTCATTATTAATAACTATATTTAATTATTGGATTTAAATATATAATTAATTTTAAAAAATTATAATTATTTCCTAATTATTTTTCATAACATGATTAATAATCACCTCATTGACCATATTCAACCTACTGATGTCATTTTTGACATATAAGTTTAATATCATCAAAACATCTAATGTGAACATAAATGATCATGTATTCATACATAAAATGTTAATAATTGAAATAAATGAAAAAATAAATTTTATCAATGTTCATTATAAATTAAATTATACATATAACATTATTACTCATGATGATAATTAATGTATGAGATGAGTCAAACTCAAGGTGAGGGACTTTGTCTGAATTCCCTTTTATTGATATATATTTTGATGTTATCTATTTATATTCTGTTAGCTGCATTATACAGATCCTCTTTTACATATTTATATCAATATTTATATTTTAAGGATATTTAATATTTTTATCATTATTCATTCATGGATAATATGATTCATATGCTTTGATGGTGGTAAGGGACTTTTCCTTTAAAAAAATTCATCATTTAAGGATTTCATTCAAACATTCATTATCTTCTAGGTCCATGTTCATAAAATGATTTTATGAATTGAATAATTTGAACAAGATAGTATTAGAAATGTATTATTTGTCTCTCTATGATATTTTTTCAAAGAGAACTATTTCATATATATTTTAATTTCTTTACAAAGGAAAATGGAATTCATTTTTATAATGTATTGGGAGACCACGACATTTACAACCACCGTAAAAATTATTTGAATTCTGGATTCCTTTACAAAATTTTATGTTTTCATAATTGAAAATAATATTATCCTTTTTATAATTTTTTTATTAAAAATTGTTTATCAAAATAAAAGGGAACTATGATACTAAAAATGTATTTTTAAAATAAAATGGTATTTTAAATATGAAATATATTTGCATACGAGTTTAAAATAATTCTTCAAAAACATTATAATTAAAATGTTTAAGAAATAATGGTTATATTCATGATATAGTACATTATAATTATATGAAAAATAATTGATCTCGATACAAAATATATAATGGGTGTAACTAGATAGAGATAGGTGAGCCCAACAAGGATTTTTGAATGCGTGAACCCAGAAAGTGTCAGGTGATCCTGATATAATATTTATGATGGGTGTTCCTATATAGTGATGGTGGAGACCAATATAGAATTTATGATGGTTAAAACTAGATATAACCCAATTAAATTTTATAGTATTCCTTTTCATGAAATGCTAGGGGGAAACAGTAAACATGCTGTTTATTCTGTAGATTTAAGAGGGATGTGATTATTTTTTATATGGGATTTCGTCTAGATATGATTGTGATGCTCCAACTTGAAAAAGGATTTTAATTTTAATTATATGGTTTTTAATTATTCTCATTGAGAAATGTTTTTTCCTATGTTTCATATGTAAATTAATAATTTCATTCATTCAGAGAACATTGAGATAAAGGTACAAATTTCATGGTATTCATGTTTTTCTCTGTACTAGTAGTTTTATTTTTCATTCTAACCCATTAATAAAAAAATTATTCACAACATAGACGTTAATACTTTCTCATGTGAATTATTTATGGTTACTAGAAAATTAGTCATGCTAAAAGTCTCAAATAATTTTTATTAAAGGAAATATGTTTTATATAGTGGAAAAAATTGACCTTAATAATATGTTCCTAATTTGTATTATATAGTTTTTTATAAATGATTTATAACCTAATTCAACAAAACTATTATCCTAATCAATATTCATGTAATGATAATGAATTCTTAACTTCAATCAAAATATTATGTAATGATTAAATTAGGCTTTTTATATGAATGATATAATAATGAAGCTTGTTTTTGAAGTTATTAGACATTAATTTAGTGTATCCTTATACCAAGAGAATCCCATAATTTAATCTAAGTAATTGTTTAGGTAATAAAAGATACACTATACTCTTATATACTGGTATCATGTTTTTGGTTTTTTTGACAACCTATTCTCCTACTAATACACAATAGTAAGTCACTACATCACATCGCATGTACAACACCCAGTGTAACTTATATTTTTATTATTTTAATTATTAAAGGTGTTCTTCAGAAAAATATTGTAACATCCTACGTAAGTACAGAATTATATATTTTCATATCTATGTCTATTTTAACATCCCATTGTAACTTATATAGTGTTTTAGATTCTTAAAATGAGAATAAATTCAATCTTATGCATAGAAAACTCTAATATTTTTAAAAGATCGTTTACTACCTTTTGATGGAAAACCTTTTTTAAATCTATCTTTTGAAAATTTTATAAGATCTATTTGTCAAAATAAACTTATTATTTATTATTGGGTCATTGAAATTAAATTTGGATAAATTTTTGGTATTTTTCTAGCAATGTTCATTTTTTAATGAATAGTGAAAAATACTGCATTTAACTTCAAAACAGATTTTTCATCTAATTTAATTATATGTTTATATTATCTTTTTAATTTTTTCTCAAGTGTAATTAGAATATATTTTTACAATTTAATCCATTTTTGGACATTGTAATTAATTCCACTTTGTAATTGGGCATAAACAAGTGTCAAACTTTTGATAGATATTGTTTCTAAAAAACCCGCTATTTGTTTTGAAAACAGGAATTATTTTTAAATTAATTACTGAAATTTATTTGTTTATAAAATGGTAAAATGAATTATATATTTATAATCATAAGGTCCAAATTATTTAATTAATACTATTTTTTTGACACTATGAATAGTAACGATGGTAATTATCATTAATTATCGTGATTAATTAGTAATTGGGTAGTTAAGGGTAATAAAATAATATCAAAATAATGTAAAATGACCCCAAAAATGTATCCTAATGCTACTAGTTGTGTCATGTAATTCCATGGGATGCCTTGTCCAAACATTGGGACCCCATAGAATCACTTTTGTGTGATAGTGACATTTTATCTTTTTATTTTTAAGGAATGTTAAATAAAACAAAAGTATGTAACAAATAAGAAAAATAATTTTACTTTTTCCTACATAAATGATATCTTAGACTATAAATATTCATTTTAAATCAAAAAATATTTCCTACATCATGGTATTTCTTTTATAATTTTCAAACATTAAATAAATAAATTTATTTATGACACCATTATGATGTAGTGATTACCTCATTAATAAATGATTTAAATAAAATGAAATGATAATGTAACATCTAAGACTTACACTTGTAAAAAACATATTTTATGGGTGTATTTAGAACCCTTATCACATTACCCTTGAAATTTATCATTATAGAACCTTTAAAATCAGAAAAGAATTTTATAATAAAGTAACATTTTCAAGACTTTCCAAGAGTAGCCCTCCTCCCTCTTATAAAAGGCCCCCACATCTACCACCTTACCCACACCTCTCAAGACATTGGACCAGCCAAATTATTCTCATTCTATCTCCCCACATATCTATCTTCATCATAGAATCCTTACCATAGACATAATGCTCTTCAAGAATCCTTTTTGGTTCAAACCAAGGGGAGTTACCCGATTTAAAGGTAATGTCTTCTCTAATGTTCTATTGTTTTATTTTGCTTCTCCAACCCCTAAACTATTTTTATTCCTTTATTTTGTAACAACAACATTATATTAAATATACTAGGATGTTTTAATGAGAATGATTTGATTTACACTTACATACACTCCCGTCTAATAGTTAAAGAAAATATTGTTTTTGTAGATGGTGAATTACAGCCTCACAAAACGATGATTTTTCATTCTTCTCCTAACACCATTCATGCTGGCCATTAATATGTAAATAAATTAATATTCATCTTTATTTTTCATTTTTGTCATACCTTTATGGTTTCCAATATGGGTAAACGTGATAATTTCATTTTAGGAAGTGCGGACTACCGCCCCGTCAAAGTGATTTGATTCGTTAATGCCATATATGGGATGTATAAATGATAGAGGTAATGTTGTTACATATTATATCATACTGGAATTATAATATAACTTTATATCATTATGATTTCATTCCATTAAATACAAAAAAAATAAATGAATGGACAATTCATGCGTACGTACGGCTTATCGTCTCCATGAACGGTGCATTTTATCTCTTACCTCTAAATGTTATGTAATATTATAAATGCATGTATATAATGGATATATATTATATATATATGATATCTACATCATGATTATAATTCTAGATATAATGGATATTTTACCACATGAACAACATGAAATTATAAGAATCATATTTTTTACTCAAGTACCAAATATCGACAAAATGACCGTTATTAACCTAAATAATTACATAATGTTCATAACATGGTAATGAGTGATATAAAATGAATAATTAACTTGAAAAGTTTCTAATGAAAGTATAAATTAACTCAATTTTATTATTCAGGAGATTAAAGAATGATCGAGTCAAGTCGGACATGAGGTAAGGGACTTCATCTCAATCTCCTTTCATTGAGGCATATTTTGTTTTATACATAACTTTCTTATATATGGTTTATAAACCCCTTTTACTTTTACTTTTATTCAAAATGAATCTTTTTTATACGAATCATTTTACTAAATGTAAAAAGGGAATTTTTTTGTCTTATGTATGTGGCGACAATGACTTCTCTACCGCTGTGACCATTATTTGAGTTTCGGCTTCCTCTGCAGGCCATATCATTTTTTTAAATGAAAAATAAATACCATGGTTTACTTTTATTTTATTTTGGTATTGAAATGGGTTTGATAATTTTTTGATGATATCATTGTGTTTGTGATATCTTGTGATTTAAATGTGGAAATGTTATGTTTCCTTTATCCATATTTTATGTGATACGATTATGTTATGGTTCTTGGGAATTATTTATGAAGACGGGTGGTTCTGTGATAAACTAAGGGTAGGTGATCCTATGATAGCTCTCCAATGCATTGGTTAATGCAAACAGGTTATGCGCTAAGGTTTCTCTAAATTGATTTACGTAATATACTATGATGGGAATTTCAAACATAACTATGAGGGTTACTCCCTACATAAGAATGTTATGAATTCCTCAAGTTACCTTTATGTCTTATGATTACTATGAGTTATACATGAGTCTTATGATTTCATAAGGTATGTTAAATTGCTTATGTTTTATGAGTCAAGTATGATTTCATTGATTCGTATGTATACATGGACTAATGTTTTCATTCCATATTTTTATATCCCTTACTGAGCTTTTTATGCTCATCCCAAATTTTTGAAATGTTTTTCACATGTCAAGGGAAGGGTACATGATGTGATGATTGTGTCGAGGATGATTCATGAATGAATCCATGTTTTATTTTATATGTCTTTCCATTGATGGGAAAAGTGAATATTGTCTTTTATGTAACCACCTTGTTTAAATATGGAATATAATGCATGATTTATGATCTAATTCTCTAAAACCCTAAACCTGAAAAGATACTCAATGTGAATTCTTGAAATAACTCATGATTAAGTAATGTTTAAGGCTAGGTCCTTATAGTTGGAATCAGATGTTGGCTTAGATAACTTTAAGAGATGGAATTCTATTAAATTATTATCCAAAAATATATATTTTTTATGGTCATTGTGAAAATGATATAGAATTTAAAGATCACCATGTTTCTCCATCTAAGACATGTTTGTGCAGATAGGTTTTCCGTAGAGAAAATAGGGAAGCAGTGCTAGGGAGGCATACAGAAGGATGTTACCTCTCGAATCAGCATCCTAAGATGGTCGGAATTGGAACTGAACAATTTTTTGCAGTAATGGTGCAGTTGACTCAAGAGATAAATGGTGGTGGTATCCATGCACGAGATAAGAAAAATTAACTGTAGAGGAACATGTAAGTGGTGGAACATTTCATGAGGAATCATCCCCCATAATTTATAGGATCATCTGACCATGTGCTATCTGAAGAGTGTATTAAATCACTGGAGAATATTTTCGATGTCATTGGGTGTTAATACAATCAAAAGTTTGGTCTTGTTGTTTACCATTTAGAGGGTGAATTAGATCAGTGGTTGTCTATGGTTAAAAATATCAAGGATGCTGATGAGATTGATGCTCTTGACTGGGATGAATTCAAATGTATGTTTCTTGGGAAATATTTTCCTATGTCTGTTCAACTTGGGATTGAAAAACAATTCTTGGAATTGAGGCAAGAGGAGGACTTAGTGGATTCTTATGGAGAAATGTTCACGCGATTGGCAAGGTATGCTCCAAATTTAATCTGATACCTTCATACTAAAATCAATCGTTTTTAATCAGGATTAAAGCCAAATTATCAAAGGGCTTTAGCTTCTCATGAGTTCAAGAGTTTTGAAAAGCTTGTTCGATATACTGAGAAGGTGGAAATAGAGTTTACCTATGATCAAGTGTTCTATAAAAACCAATAGAAGAAGAGAATGAGGTGGTAGGAGAAAGGGATTAATCCTTCAGAAAGGTCTGATGGTAAAAATACTATGTTTTATGTTTGTGACAAATGTGGTAAAAAGCATTTTGGGGAATGTCTTTTGAATTCTAGAATGTTCTACCGATGTGGTAAGATGGAAGATAAGGCTTGTGATTTCTCTGAAAAATATCAGGGTGATGGTGAGACCAAATTTTATTTACAATTAGTGAAATGTTTCAAGAGTAATGAGATGGGTCATTATGAAAAAGTGTGTTCGAAAAAGAGCTAAAATGATGGGAAGCAGTCAGACTACAAGCAGAAATGTGTGGTGAAATCCTCTAAAACTACTTCAGTAGATGTTGGGCCATCAAATGAAGTGGTATCAGGTACTTTGTTTTTCTTTAGAATATTCCAATGTGTTGTTTGATTCGGGGTCTACACATTCTTTCATCTCTGAAAAATTTTATATTAAATTGGGAATCCCATCTCAAGAAATGACTCCTGAACTTGGGGTAAAAACACCCGGGGGAAATGATGAGGAAAAAAGAATTTATAAGAATCATCCGATCCTTATCCGCGGAAAGAACCTACTTGAAAACCGTATTGTTTTAGATCTATATGAGTTTTATGTTATCCTAGGTATGGATTGGATCTCTGTTTACCATGATAAGATTTATTGTAGAGCTAAAGAAGTTTCTTTTCAGAGAGACTTTCATTTTTCATACAAGAATGAACCCTTACTTTTGATAACATATCAAGAGGTTGAGAAACTTGTAAAAGATGGAAATGAATGTTACCGTGCGCATATTGTTGAAAACAAAGAAACCATTCAGATTAATGATGTGACAATGGTATATTAGTGTCATGATGTTTTCCTGATGAGTTGCCTGGAATAATACCAGATCGGGAAGTTGAATTTATTATTAACTTAGTTCCTGATGCTAGGCCAATTTCAAAACCCCCATATTGAATGGCTCAAATTTAACTTTTAGAGTAGAAGGAGAAATTGCAAGATTTGTTTGAGAAAGGTTTCATTTGACCTAGAACATCACCATGAGGTGATACCATCTTATTTGTTAAAAATAAAGATGGTTCAATGAGACTTTTCATTGATTATAGAGCCTTGAATAACAACACTGTTAAGAACAAATATCCTTTGCCTCATACCAATGATTTGTTTGATCAGCTCCAGGGAGCATAGTATTTTTCAAATATTGACCTGAGATCGGGGTACCATCAGTTGAAGGTAAAGGAATCAGATATTCCAAAGACTTCATTTTGTACAAGATATGGCCATTATGAATTTTAGTAATGCCTTTTGGGTTAACCAATTCACCAGTTGTATTCATGGACCTTATAAATAGAATTTTCCATGAGTTCTTGGATAAGTTTGTCATTGTTTTCATTGATGATATTTTGGTGTTTTCTAAAAGTAAAGAGGAGAATGAATGTCATTTAAGGGTTATTTTGCAAACATTAAAAGACAGTAAATTGTATGGGAAATTCAGAAAATGTGAGTTTTGGTTGCAACAAATTTCTTTTCTTGGTTACATTGTTTTTAAAGATGGAATAACTATTGATCGTGCAAAAACAATGGTTGTTGAAGAATGGCCAAGACCCACAAATGTAACTGAGATTCGTAGTTTTCTTGGTAAGGCAGTCTATTACCGAAGGTTTTTTAAAAAAATTCATAGTTATCTAGTAGAATGATTAAGCTAACTCAGAAGGGTGTTAAGTTTATCTTGACAAAAGAATTTGATGATTATTATCAGATGTTGAAAAGAAGATTGGTGAATGCTCCAGTTTTGTGACTACCTTCCAGGAATGGTGAGTTTGTTATCTACAGTGATGCTTCATTGAAAGGAATTGGTTGCGGCCTAATGCAGAATGATTAGGTAATTTCTTGTGCTTCATGTTAGTTGAAAACTCATGAAATAAATTACCATAAACAATATTTGGAATTAGCTGCTGTTTTTTTCACTTTAAAAATTTGGAGGAATCATTTTTATGGTTTAAAGTGTGAAATATATACTGATCACAAAAGTTGAAAGTATATATTCACACATAAAGAGTTGAACACGAGACAGAGGAGATGGATGGAATTAATCAAGGATTGTTATTGTACAATTCATTACCATCGAGGAGAAGAAAATAAAGTGGTTAATGCTTTGATTTGAAAAAGTAAAGCTTCATTAACCATGTTATATTTGCAATGTGATCCTTTGGTTATAGAATTGATGAAATTTTTCATAGAAGTTGTTTGTGTAGGATGTTCTTATTTTTTGTTTCAGGTGTCAGAGAAATCTTCTCTATCAGACAGAATTTAGCAAGCTCAAAAGCAAGACAATGAGTTGCAGAAAAAGGTAGAGCTGGTTCAGAAGGGTATGTTACCTGAATTAAACATTGATAATGATTCTGTTTTGATATTTGGGTAGAGATTGTGTGTGCCTTGTGATTCACAGTTGAAGAGAGATTTGGTATGTGAATGTCATATTTCCCTGTTTTCAGTTCATCCTGGAAATAATAAGATGTATAGAGATCTTCGAGAGTATTACTAGTGAGATAGAATGAAAAGAGATATTTCTGATTTTACTGTGAAGTGTTTTACTTGTCAACAGGTTAAAGCAGAGTGACAGTTATCAAAAGGGTTTCTTCAGCCTTTACCAGTACAAGAGTTGAAATGGGAGAATATATACAAGGACTTCGTTGTGGGATTTCTGAAGACAACTTGAGGTAATAATGCAATATAGGTTATTGTTGATTGCTTAAATAAATCTTCTCATTTCCATGCTATACGAGATAATTTTTCCCTAGATCAACTTTCCAGTTTGTATCTTAAAAAGGGAAGTCAGGTTACATGGAGTTCCACTCTCCACTATATATGATCATGATCTCAGGTTGACTTCTATCTTTTGGAATGTCCTTCAAAAGTCATTGGGTACTAAATTAAATTTTAGTACATCTTATCATCCTCAATTAAATGGGCAGTAATAACGAATAATTCAGATGTTGGAGGATATTCTATGTGCTTGTTCGATGTATTATCAGGGAATATAGGACCTACATCTTTCTTTGGTTGTGTTTTCATATAATAACAGTTTTCATTCTTGTATACAGATGGCACCATTTGAGGGATTATATGGGAATCGGTGTTGAACTTCAGATTTTTGGGATGAAGTGGGTGAAAGGATGGTGATGGGACCAGAATTGGTAGAAGAGTTAGCAGAAAAAGTTCAACTGATAGAGAAATGCATGAGAACAGCTCAGAGTAGGAAGAAAAGATATGCAGACAATAGGAGGAAGGGTCTCTCTTTTGAGGTAGGAGATCATTTCATCCTCAATGATTAACCATAGAATAGTGTGATGCGATTTGGTAAGAAAGCAAAGCTGAGTCCTAGGTTCATTGGACAATATGAAATTCTAGAGAGAGTTGAATCATTTTCATACCAAGTGGCTTTACCTATGATTTTATCTCAGTTACACAATGTTTTTCATGTTTCAATGTTAAGGAAGTATATATCAGATCCATCTCATGTTTTGAGTCCAGATATAGTTCAGTTGGAAGAGAACCTATCTTATGAGGAACAACCGGTCTAGATTCTTGACCATAGGGATAAAGTATTGCGGAATAAGGTGATTCATAAAGTGAAGGTTTTTTGTAAAAACCACATGATTGGAGAGGCAACATGGGAATCTTAAAATGTAATGAAGGATAAATACCCCCACTTATTCGATAGGTAAATAAATTTCGGGGACGCAATTATCTAAAGGGGAAAGGATGTGACATACCACGTAAGTAAAGAACTATGGATTTTCATATCTATGCCTATTTATGAATTAGATAGTGTTTTAGAGGCTTAAAATGAGAATAAATCCAATCTTAATAATAGAATACTCTAATTTTTTTAAAAGATTGTTTTACCGCCTTTTGATGGAAAACCATTTTTAAATAAAAATTTTCACAATTTTATAATCTCTATTTGTCAAAATAAACATATTCTTTAGGATTGGGACATTGAAATTTTTTTTGGATAAATTTTTGGTATTTTTCTGACAATGTTCATTTTTTAATGAATAGTGAAAAATACAACATTTTACTTCAAAACTATTTTTTAATCTAATTTAATTATATGGTTATATTTTATTTTTAATTGGTTTAAAATTTTAATCAGAATATATTTTATCATTTAATCCAATTTTGTTCATTGTAATTAATTTCACTTTGTAATTGGGCATAAACAAGTGTTAAACTTTTGATAGATATTGTTTCTAAAAAACCCGCTATTTGTTTTGACAATGGGAATTATTTTTAAATTAATTACTGCAATTTATGTGTTTAGAATTAGGTAAAATCGATTCCATATTTGGAATCAGAAGGTCCAAATTATGTAATTAAGACTCCTATTTTTTGGACATTATGAATAGTAACGGCAGTAATTATCTTTAATTATCGTGATTAATTAGTAATTGGGTAGTCAAGGGTAATAAAATAATATCATAATAATATAAAATGACCCAAACATGTATCCTAATGCTACTTTTTATGTCATGTCCGACCATGGGATGCCTTGTACGGACTATGGGACCCCATGGAATCACTTTTGTGTGATAGTGATATTTTATCTTTTTATTTTTAAAGAATGTTAAATATAACAAATGTATGTAACACCTATGTAAAACCACATAAATTTTGTCTAAAAAATGATCTCTTATACTATAAATAGTCATTGGAAAGCTGAAAAATTTTTCTACATCAGGGTATTTTTTTTAATTTTTAAACATTAAATAAATAAATTTATTTATAACACCATGATGATATAGTGATTACCTCATTAATGAACGATTAAAATAAAATGAAATGATAATGTAAAATATAAGACATAGACTTATAAAAAACTTATTGTATGGGTGGATTTCGAACCCTTATCACCTTATCTTCGAAATTTATCATTTTGGGACCTTTAAAATCTGAAAATCAATTTATAATAAAGTAACATTTCAAGACATTCCAAGAGTGCCCCTCCTCCCTCTTATAAAAGGTCCCCACCACTACCACCTTAATCACACCTCTCAAGCCATTGGCTTGGCCAAAATCTACTCATTTTATCTCCCCACATCCATCTCTTCATCATAGAAGCCTTGCCATTGGCAGAAATCTCTTCAAGAAACCCTTTTGGTTCAAACTAAGGGGAGTTACTTGATTTAAAGGTAATGTCTTCTCTTATGTTCTTTTGTTTTATTTTGCTTCTCCAAACCCCAAAATTCTTTTTATTCCTTTATTTTGTAACAACACCAGTATATTAAATTTACTAGGATGTTTTTATGGGAAGTGTTTTGTTTACACTTACACACACTCCCATCTAATGGTTAAAGAACATATTGTTTCTGTGGATGGCGAATTACTGCCTCACGAAACGAGGATTGTTCAATCTTCTCCTAAAACATTTCTTGGTGGCCATTATGATGTCACTATATTTATAGGCTTCTGTATTTTTCATTTATGACATACCTTTATGGTTTCCAATATGGTTAGATGCGATAATTTTATTTTAGGAAGTGTGGACAACCACCCCCTCAAAGTGAATTGATTCGTTAATTCCATATGTGGGATGTATAAAGGATGGAGTTAATGTTATTACATATGATATCATACTGGAATTACAATATACCTTTATATCATTATGATTTCATTCCATTAAATACAAAATAATTAATGAACGTAGCGTTCATGCGTATGTACGGATTATTTTCTCCATGAACGTTGCATTTCAACGCTTAACTCTAAATGTTATGTAATACTATAGATGCATGTATATACTGGATATATGTTATATATATGATATCTACATCATGAATATAATTAGAGAAATAATTGATATTTTACCACATGAACAACTTTTAATTATAAGAAGTTTATTTTTGACTCAAGTACTAAAGGTCGACAGAACGACCGTTATAAACTTATATAATTACATAATGTTCATAACATTATAATAAGTGATATAAAAGAAATAATTAACTGGAAAAGTTTCTTAAGAAATTATAAATTAACTCTAGTTCATAATTCAGGATATTAAAGAATGATCGTGTCATATCGGACATGAGGTAAGGGACTACATCTCAATCTCCATTCATTGGGGAATATTTTGTTTTATACACATCGTTCTTTTATATGGTGTATAAAGCCTTTTAAATTTTACTTTTATTCAGAAAGAATCTTTTTAATACGAAGTGTTTTACAAAACAACAAAATGGAATGTTCTTGTCTTATGTATGTGGCAACAATGACTTCTCTACCACCATGACCATTATTTGAGTTTCAGAATCCTCTACAAGCCATAACATTTTTTTAAAGGAAAAAATAAATACCATGTTTTACTTTTCTTCTATTTTGGTATTTAAAATGGTTTTGATAATTTTTTGATTATATAAATGTGTTTTTGATATCCTGTGATTGAAATGTGGAATTTTTATGTTTCATTTATGCATATTTTATGTTATACGATTCTGTTATGGTTCTTGGGCATTGTTTATGAAGATGGGTGGTTCCATGATAAACTAAGGGTGGGTGAGCCCATGATATCTCTCCAATGCATTGGGTAATGCGAAGGGGTTAAACTTTAAGGTTTCTCTGAAGATATTTAGGGAATATACTGTGATGGGTAATCCAAACGTAACCATGAGGGTTACTCCCTACGTAAGAATGTTATGAATGCCTCAAGTTACCTTTATGTCTTATTATTTCTAAAATTTATTCATGAGTCTTATGATTTCATGAGTTATTTTAAAGTGCTTTTGTTTTATGAGTAAAGTATTATTTCATTGATTCTTATGTATACATGGACTAATGTTTTCATTCTATATTTTTATATCCCTTACTGAGCTTTTTATGCTCAACGAAATTTTTTGAAATTTTTTTCAGAGGTCAAGGGAATGGTACATGATGTGATGATAGTGTCGAGGAAGTGTCAAGAAAGAATCCATGTTTTATTTTAGATAAGTCTCCTTTGATGGGAAAAAGTGAAAATTGTCTTCTATGTAACCACCTTGTTTAAATGTGGAATTTAATGCATGATTTATGATCTAATTATCTAAAAACATAAACCTGAAAAGATCTTCAATATTCATTCTTGTAATAACTTGAGATTAAGTAATGTTTAATGATGAGGCCTTGTAAATATATTCCATAAAAATATTTTCCTTCCACTATTTATATTATGAACAATACAAGACTCTATCCATATATTGTTTTTCACAATATACACACACTTTTATTTCAATGTCCTCAAGGAATATATATATATATATATTCATGTAATATAAAATTAATTCTATTATAATATTTCCAATTTAATTTCTAGACACTCACCAATAATAAAATATTAATATAAATCGAAATAATAATTTTCATAATTTTTTAGGTCCTTAATTTTAGAAACCCAATAACCCTCTTCGTTAACATTGTAATAATGACATGTAATACCAATTATTTTATCATGTCATTTTCAACAAATATTTATGAAAATTAATATTAATTTATTCTATATATACATTCATGTACCTGTTGTGATCATCAAATCCAATAATTATACTAATGAATCATCAATACATACATCATCATCCATTCTCATAATAATTCATGAATCATATTTTATTTGATGATGAAAAATGTTTTAATTTGAAATTAGTCCATATAACATAAATTTGTTTTATTTTATTTAGAATAAAATAATTCCCTAAATGATAGGATCTGACATAGAGATCATTAAGAGTGGGACTAAGTGATTCTGTGATCCTCATAAATTGTTCTGAGTTACTCATATTAAACTAAACCCTCTGAAACTATGAATCATATTGATCAATTCTATATCTATCAATCATTCCTAATATAAAAATGTAAATAAATAGAATATTGTATTTAAGAGTATCACATCTAAACCGAATAATTATCATGTTTTCTCATTATATGAAATCATTTACATTATAAATTCTATATTTTAGAACCCATAGTTATCAAAATTTAACAATCATAGAATAAAATAAATATATAACTCGTATACTTCAAAAAACATTCAAAACAACCAAAACTATGATTGAAACTTCTTCTATATATATATGAATTATTAATCCAACACATGTACTTATTCCACTATGATCATAAAAAGTCATTTACGAACTCCTAATAGTCTTCAAACTAATTATTAATTTTGAGAAAATATGATTTCCACAAAAAATTTAGAATACTCTGGAAGTAAGGATTAATATTTTACATGAAGTAATCACAGATCTATCCTCACAATTACCGATTCCTTCATGAACTTTTCTATGTTATCAATTTATCAAGAACATAAAAATACTATAACAACTGATCCATCTTCTACAAGAATCAATCCATCCTCAATAAATATAAATATTTCATAAAACAAATTCATTCAACTACCAATTCCTTATTGGGAAATTATAATTTTAACTAACATCTAAATATAAGTCCAATGAATAACTAATATTAAACGCACATTTCATCATATACAATATTAAATGATCCCTATATTCAATATTTGTTTATAGAGTCATATTCTTATGTTGATATCTATGATATATAAAACATTAAATATCAATCCATGCATCTAAAAGGTCAATTCCTCTATATTTTCTACTTCAAATCCAAATACAAATTTCACCACAACCTAGTGAATAAACATAATCCACATAGAATAAAATAAAGGAATAACTATAGGAATGGATTCCTACGTAAATCCATTTTGGATTCCTACTCCATTTTTCAACCATAAATATATCCACTATTTGTGTGCTACATCCTATGTCTACTCTGGGTCATCTAGCAAGTTTTTTATAAAACACTACCCATCAACCATGGAATATCATTTAAACAAGAAATTTAATGTCCCTATGATAATTCATAAAATGATCACTAGAATGACATGTTGGGGCCATTTTTTTATGTTCCCTTACCTATTTACCACATTGGGAAATATTCATCAAACACACACAAGGGTAGGGTAATGATCCATTATTTCCATATTCACTATCTCTACAATGGCCATCACTACAAAATATTAATTCATTTGTTTAATGAACATTTCCCTCTTAGATATTATCTTGGAAATCTGAAATGTATTCTATATTATACCATCTTAATCATTTCAGTCACCTCCATCACCAATGACTTTAGTCTTACATTTCTCGAGGATTAAAAAAACCCTCTTTATTCAAATTCATTATGAAAAATAGTTCCACTATTATCTCATATACAATGAGAATATTTTTAATTTAAACTATTAAATTATGTGATGAATTTTATAATAAGGATACATATGGTAAAAATCAATCTATAAAATTCCTTATAAGCTTCTTGATAATATTGGGGTCTTCGTGATTATCAATGAATCCCTATACAGTTCTTTCTTTTTCATTTACATTAGTGTAAAATAAATCTACATATTCGTCCTTATCCATTTTAATATCCATGCTCATTCTCCTCCAAACATGATTCTTTTTTAATTTATATTTACATTTTCATAAATGAAACTCCTCAATACATATATATAATTTATTTATTATTGGAGTCCTAAAAACCATTATGCATACTTTTTTAGATATTGTAATCAATAGTGATTTTTTTCCTTTCCATCAATTTCCAAATCATGATTGAAACATAGTTTCAATTGAGAATTCTATGAAATAGGTAGATATCACACTATATTAACATCTTATACCTCAAAAAATAGTTAGGGCATGTAATGTAGAACTAAATTCCTCTAAAAATGGTTATTTATTCCAAATAAGTTGGGAACTCCTTAGTGGTTCAGAGAGTTGAGAGTACCTATACTTCATGGATCATAATAGGTAACCTTTTACTGGTACAACTTGTTAGAATCTGACTCCCATATCACTAATAGGTGGAGAGGATGAATCACATATTTTTATAAACATCTATGAGCTACATTGATTAAGCTAAACCTATTTAACCTATGAATGTTCTCAATCCACTCAATATATCTTAACATTTCCTTTTATAAAGAATGTACCTAAATAGCACATTATATTTACAATGTTTAACAACCAGGACAACTACAGTCCATATTATCCCTAATAAGGATTAATTCAATACAAAAATGACTTCTTTTACAATGCATAAGAATAAATTTGTTCCACACTATGATTCTATAAGATGGTATAACATCACAAATACAACGAATAATAAAAATAGAAACGTATTTAGATTTTTCTTCCTCTGTATATTAATGAATCATTAATCATGTGAATGATATTCATAAACTAACCATAAATATTCATTGATTCACTTCTACTGGTTGGGATACATCCTCTAATATCATAGGTAGTTATATTTACTCCTAAATCATATTGAATAATAAGGAATCCATGACATATCTTTTTTCCATAAGGACACCTACCTTCAACCTCAAAATAATTACTTCATTGACTCTCTATACTTTCTTCTCAACTTTCACTAATATTGTAAGACACACCCACTTAATCCATTATTATCATGATTCAGTCATTCCTTATAAAATTGGATGGTTCAAAAATCCATCCACATATCAATTCATTATTGGTTAATTCTAATTCGTATAATTTTCTCAAAATAACACCTATCAACAAAAACTAATGAATGCCTATTTCTCTAAACATCATAATTAATTTTTATTAATGAATTCATATTTGAAGGAATTTAGTTCTTCCTTTGAGATTCATAATATATGATACATTAAAGATCAGTATATGAATCGTCTGGATGAATTCATCCAAATTTAGTAAACAATCTCCTAAAATTCTGTGTACCATGTCCTATTGAAATATCTAATATAGATTTTCCTCTAACATAGCTTGTACTAATGTTGTGGTCTCAATAATTATGATTTTTTGGCTGGAGACACTATCAATTGACTATAACCAACACCAATATAGGCATAGTATCTCCCATGTCATACTCTATGACACATACAAACTCAATATATAACAACTTCTTGACTACATCATCACTACTATGTCATTTAGTAAATAAATTGGTCATCTTCTATTGAAAATTCATAAAACTATTAAATTTTACGTGGGATTTTAATCCGTTATCAACTTCAGCACTTCTAGTCCATTATAAAATGTCCTCACAATGTGTGTTTTCATTTCTATATTCCAATTCTGGATAATAAAACTATAATTACACTATAGGGACCACTATCGGGGCCATCCCATGACTTTTTCAGATTTTTGGAAATCTTCTTTTCAACACACCGAAAGCTAATAGATAAGTACCATATAGAAACAATCTCAACATCTACCATGGAAATAATTATCGAATGGTCATTCCTATGTTGTATAAAATCTAAAATAACATTTCCTAAATCATTTTCATATCTAGTATAGTCCTTCATAAAGCTACCTCAACCTTCTTGAAAAATGATTTTGTTATACTCACCTCTTTCTGCCTACCTTTTTTTTCATGATCATGTTGAAAAAAATAAAATACACCTGAAAATAAATAACCAAAAAATGATATTTTAGAAAATAAGTGTCCTAGATAATCCATTATCTCTAATTGAACAACATAATTTAGTAATACTATACTACTAAGACAATATGATTAAGCAATAAATTCATATAATATTATTCCATATACGTTTTTTTAGAATGATTATAATTTACGTCAAAGTTATTACAATCATAAGGAATATGATGATCTTTCACAGGATTATGATAAACTCGAATATGTACACCTTTAAATGTATTACAATATGGGATCCAATGATATGTGATTAAGGCCATGAAAAAAACCATATAACAATTAATATAGTTTGGTGGAACCATGATTCAATCATCCCATCTAATTTACTCTATAAATATACAATACTCGATATTATTCAAAATAGATACCATAGGTACACCTTTGTGTATACATTACCATTTTAAACTCTAAACAATTACATGTAAAAAATTGATCCACCTTGTGAAGAGACTATATTAAATTTATTGAATTATTTGATCCATTATGTGGTAGTCAAAGACTAAATTAAATGGATTGATAGAATATATACACTATAACCTAAGAAAAGTTTCTATGTGGACTGTATTTTAGGTCATGATCAGAAAATTCCATGAATTTATAACATCAAATCTTGTCCTCATCAAACAAATAACTTGAAACACCTAAGTTTGAATATGTGTTTTCTATTTTCTAAAAAAGATAACAAACCAAGAATGTCCACTAAATGTACTCTCCACTTATTATTCATGATTTGTATAAAAAAAACCTCATTATTTATTTATTATAACCATAATATATAAATAAATGTAAAACATATCACAATTATTAATGACACGTCTTTCTATTATTCTAAAAATATGTGAGGAAAATAGTGAAATAAATAATAACATTAAACGAAGAAATCATTTTTTTAATATGAAGAAAAATATAATTTTTCATTCATAGATCTTGAATATTTGATATCCAAACAATTTACATCAAAGATGTAATACATACATTTTGGAATATTCATTAAAAAGATTTTTAAAATGACCATAAAAAATTTAAAATTCATAGCTTTCCCGTTTAAAAAATTCTCATTAAATATATGTTTACTCATAATAGAAAAAACATATCAAAAGATACTCCCCCTATGAGTATTCATCCTATTTGAAAAACTTGAGGGATAAAAATTTAAACATAAATCTATTGTTATTATTTTTTCTCCACATATAAAAAAATACCCAAATTTAAGAATAATGTGGTGGAAATAAACATTACCGTAGCCTTTTGATGGGTAAGGAATAACACTTAACATCAACCACATATTTAATAAAGCTTAGTTATAAAATGTCTTTCTGAACACATATTATATTTATACCTTTTTAGGAACAAAATCCAACATCATTTTATTTATTACAACATGTTTCTTAATAATGAGATATTAATTAGTAATTTTATTACTTCTTGAATTATTGAAAATATTCACAGAAAAATAGTAGCCCTTATATTATCCCATCATTGAAGAACTAAAAATAACACACCATCATTTTGATCTTCCAAATATGTATTCTTCCACATAAAATGGAAATTATGTTTTTTATAATCCAAATAATATCCATTTCTTGTAATTACGGTTATAAAATCAATCATTATTTCATTCCAACAGGAACAAAATTAATCAAGATATAAAAAATAAATAAATGTTGACCTCATATCATCCACACAACCTAACAAATGTGCATTTTTTATTCAAGAAAGTCAAGAATCCATTTTATATAATTTTATTAATTAATTCATATTTTACCAATGATGAAACAAAAAATATTATTCTCATAAGTGAAAATGGATTTCATGGGATTAAATTAATACTTGGAACAATGTTTAAATTGATAAAAAATTTATGGAAATAAAGAATCTATACAAGGTAAAATTACAAAACACATCAGAAAATTTATTTAACCAAATTATTCTCAATTATTGTTATCAGAAAATAACTTTCCCAATGAAATTTCAGTGGAAATGGGTTTTTAATACTCTATGAAAATCCATTTCAAAATTTTCTTATAGTGCTTATATTATAAAAGAAAAATATAATTTTTATTATGAAAATATCATAAGCTGAGAATGTACCACATATCTTCTCAAAAATAATTATAAAAATTTGTAATTATATCTTCTTTATAATCATCTGAATCTCTATCATAATTTATAGTGAAATTTATCTCATATATAGAAATAAAAACGATAAATGAAACCTTAATTTCATTTTCAAAGTAGATATCTTTAATCACTCCCATTCCCAATATTTTTCTTCATTAATTCCATGTAAATCTTGTGATATAAAGATATTAGGGATTTTCATAGCCTTTATAAATCTTTATTTAACTATAAGACATGATAACATTATTTTATGAGTAGGAACACAAATTTTTTTCTCAAATTAAACCTTATAATATATATCTTCATTTTGAATTTAATGCTAGTCATCCATTTGAAATATATTTTGTTACCATTGTTACATGATATTAAAAATTATTCTAACATATTAAAGACATGTAACTAGTATAGAGGTCTGAATGATATCTATTCCATAAATTTTATGAATATGTCAAACACTCATTTGTATTTTTTACTAACAAATTCACCTTTTCATTTTCAATTTATTTCAGAATAAAACATTATCCAAATGAATTTATTTTATATAGGATTGGGTATCAATTACCATCTTACATTCCTCTCAATGTGGTAAGTTTTTTCATTTATTTAATCAACCCTTTCTTAATGATTCATTTCATATTCAATATATATATGTTTAACTAGAGAAAAAATGATAGATGAGTTATTATTTTCATGGTTATCATAGTCTTTACCAATAAATAAGGTTTTATAATGATATATCAAACCTGAAATTTCCAACTAATCATTGAAATAGAGAATTGATATCATTACTCATCACTCCAAAGAGTTGAATCTTAATCTCAAATATGTTATTCCTTGAAACATTCATATCTTTAATAAATTTCATTAGGATATTTAAAAAATTTATCATCCATTTTTGAACATACATAACAATGAATAAAAATTCATTAAATATTCTAATAGCATAAAATTATAAGGATAAATAATCCTTCTTTTTCATTTTTTTGTAAACGGTAATTTACTCTCTTTATAGGATATACATATAAAATTTCATCAACTCCTTGATTTTTAAACAATCCATGATTTTCAAAAATACCATGATTACAAAATGGAAACCAAAAACAAAATGATACAGAATGATTGGGTAATATTTATAACACATATAAAAAGGAAAAATATATAAATTTTGAATATATGTGTTGGAATTGTCTATGTAAACATATACTATAATAGCTTGCATCCAAAAATATCAAGATGTGTCATGCATGAACAATATTTTCTAATATATATCCACCAATAATCTATTTTTAGACATAGGATCACCATTCTTGTATGGTTTTCTTGATTCATTGAGTTCATGGTATATTTCATGAATATTTATATGTACTTAAAAAGTCATATTTATAAACTAAATTCAATTTTTTCTATATCTTCTTGTGAAAAAACAACACTCCATTTGGTTACACCATTAAAAACATTTAAACCATTTTATAAAATCATACTAGTTAATTATAAAAATTATAAAAAAATATTGGAATGATGTTATAAAAAAATTAATTATGTGAATATATCGATTCGTGAATTTTTACTTAAAGGACCCATATAAATCTCAACCAATGTTATCCAATGGTTGATTAGATTTTGTATCCACCATCTTGTGTTATAAGTAAAAAATATTTACCATATGGAATTTCAATTTCAGTCAATATATTTTTATTTTATGTAACAGAACATCGCCAAAATTATATCCATACTTTATCATGTTTATCATCCTTTTTGGAAGGATGGATAATCTATTGATTCCATAAATAATTCTATTTACTCATACAGAGATTACAAGAATTTATGATATCACTAACTTTTAAAAAATTACCACTACATCTTTTTATTATTTTCACCTATACTCTATATTCAATGATTATATATAAGAACCAATAAAACCAAAAATAAATTTATTTCCTTGATAAAAAACTGTGAATCACATTACACACTGTGTGTCAATCGATAAAAATAATTTGTGTTTTTGTATATTTTGTTTTATTTTCAAATTATAGTTGACCCAAATAGTTTAAAATTTACTAAACCATCCATTATAAAGGATATATAACCTTAATTTAACATTAAATCATATTTAAAATGTTTTAAATTGACATTAATTTTGTTTTTTCATTTATAATCCATGATTTGTGGACTAACCCCATGTTATTATCATCATCAACAACTAGAGACATGTCCTTTATTACTGTTTTCGTATTTTGAATATTTTTTGTATTGAACAAAATATATTCTTGGGATGGTATAATGACAGGACATTCATTCACATGGTGAATACACTATTTACACCATTCACATACATCTTCTTGAATATCGAAAATGTTATGAAATGTATTGTTAGAGTTTCTAATTTGATTTTTAATTTTCTTAATTTTTTTGGGATAAAATTCCCTTCAATAATGGCCTATAATATTTTATAGATATGTTATAACATTGTTATATAAACTCAGACATGTATTTATTATTTTGAATGACTCTACAGAACCTATAGTAACCATAAAATAATAATTTTCATTATATACAATATAAACTATATAATTTGTTAATTGTATTTATTTTTTCATTATGTAACCAATCATATATTATTGATTCAAAAAAATATAATTTGAGAGCCTGATAACTTTTTCATTGAACATGATATATTCTTGTCCTTTGTGAGTTTACCTATTTTATGTTCTTTACAAGAACCATTTTTTTCTAGAAATTTAAATATTAACATCTATAATCATTATTATATACAATCATGGTCTCAATGAAATGATTCTTCTTATTTAGTTATATAATTAATTTTTGGGCACTAGTTTCACCATTATTAAATGGTCATTATTTATCATCACTTGATTAATTTATATTTGAAATAACACAATCTTCTAAAATGGAGTTCTGGAAACTCCACCTAAATTTGTTCAATTGTGATTCCATTTTGACCATCGTGTATTAAATATAAGAACTATACATCTATTTATCCAAAATAATTTATTCCAATTTTATATTAATATTCTTCTAAACATCATGTCTTTTCATTCATTCATCTATACCATTTAATAAATTATATAAATCTTAGATAAAAATAGATTCCATTCCATTAGCTAAATGATTTTTTTGTCTGAATTATATAATTTTTTTAACATAGTGATATTGAAGAGATACCCATTATATTCTTTCTAGATTGATAACTCCATTTCAGAATCTTATTCTTCACTTTTATAACTCATTTCATCATTCTAATCATTTCTATTTTTTCATAATTCCATGAGATGTTTTTACCATCATTAAAACCGAATTACTTTTCATCATATTCATATCCATCACAATATTTTGATAAAATAATTATACATATACATTTAAATAAAATCATAACATTCACATTGAATTAATATTTTTAATAATATTTATTTTTTAATACTCTAGGTATAAAACCATTCTCATCATTATCTTCTTCAAATTTCGCTTTAATTTACATTCATGCAATATTCTAAATATCATAACATTAAATTCAATTTTATTGAAACTTTAACCTATAAATTCCTTTCCAACCTAATATTTTTCTTGAAATAATGGATACTAACTCATTAACAAGTCCTCTATATCATCTTAAAAAATATTATTTATCGTATTCTTCTTCAAATATACGATTTATAGGATTCTTATTTAAAAATAACCTTCTTCTTCAACTTCTCTTTATTTCTGTCTTTAAAAAATCGCATTTAAACCTTATTCATATTCATAAAAACTTTTTTATTTTTATTTTAATAATAAATTAAAATACTATACAACTCATTAGGAATAATATAACTTGTATCCTATTTTTCCATTTAAAATATTTTAGAATCAAACTAATATATTATGATATGTAATATATTCTTAATAATATAAAAGTATTGAATCATCTCAACTTAATAAATTAATGTGATTAAATATTATTTTAACATTTTTAATAAGGTATTGATAGTCTCATATTAATGCATCTATGATATCATTAGACCTTTGTCTCTAAAATTAAATCTTATCCTACATTACTCTGATTTTTCCTACATATAAATTTTCATATTATCCCAAATAATTTTTTATATTATTTTTTCTTTTATATTTTTAAAATTAACTCCCTTAAATAGAATACAAGATATCATTTATATTATTTCAATAATTTACCATATTTCTCTTATACTCTAGTATCTTGGATGAACTATAAATACATTGGAAAATGTCATCATCTTTTCTTCCAAAGAATTAAAAAAAATTGGATAACATGAATGAATTCATCAATATCTTTCAAATGTGAAACCCTTTCCAATAAAATGTTCATATAACATTTGTATTGTTCATATATAAAATATTTATTTTAGATAAATAAAATATGTGAAATCACATTCTATCTAAAAGAGACTTATAAAACCATACATTAAATAAACAATCCAAAATTAATAAATGCATTCTCAAATTTCACTTTTAGAAATCATGTAGGATCTATATAAGATAACTATGTTATTGGGGGTGAATCAGTGATCAATTTAATTTAATATTTTTTTATCAAACCATACCACATATAATAGTAAATTCTCTTCAGACACTAAAATTCACCCAAATAGGATGGAAAATAGAATATTTAAAGGGTTCACATATCAATGTGAGTATGGAAATCCTTATTTCCATATCGATTAATAGAAATTCATTTTACACACTAAAATAATCATTCTTGTACAAATAGTGAAGTATAATCCTAAAAGTCATCTTTTAAAGTTTTATGACTAGGCTTAAGTACTACCTATAAACATGTACTCCCCATACTATGAAATGATAAAATTTTTAGTAACAACAGATATGTCTTCTAGATATATATTTATGTCTTTTTATTCGATATTATAATTAAATACCCATTGTATGTTCATTAATTATAGATAGAAACCACCTAACATTCACATAGAAAACAAAATTTAAAACTCCCCTAATAATTATCTTTATAGTTAATAGAGTTATTATGAAAAAATATATAAAAGTGATGACATATGATTCCACTCTTTATATCAATAGTGAACATCATGAAAAACTCGTTGGCTATATTTTTAATAGTATACACTCTTATCTCTTTATTCTTACTAAATGAGTATATATACTCATGATATATCATGTGAATTACATTTATTTATTTAATATTTCTTTTAAACTCTACAATCATTAATAAAATAGATACATATATTCAAATTTAATTTCACCTAAAGTCTATTATCACTACATTGAAAAAAATCACTAATCCTCTTAATAATTGATTTAATTACTTTATGTAATAATTACCATTCATTAGAATAATTTTTCATCATATCTCTATGATTATTTATATAAATTTTCATTTTATAAATATTGTTACAATTTTTGTATTATGGAATCCATTATTTTCAGTGAAAAATATCCATCAAAACATCTCCATCCATCATTCTAAGGATACATAAATCATGATATCTCTTATTTTGAATAATGTTTATTTTTGAAATTAGAATACCTAGGAATTTATGTTTTTAAATTCATAAGAATATAATTATTCAGGAAATAAAAAATATTTTAATAATAGTATCATAGATAATTAATTAAGAATAAATAACTTAAAAAACATTGAAGAATTATTTTTTTAATAAAAAATACATATAAAAATATGGATTGCGTCATTCAACCAATTACTTATAAATATAACTATTAGAATATACTTCTATAAAATAATAATCAAACTGATTAATATTTTATTCGAAGATCATACACTCAATATAATGGTGTATTAAAATGAAATTCTTATGCAAAGAGAGCCAATTTATATAATCAAATTATAAAAAAAATGTATTCCAAAATACTTACTATGGAATAGATTCCCATGTTTCACACTTCCTATCTAACATCATCATTCATTTAATATTTTGGAAAAAACATCAAAACAACCACCATAGATAAATCATTGTGTAAAAATTTTCTTTTAAAAATACAAAACATTATACATCTAAGAGAGGATCATTCAACCGAATATAGCAAGTTAAATATATCGACCACATCGATTGATCATGAGAATTTCAAGAGACAGTTTGAAATCAATAGACCATATATAAACATTAATAACATAGCGACCCATATTTTTCTTATATTACTTTTACATAATTTTAATGATAAACTATATAATGTAATTACACATTGAGGATCCAAAGCATTAGTGACATGGGAAAACTAAGACTATACATAACATGTACAATATAAACCAAAAACATTTATATAATTCATTCTTCAGCATCTTGTTATTTCCACATGAAATAACCTTAGTACACATAGTAACCTGAAGATATACATTAAAAGGGATGATCTAAAATCCTAATAAGATGATATATAAGAGAAATATAACATGAGGTGATCATAATCATAACATCGTCATAAAAATCACGATAGGAATAATTTGATAAAGGCATTGATTGTGGAAATGCATAAAAATAAAACACCAGGTCTTAGTGGTAAACTACCACACATAGTTGTGAACAATGGTATCATAATGTTCAGATATCATTTCAATTTAACTCCAGATATTCATCACTTTACTCAATTATTTGGAGAGTTGTAATATTTCATGTTCACCCATCACATCAAAACATTCATATTGCGTTATATAATTATGGGTTCACCCATCACATTATAACATTTAAATTATCATGGAAGAAACATTAAAAAAACATTTTAAAAAAAGGGTTTCACATCATAAAATATACATTCATAAAAATTTGTTACCAAAAATAATTATTGATTAACATCCTTGACATAGAACCATTAACCTTGAATAAAGAGTAAAATAGTCATTGAGATGTAAAAAGTGTGTGTTTATTTAAAGAAGAGTTATTTTATAACAAATTGTATTTTTATAAAATCAATAAGAAAAATTTTATATCCCATAAAAGGTAAGAGAATGATGTTTAAATTATTTTAAGGAAAATATATTATAAAAATTGGTTGAAGAGGGAAATCCCAAAGAATGAGAGTTAGGTTTGAGTATTTCTCTATACCTTTTGTATGAACGCTTTATTCACACTAAATTACTATATAAAGAAATTAGATTCTATAATTTAAAATTAGTTAAAATTTTATAAATTATTTTTATTCATTAAGGTTTCATTATGTTCTTTTATGGTCCTTTTAATGAGTTATAGATCATAAATTCATTGTTTGGGAGTGTTAATTTTCATAGATTTTATGAAAGGTTCATTTGTATTCATGAATGGATGTTCATTTTAAATGTGGTTAAACGTAAATAATTTTTAACATATATTATTATGGAAATTATAGAGTTATAAATTTTCTTATAATGAATTTATATATATATATATACCATGAGGATGAATCATTGTATAAAATTTTAATGATAAGTGTTTGGATTAATATGGTTGTTTTGCTCACAATGATCTTTTTTTGTATTATTATTTCAAATAATGAGTTTATAAGTATTCCATAACATTAAATAAATTAAAATAAATATATTATCGTCTTTTTTAACCATTTAAATGGTTTCATGGACAGTCTCTAAGATGTAATGAAATTTGAAAAACCATCGTCCATGAAAGTGATAAATTTTCACATCTCGGTGGTGTTTTAATTTATAATATATATGTTTTGGGTAGGTGAGATTATTATGAAATATCACATTATCATAATATAATTCTAGTACATTTATGTTCATAGATTTATCATGCCATTTGGGTGAATGTAGGTGAAAAAAAATCAACGTGAAATAAAATAAAAGAATCCGAAAGATGAATTTACATACGGAGTTTTTCTCTTTTGAGATCCTCTTTAGGGAGGAGGATTTTTTCATTTGAGGAGACCGTTAGATGATGGACATGGGTAATTATCTTGGGGGTAGATTTAGGAAGAATTTAGTTAAGGCTACAATCATGAGAGAAATGAATAAATGAGGGTGTGAGGGGTGGTATTTGTAGTGGATTGGATGAGGGTTTTCCTAATATATTAATCATTAGTATACTAATTTCAACCATGATAAGAAATAGTGATGATTCATTGACTAAAAATATTTAATAGGACATTTATGTTTGATATTTGGGTTCTTACATCAGTCATGATGTCTGGAATAGTATATTTAAATTATAATGTATTTATAATGTAAATTAATGTATTTTATTAATCACAAAAATTTAAGTATTTCAGAAAAATCTGGAAAATTCAACCTGACCATATTTTGATGTATTGATTCCAAAAATTAAATCCATTTAATGAAGATAATTTTCAAAATATGAATAATTTAAATATTATTAAAAATAATAATTTATATAAAATGTACAAATTTTTAAATTAAAACATCTTTTCTAACTCTTTGAAAAATTATTTAATGCCTCCTAACATTATCATATAATAATAAGGCATTAAAATAATATTTTCTGAATAAATTATATTAAAATCAATTTTATTTTATGTAATTAAATTAATAATTAAATATTCATGACTTAAAAAATACAAGCACTATAATATAATTATACCATATTGCCACACATAGGATGGATAAATTTTATTTTGTACTATTAATGGTAAGGTTACTATTGAATTTGATGATTTACTATACATAAGTGTAACATTACGATTTATAAGTTTAACAAAAATATTCAGAAGGGTATTTTATTATTGGACTCCAAACATCCACTAAACACAAATATGTACGTCATTTTATTGAAATTTTAAATAGAGTAGTATAAAAATCATGTAAAATGGAAACATAGAATTTAGTATAATGATATGCCATTTTGTTTCCAAATGTAATTATGAATTAGATAATAATTATAAAAATTTTATTCCACTAATAAAACATTGTGTTGTTATATTCTTCCCCCCTTATAAAATTTCACCCATAAAATTTTCACTTTACAAAAATAGGTCATGGTACTTTCCCATCATCGCCTCCTCCTTTTCCCATGATTTTTCATCATAATTATGGTTCTTCCCCATGAATTTCACAATATAGGTTGCCTTGTTTTGTAGAACCTTATCTCATTGATCCATAATCATTACTGGTTAATCCTTATAAGAGGGATCATCTTCCAACTGTTACTCCTCTTAGTTTAGCACATTTGAGGGATCTCGTATGTACTTCTCCATGAGTTATACGTGAAACACATCATGAACATGATCCATATTTGGTGAAGTGGAAACTAATAGTCCACGTTTCCTATGTTCTCAAGGATCTCAAAAGGTAAAATATACCTTGGTATTAACATAACTTTCTTTCCAAACCGCAGGAATTACATCCATGGAGATATTATAAGGAAGAATTTATACCCAATGCAAACTCCAAGTCCCATCTATAATTGTCAGCATAACTCTTTTTTTCTGACTCTGAGTAGAATTGAAATTTTTCTGGTTGGTTGAACTTTCACTGTCATATCGTGCTCAAGATTTATTCCGAGTATATTTCTTTCACCAAAATCATCCAAATAGTTTTTAGTTCTAAATCTCATTACATATAGAGTTTCATATGGATCCATCTGAATTGTTGAGTAGAAGATATTGTTGTATGAGAGCTGAACCAATGAAAGAAGATGATCTCATCCACCATTTAATTCTAAAGAGTTGGATCATATCATATCATCAAGCTTCTGAATAGTCTTGTCACACCCATCGTTTCCAATTTATTTACTTTATTAATTATCTGGGTATCGGGTAGTTTGGGTGGAATCCTGACTTAAAATTTTCTTGAGTTCTTATTTAAAAACACATGTAATAGTCTTGACGGCATCCATCCCACTACGGTCGAAGCCGCGTGTCCTCGTCCAGTTCTCCGCATGCCCTTCCCGGTGTTTTAAAGAGATAAATTCAATGCAATGAATAATAAAAAGTAAATAAAATAAAAAAAAGTGTGGTAAAATTTATCGAATTAATTAAATGATGAAAAAAATAATATTATTGGATAATATTATTATTTTTCTTATTGATATAAATGGGAATATAAATTTTATTAAGTTATTAATATTATCATTACCATTATAATTATTATCATTACTATCACCATAAGTTAATATTATCATCATTCTTAATTATTATCATTAAAATTATTAACTTTCTAATTAATGTTATCATTCTAAGGATATAAATTTTTTTATTCTATTATTGCTATTATTATTCTAATTTTTACTATTATTTTCTTTAAGGTTTTAGTTTAAGAATTTTATTATTACTAATGTTAATTTTGTTAATTTTATTTTATATTTTTTTATATTTTTTTTCTTTTTCTCTTTTTTAGGGTTTATTTTTTTCCTTTATTTTCGGCACCCCCATACCCAGGCCACCTCTCCCCTTTCTCTCCCTCATTTCCATCGCGCCTCCTCCCCTTGGAAACTCCCTGTCGCGCCACTAAAATCCTCCTCTACCTCATGTCGTCTCTATGTCTCTTCCCCAGACTCGCGCCTCCCTAGTCGGCTTCCCCTTGCGTCCTCGCCCCGGCACCCCATCCAGCCGGATCGCATCCCTCTGCCTCGCACCCCCATGGCGCCATGCCTGTTCCCGGAAGACAAATCGTAGCACCGCGCCTAGGTCCAACCATTGGACCTCTTGCACCCCCCTTCGGAAAAGTTTTCCCCCCTTATTATTTGAGTTTTATTTTATTTCGTCGTTTCTCTTTTCCAGTGAGAATATGTCAGATTTTAGGGTATATTATTGATGATTTTGGATTAATTGATTGATTTAGGGTCAATTGTGGTTTTTTTGAGTTGCGGTTGGTGTGCAACGATCCTTGAACACCATATTTGTGATGTCCACTACACCGAGGTAGGTGGTTCCACATATATATTATTGTTTGACGAATTAATTTGTGATTTTGATTAGTTTAACATATATATATATTATTTTTACTACTGAAAATTGGGTTGTGTTTGAGATATAATGCATATTTGATTTGGTAGTATCTTGTTTATGTTTTCTATGGAAAACCCATATCAAACAGTTTAATAGTGGTTTCTAAATTACGTGGATTTTTTTTGGATGTGCAAAGTGTGAGAATGTTGTTTTATGCATAGCGTCTATTTGCGTGTTGTCATAAATGAACATTGAAGATGTTTTTGGAGTTTAAAGACATGCGGTGTATTTTAAAATGGGTTGGTAAATTTTTCTGGCAATTCATTTAGTTATAACAATTGTCTTGTTTTTAACAGTGCGGGTGATTTATTTAATTGTTTGTGTGATGCAGATTGTGTTAATGGGGTGGCGAGGTGAGCGTATTGTCATTAAAGAGGGGTTTTATCTGTCGAGTGTGTTAAGGATTGTCCTTCTCTTAAAAATTTATTTATGAATGAAATTGGGTTGTTTTATTAAATGAGTATTAAGGGTGAAAAATTGTTTTTGATTAAATTGTCTGAATATTTTGGTGCTTAAAGTCAGGCGACACGTGCGGTGTTTGTTTAATAAATCCTGTTAGTGGTGTGTCTGATAATGAAAGTGTTTTCATTGACCGTACAGTTGGTTTAATTGGTCGGGTAAGAAATACATATTGAGTTTTGGAACATTTTAGTGTGGATATTATTTCAAACGGCTTCTGTGTGTGCGAATGGTGGTTTTTGGTGCGCATGATGTATTGCTTGGTTTGAGTGTATGATTATGACACGTGGCATGAACTTTGAATTACATGAGCACAAACGGGAAGCCTAGGTACTAGGTGGGCGGACTAGACTAGCATGCTAGTGAACGGGAGTGGCCTCGGCCCAGTTTCACTTAGTGGGATTGATGCTTACAACACTAACTAAACATTGGATGATGACTGGAGACCACTATGGTAGGAGTTGTTTCCCTACCAGTGGATCGTGCACGAGAATGTGTGATACAGTTCACCGAGACGTGAGGTTCTAGGGTCCCACTTCTTTCTAGTATCATTAGGGTCTCGCATTTATTGTGCTCTTCCTCTGCTTCCTTCTCACCGTCAGCACACCGTGTGATGTTGGAGTTACCAAGAGAAGTGTGTGTGTTTGTGTGTACGTGTGTGCATGTGTCCGTGTGTGTGCATGTGTACGTGTGTGCGTGCGTCTATGTGTGTGTGTGTGTGTGCGCGCGCGCATGCGTCTGTGTGTATGTGTGTGCATCTGTGTGTGTGTGCGTGTGTGGGCATGCGTATGTGTGTGTATGATAATTTAAGGTGTTTTCCTTTTAGAGATGTTTCCCCTTAAAACCCATTTTCATTAAAATTATTTAAACACTTATTTATTTTTATTTTATTATATTGAAAATGTATTTGTCTTTTAATAATTATGCGTCGAACCTTTTCTCGGTGGCATTCTACTGGGCTTTCATCTCACACCCTACATACACCCTTGGGTGTATGTATATTATGTTTCTTCTGCTTTCCAGGTTGTGACTTCATGCTCAGTGATGGTGGTTCGGGTTGCAGTTGGTCTTTTCACAGAGAGTGGTGTCGTGTGGCCTCTCTTTTTTCGGGTGGTTTGAGTAAGAGCTTTAGTTTTCGCTGTCATGTTTTCTTTTAGTTCTTGGTTCGAGTTGTAGACTTTAAAAATGTTCATGGTTTAAAGACGTGTTTGGTTGTCTTTTTTTTCTAGTTTCAGTTTGTTTATCTGTATAGTTGTTTATATATCTTTTATTTCGGGTAAAATTGTTCCCACATTTTACTTACGATACCCGGGCACTTGTGCCAGCACGTGGGGATTGGGAACGCCCTTCGGGCCATGCCGTGGAATGGGTCGGGTGCCGAGGTGGATGGCACCCAGCCTGGTTTGAGACAAAATGGTATCAAAGGAGGTTTGCTCTCTCTGGGTCATTTTCTTTTGAGATTGAGTCATAGTAGACTTGAGTTAAGGTTGTCGTGACTCGATGTCCTGGCTACGATTAAGGTGCCTGGACAGCACACCTCGTGACGGGACTCGAGTTACCAAAGTATGTTGTGGTTTGTCTGAGTTTTTTGCCCTTGCGGATAATCCTATCTAAGGGAAATGAAAAGGGGTAAGGTCAGTGGTCTTAGTGAGCTTGCAGGGTTTGGCAAGCCTTGTGGAGCCGGGGATGCTGTCCAAGGATACCCTCTTTGGTAGTGGCGTGATTGGCGTATGGCCGCCAACCATACGTTCGAGTCAACCACTGACACAAGCTTTCTCTTGCGTCGTTTCTCATCTCTTTGTTTTGTATTTGTGGAAAAATAAAATTTAAGTAAAAATGTTTTGTTCATGGAAAATGTTTTCAAATGAAGCACTTTAAAATGGAAATTGCGTGTGAGGTTTGAAAAGTGTGGGTTGGATGTTTCGGGTTTGAATAATGGAATGGTTTGTTTTTGACATTTGGTGTTCTCGTGGGAAGCCACATGCATGAGTATATATGGGAAAAAAAATGTTTAATGGAACCAGTGGATGAGTGCTTGGATGGATATGAGGTGGGTGCCAGTGCGACACGAGAACATGCATGTTCGAAGCCAATGGGACACCATTGGTGTTTGTGTAACCCACCTACATTGCTTATATTCAAAAAGTTTTGTTAAATGAAAATTAGGTGTGTTGATAACCAGTGTTTGTGTGGCATGTCCTTGTGTTTTGGAAGTGTCGGTTGTGAGGCATTTTGAGCCGAGGATCCTTTTTGACTGATTTGTGTCATGAGTTTGAATTTTTTTTGGTCAGTTGGTGTGAAAGCATGTGGTTAATGGTCTCTTTTAAATAAGTACATCGGGGAGCCCTTGCAGTGGTTTCCCCTGCACGTTTGGTGTTCGCTTGTGGTATGTCTTGACCATTGGACCAGTTTGGTTAGGTCCATGGTTTCCTTTCTTGAATAGTTTTTGCCAACCCATAAAGCGTTAACATGTGATTAAAGTGCGGCCATGAGTAATTCTCCATTGGTAGACCCTCCAGTTGATCAGAGTAATCTCCTCTTGATTTCTATAATTGAACCCACCTCTCCTTTTCACAACTAAGTGGATCCTCTTGCAGCACGATGACAGATGTGAGGGGAGTTGGACAATGTTTTGGTTTCTTTAAGTTGTCTGAGTTTTTGGATATGAAATTTGATGTCGTTGCATTTGAAGGTTTCCCCTAGAAGTTGTGAAAGTATATCCAACGGGAAAGGGTGAAGGCGGTTTAGAATTTTCAGTGTTGACTAGTGTCTTGAAGGGATTTTTAGTATCTACATAAGCTGCAAGGGTCATATTCAGTGATGTCTTGCTGCGTGAGGTCCCTTTGATAGTCAACAGTTGTTTGGATGAGGTAAAGGGTACTCCAGTGGGGAATGGTCGAAGAAACCTGAAGTTGTTGGTGTGGTTTATAGTTCTAAATGACATCTGGTCTTTGGTTTGTTTCATTTATGGAAATGATCGTGTTAGGCTACTAGTTTGGTAGACCCAGTCGTATGAAGCAGCTATGGTCGTTTGCAGGAATCATGTGTTGTTAAAGACACGTTTTAAAGTCTTTCTAACCATAATGGTCATCTCAACAGTAACAGTCATGTTCAGGTGATGATTGGTGGTGTCATGTAAGGGTGATATACATGCACCATTTCAACTCTAGTGTTGGTGAATGTTTCGCGTATGATAAATCAGTTGCTGTTATGTGTCGTGTTTGCCGGTGGTGTCTTGGTTGTAGTATGGTTGCATGTGACACCAAAAAGGGGAAGCTCCATTAGGGAGTCTTCAAAACCTGACTGCGAGGCAAGAGATGCTTCAAACAACAAGGCTCCTTCCATAGGCCTCAGAGTGAAGCTGGCGCGTGGTCAGGAACCCAGGGAGTGTATAGGACCCCAACATTATTCCTATCACCAATGTTAAATGTAGAGGCAGTTTAAATTGTCTCTAAGGTTGTTCCACTTCGAATGAGTCATTGTGTTGCATAAGGTTTTCATGACCATGTGGACGCGTGTTTGTCTCGTGCCTTAATGTCTTGGGGGTTGCATCCCAATGGATGCAATCGCTTTTGTGGTCCTTATGTGAGTCTGTTGGGTAAATCATTCTCGATTTTTAATGATACTCATCATGGGATTTGAGGATGTTGTTTTGTCCCCAACCGTGGTTTTGATGCGTGGTAGTTAGGCTCGACCCTCCCCACCCTGGTGGTGGGGTACTTGGTCCCCGTCAGAAAATTTCTAAAGTTTTGTATCCATTTATAGTTCTAATGGCGGCGAGACCCATGATGAGTCTCGCACAAAGGTCTATGGAATAAATTGGTGTTGACCTTCCCTTAATGGTGGGGAGTCCACCCTGACCTCCCCATGTTGGTTCTCTAGTCTCTTCTTGGGCCTTGGTAGGTTTCTAATGGTGGGGAGACCCACGTTGTGTCTCACACGAATGTCTCTAGAATGAATCAGTGATGGACTTTTCTTTAATGGCAGGGAGTCTACTCGAACCTCCCCGTGTCGGTTATCCAGTCTTGTTTCGAGCGTCAGTGAGTTCCTAATGGTGGGGAGCCCCTCGGTCCCCCCATGTTGATCTTTTGCTTCTATTTTCAAATATTCTTTGGTGATAAGTGATGAGAGTGTTCTGTGGACATGGTTTGACCTTGGTTGTTCATTATAGCCAAATGGTGTGGTTTCGGTTTAATAGTGCTAGAGATGTTTCAGCTTGTGAAGTTGGTTTCCATGGGTGCGAGAGTTCCTTTCATTGTTTGTTCAACTGGAGGTGTTATAGTTCTTTCAAGCGGGCGACACATATCATAAAGTCTTTATATGAGTTCCTTGAAGTTGTATTTGAGTCACTTTCTCTGAGCACGATACTCCTTCATCTCATTGTTGGATTCTTCTGGGGATCCCCTTTGAATCTTAAGGGAGTGTGGTTTTATGCTTTGGGGATTGGTTCTAGTGGTAGATTTACAGGTACGGAAAGCTTTATGGTGGGGAGAATTGTCACACCCATCGTTTCCAATTTATTTACATTAATAATTTTCTGGGTATTGGGTAGTTTGGGTTGAATCCTGACTTAAACATTTCATGAGTTCTTATTTAAAAACACATGTTATGGTCTTGGTGATATCTAGCCCACTGCGGTCGAAGTCGCGTGGCCTCTCTTGGCTCGCCGCGCGGACTCGCTTGGGTCACTGCACGACCTCGCCCAGTTCGCCGCATGCCCTGCCCGGTGTTTTAAGGAGATAAATTCAATTCAATGAATAATAAAAAGTAAATAAAATAAAAAAAAGTGTGGTAAAATTTAACGAATTATTTTAATGATGATAAAAATAATATTATTGGAGAATATTATTATTGTTCTTATTTATAGCAATGGGAATATAAATTTTATTATGTTATTAATATTATACTTACCATTTTAATTATTATAATTACTATCACAATTAATTAATATTATCATCATTCTTAATTATTATCATTAAAATTGTTAACTTTCTAATTAATGTTATCATTATGAGGATATAACTTTTTTTTATTCTATTGTTTCTATTGTTATTCTTATTTTTATTATTATTTTCGTTAATGTTTTAGTTTAAAAATTTTATCATTACTAATGTTAATTTTGTTAATTTTATTTTATTTTATTTTTTCTTTTTTTCTTTTTTTTCTCTTTGTTTAGGGTTTCTTTTTTTTCCTTTGTTTTCAGAACCCCCATACCAAGGCCGCCTCTCCCCTTTCTCTCCCTCATTTCCATCACGCCTCCTCCCCTTGGAAACTCCCTATTGCGCCGCTGAAATCCTCCTCTCCCTCATGTCGCTTCCCTGTCTCTTCCCCGGACTCGCGCCTCCCCAGCCGGCTTCCCCTTGCGTCGTCGCCCTGGCACCCCATCCAGCCGGCTCGCATCCCTCTGCCTCATGACCCCATGCCTCACTCTATCTAACGACAGCCTTAGGCCGGCCTCCTTATCTCCGGCCTCCTAGACTAGTTGCGCACAACCCTACGGAACCCCCCCCCCCCCGAATGTCACTATGCCTGTTCCCAGGAGACAAATCACAGCGTCGCACCTAGGTCCATCCATCGGACCTCTTCCAACCCACTTCGGATAAGTTTTCCCCCCTTATTATTTGAGTTTTATTTTATTTCGTTGATTCTCTTTTAAAGATAGTATATGTCAGATTTTAGGGTAGATTATTGAAGATTTTGGTTTAATTGATTGATTTAGGGTCAATTGTGGTTTTTTTGAGTTGCGGTTGGTGTGCAACGATCCTTGTCCACCATATTTGTGAAGTCCCCTACACCGAGGTAGGTGGTTCCACATATATATTATTGTTTGATGAATTAAATTGCGATTTTGATTTGTATAAAATATTTATTTATTATTTTTACTGCTTCGAATTGGGTTGTGTTTGAGATCTAATGCATATTTGATTTGGTAGTATCTTGTTTATGTTGTATGTGGAAAACCCATATTGATCAATTTAATAGTGGTTTCTAAATTACGTGGATTTTCTTGTTAGGATGTGGAAAGGGTGAGAATGTTGTTTTATTCATAGCGTCTATTTGCGTGTTGTCATAAATGAACATTGAACATGTTTGTGGCGTTTAAAGGCATGCGGTGTATTTTAAAATGGGTTGGTAAATTTTTCTGGCAGTCCATTTAGTTATAACAATTGTCTTGTTTTTAACAGTGCGGGTGATTTCTTTAATTGTGTGTGTGATGCGGATTGTTTTTCTGGGGTGGCGAGGTGAGCGTATGGTCATGCAAGAGGGTTATTCTCTATCGAGTGTGTAAAGCATTGTTTTTCTCTCAAAAATTTATTTATGAAAGAAATTGGGTTGTTTTATTAAATTAGTATTATTGGTGAAAAATTGTTTTTGATTAAATTGTGTGAATATTTTGGTGCTTAAAGTCAGGAGACACGTGCAGAGTTTTTTTAATAAATTTTGTTAGTGGCGTGTTTGATAATTATAGTGTTTTCATTGACCGTGCAGTTACTTTAATTGGTTAGGTAATAAATGCAGATTGAGTTTTGGAACATTTTAGCGTGCGTATTATTTCAAATGGCTTCTGTGTGTGCGAATGGTGGTTTTTGGTGTGCGTGATGTCTTGCTTGGTTTGAGTGTATGATTATGACATGTGGCATGAACATTGAATTACTTGAGCACAAACGGGAAGCCTGGGTACTAGGTGGGCAGACTAGACTAGCGTGCAAGTGATATGGGAGTGGCCTCGGCCCAGTTTCACATAGCGGGATTGACGCTTACAACACTAACTAAACATTGGATGATGACTGGAGACCACTATGGTAGGAGGTGTTTCCCTACCAGTGGCTCGTGCACGGGAATGTGTGATACGGTTCACCGAGACGTGAGGTTATAGGGTCCCACTTCTTGCTAATATCTTTAGGGTCTCCCATGTATTGTGATCTTCCTCTTTTTTCTGCTCACCGTCGGCACACGGTGTGACGTTGGAGTTACCAAGAAAAGTGTGTGTGCATGTGTACGTGTGTGCGTGCATCCGTGTGTGTGTGTGTGTCTGTGTGTGTGTGTGTGTCTGTGTGTGTGCGTGTGTACCTGTGTGTGTGCGTCTGTGTGTGTGCGTGTGTGCGTCTGTGTGTGTGAATGCGTGTGTGGGCGTGTGTATGTGTGTGTAAGATAATTTAAGGTGTTTTCCATTTAGAGAAGTTTCCCCTTAAAAACCGTTTTCATTAAAATTATTTAAACACTTTTTTATTTTTATTTTTTTATATTTCAAATGTATTTGTCTTTTAATAATTAAGCGTGGAACTTTTTCTCGGTGGCATCCTACTGGGCTTTCAGCTCACACCCTACATACACCCTTGGGTGTATGAAGATTCTGTTTCATCTGCTTTCCAAGTTGTGACTTCGTGCTCAGTGATGGTGGTTCGGGTTGCAGTTGGTCTTTTCACGGAGAGTGGTGTCGTGTGGCCTCTCTTTTTCCTGGTGGTTTGAGTAAGAGCTTTAGTTTCTGCTGTCGTCTTTTCTTTTAGTTCTTGGTTCGAGTTGTAGACTTTAAAAATGTTCATAGTTTAAAGACGTGTTTGGTTGTCTTTTTTTCAGCTTCAGTTTATTTATCTGGCGAGTTGTTTCTCTATCTTTTATTTCAGGTAAAATCATTCCCACTTGTTACATACGATACCCGGGAACTTGTTCCAGCCCGTGGGGATCGGAAACACCCTTCAAGCCTTGCTGCAAACCAGGTCGGGCACCGGGTTGGATGGTACCCATCCTAGTTCATGACACATCCTTTCATATTGGCAACCTATTTTGGGGTGATAATCCATGTTGGAATTTAATTTAGTACTCATAAAGTATTGGAGATTCCTCTAAAATTTATATGTGAACATGGGATCATGATCAGAGACTATCGATAGTGGAACCCCATGTAGTCTTACTAATTCATCACATGTATCATTTTATTTGGTTCAAGATATAGATATTCTTGAATAGCAGTAAAGTGGGAAGTCTTGGGAAGTTGGTCAACCATAACCCATGTCACATTATTTCCCTTGGACGTCTTCAGGATACCTGTGACAAAGTCCACAGGGAAATTATCTAATTTCCACATGTGTCTAATCTATGGTATCATCATCCCCATGGACATTTGTCTCTCTTTTTTAACTTTCTAAAATATCAAGAACCTCAATATATACTTAGAAATATCATTCTTCATGTTTTACCACTAGATGTGTTCTTGGAGATAATTGTATATCATGGTACACCCATGATGAATAGAGAATGTTGAGCTATGTGAATTATCGAATAAATACTTTTTTATCCTAGGGGATGAAGGGGAAAAAATCGATGTTCCAAAATGAATCACCCCATCATCATTGATATGGAACTCTTGCAGATTCCCTTGTCTTCTATAATTCAATTTCTTTTGTAGCTCCAGATCATACCATTGTGCCTCATTAATCATCTATTGGATAGATGGTTGTGCAATAATTTAGAAAGATAAGATGTATTAACTTTTTTTTATGATTTAAAAATCCATCATTTTCATATCCATGAAGATAAAATCATTCTCTTTATGAATCATTGAATGATTAGAAGGTTCTTTTCATCTTAGATCATCAACTACCTTGTTCGCCATTCTAGGATTATAGTGAATAGATAAATCATAATCTTTGATTATATCCTGAACCAACATGGGTCAAAAATGAGCCAGTCATCTGAGCCAGTAAGTTGCATGACCCATAGGTCCTTACCAATCACCACAGGCTGGAAACTAGTGCATGGATTCAGAACAAGTAGTTTGGAATGACTTGGCATAGAGAATAAAATATAGATAAAAAAGAAATAAATTGAACCACACATCTATACACTAATAGTGGTAAATAAAATAATGATAACCAGCTTGAAATACCTCCATGTGACCCCATGGGTCCCCACCTAACATATAACAATGCTTTCCCCAAGAACAATCATGGACTAAAACCTGAAACTAAAAAGTGATGTAGTCGTGAGCACTGAGGTTATCAATACGAATGCCATGGAATAATAATGATCAATTCCCATACCATTAAAATGAAACCCCAAACATGATATTTTTAAAATAATACCTAATGAAATATTGTTTTTAATTCTTTTCAAAATCATGTAATATGTTTAAAATTAAAAAAAAACATTTATATCCCACTACATTTTCAAAATAGAATACAATAAGGAATTTTCTTTCCAAAATGAAAGGGGTTGAAAATTTAATTAAAATATGGATTGTAGGAATGGGGGAACAAGCATAAAACTACTCAAATGAAAATCATGTCACAAACATCATGTTGTAAATGAGCACCATGGGAAATCCCAATAGGTACAAGAACAAGTGGGACCTAAGAGGCCCCACATCTCAGTGTAAACACATCATAGGATCCAAAACGATCAACTTTCTCACGAACGAGCCACTAGATGGGAACACACTCATAACCTACTCAACTCGAATCATCATAATGTTTAGTGAGTGTTTTATCATCAATCCTATTAGAAGTAAACGAGATGAACCACTTCTGTATCATCTAGCGTACTTGTCCTAGTCCACACATCTAGACACCCAGGTTTTTCATGTTCTCTATATCAAATTGTGCTATGTTTTATCAAAATTTAATGGCACACACATGTCACATTATTTATCTAAAAACATTCTGGTGTTCATAATTGACATTCCCCATAAGTGGGTCCTTTTTTTCAGAAGCATAAATCATTTCAAAATCCCCTTCAATAGGGCCATATAAAAATTCATACATAAAACATTCATGTTATTTTTCTAAAGCAAGAGGGCACGCCATAAAAGGGGTTTTCCTTTCTCATAAATCATTCTTAATGACCCAAATGGGATTAATCACTTACCAGGATCACTTTTCATTTTAGAACGATAATCAACCAAAAAAAATTAGTTTCCAAAACCATTATAATGTTTAACTAAACAAGCAAGGTATTATATGTTTAAACAAGAATAAATCCACACATAAAATGAAGCAACACATTTAAGAAAATAAAACCACCATTTTCCTTGATTTCTCACCAAAACCCATTTTGGAAATCACTTTGGATCTTATTTGAAAAAGAAAACACGTCACTACTCTTTTACAAAAAAACTAGCAAAAAGACCGCACATCTTTGGAAATATTAATTTCATGTTAAAACTTCTATGAAACCACATTTCCATAACAAAAAACATTTATTCGGAAAAATACATATATAAATACATTGCATATTAATTTTATATAAATGTAGAATATACGCTTTTAAAAGAATACCAATCATTATTAGAAATTCTAATAAATGTTCTGGGCATAGGTAACCTACCCATAGGGTGGAATCATGTCGTCCACTTTGGATCTCGGTTCTTTCTAACTAAACACTACTTCTATGTCACTAAGAATATGCGCCTTCTCATACATTCAAGGACACTTATCCCTAATTCAGACATTCACATGGCGCATGAACATGTTCAAGGGGATCATTACAAGTATTCTTATACTCATATACTAGTCTCCACTAACCTGTGTATGCATATTTTTATATACACAAAGGCACACCTAGCCCCATACATGTAAATTCAATTCCATGGAAGACTATACATGAAACAGGGGAAACAAAATTTATATATTTACTTACCTATACACATGTAGGCGAGTCTCCCTTAATTAGACAACTTGAGACTTCACCAAATAGGGACCACACACTACACATATAATTTCATAAAAAATTATAATAATTTATAAATCACTTAATATTTAGCACTATAAAAATATACACCAGAAAACAATTTAAACCCCAATGAATAATAAAAAGTTCTAAAAATAAATTTCACAACACTTATATAGTTTCTCAAATTCCTTTCATATAACACAAGAAAAAACACACAATAAATACCATTCAAGGAAATGGTCCTAGACCCCTTCATAAAATCATTCATCCTTTTAAACCATTTTTAAAATAAGATTTCCACCATTCAAACATTTTACCATTTAAGCTCTAATTGCACAAAAATATAATATGCAAAAAAAATCTATTTTCTAATGAAAATACTATTTAAATACACTTGCAACTAAAGTTCATTGAAAACACATTTCAAAACAACTATAGGACCCTTGATTTTTTTTTAAACATTACAGTGAAGAACAAACAAAAACCCAGCCATTCCATTAATTAGAAATCCATTTCCAACATATGAACACTTAAACCACTTCAAAAACACCATACGAACCCCGTACAAAACCAATGAACACATTTATAAACATATAAAATATATTAATATTCATCTAAAAATTAATGAAAAATGGATTCACCTACCACTTCTAAATAAATTTCATGAAAAATTATTGTTTAGTCCATCTTCACCTCCACCAAACCATTGGGGAGCCAAGACCCACCTTAAACAAGGTAAAATTTAACCAAAGACAAATCATAAACCCTAATTTGAAACCATAATAGTTGAAAATAGAAAACATCATATAAACAAGGAAAAACCCTAGCAAAAAGGAAGAAGGTTCTACCAGGTGGAAGACGTGTCCGATGGAGGAGAGAGGGGCGCTGATGAGGGGGGATCATTGTGCTTCTTGGAATCACACTATAAGAGGGTTCGCGAGCAGAGGGTGTTGGACCATGTGTGCTAGATAAGAAGGAGAGGGTGGTGCGATGGGGCCGATTCAGTGAAGGAACACCAGAAGGAGCAGCACACTGGGGGCTCAAATAGAGAAGAGTGTAATAGGTTGGGGATAGTGGGGGAATATGGGTGATGAGATTAGGGTAAGGGGAGGGTTTATGTGTGATTGTGGGTGTGAAAAAAGGAGTGGACTCTTTTTTTAACCCCAAATATATTCATAATAATAATATAACAAATGATTATTAAAAAATAAAAGGATAATTTTTTTATAATAATATTAATATTATGAATACAGATATTAATATTAATGTCCTCATTAATTATAATAATAATAATAATAATTAACATATTTATTATTATTAAAATAATTCATTGAACTTTATTTTATATATTTTTTATTTTACTTTATCTTCATTTTCATTTTCATTTCACTTTATTTATTTATCTTCAAAATCCAGCAGGTTGTACAATGCCCCATGTGAAGCCGCACAACTTTGACTATGCCCTGCCCATTCAATGGATGATGTTAAATCCAAATCATTCATTTATTATCAAAGATGATAAATTTAAACCAGTATCAACCAAAAACTCAATATTTTTTTTCAAATTCAAATAAAATAATAAAATTATATTATTTCAATCATTTGGGTTTGAAAATTCTCCCCACCATAATGTTTCTGCACACAGAAAGCCACAACAAGTAATATCTCCAATGTAGAATTTGATGTCCCCTTCCCAGTCTGATGAGGTTCCCAGTGAAGAACACAAAAGAAAACATCAAAACACTATCGACAATAGAAGAAACATTTAAAATACAATCGAGATACCAAAAATGGACTCCCACAAGTAACGAAAGCCAGGTGACGTCCTCCATGTGACAACTTCCCCAAAAGTTAAGTCACCTTCAGTTGATGATAAAAGGACAGAACCGTTCACAATTCACCATTGGATGTCCCAAGACAAATCACCTTGTACAATCCTGTGATACTCAAACTTTAAACCTAAAACAAACATTGAATCCTAATCATTGACACATGTATTCCTGAACGTACTCCCCTCCCTAAGAAATAGCATACACCAATGACTAAATAGTAATACCAACATAGGGAGGCCCGAAAGGATTCTCCACCATAAGTAATAGTCTAACACCATTTCATTTTCGGCTAAAATACATTGAAACCCATGGTGGGTATCCCCACAATAAAAACTAGTAAAATTATTCAAACTTTAGTGCTTCATCGTACAGACCAAGAACCCTAACAATGAGTGGAGGATATGAGCTCATCCAGTGGACCAAAAAGACCACTACCGACACATCTCAATGGTTTATTTCCTCATATAGAAAAAAATTCCAACTACTCTCTATTTATAATCATGTTATACATAAATTCATTTAAAAGAGGATCCACAGTTACTAGAACATAGCCATTAGGATTTTAAGGAAACAAGACAATTATACCTTCTTAAAAAAAATTAGAAACTCTTACACTCAAATAGGTCATAACGTGGAAATAAGGTCCTCATGCCAACTTTAACTAAACATGATTAATTGAAAGAAAAAAACTACACCAGAGGCTTAAAATATCCTCATCTCCCACACCCTTAATAGAACTCACATCCAAACCTTTCAATCCTTTGGGGTTCTTCTGACTATCGTTTAACCTCACTCCAAGACCTATAGCTAGAGATCTGATGGTTGAAGCATCTCCTGCCTTATAGTCATGCTTTAAAACCCCCCAAATAAAACTTCTTTTTATGGTGCCATAAATGACCATATCACAACCCAAACCTCACAATCAAGCATAGCATGTTTCAACATCCATTATTTCCACACAACATATCACTGAAATAAAGAACACATGGAAGGCACATTCCTCTAAAATAGGGATTATTAGTATTTCTTGAAGGAAACACAATTTTCATATAATTGACATTCTCATAATGGTGAAAAAACATCACCATTTTTGTTGAGTGAGAACAAGACACCACAATGTGTCACCAAACATGACCCTTAAAATCGATAGAGAATATTCAAAGAGAGGGACAATAAACTGAGTCAGTAACAACATACGATTAATGAAGGTGTCCATAACCACCTCTTATATCTATATTTACCCCATTGTATTCTTAACATGATATATTAATGAGAATAACAAAAAAAAGCCCCAAAATAGTATCCCATAGTGACAACTCTAGACTTCTTCTGCTTTTCCCAAATAGAATTTCATTCACTACTTCCATATATGATATACAAACTGAACGATGTCAAACTCCACATTCAATAAACCAAGAAACCCAAGAGGCAAATGTTTAATTCAAATCATCTCATATCCTATCTCCTGCTTATATATAATCCACTAGTGAGATAAAATTTAGGTGAATTAGAATTCCAACATTCAAGAAGAAGATGGTTCATACACTGATCATCTAAGGAATGACCCATGGAGAAATACATGTGGCTGCACTTAGATGTGCACTAACACTTTATAGGGGTGTACACTAGCTGACGAGGATACCCAAGAACCTAATAAAACATGTACATTGACCAACAATGCCATGAAATATCACTGGAAGAAACAAAGGGAACCAAAACAATGGCTCCCAAGACACTCCTTAAAGAAGACTATTAACCGACATCTCAAAACAACAATCAAACCTCAAGACTATTTTACGAAACACAAATACTGATTAAACTAATCCTTATTCACTCATTACCATTACATGAAAGTGCACCATTCCAAATAATTATTCAAAAAATAATTCAAAACCCATCTTCCAACTATTAATAAAAAAATTGTTTATATTTTAAAATGAACTTCCACACTTTTCAAACAACGGTTTTTTGGAATATTTTTAAGATATTGAAGAATTCACAAGATGATTCAAGTAGAAAATAATGTTGATGGGAGACACCAAAAAATGGTTGGCATACATATAATGCTCTTTCCATCATCATAAAGAGTATTCTATGACAATGTACCCATCTCCACATGGATTTCAAGGCCCCACAAACTCACAACGACCATTAAATCAACTATCTTTTCATTTCCCAAATGGAAATTAACTGCAAGGACCAAAATAGTAACTTGAAACTTTCTTCCCCTGGTAACTCAATTCCCCTTACAAGGTGGGTTATCTAGAAACCTTAATTATAACCAGAAGATCATGTACTAAAAATCCTAGCATCGGTCTACCTTTCCTTTTTCTCATGAAACAAGACCAAAAATAGTGTAACCATCCTCTAATGCTATTTTCCATGAACTAACCTAGGTTGACTATGAACCAATCACCCAAGACGGTCAGCGCCATGGCCCAAAGAGATATCCTAACCCCTAGGGGATGTAAAATAATATAAATATTCAAAATGAGTAGTTGGGAATGATTTAGCCCAGAAAATAAAAGATATATAAACAAAATAAATAAATCTGAAAAAATAGGTATACATTAAACGTGGAAAATAATATAAAGATAAATAGCTAGACATACCACCATGATACCCCATGGGACCCCAGCAAACATTGAACCATGATTCACCAATAGTGATCTAGGAAAATAACCTGAAATAGAAAAGTGAAGTAGGTGTGAGCACCAAGGTGATTTGTATGAAATCCTAGTAATAACAATGTCTTATTCCCTTACTAATAAAAACAAGTACAAAAACATGATAGTTTAAAAATAAGAACTACTAAAATAATTTTTTTCACTCTTTCAAAATCATGTAAATTGTTTACATTTTTTATTAAAACATTTCTCCCCCACTAAATTTTCAAAATTGAAACAAAAAATGCATTAACATTACAATATCAATGGGGATGAAATTAAAATTAAAATTTGGTTTTCACGAAAGGGGGAACATGACTGATACAACTGAAATGAAAATCATGTCACAAGATTCATTTATAAAATGAGAACCATGGGAAATCCCAATAGGTAACTATCACAAGTTGTACCGGAGAGACCTTGTATATTGTTGTAAACATGGAATAAGAACCAAAATGATCGATGTTCTCATTCACAAGCCACTAGTTGGGAACACAACAATAACCTAGTGTTCTCCAATCATTATAATATTTTTTTATTGTTGTAGAATCAATCCTTCTATAAGAAACTGGGATGAACCTCTCCTGTATCATCTAGAATTCTAGTCATATTCCTCTCACCTAGATACCTTGGATGCCCATTTAATCTATTTCAAATGGTGGTGAGTTTTCGCAAACACTAAAGATAAACACACATCACATTCTTTATCTAAAAACATTCCAGTTTCCACCACTGACCTCCCCCCTTATGAACTTCCTTTTTTTCAATGTCACACATCATTGCACAAGCCTCTACACTAGGAAAATTTTAAAATTCATACATTTAACATACACATCAATTTTCTAAATCAATAAGGCAAGGCTTGTGAGGGGTTTTCCTTTTTCAAAAATCCTTCTTAAATTTGCAAATCGGATTAATCAATTACGAGTACTAATTTTCATTTTAGAAATATAATAAAAAAATTTAAGATTCCAAAATAATTTAAAAACATAACTAAACCACAAAGGTACATTATTTTTAAAGCAATATTAAAACCTCACATAAAATGAACCATCCCTAAAAAAATCAAACCACCCTTTTCCCTTAAATTAGCACCAAAAACCATTATGGAAATCACTTTGGATCTTCTTTCGAAAAACAAACATGCCACTACAAATTTATAAAAAACCAGTAGAAAGACTACATGAATGTAGAAATAGCTATTTTGTATTCAACACATCTCAGAAACCATGTTTCATGAACCACAACCATTTATTAAGGAACATATATTAATAAATTTCATATTTATTTCATATAAAGGATTAATTACTACTTTTTATAGAATATAAAGAAGTAAAGAAAATTCTAATTATAGTTCAGGGCATAGGTAACCTACCATAGGGTGGAAACAAGTCGTCCACTTCCGTGGTTGGAGCTTTCTAACTAAAAGCTACTTCTCTCCCAATAATCATGTGTGACTTCACATACAACAAGGAAATTGAGAACACATGCACACATTTACATGGTCCACGAACATGTGTAATTTGAACCTTATAGGTATTCTTATACACATATCCTAGTCTCCACTAACCTGGGTGTGCATTTTTTATATACACATTGTAGCACCTAGCCCCATACATGTACATTCAATTCCATGGATGAATATACATGTTACATGGTAACCTACATGTATATATTTACTTATATATGCACACGTAGGGGAGTCTCCCTTGGACTGAAAAATTGATGCCACACCAAAGAGGGACCATACAATACACATAAAATTTAATAAATCAATAAATCAATTTATGAAACACCTCAACTATAGAACCATAATAATTTACATCAAAAATATCTTTAAACCCAGACTCATAATAAAACCATTTGAAAATACATTTCACACTACTTATATAGTTTCTTAATTTCCCTTTTTAAAAATAAGAGTTCACAAAAAATAAATACCGACCAATTCAATGAGCCTATCCACCTTTGAAAAATAATTCGTTCTTTTAAACCATTTAAAAAAAATCTTTAGACCATTCAAACATTTTACAATTTAATATCAATATGCACCACAAAGAAAACATTACAAAAACAATCCTCTTTCTAAAGAAAATACAATTTAAACACACACGCACCTAAAGGGACATGAAAACCCATTTCTCACATACAAAATGACCCTTTAAATCCATCTTAGAAATATTACACCAAATCACTCACAAAAACACATCCATTTTCTTTACTAAAAATCCATTTCCAAATAATAAAAACAAAAAAAAACTTCAAAATCACATTACTCGCCACATAAAAAACTAATGAAAACATTTATAAACTAAAAAAATATATTAAACATCATCCAATAATGAATATACATGGATTCACTTACCAATTATAAAGAACGTGTTAAAAAATGGTTTGGATTCCATCAACAACTCCATCACACCACAGGGGAGCCAAGGCACACCCTATACTGTGTGAAATTTAACCAAATAGCAACATTAAACCTTAATTTGATACCATAACTCCTAGAAACTTAATGCCTCAAAGAAATAAAGAACAAAACCATATAATGGAAGAATAAGGGTCTACTTGGGGGAAGATGTGTGTGTCGGGGGAGAGAGGGGCACCAGATAGTGGGGGTACCTCCTAGGTGGTTCATTGCACTGCCCTGGTATGTACTGCATGAGGGGGTTTCATGAATGGGGCACTGGGTCAGGTGTGTCGGAGAAGAAGTACAGGGTGGTGCGAGGGGGCTACAGCAGGGAAGGAATGCCGAAGGAGAAGTGCACAAGGGGCTCAAAGAGGGAGGTGAATGACAAGTGGGGGAGTGGGGGAGAATAGGGGTGATGGGATTTGTGTAAGGGGTAGTGAGGAAAGATGGTCGGGGAGATAAAACGGAGGGGCCTATTTTTTTAACCTGAATTATATTCATAATAATAATATAATTAATTATAATGATAAAAACATTAATAAGATGTTAATAATTTTAATTATAATATTATTATTATTAATACCAATAATAATATTAATATCATTACCAAAATAAATAATAATAATAATAATAACCATATTTATTATTATTAAAATAATAAAGCATGATTTATTTTAAATTTTCCTTGTTTTACTTTATCCTAATTTTATTCTTCATTTCATTTTATTTATTTATCTTTAATATTGACTTGGCCTCATAGTGCCCCGAGGGACACATTGAACCTATGACCATGCCCTACACATGTGATGGAGATTGGAATGGACAAAACATTCACTTATCTGCAAAAAAATGAAAATATTTCAACCGAGCTCATCCCACACCTCAACAAAAAATTCAATGTCAGGTTAAATAATAAAATATGATTCTTTTGACTGTTTAGCTATGAAATATTATATCTAACCATATCTTTTGATGCATGTTTATCTAATTTTGTGTCAATATATGCTTATGTATCGTGTTATCATTAAATATGAACACTTCTCCCCATATAGGTAGTGCTGCTAGATTTTTATGGAAAAAAAAATCAGAGCATCTAGATCTAGATTATGTGCTGGGTTGTCCTGCTCATGGACCTTCAACTACTGTCAGGCATTAGCTGTCACATTATCATTTTGAATGAGTACACAACCCAATATATTCTTTAAATCATCACTATATATAAAAAAACATTCTCCACTCTCCTATAATGTGAGTACAGGTGTAGTGATCATCCTTTTTTTAGCTCCAAGAAGCTTCCCTAACATTAACCAGTCCATACATACTTTACCTCTTTCCTAGTAACATTAATTACCAGGCCTGATAATTGTGATAATTTTTTCCAAAAACATCGGTAGTTCCCACTTAATCCATAAAAAATATATATTTATGTGACACTAGATGGTATGGTTCATTCCTCAACCACCTTTATTTTTGGGGGTCCATAGAAATTCTATCACTTGTGATCACATGTCCCTAGAACGTGACTTGTTTCATCCAAAATTCACACTTTCTGGTCATGTCTTACAACTTATCCTTCCTTAATATCGCCAAAACATGATTTTGATGTTTCCATTTTCCTCCATTCATTTATAGTATAAAAGGAAACCATCGATAAACACTACCAAATAATTTTCTAGGTAATTTCTAAAGACTCTATTCATCTAATACATGAATATTGTAGCGGAATTAATATGTTCGAAGGGTGTCACCGGAAACTCAATGTTTTCGTACCTTATACAGAAGGATGTATTCATAATATATTCCTTCGTCACCTTTAACTGATGATATATAGAATAAATATCCCCCTTTGAGAAGTATTGAGCTCCTCACAACTGATCAAACAATCCTTAAATCCTTGGGAGACAATACTTCTTCTTTATGGTGATCTTATTGAGTTCCTGATTGTCGATACACAACCACATTTAACTATCCTTCTTCTTCAAAAATAGAAATGGTTCACCCCAAGGTGATGCACTAGGGAATATGAAACCTTTTTCTAAATGCTCTTACAGCTAATTCTCTAACTCATCAAGTTCGATAGGAGCTATCCTTTATAGACACTTTGAGATAGGTTTAGCTCTAGGTATGTGTTATGTTGAGAACTCTACCTAATGATACGAGAAATTTCTTGGTAGCTAATTATTAAATAAATCATTGTATGACATTATGATGTGAATTTCCACTAGTTTAAAACTTTCTTATGAACCAACAATTTTAACAAGGTATGTCATTTCACAGAGAATCTACCCCCACACTATTGAAGTATTTTCCAAAGGATATTCATGATATTCATGTGTTTTTAGAGGATCATTGGATGGTTTTGAATTTTAAATGATATTTACTTTTCCAAAGAGTTTATATGTTCCCTATATAAGGAGATCCAATCCATTCCAAGTATATATTCAAATTCCACCAAGGGAAGTATTATGAGATTCTATGGCAGATTCTTCCCAAACACGTCAACAAAAGAAGATTCAAAAATATGTTGTCCAATGATTGAACCAATTTGTGTTTCTATAGATATCAAATCTTATAATATTTAGGGATTCAATTCTATAGTTCTTGAAAAATTTCATGATATAAAGAAATGCATAGAACATGAATCAAATAAGACTTTTTCCTTTATTATGTTAATATGATGAGTACCTTTTATAACTTCTTTTTCATTATCAACATCCATAGTAGTGAGGGCATAAGACTTTACTTTTGTTGTTGTATTTGGTGGCTATTGATGCTGATTACCTTCAAGGGCTCGAGGTTTAGGGAACTAGCATGTATAGTTCCCTTACTCCTTATAGTTGTAGCATTGTAAAATTAGAGGTAATCCTATTTAATTCACTATATACTCCTTATTATTCAGGTATTTTCAACATTAAAGAGCGTAATATCCTTATATAACACACATGAAACACTTCCCAATCACTTTGAGTAAATTTCCATGATGCTTCTTCTCAGATTTTTTGCATGTGGGTGGTTGAGTTTTCATCCCTGTTTTATCATTAGGTCCTCTGGCATGAAACTCAACCTTTTGTTTCATATCACCATATCCATGGTACCATTCCCCAAACTCTGTCTCCACATTTATATCACATAAAACAACATCTTTATAACTCACAATGTCTTGAACTTCAAGAGAATTTAGATGTTGTTGTTTTAACCAACTAAATAATCTATCAATTTTTCGATAACTATTGATTAAAAAAATCTGATGTGTACATTTGAAACCTTGGGTAATTAAATTCATAAGATGTTATAGATTATATTTTCTTTTACTTGATCTATATCAATTGTCTCTCCATATTTGTATAAAAAGTTCTTGGGAAATTTTTTATATATAAAATTATCATAATGTCTTCCCATTCCATCTCAACAATTTCGTTACCCGGCTTGGTGTCCTTAATCAAAGCCCAATAATTGATTAGCCTCTACATATAGATGTTAAACGACCTGAATCAATTTCTCCATCTCAGAATAATGAAGAACAAAAAAGATCTTCTCTATGGTGTTGACCAACAGTTCTGCGACTAGTGGATCTGAAGATCCACTAAATGTTAGTAGTCATTATTGCATAAAACACTTGATAGACAGTTTCTACCAATTTTTTGAAGGAGTAATTTTCATATTATTTATGTTATTATTTATTATCTGAGCTAGATGGGTAATAATTTCTATGATATTTTCAACTCCACCTGCAAAATAATTGGTGTTCTCATTTGAGAAATCACTGCATTATCCCTTGTAGTAGTTGTTGTCATGGTATCTCATAGTTCCCACCATTTTCAATAATATAAAAGGTTAGAACAAAATAAAATCCAATGATTCATGAATAAATAACTTAATAATTTTTTACAATTTACACTAAAATCATATTTTATTGTTTCCCTATGTATTGAAAATGATATTGTGTGCATATTTTTACTTATTCTCATATTAGAGGTTTTATCTAGGGTTCACTAATCCAAATACCTAAATTAACTGAACCATTCATATGATACCAAAAATAGACACCCAAACATTTCATACATTACATTTACATCTTATTAATTATAAAAACATAATGAAATTACACACTAAGGATCCATAGGATTAGTCTTTTGGGAAAACTAGTACCATACATAATATTTACAATATAAAACATAAACATTTATTTAATTTATTCATCTCTAACTTCTTATTTTCCCTTGAAATATTCATAGTACACATAGTCACCTAAAGATATGCATTAAGTGGTGGGATAAATTCCTAATAATAGGATAGATAAATAAAATATATCAATAGGTGAGATTAATCATAAAATAATCACCGAATTCATGAGATGAATCATTAGATAAATGCATGGATTGTGGCAATTCATAAAAATGAAACATCAAGCCTCATTGTTCAACTACCACAAATAGTTGTGATCAAATATAGAATCATGTTCACGCATAATTTCACTATAACTAATCTGATTAATCACATTAACCAATTCATTGGAGCACTGTATAATTCAAGGTGTACCTTTCATATCAAAACAATCATATTGCGGTATATAATATTTGGTGCACTCGTTACATCATAACATTAACATTATCATGCATGACACATAGAAAATTTGTAAAACATGAACAGAAAATAAACCATTGAATGAAATGGGTATAAAGTAATAAATAATAAATTCATAAATATTTATTTCTCAAAATAATGATAAAATATCACTCTTGACAAAGAACCAATAAACTTTTGTAATGAGTGAAACAGACTTAGACATATAAAAAATGTTTTGTTTGTTTGAAAGAAGAGTTATTTTAAAATTATTTTTTATAATTTTCATTAGAAAAAATATATATCCTGAAAAATGTAAGATAATTATGAAGAAATTATTTTTATGGTGTATCCTTACAGAAAATGGGTTAAATAGGGAAAACCAAAAGAATGAGAGTTGGGTTCGAGAATTCCCCTTACCTTGTGTCTAAATGATTTCATCACATTAATTTCCTATATAATGAAATTAGATTCATTAATTGAAAATGATATAACCCTTAATACATTAATTTGATTCATTATGGTTTCATTATGTTTTTATGGTCCTTTGAATGAGTTATAGAGCTTAAATTCATTGTTTGGGAGTGTTAATATTCTTAGATTTTTTGAACGGTTCACTTTTATTGGTGGATGGATATTTATTTGAAATGTAGTTATACATCAGAATTGGTAATATATATTATTTCTGAAATTACAGAGATGTAAATGATATTATAATGAGTTTTTTTAGCATTTGTTCGAATCATTAAATAAAATTTTAATGATAACTGATTTGATTGATTTGGAAATTTTTCTCACAATGACATTGTTTTCTATTATTGGTTTATATCATGGGTGAATAATGATTCCAGAACAAAAAATAATGTAAAATATAGATATTATTATATCATTGAACCATTTAAATGGTTTCATGACCAGTATTAATGATGTTAATAAAAATTGAGTACTTTTCATCCTTGAATGTGATAAATTAACACATCTTAGATGGTGTTTTAATTTATAGTATAAAAAGAGGGGGAAGGTAAAATTATGATAAGATATCCCATTAGAATAATATAATTGCACTAAATGTCTGTTGATAGAGTTTTTATACCATTTGGGTGAATTTATGTGAAGAAATATAAATAATAAAAAGGAACATGAAAGAAAATAAATGGATCGGATAGAGGAATTTACCTGTGGAGTTTATCTCCTTTGAGAGCCTCTATAGGGGAGAGTATTTTATCTTTTGAGGAGACCAAGGGATTCTGGACGTGGGGAGGTATCTTGGGGGTGATTTTTCTTGAATATATTTAGGTTTTGTTGCTTGAGATGTGTGATGAAATGAGGGTGTGAGGGGTGGTATTTATAGTGGAGGGGAGGAGGGTTTTTTTTAATATTTTAATCAATAATTTATTAATTTCCACCAAGATTAGAAATAGTGATCATTAAATGACTCAAAATAGTAAATATGGCATGTGAGTTTTTGTAATTAGATTATTAAATCGCTCATTATGTCAGGAATGGTGGATTTAACTTATAAGGTATTTAAACGGTAAATTAATGTATTTTACTATTCATAAAAAATTAATGTATTTCATAAAAATCTCAATAATTCACCATAAATTTATTTAGACATGTTAAATACAAATTACAAATCCATTTTAGGAAAATAATTTTTTAAATTTGATTAATTTTATTTTTAATTAAAACCATTATTAATTAGAAATTACAAATTTTAAAATTGAAACTCCTTTTCTAACCCATCCAAAAATTAATTACGGCCTTATAATGTTATCATATAATCATAAGACATCAAAATAATAGTTTATGAAAATTTATTATTAATATATATTTTATTTTAAATTATTAAATTAATCATTAAATATTTATAATTTACAAAAATACTAACAATATAACATAATTATACCAAATTACCAAATAGGATGGATAATTTTTATTTTTTCTATCAGTGATAAAGATCCTATTACTTGGGTAATTTAATATTCATAATAGAAAAAATAATATTCCTAAGGGTAAAATTACTATTCATAATGGTATGATACTATTCACCAAATATTATGTTTTTCATATTCGACCCCAAACATCACCTTGAATGCCACTGTGTATGTCAGATTTTCAAAATTCAAAACACAGAAGTGGAAAAATCATGATTAATGGTCACATAGAATTTAGTATCGTGATATGTCATTCTCTTTCCTAATGTGGTCACACTTTAATGTAAAATTAAACTAAGGGAATTCCACTGAAAAAACATAGGGTGTTTATTACTAACCACAGAAATAGAACATGTAGGGAGACAATCCAATTTTAGTCTTGAGCTTCCAAATATTCCTCACCTCAAATAACAGTCCCCTAAATCCGTATCCTAGAAACACCAGAGTTTCAATATATGTTACATTTTTTCATTAAATGAATAAATAAAAATAATATCCATTCTATATAAACTTATCTTGTTCTGCAGCCATTGGATCAACAAGATCATAATTTATTCACCAAAAAAGTAAATATAAAATGTGTCACAATTGGGAAAATTTTGATTTTTAGGATCACATTCATCTGTATAAATAATATGATGTTGATTTATATATCACTTATTCATAGAATAAAAAAATTATATATAGGTATCTATAATCCATTTATGCATGGAAATTTATTTATATTTTTAATTTCAAAAAAAATATCAACCATATATTTTTTCTTAGGAATTATACATTTTCATCCTTAATGTAAATGTCTTAGACATTAATTATATAACCTATTTTCTGCCCCAATTTCTATAAAAACAAGTATTATTTTAAATATTAATTTTCTATCGATTACCCTGAGTTCTTAAATCATAGGCCTTTTTCATCACTTTTAATAGATTATAAATTCTTATGAAACAAAAACCAATTGATAAATAATAAGAATATGTCTACAAACGAACATAAATACTAATTGAATATTATTTAACTCATAAACAACTACATGTTTTCATCCACATTCTTTAACATAATGATATTTATAATTATAATTGTAAATTTTACTTCGATACAAACAAATAAATTTATTAAAATATTAAAATTTAATCATTTTTGAAATGATTTCATTCAAACAATAATCGAACAGCAATTATTTTTTAATTTATATAATTAATTTTCTATTGTATTAACCACTCATTAATTTTATTTTATATACATTATTAATTTTTTTTACCCTATTTGTTATCTTCCATTACATTTAAAAACATCGTTAACTACGCCATCATCTTGATATAGAAACGATAACTTATTCTTTAAGAGGATGATATTTTTGGTTTTATTTTTCAATTTCTAGTTATAAAATTACTCATTAGTTGTAAGTATTTTTTTACAAATAAAATAAGTTTATTCCAGAATTTATTTTAAGGAAGATTTTTAAAACTAAAAAAATGTATAATACATATAAATAAAAACTAATGTGAAATAAAAATCCCATTCTGAGAAAAAAATTTAGTGATTATAATTTTTACCTCGAATAATCTCAATTTGATGGAGGTAAACTCCATATTTTGATTTCCCTTAATAAGATACTCAAAGTGAAATTCCATCTTGTCCCATGCCTTCACCTGATCCTCCAGTATTGTTTTATCCATGTGGAAACCATGAATAAAAATTCTACGTTGTTTATCAATCCAAGAGGTTTGTTCTTCCTTCATGTCAACTTGTAGTGTTTTTTCAAACATCTTTTGAGCTTCCAATTTTGAGATCTTGATTTGGAAAGATGCCACTAAAATTTCATCATTTTAAATCAAGATTAGATCCTACATATTTTTTGATTCACTTTCCTCATTATTTTTATTCACTATAATTATGTAAGATGGTTCCTCTACATGTGATCCAATTGTCTCATCAGCTGCTGGCTACTCATTCTTAATTGTATCCTTATACATCCCCTTTAGGATTTAAATATATGTTGTCAATCACTTTTGGGGTATTTTAAATTTTCTATATAACATTTCGATTGGAGTACTAGTTATATTTATGTTTTCATTACATCATTGTGGCCTCCCCATATGCTGAATAACCCCATCTAAATCCAAGTAGATGTTTATTCCATTATTTGAGAAGGACCGAATGTATTATTATACAATTTCAGATTCATTGGACACGTATTACCAGGTTTCAGAGGAATAATAATTATCCACTATGTTTTCATCTGACCTTAGTCCTAAAGTATGACTCTCTTAAAATCATAAATCCCTATCATTCCCTTCTCCAAATGGGGTTGTGTTACCATCTCCCAAAATCGCAGAATTTTTTCAGTAACCCACACCTTTTGGGGTGTAATTCATTATGTCCTCTCCATGAACATCTTCTTCTAAAACCCTTTCATGGAATGACTAGTTCACTAGTTTACACTCAACACCATGTTTAGTTAAAACCACATTCCTTCAATTTTCCTTGTTGTTGGTGCTAGATGATCCACCCTCACTTGCTTTCTAAACCATTAACTGTTGATGAGAGATACTGTCATATATCACAACATAAATATATGAGGGATGGATCCTTAAACTATATCTTCAGACATCACACATCCATTCATTCTCACTTTAAACACCTTGAACATACCTTGTGTACCTACAAATATTTCCTCAAGTGATTGAAAAAATCCTCTATCCATGGTTCTATACCCCGATCATGCCACTTTTTAGGTGGTTATAGGATTCCACAACACTCAATAACCATATGTTCCACCTTATGGTCATTTCATAAAACACTATCATTCGATATATTAAATCCATTATTCACCACATCTAAAATGGGCTGAAAATCCCCAAAATAAGGAAGGATCCACTAATAATTACAATTTGATCCCCATGGAAATATATTGAAATCATGTCTAAGACACCAATGAGATGACAGGAATGGAACCCATGATTTATAGCATATATTTTGATACTAATATAGTTATCTTTCATCCTTAATACTGATGAAATACAATCGGTCCTTGGAGACATATTCTTCAACACAAATACATGGATAGACTAGAAGGATAACAAATCTAGTATGTAGATCCAAGTGGGAGAAACATACCACCACATTTTCGATTAATTGTAGAATCACCATATTTTGAAAAGGTGAGTGAATAAAAATATTGGATATCCATATCACTATGATGGGAGAGTCATGTTTCAGATGAAAATTTGATTTCCACTAAAATAGGGGAAAATGAAAACCTGGAATAACATGTAGAGCATATTCCCAAGAAGATATTATGTCTAATTAATTTTTAAAATGGATCCAGATATCTAGTGAAACCAAAATCCCTAAAATCTCACATTCTTAAAAATTCCAAGAATCAAATAAAAATCAGTAGAAAGATTATATAAAATATGTATAACTTCAATAAATATTCCAATTACATATAATACATAATTATTGAAAAATAATTCTCATATTTCTTATCAATTGTATTGGTATACTCTCTTGATTTATTTTTACCACTTTTATGATACATGAATAAATTTTTATTCATAAAAGTATTTTTTGAAACAATCTTGTGTGTTAATATAAATTTTTAACCAAATTTTATGGCCTTTATATTATTCTACATTTGTCTATATTTTTTGAGAAAATTTATATTTTCCATTTCAAATTTTACTACATCAGACTATGAATAATTTCATTCTAAAAAATTATTTATGATTCATTTATTCATTAATATTCATTTATTGAAGTCCATATACCCATAAATAGATTCAATAATTATATGTATTTGTCTAATTAAAACAATATAACTATCAATAATATAAATTTTTATTCATATTTTTATAAAAAATTCATTAATTAATTCAAATAACACATTATGAGTCATCTATTTCCAAAATACATGTTAATTTAGAGATATTTCAGCATTAATTATACTAATTTATTTAAATTATTATTAATATGATCCACTAAACATACTATTATTAATTTTTTTAGTATCATGTTCTGCTATAGAACCTTTTTTCAAATATAAATTGTGTAATTTTCTCCTATGGATTTGATATATTAGAAATTCTAACCCACTTAACAAAATAAATATAACAAAATTATAATTGTTTCATTTTCATCATGTTATGGTTAAAAATCATGATAGTATTTTCTAATATAGATCTAATATAGAACCATGTTATCAACATTTAATCCAACAAGAAATATATTTTTAAAGATTATAGTGTATCATTTTTTTCATAAATTATAAATCATCAAACCATATTAGTTATTTACCCTTAGAAATATAGTATCAAGGTAATAAACATAATAGGACAATAACATGAATTTGGATACTTTTTATCAAGTATACTCATTATTATTTTTTCCTTCCATGGGAACTGTGATATAAAATAAAAACTAATATATACTTCAGCATCATTCATATTCAGTTTACATTATAAAATTTTCTTAAATTCCATTTCCATTCATGAGTTATAATAAATTCCCCTTATTTATATAATAACATATGTCACAAGATGGTTTTGTAAATACAAAAGGGATACATGAAACAAGTTTAATTCTTTTTAAAATGCAACCTATACATTATAAAAATTTGTAATTCTCTAAAAACATATTAGAAATTACAATTTCAAAAAAACATTTCCTACTCCAATCATTAAAACAATATTTTTTGGAAAAGATAATTCAATATATGGGATAAGAATAATTATCAACTCTAAAATTTGAATTCATAACATATAAATCGTTGTTTTATTCATCTTGTGGTTTCTTTAATAATATTAAGAATGTTTTTCTCATATAATAATTAAAAAATACCATAAATTATATTTACATAAAATTTATTTACATAAATTTTATTTTAGAGGAATATATAAAAGTTATTTTATGATAATATTATTTATATTCAACTTTATCTTCTATAATTTTTTAAATTCTATCTGTTTATGATTTTTTATAATTCCAATCACTAAAACAATTATTTATACTCATTCCAAAATTACTATTTTGTGATTTATTATTATTATTCAATATTATAGAATTCAATCCATTAAATAATAGACCCTTATATCCATTAATAATATAATATATTATTTAAATATATCAAAAGCCATACAATACTTATGAAATATTCTATATTCTATAACTATTTTGTTCGGATACAACTATTATTTTGAAATAACTTTAAATGTATTCTATATGTATAGTAATCTTGGATTACCAAGACTATTGAAATTGGGGAAATGAAAAATTGGGGTAAAATTCAATATCTCAAACAATACTACATTATATAAAAAAACCCCACCCAAATAATTAGAATTTCATTAATAATTTAAAAAACAAAAACCCCTTGGTAATCAATGAGAAATTTTTACATGAAAAATGGAGTTTATATCTAATTTTATCAATATTAAAAAAAAATCCAACAATGTGGAAAATATTTTATCTAAAAACGGAGTTCATGTTTCTATAATACATATATACATAGCACCACGATTTTACGAGAATACAAATAACATATAACTACACAGCACTCCCACATCAGCTTCATTGTTCCCTTTTTATATGATAAAATGAATAATACAAATACGTAAAAAAATCTATCAATTTATTACAAGATTTAAATTGGAATAATTAATTATTGTGGTTAATAATTATATACATTAAAAATTAATTATGGAAAAAGAAGAAGGATTTAAAATAAAGAAACCCCAACCCCACAATAACAAAGAGTCCAAAAATAATCCTACCATAAGGAAAACAACATAAATTATAAAATAATATCTAAAAAATTAAATATTGATTACATGGTCTAATGATGTTGAGATCATGATGTTTATTGATTATATTAAAATTTATATTATTGGAATATAGATTATTTCTATATATTTTATTGATATATATTTTTTTAATATTATACTTATGAATATTTCAAGAATCTATACGAATTATACATCTACAAATATGATTAAAGTTATAATAATAATAAAATAAAATGATTACATATATAATAATATAATGCTATATGGATAGTTATTGTTAAATATATATAAATAAATTCAGATTTTAAATAGAATACTTAGAAAAATAAACATAATGAACTAGTTTTACATGGTTTCAAGGGTTAAATTACACAATGTGAAATACTTATTTTTCACATATCTTAATAGGGAACATATCCTCTCAATACGATGGCCATTACATTAGTGAAAAAATATAAATAACTAATATTTTAGAGTAATAAATTGACTCCAATATACAATGTTATTTTTTCATCTTGATTCTATTTGGGATATATATATATTCTTTGATGGTTCTCATTTTAAATAGTATACCATTTCCATTTTATATGATAATTTCTCCTTTAAAATAAATATATATATTAGAAACAATATTCATGTTCAGTAGGCCTATAAAAAATTTAGAAGACAAGGATTAGATGATAACTAATGAAAAATAGTATGGAACGCCACTTTTTTTGTTTATTTTATAATAATATTACCAATAATGTTTTAGTATTAAAAAATCATAAAAATCATATAGTTGAGAAGAATGAATTTAATCTTTTGATAACAATAAATACAATATCCCCCAATATTAATGGAAAAAATTATATTATCCATGTGACTGGTGTTTTATTTTATTTTTCCATAATCAAATATTTAAAACTAAAATATAATTCATTTATAATTCACAATTTCTTATAATATTAAGGATAAACAACTTATAATAGAAAAACCAAACCAATATTCACTCAAACCACATTACTCAGATAAAATATAATCTTATAATACAATGGTTTAATATATGATGAAATTATCTCAACATGATAATGACTATCTAGGATAAAATAATACAAAATATATATAATAATACCCAAGTACTTATAAATAAGTTTTATTTTAATGAAAATTAAAATAACAATGATATTCCATTAAATATGTTCACAATAATTCCTAGAAAACGTAGTTCTTTCTATAATTAATAGTAAATAAAAAAACACTTCCAAATTTATCCAATGATTAAACTAAAATCCTTTTATACAAAGGTTTATCTCCTGATAAAATGAATAGGACATAACTAAACATGACATGATATTTATGAAACTTATTTCACACTGTTTGAAATAAAAAATCAGTTACCCACTATTGTCTTAATAAAAAGAATACATAATTATTCCATGTCAAAATTCATGTTAAAAGGAATTTTATATCTCCATATATCAAAAAATTAATTCTATGGAAATATGTGAAATTTAATCCATAAATCATTATAGACTAGTTAGTAGAGGAAATAAAAAATCAAATATATTTATTAATTTTAAAATGTAATTTTTATTCCATTAAAACTATATCTAGATAATATAAGTATAAAAAAATTAACATAAATATTTAAATTAAATTTCACAATACATCAATGGATGATATTTATTCAGGGATTATTCCCTACAGTCTCTTAAAACATAAAAACATTATTAAAAATATCTCATATAAGAAAAAATTCCTTTTTATGACATATAATATTAGGATATTAAATTTTTAATCCAATGTTGTAGGTCATTGGATTAAATAATTATATAATAAATTATATCATTAAATAATTCTAATATATGAATATCATATTTAGAATAACCACCTATAGAATCATAGATGTCATATTTTTTCTTAGACTCAATAGAATTTAATAATACTATAACTATTTTTAAAACAATAATAAAATAATTCTAAAAAATGAAACTATTATTCAAATATTAATGGTTATATGAAACATAAATACAATGTACTTTTTCATTGTATATTGAGTATAAAGATTAAATAATTTATATATCTAGGACATAACTATAAAAAGTATAATAATATTCTTTAAATTACAACTTAATATCTTAAAAAATGTCTTCATTAATATATACAATGGGACTTGTAATAAAATTATTTATAATGATTAAAAATGACCATTATTTATTTTTTAATTGACTCAAAAAAATTCTCAATTATTTCAATAATAATCTCAAAATGATTCCTAGCCATATAAATTCAATTCAAATATGTAACAATTTTGAATTAGTAGCCTTATGACCCACCCCCTCATCCATTGGTACTTCTCTGTAAGATCCCAAACATCATAGAGGTATGTACATATTTGAATTCTTGTTTTAAAATCTCATTTTTTTGGTCTATTAAATGGTTACATAGGGTATTTTGAGTCTTAGGTGTGTTCCAATGGTTTAGGGAAAAAGAAATGGAAGTAAAAGGCCAATTCATACATGCCACATGGTTGGAACATAGCTAACAAAATCATGCAGAATCTATAGGTAAACATGATGACATTGAAATAGGAATAACACAAATTTGATAAACATTCAAAAAACTATGTGTCTTACTAAGGTATCTATATGAACCAACATCCTAGTATAATTTATTGTGCATGGATTGTGCACTGTTTGGAAAACCGTGTAGGTAAACCGTGTGGCCTAATAACATTGGAAAAATTTTCAAAATTTCCACCATGGTATTTTTAGGTTTGACATTGGTTTTTTCCTCTTCCTCCATACCTGTAACCCTATATCTTAGCTTGGGTGACCCAACCCTCCCAACGGTGATTCTACTTCTATCCTAGTTTGTTTGTAGTGTCATCGATTGTAAATAAAATATTTGGGTATGCTTAACCCCTCTCTTGGATTTGTTGGTATTGGATATGCAACCTACTCTTCTCTCAATTTGAATCTCTAAAACCCTTTTTTAGTTATATCTATGATGATATTTTAAAGGGTGGATTAATTAGAATCTAGTGCTTTTATTATGAGTTTTTTCATCAATATATTTGAGATATGTGGTCTACAAGTTATATCCCATGTTTTTTACATATATTTGTACATGTGGGGTTGTGTTCTTTTTCATTCATTAATTTTTTCATTGTGTAATTTGAATGATCTGATATAATTAGTGTCTAAACAACTATTTAAACCCCCAGGTGATCCTTAAGAGATGCATGGAGGATGAATTGATAAATATAAGCATACCCATGGGGTTTTACTACCCACCCAAATTTGGTTACCGAGATTATAAAGTAGTAAATTGAGTTGTTATTAAATAGACCCCTTTATTATTTTGTAAATTGGTTAACAAAATGATTAAGAATGTATTTTGGGAAAATATGTTTACATATTGATTATGATTAAGTGGTTTTTTGGTTGGCATGTAAATGGGTTAAATGGGTTAAAGGGAATGTTTTGATCAACCATGTTCATACATGAATATGCTTTGTGATTTAGGAATGGGGAATGAGAATTGGGCTTAATGGTTATGTGATATAAAATAAATATGTGATAATGTGGTATGGAATACTATATATTTACATTTTAGTTTTTATTTCTTTAATATTACTAAGATATTAACAATTCATGGTTATAATGTGATTATGTGTGGTGAATAAATAAATAATCATGTGCACATGGATTGGTATAGTGGGGTATAGACATGAGGTTCTATACCCATGGGTTGAGTAATACTGAGTCTCTAAACTCCACCTTCAATGCATGAGATAGGGAAGGGGATGGAGTTCTATTCCACTATTGGTTTCATTCCACCAAAACTGAGGTCTTGCGGTGAGTGAAATGTTAAAGTTCTGATTTTTCACCCAAGTGAGTTAGTACTTGATTTATTACCATATTACATGTGATTGTAGAATATTCCTAATCCATTTGACACATGAAAATGATAAATTAATCACATTGGTTTTATATGTATCAAATATCGAATTATGATGGAATAAAAATGGGGGAAACTATATTACTAATGGTTACATGTGTTATATATTATATACATGTCATTATCTATCATTCCATGCACTATATATTTAGGATAGATATTTTCTAGACATCGTAGGTGGTGAAAAACTGAGTTTTACTGACAACCTACTCAGGCCACCATTGGGTACCTGAGAAAATTTCAATGTTGCTGGTCATGTAAAAGGAAAATGTCTAGATATTGATAATTGAGTAGGATTTTGGATTTATGTGGATCAGGTTTTGAGAATGGATTTAATACTATATGGTGGAATCCATTATTTGTATTTATTTTGTGTTTTTTCTACTTGGTATTGTAGCATGACATGGAATATTTACTCTTGGTTGTGGTTGAACACAGTGTGGGGGATGGTTATTTATGTAGATTTAATGGATTAATTATATTGTTTCCATAATAGTAGTATATGTTTTCAGCAATGGTTTGCTCAGATTAAGGGGGAATAGTCACCTCAGGTGACACATAGGCCCACACTGATAGTCAGAAACATCCGGCGTATGGGGATGCACGCTTGAGGTCATGTAGTGACCAAGCATGGGAACCAGTTTAGTGGCTCCCAGGTAAGGGATGTTACAATTTTCAATAAGAGGGTGTATTTTTTGTGACATGCTATTTGGGAAGTTAGACATGTGTTTTTTAATTGTCAAGGTATTGGTAATGAGCTCATTTTTTGTAGTATCTAACCCAAGCATAAGGGAAACCCAATGTCTTGTAATTTTTTTTATGTGTTGTTACATTTGATGAAATTTCAGTATTGGATGGTACACATGTTATGTGATGTTACTTTTTATTGATATTTTTTTCATCGATGCAATGAAACTGGGTTTTTCATTCGCACGTCATTATATATACCTAGGTATATAGTATACATGCATCATGGTAGGCACAGACAAGATGGGTGTGTGCAACATAAAGGGTAGGAGGAATTTAATTTTATTGAAATTAATTAAAATTGTGTCTAATGAGATGATGATAATGAGAAATATTAGTATTTGAAATGTTAAATAATAATTAATGAAGTGTTATAGATAAGGGGGATAATTCAAATAAAAATACTATTGTAGAAGGTTTTGAAATGGAAATTGTTTTCAATTGAGTTGAAAGTATGTCTTGTAACTGTGGGATTTGGTTATCTTTTGTTAGTATGAACCTTGGTGTGGATAGTCGAGTGTAGTTTTTCCGGTATGTTTGGGCCATCTGGGGTCGTTTATGTGAAATGGATTTTTTCTGGTTAGTGATAAATCATTCCTTAAATATTCTAAATGATGTTTGTTCTGTGTTCTAAGGTTCATGTTTAAAATTATTTCGAAAAGAATCCATGAGAATGTGTGATGGTCAAGCAGAAGGAAGATTTTTCCATGAACAATCCTCCCATATTGGAGGTGGAGAACATGATGATGCCTTATAACATAGAATATAATTTCCTTAATAAATTTTCTTCTTTCATACAGATGATGGTACTGGACCATGGGCGGGTTACACAAAGTATGTTTGAGCTGACCAAGAGTTTTGTTGTAGATTCATATGACCGTTACTGAAGATGATGGGCGAAAAGTATAAAATTTCTCGATAGATTATATCCATAATTTTCTTGACCATCTAGAGACCCATCTCGAAATGTGAGTCAAATTAGCAGCCTATATGTTGCAAGGCCATGAAAAGCGTGTGTGCGGCATCATTGATCAAATAGAGGAAGCCAGGGAATGTTGTGGAAAGATTTCCATTAGAATTTTCTCAAAAAACTCTCTCTAGAAAACATGAGGTAGGATAAGGATGTAAATTTTATGATATTGATGGAAATGGAAATGTTAGTGATGGATTATGCAAGTTCTTTCACTAATATGTGTTGCTTTATTCCGACATTGGTTGAAGATGAGCCAGTTATGGCGAAGCATATTAAGAATGGGATAAAGCACAAGATCATGTCCCAGGTGAACATATTCCTTCTAAAAAGTTTTTTTAAGGTAGTGTATTATTATCTTATCTTAGAAGGTAACCTGAAGGAAGCTTCAAGTGATGGACTCGTGGTGCCAGATGGGCAATCAAGTGGTGCACATTCTGAGAACATAAACCACATTTTGGGAATATCCATCTGGGTGAATGTACAAAATGTTTTTAGAAGAGGGGACTAGGATCTTAGGTAGGTGACCAAGTACTCTGTTAATAGTGTTGTAGGACAGCGATCATGTGGAACCAGTGTCTACATCCACTAGTTGAGTACCGATCATGCAGAAAGTTCGGCCATGTATAGAGGTTCTATATGTTTTATTGGAATTTTGGAAATGATGGAGGTAAGAGGAATATGTCAAGAGAAGACATAGGAATGGTGACTCTATATCATGCATGTATTTGGAGCTCCACGGGTCGTACTTGTAGGGGTGGTGGACATTGAACTTTGTGGAGAGATAATACATACCAGAAAGGTAGTGTTGTGAAGGGTAATCAGGGTGGAGCCTAGGGTCGAGGGTCAGGTCATCTACATCTAGTTTAGGCTATAACTTAATATGGTGAGTAATGATCATCTAGTATTTGAGGTATGATTCGTATAGCATCCATTCTCAATAGTGGTTTATTAGATACATGTGATATGCATTTTTTTCTTAGATTTTAGTTCTGTTAGGATTAATGATGGTAATTACGTGATGATTTATGACACAAGATATTCTATTAGGGGTACAAGTTGAAGATATAAAATAGATTAAGGTTTTTAACTTGGTGGTTGGTGGATATCATTTTCTGTGGAGTCTATTGGCCTATAGATGTTAGGTTTTGACTAGATTTTGGGTATGAATTTTTTTTGTTGTATCAGGACCATATTGAATATTATCGGGATCGAGTGATGTGAATATCTCTCAATGGATACAAATATGTCCTTTGTGGTGAGTGGGATGGTTTAGTAGGTAGTGCAGGGCATATTTCCTAGCAGTTTAAGAACTCACTTCTCTACTAGCATTGCATTATGCTAAATGAAGGAAGAAGGGAACGACGAATATTTCCTACCATTATGGATCAAATTTAGGTTGTTTTTAAGGACATATTAGTTATACCATATGAGATAGATGTTTATTTTAAGATTGAATTGTTGTTAGGGTTGGAGAGAGTTTCCATTTATCCATATCGAATGGTGCTGAGAGAACTCCGGGAATATAAAGTTAATCTAGAGGAGTTGGATTTTAATGGTTTATCCATCCTACCACGTCTCATTGTAGATCTCCTATATTATTTTCATATAATTAAAATAGATCATTAATACTATTTTTTTATTATAGTACATTTATTTAGATAACGATTAAGAACCCATACCCACATCTTTGAATCGATAATCGGTTTGATCAACTAAGGGTTTCCTCAGAGTTCTCAATGATCAATTTGATATTGCAATACAATCAGTTGAGGGTGACATCTTATGACATACTACATACAAAATTCTAGAGCATTTACGAGGATTATGAGGTTATTGGGATGTTTTTCAAGTTTAACAATGTACTATTTGTGTTTATGAACTTGATGATCTATATATTTCAACCATATTTGAATCAATTCCTAGTCATCATCATTGATTAAATCTTGGTGTACTTAGGAACTCGTGATAGTCATTCCAAAAACAATGAAATCATCTTGAGTTCACTAAGAGAGTATATGATTATACATGCTATAAAAATCTCAATTTTGGAATGATATAGTTCATTTCATGGGGAACATAATTTATTGATTCATATGTGTCGTTCAATCCAGAGAATGTGCAGGTTGTGGGGTTTTGGGAGAATCCTAAAAAGATTTTTGATCCTTGGAGTTCCCCAGGTTTCGCTTGTTATTAATGAAGGTTAATTAGTAATTTATCCCATTTGGATGAACCACTATTAGGATTATCAAATAAGGGAGTTATGTTTGAGTGGTTAGGGGAATGTGAGAATGATTTTCAAGTGTTGAAGAAGTGGTTTACTACTGCATCGATTCTGATCTTGACCAAACTAGGTAAAAGGTACATCTATTTTTTATTATTCCGATGATGAATTGGGGGATGTGTTGATGCGGGATGATCAGGTTGTAGCTTATGGGTCAATATATTTGAGGAATCATGAATGAAATTACCATACTCATGACATTGAGTTAGCTTTTTTAGTTTATTCCTTAAAGTGTTGGAGGCACTACTTGTTTGGAGAGCAATTCGTAGTGTTTCATGACCATAAAAAGCTTAAGTTCATTTTATTTATAGGGATGTGAATCATCGGACTGGGAGGTGGGTTTACTACCTACAATCCCTTAATTTTGAGATGGTTTAGACATTATGAAAATGGAATAGTGTTTAGGATTCTCTAATATGGAAGACATAGAATCAATTTGTCAAGATATCCAACATTGAGTGGAAAAATATGGACTTATTTTCTGAGATGCACGTGGAAGTGTTGGATGGGTATGGAAAAATTACCCTTTCATCTATAGAAATTAAATATATTATTTTCAACTAGGTAAGGAAAAAGCCTGCTAGATACAATTTTTCTAGAAATGAAGGAAAATCATAAATGTGGGGAGTTACATTCCATTTGGAATGTTGGTGATGATGGGATGGTCAACATTCATGGTTGTGTGGTTTAACAATTCTTTATGTTAGAATATTTGATGTGTGAGTTCCTTTCATCAAAATGGGACATGTATCTTTGTATGACTATGATTAACACGATCTTCATAAGTAGTATTGATGGCTGGGAATAATGAAAGAGGTTTCATATTTTGTGACATGATGCCTTGCCTATCTATATGTAAGGTATGAGCCTTAGCGCCAAGGATGGTTATTACAGTCATTTACATTTTCTGTAATTTATTTCCAATGATGTAACAATAGAATTTTTAGTTAGTCTTCCGATAATTCCTTTGAAAAAAGATGCATTTTGGGTAGTCAATGACTGATTGACTATGGTGGGCCCCTTTATACCGATCTAGGATACATACACAGTTGATCAGTTGGGTGAGTTATATGTTTGAGAGATAGTGCGGTTATATGGTGTTATAGGTACCGTAGTTTTATATCATAATCCACATTTCGTGTCAATATTTTAGCATGAATTACAAATGGTGCTTCATACCCATGTGTTTTTTAGTATAACATATCACCCACAGATGGATGTGCAGTCATGGTGTACGATTATGGTATTAAAATATATATTAAGAGCATGTGTTCATAATTTTAGCGGTTTGTGGGAGAAATACATGACACTTATTGAGTTTTACTACAATAATTATTTTTATATTATGATTCCAGAGGTATATTTTGAAGAAAACTATGGGAAATCATGTAGATCTTTATTATGATGGTTAGAAGTAGGGGAATCAAAACTTTTGTCATTGAGTCTCGTGAAGTAGATTTCCGAAAAGGTTTGATTTATTTAGATGTGTATAAAAAGGGACCATATTAGGTATAAGTCATATTTGGATCGGCATTATTGACTGCTTTAGTTTATCAGATTATACAATGTATTTCTTCGGGTGACTCTAATGTTGGGTCATCGTTGAATTCATAAGTATGGTAATTTGGCACCCAGGTATGTGGGTATTTTCAATATCTTGGACATGATTGACCATTAGCTTACCAATTAGCTCTTATGCCATATTATAGTAGCATGCATGATGTTTTTCATGTATCACATCTCTGACAACATCACCCTAACCCCATATCAAATGTAAAACATTGAAGATATAGTGCTCAATGGTGATTATTTCTTTGTATAATTTCTAGTAATTATTGCAGAACATAATGGGAAAGTGATGAAGGAAAGACAGTGCCTTTAATTCGTTTTTTATGGAAACATGGAAATGTTCAAGAAGAAACATTAGAGTGATATTTGGATATGTATTCTTAGTTTCCAAATAAATTTTCTTCAGAAACTCATTAATACTCAGAAATGTGGCTCAAGGGTGAGGGTTCATTATTAGGGGAGGATGTAAGATCCCAAACGTAATTGAGATATGTCCATGATTAAATTTTAGTTTCAAACTATCATTTTGGGTTAATGAAATGGATTTTGTGGGTATGTTGGGTCTTGTGGGTGTTCCAATTGTTTGAGGCATGAGAATAGTAAGAACAGGTCCAATCTATGAAAGGCACATGGTTGTAGCACATTTAAGCAATCCGTGCAATTGTCTATGTAATAATGAAACCTTGGAAAGAGGCTCAACGCATAGTGGGAGCATGTTTTATAGAACCATGCTGCTTACCCAGGTAACCATGCATCCCATATTTTATGTATAGGGGCTTGAGCTTGATTTTCACAGGGTTTTTTAAACCATGAGGGAAAATCATGAGGCTCAGTAATGTTGGGAATGTTTAAAAAACTACAACATCATGTTTTTTAAGTATAATGTAGTATTTTACTCCTCTCCTTGTTTTGTAAACCTAGATCCAAGATTGGATGACCCAACCATCCCAATTGTGATTCTCAATCAATCCTAGGTCATTTTAAGTGACATCAGTTGTAGATCAAAGAACCAGGTAAGCCTAATCCCACCCTTGCTTCTCTTTTTGGTTTAGGGTTTACATCATCCTCTTATCTCCATCCAAATATCTAGAAACCATATATTTAATTGAGATCTATGTTGATGATTCAATGGGTGGTTGAATTAGTATATAAGGATTTGATTGTATGGTTGTTCATCAATATATTTGGGGAAGGATATATTTATGTGATATTCCAGGATTTTTACATAGATATGTGAATGTGGGGTTGGGTTCTTGTTCTTTCCATTATTTTTTCTTGGTTTAATTTTCATGATTTGATGTAATGAGTTATAAACAAAAAATTTAACGCCCTTATTATCCTAGTGGGATTCAAAGAGGATTAAATTACCATTTTGGGCCGCCCATTTGGTGTGTGTACCCTCTCGAATGTGGTTAGCATGATTATAAAGTGTAAAGTTCACTTTTTATTAAATAGATCCCTTAATGAATGTGTAAATTGTTTAATATAATGATAAATAAAGGATTAAGTGTAAATGAATTTAGTTTTGGATTATGGAAAATTGTTTATTTAGTGTTGCATGTAAATAGTTTAAATGGGGAGAACATATTGTGTCAATGAGCCATGTTCGTATATGAATGTTCTTAGTGAGTTAGGCACGAGGAATGAGAATTGGGATATATGGTTATGTGATATAAATGTTAAATGTTTTAAATGATTTTGAAATACTATATATTCTCATTATCATAGTTATTGTTGTGATTTTACTATTATATTTACTATGCTTGGTTGTAGTGTGGTTATGTGTGGTCAACAAATAAATAATCACGTACGCATGGCTTCATAGAGTGGGGTATAGACATGATGTTCTAGGCCCACACATCAAGTTGGACTAAGGATCTGAACACCAGTCTCAATGAATGGTTTAGGGAATGTGATGGTTTTATAGTCCCCTAAAGGTGTCATTCCTTCCTTACTGAGACTATGAGGTGAGAATAATGTGGTTATTGTGGTGTGTTTCTCTCATGTGACTGGACTTGATTTATTCTAATATGCCTCGTGATGGTTGAACATGACTAATCCATTAGAAACATTAAAAATGTAAATCAATCACTTAGTTGTTATAAGTATTTTATCAGGATATGATGATGGAATATCATAGGGGGAAACATTATTACTAGTGGTTACATGTATTTTTTTTAATTACATTTTGTTATATGTAAAATTCATGCACTAAATTTTTAAGATGTATATTTTGTAGACACAATTGGGGGTGACCTACTAAGTATCACTCACACCTTGATCAGGACTTTGTTGGGTACCTAAGTATATTTTGATGGTCGTAGTTCAAGTAAATAACAATTGTTGGGAGCTCAGGAGTTATTTCATATTTGGAATTTTTGTGTATGTGGTTTCAGACATGGATTCAAGACAATTTTGGGGATTCTGTGGTTTATCCATATTTTGGGTTTTGTTTACATAGTATTATAGCATGACATGACATATTTACTCTTATTAGTGGTTGTACCCAATTTATATTTTTCTTATTTATGCATTTTAAAATGTTGTTTTATGTTTTTATGATATTTTAAATGATTTATACTATGTTTTACTCTAATAAAGGGGTTATACTCCCCCCACCTGACTCTTATACCCTCGCTGGTAGTTGGAAACCTCTGGAGTGTGTGGAGATTCTCTAGAGTTGATGTGGTAAGATAGCTCAGGGAACTAGTTTAGTGTCTCTCGAGTCGAAGAAGTTAGACACTACATAGATGTAGTTAATAAAAGGATGACCCATGAATCCCACCTATAATCATTCCTAGATTGGAAACTAGGGATGATGGAAAAAAATTTATACAACTGGGAGGTTTCACCCTTAGTATATATATCTTAAGATAATAGATAAGATAACCTAAGGAAATCCATCATATAAATTGTAGATGAACTATACCTATATATAAATGTAATTTAGTATAAAATAGATAACAAAAACATTTATCATAAGTAAGGCAGAAATATAAACAATGAACTACAATAGCTTCGAAACAACCATACTAAGGTTATAACAGAAAAAAATATCACCATCCAACTACTAGTGACCTAAAATAAACGTTATATAATAATGTGGTACAATACATGTATAATAACTCATATCCTATTGGAAACCTCTCAAAAAAACAGTCATGACTCATACATTATCCTGATGAATAAATAGAAGAACAATATCATTACCTATTTTGGGTAAACTATATCACAATCTCAACAAGAATAACTCTCCATGTAATGCATTGATATATGATACTATATATCAAATGAATATACAAAATAATAGTACCCTACATGAACTTCCCTACTTTTTTATCTCTCTCACTCCCCATTGATAAATTTATTTTCCTTATATACATTCTATATGTGATCTTTAACCTTGATTAACATTATCAAAACCATTCCATTATATCATTCTATAACCCATGCACACATATATCTACCACAAAACATAACATCCATAACCATGTGAAAAGTTTGAAATCTATCACAAATCATGAGTCATTGAATATAAATCACTGTATCATTGTCCACAAAAGTACACAAGTGGTATCCATTGTCACTATAGCTCTAATACATGTATATTACTTGACTTTAAGCTGATATAGCCCACACATTCTTCTATGGTAAAACTAATATCCATCATATCCTATGTAGACATATATCCTATTCTATAATCCATTATAGCCTATATATGTCTATAAGTAATGCAACATATAAATGAAATGTGGAGAATATGGAGTATATTGCCAACATTACCTCATCAATATGAATGCCATGGAAAACAATTAATGAAAAACTATTTAAGAATCCACATCTAACAATAATGGGGTGATAGAGAAAAGGAATTCATAAGATATATTGTCCAGTATATCAGATAAAAAACTAAGGGAAACAGTCCAACCATGGACTTGAACCGAAATAATCATTCAAAATTACACCTGATTTGAAATAATACATTATAATAAATTATATTTTATATAATAAAATAATAAAAAATGTCCAACATCAAGAAATTTAATTTAGTAATTAAAAACTATCAACTGTTTATTTACCCCATATAAATTAATGATCTATAATTGAATTTAATCATAGTCCAATATAGTATTTAAATTTATATTATTATTCATATATTTTTATTCGACATTATTAAAGGATTATTTTAAACCATCCCATGGTTCATATTTATTACATATATCATTACATACATCTACACATGTCCCATGAGTACATTTAAAACATAATATTAAATACCATAATGTGGGTATTCTATGACATAAACTAAAATGAAACAAAGATGATGCACTAGCAGGGCATTGGCCATCTTCATCATGAAATTGGAAACAACAACAATTGATCATCTAGATAAATTTATACTATGAAGGAAAACATTTGAAAAATTGTAATCCCTAACTCTTAACATGAAATAATCCACAATAATAAAGCATAACAAAAAAATTACACAATAAGAAAGCTCGACTCTCAACCTCCACCATTTGTCCCAAATTTAAAATCAACTTAAAAAAATAGAAACACACAATTTCAACTCCAATATTTTTTCATATATCCATTCTCCAAATACCAAATTGATAAATGGTTCGAAATGATTCTCACCATGGTTTTTGTGACATATCATGTATTATATACATATTAATCATGTTTTCATAATAATAAATTCACAAGGAAATCATGGAAATATCACCTAGGTATATAAACTAATAAAACATAAATATTGGAACATAATAGTCAAAAAAACACTCTTTTAAGAAAAATTACCCATTAAAATATTGATTTCATCAATAATTTTTGGAAAAAATGTTTCCATAATTAAAAATAGTCACTATAATAAAATTGATAAAAAAACTAATAAACATTTTTAAACAAAAAAATTACAATCATTTATTTAAAAAACCCATTTATTCAACATGACACAATAATTATTCACTTACCAGATTTATATTGGTAAAAAATTATAATATCAATCATGCTATGTAAAATCAATGATCACAAAAAAAATATTACTCACTATTTGGAAAATGTCATCAAGAATCTATAAAAATTGTTTAAATAACATGAAATCATTTCAACCCATTCCATAATTAATTATTTTTTATTTTTTGAATCCCCTTTTTTTAAAATTATACTAGTATGATGAAACTATTACCTAAATTATAAAACGATGGTTGATCACAAAAATTTACAAAAAAATATTGAGAATTCATAAAGCCTCTTCATCAACATCATGTTTCCAATGTTTTATAGCATAAAAATAAGAGAAAGTATTTGTCTCCAATCACCTATTATAGAGTGAATGTTTTTACTACTATAGATAACATCCTAAATATTTATAAAATTAATAAAATATTCAAAAACCTATAATATCATTTTAAATAAGAATCCATAACTTTTCAAGAGAGAATGAGAGAGATCCGACCTAATATAGACTGTAAGGAATAACCTTTGATCACCAATCAAAATATATATAATTTTTTTTGAATTTAATCAATGATATATGGTAAAAGAATCTATAAATGATAAAAAACTATATTTAAACAGTTTAATAATTAAATTAAATTAAATTGAATCCATGGAGACCCCATTATTTTTCAATAGACAATATTTTTAATAGACTATAATGAAACACCTGAAACTATTCAGAGACACCTAGGGTTTTCTCTAAAATAAATAAGCACAATAAATATAGATACACCAAAATGGTTTAATCCAATACCCCCTAAATAATATATAATTAGCTTCTACAATAGATCATATTATCCTAGTGTAATAATATAGTGCATGAAAGGGACCACATTATAGTGATGCTTCTAAAGCTAGAGAGAAGAGACTAACCATTGGGCCTCCATGATGTATCCGAAATCAATGTACCATAGCTTCCACAATATTATTTAAGACACTAAAAACATCACCTAATATATCATCCTATAGGGACCACAAGTATAGAGAAAAATGACCATCCATAGAAATTTGATAGTCACTCAATGACTACTCTAAGTAGTATCCTCTTAAGAAAAATAACATGCCACTACCACACACAGAACATCCATCTCATACAACAATCTTACTCACCCAACCATCCCTTAAAACCTTATGTCCTGATAAATCATACTGTAATTGAACCGTAATGAACATACCTCATATTAACTACCTTTCCAACAACTCTCATCCTTGAGAACAGAATATAAAACCTATGAATGAATGAAATAAGAACATAAAAACCATCCCATGAGATACCTCCCATATGTCTCTCTATTATATGAAAACAAAAAATACATTGGAAGATAAATAATAAAATTAAAATTACATCTATCATCTCATAAATCAATGACGTACATACATATTATTTTAAAAAATCAAACATCAAACAACTCTAAATATTGAGTGTGCATATGTGACTCTAACTCTCATATAAACTCTTTTAAGACACTATTACACTAAAATATATTATCAAAATGAATATATATCCCATTTCAAAAAATATTATAATTTTCCCTAGATCTCAAAATCTCATTCTTCTAACGTTTCACAATCTTCAACATCCATGTGTCCTTATTCCATTATATATGAATCATCAAGAAGATACATTCAAATCAATGAATCATGAAAAACATCATGAATCATGATCATATATTAGTGGTTGTGGTTGGTTGATTTCACATAGATATTCAATAGCTCATAAATTCTCGAACACTATTAAGGGACTAAAAAATTATTGTAAAATATGAAACCCATCACCAATCCTTAATATACCTTGACACATACAAACCGTTATGAAAAAATTATCTCCAGTGTTTGACTGTATCGGCCTATTTTGTTGGATGGTATTTGAATTACAACTAAATTAAATTTACTTGACTCACTCATAGATCACCTACTCATTCTTTTTCATGCTATACATGAATTCCATTCTAATAATCAGAAATTCCCTAACCTCATTACAATATAATAGTGATCTAAATGGTTAGTCGTACACATCCGAAAATATATCTATACCAATATTATAGTTATATATACAATTATAAGTGAACTATATCAAGGCTATGTTCTTCACTAAAAACCCAAAAAGATTCTAAATCCATTTTCACAATATATCAACCAAATTATATATATAATGATATATCTGAACATCCATTAGTAGGTAAAAGGAAGTGGTGTAGAATTAATGAGAGACAACAAGAAATTGGAGACCACTCAAATCCTTGGAGTCAAAGTACGGATCATGACTAAATATGGTCATCATGAGAACCTCATAAATCCCAAAATCATCATTTGGATAAAACCTTGAAAAAATATCAATTGTTCTCAAATCATAAATAAGAAATATATGATATTATTTCTCAAGTGGTCCATGATAAAATATATAACATATTATCCATCATGGAATCATGGAAAAATAGTGAACATTTTTATCAAAAAATCTTCTAAAATCCACTTTGAAACATTTAAAAAATGAAAAAAAAAACACCAGAAACTTGCTGATCAGTCATCCCCATCCTACAAACCATACACGAAGAAAAGAACTCAATAATTGATCTCTTTATATTAAACCACCAAAGTAGAACTCAAAATATATGAAAAATATTTTCCACACAAATATATACAGCTAAAGGAAAACTGTTGATCTCATGGAGAAAATTATCAAGAAATATTGATGGAATGACGATCCTTCCCTAAAATAACATAAGATTTTGAACATTATAATTCCTTAACATAAGATAATATCCACAAAAGAATGATTTTTATTGAAATATGCTCATAAAAATCTAATATTTTGGATTCCACCACCTGTTACACCAACGAAAACTACACCACCATCTAATAAAGACACTATCCAACATAAAAAACTGGCATATCATGGTTTATCACTGAGTTCTCCTCTATCACCATCCATTTTTCAATAAATTAGTTTTTTGAATCAACACAAGAATTCGTGAAAAAATTTCCACTACAATATTACCTCTATACAGTATATATCAAATGTAAATGTCATAATCCTATAAGAAATTCGTCATTTATTTCTTATGAAAATTAAATTCATATAAAGAGGTGATATAAATTAGTGTATTGATAATTTTTAAGACTATAAATCCTTCACTAATTAGTTATTAACACATATATATTAGATAAAACAAAACTGAATATGCCCCAAGATCATAGAAATCATAGTTCGGTTCATGTGGCCCAATCATCCATAAACAATAGACTATGACCATTATTTTTTAAATCAATAGACCTCCAACGAAAATAAAACATGTGAAATAATAAAAATAACACATTATTCCTTCACTAGGAAAATGAAAATTAAAATCGCGTTCCATATCCAATTTTAAATAGTCTAATGTATTCTACCAATGGTAAGCCCATGTAAAAACCTATCATTCAATGCCAATTCATCCATATGAGTCTATAATCTAGAGATGTTGGGTATTAATGTCCTGTAACAGCTAGAATATCCATGAAAACATTTCACCTCTATAATATTCTTATGTTCATCCCTAGAAATAACTACATCAATAATCAAAGGATCCATAATTAATCTACATTGTGGATAAAAATGTCCCATGAATTAGAATTCAATTTCCTAAAAAACAAACACTATAAAAGATTCACATAGAGTTGATGATGCTGCTAAACTACCAAAATAGCACCCAAATTCTCAGCATGATCCTCCTCAAAATCAGAATATACCCTGGTATCATTGATGACCAACTATATTAATCGACCTAAACACTAAAAAATACATGGAATATGTTAGATCCTTGAACATGGCTACAAAATTCATAGAACCAAACAACATTTTTGTGAATTTATAATTCCTATAAAAACATCTTAATGTAGTGCTAAAAATATTCTCACCCTTTACCTATATCTAAATACTAAATAAATACATATCAATATCCAATATCTGGATACCTCCCTTAAAATTCTATAAAATATTTTCAATTCATAGGAGGGGACATAATTTATCCACGGTCACCTAATTTTGATAATAATAATGGATAAACATGCTCTAATTATATACATCATTCATTGTGAAAAAAATGAAAGTAGAAAAATATGATACACCGGTTTGAATAAAAAAATTTAGATAAGATCATCAATGTCATATTCTACCTATTTATAGTGTGAGTGATCCATAATATATTATAACATTGATATTTACAGAAACACTAGGTTGCAACAATTTCTCAAATGAAATCCAAAAGGGATAAGGTAGTGTCATTACCTATTCCAAAAATATATCAGGGTATTCATCAACAACTACATGATACAGCAAAGTCTATACATACATAAACCTCGATATCATCTTGTACATCATTTATGGAAATAACTGAACAATATATTAACCCATCAAAGTGAGTCACTCATTAATAATCATAAACTAGTCTCTATCAGTGTTTTCTTCTTATAAAATTAAACAATATAATTAAATTAATATCGCTAATCAATTTTCAGTTTTTTATCATTATTGCACTAGTAAACCTCAAAAATATATACTATAGATTTTTCCACAGTATCAAGTCACGATATTTCCAAAAACACATTCAAACATTCTAAATGTCCCCCAATAATTGTTAACCACAAGGGGAAAAAATCCACCCATCCTCAACTAATAAACCATGATTTAGAGGAGGTTATATTATGGAGTATGTGTCTCTAAAATAAAAAAAATGATATCTGGTGGAATTCTAATAGATAATATTTTTATTGAATTTCACTCTCATATAGTTGATGACTATAAGGCATGAATCTTGTAATTTCCCTCCCCAATTCACTCTATTTATGAAATAGGAACGGTTATCTATAAAACCTTCAATCCACCTACATATATTATATAGGATTTTGAGTAGTTACATATGTCTAGGTTAGTACATCGAGGAGATTATACCATAGTAATGGAGTACAGAATAATGAATTGAATCACCAAGTGTCATTTATTAACAATAAGCTTTAGTGTAAGCATGAATAAACAATTATCAATATCTCATAATAAACTAGAACATAAGATGATAAATATAACATGATTATATAAGTAATAAAATTTGGTAAGGATCTTATATCTATTATATCTGTAAAAATTACTTCCCACTATGATAGTTAGATAAACATACCAAATTTAAATAATCCAATATAGAAGTATCCACTATAACTCTGAGATTAATATCATCTAGTCTCCTAATAAAATCTAAGATATCTTGTCTAATCCTAAATATGTCAACCTAAGACTCACCCTAAAACTATTCATTCAATAAACATATGAGATCCACTAGGGTACCCATATTTGGTGGTATCCTATGTAGGGTGTGAGCAAAACAAAATAGGCCCCCACCATGAGTGCCTCATGAAATAACCTATTATATAAATAGTGTATATAGATAAATAGTGAAATTATAATCAATACATTAACTTCAATATGTTTTAAAATAACCATTTATCATTTAATATGTTGTCTATGAGGTTTTAAAGTGACACCGAGACCAACAAATCATTCTTTGTCTTTTGTTGATCATCTAAGACATAAAATCATTAGGTGATATGTAATTTATGTAGGAGAGAGTGGATTCCATTAATCATTTAGTTCATAGTTAAAAAAAATAAACTAGAGGTTCCCATCCCATAATCATGTATTTTTGTTCCATGGAGTGTCAGTATGAAACCTAAGCCACATATCAAAATCATTCATGACCATAACATCATTCAAATAGCTAACCATGGATATTGAAAATCGATATTAAATCCCAATCAATGCATTATAAAATTTTTTCGCATATTTTTCATATACTTCCTCCCCTATAATTTATATTATCATTTTCTAAAACAATGTTTGACACCCAAACATATAGTATACTACTAGTTCCATGGATCCTCAGTCTAATAGATAAATCATTTCAAAATTTACCAATGTCATGTTAGGACATTAATTCCAGAACATGCCTTATCATACTTATCGCATACACATATCCTAAATACCATTAAAAACACTCATTTTATGCTTACGGATATCTGATAATCCAGTTTACAACATTTCGAAGCCAACTTAAAAAAAGGGTCTTTCTATTTAACATTAAAAATAAGGCCAAAGACTTCATTTCAATAATAACAAGTAAAATAACCATTAGGGTATTTTAAAACAAAGTAAAACCATAAACGCATTTCAAATATTTATTTATAATTAAACTAAAACATCTATATTAAAATTTTTGGAGGTCATAACCTCATTTTTTAATGGAATCTACCTCAAAAAATTGTTCTCACACCCTGAAAAAATGAATTGAAATTTATCATACCACTAGAAATCTATTTTAAAATCAAAAAAATCATTTACATTATTGATTTTCACATAAGAAAATTTATTTTATCCTCTTAAAAAGTGGTAAAGAATATATCCCCAAGCTATACCAAATAAAAGTTTAACCAGATTATCAAGAAAACTCAATAGCTGCTAGAACAATACTTTTCATCAGAAATTTTATATAAAATTCATCTTTAAAAAAATTAAATGATTAAATTTTCCAATACTTTTTTTATGGAAGGATAAACTTTTTGGTTGAAGTGGAACTAATATTTGATAAATTCAACATGAAATTGATGACTGAGGGTGGAGAATATGTCATATTCTATTCCTAAATCATGGAATTGATGAATAAATTTAAAATAAAGTAAAGCATATTTGGAAACAAAAATTCCTCTGTACAATACCTATTCATTAAGATATATTCTTAAAAAAAGTGATACTAGAGGAAGGAAAAATGAAAAATTGGATTTTTGGAGTTTGGAACCCTATTTCATTGTTCAATACAAATATATCACCTTGTGAAACATTTTGAAATGGTAAAGAATATTAAAATGTTAAAAATACCATTAATGAGATCTCTACAATGAAGAAAAATTTCAAACCATGATTCACAATATGAAATTCCCTAATAGGGCCCAAAAATAATACAAATTGACATAATTAATACTGAATGGTGTGTTGAGGACACCCATTATGGTGTGGAAATATTATGACTCAATATTTGGGAGATTAAAGATTCATCGGGGTGAGATTGAGTAATATAATTTCATACAAGTTGGTATTATATATAGGATTGTAAAAAATGTGTAATCAATCATTTTTATATGGATGAAGGATGTTGTTGGTTTTTATATTTTACACTTTTGGTTTTTATTTCCTACCTTTTTCCATGAAATCATTGATTCATATTTTCATTAATGTTTTTTATTATTACACTATATCTCATTATTTTTTTTATCACAACTCTTTTCCTTATAATATATTATACATAATTCAGTAATCTACTGAACTAAGTATTATCCTTGGGGGAGGGTTTTTAGAATTCACAAATTAATGTGCCTAAATTATTAATTATTTTAATATAATTTGTGGTCAATTAAAAGGGAAGTGTATTATTTTTGTGATCTTATATCTTAACATTAAAACTCATTTATGTTAATTAATTATAATTATTTCCCTCCCTCATATATTGTAAAACATCATATGATTTAGTTGAGGGTTCTCAATGGGATGAAAGAACATACGATGGAGACCAGTCTCTAATGTTATTTCACTATAGATAAATAAATTTATCTTACATTTATATTAATATAGGTGGGATTTGGTGTTACAAAGAGACTAAAAATGAATTATAAATTTCTCAGTAAAAAAAATATAAAATTATAATTGATGAATTATAATTCACAAATAAATTGACAAATTTTATTAAAAACACATTAAATGAACAATCTTGGAATTTTATTAACCAATCCCTATGGACCAAAACCTTACAATATAAATTAGTTTTTTCTATATCAGTATTTAGGATTTATATTTTTATTTAATATAATTTTTTCAAAAATAAAACATCACACATTTTATAATTAATAAAAACAATAAAAAATAATGAGTGAAATATGAAAATAGTTTGATTGATTATAAGTATATTGAAGTGAGAAGATCACTACCATCCATGGAGGGACACAATGAAATAAATTGAATCTATTACACTATCATATTACAGGTGTGTTAAAACAAAACATCATTTTTTTAAGAGACATGAAATATTTCATTTACATTTTCAATTATCAATTTTTTAAATAATTTTATTTGATTTTAAAAATAAATTTATAAAATTATTATCTCACCCATTACAATGGGTTATGGTTTTTATATTTCCTAAAAAATGGTATAATATTGGATATAATATTCTATAAAGAAGTAATTCCACTAAATCATAGAATTATTGAGGGAGTTAATGAATTAACATATTCTTAAATACATGGAGATGGAACTGACATAGTTCCCTGACTGCTTTCAATAATAATATCAAAGGCATTGGATGAAAAGAATTTCTCTTTGGTCTCCTCCAATTTATCAGAACAGATCAAGTTGGATGAGGCATTTCTTGAATAATATAAACAATCCAACCATATCATGGAATAAATTAATTTATAACATGAATATCCAATGTGTGATGATGATGAAAAACATTTGGATTCACATCTAGTAGATCAAAAAATTCCAAAACATTCTAGAATTAATTGTAAAATTAATACATTCAAAATGATCTCTCCATCCTTAATGTAGAAGAATAAACACCAATACATATCATTATCTTTCTAATTATGTAGAATTATCAACTATTATATGCTAATTTTAAGAATTAATGGGGGAGCCTAAATACTTAACTACTTCTAATTCCATTAAACAGAAAGCAAAAAATTCTGTAGAAGAAAAAATGGATGTGAAAAAAACTCTAGGAGAAAATAATTTTAGAAACTCGACATTAATTAGTTTTCCCAAATAAAAATTCAGTATTACATATTATTTTAAAACAAATTAAAATTTGTTTAACCCTTATATTACATTGGATGAAGATGAAGGAAATGAAAATTCACATATTGGAAAAAAATTATGGCTCTCCGTAAAGATATAGAATAGTTATTGGTGGGTGTCCATGAGGTAAAAAATTTGAATTATCTAAAAGTCATAGAAACACAATATACTTATAAAAAATAAATTTTGATATTTAATCTTAAATTTTTTTATTTATTTATGTAAAATTACACCCTCTAATAACCTATGAATATTATATTCATTAAAAATGTCTTCACAAAAAACTATTGGATGATGAAAAGGTTCCATAAGTATCATCCATGAAGGGGCATTAATATTACTTCATCTGTCCCCAACCATGAATGTTATACATCCATACAAAGGTGGGGGGTTTATAGTATTATTTTCATTGATTCCTAAAAAATTTGTAAATAAGTGAATGATAGAACGAACAAAATGTTGTTGTTCAATTAAATTAAATTCTATACACAATAATACTTTAGATGAAAGTTGTTATAGTATATTTAGTAGTATTAAATATACATGACACACTTGGAGAGTCAACCCATAAATTATCTTTCTCTAATTTTATTTTAATTATTTGAATTTAGTTTTCAAGATCGTTTAAAAATATTTTACGACGCATTCTTATATCTATTTCTCTTTTTTATCATAAATTTTTTAGTTCATTTTACTTGTATAATTGATTCTATTTTCTAAGTGCATCAACATATAAAAATATAGCATGATGAAATTTAAGAAACAATAATTTATTCACACTTAGATAAGTAAATTCATGCAATAAAAATAATTCACATCATGAAAGGAGGATTAGCATTGTGAAAATGATGCAAAATATAACTATTTAAATAGAATTTTTGAACCATATAGAAGAATCATTGACATGGGGGTATGAGTGTCAATTAAATATATTAATTTCAAAAATAAATTTTAAAATAAATTTTAAATTTTTAAATGAAAAATAGTTTGTCCCATATTGAAAATTAATAATCTAGTATCATTCCTGGGAGTATAAGTTTTTAATCATAATCATTAGGACTTATTTAAAATTTCATTTTCTACATTATCTTATGCATATAATGTATATTGATAGAGTAGATTTAATTATGTGGAATGAAATTTTAAAAATCCTAGTTTTTTAATAACATATTTTTTAATTAAATTGTTCATAGATTAGTAATATTTTTAATTTCATAATTTTATATGTATTGGTTTATTATTTTTGTACAATTCAATCTATTTTTTAAGAAATATTATGTCATTTATAAAAAGAGTATTTATAAACTTGTATGTCACAAACATTATATAGTATATCTCATTAGAGACTCTAGAATTCTTTTGCAAATATATGTTTCTCAATATCTTATCAAATATATGAATAAAAAAATATTTAATTTGTTTGAATTTTGTTTTTATTTATCTATTTATCAAAGTACCAACCTTGAATCAAATCATATTTTTCAGTATAACTAATGAATAAACTTTTTAAGAAATAATACATATTAATGGAATGTTAAACCCATTACTACCCTACTCATAGAATATTTCATTATATTCAAAATCCTGTCTGTATATGATAGTTTATCCTTATTGGAAGAAAATACAATTCATTTATGAGAAATTGATGACTAATTTCCATATTATTTAGGGAGTTTTCATATAATATTTAATTATAATTTATTATTCACCTATGTTATAAAAAATTTAAAAAAATGTAAATATTGGCTATGAGTTGTGAGGATCAAAAATCACCATAGCCAAACCGATGATCTTTTGTTCATATGAGGTAAGGCGGTGGGAGAGAATTTCATCTTACGAGATACATATCATAAATAAATTTTAAATAATTAAAATTCATGATATGGTGATTCATTCATTATAATTACTCATATCATGTGCATACGTTGAGAATTGGGGTGTACATAGATGGTATTTTCATCATTATAGGTGTATTTAATTGGTCTTTTTTTGATATCATAATATATTATTTGGTGTAAAATCCTCCATTTGGAGCACTATTTTTACTAATTATTTTCAAATGGTTATCCTTATATATATTTGTACCCAAATTCATATATCTCTTTATTTGATTTTGTCCATGTCTTTTTGCGGTGGAGATGTTTTATTCCATGAAATCCTATAGCATTTGACATGTATATGTGAAATGATCATAACTCCATTATATTTCATATATTGAGTGATGTGTGAAAAGAATTAAATATTGGGAAAATTTCATAATGTGTCAACATTAAAGATGAATTAAAAGAAAATATATTAAACGAATGAATAGCATTGGTATTTCTAATGGGTAGAAGTAAAATACTTGATTAACTTTGTATCATTATAACATGATGACTCAGTGTAATTCTTTTGTTTGAAATTTGATATATTATTTTATTTCAAAACAATTATTGGTGTTTCCCATAAAATTTATATGTTTTTAGAATGAAATTATTTTATAACATTGATTAGATTATATTCATGAGAATAAGAAATAAATATTTGTGAGAGAACACATAGAATAATACATTTCATGCATTTTTTAATAGATAATTTTTTTTACAAAAATTAAAGATTAATATATCGATATATTTTAATTTTTTAAATTTCTATTAGGATACACTATTTATATGAGAATGATATAAATGGTGATGAGTTAAATATGAAAATGATTACTGAAAAAAATCTATGGTCTATGCTAGGAACTCAAAATTGAATAATCATTCTAGAACAAAAAGAAAATATCTAGAAAGAAAAAATTATATACAATAAACAAAAATTCAAAATGTGTAATTCATTGGAATGGATATACAATAGAAATAATAACAGAAAAAATAGATTTACGTTCTGGTCACTAGTAATCATAGCATTCCACATATCATTTCATAATGACACATATTCAAAGGATTTTAAACATGTGAAAATCCTATAACTTCATTCCAAAGAGATAAACCACGAAATCTCATGTCATGAATGCACTGTTTAAAATGACAAATTATCTGAAAGGACTCATAAATAATATATCATGATATAATTAATCCAAGAATTTGTGTTGAATACCATATTATGTTGGGGGAATATTATGCCCCATTAATTAGGTGATTAATAGTGAATTACGGTGTGATTGATACCAAATAATATATTTATAGAGGTATTAGAATGAGTATATGTTAATATAGGGAATCTATTTTTTCCCATTAGAAGAAGGATGATACTGCCTTTTAGGGATATAACATTTATTTTTATTTCTTTTATTTTTCAAGTAATCTTTAATTCAGATTTTTGTTAATGTGCCTTTTCTTCTACTCTTTATTAATATCGTTCTCTATAACCTCTTTTTGTAGAGATCTCTTATGCATGTGATGGTATGAAACTGACATGGGGATTGATTTGTGGGGGGTCACATACCCAAATTTATATTCATTAATTCATAAATATTTTAATTTAATTTTTCGTTGATGTCATGTATCATTAGGGGTGAGGATTACTCCCATCACAAAATGAATTGGGAAATATTTTATATTATTTAATTTACATTATCTCCCACCATTATTATAGTAATAATCATCATATGATGGAGATAACAATAGTAGAAGTGATGAAATGGCATACAACAGTCTCTAGTATTTTAAGGTATTTCACTCTTGATTGAGGTGTTTATTATAATTAGATATTATATGAGGTTGGATTTGGAGTCAGTGTGAGATTTATTAGGCTTTATAAATTTGAAAATTAATAATTTTAGTAGTAGTAATTTAATATTATGATTTCAAAGATTAATTATCAAATAGGATTTAAAAAAATAAATGAATAATGAATGAATTTTAGTTACTAAATTCAATAGATAAAGACCATTATTTTAAAAATGGTTATGTCAACATTTTCATTGAGGCATTAGAATTTCCTTAGATTTCTCTTTTTCAAAAATCAAATTTCATTAATATTATATATAATAATAACACAAAAAACAAAATATTGTTAATAAATAATAGTGTTTGATTTATTTAAATAATATTCATGTGGGATGATATGTCTTAGACATTGTGAATCCCTTGGAAATAAATTATTGCTTTTTCACACCGCTATTATAGAAATTTCATGATCCTAATTATTTTTAGCACTAAATCAATTTATTTTACATTCTAACACCCTCTATACCATTTTCTGGAAAAGGTACACCCAATGAGTGGTTGTTGGATCATTGTCACAGTCACTAACTGACATGATGGGGTCTATCAAGGTTATATGAAAAAACATTATTTCTTAAAACTGATTTATTCAATAAAAAAAACACACATTGGAAATATAGTACATACTACAAACACATGAATATAAATCATCATGAAAATGGATAAATATTTTATAAAACATACCTCTAATCACACTTTAGCACCAAGGGTTTGAAACATTAAAAGGTCTACAAAGACATGAAATTTCAACAAAGCACATAAATAAAGCCACAATAACTCAAATAACTAATTATTAACAATAATTATAATTATTTTAAAAATTTTTTCTAATGAGGCCTAAAAAATTAAGATCTATTATAAGATCATCTGACATTAAAACCAAGGGAAAATGATCACAGAACACTCATTACATACACATGATTACATTAATATAAAAATTTGTACAAGATTTCACAATTTTCAAGATTAATTAAAAAAATTGGGGGATACCCAATGAAAAATTAATTATGGTCTCATACCTATATTAAACTCCATGTAACAGAGTGTGGAACTCATCTTAGGATCTCCTTTAAGTAGCCCAAACAAATCCTAATAAGAAACTATAAATACCATCATAATCTATGGGAATATCATATAAAACAAAAATTGGCGGAAATATAAGTTATAGATAATGTATGATTGTAAAGGAAACCATCATAGTTGAAATACACACCAATAATATAATGAACTAAAATTTAAATTTTGTTAATAATATATGTCCATATTATTTCATAATGTCTGTTTTATTGTGGTCCTATTGAAAGAATATTACATTTCTTATTCACATTACCTAGCATGTGTTTATATGGAATAATAACACATGGAATAGTAATGGGATAGAGACTTGGATGAAAAACATTTCAATTAAAATGAAAACCCTTTGATTGAACTCTGTTATCACGATCTCTCCATCTATAATGAATAAATATTAAGGAAAAGCATTATAAAAACCATTGAAATTATCCAAGGATGTGTAATGGTATTTTTAATTGAATTATTTGTTATATAAAAATATTTTTGGTTTACATATTGAGAAATATTGATGTTCGGTATTAGGAAAATTAGAAAATAAAACTTATGTGACTTATGAAATGTTATCATTGGATATTATTATTATTAGTGTAATAAATAGACCGTAGGGATTTTGAATGAGGAGAAAAACTGTATCATATTATTCAAATTATTTTCAATGTATAATTTATGATAAATATATAAATTTCAATTAAATTTTATCTTCATTAAATAATCATATAAATTTTCAATAGATGATAATATAAATTTACAATGTCCAGTTTAGTTTTTATAATGTTCAAAATAATTTTGTTTCAATAAAAATGATTATTTTCAAAAAATTAGCTTCTTAAAATATAAAATTACCATATTTAGTGCATAATATTGGTAAAAATTATATAATTTTTTGGATTTAAATGACCAAAAGTATCTGAGGGTAAATTTATGGTAATTTTCTATGAAGGTTTCTTATAGGGATAAAAACAAAATATACCATTATTAAGAAATAGTTTAACTACTATGATATAATGTTAATATGATCACAAATTTAATTTTTATAGTCCTTATTTTTTATAAAAAATTATATACATAATAATCATAACTCATAGTATGTCACATTTATAATCAGATGCTTTGAATTTTATTGACCATAATTTTATTTTTTTTCAAAAGAAACTACTATTATGAGTGATACATGAATCATATTAGAAATATTTTTTTCATTTTAATTTATTGAATAATTTAAAAAAACATTCTTATTTGTTATTATATGGTCCATATTAGGTAACAAGGAAAACATAATTTTTAGAAACAAAACTGATATTGTGTATAAAAAATAGTTATTGTAGTATAAGTAAAATATTGTCAACTATTGAAATTTAAATTTAAAGATATAACAAAACTACAAATGAAAATCTAAAAATTCTTCCTAGTTATATTATTTTCATAAAAAAACTTTTCAAAAATAATTAATAACCATATTTTTTAAAAATAATGCCACCCAATATTTGTTGGCCAAAATAAAAAAATTGTTTTTATTTTATCTCTTAAAACCAACCCTTCTTAAGTATAAATACCCACCATTCCATTCCCAGCCTCTACACTAAAGTATTGAGAATTAACACATTATAAATAATTCTATTTAGTGTATCACTGTTGTGTTTCTAGGGTTTTATGGTATCTCTCTCTATCATTAATAATAATCCTCTTATGGTAACAGTTTTATAAATCCTTCTCTTTCCACACTAAGTCCTTTAAATTTTCTATATTTTCTTCTAAAATTTATTTTTCATATAATTTCATGATTGTTGTTCCATTTTTATAAATTAAATTTTATTTGATTTTAATGATTTTTTATTTGTTCCCTTACAGTATAACCTTTGTATGGGCCTTTACTAAAAAAATTAAATATTTTCCTCAACCATCCTATTTAATATTCAATTATAATTCCAATGTTATATTACCTTTTATGAATAATTCAACAACAAAGAAATGTTTTTAAAAAATATATTTATAACAAATTTGAGTTATTTACCATGAGGTGTTAAATGCACGTTCTCATTATAGAATTTTTCGAAGACATTATACTTCATGATCTATCACATTATTGTTCAACTTTCATAATGTTTTACTAAAGTAATGTGTGTGTGGTTTTCAATGAAAATAAATCCCTCTGAAGATTCTATATGTGCATGAGGTTTAGGATAATATTTATCTTAAGGTTATTACCAGGAATCAAGTTGGTCGGGTAAATCACTATCATCATCCTTTTTCAAAATAAATGGACCCTTAATCCACATATAGTTTAAAACTAACATGAGATATTTTTGGATAATCTAAATTCTATTTAAAACCATTGTGAATTATTTATGTATCATTTATTGAATCTCATAATAGTGAAAATTAATGTATTTAGCTACCAAGACACGATAAAGTCTTATTCATTTTGAAAATCCTATAATTTCTATACTTGGATGTTGGAAATTCACCATGATGGCCACATTATTCCATTGAAAATGTATCTTTCCCACCCAATTTGTTTGAAATTTTAATGTTCTAAATAACTCTCAATTTTTCACATAGATTTTAACACTATTCTATATGTCTTTGTTCCTATGTATATGTGGTTTTTTCGAAATATGATCTCAATGTACAATGTTCTAGAACTGACAATATATCTCTTAATCGTCAAAAATTCATATCATTTCATTCAATTTATATCCCTTATATATACCCTTGAATAATTAATCATATTGAAGGGTATTAAACCAAATTATAATCCATCGATTGAATATAGAATATATAAACTAATATATATTCATTTTTAATGTGTTAAATATATCATATATAATTATCTTTATTGAAGGGTGTTTACAAATAAAAAGGCATACTTTAATTGGATACCATTTTATTTTCTATAGTTCCATTCAATGATTATTGATGGATTTATAAATGATATATTTTTTAGAAAATACGGGCATATATATGTTATAATTGTTGTTAAAAAATATCACTCCAATGCATTGTGTAATTTTTTTTCCTCCTAGGATTACATGTATTGGATTAGGAAGTGGACATAATCTATGATTGGATACTGGTCACTATATGATGTTGTTTGGGTAGTTAACCTTCAATTTTTATTTTTTCATGTTATAAGATTCAATTATTTCTATATATTTCTATGATCTTACAATTGAATAACTATTTCTGACCTATATATGATTATCTAGGATCCCTATCATTATCATACGGTGTTATTACTTATAAAATAATGGTAATGGTTTGAATTATTTACCTATGATCATGTTATGGATCTTGTTTTATTTATATTAATATGACTCATTTCCACATGTTCATGTTCTACACATGCCTCACTTTTTACCCATAATATTCCTTTACGCACTATTTTAATTTTTAATCCCTTGAAAGTAGTAATACATTACATTTTACTTTTGGTTCCCCATTTACCTATTAATTTAATAAAATGGATATGTAGATGAGAATTAAGTTTGTGAATAATATCAGTCAATGATATTTATATTTTACTGTGTTTTTAGTTTCAAATGTAACGATATCCTAGATTCACAAATATTTTAATCTAGGATGTTTGTTTAAATACATGTGGCGTATTATAAATTATGCATTATTTATACCACAAAAATATGTTTATATCTAATGAGTCTCAAAAAACTTTTGAAACATTACATTACCAACCATAATTGATATATTGAAGGAGGATCAAGAGGGTACTAGACCCAACTCATCCGCATACACATAATGGAAGAAAAAACGTGGTGGAAACCAATTATAAAGATGGTGGGTTTTTTAAAATATCCCACATATAATAATATTTTTCGAAACCAAATGGTTTTGAAAAAACATGTATTAAATTTTGGAATTATAATTTATAAAACTAATAAAACAAATAGGGTTTGGATGTATATTTTGATAACCCTCCACCAACAACAAGAGACTACCATGAACCCTTCAATAAGAGGAGACCTCATTTTTCTATAACTATGCATAGACCTTATTCCACTTATTATGATCCCAGAGACTTGTGTAGTGTATCATTTGGATAGAATTTTTTACACTAAAATCTCTACTAACCATAGAACATAACAATGCATGATTCAATTTGAACTAATATATTCCTCAAGAAAAAACGTCGCATAGCTGTTCCTAAATCATGAACACCAAACCATACACCATATACAGAAAACTCCAACACCCTTAAAAAATAACCTGAATCTCCTAATATAGGATTATCACCCTAATTACCTTATGATCTAAAATCCTCACATAAAAATATTTTCTTGAGGAATTCAAACTCTTAGATATGAACTCTAAATCCCTGATTAATGTTTATCTAATATAGAAAATATAAATACATATTCAAACCAATATTTAAAAATTTGAGTACATGATATTTAACAACATACCTAATATAGTTTTTAATATCTTTATCAATCCACAGTGGTTAGTATTTTGTATTTTTCAAGCTACATCTCTTTGATTCAAGGAAAAATTGTCTTGTACTATCCTTAAACACATGAAATGCATCCATGGAATAAACTTATTATCTATGTTCTCAAACCTACCAAACCAATTATAATAACTATTATCAATAATTGAACACTATGTTGTCAATTTTATGGATGTAACACCATAAGAATTAAATATTTATTTTCTTTTATATAAATTCAATCTCTTTGATATCTTGTGAAGCAGACAACACAATGTTTAAAGAAAATGTGGTACTCTAGTAAAATTAGTTTAAATATGACCTTTATAACCTAACCATTATATTGGTGAGTAAGATTATGAAAAAATAAATTATGAAAAATATATATTTTACCTGTGTTCATTGGTTATATATTTATTATAAATTAATATAAGAATAATTTTAATGTAAAAGAAGCTCCTTCTGAAAAAATTGTATTTTTTAAAATGTAATAGTTTCATAGATTTTTTCATGTAAATGATAAAATTATAATTTTTAAACTTTTAGAAATTCTATTTTATAAAATTATCCTAATTTTTTAAATAAGTGAACAGGAATTTTCATTGGGTTATTTTTTCTATTTTTATGAAAATTTTATTTTCCAATGAATAGTGAACATACTGATTTTTATTGAAAACTGACATTTTATTTATATTACATACAAATATTATTTACAATTTGTAATTTTTTTATTGTAAATTTAGAAAAATTATATTATAAAAATAACATTTAATTCATTTTTTTAAATTTCATTTTAAATTATGATATTAAAACCATTCATAATTAGGAGAATTTTCTCTTCGGAAGTACACTTTATCATCATATTTTTCAGTATAATTTTAAATTAGATTCATCCAATTCCCTGAATTTACCTTATAAGATTAAATTATATATTTTTCATAATAATTATTTATATTATATTATAATTTTATCTTAATTATTATCTATTATAAATAGTAAAAGTTGGAAAAATAAATTAACATGGTTAAGGTAAAACCAGATCTACTAGGGGATAAAGTAAAAATATAGGGGTGTAAATAAACAAAAATAATTAAAAACACCCATTTAATAGAAATATATAGACCTTATAAACTATTTGGGTTCTAAATACCCCATTATTGAGGATTTTATAATGATAAAAATGTGGGATTCGGTTATTTTTTCAAAAATTTTGTGTATGCCCTCTCCCCCTATTATAAAGGATACCCCCTCTCCTCCCCCCATAACAAATTCATTTCAATTTTTTCTTCCAGTTACTAAAAAATTAAATTCATTAATCCCTTCAAAAAATCTTTGATAACTTATTTTGATAATAAATTTATCATGGGAAGGCTTTTTATACGAACATGAAGATGTCATTTAAAGAAGATGTTATGTTTGAAAAAGATTATTTTTATATTATTTCATCTTAAACATACTTAAAATAGTATTAAATCATGATAATATAATATATAAATTATATACCATATAAATATAATTTATTAATTTGCATTAATAAACTATATCCATCTCCACATCAATTAAATTGGAAATAGAATTATGATTTGTCTATAGGATGAACTACTGCCAAGCGAACTGATGTAACTCATTTTCCATCAACATATCCAACATTATGATATAAAGATGTATGTATGTATTTTTTATTATATTTATGATGTAATTATAAATATATTATTATAATATCTCATATACCTTCTTACAATCCAATTCGTTTAAAATATGATATTATCGTTGTGTAGAACTGTGGAATACCACCTCATGAAGGGATGATATTTTTTTCACATATTGTAAAGACTCAGAATTTCCATGTAAATTTATTTTATTTAAATTGAAATTTATGAGTCTCTAAAAATTTACGGCGTGTGATTCTGAGGCCCGATGCGCCCGGAATGAATTTAGGAACTTTTTTTCGGGTATGTTCAGTAAACGTATGAGAAGGTTTTTATAAATTTTGAAACAGTGCTCGGAATTAAAATCCAAGGACATAGTTGAACTCGCAGCATGGGTATTTTCTTAAAGATACATTCACCTCGACTAAAGTTGGTTGAGAGTTAAGGTTAGTTTTTGGGTTTTTCATGAAAGAATAAAATAAAAATAAAACTATGTAACAATTTATTTTTATTTTAAACACCCATGTGGATGTTAATAGGTGGGGTCCATCAGAACTAAACCTCCCTTATGAGGTTATGGGGGTGGGGAAGACCCGTTCCTAAACCCCAAATTTGAATTTTAGAGGTGGGGACAACCCGAACCCCTCTTAATGGGGAGAAACCACCCAACTCCCCAATATTCCACCCCTCCCATTAAATTGGGCCAATTAATTGAGCTATTTAATTTTTCCAACGTGGTACATTAATTATGCCACCCCAGTTGTGCCAACAAAATTAATCCTTTATGTTAATTATATTGGAACCTCTTTCATTTTTGTGTGGGATTGTTAGAGGAGAAGCCTTGGAGGATTAAAATTCTCCAATGAAGAACACGTTCTTCCATGAAGAATGCATTTTTCCAAGAAGAATGTTGACTTTGAAATCTTCCTCAGGACACCCTCCAATGAGGAACATCTTTGACTACGATGAACCGATGCATGATCTCAGGATTGGAGGTGTGTGGTGGATGAGACGAACATCGACAACTTAAAATTCTTCTCACGCCAATGTCAACAAAAAATCCAAGGTCGGGGTTTATTTCTATATGATTAACACATCTCACGTTCTCCCATTCTAAATTATTTTCTGGGATGGGGAATAGTGATTGACGAGGGTTGTGGGGATTGATGTTTTTAAATATATTCCTTGCATGGTGTTGCTTTAATTTTGTAAACCATATGCTACTGCTCTAACATGGAGGGTGTGGGCCAAAAAAACATGGCATGGCCCCTCCGATGTTCTTCTTTGGTGTGTTCATCACAATAGATGAAGCCGATGAAGGCGAAAAAGGCGACGAAGGCAATGGCGCCGCCGCCCGCGGCCTCCATGAACCGTGCCGCCCCACGACCTAACTACACAACCCTAGAAGAGTCACCACGCGGCACCCGCAACCTCTGCTATTACCATCTGAGCCAATATGTCACCTCTATCCTATTCATCGAGCCATCTGCACTCAAGCTATCACCTCCATCCGAGCCACCGTCGTTAGGGCCGAGTCGTAGCCGTCGTCTGATTCACCACCGCTGTTAGGGCTGAGCCACCACACGACCCGCCGCCACAGGGCCGAGACACCGTCTGAGCCATGTACGAGCCACCACCGCCATCCAGGTCAGGCTGCCACTACCCTTCCAGCCGAACTGCCCCGACCTAGCAGTCTCGCGGCCTCACACCTCCACGGCCTCACGGCCACCCGCGAACCCTTAAGGTATGCCGAGCAAGACCCCTCGGGATGATCCAAACCTAATAGGAGAGGCCGCCTTGAGGGATTAGCTTGACCTAGTGGGTCAGGCCGGGTCGACCCGAACCGGGTCGGCTAATGCCGGGTCGGACCGGACCTGGGCCCACTATGACCCATTTACTTTATTTAACCATAACATTGGTACCAGATATCCATTTGACAAACCGTCCATGGAGCTAGAAATATTGGAGTGATATGGTCCCTTTGAGTATACCCCATAGGATATTTGGGTTATGATGGGGTATGGTCAGATTTTATCAATCATGAATCCAACCCCCCCCCCCCCCGGGACTAAAAGGATAATAACTCACAGACCGAGCATCTGATTGACACGTCGTCTATTGTGTTGAGACCCCTATGATGTTGATGTCCTTTGAGATACTTATTTAGGGGACATCGTGGTTGTTGGGGAATCAACTAGTGGCTTGGGGATCAGACTCTCCTGGTGATGAGCAAGCCTAGTGTTGAAACCTAGTAGTTGGTTGTGATGAGAGGACTGCTCCTTGAAAACCTGAGCGGGTCTTCTCCGAGCGATCCTGTGTGGGTAAGATCCTAGGGATCCTATTCGAGTTAACTCCCAGTGATCATGTGTGCGTCAACTCCTAGAGATCATGATTGGGTCAGCTCCAACTATCCTGTGTGGGTCATCTCCTACCAATCATGTGTGGTTCATCATCTAGAGATCCTATGTTGGTCAGATCCAGTGGTCATGTGTGGTCAGCTCCTAGCGATCCTATGTGGGTCATCTCCAGTGATTATGTGTCGGTCAACTCCTAGCGATCATTTTTGGGTCAGCTCTAGTGATCATGTGTGGGTCAGCTCGAAGCGATCCTCTATGGGATAGCTCCTAGAAATTCTATGCAGTTCAAACATAGAGCCTCTTATCGGAATAATATGATTCATTATTTATAACAAATCATATCTACTACAGTATATAAAGATATACCTAGTGTGAGTTCAGTCAGTACCTCTGTGTTTTCCTCATGATTGAGGTGGATTACAGGAAAACTCAGTTATATGTATAGGCATATACCTAAGTAGAGATATATGTTGATTTCATAATTTTTGGGTTATCCTTGGTTGATTTTGTGACACCATGAGGGTATCGAGGTCCCTACTGAGTATCATTATACTCACCCCTACATGGGATATGCCCACATCTTATTGTGTTGGATGCAGACGACGAACAACACTGACTTAAGACGAGGGTACAAGGACTAGACACTGCTCGGAGGTGGACCATATGGCGTGTTTGTTCGCAGAGGATACAGGTGGATGTGGAGTGCTGAGGAGGAGATATGTTCCTACCCTTCTCGTAGGTACCTTAGAGTATAATCCAATAGCTGTATTTCGCTTTCTTTAGTTGTGTTTTATTTCAGTTGTACTTGTACCTTTACTATTGGGCTTGTAGTATGACCCATTTTCCTTTCAACACTCTTTTGGTTATATGGTTTTCTTGTCTTCGTATCTTGTTCTGTGCTTGGTTACATGATTTTACGAGTAATAAAGGAAATACCTTCCAAGTTATATGGAATACGCATTTCGGTGCTAGTCTCCAGCCCCTAGCCTATGAAATGCGAGCATGGGGTAGTCACAGCATGGGCCCCAGGGTACAGGTCGTGACAAATTGGTATCATAGGGAGGTTCTACCATAGAACATAGGACTCTAATCTTTCTTTTTAATAGAAATAGTGTTAACTATAGTGAGTGTGGTTATCAGTATAGGGAATCTAGTGTTGGTGTGGTGGCCTACGTATCCATACACCATGACTCTAACTTCAGATTTCTAACCCAGTACATGAAAACACTGATTGGATGTGTGTTTTAAAAAGTCTTCTTTGTGAACACTTTGAGTCACTCACCAGGTATAACATATTGACCATGGTGCACCTGTATCTTTTCAGGATGCCTCTAGGTAGACATCCTGCTATGGTTCCAAGAGTTGTATGCACTGATAGCATACTGAGTGATGAGGCCTCAATACAAGGCCCTCTTCTAGTAGAGGCAGCAGCGGAGTAGCCAGTAATGCCATTACCCCCTGGTCCACCGATTCCACCAGCCCCAGCAGCAGAGGGTGCACGCTACTTGAGCATGTTGCATGGGTTCCTATTCTAGAGGCCACTTAGGTTCAGGGGAGAGATGGACCCACAGGTGACTGAGTATTGGGTGGCGGTTGTGGTGAGATTTTTCTAACTAGAAGAGACACTATCTGATCTCATGGTGATCCTTATCGCCATCCTTCTACAAGAAACAGTGGGATGATGGTGGAGATTGATTCTCTAGGTTCTTGATGAGGTGATGCTTCTCTGGGCAGACATTGAGAGCCTATTTCAGGAAATGTTTTTCCCATCAACTCTTCACTTAGTGTTCATACAGGAGCTCCTTCATCTATAGTATGGTAGCAGGATTGTGGCTCAGTACTCAGTGAGGTTCACTGACCTCTCAAGTTACTCCACAGATATAGTGCGGGAACCTATCTTCTGGGTCCAAATCTTCGATCAGGGACTAAGGTGGGAGATCAGGGATTCGATGATCTCACTCAGTATCCCGACGTAGGTGGGGTTGTTATAGAGATCACTCTTAGTGGAGAGTTTCATTTCTAAGAAGTCACTAGTAAAGAGATCCACCACCAGTCGTCACATAGCGGAGTCTTCTATAACTGATAGAAAATATATTTCACAGAGGTCCAAGAGGACCAGACCTATAGGTGGATGACCGTATGACACAAGATCAATTGTATGAGGCACCCGAGGAAGAGACGGTCATGCCAGGAGTAGGTAGTGTTACACATGCCGCAGGCAGGGTCACTTGGTTCGTGATTGTCTGACCCACTGTGTGGATGATCATCATACGGTCAAGGGAACACCCAAGAAGAGATAGAGTTTCGACCGAGGAGGTCTGTAGGGAGAAGGTGGACGTGGCTGAGGAGTTGTTCGTGCAGCAGGCGGTGGGCGACATTTCAAGATGTTACTGCCACCACCACCAGGAGGTCTACCCCGACCATAGGTAGTAGTTGGACAGGGGCGAGCATAGCTCCAGGAAGCGGAGGCATATGATCACGGTGCTCTAGAGATTATACGAGGTACGATCTGTGCCTACTTCACTTTATCTGCAGTACTTATAGACACAGGTTTCAGTCATTATTTTATTACCACTACCCTTGATTGGGGTTCCGAGATTCTGATGGAGTAGTTTGCTTGATCCTTACGGCTAGAGACACCTACAGGAGAAGATTTGATGATTACGCACTGGTTCCGTCAGTGTGTGCATACTCTAGGAGGCGATAGCTTCAGCTAGAATCTCCTAGTAGCAGCATCGAGGCCTTAAGACGTCATCATGGGTATGGACCGGTATCTATAGTCCATGCTCAGATTGACAATATTAAAAGAAAAGTGTGGTGTGTCTGCACGGATGGAACCAGGTTTACCATCACCAGCGAGAGGGGAGACTATGTAGCGCATGATTGACTTACTCGGAGGAGGGTGCAGCTGATCTCTCATTAGTTGGCTAGCCTAACCCTCGCAGCAGTTGATGTGGAGAGTCTGAATTATCCTGTAGTGGTGGACTAGTATGCGGATGTCTTCCCCGATGATGTTCTGGGTCCATCTCCTCGTAGAGAGGTGGGATTTAACATTGAATTGTACCCCAAGATGTCATCGATATCTACACCAGCATATCGGATAGCTCTCATGGAGTTTTGTGATCTGTGGGTACAAGTTGAGGGCGTATTGGGGAAGTGATTCATTCGGACTAGTGTTTCACCTTGTTCACCCCTGAATTTGATCTCCAAGATGGGGGATAAGAACTTGCGGGTTTGTGTTGACTATTGGTGTCGAAACCAGGTGACGGTGAAGAACAAGTATCCACTTCGGAGGATTGATGACATCTTTGATCAGCTGAAGGGAGTATGGTGGTTCTCAAAGATAGACCTCAGATCAGGCTATTACCAGCTATTGACGCTCCATTCTGTCACAGAGTCCAACGAATGGAAATGGAGAATACCTTAAGCACAATAAGGTTCACCCTTTAAAAAAATCAAAAATTGACAAAGGGATGAACCAGGAACTCATTTGGAGGGCGCCACATAGGTATCCTGAGCACCACGCATGTCACTTGCGCGCCACATATGGGTCACGCAAGTCACTTGTGCGCCCTATTACTTTTTTCTCCCAAGGTGCCCAGTAGCCTATATATACCCCCTGTTGGCCCCCCATTTCGAGGATGAATTTTCTAAAACTTAGATTCATGTTCTGGTTTCCCAAGTCTTCTTCTGATGCCTTCTGAACACATCTAGGGTAATTATTTACCTAGAATGGAAGTTCTAAAGAGAAAGAATAAGGCTTAAGTGTTAAAATTCAGAAACACTTGTGTGCCTAAGTGCCCACCCCTTAAGAGAAATGAAGACAATTGAGCACCACCTTTCCCTCTCAAGGGAACTTGTGCGCCATACTTCTGGAAGCCTCTAGGGATGATACCACGGGCATGAGTTCAAAGTCGCCCATGTCTTACCCTATGGATTATTCGTCACCCAAGGTTACTCATGTCATTCATGTCTACTTGCGCAACCACGACTTGTGCGCCAGAACAGTACGTGCGCACCTCCTTCCTAGTCACCTCCTTTCCTCAAACCCACCTCTCCTCTTCACGATACAGCCTTCAAAACCCTCCTCAAATCCATTTATGGCATAGTTCCTTTGATGGATTCTTTTTCAGAAAGGAGTTCTATAAGAACATCTCCAAAAACCACGTAACATACATGGTTTATGTCACCATGATTAGCGGTTTCTTATATAACCTCATCCTCTGAGATGAGAAGATCTTTTGATTTGGGCCTCCTTCTCAAGAGTAAGCCCCTGTCATAATTTCTTTTAACCTGGGCATCCTTCTTTGGAGTAATCCCCAGTCATAATTTTCTTTTAAACAAGGCCTCCTTCTCAATAGTAAACCCTAGTCATAGTTTCTTTTATCCTGGGCCTCCTTCTCAAGAGTAAGCTCTAGTCATAGTTTCCTTAAACATTGGGAATCCTCTTAAGGAGTAAGCCCCAATCATAATTTTTTTGATTTGGGATTCATTCTAAGGAATAAAACTCAATCATAAGTACCTCTTAATTTAGGCTCCTTTTTAGGATTAATTCCCAGGTTAAAATTCTAAATCTCTATAAAGTACAAATACCTCTATGGACCCTACTTCAGGGGTTTCTTTCCTAAGTCTTGGTCTTCATTTACCTAGGCAATCATACATACATAAGCCCCACATCATTTCTTATAATTGCATCCTTTATGGCACCATCGTCAAGATTACTGATACCACTTGTTTCTCTCACCGAGCATGAATCATGTGAGCTTAGATTGTGAAAATAATCATGACATTTCTTTCTGTGCCATTAACCATGCATAAACCCAATATTTCTTTACCCAAACTACGTGGACTTTGATCTATGCCTTAAAAGTAGAGTACGTAGGATGCCTTTATAAGGTTCATTCCCAAATCACATTAATTATTTTCTGTCCCATATGATGTTAAACTATATACTTATAATCGAGCTATGTGGGGTCTGATTCATTTTTAACAAGTTTACGTAGGTAGCCCATCTGCAGGTACGATCCCAACTCTATAATAATCCTTGTATTTATGAAGGACAATAAACTTCATGCACCCCACAGAGTGGCTTTAAAACCAATATGGTCATCATAATGACCAAGATATTTCTATATAATTTATTGAAGGATACCATTGGCTAAGAATATATAATACATATAGATGATTATCCATCAATGAAGAACATCAAATACATATAAAATATTCTATAAATAACATACCTATCAACCATTGAATGCAAAATATAAATGAAAACTCATTTTTATACATGGTGAATTAATAAGGATTCATGAACATAACATAAATCTATAAGAGAGTCTCGGAGTAGGTAATAATTCTCCCCAAAAATGTGAGATGAGTCTGACCTCCCTTCCTCTCGACCAAAGAAAATTCTTAAGCCTCATCGGTCCATGACTAATGAGAACCTACCTTTGGAAATTAGATCCAAATAGATATAGAATCATTGCGTATTTCTGGTTCTATGAATAAACCCATTAGAAATTGACTAGAAATTTTGAACCTTAAACAAACAAGTTCATTCCCATTTCCAGAAGAAACAAAAAATGGTGAACCCGACGTGAATCCTTAACCACATTAAAAGGATGTTTTACTTATTTATTACTCCCCTATTAAACTCTATATTAGGGCCACCAAATATGTCAATAAGCGCTCATCCAAAATATGTAGTCTGTCCTGACTTATCTTGATGATGTCTTCTATATCAAACAGGAACACTTTTCCAACATCTCTCTACAACACAAAATGGCTTCTTTAAATTTCACACCTATGAATGCTTCGGCCGCTACTTCTACTGGATCGTCATCTGCTATGAGGACGACATCACCTACTCAGTGTCTTCAATGCTGGGTTTCAAATTCATTGGTGAAGAAAATCCATCAACACGGTACCATCCTGACTCTGGAGGCCACTCAACAAGCCCTCCAAGATAACAACTCATCTTGGTTGTCTGGACAGCGATGACCAGTGATCAAGAAGTAGGTGGTTCTAAGCACCGTCTCCAACCGTTTAGGGTCATTATCCCTGGAATTCAATAACTAGTCCCTCCCATATTACAAGGAGGTAAATGAAGAGGTCAATCAAGGCCTCAGTTCAAGGAGACATGAGTCCTTCCCGAGGACTCCCATCAATAATCGCCACCAGAATCATGTGGTAGTGCACCCTCAACATGATATGGGTATCACCTCTAGGCTTTAGGCTCAGGTTCCTCAGACGCAATCATGCAAGACTAACCGTCAGAGGTGAATCTTGGATAATAGTGTGCAAGTTCTTACCTCTTCCCCCTCTGAAGAAGTCCATCAATCTAACTTGATGGCAAGCAACGAGTGGGCACACACACTCACCCATTCTAATCCCGCTCTCCAGCAAACTCGTCTGGCAGCAACCCAGTAATCCCGCTAGGAAATTTCAGAAGAGTACTATAGGTAGGAACATACACCAATTTATAATTCATCAGCCAGTCAGTAGGCTCGTCTAATTTCATTCAAAGGAGCCCACCAACCAAATGTGGTGACCACCTCTAAGCAGCAATATACACCTGTTTACAATCACCAATTCTGTCAGCAGTCTCATTTTCCAATATTAAATGAAATCATTGAACCATACATGATGGGGAAAATTCAGTAGGCACATACACCAACCAATGTTCATCATGTTTTCCAACAGTCTCGTTTGGTAGAACCCAGAGAATTCAGTCAGAAAGATCCGATGAAAAATTTGGAGTAGACTCAACTCTCTACCCATATGCATAATTACATTAGATATCCGTTGATAGGAAAAGGAGGATAGGAGTAGGTACATACACCTACTCCAAACCCGGAATGGATGTATATTCCCATTCTAGTAGCTTAAGTCACCAAGAACATTTTTTCAATGGTGAAAGAGCATAAGCAAATCTCTGCCCATATTCTGGATACCTGTCAGAGTATTATAACATCTTTATCAGCATCTAACGGAAAGAAACATAAATATATCCCTATCAGTGGATTGACTCGTCAACATGTCACTTGGATCAGATACATACCTCTGTTTCAGTCCAAGAGGGTCGTGGTTCATACTCCCCCATGTCATACGAACAATCAAGTCAGGCACATACACCTGATTTAAATTGAGATAATCAGCCTAACCTATACATTTCTATTTATTAGGCACATACACCTTCTCATAATAACCACTTTCATCAATAAGTGGTTTCCAAAGTGAGTAAGAAGGTGTCAAAGAAAAAGACCCATCCAACACAGTTAAAAAACCAAGAGCCAATATGTAATAAGGCCTTGCTCAATGCTGGAGTTCATGAATCCCTCATACAATTATCTATTGTAGCTCAATATTCTACTCTATCATTTCTAAATTCAAGTAGAAAGATCAATAATTATGATGGTCTTCATCATACACATCGTCATGAAGGATTTCTTCATGATAATTTGGTCAATCTCAAATTATCATCTTCAGATGAAAGCCATGATAACCCTCTACATGGAAAGATGTCCAAGGAGCAAGAGGTTTAATCTTTTTTGGAAACCCACCATGGTGATCCTCCCTATGATGACGAATTTAGCTGCAAAATTTCTCTTTGTAGTAGTAATTCGCATTGCCTAGAAAATTATTCAATGGACAATGAAGTAATGAGAAAACCCTCTTATCTTGAGGCAATTGCAAATGTGAAGCCAGTCATGTCTGATGCCATACTGCTAGCAGGTGAAATACATTATCAATCAGGAGATATCTCGGGGTGTAGGTTATTCTTTGAACCACCCCTAGGACATTCATCTTCTAACATGACAAATGATTTCTATACCAATCTTGTTGAATTTGATGAAGCAACGAATAAGCACCAATGTTGGTCCATTCAAGTAGAATAATATTCATCAAATGACAAAGTGGAAGTGATGAATATGAGAAAACAACTGGTGAAAGGTGAAATACCAGTAATCTTTTGGCCTTTGGCTGACTCTCAGTATGATCTTCCAGAAATGTTGACAGAATATTGTATTCATGATATTCATCTCAACATATGGAAAAATCATCGTCACTTAAAAGAGAAATATTATCTTATGATGAATGTTAGAATCATGTCAAGATAATAGAAGGGTTGTAATGCCAAATTGACTTGGCATCTCTCTCAGTATCCTAAAATCCAAAGGTTGACAAGCAGCAGAGAACCCTTCTGCGCTTATGCCTTGGCGAATTAAAAAGGTTGCGCCAGTTAATTACCAATGCTCCATCTGGTATAAAAATCAGGGAATGGGGTGTTCATGGAGCATTGCATTTCACTGTGCTCGACAGCCAATAAAGCCCGCCAAAAGTGGTCTCATGCAATGTTATGGCCCATTTCATCCCACATCTACCTGGTTTTGTGTGTAATCAAATTCTTTCTCAAGAATATGACTCAAATAGTTCTTCCCAATGTCAGGAATATAATGAACAAGTTATCGAATTACTCTTTCATCATGAAAATGATAATATTGAACATGCTTCTCATTTGGAGCATGTGTATCATCAGGTGACAGAGGAGTCAGAAATAATCCAATGATCATCTGAGCTAGGTGATTTGAGTGGATGTCCGATGATGCATCCAGCCAATTTTTGAACTAAAATTTGCAAAATCAAGAGATCTTTTAAGAATGTTTCAGAAGTAGCAGCTCAAGAGCCACCTCAACTTTCTAGGCTAGGGAATCTTTTAATCCAACCCTCGGGATCAACAGATAGGAATCAAGGAGTTGATAAAGAAAAACAAGGACATCCCCAGTCCACCGAACTAGGGAATTTTCCATATTCTCAATCTCTTCCTCAGCAGAAGTCAGTCTTCACTCGATTAGGGAAGAAGCCACAATAGGAACGCAGAGCCAAATTATCAGGAGTCTCCCTCAAAATAACAGTTCATTAAGACATTCCTGAGGGATCGACCAATGAAAATTCAATGTCCCATAAAGTACATATAAGAATATAGTATCGTATAAGCGCTTACAGAAGGTCTAAAATGAGTTATGCATCGATAAATGTTATCAATGTCGTTGTCACTGATCCCCCATAACATGAGGCTCACTCAGGGGAATCAGATGAAGAAGTTCATGTTCAAGAGGCTGTATACACAGAGGAAAATGAAGAAGGTGTGCGTACCCGATATCAATGGCTTACCCAGAATCTAGGTATTCTTTCAAATAACCAACTCCCCCCTCTCTGAAAGGAATCCAATAAGAGGAAATAAAAAAGTTATATTATATTATACCCAACCTCTGGAGAAGTCCAATCACTCTCATTATAGGAAACGTTCATATAGAATGAAGAAGACATGAAGGAGTTAAGTAGGTTAAATGCAGAACTACTTCAAGGTAGTCTTCCTCCTAAGCATGTTGGAGTTAATAAATCAAGGGAATTTGTTGTAGCTACTGGGATGGATCAAAAATATCCCCCTTTACAAGTGCACCCTCATAGGTCTAATCCTATGGGTCGAACATGACAGCAACTGATAATACTACCATCATTGCCATTACAGGTCGCCACACCCATCCAAACTCCAGTTCTTGCACCTACTTATGTCCAAATTCAACTGGATGTTTCTCAAAAATTAATGACTAACATTGAGTCATTAACAGATCGGTTGGAAGCTATGGAAGGAATGTGTGCACTAGTCTAACCAGAGAAGAGATCTTACCCTGAATGGGTGGATGCAATTCCTCCACCATCAAATTTTGCAAGTACCACATTCCCAATTTTTAATGGTTCAGTAGATCCAAAACAACACGTAACACATTTTGTTTCAAATTATGATCCTATTATGGGAAGTCCTCAACATCAAGAAGTAGTTAAGCTCAGGTGTTTTGTACAGTCATTACAGGGACCTATTTTTGTCTAGTATATAAGTTTGCAATCTCGGTCAATTACTAGGTGGGGGGATCTCTATAAATAATTACTTCTTCAATTCAGCTCAACGTTGCCAGGGACGACAGTTTCTTATCTTACCAATTATATGCAATGTAAAAATGAAAGGGTTTCATATTTCATTACTCGCTGGAAGAGATTAACATATTCCGTATGCTTAGCACTCCCTCAAGAAGAATTTTTGTCAATCTATGTGGAAAATTTTCATGATTAATTATGCACATCGTTGATCCCTGTGAAATACATAGGAGGGTTTCGAGACCTTACAACAATCGCTCATTATATAGAAGATTATATAACAAAGACTGAGGCTGAAACTCGTGTAATTCGATCAATTCTAGGATGGAGAATAGGGAAAGAAGATACTACTACAGTTATGCTTAAACAACCACCTGTACCTACTTCCACTTCAAAACTTTCATCATATCAAAGGGATCCACCTCTTGAGAATCAAAAAAATGGCCACCTCATCAAGATGATCAAAGAGATAAAATGCGGGAATAGTTTGAGAAGAACATCTTTTATTATTTCTAGAATGACCAAGTTCCTGGATACTTCCTCTCATCTCTGGAAAACAATATGGTTCAGTTTCTAAGGCCCAAAAGGCCAAACATGTAAGGAGATGAAGACCTCCTCAGCTATTGCATGTTTCATTAGATGTTGGGGAAACCCATTTAGGATTGTTTTGTCTTCAAAGACCTCCTGAAAAAGATGGTTGACTCTGGAGAGGTAAAACTAAAAGGTTTTTCATCCTAGGTAGCATGTTTTACTACTACTGATCCAGAGGTAGAAGGCAAGGTGCATGAATTCTAAATTAAAAATGCGCAGAAATATAATGATTGGATTGTCATGAAAATGATCAACCGAAATCATGCCATTTTACGAACATAATTGAATCAACAAATTGTGTCTTCTGCTATAAATGCCACAGCAAAACCCCCTTCATCAGAAAGAGAATCATCAAATAAGTAGTGTAATTTGAATAAAGAAGAGCAGTCAGAAGAAGACAATTTTGTTTCAAAGCCTAAATTTTCTTTGACACTGGTATATTTTATGCCATCTGCTTCAAAACAATGGGCACCGCACCACCGAAAATCATATCTTGAATTATTCATTCAGGAATAATATTCATCGGTGGAAGAATTTATCTTTGGTTCTGTTAACATGATTCATTTAATAGATCCTTATGCCAATGACAGTTTTGATTATGATGAGCCTAAGTCCCCTGTATCAAACAGAGGAATTATAGGAAGAGATCGAGGTTTAGCATAGAGGGGAATATATGGATATTCCAAAAGACACTATTTCAATCCTACGCATGCTAGAACAGTATATGGGGTAGAAAATCATGGAAAATCCCTTCATCAAGCTCAACAAGAACAAGAAAGTTCATCCACACATGGTAGATTAAGTCTTGACACAGTTATTTTGGAAGATCGGTTAGAGGTCACCCCTTCATTCCCTCAACAAATAGGTAGACCTAGTCTTCCTAATCTATCTAAGCCAGGAGTATTTCCAACTCCTAACCCGATACGGGATGCATCCACTGCTAAAGAATCAACATCCAAGGCGCCTACAAAACCACATTTTCATTATGGGAAAATCAGTCCTTTGGACCAAAATTATGATTTCTTGAGACATTTTTCCCATGTACTGGCCATGTTATCAATTCTGGATGCCTTGAATCTATGAAAAGATCTTTGGGAGAAGTTTATTGAAGCTTTGTCAAGTCCTCAAGAATTTGAAATTGAAATTGAGGCGGCTTAGGTCTACCATATAGAGAATAATCCTATAGGTTCCATACAGTGATATCTTCTCTAGATAAAGATGAAGATGATATTGTACACGGACATATCATACCTTTATATTTATCTAGAAAATACAATGATATAGACATCTGATGAGCTTTCATTAATAATGGATTAGAAGTCAATCTCATTCTTATCTGTACACTTCATCGATTGGGCCTCACCAAATCTGATTTATCTCTTTTTACTTTGATGTTTCAAGGATATGATAAGAATGAACAAGAACCTCTGGGCGAAATTACACTCAGAATTTAGTTTGGAGATCTTGTGTCTAATTCAGATTTCATGGTTGTTCGTCAGGACACAGCCTTCAACATTTTTCTTGGAAGACCTTGGCTACATCAACATGTGGTCGTACAATTATCATACCATCAATGTATCAAATATGGTTTCAATGGTAAAATTGAGAAATTGTATGGTGACAAAGCCCCATTCAAAACATGTGAATCTCAATAAATTGAGGCAGAATTTTATCACATTGAGGGAAAGGAAAAATCAACTGTAAAGAAGGTCACCAAAATTAATGCTCCATATGGTTTGGAAAAGATTCCAGTAAACTCATTCATACATGTGAGTAAAGTTTATTTGTTGCCTATTAATCAAATTGATGAGATAGTCCCAAATACAAACACTCTTATGGAAACTTCCATAATATCAATTACGACAATTAAGCTAGACAGAATGAGAGATATTGTTGATTCACCAAGCCATGATGAAATATTAGATGGTGATTTCTTCATTTCATCTTCTGAGATCCAGTTATTCTATACTTCACCAACCAGGTCAGAATAAGTTATATCAATACCAGAGGAAAACAATGATGTCGAGTCTCAATCCATCATATCCTCTCTTTCACCACAGGAAGACCCTTCATCATCAATAGGGTCAGAAATGGTAGCCTCTTCTCCAAGACGTTCAAATTTTAACTTCTCCCCTAACAATAGAAATTATGATCCATCATCTACTATGAATGTAGAAACAGAAGAAATAACACATATTGAAGAAGAAGAGGAATATCTCAGGGATGCTCCTCTAGCATTTGAAGAGGGTATCTCTACCACTATGGATGAACTTGGAGAGTTAAATTTGGGTTAAAAATAATATTGACGCCCCAATTTAATTAGTGCGGCCATGACTCTTGAAGAGAATAAAATGTACACTTCTTTTCTAAAGAAAAATAGAGATATATTTTCTTGGAATTATACAAAAATTCCAGTTCTTGATCCCCATGTTTCCACTCATCATTTGGGTTTTCCAGAAGAACATCGAGGATTCAAGCAAGCTGCAAGAAAAATACATGCGACTTATGCCTCCAAAATTGAAGCTAATGTTGATAATCTTACCAAGGATAACTTCATTAAAGAAGTTCAATATCCCAAATGGTTGGATAATTGTAGCCCTGTGAAAAAGAAGAATGGACAAAATAGATTTTTTTTATTGAATTCAGATATCTTAATCGGAATTGTCTCAAGGATGATTATCTAGTTCAGATTACAGAACTCATAATTGGTGAAATAGCTAGCTACGAATCTATTTCCATCATGGATGGTTATTCTGGGTACAATCAAATACGAATGGCCCCAGAAGATGAAGAGTCTACATCCTTCAGAGCTCCTCAAGGTTTGTTTTACTATTGGGTAATTCCCTTTGGCCTGACAAATGTAGGTGCAACATATCAATGTGACATGCACCATATCTTCAAACCCATTTTAGGAAAATTTGTTGAATATTATGTGGATGATTTGGTGGTTAAATCCAAACAACATTCTGATCACTTGGTTGATCTGTAAATCATATTCAACAAACATCAACAACAAAATTTGAAGATGAACCCCTTGAAATGTGCTTTTAGGGTAACCTCATGGAAATTTCTTATCTTAGTTGTACGCCATTATGGAATAAAAGTTGATCCTGATAATAAAAAATCAATCCTTGGTATGTCACCTCCTTGAAATTTGAAATAATTAAGATAACTTCAAGGACCGGTGGCCTATATTCGGCGTTTCATTTCCAATTTGGCAGGCATGTGTTTACCCGTCACTAGATTAATGAAGAAGGTAGTCACCTACCAGAGGACTGAAGAATTTCAAGAAGCATTGGATTTTCTCAAGAGATATCTCTTGAGTCAACCAGTATTAATTCCACCTATTGATGGAAGACCACTTATTTTATTTGTGAATGATTTAGAGCGATCATTGGGTGTCTTACTTTCCGAAAATAATGTTGCTGGGAATGAAAACAGCCTTTACTATCGTAGTAATAATATTCATGAGGCATAAAATCAATATTCAAGTATTAAAAAGTGTTTCCTAGCATTAATATTTGTATTTCAGAAATTTAGTCACTACATGCAACATCATGAGTTCCAATTGGTATGTCACAATATCCCTCTCAAAATTATCCTTAGTCGTCTAATGCTTATAGGACGTTTGGAAAGATGTGCAGTTATTTATTAGCAGTTCGATATCCAGTATGTGTCTCAAAAGGAAATAAAGGGACAAGATATAGATTATTTCCTTGTTGAACACCCATATGTAGAAGATACATATTTAAATATTAAACTTCTTGATGAGGAAGTCTCCTCTACTCAAGATAATCCTCAAACATGGGAAATGTACTTTGATGGTTCCTCTAGAAGTCCAACAGGGAATAAAATGGAAGATCCTAAATTCAACAAATTTGGGTTAGGAATCATGCTTATTTCCCCAAAAAAGGTAGTACTACCATATTCCTTCTTATTGTTGAAGGTCGGTACAAATAATGAAGCAGAATATTAAGTTATCATTGCAGGCTTAGAATTGGTGCTTCAGGCACAGGTGAATCACTTAATGGTAAAAGGTTATTAAGATTGGTAATCAAAAAATTCAATGGGGATTATTCCATCACAAAGGAAGAGTTAATACCTTTGTGTGATTAAACAATTCGGGTTTTCCTCAAGTACAACTTGATCACCAATTCATTCTCAATCAAACTATGCAGACTTTGATCCTTGCCTTCTAGGTTAGGTAGATAGGTAACCTCCCGAGGTTCAAGCCCAAAACCAATATCTTCACATTGGTTCACTTCAATCTCATACGATGTTGATCCGTGACCCCCCCCCCAAACCAATATATTCACATTGGTTCATCATCTCCCTTTCTATATGATGTTAAACTATACAGTCCCCCATTGCCCTCTCTGCAAGACATTAAACTTCATAGCAATACTTCCTAGCTACATGATGCTAAACTATGAAGCACCAGTCCATGAATATGATAATACAATTCGCACTTTTTTCCTATACGAAAATAAAATACAACAGTCTCTGATAACCTCACCTGAGAGAGAATAATTGTTGAAATTGACCTCCAATCATGTTATATTCCAAGGACTACGTGCATACATGGCAATGCCTTAACCTTTAATCTTGGATCCAACCATCATTGCACTAAATTCCCCTTTCACCCTTCACATGTACGAATCAAATATGTACAGAGGGTTTTCCAAGAACTATATATGGATTGATTCCCATCCTTATGGGATTCTTAATAATGTTCAATCATCCCTCAAACCTAGCCCCAAGTCTTTGGGCCTAACCAAAAACTCCACATTCAGTCCCTTAGAAAAAAAATCGCATGTGAACACATGAATGTGGTATGAAAACCCTGGTCTTTATTCACATCAGTTTTATAACAAACATACAATGAGTCTCCCTCATTATGGTCCAAGCACTATAACCCTATACTATAATCTCCTATGATCTCATCTCACATGACATTAAAGTGTATTTCAAGAACTACATATGGCTTGATTCCCATCATAATGAGACATATAGTGAAGTCTAGCATCTCAATTAAGGACCTAGCCACAACATGATTATGGTCAGCATAGGTCTATGAATCTCTTCCATGGATTGAAGAATATCCATTTTCATATTTCATAATCCTAAAAATAAATACTTGCAGATCTCCATGACCCTTTTCTTGATATCTGGTCACAAAATGTCTGATACCCGGTAATTCTTTTGCCTGAACATGTAGTATGTGCCCCTAGGTGGCCTTGCATAAGTAGTCTATATGATGGACCTGTCATCCAAAATATGTTATTATTTGGATGTGTCACCAATTCCTTTATGTGGCCATGCATAATTTAATTCCCTAACGGGTTTGGCAAAGAGTGGTAACTTCATTATTGTGGGGAGACCTCTATTGTCCTTATTAGTAATAACAGTGATATGTAGGGATCCGCAAAAACAACCATCCTTAACATATTTTTCCCACATTCCTTTTCATGATCTGAATGTATTCAAGTCTATGGTTTATATTTCCCTTCCATATGTTTGGGTAAAACTTTCATGTTTTCCCCCATACTTGAATGTGGTAATATGTTCTCAATCGAATTATCAAGGAATTGAGTCAACTTTAATCCATTCAGCCAAAGCCATTTGACCTTAAACGTTAGCCTTTTTATGTCTGACATGCATGACTTTAAACTGCCAACAAAAGATAGGATACTCATTAAATTGGGAACTTGTAAAAGGAAATCTGAATAAATGTCGAGTCCCAGCTTGCTAAATGTACATATTTTATGATTTAGGAAATATTGAGCAACAAAAGATACAATGTTTGGGGGGTTGTTTGTATAATCCTAGAAAAAATCAAACTATGATTACTATGCCCATTAGATTAGGTAATATATATATATATATATATATAATAAGGAAGATAATATAGGTACAAATGATTGAAGATGAAATGTATTTTTCATTAATGCAGAAGATTATAAGAACATCCATAGATTGGAGTATCTTCTCTTTTTCAATAATTACAATAGGCTTTCAACAGAACTTTTAATTTGATTTACGGTATCCCACGCTTCATCAGTATCCACTTGAAGTTCATTCACTCGACCATCTTCACTCTTTTCAGCATGATGAAGTGCCTTCTTGGCATCTGTGATGGCTTTCATACCATTTGTTTGGAATCTTTAAATTAATTGTTAAGCTGGTCAAGTTACCCAGTAATGATAGCTAGATATTTCTAAAGGTACATATGTTGTACAACTTTCTCCGTGATTTTATGCTTCATCTCCATCAGCATTGCAGCATGATAAGCCACAGATTGGGACACCACAGCCTTGAATTCTCTGATATTGGTCAACAGACTTGCTCTGATCTGATACTGATGGCACTTTTCTTCCTGCTCCATCCCTAAGATGACTTGTTTCACCACGGTATGGATCTCTTGATATCTAAAACCGCCAAGTCCCAACATGATGAACAAGGATGACAGTTGCGGGATATTCGAAGACAACTCTTCAAGAGGCACTTAAGATATGATCTTCCATATATTCTACCATTCCTTACAACATGAGAATTGGAGTGCCTTTTTCACCTCTAGGTCTGATTCAGCATCGCTATCACAAGGGGGAATCTAGTCTAGGATTAATGCACTTATGGAAGTGCCATGTTATTCTCCTTCCCCCTGACCCTTGGTACTTCACTTTCTACTCCCATTGGGGTTGAGGGTGAGGCTTCATCTCCAGATCTAGCCAATAAAATTGACAGCCATGTATGGTCAATTGAAACCTTTGGTTAGTTCCAAAGGATAACAAAAGTTGGTTAGCTGTCTTGCAAATTAAGAACAACCACAAATATTGTCATCTTTTACAAAACAGTAGATCAACAACATGAGAAGTCTCCTCCCCATCATTCCTAACTTCAACATGATTTTCAGGATAGGTTTCAGGAAGCTCTGTCAGGTTAAGCTCCACCTGATATAGCATCTCTGCAATGATAGGGTTTTCTCTACCACGTTCAAGCATCGGCAGATTAGAATCTTTCTCAGATGGAACTGCACATTTCAACCAATCATGGCCAGAGATGTAATAATTTTTTTAACAGGACGAAGGATAACACTCACATCCAAAATCTTCTAAATCACATGGTAATTTAACATGATCTAAAATTTATTCAAATTATATTCCAGGTTTTATCATCTCATCCAGTGATTCTCAGATTCTAGGTTAGTCTCACCAGTGGGAGAATTTGACATGTCCTCTTGGCGACCCACCTCCTACAACCTCTGACCCTGAAAAACCTCCTCATATAAAATTTTGGATTCAGTTGCAGTGGTCTCCAAATGTTCTGGTGTAGGTGTTGAACCTAAAGAATCATAAAATAGAAGTCAGTTGATGTCTTCATTCAACGTTCTATGAAGTATCATTAATTTTCCAGAAGGCTCTTCTCTCCTTTCAGTAGGAACAGGAGCAGTACTAGGAACAAAATATGGTTTTCTTCTCTCCTTTTTTCTTTAGGAGCAGCCAGGTCAGCATGAATTTGGGACTAGTCACCAGCACCCTCCGTGGTACTCAGAGGAGGGTTGGTCCTCTCCCTCAAAGGGTAAATCGAAGAAGCCCCTGCAATACCAAGTATGAGTAATCTTTTCATGAGTTAGGATCCATAACTATTCGAAGGACTTACCACTACTGATGAAGCATTTGGATGTGGTCTCCTTCCTTTGATGCTTTTTCTTCTTTGAATTTTTGGGTTTGTTGACATCGTAACCTCCATATATAGGTTTTGGAGAGTGGAAAGCCCTATTAAACTCCTCGTACATGGCTTGTCAACCTGGAGATACCTCGCCCGGCTCGAGAGGAGATCCAGCGGCTCCAAGAGCAGTTCCTATAGGGTTGTACTGCGGTGAAGGGACCTTAGTAGTTCCTTTCTTAAAAAGCTATAGGATGAAGAAATTAAATTCCTTATGTAACAAATATTTTACTGAAATTATGTTGTAAATCAAATAAGGAAAGAAATTTACATCTTTAGGAGCTACGTAATCATGCCACTCCTCATCTACTGAACTACCAATCCTCTCAATGGTATCACGATTCATCATTTACTTCACCTGCTTGGTAATTGGAATGGAATCATCAGGGGCATATATGAGAATTTCCATCTCTCTGATGCAATCCCGCACTCCATCGGGGTTATCCTAGAAGTGGATATCAGCAGAAGCCCGGATATTTCCCACTCTAGAGATATGTAACCCTTTTCATAAGTCCATCTAGGCAGTTTCAGCATCACAATATAAACTCATCCATGTCTGGACTGCCTCTGATCATAAATATTCATCAAGTTCACTAGAAGGCTGCGAGGTGGGTCCTATAATCTGGGACTTCAACTTCTTCCCAGCTCCTGCAATCACAGATAAAGGATAATAAAATGAAACTTGTTCCTCTATAAATGAATGGAGACTAAATTGAATCAATGATATAACTCACCAGGAGTCGATGAATTAGGTATCTTGACTCGGGTAGGGGGATTATTTCTTGTACGAGGCTACTTTGACGTAGGTCGTGACTCATCATCCCCATCCTGGGAATCTGGTGAATCATCCCCGGGTGAGGAACCCGATGAATCAGCTTTAGGTGAAGAAGAATCACCTTCAAGATGAAGTGTTTTTTCTTGACGTTTCTCTTTTTTGTCCCCACCCAAGGGACCATATGATTTAATACCCCTTCAGGGTATGATGCTACCTAATTCTCAGCATACCTTGTAGTCAATTGACTCACCGCTCCAACAACCGGTAGATCAAACACTGCCCCATTTTTCTCCATAGTTGTCAGCAACCATAGTTGTCGGTCAACTATTGGATGCTACTCTGACCTAATGTGCATGGGGGGGATACAAAACTTTTTTCTAGACACTTTAATTGGCGTCAAATCTATATGGAGCATAGGCCTCGCATATAATCTCTCCAAAAATTCTGGTGGCCAATACACCATCTCTGCAAGCCATTATATATGACCTCAATTCCAGTATAGTTGTTCCATCATCAACAATCCTCCCATTTTGGTGGATTTCTATAAGTAAATAAATGAAATTCATTGAAGATGCTCAGCCTCACCTACAAATAATAGGAATTGAGGGACAATGGAGAAATTCTGGAAAATTCCTGCACTGATGGCCTAAAAAACATCCATAAAAATGTACTCCACTTTTTACAGTGTATGTCCTAATGTGAGTGGCGATCCATCCACAAAAAACATGGAATGGCCCCACTATTCTCAAAGGAGACTTACCCATATATACATGGAGTATGCTCCTTTGAATCTTCGAAAAAAATCAGGGTGGCCAACCCAACCATTTTTCTCTCATCCAACTTGGCCGCAACAATGAAGGTCTTTGGCCTGAGGCCTCCCTTCGAATCCCTAACTGGTAGAAGATAAACATTGAGCCATAAGGCTAAGAAGCCCGCCAGACAGTTCTTCTCTGGGATTCTTTGATTCACTCCATACCCCCACTTTTCAAACTCTCTCTCTCTTCCAGAGTTGGCCATAATGTGCCAAGATCACCCCTCTTCTCTGCATTTGGGAAGCTAGTAGGATGAGTACAGGTTTTCCCCTTCTCCTTCTTCTTGTTCAGAAACATATCCATCCACTCCACTGGATGAATACCCTTTCTAGAATGATTTTTGGTGGACATTGAATTCTCAATCATGTGGAAAAAATTTAATAACTCTCAAGCCAAAGCCGGAGTCTTCTATAAATCATTCCACATTACTTTCGGAGGTATGAAATCATCATAAATGTCTCCTAGAATTGGAGCCCATGAGATCTTGTAGACATCTCATAAGATGATTCCTACTTCTCCATGAGTCATATGGAATGAATTGGTTTCTGGGCTCTAACTGCTGATTAGCTCCAGCACAAAATCATCATTCTTGTAAACATATGTCTGCCCTGCCCAGACAACATCATATATTGCATCTCCCTTCAGATCCTTGACAAACTCTGCGCAGGTTTATCGGACCCAATATTCCCACATCCATGTCGGCTTCATACCTCCTCTGGGATGGAAATCCCTACTTTTCTTCCATCCCATGGATCGATCTGTCTGAGAATTTCAGAAAATAGAGGGATGTAAATGCGGCTACAGCTCAGGCTTGTGAGGATTCAAATATGATGCACGTGGGCATTGATGCATTATAAATTCCTTCTCTAATATCCCAGCATTGAAAAATGATCCGGCAACTGAGACATTTGCTGAAACGAAATTGGTGTAAGTATGAAGCTTGGAATGGGGAATATAATTATTTGCCTCTGGAACGTTCAATCCTTGCAGATGACCATGGTGATATAAAGTCAAGTAAATTCTCTGTGGGGAATTGGAATGATATTTATTCAAATACATAGCCAAATCCGGGAGAGTACTATCACAGATATCATAATAGTCATGGCTGACGATGTTCATCATATCATTTATTCTCTTGCTGGCCAACTCATCAACCGATCCAATTCTTTTTGGAGCCATTGAATCTTCACAAAGATATAACAATTTACATTTTAGTAATTCTGTTTTTATAAAGCACTTGTGAAGAAAAAAATGGCTAGGTCATTAAGGTGCACAAGTCATGTTACGCAAGTCATGTCATGCATGTATTGTCGCCCAAGTAATGTTTCGCAAGTTAAAATATTACTAAAGAAGCACAACAAAAATAAAAAAAGTGATCAACAGAGCCGATGAAGACACATTCATTAAGAGAGCTAAAAAAATTGAAGGCATGATAGTTTGCGCGAAGTGACACCCATATATATAGGTGATCCCACAACCCTGCACTCCGGAACATGCACACTGGAACCTACGTGCCAACATCTCTACGCCGTTGAAACCTTGTTTTTCGTTTTCCTCAGAGTCAAATCATCTTTCCTTTTTCAGATCCAACACTAGGGGGGGTTTTTTATGCTCCTTTCTGTCATAGAGTCCAAAAAATGGAAAAGGCAAATAACTTAATCCTGATGGTGGTCACCCTTTTAAGAACATCAAAAATTGACAAAGGGATGAACCAGGAACTCATTTAGAGGGCACTGCTCAAGAATCCTGAGCACCGCGCAAGTCACTTGTGTGCCACATATGGCCCGCGCAAGTCACTTGCATGCCCTATTCCTTTTTTTGCCCAATGTTTCAAGTGGCCTATAAATACACTCTATAGGCCCCCCATTTCGAGGATGATTTTTCTAAAACTCAGATTCATGCTCTGGTCACCCAAGTCTTTTTCTGACGTCTTCTGAAAACTTCTATGGTAATTATTTACCTAGAATGGAAGTTCTAAAGTGGAAGAATAAGGGCTCAGTGTTATAATTCATTAACACATGTGCGCCTAAGTGTCCACCCCTTATGTTAAATGAAGACACTTGCGTACTACCTTGCTCTCTCAAGGGAACTTGTGTGCCACACTTATATAAGCCTCTAGGGATGATACCAAGGGATTGAGTTCAAAGTCACCCAAGTATTACCCTATTGATTATTCATTGCCCAAGGTGACTCATGTCGTACAAGTATACATGTGCGACCAGGACGTTCACTCCAGAATAGTACTTGCGTGCCTCCTTCCTAGTCACATCCTTTCCTCAAATCCACCTCTTCTCTTCAAGATACATCCTTCAAAACCCTCTTTAAAACCATTTATGGCATGGTTCGTTTGTTGGATTCCTTGTCAAAAAAGAGTTCTTTAAGAACCTCTCCCAAAACCATGTGACTTACAAGCTTTATGTCACCATGATTAGGGGTTTCTTATATAACCTCATCCTCTGATATGAGAAGATCTTTTGATTTGGGCCTCCTTCTCAGGAGTAAGCCCCAGTCATAATTTCCTTTAACCTGGGCCTCCTTCTCAAGAGTATGCCCCAGTATTAATTTCCATTAACCTGGACCTCCTTCTCAGGAGTAAGCCCCAATCATAGTCACGTTTAACATGGTCCTCCTTCTCAGGAGTAATCCCCATTCAATGTTTCCTTAAACATTGGCCATCCTCCTCATGAGTAAGCCCCAATTTTAATTATTTTGATTTGGGTTTCCTTCTCAAGAATAAAACTCAATCATAAGTCCCTCTTAATTTAGGCTTCTTTTTAGGAGTAATTCATAGGTTAAAATTCCAAATCTCCATAAAGTACACATACCTTTATGGACCCTACTTCTTAGGCTTCTTTCCTAAGTCCTGGTCTTCATTTACCTGGGTAGTCATACATACGTAATCCCCAGATCATTTCTTATAACTGCATCCTTTATGGAACCATCTTCAAGATTATTGATACCTCTTGATTCTCACATCGAGCATGAATCACGTAATCTTAAAGAGTTAAAGTAATCACGACATTTCTTTCTGAGCCATTAACCATGCATAAACCCCATATTTCTTTACCTAAACTACGTGGACTTTGATCTCTCCTGTAAATGTAGAGTACGTAGGAAGCATTTATAAGGTTCAATCCCATCTCTCATTAATTATTTTCCATCCCATATGACATTAAACTATATCTTTCGTACAAAAAAATGTGGGTTATGATTCCTTTTTAACAAGGATACGTAGGTAGCCCATCTGTGGGTACGATCCCAACTCTAAAATAATCCCTATCTTTCTGAGGGACAATAAACTTCAAGTGCCACACTGATTGTCTTTAACACCAGTATGGTCATCATAACGACCAAGAGATTTCTATATAATGAATTGATGGATACCATTGACTACGAATCTCTAATACATAAGGATGATTATCCTTTGATAAATAACCTCAAATACATATAAAAGATTCTCTAAATCTCATACATATCAACCATTTATTTCTAAATCTAATAGAATATCATTCTTATACATGTTGAATTATTAAGGATTCATGAACATAACTTAAATCTATAAAAGGGTCCTGGAGTATGTAATAATTCCCCCCAAAAAGGTGTGATGAGTCTGACCTCCCATCCTCTTGACCAATAAAAATTCTTAAGCCTCATCGGTCCATGAATAATGAGCACCTACCATTGGAAAGTATGTCCAAATAGATATAGATTCATTGGATGTTTTTGGTTCTATGAATAAACTGATTAGAAACTGATTGGAAAGTTTTAACCTTAAATAAACAAGGTCATTCCCATTTCCATAAGAAACAGATACCCAGAGTGTGAGATGAGGATGTGCAGAAGACGGATTTTAGATGTCAGTATAACCACTACGAGTTCTTGGTTATGCCATTCGGCGTAACCAATGCTCTAGTAGTGTTCATGGGACTCATGAATGGGATATTTCATCCATACCATGATTTCATTGTAGTAGTCTTCATCAATGAAGTTCTGATCTACTCATCAACTGAGGAGGAGTATGACTATCATTTGTAAGTAGTACTGGACACACTCCAATAGCACAATAGTTATTGTAATCTCTCAATGTTCCATTTATGGATCTGAGAGGATAACTTCTGATACATGTCATATCGGATGTTGTAGTTTAGTTGATCTAGTGAAAATTGAGGCTGTACTTTCTTGGGAGCCACCCAGGAGTGTGACAGAGATTCAGAGTTTCCTGGGTTTGGATGGATACTACCGGAGGATTGTACCATATTTCTTTAGAGTTTCAGCACCACTATCAGCACTTATGAAGAAGTGGAAACAGTTAGTTTGGTCAGAGAAATGGAAGAAGAGTTTTCATGTTCTGAGGTAGAGGCTGACTAGAACCCCCATCTTGAGGATTCCAAAGGAGGGCATCGGGTACGTAGTCTACTGCGATGCATCAGGGACTAAAATAGAATGTTTCATGATGTAGGAGCGAGCCGTGATTTCTATTGGCTCTTGACAGCTATGAATGAATGAGAAGAACTACACTACCAATGACCTAGAGTTAGAAGCAGTGGTCTTCACCTTGAAGATGCAGTGACACTATCTTATTGGTGAATGTTTTACAGTCTACTCGGATCACAAGATTCTTAGGTATATCTTCTCCTAGAAGGACCTGAACACAAGACAGTGACATTTGCTTGAGTTTCTCTAGGACTATGACATTGTGATAGTCGATACTCCTGGGAAGGGGAATGTTGTAGCAGATGCACTCAGTAGGAGGAAGGGTATATAGCTACTATGAAAAATGATGGAGTAGCTGGATGCTTTGCAGATATCCTTCATGGAACGTGATGGAGTCGATTTCCTTCAGTCTCTTATAGTCACTCCCCCACTTCTTCAGTGAGTCAGGGAGGTGCAGGTGGGGAAGCTAACTACAAGGCTCGATGTGATCAGATATCCACAGGACAGGTACCTGATGAATTTTTTGAAGGTTGGAAGCATTTCATCTTCTTCAGAGGACGTACCATGGTACCAGTGTTGCTTTGGGAGGAAATGATGAGGGAGTTCTACATATCCCCTCTATCGGTACATCCAGAAGTGTAAAAGATGTACTAGAATCTCTGATGATAGCACTGGTGACAGGGAATGAAGAAAGAAGTGGCAGAGTTTGTTTTTTAGTATATCACATGTCAGCAAGTGAAGGCGGATCATTATGTACCAGCAGTCATGGTTCAACCTTTAGTGGTCCCAGATTGGAAGTGGGACAGGGGTATTCATGGACTTCGTGATGGGACATCCATGTACATCCAGGGTTCATGACTCAATTTGGGTGATCGTCGACCATCTCACCATGTCAGACAACTTTCTACCAGTCAGAGAGTAGGGTTTAGTAGAGAGCTTGGGATGCCTCTATGTCAAGGGGATTGTATGGCTACATGGAGTACCCTCTATGATTGTCTCCGATCGAGATACAAATTTTACTTTCATGCTATAGAAGGGGTTGGAGGAGGCTTTCAGGATATATCTTCATTTAAGCACCGAATTCCATCCTTAGACGGATGGCTAGAATGAGTATGCCATTCAGGCCCTCAAGGACATGCTGCATGCTTGTGTCCTTGACTTCGGTCACAGCTGGGAGGATCACTTGCCTTTGGTGGACTTTTCTTAAAACAACAGCTATCAATCCACCATTGGGATGGCACCTTTTGAGGTGTCATACGGGCAACCTTGCAGATCACCTTTGTTCTCGAAAAACCCAGAGGAGTCAGTATTAGTGGGACTATAGTTGGTAAGGGGTACCGTAGAAAAGGTACAGATCATCCAGGAGCAAATGAAGACTTCACGGAGTAGAAATAAATCATATGTAGACAGGAGACCGAGACCTATGGAGTTCAAGGATGGAGACCAAATCTTTCTATTGGTCTCACCCCAATGTTGTTTACAGAGATTTGTCTGAGGCAGTAATTTATATCCAAGGTTCATCAAACCAGTTTAGGTCCTCCGAAGAGTTGTAAAGGTGTCTTACCACTTATCTCATCCCCCTAAGTTACACCGGGTGCATGACATCTTCCATGTATCCTAGCTGAGGAGATACGTGCACGACCCTTCTCACATCGTCGACCATGGCGAGATGGACGTCGATGATGGGGAGACTTTTAATGAGGTTCCAATAGAGATTGAGGATCAATAAGAGAAGGTATTTTATAGAAATTTTATACCTCTAGTGCATGTTCGATGGAATCACAGAAACCTCTAGGAGAGTACATGGGAGCGGGAGCCTCAGATGCATGCACATTTCCCCCACTTGTTTACTTGGTTATGAGTTGTGGCTTACGGGGAAGTAAAGCCCTGATGTGGTGAGAATTTAAAGACCTAGAATTTCCATGAATTGTTTTTATTTAAATGGGAATTTTACGAGTCCATGAAAATTTAGGGCACGTGATTCTGATGCCCGGTGTGCCCGGAATGAATTTCTGAACTTTTTTTGGAGTACGTTCAGAAAACGAATGAATGGATTTTTATAAATATTCAACCGGTTCACGGAATTGAAATCTGAGGACACCGTAGTACTTGTAGCGCCAGTATTCAAGTAAAGAGACTTTCACCTTGATGATAGTTGGTCGAGAGTGAATGTTATAGTTTGGGTTTTTTTGTGAAAGAATAAAATAAAAATAAAATTTTGTAACAATTTATTTTTAATTGAAACTCCCATGTGGAAGTAATGAGTTGGTGTCTATAATGACCTGTAAATTTCAAGGAAAATTTTTTCTTAAATACTATGGAATTTTGTGAGACTGTGGCTTCTGACGGCAGTTTATTCCGAGGTCCGTTGTTCCCGGAATCAATTTACAAAGTTTAGCTCGGGTACACTCAGTGAACGAACGAGCGGGTTTCTCTAACATTTGAACCGGTGCTCAGAATTGAAATTTGACGGCACCAATGAACATGAAGCATCGGTAATTTCTTAAAAGAAATTTTACCGTAGATGTGTTTTCTCAGGAGGTGAAGTTAAAATTTGTGGATTAAATGAGAAGTGAATAAAATTATGCAGCAATTTTATTTTATTATCTTAAGTGGTTATATCCTATATGGGGGAGTTGGGATGGGATCAACAAGATCTTAACTACCCATGTAAGGATATTTGTGAGGTGGGGCCCACACGAGCCCCAACGTTTCATATTCCCATAACTATATTTTAACTATCATAAAACTCCCCCTTTAAACTTGACTACTTCTATAATTTAATGTGGACCTTTCTTTTCTCCCTCTCACATCATTAAAACTTTCCTACACAAAGACCTTAATTAATTAATTGAAACTCTTTCATTAATTATTTAAGTGTTTTAATTTTTATTTTGAAATTCTTGGCTTGTTTAATTAAAATAAGGGGTGACCTTATTTTATTTTTGGGGTTCGCTGGTTGTGTTGAGATTTTGGGGAGAGAGCTCTTGAGTTTCGAAGAACGCTTCATCTCCTTTGTTGAAGAACTCTAACTCTCCGATGAAGGACATCGAGTCAGCGTCCCCGGATTCTCCATTCCCTTATTCCTCTGCAAAAACGGAGGAGACATCGACGCGAGATCTCACCAACGATGTCTCGCCTTATAATCTTCTCTCCATGACAATAGGGGAGATGCTGCTTCCTCCTCAGGCATACTCTGTTGTCGCTTACGGAACCTCACTCCGCGACGACGTCTTCTACGATGCTCGTTGTTTGAAATCTTTTGTTGAGGTATAGGTTTATTCTTGAAAGTTGATGTTTACGTACCCCGTTATCGTTTGAAATAATTGTTAAATATGGTCGATTGCTATCGTTTTACGCAGAGGGTGCGGACCGAATGAACACGACCCAACAACCCTTCGTTATTCTAGTTTATTAATTTAGAATTGGCAGTTGATGGTGGAGGAAGCACGGCGCTATCACGTCATGCTGGGAATGTGGTGAAGGGAACTGGCGCTATCGTGCCGGTTGTGCGGGAAGAACTGCGGCCCTCTACAAGGGCCTCTTTGGAAGAGGAAATGGCCATCCCGTCGACCAGCCGGGCAGAGCTAGACCGCAGAGCCGGGAGGGCGCCGCACTGGAAGAACGGTGGCCCCCCCAAGCGGGACACATTAGTAGAAGACTGTTTGGTCTAGCCAGTCAGTTTGGGGAAGGGCGGCGCCACCAGTGTGGAAAACCGAGTGCCCCCCCATAAAACATGCTCGGCCAGCAAGCCGAGCCACGCGCCCAGCCAGGCCGTGCCCCGCCGGGCCGAGTTGTGTATTTCTTTGGACTGGTTCGACACCCCTGCTGGGTCAGACCTATCAAACGGGGTCAAACCGACCTGTCGGCCCACTAGGCTAAACTGTTTGGGCCCCTTATTCACTTAAACGTGATTAACTTAAGGATCGTGTGTCCGATCGACGCGTCGTCTGCGGCACTGAGACTCTATCGATGAGACGGTCCTTCTGCGATACTCTAAGTGTTTTTCTAATGAATTTGGATATCATCCAGGTTACAAACAAGCATATTTCTAACCGGGCCCCTGGGACGGAAAAGCCAATATATCTCAGACTGGGCGTCCGATTGACGCGCCGTCTGTTGCGTTGAGTTTTTTTAGACATGAAGGAACTTTGGGGTACATCAACTCTAGACTTCGTGATAGTTGATGTGTCAATTCCCCCTTGGATCGTGGAGCAGGCACTCCTAGAATCGAGCGTGCTGTATGCAGGAACCCTAGAGCTAGCTGCGACTATGACGATGATGAAGACTGTACTTGGATCCTACGTGGGTTCGGCAGCGAGGACAACTGTACTTGGATCCTTCATTGTTTAGGCAGCGATGACGACTGTACTTGGATCCTATGTGGGTTTGGGAGTGATGGTTACTGTACTTGGATCCTACGTGGGTTCGGCCACAACGACTTCTGTATTTGGATCCTACGTGGGCTCGGAAGGGGAGATGATTCCGAGGCTACATCTATCATCTCCACCCCACATAGTGAGTAGTATACCTGTGTGAGATGAGTCTTGATTTTTGGTCATTATCATAATTTTGATTGACTTTCTTTCCTGTGTGGACTAGGTTATTATTTCCTGTGTGGACTGGATTTTACTTGGGCTTGTGAGTTAGAGCCGAACTGGAATTGATGACTTAGGTATATTTATGTGAAAATACCTATGTATAGTTGGTTGATACTTGGTGTTTGTATCTTTACTTTGAGTATTATCCGTTGTGGATTCTGGGAGGCCTACGGTGGTCTCGGGGTCCCTACTGAGTATCATTTACTCACCCCTTCATAGGTTATGTCCGCACTACGTTGTGTTTGTTGCAGACGACGGACATCGTTGATCGTGGTTGAGGTTTGTGGAGCGGGACAATATCTGGAGGTAGACTATCAGGAAAACATACATGGGGAGGACGAACCAACTCGAGGGGCTGAGGAGACCATATGTACCCACCCTTTATGTGGTGTTTCCAAAGGATGACTAGGTGGTTGCTGCTTTACTTTTCAGCTTTTGTACCTTACTTTTCTCAGTTGTAATGTACTTTCTGTTGGGTTTGAATACTTCCCCATTTAATTTCCATCATTTACTTTTGTAATTAGTTTACTATATTTTTTTACTTCATCTTGCGTACTCTGTTGTGTTTTTTTACTTATATAAAGGCAATGCATTCCCTTTTTATTGGGATTTACGCCTTTGGTGCTAGTCACCAGCCCCTGGCCTATGGAAGGCGGGCTTGTGGTAGTCACGACATGGGCTATGAGGACGGGTCCTGAAAAATTGGTATCAGAGGGAGGTTTTGATACAGAACTCCGGACTCTGAAAAATTCTTCTCTGTGAAGTAATAGTGTTAAGAGTATTGAGTGTGGTTATCAGTCCAGGGAGTCCAGTGTTGGTGTGGAGGCCGACGTATCCATACACCAGGACCATGACTACTTATTTTCGACTCAGTGCATGAAAACATTGATTGCATGGGTGTTTCAATGGTTTTCTTTGTGATTACTTTGTGTCAGCTCACTAGGTATACTATACTAATTGTGGAGCACCTGTTACATTTCAAGATGGCCCCACGAAGGAAGCCAGCTAGGGTTCTGAGCTACGTACGAGATGGCAGCCCACCAAGCGATGAGGCCTCGGTGTAGAGCCCCATTACAACAGAGGAACCAGCGGTACCTCAACCCACAGGGCCACCGATACCACCTACCCCAGCAGCGAAGATTGCATGATGCCTGAGTGTGCTGCATGAGTTTCAGTGACAGAGACCACCCAGGTTCCGCATAGATACTGAACCTCAGGAAACCGAGAATTGGCTGGAGGCTATTGCCTAAGTCTTCAGATTGGTATGGATAGTAGAAAATCTTATGGTGATACTTGCCACAAGTCTGATGCACGCAGCAGCAGGTAGATGGTGGAGCCTAGTGCTCTAGGTGCACGACGAGGCATCTCTACTTTGGACGGACTTCTAGAGCCTCTTCCACTCGTAGTTCGTTCCAGCCACCCCGCATGCGGTGCATATCTAGGAGTTAATATAGTTGCGGCAGTGCAGCATGACAGTAGCCTAGAACTCGGTGTGGTTTACCGACCTATCACACTACTCCACGGACATGGCATGGGACCCATTCTTTCAGTCCATAACCTTTGAGTAGGGACTCAGGCAAGAGATCAGGGCTTCGATCATTAGCCTTAGCATTCCGACGCAGGAAGAAGTACTGGAGAGAGCCCTTCATGTGGAGAGCTTCCTTCCTGAGCCTACGCCAGCAGCGAGGCCTATCACAGGGTGACACATAGCAGAGTCCTCTACAACTAGCAGTAGAAAGATTTCGCAGAGTTCCATGTAGACCAGACCATCGGTTGGGCGACCACATGATACTAGTTCGGATGTGCGGGGCACACACAACAGATCCAGCTATACGAGAGGCAGGCGGTGATATGCATGTGGTGGGCAGGGCCACATGGCTCGTGACTGCCTGACCCGCCATACAGAGGAGCAGTAGACGGTTGAGGGACCACAAAGGAAAAGGCAGAGGTTAGACCATGGTGGTCCGCAGGGAGTAGGCGGTTGAGGCAGAGGAGCTGGCCGAGCAGAATGTGGTGGACGACGCTTCGAGGGTCTACTACCACCACCACTAGGAGGACCACCCCGACCTCAGGAAGATGGCATACAGTGGTAGGATCAGCTCCAGGCAGTCGAGGCCTATGACCACAGTGCACCTAAGATGATTCTATGTACTATCTATGTCTAATCCACCCCTCCTGCAGTTCTTAAATACACAAGAGCGAGTCATTATTTTCTTGTCGCTGCCCTTATTCAGAGCTTAGAGATTCTGACGGAGCCGCTGGCTCGATCCGTACGGATAGAGATTCCTACGAGAGTAGACTCGACAAATACGCACGGGTGCCGGTAGTGTGATCTTACTCTAGGAGGCGAGAGATTCAGCTGGTATCTTCTTGTAGAAGTGTCGTGGTCTTATGACGTCATCTTGGGTATCGATTGGTTATCTATAGTCCACGCTCAGATCGACTTCATTAGGCGCGAAGTGCGGTTTATCCACATGGATGGGATCAGGTTTACCTTCACCAGTGAGAAGTAAGCCTTTGCAGTGTAGTATGGACTTACAAAGTGGAGGAGGTAGCCGATCACACATCGGTTGGATAGTCTCATCCTCAGAATGGTTGATGTGAGGAGTCCAATTTTTCTTATTGTGGTGGATCTGTACAGGGACGTTTTCACTGACGACATTCTAGGACTACCTCCTCGCAGAGAGGTAGACATATACATTGAAATGTACCCTGGAAAAATATCAATATCCACTCCATTATATCAGATGGCTCCCGCCGAGCCTCCTGAGCTGCCAGTACAGCTGGAGGATTTGCAGGGAAAGGGATTCATCTGACCCAGTGTTTCACCGTGGGCTTCCCCGATTTTATTCGCCAAGAAGGCGGATGGGAGCTTACGACTCTGTGTCAACTACCGTCGCCTGAATAAGGTGACCTTAAAGAACAAGTACCCACTCCTGAGGATTTATGACCTTTTGATCAGCTCAAGAGAGCATGATGGTTCTCAATGATAGACCTCAGGTCAGGTTATCATCAGATGAGAGTTCGAGATGATGATGTGCAGAAGACGGCCTTCAGGTGTCAGTATGGCCACCAATAGTTCTTAGTTATGGCCTTTGGCGTAACCAATGAACCAGTAGTGTTCATGAGTCCCATGAATAGGATCTTCCAGCCTTACCTCGATCGTTTTGTCGTAGTCTTCATTGATGACATATTGATTTACTCGACTTCTGAAGAGGAGCATGCCTACCACTTGTAGGTTGTCCAGGATACACTCTGAGAGCACCAGCTATATGGTAAGCTCTCAAATTTCTAGTTCTGGATTCGAGAGGTACACTTCTTGGGGCACGTCATCTCTAAGGTAGGAGTTGTGGTGGATCCTGTGAAGATCGAGGAAGTACTTTCTTGGGAGCCACCCAATAGTGTGACGGAGGTGCGGAGTTTCCTAGGTCTGGCTGGGTACTATAATAGATTTGTGCCAGACTTCTCCAGAGTTGCAACACCATTTTCATCTTTGACGAACAAGGGGAAAACCTTCATGTGGTCAGATAGATGTCAGCAGAGCTTCCAGGAGCTGAGATAGAGATTGAACAGTGTTCCCATATTGAGGCTTCCAGAGGATGGCATAGGGTACGTAGTTTACTATGATGCATTTGGGACTAGACTCAGGTGTGTCTTGATGCAGGAGTGGTCTGTGATCGCTTATGGTTCACAACAGTTGAGGCAGCACGACAAAAACTATGCTACCCAACACCTGGAGTTAGTTGTAGTAGTCTTCACCTTGAAGATGTGGCGGCACTATTTGATGGGTGAGCACTTTACAGTCTACACTGACCACCAGAGTCTTAGGTATGTCTTCTCACAGAAGGATCTGAACCTGAGATAGCGGTGATGGCTTGAGATCCTCCAGGAATATGACCTTGAGATAGTCTATACTCCTGGGAAGGGGAATGTTGTGGATGATACTCTCAGCGGGAGATCGGGCATTCAACTACATGTAGAGGAGAAGGAGAAGTTAGCTGTATTACAGATATCCTTCATGGATAGAGATGAGGCAACCTTTTTACAGTCCCGAACAGTCAGTCCTCCAATACTTCTGTGGGTCCGAGAGGCACAGTGTGGGGACGTTGACTGTGAGACGCAACGTGCTCAGATTTCCACAGGGCGGGCGCCTGATGGATTTTCTAAAGGAGGAGAGAATGTCATCCTCTTCACTAGACGTACCATGGTACCAGTTGCACTACAAGAGGAAGTGTTGAGGGAGTTTGACACTTCCCCTCTAGCGGTACATCCTAGAGTGGCGAAGATTTACTAGGACCTCAGATGATAGCACTGGTGGGTGGTTATGAAGAAGGTTGTAGCAGAGTTCATTTCACGTTGCCTCAATTTATATCAAGTGAAGGCGGAGCACCATGTACCAGCAGGCTTGGTACAACCCTTGGAGGTCTCGGAGTAGAAGTGGGACATGATATCCATGGATTTCATGATGGGGCTTCCACATTATTACAGAGGAGATGACTCCATCTCGGTGTTCGTAGACTGACTCACCAAGTCATCCCACTTCCATCCGATCAGATAGAAGGGCTCAGTAGGGAGCTTGGGATGCCTTTACATCGAGGAGATCTTATGGCTTCATGGTGTTCCATCGTCTATCGTCTCTGATCGAGACACTCTCTTTACTTCCCAGCTTTGGAAGGGGTTGTAGGAGGCATTTGAGACGCAGCTATGCCTGAGAACTGTCTTTCATCCTTATATGGATGGCCAGACAGAGACGACCATTTAGACTCTCGAGGACATGCTCTATGCATGTGTCCCCAACATTGGCCATAGTTGGGAGGATCACCTACCATTGGTAAAGTTTTTATACAACAACAACTACAACTCCACCATCGGGATGGCACCATACGAGGAACTGTATGGCCGACCATGCAGATCACCTCTATGCTGGACTGACCTAGGGGAGTCAGCACTCGTAGGACCAGAGATGGTTCTCGCTATAACAGAGATGGTGCAGAACATCCAGGAGTGGATGAGGACTGCACAAAGCAAACAGAATTCCTATGTTGATAGTAGGCAGAGACCACTGGAGTTCGAGGATGGAGACCACGTTTTCATATGGGTCTCACCTCGACATGGATTACAGAGATTTGGTCGTGGTTTAAAGTTATCTCTGTGCATCATCGGACCATTCCAGGTCCACATCTGGGTAGGTGAGGTGGCATACCGCCTGTCCCTTCCACATCAGTTGCACTAGCTGCACGGCGTCTTCCACGTATCTTCGTTGAAGAGATACGTGCACGACCCGACCCACATCACTGATCATGGGGAGATGGACATCGATGACAGAGATACATTTGCGGGGGTCCCAAGTAGAGATCGAGGATTGATAGGAGCGAGTCCTATGTGGATGGTCGATTCCTCTGGATCACATTCATTGGCAGCATGGGAACCTGCAGGAGAGCACATGGGAGCAGGAGGCTCAAATGAGTGCACAATACCCTCATTTGTTTCCCTAGATTATGATGTAGCTCTACGGGGACGTAGAGCCCTGAGGTGGGAGTAATTTAAAGACCCAGAAATATCAAGGAAAATATTTTCTTAAATACAATGGAATTTTTTGAGTCTGGGGATTCTGACAACACTTGATTCCGAGGCCCGTTGTGCCCGGAATCAATTTCTGATGTTTAGCTCAGGCACGTTCAGTGAACGAATGAGCAGGTTTTTCAAACTTTTGAACTAGTGCTGGGAATTGAAATCCAATGGCACCGATGAACTCGCAGTTCTGGTAATTGCTTAAGGGAACTTTTACCATAGATTATTTTGCTCGGGATGTGAATTTAAAATTTGTGGATTAAATGAGAAGTGAATAAAATTGTGGGACAATTTTATTTTATTATCTTAAGTGGTTATATCCTGCATGGGGGAGTTGGGATGGGACCCAAAAGATCCCAACTGCCCATGTAAGCATATTTGTGAGGTGGGGCCCACATGATCCCCAACCATTCACATTCCCATAACTCTCTCTTAACTCTCATAAAACCCCCCCTTTAAACTTAACAACATCCATAATTTAATGTGGACCTTTCCTCTCTCCCTCTCACTTCATTAAAACTTTCCAACACACACACCTTAATTAATTAATTGAAACTCTTTCATTAATTAATTAAGTGTTCGAATTTGGATTTTGAAATTCTTGGTTTGTTTAATTAAAATAAGGGGTGACCTTATTTTATTTTTGGGGTTGGCTTGTTGTGTTGAGGTATTGGGGAGAGATGTCTTGAGTTTCGAAAAATGCTTCATCTCCTTTGTTGAAGAACTCTAACTCTTCGACGAAGAACATCGAATCGGCGACCCCGAATTCCCCATTCCATTCATCCTCCATGAAAAGGGAGGAGACATCGATGCGGGATCTCACCAACGACGTCTCGCATTATTATATTCTCTCCATGACAAAAGGGGAGACACCGCTTCCTCGTCGGGCGCACTCTGTCATCGCTTATAGAACCTCACCCCGCGACTCCGTCTTCCACGATGCCCGAAGTTTGATATCTTTTGTTGAGTTAGGGGTTTATTCATGAAAGTGGATGTTTACATACCTCGTTCTCGTTTGAAATCGTTGTTAAATATGAATTATTTCTATCATTTTATGCAGAGGGTGCAGGCTGAAAGAACACGTCACAAAAACCCTCATTGGTTCTCGTTTATTAATTTAGAATTCGAAATTGATGGCGGAGGAAGCATGAGGTTGTCGCGCTGTGCTAGGAACGTGGTGAAGGGAACCAGATTCGTCACTCCGGTTGTGTGGGAAGAACTGTGGCCCGCTACACGGGCCGCTTCAGCAGAGGAATCGGCCGGCCGGGTGGAGCTAGACTGCGGCGTCGGGTGGCTACCACGCTGGAAGACCAGCGGCCTTCCCAAGCGGGCCGCATGCGCAAAAGACTGGCCGGTTTGGGGAAGGTCGGTGTCGTTGGTGTGGAACCCCTCCCCCCCCCTGTGGAACCCGATCGGCCTTCGGTCAAGCCAGCCGGGCCACACGCCGGGCCGGGCCGAGCCGGGCAGGGCAGAGCCGGGCCGAGCCGGGCCTGGCCGAGCCGGGCCGGGCTGAGCCGGGCCGCGTTGCGCCCCTTCGGTCTGAGTTGTGTATTTCATTGGGCCAGTCCAACACCCCTGCTGGGTCAGACCTGTCAAACTATGTCAACCTGACCCTTCGGCCCACTGGGCTAAACGGGCTAGGCCCATTATTCACTTAAACGCGAATAACTTAAGGACCACACATTCGATCGATGCGCCGTCTGTGGCACTGGAACTCTTTTGATGAGACGGTCCTTTTTCGATACTCTAAGTGAGTTTTATACGAATTTGGATATCCTCCGGGTTAGAAACAAGCATATTTCTAACCGGGCCCATGCAACGGAAAAGCCAATATCTCTTAGACCGAGCGTCCGATGAACATGCTGTCTATTGCGTTGAGTTAATTTTGAAAAGACGGAACTTCAGGATACATAAAATCTAGACTTCGTGAAAGCTGATGTATCGATTCCCCCTTGGCTTGTGGATCGGACCCTCCCGAAATCGAGTGTGCTATGTGCGGGAACCCTAGAGCTGGCTGTTACTGGGACAACGATGACGACTGTACTTGGATCTTACGTGGTTTCGGCAGCGAGGATGACAGTACATGGATCCTCTGTGGGTTTGACAATGATGATGACTGTACTTGGATCCTACGTGGGTTTGGCAGTGATGGTTACTATACTGGGATCCTACGTGGATTCGGTAGCGATGACTTCTATACTTGGATCCAACGTGGTTTTGGCAGGGGAGATGATTCATAGGCTACATCTATCATCTCTACCCCAATTCGTGATTAGTATACCTCTGTGAGCCGAGTCTTGACTTTCAGTCATTATCGTCAATGTGATTGACTTGCTTTCCTATGTGGACTGGGTTGTGCTTTCCTGTGTGGACTGGGTTGTAAATGGGCTCGTGAGTTAGATCCGAACTGGAATTGATGACCTAGGTATATGTATGGTAATATACTTAAGTAGAGTTGGTTGATACATTGTGTTTGTATCATTCATTTGTGGTTCATCCTTTGTGGATTCTGAGAGACCTTCGGGGGTCTCGGGTTCCCTACTGAGTATCGTTTACTCACCCATACACGGGCTATGCGCGCAATAAATTGTGTTGGTTGTAGACGACAGATAGTTTTGATCGTGGTTGATGTTTGTGGAGCAGGACGATATCTGGAGTTGGACAATCAGGTGGATGTACACGGTGCGGATGGATAGACTCGATGGGCTGAGGAGACCATCTACACCCACCATTCAGGTGGGATTTCCAGAGGACGACTCAGTGGTTGCTACTTTTCATTTCAGCTAGTGTACCTTACTTTTCTCAGTTAAACTGTACTTTCGCTTGGGATTGTATACTGGCCTATTTACATTCCAGCACTTACTTTTTTAGTCAGTTTACTTAGTGTTTACTTCAGCTTGCGTACTCTATTGTGTTTGTTTACTTATATAAATGCAATGCCTTCCCTTTTTATTGGTATTTACGCCTTTGGTGTTAGTCACCAGCCCCTGGCCTATGGAAGGTGGGCTTGGGGTTGTCATGGCATGGGCTATGAGGACGGGTCGTGATAGGGTCCACCAGAACTAATCCTCCCTTGTGAGGTTTTGGTGGTGGGGACCACCCGATCCTAAACCCCCAATTTGAATTTTAGAGGTGGGGACCACCCCACCCCCTCATAATGTAAAGAAACCTAACAACTACCCAATATTCCACCCCTCCCATTAAATTGAGCCATTAAATTGGGCTAATTAATTGAGCTAATTAATTTTACCAACGTGGTACATTAATTACGCCAGCTTGGTTGGGCCAATATAATTAATCCTTTAAGTTAATTATATTGGAACCTCTTTCATTTTGTGGGTGGATTATGATAGGAGAACCCTTGGAGGATTACACTTCTCCAATGAATACTGTGATCTTCCATGATTAACTCTCTTCCAAGAAAGAACGCCGACTTTGAATTCTTCCTTAGGACACCCTCTGACGAGGATGGTCTTCCACTAAAATGAACTGACACACTAACATGGTAATAGATGTGTGTGGAGGATGAGACAAACGTCGAAAAATTCAACTTCTTCTCACCTCAACATCAATGAAAAATCCAAGGTAAGGGATAATTCCAATATGATTGACACTTCCCATGTTCTCCCCTTCTAAATGTTTTAGAGGGATTGAGAATAAAGATTGACGAGGGTTGTGGGGATTGATGTTTTTAAATATCTTCTGTGCATTTTCATGTTTAAATTTTGTAAACTGCCTGCTACCAATCTAACGTGGAGGGTGCAGGACAAACAAACATGGCCCGACCCCTCCACCATTCTTCTTTGGTGTGTTCTTCGCAATGAATAAAGGTGACGAAGGAAAAGAATGTGATAAAGGAAACAGTGCTGCAGCCCACGGCCTCCACTCCCCGCGTTGCCCCGCGGCGTACCAGCGTCACCCTAGCTAAGCCACCACGACACACCTTCGACCTACTCTACCGTTGGCCGGGCCGAGCCGTCGTCCCCTTCTGAGCCACCACTGTCCGGGCCGACCCACCGTCCGAGCCGCCGTCGCCGACCGGGTCGAGATGCTAAGGACCTTCCAGCCGAACCACTCCCGCCGAGCCGCCCCGCTGCCATGCGCCTTTGTTGCCCTCCTCGAACTCGCAGCCACTTGTGACCCTCTACAGCCCCTCACAGCCTTCCAGGTCGGCCATCGGGTCGGGCCGAACCCAACGGGCTTGGCCGGACAGGGTCGGTCTGATCAGGTCAGATAGGACCCGGGCCCACTACGACCCATTTACTTTCTTTTGACCATAACATTGGTACCGGATGTCCGTTTGAATAATTTTCAATAGCTCTATAAATAATGGATGGATATGGTCCCTTTGAGTATTCCCCACTAGTGATTTGGGTTAATTTGGGGTATAGTCGGGTTGGATCAAGCATGAATCCAACCGGGCCCCCTGGACTAAAAGGCTAATAACTCATAGTCCGGGCGTCCGATTGACGTGTCGTCTATTGCATTTATACCCCGATGACATGGCAATCCTTTGAGAACTTCTTTCAGGGGCATCGTGACAGTTATAGAATCGACTTGTGTCTTGGGGAGCAGACTCTCCCGGAGATGAGAAATCCTAGTGTGGAAACCCAGTAGCTAGCTGTTATGGGAAGAGTGCTCTTAGCGAATATGTGTGGGTCAGATCCTAGCGATCCTATGCGGGCCATCTCCTTGCGATCCTCCGTGGGTCAGCTCATAGCCATCTTGTGTGGGTGAGCTCCAGAGATCCTATGTGGGTCAGCTCGTAGTGATCATGTGTGGGTCAGCTCCAAGAAATCCTATATCGGTCAGCTTCTGTGTTCCTATGTGGGTCATCTCCTAGCGATCCTTTGTGGGTCAGCTCCAATGATCTTGTGTGGGTCATCTCCTAGCGATCCTGTGTGGGTCAGCTCTAGCGATCATGTGTGGGTCATATCCAAGCGATCATGTGCGGGACTGCTCCTAGTGATTCTGTGCAGGTCAGCATCATAGCCTCTTATTAGAATAATATTATTCAATATTTATTACTAATTATATCTACTACCATACCTAAAGATATACTTGGTGTGAGATGATTCAGTACCTCTGTGTTTTCCTCTTGATTGAGATGGATTACTTGAAAACTCAGGTATATGTATGGGAATATACCTAAGTAGGGTTATCTGTTTATTTTATACTTTATGGTTTATCCTTGGTGGATTTTGTGGGACCTTGAGGATCTCAGGGTCCCTATTGAGTATCATTATACTCACCCCTTCACAGGATATTCCCTCACGTTATTTTGTGGGATGTAGACGACAGACAACGCTAACTGAGGATGAGGGTACCAGGATTGGACGGTGCACAGAGGTGGACCATACGGTGTGTCAGTTCGCATAGAAGACTGGTGGACGTGGAGTGCTGAGGAGGCGATCTGTACCTACCCATCAGGTAGGAACCTTGAAGGATGATCTACTATTTGTATTTCTCTTTCTTCAGTTGTATTGTATTTCAGTTGTACTTGTACCTTCATTGTTGGGCTTCTATTCCAGCCCCTTTTACTTTCAGCACTATTTTGGTTATATAGTATTCATGTGTTTGTATCTTGTGGTGTGCTTAGTTATGAGAGTTTATAGGTTATAAAGGAAAAACCTTCCCAGTTCTATGGAATATGCCTTTCGGTGCATGTGGCTAGCTCTAGGCCTATGGAATGCGGGCTTCTGGTAGTCCTGGCATGGGCCCCGAGGGACGGGTCTTGAAACGTATGCTTTACATGGAAGGTAATAATGATTAATTAAATTAATATTTGAGATATATAGGATATGGAATAAATTATAAGAAATTAATATAACATGATTTACCTTACCATTTAACCCATTACGGAAATGTTTTCATCATTCATTTGTACGTATGACCTACCATCTCAATTAAGCAATGTGACTCATTTTCCCTGAACAACATTAAAAATTGTTATACTAACTATGTAATGAATAAATATGATATTAATATCATTATTATAATTTTTTAAATTATTATTTACCTCCATTTTACATGATTTTGAAATTTCATGACACAACAGAGAAGAAAACACATTGAAATTAACACACCAAACAATTAAAATAATGAAATATTATTAAAAAATGGGAAGTAAAATGTTTTTAGATGACCATATATGATAAAATATATATTATTATGGTTATATTTTAAATTAATAACATTTTAATGTTTATTTTAATGAAGAATGAATCATGTTCAACTAATGTAAAGCTTGAGGAAAGGAATTCATCTCAATTTCTTTTTATTAAGGCATATTTTATTATTGTGAACCTAATTTCTATTATATGGTGTACAAAAAAACCCTTTTACCTATAATTTCATGATCATTTTATGATTAATGGTATTTTTTGTATTATTTTATATTATTTAGCCTAATGGGAGTATAATTTAATGTTACCAAGTTCCAATGGATTTTGTCTCATTTTCTATTTCATGAAGACAAATTTTTTAATCTATAACTTTTCACTTTTATGTGGTATATATACTGGCCCACTAATTTAAATAAAATTAATAACAATTTATTAATGACTATATATTATTTGTTTTTTATTATTCTTCAAGGGTTTACAATTTAATAGTTCCAAAGTCGTGAAAATTATCTTACAGTCTCATATTATTTTTGTGAATATTTACTTTATCTTAAAACAACATCTTACAAGTGATCATTTTTATTGGTAATTACACTTAACTTAAATATAAATTTTTCTTTTTGATGGGTATTACTATTTCTTAAACTATATACCACTATTACATGTAGTCTTTACATTTAATATTATTTTATTATCCTGGAAAATATTGATATATTTATATCCTTTACTTAGTACAGATATTTAATTGTTAGTAATATCGATTAATAAATTAAATTGATTATTCAATATGTGGGGAATGGTTAGGATATGAATTTATTGGAGGTTTATAGTTATAAATAACACCTAGATGCATCAACTGTTTTAAAGAGACAAATTATTTGTCCAAATCAAATGGGGTTTTACAAATTGTTTTAAGCTATCTTGTAGAATGTCCTGAAAGTAAATGATTCATGGTTCTTTAGATCATGAAATATAAAAATTAATCATTTACATCACTATGAATTTACGTATTTTTATTTTATATGATATTTTTAAATTGATATTATCTCTATATGTATAGTATTTTGTTTTTATCAAATAAATGGAATGATTGTTCTGTTAGTTACCATTCCATATTGATTATACCTTATTTTATGCACAAATTATTTAATAAAGGTAATTAGTTTTTAGTTATTTTACATTACATATGGAATTTTATTTTTTATTTATGACATAATCCACTGGGTATTTGCGCATGCCCTTATTTTGTTTTTTTACCGGAATTCATTGATGAATCTGTTGAATGAGTTTAAAGGATGTTGAGAATTTTGTTTAATCATGTTTTTTTCATTTCCTAATGTAAACTGGGTATGATATAATTATATGGTTCTATAAAATTTCTAAACTAATCAGCCCATTATGATTTGAACATTTATATCTATGCCCATGTAATAATATCGGCTCTGGATCTGGGTTTCTGGATTCAAGGCCATTACATTTTGTATTAGAGAAATTTTAGAAGAAAAAGTCTGAACTATATGGTGTAAAAATTAAATTATTTAACATAAACCTATTATAGTCATTGAGAATAAGTATAGACGAAAATATAAATTTTAGGGTGAGGATGAAATTATATCGTATTTTCTAAAAATAAATCCTTTTTTTAATACTATAAGTGGATGCGGTTCTAGAAAAATGTACAATGTGGTAATAAATCTGAAAATGGATAATCAGACATGAATCAAGTATTACATAGTACATAAATATACAAATTATTGTGATTTTTTTTACACACATAGTGAATATGCATTGGATAAATGATCATTTCTTTAGAAATCATTTTGAAGTAGTTGAAAAAACAATGTCCTCAATGAAACCGTATTCAGGATTCTGAGATTTATAATACATAAATTTTTTATGTTATGTGATACACCACATTTATAATTATAGATTTTTGTTTTAAATTCATAATTTCATGATCTATTCTAATATATTTTGATTTTTAGAAATTTTTCCTAGATGAAATTAGTATATAAAATCTTTCTAAGAATGTATTGATCATCTAACATAGAAGACCAGTACAGTTGAGATTATATCCAATAAGATCATGTATATATTAGGTAAGCATAATAATATTATGATAAATATCCATTCCAGGATGGACTAACCTATTTTTCCATATCATGATTCTTTTATATTAGAACTCGTCATATGAAAATAAACCCCATCATTTGGTTAGACTATTAATCCAATAATAGATAAGAAATTTATTAAGTCTCATGATTAAATATTAATGGCATTAGGAAGAATTGAAATTGAAATGATTAAACATTTATCATATTGTATCATAAGTGATGTTGATCAATGGTGTTCATTGATCAATAATAATTGGTAGTAATAGGAAATAAAACTCAGGGAATGTAATGATTTTAAGGATACACTAGTTAAAAAACATTCCATCTTGTGAAAAAAATAAAACATAAAAGATATTTCCTCATCTTAATGGAATATAATAATGAACCTTTTTATGTTTATGAGGATACCATTACAAGGTTATCTAATAATTCAATAAATGTCTTATATAGTATGGAGTGTAATTTTCACCATTATTTGAATGGATTATTCCATTTCTCTGAAGGGTGCTGGTCTCACGAATTTTTTACAAAATGATGAAAATGTTTTAGGTTTTACAAAAATTGAAAAGTAATTATCTAGATCCTACTTATTCAATAAAAATTAAGAATATAAGAAGTTGAATGAGGACCAAGAAAAAGGGAATACATCAAATAAGTTGAATTGAATAAAAAAAATACCATATTTTGAGAAGTATGTAAATAATCAACCTATTATATTCTTTAAGGGATTTGGTGTTTTATATATACATGTAAATATGGACCATAAAGCATTGTATTTAAAGGGGAAGAAACAAAACACTTTTATTCAATGTTTCATGTATTGGAATATGGGTCACTGTGCAACAAATCCTAGAAATAAATGAGTTTACCATTGAATTGGCCAATGGGTGAACCCAAAATTATGTGATCACTACAGAAAAGGTAGAAGTACCAAATGATGTGGTTTCTGGTACATTAATCATTGCTTCAAATTTTTCTAATGCATTTTTTGATTCTGGATCCTCTCACACTTGTGTCATCCAATTATTTTACGAAAATTAGATATTTCCCTCATATTAGAAGGTTGTTTTCTTTCAAAACACCTAGTTGAATTGTAAATTCAATAAGGATTTGTTGAGAAGTCCCTATTATGACTCAAAAATGTGCATTTTTTCAATCATTATAATCATACATATGGTTTAATTCAATATAATTTGTATTATGAACAAGATTTAAAAATATAATGAAAAAAATACCAACATGAAGAAAATTATGTTTCATGATGGAGAAGTATAATTCAGTATCTCTATACTGATACATAATAATCTATGCCATGTTTAGATCCATCGACAATATTTATTTATATTGGGATTCATGAGGAAAATGATGAAAATATATCACTAGACAGAGAATGAAATAATCAAATTGATGATATACCTATTGAATATGAATACATTGATGTATTTTTTACAGATTTACATTGACATCCACTGAAGCATGATATGAAGTTTTCCATTTTTTAATCCCTTATCAATTTCCAATGTCAAGGAATTCCTATATAATGACCATTGTGTAATTAATGGAGATGAAAAAACAACTAGATCAATTGTGTGATAAGGGATTTATTCACCCTAGTGTTTCAAAATTGGTATCTCATGTTCTCTACATTATGAATAAACATGGATCCCTGATGCTTTTTACTAATTATAAGGTTGTCAATTCAATTACAATAAATAATAGGTATTCTATACCACTCATTGATGTATTATTTGATCAACATCACAATATATGTATATATATATATATAACAAATATTGAACTTCATTTGAGTTATCGTCAATTGATAGTTTATATAGAACTCATTCCAAATAATGATTTCCAAAAAAGGTATGGAAATTATGAGTTTATACAAATTCCATTTTAATTGGAAAATTCACTATTGGTTTTTATGGATTTATGAATATAGTATTCAAGGAATATCATTATAAATATTTTAGTATTTGTTGATGATAACACAGTGTATTTTAAAATTTATAAGTATATTGAGAATAAATTCTTGCATCATCTTTAGAATTTTATATGTAAATTGGTATATAGAATATTTATTATGTGTGAATTATAGATTAATTAAGTTTATTTTAATAGATAATGTGTCTTCATGGATGGGTCTCAATAAACCAGGGGATGAAAAATGTTGTTTGAGATTTTCTTACACTAATGAATATAACTATGGAATATAGTTTCAGTGGTTTAGAAGGTTATTATCAATTATTAATTTAAAATTATTATTGATTGGAGAAACCATTAACCATTTTGAAATTAATGGGTTTATGTTATTTTATTCATATGATTGTGAGGAATTTTTTGATGAACTAATTTTTAATTTTTTAAAATGATTTATTTTGGACACTACAACATGGAAATGATGGTTTTGTGATATATAAGGATGCATAGAATAAAAGAAAGGGTTATGTCTAAATTAAAAATCACAATTTTATTGTATATGAGTCATGGAAATGTACGACTCGTGAACAAAATTATCCAATCCATGATCATGAGTTAGTAAATTTAAAATTTTCATTGAATACATGGATACATTATCTCTACGGTGAAAGATGTGAAATATTCATGTATAATAATAGTTTGAAATATGTATTTTTTAAATAATGGGATTAATAAGAGTCAAAGGATACGACTTGATCCACTAAAAGATTTTGATTTCCCTATATAATACTGACCATGGAAGAAAAATAAGGTATTGGTTGCATTGAGTTGGAGATATCAGGACGTTCTAGCGAAAATAAATTTTGAGATGGATCCTATATTCATGTATCTAGTAAATATGGATATAAGAATTATTAAACCATATAGATTACTCATTTTCAAATGATTATGACATAATCATTATTATAATGTATAAAAATATTCCAATCAAGGTAGGATAATTATCATAAGAAAATTAATTTTGTGAAATATTGGGAATTTTTATTCATTGGATGTTAAGATTTTGTTCTCAAATTCAGAAGGATATTTTTTGTCCCATATATAACTAATATAAAAGTAATATTGGTAATCCTTTCATAGCACAAATTTATCTATACACTATAGTAGAATAATAATGTATGGAGATCTGAAGAAACATTTTTAGTGGGATAACATGTAGAGGGAAATGATTGATTATGTACCGATATGTCTGGTTTACTAAGAAGTAAATGATATGAAAAAATACATTAGATTATTATTTAAACCTATATCATTTTATTTGTGTAAATAGGATGAAATTTCTATTTACTTTTTCATAAGACTAAAATATACAATTTAGAAAAATGATATTATATACATTATTATTGATATCCTAACAAAATAAACACATTTTATTGATATTATAGAAGATTAAACAATTGATAACCTTGGAAGGAACATTTTTAATGATGTTTTTGGACATCATGTTGCACATATTTTTATCATGTATGATAGTGATCCTTGTATTACATCACATTTATGGAAGAGACATCGAAAGGCTCTTGATACTGAGATTCATTTTATTATTACCTAATATATTCATACTGATAGTTAGTATGAAAGAACTATTCAAAAAATTTATGAAATTTTGGGTTCATAATCACTTTACATTCATGCTATTTTGGATTAGTATTTAACTTTGTTATATTTTTCTATAACAATATTTTCTATTCAAGTATTCAAATTGTGTCGTATAAAGCATTATGTGGTAAGATATTGTGTACTCTAAATTCTTTGGATGATGTTGCTTAAAGGAAAATAATTGGATTATAAAATTATGAAGATGCAATAACAAAGACAGTAACTATTCATTATTATATTAAAGCATCGTAATTTAAGAAAATAGTTATACTAATAATGGATGGAGGGATTTGGAATTCCAAGTGGGAGATCTTGTCTTCATGAGATAATCTTTCTCGAAGGGTGTTATATATTTCGGTAAGAAGTAAATGAAAATATCAAGGTATATATGACAATTTTACATTTTGAAAAAAATATTAGAGTCATGGTTTATCATTTGGTAATACTGGCATGCCTCACTAATGTATATGATTTGATCCATAAATCTCTATTAAGGAAGTAATTCATAGACCCAACCCATGTTCTCACCTATGATGATAGAGAATTGGGACTCAAGGTATCATAATATAAATAAACCACACTTAATATTTATAATATATAGAATTTATTAAGAAATCATATGACTCGAATGGTAATGATACTTGGGAGAAATCATAAAGTGAATGCTGTAACCAGGAACACTGAGGATGTTATAAAGAAGAACTACCCTCGTCTATTTTGAAGTTAGAAACCAAAAAATTATGTGGAAATTTTTTTTCAGAGGGAATAATGTTACAACATGATACATTATGATTTATTATCTTTCAAATAAATTCAATCTCTTATATATCTTGTGATACATGCAGCAACAAGAATAAACAAAATGAATTTATCTATTAAAATAATATTTAAACATGACCATTATAAACTAGTTGTTATGTTAGTACATAAAAATAAGACTAAAACAATTATTAAAGTTATACATATTACACATGTTACTTTGTTATCTATTAATTTGAAACTAAAAAAAGAATCATTTGAATTTAAAAGAATAGTTTTCTGGAAAAAAATGTATTTTTCAAATAAAATGGGTTCTTCGCTTCTCAAAGAATTTTGATAAAATTAATATGTGATAATTTTATAAAATATAATTGATAAAATTAAATTAAATTTTGAAATCTTCGTATCAAAATTATTAGAGTTTTAATTGTTTGTATTTTTCAGAAAAGATACATTTTTTGTGAATAGATAAAATAATTCATTTTTAGTGAAAGATAACTTCTCGTTTTAATTGGTACAATGATATATTTTATTTTAAATAGGATTAAATTTGTAATTTAGTAAACTATATAATATTTAATATAATTTAGTTCATTTTAATCAAATTTATATTGTATTTTTATATTAAAAAAATCTATAATTTTATGAATTTTATAATAGGAAACATGCATTCTCTTGGTGTTTACATGTATTATTATATATTGGATTCTACCACTTATGTGAAATGAATTTTGAAAAATATATTCCATATTTTTATTCATCATAATTTATATTATCTAATATTCACAAAAAAACTATTGACCATTATGAGTATTAAAATCCGTAAAACTTAATCACAAACCTTAAAGTAATAACTGATTTACTGGGGGTTAAACTAAATATATTAGGGTTAAAATGACCTAACCAATTGTATAAGACTACTTTTACAGAAATAATTCAACCATATCACCTATAATGTTTGAAAATTAATCCTTTTAGTGTAATTTTAAATTATTATTCTATATCAATAATTTATTATTTTAAAAAATTCCATGTGTTCCCCCTGTATCACATATAAAATGATACCCCATATCATCCCTTATTCACGCAACAAAAGTTTTTTTTACAAACAATACATTCCAAAATGAAATCATTAATCAACTACCAGCTACATTTCTGCCTTTTTTTAAGAAATATATTCAAGGTTGTATTTTTCTGCAATAAAAAATAGTTCATTCGAAGTTGAGATAATGTTTTTAGATGATATGCCTTATTTTATTTCATCTCCCACCTCAAATAATATTCAATGATTATTGTACAATAAAGTAATTGTATAAAAAATATTAAATTTTTTTATGTATATTTAATAACATAAATCCATCGACACATACATAAAAAGGGAAACAAAATGGTCGATTGTGTGTACGGAAGACTAACACCTCACGAACCGATGTAACCCATCTTCCATCAACAACTCTCACAGACAAATATAATGACAGAATTAATATTTATATATAATATTTTTTATATAATAATATTTTTGAATTATAGTGTCACATATATATTTTTAAATTAAATTCTACTTAAAATTTGAGAACATCACTCGTTTGTATGTCAAACTACTACCCCATTAAGCGATGTGATTAATTTTTCACTTACGATTGACATGTAATTTAATAAGAATATATTTAATGAATATTTTTGACACATATGACATAATATAAAATATCTTAAATAAATATATCATACATTCCCATTCTTTTTCACATATTTATGGAAATGTATTATAGATAATGTGTACATATGACCTACGGTCTCCAACAAGCCATGTGATTCATTTTCCATTACCATTATTCATGATTTGTAATAATAATGTATCTAATAAGTAAATGTTGTATTTTTTACATCATTTTGATTCCTTAGATTAATAATTCATATCCTATTTATATGAATTTGAACCTTCATAATAATACTCCTATGAGAAAAGAAGGAAATAAATTCAAAAATAGTGATAATAAAGAAATAATATTCAAAAAATGGTGGAATATTTTTAAAATAGGATGATAATTGATATTGGTTATAATATAAAATAATAATATAAAAAATAAGTAAATTATTTTATATAATGTTCAACTAAATAAAATTGTGAGGTAAGGGACTTCATCTCAATTTCTCTTCATTGAGGAATATATTTTTATTTTGTTTCTAATTTCATTTATATGTTGTAAATAATTCCCATTTTATATGTAATATCATTAATCCATTATAAATTTTCTAATTTTATTCTTAATTTGTTTATTTTAACCAATTATAATTTACTTGAACATTAACAAATGATATGGTATTTCATCTCAATTTTCATTTCATTGTGACATATTTGTTAATATGAATATGTTATCTTTAATGTGGTGTATATACATAAAAATTGATCAATTTAATATAAATATCTATTTATTAAGGGATATTAGTAATTTTTAACAAGCTTATTCATTTATGTCTATAATTTTATATGTTATCGAATTGGTAAAAATTATTCAGTAATATCATTTTTTATGATTCATTACTTTCCCTTGAAAAAAGAACATTATTCTGATCATTTTTATATAAAAATTACATTTATATTAAATAAATATATTATTATATGATGAATATGATTATTTCATAAATATTAAACCATTTTAACATATTTTTTATATTTTCATAGTTATTTTATTAATTGGGTAAATGATAATAATTTCATATCCTTTACAAAATATATAAATTTAATGAGGTAAAATATTGATTAATCAAATTAATAAATTACTTGACATATGAGGAATTATATGGACATGATGTTCCATATATGCATAGATTATAGATATCCCCTCAATTCATTGACATGTATCATGAGAAAAATCAGTTGGCCCAATATGATGGATTTTTACTTTGTCTAAACTATCATGTGAAAGTTATTTACAATATAGGTATCATTATGACTGAGATCATGAATTATAATAATTAATCATTTCATACATTGAGAACTCATTTATTAATATTATCCAAGATATTTTCTCATGTATACTATCTGTGGATTCATTTCATTCCTAGTATATTGGTTATATTTTATCAGTAATCAGTTAGATGCCTATTCATGTTGATTAATCCATATTTCATGATCACGCTAATAAGTAAATGATATTTTTTAGTTATTTACCTTTTGATATAGAATATTCTTATTTATTCTTGATATAATCAATTATACGTAACCATTTCTAGACACCATCAACTTGATCATTCCCATGTTTACTCAAACCATCTTGGCCTGAGAACGACACTAAAACCCACCATTTACCCCATCCATGTAATAACCCATAATTCACAAAGCAATATTGATTAACTTGGATCCACTTATTCCCCCACTATAAAAAACTCTAATTATATTCCACTATTCAGTATCTCATATCTCAATTCCTCATTACCTAATTATCACATTTCAATAATTAATATCCCACTCCCCACCATAAGGTAATTCATTTCATCACATTATTAAACCAGTTATGCTAATGTGAGATGCTCTATAGGTCATTCACTAATCATAGTGTCCAAATAGATGTGAGAACACTCAAATAGAGTGTGTATACAACAAGACATCCATATCTCACTCATGGAACAAAAAGATATCACCCATGATACTAATCATCAAACATTCCAAAGCTGATGTTAGCACTTTATAAAATTGATGTTGTACACAACACCACCCAACACATCATTAATAACTTCCTAGAGCATTGACATTTATAGTTCTCAGTGAAACCACACTCAGGTAATTCCTCATGAACCACAATTCATTATTTGATATGTTAGCCTCTAACACTGTTAATCAGGTTCAACCCAAATCTTCCATCCCTTAACACATGATCCTTACATTTTTTTTTCATTTCCAGTACATCACGGTTCCCACCATAGTTCCCAGAGACACTATTCTTAAATTTATGTCATCACACCAATATTTCTTCTTAGGAAACTCATGGTTACCTTATTCAATCAACTAAAATATTTTTATGATTTTGTAACATCTAATCCACAAGGAAAATGACACATATTGTCACCAGACTTCATTTATTACATAATCCCATATAAAATAAATTTTTAAGATCCCTTTCATAGAACAAAAAAAATATTTCCAAATCTAAAAATTCATATCACACAAAATCATATCTTAGAATCCCTAGCCACTTGAAATTTGTTTCTCACAAGTTATTCTCACTCAGAACTGTGAACCTATGGAGCTTACTAAAACTATATGAAAATCCTAGAGCGAAAATAAATTTCTTGTCCAGTCTAGATGCTTGAATCATTCAAATAATCCACTAGGTTCAGTCGTTTTTTTTCACATTCCTAAAGATGATTTATCCCAAAACCAAATCGTTCATACCCTCTAAAACATCATGTGATATTGATGAATCAACCCTCCATGTTCTTTTTATCTCATTTAACACCCAAGATTCCATATTCCTCAAACTAAAACCCCTATTAATAATTATAATATCCATTATTAGTACACTTTTACTTCGCCTCAAACACACCAGGTCTACATTACTAATATTTCTTTTACCTAGAGAAATATAATGTTTTCAATCCCACATACCCTAAACCACCATCTATTCTCCCTTTATAGATCATTTTGACTATATAAATCCCATCGTTATTGTTTTTTACCTATCATGGGAACTATAGGGAGCTTGTCTAACTAAAAATCAAGCCTAAATGAATGTTACTAGAAAAAAAGTACTACTTAAAAAAGAAAAAAAAAGGTATCGAATATAAAAAACCCCTTACTGGGAAGTAACCTTCATGCATTGGTGAGTAAAGAATTAAACCTCCACTCATGCTTCATAAACCAATGGTAACCAAAAACTTTGGTGACCCATCTCATTTTTCACACCTAAAAGTCACATGAAATTAATACCCTAAACTAGTGTCATGCAATAGATGTCCACAAGGATATTTCAACTAGACCACCTAGTCAAGTATTATTTCATATCACTAGTTCAGTCAACCTATATCTAGGAAAAATAGACTGTACCATAGTACACGAGGCAAAATAAAAGATCCCCTTCCAATGTCACATTAAATAAATATTCTAGACACATATATATAAGTCCTCGGATATTAATGGTTTCATATTACTATCCAACCATTCAATTCATGGGATCTAGTCCTCTAAAAAAATACATCTTTTCGCTCCTTGGAGGATCATGCCAAAAAACCAACACATGTTCATGGTTTAATTGTATATCCAAACTAGAATAATAACCACCAATAATGGTTATAATTTTTTTTCATATGATAGGTTGACCCCACTAGGGTCATTACAACTTTGATTAATGAATATTATATTGTCCTATTCCTCCCCACATAGAATTTCCCCATAGATTAAAATGGACTTCCATTAGAAAGAATTTTATAATCATGTCATGCCAGTATCCTATAATCCTATGGTAACCCCACGATGCAACAAACACACTGTTCCAAATCATCCCATAAGAAATATGAGAAAAGATCCCAACATCGTGAAGTTTTATATGTGACCATAAAAGTTATATTATATGATCATTTAGATGGAACGACACATGAAAACCTCTAACATTAACACCATGTTATATAGACCCTTTTATTCAATCAAGAACTCCTCCAGGGAAATTCAATACAACCTTTAAGGCTACTCCACAAGACCACCAACTCAGCCATACTGCAAGCCTCCTCCTCCATCATAAATTAAATCTCAACTGGCACATCAACACAAGCATCCTTCCCCTAAAACATTAAATCATTAAAAAACCTAAAATAATGTATATGTAAGGACAATACCCTTATAATACCATTTAATAATCCAATGAACATTAACCCCTATATAGGGAATACATTTACCATCCAAGAATATTATCCAATTTATTATTTATTTATTCTTTTTATTTCATAATATTAATAAAACTATCACCCCTCCAATACAATAACAACATACTCAAATAACATAGTGATTATCATATATAACCTCAATTAAATAATTTAGTCTAGGATTTACACTATTTAATTATTTAATAAGATTTTTATTTAGATCATCGAAAGTAATAACATAAGATTAAATTTATGATGATTCATTTATTCACCTAGATACATTTAATATTTATTATAAAAACTTATTAATTACCCAAAAATTTATAATGTTTTTATTTAATACATTTCTTATGAAGTTTCAAGAAGAACTAAACCTGGTCACTAAGATATGAAACACTATGAGGGGGAAATATATTAATAAAATCCTGAGAGAAATATTTTGAATCAATTTTTTACCTAAAATTTTAATTCATACATAAAGTGTCACTTTAACCATTTTTATTTATTCAACCATATATAAAATAAACCATATGAAGTTTTATCCGAACTATTATTATAATTATTGAATAAATTAAGCTCATAAAAATAGTTTGGACTTATTGTTATCGAGGAAAAAAATTATTAATACCAAATAGTTAGTTAAAATACATGAAAATAGTCTAGTATTATTATTATTAATTTTTTTTAAATAACACTATAAGAGATCCATATAATTCTTATAATGAAATATATAAAAAATTAAGGATAAAAGTACGTGATATATCTTCTGATTTTATAGTGAAATATTCCTGTATGATGAAAAACCTAATGTAATGTAATATTATGAAAGGTTTATATAATAATAATGCATTTATTCATAGAAGATAAAATCATATGTATAAACATATACCTAGTTCTATGATGCAAAAATATAAAACTATCAATGTGTTCAGTTAACTGTCTACAATTATGATTAATCAAAAAATAAATATTTTATCTATACATGTAAAATTAAATATATAGCAGATTAATGTGATTAATTAATCCATTAATATTAAAATAATAATAATTTTTTTAAACATGGAGAGATTATACCTTAGAATAATCATGAAATGTTATTAATTTTTGTAGAAATGCCTGATTTACTATCCAGTTTTTCATTTCTTATTGTTCTTATTGTATAAAAAATACTAAAAATTTACAGTATGTTATGGTAGGGGGAGTGGAGAGTTATGAAACCAAATGAATTATCTAGTAAATATTGATTTTAGTTAAATTTAAAAAATGTTGATTTCCTAGAGAATAAAATATAGTAGATATGTTCTTCACCACTCATTTATAGAATTTTTAGGTAGTGTTCCTCCATAATAATTTCATTTTTTTATCAAATTAAATGATACCAAAACTCTTTATATATAACTATAAGACTATATATAAAAACATTGTGGATAATAACATGTTTTAAAATATTTATGTGACTACACAAATTTTTTAGAGCTGAAGCATTAAAGTATATAATGGGGTCCTGATTCACTGTTATTTTAGGAATTTCCTTCCAAAGAGGATGCTGGAAATTTGAGTATTATGGAAAGAAGAACCTATAGACATTATATATTTTAAAAAATATCTATAGACGTTAATTGTAGATGTCTTGGTGATAAAAATCCATAATGTACATATAATAATGATATAGTTATGAAAATATCTATTACGATTAATATCAATACAATCCCTAACATAGATAAGATGATATCTTTGTTAAAGGAAACCATCTTGGAAATGTAATTTTCTAAAAGAGCTAGATATCATGGTATGAGAAACTATATTCTTGAGTTGATGTTTATGAAGATAAAATTTAACAAAAACAATATTAATATAATTTTAATATTCATTGTCTGTTTTGGGGAAGAATAAAATAGTGGTCCAGGGTCAGTAATTGAATGACTGGAGAGAATTGTTTATTTTTGACAAAATAAAAATAATATAAGATTATCTTAAAAATTAAAAAATATGATTGAGAAAATAAAAATAAATTACATCTTTCTTCTACCCGTTGTGTTTGAATAAAATTATACATCAAGAAATTTGATGGTTATGTACCGTAATAAAATTCAAAAAGAATATTATCATAATTATATTAGAATTTAATGAATTTGGAAATATACATAAAAAATAAAAAATTTCCGGTTTTGTGGGATCAAATAAAAATAAAAATTTAGAAGTAAACTATATATTATTACTCAAAAATGTTCACATGAAATTAGAACATTTTATATTACTTTATGAAATAGAACGTTGATCACTAATAATATACATTTTTATGGCATGTTATCCTACTAGAAATAAATTTAAATCATATGAATTTTGAAATTTTCACATGGTTAGTAAAATATGTGACTTTTTTCAATTATATATATGGGAGGGTGTTAATTTAAAAAATATAAAATATAATAGTGATATATAAAAATAACATTTAGTTAAGGAAACTCTATAATATGTATCAATACATTTACATATAATAAGTTGTGTAAACTACATGAAATTCCTCAATCATTGATATCTCAATGCACTTTATCAGGAATAATAAAATATAAATTATTTTTCATGATATATGTAATTAATATAAAATAATTTTTAAATAAAAACTAAATGAACTTGGTCGAATTTTTTGATCTAACTTCCCATTTAACGTCATATTCAAAAAATATAATATTCTTGTATTAAAGTGTATTAAATATAGTCTAAAAAATATTTCTTCTCTTTGGTTATCAAAGAATTATTCCCTAAGAAACTAATTTCTTATCTTATATATTTTTTATCAACATCAATTCCACTTGATGTACACCATTAGTGATCCCGATATTATATAAAATTAATTTCCAATAAAATTTTTAGAAAGAAACTGTTTGAATAACATGAATTTGATATTGTAGAACTGTTATAAATAGATTATGGACTAAAATATTTCTCTTTAAATTTGAATAAACAAAATCTATAATATTTTCCAAAATCATATAAAGTTATCCATTTAATTCAATAAAAATCGTACAATTATTCTATAAATATTATAATATTGAAAATAAACTATTAAAAATGTCATATAATTTTTATATAACCACCCAGAACAATATCGAAAGATAATAGAAATAAAAAATTTCTATGAAAAAACAAATAATGTAATTTCATTTGTCCCTTGAATATACGAACTTACTCAAATTCAAAAACCTTTATTTTTTAGAAACATTAACACAGAACTCTTATTCAATGATGACTTTTGTATTTCATTGTAATAAAACCATTTTAATTCCATGTCTACTATTACATAGAGTAAATCCCACTCTTACATAGCTACATGATTTTAATATTAATATTTTTTATTTTATTTATTTTATAGAAATTTCCTACGATGTATTTAAAAAACGTATATATTTTTTTTCTTGAAGGAATTTAATATTATGGAAATTTAAAAAAATATTATTTTAATTTCATTATTGACTATCCATATAATATGTTTTAAAAATATTCATTTTCATAGTCATATTCATTTAAATTTCCCAAAATTTCATCATGTTGGAAACAAATAAATATTTATCAATATTTCAAGTAATTTAATATATATTTATATATTATAAGACATTGATATTTGGCTGGGGGATTAGGTATGAGGTGAATAGTAGTGTAGATATTAAGGTCATAAACCTCACTAAAGAGTGGGTTTGTTTTCTATTTTATAATTTTCACTCACATATGAATTAGAATGATTTGATCACTTTTGTTTTTAGGGTCTTGGAAAGGAAATAATGGAGTATGATTATACTATACCATACAACATACATCTATTTTTAAAAATTCATGAACAATTTAGTGGTGTTGTTGGCTAGTGTTTTTTTTATAATTTTGTACATGATTTTTATATGAGAGGAGTATATTTAATTCAATTTTTAATACTGGATTATTATGTTATGTTTTCATTTTGTTAGTTGTTTTCCATTTTTATATTTCATAAATTAATTTCATATAATATTATGCTTCATTAAAATTAACTTATTATTATATATTAGGGTACATATGATATTTTTAATTATTATAATTCTTATATATATAATATAAGGATAATTTTTATAATATATAATTAATTTATCTCATTGTTTTTAACACCAGCCTCTATAAATATAATGAAAGTATAGTGTTTTCTCCATTTATTCTATTCTTGAAATAGAAATGGGACAGAAAAAAGATAGTTTATGAAATATTAATCATAAATATCATAGTATTTTATCAATATAAAACCATTTGTAGACCTCATTATTGATATAAGGGTAAATTTTTCCCTGTTGTACCTTCATACAATGGTTCATTTATCAAGTAACCTGTAATTACCTCTACTATCATGAATTTACCATATATGTGAATCCATTCATATCATGTCTATTATAAATTTTATATACTTTTTCTAATAAAAAATGTATCTATAATATATTATTCCAATGAGTATGTAATTTTATATCATATGATCATATTCTATTAATCTATATCATACTTATTCCCAAAAACATTTCATCATTTTTTTCGCCAATTTTTAAACATTTCATCCCATAATTACTTATTAAGATTATATTATCAATGGTAACACAATATATACCCATTCCACATTCAAATATTTTTTATTGAATATTTATGCATGTACATTACTATTGATGTGCCCAGATTAGTGTGAATCACTGAGAGTAGGAGGGGGAATCAGTTTTACCTTAAAATATTTTTAATAATTGATTCTTTTCAATTAAACCTTTGTGGCTGGTTAAAGCCATGATCCACTCTTCTTGTGTCTCTCATCCTTACCTCGAAATATGCTGTAAATGTAAAGGCACTAAACAGAAGGACATACAAGGCTTGTTTCAGAGACCTACTCATTTCTGTGCTGGTTATTCTCCCCAATATAGATTCTCCACTAAAATGTTATCATCAGTTACAATGGTTGATACAGAGTCCCACTGTATCTCTCAAGAGTCCCACTATAGGTTCTTTATATTGCTTACCACAGTGTTACCAGAGTCCCACCGGCCTGCTTCGGATCCCCAATGAAGACTTCTTCCTCCTGGCTTCCACAAGAGATGATTCTTGATTCACTGTGGATGGATCTCTTGATTAACCCTTATGAGGTATCTGAAACACACTTGCTCGTGAATATATACAAGAATATCCAACAACCTTTGATAAGGTCTGTTGGCCTTGAATAATAACTCTGATCACTTTTTTGATATTTCATCAGTCTCAATAATGCTCAGGCCATTATTTCATCTTCTGATGAAGACTCGGCCTCACAAATATGTGTATAAGTGGTTCACACAACTTCTGCAAGAATATTATTAAGCAAGAATGACCATGCACAATATTACCCCTATCTCTCTTCTTGTACTCTCAAACATAGTAACCTCAGATAAAAGATATTCTTTAACTCTATCTTTCTTTAGTCTCAATTCTCATAAACATTATGCATGGATCGCATGGGTTACTCACAGAACTTCTACCATGTGGACGTGATTACAAATTATTTCATGGATGTGTATCATTATTTTTCACATGCATAATATTCTTTCTTGATTTCTACTTTCTCTATATACCCATACACAATCTATCCCTTGAAGTGTCTTCATGTGATCATGTGCATGCATGTATACACAAATCTTTTCTTGTTTATTATGTGAAACTCTAATGGGTATAATTCTGGGATCACACACACTTTATTCTTTTATTTTCCATTTTTCTCACTTAATATAACACACTATTTATATTCTTTATTTTCTTGAACACACAAAAACTTATTATCAATTTTTAGTTTAATATAAGTGTCTATTTCTTCGAACACAAATGGGTATGATCATGTGTATGTTCTTATTTCTTTCATCCTCCTTCTATACATGTGCACACAAACTATAATTTATATTCTTTCTATGGACATGGACTCTTTCATGCATGCACCCTACCTTATCATATTCATTCAAACACAATCTAAATGGGTATAACAAGGGTGTATGTGGGTTACCCTTATAAAAAGTGAAAGACAATGTGTACCTCCCCCCTCCTTCTTCTACTTAAGAGCACAGTGTATGTTTCATGTATGCAGCACCCCAAATCTTGGTTTCTTATTCATCTCTAAAAGAGTGCACAGATTTTTGTCCTTCAAGAACATGGTTCATGTGGATCTCCTTCAGATACCCTAGTAGGTTTTTTTTTCTTCACAAGAGCACAAAAATGGTTTGTTGTAACTGATTGTGGGTCTGTGGGATCCTCTTCACAAAATAGAGGTGAGTGTTGAGGAACATATTTCATGTTAGTGATTTTCATTCACATTGAGGGTACAGATGATTTCCTTTTTCACAAGGAATGTTCAAGAGTGATTAGAACCTATTGAACACATATGGGACCTCTTCTCTTTCATGTAGAAAAGATTCAGGGAACCTCGTCCATTTGCGAACTATATAGGTTCTCTTTTTCTCTGTTCATTAAGAGAAACAGTAGATCTTTCTTTTGGGGTTGAAATTTTTTTTGGCTTGATGCCACTCCATTTATAGGTGAGTGAAAATGTGTATATCCCCATTAAAATATTCATAATTCAATTATTTAAAATCCTATGATCTTTAGGTTTGAATATTTCAAATGCTGATCATGATATGGCCACAATTCTTAGTTTCTTTCGGTTCAACATAAACTCCATCATTCACGTGAAAAAATCATGTGCATGCATTTAGGAATACATGAATATTCTATTCCTCATGCATGCTCGATCATGGAGCTTTCTTCATAGCCTTGGCAGCTTTGCATTGCCTTGTCCTCCTTGGAGATCTTCGGTATCAAGAATGCATGAAAATGGAATTGCATGCATCAGTTACATTATACTCAGACGATCCAGACAAGCTGGAAATGATCTCAAATGATGTCTGGAGTGGTAAGATCATCATTCGCCTCATGTATTGGTTTGAGGGTGTAACAGGGGTTGCCGGAGGATGATGACAACCAAGGTGGATACTATCGGACAACCCTGCATCAATCCAGATCTGTGGGGATCAGATCTATGGCCCGGATCCGCATGATCAATCCCATAGATGATCGGATGGTGGACCACATTTTTACTATGCATCAGATAGTTGAAATCGCTTCTCGATGATTTTTGGTCATCCCCCACCAAAAATAACACACATGATGCGTTTGGTTTATCAATACACTCTCATCGCCGTGACTCCATATTACTCCTCCTCCACTCACGGTACCACCCCATACCATTTTTTCCCTGTGGGAACGCTTTTGTTCCCACTCTTTGCTCCTCGGCTGCACTCCTAGAGCCCACCATGCATTCTCTGCACAAGTTCACCACCGTTCTTACACCTATGGGATTATACGTGACCCACATTCCTATGCCTCTTGCGGGGCTGACCTTGGGGTTTCCCTAGGGCACGGTTGTCCCTCCGATCCCGCATGTTCCTGAGGATGACGTCCTCGACTGGCTCTCTTGGTTGGCCTATTTTTTATGTGATGCCCCATATAAAAAATTCTTCTATGTAAAAAATGAACACCTTACTAATTCAATCATAGACACCTCTATTCAAATGGAACATCCTTTCATAGACACATGTCGGCTTATACATGGCCCTTTCTCATGCGCAACATCCGGGGATGGCATTGGGGTTTCCTTAGGGTGTGGTTGAACCTTAGGTCACGGATGTGCCTAAGGATAATGACCTCTTCTGGCCCTCTTGGTTGGAATATTTTTTATATAAGGCCACATATAATAAAACATTCTATGTATAAAATCACCACCTTACTAATTCAAGCTTAGCCACCTCTCTTTAAATGCAACATCCTTTATTTCACTTTTCCTCTTCTTTATTTTCTTTTCCTTAACTCCCCATGCATTTAAACATAATTCATGGTCTTCAATGTTCTAATGAGTTGTGTGTTCTCTTAAAACACATGTCTTGGTCTTTGAGGATCATTACGAGATATCATGTAATTTAATTCACAACCATCATCAAATTAGAAGGTATTGGATGGATCTTCTACTATCATCATGAAATAGTGTTTTGCATGGGGTTCTTAAAATGATGTAACAATGTTTCATTCATTGACACATTATTGGGAACTTAAGATCACTTCTATAACATTCTGAATTGGTGTGGATAATGATCAAGCCTTACATCCAATTTCAAATAGTGATTCTCCAAATATTAGTGGCATTTTCATAGGAACAACATTGATTCATCAATCATCATCACCTCCACTTTTCCATACATATTGAAAATTGACACCTTATTCACATCTTATTGACAACAAATGCAACACCATGCTCAACACCAATGAACTCCAATATCAAAACGATAATTTTTATTCTAAAATTTATTTTCACTAAAAATAGAATGTAATCCAATACTAATATAATTTTCTTTTGAAATTACATTTTTTGTGTTATTGATTCCATTTTAAAATTACGAATAATGATATCTTAAACTTATATTGATGATATTTTATTGTATTTTTCAAAATGATATATTATTAGATATAATGATGAATGAATATCATTAACTATAAAACACTCATATAATAAAATAAATGTCTTTTCCATTATGGTTGAATTTGAGAATACATTATTGTTATTTACAAAATTCAAGTAGTTTTGATGGAATTTTTATTGCTCACATTTAATTGATACTAGTTCTTAATTAAAAAAATTTATATTATATAATAATGAAATTTCAAATTTATGGAGATTAATTTAATGTTTTTCAAAAATAGGATCGACTTTCTAATGAAGAAAAATTATAATTTCTTGATTCCTTTTTCAAAAATGTTATTGACATGTTAGTGTTCTAGGTCGAATTATTGAAGATATCACAGAATATTTATTTACCATGTAAGAAATATAGGTTTTTTTGGAATAAAAAATTTAATATTATTATTTCATTGAATAAATAGACAAAAAACATGTTACATTACAAAATTTTCAATGAATATAAATTTTTAATGATATATGGGTTAAATAAAAAAAGATAAATTATCCATGGATATTAATTAAAAATCCCCAATGAAAAATATGTTTTATTTGGATTCAATTTGAGGTAGTTAAAAGACTATATGTTTTCTCTCAAATAATATTAATATAATAAATAAAAATACAAATTAATTTTTTTTAAAATAATATTTATTTAAGGAATCAATAAGTATACATGAATATCCTGACCCATGGAATATTACCACAAGAACCAAAGTATAATACCAATTCTCTAAAGGAAATAAACTAGTATAGAGATATATAAATAAGTAAGGAATTATTTTAACTCAATTAATTTACTCAAAATAAAAAATATAAATTCACATAAATATTAAAAAAATATTTTAGTAAAAATTATAATAAAAAAATTGATAATAAAAAAATTATTATTAAAAATCAATTATTATATAATGTTTACTTCCTAAATCAAAACTACTAATGTGGATCATGTACTAGTACACCTAAATACTCTCTTCATATCTCTATCATGGATATATAACTCCCCACTATAATATAATTTAGTCTTCCTTTCTCTTATATCAAACGATTCCTTATATATCTATCGAACAAGGTACACATGTTTTGAGTATGCATAAATTCAGTAAATTTTATTATTAATACCATAAAATACAATAAACAAATAATATAAATAAAAATTTCATGGAATGATTTTTAAATATTCTAAATAGATTATTTTTCAAAATCATCTAATGTAAAAATATCTTAATTCTAACCTATAAAAAGTCAATAGTATTTTTTAGAGGGAAAAAAATATCCCATTATAATAAAATTTCATGTCATGTATTACGGATTGAAAATAATGTATAACACTCACATATTATAAGCATAATTCCACTTATAATAGTATTAATAAAAGAATAACTGACAAAAAACTACATGGGAACACATTAGATTGATTTTTTCCCATCCATGAAAAATTTCTATCACATTATGAATTATATTATGAAACATAATTCTTCAATATGATATAAATCTAACCCTATTATGATTAAATTATTTTTATTGAGGATATCCACACAGTTCTTGTTATGTACTATTTAATCATTATAAATATTATTACTCGCAATGTTTCAAATAAAAACCACACATACAATAGAAATAAAAATAATTTATTTAAACAAATATTTTATCCCCCTTTTCCAAAATTAATATTATAAATATTTTAATAAATTAAAAGACATTGAATATATCATTGTAAAATTATTGATAATTAATCATTACAATACATTAAAAAAATATTATATAATAATTATACCAACATAAGAATAGACCAGTTACCCATACCAAGATCATATCCATGTAATTATATATCTTTTCATTACAATGTTATTAATATAATTAAACAATAAATCATTTCATCATGATGTCATAATGTTTTTATATTTACATTCCATATTTAATAATACTCTATAAAAATTAATTTTTCACTAAAGATTAATGTTTGTTATGGAAACTTTGATATTTTGGCATAAATATAATATATATTACTATTAGATCATCCAACCTCTAGTGATTTACAATTCCAATTCAAAACTTATAATAACCACTTGTCAATAATTAGATATTCTTTTTTTTTCTGTGGAAATCATGAGATGATAATTATCATGCTGGAGGCCTGATTATAATGAATCTTGGTACAAAATCCTACTAAAATTTATAAAATTTCTTTTATTTAACATATCCAATAATTTTTCAAAATAATTTTTCTCTTTTTATTTGTTTAATAATAATTAACTCATTAATGTTAATCATACTGAAACAATTAAACCACATACCTTTACAATGTTTTAAAAACTATCAAATTTCCACTCAAATTAATTATACATTCCATTTATATTGGGAAATGATAGATGGAGATATATAAATCTATTCAAATAATTATAATAAGCAATAAAAGTTTCAATATATAGAGGGATACCCTCTTATCAAAATCACATCCTTCAAATATCTTTAATTCAAAATATAATCCCTATGTTAAAATATTAAACACTCAAAATCTCATTTTCAAACCGCCTCTCCATATATCATTCATATAACGACCCATTATTTTCATATATTTATATTAGATATATTTTTATCTATATTCAGTAAATTACACAAAATCATTCCTGAGGATCATAATTTTATGTTGCCTTTGCAATCTGGAAACAATAATTAGCTAGTTTATAGGATAAATACATCATATCCCACTATGTTCTTCATAACTAGAAACCTTATTAGAAAAATAATTCAAAATAAATTTTTAATAACACGGTGAATAGAAACATAATAATAATAATGGTAAAAAAGAAGATATGAAAACATAACATGATCAGAAGTGTATGAGAACATTTTTATAAAATATAGAAACTAAACTCTACATACTAAAGAATAAAATCATGGTTCATGAGAAAAATGTTAGTAGTTCAACAAACATGTTTTATATGGGAATAAAAAATCTGATCTAAGAGAACAAACCATTTTAGTAGTTAAGGTTCACTCCCAAGACTGTCATTGTGGAAAATGTCCCTTATTGAATTGGGTTCACTCCCAATTCTAGTTCTATTTATCTCATGATATTTTTTTCATTAAATATTGCATTAAAGTAATATATATGCCCCTCCTATATCATCGTGAAAATAAAAAAAATCACAATGGTCTTAAAACATTTATTATATCTTGACCCATGATAATAAATGGGTTTCTTAGGAATTAAACAACCATATAATAAATTTATAATAAATAGGTTTCATATACCCTTCTACATAAAATTTCCTATGTAAAAGAAATTTGTTTCAAAAATAGTTCATCATAACATGACCCATAGAAATGAGATAGGTTTCAAAAATTTCTCTTCATAATATTCATACAACATCAATAAAAAAAAATAATTATGGAATAACTAGGTCATCACCCGAGTAAAAGATTGAAGCCCCCATGGTTTTTAATGTTGATGAATAAAAAGTTCTTATAGAATCATTAAAATATTTTTGAGGGAAATATTCATTTTATTTTGATAAATCAAATTAATATTTCAATAAAAACCATAATATTAATGAAAATATTATCTTCCAAAATAATTGTTGATAATTTTTATGAAATCATTGAATCATAGAATTTTCATGATGGCATAAATTTCTAATCATGTCATACACATTAAATAATCATTCATTTCACATTTTCGGTAATGGATGAAATCACCTAATTCTGAAAAGGATCAGAAAATTCCTTTTAAAAACATTTGTGAAAACTACTACAATACTATAAATTAGTTTATGAATTATTATTTGATTTTAAAATATATAATTAATACTGTATTTTAAACACTAATATTTATTAAAATTCACTTTCAATCGAAGAGAAAAATAAACTTGATTTTTCATAAATATATATTTTTTGAATATTGAATACATCAATGTAAGAAAATTAATAAAAAATTATTCTCATGATATTACCATAATATAATAAGTTAAATGATATTCTTGATATATAGATCATAACATTTGGTTATCATAATCTTAAACAAATAGAATATAGATAAATTATTAGATTGTATAATTAAATTATTACTTCTTTGGTATTATTAAATTGTATGTCCTAGATAATAACTTTATTAATTATTCAAACATAAATCCAGTTTTCTATAAAAAGCTGTATTTTCCAATATTCATCAAAAAATTAATCATTTAGGAAAAAACTACCCTAAGATAATTTTGATATGATTATTTTAAAAATTAATTTAATGTTCTAAAAATAATATTTAAATGTTTTGAAAAATTTATTTTTTTATTGTCTAAAAAAACAACTTATTGATAAAATAATATTTTTAAACATATAATGTCTTTATTGAGAATTAAGTTGTTTTTTGTCCATATATTTTATGGATTATACGTAATATTTAAAATATTGTTAGTAATGTTAATTATAGTATTTTTAATGTCTATTAAATAAATATCTTGTTTAAATAATAATTTTAATAATTTGTCTTAGTTCTAAAAAATCAATGTCTTGTGTAACGTGATCTATCAAAAACAAATTTATAAAAATTCATAAAATATCATTGTGTTGCATTATACACATATTATAATAAATTTTTACTTAAAATTTCAATAAATTTGGTAGATAAAACTAAGGATACCTCTTTGTCATTACATCCTTATGTTTCCATCTTCTAGCAATAATGTGGTGTTTTCACCAAAAAAACATTCTTCAGGTTAGAGGTCATGTTTTGTGGAACCTTCTCAACATGATCTAGAATCTATACTAATTGATCCTCATAATACATATAAAGGTCTATAACTACTTACACAATGTTTATTATATACTATTGCTCAACTATGTACTTCATTACGAGAGACACATAACACATTGTGGACTTCAGATAGGTTTACTGGACAAGCCAACTGATAAGATATCATCCTGATACAATCGGTAATTTCAAATAGATTGATATACATAAGGATTAGTTTACCATTCATCAATAATCTCATAACCCTCTTCCATGAAAATATTTTTTATAATAACCTTATCATTGTATACTAGTTTTTAATTATTATAGTGATTATCAACATTACATTCTTCCATATTTACCTCACCCTTAGGTGTTGTCGAATAACTCTAACCTTAACTTCCATTTCTTCTTCTATATTAGGTCTTAATACCACTATTTATCTACCTTAATTCCCACACATTAAATCTCTAAACTTATTTCCATATAGGTCTTCATAAGAATCCATAACACATATAGAACATATAGACTTATTCCCTTTAGACATTTTTGGGGTTCTAACAACAACATCTTTGGTGATTTTATCCCATTTACACTCTGGTGTGGGTAATGGATGAAATATCCTATTATGATTTTTCTCCCACTCATAATTTTTGATATTCTATGAATCGAGATGAAAACTAAGATATTTCTCTCTTCAATCCATACCATATGGAATACTATATCAAATAACTATACATCATCATAAATCTGTCATGATTTCAAAATGACGAACATTAAGCTTGCTTTATAAACTTTATCAAATCTGGTATGGATATATAAAATAAACAGTTTCTCAATTGTATCATTCCATTAAGTTTATGGTTATACCTAGGAAATTTATATTATTCTTTTTTAGATCTACAAATTCCTTCTATAACTCTATATTCATCACTTATACAAACAATCGAACATTAAAATGAGAAATATGTGATTTCTATCATTCCATATGGATTTCCATATCAATTATTTGGAAATGCAAAAATATTGGATCTTTGTTTATGCTTATCATTGATATGCAACCATGATATATTTGACACTAAGTATTATCCACCTTGTCCTTTTTCTTGGGGTTGTAGTGTATTGAGTAATTATAATCATTTATTATATTTGGCCATATTATCTTGTGTATATTCAACTCCATCTATGTTAATATATACATTAAAATTTTATCATATAAATATATAAAATTATTTTCTCATAAAGTATAATTCCTCTATATCCCTATTTAAAAAATTACAACAATTAACTACAAATCATTAATTGGGTCATTTTTCTCATGAACAATTACTTTTCATGATGCATAAGATATAATCACATCATTATGAATATTAACACATCCCAAACACATCACATTTATAACACTAAGGATTAGAAACTCTTATCAAATATATAGTAAATTAATAATTGTTCATTGACTAATCTTTTCTTCAATACCTTAAAAATTTTATCTCATTTATATATCAATTGAAACATGGATAAATACCAAGGTAACATTGTTAGTGTATTATATTGTCATGAGATTTATTCCACAAATGATCTACACTATATAGATAAACTATGAAAACTAATGATCTTAGTCACCATGTTTTTTCTGGGATAACATTCAACAAACTCTATCTTTGATGGATCAACCGATATACATTATATTGAGAACATATAAGCCAGAAGTGTTACCACTTTTAGAAAAATTAAAAAATTTAAATTTTTCATAAATTTTATATTTAAATAAGGTCTTTAGATGAAATATCATATGATCTTCATGATCTTAATTTCTATTATAACATATGTGAATATATTTTACAAATACTACCAAAACATAATCTAGGTTATCTCGGAACACTCTATTCATTAATTCCATGACGATATCAGGGAGATTAATAGTATTGAATGGAATCAATATATATTAATATTTTCTATACATTGTAATGAATGTAGTATTTATTTTATCCTTATTCATAAAAAATAATTTTTGATATCATGAATGAAGTTCAATCTTGTAAAATTATTGGGATCATTATCGTAGTTAAAAAATTTAATAAATACGGGGAAAGGGATACTTGTTGTTGATCATGATCTTTTTCTTCTCCCAATACCCAATTCATAGTAAATTAATCCATGTTTCATTTTAACAAATATAATAGTTACACCCCGTGGTGTCACACATGAATGAATGAATCATTTTTCAAGGTTCTTCTAATGTTACTTCCTCGATATATGTAACTCATTTGGGGTAAATTTATAAGGTGTCTTTCAAATAATCATGGAACCATGTATGATTTATATTGATAAATACACATCAAATTTTTCATTAAGGAATGTCAAATCTCCTCGAATGACGAAAAAACCCTTGGACACTATAATTATCAATGATGTTGTGTTTTTTTCAAAAAATTGAAGACAAATGATCCATTTTTTATAGGAATTAAAACACATTCAATTGATGTGATTTACATCATATGTGTATATTTATCAACACATATATAGTATCATTGGTTACTATTAAATATCAAATATGAATTTCTTTTAGTGATAATTAATGAGGGATTTGTGTTGAGAAATCCAATTTATTCCAAGAATTACATCAAATTAATCTAGAGGAATGGTGACAAGATTTACAAGAATGATGATCTCAAAATCATCAATTATATAGGAATAATATAATATAAATATGATAATAATACAATTTAGGGTTTTCACTACTAATTATAGATATCACAGTGTGGGTTAAATAATTATAACCTAAAAACATACTTTTGATATAAAATAATGGGTATATATAGTGTCAAATAAGACATTACCAGTTATCATGTTGGATGTTAGTTCAACTTTCACAACATCATTATCATAAACCTATTCAAAAATATTGATCTGATGGGATATCCACATGTCCCTTAAGTTAAAAGGATAATGATGTCCATCATCACCATTAACCTTAGAATTTGGTAACTATTAAGAATAGTGTCCATACTCCATGAAATTATATAACTAGAGTGTGATTGAAGAATTCTATGGAGTTTTCTCTATATTCATATAATTAGTTTACTTATTCCACTAACATTAGCTTTAAATAGAATAATGACCTTCCCTTACTTGAATAAAAAATTTGCATATACACTTAATACAATTTTCTCTATGTTCCCATCAACACATAATGTCTGATGGAAAGCTTACCTTTTTCATTCCCTAGATTTTAGTGTTTCCCTTAGAATCCATCATTCTTTTCATATCAAACCCATGTGATTAATGGGTTTGTCCTATCTTGATTTCATCTATGAGGCCACATAAAATGATTTATTCGTATCTACAAAAGCCCCTTATGTCATACACACACAAAATACTTGTTTTTAATCCACTAATAAATCCATCAATATTAATTTTAGTTTGGATAATAATTCGAGAAGTGTACCTCACATGCATTCTAACATTTTATTTATAGGTAACAAAATATTAATCATACTTCATAATTATCTTAAGGAATTACTTATCATTTTCTGTATTAATAATAAAAAGGATATAATTGTTGAATATGATATTATAAACTCATCCAATTCTATAGATTAAATTTCAGAATGTTCCCTTTTATTCTAGATGATGGTCCACCATTGATCATCTTTAACTTCAAAATGATAGACAACCAATAAGAATGATTCATATACTAAAAACCAGATAATTGTAAATCACTTTTTAGTGGTATTGATCAATTTATTAGAAACTATGAGATTAAAAATAAAATTAAAAGAAGGATTACATTATATCATGATGGACTCCATATAATTATGCTTCCTTATTTACCTTTTTGATGTTCAACACAATTAATATCTTGATAATGTTACTACATTATATCAATGAGAGTTTTTTTCCAAATCTTATTAAATTATTATTCTTAGGAGAACCAAAAATTTCATTTTCTATTGAATTCATCGTTAACAAGGTTCCTTTAGGATATATACATCGAATATATACAAATATCATATATTGTAGAATAATAATCATATGGGAAAAAATAGTCCTGAACGATAATTAATAGGATTTCTAAATAAAAATTCCTTATTTTAATCCATGACACGTTCATTTTAAACTATGTTGTTAATTTTTATTATATATTCAAATCCATGATGATGGATTATAAAGAAAATATTAATTACCTAAAGAATATACCCCATGACGTTTAAAACTAGGTGTATAGCATGTCTCATTGTCACATAGCAGGTAATTCTCAAGTTCGGCTAGACACTAATGTTTTTGGAGTTACTACCCCTAGGTAAAACAATTATAGAACCACATCCACTTTTAGTATCTAGTAAAAGATATATTTCATTGTAAATAACATAATATATTCCTCAAAAAACATTATTATGTTACACTATACTTATGATTATCCTAAGGGTTCTCACTAATGTCAATCATCATAGTCTCCAAATGTTAACTTAAGATATTTTCTAATAGTAACTATGATAACCTATGATTTTATACATAGATATTACATCTTTTTTTATTACCAGTCATTGCATTACACGAACACATTTCTATAGGTCATAATTTTATACTTCCTTTGGTAAAATATAAACATACAAACTCGTTCATTATAAAAATGAACCATCTCGCACTATGTTCTTTATATCTAGAACCCTTCTAAATAAAATAATACAAAATACATTTCATAAAAACTAAGGGAAAATAAATAGAAAAAATGGAGATCCTAAAACATCAGCATAGGTAAAAATGGATATACATAATCATAACATGATTAAGAGTGTTTTAGAACATGATGATAACATATGAAAACAATAACCTACATATCTGTGATCATAATATAGTTTCATGGAAAATGATTTGTGTTTCGAAAGACATGAATCATAAGGTATTAAAGAATCTTTATCCATGAGAGAATAACAATGGCATATGCCATTGAATTTAGGTATACATATAAGAAAAGAAACATAATTTCATTTATTTTTCAAGTCGTATTTCAAAGAATATAATAGTGGAGTGTGTTTATTTCTAAAACCATCATATTAGTCTAGGTTCACTCCCAATACTATAATTATGAACAACATTCCTTACAGAACTAGGTTTTCTCCACATTCCAATCATGTGTGTTTAATTATATTTTAATCTTTACGTAATTAATTTTACGTAGATATTCATCGCAACCATCACCTAATAAAAAACATAAAAATGTTTCCCACAAGGTCATAAACATTTCATCATATCATAACCCAAGAAAATAAATGGGTTTAATAAAAATTAAATCATTCCATAATCTAATTAATAGAAATGGAATTCATATACCATTCAATATAAAAAATACAAGGGAAAATAAATTTGGGTCATATATTGTACATCATTTCATAGCCCATAGAAAATAAAAAGGTTTCATAAACACATATTTATAATAATCATAAAACCATCCTAAGAAAAAATAATGATAGTCAAACTAGTTCATATCACCTGTATAATATAATATGAATTAATTTTGTATTCATTTATCAATAGATATTCTAAAAAAGTCATTAAAACATTTTTTAGGAAAATATCATTTTGATTTTTAAAACATTTATTTAAAATTTTAAAAAATGCCAATAATTAAATAAGAAAAATCTAAAAAACATCTCTTCGAAGATCCTATAGGATGCTTTAAAACATTTAGTGGTCATGATGGAGGAAAATTCAATCCATGTTTCATAGTTTAAAATAATTATTCCTTTTACATTTTATATAATAATTAAAAATTATATCATTCGAAAATGACAAAAAGATACCTTTTAATAAATTTTTTAAAAACATTGAACATTATTTAATTGAAAATAATAATTATTAAATTATTTTTAGAAACATTATTATAATTTATTTTATTTAAAACAGGGATATTGAATCCAAATGATTTTTGATCGAAGAGAGCCATAAAGATAATTTGTCATCAAAACATTATATTGAATTCTTGAGTACATAGAGTTAAAAAATATGGAAAAGAATGTATTCTTATGACATATCTAGAGGATAATAATTATGATTATATTGAGTGATTTATCGTAATATTTTTTCATCATAAGAATAAACATAGACAATCCCAACAATGAATAAGATTGTATAATAAAACCAATACCGCATTGGTAACATCGAATCGTAATCCCATTGAAAGAATAAAAACTAATGAAACAAATATCAAGAGAACAAAAAAAATCATGGTATTAATTATCAAAGGGGTTGTATATACACCTCAAAAAAATATATTTGTGAATAACATAACACATGTCTCGAAGAAGAAATATTGAGACAAAAATATTATACCTTAAGTATCATATTCCATTTTACACATTAAAAACTCATATATAAAAAATATATGTATATTATACAAATATTATAGAACTATAATTATATATATCATACCATATGTGATCTACATATTTACTTTTATTACCCTTTTATTTAGAATTCCAGGTTAATGTTACATTTCCAAAAACAACTCCTTTGTTTTTAGTTTCTGCATTTATTTATTATTGTTGGTCCTATTATTTTAAATATTGTTCCATCATAAAAATAATTTTAATAATTAAAAACTATCATATTAATCAATTATATATGTATTTATATTAATAAATAAAATTTAGAGATACAAATGAAATATTTCATTTATGGACACTGTAGGTCATATGTGCACATGAATTTTATTTCCATTCTCTCAAATTATTGATAGAAATGATTTTATATAACAAAATTACGATTATATAATATTTTTTGTGTCATAAATATAACATATTTTCATTTAAATCATCCTTATTACCTCCCATGTAAAGCGTTTACGAATCATATCATTTTGTGAGGCGATAAGCCGCTGTACACATGAGCCACATTATCATATTCCCACATAATAGAATGTTAGAAATTATATTTATATAAAAAGTATAAAAGTATATTAATATCATATATAAAAATTTAGTCAATCATTATATCCTTCATTGATAGGTAGTGATAGAAAACGAATAACACCGATTCGTGAGGCTGTAATTTTCTGTACACTTGGTCGATTGTTTCATTTCCCAGTTGATGGAGGATGATATTGATATAGTTTTTTCTTTTCTAATTATAAAAAATATACATATGGGCGATAATTTTTTTAATATATCAGTATAATTGATATATATTTGAAGGAGGTGTATTAATAAATAAACAAATGTGATTTTATGAATTTAACTCTTCTTTATAGATCCTCGTTATGTTTATAACTGAAGAATACATAGGAGGGATTCACAGTAAAAATAATTTCTACATAATTTGGTGATTTAATTAAAGATGCGAATTGGGTAGCTATTGTCTTAACCAATGGGTTTTTTCTGTTTGAAGAGGGTAGGAGATTGGGAGGCCATTTATAATTTAGGTGAGTGTAATACTCATAATTATGGAGGATGAAAAAAAATTATCACAATTTTCACATGCCCCATAGATTGAAAATTTATCATTATAAAAAAATTATGTAATAAAGTAAAAACGTTTCTATAAAATGGGTTTTATATGAGTTCCTATGTTTTTTTTTTCATTATATTTTTATTTAAACCCCCTATAAACTCATATTAACATTAACTGTTGTAATTAATTTTTACTATATTTATAATTAATTTTGAAAAAATATAAGTAGAAATTATTATATAATATAAATAATATTTACTACATATATTGATATAATATTTCTAAATTCCATTAAAAAAATTTATGAATTTTAATTTAAAATATTATCATCAAAAGTGATGAGAAATATGATTTCCATAGAGAAATTTGTTAAAAGATTAAAAACATTTCATTTCAATATTATATATAAAAAATAATACATGGACCAAACTTTTATTAAAATAAATATAATTGAAATAATTTTATATAATACCTCTATTTAAAATAATATACAACCATATAAATTCTTTAAACTAAAATGAATTTTTTAAAATACACCTAGATTTTTTCACAATTTATCAAAAAATTATTGCTTTCAATGAAATCAAAAAAATTAATAAGAAACTTATTTTTATAAAATTATTTAAAAAATTATTTTATCTAATTATCTTTCTAAATTGTAAAATTGTTATTTTTTTATTTTTCAAAAAATAAAAAAATTCCAAAATAGTATTTCTAAAACATATAAATATATTTACATAAATTGTATACTTTTCTATTAATATATTATCTTCATTATGATTAATATTTAAAAGGTTTTTATTTCTATTTATGAATCCTATTTTGATGGTCATGTAACATATTTCAGGATTAAATAATAATATTAACAGTTTTTTGTGGTTTCATAAAACCCAATGTTGCATGTAACCTATGATATCGATGTAATAAAATTTTAATATAAAAAATACTTTAAAATATTAAACAATTATAAATTCCATTCTAACACCATTTTTAATTTATTATTATTTTAATTGTTGACCCTGATTACACATAAGGACATATCTCCTTTAAAATCATATAATTTCTCATAGAAAATAATTACACTACATGTCATCACATCCATATAAAAATTTTAATAAAATATTAACCAAAATTTGAAAAATAAAATAATCATCAAACAATGAAATATAATCTAGATTAGTCCATAATTAATATTATAATATAATATAATTTTTTACTTTTTCAGATAGAGGATTCAGTTAAATAAACAAACATAATTATGCCTATATATCCATTTAATGCCTAAAAACGCTATTTTTAATATTTATGTGTGGTAAAATTTTATATTGGGATACTATACAATTATGATAAATGATGAAAATAAATAAGAAATTATGGATAAATTTTTTTAAAAAAATTATATATTATATCTAAAAATTGAAATTAATGACGTATAATATAGTATTGAATGGTTAAGGGAATTAGTTTCATTATGTAGATGATTAAATCAATGTATTTATGAAATCTAAAAAGGATTTTAGGGATTAAATTAAAAATATTTTGATTGTATTGTTGATATATGTTCAATGATGAGTAATAATAATTATAATATAGGATTTATTGGAAAAAATCTCTATAAAAGTTTCATGTATTTATGCATAGTTGATTAAAGAATCTCAAAACCAATGATATATTATCTTAAACCATATTTATCTACTGAAAAGTAAATGTTGTGGAATTGTTTGATTTTAAAAGGAACTTATATATTCTTTTTTCTTAATTTCAAATACATTAAATTCACATCTATGTAATAAGGAAATAATTTTAACCATGAAATATATTCCCATGAACAATGAAACATAAAACATAAAATATATAAAATGATTCCATACTAGATGGATTTATTTAATCCTTTTTCAATGGTTTCAATGAATTTTTTAACGATATTTTCACAATGAAAAATATTTGTTAACTATATCATATGTATGAATTAAAATTTATTGTTAAATATTTGTATTAATGTTGAAAATTGACCCTCATTATCATTTTCAGATATTAGGTCTATTTTTGTTGAAATTTATGTAAAGTGGCTTCTCAAAATTTCATTTTAAAAATTTGGTATCCTTTATTCACTATATAATCCTGAATTACAATGTATTTGTCTATAAATATTATTAATATCCTCAAAATAATTTTTTATAGTTCATGTAATTTTTTTATTCTTAGACAATAAATAATTATTTTAATAATCACGCAATATGTTTATGTTATCATTAATCCATATTATATTTTATGAAATATATTCATTTTCTAGAAATGAATGAAAATTTAATTATGTCAATAATAGGCCGCACATCATATTTGATATAACACCTTAACACAAGATCAAATGTAATGATTTTATAGAAACATAACAAAGCACAAGAAAGACATAACTGAGCGACCACATAAAATTCAAAGGGATTGTATGTTATATATTAGGTGACCATAGAGATCAGTGTCTTTGTAAAAGCATGGATCAAATATATGACTAATATATTGTATATAACTATTTATTTTACAAACTATTGGTTTAACCACATGATCAATTTATCGATCATAATGCAAAGAGGGAGAAAATGTTGTTCTGACAATAATTACTCCATGAGATGGTTCGACTTAATATTGATTTTCTAGAGACCCTAATAAAAAATGAAAACATCAAAATTAGTAGTCTTATTAAAAAAAATATTAATTACCATAAAAAAATGATCCTGTATATGTTCAAGTGTTTTATCATAGATCATAATAATGAATCTAAAGAGTATAGAAGGGAATATAAATGCCGATGTGGACCCCTTTAAATATGATCCTATATAAGGAAAAATGTTATATTATTATATTATTAAATATATTAATCTAAAAAATGGAAATTAATTATTTTTCGATAAGAAAAATTAATTTAATAGGGATTTACATCCTTAGTAAAAGTCGCTTCAATAATAATTTTTAAAGGGTTATTTGTATTGAATTTTAATATATTTAATTGAACCAAAAGTCGTGTGGTGTATGGATGATGAACACATGAACATAAAATATATTCATTAATCAATAAAAATAATTTAGTGTCTATTTTTATCATTTTGACACCCTTTTCTCACAAGAACATTGATTACACATCAAGAAACATCTAGACATCTTCCTATATCTATTCTAAATTAAAAGACAATAATTATTTGAGATGAATCTTTTACAAAACAATGGAAAAACATAATCTACTGAAATAAGTTATTTTCATTATAATATAATGTTTTAATTTAAATTTGAGCTTGTTGTGCGATTCTAAATCTATAAAATTTAGCTACTAGATCCTACAATGAAATAGAGAGGTAATGACACTCTATTTCAAGTTTTATAATTCATTCTCCCATGATGAACTGTATAAGATGTTGTGGGGCTTGGATTACCAATTTGAATTATTTATCAACTTATTTCTCCCACAAATAACTTAGAGAGAGGCATTGTATATAGTGAACTAAAAATATGTAGTTGTATAAATCTTTATCAAGGTTTTCTTTCAGTTTTTTTGTAAGAACCCAGATCTTCTTTACGGTATGTTTTTCATTTTCTGGTCATTTTTGTGAAAAAGAGAAAATTACGGAAATTTTTTAAGTACAACCCGTTTAATTTATGAGTACAAGCTGTGTACTTTATTACCGTAGGAGGCCGTATGCTGGTCGTGTCTTGTCCACACACATGGTCATGTGGGGTGACATGGAGGCCACCTAATGTGGAGTACTGAAATAGTAAGCACACACCATGTACTGCAAACGTACATGCCGTGTATTTTTTTTCATTAAATAGACCGGGGTCACATCTGATCACCATAAGTGTTTTCTTTTAGGACTCAATTGACCAAGAGAAACTGTACAACGCCGAAAAATTTCTGATCCCATGATCCTCCATCTGTTCTCCAAATTTACCATCGTCGATTATGTCGAAACCACAATGGTAAGCTCTTCCTTCTTCTAGAGCATCGTTTTCCAATTCCTCCACTTTTTGAAGTTATCATGGGTTGAAAGTCTTAGATGTTTTTGTACAAATTTGATGTTCTAAATTGATTCAAGAATTTAGGGTCACTTATAACGATCTCCTAATGCCAGGGTAGGTGGTTTGTGCCTTTTCGTTCGATGTCGTTGATTATTATGTGAAAATTCCACTAATACCATTAAACAGGGTATTGTTTGTTTATTGTTTTACCCCTATTGTTTTCCTGCCATGCTTGTATGCCTATGTAGAGGAAATTTGGATATGAATTGGGTTTATTTCTATTCCTTGGATGTTATGCTCATGCTTAGTTCTATTTATGACCGTTTGTTCCTGTTTTGCCTATTGATCGTTTACCTATTTTCCATTCCTTGTGGTCATAGGATGGAGTGTTGTTTTTTGACATGCTTGAGATATTGTAGACTGGTTATCCAAGTAGTTTTATAGTTTTACTTTGGCCTTATATCATTACCATGTTTTTACTTACACGGGGCCATGAGAACCTGGTGTTATAGACAAAAAGGGGATAGACCGAGTGAGCGTCCTCAGAGAGTCTTTGGAAATTATAGACTACAGGGGGATAGACTGAGTGAGCTTCCTTAGAGGGTCTTTGAGATTTAGATACTATAAGGTGATAGACCTAGTGAGCTTCCTTAGAGAGTCTTTGTTTTACTTGAATTACCTAGAACCACTCCAGGCTATAAGGGGAATTTACAGGGTGAGCTTCCTCAGAGAGTTTGTGAAGGACCTGGAGATATACGAGAAATTGATCGAGTGAGCTTCATCAAAGAGTCTCTTGACCTTGGGGATATAAAGGGAATTGACATTTTTTTCTTCCTCAGAGATTCTCAGACTACCTTAGACTATAAGGGGAATTGACCAAGTGAGCTTCCTCAAAAAGTCTTAAATTTTTGTATGGATAAACCAGAGGGGTTAGGTTAAGTGTAATTCCCAGAGGGTTGTTGGTACATCATAAGTAGGACCAAAGGGTATGGATGTGAGTACATCCTAGATCGTTACCTATTTGTGCATAGATTCTTGTTATCCATTGTTTTCTATTGTAACTGTAGACTATTTACTGTTCAGCATGTTCCTGTTTATTGCTTCTGTACTTTTACCTTCCATATATTCAGCAACTGTTAGGCATAGATCATCGGGTGGTTGCCCACTGGGATTTAGTTTCACACCCTATTTGGGCCATGTTTTTTCTCCCAAACAGATTATATTGTTTCATTTTTAGATAAGGGCAAGCGGCCTTCCACTTTAGGTACTTGACTTTCTACGAATCCGGAGAGCATGGGACCAAGCTTTGGCATGCGATGTTGAGGATCTGTTTAGCTGTTTATTTTGTACTTGGGGATAGTACTATTTCTATTTCAACATTTTGATCTGTCAGCTGATTTCATATACATATGTATCATTCATCATTTATATATATATATGTGTGTGTGAGAGAGAGAGTGTGTGTGTGTGTGCTCCATTTGTTTTTTACTTTTAGTCTTCCACTGATTGCTTTTGTATGGATTATTAATCCTTCTACTATTGTATATTGTTTCTCATCCATTGTGTACTCTTCCAATGATGGCATAGTTTCACCACTATCACACCTAAGGCCCTCACTGTTACTTGGAAGCCTCTGTCGTTCGGGGAAATGTGCTTTTGTCCATGTGACCATCCGGGTACGGGGTGCCTCTGGGTGGCTTCTGGAACCGGGACATTACAAAGTGGTATTAGAGGAATTATTTTCTTTTGACTTATGGTTTGAAGCCTATATCCAGGGATAGGATGGAATAGGTACTTGGTAATAAGTTGTGACTAGGAGTAGCTAACCCATGTATTGGGAAAAGCCAATCTACCTCGTTTATTGCGATTTCTTCTGGTTTTTCAAGTTTATGGTTGGTCTGATTTTCACCATTGGGTGACTCACATGTTTTGTGATGTTACTGTTGATATTATTGGGGTTTTATTTCTGTCTCAACATGATGAGATAAGGGTATACCATCTCATGCATCACATAGGCACTTGCTATAAATCACATGTCATTCATTCCCTCCATTCCACATAGGGTGCATTAGCGATTCCATGTTGTTGTGATAGATGTTGTGCAGAATATGCATGCAGTTGTGATAGATGATTGATAGTAAACCTTCTTTCAATAGGTATTGCTATATTTAAGGTCTTGTTTGAATTAATGCAACATTTTGATTCTTGAGGTATTATGGGTCCTTGTGAATCGGAACATGGTGGATCATTGACTTGTTCCACTAGTATATGACATGTATAAGATGCCAAGCTTTGATTCGTAAGGAGTAGGGGCCCTCATAAATCAGAATTTGGAACCTTAACACTTGTTTTCTGTGTTTTCTGGGCTCAGGAGCAATTTTTGAGGCTACTGTCCAGAAAAACCCGGAACACACGGTGTGTATTTTAGGAATACACATCGTGTAGTATATAACCATGTCACTGACTGTGTGGGTAGGGACATGAGGCTGTGAAAAATCTTACCAGAACACACCGTGTACTGTACGTACACATCATGTTGTAGTGACTGTGTGTCTACCCATGTGACTAATGACATGGATGGTTGAAACATCGGTTATACATGTCGTTTCCTGATTTCACATGTTGTGCATTGTAACATAGGTACCTGGACATGTCACAAACAACACGGGTCATAGAAATCCATCAAGTACACGTGGTGTGCACATAGAGAATGTCGTGTAGAGTGAACCGTGTAGCCGGCCGTGTAACTAACAACACAGGTCATTGAAACTTGCCTAGTACACACCGTTTCTATCGTGAACACGCCATGTAGTCTAGGATTAAGAGGACCATGTGGGTTAGCCATGTAAGGAGACTTGGGAAGGATAATACAGTTCAAGTACACGCCGTATGTAGGGACAACATGCCATGTTTTTGGGGTGTTGCATGATCAGTTGTGGCAGAAGTACATGCCCATGTGAATGGATTAAGAGAAAACATTGTATAGTGTTTATACAGGCTATGTAGTCATGTTTTGTAAGACTTGAATGTTTTATTTATCCTGTTATGTTGTCGTACTCTTAGGCTTTCAGTCCTTGGAAATCCTGATCTAAGGTGTGAATTTGACCTTTCATAACTATGCCACCAAGACGTCCTCCAGTTGTACACCAGTTTCCAGACGGTTATCAGACACTGGATATGTCTGATCATAGACTTCCGGCAGATCCTCCTGTTGTTCCAACCCCGGCACCATCCGTTATACCTATCATAGGTACTAATACACAGTTCAGGGAAGGCTTTCTTAGGATGATGCAGGCTTTTCAAGGACGGTCATCTCTTGCCCCGTCGATGGAGTAATTGACGTGGGTTTTTCAATAGCAGCATCCTCCTACTTTCTCAAGGGATGGAGGGCCTCAGGATGCAGAATCATGGATAGAGGCTACGATTACAATCCTCGAGAATCTAGAGATACCACCAAAGAAGAGGGTGAGGCTTTCTACCTATATGCTACGAGACTCCTCCAATAGGTGGTGGGAGGTGATATTAGAGTCAGGACACCAGCAAAGTATGACGTGGGATGAGTTTCAGCGCATCTTCAATGATTAATTCTACCTGTAGACCTTGAGGGACAATCGAGCCTAATATTTTATGCATCTAGAGCAGGGTACTCTTTCTTTTATGGAGTACTCCTCTCACTTTACTGAGCTACATCATTTTACGCCTATTCCAGGAGGTGATGAGCTATTCCTGACACGGACATTCGAGGATGGTCTGAGGCCCAACATCTGATCATAGGTGAACATCTTCAGGTTGAATTCGATATTATCTATCATCTATTAGTCATTGATAACTAAGTGCAATATGAGGGACTCTGGAGTAGTGAGCTAGGGCGGTTTGACATCCAGAGTTAGTGTTCCTCCTACAGATAGTAGGAAGCACCTCATGGAGTCTACTTGAGGAGATTAGGATAGGAGGGATGTATCATCAGGAATCCAGGTAGTATGCTACCAATGCAGGGGGAGCGGGAATACGAGGCCTCAGTGCCAGAGAGACCCGATTGAGTGTCAATCTTGCGGAAACATGTGCCATCTTCAGCATTTCTGACAGATATTTTAACCTACAGCCGGTGTAAGGGGTTCTTCTATGACCCCAAGTTCAGGAGAACCATCCCCAGTTTCTCACCTATCTAGGAACTAGTGTTATTCTAGCCATTCAGGCTGAGGTGGAGGTCGTGGCCATGGTGGTCAGTCACCAGTCTACCCATGAAAGCATAGTAGATCAGCATAGAGTGGTCACACAGGGTCATAAGGCCATGGAACAGGGAAGACCATTGTAATGAAGTAGACCCAGTAAGAGCAGGATCCAGGACCTTATACAGTTCGAGATATGATCTTATTATCCTGAGTTTTATCATTATCTCTTTTCGATTCAGGGGCTTCCCATAGCTTTATATCTATCGCTGTTGTGGAGAGTTTTGGTCTCTACATCTTTTCTCCTGCCGACATCTTGACACTAGACACACCTTTGCGGACTAGGATGGTTTGTGTGCGTTAATGCAATGAGTTCCCCTTAGAGGTTGGTGGGTGTCACGTTCTATGGGACATGTATGTCCTAGAGATGATAGGATTTGATTTCATTCTCAGGATGTATTGGTTAGTTCCATTCTAGACAGTTGTTGATTGCTATCACCACAGGGTCAGTTTCATATCACCAAGGGGTGGATCATTTCTTCAAAAGGGCGAGTTGGATGTCCAGGTGACTATATCAAGTCTACAAAATCTTGGGTTAGGAGGAGTTACCGCCCAAATTTCCAGTCATTATCTTGATGATCAGGGAACTTCAAAGTTAGACTTTCTTCCATTAGTGGATTGTTTCAGATATGTCTTTCTAGAGGAATTTTTAACATTTCCCCTAGAAGGTGAGGTAGACTTTTCAATTTATTTTTTGCTAGGGGTGGCACCATTTTCCATTCCTCATTATAGGATGGCTACACCAGAGTTGCAGGAGCTCAAGAAACAGTTGGAGGAGTTACAGGACAAGGGTTTCATCTGACCCAGTACTTCTCCTTGGGGTTCGTCTGTCCTATTTGCGATGAAGGAAGACAGTGCCCTTAGGATTTGTGTGGATTATCAGAAGAGAAACTAGTTAATGGTAACTAAATTATATCCCATTCCTTGTATTGATGATCTATTTGATCAGATTAGAGGAGAATATGTGTTCTCAATGATTGACTTGAGGTCTGGTTGTCATCATTTGTGTGTTAGACCATCTGATATACCTCTCACAACCTTCCATAGTATGTATGGTCTATAAGAATATATGGTTATGCCTTTTGGTCTCACGAATGCACTTGCAGTCTTCATGGAACTGATGAACCGAGTGTTCCATCCATACTTGGATTCATTCGTGGTTGTTTTCATGGATGATATCTTTGTGCACTCACACACTCAACACGACCATGCTACCCATCTTGAGATTGTCTTGAGTAAACTGAGGGAGCATTAGTTATATGCTAATCTCTAAAAGTGCTACTTTTGGATGGATGAGATTCACTTCTTGGGTCATGTTATCTCTGAGACGGGAGTATCAGTAGACCCAGAGAATGTGAGGGCAGTAGTTTCCTAGGAGAAGCCGAAGAATGTCATTGAGGTACAAAGTTTTCAAGGGCTGGCTAGATACTACATATGCTTTATTCAGGATTGTTCATGCATTGCAGCACCGCTGATGGGTCTAACTAAGAAGGGTGTGAAATTCTTGTGGTCAGATTAATGTGAGTCAGCCTTTTAGGAGATAAAAGGGAGGGTGTCTTTAGCACTGATACTAGTCTTGACAAATCTGGGAATGATATATACTATTTATTGTGATGCTTCGGGTATCGGGTTGGGATCTGTGATTATACAGGGAGATGGAGTCATTGCGTATGGGTCTCATCATTTGAGGCCACACGAGAGGAACTACCCAACACACGATCTGGAGTTGGCAGCTGTTGTTCATGCCTTACGTTGTTGAAGATGTTATCTTCTGGGAGATAACATTGGGGTTTTCACCAACCACAAGAGTCTCAAGTAAATATTTACTCAGTGAGATATGAATTTGAGATAGTGAATGTGCATTGAGTACCTTCAGTCTTTTGACTTTAAGCTTGCCTACACGCTGGGGAAAGGAAACACAATGGTTGATGCGTTGAGTAGGAGGACTCAGATACAGGCAATTTGGGAGGCCATCAGTGAGTGGAAGCTTATGTCTCTATTCTATGAGATGTATTTGGAGGTGCACAATGGATAGGTTCATACTTTTCTATCTTCTATAGCTGTTATGTAACGACCCGAAATTTTTTTTTAATAAATTTTGTTTCCCAATTTTATGTGTTATTGTTATACTCAACAAAAACGTTTTATTTGATAAACATGATTATAATTAAAATGAGATCAGTGGGTTTTGACTATTATATAACCATCGGTCAATATGACCGCTATGAACAAAATGTTTTGATATAAGTAATCTTGGTTAATTATTATAGAAAGAAGATTCGATGGCCTCACCTAGTAGTCTTGGACTGATCGAAGCCCATCTAACAGAGCTTGGGAAAGAGGTATCACCATTGGGCTTTGCTCTGGATCAAATCCAATCCGAGCTTCATCATGTGAAGCTAGAACGGAATCGCCTTCGTGAGAAGTTCAAACTGATAGAAATTACTACTCGGGCAATGTTGACTGAGCCGCCCCAAGCTTCTATCACCCTAGCACACCTTACTCTTAGGTCCTATGCTGGTATTATAAGGGGTTATGTAACGAGACCGTAACTACCTTGTGTAATACTTGTTTTAAATAAAAATTGGGATTTCTTCTTATGATGAAGTTTATGAATTTTGAAATGACCGGATAAATATAGTATGCATATTTTTTATGAATTTTAGAAAAAGGATATTTTAAATATGTTTATGTAAACCCTAAATAATTAAAAATGTGTAATGATTTTCAAAAAATGGTCTTCTGCAATTATGTTCAGTACTAAATTTAAAGTCTAATAAGATCAACTTGATTTTTGATGAATAGTAAATTATGAATAGTGATTTTATGATTAGGATTAGTAATATGACCAAATGGATTAGTAATCTCACTTAAAGAAAGTTTTAAAATAATCTAGGCACCTTGATTAAGTAATGTGATTCAATAAAATAGTTAAATAACGGTTTCATTAATTATTATTCAAGTATTAGTTTTTTCGGGTGAATAGTGTTTTTTAATTAAAAATTTATTTAAAAATAATTAGAATTTTTTTTTATAAAAATGACTTTATTTTTGAAATCAGAGCATTGATATTTGGTTAATGTGAAATTTTGGGATTTTTCTGAGAAAGTTGAATTTTCAGTGAATAGTAAAAATACAGTTTTAGGGTTTCGGTATGTTTAATGACATCATAAAGGTGTCATGATGATGTCATGAGATCTTTTGAGGGTTGGCCAGCCAAGGGTGATGAATTATTGTTTTGGGGCCCCATGCGGCCTAACTCCCTGATAAATGACAAGGGAGAGCACATGGGTTTGAGAAAAGCACATTTGAGGTGTCCCTTGGCCATTAATGCCTTGTCCCCTCACTTTCCCTATAAATACCAAGACCTCCTCTCATCCATTCGACTCCCCACTCATTCCCAACGAATTTCTGGTCTCATTACCTCCCAAGGAGTCCTCCCAAGGTTCCCCCAAGCCCTCAAGGTCCCAACCATTGAGGTTTAAGAGTTACATTTTATGGTAAGGGATCCGACCCCTCTCTTTATTTTCAAGTAATCTCTTTTATGTCATTTCTTTTGTACTCCATGTTCTTATGTTGGAGGATGTTCTTTTATATTAATCCTACTTCCTATTTCATGTTCATATGATGAGAGACCCCCCCCCCCCCTTTCTCTCATCAATTCGTTTTAAGAATGTTTAAGTGGCGCCGTTAGGCTGCCGAATTTTTAAGGGATTCTTTCACCTTCCTCGTTTTCAAGTTCTATTCTCATTCAAGTCTTTAATGTTCCTTTTTATTATGTTGGGGTATGATCTCTAAATTATCATACTGATATTTTATGATCATATGATGAGAGACCCCATTTTATCGCTTCAATTCAGTATTTTGAAGTTTTAAGTGGCGCCGTTAGGCTGCCGAATTTTTAAGTGGTTCTTCACCCTTCTTGTTTTGAAGTTCTACTTTCATGTCAATTATTTCAAGTTCCTTTTTGTTATATTGGGGTATGATCTCTATATATATCATACTAGACTCTTATGTTCATATGATGAGAGACCCCATTTGATCTCTTCAATTCAGTATTTTGATGTTTTAAGTGGCGCCGTTAGGCTGCCGAATTTTTAAGTGGTTCTTCACCCTTCTCGTTTTGAAGTTCTACTTTCATGTCAATTATTTCAAGTTCCTTTTTGTTATATTGGGGTATGATATCTATATATATCATACTGGACTCTTATTTTCATATGATGAGAGACCCCATTTGATCTCTTCAATTCAGTATTTTGATGTTTTAAGTGGCGCCGTTAGGCTGCTGAATTTTTAAGTGGTTCTTCACCCTTCTTATTTTGAAGTTCTACTTTCATGTCAATTCTTTCAAGTTCCTTTTTGTTATGTTGGGGAATTATCTCTATATCTATCATACTGATCTCTTATGATCATATGATGAGGGACCCTATTTGATCTTGTCAAATCATTTTCTTTTGAAGTTAAGTGACGCCGTAAGGCTGCCGAATTTTCATAAGAGAAATCTAATTTTTTTTTTCTTCCATGTTTTTCATTTCAAATGGTAAGTCCCTAAAATTTCATTACCATGTCCATATGTCCTTCTTATTCTTTCACCCTACTGTTTTATGGATCATTTATGAGAGGGTGACCCATGTCCCCTCTCATTTCAATGTTTTCTAAAACCCCGAAACTTAGCTGTTATGCTGCAGAATTTTCCCCTCAAAATGCCTCTCTCTTTTCTCAAAAATTATTTTATGTTATAAAGTGAATAATCAAAGATATTATTTCTACAAGGGTATTCACATATATATAAAAATTTTCCATTTTAAATTCTGGGATTTACATACATGAGACCCGCTTTCCCTTTCCGTGGGTTTAAAGTGACGTAAAGATCATGTCTTTAAAGCAGTTTTTAAAACGTTATGATTATGAAATGAAACCCATTTATTTTATGCTATGTGGGTTATTTATGAAATGTTTGATGATGATATATGTGGCTCACATGATAATAAAGGAAAATTTAAGGGTGCGCCATGATAGCGCTCCAATGCATTGGGTAATGATGTAACCACTAGAGATTACAATTTTCACGATACCTTGGTGAATAACCTTGGTAATTTTAAAATGACACCTTGGGGATGGACCTTGGTGATATGTTCATGATTGTCTATGTTAAATGATGTAGCCACATCTTCATGTTATGAAAAAGTTTTATTTTTATTATGATATGCCTCATGATTTCATTTTCATGCCTTCAAGTTCTTTTCATGACTTTATTGATGTATCTCAAGTTCATATGTAAAATGTTTCACTTGTTTCCCTTGCTGGGCCTTCTGCTCACCCTTCCTTTTGATGTATGTCCCTAGGTTATGGGATTCAGTAATGAGCCTAGGGTGAACATGAGGAGAAGCCTTTCATGTGTTTAAGAAGAATGTTTTGTTTCATGTTTTATGTTCCTTGTTTCCAAGACACTAAACCTTAAAGATCCTCAGTTCCGTGTAATGGAATGAAAAGTTATGTTATAAAAAGACGGGATGCTATAGTTGGTATCAAAGGATGGTTTAGTTATTTTTGGAAATTAGGATATGAAAACTCTAGGAGGAACCCTATAGAAAAGTTTAATATAGGAAATCATCCTGGTATTTTGGTGAGTATTGAGTAAGGGGTTGCCAAGCAAATACATCCCTGTCTGGATACGAGTAGGTAGAGGTGGATCTGGAACAGATGTACATAGGGGTAAAACCCGAAAACACCGCTTTGAGCTAGACTCGAACGGGAACTGGTACACGAAAACGGGCCTTGCTGCACTCTTGGTTATGACACTCCCGGGGGATATGCTTTGGTTAATTCATAAGCTTGGTATGAACCATTGTTAAAGGAACAAAGATAAAATAAAATAAAGGTTCACATAAGAATATATGATCATTCATAACCTAGATGGGAACCTAGGAGATCACAAGTTAGGGTATACCTTTCATATACAAGTTATCCTTATATGCTTTCAGTTCCTTTTCATGATTATTAGCTAAGTACTTAAGCCCCTAATTATGCTTTCTCTTCTTAGTTAATGGTGGGAAATGGAAGAAAATGTTCCGACAACCAATGTGATAGGAAATGCGACGATTTTCATATTAATATGACAGGGATGATTAGGGGATTAAAATATGATTATTATTTTGGAAGACGTTCATTATTTTGGGAACCGTATTTGATCGAGGTAAATAGATTACTACGGTATTTTAATTGAGAAGTAAGGTTGACTTATATTTTGAAGAATCGATGAATTTAAGGTGAACTTATAGTAATTTAGGTTACTTATGGGAATGACTAACCTATCTTGGGTAAAATATGTTTAGGTTAGATACTTTTTTTAGATGTGGTTTGGAGATGAACAATGAAGTTGTTTTGGAAGACTATGTTGTCAAATACTTATTGTATTTGGGTTTCAATCTTAGTCTGGTTTGTTTTGAGGAATTTTAAGGACCATTATTTAGGGAATGGTCTATGATGAAATTTGGGTAGTACCATGGAACTTTGATGATTTTAAAGTAGTTTCCATTCCTATGGGATTCTTTATTTTTGAAGAGTTGTTTTACCTTAACCTTTCTATTTTTGGGATAATGTTTAAAGATATGAGAAATAGATAGTTAATCTTTTGTAGATTATGTGATTCTATAGAAGATGATTCTTGTGCTTTTATGAGACCAAGTGTTTTTGAATTCTCATCATTTGGAGAAAATATTAGTGTTGGTAGGGACTTGTCAAAGGATGAAACTCTACTTGAAGGTAGGTATATTTTCTTATGTTTTTGTTCTATGTAGTAAATGAAATCCTCAAAATTATGAAAAGAAACGTAAAACAAAAATATTGTTGGTTTACGTTTCCTACTAGGTAATCAAAGACCGTTTACACACATCATAAGTTTGGGATTTTCTCATGGTTAACTTTCTCCTAATCATGTTCTCTATCACTCTCCCTCAGAACTTGACCCTTTGTTTTCTCCTCCATGTCCATGTTTTCCTACATGGAACCCTATTGTGGGTTAACTCGTGTGACCTTTGTACTTCCCTTTCTTTATTTTAAAGTAATAGTTTTACTGACTACTTTTCCGATGTGGGACTTTCAATGAAATTTCAAAACCCAATTTTAAAATTGTGAGGACGCAATTTCTTAAGGGGGGAAGATTGTAACGACCCGAAATTTTTTTTTAAATAAATTTTGTTTCCCAATTTTATGTGTTATTGTTATACTAAAAAAAACGTTTTATTTGATAAACATGATTATAATTAAAATGAGATCAGTGGGTTTTGACTATTATATAACCATCGGTCAATATGACCGCTATGAACAAAATGTTTTGATATAAGTAATCTTGGTTAATTATTATAGAAAGAAGATTCGATGGCCTCACCTAGTAGTCTTGGACCGATCGAAGCCCATCTAACAGAGCTTGGGAAAGAGGTATCACCATTGGGCTTTGCTCTGGATCAAATCCAATCCGAGCTTCATCATGTGAAGATAGAACGGAATCGCCTTCGTGAGAAGTTCAAACTGATAGAAATTACTACTCGGGCAATGTTGACTGAGCCGCCCCAAGCTTCTATCACCCTAGCACACCTTACTCTTAGGTCCTATGCTTGTATTATAAGGGGTTATGTAACGAGACCGTAACTACCTTGTGTAATCCTTGTTTTAAATAAAAATTGGGATTTCTTCTTATGATGAAGTTTATGAATTTTGAAATGACCGGATAAATATAGTATGAATATTTTTTATGAATTTTAGAAAAAGAATATTTTAAATATGTTTATGTAAACCCTAAATAATTAAAAATGTGTAATGATTTTCGAAAAATGGTCTTCTGCAATTATGTTCAGTACTAAATTTAAAGTCTAATAAGATCAACTTGATTTTTGATGAATAGTAAATTATGAATAGTGATTTTATGATTAGGATTAGTAATATGACCAAATGGATTAGTAATCTCACTTAAAGAAAGTTTTAAAATAATCTAGGCACCTTGATTAAGTAATGTGATTCAATAAAATAGTTAAATAATGGTTTCATTAATTATTATTCAAGTATTAGTTTTTTCGGGTGAATAGTGTTTTTTAATTAAAAATTTAATTAAAAATAATTAGAAATTTTTTTTTATAAAAATGACTTTATTTTTGAAATCAGAGAATTGATATTTGGTTAATGTGAAATTTTGGGATTTTTCTGAGAAAGTTGAATTTTCAGTGAATAGTAAAAATACAGTTTTAGGGTTTCGGTATGTTTAATGACATCATAAAGGTGTCATGATGATGTCATGAGATCTTTTGAGGGTTGGCCTGCCAAGGGTGATGAATTATTGTTTTGGGGGCCCCATGCGGCCTAACTCCTTGATAAATGACAAGGGAGAGCACATGGGTTTGAGAAAAGCACATTTGAGGTGTCCCTTGGCCATTAATGCCTTGTCCCCTCACTTTCCCTATAAATACCAAGACCTCCTCTCATCCATTCGACTCCCCACTCATTCCCAACGAATTTATGGTCTCATTACCTCCCAAGGAGTCCTCACAAGGTTCCCCCAAGCCCTCAAGGTCCCAACCTTTGAGGTTTAAGAGTTACATTTTAAGGTAAGGGATCCCACCCCTCTCTTTCTTTTCAAGTAATCTCTTTTATGTCATTTCTTTTATACTCCATGTTCTTATGTTGGAGGATGTTCTTTTATATTAATCCTACTACCTATTTCATGTTAATATGATGAGAGACCCCCCCCCTGCTCTCATCAATTCGTTTTAAGAATGTTTAAGTGGCGCCGTTAGGCTGCCGAATTTTTAAGGGATTCTTTCACCTTCCTCGTTTTCAAGTTCTATTCTCATTCAAGTCTTTCATGTTCCTTTTTATTATGTTGGGGTATGATCTCTAAATTATCATACTGATATTTTATGATCATATGATGAGAGACCCCATTTGATCGCTTCAATTCAGTATTTTGAAGTTTTAAGTGGCGCCGTTAGGCTGCCGAATTTTTAAGTGGTTCTTCACCCTTCTCGTTTTGAAGTTCTACTTTCATGTCAATTATTTCAAGTTTCTTTTTGTTATATTGGGGTATGATCTCTATATATATAATACTAGACTCTTATATTCATATGATGAGAGACCCCATTTGATCTCTTCAATTCAGTATTTTGATGTTTTAAGTGGCGTCGTTAGGCTGCCAAATTTTTAAGTGGTTCTTCACCCTTCTCGTTTTGAAGTTCTAATTTCATGTCAATTATTTCAAGTTCCTTTTTGTTATATTGGGGTATGATCTCTATATATATCATACTGGACTCTTATGTTCATATGATGAGAGACCCCATTTGATCTCTTCAATTCAGTATTTTGATGTTTTAAGTGGCGCCGTTAGGCTGCCGAATTTTTAAGTGGTTCTTCACCCTTCTCGTTTTGAAGTTCTACTTTCATTTCAATTCTTTCAAGTTCCTTTTTGTTATGTTGGGGAATTATCTCTATATCTATCATACTGATCTCTTATTATCATATGATGAGGGACCCTATTTGATCTTGTCAAATCATTTTCTTTTGAAGTTAAGTGACGCCGTAAGGCTGCCGAATTTTCATAAGAGAAATCTAATTTTTTTTTGCTTCCATGTTTTTCATTTCAAATGGTATGTCCCTAAAATTTCATCACCATGTCCATATGTCCTTCTTATTCTTTCACCCTACTGTTTTATGGATCATTTATGAGAGGGTGACCCATGTCCCCTCTCATTTCAATGTTTTCTAAAACCCCGAAACTTAGCTGTTATGCTGTAGAATTTTCCCCTCAAAATGCCTCTCTCTTTTCTCAAAAATTATTTTATGTTATAAAGTGAATACTCAAAGCTCTTATTTCTACAAGGTTATTCACATATATATCAAAATGTTCCATTTTAAATTCTGGGATTTACATACATGAGACCCGCTTTCCCTTTCCGTGGGTTTAAAGTGACGTAAAGATCATGTCTTTAAAGCAGTTTTTAAAACGTTATGATTATGAAATGAAACCCATTTATTTTATGCTATGTGGGTTATTTATGAAATTTTTGATGATTATATATGTGGCTCACATGATAATAAAGGCAAATTTAAGGGTGCGCCCTGATAGCGCTCCAATGCATTGGGTAATGATATAACCACTAGAGATTACAATTTTCACGATACCTTGGTGAATAACCTTGGTAATTTTAAAATGACACCTTGGGGATGGACCTTGGTGATATGTTCATGATTGTCTATGTAAAATGATGTAGCCACATCTTCAAGTTATGAAAAAGTTTTATTTTTATTATGATATGCCTCATGATTTCATTTTCATGCCTTAAAGTTCTTTTCATGACTTTATTGATGTATCTCAAGTTCATATGTAAAATGTTTCACTTGTTTCCCTTGCTGGGCCTTCTGCTCACCCTTCCTTTTGATGTATTTCCCTAGGTTATGGGATGCAGTAATGAGCCTAGGGTGAACATGAGGAGAAGCCTTTCAAGTGTTTAAGAAGAATGTTTTTTTTTCTTGTTTTATGTTCCCTGTTTCCAAGACACTAAACCTTAAAGATCCTCAGTTCCGTGTAATGGAATGAAAAGTTATTTTATAAAAAGACGGGATGCTATATGCTACCTCTACACATCTTGATCGAGTACGAATGAGGATGCTATCATATTCTAAAGGCCTTGTCATAAGGGAGAGTGTCTCAGGAGAAGTCCTTATTCCTAGATGGACCATAGGAGAGGATGAGATCTTTCGTTTCTAGGGGCGTGTATGGGTTCTAACAGATATACGTGAGTAGCTGATATGGGAATTTCATTCCTCAGTTTGGGTAGTTCATCTTGGCATCACCAAGATTTATCATGATCTATACCATCATTATTAGTGGCCAGCTATGAAGAGGGATTTTGCCGGATTCATTATGAGGTGTTCCACTTGTCAGTACATGAAGGAGGAGCTTCAGCGACCCGTAGGGCTTCTACAGTAGTCACCCATTCCCAAGTGGAAGTGGAATGACGTCGCGATGGATTTTTATGACAAGTTTTCCAAGGTCTCCTCAAGGGAACGATGTAGTATGGGTTGTCATTGATAGGCTCATGATGTTTTCCTAATCTTGCTGATCAAAGAGACCTTCAGTGTTGATGATTTGGGAAAAAAGTACATCCAAGAGATTGTACGTCTTCATATAGTTCCGCACTCTATTATATCAGAGAGTGATGCACGTTTTACTTCTCGATTCTGGAAGGGGCTTTATAAGGCTCTAGTTACAATGGTTCTTTTGAGTACAACATATCACCCTCAGACAGATGGCCAGTCCGATCGTACGATTCAGGTGCTTGAGGACATGATCTGAGCATGAATTACAGAGTTTGGAGGTTATTTGGAGAAGCATATACCTCTTGTGGATTTTTCCTATAGCAAAAGTTCCAGGTTATTATTTAGATGGGTCCATACGAGGCTTTTTATGGTAGGCCATGCGAATCACCCATATGTTGACTGGAGGTAGGAGAAGCATATATGCTAGGACCTCGTCTTGTTCAAGAGACCATGGAGCAGATAGAGTTGATTTGGAAGAGGATGGATACTACATAGTCTCGTCAGAAGTCATATGTTGATCAGCGGAGACGACCTCTGGAGTTTGACGTTAGGGATCAGGTGTTTCTGCGTTTCACATCGAGGTTGGGTTAAAAGAGGATTAAGAGATAGGGTAATCTTTCACCAATGTAATTCGGGACGTTTGAGGTGTTGGAGAGAGTTGGGCTGGTTGCCTATCAGTTGCAGTTACCTAAGAGGTATCAGGCCATGCATGAAATTTTTCACGTTTCTCAGCTCTTACATTCCTTTTCAGACCCATATCATGTCATTCAACCCGAGGAGGTTGAGAATGAAGTTGATTTATCATGAGAAGCGCATCCTAAATAAATTTTTTATCATAGTAAAAAGATTCATTGTGTTCGGTCTGTTCCTCTGGTATGAGTGCTATGGCAGCACGGGTGAGTACAGGACGATACATGGGAGAGGGAGGCAGATGGACGAGCATAGTGGCCAGAGTTTTTCATGGTTTCTTCTTCTACACCATGCTAGGGAAAATTATGGATGAATTTCTTTAAGGGGGAATTTTTTAAGAACGTGGATATTATTTTAGGCTTGTTTTTCCATTTCTGGTCGTTTTTGAGAAAAAGATGAAATTCTGGAAATTCTTGAAGTACACGTCGTGTACTTTATCAGTACACGCCATGTTCTTTATGAGTACACACCATGTACTTCATTGCTGTAGGAGTTCATGTGTTGGCCATGTCCTGGACACATACACAGTTGTGTGGGGTGATATGGAGGCCACATAAATCAGAGTACAGAAATAGTATGTACATGTCGTGTACTCCAAAAGTACACACTGAGTATTTTGTTTTTTTATTTAATGGACCAGGGTCACGTTTGATCTCCATAAGTGTCTTATTCTAGGTCTCGTTCAACCGAGATAAACCGTATGGCATAGAAACTTCTCTGAGCCCTCGAGCCTCCATCTGTTCTCTGAAACAACTACTATTGGTTGTGTCAGAACCACAGCGGTAATCTCTTCCTTCTTCTAGAGAATCATTTTCCAATTCCTCCTCTTTTTCAAGTTATAGTGGGTTGAAATTTTTATACATTTTTGTAGATCTTCGACATTATATAGAGATTCAATCTTCTAGGTTCATGTATAGAAATCTCTTAATTCCAAATTATGTGGTTTGTGCCTTTCTGTTCGAAGTCGTTCAGTATTATGTGAAAATTCCACCAATACCATTGAACGGGGTATTGCGTGTTTACCTTTTTACCCCTGTTGTTTTCCTGCCATGATTGTATGCCTGTGTAAAGTAAATTTGGATATCAATTGGGTTTATTATTATACCTTGTATGTTATGATCACGCTTAGTTCTATTTAAAACTGTTTGGTCTTGTTTAGCCTATTGGCCTTTTACCTGTTTTCCAAGCCTTGTGGTCATAGGATGGAGTTTTGTTTTCTGACATGCTTGAGATGTTTTAGACTAGTTATCCAACTAGTTCTGTAGGTTTACATTTTCCTTATAGAATTACTATGTGATGAATTAAACGGTGTTGTAAGAGCTTGGTGTTATAGTCAAAAAGGGGATAGACCGAGTGAGATCCCTCAAAGATTCATTGTTTTACTTGAATTATCTTTAACCACTCCTGGATATAGGGGGAATTGAACAGGTTCACTTCCTCAGAGATTCAGTGAACAACCTGGGGCTATAAGAGGAATTGACCAAATGAGTTTCCTCATAGGGTCTCTTGACCTTGGGGATATAAGGGGAATTGACCGTGTGATCTTCCTCAGAGAATCCCTGACTACCTTAGACTATAATGGGAATTGATTGAGTGAGATTCCTCATGGAGTCTTAAATTTTGTATGAACGAACCAGTGGGGTTAGGCTGAGTGTACTCCCTAGAGTGTTTTTGTTACTTGTTAGGTAGAACAATAGGGGATGGTTGTGAGTACTTCCCAGAGGGTTACCTGTTTTGTGCATAGCTGATTGTTAGATATTGTTTGCTATTGTAACTGTGGATTGTTTACTGTTCATCAAGTTCTTATTTTCTGATTCGGTACTTTAACCTGCCATATATTCACTGATTATTAGGCACAGATCATAGGGTGGTTTCCTACTAGGATTTAGTCTCACACCTTGTTTGGTCCAAGCATTTGGTCCGAAACAGATTATATTGTTGAAGGTGTAGATAAGGGAAAGCACCCTTCAACTTCAGGTACATGACTTTCTAAGGAGATAGAGTGCATGGGACCAAGCTTTGGCTTGATATTCTAAGGAGTTGTTTAGATGTTTCTTTTGTACTTCGGTTTAGTACTGTTTGTATTCCAGCATTTTGATCTATTTGGTTACATTACTCGATATATGTATCTTGCATCATTTATATATATATATATGTGCACTAGTTGTTTCTTACTTTTAGTCTTCCACTGATTTCTTTTGTATGGATTATTACTTCTTCTGCTATTGTATATTGTTTCTCATCTGATATGTACTCTGCTAATGAGGTAATAGTTTCCCCACTATCACACCAAAAGCCCTCACTGCTAGTTGGCAGCCTCTAGCATTTGTGGAAATGCGCTTGAGGCCACGTCACCAACCGGGTACGGGGTACCTCTAGGTGGCTTCTAGAACCGGGACATTACATTTTTATAATAAACTGCTATTATGGGTAATTACTAAGTTGATCTGAACTGTTCCCATCTCGATACTGAACCCCTTTTATTTATCTTTTTTTTGTGTTTCTATATTTTTTATACTCTATTTAAATATCATATTTGTATATATATTTTGAGATATATGATGAAACATTAAATAAATATTTAATTTTAATTTTTTATTATATATAGTTTTTTATTAATGTAAATCAGTTTCAAAGGTTATGCGTGTTTTAAATAATGTTTTAATAGAGTTGTGATTGAACTTATAGGAAAACTATTAAAAGGTCTATTTATATAAATCCATTATTTTAGTTAATTGGGAAATATATTATAAATGGTAGGTTTTTTTATTATTAATTAAAATATATAATAATTGGAATCTCAATTCACCCCTTATTGAGTTTTCCACTAGAACCAACATTTGGTATCTGATATTTCTAAAAATATTCTTTTTAACAATATCTACTTTTATCTAATGAGCATATAATTTCAATAAATTCAGAAATAAATCAATATTTTTAATATAATAAAATAACTAGCTTACACTAAGAGGCCTAATTATTCTAATGAAACTAATCATACTCAATAGAATATCTATATAAAAATACATATAGATAGCATGTGAAATTATATTTAGACCGTTATCAAGGAAAAATAGGAAAAGCATGGAATTTATAGAGCTGAATGTAGCAACACCAATAAGCCCAAATTTAATTATAATAATAAATTAATTAATGTATTATATTTTATATTAGGATAATATGAATTTTATATACTATATTTGTGTTCAAATTCATTTGAAATCTAGGACACATTACCTATTTATTATGAATGATCCACCAATTTTAATGATAAGTGGATAAATAGTTTTATCATTAAATGTTATGTATTCAAGATAAAACCAAAAAAACCAAGTATATTATGTATCTCAAATTTAATATGATTTTGAACACAATTCATGTACTTTTGTGGAAAATTTTAGATAATGATCAATTTATGAGACTACCTAGATGTATACCTAATAGGCGAAGAGGAACCACTATTTCTATTATAGAATCCTAGGACATTAAAACATTACTATGAAAAGATCATATCATATAATTAATGATGAATAGGGGTGAACTCAAAGTGAATAAGTATTATAAAGATGAAAAAATGAGTAAATATGTTTCCATTATTAAATTTGACCAAAATAGAATAGAGAAAATAAAAAATGATGGTTCTAGTGATGAAGAATCACCTCCTAATAGTGATGATGAAATGGATCACCAGAAAGACAATTAATGCTTTTATAATGGATTATTAATTTATTTAAAATGAAAAATTATAAATTTAGGTATTATCAAAAAGTTAAATAGAGGATTGATTGTAAAACATATGTTTATACAAATGAGATAATCTGTAATGGGGAAAATAATAGCACAGATCAAGGAAGATTATCCATATTTGGTATATATAAAAAATTTCATGAAGGGAAATAAAAATAGTATAAAAAGGAAATGAAATTCCCCAAGAGAACCTTTGGATATAGATCAAGTTAAAATGACATGAATATAGAAGGAAAAATGATAGAGCAAAAAGTTTTTTATGAAAAACACATCAGTTGTACTAAAGAATTTTTTTATCTTGTGAACATATTTTATGTGTTTCATAGAATGAGAAAGTGATGATAACAGGAGTATTGACGTTTTATTTTAGTAATTTAACATATATTAGGAAATATTTAATGAGTGGAAGGATAAATATAAATATTAATTAATAATTATTCCTTGAAACTTCACATTATGTATGAATTTACTATTGTAAAGGACAGGAATCCTAAATTATTAATGGAAAGGGAATAACTAAAAATGTACAATGAGAATGTAAAGAAGGATATGTAACGATTCATAAATGATGGAGAGAAAAATACAAGGATTCATTGAAAACAGTCTATACCACTGTACTTTACTAGGATTTGGTACAAACCCGGAATGTGGGAGATTTTTAAGAACAAGTTTGTTCATATACCATGTTTTTCTATTTATGTGTATAAATATTATTCATATAGAACTAAGAATTTTTTTACTTCTAAAATTATAAAATCTATTTATATAAAATCAATTAAAAATAATTGGATTCCCAAGGATATAATTACTAATATTTCAAGTCCTAAGAAAATATGTCCTGAAAATAATTTATAGTTTATCATTTTTGTTGAAAACATTCTTTAAGATTACTAGTAAGAACATATTCAATCTTGATCATTAATGGTCCTTGCACATGAATGTAGACTACATGATATTCAAAAACCATACTAATGTTGATGATGGATATGTAACCATTACTGAAAACACCAATGGAATGATATATGGACATGGTCACATTGTTTATTCCAATAGTTTTTAGTTTCTACTATTTTTTTAGATTGATAAAAAATAAAATATTCATAGAATCTCATATTATTTTGATGATGGATATCATGTTAAATTATAAATAAAGGTTATCATCTTTTTTATTCCAAGAATGGTTTATTGTTTTACTAACTTGTGTAATGAAAATGTTTATGCAAGTGATTTGAATTAATTATGTTCTCATAATTTTTTTAAGTTAATTTCCTAAAAAATATTTTATTTGGTGTAGGAAACTCGGCCACTAAAACATTCACTTGTTATGAAATTTAACCATCAAAATATTTTTCAATGATCTACCTAAACTAGAATTCAAAATATAAAAAGTTTTCAACCCATATAAAAAATAGAAGTAATATAATATGTTTTTAAAATTAACGAAATAACATTGAAATTATAAAACCCTGGTTTTGGATCACAGTGACTTGTTTTTAACCTCATTTATTTATATTTTAATTTATAAGATCTATATTTATGTTCAAATGGATGACTTTTAAAGATAAAACTATGTATAATATTTAGATAACAAATATGAAGCTTGTTCCTGTTTTTCCAAATATAAAAAATTAATAGGAATCCTTATTAGAATTTATATTATGACCTTAAGAAGTTATATTGTCATTGATTTTGAATGCAATGACCATGAATCCTTATTCTCATATCATTTTTAAAATAATAACTTTTTTCTCTGAGGACCCCATAATAAAATTATGTAGTAAAAAAGAATAAATATAACTCTTCAAGAGTTCTCCTAGACCACATCCAATGAGTTTTAATTATGTATTATCTCTTTGCAAAAGGATATGAATAAGAAATTGATATCATAAAAAAATGAGGCTTCTGACCCAGATTGGAAAAATAGTCTATTAATGTTGCTTTAAATATTTTTAATGGATTTATTAAAAGGAAACATTTAAATAAAACACCATATGAGTAAAGGAATGAGAAAAAAATATTATTACATTAGAGTTTTATTAATTCATTATACTCAATATAGAGGATAATATAAATGAAAGTTCATCCAAAAGTGATGAAGGAATAATCATTGGTTATTCAAAATTCAATAATTCATATAGTATATTAAGTAAATGGAAACAATATGTGGAATTAATTTTATATGTTGTATTAGATGAAATAGATCTACATGAATCTATGAAATCATGAAGAAATATTAATGATGACCATAAAAATCTAAATATCAATGCCAAACATTCTAATAATTTTTTGAAACCTATTGTAAATAAATCATTGTGTTATGGGGAACTATTTAATCCCCAAATAATGGAAGAAAATGATGTTTCCAATAATTATGTCCCTATAAAATTTAGGACTAATATATACAATCCTATATGTGAAATAGTTTGATATTTAGATATAGTAATACGTAATATAACTTATCTTAAAATTTAGGCTGATCATCTATCCTTCTTATCATAGCTTGAACATGATAAAATCATAGAAGAAATAAGTGATAAATTATGGGTTATGGAATTAAAAAAAATTGAATGATTTTGAGAGGAATAATTTTAAAAACTATTAAAATGATCTAAGGGAATAATGAACATATGTACAATATGGTGGTTGAATAATAATGTAGATGAGTCAACAAATGTAATTAGAAATAAATATATATTTGTTTCCAAAGGATATTAACAATAGGAAGGTATAGAATATGAGTAAACCCTTACAATTATATCCTATATTAAAGCTATCAATATTTTAAGCCCCTATGAATCCCATTTGAATTCCATACTATTTCAAATGGATTTATAGATTTAGGTTCTAAATGGTTATATTTTTTACGATTTGTTTTTTGAAAACCCTCGGGTATTCCACACAATATTTTCCAAAATTATCTATTTAAATTAAAAAAAATATTTTTTGAATAAATATTTTCAAAAATGGTATGGGTAGAATCGGCACTTTTCTAATTCCAAGTTATTGTACAAAATGTTTTTATAACCTTAAAAAATTAAAATAAAATAAAATAATTTTTTAGTTATAAAAATACATGTCATGGTTTTTATAGATCATACAAAAACTCCATGAGTATAAAATTATTAAACATGATGAAAAATAAATTTAAAATCATGTTAATGGGAGAGTTAATATAAATTCATAGATATAAAACTTTTCATAAAAAATATTTATTTTCATAATGAATGAAAATTTAGAGATTTTATTTTAAAAAGGATTGGATTAAATAGAACCAAAAGTCGTGATAATATCATCGGTATAAGATCAAGATTAGATATTGATTAAATTGTGAAATCAGTTGAGCATATAAGATATAGAGGTATTATTGTAATATTACTATACTTGACTCATAGTTGAGAACATATTTTGTTTAGTGTGTGCATGTGTGCATGTTTTTCATAAAACTGTAAATAATATCATTGAAATACTATTTAATTGATTTTAAAATAACTAAATAATACAACTAATATTTTGTTTATTTATCCAATGAAAATTCATATTAATTAGTTAGTTATTTAGATACTAATTTTGTGGTATTATTTCAGATATAAAATGTACCTATAGAGCATGTAATCTTTGGGTAATGTTTTTAGTTACCTGGAATAGTAAGAAGTAGAATAAGGTTGTAATATCAATAATTGACTCTATGTACATAGATTTATGTAATTATATTTCACATATTATATGGATGAAATATAAATTATTATGCTTTGGATATATATTTATAAATTTCCCTATAAAATATGACAATATAAGTGTGATAAAATTTTCAAAAAAACATTCTACCAAATTCATTACAAAACATATTGATATATGATATCAGTTTTGGATTGAAAATTTAAAAAATGTATATATCATCATTGAATTTATTAGATGAAAATATCAGCATTGTAAAATAATTAAAATACAATTAAATTTTGTGATAATGAGTTATATCAATCATGAAGTAGGTATAATTGATTTTAAATAAAAAGTTTTTATAAACCATTTAATACTCTTTCTAATTGTTTTTAATATGTTTTATATATATTCTCCTTTTATCAAATAATATATGTAATTATTTCATTTTAAGAAATATAACATATTTGAAGGAATATATATTAAATAATTATTATCATTTTTTATGAATCAATATAAATGTAAATCCCTAAATTATTGTACTGTCAATTCACATTTGAATCATTTTAACGCTTCTAACCCAAACCAAGTACATTTTCCAAAACTTATTCCCCAAACCCTTCTCTAGATTCATAATGTTTGGGATCATTAATCTTTGTATACTCAGTCAAGTTAAATATATCCATTGGAGAATATGGTAAAAATTCATCAAATATTTCCAAATATAGTTTAATCAATTCTATAATGCATTCAATGTAACATATGTCACCCTGAGAATTGGACTCTGATAGTGACATTGATTTTTATTTGTATAGAACCATTAAATCATTAGTCTAGGGGGATATTTTGATTCAAAAATGGGCCAAATGGTTTTTAGTTGAAAATTTACCCTTTTATCTGCACATAGTAATGAAATATTAAATGAATATGGTGTTTGAATATGGATAGTATGATTATGTTATTCAAGTAGTCATTGATGTTCATGAGTGTGATTATAATTCCTTATTATAGGATGACTATACAAGAGTCCGATAAATTTTATTAAATAAGGCCTACTAGTTCTCGTACAATATAATCCATCCATATTTAGAGATTTGTAATTTTCAAGAGGAACTGATACATGACCAAATATACTAAAGACCATTATTTAATTATCATTGTGTAGAATATAGGTTTTTTAATAAATTAATTAAAAACATCATATATATAAATAAATTATATTCCATATCTATTATGTATCTATAACATTTTTTCCTTCACCAAATTTTTCATAGGATAAAGATAATTCTTCATTTTTTAAATGATACATAAGAAGGATTTAACCAAACCAACCTCTTAATTCCACATGCTTTCTTATAACATGATTATTTATATTTTTTTTAATACAAATGATTGGATATTATGTGATTTGATATGAATGTTTTATTGAGTATTTCATTTTTAAATAAAAACACATTTGCAAGGATGATGGCCATGTGGAATCCATGGAAAATAAAATGGGTTTCTAATGTGTAATGACTAACTAAAAAATTTAATATAGTCTCACTTCCCTTTTGGAAATGAGATATTATAGATTATAGATTGGAACTAGAGAAATTTTTTTATTTAATTTCTCCTATAATGAGGATGACTCTCAAGTTATGGATATGTCTTATATATATAGTATATATTTTAAGGAATCCATATAAGGGATGTATATCCATGATGTTCCACTTTTGGGAGAACCTATGATAGAACATGAATACCTTTCTCTTAATATTCATCAATCATTTGAAATTCCAAGATATTTCTCACCTATTTATGAATCATGGAGAAAGACACTTAAGTTATGTGGTCATTCTTTTAATCAGAATGATGATTTCCTTCATAATTCAGATCTTTCTCTAGCAAAAACTACATCATATTAATATTCATGACCATCCATTAAATAAATCATATTTAATAAATCACTATAAATCATACATTTTTAATATGATACTTCGGAAGTATTAATGGGATTGTATCTATGTATTTGTTGGGATAATACTCATTGTAAGGACAAGAACATTTCAAACACAATTGAAAGTGTCAATACACACACCCATAAAAAGATTATTCTTAATATAGAACATTTGAATTAATAAATCTAATTTTTTATCAAATAAATGGATTTTTTTTAAATGATAAATTGGATCTATGAATGTTCATCTACATGTAATGTTGTCTACATTTAATGCTTAATATCCCTCTGTGATGACCAGTCAAAATGACATTAAAATTCCAATTAAGAACATACTCCTAATTAAATTTTTATTGATGATAATTTGATTTGATGTAAGATACAAATATAATTCATAGTATCTTAGACAATGTGAAGTATATTATAATGCTTGTAAAAATGGATATTAATTCCCATGGAGAAACAAAACAGGATTTGATTAGATATCAATCCCTTAAGTCTGTTGATGATAATGTTTTAATAATTCTTTCCCTAATGTATTGTCATAAAATGGATTTAAACCAAGGGAAATATATGGATTCAGTTCCTTTCATTTGCTAGATATTATAATAGTCATCTTATGAAAGATACATTAAAATCAATTATTTAAAATTAATTAATGATTATTCTTATTCCTTAATTTATTTTATTATTATTTTGAAAATCCACTTTTGGGATAATTGAAACATAAAAAACCATACACCACCAAGAATATAACCACAAAAACTATATTCAAATCTAAAATTTCAGATTCCAAAATTTAAAGACCAAACTATAATAGTCATACCCACCTCAGGCCATGTCCCTTAGACATAATGTCACACAAAATCATTGGTACGGAATGGATGCAAAAATCCTTCATCTTCATCGATAAATCACCATTATCATTATAAAAAAACAAACAAATAGAACACTATCGATCATAAAAACCCTATTTTTTGAACATCATAAATGAAAATAGTAGTACCACCACCATAGAAAACCAAAAAATATCACCACATACCATGAAAACGATGAAGATGAAGCTACTCCACAATTCACCACAAAGATCAAGTCATCCAAGAGCCCAGGGATAGGGATAAACCCACCATAGAGAAGAACCTGTTGAAATGAAAATGCATTCTCAAACTACACATCCCAAAACTCCTTAAGAACCACCGCTCAAATCCTACTGGTAGAAGATTGATGTAAACCCTGAGAGAGAGAAGAGTATGGAGTAATAAATTAACTAAATCGTGTGATTTGGGCACAACCAGGACCACATAGTCCCACCTTCAAAGCTAGTAATAAGAAAATAACATCCAGGGACCAATGTCAATGCCATGGATAACCATTGAATGAATCATACAAAACCAAGAAGAAATTAAGAAAAAACATAATAATCGACAATTTCACCGTCGTGTAGAACCATTCATCGAACTAGAAGATCATAGATGTAAAAAATTGATGTTTCTAGAAAAATAATCGATAATATAGAATATTGGAACAAAACCAGTGAAACCAAAACAAAAAAATCGAACACAGAGAATGTGGTGAAAACCCCTAGAACAAGAAGTGACTTTTGAGGGAGAGAAAGAAACCATGAATGTGATAAGATCCCCATACCAATTCTCCAACTTCACCATCCCAATCCTCCATCAGAACCATCACACTAGATCAACATGGGGAAACTGATGATAGGGAAGACAAGAAGGGAAGAGGTAGAGGGATTCAGAATCTTCAGTCATAGATTGCCACACAATTAATTGACACAGTCGTGAAAACCATAGAGAAAAGAATGAAAATGAATAATCAAGAACCATATAGTCCAAAAAATGTGAAGAAATTAAGGGTGAGTGTGGTTTTAATGGAAAATCTAATAGTCACTGGGAGGAAGGGAGAGCTACTCTCTTGTGGGTGAGGGGCCATCAGGTGATTAATCCTCAACAAAATCATGTCATATTAGAGAGAGATGTGTTCAATCATGTTATAGAACATGGTATAATAACAATTTATAAAATAATAAAGATTTTATAGAATTAAATATATTATTTTGATACCCTATTATTAAAACCTTTAACTCTTTTTATTCCATGAACCTCTACCTATCATGTCCAGGCCTCAACCTGAGTTTCCTATACTATCACTTCATCTAGTCCAACATTTCATAAACTCAATATCCAACAAGAGCATTTTTTATTATTTATTAAAAATACATTTTCCATACTATTCTTGTTTCAAAAGGTATATCAATTATGGGAGCAACTTCCATTCCTTAAACTACACTTATTCCATCATCTGATATTGGAAAAGGGAAGGATCCCCTTGACACATATACACACACAATGCCCAATGATTGTGATTCCAATTACATTTTACTAGGGAATAAATAATAATTTTGAAAGTTAAATAAATATTAGTTCAATATTATTACGTTGAATTATTTTTGTTATTAATATTTTATCTTCACTCTTTTAGACTATTATTAACTAATTAAGATAGTCCAAAAGTTGGATTAAATAGAATAAATAAATGTGGATTATATTATTTCATGTGTTTAACATGGACTTCTTACACTAAAATATATTAATAATTATTTATAAATAATTAGTAAAAAATAACTATCTTTAATTCATAACCATTATTTCGTTGAACAATCATTTATTTAATGATTTGGGATCATAAAAAATTGGGAGAATATTGGCTTAGTCTTATAATTACTTATTATAACACCATAATATATTAAGAATAGCATCTTGTTTGAAATTTTATATAACATATAACACCAAATATATAAGATAATATTGAACCATTATAATCTATTATAAATTTCAAATCAAATAAATTTGATCTCTTTTATATCTTGAAAAACATGAAACCCCGAATATAAATGAATCGTAATATTATATACCATTATATCATAGCCTTTAAACTAGTGGGTATCAACAGAATTAGATAAAATATAAAAATTTTCTAGTATACACATTTATAAAATAATTTCAATAGTAATTTATTTATAATAAACAAAATAAAAAATATTTGATGTAACAATGAAATATTTGATAAAAACGATATTTTCAAAAAGGATGTTTCATCGTTCCTACAAACATATTTTAAAATAATTGTCCAAAATTTTAGATAATTTATTTGATACATTAAACATAATTTTTTATTTCATCATATAAAAAATAACTTTCTATGAAAATTTCAGATATTTTTTGAAACACCTATTTTTTATTAATAGTTAATAATACTGGTATTTATTAAAAATTTAATTTTTAATAAAATGATTCCAAGAGATATATTTTTTTTTATTTTAACATAAAAATAGTTCAATTATATTAAAATTTAACTAATTTACTTCATTGGAAAAAATTTAACAATGAGTTATTTAATAAATACTTTTATATTTTGAAGGATATTCTTTGGAAAAAATCATTCATGAGACACATGTGGGTTTAAATTTAAATTGAATTCTATCACTTCTACAAATTTAATTAGAAAAAAAAATTATTCAATATATTAAATCAAATTATTTTATATTATATTATAATTTAAACTTATTTTTTTACCATATTGAATAATGACAAAAAAAAATAGTTTACCACTATTAAGGATAAAATGGGTTTACCGTGGCATTAAGCTGGAATGATAGGGGTTAGAAATGAACTAATATATTTATAAAAACAATTGTATAGTAACATATAGTTCTTATAAACTCTATGATTTTATAATGATAAATATTTTAGCCATCTGGAATGTGAATAACATGTGTAAACTTTATTAGATTAAAATATTCTAAAATTATCTTCTCCTCCAGGAATAAAATTCCACCCCTCTTATCCTATCAAAACATATATGACCCATTTGATTAGCTAATACAAGATAAAATTTCCTTATTTACATCACTTCAAGTATCCTAGAAGCCATTTTTTGGATATTAATTCACCCTATGAAATCTTCTGGTTAAACCTAATGATGTGTTCTGAAGAAGAGGTATCATTAATAAATAAGTTTTTATTTTGTTTCTTCTTCCACCTATTAAAAAATTTCTATAAATATAATAATATAATATCAAAGGTTTATCCTATAAATATATATATTAGTAGGATAATGAGATAACATATATCATTTTCTACATTCATCAAATGAAAAAAGATACTATTAATCATGTGTGAGGAGGACTAACATCTCATGAACCGATGTAATTCATTTTCATTCACCAAATTTTAAATATATATATATAAATATGGATTTGAAAATTTTATTTTATATTAATGAAATTATTATAATTAGATAATTATTATACCATATATATGATTTTTCTTTTAATTATTTGGTGGATATGGTAAAGTCTCTCGTATGTATGATCACCTACCGTCTCACATTGCGTTTAAATTCATTTATTTGTTACACTTTACATGGAATTTAGAGAGGATAAAGTTAATTAGTTAATGATAAATATTGAAAGTAACCATATTTACGGATATATAATATTACAAAAATCATCTTACATTCCAATCCGTCGAAAAAAATAACTTCACTCGTGCATACATGTCGACTATCTCTTCCGCACTCTAATGTGAAATGTTTTCCATATTATTTTTACATGTATAGAAATAAGGATGTTTTTTTATTAATATAAATTATAAATATATGAAATATTTATGACTCTTTAATTCAGAATTAATATTCATTTCCCTTTCATTCAGTACTTCATGAAAAATGGAACCAACATTCATGCGTATGTATGGGCTACCATCTAGTTGGATAGTATAATCCATATTCTATATATAAATTTTATAGATATATATATATATAATGAATATATATGAGATTTACTTCATGTTTAACAATATGGATATTATTTATCCATGATCAATTTAAAAGGAAGGAAATTAAAGAACCAAAACAGTCATGAAAAATGAAGCAATTATCATGATAAATAGTGATTTAAACAAATAATTATTAAAGGAATGGTTTAAAAACTTTAAGAAAATAATATATAGAATGGAATATATGAATATGGTTATGTAACATATGCATAATAAACCGAAATAAATATTACAAGAGGATCAAACACTTATTAAGTAAATCATACAAGAGGTAATGGTTTCTCATCTTAATTTTAATTTCATGAGACACACGACATATTCATCACTAATTCCATTTTTTTTTGTTTATATACTACTACTTTGAAATGTTATATCATTTATATATTTATATTCATGGAATTTAATTTTATATTTTATGTTATTTATTTAATGAGTCTAATTATTCAAATAGTACCAAAGTAGTAAGGTATTATTTCAGAGTCTCATCATTATTTAGGATAGTTTGTGTTTAAGTCTCCCTAGTGGGAATTATTTGTTATTTAGATAGTAAAACTAATCAATTTTATTCCTTAGGTTGTTAATGAAATTTTTGGAGGTTCCGAGCATAACAGATGTGTGGTTGGGCCGACACCCAATTTTAATTTTTACCATGATCAATGATTATTCTGGAATCAATATGACAATGAACACCAATCTCTATAGAATAGAATCAAAAAATTAGATAATGAATAAAGAGGCCTGAAACCTTTAATGAGGATCATCAGAATCATGTTTATAATTAATTTAATTAATTTCCTAAAAAAATGGTTACTCAGATCTTCTGTATTGTCTTCATGGATGATGTTGATCATTTGGAATGACCCTTCTGAATTATCTTGTTACACTTGCAATGATCCAAACTAGAATCCATCTATCGGTGATCCACAACTTCTCTGATGGATTCTGATTGACACCACTCATTATTTGGTTGCAATCATGGTGAAGTGGGTGTCTTGGTTTGTCTATTCTTGATTTCTTGTTCTTCAGCCTTCAAGAAAATTTTTCATTATTAATAGGGTTGTGAAGAGGATTCGAAAGAGATGTTGCTTATCTAAAAAATTCTCAATTCACCAGGTGTGCGGTTTGGTACAAGGCACAATATACATACGTATCTTTTTATTGTCATGCGGTATTGGTTACAATATTTAATTTCATAACATAAATTAAATTCATTCACAACCTTATAGAAAACTCATGCAATTAACAATAATACCACATAATTATTTATGGTGTTCCAAATTGCACAAAACGGAATTATAAATAATATTCAGCATCACAAAATAATAGCAGCATTATTTTGATTTTTTCCAACTAGTTAAATAATTAATTATCATCTTGAAAATAAGAATATTACTACCAGACCTAACTTTTTTGTTCGAATTCCACTTCCATTTATTGAACGCCCGAATAAAAAAATAATTTATTCTCTTCAATAAATATTGTATTTACAAACTAGTAAATACATATTTATTTAATGTTTAATGAAATAAAAAATATATATTTTACCCACAATCCAGTAAATATATATTTATTTAATTTATGAATCATTTGAACATGAATTATATTATTTTACTTCCTTGAGAATAATGTTTATTAATTAAGTTGAAATAAAATTTAACTGAGACCACCAAAAACACTTAGTATGTGACACTCTAGGATTATTTCTAGTTGTCATTTGGCGGGCTTGCATTAAGTCCAAGTGTAATGTCTTGCAATGGTTAAAGGAACATAATAAAATGAAATTAAAGTTGCAAAAATGACATCCACATAGGAACACTCACTCTGTAATATAATCCCATTTTCTCAATATCTCATCAAGAAGGTTTCATAACAGTGTCATCAACTTTTATTCCTGATACGTTCTTCTTTTACTACCTACAATAAACACGTTGTTACACCATGGCCATGGAATTTTTCCTGACAGTTCTATTTCTTTAAAAGGTATCATATATCAACGTCCATTATTGGGATGGACAAATCCTTCCTCGACATATCCATTAATTTCATGCTACTAGTGATGCACCCAATATACCCAACATCCCGCCAACTTTTTTCATATTGTCTTCTTCAGTAAATCAACATTTGCGATTCATGACATTTATTAATGAAAATATTAAAGTCTAAGTATCAATAAACATGTTCGCAGATATAAATATTCAACGACATCAAAACATGTGGAATTATTGCTGGTGGGTATGTTATCATAATATCCTATCTTAGAGATTACCAAGTTTGAACTTCATGATAGGAAGTCTCATCTGCTTATGAGTACTCATACCCAGAGGTCTGTGTTCTATAGGTCCCATCATAGATTTTTATCTAACTGTGGTGATATATTTTTGAATATTATTATATCATTTCATGATTCTCATCAAAGAAGAAAACTTCCATGACCTTATCAATTCAAAAAAATTCTCTAGGAGATTAGTACATTATTGTCATGCAGAACAATGAACAATATAAAATATGATTTTTAATATTTAAATAAATTTTATATCCATGTAATTAATGTATAAAAATATGGTTATAGGATACCAACTCTATTAGACTGACACATGGACTGGAGCCAACAAACTATGACATTTAGTCCGATAGACCCCACATGATGATCATGTTTCTACTGAGTCCAGACTTTTGTCAAGGGGTTTGCCTTATTGTCTTCCGTGGAAATACTTCTCACAACAACATCACATATTTGAGAAAAATCCATTAATATATGATACTTCTAAAGTTTTTTCTTCGTCTACTGATGTGACTTTGTCTCTGTTGTGCGATCCACCATTGTAGTATTGTTATAGTACATTGTGATGGGATATTTACGGAAAGCTATCACATCTAGCTCCTGAATGAAGCTTCACATCCAAACTATTTTTTTAGCTACCTTAGAAACAGAAATATATATGGACTCTACTATATAATCAGTGACCACACTCTTCATTGTGCTCTTTCAGCTCCCTTCACCTCCATTCAAAGTGAACATGTATCCCGTTTGTGACTTTCTGTCATCTTGATCAGTCTAGAAACTAGAATCTTCATATCCTCTTATAACTTGTTCCTCATCTCCTCTATAAACCAGGAACATATCCATAGTATGCCTCAGATACATTATAATGTTATTGACTGTCATCCAATTGAGGTCAATTGGTTCATCTTGATATCTGCCTACCGTACTCAATGTGTTGGTGATATCCAGCTAAGTGCATAGCATGGCATATATGATTGATCCAATCACTAATGTGTATGGTTTCTTTTCCACTATCTTACATTCCTCATGTTTCTGAGGAGACATTTTTTGGAATGATTAATTTCATTTAACACTGGATGAAATCCCCTCTTGGATTGTTCTATACATAATCACTTCAGTATCTTATCAATGTATCTAGTTTGACATAGGCCCAACCATCTCTTGGATCTATCACAATGGATCTTGACCCCATGAATATGTGCTACCATACCCATGTCCTTCATGTTGAAGCATTGATTCAACCATTCCCTAATAGAATATAAGACTAGTATCTCATTTACAATAAGTAATATGTCATCAATATATATTATTATGAAAATAACTGTATTCCCAATAAAACCTTTGAAAACATAAGACTCATATTTGTTCTTGAAAAAACAAAATTTAGTTATGGTTTTTCAAAATTAATGATCCATGTAGTCTTCTTTCTAATGATTCCTATTATAGATGGTTGTTTTGAAATCCATTTTCCAATTCTTGTAGTCATGGTAAGCGGTAAAGGCCAATATAATTTTGATGGATTTCAGCATTGTAATTAGTGAAAAGTTTTCTTCTTATTTAATTCCTTGATGAAGTTTCAACCCTTTTGTAAATAGTTATTCCTTGTAGGTAGTGACTTGTACTTCCATGTCTAGATTCTTATTGAATACTAATTTGTAACCAATAGGCTTTACATAAATTAGATGATCTACCAAAATCAAGACTCATTTTTGGTACATGGAATCCATTTCAGAATTTATGGATTGTTGCCACATGGAAACATTTGTTCCACTTAATGGTTCCTTATAGGTTAGAGTATCATTATTATCAACTAATAATGAGTCACCATCATCGGTAACTAGAAAAATGTACTGTTTCGGTTCTCTAACACCTATTATACTAATACGTAGTTCTTTTGTCTCTGGAAAAGATATTTCATCCACGGGGCATTGTGGTTTCATCTATTATTCCAACTCAAGTGTACCTTGTGCCTTAACTTCATCGAAATATATCTCTATCCCACTATCTCTTTTGTATATGTGATCCCTCTCAAGAAATATGGCTTGTCTAGCTGCTATAACCTTTTTCTGAGGGTTTGTATAGGTAATATCCCCTTGTTTCCTAGAGGTATCCTATAAAGGAACACTTTATTCCTTAGGGTGAAAATATGTTACATGAAGAGGACTTAACAAATTAATCACTTCCCCACACATGTTAATTTGATATCATGGATTTTATTCCATTTTAAAACATGTATGGATAACCATTTATTAATATTTTTGGTAGTTGGATTAGTATGTCTGTCACTCTTTGTAACGCATATCCCCAAAAGGTTATTAGAAGATTCTCATGACTCATTGTTGATCTCATTGTGTCCAACAGAGTTCGGTTTATCCTTTCTCTCACACCATTCCACAGGGGCATGAAAGGATGAGTTATTTAGGATAGGATCCCAATCTCCCATAAGTAATCAATTAAGTATTGATTATGATATTATCCACCTTGGTCTGAGTAGATATTCATAATCTTATTTCCAAGTTGGTTCTCAAATTCATTCATGTAATCTTTGAACTTATCAAAAGAATCTGAGTTATACCTCATTATGTATATATATTAATATCTACTAAAATCATTAGTAAAAGTTCTAAAGTATAAGTACCCTCACCTTTCTTCAAATGAAAAGGGTTCATATACATCGGTATGAAGCAATTCAAGATATTATTTAGCCCTTTCACCATTCCCACTAAATGGGGATTTGGTCATTTTGTCGCCTAAACATTCATGACTTACACCAAGTGGTTTTAGTTTGAAAGCATCTAAATATCTATCCTGATGTAACATTGTCAAGTGTTTCTCAATAAATTACCTAGTTGGTGATTCCAATGTTGGGTGTGGTATGGGTCATGTGAAGTATCTTTGTTATCAATTTCAATTATTTGGGTTGTGTAAGACAACATGTAAAGGTCGTCATGTAAATGTGACCTACCATAACAAATGATATATTTTTAGAATAAGAAACATTCATTTCCAAACATGAAAAAAAATCCATCTATATCTAATATCGATATAGAAACAATGTTTTTTTAATAGACGACACATTATAAAACTTTTTTAACACCAAGATCATCCCAGCAGGAAACAAGATTTTGTAGTCCCTGATAGCTACAGTAGCAAGTCTGGCTCTTTTGGCTACTTTTAGATCTACATACCCTTGGTAAATATTATTTAATCTGCATGTTTACTATATTTGGATACATATGTGAGCACCACAATTTGTATCTAATACCGAATTTGTATAAATAGATAGATTCCATTTGATAACAAACGCACCTGAAGCATCACATTGCCTCTTAGGCTAGCCGCAGTTCTTCTTCTAGTGAACTTTCTTTGTATATGTGAAATAAACATCCTCATGTTCCATTACCTACCCTTTTATCTTCATTTTATTTGAAGGACATGAATATGCTTTAGGCTTAAAGATATTCACCTTCAATTTCCTCTTATTCACCATAAGGACATAAGGATTTTCTCGCTTCATATCATTTTTCACATAGAAAATGAGGACAGTAATATCATATATAGAATTATCAATGTTGTTCGTGTTCTAATTGAAAACAAATTTGTAGAATCTCTTTTGGAGTGATGTGAGAATGAAATTGAATCCCAGTTCTTCAGGGAGTTTAAATCCCAGAACCTTCTGGATCTCAACTTATCCCATGAGCTTGACTACATGAGGACCTATTGGGTAACCCTATACAAGCATACTCTAAAAGAGTTCCTTGGTGATCTCAAACCTTTCTTATAATCCTCTTTCATGGTAAATATCACGGAGGTTCTCGATAATTCTTTAAGAATCCATGTTTTTATGAGACTTCATGATCTCCTTATACATTGATGATAGAATAAAATGTTCAATGTCGACCGCATCATTCATATGCTTCTCATTGACCATGAAATTCTCATCACTCATCTCTTTGGCAGGAATACCAGGTTATGCTGACTCCAATATGTAAGACTTCAGTTCATAGAGTAGGATAACCTAGAGGAATCTAAACCATTCTTGGATGTTTCTACTGATGATGATGTTGTCTTCCTCAAGAATTAATCGCATATATTTTTTGGTTAACGAGCTTTTAATTTTTATTCTACAATTAAACGAGTAGATCCTTAGTACTTTCATGATTACATTTTATGATAAATAATGAAATAATTTTATTAATTCTCCCACTATTTTATGAATTCCCAATTTCCCTCACCGTTGAACTCGAAATGTCCAGTAGCAATGACATTCAAGTATAAAGTACACATATTCCCAATCACATAACCCCAACAAGGGTTGGTAAATCTATTTGATGGTATTTAGGTTGCAGGTCATTTCCAACTATATTATTGCAGTTCCATGATCTATTGAGTGGACTCCCCACTCTTGAAATCCTAACTTTGGAATTCCTCAACTTTTGCATAATATATTACACCAAGTCTAGTAATGGGTACTCCTTTTTATGTAATATGTTTGTGTAAACCTGAAACCTTTCATAAGGGATTCTTATATAAAAGTAAGAGTCTAAACAAGGTTTGGTCAAACACATAGCTTCATTTAGTTTTTGCCCATAATCAAGTAACGGAAGGCTTGGTCTGACTAAATATTTTATTTGTGGTATTTTTATCTCATATGTGTGAATTTATTTTTATCATTGTCACGTTCTTGTTAATATTAAGTGGAACATACTTAATTGATTAACCATTTCTTGATAATATTTTTGTATATGTATGAGTTTATTTTAGTTCCATCTTGAATGCAAGTTTAATTCATTGATTATGTGATTGTGACAACATATCCATAATGATGAACCATTCAATCGATATAAATAAAATAAATAAAATTCCTTGATCATGATCTTTTATAATGGTTAGTTTATCTAGCTATTGATTAACTAACCCTAACTTAAGGGAGAAACACCTTGAACCATTCAGGTTCGTGTTTACTACTTTCCACATGTCCACCTCTATATCTTCTGTGATTGGTTATGTCTCAACTCCTGCTTGAACCACCACTACTACAAATACGGCTTTTATCAGCACTAAAAATGGCCTTTAACAGCGCTAGAAAAGCACTATTAATGCCAGTGAAGATAAAGCGGGGGTCCCCTTTAGCAGTGCTTCAACAAGCGTTGATATAGACCCCTTTTATCAGCGCTAAAAAAAGCGTTGATAAAATGGTTCATTTAACAGTGCTAGAACAAAGCGCTGATAAAGGGGTCCTTTATCAGCACTTTATTTTAGCGCTCATAAAATACCCCTTTATTAGCGCTTCTTTTATCATCACTTTTGTTTTAGTGTTGATAAAGTACCACTTTATTGAGTGCTTTTTTTAAAAGTGCTGATATAAGGTAAAAAAATTAAAAAAAATTTAAAAAAATATATAAAAAATATTGCCAATTAGGGGGGATTTTATAGCACTTGACCCCCCCCCCCCCCTTACATCACTTTTCTACCCCCCTACAGTGCCCCATGCACCCCCTCCACCCTTTAACAGTGCTTGCTCCCATATTCCCCCATGCGCTCGCCCCTACCTCCACCTGGATTTGAACTCGAGACCTCCCCCCTGCACGCCTAAGCCCTTACCACTCCTATATTTTGATTTTTTTTCCTATTTCTGATATATATATATATATATATAGTTATATTTATTCATATAGTAATATATATTTATATTAATATATATATATATACAGTTATATTATAATATATATATAGTAATATTAATATATATATATATATAGTTATATTAATATATATCTATATATATATATATATATATTTAGTTATATTTATTCATATAGTAATATATATATATATAGTTATAATAATATATATATAGTCATATTAATATATATATATATATATAGGTATATTAATATATATCTCTATTTATATATATATATAGTTATATTTATTCAGATAGTAATATATATTTATATTATTATATATATAGTTATATTAATATATATATATAGTTATATTAATATATATATTTATAGTGATATTAATATATATATTTATAGTGATATTAATATATATATTTATAGTGATATTAATATATATGTGTAGTTATATTAATATATATATAGTTAGATTAATATATATATATAGTTAGATTAATACATAGGTATATAAATGATCATATATTTTTATTTTAAATAAAATGGATATTGGATATTATTTAGATAAAGCTAATATATTTTATATGTAAATATATTTTATTATTTTTATTAATAATTAAATTTTTATGTGGGAATATATAAAGAATATGTATATATTGTTATATATTTCATTATAAATAGAAGTGAATTATAAAAAACGATGAAATTTCAAAGACATAATATCAGTATGAATGTAATTCCTTGTAATAAATTTAGTCCCCACCAATAAAATCCAATAATTCCCCCTTAAACGAGGCTGAAAATCCACAAAATGTTAAAAAATTGGGGTACCCCAACTAAAAACTCAGTTTTGGATGCCTTCTAGGACTTTTTCGCTTTGAAAAAACATTTAACAAGGTTCTATCTGGACACATCGAAGTAGAGCTCATCAGAGGATTCTATTTGATATGTGGTAGTGCTCAAACAGACACCTGGATCAAAAGTTATGGCCATTTGAAGTTCGAGTTGCGTTTTCAACATATTTTGGATCTTTTTTTTAATTTTTTTTAATTTTTATTCTCAAAATTGTTATTAAATGACTATTAATCCATAATAATTATCAAATTAATAAATAAAAGAATTTTTTTAATTTTTTTATAACCCATTTTCACTAAATATTTTATATATTAAGTATATTAAGTGTAAATGTATATTTATAATTTTCTAAAATATATTTAAAAATTATATATTATATTTATATCAAAATAACTATATTTGTATATTTATATGTTAATATATTATTTTTAATTAATTTTTTTGAATTTGACCTTTTATCAGCGCTACTAAAAAAGCGTTGATAAAGGGGGTCCCTTTATCATTTCTAAAAAAAGCAGTGATAAAGGGGGTTCCTTTATCAGCGCTAAAAAAAGCGCTGATAAAGGGTCCCTCTATCATCACTAAAAAAATCACTGATAAAATCACCCCTTTATAAGTGCTTTTTTTAGCACTGATAAAATCACTCCCCTTTGTCAGTGCTTTTTCATTAGCACTGATAAAGGTTGGTGCTGGGAAAACTGTTTTTGTGGTAGTGAACCTATACTAGCATGGTAATTTCATCCCTTACATATACTTTTAAACTCACACGTAGTTCGGGGGTAAATAGGGTTTTACATAAATGAATCATTGGGAATGCATGACCTACATAATAATGAGGAGAAGCCTTGCAGGGTGATCAATTTAATTTAAATAAATATATTATATTAAACCATCCACATACAAAGGTCTTGGTATACCTCATGATCATTCATACATGCAACGACCTATAAGCATAAATAAAACTATAATTGAATTCATTAATCTGTCCTTTTTAAGATAAATCACACTCGAATCAAACAATTATCATCCTTAATTAATCAACCCTTTTATCTTAAACCTTTTTTGAAATTCCTTGAGATTCGCATCCATCATAATTTTAAACAAATAAATTCATTTAAAATTATGTTTGTATGTATCTTGTACCTTGGTGGAAACTCAGTGAATTATATTTCATAACTACCAAATTAGTAGAAATGAACAATAAATAGATGTTAAATTAAACACATATATATAATCAGCTATCACGTGTTGTGCCACATCTTTATTCCTACACCATGGTACATGTCTCAAGGGTATGTATAATATAATAATAATTTTTAATAAATCTTTGATATTTGGATGAGTACACAGAATTTAGTTCCAACTACATGGCATGTACTATTGTTCACCATCCATATGAAGTACACACTTGAGGATATGGAATGTGAGTGTACTTTAGAAATCATCAGAGCACATGGAATGTCTTGTGGGACACCGACTGTCTAGTTTCTGTGTAACACATTCTCTTACAGGGCAAGCTGTGTACGGGGTACACGGTCCAACCCTAACCTGAAAGGGACTATATGTGGTGTACAGTGTGCCACATAGTGTGTCATCCAAAAACAGTGTGCCACTTGTTCCTTTTCAACACATTAAGTCATCAAGACTAACTCTAATGACATGGCTTGGAATTGAGGACCAGACCCGATGCATTGAACCTTGACTAAAAAAAGTGTACTGCTAAATAGAAGTTGTGTGTTCCGGTGTTTTATGACCAGTGACCTTTGAACCTCCACATGAGATCCCCTTCCTTATTTTAATCATAATTAAAAATATATATTTTTTCTGTAAGGATAATGAATAACGAAAGTGGAGGAATATATCTTGAGATTTAGATTTATATAATTATTAACTTGAATTGAAGCAACTAAGTTATTAAATGAATACATCATCATAAAAATATTTAAATAATTATAAACTATGATTTAACCTCCCCTTGAAACCACTTGAGGATCAGGGAAAAGCGAAAGTGTGGTTGGGCCAACACCCGACATTAGTTTTTACCACAATCAATGATTATTCCAAAATCAATAAGATGATTAAATCTAGTCTCTATGGAATAGAAACAACGATTTGGATAAAGAAGGAAGAGGCCGGAAACCTTTAGAGATGATCTTTCACATCATTTTTATAATTATGTTAATTAATTTCATAAAAAAATAATACCTGGATCACTGGTATTATCATAGTTGATGATGTTTATCCTACGAAATGACCCTTCCAAATAATATTGTTGTGCTTATGAGGATCCAAATTAGAATCCCTTTAGATGTGATCCATACGTGCTCCAATGGCCTCCAATCAACACCACTCATTCTTTGGGTGCTGGCGCAGCGAATATAGTGTCTTGTGTTGGTTGTTATTAATTGCTTGTTATTTATCCTTGAATAACATCTCTCTTTCTTAAGATGGGCGCGTATAGGATTCGATAGATAAATTCTTTAGTTCACCAATTCTCAATTCATCAGGTGTGCGATTTGGTAAATGGCGCAATATATGTATGTACCTATTTATTGATAGGGGTATTTGGTTAAAATATTTAATTGTGTAAAATCAATTAAATACATTCATAACCTTAGAGAAAAAAAATTCTATTTATAATAATACTACATCATTATTTATGGTGCCCCAACTTGTGAAACATAAAATTACAAATAAAATTCAACGTCACAAAATAATAGAAGCATTATTTTGATTTGTGCCAACTTTTTAAATAATTATTTATCATCTTGAAAATAATTATTTTACTAATAGACCAACCTTGGTGCCCTTGAAATCCACATTAATTTGTTGAACACATGAATAAATATATAATTTAGTATCTTAAATAAATATTTTATTTACAAACTAGTAAATAATTATTTATTAAATGTTAAATAAAATAAATATAAATATTTCACCCACAATCCAGTGAATAAATATTAATTTAATTTATGCAATCATTTTAACTTGAATAAAATTATTCTACTATCTTTAGAATAAGATTTATTAAGTAAATTCAAATATAATTTTACCAAGACAACCAGAAACACTTACTATGTGACTCACTTGGATTCTTTCTTGTTGTCATTAGGCAATTTTACCTAATGTCCAATCTTACAGTATAGCAATGGGTCAAGGCACCCAAGAGAAAGAACATAATTTCACAACAACAACACCCACATATGAATTCTCACCATGTAATATAATCCTTTTGTCTCAATATCTCATCAAATTGGTTTCATGATAGTTTCATCAACTGTTATGCTTGATACGTCATTCTATGACTACCTTAAATAAATTCATCGTTACACCATGGCCATGGAATTTCATGTGATAGTTCAATTTCAATCAAAGGGATGAGACATTAGCTTCCATAAATTGAAGGCAAGAATCTATCCTCAACTTATCCATTAAAAACATTCCACTCCTGACACATCCAGTGTACCCTACTTCCTGCCAACTATAAGCATTATAGATTCCATCAGTAAATCAAAGTGTGACAGTCATGATTGATATTAATGATAATTTCATAGTCTAAGGATAAAAAAAAACTTGTAGATATAAATATCTGATGACACCAAAACATACGAAATTCCTACTGGAGGGTCTGTTCTCATAATATCTTGTCTTGAAGATTACCGTGTGTGAACATCATGATAGGAATTATCATGTTCTTATGAGTACTCTTACCTAATGGTATGTGTTCTATGTGTCCCGTCATAGTATTTCATCCAACCATAGAAACATAATTTAGAATATTGTTTTAGAATTTCAGGGTTCTTATCATAGCAGGTAACTACTATGACTCTATCAATGCATCAAATACACTAGAACTTTATAACATCATATTCATGCATAACAATAAACTATCGGTAATAATATGTTTAATATTATTAATACTATAAAAATCAGTGAAATAAAAGTACAAACAGTTGGTTCTAGGACACCAACTCTATCAATTTTTGTTTAAAATAAAAAACATTCATTTATTATGATGTTAATGTTGTTTGAGAAATTTTTCAAGGAAAATATATTTTATTTAAATATTTGGTAAAAAATAATTTTTATTCGATATTATTGTTTTATGAAAATGTTATAATTTTTTAAAATTATACAAATGAATTATTAGAGAAAATTTTTCCAATTATTTGATTTTCAAATATATTTTTTATGTTGAATAATCATTTCATTTTCCAAACAATGTACTTTATTATTTTTACCAATAATTTAAATGGGATCATTGTTTAATCATAATTTACATGAAGGGAATTTCCCACTGTCATCACCACCCAGTGCATTGAATATTCTCTTACAAATATTGATTATTATTTTCAAATAATATTTTTACTAATATTTTGTAAATTTTTTTCTTTTAAAATAAAATTTTAATTTGAAAAGAATATTTTCCTAAAGAATGTTTTTATTTTTAATTTTATGGATTTTTAATAATCAATTACATAAAAATCGCATTATACCTTCTGATCTAATATTAATATGTTGTAATGATACTACCCATATTATTTATCAATATAGTTTATGTTAAATTTTATTAAGATGTACTATTTGGATATTGTTAATTATATTACTCTAAATGGATTATGATTGTGTTTATTTATTGGGGGATGTATTATAAATTTTTATTCAATTTTATCTATGTAAATGTTTTTGTTGATTATGTTTCAATCTTTTAAAATGAGGATTTAATTGGATATAGTAAGTGATTTATGGGGCCCACTATATCACCTTGATGCATTTGTATGTCTCATTAAATAAACATTCATGGGTATTTGATTGAGGCATTAAGAATTTAGGTAAAATGTCTTGGAATGATTTCTTGATTTTCTGGTTAAGATCTATTGCATTATAAATTCCCTCATTTTGAGATTAAATGTTATTTTCCAAGTTATTATTATATTATTTAGAATATACATGGATAATATTAATGTTATGGTGATTATTTATGTTGAATTATTTGATAATCATTTATTCTAGACATATTTCTAATTATGTTTAATTTATTGGTTAAATATAATTTTTTCCCATTATTTATCATTACATATTGATTAAGAATTATTTATTCTTCATGTGTTCAACTGTACACATACACTTATTAAGGATGTCATCTCAACCATTTCATTCATTTATTTCCCAAATATGTCTGGATGTGTAGTATTATTGATAGAATATTTATTCTAGAGGAAATAATGAATCTCCCAAAGTGAATACACTGATTTATTTTATTTTCTCAATTATAATGTTTGATTAATTCATATATCATGTTTTCCATAACTAATAAATTATTTAGTCCTTAGGAATGATATTTATTGTATATTGATACTATGTAATAATGTAATCAATATCTATAGGCTACTGGGTTTGAGGTCTTGATAGTTGATATCAGAGAAAGTCTCTTAGATTCATTAAAAGTAGATTTAGGAAAACATGCCTTAAAGAATTTAATCCTATGACATAATTTAAGGATAAGTTTATGTATTGGATTAAATCCTAATGTTTTTGTAAGTTATATATTTATTTGTTTCCTAGTAATATATATATGTTTGGATACTATAAGTTGACATGGTTCTAGAAAATATGTACCTAGGGGAAATCAATCTAAAAAAGAAATGTCATACTTGAGTAAAAAATTACATGGTACAAGAAAAGAATCGTACTACACACCTGGTTTAATACTCTCAAGTGATATTCTTCTATTCATGAAGATTTTAATTACAAACCATAATATATGATTGTTATGTATTTTTATAATTTGAAAAAAATCCAAATGAAATATTGAACAATATTATGTGATTTTCTATGCATAAAAGATTCAATTTATGTTAATTATTTAAGTGGTTTAGTGTTTATACATTTGGTTTCATAATGATATCATCTAATATACTGTATACCATTTTTCATAAATGGTTTGTAGAATATGTAATGAGAATTATCAATTCATGTACCCTATGTAAGTATTACCACCCTAGGAAAGATAATGAAGGTGGAGGTGGAAATATAGTTAGCACTAATCAAATGATAACTATATTTGGGTATCTGACTCATGTTATGAAAAAAACATTTCCCATATGGAGATTCCTCCAAATCCACCTCATTGTATAATAAATTTAGATTTATTAATGTGTTATGAACCTATATAATTCAATGGTACTACAAATTTATTTGTAGCAAAGAAATAGAGTAGTTCTATAGAGATGATATTTATTGCATTGGGGATAAATGAAATGGAGAAAGTCATCAGAGTATTTCATCACCTCATAGAGGATAAAAATAAATGGTGGTCTTTTATTCAAAACCCTAAGGATGAAGAATTTTTTCAGGGAATTGATTGGAATTATTTAGGGAAATAATAATGGATATGTATTTCCCTTATGAGAAGTGTGTTGGTATGGAGTGACAATACAAAAGTTTTTGAAAAAAGGGACATGAAATTGTTTCCTATTTTGTTGAAAACAATTTTTGATAAAGAAATAATGCTACAGACCATGCACATAATTAAAATAATGTTATTGAATTGTTCATCTATGGTCTTAAGATAATACATTTAAGGGAATATATATCCCAAATATTCTCATTATATGAGTATATATTATCTTATATTTTAAAAAAAGAGAAATAATTTTTAATTTATTATGGATTTGAAGGGAATCAAATGAAGAAAATGATATCATAGAAAAAATTAGAGAATGGGAGTAAAGGAATGATGGAATTTCCTACAAATGATAATTATAGAAAGAAACACCCTCATACTTTCTTGAAGAGAATGGGATTTTTCTACAATTTTTTAGAAAAAGGCCATAATTATTAGGGTTTCATGGGTATAAAATAAGTTTCAAATTTAAATGCTTTGATTATTTGGAGGTAGGGAACTACATAAATGAATTCCCAAAAATTTTAAGGGAATATACCTAAGAAGATGATTTTAGATCTTGGTCAAGTTTATGCTATTAATATTACTAAGGGGAAATGAATAAATTTATTGTGTATTTGGAATCATGAATTATGTTTTAGTTGAATTTTATCCATTATATTTTTAAAAAATTTAATGATTTTATTTCAGTGTATTTTCTATAAATATTTGAAGACACATGTTGAATGGTATGAAGAAAAGTGATCATGTGGCTCATCCACCTTCTATGAAAACAAATGATTGAGGGAATATAAATTGTAATATATGCTCAATGATTATAGAATAATGAATAATACATTCTAATGGGATATAAACAATTAAAATAAAATTATATAGTGATTTTATTGTTTATTGTATCGTTTATATAGTTTACAGAATTTTTTTTCTTAATGAATAATGTTGATAATTTTAGATTTTATTTAAACATTATGAAGGAAAATAAAATTTTGAATCATGCATGTTACCCTTAAGGATTAGTAGTTATAAAGCTATTCACATGATGGTAATATGAAATTAATATCCACTACATATTTTTTAGGTAATATTATATTGATTTAATGACATACCATCTAAATTTGATGACAATGAATCTATAATTCCATAATTTGAGGTATTATTAATTTTAATTCTTTACTAAATGGGATATGTTGAATTTTTCAAGTTTCTATTGATCTTATAGGTATTAGTATATTATAATGGATAACATGTGATTGCCATTTTGGTTTTAGGAATGATAGGAGGAATATATTTTTATAAATTTATGGATCTTTTGACCCAATAGTAGATAATTTTATTCTATTGGAAAAAATAAATTCATATATTCATTTCTTTTAGTATAAAATGAAGTGGGAATTGATTTAATGACAACTAAAAGATAAAAATATAGGTTTATGTTCTACTATTTCTATCAAAATAGTAAAAGAATTATTCAAATCTAGACAAATAATCGTTAAATATAAATTCCAACCTAATAGATTAATTTAAGATAAATTAATGGTATTTTAACTCATCACAGGTGTATGGTTTTGTGGTTTTTGAAAATCTCAGTATCATTCACATTATTATGATCAGTAATCACTATCACACACTATAATTATTTATAATTTTCATCCCTCTTCACGCCTTTATTTTCAAGTAATGTTCTATAATTTAGAAACATGGATAGGTTTTATTCTATATGAACATTATACTTCATATTCTCTCATATAAAGAAGAAATTTTATTATCCTTTTTATGAAATTTGGTTTCCAAAAATTTTATTTATAAATTTCATACCCTTGATTACAATTTGAAGATTAAATTATGAGGATGCAATTTAATTAATGCGTTAAAAGGTAACACCTTGAGATTTTAAATGACTAACATCCTGATGGATATATTATATGACCTATAAAATCATTCTAATATTATAATTAAACCGAGTAATATAATAAGATATATTTTTTAAAAAAATTAAATCTACTGGATAGCTTGTAGATCTCGTAACCCCTAGTAAAATTGAACATTTATGTAATATAATGTTAATTCCTAAACATTAAATTAGATGGTATGAATAGGACTGGCTAAAATATAGATATTATTTATTTTAAAAATGTATAATATTAAATTCTATGGTTACCTATTATTATAAAGAAAATACAAATCATATGAATGAAAAAAATGTTTTTTGAAAATATGTATTTTCTAGAAAGATATTTGGTTGCTCTATTAACATGTATTTTATAATTAATAGTTTTTACATCTATAAATATTATTTTACAAAATAAAAATTATTTTTCAAATCACAATTTCAAAATTAAATTAGAGTGGATTTTTGATAATTTAGTGGAATGAAAAATTGTTTTATGAATAGTGAAAAATACTAATTTATATTGAAAACTACCATTTCATTTAAATAATTTAAAAATTTAAATACTATATTAAATTAATTATAATATAAATTTAGTTCAAATATATTAAGATATAACTAACTTATTTCATTCAAATATATTTTATATTATATACATATATAAAAAATTTTAAAACTTTGTAAGGCCACTTATTGGAAAATCTTTTTCTTGACGCATCTATAGGTTAAATTCTAAAATGATTTATAATACTTTTTTTATTTGAATATGTAAAAATATTTCCCATTTTTTTAATAATCATAATTTATAACATTAAATAAGTTAATATTAATTTTCAACCATAAAAATAGTGAAAAAATATTAATTAATTACATTAGTTAAGGAAAAATGGGTTTACCATGGGTTAAACTAACAGTTTTATTGTTATAATGGCCTATAATTTGTCTAAATTGAATTTTAGGACCATATATTGACTAAATATAATCTATTTTTTTAATAATAACACATTTTAGTTCCTTATTTCTTATGAAAATCATATGCACACGATATTATATTCAAAAATTCCATGTTTGTTGACTTAACCACTTTCTAATGGTCGCATACAATTCTCACTTATTTACACATCCAAAATCCATTTCTCCATAGATTACATACCCAAATACATTTCTTAATTCCCCAAAAACATATTAAAGTCCAGTTTTGTATCATAAATCCAATGTAGAAATATTTTTGGTTGAAACCTATAGATGTTATCAAAAGAAAGGGTATCAATCTTAAACTAAAAATTTTACTTTGTTTCCTCTTCCACCGCTGTAAATTATTATGCTAATATGATCAAAAAATAACACCATTCTCTTCTATATAAAATAATTTTATTATGTCAATTTAGTAACTAATATCTATCTCCACTTCCATGAAATTGAAAACAAACCATCAATCGTGAGTATAATGGACTACCACCTCAGAAACCAATAACCACATTTCAATGATCACTATAAAGACATATTTAACATATAAATATATAAATATTATATTTGTCACATTATTATACTTATATAATTTTCATATCAAATAAACCTTCATACATTTCATTCCATGGGGACACGACAACATCGCTCGTGTGTAAGACAGACTATCACATTATGAAATAATGTGATTTTTTATTTATTAAAATTTACATGGAAGGTATTAATGAAAATGTTAATAAATATATTTAATATTTATTAACTAAAGAATATATATAAATATTATATTTAATATAAAATTTTACATTTCTATCTGTTGGATTATAATAATGTGGCTCATTTGTATGTATGGACAACCACCTCCACAAAGTGATGTAATTTTTTTCATTTTGAAATAACATGAATTATAATAAAGATGTATTTGGTTAATATAAATTACATATATGAAATTATTGTTATTATTATTTAAGAGTAATCTGATATTTATTTTCCATTATTTCAATCCATTAATTGAAATGGAATCAATATTCATGCATCCGTACAACCAATTCTATCCATTAACAGTATAAATCATTTTATATCTATAACATTTATTTATTACTCTAATTAATATATATAATGATGATGAAAGATATTGATATAATGTTTAACATTATTTGAATTATTTATAAATAGATATTGTAAAATTACATAAATTACCGAAAAAAAATAAACAAGAAAAATGAAGCAATTAATACATGAAACAGTGATTTAAATACTGAATTATTAATAAATAGGTGATAAAATATTTTATTTTAATTAGATATTTTAATATATATATTTTAATATTTATTTAATATATTTATAATAAATTTATATTTAGTATAGAATAATTTCATGCATGTGTGAAGGAAATCAAACCTCAGGTAAGGGTTTCTCGTCTCACTTTTACTTTTGTAGGACATATATGATTTTCACAATCTATTCAATTTTCATCTGTACATAACACCCATTGGAAAAATTTTATCATTAATATGATTACCTTTGTGGTTTTTAATGTTTCATTTTAGTTTGTTACTTTCATGGACCTTATGATTCAAATGTTACCAAGGTGGTATGGGGTTATTTCAAAATCAAATCATTATTTGAGATGTCTATGATTAAGTCATCATTGGGGTAAGTATTTTATATTTACATCACAAAAAAATATATTCTCCTATTATTTTTTATTAATGAATATTTAAAATAATTTTACCCTTTCCCTGTCATTCTTACATATATGGATTTAGAAAATGTTTTAAAGTGAAATAATATTTATTTAACTCTTCGTCAAAAAAACATATTTTATCCATATCCATGTTTTTTAAAAAAAATTATTAAATTTCTCAATTTTATTTATTCATACTTTTTATACCATGATTATGTATTTTAAATAAATCAGCCTTCATAACTTCTTCCAAAAAAGTTACTTTTGAATTTTTAACAATACTGTGAAATGAATAATTATTTTAACATAGTCAGCGTGTAATAAATTTATCACCATCATGAAAATTCATTCATTGAATCATAATGTAATTATTTAAAATGTTTTTTTTCAAATAAATTTTTTTCCCTAAATTTAAATGAATTTTTACTTTTTAATAGGGACTAAAAAAGTGAAAAGTGTATATTCATCAGTAAAGTTTTTAATGGTGTGTTTATTTTATATTTATTCATCTCTAACAAAATAGCTGAATTATATCTTATTCTATATTGGGAAAATGTTTTCATGATGTCATCATTATATTAGTATTCCAAAAAGGGTCCATCCTTATATTTTCTCAAGATTTTTATGATTAGTTTGACTAGGATGTACTATAATGATACCATTCCCTATATTACTAGATATGGTTTGTGATTATATTTTATTATTGGGCAATTAATTAACATTTAAAATTCTGTTTTATCAATATAAAATTTTTTTGTTGATTTTATATCAATCCTTTAACATAATAATTCATTAGACAAGGTAAGAAATGGGTTGGGCCCATAATAGCCCCTTGATGCATCAGTATGTCTCATGAGACTAACTAGAGTGGTTATTTGGTCAACACCTTACCCATTTATATAATATATTATATCACAATCCATTTAGAGTATGGTTATGATATCTATAATTCTAATTCCCCTTAATATGATATTAGTTTTTGATGTCCATGTGATATTTCAATAAGATAAAATTTTCATTAAGATGTTTCAATGTTAGTGTGATTATTTATGTGGCATTGTTTATTCATCATTTATTACAAATATATTATACTTCATGTTAATGTTATTGAATAATTTTATTTCAATGATTGACATTTCTATATTGATTATAACTTATTTATTCTTGATAGCATCTACTATAAGCATACCCATACTAAGTATTTGAGCTCACCACATTCTTATTTTTCACTCCCTAAGATGACACGATTTTTATTATTTTTTATATATAGGATTGTGTAAGAAGAAATAAAAATTAAATAAAATAGTAAAATATGTTGTATTTCATGTTTTTAATTACAATTTGAGATTCAAGTATGTATCTATTTTACCAAGGCAGCAAAATAGATTGGTCATTTGGTATGTTATTGTTATATTTTGATCCAATGAAATAATGTAACTTACCTATATGGGATATTAATATCATAATCTTAACACCTATTAAAATAATAAAAAATAAATTTTATCAATTTTCTATTTTTTTTATTTTTTATAAATTGAATTTATTTTTTTGGAAACAAATGAAAATTATGTTATGTCTTGATTAGATCATATGACATTTTTTACGGACCACACAACTACCAATTTAACCATGTTATATGTATGGAAAATTTTCCTATAGATCATATAATAGAACAATATGACCATAGAAAAACTAAATAAACAAAAATTATATACATAAGTATGAAAAAATTAATTTTTTTCAAAATGGAACGAATAAAAAACACTTCTAACAGGTCATCCATAACTATATTATTCAAACTGTGGAATTTATCACATGAGAAATTTATCAACCACCAGGTTATAATAATGATACATATTTTCTATCAATAATCTCTCCATGATCTGATTTTATAATAATTTTATTGCATAGTGACCACAGTACCCATTGAGGAGACCGTTTTCCATAGTATAAATATTTACAATGAATTTGATCATCCATGTCATAAAATTATAGGTCGTAGGTATAAGTGATATTATATACAACATATCAAATATTCTATAGAGTATGGAGGAGACTATTATAATGAACCACTCTTAAAAAACATATACATAACATCAATATTTTGGAATACATAACACAATAAAAAAAATATATTCTCCAAGACTGTATTAGATTAGTGCATTTGGAAACATGGAAATGAAAAAACCAATACATGATTGAGCTACATTATCTCGCACTTTATTCTCCAAGACAATAACAACTCTTATACATATATACATGAAATATATATTCATAAAGTGGGGATGAAATAATAAAATGGATGATATCAAATGCTCAGTTAGGGTAAAAGGGAGATATGTAAGAATAAACATAAGAATAAGGGTATGATATTGTGATAATAACATTACAATATCATACCCTTAATATCAAATAACATAAAAATTAATCATTTCATAAATATTAGCAGTTAATATGAATAAATATTATGGAAAAGAATTAAATAATCCTTGAAAACTGAAATAGATTAAGATATGGAATTATGACACAGACATAAACATGTAACATCATTCATTATAAGTGATGACACATTTCTAGAACTTATCAGGGTACTTTATAGGGACAAAAATTATAGGTAGGGACACACCACCATCCTCTATCACATTCCTTTCCTTATAAGAATCTGGTTCCCCCATATTCCCATAGTGGACTAGGTCTCCCCATCTTCCCATAGTTGATTGGTTTTCTCCATCTTCCCCTCTTCATTTTGACTACACCTACTGGGAGGGACACACCACCAATCCTAGTCATATTATTTTCCTTATAAGGGATCAGGTATATGCTTCTTACAAAGGTAAATTAATACCATAAACATGATTCCTATAATTATCTAATGATATATAAATAACTACCTAGTGCATTGTATGAAGATGTAAGTCCCCAATCTCATAATAAATTCATCCATACATGTTCCATAATATAATAAAACATTCATCATATCATGTCCCATTAAAATAGATGGGTTTTATAAACATCTTATTCTAACCCAGGAAATAAAATTGTCTTATAAACATTTAATAATATCTTAACCTATGTACATAATGATATGTTGTGTACTTATTTCATCAAATCATAACCCATTAAAAGAAGAGTGTTTCAGAATCATAAATCACATGGAATAGGAATGGTTTACCTAATAATGTAAATTGTGAAATAATAATGGGTTTTATAAACATCATTCCTTCACAGAAAAAATCATCCATAAAATTAATATGAATGGAAAAATTGGATTCTTTCCCAAAAGGGAATGTTTAACATCAATGTATTTCATTTTAGATTGAAATTAATTTGGAAATATCCTTTAAAATACTTCTCTTGGGGAAAATATCCATTATTCTTTTAAAATGTATTTTTAAAATATAAATCATTTTGAAAACCATTTTTTTATACAAATAGCATGAAAACATATATAGAAGGCTTGAAATGATTTTGAAACCCTTTTTTCTTTCAAAACATATAATAGAATAATCAAAACATTTTAAAAACAATTCATTGAAAACATATAAAATATGCTTAAAACTATTTTGAAAAATATTGAAAAAAATTTTAAAACATATAATAAAATATTGAAATTTTTTTGAAACCATTTATTTAAAAATACTATGAAATAAATAAATAAATATTAAAAAGGTTTGGAAAACCATTTCACAACATATACATGGATAACGTATCATTAAAGATTGAAATATTTTTGAAAACCATTTCATTGAAAATAATTAGAAATATTATAAATAAATATTGATAAAAATTTTAAATCTATTTCATTTAATATAAATTTAAATCTTAAAAATAATTATATAAAACATTTTTAAAACCATTTTTTTAAAATCCATTGAAAAATTATAAATAAATAATTAATAATATTTTAATACCATTTCTTTGATAATACATGAAAAAATTATAAATAAATATTAAATACATTTTTAAAAGAATTTATATGAAAATAAATTGAAAAAATTCATGAAAAATATTTAAAATACTTTTTAGAAAATATTATTTTGGAATAAAATTTATTTGTATCCAAAGAGAAAGGTAAAGTCAAAATTTATTAAGAACACTTTCATAATAATTTAATGTACTAATGAGTGTAAAAATGGTACCAATACATTAATATATCAATAATATCTAGAGGAGAATAAAATTCAGGATTGTTTTTTAAATATATGTCATAATATTTCATTAATGGAATCATAATCATAAACAATCCCAATAAATGATGAGATTATTTGAATAAACTATTAAAACATCAATAGATTTGAATAATAAAAATAATAAAAATTATAAAATTTCATTAATCATAAAATATCATTAAAAACGTATATTCATAATAAAACATTTCAATGTTAGTATATATAACTCATAGAAAAATATAGGTACATAAAAATGCATGTGTCTCAAAGAAGGAAAATTGAGACAAAACTACATTAACGATTTAGTAACTTTTGAAACCTAAAACCCATGATATAGAATTCATAAAAAGATATTTAATTATAAAAATATTTAATTATATGTTTCATATTATAAATTTATAGGGAGTATATGCACCAAAAAAATAAATGATTGGCAAACATGGCATGTATCTCATAGATAATAAAAAATAAAATGATAAATCCCCTTTCTACATGAGTAACTTTTAGAATATTTATTTCCATGATAGAATAGAATACATTTAAAAAGTTTAATATAATTAAATATATTAATTTAATATTATAACATTCCATAGGGAAATATATACACCACAAAAACAAGTGAATGTAGAATATTGAATGTATCTCATGGAAATATAAAGTAAGATGAAATTCCCTTACCTTAAGTCATGACATTTTCGCACACATTCAATCCACGTGTATAATAAAAATAAGCTTATTATAATTATAATATAGTGACATAATCATATATCTAATAACATATATGATTAACCTATGACTTTATATTAACCATTACTTTTTAATTCCATGTTAATGTATTGCTTCAGGTAATAACCACTTGGTTTATTATATGTGTTTTGAATTGTTATTATTGATCTTATTACTATGATCATGATTTAATTTATTCCATAATTTAAATCATGAATAATATATAATATATATTATTTATATAAATATTTATTTTAATCTAAAAAATATTGTAATATTAAATGAAATACATAGTTCTTGGAGATGGTAGGTCGTACATACACATTAACGTTACTTCTGTTTTACTATCTTTTTGAAAGAATGGAAGAAACAATATATATATATAAATATCATCATAATATAAGAATAGTTATATAATATATATAATATATGTTTACTAAACCCATCCTTAGTACATTCCATGTATAGTGTAAACGAATCACATCACATTGATGAGGTAGTCATCTTTACTTCCCCAAATGAATTTATCGCATTACACAGGCTAGAAAAAATAAAGGTATATGTTATATAATAATTCCATAAAAATAAATACATCCTTATTATAATTAATATCATAAACAAAAGATAATCAATCATAACTATGAACCATGAGAGGTGGTGAAAGAAAATCAAACAACATCATTTTGTGAGGTGGTAGTTCGCCGTACAGAAAGTATGTTACCCATTAGATAGAAGTGTGTGTAAGTGTGAGTTGAGCCCATAATATAAAAACTTCTCAGTATGTAGAGGTTCCTAATGTTATTAATTATGTATTTAATAATAATAATTTATCTTGTGGATAATTAAAATAATATAATGGAGTTTGGGAAATAATTTTACCTCTTTTTTTGGTAACTCCTTTTTCATATACAAAAGGGATTTCTTGGTTAGCTTTCTACCAAAAGAGATCATTCATGGAGGAATGTAGGGATGTTTTTATGTTAATTTTGTACATATTAAATGAATTTATGTGTCTTGGGTGGTGTGAATAATGGGTGATATATATGCCATATAAATGTGAGGGAGGGGACATACTTTTCATTTTCGAAAAAAAGTTTAGTATACCCATGTTGTTACCAAATAAGTCATAAAAAAGAAATAAATAGAAATATTATAAGGATAATGTTATAAATATGGAAATAAAATGTTATTTGGAAAAAAAATTAGGAAACTTGATCCCATATTATTATGGTTTGTTCCCAAGATAACCTTAATTTTATCATAATCATTGTAATTAATATTAATCACTTTCATTATTTATTTTAGTAAAAAAGAAGATGTTATGTGACTATAAATATTACACTGGTTACAATCATTTATTTCTCTTTTCTTATATTCAATTCACTGATGTAGACAAATTAATTTTAATTCTAATCTCACAGATGTGGTGAGGAAGCATGTTTTTAATGTGAGAATGATCAAAAGTTAATTTAGTTTTTATATATAAATTCAACATTAACACTAATTAAAATGACCTATATTAGATTAATAGATATAAAATTTATCTATTTATACTTTAAAATAAATTTAAAATATAATTTACCTATACAAATCAATTATATGGAATACAAATTTTGAATTAAAATTCAGTATTTTCACGATTCAACCAAAAATAAATTTTCTTAGAAAAATCCCAAAATTCACCTTAAAATAATTTTGGGATTTTTAATTCCAATTTGAAGATTATTTTATCACATTAAATTTATTAAAATGCCTAAAATATATTTTATTATTGTTCACAAAAGAAAAAAAAATCAATTCTTTTGAGAAAATTATATTTCAAATATATAAGAGTTTTACAAAAAAAAAATATGTTTTATTTATATAAAATAATTAAAAATAAAATTTAAAAATGGATAATCATTATACATGTTATTTTGTTTAATTTATATGTTATAACAATCTCTTTATTTAATTATAATAAAAAATGTGGTTTTTGAGAAACTCAATGATGTGCATAACGCAAGTTTAGTGCATGTTGAATATAACACAATCCAATTATGTGTTTTGTGTAGAAATAATGTATCTTAGGATATCATATAAAAAAATTTTACCATGGAATATACTATAAAGTAAGAATAATTTGGTACTTTCATATAACACACTTAATATTTATCATTTCATGAAATGAAAAATATCAAATAAATTAAAAAAATTTAAAAAATATTTCACAAAAACTCATAGTGCAACATTCTACCCCCAAAAAATGAATTTATCACTAAAAATTCATCTGGGATATAACTTGTTTAATAATTTTACATTTATTTAATAGAAACCCATATTATAAAAATTATCACTAAAAAATATTTTAGAAAGGAATATTGGAACAATAATGGTTACCCAATGTAACCAATAGTTGTGTTTCCATATACAAGAACATTGGTGCAAAGTGAAAACACGGGAATTAAAGAGAATTATTTTTATCATGTTTGGGAGAAGTGTTATAGATAACATGGTTAATATAAGTATAATTAACACAAATCCATAAAAAATGATGTTCAATGGGGCCATTTCATTCATCAAAAAAGAAGGTACTAAGAAAACGTTTTTGGTTTCATGATTTGTTCCCTATAATTGAATATTTTTCATGAGAAGTTATACATAATTCATTTCATTAACATTCATATGAAAAATATCATCATTTTTTTCATGACCAATTTTAACTTCACCTCCTTCTCCAAATGGGAAAGTGAATTTTTTTATTAATGGATCACTCTTAGATCATGAGATCCATGATAATCAATCCAACCAATCATTAGTTATTATCAAAAAAAATATACAATAGATTTTATAATATGCATAAATCATCTTGATGTGATATAATACATTAATCCCACAAAAAAACACATGTTTGACCAAAAAATTCCATAAAATGTTTACCATATAACCCTTATAAAAGATGAAAATATAAAACACTAGAAAAAAGGTCACCAAATTTAAAAAAAAAATATGCTCAACTTTGATCCCCCATATATTATATATTATCTCTTATCAGTCATAAAAAAACATGTGAATTCCTTTATCAAGTATTCTCTTAAAACATGGTAATTAACTAAATTACCATAAATACTTATTGAAAACATGCATTTTTCCTTATTCTAATGTATATTTGATCTATTACATAAATGAAAAAATATTTTAAAATTAATAAATGATAACATAAACCACATGTTGAGAAGTCCTTAATTATTTACTTGGTAATTAGTATGGTCAAATTTTCTTATTCATAACCAAAATATCATTATCAAAACATCATTATCATAATATAACGAACATATTTTGGGTTATCTTCCCTTAATCAAAATATCACTTTTCAAATCCATCAAAAACATTCAACATAATCTTTCAATTCATTAGGGACAAATATAAACTGAAAATTCCTTATTTATTTCCACATTCATATTACATAATTATTGACTAAAAATACATACAAAATTTAGTTATTCCCATTTATCCATAATCGATAAGAAGGCTACCTCATCCTATTACATAATAACTCTTTCCTTTGACAATTATTAGTTAGTATCATAATCATCATCAATATAACCATTACATATCTCATATTAGTGATTCTATTCATGAGAATTCCAATTAGGACATCTATTTTCATAATCAAAATTAATTCCACACCCAATTCATTAAACCTTTGATCTTTACTTAACTAGTCCAATATTCTCATCCATTTCATTAACCAACCCCTTTGTTTTTTCCATTGCAGATACTTTCTTTGGGTATTTATTTTCCAATGTCAAAATATCTTCTTATTATTCAATGACATTAACTTAAGTGAATCTTTACAAATTATTAACACAAATGGAATGGAATATTATTTCTGCCATGGTCTCAATTACACGAAATCTTAGAAAACATCATACTTATAATCCTTGCTGAGTCTAAGTATTGGTTAATGTATAGATTGTTTATAATGATCCATGAAAACTAACAGGGAATAATCATAAAATCCTTAACTCTATTGAACATCAAATCTGACTACAAATTACAAAATATTGGTCATAGTTAACATTAACCCAGTTCTTTATGGTTTCCATCATTGACTAAAACCAAATTACATTGAGTAAAAAAAATTAACATATTGAGGAACCACATAAACAGGAAAACCAATTTATAGGATGTCTAAAATATAACACCATCTGAAATCTATGTCACCTTAGGTTTGTCCTATGTTAGTAAAATCCAACTTATATTAAATCCTTCATGGTGGTTCATAAAGAGTTTATGAATTCCAAAAGAATATCCCCCAGAGATTCAAATCAGATGCACAATATGGTCATTTGACATGTATCATGTTACACTCATGTGAGGCTCAATGCACCTTGTTAGAGTTTTAATTTTAAGTGTATCTATGCCAGAACCACATCCACTTGTAGTATCCAAACATGGATATATTTCTAGGAAACCACTAGCTCAATATTTTTCCAAAATTTCAGGACGTTTTCCTATAAATTTTTTCATTTTTAATCTTGTACATAGAGACATCCCTATACATGTACTTATTAATATTCATAGGTATATAACTAATCTTTCCTCATACTAGCTCTCCAAGTGATGGAATAACCGTATATATAATACAAACTATAACAACCATATCTTACATTAAATTTACAGTTCATCACTTTTATTGAATACTTAATACATTATAAAAATAGACACCCAATAACCATGTTAGTTTATTTCCTGTGGAACATGGAAATGTAAATGTAGATACATGAGTGAGCTACATTATATCCCACTATGTTCTATAAGACTATATACTCTATTATACATATCATATGTGAAATATATCTAAAAATCAGGGGAGAAAACTACAAAAGGGGAAATCCTCGATGCTCAGTTAGGGTAAAAAAGGGAGATCTATATGAATAAAAATTATCATATGGGTATGAGAATGTGATCATGATGTTATAAGATCATACCCTACACATCAATGATCATAAACATGAATAATGAAATAAAGATTATAAGTTCATAAGATATGAATCATAAGATATATAAGATAATAATACATGAAACTATAATATTTGAATAATAAATGTAATATTTTCACACACATGAACACTTAATATCATTCCCCAAAACTCGAGTTGAATTTATAGAACTTATCACAGTACATTACGGGGAGTAAACTTATGAGTTGGGACTCATTACCAACCCTAGTTACAGTCATTTCCATGTAAGGGGTCCCATTTACCTATCTTTCCATAGTGAATAGGGTTTCCCCATCTTTCCATAGTTTATAGGGTTTCCCCATCTTCCCATATTCATGGTGACTACACCTACTGGGTGGGACATTCCACCATCCCTAGTAATAGTTATTTTCTTTTAAGGGATATGGTTTATCCATCTTCTCATAGTGAATAAATCCCATCCAATGGATTTCTTTCATTATCACATTAGATAAAAATATTTACCCCACTAATTTGAAAGAGATATAGGTTCAACCCATGTCATAATAAAATCATTCATACATTGTACAAAATATAATAAATCTTTCATCATATCATGTCATGTAAAAAGATATGGGTTTTATAAACAAAATATTATATACAATTAAATGAAATTGGTGTCATACACATGTAATCATATCTTCACAGGTGAAAAAGATAGGTTTAATTATCATATCATCATTGAAAACTCATTGAAAAGAGGTAGGATTTAGTAGCGTAAAACCCATAAAATATGAATCTATTTCATAATCATATAACTCGTAAAAGAGAAATAGGATTCAAAAACATCATTTCATAAAAATATAAACCATGTAGAGAAATAATATGTATATAACCTCTAGATCATTTTCCCTAAAACCATTAGTAACACTAATTGATTTGATCATAAATGAAAGATAATTTGTAGAGATCCATTTAAAAAATTTGGGGGAAAATTTATTTTCTTATTTCAAAATTTTTTTTTAAAACATAAAAATCTTTTGAAAAAAAATTCTTAAAAAATTCCTTAAAAAAATAGAATAAAGGTGTGAAATCATTTTGAAACCCTTTATCCTTCAAAACATAAAAAATAAAATTCAATTAATTTTAAAAACGTTTTTATTTGAAAACACATTAAACACATGTAATTATATCATCAAAATATTTTGTAATCTATTTATTTGAGAATACATTGATAACTTATAAAGAAATTTTGAATTTTTTTTCAAACCAAATTATTTTAGAATACATTGAAAACATATAAAAAAGTTTTGAAATGGGTTTGTAAACCATTTCAATGAAAATACATTGAAAACTTATAAATAATGCAAAAAAACAAATTGAAAACCATTCCATTGAAAGTAATTTGAAAAAAAAAATAAAGATATTGTGAATTTTTTTAAACTATTTATTTTAAAAATAACATGAAAATGTATGATGAAATATTGAAAATTTTTGTAAAAAATTTCATTGAAATTACATTGAACATTTATAAAGAGACCTTGAAATTTTTTGAATATTTTTTAAATACATTACAATCATATCATTAAAATATGAAAACTTTTTGAAAAAAATTTATATAAAAATATTTTTAAACCATAGAAATATTTCTTGATGAAATTTTGAAATTTTTTCTAGAAAACATGGTTATAAAAGAAAACAGATTTTTGACCGAAGAGAGAGGTAAAGTCAGAATTTCATTAAAACAATTTCTTAATAATCATAATTACTAATGAGTGAAAATTTTTTATCAATACATGAAAAGATCATAAATATATATTCTATAATAAAATTAATGATTGTTTTTGATATATGGATCATAAAAGTTTATAAATGGAATTATAATCATAAACAAACTTCTTAAACAATGTGATTGTTTAAATAAACTGTTTCCAATTCTGTATCATTGAATCATAATAATATTAAAATAATAACATTAAAAGAATAATAAAGTATCATGACAATATTTAGATTCATGATATAAAATTTCAATATAATTCTATTTTAATCATTAAAAAATATAGGTTCATAACATGGCATGTGTCTCAAAGAAGACAAATTGAGACAAAAATACTTTACAGATTTCGTGCCATTCGAAACATAATCCCCATAAAAGATAGGTCATAAAATGGATATTTAAATAACTATAAATATAATTATAATTTTTATATAAAATTTTCATTTTGTCTATATACAACAAAAAAAATAATTGAGTGGTAAACATTGGATGTATCTCATGGATAATAAAAAGTGAGATGAGATATCCCCTTACTACTTCAGTAACTTCTAAAATCATGATTACCGAGATATAATTGGATAAATTGAATTAATTTATGATCATAAAATAATTTAAATTAGTTATATAAAATTTAATGTAGAAGTATATATACCACACAAATAAGTGAGTGGTGAATATGACATGTATCTCATAAAAATAAAAAGTGAGATGGAAATCTATTACCTTAAGTATTGACTATCATTGTACAAATTGAATACTATAGTATATTAAATATATTTTTATTATAAATATAAAAAATAACCATAGTATTAAATATAATACCATATATGATTCACTTATGTCATCATACTACTTTTTAATTAACAATTCTATGTTAAAGTAATGTTTCGGGTAATAACTGATTTGTTTATGGTATGTATATTAAATCATTATTCATGATCATCATACTTAAATATGGATTTAATGATTTTAAAAATTTAAAAATTTATGTAAATATAATTTATATTTATTATATAAATATTTATTTTAATCTATAAATGATATAAATATTAAATGAACTACACCGTTAATGGAGATGGTAGTTCATATGTACGCATGAATGTTGCCTTCATTTTATTATTGTATTAAAAGACCGAATTGAAATTAAATAAATGTATATAAATATATATATATATATATATATATATAATCATTACGGTAGAATTATTATATCATTTATTTCATATAATTTAATTAAACCAATACTAAATACCTTCTATATAGAGTGTGAACGAATAACATCACTTTGAAAAACATCCATGAATGAAACAAACAAATGATAACAATAAATCAATGTGTGTATAATAATTATAGAAACATAAATACATCATTAAAATCATATATATCATAAAAATAGTTTTTCTATCATAATTATCAATTATGAGAGGTGTTAATGGAAAAATGAACAACATCATTTTGTAAGTCAGTAGTTCGTCATACAAAACATTTTTTAACCATTAGATGCAATTATATTTAAGTGTATGTAAAAAACATAATTTGATAACATATATTTATATTGAGTATATTGAGTATATTATTTAATCATGTAATACAAATAATTTAGGTGTTGGAGAATGAAAAATAAAATAAAGGATCATGATGAAGAATGTAAACACTTCTTCGGGTAACTCCTTTTCGAACACAAAACGGTTACCTTTGTTGGATTTATGCCCAAATAGAGGATTTAAGGACGAAGGGGGAGATTTTTGGAAGTTAAATGTGTATATATTTTCATGTATTAATTTTCTTTTGAGGATTGAAAATGGTGAAAAATTGTACCCTTTTTTAAGGGAGGGAGGGGACACACTTGTTATTTTTTTTTAAATGTTATGTGTACCAACATTTGTACCAAAAAAATGATATCAAAAACCAAAAACAATAATGGAGGTTTTATGGCTGAATTATGTCCATAATTTTTTTACAAGTTTCTATGTCATTTTGGTCCTTAACTTTATGATTTAGTCCCTTGTTAAGAATAATTTTACCTAATTGATGTAATTAATTTTAATCACATTCACAAATATTTTTTGTCAAAAATTATGTTTATAATATTATAATATAAATACTATAATGATAAATACTATATATGACCAATTTTAAAAATTCAATTCATATATGAAAAAAAATTAATCTTAAGGCTCACCTCACAAATGTGGCAAGGAAGTGAGTTTTTAAGGTGAGAATGTTCAAAACTTCATTAAGATTGTATGTATAATCATCATGAAAAGTTATTAAAATAAACTAAATTGGATATATAGATTTATTATTTTACAATAATTACTTTAAAAACAACATAAAATATCATTTTACTATTTGAATAAATTACATGAAAAGGCAATTTGGAATTAAAATTCTATATTTTTCAATATTCTCTCAAAAAATGTTGTTTCTCATAAAAATCCATAAAATTAACACTAAACTATTTTTGAAATTTTAAATTAAAAAATTATGATTATTTTATCAAATTAAATTTCCGAAATTTTCTAAAATTGTTTTTATTATTTTTAATAGAAGGAAATGAAATACAATTCTTTTGACGAAATAGTTTTTCGAAATGTGTATGGTCTTTACCAAAAAATATATTTTTTTCATCATTATGTTTTATTTATATAAAACCATGTTTAATAAAATTTAAAAAAAGGTTTATCAATTTTAATTTTATTATTTTTAACAACTATGTTATAACTATCTTGTTAAATTAATTATAATAAAAAAAGTTTTTTGTAGAAACTCATTGTTGTGTGTTACTCATGCCATGTCGGTGTTGTGTGTAATAAATGCAATGTTGGACTTGAATTTAGAGAAAACATATATTATGGAATAATATAATGATATATTAACATGGTTTAGCATAAAAGAAATTAATAACCCGGTGCTTTAAAATAACACAAGCTATATTCAATGTTCCATGAAATGAAGAATATTGAAAAAATTAAATTACCTCAAAAAATATTTCAGATAAACTTGGGATGATTCAAACATGGATACAAATTAGGAAATAATTAATATTAAATTAACTAAATTTAAGTATTATATTAAAAATTTATTAAATATACTATTCTAAACACATTTTTGTGCAGAATTAAATGCCATGTAAAAGAATCCATTTAAATATGAATTCATTCCAATGTAAAAGTTTCTTCAATGATGATTTTTAAATGGATATTTATATAAATAGATTAAATATTTAATCCAACCAAAATATGAGTGACATTAATATAATGAACAAATAGGGTTCATGATTTATCTTGAATGAAAATAAAGAACATCTACATTGCTTTCAGTATCGAAGACAAAAATTTTCACCATAATAATGATGAAACATATGATAGGAACTAAAATATTCACATCTAAATTTTTATTCAAAATAAAACAACAAGAGTAGTATAATCTATAATAGATAATGTCATGACCCATACCAGAGGGTCCTGTGTTGTGATAATCCCAAGCCTGCCTCTGATAGGCTAGGGGCTAGCGACTCGCACCGAGTATGTATATCCCACAAATAAGATGAATTTTCTTAAGTACATGTACACACACACAACTCCAATACCGAAATGTTGAAATGTAAATACAATATGTACAAAATTCATGCATACACTACGATACAAACCCTAGTATATAACCATATGAAACCAAGAATGTAAAGAGTGATAAAATACAATCCCACTAAAAGAAAGACTCTATCTTGTAGATGCACAAGTTCTCGAAATATGCCCATGTAATACCCTATCTTATGGGTTAGTATAGGATATATTATTGATGTCATAGTATCAAAACATTTACATCTAATCCCTCTAAGAACCAGAGGGTCATTGTCCATTTAGATCTCTTTCAAATCATCGATTTTATGAAAAAGACATGTCACGTGCGAGCAAATCCCATGCAGGGGAGATTAAAACAATACTAAGCAGGACACCTCAAAACCACAAATTAAATACCAATACCAAATACACTATGTACACCACAAAGTAAAAACCATTAAGTACACCACAATGGAATCAGAATAAGTACACCAGAATAGGAAAACTTGAATCACACCACAAAGGAAACACATTATCTAGACTACAATTGAAACACACTAAGTATAGTAAGCTCAAACAGGTGTAAGTATAAATAATGAAAAGAATTATTTTTAGATTTAATCCACATATCTCTCATCTTCCATAATACATGGAGTGTCGATGATTCATGGAGCATCAATAACACAAGGAGCGCCGATGGAACATGAAGCATTGATGGAACCTAGAGTATCGATGGTTCATGAAACATCGATGTTGTATGGAGCTTTAATGGGTCATGTATCCCCCAATACATGTATTCAAAAATTCATCTAGACACCTAGAAACATCTAGCTGTAGGATTCCACTAAAAGCACGCTTGTAACGAGAGACACTACTCCTCAATCCAGTTGGTCAAATTCTAACATTCATAAATATTCACTTATAGTATTTCCAAAGGACCGTGTCATCTTAAGGTTCCCAACGCCTTAAATGGATTTTCAAACAGACACATGGATTGAATGATATGGTCATTTTTTCAAAATGTCTCGACCGGGTCCATTCAGAAATTGTCCGCAACCCACTCTGGTGAACCCAACACAGCCAAGCCTAAACCACCCCAGCCCATTATTATAAGGCCCCAGCCTTAGACCTTACTTAATCTTGATATATTTCAAGAATACACCTTGAGGATCTTTTCAGGTGTAGAGTTTTAGAGAATTAGATCCTAAAACATGCATTACATCCCACATTTAAAAAAGTGGTTATAATAAAAGATAGTATTCATTTTTTACCACCAACAGAAACATATTTAAAATAAAACATGGATTATTTCTTGACACTTCCTTGACACTATCATCATATCATGTACCCTTCCCTTGACCTGTGAAAAACATTTAAAAAAAACATGGGATGAGCATAAAAAGCTTAGTTAGGGATATAAAAATATGGAATGAAAACATGAGTACATATATACATAACAAAGATACCATACTTTACCCATAAAACATAAGCACTTTAATATACCTCATCCAAATTATGAATAAGTCATAGATATCATAAAACATAAAGGTAACTTGAGGCATTCATAACATTCTTACGTAGGGAGTAACACTCTTGGTTACGTTCGGAACACCCATCATAGTATATTCCCTAAATCACTTCGGAGAAACCTCAATGTTTAACTCCTTTAAGTTACCCAATGCATTGGAGAGCTATATCGGGCTCACCCACCGTTAGTTTATCACGGAACCACCCGTCTTCATAATAATGCCCAAGAACCGAAACATAATCGTATCACATAGAACATGCATAAAGGAAACATATCATTTCCACCATTCAATCACAAGATATCAATACAACACATTGATATAAAAACATTATGAAAACCATTTTCAATACCAAAATAAACGTAATGTAAAACATGGTATTTATTTTTCTTTTAAAAAGAAGGTATGGCTTGTAGAGGAAGTCGAAACTCAAATAATGGTCACGACGGTAGAGAAGACATTGTCGCCGCATACGTACGACAAAAACATTCTCTTTTTTCATTTAGTAAAACGCTTAGTAAAAAAAATATTCCTTTTGGATAAACATAAAAGTCAAACGGGTTTATACACCATATAAAAGAAGGTTGTGTATAAAACAAAATCGTCCTCAATGAAAGGAGATTGAGACGAAGTCCCATACCTCGAGTCCGACTTGGCTCGATCGTTCTTTAACCTCCTGAATAATAAACTTGAATTAATTTATAATTTCTTATGAACCATTGTCAAGTTCATTATTCCTTTTATATCACTTATTACAATGTCATTAACACTATGTAATTATTTAAGTTAATAACGGTCGTTTTAACGATCATTGGTACTTGAGTAAAAAATAAACTCTTTATAATTACAAGTTGTTCATGTATCTATTATATCCAGAGTTATACTCATGATGTAGATATCATATATATCATATATATCTAGTATATACATGCATTTATAATATTACATAACGTTTAGAGGTAAAAAATGAAATGCACCGTTCATGGAGACGGTAAGTCGTACGTACGCATGAACGATACTTTCATTTCTATTTCGTATTTTATGGAATAGAATCATAATTATATAAAGATATATTATAATTACATTATAATATCATATATAATATCATTACTTACATCATTTATACATCCCACATATGGCATTAACGAATCAAATCACTTTGAGGGGGCGGTAGTCCGCACTTCCTAAAATGAAGATATCGCGTTTACCCATAATAGAAACCATAAAGGTATGCCATAAATGAAAAATACATAATCTTAAGTAAAACATAAAGATATTATATATAATATATAAATATAGTGACATCTTAATGGCCACCTTTGAAAGTGTTATATGAGTGTTGAATAATCATCGTTTCGTAAGGCAGAAATTCGTCGTCCCCAGAAACAGTATGTTCTTTAACCATTAGATGTAGGTGTGTGTAAGTGTAGCTAAAATACTTCTTATAACAACAACCTAGTATATTGAAGATACTGGAGTTGATACAAAAGATATGAATAAAAAGTTTTTAGGGGGTTAAAGAAGCAAAATAAAACATAAGAACACAATAGAAGACACAACCTTTAAATCGGGTAACTCTTTTTGATTTGAGCTCCAAGGCTTCCTTGGGAAGACTTATGCCCAAATTGAGGCTTATAGGAGTAATATAGGGATTTGTAGAGACTAAATGGGCAGGGTTTGTCCAAGCCAAAGTATTTGGAAGTTTTGTTAAGGAGGTAGAGGTGGGGCCTTTTATAAGAGGAGAGGAGGGGCACTCTTGGAAAGTAAAGAAATGTTACTTTATTTTAAAATGAGTTTGGGATTTAAAAGGTCCCACATTGATATAATTCTAGGATAAGGTGATAAGGGTTCTAAATATTCTCATCCAATATGTTTTTGACAAGTGTAGGTTTTAGATTTTACATTATCTTTTCATTTTATTTAAATCGTTCATTAATCAGGTTATCGCTGCATCATCATGATGTCATAAATAATTTAATTTTTATAATGTCTAAAAATTATAAAACAAATACTATGATGTAGTAAGTCTTTTTATATTTCCAATTACTATTTATAGTAAAAAATATGACTTGTATAACCCCATATAAAAATTGTTTTAGTAAAACAACTCATGTTTGTGACATTTTTACTTTAACATTAAATAAAAGGCATTAATGACTTTATCATACCCATGTGGCTCCATGGGTTCCCAAAAATAGACCCATGGGTTTTCTTGGTCAGCCATGACACATACAGTAATGGTAGGACATGTTTATAGTTCATTTCATATTATTAATACATTATTTTTACCTTAAATTACACTAATTACCTCTAATCACGATTAAAAACTTAAAAGTTACTATTCACTAAAAAATTATTTTAATCCCATTGAACCACATTTTACTTCTTAATAAAAAATATGTATGTCAGATTTTTGAAATTCAAAACACAGAGGTGGTAAAATTTCATTTAAACGAAAAATCAGTTTTTTAAGTACCACTTAGTGGTTTCACTATTCATCAAAAATTGAAGTTTTCGGAAAACTACCAAAACTTCACCCAAAGCTATATTTGATATTCCGAAATCAAAAATGATGTCTAATTTACAAAATTCAAAACATATAAGTTACATTAATTAAATTAATAACTAATTCCCGCTGTCAGAACAAATAGCGTGTTTTAAAGACACAATAAGTATCAAAAGATTGACACTAGTTTAAGACCAATTTCAAAATGAAATTAAATTCCAATGACCACTATTATATTAAATGTAAAAAATATATTCTAATTTAACATTAAAACCAATTCAAAAGATAAAATAATCATATAAATAAATTATATTAAAAAGTGGTTTTGAATTAAAATACAACATTTTCACTATTCATTAAAAAATGAACTTTATCTAAAAAATACGAAAAATTTACCCAAAGTAACTTTCAATGTCCCAATCATAAAGAATAAGTTTATTTCACCAAATAGGGCTTACAAAATAGTCGAATGTTTAATTTAAAAATGGTTTTCCATCAAAAGGTAGTAAAACATCTTTTAAAAATATTAGTGTATTCCATGATTAAGATTGGATTTATTCTCATTTTAAGCCTCTCAAACACTATCTAATTAATAATTAGACATAGATAATAATATCTATTATTCATTACATACTTGGGATGTTACATCCTTCCCCCCTTTAAAAAATTGCATCCCCGCAATTTTTTTACTTAACGAATAAGTGGGGGTATTTATCCCTCATAGCATTTTCAGATTCCAATATTGCCTCTTCAACCATATAATTTTTCCACAAACCCTTTACCTGGTGAATCACCTTATTCCGCAACACTTGCTCCCTGTGGTCAAGAATCTGGACCGGTTGATCCTAATAAGATAGGTTCTCTGATAGCTAAACTACCTCTGGACTCAAAACATGAGATGGATCTGGAATATAGTTTCTCAACATCGAAACATGAAAAACATTGTGTACCTGAGATAAACTTGGAGGTAAGGCCACTCGGTATGCAACTGATCCAACTCTCTCCAGAATTTCATATGGTCCAATGAACCTTGGACTCAGTTTTCCTTTCTAACCAAATCGCATCACACTTTTCCATGGTGATACTTTTAGAAAAACATGATCACCTACCTCAAAAGATAGATCCTTCCTCCAGTTATCTGCATAACTCTTCTGCCTACTCTGAGCCATTCTCATGTGTTTCTGTATAAATTGAACTTTTTCTGCCAACTCTTCCACCAATTCTGGTCCCATCAACTTCCTTTCACCCACTTCATCCCAGAATGCTGGAGTTCGACACCACATCCCATATAACGCCTCAAATAGTGCCATCTGTATACTGGAATGAAAACTGTTATTATATGAAAACTCAACCAAAGAAATATGTTGGTCCCAACTTCCCTGAAATTCCATCGAACAAGCACGTAGCATATCTTCCAAAGTCTGAATTTTTCGTTCTTCCTACCCATCTGATTGAGGATGAAAAGCTGTACTAAAATTTAATTCAGTACCCAACGAGTTATGAAGGCCTTTCCAAAAGTTAGAAGTGAACCTTGGATCACAGTCAGATAAAATGGAGAGTGGAATACCATGTGACCTAAATATCTCTTTAAGATACAAATGGGAAAGTTGATCAAGGGAAAAAGTATCTCATATAGAAAGGAAATGAGCAGATTAAGTCAAGCGATCAACAATAACCCAGATTGCATTATTACCTCGAGATGTCTTTGGTAATCCCACAACAAAGTCCATGGATATATTATCCCATTTCCACTCTGGCACTGATAATGGCTGAAGCATCCCTTTCGGTAACTGCCGCTCAGCTTTAACCTGTTGACATGTCAAACACATCACCGTAAAATCAGCAATATCTCTTTTCATTCCATCCCACCAGAAATACTCTCGCAGATCTCGGTACATCTTAGTACATCCAGGATGAACTGAAAACGGAGAACTATGAGCTTCACATAACAACTCTCTCTTAAACTGTGAGTCACAAGGCACACACAATATCTTTCCAAATCTCAAAACAAAATCATTATTAATGTTGAATTCAGGAAACTTACCCTTCTGAACCAGCTCTACCTTTTTCTGCAACTCGCTGTCTTGCTTCTATGCTTGCTTGATTCTGTCTGATAGAGAATATTTCACTGATACCTGAAACAAAACAGAAGAACATCCTACACCAAAAACTTCTATGAAAAAGTTTATCAAATCCTTAACCAAAGTATCACGTTCCAAATGCAACATTGATAATGAAGCATTACTTTTTCAACTCAAAGCATCATCCACTTTATTTTCTTTTCTCAGATGGTAATGAATTGTACGATAATAATCATTGAATAATTCTATCCATCTCCTCTGTCTCATGTTCAATTATTTCTATGTGAATATATACATTAAACTTTTTTGATCGGTATATATTTCACACATTACTCCATACAAATGATGCCTCCAAATTTTGAAACTGAAAACACGAGTAGCTAATTCAAAATCATGTGTAGAGTAATTTACCTTATGAGTTTTCAACTGACGTGAAGCATAAGCAATTACCTGATCATTCTACATTAGGACACAACCATGTCCTTTCAATGAAACATTGCTGTAGATAACAAACTCACCATTCATGGAAGGTAGTTCTAAAACTGGAGCATTCACCAATATTCTTTTTAGTTCCTGAAAACAATCATCACATTATTTTGTCCAGATAAACATAACACCCTTCTGAGTTAGCTTTGTCATTGGACTAGATAACCGTTAAAAATTACTAACAAACCTTCGGTAACAGCCTTCCAAACCAAAGAAACTATGAATCTCAGTTAAATTTGTGTGTCTTGGCCATTCTTCAACAACCTTTGTTTTTTCCGGATCAATAGTTATCCCATCTTTAGAAACAATATGACAAAGGAAAGAAATTTGTTGCAACCAAAACTCACACTTTCTGAATTTCCCATACAATTTCTTTTCTGTCAAGTTTTGAAAAATAACCCTTAAATGTCTTTCATGCTTCTCTTTATTTTTTTTAAACACCAAAATATCATCAATGAAAACCACCAAAAACTTATCCAAGAACTCATGGAAAAGTCTATTCATTATGTCCATGAATACAGTAGGTTCATTGGTTATCCCAAAAGGCATTACTACAAATTCATAATGGCCATATCTTGTACGAAACATGGTCTTCAGAATATCTGCTTCCTTTACCTTCAACTGATGGTACCCCAATATCAGGTCAATCTTTGAAAAATAATGAGCTCCCTGGAGCTGATCAACCAAATCATCGATATGAGGAAAAGGATATTTGTTCTTAATAGTGATGTTATTCAAGGATCTATAATCAATGCAAAGTCTCATAGAACCTTCTTTCTTTTTAACAAATAAAACAGGAGCACCCCATTATGATGTTCTAGGTCGAATGAAACCTTTCTTTAATAAATCTTGCAATTGCTCATTCAACTCTAAAAGTTCAATTTGAGCCATTAGATAAGGGGGTTTTGAAATTATCTTAGCATCAGGAACTATGTAAACAGTAAATTCAACTTCCCGGTCTGGTATTATACCAGGAAACTCATCAGGGAAAACATCAGGATACTCATTTACCACTGGCACATCATTAATCTAAATAGTTCCATTATTTTCAACGATGTGTGCAAGGTAACATTCATTTCCATCTATTACAAGTTTCTCAGCCTCTTGATACATTATCAACAGTAAGGGTTCATTCTTGTACACAAACTTATAGTCTTTATGAAAAGAAACTTCTTTATCTCTACATTCAATATTAGCATGGTAAATAGAGATCCAATCAATACCCAGGATAACATCAAACTCTACTAGAGGTAAAACAATAAGGTTCGCAAGTAGGTTCTTTCCACAGATAAGGATAGGAAGATTCTTCTAAATTCTTTTTGACTCAACATTTCCCCCATGTGTTTTTACCAAATGTTTAGGAGTCATTTCTTGAGATGGTATTCCCATTTTACTAGAAAAGTATTCAGAGTTAAAATAATGTGTAGACCCCGAATCAAACAACACACTGACATAATCTGGAAAAACAAACAATATACTTATTACAACTTCATTTGATGGCCTGACATCTGTTTAAGTAGTTGCAAAGGATTTCACCACCCCTTTCCTCTTGTACTCTAACTACTTCCCATCACTCAAGATCTTTGCTGGACACTCGTTTGCATAGTGACCCATCTCATTGCACTTAAAACAATTCACTAACTATAAATCAAATTTGGTCTTACCATCACCCTGATCTTTTTCAGTGCAATCAAAAGCCTTATTTCCCATCTTACTGCATCGGTAACACTTTATAGAATTCAGAAGACATTCCCCGTCATGCCTTTTACCATATTTATCAGTAACTGGAAACTTAGTTTTCTTACCGTCAGACCTTTTTGAAGAACTCTTTCCTTTCTCCTACCACCTCGGTCTCTTCTTCAGCTGGTTGTTATAGAACACTTTATCATTAGTAAACTCCATTTCCACCTTCTCAGCACATCGAACAAGATTTTTATAACTTTTGAACTCATGAGAATCCAATTCCCTTTGATATTTTGGCTTTAATCCTGAGTAAAAATGATTGATTTTACTATCAAGGTATCAGATAAAATTTGGAGCATACCTTGCCAATCGAGTGAACCTCTATTCATAGGCAGCCACTGAGTCTTCCTCTTGCATCAATTCCAAGAATTGTTTTTCCATCCTAAGTCGAACAGCCTTAGGAAAATACTTCTCAAGAAACATACCTTTGAATTCATCCGAGTCGAGAGCATCAATCTCATCAGCGTCCCTGATATTTTTAACCATCGACCACCACTGATCTGCATCACCCTCCAAATGGTAAAGATAAAAACAATCCTTTTGATTGTCCGAACACCCCATGACATAAAAAATCATCTCAAGTGCTTTAATCCACCCTTCAGCTGGCACAGGGTCAGATGATCCTATGAATTATGGGGGATGTTGCCTCATGAAATGTTCCACCACTGACATTTTCCTCTATGGTAGATCTGGATGATCTCATTCATGGATACCACCACCATTTATCGCTTGAGTCAACTGCGCCATTACTGCAACAAACTGTTCAGTGCCAATTCCGACCATCTCAGGATGCTGATTCGAAAGGTTATTTCCTTCTTTATGTCTTCCTAGAACTGCTTCCCTATTTCCTCTGTGAAAAACTATTCTGAACAAACCTATCTTAGATGAAGCAAAATGGTAATCTTCAAATGATATATCATTTCAAAAAAAATATTTTTGGATAATAATTTAATAGAATTCTAACTCATAATGTTATCTAAACTGACCTCTGATACCAACTATAAGGCCCCAGTTTAAAACCTTACTTAATCTTGAGATATTTCAAGAATACACCTTGAGGATCTTTTCCGGTTTAGAGTTTTATAGAATTAGATCATAAAAAATGCATTACATCCCACATTTAAACAAATTGGTTACAATAAAAGATAGTATTCATTTTTTCCCACCAACGAAAACATATTTAAAATAAAACATGGATTCTTTCTTGACACTTCCGTGACACTATCATCATATCATGTACCCTTACCTTGACCTATGAAAAACATTTCAAAAAAACATTGGATGAGCATAAAAATCTCAGTAAGGGATATAAAAATACTGAAAGGAAACATGATTACATATATACATAAGAATGAAATAATAATTTACCCATAAAACATAAAGACTTTAACATACCTCATCCAAATTATGAATAATTCATAGAAATCATAAGACATAAAGGTAACATGAGGCACTCATAACATTCTTACCTCGGGAGTAACCCTCTTGGTTACGTTCAGAATACCCATCATAGTATATTCCCTAAATCTCTTCGTAGAAACCTCAACGTTTAAATCTTTCGCATTACCCAATGCGTTGGAGAGCTATATCGGGCTCACCCGCCCTTAGTTTTTCAAATATCCACCCATCTTCATAATAATGCCCAAGAACCACAACATAATCGTATCACATAAAACATGCATAAAGGAATCATAACATTTCCACCTTTCAATCACAAGATATCAATACAAAACATTGATATAAAAAAATTATGAAAACAATTTTCAATACCAAAATAAATGAAAAGTAAAACATTGTATTTATTTTTCTTTTAAAAAGTAGGTATGGCTTTTAGAGGATGCCAAAACTCAAATAATGGTCACGGCGGAGGAGAAGTCGTTGTCACCGCATACGTACGACAAAAACATTACGTTTTGTCATTTAGTAAAACTCTTTTTAGAAAAAAAGATTCATTTTGGATAAAATTAAAATTCAAAGGGGTTTATACATCATTTTAAAGAAGGTTGCGTATAAAACAAAATATGCCTCAATGAAAGGAGATTGGGACGAAGTCCCATACCTCGGGTCCGACTTGACTTGATCGTACTTTAACCTCCTGAATAATAAACTTGAGTTAATTTCTAATTGCTTAAGAACCTTTTTTAAGTTCATTATTCCTTTTATATCACTTATTACCATGTCATGAACACTATGTAATTATTTAATTTAATAACGGTCGTTTTAATGATCATTGGTACTTGAGTCAAAAATAAACTCTTTATAATTAAAGTTTTTCAAGTATCCATTATATCCAGAGTTATACTCATGATTTATATATCACATATATCATATATATCTAGTATATACATGAATTTATAATATTACATAATGTTTAGAGGTAAGAAATGAAATGCACCGTTCATGGAGATGGTAAGCCGTACGTACGCATGAACGCTATTTTCATTTCTATTTCATATTTTATGGAATGGAATAATAATTATATATAGATATATTATAATTCCATTATAATATCATATATAATATCATTACATAAATCCTTTATATGTCCCACATATGGCATTAACGAATCAAATCAGTTTGAGGGGCCGGTAGTCCACACTTCCTAAAATGAAGATATCGCATTTACCCATAATGGAAACCACAATGGTATGCCATTAATCAAAAATATAGAATCATAAGTAAAACATAAAAATATAACATATAATATATAAATATATTGACATTTTAATGGCCACCTTTGAAGGAGTTATATGAGTGTTGAACAATCATCGTTTCGTGAGGCAGAAATTCTACGTCCACAGAAACAGTATGTTCTTTAACCATTAGATGTAGGTGTGTGTAAGTGTAGCTCGAATAATTATTATAAAAACATACTATTATATTGAAGATATTGGAGTTGGTACAAAATAAATTAATAAAAAGAGTTTAGGGGGTTGGAGAATCAAAATAAAACATAATAACGCAATAGAAGACAATACCTTTAAATTGGGTAACGCTTTTTGATTTGAGCTCAAAGGCTTACTTGGGAAGACTTCTTCCCAAAGTGAGGCTTCTAGGAGTAAGAGAGGGATGTGGACACACTAAATGGTTAGGGGTTGGCCCAGCCAAAGGCTTTGGAAGTGTGGGTAAGGAGGTAGAGGTGGGGGCCTTTTATAAGAGGAGAGGAGGGGCACTCTTGGAATGTAAACAAATGTTACTTTATTTTAAAATGAGTTTCGGATTTATAAGGTCCCACATTAAAATAATTCTAGGATAATGTGATAAGGGTTCGAACTATACCCATCCAATAGGTTTTTGACAAGTTTAGGTCTTATATTTTACATTATTTTTTCATTTTATTTAAATCTTTCATTAATGAGGTAATCGCTTCATCATCATGATGTCATAAATAATTTAATTTATATAATGTATAAAAATTATAAAACAAATACAATGATGTTGGAAATATTTTTATCTTTCCAATGAGTATTTATAGTCAAAAATATGACTTGTATAACTCCATGTAAAAATTGTTTTAGTAAAACAACTCATGTTTGTGACATTTTTACTTTAACATTAAATAAAAGGCATTAATGTCTTTATCTTACCCAAGAGCCTCCATGGGGTCCCAAAAATCGACCCATGGGTTTTCTTGGTCATCCATGAAACATAACATAAGAGTAGGACATGTGTATATTTCATTTCATATTATTAAAACATTATTTTTACCTTTAATTACTCTAATTACCTCTAATCGGGATTAAAAACTTAAAAGTTATGATTCACCAAAAAATTATTTTAATCCCATTGATAAAACTTTTACATATTAATGAAAACCATGTATGTTGGATTTTTGAAATTAAAAACACAGAGATGGTAAAATTTCATTTAAACGAAAAATCAGTTTTTTATGTAACACTTAGTGGTTTCACTATTCATCAAAAATTGAAGTTTTTCAGAAAAATACCAAAACGTCACCCTAAGAAATATTTAATATTCCAAAATAAAAAATGATTTCTATTTTACAAAATTCAAAACATATAAGTTACATTAATTAATTTATTAATTAATTCCCGTTGTCAGAACAAATAGCGTGTTTTTATAAAACAATAAGTATCAAAAGATTGACACTAGTTTAAGTCCAATTTCAAAGTGAAATTAATTCCAATGACCACTATTGGATTAAATGGTAAAAATATATTCTAATTTATCTTTATAACCAATTCAAAAGATAAACTAATAATATAAATAAAATAGATTAAAAAGAGGTTTTTAATTAAAATACAACATTTTTCACTATTCATTAAAAAATGAACTTTATACGAAAAATACCAAAAATTTACCCAAAGTAAATTTCAATGTCCCAATCATAAAGAATAAGTTTATTTATAAAAATAGGGCTTATAAAATTGTCAAAAGTTTGATTTAAAATGGTTTTCCATCAAAAGGCATTAAAACAATATTTTAAAAATATTAGTGTATTCCATGCTTAAGATTTGATTTATTCTCATTTTAAGCCTCTAAAACACTATCTAATTCATAATTAGACATAGATAAGAATATATATTATTCATTAATTACTTGGGATTTTAAAATTATGCTCATCCCACTGGGTTTCCTTGACCTATCCCACAAGGTCGTAGGGCCACATGAGTGGCCCATCTAATCTAGTACATCCCGCCGCGTGCGGGCTGGTTTGTGTGCATGAGACATGGCCTAACCTAGCCATGTCCCTTCAGTCAATGCTAAGTCGTGGAACATTTTACGTGTTGGCCCTCATTTAATCCCTAGTTCTTCTTTCTCACAGCCACTATGGTCTCCCTCTAACATGACATTGAGTTTCATCCTCCAACCTCTATCATGACCCCATGGTCACCACTTGTGTCCTTCGTTTCCATGGGATCCCATGGGGTCTCCATCAGACCATGTTCCACCTTTTCCACTTGTCGCCCAACTGACATCCCCATCATTCTATGTGCTCTGCCTGGACTATCCCCCCACTATCAGGACACTTTTCATCTACTACTAATCACCTTTTCAAATGCATTATTTTCACTATGCCCTCCACCCATACTTTCCTAGAGCTACATCTACGGGCATTATCATGCACCATTCTAACCTGTTACCTCAAGTGATTCACATCATGCCTTCATCGTTGAACCTTTCTGATGTCGTTGGGATGTCGGATCCCATGTTTTGGATCGTCGATCCATATTTCAAAGGAAAAAATTTCATATGTTTGTATTTTGCGCAGAATGGGGAACACGTAGATATTTGGGGAAAAGAGATAAATCACCAGAACACCCAAAATAATAGATCATGGAATTTTTCTTGTTGGCCATGATATGTTCATGTTATAAGTATTATTAATAACTATTCGACACATTGATCTAATCCCTGTTCCAAACCCAACAAGCAGTTAACCATCAGAAAAGAATGAAAGAAACCTACATCAACCTATTTGTGGGTTGGGATGTGTTCATTACTTTAATATGAGAGGGGAATGTTAATCACAAATAGATTAACATCCTACCTCAATGTTGGATCAGTCATTGATGTAGAAAATTTGTTTATGTTATCATTGATCCCTTATCTACTGGGTTTCTTTGTTGAGAGAGTTTTTGTCCACACCATAGAGGAACACTAGGTTTCTAGTGATAACCCTGAATTCTAAACAAAGGTATAAATTGAAAAAAAAATCTTTTATTTCCAATAAAATATTTATATTAAGATATTTTAATGACTATTATGTCCAAATTATAACATTCATATTCGACCTTCACCAGTTGATGTTAGGCCCACCCTTATATAATGTTACTCTTATAAATTCCATGGTGCATTTGAATTTTTCATCTAGGCTACCATTTATAAGTTATTCATTTTTAAAGAAAACCCTCATGCACCATTTATTAAAAACATAACATTTTTCGTCAAACTGTTCTGGGCACACAAGGCCTCAGAATCCCAGACTGTCTTAGAACATGGTCTCAGAATTTTCTATATTTATGTATAAAAATAAAACCACATAAAAATGAGAGTCATTAAATTCTCACCATCATAGGTATTTACAACCTCAAAATCCAAAAAAACGGGTAATAAAAAAAATATGAGTGTATTGAGCATGAATTTGAGACACCCACTTCTAAGTGGTGTCATATAGATTCACATACTACCACTGAATGAGCACTAAGGGAATTGACTGACCATGAATGATCTGCTCATATCAATCCACAATCTTCGCTAGGTACTCCACAAAATTCACCACATCATCAATGTCTAGCTCTCCCAAGTCGATGTCGTGTGATGGATAATGCACATACCTCCCCAGTTGTGAAACGTGGAAGACATCATGAAATTGGTTCAACTATGTGGGTAGATATAGGTTGTACTCTACCTCACCAAATCTATATAGAATATGAAATGTGAAGATGTATCTCATAGATAAATATTCACCCCAACCAAATCTCTTTAATCCCCATTGAGGTGATACTCAAAGGTACACATGGTCCACCTCCTCAAAATCCATGGTCATATATTGTCTATCAGCATAAGAATTTTGATGGCTCTATGTTGTCTTCATCCACTATTGGATGAACTTCACCTTCTCTATAGTAGTCCGCACAAACTCATGACCCATGAATGACAACTCTCAAAGGTTAGTCCAGAAATGTGATGAACTATAGGGTCACCATTAAAAGACATTGAATGGAACCATACTGATGGTAGAGTGGTAGCTTTTGTTTAATGAAAACTCCACTATGGGTAGTTAATCAACCAAACTATGGCCAAATTCTAGGATGCATGTGTTTATCATTTCCTCAAAAACCTGAATGGTCCACTCTGTTTAGCCATAATTTTAAGGATGAAACGCCATGATCATGCAAAACTGAGTCCCAACCACCATTTTCAATCTCTTCCACAACCAGGATGTGAAAAAAGAATCATCATGTGAGATGATTGTTGATGTAACTCTAGAAATATGAACAATAACGTGCATGTATATGCATCCCAAACATTCTACGGAACTCTACTCATGGATCATTAGGAAGTGGTTTGACATAGTGTGTCGGTAAACAAGCACTTAGATTGTATCGTTCCCCCTGGATGTGGTTTGTAAACCCATCACAATTTCCACCGATAATAAATCCCACTTACACTCTAGCACCTCAAGTGGTAGGGTCAATCTTGTTGGAAATTGGTGATCATCATTCACTTGTTGGAAAGTGAGCCATCTAGAAATAAACTCTTCCACTGATCACTTATTCCCCATCCACTAGAACTGACATTGAAGGTCCATGTACATATTTTCCACTCATGGATGTACCAAAAAATGTGATGTATAGAACTCCCTAAATACCTCCTCTTGGTACATCACTGGTACTACTATGCAACCTTTAAAGAGAATGACAACATCCCCACCTTTCAAATATCTTTTAGGGGCATGCCATGTGGACATATAACAATGTATAGTCTCACAAATGGTTTATCCTAGTTTAGCCTCCTTATCATGCAATAAGAGTGAAGGGGTTACAACCATATACTGGAGGTAGGCTGCCCCATCTACATCTAAAAAAGGATATCTGTAATGTCACCAACTACTCTAACGCCTTACTATGTAACTACTAGTTGGACCTCCTATTGAGAGAATATGACACTAAGGTCTCCTTCCTAGGAGTACAGACAATCTCAAATCCATAGACCTAGTGGAACTCTATCCTTCACCTCTGTCTCATGTTCAAATAATTCTAAGAGAAGATACACTTGAAACTTTTGGTGCCATAGTAGAAGATAAACATAACTCCCATAATGTATTGTCTCCACATATTCATGGAATAGACTATCACTTCCAACTCAATATCATGGGTTACATATTTCTTCTTATGTGGTATCAACATTCATGATCCATATACAATTAGAAATTTCACCTGAATTAGGACACAACCAATTCAGGTCCATGATGCATCACATAACACAATGTACAAAACACCTTACTATACTAATCTCAAGATAGGTGTTATCATCAATCTATTCCTCAGCCACTAAAAACTCTCATGTAACTTCTGCTTCAATACATAATTTTTCCCTTTTCACAATAGACATGTCAAATATGTTGTTACTCTAGTAAATTTGAGCACAAACGTCCAGTAGTACCCAGAACATAGTAGGAAACTCCGCACGTCGATAACACATTATGGTGGTTCCATGGAAAGCACTACCTCAAACTTCACCAAATATAATAAAACTCATTCCTCTAAAAAGAAATTTCCCATAATGCGGACCTCCTAAATTTGGAACTATCTATACAAGAGATTCCCATAAAGTAGGTTCTATCAGAGTGTGTCCAGGACAATTCTCACGTGTATAATGAGCTCATCCTCAAATGTTGAGTACCCCAGGATTCCATCCCTGATGAACATAATGAACAAATCTAATTAAGGATGGAAGATTCTTTTCATGAGTCCCATGTAATTTTCTGGGTGTTCTTCATGCCAAAAATCATCACAAATTACTTATAGAGGCCGTAATCACATATGGAGGTTGTCTTAGTTAATTTCTCTTCCCAAGCATAATGATGTTAATATCCAGACCTGAGGTCTATCTTTTAGAACCAACATTCTCCCATCAACTAATCAAATATGTCATCAATCCTCGGCAATGGAAACATATTCTTTATGTTCACCTATTTCAGGCACCAAAAGTCCAAAATTAATATCAAGCCCTTATATTACTTCTTTTAAAATAAAACTAGGGCCACCTAGGGTGAAACATTGGGTCTCATGAATCCCTTCCTTTTTAAGTCCATCGGATGTACCCTCAACTCAAGAAGCTTCATATGTGTAATCCAATATTCATGTGTACATATCTTTATCATCCCAGGGTAGAGGTAAATGTAGAATTATTCCTCTATGTGGGGAGGTAATCCATGGAAATCCTTAATAATGACATCCTCATACTCTGGTGAGTAATCAGATCCACCCTACTATGTGTAACTCTATACTACACTACATGTGTTTCTTTTCTAAAAAAAATAGAAAAACTAGTCCCATCTCCATGGACACACCACACTCTATGCCTAAAACCGTCAATATGGGTAGGAAATGTGGATAACCATTCCAAACCAAGAATGACATCGTATTTCCTCAACATTACCACAAAGAGATCACAATCAAAAATATCACCCCATACATTAAAGGCACACTATTAGAACTAGTGTGTGATCAGTGAATCCCCCCACCCCATATGAGTCGCTAAGAATAGAGATCGAGTCAACGTTTCTATTAGAATCACTGAGTCATGATCAAGGGGCATGGAAAAAGGGTGTCTAGACCGTGTGTCTATAAAAATTGCATCTAGGGTGTAAAATACATAGATCGTAACACTAATAATCTCTAGAGAAATGGGGTCATAATCATCTATTGCCTAAATCTATTCATGACCCTACCCACCCTCTCCCTGAGCCCATGGTGGACCACCTCTAGGTGGTTGTGGTAGTATGTCAAACCTCCACCCACCGCCTGATGCTCTACCTGCTCTTATGTCCCCCATCCTCTATAAAAACATTGATACTACCACCTCCTCGGCCTTGTCTATCCCTAAACCATTTTTTGATTATCCTCATAGTGAGTTGATCAATCTCATTCCAGATGCCCCCAACTGCCACATGAGTAAGACTACATATCCTTCACGTGGCCCACTCTACCAAAGGATCCCAACACCATAGGTCATGTATTAGGGGTTCATCCTATGGAGTGGTTGACACATTTGGGTCCCTATGTCTACTCTCAGCTACCTATCATCGAACACTAAGTTGGATGGTGCCTACTGGTAGTTTCAACTACTGTAGTCTCCTCCGCTAGGATTCTCTTCACTAGTACTTCTCGCTCTAGTAATTTAACATATATATGGAATCTAACGGATATTGTGGATGCCCTAATCTCCTGGTGGAACCCCAACTTAAAGGTATGGGTATTGAATAATGGGTCACATAAAATATTTAATGAGTAGTGATAAGGATCTGCAAATAACGCTATGTTCATAGCAATTATCTGACTGCCCTTTTGTAGATGAAGGAGCTCCTATATGAGCATTGACAACAAAATCATTGGAATGAACTCCTTATTAATGAGGCTCTCAATGTCTTTCCAAGGGAGAGTCGTATCGTCATGGGTCTAGATCACTAATCTCCACCATCTCCTTACTGATCTATAAATAAAGATCTCAGATAGAAATGCCATCTGGTCTGAAGGAATCCTTCGATGGTTGAAGACATGTGTAACTACCTACAACCAATCCTCAGATACCTGTGGGTTGGTCTCAACTCAAAACATGGGAGGTCACTACCTATAGAACTCATGAAATACACTAAACATGTGTGCATCCTCTACCGGTAGTGCTGGTAGTAACTACAACTCTATGGGTGGTGGTATAATTAGTACAACGCCCGAAGGTGCGATCTCTTCTTCGGGTCTCCATATTGATGCCTCATTGGATGTTTGTTCATCATCGTGATCACAGATCACAATCCTGGTTGGCTATCTACACGGAGGAATCATAAAATTGTTCATGTAGTACCACATCCAATATATTTTACATGGTCAGATGAATCTAGAAGGATATTAGAACACACTAAAAACCCTATATGATGCATTTACCATTTATTTTCCCTAAAACTAGTGTTTTCATGTATCGATTCAAAATTCATAATTTAGAGTCCTTATGAAAGGAGACACAAAGATATCAAACATTGAGTCCGACATTAGGAAAACAATAAATTAAATAAGGATAAGATAAAATCCCACCTAATTATAGAGTCAATTACCTTAATCCAGATGATCCTAAAACTCCTCCGCAAAAAGCCCAACATGGTGGGTAGGTGAAGGATGGATACCTTAAGATATTGAAGAAAAACATTTTCATATTATCACTACAAGTACCACTTGGTTCTAGTCCATATAAAACTCCATCAATGCATCTCCCATCTGCATAAGACATGAAATGTGCGAGAAAATTATGTGCAAGTGTGAGTAAAAAAATATTTAGTAGCACACACTGAAACAAAAAAAAATACAACTAAGAAAAAAATATACCAAAAATTAAACACACTATTCAAGACAAAAAGGAAATACACTATGAACACCCCAAAGGAAACACATTAAGTTCATCACAAAGAAAACACATGAAGTACCCCACAAAGGAAACACATGAATTACACCACAAAGAAAACACATGATGTATAGTCATCTCAGGTAGATATATGTATAAAGAATAAAGAGTAGAATTTTTAGTTTTATTCCATAGATCACTTAGTTTCCAAGACACATTGAGTGTTGATAATGCAAGGAGATTAGATGGTGCACAAAGCATTGATGGTACACAGAGCATCGATGGTGCATGGAGCGTTGATCGAGCACGGTGCATAGATGGCGCATGGTGCATCTATGTTTCATAGATCATCAATGGTTCTCAGAGCATCAATATAACATGGTTCATTTATGATTCATCGAGTGTCGATTGGTCATGCAACCCCCATGTCATGTAGTCAGCATGTCACAACTAGCGATAGTATTCCACTCGTAGTGCACTTGTACTGGGAGAAAATTATCCTCAAGCCAAAAGTTTGTATTCTCACATTCACAAATACTCACTTAGTTTATATAAAAAGGATTGTCTCATCACAAGGGTCCTAAATCCACAAACAGACACATGGTTTGATTTATATGGCCATTTTTGTACAACGGCCTTACCTGTGTTTAGATCTATATCCGACCCGACCGGACCTAGCCCAGCTTGGTCCAGCACGCTGGACCACTGGAGTGGCCCGACTCATATCGACTGGCCTACCATATGTAGTCCAATTTTTTTGCACCATATATGGCCTGCCCAGATCAAGTCCCTTCAATCAATGTAGAGCCATAACCTCATACTATAATGCCCTGGTTGCCACTGACGATATCCACTATTGTGGGCTCCCACACAGTGCCCATCAAATCATGTTCTGAATCAACCAATCGTCAGTGGCATCGCCCTTCTCTTCACTCCACCTATCCCAGACACCCACCTCCAATCCGCTTCTGCCTCTGCCACTGACCACCTTACTAGAGGCCTATTGTTCTTCATGCCGTTCTCCTATACCCAACCAGAGCCGCTAATATGGGTTCCATTATGTGCCACTACCTTACACCATTATTACCCAAAACCTTAGAATATTCATGGCACGCCATTACCATCACACCTTTATGTTGTCAATGTAGAGTCAGATCCCCATTTTTTGATCATTGAGCCATAATTTGGAAGTGTAATGGTCCTCTATTTTTATTTTTTGAAGAATGCAGAACTTTGATAGATTTGGGGAAAATAGATAAATCACATGAACACCCTATGAACATTTCAATCCCTTATTTGTGTCAATCTAGATCTATTCATGTCATAAAAATCGGGAATAACCTTTAAACACCAAAACCTAATCCCCATTCAAAACCATGAAATCAGTTTTCCACCACACAAGAATTAATTAACCATGGATCAAAATGTTTGTAGGTTGGTATGTGTTCATCATTTGAATCCATTAGGGGAAATTAAATCACCAAGAGATTAACATCCTACCTCAAGGTTGGATTAGTCTTTGACGAATTATGGTGGTCTCTATCATTGTCTATCACTGATCTGCAGGTGTTCATCATTGAGAGAGTTTTCATCCACACCTCATAGTAATTTTAGGGTTCTGGTGATAACACTGAATTCTTAAAATGGATTCACTAATAATAAAATCTTTATTGCATCCAATAAAATATTTTAATTAAAATATTTTAATGAAGGTTATGTTTAAAATCTAAATTTCACATTCAACCCATGCTAGTTGGTGTTATAAACCACGTAATGTAAACTCACTTCTTTTAATTCAACAATGCAATGGGATTTCTGATCTAGGAACCCATTTAAAATTTATTCATATTTTAAGTAACAAATTGCCTCAAGCTTTTTTAAAAAAATATTTTTCATCGAACTGTTCTAGGAACACCGGGCCTTAGAATCTCACACCATCTCAGTGCTTGGTGTTATAATTTTACCAATTAATTTATAAAAATAAATCTTGGGAGAATCTGTTTTATTACAGATAATCAAAAAAAATATCTAAAACACAAAATTAAATTTTACTCTATTTTTTATTTACTTTTTATTTGTGTGTGTCATTTTCATTGTATAAAATTTATTCAAAATATCATTTGAAAAAAATATAATTAAAATATACTCCCATTATAATTTATTTATCCATTATACCATAAATAACTCTATATGATATTGTAGATCCTTGACGGCTTCTTTGAAGTTTTAATTTCATGATTTCTCCAATGAAGAACTACAAAAGAGGCTCTCTAGATCCCAGACTATATGTCTTCATTAGAAAAAAACATAATCTGACATATTTAATAGATTATTTTTTATTATAAATTTCATTGTATTAGGTGACTTTTAAGGGTAGGGTATTATGATACAACTTCAGACTTAAACCCTTTTTTATTTATACTCTAATTTATATTTATTTTCACTATATCCATGACAGATCTTATTTTTTGTACATAACTATATACCAAAACATTAAATTAATAGTTAAATTTTATTTTTGTATATATGGTGTTTTATTTGAAATTTTTAAAAAATATATATATAATAGATTTGACCAATTATTTTATATTACTAGTGATTGAAATTATAAGATCCTTTTTGAATATATATATATATATATATATATATATATATATTATTTTGTTTTAATGAAAAATATTTTATAAAGAAGGGAATTTATTTTTATTTTTTTAGAGATTTTAATTTGAAACATAGATCACCCACTATTGAGTTTCCCACTATGACCATGAATTATCATAAAATAATTTTTAAAGAATTGGTTCATTATTTCAATCGAAAAAAATTTTATAATTTTTTCTCAGCATTTCAAAGAACATATTATATAAGTTCTATCTCAAACTAGGTTTCAATTATATTTTTTTTCATAAATTGATTAGCTTCAATATTAACGCTTTTATATTATTTTTGGTAAATATAAATTCATGGAGCATATTCAAACATAGTATTGATATTAATAAATATATCACCCCCTCATATGACTATTATATCATTACTTTGGAGGTTCTATGATGTGGTAAAGTTTATATTTTAAATAATTAAATAATAAACAAATATAGTGATTTTATGTATAATAATTTCCCATGACCTTATTCATAAGGACCATTAGTGAAATGGCTACATGTCCAATGACCATATATCAAAAGGAAATGTGGTTTAATTCAAATAGTAATTTTACTAATTATTATCCATTTATTTATCTTATAAATTATTTTATTTAAAATTATAATATTCTATAATATTAAAATAAATAATTTTTAACTTTTTTCAGTGTTTATTAATTTCAAAAGCTATCGAGCACATTGGATTCATTTAATGGTAAATGCATACTAAATTCATTTACTGTTATAGTATGCCACTGTAAAGACCCCAGCACTAGTAACCCTGAATCATCAGTCACTTTACTAGTTTCTAACTAGATATAATTGATTCCATTCTGATTTAATGAATAGATTAGTAGTCTTCGTAAAATATTTATGTAATTTAGTTTCTCATTACCATTGAAAAAAATTACAACATATTTTTTTCCTGAATATCATTGTTCCTTCTGGAATATCATTTCATGTTCTTCTATGTACATATCCAGGATTACTAGGAAAAGAAACAAAATGTGGGTGAGATCAGATTATATGTAAGAGTTATGTAATGTAATACTTATCATGAATAAATTAGCATAATGGGCATGGATAGTTAAATAACTAAACACTGGTTCCATTTAAATATGATGACTATAATTACTAGATAAGTCGAAGTACATTTAATATGGGAAATATCATATGACACATTCCAATTAATCAATAACATTATATTGAAATGAATCTTGGGATAGTATCATTTGAAAAATGTCAATAAAATATTAAATTATTTATTAATGAAGGGAAATATTAATTATTTTATTTTATTATATCATGCATCATGATACATCCACTATCAAGACCATTAAAAATATAGTGTATGATAGATGGGTTAGTTTATACCAAAAAACTATTTAGTTATGTTTAAAAACTAATTCATCTTCTAAGACTATCGATACATTAAGGGACTTTCCATAACTGGGCATCACCCATATCGTCATGTCTAAAAATTCTACATATATTGAATAATTGATTAAATTCATGAATAACGTGTATTATAATAAAATATTTATATTGAATAAAGAATAATTGTTTATCCACATTTCCCCATATAATAAAATAACTATCATTTTAGTATACTATATATAGAAATGATATATAGTTTCAGTAATGAATATATCCATGATTAATACTATTATTATATAGGTCAAATTTAATATCCCATGATCATAGGAAAGTGAGTATTTCATGATAATGTTAATGACTACAAATATTTATAATGAATGTGAATTTCAATACATTCATTAGTCACAATTATCATAAATCATCCAATAAAATAATTATTGTGGGATCAATACCACATATCCCTAGTGGTGTATATTAATAAAAATATTTGTTTTCATTGATGATGATAAAAATCATTAAAATTTCATTAAAATCATTCCTAAGGAAAATATACATCTTTAATTTAAATATTTTTATAAAACCGAATGATGAAAAAAAATGAAATTAAAATCCCTTGAAAATTTCTATTTAAAATTATAATATATGATTACAAATTGATAGGTCATCTAGGATGAAAATTTTTTGTATTATATAAAATATAAAACAATGATTACAATAAATCTTTTGTAAAACCCATACCAGCCTTTTTGAAAATGATATGACGATTCCATTAAAAAAAGTTAACATCTAAAAAATGGGTAAAAATGTCTTTAACAAGTCATTTGGTTTATTTTAAAAAAAATTGAAAATTTTTTCAAAAAATATTATTGTAGAAAAAGGATTTTTGACCGAAGAGAGATAAAATGTCGAACATTATTTAAAACATTTTCTCAATAATTTTAATTAGAAAATAGAGGAAATATTGTACATTATCATAAAAAAATCATGAACAACTAGGTGACAAGAAAATTAAATGGGTATATTATCCAATGATCAAATAATTAACTTTAATGGAATTTCTGGAAAAACAATCACATTTAAAATGAGAAATAGAAATAAATCCTTATAAATATAAAAGTATTGGTGCGATAATTTAACAATGAATAGATTATTTTTATAATGTTTAAATAAAAATAAAATAAATTTATGCAAAACAAAATATTTCCCAAATTCATTTCACAAATAGACACATAATATCAAAAATTGGGATGAATACATATATCCCAATGAAAAGAAATTGAGTTATGAAAATCATTATGAGTTGATATATTTTAAGTAAAATACTCATAAAATATTATAATTGAAATGTATATATAATGATATATTAATTAATAATTAAATTAAATTTTAATGTTTAATTTTATACACTATATAAAATAAATTTGGTTTATAATACTACAATATAAATAAGGGAAATTAAGATGATTTCCCTTACATCACGATTCCTACTGGTTGAACATGATATAAAATCTAGTATAATGGGTTTCTGAATTTGATTAATTTTTTAAAAACCATATTAATATATATAGTATCATATATGATCTTATATTAAATATTTTCCATGTATTTGTTATAAATATTTAATTATATTCATGGTCTTGGATGATAACTGTATTGTTTCATCATAAGTGATTTGTAATGAGACATCTTGTTATTATTCATTGATTATTGATAAATCAACTCCATAATAATAATAATGTTATAAATATTTTATTTACTCATTAAATAAAAATTTAAAATCATTCTTGAATACTGGATAAGGAAAATGATTCACATCAATTCATAGAGAAAGAAGGGCTTTCGTACACATGCTAATTGATATCATTCCCTTATCGAGTAAAATGGTATGGATGTGGAGGGTATATTAATTTTAAAAAATAAATATCATGTCATATATAGAAAATATATTTAATTAATATTTCATTATTACCTTCAATATAAATCATAAATTAAAAATTATGCACATCACATGGAAAGAAGGTAGTCCACTGTACATATAAGTGACGTTATCGTATGTATAAACTAAATTGAATGTTTGAATGTATGTGTGATATTAAAATTACAATATATTAATAATATCATCACTATTATATATTTATTTTTTAATCTATCATTATATATAATCATTATATGTGTTCATGTAAAACAAATCACATCACTTCATGACGCTACAATGTGTCATAAACACGATTAATGATTTTATTTCTCATTAGATTGAGGAGGATATGGAAAAATATTATCCCATTAAAACAATAACATATCATTATATGTTATATATTTTTGTTATTATATTATTTGTTTAATTAAATAATTTATGAAGTAAATGAAGAAAGAGGAGGAAGTGTCTTTGTTAAGATAATTATTTTCTATTATATTAACCTTCTTTTGGATCACCTCTTAAGGTACTTATGATTTGTTTTTTTGGAAGACATGGAGCTCTATAATTTTGATAATTATTTTGTGGATATATTTTGGGTGGGGATTGATGATCCAATAATAATAATATGTGTGATAAATAGGAGGGATGTGGTGGAATTTTATAAGTGGGGAGAGGAGACAAATGATATTTTTGAAATTAATAATGTGTACCCATAATTCTATCATGCCACACAAATATAAAATTTTCCATTTCAAAAATATAAAATTTATAACATCACAATATATCCATAAAATGGGGGTTTCTACTTGTTATAGGTTACATTAAACCCTTATCATTTTAGTTTAACCCCTTGTAAACCCATTTTCACTTTAACTACATTAATTAATTGTTTTCTCAATTTTTGTTTATATATGTAAAAAATATTAGTTAAATGTATTATAAAATATATATTTTCCATATTAAAAACATTAAATTAATTTTTTTATTTCAATTTTAATAGTGAAAGAATTAAGTATTTGATGAATCCCACAAATTCTTTGAAAAAAGTGTTTTATCCCTGAAAAGAAAATCTAATATTTTAATAGTTTATATAGTAAAATTGATCACATGATTTATCAAAATTAATTAAAATGAATAAATTATAATATAATAAAACACATTTATACTTTAATTTATTTATAAAAATGATACATGTAAATTCTTTAAATGAAATGGATGTTTTTAAATTATAATTACTATTATCACTTTTCATCAATAAATGTTACTTGTCAAAAAAAATTCCAAACATCACCCAATGATAATTTTGATGTTTCTATTTAAAAATAATGGTCATATTGTAAAATAAATTTCATAAAATTTATAAAAAATAATTTTAAAATATTTTTGGGAAACGGGATCATCAATTTTTTTAAAATGACAATTTTTCAAAAAAAACATTTATTTTTCATTTAAATGATTCTATTTTTATAGATCATTAATATATAAATAATGAAAATGTGTGAATAATATGTTATCATAAATTATATTTTTCCTATTCATACACATCAAGGTAATTATTAGGTTATAATATTCATGTTATAATTAATAATATTTTAATAGAGTGTAATGATACTTGTAAACCCAGGGATGTGTGCCACATATACTATTGATGGGATTGAATTTATTTAAAAGGAACTATATAATGAAAACTTAGGTTTCCACATTCTATTCTATGATAGGTGTTTTTTATATACTTTATAAAACATGATTTTTTTTAAAAATATCATGGTGATACATTATACCCGCTTTAATAAATTGAATCCTCGGAATTTATTCATTATATCAAAAATCAAGGTTATAAAATTTTAAAATAAAATTATATAAATCCACGTCATAATAATTTTTGATAAAAAATACAATAATAAAAGATAATGAATAGTACAATAGTTATCTAAAATAAAATATAGTAGCTTTTTAAATATTATAACATCCATGGAAAGTGGAGATATGAACCTAAGATAAAGCCATAAATAATTATTAAGAGAGGTAGAGATCATTGATCACAAGATAGTTAATGATCAATGTAATTTTATGGAAATAAAAACCATAAATTTGTAATGATTTAAAAAACATTTGATTTATCTAATATGAATTTAATAGTACAAATTTTTTTGTCCTAGATATATTTTTGTAATGTTGAGGAATATAAACATAGGGACATATAAATACATTATATCATTTAAATTCATGAGAATTATTTTATCCTTTGGTTTTATAGATAGTTATTTCCACTTCATCTCTTACTCCATGCGATGAAAATCCAGAAATAAAATTTTTAGTTCTGAATCATTAATATTAACATTTAACGGATCATAAAATCTATAAAATAGTGTCAATCCATTATTTATTTCACTAAATATTTTCCAAAATAGATATGGTTAAATTAATATATATTATATAATACATTAATATCTAAACCTCAATAATAAAACCATTGGTTCAATATAGATATTTATCCACCATATCATTTATGTAGAGAAAATTACCTATAACCAGGCCATCACATAATCTCATGGTATGCGTAGCACCCTTTTCACCCTTAGATGATGGTTTGATGCCACAAAACCATTCAAGATGTGATATGATGTCACCAAACAAGTGGTATTTCATTTTTCTAAAAACATATTATTATAATTCATATAAAATTACAAAAGTGTTATAATTTATAATTACCACAACATCCAAGAGACTATAATCCCTAATGGTTAAAAAACCTTCAATCTTATTTTGAAAAGAATTTAGATAATTCATCCTTAAAAAAACTTCTTCTCTAAATAATATAATAAATCAATGGGGTTTATTTAAATAAATGTCTCCAAAACATCATTAATCCTATTGGAATCCCATAACATAAAATTTTAAATATGGGTGTTCAATGCATTGAAAATATGATTAGTCTTATACTCATAAATCCATGATGTTATATAGTACTCAATAGTTAATGAAGAAATATATGATTTAAAATGTTAACATAATCAATATATTATTAATTATTATTTTATCCAAAATACAATTTGTATAAATTCCTATAAAATATAATTCTAAAATCCTACTACATAAATTCTTCAATAATTTTATTTCCACATAGGTCGTTCCTATTTATAAGTGTTATATTTTATAAGAGGAAATTAACTCACACAATGCAGAGATTCCCAAATCTATTACAGTGAATAATAAATGAATCCATGGATGAAATATATTTCATGCCATCACACTTCTCATTTTTTATCAACAAATCATAACATGATGACCATATTTTACAGACATAATACATTTTCACAATCCACTAAGACACTTTTTGGGGTTTCACTTTACTCATTTATGATATGGAGAAAATAATCCCTTCATTCCTCTATGGTCTCCACCACTTAATATCTTCGAAAACACCATCCTTATATTATTTAGTGAGTCTTATAGTTGGTTAAGATATATGTTGTTAGTCATATTTCAGGATAACTAATTAGAAATAATCAAAATATATTTCACTCGAATCATCATCCCATTTTTCGATCATATTCAATACATTTTCCGTTATATTAAATGTTATCACAATTACTTCATGTTAAATCCATTTACTAAAGAAAAACAAAAAATAGTTTGAGTAATAATAATCATAATGGGAAACCATAAAATCATGAATGATCACTTATGTAATTTCTAAATTGTGACACCCAATTTTAAATCTAATTCACCATATATTCATCCTAGGTTTTCCATTTTCATCCTTTATTTAAATAATTCATAATGTATTTCATAGAGAATGTGAATTATCAAGGATTATCCCCTAGAAGCATCAAACTAGGTGTGAAATAATGCATGTTTTCCTATTATAGGTAATGATCAAGTCATACGCGAAGTTCCTTTTTTATTGTTATCACCAATAATAATATCTATTCTAGAACAACATCCAAATTTTCTATCAAGATAAGGATTTATTACTATGAAAACCACATAATAATTTCCTTAAAATTTCTTTAAGAATTTCATCCACACTTATCTTTATATTTAATATTAGTAATATATTCTATAATCTATGTTTTCCGAGATCTAGTTTCCATGTTTTATACTAAAGTTATTTTTTATGTAAATAGAATAAAACTCAAACCTATTATCACTGAGTGGGTTTTTACTTTTGTAATTTGGAAATAGATACAAGTTATTGAATCCTGGATAAGAATAAACCAAAAACCCATTTAACAACAAAGTTTATGATTGATAAATAATAAAAAACCAGAAACCCATTTAACAATGTCTCGGCAACTAATTATTCTCATGATATTACTGATGCATTGTGGGGGTAACAATAATTGTGTACCATCCATATCATCATATTTAATATGCCTTTATATATTTAATAATTTATTTAATTCATGAATAATGTGACTTATCATCGAATATCTATGTTGTGTAATGAATATAGCTTTTTATATATTTCATTATATACTTAAATAACATTTTAAGGTAGAACATTGTATGTTGAAATGATATAGGCTTAGGAAATAAATATATCCATGATAAATAAATAAAAAAGAATAAGTATGGTATAAATACAATATATCCAAGATTCAATCACTTATTTCTGGATTCAATCACTTGTATCAAGATAGGGATGTATTACTATGAAAACCACATAATAATTTACTTAATAATTAAATAGGAATTTTATCCTCATTTATCCTCATAATCAATGTTAGGAATATATTTTATAATATACATTTTACGATATTTAGTTTCCATTTTTATACGAAAATTATTTTGATGTAAAGAGTATAAAACTCGAACCTAGTATCTCTGAGTTAGTTGTTACTTTTCAAATTTGGAACTAGATTTAACTAATTGAATCTTAAATGATAATTACTAAAAAATGAATCAAGAAAGTGGATTTTAATAATTTTCATTGCCAAAATGTTCATAAAACATCCATAAAAGTAATATTTATGGAATATATACAATATATCCACAATGTTTTATAAGTAAAATAGAGGGTTTTTGATTTTGATGAATATAAATAACATAAAAATGACCTTTAAAATGTGTTAGGGGAAAATATCATTATTTACAAAGATTTTCTTAAAGTTAAAGTTCCAAAAAAATGGAAAACATTATTCTATAATAGTAAAAAATAATCATTTTAAAGGATTCATTATAACAATGAGTTTTCTTGATATTGTGGAATTACATAAAGGTCGTATATTTTAAAATAAATATCTGGTTCACATTTTTCAGTAAAAGAAAATTGTTTTTTTAATTTATTTTGGAAAAATTAAAAAAAATTAAAAATAGATTTAATAAATAATTTTGATAATTTTAAAAATGATATACATCATATTTTTATAAAACATGATTATGTATGAAAGGGGATTTTTAATAGAATAGTGAAATATGGTCTGATTTTATTTAAAATATTTTCTCAATAATTTTATGTACCATAGTGTTTAAATTTTTTTTTTTACTTGAAAATATATTTAATATCTATAGGGGAATAAAATTAATGGTTTTTATCATAAAATTTTAATGTAATTTTATTATTTAAAATTCAAGCAAAAACAATAATGATTAAATTGATATTATGAAATAAACCCTTATAATGATCATAACATTGATGTTAGAATTAACAATGAAATGATAATGTTTATAAAATAAACTCCTTAGAAAAAAATTTTATATAAAACATAATATAGTGAGAATAATATACACACATAATCATAAAATTTTAAATACATTGGAAATGTAATATGGCCCAGTGAAAAGAAATTGAGTTATCAAATTATTATCCATATAGTATCATTTATATAAAATATCATTGTATAATTGTTGTTGTGACATAAAATACAATGAATTGGTATGTAATCATGATTTTACATGTCAAATGGTTAGTATATACAACATATAAATGAAATTAGTTTCCTAACAATTATGATGTACCTCAACGAAGGGATATTGAGACGAAGTCACCTACATCATGCTATACATTTTATCAATGTGAATTTATCTCATGTATAATGGAATTAAGAATATAATTAATTTTTAAAATAAATATTTTAATATATATAATGTTATATATGACACCCTTATAATAATTTAACACCTGTTAATAATATTTCATTATATTCATTATTTTGGATATTAATTTCCTTATTTTTTCTTACATGTTTAGAAATGAAAGATCCAATTATTGATAATAGGATATAGATCCATAATTACCAAAAATATTGTAATGTTTTAATATTAATATTTACTCATTTGAAACATGTGTAGATTCATTATTGAAGTTAGGACATGGAAAATGAATTATATCAATTTGTCGAGATGGTTGACAGGACGTATACATGTGCTATATTATTATTCATTTAATAATTTAAATGTTAAGTATGTGGATGATATTTTAAATTTAAATTTTAAATATATCTTCATATATACCACATATATTCATCAATTATTTACTTATTACATTCCATATATTTTTTGTGTGAAAAATTATTCATGTCACTTCGCAAGGTGGTAGTCCACTGTACACACGAGTGATTGTAATATATTTTTATATGACCCAAAATGTAAGAATGTATATGTGATATTATAATTATATAATAACAATAATATATTTAAAATTTTATAAATAAATTAGACCTATATTTTTATACAATCGTGAGATGTGATATTGTAAAATGAAATACATCAGCTCTTGAGGCTTTTGCCCCCCATACACACGATCGATGAATTCATGCACTAATAAATGGAGGGGAATATGTATAAATATTACTCCATAAACTAAATAAAATTTAATTATATTTTGGATAATGGTTTCATTATATTTTATGTGTTATTGAATAATTTAATGTGGAGCAAGAAGAAAGAAAACGAAAGAGCTTCAATAATTTATTTAAATTATCATAAACAATCCCCTATCATATCCCCTCATTAGGATGATTTGATTGGTCATTTTTGGTAGCCCAAAAGTCTGAAAATGTGTCTAAGGATGTCGATTAGATATTTTGGAAGGTTTTGGTCGAGAAAAGGGGCTGGAGAGGCTTAATGAAGTGACGGGTGGGAGTGGCCATTTATAAGTGGGGGACAGGACACACTTGGTTTTTTTAAGAATAAAATATATGCAAATAAATCACATTGAAAAAGGAACAGAAATAGAACATTAAAAAAATTATATAAGGTGTTATTATTTCCCCCCAATTTGTATTTTCATATTTTTATGTTATTTGTAATCCTTATCATCTAAGTGTAACCCCCCTCCCCCAAAGTAAACATGTTTTCACCATTAATATATCAATAATTTTTTTGCTAATTTTACTTTTCATATTATTTAGAATATAAGTTTTTCATTATTATAGAATATAAATTTTTATTATTACATGTATTAAATAAAATTTTAAAAATTTAGTTAAGATAAATTTTATAATTAAATTTATAATTTTACTCACTGGTGCATTAAAAAATGGTTTTTCGAAAGAAAAAATTCTAAAATTTAAGATGTTTTTATTTTTAAATTTACATCAGTATTTATTATATTAACAAAAATTGGATTAATAATAATATAGTTGAATTATTTTTTCTTTTAAAATAATTTTATAACAAAATTGTACATGTAAATTACTTAAAATAAAAGGCATTTTTAAAATTAAAATGGGTAATTTTCACTATTTTTCGAAAAAATAATTTTTTTAGAAAATTATCATAAATTATCCCAAAATATAATTTTGATATTATAACATAAAAATAGAAGTTATATTTTATAATTTATTTTATAAAATTTTAGAAAAAGAATTTAAAAATTAATGTTCAAAATGTGAAAAAAACTATTTTTAAAAAAATATAGTTCTCCCAAAAGAAATTAATTTTCTATAAAATGAATTTTAAAAAAATTATAATCAATTGAAAACTAATGAAAATGTTAAAACCATATATTTTCAAAAATTATTCGAACCTATTAATACCCTGGAATATTACATCTTGGTGACAATGGTCATGTTTTAAATAGTAATGTTTTTATAGGATATTGTGTTTCATTTAAACCTGGTGTTGTGTGTATTGCAAGCTACTAAAGGGATTTGATTTATTTAAAAAATATATCATAAATTAATTATTTGATAAATTATATTCTATTATGGTGTTGCATTTCCCATAAACTATCTAATATAATTTTTTTCTTTAAAAACCCTTTGGAATTTCCACCATGCTTATATAAATTCATCAATAAAATTTAACTACTCCAATGAGAAAAAAGTTGGTAATATTTTATCAAAAAAAATTCATGATTTACATCACATCCTTAACAATATAATTTGTCCTGTAATGATTTTCTAGGTTTTTAGTATTGTTTTATAATGCATATCTATTATAATCAATAATTTCCCCCCTAATATTATGATTCTTAGGTCCATCCTTTGTAAATATATGAGTATTGACTCTCCCTTTTTCATTATATGGGATAAGGTATGATGATATTTCTTACAAAGATAATTGTATAATATGACATCCTTCCTAATGAGTTCATTCATTGAGCTATCATTGTCCATGATCATTCGCCACAATCTTTTTTGGTGCTTGATCTCGTCCTTTTATATGAGTATACATATTTATATTTTGTGACAAGTTAATATGTAAAACCTTAAAACATATATACAATACCTCTATGATGTTAATATAAATATCACAATTCATACATAAAAATCATAAAATCAATAAATTTTTTCTATAATCATTAATTTTCATATGGTATAGACTACCAAGATGTAATTTTCTAGAATACAATTCAAAATCCATTTTTTATGAGAAAGTGTATATCACAAATATATCTATAATTAAGGGTAGTGTGAGTGTAGTTGTAATGACTTACAATTACATATGATCATTGAAATTTTCATTTCATTCATTTATCAAAGAGATTTGAGTATCCCCTAAGTTAACATTTTATCTAAAATTGATTGTTTGGATAAATTTATCACAAATAATTTATAGTATCATGAAAATACAAGAAATCTATGATTCTCTGTTAAAAATGTTCATTTTTCCGTTATTTAATACCCTTTTTCCTTGAAAAATTCACATATATACCCTCCCTTGTGAATATATAACCCAATAATGATACATTATTTATTCAAATTACACAGTTGAAAAATAGGATACAGAATATCTATTTTCTCATGGTCATTATCAAAATATCCAATTCATATTTTTTCCCATCAATTATTGGGAAATATCTGAAATTTTCATCTATAAATACTACAAAATATTGATCAAGGAAGTCTATAATGGAACAACTCATTAATACAATAATGATTATTGGGGAATTTTAAAGAAATAATAGTATCACAATGTATTCATAGTATCCATAGTAGGAATATAAGGTTTTCATTGGTATATTATTTCTTCTCACCATTAATTTATTATATTTATATATAATGTTAGGCTTGGAGTTTTATTAGATACCATCTATTGACCAAACAGGTCAATAATATGGGTATAGGGTACTCCTAATCATTATTTTTATAAGAAGAAAATAATATAAGAAAAGATATATTGATACAAATTTCATTGTAAAAATTCAAACCAGTGGATATCACTACATAAGAGTTTTATTAAAAAAACTATCCTCATCATCTAAGGGAATACCAATAATCACTTTTGTATATAGAAACCCATTTTCCTAAAAAATAGACAAATAATTAATATTCAGTTATCTTATACTAGGGTAAGTCTGTAAAGACCCGCAAATTTCAAGGAAATTTTTTTCTTAATTTTCTTTGGAATTTTACAAGAGCGCAGCTTCAGACGGCACCTGATTCCGAGGCCCGGTGTGCCCGGAATCAATTTCCGAAGTTTGGCTCGGGTACGTTCAGTGAACGGACGAGCGGGTTTTTCTATCTTTTGAACCGGTGCCCGAAATCAAATTCTGAGGGCACCGATGAAATTGCAGCGCCGGTATTTTCTTAGAAACGCCTCTTCTGGAGTTGCGTTTGCTCAGACGTGGTTTTTAAATTTTGCGGCTTAAGTCAGAAATAAAATAAAGTTTGTGCGACAACTTTATTTTATTTCACTTAAACTGCTTGGAAGCCACTTAAAGTCACTTAAAGGCGGCTTGAACTGAGTTGAACTGGATAGGATGCTATCCAGAAATATCCTACCCCTTGGTAGGATATTTGTGCGGTGGGACCCGCACGAGCCCCGCCGTTTATTTCGCTAAGTAACGCACCCGCGAAAACCCGTCAAAGTAACTGAAAAGTCAACCGACGCGTTTTCTTTAATTCTTAACAGACCATTTAATTGGGCGGTTTATTTCGTGAATTAAATGGACTGTTTCTTCGTGAATTAATTGGGTCGTCACTTATGCGTTTTACGTTTGTTGGCAAAATAATAAAATAGACAAACTTGTCTATTTTGGAGGATTGCTATCGTTGTGCAATTCCTCTGAGCCTCCACCCTCTCCGCGAAGAACGCGAAGAACGCGAAGAACGCGAAGAACGCGAAGAACGCCGGAACCGGAATGCGACGACGCACGATCCGCGACGTCAACAGCTTTTCCGCGACCTTCTTCTTCTTCTTCTTCGGTGCCTCTTCTTCCGCGGCGAACCTGCGATCGGCGGTTAAAGGTGAGAATCGAAACTTCTAAATTCTCCCTTCTTAATTTCAATAACAACGGATTTAATTAATTAAATCTGTTTGTTCTTGATCCGGAGATTGGCGACGCGACGCCGGATACCGCGACGACGCGACGATCTCCTTCTTCCGCGACGACCTCTCGTCCGACGACGACTTCGAGGTAGGGATTTATTTTGGAAAAGTTACCCCTTTTAAATTTTCTCGTGAACGTTCTTGAAAATTTAAAAAGCCGGTTTCAAGCGAACAATTTTATCTTTAAATAAAATTGTTGGATCATGTGTTGATCATCTTATTTCTTTTCTCCCGTTGTTTATGATTAACGCGGAGGGAGCGGGTCTAACGAACAAGACCCGGTAACCCTCCGCCGATCTTCCCTTTTTGTGCGGATTTGGCGGACGACGACGAACCTGGCGGCAAGGGCAATCCGTTGTTTCCGCAGTGAAGATCGTCCCCCGGGAGGAGCAACGGCGCAGACGGGAAAGGAAACGGGCCACCGGAGCAACTCCGGCGGCCCGCGGAAGGAGGCGGCGGCGCGGGTCGCCGGCGCGGCGGCGCCGGCGACCGGAGGCGGCGGCGCCCGGCGCGCCGCCGTGGAGATCTTCCGCCGCGGCTGAAGCCGCGGCGGCGGCGGCCGGTTCCGTGGCCGCGCGGAACCGGGAACGGACGCGGCGGCCCGGCCGCGTCCGCGTGACAGGCGGCCCCCCGCGGGGGCCGCGTTTCTCCAAATGCCGCGGGTCAAACCCGCGGCGGCGGCCTGCTCGGCCGCTCGGCCGAAGCCGAGCCGGCCGGTCCGGTCGGCCGGGCCGCGCCCAGGCCGGACCGGACCCGGCCGAGTCGGTTCGGGCCGGCCCGGTTCGGGCCGACCCGTTTCGGCCGACCCCAGGGGGGGGGTTCGGGCCGGGTCGCCCCGGGCCCGGAACCCCCGTTTTGGGCCCTCTTCGGTCTTTCGCCCATATCTTGGGCCTGGGACCTCCGATTGACGAACCGTCAGCGGCTACGCGATCCTTGGATCGAGACGGTCGTTTCGGTATATTATACTCAAGGTTTCGGGAGACTTTGGGTTCGGCCGGGTTGGTTCGTACACGAAACCAATCGGGCCCTCGGAGCGGAAACGATCATAACTTGAGCTACGGACGTCCGATCGACGTACCGTCAGCTGTGGTAGTTTCCTCTAAGTGAGACGGAACTTTTGGCATACTCCGCCCGAGGATCGGATACAGGCGGAGTACGGTCGGGTTGGTTTTGCCCTAAAAAACCAACCGGGCCCCTGGGACGGAAATGCCAATAACTCTCAGACCGGACGTCTGATTGACGCGCCGTCTGTTGCGTTGAGATCCTGTTGTCGATACGGAACTTTTGGATACATCAACTTCGGACTAAGTGTCAGTTGATGTATCAGCCTCTCGGCTCGTGGAGCGGACCCTCCTAAACGAGCTCGCTAAGTGCGGGAACCCTAGTGCTGGCTGTGGCTTCGACGACAGAGCAGAGATCCTCCGTGGACTGCGACGACGACAGAGCAGAGATCCTCCGTGGACTGCGACGACGGCAGAGCAGAGATCCTTCGTGGACTGCGGCGACGACTGTGCAGAGATCCTCAGTGGACTGCGTCGACTACTGCACTCAGCGATCCTACGTGGAAGAGTGCTACCGAACCTGTGTGAGCTGAATCTTCTTTTTACCTTGAGCGGTGGAGCGCTTGGGTGTAGCGGCGGACCCGTGGTACTTGACAGTGGTGGTGCGCTTGGATGCAGCAGCAGACCCTTGGCGGTGGAGCGTTTGGTTGTAGCGGCGGACCCGCGATACTCTACGGAGTGTGTGCGCTTGGTTGTAGTGACAGACCCGCGACGGTGGAGACGTGCGTGCGGAGTACGGAGACCGTGTAGATGACTGAGACCTGACGACTGCTTGACCGACTCGACTTGGAGTGAGTCGACTAGCCCAGTGGACGGAGCGCCCAGTAGTTGGCAGCAGACCCACGGCGGACGGAGCGCCTGGTATTTGGCGGCAAACCCGCGGTACTCGACAGGAGGAGTACCTCAGTAGGCTATCTGGGTGAGCGCCCGGTATTTGGCAGCAGACCCTCAGCGGACGGAGCGCCCGGTAGTTGGCAGCAGACCCGCGGTACTCGACAGGATGAGTACTTCAGCAGTCTAGGTTAGTGAGCAGTACCTCGGAGTCGTGACAGGACCACTGTACACTTCAGAGATGGGGCTCTTCAACACTTACGGTTTCGATAATGAAAATCCTGGTTGAGCTGAATCTTATGTTACTTTCCTTTGTGGATTGTGTTGAACTATCCTATGTGGATTTACTGTTACTTTCCTTTGTGGATTGTGTTGAACTATCCTATGTGGATTTACTATTACTCTCCTTTGTGGATTGTGTTGAACTATCCTATGTGGATTTACTGTTTACTCTCCTTTGTGGATTTGAGTCTTGCTTTCCTTTGTGGATTGAGTTGTTCTTGAGCTCGTGAGCAGAGCTAGAATTGGGGACTTAGGTATATGTATGGGCATATACCTAAGTCGAGTCAGATGTTACTTCGTGATTGCATCCTTCTTTTGTGCTATATCCTTTGCGGATTTCGGGAGACCTTCGGGGGTCTCGGGGTCCTTACTGAGTAGCTTGTACTCACCCCTGCACGGGCTATGCCCGCACCTTGTTGTGTTGGTTGCAGACGACGGACAGCGCTGATCACGGTTGGGGCGTGGAGCAGGACGGTACCTGGAGGTGGACCACTGGACGGGACGTGCTCGGAGCGGACGTGGGATCCGAGGAGCCTGGAGGCTATCTGTACCCACCCTTCAGGTGGGATTGCCAGTGGACGACACGAGGCCGCCGTCTTTTCTTAAGTTGCTGTACTTTACTTTTCAGTTGTACTTTACAGTTGGGCTTGTATTTCCGGCCCCCTTTACTTTTTTGCACTTTACTTTCCGCTTGCTGACTCTGTGTGGTTGTTACTTATAAAGGCAATGCCTTCCCTGTTTACTGGGATTTTACGCCTTGGTGCTAGTCGCCAGCCCCTGGCCTATGGAAGGCGGGCTTGGGGTAGTCACGGCACGGGCCCCGAGGACGGGTCGTGACAAATTGGTATCAGAGGTGGTCGGTTCTACCGCAGACTCTGATCGTCCTTTCTTTCTATGTGAAGCAATAGTGTTTAGTGTATTGAGTGTGGTTATCAGTTCAGGGAGCCCAGTGTTGGTGCGGCGGCCGACGTATCCGTACACCAGGACCCTGACTCCTGATTTCCGACTTAATGCATGAAAACATTGATTGCGTGTGTGTTTCAAGTTTTCTTTGTGATTACTTGTGCCAGCTCACCAGGTGTACTGTTCTGACTGTGGTGCTCTTGTTCTCCTTTTCAGGATGGCCCCGCGACGACAGCCAGCTAGGGTTCCGAGTGTAGGGCGCGACGGCAGCCCACCGAGCGACGAGGCCTCGGTGCAGGGCCCTTTGCCAGCAGTGGCACCGGCGGTAGCTTTACCCGCCGAGCCACCGATGCTGCCAGTACCAGACGCTGACGATGCACGTCGCCTCAGGGCACTGCATGAGTTTCAGAGCCAGCGACCGCCCAGGTTTCGCGGTGAGGCGGACCCCCAGGCCGCCGAGGACTGGCTAGAGGCGGTGGTACGGATCTTTAGGCTAGTGAGGACACCAGCGGATCTCATGGTGATTCTCGCAGCGAGCCTCCTGCAGGCAGCGGCAGGACGATGGTGGAGCCTGATGCTCCAGGTTCACGATGAGGCATCCTTGCTCTGGGCGGACTTCGAGAGCCTCTTCCGCTCGGAGTTCGTCCCAGCCACCCTTCGTGCGGTGCGTATCCAGGAGCTTCTACAGCTGCGGCAGGGCAGCATGACGGTCGCTCAGTACGCGGCGAGGTTCACCGACCTTTCTCGGTACTCGACAGACATGGTACGGGACCCCTTCTTCCGGGCCCGGACCTTTGAGCAGGGTTTGAGACACGAGATCAGGGCATCGCTGATCTCCCTCAGCATACCGACTCAGACAGGAGTACTAGAGCGGGCCCTTCTGATCGAGAGCTTCCTTGCTGAGTCTACACCAGCACAGAGACCCACCGCAGGGCGGCACATAGCGGAGTCTTCGGTAGCTGGTAGCCGACAGATGACTCAGGGTTCCAGGCAGACCAGACCTACCAGTGGCCGACTGCACGACTCAGGCTCAGTTGTGCGGGGAAGCCGGGGTGGAGTCAGAGCCAGGCGTGCCGAGAGTGGGCGGTGCTACTCCTGTGGCGGAATTGGTCACATGGCTCGTGACTGCCCGACCCGCCATGCGGGGGAGCAGCAGATGGTTGAGGAACCACCTAGGCAGAGGCAGAGGTTCGACCGTGGCGGTCTGCAGGGAGGAGACGGACGAGGTAGAGGAGCTGGCTGAGCAGCAGGTGGTGGACGACGCTTTGAGGCTCTACCACCACCACCACCAGGAGGTCCACCCCGACCGCAGGGGAGAGCTCAGCTTCAGGCAGTCGAGGCCTTCGATCATGGAGCCCTGGGAGCTGATGGACAGGAGCAGAACTAGTGGATACATCCTTTGTACTTCTGGTTCCTTGTTGCTTTTGTGTAGCGTCTTGTAATATGAGCTGCAATAATAAAAGATGCATACCTTTGTGATATTTTTCGTTCCTGTCCTCTTTCGTGATGTTACTAGGAGATTCCAGTTTTGGCTGTTGACTTGACCCTCACTTGTGAGACATCTACTGGAGGAGACCCAGTTACCACACACTGATACCGACAGTGTGACTCAACCCTTGGAGGCGAGAGTAACAGTTGAATCTCTTAGTAGTAGCGTCGAGGCCTTACGACGTCATCCTTGGTGTGGATTAGTATCATCCATGTTAGGATTGACTGTTTTAGGCAAAGAATGTGGTTCATCCAGGGGATGAGACCAGATTTCTCTTTTCGGCAAAGAAGAAATCTTGCAGCTCTTGTGGGACCTGTGATGGTCCAGGCCACGACAAAGAAGGTCCAGGTCATCCAGGAGCGGATGAGTACAGCTTAGAGCCGACAGAAACCATATGCTGACCGGAGGCGGAGGCCACTGGAGTTCGAGGATGGCGACCACGTCTTCTTGCGGGTCTCACCTCGATGTGGTATTCGGAGATTTAGCCGAGGCGGCAAGTTATCTCCGCGCTTCATCGGAACCTTCCAGTTTCTTAGCAGGATTGGCGAGGTGGCTTATCGCCTGGCTCTACCACCTCAGTTGCACCGGGTGCACGACGTCTTCCACGTGTCTCAGCTGAGGAGATACGTGCACGACCCGACGCACATCATTGATCATGGGGAGCTTGACGTTGACGATGGGGCGACTTTTGCGGAGGTTCCAGTGGAGATCGAGGATCGACAGGAGCGGGTCCTACGTGGGCGGTCGATTCCTCTTGTGCGCATCAGATGGCAGCACGGGAACCTCCAGGAGAGCACTTGGGAGCGGGAGGCTCAGATGCCTGCTCAGTACCCCCATTTGTTCCCCTAGTTTTTGATGTATCTTTACGGGGACGTAAAGCCCTGAGGTGGGAGTAATGTAAAGACCCGCAAATTTCAAGGAAATTTTTTTCTTAATTTTCTTTGTAATTTTACAAGAGCGCAGCTTCAGACGGCACCTGATTCCGAGGCCCGGTGTGCCCGGAATCAATTTCCGAAGTTTGGCTCGGGTACGTTCAGTGAACGGACGAGCGGGTTTTTCTATCTTTTGAACCGGTGCCCGAAATCAAATTCTGAGGGCACCGATGAAATCGCAGCGCCGGTATTTGCTTAGAAACGCCTCTTCCGGAGTTGCGTTTGCTCAGACGTGGTTTTTAAATTTTGCGGCTTAAGTCAGAAATAAAATAAAGTTTGTGCGACAACTTTATTTTATTTCACTTAAACTGCTTGAAAGCCACTTAAAGTCACTTAAAGGCAGCTTGAACTGAGTTGAACTGGATAGGATGCTATCCAGAAATATCCTACCCCTTGGTAGGATATTTGTGCGGTGGGACCCGCACGAGCCCCGCCGTTTCTTTCGCTAAGTAACGCACCCGCGAAAACCCGTCAAAGTAACTGAAAAGTCAACCGACGCGTTTTCTTTAATTCTTAACAGACCATTTAATTGAGCGGTTTATTTCGTGAATTAAATGGACTGTTTCTTCGTGAATTAATTGGGTCGTTACTTATGCGTTTTACGTTTGTTGGCAAAATAATAAAATAGACAAACTTGTCTATTATGGAGGATTGCTATCGTTGTGCAATTCCTCTGAGCCTCCACCCTCTCCGCGAAGAACGCGAAGAACGCGAAGAACGCGAAGAACGCGAAGAACGCGAAGAACGCCGGAACCGGAATCCGACGACGCACGATCCGCGACGTCAACAGCTTTTCCGCGACCTTCTTCTTCTTCTTCTTCGGTGCCTCTTCTTCCGCGGCGAACCTGCGATCGGCGGTTAAAGGTGAGAATCGAAACTTCTAAATTCTCCCTTATTAATTTCAATAACAACGGTTTTAATTAATTAAATTTGTTTGTTCTTGATCCGGAGATTGGCGACGCGACGCCGGATACCGCGACGACGCGACGATCTCCTTCTTCCGCGACGACCTCTCGTCCGACGACGACTTCGAGGTAGGGATTTATTTTGGAAAAGTTACCCCTTTTAAATTTTCTCGTGAACGTTCTTGAAAATTTAAAAAGCCGGTTTCAAGCGAACAATTTTATCTTTAAATAAAATTGTTGGATCATGTGTTGATCATCTTATTTCTTTTCTCCCGTTGTTTATGATTAACGCGGAGGGAGCGGGTCTAACGAACAAGACCCGGTAACCCTCCGCCGATCTTCCCTTTTTGTGCGGATTTGGCGGACGACGACGAACCTGGCGGCAAGGGCAATCCGTTGTTTCCGCAGTGAAGATCGTCCCCCGGGAGGAGCAATGGCGCAGACGGGAAAGGAAACGGGCCACCGGAGCAACTCCGGCGGCCCGCGGAAGGAGGCGGCGGCGCGGGTCGCCGGCGCGGCGGCGCCGGCTACCGGAGGCGGCGGCGCCCGGCGCGCCGCCGTGGAGATCTTCCGCCGCGGCTGAAGCCGCGGCGGCGGCCGCCGGTTCCGCGGCCGCGCGGAACCGGGAACGGACGCGGCGGCCCGGCCGCGTCCGCGTGACAGGCGGCCCCCCGCGGGGGCCGCGTTTCTCCAAATGCCGCGGGTCAAACCCGCGGCGGCGGCCTGCTCGGCCGCTCGGCCGAAGCCGAGCCGGCCGGTCCGGTCGGCCGGGCCGCGCCCAGGCCGGACCGGACCCGGCCGAGTCGGTTCGGGCCGGTTCGGGCCGGCCCGGTTCGGGCCGACCCGGTTCGGCCGACCCCAGGGGGGGTTCGGGTCGGGTCGCCCCGGGCCCGGAACCCCCGTTTTGGGCCCTCTTCGGTCTTTTGCCCATATCTTGGGCCTGGGACCTCCGATTGACGAACCGTCAGCGGCTACGCGATCCTTGGATCGAGACGGTCGTTTCGGTATATTATACTCAAGGTTTCGGGAGACTTTGGGTTCGGCCGGGTTGGTTCGTACACGAAACCAATCGGGCCCTCGGAGCGGAAACGCTCATAACTTGAGCTACGGACGTCCGATCGACGTACCGTCAGCTGTGGTAGTTTCCTCTAAGTGAGACGGAACTTTTGGCATACTCCGCCCGAGGATCGGATACAGGCGGAGTACGTTCGGGTTGGTTTTTCCCTAAAAAACCAACCGGGCCCCTGGGACGGAAATGCCAATAACTCTCAGACCGGACGTCCGATTGACGCGCCGTCTGTTGCGTTGAGATCCTGTTGTCGATACGGAACTTTTGGATACATCAACTTCGGACTAAGTGTCAGTTGATGTATCAGCCTCTCGGCTCGTGGAGCGGACCCTCCTAAACGAGCTCGCTAAGTGCGGGAACCCTAGTGCTGGCTGTGGCTTCGACGACAGAGCAGAGATCCTCCGTGGACTGCGACGACGACAGAGCAGAGATCCTCCGTGGACTGCGACGACGGCAGAGCAGAGATCCTTCGTGGACTGCGGCGACGACTGTGCAGAGATCCTCAGTGGACTGCGTCGACTACTGCACTCAGCGATCCTACGTGGAAGAGTGCTACCGAACCTGTGTGAGCTGAATCTTCTTTTTACCTTGAGCGGTGGAGCGCTTGGGTGTTGCGGCGGACCCGTGGTACTTGACAGTGGTGGTGCGCTTGGATGCAGCAGCAGACCCTTGGCGGTGGAGCGTTTGGTTGTAGCGGCGGACCCGCGATACTCTACGGAGTGTGTGCGCTTGGTTGTAGCGACAGACCCGCGACGGTGGAGACGTGCGTGCGGAGTACGGAGACCGTGTAGATGACTGAGACCTGACGACTGCTTGACCGACTCGACTTGGAGTGAGTCGACTAGCCCAGTGGACGGAGCGCCCAGTAGTTGGCAGCAGACCCACGGCGGACGGAGCGCCTGGTAGTTGGCGGCAAACCCGCGGTACTCGACAGGAGGAGTACCTCAGTAGGCTATCTGGGTGAGCGCCCGGTATTTGGCAGCAGACCCTCAGCGGACGGAGCGCCCGGTAGTTGGCAGCAGACCCGCGGTACTCGACAGGATGAGTACTTCAGCAGTCTAGGTTAGTGAGCAGTACCTCGGAGTCGTGACAGGACCACTGTACACTTCAGAGATGGGGCTCTTCAACACTTACGGTTTCGATAATGAAAATCCTGGTTGAGCTGAATCTTATGTTACTTTCCTTTGTGGATTGTTTTGAACTATCCTATGTGGATTTACTGTTACTTTCCTTTGTGGATTGTGTTGAACTATCCTATGTGGATTTACTGTTACTCTCCTTTGTGGATTGTGTTGAACTATCCTATGTGGATTTACTGTTTACTCTCCTTTGTGGATTTGAGTCTTGCTTTCCTTTGTGGATTGAGTTGTTCTTGAGCTCGTGAGCAGAGCTAGAATTGGGGACTTAGGTATATGTATGGGCATATACCTAAGTCGAGTCAGATGTTACTTCGTGATTGCATCCTTCTTTTGTGCTATATCCTTTGCGGATTTCGGGAGACCTTCGGGGGTCTCGGGGTCCTTACTGAGTAGCTTGTACTCACCCCTGCACGGGCTATGCCCGCACCTTGTTGTGTTGGTTGCAGACGACGGACAGCGCTGATCACGGTTGGGGCGTGGAGCAGGACGGTACCTGGAGGTGGACCACTGGGCGGGACGTTCTCGGAGCGGACGTGGGACCCGAGGAGCCTGGAGGCTATCTGTACCCACCCTTCAGGTGGGATTTCCAGTGGACGACACGAGGTCGCCGTCTTTTCTTCAGTTGCTGTACTTTACTTTTCAGTTGTACTTTACAGTTGGGCTTGTATTTCCGGCCCCCTTTACTTTTCTGCACTTTACTTTCCGCTTGCTGACTCTGTGTGGTTGTTACTTATAAAGGCAATGCCTTCCCTGTTTACTGGGATTTTACGCCTTGGTGCTAGTCGCCAGCCCCTGGCCTATGGAAGGCGGGCATGGGGTAGTCACGGCACGGGCCCCGAGGACGGGTCGTGACAAAGTCCCAATCTGAATGGGAAATAGGTGATGATTCTGATTGTAGGAATGGAATTTCTTATTATAATCTATAATTTTGTGCTTGACGGATGAGGGAATGTTTCTTTGTTTGACCTCAATTGTATCTATTGTAAATTTTCTTTTATTTTTAATAAATGGTCATAATCTTAGATTTTGGCTGGATTTTCTGGTTAATATTTCGCCCCCCCCCCCCCTTTTATTTGATATAAATATCCTTCATTATTAGGTGACAGGAGCAATATAATTGTTGCAAAACCAGTAGTTAATTAATAGTAAACCATAAATTGGTTGATTTTTATAGGTTGATTTTGGATAAGAAATTTGATTTCCATATCCCATAAATCATGATGGGTTCTCAATAGAGAGATCAAATAAATTCCTAAAAATTCCAAATAATTAAACTAAAGATATGATAATAATATTTATAGGATGCAATTTCCAAAAATAATCTTTTCTGAAGGGAGGATATACACCATGGATTCCATCATCATATATGTATATACAATTATTATATAGTAATGAAATATTTAATAACATGGGGATTATATTGATTATATTAACAAATTACTTATATGAATGAATTATAATAACTTGTACCTCATAATTAATATATATATTTTATCAAATAATTACCGTACCTTTTTTCATATCATTTTAATGAACCAGTTTATCTTTTTTAATATCATTAGATTTATACTAATGAATTAAATTTAAATGTTTAAAACATTTATCAACATCATTGACACTCAGATATGTGCACTAGTTTTCATTATTTTTGTACTCTATATAGCTGAAGTAGTGATGTGTTAGTGGTGCATTACATTTATCTTTCTTTTCATCCGTTTCATTAGTTAGAATCATTATATCTATTAATCATTCATATTCCTAATACCATTCTCTTCCATACGTGAATCATTTACATGATTACTTTTGGATATTTTCCCCATGAATTATCCAATAGTTTCTTAATGTGAGAATATTAATTTTATTTTCACTATAGGTTTAATCATTTGATATTCACTGAAAATCCACAGTACTTATCTTGATCCCAAACCATTAATAAAAATATGTCTCTCTGATATGCATTTATATCAAGATTTAAAATAGAAAACATTATTCATATCTCCCAATTATCCTTATAAACATTGATTTTTGCAGAATTAGTTTTAATCACCAAAAAAATGATCGATTATACTGTTATGGGAAATCATAGAACAAGAATAATACCTCGACTGTCCTATAAATTATGCTTCATAGTACTAGTGGTACCACAATTCTAATTTTTTGTATCTTAGTGTTCTCTATTTATTTTAGTGAAATGATTTTGTGGAAATATTTATTGAAACGTATATTCATAAATTCCTTCCATTTCATGGAAGAACTTTTTAGATATCTTTTTTTAAGTAGATCCCACTATTGAGGTGGTTTATTATCTAAACTAAAAATATATTAACCATCTAGTTCATGATCAATGTAGTAGATAATGAAAAATATATCTTTACTTTTATTGATCCATTTTGAGTAAAATTTAGGTGTATATTAACCACTACAAGTGGGTTCTTGTTTCTTCAATAAGGGATTAAGGTAGAGTTATTCCCTCCAATGAAACATTTTTAATTTTGATGTGGATTATGTTATTTCTCACTGATTAAGATATTATTTCTATCATAAACATCATATTTTCAACTAAAATACTTATCATATTTCGTTTCATATTGGTATGATCATTTCATTATCAATCATACTCGTTTTTAATTGTTTCTTCTCATTTCTATCCTCTTAATAAAATAAAAAATTATTAGGTCTGTGTTAAGCAATAAAAAAAAGTAATAAATAATGTGGTAAGGAAAATCAATAAAAAATATTGTCTAATTATAATACCTTAAATTCAAACCATAACATATTATGTTTTTCTTATAACACCCATGGTTCTTATATAACACATTTGGTTTGACAAGTATTTATTTATGTTATAATCCTTTTCTCTTAATACCTAATAACCGAAAATTACTAAACCCCTATTTGATAAAAATATAGATGACTGAACCGTAACTTACAAACATATAAGCTCATTTGAACTAAATATTAAATTCACATAAAAACAAATCATACAACCAAACCATATTTCTATAGTGGATATATAGATTATAAAAAAAAATAACACATTATAAATACATTCATCAATATGTCTGATAAATATTCAACACACATATGACCATTCCAGACATATCATACATCATATTGTTTTTTTATAACTTGGGGTAGGGAAATTTAATATTTTTTGAGCTAAAATATTGTGTAATTGGTGAAAATAAGAGATATATATCAATGGTCAACAGTTTTAATAATATTAACATATGGGTAAGATAATAGTATAGAGTAACTTTAACATAACATAATTAAATCATTCTCTGATAATATAGGGATGAAAAATCATAAATCATGACATAAGTCATTCTACATAACATAATAAATGAATCATATGAATACATAATCATGATACAATTATTTTAGTATATATTAACATAAAATAAGAATGTTTAATAAAAAAATCATGGGGTAATAATATCGAAAAATATAGTATAAAATTAAATCCCTTATGTTATGTGTCACATTTTAGACCTTCATCAAATTGTGTAAATATACCAATGGTGGATTGGGTTCTCTCCCATGTATGATACAAATAGTATAAATTCTCATATAGGGGATTTGGTTTACTTATAAGTATATTAATTATCCTAGTAAAAGATATAAATTCTATATTAATATATTAGAGTGGAATATAATTCGAGGACAAAAGTTCTAGTAATGTAAACCATATACATGTGCCACATGAACATTAAAGAATTAAAAATACAGTAATATAATAATTATTTTATTATAAATAAGTATCCTTTATGATGATTTACCCCATTTTCAAAAAACATAATCCATAGAAACAGTTTGGGTGATGTTATTTGATAATTTCCCTACTGATGAATCAAACACATTAAGGTACATTTTTATATATGAAAAACACTTTGAAAAAATATTATAAATCTATAAGAAAATATGAATAAAATTGAATCTCATTTTAATAAAATTTATTTTTAATGGAAATAACATATAACAAAATGGATTTATAATACGAATGTAAATAAAATTTTAATATTCATTTAAATATGCGAACATATAAATGAATCTATATAAAAGGTGAAGAAAATTGTTAAGGAAAACAAACGTGTAAAAAAATAAAATGATTCCATTAAAACAATATATATATATTAATTATAAATTGAAAATGAACTTATGAGATCATATAATTAGGGATATATACATTAATTTAATCATATTGAAAACATATTCCTGAAGTATAAAGATTTCTTATTGAAATAACATGTAAGGATTTATCCTCATAGAAGAATATTGTTTGTTTTATTATAGAAAAATGGGAGGAAACATAGGTATTGTAAAAATAAAAATATTAATAAAATAATTATATGAGAATATGTGATGTCAAAAAAGTGAATAAAATTTCCCCCAATGGAAATTTCATCCAATAAAACCACAATTATAATTTCATATTTCAATATAAACTCATTAATTTACTCATGGATTTCATGAAGGTTTGTTAACATTACGTATGATAAGTATAAACATCTATAAAAAATATATTAAAATTTTCATATTTATTACCTTTTATAATCATTAATTAAAATAATTTATTATATATATAATAGTATTTTAAGGTTTATTTTTATTAACACATATTAAAAATTTTGATAGTTTAATATATGTTTCAGTATAAAAATATTGATAATTTTTCATTTATATAAATAAAATAATAAAAAAATAAAGTGAGTGGAATCATAATGATTCATTGTTTTATTTGGCCTTATGTCCATTTGATGGATGTTATGGGCACTATTTGTGACAACTGAATTTATAACATGAATGATTCCTATAATTAATTGATATCAAAAGAAGTCACTTTATAATTTCCAACAATTATTTTATTTAACAATTATTGAATAAATATAAAAAAATAATTACTCTATAATATAATTTATTTCCATTATTAATGTATTGATACTCATACATGATAGAGATGATGGTTTTGGTTTGGCAGTGTTCATATTTGTAGTCTAAAAAACAAAAATAATATCTTGTTATAAAAATGAATGAGTAGGTGTAGAAATTTATATATTTATAATATCACTTAATAATAATAATATTGGTCTTAATATATCATCATTTGAGTTCATATTGTATTTTAATAATATTTTATATGATAATATAATGGAAAATGTTGGATTAGAACTAGACATTTTTTTAAATTTCCACCTTATTGAAATGAATTCCTCGAGAATAGAGGATTTATCCTTCTTTCATGGGACCAAAATTGAATAAAATCTATATAATTATTTATTAGAGTGATTTTAGGAAGGTATTTTATATTCAATAAACGTCAATTATTTCTGAAATGGGTATAGGATGGTTACTTTTATAAGTGATTTTTTAGTGGAATTTTCGTTAATACACGTTATCTATAGAGTACAATTACAATTTTATATGGAATATAGATCAAATGAGACTCAATAATAATGATGGTTCATTAATACCATCATGAATAATATTTAGAGACACTTCAAAAGATTTATTATGTCTTTACCCCTTAATATATATATGTTTTACTACATTTTATCACTATTGTAGAAACTCAATTTTTTTTGGTAACATACTTTTCCCAAAATATTGAAATTATACCTCATAAATAATTTTTGGTTCTAAATATGAATATTGAATATATTTATCTAATTAAATATCTAGATTTTATTAAAATATTTTTTAATTAAAAATATTAAAGTAATTAGGGAAATAATTCTTCTTAAAAAATGAGATATAAAATTGTATGCTATTTCAATATTATTTCTCATCAATTACAATATAAATAATATTAATATATTTGTTTATTAATAGAATCAATAAATTCTACTTCAAAACTATTTCAAATTTTTAATTTTTATTTCTTATGATTAAAAGAAAATTCATTTTTTTCAAAAAATGAACTAAAAATAACTATTTTTATTAAAACATTCCACTAAAATATTCACATTACAATTTATTGTTTATCATATAGAAATTATATTTTATCAATAAATAGTATTGGAATATTTAAATTAATATTATATACATATAAAATAATTAAATAATAATTAATATAATCATTTCTGATGGATAAAAACTTATTTTTATAATTAAAAATTTTAAAAAAAATTAGCTTTTTATTTATTCAAGAACTATTTATTACATGTGAATTATAAAAATTTTAATTGTTTCTTAAAATTTCACAATTTCATTTTCTTTATTGGATAATCATATATCTAATATGCATATGTCCGACATCCATCTATTTTATGGTCATATGTACAAAGACCATATGTTAAACGAATATATTACTTATGAATATACTTCATTACTTTATATAGCCTTACATAAATCTCTACAATATTTCATCATATTTTATTTTTTCCATTTCATTATGTTTAATATATTTCTAATGTGTTCATTTCATTCTATACATATCATTAGAGGTATTACCATCCTGTAACATTAGGATGAATAGAATTTGAATAATTTTTTTTATTATTTACTTGTTGTTTAATTTCTTTTGTAATTTTAATAATTTTATTTCATTCGGGTATCTTCTATAGTATTTAATATTTTTTTTATAAAACAATATCATAACAAAATAAATCTTTTCTTAGTGTTTTTTTTATCACAATCTATCAAACACAAAGCTCTAATTTAAAAAGAAATGCACAAAAATATCAAAAATTGTTTCACCTGTGGGGTCTATTTCTATGTTTGATAGAATCATATCACAATATTCAACACAATTTTGTGATATTATGAACCTCCCCCGCTAAGAACCACTATTTGGAGTTCAATGTAAATGATAGTGGTCCCGAAATCATGCCTCCAATAGACCATGGTTTGGGAATTTGGCCTCAAAATATAAACACTTATAATTAGATGGAATTACCCAAATAATATAATGAATATAAGATAAACCACTAGTACAGATATATATAATATTATATAAATAAAAACACATAATTAATGAAATTTAAAAACATAATTAATCTTATTAAAATAAAATAACAAAATTCAACTCCTCTAGTAGAGACTCCAAAAAAATATCCATGAATTAATCTCTAAATATCTAAATATAACTCCAAATACCTAATAGGAAATTATAAAATAGATTTTTATATATGGAGTGAAAATAAAACAATTCAATTAAGAATCACTGTAAACACCTCATTTTAAAATTTGGAAGAAGCATAATAATTCCTTAATAAACAAATAGAAAGACTGACTCACACAAAAACATGATGTCAATCCAATAATCTCAAAAATACCCACTCTCCCAAAATTGGATACATGTATATTAATATATTATTGAAGGGATATATGTAAATATGGTATCCGACATTCATCTCCCAACTGATCTCATCACTATTTGTCCTTAATGGAATATGTATTGTGCTTCATTCCTTAATATGTAACTATGATAAAATATATCCAAATATTTAAATAACACAGAAACATACAAAAAAACCTTAATGAATTCAAATCCATATATCAAATTCATATCACATTATGGTAACATGAGTAACATGATAATGGTGGAAATCAACCATAGTCCCTTGTCCCACCATTAATGACCCTCATAATATAGCCATAACATAATCACCAAACTAGAAATATGAACATATATATATATATATATGATCCAAAACCAGAATTAATTTTAAGATATATATATATATATATCAAACATGATTCATCACATCTCACGCTACATCTAATGAGGGGTGATGAAGAGGGAGAAGTTAGTCTTCAATTCTATTATTATCCAAGAAATTATAGAAAAATAAAAGGAACCTATCTCCTTAAATGGAAATCTATGAAGTTACAAGACATATGTTGTGTTGCATATGAAATAACATAAAATAAAGGATTTCAAGTAGTCACAAAAAATATTAACATTAGTGTTCACACTGACCAACATTATAATCAACCACAACAATCACTACATTACTTCAACTAATTATTGGCTATCATTGGAAACACTATAAATAATTTATCCATATTTAAATAACATAAAATATTATAATTATTCTTCAAACTGACCAATACCACAATCAACCAAAAAATATATTCATTATTACAACTTATTATTGAAAACCATTACTACCAATAAATTATTTTGCCATATTTAATTTCAAACAATTTATTAGTATGAAATTAACTTTTGGGATGTTGATTAATTATTTGTAATATTTATTCTAATGTCTATCATTTATCATCATAATCTTCTCATCGATTATCATTAATCATTTAACAACCCCATAATTTATTAATTCCAAACCACTTCTCATTTACAATTTTATTCATTTTATCCATGTATGTTGCCTCCATGTACCTATAATACAAACCAATTTGATAAAACACATCACTTTTTAAACTACCAAACCATCCTTTCCAATAGCCACCATAACCACACCATACATACAAAAATAGCCTTCATACCACACACATTCTCACAAAACAACCCTGAAATCACTATAAAAACAATACATCAACCCATCCCTCAATATCATATCCATCTCAAACCTCATCATCCTTACTAACCATTATAACTAAGCATTACATATCTATACATAGCAATTGAAACACCATATATATCAAAAAAATGAAATATTAGTATAAAATATAAATAAAAACAATTTATTTATTATTCATCCATATTCCACAAGAATTATACATCCAAAATTAACATCATATTTCCTAATTAAAAAACGACCAATTCATGACTACGTTAAATTAACTGTACTATTTTAAATAAAATTTTAATTTATCAATTAATGAATCAAATTTATAAATTAATGTAGTAAACATAAATCTCTTAGTATAGATCTGGATAAAATAGTTAATGGATTTGAAATATTATTGAATTTTAAAACTAACATGTAAATAACCCACATTCACCCATTTTCTTTTAGTCATACTTTTAGTAAATATATTTTAATTCATTCTATTTAACCAATTTATGAAACATAAAAATAAATTAATGATGGCTCGCATCAATATGGGTTGTAAAAAGAAGTGTAAATATAAACATTTTTTTCATGGAGTTTTTAAAATAAAATACTAATTTCCCCGATGAGATATTCTCAGATAATTTTCACCTCTAATCTATTGGTTATAGAATATAGTACTTACCCTATGGTTTTTGTTTTGGGGAAATTTGATATAATCAAATGTTGAAGAAATATTAATTAATTAACTAATTTAATATTAATTTATTCACACATGATTGTTAAGTGATATTTATTTAATGGAGTGTTGGATTGGGATTAGGTTTCCACGGATAAGATATGACTAATAGGTTTTCCTACATAAAGAATAAAATTATATCACGGATCAGTGCTAGACCCGGGTCTAATTACATTTCATTTTTAATTTTTCTTTTTTTTTATTTTATATATCTTACTTTTTCTTTTCCCCTTATCCCATTTTGAATCCTATAAATTTAAATTAAATATTTGTGTTGTATTTCTATCTTTGAGTGATGGGAATATGAGGAAGAGGGAATGGTAGGAGGAGTCTTTGAGAGTTCATCCAATGCCCAAATCAGTGTCTGACTACTATAAGTAGAATATTTGGTGTGATTCCTCAAAGGTTCCTTCTAAGATATAGTCCCATTTAAAATTAATTCATTTATAACCATGTATTACATTTTTTGTATTAATTCATTAAATGGTGTTTTAGTGACTCCTTTTGGATGATTTGAGGCTATTTTGGAGAGATATGAGGTCTCCTGGTGATTAACGGGTTTTTCATTCAAGAAGACCATTGTAAACTACATGTGGTTCAGAGAAATTTTTTTCCCTTATTACACATTGAAAAATATGATGTTATTGGGAATAAATGGCAATTACTTAGGGTAAATGTCATTTCATGGAAACTTGGGGTGTTCTGGGGGAACATGGTTGTGAAGGGTACACCTCTGAAACCCATGTGAGGATCAAAAACATTGGTCTTGTACTATTCTAGGACAAACCATTAGTGGGGGTACAAGGTTGGAAATTTTTGTGGGGACCCTATGTGGGATACACACCATTTACAAGGTATTACACACCATTTAATATAGTAGTGTACATGTCGATAGGGGATGAGGTACATGGGTAGGTACACATGCGAGGTTACATGTCAGGTACTTTGTGAATAATATATATAGAAATACCTATGGAATAGAGAGGAGGACCATTTGGGTAATTTTAATGTACTTGAATAATAGATTTTGTACATTTTCCTACTTTGTATTTTTTTCCTATTTTCACCATAGAGTTACAATGGGACATGTGAGTAGTCTATTCTGAACATTTTTCACATATATCGTGATGGAAGAATACATTCTATGTATAGAAAAAAGCAAGATGATGTCTTGGCATATGATATTTTAGAATGAGTATTTACTTTTGTTTTGTTTTCAAAATCCTTAAGGGGTTGGGGTTTCATATTTGGTAAATTGGTGAAGGTTTTGTGGTCGGTTTTCAACATGGATTGAGTGTTCCATTGTGATCTATTTGTGGATATTTTGATTGATTCTAGATAATGTTGTCTTATGGAATCATTTAGTAGATCTTGAATTTTTTCTACATGAATAGATCAGTTGTTAGACGTTAGATAGTTTGAGGTAAGATAATATGTTTGAGGAGACCATAGCAGTTGGAGACATTGAGTTGAGATAACACCATGGAATGGAAGTTACTGTTAAGTGTTGACGAGATATCGAGATGAGTTCGAGGTACACCCGATGATTCCATAGTGAGTAGGTCATTGATTGAGTTATAATTGAATTACATATTAAGATTTTCATAATTCTCATGTGTCATTTCATAGATTGAAAGTCATTGTGGGAAATTTGGTACCTAAGGATGGGTTGTTTTATTTGGAGGTCAGGTATGGGTTTTCATGTGTGTGATTTACTTTAAAGATTGTATTATTATAATGAGGCCCTTTTTGGGGGTCCTTCTTTTGAGGTTGTCTTAAAGAACATTATGAACACCCTTTTTAGATTTAATTTATTTTTAATACTCATTTGGTGCATCACTGATCAAGGATTAGTTAGAGGCTACTGATTTTTTGTTTGTATATTTTTTTCACATGGATTGTCTAAAGATTTTGTATTATCTAGAAGAGTACATAAAAGGGAGACCTATAATTGTTTTTGTCCATCTGGTAATTTTAGGTTCCTTTGATGAGAAATGAATGAAATATTACTTTTATCATGTTTTTTCTTAGTTGGATGTCACCTTTTTGTTGTGACCTCAATGGCCATTGGAGTCCCGAGTTTTTTAAAGCCCTGAGGTGGGTCATTGAGGGCCTAAGGTTACTATTTTTTAGATGTTGACTTATAGGGTGATGAGAGGGGCCACATTCATTATTGGTTGAGAGATGATAAATTATTCTAGTTCTACTATTTTAGTAGTGGGTTTATATTGGATCACCCCAAATTCAGTTGATCATTTTCTATGGGCTTTGAAGATGTTTATAGGAATATAATTTTTTTGAGGAGGAGACTCATTGAATATATTGGATATGAAGATGTATTTGAATTTTTATATTTTTATATCCCTTATTATTAATCCATTATTAAAAGATATAATGGGGAGAATGTTTTATATATATGAGATAAATCACCATCTAGTTTAGTGTGCCACCTTGAATATAGTTGATTCGGGCTGATGAGGTGTTGAGTCACTCAAAGAGTGGGGACAAAGTTCCTTTATTACCAATGTGGTATTATTACTATGGATAATGGTTGATCACAAACTATATCATAGATACCAAAAAATTGTTTCATAGATAAAAATGGACTGATTTTAAATAATCAATGATATTGATATGTTTTCTAGTTTTGACAGCCTTGAAGTCGTTGTCGACAGTTAAGATCATGTTATTCGATTTCTATAGCTCAGTAGATGATAATTATCATATGATTGTCTATATTGATAATTATATGGTATGGAGTTCAAATATTTATGATTGGGAAATATTTCAGTTCATGTTTGGATCAGGTATAAAATATGTATTTCATATTTTTAAGAGCGCCACATGTTTTAAATACTCATGTAGATGCTATTTCCAGGGTAGACATACCTCAAGTGTCAAAGAAGAACCCATGGTTTTCTATTTTCATTTTTTATATTTTCACCATATGTTTTTATCAATTTTATTCTATTATGAACATTGGTTTTAGTTTCATATACATTATTAATATCACATGTTCCTGCATTTAAAGTAACCACAGATTTTATTTCCATTGTTGGTGGTTGCCAACTACGATTTATATATCACCAACTATAAGTGAACCTAAGGGTGAATTAGGGCGCAATGTTTGATTTCATGTTGGATAACAGGTAGAGAAATGTATGGGGATGATGCCCATTGTTTCTTTATCTAGTGGAGCCATTTTTTAAGAGTCTATTTATTGGAAAAATGCATCTCGAGTGTCATAGTAATTTGGAATGTTGTTTTTCATGGAGATTTCCATAGAGGAATTTGTATTTATTTTTTATTTTTTTATTTTTTAAATATGTACATACTAGTGGGTGACCTCATATTATATTGTTTGAAATATTTTAGCCCATATAACTATATGTAGCATTTAATTTACAATTTCATTCTTTTTTATTAGTTATTTCTTATACATACAATGATTTTTATCCTTATGTTTTTTTATTTCTTTTAATATTATTACACTCTGAGAATATGGTTTAATCTCCTCACTATACCTTTTCTTCTCCCAATTCCAATCATTGTCTTCTAGAATTAGGGAAAAATTATTAATGACTTGTGGAAATCCAAATTGGAGGATGTGTCAAGTATAACATGGTGGTTAATTAAAAAAAATGGTATCAATTATTTTTGGTTCGATGATTTGTGGATTTCATAGAAATTATTTTTAGTAATGTTTTAGACATTTTGATGGATATTTTTCTAGTTTTCTTGAAAATATTTTTGTATATGATTTCCAATAATTCAGGGCATGAGACTGCTATTCTCATATTTTAGTTTTTATAGTTTCATTATACATCCAAGTGTGATTCACATGGGATTGTGGATTTATTGATTATTATATTTTTGTTATCATATCATTTGGTGAATAGGAAATTTTTCAGCAATCATTCTAGAATTTTGTGATTCATATAAAATATTCTTATCTATGGTGATTTTTTAAGGATGGAGTTTCATTGGTTGAATGCATCAGCTTCTTCTCAAACATCGTTTTATCATATAATTACTTCATGGAATTTTACTCAATTGAACAACGTGTATGTATTTTAAAAGGATGAAAAGCAATTTGAGTATTATGGAGAGATATTATCCAATGTTGGAGATGCATCCCATTCATCAGGGATAAAAGGAGACCCATATGGTCGATAATGGGATCTATGCACCCTATGGTTAGATCAATAAGGTAAATGACGCCTAATATGTCATTTTATTTTTTTATGTTTCCCTAAGGTTGTGGATCTCATTATTTCTAATGTTCATGTTACTTGTGAGGTATCTGGTCTTGTGATGTGTTGGTTTTTGGGTCTTACTGTGGGGTATGTGTGCCTGTTATCACTGATTTCATGAGTGAGGGTAGTGTTTATTCCTTGTATTGGTGGATGAGGTCTAACATATTTTGGATATTTAAAGGAATTATGATTCATAGTGTTTGATAAGTGTCATTATATAAGTTCTCCCTATCTCATGGATAAATTGACTGGTGGGTTTTGTCATATGCATGTCCATGCTCATTTTTTTGCACATTGGGTAGCATATTAGAAGCATGGTTGGAAACTTCTAGAATAGGATCACCACCAAAGTGGAGGGTGGTTGTGTTTTTGAACATTTAATTAGGTATATTCCATTTTTTTGGAAAGGTGTTTCAAGGGTAATTTGGTGTTTCAAATGTAACCTTCATGTCATTCATGGGTAATTGATTTAGGCACATTTTCAATGTTTTATTTTGAAATTTCATATACAACGTAGTCTCTAGTTCCCAATAGAGGGGGTTTTAGGGGAAGCCATTTTATAGGAACTTAACCATATAATATTTTAGGACATTATCTTTGATAATTTATTTTTTTATCATATTTTGTGTAGGATTTTTTCTTGCATGCATGTTTGAGCGGTTTAGCAATATATGTCCATTATGTTTAGTAATGGACATAGTGTGGTTTTAATAGTTAGTAGTTTGGTTAATTAAGATAATATTAGGATGAACCTATTTTTTTGAGAATCAAATCAGTTATGGTTTAATGTAATTCATATTGGTAGAGAGTTTTGGACATTATAAGACTACTCCTTGGACTGTCAAGATAGAATTGCTTCCTATGGTTCATAGTGTACAGTGTGGTAGCTAGTTATCCACTGAGGATACTCAAAGTTAAAAATATTTTATGCTATGGAGTTTTTTATGACCTTATTGGTCATAATTTTTGAAAATCATGTAATATTTCAATCCTTTAATTTATTTGAGTGTTCTGGGGGAAATAGATTAATCTATTATAAATAATCTTGGATAATTTTATGACCACTCTATTTTTACCTCCACGATATTTTAAATGTAAAATATCATATTTGATAGAATATATTACACGAGAAACCAAAATTAGAAGATAATTTAACACCCTAAGACGTTATTATATATTTAATTTTAACTAAATTCAATCACATCGATATGTTTTATTGTACAGAACATCGGGTTTGAATGAAATGTGATACTCTCTTAAAATATTATTATTGAGACATGACCATTATAATCTAGTTATTAATTTGGTGGTTATGAATAGTAAAAAATAAATTACAAAATTTAAAATTATTTAAATATGTATAAAATAAATTAAATGGTTATCAACTGATTTGAAAGAAAATATGAACCATTTTATGCAAAAGTAATTTATTTCTAAAAAAGTGTATTTTAGTAAAATGTGGTCTAATCATCCTTTGTACACATAATTTAAGATATATGTTTAATACCATTACAAAATAATTTTGAAAAAATAATATTCATTTATGAAATATTAATTTAAAATTTATCTTAGGGTTAAGTGTTTATAATTTTCTAAAATGATTAATTTTTTGATGAATGGTGAAATGTAATGTTTTTTTATTGAAAACTAGTTTTTCATTAAAATAATTTACAAAGATATATTATATTTTAAATTGGTTTTAATATAACATCAGTAAAAAAATTAATATATAAATACATTAGGAAATTGAAATCAAATTCATATTGAATTTTTAAATTAAAATATTCTATACTTATGAGAATTGTTTATTCAGAAAATTCCTCTTTCAACATGTATACAATTTAATATTACATTAAATTGTTACACTTCTATAAATTCATATTTTACAATTAGATTCCATATTTGTAATCAAAATTATTTATATTTTCTAATGTGGTAAACATAATTTTTTAACATAATGAAAAATTAAAACCGTAAAAATTAAATACAGCAGCTATTGTAAATTGGATTCACTGGGGGTTAAACTGACATGATAAGGGATTAAAATGAAAAATAACTTGTCCAATACCTACTATAAGATACATAAAAACCATATAAGATATATTAATTAATAATGATCTATTTATAGGATTTTATAATGATAAAAATTGAGGTTATCACTTTATCATTTCATAAATTCTATGTGTATCCCCTCCACCACTTATAAAAGGCCAGCGACTCTACTCCAATTTTCACACTTAAAAACGATTTTGATCATTAAATATCTTTCAAAATACCATTTTGAATTCCCTAATCACTTTCTATGAGAATTATTTTGATTATGAATCCCTTTTAATAAGCCTTTAGGAATAAACCTAAAGAGGCTCTACGAAAAATAGGTATAATTCTTAAATGTGCATTTTCAATTGATTTTTTGTTACTCATATTCACAAATTATTAGAATATTATAATATAATAAAAATGTATATAATATATTAAATTAACTAATTAATTTAATGTAATAACCCATGTCTATATCCACTTCTATAAAATGTTAATCGAAACTGTAAATCATCTGTACAATGGATTACTACCTGAGGAACCATTGTAATTCATTTTCCATCACCACCTTTAAAGGATGGATATAATGAAGGATTTAACATATATATATATATATATATATGATATATATGAATTTTTATATTTATTTTATTTTTTTATCGCATATAAATTCCTAATTTACTATCTATGGGGGATATGATAATGTCACTCATGTGTTAGGCAGACTACCACCTCGTGAAGTGATGTGATTCACTTGTTTTTCTTATTCTTAACTTAAAACTTATAAAGATTAAATTTAATAAATATATGTGGTAATTATTATCTGAAAATAATTATGTAAATATAATATTATACAAAACCTCTTAACTGAAATCAGTTATAAAACAATAATACTGCTCATGAATATGTGTGGACTAAAGAATCAACGTAGCGATGCGAATAGTTTTTCATTTTATTTTTACATGAATGGTAATAATGATTTATTTTATTAATATAATATCTTTATATAAAATAATAATAATTTTATTAAAGTTTAATTAATAATAATTTTACTTTGATTTGATCATTCGTGAGTAAAACGGATAGATTTCATGCATACATACGACTTACCATCTCCATGAAGGGTGTGATACATTTTCAATACATAAAATTAAATAAATAACCTCAATGAATATATGATGAATGTATATGATACTTCAATAAATTTTAAAATTATGGAGACAATTTATCCATTATCAAAATAAATTTCCCAATATTAATGAAGTGAAACATACATGAAAAACGATGCAATTATCACCATAAATAGTGATTTTAACAATGAATTGATAAGAAAAATATGATAAATAAATATAAATAAATAATATATGGTATTATATTTATATATATATATATTTTTCCAATAAGATATTTAAAATGACCAAATATATTTTATACATGAGTTTATGTCTCATACGAAGGAAGTAAAACATGGGGTAATGGTTTCTCAGCTCACATTAACAATAAAGATACATAAAGCATATTAACCACTTATTCCATTATGTGGTATATATACATCCCATTTAGATGTTATATATAATAAAAATAATTGTCATAATTGTATTTTTTTTAATTTATTTCATTCATGCGTATTGTGATTCCAAAGATAGGAAAGTGGTAAGAGTTTATTCCACATTCTCAAAATTATTCGACATTATTTTTGTTGAGTTCTCCCCTTGGGGAATTATTTTCTATTTCTAGGTGAAAATTAATTTATATTTATCTTATGTTTATTTATGAACTATTTCTTATAATAGTACCTCTTTTTCAATCTTTATTACTCAATATTAGTGTGAATGTTTTTTGATAAAATATGAATTTATTTCTCTCTATGTTGAAAAGTCCTTATTCATCAAAATCTATGTTTTATAAAAATGTTTTCAATTTTTTTTCTTTTATCAATATATTTTTTATAATAATTTAATACTATCTGTAATTTATAAAAAAAATGAACACAATCATTGTTTAGTTTTCAAAACAAGGCCCATTTGTTATTTAAGAAAAATGTGAAAGTAATATTTGACTTCATATGCACAGTATCAACAGAATTTTCCACCATTATGACCACTAAAATTTCTAAATATTATTATTAAACTATTAATATTTTATTTACAAAAAAAACGTTTTTCTTTAAGGGATAATTTGCTCCGTGCCAAAGGACATTTTTCTCAATAATGATTTTAATCAAATTTTTAGGGTATTTCTATTCATAGATGACATATACCCTTTATTTCATTTATAATACACTAAAAATATGCTATAATTATATCATCCTTATTCATTTTTTGATTGGTATTTCATCATCTTGGATATTGATATACAATTTTATTTTCATTCACCACATTATTATGGATGGTTTAGGATTATAGTTATTTTATTTAGGTAAGTATTGATATTTGAAATGTTACTTTATTGAACATGAATATTTATTTTAATAAAGCTTCACCACATTAATTAAAGAAATAAATTATACCTAGACTGTGATAGTGGGGGGAAATTTATAGTTAACCCCTCAAGGAATTGATAAATATCATAAGAAAAATTATTTGAATAAATTTTATGGATTTCTACCAATAATTATATCTATTATGTGAATGGTATTGAAAGACTATTTCAGATGTCTAAAATTATGAATTATTTTATTAGGAAATCATTTATTTATGTCCATGTGATTATTTAATTAGTTATAAAATCATTGGCTAATATTTAAGGTTATTTTATTATTTATATGGATTTCATTGATCATCATTTATATAATCAATATTATGATCAATTTATTTATTAAATGGAATTTGTTTTGGTTATTTACATTTACATGTTGATTAGGCTTATTTATTCGTGATAATTTCCATTTTATTCTTACCATTAATTAGTATCTGACCTAACCCCATTAATATGATTAATTTTCCATGGGATACGAGGAAGTGTTTAATGATTGATAAGAAATGATACACTATGAGTAATAATTTAGTTCACAAATAAAATATTTCTTAAATTTTATTTTGTAATTTTTATTGTGAATTTCTTGTATATATCTAATTTATTAAGAATACAAAACTATTATTCCCTTAATGAAGTGATTCCTTGTTTCTAGAGACAATGTGATAATGTAACCACCATCTTTAGGACATTAGAGTAAGGGTTATTAATCAATGGGTATTTGAATAGGGTTTTTACCCTAGGTCAGGAGTTTAGATGAAATTTGAGTCATTCAATATTTTTATAATATTTAATTAGTTAAATATTAATTATTCTAGGCATGTTAATTTTTTCATATCCTTTAAATTTTCAATCAGACTGACATTCCATTCCCTTGGTTGATTGATGAATTCAAGGGGTCCTTGGAAAGGTATAACCTTATGTCGAGCAATGGGCCTCAGTGTGGCCCCCTATTCTTTTCATTTTTATTTCTCTTATTTTATTTTCATTTTTCAAATTTTATCATCCCCTTTCAACTTTTCCATCATACGAACAACCTTGGGGAATTTTAATTTCCTAGTCATGAGATTTTTATGGATTGAAGAGGGAGATAGAAATATAGGAGGAGCTATTGGGGGTTTTTGGGTGCTGAATTATATTAAACATGCTATAGAGGATAGAATATGAAAGAAATATATGTGGTTTCCAACAAAAGGTAGGCCCATTAAAAATTTCACTATCTATCCTCATATATTAATTATTTACATGTTTTAAAAAAATTAATGGGTTTTTTGTAACCCCTTTAGGGTCGATCTGTATCATCTATATAAATATTTGGTGTTTTAGGGAGATTCATGAGTTTTATATTGGAAGACCCCCATGTACATGGAATGTGGTTTAGTGAAAAAAAAATTAGTGTTCTTATTATTTGGGATTTTTTTTATACTACATGTTGTTTGTTATGGGTACACACTATGTTGGGGGTACTTTGTGTATTCCAAGGGTACATGGATACATGGGGTACTCGACTAGAACTCATGCACAATATATATCCAATATCTATGAACTATTCTTCGAACGAACTTGTGTTTTATTCGTGGAATGGTACGTAGTTGGGTAACATGTGTAGGTTACATGCTATGCATGGGGTGGTATATTCCATGTGTTATGGAATTGTACATAACGAATGATGGGATAAGGACATCTAGAAGGCTGCCTTTTTGAGTTACACTCCACGTAATGAGAGGTAAAAATAATGTACTTTGGGAAGGTATAAATTTTTTGTCTTGATGAAAATGTATAGGTAGGATCATTTCATCCATATTTTATATACCCAAACAATACACAATGTAACTTCTCATGTGTTATCCTTCTTCCCTATTTTTACACTCTTGTTGGAATTGGACTTGTGAGCAGTCCACTGTGAGATTTTTTCTATATAGATCACGATGGTAAAATCCTATTCCAGTTTAGAGGCCGTCTATATGGTGAATTTTATTGATATATTTCATAATGAGGATTTAATTTAGGATTGGTTTCATGTTCCTCTTAGGGTTAAGGTTTTGAGTTGTGAGGCCCATTGAGGATTGAGAACATGGTGATCGGCCTTGCTTGAGTGTACCATGAATATCTATTTGAGGTTATTTTGACAGATATATGGGATCATATAATGTCTTTGAAAATATTTTTCCCTTTATATTATGTGGAAAAAAAACTATGGTAATGGAAGTTCATATAAAATCTTGGGTTTGAGGATATGAGAGAAATTGGAGAATTCGGGTTGAGTTGTCACCATGGAATAGTGGTTATGGTCATGGATAATTGAGGTATTGAAATAAGTCTCAAGGAATTTTTAGTATGAACTTGTAAGATTTTCATTAATCAACGGATAAGTGGTTTATGTTTTCATCTGTTGAGAATACCTATGTGTCTTGTCAGAACATGGATGCCCTTGTAGGTAAATTGGTACTTGAGGATGGTTTTTTTTCTAGGGATACTGACTGATGTTTCTCTTGTGTGTTATTCTCCTCAAGGTTTGACTTATGTTGGGGAGAAAAAATTTTAGATTCCCACATTTTAGGTTTTCATGAGGACCATTGCAGATTCCCTAGATATGGTGATTTATTATCCCCATTATATGTGTTATTGATCAAGGATATGATGTAGAACACCGAGGACCAGTTCATTTTCTTTTGAACAAGGCATGAACTATTCTTTTGGAAGAGGTACTGGAACCCCTTTTATGATATCATGCACCTTTTCTGTTATTTATTCATTTTTGGATCAATTAATAGGATTTTCCAAATATCATGATGTAGTATGGAGTCCCTTTAATTATGTCATCTTAGAGATGTGACATTGGAGACCCAAGGATCCTAGAGTTATAGTGTTCATGAGGTGAGTTTTTAAGATCCCAGTGCGGAATTTTTTTTGATGTTGGGGTTTAGGTTTCCAAGAGAGGTATCATTGTATATTGGAATAGATTTTATTATTGCTACTAGTTAATATATTTAGATTTTGAGATTGAGGTTAAATCATCCCACAATTAGTTTATCTTTGGCCATGGAGTTTGAGGAAGTTTTTTCTAACGAAATTGGTTTTTGTTGTATGCCTTTTGGATTTATTATATTGGGTTTTTTCCTTATGTTTCATCACTAGTTTAATATTTTTCGACTCAATTAGGTATATAATGGGTGATCATGATTAGTCAAACATCCATTAAGACTATCTTGACACCGAGACCTAGGTGGCTTCATGCTTGTGATGTGTAGAGGAACTCAACGAATTTGTTTTGTGTATCATGGAAACCATTATGCTTCTATAGCCATGGATTCTAGATGATTCTAGATTATGATATGGATCCTTCCATTTTTGGCACCATAGATGGTTCTAGATTCATTCTTCAGGACCATCATGACTAATATGTACTATATTTATATCAACATAGATGTTATAGTTGGTAGTATATATCATTGAATTGGATTCCTAGAGACTAATATATCCACTTTTTCATGTGTATGCCTATAGTTGTGCCATTAATTTTGAAATTAATGCCCATTTCAATTAGAAACCTTGGATCCCCTATGTTGATCCGGTGGACATAATAGTTTTCAGGTGGTTGAGAGAGAAATGTGTGGAAAATATTTTTTGGTGGGCCATTGTGGGGATAAACATACCTTAGGTATTAGACTGGAACCTGTATTTGGAGAATTTATTCATTTCTATTTCGTCTTATTTATTACACAGTTGTTTCTTTTATGCCAATGATTTTTATTTTTAACTAGGATGGGAATATCATTTATTCATTAACATGTTATGATGACATATTATAGGTACTCCGTTAGGGGTGGCATACTATGATTTATTTCTTTCCCATTATAAATGCATTCCATTATGCATAAGGGCTTGATATATGGTTTTATTTTGGATAATTAGTTACATGATGTTTGGTAAGAAGCCCAATTTTTTACTATGTAGAGCTACTCATGTTGAGTCTTAGGATCATGATGGTGTAGATCAATCGTCTTGGAGTCTAGGTATGTGGTTTTTCTCAAAGATGATAGTTCATCCAATTGAATTAATTTTTAGTTTTTTTATATTGTATATGTGGTCAACCTTGTTGGATATTTTATATTTTATGATTACATGCTCTGAGTCTATAATATTGTATAATGAATTTCAATGGTTATCACATGCTTATTTTTAAGTAATTTTTTCCTACATTGGAATTTATCATTTTGTATGAGTATGGATATTTTATTATATTATTTCACATTTATTAGAGGGTATAATCTTCCCAATATACCTGTTATACCCTTTACCATATTTGGAATACCCTTCCATTCATGGTGGCATTCCTGAGGCAATGGTGAGAGCGAAACCAGGTGACATTTTAGGTTGACCAGTGATGGTTCAATAAAAAAATTCATAAATTTCAAATTAAAAATAAGTATATTTCTTTAGAAACTTACCTCTACAAAGGTTTCCTTAATTTAGATGTGAAACTGAGAAGAGTCTGTGCACCCCCACTAAGAACAGAATAAGATGATATTCAATAACCTTTATCATATCAGTCCTCAATAAAACCTAGACTAATGTATTAAAACAAATATAAAAACAATGAATTAAACATCATCCTTGGGAATGAATAAGAATAAATGGGAAGAGAATTAAGAAAAATAAGAATAAGAATAATATATTATTAATTGGTTGATCCCATTATATCAAGGGAAAAACAAATAAAATTATAATTAGGATCTATAAAAACTCATGACTGGTTTCCATTGGATAAAAGTTATTTAGGTAAATAAGATAAATTTAATTCTATGACATTAATTTATAATCACTCTCAAAAATAAATAACATCATGTTGTCATAAGGATTATAAATATGAAATGAAATTAAATCCAATATATCAGGGAATGAGATCTCTAAAAAGTTATATGTTAAGCATGTTTAAAAATATATCATTAAATGAAAATGATAGTTTGACAAATTTTATCCAATGGCCTAAAGGACATCATTTTTTTATTTTTGTTAATCCACCATTCAAGGGGTTAGATGGAATCCTTACAAGTCCTGAAGGCTTAGAGACAATTACATGGACCATAGGACTTATAGGGCATCACCCAAACAAGAAAACATGGAACTGCTTCTCCCCAGCACATGTCATGATATCAGTAATTCACCTTCATAGGGATAGTAAGATATCTGTCCTATGTAGATCTGCTCAGGCCTAGTAATGATGGAAATTTCATGCCCTCTCATTCTTCAAATTTTGGTTAGCTCTACTCTAGTGAATGCGCCAACTTTGATCATCATCAGGAGTCTTGTCCCTTGTAGTCCGATAGGTACATTTTCATATTCATGTGGCCCAAAGGCTTTCGGGTGGCCTTAAGGCATTGAGGTGGCCTTAAGGCCTTGAGAGACAACTGGCCTGATGTCCTTGGGTTGCCTAAAATACATTAAGGACCCGATGAACAATAGGGAATCCTAGTGGACCAAATAGATGAATAGTTTCGACTACTATAGTAATGAATAATACATGATATAGTGCCTGGTACAGTAATGATATAGTAACCTAGAAATATGTCTCCACCCGGAATTGATCTTGGGTCCCTTGGATGCACTTTCCAATTCCTCATCCACTAGGATGGGCTCACATACAAAACGTGTGTATGGTTAATGCTTGATTCCCACTGGGGGGCCTCTAGGCCCCATAGTGTGGCGCACGATCCAAAACAAGGAAAATGTCATTGAATCTCTCTTTTCATGATTTATACAGTGTCTGAGTCTGGTGGAACTCGAGATCCCTAGCCAAATCTCCTCAAACTGAATTAATAGAAACCTTGGAAAATGTACAATTCTGGGACCCGTAACATAAAAAATCATGTATTTATGGAGCATGTAAGATGACCACTGATGACCCTATTATTCAAGAGATAATTTTCAATAGAACAAAATCCTTATAAAATTTAACTCATAGAGTCATAAAATATAATGTTTATGGACCATTCTTACGTAAGAATTATCCCTTGGAATTCTAGTCATAAAAAAATAAATCATACTACATTCAACTTTTCAAATGTTAAACCCAATATATTTCACAACACCATCAAAATCAAGAATGATGAAATAAAACATTTATTAGATCCAATATACCGTAATAGGGTACAACACCCCATAACTGGCCATCAACATTAAAATAGTTCAATACTATAACCTCACAGATATTCTCTCACACTGAAACAAAAAAAAATTACACTATAGCCAATTTATTCTTATTGTAGTACACCACAATGGAGAAAACAAATTTTCATTACAAAAATCATTGGGAATGAATTTTTTTTGACATAATGTAAATTTATTTTCATATTTTGGAATAAATACCAAACCAAAATTAAAACACAGGTTGTATATCTCAGAAATCATTGGAACGTAGCTCTTAATTCATAACAATGTCGTCATTCAGACCAAAAATAGCAGCGAGATAAAAAAATCGTAATCAAATTAGAACAAAATTAACAATCTATAAAAACATGAAAAAATTTATTCAAAGTATCACCTGATAATATTTTCACAATTATGGCTCTCATTTATATGTACACTTGTCAAAATCATAATTCCTCAACAATATAAGATCCTAGGAAATGAAACACCCACACAAAGCTTTATCTTAATTGTAGTTTCCCATGTTTATAAAAACCATTGTTTTGAATAACTAAAATTACATAGTTTTCATGAAATGTATTGTACACCATGATAAACATACATTATAAAATACAACATGCTAAGCATGTTCGCCACATAACAATGGTATTGTTTCCATTACATGCTTTATAATGTTTCTAAAAAACTAATTATTTTTATTATTATTTAAACGATCTGGCTATAACATAGTAATTAAATCCAGTAATATTAATATAAATAGGTTATTTTTAAATATGACTTATAATGGTTTCATAAAAATAAAACATATTTTTAATGAAATATATAACTGTCGATAAATTAATTATGTTATGAGAAATATTATTTTTCTCTAGAGATTTTCTTTTTATGTCCTTCTTTGAATAATAATAAAATTAATTTTTATAAAATTTTAGAAATTAAATTTGATAAAATTAAATTAAATTTTTAATTCAAAAAGTAAAAATAATATTAGGGTGAATATTTTATTTTTCAGAAAATTTTAATTTTTTGATAAATAGTGAAAAATACTAAATGTTAACTGAAAAATACTTATTCCTAATATATTTATATATTTATATTAAATTTTAATTTGTTTATAAAGTATAATTATATCAATAATACATAAATTAATCCAATTTATTTCATTGGAACCAATTTCAAATTGAAATTGGATATAAAAAAATTTAATTATTTGAACTTCTCACATACAAAACCCATCATCTCATACCATCTCTGGGGTTAATTTTTTAATAGTATCAGAAAATTATGTGATTAGAATTTAAAAAATTGGATTAAACATTTTTAATCAAAATGATTTATAATTTTTAGTAATTTAAAATTATTTTTTGACCAAAAATATTATTTAATGTAATTAAAATTAATTAATAACAATACTTAAAGAAAAAAATGAGTTTACTTATTGGTTAAATGTAAACTTGAGGGAGAAAATGACCATGAACCATTTACAAAATCCATTATATTGAATTAGATCAACTTTATACTCCCTTTTCTAGAATTGGGGTCAATATTGGAGGTAAATTATTTAAGGTAGACACTCAATTGTGTTACCCTTTTTATTTTTAAAAGAATGTCACTCCTAATACAATATAAAAGATAACTCAACCCCCTCACTTCATCACACTTCTCAATCCATTAGTCTAGAAAAAACCTATAGAAATATCCTTATAAAATTTCTTAATTAATCCTAGATTCCTCATATTGGGAATAAATCTATCTAAGGAAGCCCTTTGGTGGAAACCAAATAAGTGTTACCCAAAGATGAGGTAACATCCTTACACAAGCACTTTTGTTTTATTTATTATTAGACCATTGAAATTATTATAATATCGTGATTATATCATAACAATAGTATCTTGAATATTATGAGTTGTTTTTATTCTAATATTTCAACCTCCAATCAAACACACTGTGAACAAATAGGATACACAATCATTATTCATGTGTATGGTGGACTACCACCTCATGAATCGATGTCGTTCGTTCTTTCATTACAGCCATTCAAGGGTGGGAATATTTATAGAATTACTGATTTCATATGATATATATTATATTAATGATATTTTTCTTATTTTATTATTATATAGTACATATCATCATTTTTTACATTTTCATAGATTATGATGACTTCGATTCTAAATGTGGGGTCTACGACCTCCTCAAATCATTGTGATTCGTTCACACATAAAATTGAATTTATAAATGATGGAATTAATATAAATATGTGATATATATTTAATAAAAATTATACTAATATTATAATATATATATATATATATAATTTACTCTTCTTTATTACATAAATACTACTAGAAAATGAGAATAGAATTCAAGCGTTCAAACGGCCTACAGTCTCCATGAATGAGGTAATTTATATCCTATTATTATTTTTTGTACAATTATATAAATATTTATATACTTAATAAATAATATATTTATTGAATTTTTTATGTGCTATAAATATGTAAATAAATATCAAATTATGTTGACTAATAATGACAAGTCAAAACATCTGTGAAAATAAGGCGGTTATTACCCAAAATGTACCTTTAACATGGAATTCTTAATAAAATGGTAATAAATTGTCATATATAAATAATACGTAGTATGATATAATTAAATATTTTCCTTCCATAGTTTTATAATAAACATATATTTATTATTCATGAGGATTGAATGAGTACGACAAAAGTCAAGACATAATGTAGGGGGATTTCTATTCTCACCTTTATTTTTGCAAGACATATGCCTTGTTAACCACTCATTTATTTTTTTGGTGTGAATACTAACTGTGAATCTAATATATGATCATTATCCTTAAATTTATTTCTATTTACAAACCAATTTTATGATATCTACTTCATATGGTTTTACGTTTCAAATGTTAACAAATTGGTAATGTAGTTTTTTCTTACTTTTCCTTCTTCGTGACACAAGTTTTGTTATGCGCTTATATTATTTTACGTGGTTTATATACTAACATTTAACATGTTATATAATAGATATAATTATTTTCTTGATATTATTTTATTTAGTTATTGTCATTTTCTCATGGTGATTATTACTAAATTTTTACAATGTCACATGAGTTTATGGTTACAATTTCATCATTTATCGGGATTGTTTACAATTATACAACCATTGATGAAATCTTATTATCCATATCTCAAAATTATGATTATTTTTTTCTCATATGGTTTATAATTTTATATTAATTTATTAGTACCTGTTTTCCATTCTTTGGAACAAAATATAGTTAAGAACATACATTCATTAAAATATGACATTATTTATATCTTCGGTCAAAAATATGTTTTATTCAAAAAGCATGTTTTAAGAAAAATAGAAAATGTTTTTTAATATTATATGATCAGTTTCATGAGAAAATGAATTTAATTTTTTTTAATTTGTTCAAATATTCCTTATATGTCTTCAAATATATTTTCGATCAAAAAAAATTTCAGAATGTTTATATGTTTTAAAATGATATTTTCAAAGTACAAATGATATTTTTATAATGAAATATTTTTAAAAATTATTATTTTGCATATACTATGATATCCTTTTGTGTTACTCATGTTTTTTATGGATATGATCCACGGGTACCATTCGTATTATTTCTTTGAATTTTTTATGTTTTGATGTCAATATTTCAATGGCACGTGTTTCTCTTCCACATGTTATATGCTTATAAATTATGCTTATTTTCATGGGTTATAATTTTTATGAAATGACAATGAAACCTCTGTCTATTCCATATTTATGATATAATGACATTATTATGATACCTCTAACACCCCAATCTTCCACAGTACGCTTCTCTTCCAATAATACAATAACGTGTGTTATACGCAACACTGAGTTCAAGCGCTCCACGACTTACCAAACTAGCCGTTCAAAAGCGGTTCTGAATAGTATTAACTGAATTTTAAATTTTATATTATCATTATAATTTTAGAATCCATATTATGAGTTTCTAAGACATAATTTAAGAACAAATTCATTTTTACAGATAAAAGAAGTATTTTTCAAAAAATGTAATTTTACCGCTTTTAATGGCGATGCCTTTTTAAATTCAATATTTGAAACTTTTATATATTCAATTTCACAAATTCAACTTATTATTTAAAATTGGTACATAATAATTTAGTTTCAATAATGTTTTTGTGTTTTTCTGATGACTTTCATATTTGGGTAAATAGTGAATAATGCTATATTTTTACTGAAAAAATCTTTTTTAATAAAAATAATTTATATGGTTAAGCTAATACATTTTAATGGTTTGGAAGTATATATAGATTATCTTTTTACCATTTAATCCAATTATGGTCATTTAAAGTAATTTCTCTTTGAAATTGGACATAAACAAGTGTCAAACTTTTGATAGTTATTATTTCTTAAAAATACGCATTTTGGTTTTAATACAGGAAATAATTTTAAATTAATAAATGAAACTTTTATGTTTTTAATTTGGTAAAATATACATCATTTTTGGATTTGAAATATCAAAATTATCATAGGGTGAATTTTTGGTACTTTTCTGATAACTTTCATATTTTGATGAATAGTGAAAATTACTAAATTTTAATTAAAAACAACTTTTTTAATTGAAATAATTAATAGTGGAAGATTTTGAATTTGAGTGATTTTAAAGTATAATAAATTATAATATTACCATTTAATCCTGTTTTGGTTATTGTACATAATTTCATATTTAAACTGGACATAAGAAAGTGTCAATCTTTTGATAGTTATTATTTGTTTAAAACACGCTTTTTGTTTCGACAACGAGAATTAAGTTTAAATTAATTTCTTCCACTTATTTGTTTTTAATTTAGAAAAATTTATTCCATATTTATAATCAGGAGGTCCAAATTTTTTAAATAGGTAACTTTTATTTTTAGACATTTTGAATAATTACTTTAGTAAATATTTTTATTACCATGGTTAAAGGGTAAATCCGGTTAATAAGAATAAAAAATAATATTATAATAATACTAAATTACCCTAAAACGTGTCCTAACCCTATTGGATTATACATTTCCAACCATGGTAATCTTTGGGTAGATTTTGGGACCCCATGGAGCCACTTGTAAGTGATAATGACACTTTATATTAATTAAGTTAAATTAAATACAAAAATGACATAAGCATATATCTTTTAGAAAAAAATATTTTACATAGGGATATATATGTTATATTTTAGACTATAAATATTAATTATAATGGTATAAATATGTCCTACATAATTTTATTTTATTTATAATTTTTAGACATTAATTATTTAAATATATTTATGACACAATAATGATTATATATTTTCCTTATTAATGAAAGAATCAATTAATTGGTATTATAAATGTTAAAATAAATATAATTTGAATGTTTTGATGACATACAAGAATTTTATTGGTTACTATGACAAGTTAGTATTTCTTAAATGAATTTGGTTCGAATTAATAAATATGTTAAGACATTAACAAAAATCAATTATTGAATAGTATCAAAATTGAGATAAATGAGTTTTTAAAATAAATAATATATTATTAATTGATATTCTATCCCTAAAAATCTACGATTCAGCCAAAAGACTTATATCATGATAGTTGTATCATTAATGGACCACTTGTGGGTCTCTTGGATGTATATAGTATGTTTATTAACTATATAATATAAAAATTAAAGTGATGTGGTAAATCTCAAACTAATTAACTAAGAGTTAAAACTAAAAGATAAGGTTAATATAATGACCCAAACATATCTAAAATCTATTGGATAAAAGTATTTAGACCCATCCTGACCTTTAACTTTTATGTATCCACTTTTAAGCCATTAGAAACCGAATATTAATTTATTATAAATTCATACTTTATGTTTTTCCTAAAGAGCCCCTCCTCCCCTTATAAAAGGACACCACTTCTAACCAATTTTTCAAACTTTCAAAGCCTTTTGGTTCGGAAAACCCCTGACCAAATATTCTCTCAAAATTCCTAACTTCAACCTAGAGGCCTTAGTTTGATTAGAAAGCCAACCTAAGGATCCTTTTTGATCAAATCAAAAGGAAGGACCCGAAGAGGAGGTAATGTTTTCACCACCCTCTTTCAAGTTCCTTTCTTCTTCCACTTCTTATTTATATGTTATTTCCATTATAAAACAATAAATCCAGTATCTCATATATATTTTGATATTATTATAAATATGGTACAACCATATTCAGTATTCTATCCATCCTTTTAATGACATGTCACCATACGTGCGTACGCACGGCTTATTGTCTCCACGATGTGGTGTAATTGTTATTCAATACAGTATTATTTGGATGGGTATAATAATGATGTGTAATTCATGTAAATAATAAATATAACATGATAATTATTCTTTATATATGAGATACCATCCAATTATATATTATTATAATATCAAAATAATGATATTGTCTCTCATGCATACGTATGGACTACTGTCTCCACGAACGCGATGAGATTCATTCTCCATCGTATCCATTCATGTCTAATTATCATTTGATGATTAAAAATAATTTTTAATAACTTGATATCATTCTAGATATGAATATGATACAACCTATCCATAACAAACATGGCTTACGTAACAAAGCATATAAAGTAAAACAAATCAGTTAACACCTGAAATGATGATAATACTAAAATATTATTAACAACTCAATATTAAAAGATCATATATGATATCATATTTATATATATGATTATCTTATAATTTAATAATAATGATTTAACTATTATAAAGGAGGTTAACCTAACCTCAACCAAGGAAAAGTAAAAGGTAAGGGGTTTTCATCTCACTCCTTATTCCCATGAGATTCGTACCATATTTCCACTATTACCTTTTGTGAGGTGTATGTACTGCTCATAATCATATTCATTTTGTAATACACATTAATTTATGTGTATTTACATATTCATTGTATGATACCTCTTTCATGGGGTGTATGTTTCTTAAGTTACCAAAATGGTAATGGTTAATTTCACAATCTCTTTATTATCTAAGGTTGTTTTTACGTAAGTATCTACTGGGACATATTTATTATCCATTTCCATGTTTTATGAAATTGTTTAGAAAGGGGTTATTTTAAGGTACTTTTTACTAAAAAATCATTTCAAATGTTTTAAAAATTTATTCTTCTAAATCGTTCTCATTAATGTCCATGTTTTCAAAATGGTTTTTAAGGATTTATTTATATGAACATGAATGTTGTTAAAATGTTAATTCCATTTAAAAGTTTCAAAGTGGTATGGGACACTTTGATTCAAAAATGTCTTTAAATGACTTATTTTCCAAATTTTTTGACTCTTAAATTTTTTCAAGAAAAGAGGGTATTTCTCTCAATGTGTTTTACAAATCATTTTCATCAACGTCAAAATCCTTTAATGGATTTTAAACTTGTTTTGAAGTTGATTTATCATGATACAAATCTTCCATATTGTGTTGATGGTTTGGTGATATGTCTGACTGTAGATTTTTTATTTTTATGCCATTCATGGTTTATGGGTAATGTATTGACATTTCATATGCTATTTTTAATATGAATGTTTAGACCTCTTCATATGAAGAATTAATTGGACTTAGTATGTGATGGGTGGAGCCCGCTATAGCTCCTCGATGCATCGGTATGTCTCATTAGACAAACTAGTGTCTTGGCATGAGGCCTTGACAAAATCTTATTTGTAGCCTTGGCACGAGGCCTCTGATACATGGTTATGATAGTCTGACATTATTCATTCCATCATTATGAAATTGGTTATTGATATTTCATGTGATTATTCGTTTAGTAGAATATCCATGTGAATAAGTAAATGGAATTATTTCATTTTATTTCTAACATATTATACTGAAGTTCAAGTTTAAAAGTCTTTTCTTTTATTTATACATTGCCTTAAATGTTTATGCTTATTTATGAACGTTTCCTCTATATTGTTATCTTTACTAGGCATTTGAGCTCACCCATTTCTATGTTTTATTTTTCCCAGGATTCAAAAAAGTGTATTATGATTGATATGTCGGGTTATCTCAATGGAATAATGGTGTTCATAAAGGATTATTTATGTTGTTTTGTATGTTATAAACTGTAATGTAACATTCATGTATATAATCTATTTTCCAAGACTATTAAACCGATCGGTATTTCGGGACTAGATTCCTTGTAATTATGACAATGTATTAAAATAATGCACCGACTATGGGTAACTGGGGTTGGGGCGTTACAATACCTATTTAAATTTATTTGTTATGGTCTGATTGTTTAGGATCTTTTGGAACATGTATATATTATTTCATAATGAGATGGTTGGGACCTATATATCACTCCAATCCATTATGTAAGGATTTATATCTAATGAGATAGAAATGGATGTTATGGGGAGTAAAATTGGTTTACCAAATATAATTGTCTTTTAGTATGGTCATGGGAGTAAACCTTTACTTCTATGATGGTCATTGGAGTGAACCATGATTACAAAGATGTTTTGGGGAGTGAATCTATTTCATTAAGATGACATCATAATTACGCCTTGAAACCTATGGAAATAATTTTTTATGCTTATGTGTCTACAAAAATTCAATGTATTATTTATATATTATTCTTTAATGGATTATTCTCTTGAATCCCTTCTAATTTATGTCTTATGAAATACTAATATTTATTCCATGACACTTGATTGTGATCTTGATATGTGGTGTATGATGTTAAAATATTATTATAATTTTATCATACCCTTATAATCATGATTATACATATATATCACCCTTTTCTAACCCTTATTTAGTATCTGAGCTCATAAATTTTCATGTTTATTTTCCCTACGTTTTGAGAACATGTATTTTATTTGATGTTTCTAATAAGGGTGCTAGTCACGTATATACCAGTGTCTATGTTTACATGTTTCCAAGGGAATTAAATTATTATGGTCTTTGGGGATGTTTTTGTGTAATTTATTATGTATTCCACATTAAATGATTTAATGTCTTTGTATAAAATGAGAAGAGCACTATATCGAGGTAAATGGATCTCAATATTGCTCTTTATAAATATCACATCATGCTATATATTCATCTCACAGAAAAAAATTACATTGGATTCATCAAAATGGTATGGAAAAATAAATTATATATTGTAGAAATTGTTATCACGCTATATATATAGATAAAGGGATTACTAATACACTTCCATACCAACATACTCTAATAAATTACCCCCATGACCGAACATCCACTTCCCACATTGAGGAGGAACCTTCATGAATGCATTGTATATTATATCAAAATCTAGAGGTCTCATCCTCTGATCACTAGAAAATTACTAAGAATCCTATGATCCATTCATCTATTAATGAATCATCTGAGTATTATTATTTATGATCTGAACCAAATTTGATCTAATGAAGAAAAAATATATCCAAAAATAACTCAAAAGAGATCTATAAGGTCACATATAAAAGGACCAAAATGGATACATATTAATAGTAGAGTTTATCCAATAATTATTGTGAATAATAATTCATTTATAGGTTCATCAATGACAAACCACCATTATATTGAACATATGGTCACAACATGTCATATAATGTTTGATTGATCCACTTTGTTTGATCATTCATGTAATGATGGAACATATGGGGTAAAAAAATCTACAAACCAAAAGTATGTTAAAGACCTTTATAATATATTAATTTAAAATGAGTATCCTTATAGAAGATTACAATATTTGATGGCCATTAAATCTCTTGTATCTCATCCTTGTATTTCCCTACTAATGAATCAATAACACTCAACTCACTAATCTCTAGGAAATGAGTTTAATTTATCAAATGCTAAATGATCTCCCAAATAGAATCACACCTTCCTTAATCATAGGGTGAAATGGTGACGATATCCACTATTACATTATCCCATTAAAACATAGATATATTCAATATAAACAAACTAATAATTTTTTTTACCATCCCTCCACTAGTAGTAAAATCAAGCATTAGGAAATGATCACCACCCCTGACAACATTATACCTAGCCAAAAAAATTTAATATTCATGAAACAGAAAATATTGGATATAGTAGAAAAAAAAGTTAAGGGTAAAAATAAAAATTCCTAATGAACTACCTATCATATCCTCGATGATATAAATCACCGAAAAAATTAACAACAATTGTTAATCAGGTTATAACCCCAACATAATAGAATACATATAGAAGAAACAATCTAAAAAAAGATGGAATCTATTTTACCCCACTAAGAATCCTCTACCTACTACAACAAGAATTATTTCCCTATCATGTTTTATTGGGAACCACCTTTATTAAGTTTTGACAATATTGAGATGCATCTCTGGAAGATCATTCTTTTCTTTTGTTACATCTTAAACTCCAAACCAACATCTCCCCATGAATTCCTAATTAGAGTGATAATAACACATTTCCCATTACATGGGGTGTATAAGATCATAAAAAAATAATACACCCAAAAATTTATTCAATGTCACATAAATAGTTTGGATATCATGAATAGAAAATATACTCTAAGATTATGTGATTTTTGAGTAACACATATAATTCACTGATGATGTAATATTACTACAACATTAGAGGAAATTCTATATCTTCTAACACAATATCATGATTGGAATAACTAATCATAATGTTACATGACGTACTAGACCAGTAAAAATTCATTACTCTATTTTCCATCATGATTTATATGAAAATGAGTTTTGTATAATCTTATAAAACAATAGAAATGACACCTTCATCTGGAAAATAATATAGAGAATCACAAATCAAAATTTTACTTAGGTTATTGAATGTCTCCAGACAGTGATTACTTCACATGATAAACTAGACCATTCTGGTCTTGAAATTCTAATGTGTTCTAATATTAGAAAATAAAAACATAAACCGTTGATAATAATATATAATACTAACGAAAATACAAATGAATATGATACTCTTGTGTATTTATCATGAAAAAAACATCTTTAATCAATGAAGGATCAATTAATACTCATTTTTGAGACACCACAATCAATATAAAATTATCTTTACACATCCAAACCATAAACATTAATAAACTCCAATAATGTGGATAGAGCTAGAGGATTTGTGGAGTGGTCCTTTGATTCACATTATAGACATCCTCCATCATTGAGTGTTTGATAATTTTTTCGATGAACACAACTATAAAATGATTCAGGATCTCCTGGAACATGGAATTCATGACTACCATGAATATAGATATATAATTCATGAAACAAAATAACATAATCATAAACATTAATTGACCAAAGTAAATCATGAATGTTGTTTTTGGATCTCCTACTCCTTCACTCTTGCCAATGGAATTTAAGAACATAGATCAATCATCCAAATTGAAATGATTCCCATATTGTGATTTTAAAAATAAACTATATTATGGATGGGGTAATGGTTATTTATTTTCATATGGTTAAACCATAATTATTCTATATACAACCTTTTCATACCATCCTTTATTTGGATAATAACAGAGGGAAAACCAAATGTTACACACTCTGAGGATGAAGCCCTACAATATGAATTATTATGTCAAAATCCTAAACTCTTACCACTCTTAATGTTTTAACTGATAAAGAGGCACTAATATTATATATATCCCTTGTTGAAACTCTTTCCCAAACTAGTTTGCATACCAATGGGTATTTTTGTAACCCCTTTATGGAAAATTTTTATAAACTCATCAATAAATCTCATAAACACAACATCAATATACTCTATGAAGCACAATATAATATCAACCAAATAGAAACACATTGACACCATTTTCCAAAGAAATATCAAATGTTCCATCACACCAACAAACAGAACAAGCTAAAAATTCATTTTATGGAATGAAAATCTCCACTTAAAGTTATTATTTACTAAAATCATATATTATAACTAATAAATACTATAAATAAAATCTTATTGTTATGTATCATGTAGGAATAAATTCCCCCATAATATATTATTTCCAATCATTATCTCAAAATCCCAAAACTCTTCAACAAAATTAAATTGACATATAAGTATATTTGTTAAAATGAGGGGAATTGGAATCCTATCTACATTTTTAATGTGTCGACACTACTGCTGATAATAAAATAATTTGACATTCTATAATAAATAAAATATCATGGAAATAGATATGAAAATGTTACCTTATATGATATCTTACACCCTGGGCACTGGAAACTCTATAACATAAAATTTATCATTCCTCATTCCTCTCCCACTCACTCCATACTAACATCCTATTCCAAGATCGTGTTCTGCTATATTTCATTACAAACGAAGGAAACCACCTATATATCATATTAATACTATAAATTCCATCTACTAATGAAAAAAATATAAATATTTTTGTTAAGGCCTCAAAAAAACCGATTTTGAGCCTGAAAAGAATCTATATGCCTATTTCATGCTTTTAATTATCACTAGTTTGGCATTGAGATTGATGATGGACAGTACCTTAACAAGAATAAGGGACTAGAACAATGCTCTCATCAGTGGTATAAGAACTTCTAGCTCTAAAAAAAGGTTAAAATTTCTAGTAAAACTGAGTCACCTTTATTCAAACCCTTGATTACCCTAATATATCATCTCCTCCATCTAGACCTCCAAACATATGGCAGTTTTAATGGATATCCTATCGATATGCCTCAAATCACTCTTGTAAACTATCAATAACCTAACCCTTAGATAGGAAAATTAAACACAAAGGCCATTTATGCTTGGTAACATAATAGTCAATAATAAGAAACATCAACTCCTCAAAAACATATGATGTGGCCTTATTTTTACATACATTTGTCACATATTTTTTTAAAATTTTTTTTAATGATTTAATGATTTATATTTTTTCTTTCTATTAAATATATGTACTTTTGTATTTTTACAATTAAATCAATTTTTATAACAAATTATGTATTTTAAATATATTAAATAATTAATTTAATCTAAATAACTTATCTAATATAAATATTTCTTATTTAGTTTAGTAAATATTTATTCTGTTCAGTTTTTAATTTTTTTACTTTTATTAATTAATCATTTAATCATTATTTTATTTTTGTATTAATTAACATTGATTTTTATTTAATAATTTGTCTTTTAATTTATACTAATTAAATTAACATAAAATTATTGTTCTTTCAATTAATATAAAATAAAAATTTAAATCTAAATTGATAAAATAATTTTTTTTTAATTTAAAGTGTATAGTTGTTAAATTAATAGAATATTTTAGTTTATTATTTTCAATCATATTAATTTTATTTATGAATTTTGAAAATTTAATTAATTTTTTTTTAAAATTTTGACTCTCGGCGTCACTGATCGCCATCAGTGCCACCCTTTTTCTCTTCTATCAGTGAGTCGTAACATTGATATATCTAACCCCCACCCTGTCTATCTCACCGACTACATGTTGTTTTAATTTTTGTGTTGTTAGTTTTAATTCATTAGATCATTTAATCAAATTTTATCTCATTTAATTTAATTAATAATTATATTATTTCCTAACCTTAATTGATTTGTTTTCACAATTTATTTAAACATTATTTTATCAATTTTAATTTCTAGTTTAATTAAAATAATTAATTTAACGCTTTTAATTTTATTTTTTTAATTCAATTTAAATCCTTGTTTTGTTTTTTAATTAGTTTGACAACTAACTTAATTAGTTTTTAATTAAAGTTAAATATTTAATCCCTTGATAGAATAGTTAATTGTTATAATTAATTTCAATTTTATTTAATTATATAATTTGATAATTTTAATTCTTCATTTTTTTCTAGTTAACTCACAAATAGTTCACAACTTATTTTTTACTATTAGTGAAATGACTCACCGATCACTTCACACATTGTCATCGGTTTGACATCGTATCGGTGTCAGTCTTATTCTTTTGTCCCCCGTGGGTGGCATAGTTAATCAACGGTGCCACCATTCATTTCACCATTTCGATTTCACATCTTATACCAATGTCATCCCCTGGTGTCAAAGCACATAAATCTAGTTTGCTGAAGTCAAAGCATTGAAATCCAGTTTGCTGATGATGAATGCAACTATAGTCAAATCAGGAATCTAGAAACTGATCATCCGCTTGCTCGAAGAGGGAGAAGCCAACCACTATTGTTGATGAAACCCTAACTCGAGCCACCCTAACCATGTGTCGCTCAACTGAACATTGGAAATCATTGGACTGGGAGTGTTTACCGCCACGACTGCAACTATTTGAAGAGAAGGCACAACCTTGCTGGAACCGACATCTTCCATCGATCTTGTGTTGCTCGCTGCCATTGATCTCATGCCGAAGATTTCACAGTGGAACCGCCTGCAGGGAGAACCGCAATCACATCATTTATACTTAATAAAGTAAAATAAACTGAACTAATTAATTTAAAATATAAAATAATTTAATTTTCAAAATAATAAAAAAAAATTATATTTATAATTAACATTATTAATGTTAAACTAATAAAAATTTATAACTCAATAACATTATAACATTAAAATTAATAATTAATAAAACTTCTAAATTTTATTATTTATAATATTTTATAAAATTAATTATTTTTTAACAAAATAATTAACATAATAATTTTTAAATATTTAGTTAAATTATTACCACTAATATTTTATAATATAATAACTTGTTAATAATAATATTATTCATTTTAATTAACAAAAATCTATTTATTTAAAATGTAATTACTGTAATATAATAATGCTAATAAAATAACTTATTAAATAATTTTTAATTTAAAAACTTTCTAACTCTTTTAAAGTATTTTAAATAAACAAATAATCGTAATTATAAATCCTTATGTATTTATTTCTTTCAATTTTTTAACTGTTTTGTTTTCCTTTTCTTTTGAAGGTTTATTCAAGAGTCGAAACCCCGTCAAGATTAGTTTAACTAACATGTGGTAAGTTAGTTACATTGGAAAAGATAGTACAACTTTTCATTCACAAAAAAAAAATGCATGTGTGCAATGAGAAGGTGAGGATCAAACCTATGTTGATGGAAAGTTGTGGCGACTATAGAACATATGACAGTTTGATAAAATAGGGCAGCGTCAGACTTTGGAGGGGCGATTCATTCCAAAAGTGACTATCATTTGACATTCAAAAAGTTCTCTCTCCTCGGAGAAGATCATTCTGAGGAGAATCATCTAGAGACCCAGTGTGAAACCCTGGAGTTGAAGGAGATCGGGAGCAGTGCATCATTGGGGGATTTTTTCTTCCCTCGTGTTTGAATTCATGTACTCTCTTCTAGTATGTTTTTATTTTCTCTATTGATAATGAACAAGAGAGTTGGAAAAATATTCTAGTTCAGGGAGAAATTTGAGTTCTGTTGGCTATCTTCAATTCTTCTTTTTCACTTTATCATTTCAATGTATAAAATAGTGATCGGCGAGATCAGTTCTGAATTCATTCAACTCCATCGTTCCACTTAAACTTAAATTTTAAATTCAACAATCATTTAGCGAGATTAGTTGAGGATACAACATCTCATACTTTTAAATCAAAATGAAAACTATACAATTAACTACAAATATATCCTATTGTATCATTTAATTCAAAATACTACAGTTGAACCATTCATGGAGTGGTGAACTCCGAGATTTTTCGACCTGAATGACTTATCTACTCATGAGGAAGATAAGTTACTCCTTTACAGTGGTCACGGTTGGAACTTTTATGTGAATATGAATCCATTTAAAACCAGTTGAATAGAGTTTTTCCCTGGGCATACTTCTCTTGATTATTCAGTTATCAGCATTCTTAATCCCTGTCTGTAAAGACAAATAAATTCCATGGAATATTTTTTCATAAATACATAACATTTTTACGAGTCCTCGGAAATTTACGGCACTGGATTTCGAGGCCCGGGGTACCCGGAATCAATTTCTGTATTTTTGTTGGGGTACGTTCAGTAAACGTGCGAGTGAGATTTTATAACTTTTGAGGGCATCATTGAACTCATATAACTAGTATTATCTTAATAAGACTTCCACCTTGACAGTAGTTGGTCGAGAAAAAAAGTTAGTTTTTAGAGTTTGTAAGAATAAAATTAAATAAAAATAATTGTGTAGCTTATTTTTTTTGGTGGTTAAAACCTCCAAGTAGAGGTTAGAGGTGGGGGGCACCACACCATAACCTCCCATGAGAGGTTATGGTGGTGGGGCCCACCCGAGGTCTAAACATCTCTTATCAATTAAAGAGGTGGTGACCACACGTGAACGTTCCGGGCGCAGCAAAAGCGCGTAGGAGGATGTGCCCACTTGGATTTTTGTCATTAGAAATGATCAATCCGGGATCAATACGACGATAAACTCCAGTCTCCACAGATCGAATCACAGAAATAGACAAAAGAAATAGAAAGTCCTGGAACCACAAAGTCGGATCGTTACATGTTGATTATAATTAATTTAATTAATTGAAAAGAAATACCTATTGCGGTGTTCATTTTTCGTTGATTTTTTTGGTCACGTTCCGACGTGATTCGTCATTGAGTCACAAACACCAAGTGTAGACTTCCTCTACCGGTGATCCACACGTGTACCTCAAATCTCTGGACGTCTCCAAAGGAGTCTCTGGGTGCTAGCATAGAGAAACCTTTCCTTGCGTTGTCCTCCTTAGATCATCTTGATCTGATGGAAGAAGATCTCTCTCGGTCTCAGGAGCGTTCTTGGAGGAAGAGGTTCTTTCGGCCTTGAAAGAACTCTAAAGAATTGTTGTGCACAACAATTCTCTTGTGTGTCGGAAATGATTTGGGGTTGTGAGGATAATTATAATCAGTCTTGAGGTTGTAGAGTTATGAAAATAAATGAATGTGTTACACGTTTTATTTATTTCATTGACTTTTATTTAAAACCCCCATGTCGAATAATTAATTCCTTGACATGCGCCCACGCTGATTATAATAAATATCATTTAAAACAATATTATATCCTCAAAATCCCGACTGAAAAAACTACACGGCGTGTATTAATAAATACATAGCATGTAGTTCTTTTTCATTGAGAACTACACGGCGTGTACATTCAATGTACACGGTGTGTATATATTGTTTTCATTTATTCATTTCCTTTCCATAAAGAAAACTACATAGTGTGTAATTATTAATACATGGTGTGTACTTGTTTTCCATGGAAAACGACATGGTGTATAATATTTAATACACGGTGTGTATATCTTGTTTTTCATTTCCTTCTTCCTCCATCATTAAAATGATTTAGTCTTCCTCAAATAATTATTAAACCATGTATGGGAATAATCTTTATTCTACTTGAGATACTTGAATACACTTAGTGTGTGACCATCTAGGCCTCTTTATCGTTGGAATTAGGCGAGCTTGCCTAAATTCCAAGATTACTGTCTAGCAACGGGTCAAGGCACCCAAGAGAAAAAAGTTGACGCCACATTGACATGTCACCTCATACGAACGCTTACTATGTAATTTAATCCCTTTGTCTAGATATCTCATCAAGCAGGTTTCATGACAGTGTCATAAACATACATGATTGATCTGTCATTCATTGACTACCTGAAATAAACTCGTCATTCACACTATGGCCATGGAATTTAATGTGACAATTCCATTTCAATAAAAGGGCCGAGATATCAACTTCCACAAATGGAAGGGACAAATCCTTCCTCGACTTATCCATTAACAACTTGTCACTCGTGACGCACCCAATATAACCTACTTCTTTCCAACTGTCTGCGTGATGGTTTTCGTCAGTAAATCTAAGTGCACGAGTCATGACATGAGTTAATGATAATCTTTCAGTCTAAGGACCATGACACACGCTCGTAGATAGGAATGTCTAATGACACCAAGACATGCGGAATTGCTACTGGCGGGCCTGTTCTCATAATCTCCCATCTTGGAGATTACCAAGTGTGAAATCCATGAGAGAGAGTCTCGTCTTCTTACGAGTACTCGCACATGATGGTCCGTATACTATGTGTCCTATCATAGTATGTCATCCAACCGTAGAACTTTATTTTAGAATATTGTTATAGCATTTCAAGGTTCTCATCATAGCGGGGATATGCCATGACCTTATCAATTCAACAAATATTCTAGGACATTATTATATTATAGTCATGCAGAACAATGAACAATATATAATAAGTGAACATTCATGTAATCAAATTACAAAACAGTTGGTTCTCATGACACCAACCCTTACAAACTCCCACTTGGACTAGAGCGAACTGCCTATGACTTTTAGTCTGCTAGACCTTACATGATGATCATGTTTCTGTATAGTCAAGGCTTTATTCAAGGGGTCTGCCACGTTGTCTTCTGTGGAAATAATACTCACTGCAAATTCACCTCTCTGAGAAAAATCTCTCAAGAGATGATACCTTCGAAGTATGTGCTTTGTTCACTGATGTGACCTTGGCTCTTTTGCAAGTGCCACCGTAGCAGTATTATCAAATAGAGTGTGATAGGATCTTTACTTATTGGTACTACCTCTAGATCTTGGACGATGATTCACATCCATACTGCTTCTTTAGCTGCCTCAAAAGTTGCGATTTACTCGGACTCTACTGTAGAATCTGCCACCACACTTTGCATTGAGCTCTTCCAGCTCACTGCACCTCCATTCAAACTGAAGATGTATCCAGTCTGTGACATCATGTCATCTTGATTAGTCTAGAAACTAGCATCTACATGTCATCTGATGACTAGTTCCTCATATCCTCCATAAACTAGGAAGATATCCTTAGTACGCCTCAGATACTTAAGGATAGTCTTGACTGTCATTCAATGGCGGTCTCCTGGATTAGCTTGATATCTGCCTATCGCACTTAATGTGTAAGAAACATCTAGCCCCGTACATAGCATACCATACATGACTGACCCAATCATGGATACGTAAGGGATACATGCCATTCTATTTATTTCCTCATGTGTCTGAGGAAACGTTTTCTTGGAAAGATTAATTCCATGTGACACTGATAACAATCCCCTCTTGGACTGTTCCATATTGAATCTCTTCAGTATCTTGTCAATGTACGTACTTTGACATTGGCCCAGCATTCTCATAGATCTATCATGATGGATCTTGATCCAATGAATATATGTTGACTCTCCCAAGTCTTTCATGGAGAAGAATTTATGATACCATACCTTAACTGACTGTAAGACATGTACTTCGTTTCCAATTAGTAATATTTCATCAACATATACTATTAGGAAAACGACTGTACTTCCACTAAACCGCTTGTAGAGACATGGATCACATTCATTCTTAACAAAGACAAATTCTTTTACATCTTCATCAAAATGAATGTTCCATGACCTTGATGCTTTCTTTAATACATAAATGGATTTCTTCAACTTGCATTCCTTGTCGGCATCCTTTGGAGTCACAAACCCTTCAGGTTGTGTCATGTAGACATCTTCCTAGAGGTTCCTATTAAGGAATGTTGTATTAACATACATTTTCCAAATTTCAAAGACATGGTATGCAGCAATAGCCAATAGGATTCTAATGGATTTAAGCATTGCAACCGGTGAAAAGGTTTCATCATAGTCAATTCCTTGACGCTGTCTAAAACCTTTTGCAACCAGTCATGCCTTATAGGTGCTGACTTTCCCCTCCATGTCCAGTTTCTTCTTGAATACCCATTTATTACCAAAAGGTATTACATAAACTGGAGGATCTACCAAAATCGAGATGTGGTTTTGGTACATGGAATCCATTTCAGAAATCAAGGCTTTTTTCCACTTAGCAAAATTTATGCCTTCAACTGCTTCCTTGTAGGTAAGAGGATCATCATTGTCAACCAATAATGAGTCACCATCCTCCGTGACAAGAAAACCATATCCTTCTAGTTCTCTCACCTCTCTCATGCTATTACATAGTTCTTGTGTCTCTGGAACAGATTGTTCTTCCACGAGGCATTGTGGAATCTGTTCTTGTACCAACTCTTGTGTATCTTGAGCCTCTACTTCATCGAGGTCTATCTCGCTCCCACTATCTCTTTTGGAGATGTTCTCCCTCTCATGGAATATGGCGTGTCTTGCCATTGTAAGCTTTTTTTCTGAGGGTTTGAACAGGTAATATCCCCTTGATTCCTGGGGATATCCAATAAAGATACACTTTGTGCCTCGGGGTGCAAGTTTGTTACCTGAAGAGGCCTTAAAAAATGCTTCTCTACCCACACATGTATATTCGATAACATTGCTTTTCATCCACTCCATAACTCGTATGGAATACTATTTATCAATTTAGTTGGTACTTTGTTTAGTATGTGTGCTGCTGTTTGTAATGCATATCCCCAAAATGATAATGGAAGACTCGCATGACTCATCATTGATCTCACCATGTCCAACAGGGTGTGGTTCCTCATTTCACTTACACTATTCCACTACAGTGTTTAAGGAGTAGTGAGTTGAGATAGAATCCCAAACTCCCGTAAGAAATCAATGAAGTCCTGATTAAGATAATCTCCTCCACTATCTGAGCGGAGTTTCTTAATCTTCTTACCAAGCTGGTTCTCAACTTCATTCATGTATTCTTTGAACCGATCAAAAGAATCTGACTTATACCTCATTAAGTAGAAATATCAATATCTACTAAAATCATCAGTAAAAGTTATGAAGTACGAGAACCCACCCCTTGGTTCAACTGAAAATTTTCCACACACATCAGTGTGCACTAATTCTAGAATCTATTTATCTCTCTAACCTTTCCCAATAAATGGGGCTTTGGTCATTTTTCCTTGTAGACACGCATGACATACACCAAGTGGTTTTAGTTCGAAAGAATCTAAATACTCATCTTGAGGTAATTTTTTCAAACTTTTCTCATTGACTGACCTAGATGGTGATGCCAAAGTTGGGTGTGGTATGAGTCATGTGAATTAAATTTGTTATCAATTTCCATTACTTGGTTTGTGTAGTCTAACAAATAAAGGTCGTTATATAAATTTTCCCTACCAAACAAATGCTATCTTCATAAAAATAGCAACATCCACTTCCAAACATGAATATGAATCCATCAGTATCTAATCTGGATAATGAAATAATGTTTTTGGTTAAAGAGGGTACATAATAACATCCTTTCAAAACCAAGACCATCCCCATAGGCAATGTGTGGTGTTAGTCCCTGATAGCTACAACAGCAAGTCTGGCTCTGTTGGCTGCTCGTAGATCTACCTCCCCTCGATCAATCTTCCTGAATCTACTAGGTTCCTGTATTTGGATACAAATGTGAGCACCACAAGTAGTATCTAATTCCCAATTAGTAGATATAGATAGATTGCATTTGATAACAAATGCACCTGATGCTTCCCTTTGCTTCCTTGGCTGGGTGCAGTTTTTCTTCCAGTGGCCCTTCTTGCCACAGGCGAAACAAACATCATCCTATTCCTTTGCCTCCCCTTTGATCTCCATTTTCTTGGATGGAATTGAAGAAGCTTTGGGATTAATTCTCTTATCCTTCCCTTTCCTTTTATTCACCATGAGGATAGAAGAATTTTCACAATTCATGTCACTGTCCACTTGGCGAATAAGGATACGAAGATCAAATAGATACTTCTCACTGTTGTTCATGTTGAAGTTCACAACAATGTTTGAGAAGCTCCAGGGGAGTGATGGGAGAATGAGATCGGTACCCAGTTCTTTAGAGAGTTTAAACCCTATAACCTCCAAGCACTCAATTTAGACAATGATCTTGACTACATGAGGCCCTACTGGGGCACCCTCTCCAAGCATGCTCTGAAATAGTGCCTTGGAGATCTAAAACCCTTCCTGTCTTGCTCTCTCCTAGTATAGACCACAGAGGTGATCGAGCATGATGTAGGCATCCATGTCTTCATGAGACTTCCTGAGTTCACTAGACATATATGACATCATCAAACATTGAACGTGGAGAGCGTCATTCAAATGATGATCATAGACCATGAAAACATCATCACTTTCCCCTGGGGCAGGATAATCAGGAAGCGAGGACTCTAGCACGTAAAACATTCGTTCATGGCGTAGGATAACCCGAAGGCACCTAAACAATTCCAAAAAGTTACTACTAGGGATGATATTGTATTTATCCAATATTGATCGCAGAGAAAAGGTAGTTGACGAGTTTGTCATATCGATTCTACAAATTAAAAAGAGTAGATTTATCGGTACTTTCTTGATTACATTTTATGAGAAATAATAAATGAATTAATTAATTCTCCAACTATTTTATCAAGTCCCAATGGCCCTCACCATTGAACATACAATGTCCAATTTCATTGACATTCTAGTGGCAACGATCCATATTCCCCTTCGCATAACCCCAACAAAGGTTGGTCAAGCTATTTGAAGGTATTTAGGTAGGCAAGTCTTTGCCAAATGTGAGCTTATAGTTCCTTGATCTATTGAGTGGACTCCTCAATCCAAAAATCCTGACTTGTATTTCCTTAACTCTTGCCTCCAATATTACATCAAGACTAGCAAGGGCTACTCCTCTTGATGTAATATGGATATGTCAACCTGAAACCTCTCATAAGGGCTTCCTTTATAAAAGTATGTGTCCCAACAAGGGTTGGTCAAACAAATAGTTTTTTTGAGTCTTGCCGTTAATCAAGTAATGGAAGGTTATGTCTGACTTAATATGGTATTGAGTGATTTTAATATTTTATGCATAGTTTTGCATTATCACATGCTTGTTAATATTATGTGATGCTTTCTTAATTGATTAACCATGTTCTGATAATGTTTACGCATAGTACAATTTTATTTTATTCCATCTTTGCATGCCTGTTCATTTTATTAACTATGTGATTGCCACACCACATAATAAATAAACCATGCAATTTAGATAGAAATAAAATAAGATGGCATGATCATGAGCTTCTATTGGTTATGTTATCTAGAGGTTTGATAATCTAACCCTGACCTAGGAAAAAACACCTGGAACCGATGGTTCGTGCTTTTGCAGCTCCCACCTGTCCACCTTTGTATCTTCTTGCGTCGGTTTCACCTCAGCTTCGGGATTTGAACTGTCTCCTATAGATTGGGAAATCCTCCATTACATGGGTTTACATTAAAGAAACCATGGGCATGCATGCCCTACAGTTTATTGGAAGAAGGCTCACAGGCCAAAAAAATAAAATTAAATAAATTTAAATGAAACCATACACATACAGAGGGTCTATGGTCCAGCTCATGATCATCCATAGCATTCAACGACATTTACACAAATTTAGAATTAAAATTCTTTTAATCGTTCTTTCATTTATGATAAGTCGCGCTCGAATTCAATTAATTACGATCTTATAATTAATCAATTATTTATCTTAAATTCATTTCTGAATTTCCTTCAGATTCGTCTCATCCATATTCCTTGTATGGGTCTTTGTACATTGGAGGAAACTTGGTGAAATTCCATTTCTGGAAAGTACACGGCGTGTAGTTTATAATTACACAGCGTGTATTTCTTTTCAGTATTTATCCAAAGTACACGCCGGGGGATTTGGAATGTTTTTATGTACATTGGAAATTTTGGAGTACAAGACGTGTAGTTGAATCATACATGGTGTGTACTTCCTTGCTACGTGGTAACCGGCCTGGCGATCCCGTGTATGCAGTACGCAGCTTATCATTGTACACGGTTTCACCTGGGCCGGAACGGACTACACGGCGTGTTGCTCCAACATACACGCCGTGTATTCTGGTTCCACGCGCTGTTCAATTCTGGTCAAGACGTTGGGATTAATACTTAAGCATTTTCAATTTACTTGGCGTGGTTTGGCAGATCAGTTCCGGTTCATTGAACATAAGTACACAGCGTGTAGTTTAAATTACATGCCGTGTAATCCTGTTTTGTACAAACAGAAAGAGCAGCTCCTCCGGATGATTTCCTCATTTTTATTTTAATCAAAATTAAAATTAAAAGGTCATTTCTGTGATGTGAATAGAGAAACGAAGGAGGAAGAATATATCTCATTTATTCAGATTTATAGAATGATTTATTTCGAATTGAATCAAATATAAATGCGTAAATTATTAACAAAAATTAAATTAATATAATCAACATTGTAACCTCAATTTGATACCATTTGAAGGTTCTGGGTGCAACGAAAGTGCATGGGTGGATGTCCCACTTGGATTTTTTTCATTAGAAATGATCAATCTGGGATCAATACGATGATAAACGCCAGTCTCCACGGATCGAATCACAGAAATAGACAAAAAAATAGAAAGCTCTCGAACCACAAATTAGGATCGTTACAGGTTGATTATAATTAATTTAATTAATTGAAAAGAAATACCATTTGAGGTGTTCTTTCTTCGTTGTTGTTTTTGATCACGTTCCGATGTGATTCGTCGTTGCATCACGGAAGCCAAGTGTAGAATTCCTCTAGCAGTGATCCACACGTGTACCTCATATATCTGGACGTCACCAAAGGAGTCTCTGGGTGCTAGCATGGAGAAATCTTTTCTTGCATTGTCGCCGTAGATCATCTTTATCCGATGGAAGAAGATCTCTCTCGGTCTTGAGAGCGTTCTTGGAGGAATAGGTTCTTTCATCCTTGAAATAATTCTCCAAAGTTTTTGTGCACAACTATTCTCTTGTGTGTCAGAAAAGAGTTGGGGTTGTTATGATATTTATAATCAGTTTTGAGGTTGTAGAGTTGTGACAATAAATAAACGTGTTACACATTTTATTTATTTCATTGACTCTTATTTTAAACCCCATGTCAAATAATTAATTCCTTGACATGCGCCCACGCTGATTATAATAAATATCATTTAAAAAAATAATATATCCTCAAAATCCTGACTGGAAAAACTACACAGAATGTATTAATAAATACACAGTGTGTACTTGTTTTTCATTGAAAACTACACGGCGTGTAAATTCAATGTACACGGCGTGTATATCTTGTTTTCATTTATTCATTTCCTTTCAATAAATAAAACTACATGGTGTGTAATTATTAATACATGGTGTGTACTTGTTTTCCATGAAAAACAACATGGCGTGTAATCGTTAATACACGATGTGTAATCTTCAATACACGGCGTGTATATATTGTTTTTAATTTCATTATTCCTACATCATTAAAATGATTTAGGCTTCCTTGATTAATTATTAAACCACATACAAGAATAATCTTTATTCTATTTGAGATACTTGAATACACTTAGTGTGTGACCCTATAAGCCTCTTTCTCGTTGGCATTAGGAGAGCTTGCCTAAAGTCTAAGATTACTATCTAGCAATGGGTCATGGCACCCAAGAGAAATAAGTTGATTCCACATTTATGTGTCACCTCATATGAATGCTTACTATGTAATTTAATCCCTTTGTCTCGATATCTAATCAAGCAGGTTTCATGGCAGTGTCATAAACCTATATGCTTGATCCGTCGTTCTTTGACTACCTGAAATAAACTCGTCGTTCACACCATGGCCATAGAATTTAATGCGACGGTTCTATTTCAATCAAAGGGATGAGATATCAAATTCCATAAATGGAAGGGACAAATCCTTCCTCGACTTATCCATTATCAACATGTCACTCGTGACACACCCAACGTACCCTACTTCCCGCCAACTGTCTGCGTGACGGTTTTCTTCAGTAAATCTAAGTGCACGAGTCATGACATGAGTTAATGATAATCTTCCAGTCTAAGGACCATTACACACGCTCGTAGAGAGCAATGTCCGATGACACCAAGACATGCATAATTGCTATTGGAAGGTTTTTTCTCATAATCTCTCATCTTGGAGATTACCAAGTGCGAACTCCATGAGAGAGAGTCTCATCTTCTTACGAGTACTCACACATGAAGGTCTGTATACTATGTGTCCTATCATAGTATGTCATCCAACCGTAGAACATTATTTAAGAATATTGTTATAGCATTTCAAGGTTCTCATCATAGTGTGGATATTCCATGACCTTATCAATGCAACAAATATTCTATGACATTATTATATTATAGTCATGCAGAACAATGAACAATATATAATTAGTGAACATTCATGTAATCAAAGTACAAAACAGTTGGTTCTCAGGACACCAACCCTTACAACACTGGCTTTAACCCCCTTGAACTCTCTATAAGTGGGGGAAACCCTTTAACATCCCTTATAAATGTACCAATCCACTCAAATTAATTAATGGAACATTAATTAATTATTTTGAAATATTTTTAATATTTTGGCCAACATTTAAAATAATGGGTTAGCTTAACCCATTATTTTTTATTGGCATATTCATTTGGTGGAGCATTGAGAGAGAGGTTGAAAGAGATTGGAGGAACTAATTATCCCAATGAAGAACGCCTCTTCCACCAACGAAGAACGATCTTCAACCAGGGAAAGAAAAAGGAAGAACCATCCTTGAAGAACACCGATGATGTCATCCTCGACTTCTCCATCTTCCTTCCGACGTCAAGGAACGACGTCCGCCTTTCTACAACATCGTCAACGATCCCGAGGTATGATATTTTATATTTGAAATAGTTCATGTCCTTCAACGTATAAAACCGGGTTTGTGTTTTTTCAATTATTACCACCATAATGCGGATGATGTGGGCCGCAAGAACACGGCCTGACCCACTCCAATTACCCTTTCTTGTTGACAACGGTGGTGGTGGAACGGCGCCTCTTGAGGAGAGGCGGAGCAACAGTGGCCGACGTAAGACCGGCCGTGAAGAAACCGGCGGCGCAAGGCCGTCAGGTCGCCAGAAGGGCACGGCATCGTTGTGACGCGTGGAAGAAAGGGCTACGGCCAGGCCAGGCCTTGGCGGGAGGGCACGACGTCGTTGCACTGCATGGAGGAGAAGACGGTTGTGGCCAGGTCGGGCTCCGGTGGAAGGGTGCGACGCCGGTACGCCACGTGGAGGAGAAGAGGGTCGCGGCCAGGACGGGCCGCGGAAGAAGGGTGTGACGTCGTCTTGCCGCACGAAGGAGGAGAGTTGCGGCCAGGGTGGGCCACGACGGAGGATCGGGGACAGCTGATGTCAGGCCGACCACCAGCGGTGCAGAGCGGCTGGTCGCTCAGCTAGTCGGGAGGAGCAGGACCCTGCTGGGTCCCGTAGAACGTGGACAGGTGCCACATGGCACCTGTTTGGTCCCCACCCGAACGGTTCATTCATTCAGGAATCCAGGGGCGCGTGCCTCCCCCTGGACGCAGCTAGGGTGGGCCCCATAGGGTGCCGCCAGCCGCTGGCTAGCCAGGCCACGCTGGCCGCCGGGCCGGACCTAACGCGGGTCGGTCTGCCCTCGGGCCAGGCCACCCTCTTGGGCCAGGTCGTATCTGTGGGTTGGGTCGTACCCACGGACTAGGTCGGACCCCAGTCCGGACCCGTTTGACCTGGTTTCACCTTCTCACTCATAACTTGGGCTACGGGTTTCCGATCGATGAACCGTCTGTGAAGAAAAAAAGCTTAGAGCGATATGGTTCTTTTGAAATACCCCACATGAGGTTTGGACATAGTTGGGGTATGGTTGGGTAAGTTTGAACCTAAGATCCAACCAGGCCCCCGGGACAGAAATGCTAATAACTCACAGATCGGGTGTCCGATTGATGCGCCCTCTGTTGTGTTGAGACCCCTATGACGAGACGGGCCATTGAGGTTTTATACATGGGACTTCATGATAGTTGGAGTATCGACCAATAGCTCGTGGAGCAGATCCATCCAGAGGCGAGCAGACATAGTATGGAGACCTTGTAACTGGATGAGACCTGACGACAGATTGACTGATTTGACTCAGAGTGACTTGACTGGACTAGTGGGGAGCGCATCTATGTGATGCGGTAGACCCACTGTGGGGAGTGCCTCTGTGTGAGCACGGTAGACCCACGGTACTCGACAGGAGGAGTACCTCAACAGGCTACGAGGGGGAGTGCCTCTGTGTGATCCTGGCAGACCCATAGTGGGGAGCACCTCTGTGTGAGCACAGCAGACCCATGCTACACGACGGGAGGAGTGCCACATCAGTCCAGGATAGTGGGAAGCACCTCTGTGTGACAAGACAGACCCACTGTACTCAATAGAGGAGGAGTAAACCATCAGTTGAGGTCCCGAAAATGTGGGTGGGGATGTTACTTGCTACTACCCCTAGAATAAAATCTTGGTTTGATCTGAGTCAATGAATTTTGTGTTTTCCTCCGGATTGATATGGGTAACTAGATAACTTAGGTATATGTATGATCATATGACTAAGTAGTGGTTATCCATTGACTTCATACTTTTTGGTTTATCTTTTTTGGATTTTGTGAGACATTGAGGGTCTCAGGGTCCCCACTGATATCGTTATACTCACCCCTGCATGGGCTATGCCCACACCTCGTTGTGCTGGTTGCAGACGACATACAACGCTGACTAAGGCAAAGAGTAGCAGGTCTGGATGGTACCCAGAGATGGACCATTCGGTGTGATGGTACATGGAGGAGACAAATGAATGGGAGTGCTAAGGAGACCATATGTACCTACCCTTTAGGTAGGAACCCCGAAGGGTGACCAAGTAGCTACTTTACTTTTCTTCAGTTGTAATTTTAGTTTCCTTCTACATTACAGTTGGGCTTGTATTTCCGGCCCACTTTTACTTTCCAACACTTCTTTTGTATACATTTTTACTTAGTGTTTTTCTTCTAGTTGTGTACTCTAATGTGTTTGTTTACATTTATAAAGGCAATGTCTTTTCAGTTTAGGGATTTACGCCTTTGGTGCTAGTGACCAGCCCCTGTCCTATTGATGGTGGGCTTGGGGTAGTCACGATACGGGCCTCGGGGGATAGGTCGCAACACTGTCTATTTTTATTTTAAAACATTTTCATGTTTCATTATAGTTTAAAAGAAATACATTAAATGATTGTGGTCATTCTTTTCTACATTATAAAAATAGAAAAAAAATAAGTTAAAAAATAGAAAATCTACCCCACTACTAACAAAAGTGGAGTCTTTTTGAAAATATTTATAATAATTTTGGTCACATCTCATTCCATGTGGGTTCGACCCAACATTACACTATATAGTAGTTTGTAAAAAATTATAAATAACTAATATTTGATTCAATTTCAATGGAAATCGAACCATATTTTTGGCGTCGTTTCCGAGGATGGCACGATCCATAAAATTTGTAAAATAAATTAATAAAATTTACATATATAAAACAGCTAAAATGTTTGAAAATTTTACAACTGTAAAAAATGTTTTTTATTCACAACTACATTTTCTCACGGCATATTGTTTATCAGTGTTGCTGTTTTGTTACTACTTGTTGTTTAAACTATTTTTTTTCTAGTTTCACTCAGATATCACACATTGTGTGAGCACCATAGAATTAATTTTTACATTAGAGACCTCAAACTCTGAACTAGACAAACATTTAGCTCCTATTAAAAAGAATATTGGAATATTGAATCAAGGTTATAGATTTGATCAAAACATGAATGTTCCACAGCACATAGTTCCATTCCCCCCCAGTTACCTAGACTTATAGGGTTTCAAATTCCAATTGTGTCAAGAAACCCGTACAGTATTAGGTTATACCCTAGGTCTCGGAAATATTAAATTAAGTAGTCTCACCTTTCTTAACTTACTTCATTCAATGGTCTTCTAGGATATGTTTCACTTGAGTTCATTAAAGAGTTCTATAGTTCTGTACAACAATTACCTCTGAAAGATCTTTGTGAGGAAGTGTTAATATTGAGGATGTTTCCATTCTCTCTAAAGGGGTAGGCTAGGACATGGTTTCAAAACATAGATGAACAAATTTTTTAGACTTGGGAAGAGGTATTTATTGACCTTATATCAAAATTCTATCCTATGAACACCACCTCTGAGATTAGACACAAAATTACTGGGTTTGTCCTGGATGAGGGAGAGTTATTTCATAAGGCATGGGATAGATTTAGAATTCTCCTTAGACAATGTCCCAATCACTAGTTTCCTTCCAATTTAATCACGAAGACCGTTTATAATTCTCTCACCCCTTATAAACTAAATTTAGTTGACCAATTCTATGAGGGTGAATTTTCTAACTCCACTTCAAATGAGATGAAACATGTGTATGGGAAACTTTCTAAAAAATATCAGTACAAGTGCTCTAGGATGAGGGTCATCCATAGGGGTGAAGACAATCCTCAGGCTACCATTGTTGATGATAGGGTCCTTAGAGAGCAATGAAATCATTGTGGGATGTTATTTCACACTCATACATGTTGTCCTAATTTGGACCTCCATGTCCACTTTGATGAGAGTGAAAAATTTGTGGATTTTAGATTTAGGAACTAAGGGTAAATGATCAATTCTCCAATTATTACACTTCTGGTTACCAAAATCACACAAACATGTCCTGAAAAGACCAAGGTGTCATAAAATAAACCACTGCCTCTAACTAACAATCACACCCCAAAATTGATAACTCAAACCAATATGGGGATGAATCTTATAATTCTCAAGGGGAGTTAAAGGGGTTTTTACAATATGTTTTGGGAGAGATCAGTTTATTTAGGTTGAAACACATGGTATGATTCACAATTTAGAACATTAAAAAGTTCAAATGGCAAGGGATCTAGGGATAATGAAAAGGTAAAGCTTCCCAACACTTCAATTCTTAATCAAAGTGATAATATCATGGATGTAACCACCAGATCTGGACTTCACACACAAGAAGTAAATTAACACTGTGAGAAAACTAAAACTGATGAAAAAACCGAATCTGAAAAGAAAAATCTGCATGAAACATATTCGGCAAATCTGGAATGTTTTGTTCAACTTCAAAATAATATTATACCGAAACCTAAAAATGTTCTAAATCCAATTAAAATGGAGTCAGAATGAATCAATGAATAAAACAAAAAAATGGAATTGAGGAGAAGGATAATAATAAACATATTCGTAAAAATTATTCCCATCTTATTCCCTTCCCGAAATGAGTGATAGAGAATAATGAACCTGACGATTTTATGTTTCTTAAAATTATTTGAAACTTTAGTATCAACATTCCATTTGTAGAATCCTTATATAAAATAACTTCATATGTGACTTCTAACAAATGTTTCATTAAAATAAAAAATGATTGAATGAAGTTGGATAATGTTAATCTCAATGAGGAGTATAGTGCGATCCTGTTAAAAAAGATTCCTCTACAATTGAAGGACCCTAGCAACTTTGTTATTCATTGAAATATTGGAGCAAGTGAGAAAATTAACTGTTTGTCTGACTTTGGTGAAATAATCAATTGTATTCCTTACTCTCTATTTAGAAGGCTGGGCCTTAGGGATTTGAAGTAGACTTCTATTTGTCTTTAACTTACTGATAGGTCACTCACACACCCTTTAGGGAGGGTGGATGATCTACTAGTGACTGTAGGAAAATTAACACTACCCACACAAGTCATTTTCATATATATTAATTGTGATGAAAAAGTCCCAATCATCATAGTGAGACCAATCCTTACCACATCTATTATTGTCATAGATGTGTACAAGGGGAAACACACTCTCCAAGCTATTAATGATGTGGAAAAGTTTTTAGTATTTGAAAAGCCTCAACACGAGGTTGCTTTTGATTTGATAGATGTTGCTGAGAATCAATGTTTTAAAATTGAGGTCTGATCTGTGTATGTTTATTTCCCTCTTGAGGTCACAAAGATTATGATTCCCCAACCTATTGAATCTTTTATTCCAGCTGCTACTCATATAACACTTCCTTCTCCAGATGAAAAAAATCTTTCCCTAGATCCCATTCTTGAGAGTGAGTCACATTCTTGTACTGAACTGTCTCAATCCATTTTTGAATGTTTTCTTTATAATGTTGACTTTTTAAGGGATTTGGAAGCTGGAGAACATTATGGGATGAGTCCTGATGAAAAACTAGATTGTGACCATTATGAACAACTCTATTATATGGGAACCTACTTTCCTACTCAGTTTGATGCTATTTTTGATGACTTTTAACCTGAACATGAACACTTCATATCAATTGAGTCGTATGTAGACATTTGGTACAACTTTTTGTAACTTTAGTATGATTCCTTCTTCTTAGAGTTTTCTAACTTTTCTTTTGTAGAAGGTGTGCGGGGAACATTTGATGAAAATACTGAATATTTTTTTGATGTTTTTTCTTTTAATTCCAGGTAAGAGATGACCTATATGTGTGTGGGATGCATGATAGTATTCCCAGTCAATTTAGTGATTTTCATAGGAAGTTGTTAAACATTTTTAGAGTTGAGGAAGTGGTCTATTGAGACAAAAATGGGCTAAACAATATATTAGAAACTGTTATGTTGAAAGAATTGTTTAGAATATTGTTTGGTTCTAAAGATAAGAATGTTTTGGTTGATCATGTTATTGAATATTTAAACTTTAGTGATGTTAACACTATTAATAATATATTCCCAGTAAATGATCATGGATATAAATATCTAGGGAAATAATGTCCGGATAAGGTCTATAAATCTAGGACTCCAAGGTAGGAAACCCATGGTTTCTGTTATGTTAACAAATAAAAAAATTGCAACAAAATTAAGTATAACATAAGATTTTAAATTCATTACTTCATCAAATTCAACCCATGATCTTTATTTGTTTTCTTTTTTGTATTGTTTTTTCATTGAATAAAGTGATGCTTTGATTTCTTCTATATGTTATGTCTCTATTGGAAATTTGTTCTTGGTTTAGATGTTCTATGTTTTTAGGATGTTGCTACCAGTGTCATTTAAGGAGTGGAATTCCTATGTTGGAGGGTAATTGATAAAAATTTTTAGGGACGAACATTATTCTTAACTTTTCATTTATTATATGTTCCTATTTATTTTATAAAAAATATACATTATATGATGCTTTAAAAAAACCATCTGCATGTCATGTTTGCATGAAAATTCTGTTTGGCTGTGAAAAAAAAATCTTCTTGTAATGGAATTAAAACCTGCTGCATTCCACCTTGCTGAAAATTATTATGCATATGTCACTATGCTTAAAAAATGATTATGCATGTTTATCCTTGGTGAAAAAATTGAATTTCAGAGTTATAAAATCATTAAATCTGATTAAATGATTTAATGAATTAAAACTAACAAAATAAAAATTTCAATAATATGTAGTCGGTGAGACCGACAGGATGGGTGTTAGATGCATGGGTGATATGACTCACTGATAGAAGAGAAAAAGGGTGGCATTAATGGTGAATGGTGACACTAGTAGTCAAAAAATAAAAAGAAAATGACTTAAATTTTAGAACTACATAAATGAAATTAATATATAAAAATAATAAACTAAAACAATCAATTAATTAATAAACTGTACACTTATGATTAAAAACACTTTATTTTATCAATTTTGAATTAAATTGTATAATTTATATTAATTGACAGAATTATATTGTTTTTTTATTTTAATCAGTCTAAATTAAAAAAAATTATAAATTAAAAAACCATGTTAATTAATACACAAATTAAATAGTTATTAAATGATTAATTAATTAATGTAACAAATTATTAAGTTATCTATTTATGTCATTGATAGATTAGTTAACCGTTTTAATTAATATTTGTTTTAATTATTTTGATAATTTGATTGTCTTAATTATTCATTTTTTACAGTAAACTCACCAATAGTTCACTGCATATTTTCACTATCAATGAGATGACTTACCAATCACTTCTCATCATCATCAGTTTCACATTGCATCAGTGTCATTCTTATTCATTTTCCTCCCATCGATGGCATCATTTGTCAATGATGACACTATTCATTTCATCCTTTCGGATTCACATCGTCACACTGATCTTTTTTCATCGGTCTCACCGATCCTGACCCTACTACCGATACTATCTGTTGGTCGCTCACCCATAACCCACACTTCCTGCAGCCAATAGTCTCCCCTTCTTCCATCCTTCTATCGGTGAGTCACTATCTCACCGATGCTTCTTTATCCTATCCTCCATCATCACTACACTGGTCTCAGCATCACCAATGAATGGTGGCACCGTCATTCCTTCATTCGCTGATCCTTTGTTGCTTCATGCCGAACAAGTTCAACTATTGTCTTCTTGACTCATGCATTCTCACTGGCACAGTAACTCCCCCGCCCAATCTGTAGCATTGTTTGCCGTTTCTCTTCCACTGAAAACACCACACGCACCTAAAACAAGACTCCAGACAGATTCCGTCTCAAAGAGCATTCAAATTAACATAGCAAAAAACCACAATTTCAGACCTGAAAATCCAGATGTGCTCTGATGATTCGAGAAATGCTGAGATCCACCCTAGTGTCGAAGCATTGAAATCCAGTTTTTTGATGATGAATACAACCAAAGCTAAATCCGGAATATGGAAACCGATCATTTGATTGTTCGAAGCTAGAGAAGCCGACCACCATTGTTGATGAAATGCTAACCTGAGCTACCCAAACCCTGCGTCATTGAACTAAAAAGGAGAAACCAACAGACTGGGGAGGGTTTGCCGCTACGACCGACACTGTTCAAAGAGAAGGCACCACCTTGCTGGACCCGACGCCATCTGTCGATCTATAGCTGCTTGCTACTGTTGATCTGATACTGAAGAGGTCAAAGTCGCACCACCTGCAGGGAGAACTACCATCACACCATTTCCAACCTCTCCGCCGCTGCGTTTCATATAGGGGAGAGCCGCTGGAACTTTGAGGCCATGTCGTGTGTCGTTGTGAGCAGAGGGCTTTGCCGTGAGCCGATGTCCAAGGGAGGATCTACTGGTCATGGTTTCACCTAAGAAATCATCATCCACCTCCTTTTGTGGCGCCAAAGAAGATCAAAAGGGGAGATAAGAACATTAAAAATAAATTAATTCAAATAAATCTAAAATAAAAACATAACTAAAAAGTAATTAAACTAAAATATTACATAAAAAAATTATAAATAAATTTAAATTAGATGATACTTATTGTTAATAAAACAGAATTATTAATTTAATGAAAATTTATTTTAACTAAGTTAGTTAATAATATCTTCTAAACTAAATATAAATGTTTCATATTAAATAAATAAATTTAGTAATAAAATATAATTCTAATAATAAATTATTTTTATTTAAATAAATTAAAGTAAACTAATTAATTTAAAATATAAAATAATTTAATTTTCAAAATAATAATAAACTTTATATGTATAATTAACAATAATAATGTTAAACTAATAAAAATTAATAACTTAATAACATTATAACATTAAAATTAATAATTAATAAAACATCTTCATTTTAATTATTAAAAATAATTTATAAAATAATTTATTTTCAAATAACATAATTAACTTAATAAATTTTAAATATTTAGTTAACTTATTACAACTTAACTTTTATAATAATAACTTTGTTATTAATAAAATTATTTCATTTTAATTAATAAAAATATAATTATATAAAATGTAATTACTAGTAAACAAAGTGCTAATAAAATAACTTATTAAAAAAATTCATTTAAATACTCACTGAATTTTTTAAATAGTTTTAAATAAACTAATATATTTAATTATAAATATTTATGCATTTATATCAATCATGTTTTAACTATTTTGTTTTGTCTTGGTTGTGCAGGTTCATTCAAGAGTTGAAAACCCTTCCACATTCATTTAACTAACTCATGGTATGTTAGTTATAAGGGAGAAGATAATGCAACATTTCAATTACAAAAAATGGTCGTATGTGGTGAAAAGTTGAGGAGCCATCATAAGTCTATGTAAGGATGTGTTGACAATAGAGAATATGATAGTTAGATAAAACACAGTGTTAAAAGACCTTCAAGGGGGGATTGATTCCATCAGTGACTATAATTTGACATTTGACAACTTCTCTCTCCTCAGAGTAAATTATTCTGTGGAAAGGCATCTAGAGACCTAGTGGGAAACCCTGGAGTTGAAGAAGCTCAGGATTAGAGCATCATTGGTGGATTTCTTCTTCCCTCCTGTTTGAATTATTGTACTCTGTTCTAGAATGTTTTCATTTTCTATATTGATAGTGAACAAAAGATAGTTGGTTAAATCTTCTATTTCAAGGAGAAATTAGAGTTCTGCTAGTTATCTTCAATTATTCTTTTTCACTTTATCATTTCAATGTATTCAGTATTGAACGGTAAGATCAGCTCTGAATTTTTTCAACTACACCATTCTATATACACTTAATTTCTAAATTAAAGAGTCATTGGGAAAGATTGGTTGAAGATAAAACTTCTTAAACTTTAAATCAAAATGAAAACTTCAGAACTAATGGAGAGTATGTTCTGTTGTATCTTTTAATTAAAAATACTACAATTGAACCATTCTTGGAGTGGAGAACTACAAGATTGTTTGAACTGAGTGAGATATCTCTTGGAGAGGGAGATAAGTTACTCCTTTACATTGGTCACAATTGTGACTTTTGAGTTAACAGAAATCCATTTAAAACCAATAGAATAGAGTATTTTCCCAAGCATACTTCTCTTGATTGTTCATTTATCCGCATTCTTAATCCCTGTCACTTTATTTTCAAACATTTTCTTGTTTCATTATAGTTAAGACCAAAAACACAAAAGACTATGTTGATTCTTTTCTTCCTTATAAAAACACAAAAAATAAAAAAAATTCAAAAAAATAGAAAATCTAACCCACTCCTGATAGTAGTGGAGTGATTTTGACATTTTTTAAAAGAATAGTGGCCACATCTCCTTCCCTATGGGTTCGAACCAACATTCCACTAAACAGTTGTTTGTAGGAAATTATAAATAACTAAACATTGATTCGATTTCAATGATAGTCGCATCAGCATCACTTTATTCTCCCCATCTAAAAATGTTCATGGGTAAATAGAATATTGTCTATGAATAAAATACCAATCTCTTACGTTATCGTGATCTATTATGGAAGAGTAATAAAATCATTCCAATCCACCAACTTCATCATAAATAAAAACATTCTAAAAAATCATGAACAAATATTCCCATAAAATACCAACTCCTTATGCTCTATAAAGAATAAAACCACAATTGATGCACTAATACTCTCAACTAACTGTCAATTAATGAGATCCATTGGTCATCCATTAAATGGATCTCACTAAATGAAATATCTAATTATACCAAATAGTTATCCATATCTATATTAGAGAAATTCCAATAAATATTCTCTATAAATCGTATAAATGAACTAGAAAAGTTTCGACCTCCAAAACAAATCCTACATAGTCTAGAAAACCCTTATACGATCAATTAATATGTCCTACTCTTCCTCACTACCCTGAAACGACCATAGATGATGACCACAATCCATTTCTATAAGATTTTAAAAAATATCATATACATGGAAACATGGCATGTAACTGATATAATTTATTTAAATTCATTTTATCTTCCCTGGAATAACACCAATTTAAGCATTAGAATAACCAACCTAACACTTGTATATTTCGCAACTCTTCACAAAAAAATAAAAACCATATTACACAATTTGTTAAATATGAATAATGTACATGTATAAAATCACACATTACTATAAACACATGTTTCATTTTTTGTTTCTTCAGCTATGTCTCATATATATGATGACTAAAATTACTCCCATAAAAAACCCACACAACATTTCAAGATTCTAACCTAGATCACCATCATAAATACATACCAATGATCTTATTTCACTCTTTCATTAATAACCCCCACATGGAACCCCTACTAGGCCTATAGTTAAAATTATAGTTAATCCCAAATATCACCTCTAATAGACAATAGATTTGAGATCACCGATAACGTTAAAATCACACAATAATGGTAAACGTTTCCCTCATAATAATAGAAACAAATGATAATATAAAAATCATTTATAATTAATTTGAGATAAATCCCAATTAAATTAACATTAAAATGGACTTCCTAATAAAGGTATGCAGAATTAAATACCAAAAGAAAACTTCTATGGTAATTACTCAAACTGAAAATCCAATTCTTAATCTAGTAATTCTGAGATTAATCACTAAATATATTCTAGAAACCTATATATATATATATACATATATATAAATAGGCTTTTCCACACTAGTATAATCATTATAATCCTCCAAGAAACATCTAATGAAAAAGTGAAAAAAGCATACAAATTCCACTATGAAAAAAACAATCATAGACCTAATTTAGGTTAACTATCTTCCTACTAATCTAAAGATAATTTTACTAAAAATGATTCTATTTCTAGTAAAATTGTATAAAATGAATGTTTTTATTGATGTTACCCATCGTCCACTTCCCCAATAATCTGTTCACACTCACACACTAATGTCATATTTCATGTCCTTTAGCATATTCCATGTAACCACATATTCTCATATCCACGTATCTATATTACGTAGCCACATAATTTATACCACAACAACATAACAAAGACACATCACATATTCACTACAATAATGTATCATTAACTAGAAGGAAATTAACCTTGTTCCCTCATCTAACCATGCTTCCCCCACTAGGTTGCCAAAACACGACACCATAATTGGGTCAGCCAGTATTTATATATGTGCAAAAATATAAATCCATTATATCATATATATATATATATATATATACCTACCATGAACTATCCCAGGTCATAATAAAATTGAAGGGGGGGAGGGGGAGGGATTAGTCAACCATTTGTTTCTTTTGAAACATAGGTGTTATAGAAACCCTCAATACCCATTTAATAAAATAATATTCATTCCATTTACATGACTATGGTGGTTGTATATGTGAAATAATAGAAAATAGATGTCTAATAATAGGAACACACAAGCCCATCCTCAATATTCAATCCAAAAAAATATTACAGCCTTCCATGATAGTCATCAGATAACTTATACAACTTACTAACAACTGCTACCAAAAATATACTGCTACTAATCTCTATATATTCAAAAAAGATAACTATAATAATATCATAACATATCATCCCATTCATCAGGGAAATTTCATGTATATCCATTACTATACAAAAATCATTTATAAATATTTAATGGTAAAACATTCATTAATCCTATTTTTATTCCATGTCATTAATTAATCATTATTGAATCTTATTCCATTATTTACAATTTATTAATAAAAATAATTTTATAAATTATTGTCAATCAATATACACCCCATCATCTATCTATTTATTCCTAGTCACAACTGTAATAATTATTTATTCCATATACGTTTTATACCATTATGAATCTATTACAAAACCCACTATAACCAAACACCTGATAGCCCAAAATTTGAAAGAACCAAAGACAAAATCCTCCATAAACATAATATAACTACAAAAATATTCCTAAATACACGCCCATTTAATTAAACTATTAGCACCATCATTACTTCAACTACACATCAGCCCATCAACCACCACTAAAAAAACCACACCCTAAAGAATCTTAGGCACACATAACAACCAGCAGCTGAAACTATGATAGAAATAAGAAAAATAAATATACAGAGTAAATAATGAATGTAATAGTAGGAAAGCAAATCGAATACCTAATTACTAATCATTATTTTATATTTTTTAGATTTCAATATTAAAATATTATCACTATAATTCTGTATTTCTACAAAATTAATTTTATACAAATAATAGGTTGTTAAATCATTATGAATGGTTATTATAGAGATTAAATAGAATATGGAAATATATACCATAATAGAAAACATATATTTCATTGTAGAAACATAATCCAAATAATCAATAGATATGCATGATCAAATATTTTTTTTACTAAACATTTTAATCACCTACATCCATTCAATATTATTTATCCGAGTACTTATCATATTATTTTAATCAATATAATCCACTTAATGAAAGAAAAATCATAATAAATCTATGATTTTTGAAGAATATTATCGGATCTTCTAACATAACTTTTATTTCTATAATTTCCATATCAAATTGATAAGAGGAATAAAATCACTCCATGAACTCCAATGAAAGATCCCCAACATCTGATATCACATTACGATTGGAAAAAACCATGGAAAACATATTTGACCAAAAATATTAACTAATTTAATATATTATCCTAGATCAATACACATGTTTTAATGATAATATGATAAATAAAAATGAATATAAATAACATTGTATCATAAATAAGATGATATCTATAATCAAAAGGAAGAAACAAATAAAATTATAGCTAAAAATATCAAAAATGAATTTCTAGTCAAATTAGGATAGAATATAGGTTGTGGAAAAAGAGATAATTGTATATAATGACTAAATTAAGAATCACTGTATAAATATAATATATTTCATTATATGAGAGGGGTTCTAACAGTATAATGAAACTACTATCTAAAATTTACTCCCTAATTTATCCCAAAATAATAAGGTAAAACATATTTAATAAAAACACCTTAATCCCAAGCCATTGTATGAGAAAATTGATAACGCCATAATTACATATCACCCATGTATCATGGTGTGATCCATGTTACCCTCTCCTTAAACATTATGAACCCCAAACTAAAACAATTATCAATGAATGGAATACTTATGAAACAATTCCATAAATAATGTAAGTAAATAATACTACCACCTATGACATGATTGTGTAATGATAATAGTCAAACCACAATAACTCTGATGCTATGTTAACAAATTTCCTCGTATAACAATAATTCATGGGACCCTTCAGGGAAGAACAATCCTAATGATTATATTCTAAGACTGAATAAATAATTCCATGATCAGACTAATGAATGGTATTTTAATGTGATGAAATTCCCCAATCCTACTCATGTACGATTAAAACCATCAATTTGGCCTTTCATGTGAGAACACGATAAATTATCCCCTAGCCAACATTACACATTGAAATAGTATGCTACTAATATTTCAGGGGTCATCCCATATGGGATAATGAAGAAACAATAACCCAATCCATCTCATCAGGGTGTAGCATAATTGACATCAAGAAAAAATATACCTCCAAAAAATACACATAATTAAAATCATCAGGACACACCACAAGACATAGTCCGCTCTAAAATTTCATCTATAACTTAACATTCAACCCTAAATATTTTTCCAAATGCTTAATATTCAAAAAAAAATTTATTATTTGAATCGGGTCAACAAAACATGTCACCTAATCTAGCTCATCATAAGGCCATAATAGTGCCTCAATATATTTCATAGGACACTAAATAGAAGTTAGGGACAAAATTGGTGTAGTTTGGATAGTTTCCCCTTAAATTAGTGCATAATAACAATGTAAAATAACAAATAAAATAAAAATTCATAATCATCCTAGTATGCATAATAAATAATCAAAAATTCATCCTATATCAAATGAAATGTAAAAAACTATATCTTCCATTTCATTATATAAAAAACTAATTTTCTTCTACCCAAAACAATAATGTAGAATAAAAAATATATAAAAACAAAAAAGGCACTATAGTTACCCTTTAGTCGTACCATATACCCTATATTTAACATCAATTGAAATGATCCATATCAGTACCCAAATTACACACAATTTGTTATTCTCAATCATGTAATGTTGGGACTCACCCATATCTAATGTGCATCCTCTATTTAGTTATATATGAGAAATAATGATCCTTATATACAACAAGGTTCATGTAAAATTGATGTGAAATATATCTTAATAGGTCACCCCTAAGGGTGATCCAAAAATTTTTAGTCATAGTCCGTGAATACATTATATGATATACCCATCATAGTCAAATAAAAACGTGAATAATATATAAAATATACATATAAATTAAAAGGTATGAAAAAATTAAAATAAAATAGTCATACAACATGATATTTATGTTCCATTCAAGATGAATCGACCTCCACTCTAGCTCAAGTTTGAGGAATTATAGCAAGCGATTCACCCTTCAATAGAACATCTCGTTAAACCTCTATATCAAAAGGAGATCCATGTAATATAACATTAAAATATATATGAATACCAATCCCAAGAGTATCACTTTATTTTTTCAAATCATAACTGGATCCTCTAATTAGAACATGAATTCCAATAGGCAAACATAAACTCGGGTTAGGAACACTAGTTCAAACAAATAAACTTTCCAAGGTTTTAAATTTCATACAGAAATATCTAGAATATATTTTTAATTAAGGTTTACCTAAAAACACATTAATTGGAATAAATATCCATATGTTTAAAAAATTGTAATAATATATTATTTCAATCGAAGGAATATTACTATTCTAGGAAGGGGCCATTCACACATCAAGAATTACAATTAATTCCATATATCATCTAAACACAAATAGTACAACAAATGAATTATTAAAATCAATAATTTGGTGAGTATCTAAGGAAATATATCTTAATGGTTTCATCATTCATCGAAAAAAATATTGACAACATCACCATATCCTATAAATCTCAGACAATAAGAAATCAAATTTCCTCATGTCAAACACATCACCAAAAATAATAAACACGTCACTGAAACACCCAGGGAAAATATCTATAGATACACACTTAGTGGTCGTCTTAAGATCCACCTAAAAAGGAAACATAATCTGTGGCTCTTGAAACACAAAAATACCCGGGTCCAATGACATCATATGAATCCTTATATGGAATCTCGAGAACTTAAGATATCCTCAACCAACACATTACCAACAGGGTATTTCTCAAAAGGTCTACTAGAACAATATCACCACAACATATTAAAACCTATAAATTCATGACATGCCACAATCTCTCTCCAAAACCAAAGGATTGAAGATAAGTAATCCTAGAGATATAGACTAATGGAACTTAATAGATTAACCACTCTATCCCACATTCTAGGATCCATCTAATAAACCAAAACTAACCCCTTGGAAATACCTTAACAACATCCTTAAATAAATCCACACTAAAAATAACAAACTAACCACCTCAGATCCTATCTTTTTCTTTAATCCATAAGTCAATCCCCAGGAGTAATCTTAATCAAGAATAATAATGAAAACCTTCTTCTAAATATCAAACCATCCAAAGTATGATCACCATAATCACTAATTTCTCAACGGGTAATACATTCATGTAAGATGAATAAACACATTAGATGGATATGTAACAAGTCTATTCCAATATCCTATGTATGAAGTCTTGCTAAAATCTTATAAGTAGGGATTATATTATGTGTTCCTCAAGTACAAAACATGCATCACGAACACACACAAATTATTATTTACATCCAATTAAATTTGAATGTTTGTTACAAGTATACCACATCTAATCCTCATATACAATGTCAATATAAAATGGTATTCATGTCTATATACCCCACAACGAGTATTGAGAAATACCCTACAAAACCTATTGACATGTATTACACATGAGGTCTAGTTTTGTACATTACATGACCATGTACCAATTTATGAGTCATCTTGATGAGCACTTATACATTCACATACCCTCCAAAAAATATATTTCCCATAAAAAATACAATGTAACCTTCATTTTCTATCCTTCCAAAAATAATTACACATATTGTCTATTCTTGTAACATATTTCTTGTGACTGGATATTGGAAAACAAAAACTATTGCAATCATCTAAAACAATCAATTGTTCCTAAGTCAAACCACTAGGGACCATTATATGATACCAAAAGATCCAAAAAAATTAAAAACTAAAAAAAATATATTTAATTAAAAAATGGTGGAATAAAAACAACATCCTACATCAAGGCATAAAATATTGGACAATCAAGCTTAGATTAGTATCCTGAACCCACTGTACAACTATCGATGTTAGATAAAACTATCATACATTATATCTTGCCTCCTCCCCTTTATCTCACTCTCAGCCAAAAAAAAGAGAACCCTTTCCTTCCTCCCCTAATACCTATAGAGGAATAAATGTGTTGGAAAAAACGGAAAGGGGAAAAATATATAAAATGGAAAAAACTATAAATCCCCAATAAAAGGGAAGTTAATCATCCCGACATCCATGATGAGTTTAATAATAAAAAAATAAAATGCCATATTCAAAACAAAAATAAGAGGTTGGAATTAAAATTTGAATCTCTCTCAAGGTATATCACCATTCCCAAATTTCAAATTAGTTAATATTAAATTAATAAAACATTAAACATCCTGTGAAAATATGAATAGAAACATATTTGAAAAAATAGTGGTTTTATGGTAAACATCCAATTATGGGATCAATAGTGTTTTCAAATAACTATTAAAATATACAATGATCAGAGAAATTTAAATTTTACATCCATAAACCCACTTTTTAGTAATTATTAAATTTATCTTGATATTATCATTTCGTAATGAAAAAGTTCATTACAAACTCACAGCTATAATTTCTCGCATCCCTAAGAAGCCTATTTGGTCAATTAAATGTTATGATACACCCATAGTAGTAGAAAATCTAGTTCCTCCATGACCATATACTAATTGGTATCATACCTCCCATGTATCTCCAAATATTCAGTTCATTCAAATAAAGTCGATAAGACATTCCTTACCATTGGAGGATCCTTATCATCACCCCATGAACAATTTTCCATCCACTACAAAATCCAGTGAACAAATGTGGAAAAATCAACATGAAATGATCAAAGGAACCTTTTTTAAAATCACTGGGGAAGACACACACGATTCCCAAAAACACAAATAATATGATGATCATAACTCTCTATAGCCAATGGCGTACTCCCATCTATATGGATTCTCCAATTCAACTCCTTTAGAACCAACCATAAGATGTCCACCATTGTTAAAAATTGAAATTATGAACCTAATGGACTAATTCTCACATTATACAAGACTTAATGAACTTGGATTCCCTTGAGATTCCCTAACAGATTCAGTTCCTTAAACACGTGCATTACATTTTATCTTTGATAAATAAAATCTATTCCAGAGAATAACTATCCTCTATTTAAATGACATAATGAAAATATTTCTTTAAATAAATTCCCTAAAGATTTTCAGTTTATAGATTAAGAGAGTTTAAAAAAAATGATAAACCCCCCATGTATTTCTACACTAATGGATATGTTTTAAATTGTATAAGAAACTACATAATTCATAATAAGTATTAAATATCCCCAAAAATTTAACCACAATTCCGTCCTATTGTAAAAATCATGCGTAATAAATTTCCTCATTACCTTGGATAATGGAATCACAAGAAGGGGTGTGCTCAAATGCTCGGTAATGAAAAACATAAAGCTGAATAAGTCATTGGATAAAAATCCCAAAAATTATATATTAGTAATATATAATCATCATAATTCTATAGTAAGAATAAATTCAGAGTATACAATGTAGATGGATAACAATGAAAATAAATAAATCACTTTTTAAAAATTATGTGAATCAGTGTTAATGGAATTCCTAATTCCAAAAAACATGATATGTGTATCAAGGACATACCCAAAAAATAATCCTTTCTATCAAGAACACTATCCCTATATATTTCCAAATTGGTTATTCATAAACAAAATACCAATTCATGATTGTATCATGAGACCTACAAATTCATGAATGGGTTATAAAATGTTGGCCCCACCTGTCACGACCCGTCCTCGGGGCCCGTGCCGTGACTACCCCAAGCCCGCCTTCCATAGGCCAGGGGCTGGCGACTAGCACCAAGGCGTAAAATCCCAGTAAACAGGGAAGGCATTGCCTTTATAAGTAACAACCACACAGAGTCAGCAAGAGGAAAGTAAAGTGCAGAAAAGTAAAGGGGGCCGGAAATACAAGCCCAACTGTAAAGTACAACTGAAAAGTAAAGTACAGCAACTGAAGAAAAGACGGCGGCCTCGTGTCGTCCACTGGCAATCCCACCTGAAGGGTGGGTACAGATAGCCTCCAGGCTCCTCGGGTCCCACGTCCGCTCCGAGCACGTCCCGCCCAGTGGTCCACCTCCAGGTACCGTCCTGCTCCACGCCCCAACCGTGATCAGCGCTGTCCGTCGTCTGCATCCAACACAACAAGGTGCGGGCATAGCCCGTGCAGGGGTGAGTATAAGCTACTCAGTAAGGACCCCGAGACCCCCGAAGGTCTCCCGAAATCCACAAAGGATATATCACAAAAGAAAGATGCAATCACGAAGTAACATCTGACTCGACTTAGGTATATGCCCATACATATACCTAAGTCCCCAATTCTAGCTCTGCTCACGAGCTCAAGAACAACTCAATCCACATAGGAAAGCAAGACTCAAATCCACAAAGGAGAGTAAACAGTAAATCCACAAAGGATAGTTCAACACAATCCACAAAGGAGAGTAACATAAGATTCAGCTCAACCAGGTATACTTTTTCAGATGACGTCAAAGATGATCACTGATCCATCTAAGTCGTCGGACCCACGAAGGATCGATAGGTACTAACCCCCGCAAAAGACCCACACAGGATCGGGCTCACACAGAACCTGTAGGCAGTGGCTCACACAGAACCGGCAGTAAGGACCCACATAGGATCGGGCTCACACAGAACCTGTAGCACTGATCCACGTAGGATCGCTGAGTGCAGTAGTCGACGCAGTCCACTGAGGATCTCTGCACAGTCGTCGCCGCAGTCCACGAAGGATCTCTGCTCTGCCGTCGTCGCAGTCCACGGAGGATCTCTGCTCTGCCTTCGTCGCAGTCCACGGAGGATCTCTGCCCTGCCGTCGTCGCAGTCCACGGAGGATCTCTGCCCTGCCGTCGTCGCAGTCCACGGAGGATCTCTGCTCTGTTGTCGAAGTCACAGCCAGCGCTAGGGTTCCCGCACATAGCGAGCTCGTTTAGGAGGGTCCGCTCCACGAGCCGAGAGGCTGATACATCAACTGACACGTAGTCCGAAGTTGATGTATCCAAAAGTTCCGTATCGACAACAGGATCTCAACGCAACAGACGGCGCGTCAATCGGACGCCCGGTCTGAGAGTTATTGGCATTTTCGTCCCAGGGGCCCGGTTGGTTTTTAGGGAAAAACCAACCCGACCGTACTCCGCCTGTATCCTATCCTCGGGCGGATCATGCCAAAAGTTCCGTCTCACTTAGAGGAAACTACCACAGCTGACGGTACGTCGATCGGACGTCCGTAGCTCAAGTTATGAGCGTTTCCGCTCCGAGGGCCCGGTTGGTTTCGTGTACGAACCAACCCGGCCGAACCCAAAGTCTTCCGAAACCTTGAGTATAATATACCGAAACGACCGTCTCGATCCAAGGATCGCGTAGCCGCTGACGGTTCGTCAATCGGAGGTCCCAGGCCCATGATATGGGCAAAAGACCGAAGAGGGCCCGAAACGGGGGTTCTGGGCCCGGGGCGACCCGGCTAGGCCGGGTCCGGTCCGGCCTGGGCGCGGCCCGGCCGACCGGACCGACCGGCTCGGCTTCGGCCGAGCGGCCGAAGGAGGGCGCCGCGGGCTTGACCCGCGGCTCAAGCGAAACGCGGCCCCGCGGGGGGCCGCCTGTCACGCGGACGCGACCGGGCCGCCGCGTCCGTTCCCGGTTCCGCGCGGCCGCGGAACCGGCCGCCGCCGCCGCGGCGGACTTCCTCCACGGCGGCGCGCCGGGCGCCGCCGGCGACCCGCGCCGCCGCCGCCTTCCGCGGGCCGCCGGAGATGCTCTGGTGGCCCGATTCCTTTCCCATCTGCGCCGTTGCTCCTCCCGGGGGCCGACCTTCACTGCGAGATCAACAGATCGCCCCTGCCGCGCGGTTCGTCGTCGTCCGCCATATTCGCACAACAAACGAGATCGGCGGAGGGTTGCCGGGTCTTGTTCTTTAGACCCACACCCTCCGCGTTAGTCATAATCCATGGGAGGAATAATCAACAAAAATTTTAAATAGATTAAAATTGTCGGAGATCATGTTCTTCACTTTAAAAGAATAAACACGGGGGAAATAAGATAAAATAATCCAACATCCCTTACCTCGCAGCTGTCGTTGCCGAACGAGGGATCGTCGCGGGATTGCTCGTCGCGGAAGAAGGGGGGATCGTCGCGTCGTCGCGGTATCCGGCGTCGCGTCGCCAATCTCCGGATCAAGAACAAACGGATTTAATTAATTTAAACCCGTTGTTATTGAAATTTAAAAAGGTAGAATTTAAACGATCTGATTCATACCTTAGTTGCCGAACGAGAATCGGCTGCGGAAGAAGAGGCGTCGCCGAAGAACGTCGTGGGTAAAGCTCGTCGACGTCGCAGATCTCGGCGTGCGTCGTCGAATTCCGGTCGCCGGCGTTCTTCGCGTTCTTCGCGTTCTTCGCGTTCTTCGCGTTCTTCGCGTTCTTCGCGTTCTTCGCGGGGAGATGAAGAAACAAGATCCTCTCAAATCCTTTCAAAGGATTTTTAGGTTGGTCTTATTTTATAAACATGCCAACACACGAAACCGGTTAAGAAACGATCCATCAATTCGAAAGAAACGACCCATTTAATTCACGAAAGAAACAGCCCATTTAATTCACGAAATAAACCGCCCAATTAAATGGTCTGTTAAGAATTAAAGAAAACGCGTCGGTTGACTTTTCAGTTACTTTGACGGGTTTTCGCGGGTGCGTTACTTAGCGAAAGAAACGGAGGGGCTCGTGCGGGCCCCACCTCACAAATATCCTACCAAGGGGGTAGGATATTTCTGGATAGCATCCTATCTAGTTCAACTCAGTTCAAGCTGCCTTTAAGTGACTTCAAGTGGCTTCCAAGCAGCTTAAGTGAAAAAAAATAAAGTTGTCGCACAAACTTTATTTTATTCTGACTTAAAGCCGCAAAATTTAAAAACCACGTCTGAGCAAACGCAACTCCGGAAGAGGCGTTTCTAAGCAAATACCGGTGCTGCGATTTCATCGGTGCCCTCAGAATTCGATTCCGGGCACCGGTTCAAAAGATAGAAAAACCCGCTCGTCCGTTCACTGAACGTACCCGAGCCAAACTTCGGAAATTGATTCCGGGCACACCGGGCCTCGGAATCAGGTGCCGTCTGAAGCTGCGCTCTTGAAAAATTCCAAAGAAAATTAAGAAAAAAATTTCCTTGAAATTTGCGGGTCTTTACATTACTCCCACCTCAGGGCTTTACGTCCCCGTAAAGATACATCAAAAACTAGGGGAACAAATGGGGGTACTGAGCACGCATCTGATCCTCTCGCTCCCAGGTGCTCTCCTGGAGGTTCCCGTGCTGCCATCTGACGCGCACAAGAGGAATCGACCGCCCACGTAGGACCCGCTCCTGTCGATCCTCGATCTCCACTGGGACCTCCGCAAAAGTCGCCCCATCGTCCACGTCCAGCTCCCCAAAGTCGATGATGTGCGTCGGGTCGTGCACGTATCTCCTCAGCTGAGACACGTGGAAGACGTCGTGCACCCGGTGCAACTGAGGTGGTAGAGCCAGGCGATAATCCACCTCTCCTATCCTGCTGAGGACCTGGAAAGGCCCGATGAAGCGTGGAGACAACTTGCCGCCTCGGCCAAATCTCCGTAAACCACGTCGAGGTGAGACACGCAAAAAGACGTGGTCGCCATCCTCGAACTCTAGTGGCCTCCTCCTCCTGTCAGCATATGACTTCTGCCGGCTCTGAACTGTCCTCATCCTCTCCTGGATGATCTGGACCTTCTCTGTCGTGGCTCGGACCATCTCTGGTCCCACGAGTGCTGACTCCCCAGGGTCTGTCCAGCACAACGGTGATCTGCAGGGTCTGCCGTACAACGCCTCGTATGGTGCCATACCGATGGTGGAGTGGTAGCTGTTGTTGTACGCGAACTCCACCAAGGGTAGGTGGTCCTCCCAGCTGCGACCAAAGTCGAGAACACATGCACGGAGCATGTCCTCGAGTGTCTGTATGGTCCTCTCCGTCTGACCATCCGTCTGAGGGTGGAAGGCTGTGCTCAGATGGAGCCGCGTCCCGAACGCCTCCTGCAACCCCTTCCAAAGCCGGGAAGTGAAACGAGCATCTCGATCAGAGACGATAGACGATGGCACACCGTGAAGCCGTACGATCTCCTGGACGTAAAGACGTCCCAAGCTCTCCACTGAGCCCTGCTCTCTGATGGGTAAGAAGTGTGCCGACTTGGTGAGTCGGTCGACAATCACCCAAATGGAGTCGTGACCTCTGGAAGTGCGTGGAAGTCCAGTCACGAAGTCCATAGATATGCCATCCCACTTCCACTCCGGGACCTCCAAGGGCTGTACCAAGCCTGCTGGCACCTGATGCTCTGCCTTCACCTGCTGGCAGGTGAGGCATCGAGAAACGAACTCTGCCACAGCTTTCTTCATGCCCGGCCACCAGTGCTGTCGCCTGAGATCCTGGTACATCTTCGCCACTCCGGGATGTACCGCCAAGGGAGAAGTGTGAAAATCTCTCAGCACCTCCTCTCGTAAAGCGACTGGTACGAAGGTACGTCCTCTGAAAAGGATGTCATGCTCTGCTCCAAGGGAGAAGCCATCAGGCGCCTGACCTGAGGATATCAGTGCACGCCGGGTCTCACAGTCAGCGTCCCCACGCTGAGCCTCTCTGACCCGCTGTAGAAGTGGAGGAGAGACTGTGAGAGACTGAAGAAAGGCTGCTCCGTCTCTATCCACGAAGGATATCTGTAAGGAGGCTAGCTGCTCCGTCGCCTCCTCAAGTAGCTGAATGCCCGTCCTCCTGCTGAGGGCATCGGCTACCACGATCCCCTTCCCAGGAGTATAGACTAACTCAAAGTCATAGTCCTGGAGGAACTCAAGCCATCTCCGCTGTCTCAGGTTCAGGTCCTTCTGAGAGAAGATATACCTGAGACTCTGGTGGTCAGAAAAGACTGTGAAGCGCTCGCCCATCAGATAGTGCCGCCAAGTCTTCAGAGCGAAGACCACTGCTGCTAACTCCAGGTCATGAGTGGCGTAGTTCTGCTCATGCGGCCTCAACTGACGTGATCCGTAGGCGATCACGGCCCGCTCCTGCATCAGGGCGCACCCGAGTCCAGTCCCTGAAGCGTCGCAGTAAACTACGTATCCAACTCCCTCCTCAGGCAACCTCAAGATAGGTGCGTTGGTCAACCTCTGCCTCAGCTCCTGGAAGCTCTGCTGACATCTGTCTGACCACACGAAGGGTTTCCCCTTCTTCGTCAACGCTGAGAGTGGTGCCGCAACTCTGGAGAAGTCTGGCACGAATCTCCGATAGTATCCGGCTAGGCCCAAGAAGCTCCGCACCTCCGTCACGCTCCTGGGTGTCTCCCAAGCTAGTACTGCCTCGATCTTCGCGGGATCCACTGCAACTCCCGCCTCAGAGATGACGTGCCCCAAGAAATGGACCTCACGTAACCAGAACTGGCATTTTGAGAGCTTGCCATAAAGCTGGTGCTCTCGGAGTGTGTCTAGCACTACTCGCAGGTGGTAGGCATGCTCCTCCTCAGTCGTCGAGTATACCAAAATGTCGTCAATGAAGACCACGACAAATCGGTCGAGGTATGGCTGGAAGATCCTGTTCATGAGGCTCATGAACACTGCTGGAGCATTGGTTACGCCGAATGGCATAACCAAGAACTCATAATGGCCATACCGACACCTGAAGGCCATCTTCTGCACGTCCTCGTCTCGAACTCTGAGCTGATGATAGCCTGACCGGAGGTCTATCTTTGAGAACCACCGCGCTCCCTTGAGCTGATCGAAGAGGTCATCAATCCGTGGCAGCGGATACTTGTTCCTCACCGTCACCTGGTTCAGGCGACGATAGTCGACACATAGTCGCAAGCTCCCGTCCGCCTTCTTGGCGAACAAAATCGGGGAAGCCCAGGGTGAAACACTGGGTCGGATAAACCCCTTGCTCTGCAAGTCCTCCAACTGTACCCGCAGCTCCCGAAGCTCGGCGGGGGCCATCCGATATGCTGGAGTAGATATCGGGGCTGTCCTGGGGTACAAGTCGATGTAAAAGTCTACCTCTCTACGAGGAGGTAGCCCTGGAACGTCGTCGGGAAAGACGTCCACGTACTGGTCCACCACTGCAGGAAAAGCCGGACTCCGCACGTCCACTGCTCCTAGGATGAGGCTAGCCAACTGATGAGAGATGGGCTGCACTCTCCTCCGCGGAAGTCCATCCTGTGCTGCAAAGGTTCCCTTCTCGCCGGTGAAGGTAAACCTGGTCCCGTCGGTGCGAACACATCGCACCTTGCGCCTAAAACAGTCGATCTGGGCATGAACCGTGGATAGCCAATCCATGCCCAAGATGACGTCGTAAGGCCTCGACGCCGCTACAAGGAGATCCCAGCCGAAGCTCTCGCCTCCTAGAGTAAGCTCACACTGCCGGCACCAGTGCGTAATCGTCGAGTCTGCTCCCGTAGGAGTCTCTAGCCGTAAGGATCGAGCCAACGGCTCAGTCGGAATCTCCGAGATCCGAACAAGGGCAGATGCTATGAAAGAGTGACTCGCTCCTGTGTCTATAAGTACTGCAGCAAGGGTGAAATAGACACAGATAGTACCTCGAATCATCTCTGGCAAGTCGGGGTCGTAGGCCTCCACTGCCTGGAGCTGGGCCTGTCCCTGCCCGCCAGCTCTCTGTGGTCGAGGTGGCCCTCTTGGTGGTGGTGGGGGTAGAGCCTGGAAGCGTCGCCCACCACCCGCTGCTCGGCCAGCTCCTCTGCCTCGTCCGCCTCCTCCCTGCGGACCGCCACGGTCGACCCTCTGCCTCTGCCTGGGTGGCCCCTCCACCGTCTGCTGCTCCTCTGGTCGGCGAGTCGGGCAGTCACGAGCCATGTGACCCTGCCCGCCGCAGGAGTAGCACAGCCTGCCTCTCGGAAGGCTGGCACTCCGCTGTGTGCCTCGCACTGCTGAGCCGGTGTCCTGAGGCCGTCTGCGTGGGGGTCTGGTCTGCCTGGACCCGAGAGTCATCCGTCGGCTACCTGCTGCCGAAGACTCAGCTACCTGCCGCCCTGCGCTAGGTCTCGCCGCTGAAGAAGGCTCTGCCAGGAAGCTCTCTATCAGGAGGGCTCGCTCCAGCACTCCCGCCTGGGTCGGAATGCTGAGGGAGATCAGCGACGCCCGAATCTCCTGTCGCAAGCCCTGCTCGAAGGTCCGGGCCCGGAAGAAGGGGTCCCGTACCATGTCGGTCGAGTAGCGAGATAGGTCTGTGAACCTCGCCGCGTACTGAGCGACCGTCATGCTGCCCTGGCGCAGCTGGAGAAGTTCCTGGATGCGCACCGCTCGGAGGGTGGCCGGGACGAACTCAGAGCGGAAGAGGCTCTCGAAGTCCGCCCAGAGCAAGGATGCCTCATCGTGAACCTGGAGCATCAGGCTCCACCATCTTCCTGCCGCCGCCTGCAGGAGGATCGCTGCGAGAATCACCATGAGATCCGCTGGTGTCCTCACTAGCCTAAAGATCCGTACCACCGCCCCTAGCCAGTCCTCAGCGGCCTAGGGGTCCGCCTCACCGCGAAACCTGGGCGGTCGCTGGCTCTGAAACTCATGCAGTGCCCTGAGGCGACGTGCATCGTCAGCGTCTGGTACTGGTAGCATCGGTGGCTCGACGGGTAAAGCTACCGCCGGTGCCACTGCTGGCAAAGGGCCCTGCACCGAGGCCTCGTCGCTCGGTGGGCTGCCGTCGCGCCCTACACTCGGAACCCTAGCCGGCTGTCATCGCGGGGCCATCCTGAAAAGGAGAACAAGAGCACCACAGTCAGAACAGCATACCTGGTGAGCTGGCACAAGTAATCACAAGGAAAACTTGAGACTTTCATAAGCAGATCAGTATACCCGGTGAGCTGACACATGTAACCACAAAGAAGACTTGAAACACACACGCAATCAATGTTTTCATGCATTAAGTCGGAAATCAGGAGTCAGGGTCCTGGTGTATGGATACGTCGGTCGCCGCACCAACACTGGGCTCCCCGAACTGATAACCACACTCAATACACTAAACACTATTGCTTCATATAGAAAGAAAGGACGATCAGATTCTGCGGTAGAACCGAACGCCTCTGATACCAATTTGTCACGACCCGTCCTCGGGGCCCGTGCCGTGACTACCCCAAGCCCGCCTTCCATAGGCCAGGGGCTGGCGACTAGCACCAAGGCGTAAAATCCCAGAAAACAGGGAAGGCATTGCCTTTATAAGTAACAACCACACAGAGTCAGCAAGCGGAAAGTAAAGTTCAGAAAAGTAAAGGGGGCCGGAAATACAAGCCCAACTGTAAAGTACAACTGAAAAGTAAAGTACAGCAACTGAAGAAAAGACGGCGGCCTCGTGTCGTCCACTGGCAATCCCACCTGAAGGGTGGGTACAGATAGCCTCCAGGCTCCTCGGGTCCCACGTCCGCTCCGAGCACGTCCCGCCCAGTGGTCCACCTCCAGGTACCGTCCTGCTCCACGCCCCAACCGTGATCAGCGCTGTCCGTCGTCTGCATCCAACACAACAAGGTGCGGGCATAGCCCGTGCAGGGGTGAGTATAAGCTACTCAGTAAGGACCCCGAGACCCCCGAAGGTCTCCCGAAATCCACAAAGGATATATCACAAAAGAAAGATGCAATCACGAAGTAACATCTGACTCGACTTAGGTATATGCCCATACATATACCTAAGTCCCCAATTCTAGCTCTGCTCACGAGCTCAAGAACAACTCAATCCACATAGGAAAGCAAGACTCAAATCCACAAAGGAGAGTAAACAGTAAATCCACAAAGGATGGTTCAACACAATCCACAAAGGAGAGTAACATAAGATTCAGCTCAACCAGGTATACTTTTTCAGATGACGTCAAAGATGATCACTGATCCATCTAAGTCGTCGGACCCACGAAGGATCGATAGGTACTAACCCCCGCAAAAGACCCACACAGGATCGGGCTCACACAGAACCTGTAGGCAGTGGCTCACACAGAACCGGCAGTAAGGACCCACATAGGATCGGGCTCACACAGAACCTGTAGCACTGATCCACGTAGGATCGCTGAGTGCAGTAGTCGACGCAGTCCACTGAGGATCTCTGCACAGTCGTCGCCGCAGTCCACGAAGGATCTCTGCTCTGCCGTCGTCGCAGTCCACGGAGGATCTCTGCCCTGCCGTCGTCGCAGTCCACGGAGGATCTCTGCCCTGCCGTCGTCGCAGTCCACGGAGGATCTCTGCTCTGTCGTCGAAGTCACAGCCAGCGCTAGGGTTCCCGCACATAGCGAGCTCGTTTAGGAGGGTCCGCTCCACGAGCCGAGAGGCTGATACATCAACTGACACGTAGTCCGAAGTTGATGTATCCAAAAGTTCCGTATCGACAACAGGATCTCAACGCAACAGACGGCGCGTCAATCGGACGCCCGGTCTGAGAGTTATTGGCATTTTCGTCCCAGGGGCCCGGTTGGTTTTTAGGGAAAAACCAACCCGACCGTACTCCGCCTGTATCCGATCCTCGGGCGGAGCATGCCAAAAGTTCCGTCTCACTTAGAGGAAACTACCACAGCTGACGGTACGTCGATCGGACGTCCGTAGCTCAAGTTATGAGCGTTTCCGCTCCGAGGGCCCGGTTGGTTTCGTGTACGAACCAACCCGGCCGAACCCAAAGTCTTCCGAAACCTTGAGTATAATATACCGAAACGACCGTCTCGATCCAAGGATCGCGTAGCCGCTGACGGTTCGTCAATCGGAGGTCCCAGGCCCATGATATGGGCAAAAGACCGAAGAGGGCCCGAAACGGGGGTTCTGGGCCCGGGGCGACCCGGCCCGAACCCCCCCTGGGTCGGCCGAACCGGGTCGGCCCGAACCGGGTCGGCCTGGGCGCGGCCCGGCCGACCGGACCGACCGGCTCGGCTTCGGCCGAGCGGCCGAAGGAGGGCGCCGCGGGCTTGACCCGCGGCTCAAGCGAAACGCGGCCCCGCGGGGGGTCGCCTGTCGCGCGGACGCGGCCGGGCCGCCGCGTCCGTTCCCGGTTCCGCGCGGCCGCGGAACCGGCCGCCGCCGCCGCGGAACCGGCAGCCGCCGCCGCGGAACCGGCCGCCGCCGCCGCGGAACCGGCCGCCGCCGCCGCGGAACCGGCCGCCGCCGCCGCGGAACCGGCCGCCGCCGCCGCGGAACCGGCCGCCGCCGCCGCGGCGGACTTCCTCCACGGCGGCGCGCCGGGCGCCGCCGGCGACCCGCGCCGCCGCCGCCTTCTGCGGGCCGCCGGAGATGCTCTGGTGGCCCGATTCCTTTCCCGTCTGCGCCGTTGCTCCTCCCGGGGGCCGACCTTCACTTCGGGATCAACAGATCGCCCCTGCCGCGCGGTTCGTCGTCGTCCGCCATATTCGCACAACAAACGAGATCGGCGGAGGGTTTCCGGGTCTTGTTCTTTAGACCCGCACCCTCCGCGTTAGTCATAATCCACGGGAGGAATAATCAACAACAATTTTAAATAGATTAAAATTGTCGGAGATCATGTTCTTCACTTTAAAAGAATAAACACGGGGGAAATAAGATAAAATAATCCAACATCCCTTACCTCGCAGCTGTCGTTGCCGAACGAGGGATCGTCGCGGGATTGCTCGTCGCGGAAGAAGGGGGGATCGTCGCGTCGTCGCGGTATCCGGCGTCGCGTCGCCAATCTCCGGATCAAGAACAAACGGATTTAATTAATTTAAATCCGTTGTTATTGAAATTTAAAACGGTAGAATTTAAACGATCTGATTCATACCTTAGTTGCCGAACGAGAATCGGCTGCGGAAGAAGAGGCGTCGCCGAAGAACGTCGTGGGTAAAGCTCGTCGACGTCACAGATCTCGGCGTGCGTCGTCGAATTCCGGTCGCCGGCGTTCTTCGCGTTCTTCGCGTTCTTCGCGTTCTTCGCGGGGAGATGAAGAAACAAGATCCTCTCAAATCCTTTCAAAGGATTTTTAGGTTGGTCTTATTTTATAAACATGCCAACACACGAAACCGGTTAAGAAACGATCCATCAATTCGAAAGAAACGACCCATTTAATTCACGAAAGAAACAGCCCATTTAATTCACGAAATAAACCGCCCAATTAAATGGTCTGTTAAGAATTAAAGAAAACGCGTCGGTTGACTTTTCAGTTACTTTGACGGGTTTTCGCGGGTGCGTTACTTAGCGAAAGAAACGGCGGGGCTCGTGCGGGCCCCACCTCACAAATATCCTACCAAGGGGGTAGGATATTTCTGGATAGCATCCTATCTAGTTCAACTCAGTTCAAGCTGCCTTTAAGTGACTTCAAGTGGCTTCCAAGCAGCTTAAGTGAAAAAAAATAAAGTTGTCGCACAAACTTTATTTTATTCTGACATAAAGCCGCAAAATTTAAAAACCACGTCTGAGCTAACGCAACTCCGGAAGAGGCGTTTCTAAGCAAATACCGGTGCTGCGATTTCATCGGTGCCCTCAGAATTCGATTCCGGGCACCGGTTCAAAAGATAGAAAAACCCGCTCGTCCGTTCACTGAACGTACCCGAGCCAAACTTCGGAAATTGATTCCGGGCACACCGGGCCTCGGAATCAGGTGCCGTCTGAAGCTGCGCTCTTGAAAAATTCCAAAGAAAATTAAGAAAAAAATTTCCTTGAAATTTTCGGGTCTTTACACCACCATTACCTTGTATATGTATAATGCATTTATCATTTTAGGTAATTACTAACAAATACAAAAGAAAACTAAAAAATTACATTAATGATGAAAGGATCCAAAGAAATCAAGGGGGTAGGATTTAATTTAAAAAGAGGGAATTTCATCAAGAAATATCAACACGTCTTGGAAAAGGAACTAAGAATAGTAAATTCTGTGAACAATAAAGCCTATGTAATTTATGATGAAAAAAATCTATAGAATTTTTACCCTCGATAAAAGCATCTATCAAATTCACTTTGTTATTTTCATTATTCATTCACATAGAAATCTGATAAATAATATACTATATGGTGGATATATACTCAGGAAGAGAGTTGTGGATGATGGTGGAGTTTATTTCAACAATGGTCAACACGTTGAAACTAGCATTGAAAATATAAATCCCAGTAAACATTGTGTTTTATTATTTAAGGTAGAGTCCCCACACCTATAAAAGGAACTGTTTTGATAAAAAAAATGTAACCATGGGGTCATGAATGACCGCCCTAATTAATACAATATTAGTAGTCACATCAATATTCATATTAATGATTGTATTTAGAGAATTCCACTACATCAAATAATTTCTCTCGTATTATTTAAAGGATAATATGATCATTAACTATCTAGAAAAACATGGTGGATGGTTAAAGAATACAATTCACTTTTCACAAGTAATCATTTGAAATAATTATCATAATATAAAAAAATATATATTTTCAATAGTTCCCAAATTAATAAATGGATTTTTTTCTATGTATATATCGATAAATATAAAACCATATAATGTAGTGATATATTATTATGTTTTTAATTTCACCAATCAATGAATTTATGGATTCTTTGTGAAAACCCTCCAATCAAAGAATTAGGAAATAGTGTAATCACAATGAAAATACGTTTGAATAAATGTTAGTCCAATTCATCTTGGATATTTGTTCATGAAAAAGGAGTTGATGGATCACATATAAGATATAAAATATAATTACATATGCCATCATTATAAATAAAGTTTATGGTTTCAAAATAATATCTCTCTTGTTTTGCAAGGGAATGTTATAAGGATATTAACATGGATTAAAAAATCATTCCAAAGGAATTCACGGAACTATATCACACAATAATGGATAAATAATCTTAAATTTTGAATCCAAATGGTTAATAACACGAATTATTTATATATAATGTAGTAAATAATGTAACATAAATTCCATCAGTATAATTTTTTTTCAATATATAAAATGAAAATATATGTAAATAGTAAAAAATATTTTAGAAAACATTTTAAAATTTGATGTAAAATAGAAACATAATGTCATATTCAACATAAACTTTTGAAATTCTGAATTGATATATTTTCAATTAATTTATTTTCAAAATATTCACCAATAATGGATCCTTGAAAATTAAAAATACTTTTATGGGAAATTTTGAGCCAATGATAAAATATTATCTTATGAAAGGGACCTTTTTTATACTTTGAAATTTCCATATTTGAATACCCAAATCAAAAGAGTAATTATGAATTATTTTTATTATGGAATATTTCTATCTAAGGATGGTTATGATATAGAATCTAAATACATATTAGGGTTGTAGAACCCAATGATATAGAAAAATGTTAAATATAAAACATTATAACTCACTAAAATGAGGATTGAGATATTGAAATATAATAATAGAAAAAAACTACATAAGGTAGGAAATATTAGACAAGGATTTATGTTGTATGTGTAATGTATAGAAACTAGTATCCACTCAATAGTGCCCCAGGCCCGGTTGAAAACATGGCCTCAAGTGAATGTCCTTAAATTCCGGAGGCTGCCAACTAGTAGCGTGCACCTAGATGTGTCCATGGGGAGACTATTCTCTCGTTACCATGTTGTCAAATAAAAGAATCTCAATAATATGAACCTAATTAATATAATCATATGATAAAAGTAAAAAATGGTAGACTAATATATGAATAATACCATAATATATCCCATAATGATAATGATGATTCATGTCATCTGTCACTATTAAATAAACTAAAAAATGTATACATAGTTTGTGTAAAATACATGAAAACAAGTAAAAATGGCCAAAAGAATCCATGCTAGAATCATGAGACTAATCGTGGTCCAATTCTATCATTCTCTTAAGAACCAATCAGGCTCCTATAGTATGGAACTTTTCCATGTCCACACCTGCATTCATATAGTCTATTTTTGTACCCAATGGTGGCCTAGATAGGCTGTGAGATATAATCCCGGTAGGAAACCACCCACAGTCTTGTACCAATCAGTTAGTGAACATATATAACAACACTTTATAGGAATAAAATATAACAATTAAAGGAATTAGTCAAAAATATACATCATAGAAGTCTAGGTTCTCATTTATAAACAAGTTCATTTAATTAATTTCATTTAGAGGCCAAGTCCATGAATTTAAATTCTGGTATAATTCCTTTATAAACATATTAAATTAACTATTAGATCTAATTTAATTATAAATTCATGTAACCTGGAATAATTCCCAAAATCCTCCATAAGTACATTTATCCTAGGATCCCTAAATAGTACATCCATAAATTATAAGTCAGTACTAAATCCAATCCGGTGTTTTTTCTTTGCAGATGTGACATATAATTCATTTCATTCATTAATCAATTATGAACCGAATCACAACAATGTAAATCCTAATCTAGAATCCAAGTCTCATGCCAGGTGTTATATAAACCAGCATCATACAATATCGTCCATGGTGATCCTCATGAATCCATTTATCACTCCAGGTGTGGTATAATATCTATGCCAGTTGAGTCTATCCTTGGCCGTCCAATAATGGGGCCCAAGGATCATCCATGGAATAATGATCAAACTCCATTTGATTATCTCCCTAGAATTATCATATAAAACTTTGTATCACTCATCATATAATAGTCAAGCTTCACAGTATGTCCTTTATAGTCTGATAGAGAGACCATGTATCACTTGGGTATAAAAAATGTTCAATAAAAATGATTCTAGCCATGTCATTCATCATTTGAATCTAGGTTTCACCTATGTAATTAATCATTCAATTCCATTTAATAAAATTTATTTAATCCATTACATGTAAACATGTCATGTTCATCACCAAGAACAATTCATTTCAAACTCACCTCAAAGGTGACATAAATCATAAGTTGATATTATAAATATTTCCGTCCAAATACTCACATGGGAATACCAATGAAAACATAAATTCATGATTAAACATCCAACTCATGGTAATATTATTGGGTCTTGTTCACCCATCACATATTTTAATCATTTCAATATGAAATTCATAGTTCATATTAGAATTAAATTCACAATTAAAATAATAACCCAATTAATCAATTTTATTTACAATTCATTTCACAAATCACTTCCCAAGGAAAGGGGTAAGTGATCACACCTTAAAGGGGTATAGTTCACATGACATCAAAATGGACAATTTAATTAAACAACACACCTAACGAGATGGACCCAGTTTCAAGGATCTCAATCATTTAACATTTACCATCATGAGTCATAATTGAATAGGCTGCACAAAAAAATTTTATTACAGGGCCACGATTCATTTCAAATAGATGATCAATAATTGGGCGTGCAACACAATGACATATAAAAAACGTTGAGTTTTAACAAAATTCAAAATACAACCTACCTTAGGTCATTAGTTGATAGGTATTGTAGTATCATCACCTGAATCGACATAGATTTGGAGACAATCAAATAACGGGTAATAAACCAAATATTAGGGAAAATTAGCATACAACGAAATAGAGCAGCCGTTAACTAAAAGAATCAATAATGACTAAAAATTAATTTAGAACACAGAGATGTTGATCCAATAAGATGAACAGTTCTTGAATTAGAGATTTTATGGAGATTCGGGATCAAATCCAAGAATACTCTACCAAGGGCATTCTCCAAAGGTGTTTTTGTTGATAGGGAGGAGATAATAATATTTAGGTTTGATTTAAAATAATTTAAATTTAAAATAGTCATTTTACCCAATATATCAAGGTTTCATGGTTTTAGAACACATTTTTACTAATTGTGTGCCAACCATGTGTGGTCTGATATAGGGGAGGTTCACCCTACACAGTTATTTTTACATGGTTTATGAACCAAATGAAAAACAGGAAACACCCCACATTCAAAATTTCATACCTTCTCATACTATAATGTTCCCCATATCACATAGTTTATTTTAACAAAGTATCCACTTAATCCATCTATCAATCCTCACATGGTTTAATCTAACCATGCAGCCTAGTTTTGGAACACATTTTTACTAATTGTGTGCCAACCATTTGTGGTCTGCTATAGGGGAGGTGCACCCTACACAGTTATTTGCACATGGTTTATGAACCAAATGAAAACCAGGAAACCCCCCACATTCAAAATTTCATACTTTCTCATACTATAATGTGCCCCACATCACATAGTTCATTTTAACAAAGTATCCCCTGTATCCATCTATCCATCCTCACATGGTTTAATCTAACCATGCGTCCTGCTGTGTATGGTATACAATAATAGTGGGCTATGAATTTTTCATCACAAAAGCTAGGTTCTAGGATTTTATTAAGCCCCGAACACCCCGAACACCCCTGGTACCTCTATGGCCTCCATGAGAATATAGAATTGGCCATAATATACATTTAATATTAGGATTTATTGAATCTAAAAGATCTTTACCTCAATGAAGAAATAGTTTTGGGAAAAATTATCCCCTTAAGGAAATTTGTCTCTAAATTGAATTCTCAATGTTGGTTAATCATGTTTGAGAATAAATCGGGCCATTGTGATCACATATCAGCCTCCCACTCCCAGGGTGTATCGTATACACGGTCGTGAAACCATAGATCTCATACTAAATGAACTGACTAGCCTCAAATAACCTTCATTTTATGAACCATAATTTGTATAGTATCCTCTTCAAAGGATGCATCCACCTATAACTCAACCTCCCAAGGATAAAAGGAATAATTAGGTTTAAATAGTAATATCGATGTTAATAAATGTGGATGATGTCGTGCATGTCCCAATACCTCTGATGTATCTACACTTGATAGGATACTTCACCGACTCTCTCCAAAATCTAAAATAACCCGATACACCACAATGGGAAAATACCCTACCTCCTAGTCCTCTTGTGTTGCAAACATGGCGAAACACATAAGAAAATCTAATCCTTGACCTCAAAATCGAGATGTAATAGGGGTAACCTGAATTCCCTTCTATATAAACCTCACATAGAAAATATGAATAATATACATAAATCTATTATTGAAGGTTAATTAAACTAGGGTTATATGATTCTTCCAAGTTTCCCTAAAATCTAGGACACATGATCACAACATTTCTTCAAGAACCTAAATCATGCACTCTGATTGGTCATCTAACTAGGGGTGGTATTTCATTCTCAAAAGAACTGGTGTACCTAATGACCTATTTATACCTTTCTAGAATCATGAAGTAAACCAGGAATCCCTATCAGATATGATAATATGAGAGGCCCCATGAAGTTGTACTATCTCATTGATATAGATCCTCCAAATATCTACAGCAGAAAAGGACTACTTGATATATTGGAATTGAGATAACTTTTGAGATTTTCAACAAAAACCCATATAGAATCATTACCTCGAGGATAAATCAGTAAAACTATCATGAAATCCATTGCAACGTTATTCCATTTCCACTTGGGAATGGGTAACTACTTTAAAAGTTAATCTATTCACTAGTTTTCTTTATTAAACTGTTGATAGTTGGAATAACTCGTGAAAAACTAGCTACATCTCTTTTCATACCTGACCGCCAATACAGACTATGTAAATCCTTATATATCATGGTGATACACGGGTGCACTACAGATGTTAAATCATAAAAATCTGGCTTCATCAATTCATTCATCTCTGAAGAGTCTCATACGTGACCAAGTAAATATAGAATCTCATCGTCTCAAATTGTCCAACCATGAGGAGGGTCCTCACCTACCACACTCTCACTTAGGACTATGCCTTTTAAGTTCAATAGTTGAATCATCATTAGTCTATCCATAATGGTAGAGGTAACATATAATGATGATAGAAATGTCTTCCCCTATCAATCATGCACCTCCATGCTCTTTTCATAGATCAAATCCACGAGCCACCACTCTGAACTATGATGTTGTATTACATATATCTCGGTTCTCCTTCTCAGTACATCAACCACTACATTATGTTTAACAGGTGTATAGGCATGATTTATGTCAAAATACTAAAAACATTCAACCCATATTCACTACATCAGATTTATTTCACACTGTTTAAATAAGTACTTGAGGTTTTTTGGGGTCCGTGAACACAAAAGAATGATATCTGTGTAAGTAATGTCTCCAATAATTTAATGCGTGAGAAATTTCAGCAAACATAAGATGGTTCATAGGGTAAATCCTCTCATGTTGCCTCACCAGCCAAGACCCATACTCAACCTATCTATCTCCGAGTTTATGAACTAAACCTAGACCGATACTTGGCGCATCACAATTAAAAGTATAACTCCTTTCGGGATCTAGAAAAATCAGTATCGGTGTGGAAGTAAATATCCCTTTAAGATATTGAAAATATATATCGTAGTAATTAAACTATAAAAACTTCACACCCTTCTTAGTCATGCCCATAAGAGGAACTAATGAGATATAGAAGACATATAGGAAATGCCTATCATAACTATACATCTCTAAAAAACAATGAACCCTAAATAAATTTTTTGGATTCTCCTAGGAAACTACACCATTCACCTTTTCTTGTGAACTGATACTCTTACCTCTAATATAATGTGACCTAAGAAGTCAATATGATCAATCCATAAGTATAACTTCGTGAGAATAACATATAACTCAGGATATATTAGTGTATTAAATATGATCTCAATATGTATGGAATGGTCATGCAGAGTGTGAGAATACCCCATGATATCATCCACAAGAAAACACCACAATTGAATCAATATAAGGATCGAAAACTTGGTTCATACAATCCAAGAAGATTGCTTGCATGTTTGTGAGATTAAATGGCATAACCAAATACTCATATAGATCATATCTACTATTAAATGTTTTGTGAGGTATGTATGATGGTCTAACACACACATGATGATAAACGGATCTCAAATAATTATTTTAGAAGACATAAGCTCCTTGGAGATGGTTGAATAGATCATATATCCATGGGAGTTGTTATTAGTTATTTACTATAAGTTGGTTAAAATTCTATTAATCTACACATAGCCTGATGGTTCTATTAACCTTTATTTGTAAAAAGGACCAATGAACCCCTTAGTAAAGTAATGGATCAGATAAACCCATTTCCCTCAATATATTTTAGCTACCTCTTAATCTCTTTCATGTCAATAGTAGCAGTATGATAAGGATGAATAGATATCAGTGTATCTCTTGGAACTGACTTGATAAATAAATATACCTATGTCACTGGAGGTAATATAGAAAATTTATCTAATAAAACAACCCGAAAATGACCAACCAATAATGGGAAATCAGCCTAATGTATTCCTAGATCATCTAGTCATAAACTCAGAATCAAGGGAGTCATCTCACCCAACCACGATGCTCAGGTCCATATCTTCTTTCGTAGGCATCCCATTCACACTTATGAATAAACTCCCCACTATCTGGTGATGTTATGGTCACCCTAAGGTGGTATCAGACAATGAAATCATAACATTTAACTAACCAAACTATCATTAGAATGAGGTAAAAAACATTCATCTTGATGAAAAAGAGGTTCCATATGAAGTAAGACACACTAATATCAAAGTGGAAATACCTTCACCAACATACATCCTCAATTATAATTCCAAATAGAGTTTCAAACATCAATAACCCATTAAGAGTATAACCATTGAGTCCAATGATCTCTAAAATGGTCATACATAAAAATATATGAGAATTCCCTATATCGAAAAGTGAATATTCTAATGTTAAGGCAACAAGAATATTTCCACCGATAGTATAAGGTTTGGGTTCCTTCTTCTCATGGGGCTCTTGCACTGCATATATCAAGACTATTCCATGGCCATGTGATACTATATATCTGCCCTAGAAAGATCCACCTTGTTATCATTGTAAAACTAGTGTCCAACTAACACATGCATGGGCACCACCTTGTCCAAACCAGCCAAATGTAGTCTAGCTCCCAATATGATGAGAAAAAGCTGACCACACTCATTAATTTTGAGTCGGTGTAAACCAACTCTCCCTGAAAACTGGTGGAAATGTTCTACATATTCACCATAGAGGGCCCATATTTCCATAATATTGGTACTCAACTGTGTCTCTCATACACTCCAACCACATATGTCCTTGCCTCCTACACTGGTAGCACATTACATGACTACTTGAGTATGTTTTTGAATAGCTAGTATCATCATGTCAAAGTTCTAGATGTCACTTCCTACTACCAGCAGATATAGTACCACATCGAAAAGCTGAACTTCCCAAGCTCGCACCTCCGGAATCTCTAAGGTTAAAATCCATGAGAATATCCTAATTCACTTTTCCACAAATAGTAGTCATCCAAAAGATATTAACAAGTGATCAGATGTCACACTTGAGACCATCCCTAAATTACCTAGCATTAGATTACTCATCAATCTTTAATATTTGTGTAAAGAACAACATATCAATAAATTGAGCCAAATATTTCATCAATAATAATGCTCCCTAATCTAGGTGTAACATGTAATGGGTTATATCGGCCCTCAATGTCTCAGTAGAGAAGTAATCATACAAATCCATATGAAAATACTTCCATTACATCCCTTGATTATTATCGATCTATGTTATAATGTACTACCATCTCTTGGATGATCCACCAAACATATACATAGTGATATTTAACCTCCTCTCAGAATGATCTCAAGATGATCAACAATATATATCATGTCATCTAGGCGTGAATCTACATCCAATTTTTGTCATCCCCTAAAAATGTTGGTGGATGATACTATTGGAACACATGCGCCATAACTATTATAGTCACAAAAGGTCACAGTGAACTCTGAATGGTCTTCGTAAAGTGCAAGAACCCGTCATGAAATTGTGCCTCAACACCTGCATCCAATACAACAACCAGTGTCATAACCGGTACCCTTGGAGGGAACTCTAGTATCAAATGGACCACCACCTCCATAGTATGATCATAACCACCCTCTGATATTTTTACTAGATTTTTTCTTTGTCACATGCCTCAATAATTCCAAACACATGCCTCAATTAAATATCATTATTAAATTTTACAACTGAAAAACACAAATACTAAAAAACGGTAGGTACAATAAATCCTACATAAGAACACACCCATATTCCTACACCATGAGTCAGTTCTAAGAATTTTATAGATCATATAAAAGTAAGATATACTACCTACTTCCCACAACAATGTTTTGGTCTGGTTCAAGTCATCTACTATATGTAGTTTCAGTTCACAATTTATACGTTTCCATTTCCATTTCATTTGAATTCATAGACATTTACCATTTATATTATAGTTAAATTTTAAATGGTTGAACCAAATGGTTTGACAAATTCTGATCAATGAGGGCCCATAAGTCATCATGAACCCAAATACAATTCTTATATAATCCATACTATAACACATTATAGGATGTATATCACAACAGAAGGTATATCTATCATGTCACCTAACATAATAGCATGTAATAAGTAATGCATATTAAATGGAATGGAAAAATTCTTTTCACGTGTTTTTTATAATGTTCCTAATATGATTAATAAGATGTAATGTCATCGTCTCGTCGGGATTCAAAACAATATGACCCACAATCTTATCAATAATAACATCACGATTCATGTGAATCACCCAACTATAGAATCAAATCAGCTGTAAGAAAAAATCCATAAAATAAAAATCCAATTTGAGGAAATTTGGCAATATCCTGTATGTGGGGTAGCTACTCCCAGACAAAACTCATTACCAAAAACTTATTTCTTATTATTCATTTCTATTTTCGTAAAATTGAATTGAAAATAAGAAAATAACGCTATGATACCACTTTGTGATGTCACGAACCAGTATTCCACTACACATTGCCCCGAGCCCGGTTTTTTAGATGGCCTCAAGCGCATCTCTGCAAAAGACAAAGGATTCCAACTAGCAGTGAGGGAATGGGTGTGTCTGTGGCGATAATATTCACACATCAACAGAGTAAAGCACAAATGAATATTAATAACATACATGTAGTGTAAGTAGTAATAAAATCAGATTAAAAAATTAAATAGAAAATGACTAATATATAAACAATTAAATAAGATATATAATAAAGAAATGATGATACATGCCATATGTTTCTAATAATTCATATGAAACATGTATACATATTAAATGTATAATAAATGGAACAAAATTAAAAAAAGTACAAATACATCCCATATAGAATCACAACCCCTAACATGGTCCAATTCTATCATACTCCTAAGTAGAAATCAATAACCAATACTTAAGAACTTTACCTAATACACACCTATAATCATATAGTCTCTTTTGGTACCCAAAGGTAGCCCAAAAAGGGTGTGAGATATAATTCTAATATTAAACCACCAAATGTATTATTATAATCTTACATTGAATATATATAAAGAAATTTCTGGAAAATAATATAATAATTAAAGTTGGTTATCAAAAGTAAACACCATATATGTTCAGTTTATCATTTAGGTCAAGTTCATTTAATCAATTTTAATTAGTTGTTGAGTCTCTTAATTAATAGTAAGTCCTATTTCATTTATAAGAATGTTTAATTATAAATTCATTCACATTTAATTTAGATGTATCAGAACCTATCATAAATCCCAACACCCCCCCATAAGAACATATATCCAAGGATTCTTAATCATTCCACCTATAAAGTATAATTCAACGCTAAATCCAAGAATGTTCATTTCCATGGAAGATGCTTCAAATACTTCATTCCATTAATTAATAAATTTTGAAACAAACACTTCCTTGTCATTCGTAAGTTGAAATCCAAGTCTAACTCCATTTTCGATATAAATCAACACTCTATGAGCCCATTCATGGTGATCCTAAAAAAAGTATCTATATAGATGCGTTATAACGTCTCTTCCATTTGATTCTGTCCTTGGAGGTCCATTAAGGGATACCAAGTATCACCCATGGCTTAATGACCAAATTTTATTTGATTCTGTTCATGGTATTCTCATATGAATCCATGTATCACTCGTCATATAATAGTCAAGCCTCAGAGTCCATCATTGGAAGTCCTATACGGAGTCCATGTTTCACTCAGGCAAAAGAAAGGTAGAATCCAATTGATTATATACATGAAAGTTTTCATTTTGAATCCATGTGTCACAAAAGGAATTAAGCATTCAATGTTGTTAAATCAAAATCATTTAATCCATTTCATATAAGCATGTCAAGGTCAACTATATGAATAATTAATTATAAAATGGCCTCAAAGGAGAAAAAAATCATATGATAATATTAGACGTCTTGCCTTCAAAATAATCACATGGGATTATCAATGTAAATAGCGATTCAAGTTTAAACAAGCAACTCAAGGTTATAGCCTAGGTTCTGGGTCACCCATCCCTTATATTAATCATTTAAATATGAAATTCATAATTCCTATTACAATTAAATTCACAATTCAAATCATATACCAATTCATCAATTTTATTTACAATTCATTTCACAAATCACATCCGAAGGCATGGGTAAATGTTCAGACCTAAAAGGGATCCAATTCAAATTACATCAAAGTGTCCCATTTTATTAAACAATACAGCTGAAAGGGTGGTCCTAGATTCATGGTTTAAAATAATTTAACATTAACCAACAAGAATCATTAATTGCATAAGCTACACCTATCAATTTAATTCAAAGGTCATGATTTATTTCAAGGAGACGCCGAAGAATTGGGAAAGTTGAAAATTGGTATATATAAACACCTAAAAAATAATTTAAATTCATGAGACCACCTACCTTAGGTCTATTTTTGATAGTCCTTCTATTATCATCTCCTAATTTGACTAATATTGAAAAAATAATCAATTAATTGACGAGGAACCAAATAATAGGTAAAATTATCTAGAATATAAATATCATAGAAGATATCAAGAAGAACAAATAACAGCTAAAAAGGAATTGGAAACTCACCGATATAGATCTAACAATATAAGTAGTCATTTAATTAGAGATTAGCTGGAGAGTTAATATCAAGTACATGAATAGTCAACCAAAGGAGATCTATAAATGTTTTAATGTTGTGGAGGATGAGTGAATAAGATGTAGGTATGATTTAGAATTATTTTAGGGTCAAATATGAAAGTTCCCAGTCAGAGTATTGTATCACTGAGTGGGGTATGGGTGAATTAGCGATACTCTTCTTCATTAATGTTTCTTTTCAATTGAAACAACATTCACCTCCTATTAAGGATTTCAAATCCCTATTAAGAAACAAATCAACACACATCCAAAGGAACACAAATATTTACAAGGATCACTATTCAATAAGAATATATACATCTATAATATGGTATGTAAATGATCCAAGACCATACAATCCACTAGAAATCAATCCATGGATTACAATGAGTAGGATGTACACATTCACTCGTGTAGCACTATGAAACAATCCCACTAGAGTGTGTGAACCCTATTAGAAAAATAGGGTAATGGAATTGTTTTGTAACAAATCATGTTACTTCTGATTCTTTTCAATTCAACAAATGTAATCAAATTTTAAAACAATTCAACAGCTCTTTACCTAGATGAAATGTAAGAACAACCTAGAATTTGTTGTAAAACATGAAGTCTGATATTTTTTGAGTTTGATTCCTCTGAGTCCAATTCATAAAAAACAATGTTTCTAGTCCAATTTTCTAATAGAATACAATAAAGTATAATCAGAACCACTTGAATTACTGAATAAAATTTTCAATCCAAATATAATACGAAAGAATCAGCACCGCACAAAACAATTTTCAATCCGAACAGAATGGATCTATTCTTCTCTATAGAAAATCGGAGCTTCTCTCTCTTATGAAGTGAACAGTGCAAGCACCCATAATGTACTATGTACTTGTTTCCCTTTTATTGGTGATCCAAAACATGTTTAGGAAGGAATCACAAAACACTTTCCTGCTAACTTAAATTATCCAAAATCTTAATTTCTCCTAAAATCTCAATTCATTTATGACTTCATCAATGCTTCTCAATTCTTTTCAAAACATCAACTATCTTCACCTCTTATTCTTTATACACTCATTTAAATTATTAAGATCTATTTTAATTATTAAGAATACATGGGTCTGATCAACTAAATATGATTCCTCAATCCGATTGCTGAATATGATTCTTAGAATTGATTTGAATCAAAATCTTGTATTTGAATGTTCAGCTCCCCCTAGAAAAATAATTCAGCAATTTTCTTCTCATCTATTCTCTCTTGAACTACTTGAGAAACAATAACTCATTCAAAAACCAGTGCATGAATCATGACTCCCTTCATGACTTTCAATTCATTGAGGATCCAATTTAAAATCATATGACTTTAATTAGAAAGTATTTTAACTTTTAATTTATTAATTATACTTTCTTTTCATCTTATTCCCAGAATGATCATTTCTGAATATAAATATTCTTTATACTATCATCCTGAATATGATCATATCTGGTTATAATCATTCCGGTTACAATTATTTGGGTTACGATCATCCTGGATACGATCATCTTGGTTACGATCATTTGGGATATGTTCATTATGGATATTATCATTTCATGTTACGATCATTCTGGTTACGATTGCTGAGAATGATCAAATATAATCTGAAAACAATGATCTACCTAGATACGACACAATACAATTTGAAAATGATTCCTTCTTGATCATCACCATCTATTTTATTTTATTCAACCTGAATATTATTGTTTTGAAAAACAATCAGTGTCTCATCTTCCATCGGCATCACCTCTTCCATCGGCACCACGTCGATTAGAACCACATTCCATCAACATCAACTTTCCCATCAACATCACCCTTTTCTTTTCCACCTCATTTTACATCAGTATCACCTTCATCGGAACCACCATCCCATCGGTACCACTTAGAATGTTTTGAAAAACAATAAACACTGCCTCTTCAATCTAGATACAATTGTCCTGAAAAACAATCGATACAAGTTTTTTCACTGTACCATCTGAATACAATTCTTTTCAGATTGTTTTAAAAAACAATCAGTACCACTTATATCTATCTACCATCTAGATCTGAATATGATTCTATTATGATTATTTTGAAATTTTTTTTGAATATAATTTCTTTCTAATTATTTTGAAAAATAATTGAAATAAAATTATTTTCTGATTGGATGCATCTCATTCACTCCCCTTTCTTCTATCAATATTACATCAATAGTTTTCAATAAAACTCATGATTTATATGAAATAAAAATTGAAAATGAATTTTCACAATTCAAACACAAGTTTCACATTGGTTCCAATGTAAAACTGATGACAATTCACTTCTAACATGATACATTCTAATATGAAACCTATTCTTATTGAAACCAATCTATCCTTTTATAGAACATAATATCAACAAAATTGTTTATATAAAAAGTGATGTAATTTATTTTCTTCAAAACAAACCATTACAACAATAGAAAACTATTGAATCCTTTATCACCATCATTATTAGGTAGGTCCCAACAATCTCCCCCTTTAGATTTTGTGCTCAACGAAGTTTTATAAAACACTGAACATTGTAACCTCTATAAATGGTTTAAATATGAATAATTCTAAGACTATGTGAACTAACTCCTTATAGAAAACAAGAATAATTAATAGAAAACCCATGTTATCCCAAAAAAATTGACCATGACAACCACTTTCTTTTATCATTCTTTTCTTCATTCTCCTAGAGAAACAATTCAATATATTTTTCCTACATCCACTCAAACAAACTATTAGAATATACCACACACTAAATAATTCTGAACTCAAAGATTACTCACAACTATCTCTTTTGTGAAATAGATTTATGAAACAAAAAAAATTCTCCCCCTTGACAAAACAATCCAAAGGTAAGATGAGAGAGGGGACATATACATATACCTCAACCTTGAAGGAAAAGAGGTTGGACACCCATGTTCAACACATTTTTTGATTATGATTCTATCGATTAAGGTTCTGTGGAAATATCAGCAACTTGTTCCAATGTGGAACATACTCCATATTTATTTCATTCTTCACCACATTCTCTTTGATTAAATAATATTTGATATCAATATGTTTTGAAAAAAAATGTTGCACTGGATTCCGGGGGACATTGATTTTTCTTTGACTATCAAAACCTAATATCAAGGGTAACTTTACTTCAACAAGTAAATCCTCCAATTGTGTTCTCATCCACATAAGTTGAATAGTGGATTGAGTAGCAGAAACATACTTAGATTTAGCTATACTGAGAGTAACTGGGTTTTGATTCTTCGAATTCCAAATAACAAAATTCTTTCCCCAAAAAAATAAACCACCAGATGTTATTCTTATATTATCAATATTTATTTCCTAATCATCATTAGAATAAGAAAATCAATCAACAAAATTTGAGCTGTAATACCTGATTCAAAATTTTCTATACCTCTGATGTATTTGAGAATTCTTTTTCCATTAATAATATGTGATTCTCTTGGATCACTTAGAAATCGTGAAAATATGGTAACAACATAATCATCTTTGGGTCATGAGGTAGTCAAATACTATAGACTTCAAATCATATTTCGACAATCTTTTCAATAAAAATCATTTCATTCACCATATTTACTTAGCTTTGTTCCCACTGAAATGGTTGTTGAAATAGGTTTTGAATTTTCCATGATAATCATCTTAAGAAGTAATTTTGCATACTATTATTGGGAAAGAAAAATTTATTATTTCTTTTGATGGATTTGTTTCCCAGGAAAGTATTTCATTTCTCCTATCATGGAAATTTCAAATACATTATTCATCTCTTCCGTAAATCTTTCATAGCTTCATTCATCATTCCCAGCAAAGATAATATCATCAACATAAATAATTATAATAAAGGAATATTCATGATTTTCTCTGATGTAAATATATATATCCACTATCCTTTGTTAAAATTCATCTTTCTAAAACTTGTATCCAAATTTGAATACTGTTCTCTAATAGATTGTTTTAGGCCATAAAATTCAACTTTTAATCTCAACAAATAACCATCATTGTTACCAATTACAAATCCACAAGGTTGTCAAATATGAACATCTTCTTCAAGATCACCATTTAGGAATGCAGATTTAACATCCATTTGAAAGATCATGTAGCCTTTTTGTGAAATAAATATCAATAATGATTTTGATTGTTTTAAGTATTTCCACTGGAGAAATGGTTTTATCAACATCAATACCCTCAATCTATGAATACCCTTTGCAAACCAATCTTGTCTTTGTTTCTTATAACTTCACCTTTTTCATTCAGCTTGTTCCAGAAACAACAATTTTTGCCAATGATGTTTTTCTTCAGGATTGGGTATGAGTTCCCATGTATTATTATTTTCAATCTGATCCAATTCTTCATTCGTGGCTTGAACCCATTATGGATGCTCAAAATATTCTTTAATGTCGATCAAAAATTATATTATATGATTCCAAATGTTTCCTCAACCATGGATAAGATTTCGGATTTGTTTCCTCATCATGAGAAATTGTGGAATCCGATTCTTCTCCTTTATTAAGATTATAATAATTTATATCATTATTATTATTATCTTCTTCATCTAGTTCAACTACTTTGTCTGAATGGACATGTTTATCATTCTCAGAGCAATTAATAACATTTACATCAATTGTATCAATAAATCTTTTTTATTTCAATATTGAAGCATCTGTACGTTCTTCCTTCCGAAGTGTACCTAATAAATATTCCATACTCACCTTTCTTGTCAATCATAAAATAGTTTACCCTATCCTTCATTATAATACAAAGGCTCCCAAAAACTCTAAAGTGAATCAAACTTGGAGATTTTCCAAAAAACAATTCAAATGGATTCATACCTGATTAAGGCCTATAGAAACACTAGTTTTGAATATAAACATCAGTACTCCGATCATGCCACCAAAAGTAACGGGGAAGGACATGCTCAACGAATATAGTTCTTAGGATTTCCACCATGCTTCTATTCTTTCATTCAGAAACCCCATTTTGTTGAGGAGTGTATGAAGAGCTATATTCATGACGAATTCTACGATTCTCAAGATATTTTTCAAACTCTTCACTTATTTATTAACCACCATTATTACCTCTCAACTTCATCATAGAATACGTACACACATTCTCATCTTTTCGGTGATCATTTTAAACATTTTTAAAGTATTAGATTTGTGTTTCAATTACATAACACAAGTAATACATGTAAAATCATAAATGAATGTAATGAGGTAATTATCTCTATGTGTTGAATTCTTGCTCATTGGCCCACATGTATCAGAATGGACTAGATATAGGAGTTGTTTTGAACAAATATCAACTTTATAATGCACAACATTTGTAATTTTTTCCTTTCAGGAAGATAGTAAAAAACTAATATATTCTTCTTATAAAATCCACAATGTCTCGAACACTGTCTATTTTATATAACTTTCTAATGATTATCTGACACATATGACCAATCCTTTTATGCCATAACTAATTATCTTCCATTATACTCATTTAACAAGATTTTCGTGAATCACTAAACTGAAAGAAATTTTATTTCATGCATTGGAATCTTGTAACAATATTTCCATTTTATTTACTATTTATAAAAATTAAATCTTCCTTGAATATAACCTTATTACCCTCATCACAAAATTATGAGACACTTAGCAGGTTGTGTTTCTTCCCATCAACATACAATTTTTTCGTAGATTTCATATTTTCTTTTCCAATAATGGCTATCCCAACACCTTTGATTTTCAATGATTCATCATTTCCAAATGTCACTATGCCTTATTTAAAATCATTCACATCCTTCAAAAATTTCACGTCTCCTATCTTGTGAGAAGAACTTCCACTATCAAGTATTCAAGGTCGTTCCCCTTTAATGGATTCTAATGAAGTTTTAGCAACAAGTTTCTGTTCTCCATTATTTTTATTCTCCACCTTCATCTTTTGAGAATTAAGAATCTTTTGCTGAGCAAGTTAAAAAAAATTCATCCTTTTTCAAGGTTTCCTGGTTTTTTAGATCTTTCAAAAATAGTTTCCAAGGGTTGGAACCTATTTTAAATATCCACTTCATTCTTTTAAAATTTCTTCAAGTCAACCTTATCAATTTTAATTTTTTAGGAGATTCAATCCCCCTCAATATCATCATTTTATAACCTATGGGATAATAGTAATGTTTTTGATTGAATAAACACATACTTGTTGTGTGCCCGAATCCCCCAGAATACCAACAATACCCATAGAAATAGTATTTTCATATGAAACCTCTACACTGATCAAAATTGGGAAAAAACTTATCAACCATCCTATTTTCACTTAAAATTTTATTATTCTTCTTCATTTTAGGATTTATAGGATGAGAATTATTAAACACATTTTCGGATCTCGATAAAACCATTTTTGACTTAGGATGTGATGAAACTACTGAATTCTTAACTTTTACCACATATATATCATTCCCAAAATTCTTCTTTTCAGACACAGTTCAATTATTCTTCTCACCCTTGAATGTATATTTTATTGAACCTTCTCAATTTTCTCCTTAATATAACATTCACCAACATTAGTGATTGAGTTTTGGGAACTTAGACAGTTTTTTTCTAATTCAGGGTTTTTGTTGGACAAGTTCCATCACATCTTATTTTTCTTTCAGCTTCACTTCCAAATGCACATTACAATTCAGTTAATCTTTAAAAGGCTTATTAAAATCATAAATCTCTTTAATAATATTTTCATTTTCACCAGAAAAACATTATGGTTCACTTGATAATTCATCTTCAAATGTTTTGTTTTTAAATTTATGCCTTTTAATATTTCTCAGACATTCTTTCAACTCCTCTTTCATCTGCATTTCGAGCTGAGTTTATTCTTCTTCAGAATTGCTAATTCTGAATTCTGCATCATTCACTATTGAAATGAATGTATTTTCATTACCATAATCAGTGGATTTTTTTTTGATTCAGAATCACTCTATTCTACTTCATCATCATTGTACAAGAATCTTCTTCTTTTTGATTTGAAGATTTTATTTTCTTTTATATTGCATCCTTTTTTCTTCCATGATCTTCTTGTCTCTCTTTAATCAATATCAATATACTATTCTTTATTTTTTTTAAGGATAATTACCCACAATGTGAAAAAATCTCCTCATTCAAAACATTTCAAAGGATTTTTCCCTCTTTATTTCCCTTTAAATATTTTCACATTGTTAGAAACCAAGGATAAGATTTCATTGAAATTTTTACATACCTCATTTTCAGAGTCAAAATTTCCATCTTAATCTTCAATAAAAATCTTCTTTGACTTTTCTTTCTTCATAGATTTGAAATAAATTTCACAATCAACCTTTGTTTTTATATTCATAGCATTCTATCTTCCCATTTCATAAGTGATAAGAGTGCTATATAAATCATCAAGAGACAATGTCTCCAGATTTATATATTCAAGTAAACAAACATATTCCTTGAATTTGTTATGTAGGATTCTCAAGATCTTTTCAACAACTATAGATTATATTATATTTTTACCAAGATATCTGATAGTACTCATATTGTTATTCCCCCTAGTAAACAATTCCCCAAAAGATTCATGCTCACACATCTTCAAATCATTATACTTCAATATCCATATTTGTTTCATTTCCTTATTTATGTTTTTATTTCCTTCGTATATGTTTTTAAATTTATCCCATATTCCTTTAGCTGTGGAAAGACCATTCACTCTCAAGAATTCACTTTTAAAAAGTAATGACAATATAGAATTTTTGGACCTTCCTTAATTCCCATGAATCTTCTTGTCAACAGGTCTAAGTGGAGCACTATCGTCAATGGGATGAAACCCAACTATTTCAGCTTCAAGAACATCATAACTTATAGACATAAGATATGGAATCATTCTATCTTTTCATATATATAGTTCTTTCCACCATAGACCGGAATACATGTACTATTCACACAATTCATGTTCTCCATCCACAACGAATAATGATAAGAACCCGGTCTCTGATACAAATTGGAAGTGCCTAGTCAGAGTATTGTATCACTTAGTGTGGGAGGGGTGAATTTTTGATACTATTTTTATTTTATGTTTTTTTATATTGAAAAAACCTTCACCTCATGTTAAGGATTTAAATTCCACACCGAGAATCATGTCAACACACATACAAATGAAAAAAAAGTTTTAGAAGGATCACTATTCAATAATAATAGCTACATCCATGGTATAGTTTTGAAATGATTCAAGACCAAAAATATCAATAGATTAAATCATTGAATTACAATGAGTATGATGTAACTTTTAACTCAAGTTGCACTATGAAACAATCCCACTAGTGGGTGTTCACCCTCTTAGCACAATAGGGTAATATAAATGTTTCACAACAACTCATGTTACCTGTTCATCTTTTCAATTCAACAAATATAATCAAATTGTAATACACTTGATCAATTCATTACACAAAACAAAAGTAAAAACCACATAGACATTGTTATGAAACACTGAGTCTGATCTTTTCTGAGTCTAATTCCACCAAGTTTAATTCTCACAAAACAATTCTCAAAGTCCAATTTTTTGATAGAATATAATAGAGTAGAATAAGAACCACTTTAATTCCCGAATACATTTTTCAAGCTGAATAGACTATGAATGAGTCTGCACCACATGAAACAATTTTCAATCCGAATGGAATTGATCACTTCTTCTATCTAGAAACCTGAAGCATCTCTCACTTATATAGTGAATAGTGAAAATTTCTATAAAGTACAATGTACTTGATTCAAAATTATTGGTGATCCAACACATGTTGAGCTGGGAATCCCAAAACACATTCTCGCTCGCTTAAATTCACCAAAAAATGAATTTTTCCTAAAATCTCGAAGCAATAATGACTTCGTCAATGCTTATCGATTCTTCTTGAAACTTCCACAATCTTCACCCCTTCGTCTTTAGAATCTCATTTCAAATGCTGAGATGGATTTCAATGGTTAGGAATACATGGGTTTGATCAACTGAATGGGATTCCTCCTGCCGATTGCTAAATACGATTCTCAGAATTGATTTGAATAAAAACCTTGTATTTGAAAGTTCATCTCCCCCTAAAAAAATCATTCAATAATCTTATTCTCTTCTCTTCTCTCATTAACTACTTGTTAAAAAATACTTCATTCAATAATAAGTGTTTGAATCATGACTACCTTCATGACATTGAATTCATTTAGGATCATATCTCACATCGTCTGACTTCAATTGGAATATATTATAGCATTCCATTTATTCCTTCTTATTTCTTTTTATCTCATCCCAAGCATAGTCTTTTAGGAATAAAACTGGTATAGATATTATCATCCTGAATAATATCATATCGAGTTATGATATGTCTAGATACGATCATTTTTTGTTACGATAATCCTAGATAAGATCATTCTGGTTATGATCATTCGGGATATAATCATTTTGGATATGATAATTTTAGGTTACGATCATTCTAGTTACGATAGCTAGTTATGATGAAACACAATCTAAAAATATTGATCTTCTGGGATACAAAACATTACAATATGAAAATGATTCATTCTTGATCGACAATATCTATTTTCTTTTCTTCTACCCATATAAGATTTTTTTTGAAAAACAATCACTGTCTCATCTTTGATCGGCATCACCTCTTCCATCAGAACTACATCGATCGACACCACATTCCATCGGCATCAATTTTCCCATCAGCATCACCCTTTTCATCAGCACCTACTTTTCCATTAAAATAACCTTCAACGGCTCAACCATTCCATTGGTACCACTTTGATTATTTTGAAAAACAATCAGCCCAAACTCTTCAATCTAGATAAATTTGTTTTGAAAAACAATCAGTAGCACTTCTTTCTCTCTACCATCTGAATACAATTTTTTCTGATTAAAAAAAAACAATCGGTACCACTTATTTCTCCCTTCCATTTGGATGTAAATATGATTCTTTTTTGATTGAATTGAAAATAAATATAAATATGATTATATTTTTATTTAAAAAAAACAATCTTAGTATGATTCTTTTCTGATTAGAAGCATCTCTTTCACTCCCCCTTTAATATATCAATATTTCACCAAAAGTTCTCAATAAAACTCATGATTTTAAAAAATACAAATCAAAAAAGCATCTTCATAATTGAAACACATGTTTCACATCATTTTTAGTATGAAACTGATGACAATTCACTTCAAACATGATATATTCTCTTGTGAAACAGATTCTTCCTGAAACCGATCAATCCTTTTATAAAACAAAATATCAAAAAAATTGTTTCCAAAAAAATTGAAGTGATTTATTTTCTTCAAAACCAACCATGAAAATAAAAGGAAACACTTTAAAAATTCATCACCATCATCATCTTCTTGGTCCCAAAAAATTGTTATTATACCCAATATATATGGGTTTCATAGTTTATGAACATGTTATAACTAACCATATTCCAACCATGTATAGTCTACTATAGGGAAGGGGAACCTCCCTACAGTTTTTCCCCACAGTTTAACCAGCATGTGAAAACTGTGAAAAATACCACTATCAAAATTATAGACATTCCTGAACTACCTTCCACCTTACATCACATGTTTTGATCTAACAATGTGTCCTATAGCCTCCCTATGTCCTGTATGGTATGGTTTAATTTGGTAGTGAACCTTGTTATTAATAGTTTATAGTGACCATGTGCCCATAATTTTTTTCCCAAAAGCTATGTTTCGAGATTCTAACAATCCTCAAAACACCCTGTTACCTCCATGAACTCCAAGGAAAAACACAAGAAGCCATAAATAAACTTTTAAACTATGTATTGATGGAATTCGAAGGATATGTACCTCAAATAAGAACTTGGTTCTGACATTATTAATGTAAATACATAGGAAAAATTGGGTAACACCACATAATGTACTCAAATAAGGGGGTATCCAACCTAAATGAAATATGTTCAAGGGGGTGATCATATCTCAATGAATGCCTTTTGAGATACCAAAAATTCATACAATTGGGGTAACAGTTGACTTAATACCCTTTTTATGGAGGGAATATGATTTGGCATAATATATACAAAGAAATACAAAATTATAATATAAAAAACTTCCTTGGGAATCAAATACCATATACATGTAGAAAATAGTTCCTAAAATGTATTGTTTCTCAATGAATCAGAATTCAGTCCATGAAAATCCCCTAAAACATTTGATGATTTTGAATATAAACCCAATTGAAAGAAAGAATATAAAATGGATTGTTAAATTGCATGAATAGTGATATAATACTAATTTAAATTATTAAATGGGTAGTAATTCCAATATAAAATAGAACACATGATGCATAACATAATCGTGTCACAATGAATAAATATTTGAGAAAAAAACCCCTAACCATTAGTAATATCTTACATGAATAGACTTAAGTATCTAGAAAAAAAACATAACCATTTTAATATCATAATAAAGAAAATTAGTCAAATATTTTCCATTTATATAGTTTATTTATATTCTTTCTCTAATTGAATTCTAGTTAGTTAATACCTATATTAAATATGATTTGGTATTAATCTTGTTTGATTTAGACTAGTTTCAAACAAATTGGTGTTGTTATTCACTATTCCCCTTAAAATAAATCTTCCCAAAAAGTCTATAAATTTCATCTTAAGATTATATTTATATGATAAACAAGAAAATATTTTTGTATAATCAAATTTATATTATAATAATTAATATTTTATCTTTAAAAATATATGAGATATAATGAAAATCCGTTTTTATTATAAAATATGTATCGTTATTATATTAACATATCTCAATAATATTTCCATTCCATTTAAAATAAAATTAGTATTAAACAATGATTAAAATGAAATATATTTTATTATAATTAATCTAATATTTGTGGACTTAGAAATACATTTTGAATAAAAAGGAAATATTTTGGAATTGTTCCACATTAAGAGGAAAATTATCACAATATTTCATTTAGATGTATCAATTGAATTTCATAGGTATTAAAAGTTTTCCATACATTTCATTATATAAATACTTTAAAAATTATATAAGTATATTTATTACTACTAATCTAAATTTTTTTTCAATGACCATACCTAATATTTATATTTTTTCACTAAATACATTTCAGTTTAATTTTTTGTTATATGTTGTGTGAAAAATTTGAAATCAAACAATTTTAATTATATAAAGGTAATAATATATTAAAATACCATGGTGTCACATTCCCCCCCATTAATAAATATTATCTTTTAAATTTTAATTATTACACACTAATAAACATAGTTGATAGAATCCTTAACATATTTTTTATTTGGGATATAACATATCATATAACCTATACCTTACTCTCTTTGGAAATATTATGTAACATATATTTCCGAAAACATAAATAATATTTAAAACAATCATAAATTCTTGTATGTGTATAACATAATAATATATTCTCTAAAATATTCCTTTACCAAACCAATTTAATCTCTAATACATTTAACCACAATCAAGAAACATATTCTTCCAAAAAATTCCCCTATCATTAACAATAAATTGATATTAACATCTAGTTTATAATGTTACAAACTAGTCAATATAAAACATATTCTTAATAATTGGTAAAAATTACAGAAAAATATTATTGATCACATTTTTATTAAATAAAAACATAAATTCTTATGTTATCATTTCTATATAACTCACTTTTCTCCATGTAAATCAACCCTATATGACCACAAAATCAAACATATTTTAGACATAAAATTCATCTATACATCAATAATGTGTTCCCAAATAGTTATCAACAATATATAACCATGTAATAAAATCAATTTTCAATGCTATTGATATAATTTAATATATGTTTCTTAAAATTTTAAGTAGATGTAATAAATAATAAACCTTACACGTATCACATAATATTTATAAATTTTAAAATATACTATAATTTATTTGAGGAATATCACACACCAAATAGAATAGCTATGATTTTCAAGATGTAATTTCATTAAAATATTAATCTCAAAACCATTGTAAAGACATAAAAACTTCACATTTTTTATCTTAATAGGCTTATGGTAATATTCTAATCAATTTTAGAGTATTCCATTATTCATTGATAATCCGTAGTAGTTTTTAGATACAAAACATTATTGGATTCAACTATATGATCATTTTCCAAAAAAATAGTAAAAATATAATGGTAATGGTAGTATAAAGAATCTGAATATGGAAACATCATTCTAAAGATGTATTCAACCATGACACCTTCATTTTTAATGTATGATACTTTTAGTTCTACCCATGACTCTATTCCATGGTTATTCATTGTCATTTTTCTATTTGGTTATCTATACAAATTAGTAGAAATCATACATAAATCATTGATAATGGTTGTTAAAGATATTTTGGTTAAAAAAATTATATCCCTTGGGAGTTTCAAACCATGTATGAAGCTATGAAACTTTTCATTTACTAATTAATTATTAATTTAACTCCCAATTTTCAATGTTTTGTATTATTACACCTATGTACATTCGTGTAAGAGCCTGCATCCACTTTTAGTATCAAGAGAGGGATAAAATTTTATGTAGAAAAAAAAATATCTGGTTTAAAAAGAATCTCAATATGTTATCTGATACTTATAATTATATATTAGACATATTTCTTGTGTTTTCAGAAAATACCACTTATCTAAATCCCTAAATAATTTTTTCCTTATTAGTATAAAAATAAATCAAATATTATCCAAAAGATTTTTATATACTAGTGAAATTATGATCAAAATTAAATTATCACCCCTTAATAAAATTTATATCCTTAATATATAACATCCTAATCTTTAAATTTATTAAAACCCTACTCAAATACCAATTATAGTTCCCCGAACATGAAATCCCAATAATTGATCTATAAACACATACAATACATACTGGCATCAATACCCACTATAGATTATGTGACATATTTATCCAATAAGTATATTAATTGAAGGAAATATTGCATTATATACATTTTCATGACCATTTAGCTTTTGAGATTTAGATAATTTGAAAGAACAATGTTATCTAAAAATCCAATGTCTTTCGTGACTAATGGATATTTTTCGACTATATATGAAATTACATATTTCATAATAACTCTTCAACATATCCAAGAAAATCACCATATAATTGTTAGTTTTGACATTTCATGTTTAATAAATTTATTTATTGAATAGAAAAATTTAAACATACGAATGGGTGATCTCAAATACTTCATAAGAAACAATATACAACTCAGTTAATGATGGGATAAAAATACAATATATATTATGACGGGATTAAGTAATCATCGTAATTATATAATTAACTAAAAATAAAAGATATTTGAATTCATAATGCTAGAAATCATTAGTATTATGTCATGTCCTCATCCGAGACATCATTATTTCTATCAAGCCCTCAATAAAGATATATTTTTAAAATGGGAAGGAATACCCAAATTACCCAAGAATTTTTGTCTCATGATACCAACTGATGCGTTGAGTAGATATATAATTTCATACCCACCCCTCAGTATTATATTTATAATGACTTCATCATATGTGATAATGAATACAAAAATATTATATTTTAATGGTTTTTACAGTATTTATAAGAACCACTACTAAATAAAATTTATTTTATTTTTCAATTATTCACAAGAAACCACCAATTAATATTTCTAAAAAAATAGATAAAACATATTTTCCTAAACACCTACTCACACCCCTGCATAGTGTAACCCCTATCTCAATTATTTATCACTCCTATCACCCCCACACCACCTCATTTACAAGATTACCCTCCCCCCCACACTGTTTCTCCCCCCTTATGCTCACAATCAGCTATGGTATTCATCACAATATTCACTTTTTCCAAAATAATGATACATTTTCTCTCATATGAGGTAGTCCTACACATTTTTCTAATTTATTTCTCCCTTTTATGTAATATTTATATGTGAAGGGTGAGGTGTTTACATTTTTTGTTTTTTTGGTCTAGTAATATAGTCATATATTGTTTAGTTCTTACGTGATCACTCATAATGAAAAGTTGGACTTTATTTTTATTTTTGGAACTTTATAATTTTAAAATTATGTTCTTATACTGGGAGTGTTGATTGGGTTTTAAATTGTGTTTTTATTTTTAAAATGACTTATTTAATAGAATACATAAATTTTGGTACAAACATAATCAATAATTCCCTTATATAAAAGTATTCATATATAGGTGGATAGTTATTAATATACTAATTGAATGATTTTGGTTTTTTATGATATATATTCCTTGATGATTTATCATAATATATTTTGTTAATGTGGTCTTATAATCATATTAGGATAATTTTTTAGAAAATTATCAAGGAATCTTAGTAGTTAGAATGAATGTTCGGTGAATGAGTCCCCTTGCATGATCGTTTAGATTGATGTTTATTCACCTAGAAACCCATATAAAAAATGACTAGGGAAAACACTGAATGATACATAATCCATTCATCTCTATAGTGTAAATATAAAAGACATACTTTTTAAGATTAATGGGAATTCACCTAGAAATTTAACAAATTCCTTTGGATACTCATTTAATTTCGAATGGGTTTATCATGATTTTAGTATTGATGGATTTATATAACTTTTCCTAATATGGAATACATTATATTATGAATATTAAGGGTGTTCCTTGATACCACTCTAATGAATTTGGTATGGATACCTTGGACGAAATCCGTTCTAAAATGTTTTTAGAAACCCTAATGATGAGAAACCTTTATATATTTATAAATGTCTATTGAATATGTTGTAGCCACATATATATGTTATACCTAATTTATTTATGAACATTTTATTCCAATTTTTCTCATGTTCCTTATCATATATCTTTCCACATTTTTTAACCATGGTGTTCATTTATACTAATAATTTCATTATTTATCTTTTACTGAGATTTATAGCTCACCTAATTCCTTTTTTTTCTCATTTTCCATATAAATTAAAAATAAAATAGATACTTGTAAGGAAATTACACGTTTGGAGAATAATTATAGAATAATTTTTTAATAAACCATTAGTTTATTTCTAAATGTACCATAATTTAAAAGACATAAAACCATTAATATTATGAGTTTTTTTCAAATTCATGTCGTGTATTGTAATTTATGTATGTTAAAAACCAAATTCTTATGTTTAGGTTACTGGAATATTAACATACATCAACACATATTAGTACTACCAATTGATGGTGAAATAAATATTAACATCACAAATGATGTTTTTGGGACCTCAAGAAAACCATATCAGGATTGAATCATTTTGGTGGACCATCTTCCCTACGCAATAGATAAAAATTTAAGAGAGAACATTACTGAAAAAATTTGTCTCATGATTTATTTAAAATGGAAATCCATAACTCTATGGAATATTTTGAATATATCAAAAACATTATTTTTCTAATTAATTTTAATTGTATCAAATTTATATGTGTAATTTAATATAAAAAAACCATTGATATTTTTAATATTGTTAGACATATTTTTAGAAGCTTTGTTTCATGATCATTTTTATAAAACTAATTTTAATAAAAACCATGGTTTCTATATAAAAAAATCAATACATAACTAAATTATTTTATACGTTATAGGGGAGTTTATTCATGTTGATAGTAGTTAAAAAATTTTAATCATCCAGATAGATCTAAATGGGTTAGGTTTAATGTATATGTGAACATAATAATATGAAGATGATGAAAAATAGAACACCCATAATGGGTTATCATTACATCCGTTTAAAAATTTCCTGCAAATATTATTCATGTAATCAAAAAATGGCGTTCACATGAAGTGTATTCCTGTTGATAATAAAAATAATGGGTTAATAAATCATCATATAGATTAAAAATCTTGTAATAAATTTTATTTATTACATCTATATTTATAATCCAATACTAGGAATGTGTGGTTGGGATTATATGTCATTGAATTTAAACTGCTCGTGATATTTAGTACTAGTTATAATATATGGTGAGTTAATTTTATCCCTCATAATAAACCTTAGTGGATGTGTATTAAAAAAAATTGGTTATCATTTTGATGATTATTCATAGAAAAAATTTCTAAAAAATGATAATAATAAATAAATTCAATATCTAATTGATGAATATTAGGTGTTACGGAGAAACTATGTGACATCCTGACCTAGGTTCCCCTAAACTGGTGTCCATATCCAATTCACCAGATGACCTCAAGCATGCCACCGCGTATTCTAGATGCTTCCATCTTATAGTGGTGGTCTAAGTATGATATTTTAGGATTATATACCCCATATTAGAGTGCACAACCAAAATTCAATAAATGAATATCACTCAAATTAGATATTGAATAAAGAATAAATAAATGAGATCTTGATATAATAAAATAAAATACACTAAAAACATGAACAACCATGTCACACATGCAACAAACATACCACTATTCTGATTTCATAATATACAAAAATAAAATAAATAAATAAAAAATCCATGGAATTACTAATCCAAACCCATCCAGTCCCCTGATACAACTTGAAAAATCCCTCTCGATTATCAAATACTCAACATGACCCTCATCAAAAAAATGTTTTTGTAGTAAACATGTGACAAGTTCTGAGGTAACCAAGAGAAATTTTTTTCCAAGAAGGGTGTAATTTCAAATAAGTATTCCACCCTAAATCATTTATAAATAAAATATGAGTCATTTTAATATTGTATAAAGGATAAAGAACATGTTTAAGAAGTTAGGTGAATAAAACAAGGTTCATTATTTCAAAATATTTAAATTAATCATTTTAATTCCTTATTCCAAAAGATACCCATTAACATAAATAAATTATTAGATAAAATATATCATAAAATTAATTTAATATATGGGTAACCATTTTGGAAAGAAGGAATCTCAAATCCATGTTTCCAAAGGGGATCTAGTATGCAACGTGTGACCATCCCAACCACTAGGTCACAAGTCGGAAAATAAGGATCATCAGTCCATGTATCCAACAAGTACTAAAAACACCATGTTTTATTATCCCAAATATGATATGGAAATCCATGTACATACCTTTATATTCATGAGAATAATCCATTCTATAAAAACTACAGTGCACCAGGGTGCCAGGAGAATCAGTCTAGCCTTCCCAAAATTGGGGAGTGAAGCATCTATCCATTATCCCAAAATCATTAGTCATAGGTTGGATAACATGAAGCATAAGTCCATAAATCTAACCATGATTTGGTATGTCCTATCCAACCATCCCCATTCATTCCATTATCAATTATTACCATTTTTTTCATCACTTCTATAATCTATTAATTTCATCACATTAAAAAAATGAAGAGTCAAACCATTTTATCCATTATCTGGATATCACATTGAATAAATGTTCTTATAACCATTTAATGATTGAAAATTCATCCATTTACCATTAAAATTTACTTTCTTTATCATAACATTTATCATGGTCTCAATGGACCATTAAATTAAAACATGGATCAAATGAAACCAAAATTTTATCACATACCATAAATCAAAAAACAACCATCCTTACTAAAATATTGAGGACACCCAATTTAAAAAGGGTTATTTCTCTTTGAATATCCAAATAAGGTCTAATAAAATCCATTTCGATGAAACACATTAAAAATTCCCCAATGCATTTTCACCAAATGGAAACTAAATACCCATTTCAAAAAAAATATCGTTTTTAAAACATAGTTTTACCTCATTAAGAAGTAAAACTAAATAAAAATCCAAAAAACAAAATTAACCCATTTCAAAATGGCGTTATAATAATTTAACATAATAGAAAACACAATCATTCCATTTTTTATGGTGATAACATCTCATGGGTGATCGTAAGCCTGGTCTCCCTACATTCAACGAATCTAACAGGAACCATGGAAGGTCCATGTAATAAATTTAAATCCTAACCAAGTTACTTATATTAATGGAGAAAATATATCATGAATAGTCTCTAAGATATATAAATCACACACATGTAATAAAATAATCAATACTTTTGGAAAACATCTTAGACAACCTACCACATTTATAATGTTTTTTAATAAGTTTTCAAGGAACAATGACCTTTCCATGGCCCATATAGAAATAATCCAACCATTTGTAAACCAATAGATATCTTCATGGACACCCTACTCTAGTCTCACAACAACAAACCATAATTATTTATTTTTATAGAGGTTAATTAATTTATAAATTGAATCCTAAATTGGAATAATTATGGAAAACTCACTCGGTCAAAAAACACTTATTGAAACTATAATAAACTTCCATAGAAGGACCAAAACAATATATTGAGATTAATAATAGTAAAATACCTCAATTTAATATGATTTTAATACCTACATAATTTAAACTCTTTGGGGAAACAAAATAAAATTCACCTCAAACACATACCTCAACAAAACACCATGAAACAATGTATAGAATCTATCTCGGTATCTATTCTATCCATGCTAACAAAAATTCCCAATGAGAAACTAATTATTCCACCCTGATATTATGGAATAATCAACAATACCTAAATTGAAGATCCCCAAATTTAGAGAGCAGGGAGAGTAATAAGAATGTAAATCCATTAGAGGTTGGATTGTACCTCAATATGTCATAGAAAAACCACAAAACACCCACAAAATCGATGGAAAGAGGATGAATAATGGTTTTGGGAAACTCCCTTGTAAACAAACATAATATAGATGAGAATAGGGGTAGAGTGGATAAAAACCATAAGGGGGATTTTTTTTCATTTCCTATCTCTTTCCAGATATCTAGGAGGATGCACAGTTTTCCAAACCATGCGGTTGGATCTATCCAAGGTTAACCCATAGAAATATTTTGGACACATGATTGGTCATACCAAGGACCAACATTGTGCATCCCTACTATCCAACACCCATTATCTATACAAATATTCCACATGGTTAGAAAAACTATTCACTAAAAATGTTTTCAACACTACCTCCCTTCTAAAGAAATGTGATTTTTTGATACTTTGTGTATATTGTGCTCCATGCCAAGGACCCTCCTCATCCTCACATGGTTTCTTCTTGGGCCACACATGTTTTTTCATGAAACATTTTGTAACCATGAATCCAAACCAAGTTCAATTGATAATGAACTAAAAACCTCATGGGTATCATTGCATCACTTGTTTCTCCTAAATAATGCACAAAAAAACATGAAACATGGGAAGAAAACACCAAAACTCTCAAAACCAATATCAATGATTTCAATAATATTATTAACATTGGGGATATATCTGAATCATCATTAACCATATTAAATGACCGTTTTTAGAAATTATAAATCCCAGATTTGTATTCCTTTTCTATATTCAAAATATGACACATTTGGTAATGAAAATTCTATTTCCTTATGATTTTTTATTCCATATGAATTTGGGATCCTTTGATGTCCACTCCCTAAAATTTATCATCCTTGAGAATCCTTGTAGGTCATCCTTATACACCACCCATCCTATGTTAGTCACTATATTTCTCCAAAAGCCTCATTTAGCTTTTAAAAGCCTGATACACTACCAAGAAACAACCTCCAACTTAAGGCCCTTTACCAGAGAAACCAATTTTCTATGACATGTTGTCAAAACAAATATGGAACATAACTATGCACATCCCATTGAAACAATGATTAGAACATCACCAGATCATTCATTGATCTATAGTGATCCACACCATAAGACACATATTATAACCATCATCTTCTGATACATAACACACCTTTCATTAGGTAATCCCAACTAAACCTAAAATCATACTCCCACCAAGATCTTGGATAAGTTCTAAACACAATATTCCTCAACACCCATGATAACAACAATCATACTCATCACCTTTCCTTATCATAAAAAATATCCAGGCTGGGTGTGCATCTACCTTGCTTAAAAAATATGAGAAAAACATGTTTTTCTCCAAAATCCCAATCCAAAATAGAAAATAACTCAATTTCCCCAAATGAAAAACTAGACACAGCCTAAAATATTTTTCACCCACATATTTTCTAACCCTAGTCTGATTATTCTCAGTTGACTTGTCCTCAAAGCATTAGGCCGCATCTTCCAACCTATTTCTATATCACAAGATACAAATGTATTTACTCCCAAATGTATTATAAAACCTCCAAAATATGTCTACTATAGTCTATATCCATCCCCTTATGAGATTCTATAGTCAAAATCCTCTGATGACTCAAACTACAGTCATGTACTACCATACACATCAACACACCTTCGACGTAAGAACCTCATCAGGATTTTGAAAACTACCATGAGTCTAAGGTCACACTTGTCTCATTAATCCATTACATCTAATTTCTTGTTTTCATTACCAATTAAAAATAAGCATGCCCCTCAATGATTCCTCATTAGAATGATGGTTCCACCATGACTGATCCATGCCTAATTCAGCCCAACTGAGACCCTTTAATCCTGGGGGGTTGTACCACTGCAACTGATACACCAATCCCCAGCATAAGAGTCTCATCGTCATGGACTCTCTAGAACAACCTCACCCACTTCATATCTTTCTCCAACCATTACTAACCTAATAATCAAATGTGGATATCGTCCCCTCACCTAAGTGAAAAAAAGAGACACCAATTATCTCCCATTCTAGGATTTCAAGTATATAACCCATGGTATTAACTAACATCTAGCCCATCACAAGGAACTCTGTCACCGAGAGTTATTGGTGAACCTATACCATAAAATTACACAGACACTGATCCATGATAACTTCTCTAAGGAGAAAATTCATCAAGATAAAAAAATTATGTATCTAGGAATGAAGACATTACTCTCTTAGTGCACCCTAAAATATTTCATTATATTGGGAATTATCTTTATTAAATTAGTGTGCTCTATGTTTTCACCAACGAATACCACCACCACTCATCCATTTCCAATGTCAAATCTTACTACAGGGACCTAAAAAATAAATCAAATGGTCCCGATCATCACTGTCCACAGGTGTGTCATCACACTCACATCGGTTCTCAACCTACTCAAAGCATAATGTTCTACTTAAGAACCTCATTTGTACGCTCATGTAATGTATAATTTAAAACCAAATGACACATCATGCCACCATATATTTATTTCTCCCAGATACCACTCACACTTGACCATTAAACATACACTTTTTTGAAACCACTAAAGAACCTGATTATAACTCTATGGAGTAACGATTTATGAAACATTAGTTCACAAGTCCATCCAAATAGCCATGTATACCTACATGCCTATCTCACCCATCTGGATTAACCTTGGTGATTTCCAAAACCAAATGAAAATCACAATCCAAAACAACTTACTCAACCACTCAAAACCTAATCATCATTCAATGTTCAACTATGATCATCTACCCTCCCATCATGTTTATGGAGATACATCTAGAGCTAATTGGGTCAAAAGATAACTTTTTGTGACCTCATAATCCACAAGAACTATTGAAGAATAGACACTATCTATGCTTCCCTCCCCATGGAATGAAGACACCTTCATGTTTCAAGACCTATAATCATTTGAGGTCAATCTCACATGTATAATCATCACTGAGAAAAAACATTCACTTTTGTTCTACCTAAAATCAACCAAAAACATCCTATCTAGACAAACACCTCTTGAGAAATAAACCAAAATAAGACTTCCTATAAAAAAACCAAGAAAAAAGCTACAAACCTAGAACTCAAGTTATCCTTCTCAAAACCAGATGCATCCAAACAACCAGAAAAAAAATATAAGGTCAAACCCCTCATGAACCACTATCAAAAGTCCTAAAACATCCAAACATTCCACATACACCCAAAGAAACTTACAACTAGTTCAACCTCTCTCACGGGTCACCTAATAAATCCACACTACACTAACTCTTACAACTATAGTCACATACATATAGTCACCAGGTCTAATCACCCATAGTCTATATCATCCCATAGAAGGACATAACTAACCAGGCTTAAAAAATCCACTCATTTTATTTTCAGAAGACATCAACAAGTCAAAACCCCCTCCCCTATCATCTCACACCATAAATGTGTCATATTCCAACAAACATCCCACAACTATGGTTCCCATACTATCATGACATTTTTTCATTAGAACACTCCCTAGATGACACATACATGGAACTAATCCCGAATAAAAACCATCAATAAGGGGTCCAACAATCCTACCCTTATAGCATACTTACCCACTATAGTAAATGATCCAATATTAATTGAGTCCCACACTATCGTTCTCATTGAGGATTTAATCATAGATCCAAACAACATGCCATCATAAGGAAATGAAAATAATCACACACTAGCAAAAAAATAACCTATGGATCAAATGTTCCTAACATGATGAATGATATGCCTATTTTAATTGTAGGACAATAGTCAAAACCAAATAAAATGTTTATTTATAATGGTACCTGAACCAAAAATATATCACAAGACATAAAATAATTTTTTTACAACACCCAAATAATAAATCATATAAAACTGTAAAATAACAAATTAAGAACATCAATACATCCCCCTAGTAACATGGAAATCCTACTAGAATATATGTTCTTGATGAACTAGCTCAATATTTATATAATGATCCAACAAATTACAATATCTATAGTATAAGAAATCCCAAATATAAATTAATAATAAAGTAAATTACTCTAATACCACATTGTAAAATATTGACTCAGTTTGCACTAAACCAGTGAATCGAACCAGTTCTCCCCAAGAACCCAAGTACACATCTTCATTCACCAAAGTCTTACCAATAGTATCATGGTTCAAAGGTATAAATATGAGGATACTATAACCCCATATAGGAGTGCACAACAAAATTTTAATATATAAACATCATAAACACCAGATTACATGTAAATAATAAATAAACTAATAATGAAACATGTGTTAATAAAATTAAATTCAATAAAGACCCAAATGAACATATCAAACATACAAAAAACCACCCACAAGTTTGATTACATAACATAGGAAAATAATATAAACAAAAAAGGCTCCATGGAACCATTTATCCTAACACAACTAATCCTCTGAAACCAATCAAGCAATCCTTCTCAATCAACTAGAACTCAACATAGGCCTCACTAAATAGTTCTGTATTCCATAAACATGAGAGAGATTATCATTTTCCAAAGCCGAATTGCAGCCAGATAAGTGTGTGTATAATTCAGTAGTCCACCACCAATTATGTATAAAGAAAATATTAGTAATCAAAACACTACACGTAAGAAAATATATAACACTAACTAATACAGTAAATAAAATAGGTTTCATTATTTAACAATGTTAATTACACATATTTTTTGTTCCAAAAGATAAAAATTTCCATCAAAACATACTCATATAAATATGTTCATGTTTTCAAAATATCCCGTGGGTCATGTTTTGGAAAAAAGATGTTTTAGTTAATATATCCAACCATGATCTGGTACGCCATGTACGACCACCCCATCAATATTTAACATGTTGGAAAACAAGGAGAATCAGTCCAAGTATCCAACTGGTACTCCAAATGCAATTTAAAACTATCACAAACTTGATGTGGCACAAAATATCCACACCCTCGGAGTTAGGAGCATCATTACATTATTTTGAAAAATGTGATTCACCGATGTTCCTAGAGACTCAGTCTTGCCCACCCAAAACCGAGGAGTGGAACATTAGTCCATCATCCCAAAACCATTATTAATAGGTCATAACACATAGATTATAAGTCCATGAATCCAATAGGTAAACAAAAACTCATTTCTTTCCATCCACAACCACTCCATTATCAATTTTTCCATTTAATAAAACATTTCCATAAACAATTACTTTCATAACATTAAACCAATATCATTGTTAAACCATTTAATCCGTTTTTTGAATAAGACATTTCTTAAATGTTATTACAATGATTTAACAATAAAAAAATTCTCCTATTTACCATTCTCATTTCATTTCTTCAACATAAAATTTATCATGTTCCCAACTAACCTTTAATAAACATAATTATCAAATGAAACCTAACTTTTTTCACATGACCCAAATTACAGAACAATAATACTGGATAGCACGTGGAATCCACCCATTTAATAAATGTGTTTCAATCATTGAAAAACAAAACAAAATGTCAAAGAACACAATCATCCATGAAAACCATTAAATAGAAACCAAGGAATTTTCATTAAAAGAGAACCACACACCCAATTTGAAACAACATCCACATTAAAGCATAGTTTTCTCATAGTCTAAAATTTAAATGAATCAAAAAAAAAACACACCGTTTAACAACTTTAAAAATTATACATAACCATTAAATAAAATTCATCACAAAAAAACTCAATTATTCATGGTATGAACACCCCATTGGTGTCCATAGGTATGGTCTCACAAAATCAAACAGATCTAATGGGATCCGTGGAAGGATCAAGGTATAAATTTAAGGCCCAATCCAATATCACAAATCAATGGAGGAAGAATATCATAGACGATATCTATGAAATAAACCACACACATAGAAATGATATTTATCAGGAGTATAAGTAATTTTCTTGGACCACCTACCTCATTTATGAGCTTTTCTAATATGTTTTCAAGTCATAGAGGCCATGATAAGGCCCATCCTAGCATCGTCCGACCACTCAACTCCCATACATGCTCTTCACCACCACCCATATCAAGTATCACACTAGTAAACCATGAATAGTTAATTATAATGAATATAATTAATTTATTAAATGATCCCCAATGTTGTATAATACTGAAAAAACTCAAGGTTTTGATCAAATCCTTTTAGAAACCTAATGAACCTCCAAATAATTCCCAAAAAAAAATTCACAAGAACATTACTTGGAAAATCCTTTATATGTGATTAAATTTCATCATTTTAATAATTGAAACAATTTTAACAAACCTAAGAAAATTAAACATGAAAACATACCATAATGAAACACTATAAAATGATAAGAGAAATCTATCTCAGGATCTCCTCTACCCAATACGAAGAAAATACCATTGAGAAATCGATGATTCCATCATTCTATGGGGGAATATATTACTATGCGTAAAACATAGTTTAGAAAACCTATAGACAATGGGAATGGAGTAGTAAATAAATCCACTATAGGTTGTATCCTTCCCCAAAACATAGAAAAAAGAACCTGAGAACACCCGCAAAGATGAAGAAGGGGGGTTGGAGGAATGGGTTTATGAACCCCTTGGCCTACATACATAAAATGGAGGAGAAATGGGGTAGATTGGATAAAAACCCGAGGTCTAATTTTGGAAAACTTACCCTTTTTATTGAAATATGTGAAGATTCATGGTTTAAAAGCATGTTTTTTCAAACCATGATCCAACCATGTGGTTGAGTCTATCAATTTCTAAAACACTCGCACAATTTGGCCACATAGTTGACCAAACTGGGCAACAAATATTCACATCCCAACTATCCAACCCCCTTTCCCCTCAGTTTAGGATACACAATTTTAAAAACTATTTTCCAATCATTTTTCATCACTTTATCCCTTTTACAATAAGGCACACAATTTGAATAAAACCATGCACAACCCATGTGCTATGCTTCAAACCCTCCTCATCGTCACATGGTTTCCTCTCAGTCCTTTACCAGTTTATCCATAACCAATAAGTAACCATGAAATCCTACTATTCTTAGTTCCAAATGAACTAAAAAACTCCTATGAATCAAGGTGTGACAAGTTTTATCATATACTGTGTACACCAAACTATGCCTCATAAGAAGGAAAATCCAGAACTATGGAAACATAACCCAAATCCATAAAAAAGTATTTGAACACTAGTTCAACCAGTTGATAATAATTCCACATATCAGAACATCCTTTTGAGACATTCTAGATCTCAAATTTCCATTCTTATTCTTGATTCAAAATATTACATATTCAAAAAATAAAAATAAAATTACTTATAAATATTCAACCCATCCCAATGTTGGATATTATAAATTATATTGACGTGTGTCATGAATATTCTAGAATATTTTCAAAATTTCACACTGTTCTTATGTGGATCATTTTTTATATCTATGGACATAATAATTTATCTTGTTAGAGGATTGAATTGGGTTTTTATTTTCCAATAAATAACTTAGATATTTAGAATAAATTAGTACCTTAAGGTTAATATTTTGAGCTTCTGTAGTAATCATTTATTTCTCTATGTATCTCATAAATATCATAAGTAAATGTCAAAAATCGATGGGTAAACTGATCCTTTACCTCATTTAGATTTTTTGGATGGTTCTAAAATATTGGTACAACCAGTCAATGTTGTAGTAGAATTTGGGATGGTAAATCATTTGTCTCATAGTGGTAGGTGAGTCCAAAGTGTATCATCATGATAAATAAAAAACCATTTAAGAAAAATATATATTATTCATACACCGACATTGTTAATATTTTTTTATTAATCTTGATTTTATCCATGATGAGAAAAAGGTTTCAGAAATTTGATTCTTCACATTACTTAAGGACAATGGAAAATATAAGTACGGTCTTTATTATCATATGAACATAAAACAATCAATATGAATAACGGTATATGGCTATATGAGAATGGAATGTATGATCCACAAATTTTGGGATTGGAAATTAAGGAGTTATAAACATTCCTTTACATTTAAAAAATTTGAGATTATATGATAAGTATTCTTATAAAATTTCATGGTTTTTTGACTTAATACATCATAGGATTGTGGATTTAAAATAAATGATTTATATATTAAATTATATAAGTTACAAAAATTATTATGGTGTACTGTGTTACTATAATAGTAGATAAATTTAGACTCTAGTTGTATACATTCACTAGATAACTATGTGAGAATAATCTACAACTAGCTAAGATTAAAATTATTTATGAAAGAGTTTTGAACACACTGACTGAAAATTAAATTTTTTATTATCAAAACACTTTTGAGGAAAAAGTGAGAAAACACAAGAACCAGAATTATAACCACATAAAAAGGTTAACAGAGAAAAATACATAACAAACTACAGGATCTGCCCCTCCCTAGAAATTGCAACATTAGGACAAACCTTCACCAAAGCCTGACCATTTGGCCAACTGTCTGGTGCAATAATGGACGAGCCCAGAACCGATGGCATAGACATACCCTCTCATCTTCCAAAGGAATACGGCATGAACCAGTGATGGCTTTCTTCACTGAACCCCATTTGAATCAAATCCAAGTAGAATGTTGGTTGGGTAGCACCAAAAGTTCACATCAAATCCAAACAGAGAGCTAAATGACGACCTCCAGAATGTCACCGGTATTGTAAGATCCTGAAATCAAGCAAAAAACTGAAGCACAAAAGATTTCAACCAAACAGAAATCTTCCAAAAAACTTCACTGATGTCATGAGGGAGAATAATCCCATTACAACATTTCCCTGACGCCGCCACAACACAGAAGATAGAGGCTTCTAGTTCTGGAAGAAGTCACACTGCAAGCTAGAATCGCAACCTGCCTCTGCCTTCATAATCGTCATGGAGACCACCACGAGCTACCCCACACACTCTCATCCGTAACTCGAGATGGAAACCATTAGACATCAGAGCTGAAACTCGACCGCTGAATCTCATCATGACACCAAAGAATCCCTTCCTAGCGAAGGAAAAAAATGCATGAAACAGGACAACAAACGAAGAGGAAAGCCAAGACATTTGAGCACACGAAGATTACTCTGCCATTGAATAAGGAACCACATCGATATCACCACTAATAATCATTGAGGAGAATCCAAAATCGATCCTTGGCAGTGGAAAGAGAGGCGGAGGCAGGGGAAAACCCTCACTGAGTGCACCCCATACAGACCAATCTCCTTCCTATGTAGATTCAAGGATTTTTAAACACACATTATTAAATGTATAAGATCATTAAAAAAATATTTTTTACAATAATAATGAATATAATGATGAAATTTGATGAGGAAACTAAATTTAGAGCTAAATTACAATGTCAATATATGTATCCAATCAAGAAGCATCTTTTTAAAATGTATTTCATCTTATGTATACCATTCATGAAGCTTCATTACATACATTACTATTTCACACTCACTATTTTATAGATACATTTTTTTACTTCAAATAATACATGAAAAATAAATATCGACCTAAAGGATCAATTTTCCATGGTTACCTAGAATAAGAGTGTTGTACATTTTTTCCATTATTCAAGGATGACATGGAGACAATATAGAATTGAGATGGACATGATGACAATATAATGGTTTAATGTCATATACATAATAAATAAATAATAATTATTAATATTAGTCATCAATTTGAGTGTATCTAAAATGGTAAACTGATTAATATAGAATTATTACAATAAAATTGATATGTGATACAAAATATTGAAAATAAAGATCCAATTATTGAATAGATAAGTGTATAAAGAAACTCATTCATGTGAAGACTAACATGAAATTAGAAAGATACAATAATATCTATTAATAACAATCATTTAGAATGGTTTTCACATCTTTTACATTTATAAATACTATAGTCATCGCTGATAGTAGGTTTATAATATATATTTTCAAAATCTATTAATGTAGATTTCTTTTTGTAGATCTATATTACGATTAATCGGGCTGAGTTATAAGAAAATTTCTTTTTTCTGCCTTCATGTCCACCAAACCAAGCTGGAATATGTGACACATAAAATGTTATTGGATTAAAATATTATACAGTTGATTTGGGGAAATTTTTTAAAACATATATTAGACAAATATTTTCAATTTAAATATTTAGATACAATTTAATTTTGAATGAAATTATTTAATTAAACTATAATAGTCTTTTTTTAGTTGATTTAGTTAAATGAAAGAGGTCCAATATTACATTTGGTATTAAAATAGATTCATTTAAATTTACTTCTATGAAATTTACTTTCTTGAAGAATGGTAGTGACTAGGACAAACCTTATCTATATATCTTTATATGATAAGATAAAATAGAATATTATATGGTTGATGTCATGGATGAAGTATGTACTGTAGTTTCTAACATAAAATAAATACATTATGACAATATTTCAACTAAATATGAATTTTTGACCTCTGAAATAGACATGTTTTGAAATCATGATATTGAAAATAATATTCTTACAAGGGTGGATGGAGTAGAATAAGTAAAAAAATAATATGATTAAAATATGATTGAAGGAAAAAATAGTTTTATATTTTCATCCATTACAAAAAAAACTAAATATTTTATGCATTATTCACTCATAGTATTGTGGATCTATAAAAATATGTAAATTTTTTTAAGCATGAGTTGATTAATTTTGAAAAAAAAATTGTTAATTTTTTTTCATGTGAAGACATCCAATAACATACCAATGAATTATTATTGTTGGTTTATTTATTTTTTATCATTTATAAATTTCGTTTTCTCCATGAATAATATAAATTATATGTTATGAAGTTATTTTTAGTAATTTAAACAAATGGAATAAATAAATATAATTGATTCACTGATAGTAGTCAACATCATGTTTATATTCCCCCAACCGAGAAGACATCATCAGTGTTTCTTGATAATCCCTCAGGCTCCCCTTCTATAGCATTTGGGATTCTGTCTCTCTCCCACCCATAAATGACTCACAAAATGCCTCTAGATTCAGTAGTTTTAGCGCATGATGGCCCTATACTAGGAAAAAATCAATCTCTCATGTTTTCACATATAGATATACCAGGTTCATGGTTATAGGTACAACCTGTGATGTGAATATTGTCATTTCACTTTTTTATAATATTAAATTAGTTTATTCATAACATATGAAAACAATGTTACTGTTGAGAAAATATAAAACATTACATATGTTATAAATCTTATAGGATTGAAGATAGTTGTCCTGTTTGATTATATTGGGGTACCTGTTGATGATACTACAAGAATAGTTATCTATATTTCAGGATAGTGGGTAGTAGATCCAATAACCCATCCCATTACATATTCTGATTGTAGTAATATGTAAATAACCTAGAATAATGAGGTATTTTTTTCACAAGAATAGTTGTTTGAATGATATTATTTAATAAAATTATAATAATTTAACATTTAGTGTCTTCATATAGATGTTATTTCACTTTTTCATTGCTAATGTAACAGAATAAATTTTGAACTTAAAAAATTTGGGTAATAAATTGAATGCTTTTATATAGATGTTATGGAATGAGTTCAATGATATATTGTTCATAACTTAGTATATTTTTGATAAGGTACCTTGAGGGGTACCTCTAGAGTGGTGGAATGTTTTTGTTTATAATAAAATCCATGAATATGAAATAGTATTAAATAATATATTATTATAATAATCTTAATTTACATATATAAATTTAATTGAAAAAGTTATGGCATTCAATAAATTACTATTAATTTATTTTTTTATCTATTTTAGAATACTTCAAGAAATAATATATCATACTGAGAAAAATAAATTATCTCCCAAACTACTGGTTTGATAGAATATCATGAAATTATACCACTATGGTGTAATTTTAATCAGTTTAAATATTTATAAGATAATATTAGTAGGTTTATATTTTAAAAAGTGAATTTACTCTTTTAAAAGTTGGATAAGAATTTAAGGAACCAAGTTTCCATGATGAAACTTTGGTTGGATGTTTAAATGAAATATGATGGGAGATATGTGAGTGATACATCCAAATACATTTGGTTATGAAATAATTTTTGTTGTAAATGTTCAAAAAACTACTAAAATATTATAATAAATTATGAATCACAGGATATGAGTTCCACATTTTGTTTATGATAAACAATAACTAGTTATTAAATAAGATTTCTTATATATTATAAAAAACATCTATTATTAAAATATTTAATATAAATTATAAACATGATCCTAGTTTGATAATTATTATTTTTATTAATTTATTCACTCACTCTTAGGCTCACATTTTCATTTCTGTTTTCACCTTATTGATATGTATTACATAAAATTTGACTGAAATTTTATTTACATGTAAAAATAAAATAACTTGTATTTAATATCCCAGGTAGTTCTTATCTATCTATAAAATTTTCTAGTAGTTAAGTTCCAAGTGAAATTAAATCCAAATGTCATTAATATAATGGGTTCTATACCATTTTAATCCAATGTATTTGACATGTCACCATGGAAAATAGTATAATATCCTCAAGGTTATAGTTAATCCTTTCATATAAATAATTATATATATTTTCAGGTAATGAAAAAAAATTCATAAATAGATAAAAAAAATATATAAAAAGGGGAATCATATTCATCGTCAAGATGTGATTGGAATTTCACTATAGAACACATTGGGAGAATTATATTAGATGAGTACTAGTTGTGTCCCCAGTAAAATTTCATCGAAAGAGAGTTTGACTTGATATATAAATCACATATATGAATAAAAATTTATTAAAAAAAACATTTATGACTTAGAAGTTAAAATCAATATGACATTTTAATTTTCAATGATATTTTCTTACAAATAGTGGGAGAAGGGAGTGGAAATGGATAATATGAAGTACAAAGATATGGAGATATAAATGACTTATGTTCTTCGGGTACTATTGAGGATTGAATTTGAATTCAATGGTGACATTGTATAACTAAAATAATTATCTATATATTTTTTATTCAGTTATATATATAAGTGTTCATTAATGAAAATGTATGTTTTTTCAATTTGGATGGGTTCATTGGTATAATTTTCTCATTCTATATCTATTTGGTTTGTATAGGGATAAGAGATTCATTGTTTCTTATTTTTTAGAAATATATGTATATAGTGGTAGTTTAACCCTATAAAAAATAATTGGAATTATAATGGTAGTTTAGACCCATAATATATATATATATACATATAATAATTATGTTGTCAATAGAATCACTAAGAAATATTATAACCTCCACAAAAAACTACTGAAATTTGTTAGCAACCACCAATAAATTTAAATAAATTGATTAAATACCTCACAACACTAAATTTACCAGTTCTTTATGAAAATTAAGATTATATAATTTGGAATTTGTTTTAATCATTTCCATTTAACCATAATAACATCCATTAGAATCTTGATTTGGCATAGTGAATGTGTAAGCAAAACATAATCAACTTTTCCAATAATCATTTGTATTGTAATAACCACGTAAAAAAAGAAAATACTCATCCCTAGTTCATTAAAAGGGATGACATAATCATATCACATTAAAAAAATAGAGATTATTGGTTAAAAATAAATAGTCAACATTACTAGGTGATTAATATATAACCATATTAGAATAATAAATATATGGATTTTCATTAGTTCCACAATGAAATAATAGAATATCATTCTTTGTAATAATCCCATAATATAAAACGATATAAAGTAATTATATATGGTTAGGTAAATATTTTTGACAATCATTTACTACTTGAAATCTACAAAAACACCCATTATTTTGTTTAATGGAAATAGGGTATTCACAATTCCAAGGAATTTAAAGAAACGTTTTACCAATTAATGGTAAAATTTTAGTAAGGACAACACAAGGGATTTGTAATTTCATTGATAAAAAATAACATTACAAAATTCATACATAGAAATAAGGTTGATATTAGAAAATATAATTTCCCTATTCTAAAAAAATTAAAAGGATGTTGATATAGATGATTCACCTCATAGAAAAAGAATTCCATGAATCATATAAAAAGGGATTAAGAATCAATTTTTTTGAGACCAATAGTTAAATAATACAAATTATAAATATATATATCTATTAGAGAAAAAATAATATAATATAAATATAATAAGTGTAATTCATTTGGACTATGAAAAGTAATATATAGGTGAAAACATGTATGATATTTTAGATAAAATTATTAACATTAATAAAAAATTAAAACTTACATGTCACATTAAAAAGTAACTTCGGATTTAGAGAAATTGATGATTATAAAAAATCACTTTTCAATATAATATCATATAATGATACAATGAAAATTATTAAATGTTTTCTATAAAAAACTCTGAGACAAATATAAAACATTTTATAATTAAGGGATTTTTTTTTTATAAATTTAAATTATATTTTTTTAAAAACCCATATTATAAAAAGAGTAATAAATCCTTATTTCCATTAATACATCATCTTCCCAATGAGGATTATAAAACAACATATAATAAAAAATTAATAATGGTAAACCCAATAATTATATAACAATCACTATATGAAAAAGGTTCATTTGTGAAAGTTAATGTGCAATGGGACCCCATCGTAAATGTCATTTCTATGATAGGGTCTTATCACTAATGTCCTTTTATAGAAAACAACATAGAAAAAATTTATATACAACGGTCCTTAAAAAACTATTTTTGATGGGAGGTTGTCCGTTTACAAATAGTTTAGCCATGTTTTTTTTAAAACCTGTATTTTCGAAATTTTTTCTACCCATCGTAAAAGACATAGAAAAATTAAAAAAATAAAACCATATATTAGTATTAAAATTTAATAAAACAATATTTCTAATAATGTGAATAATAAGTAAATAAAAAAAAATTAAATAATAATAAAAACAAGTCAATTTTTTATAAATATAATAGAACTTTTACAATAATAAAAAAATAATATATAATAATAAACTTAATAAAAATATAATTAAATTATAAAATAAAAATTAATCGAAAACAAAATATTTACAAAAATATTAGAAAAAAAATTAATTATAAAATATTAAATAAATAAAAAAAACAAAAAAAAACAATATATAAAATAATTAAAATAATAAATACATAAATAAATAATAAAAAATGAAAATAAGAAAACATGAAAAACACAATATATATAACAATATAAAAAATTTCACTATATGGAAAAGTAGATATATGGATTTAAAAAAAATACCAATGAAATCCCATTAAATTGTTTATGAGAAAAATTATATAAATCATTGGGGGTTTTTTTGGAAGAGCTGATGGAGGGATCTTCATCCCTAAACTAGAATTCAGAAATCACATGTACATCATCATCTAGTTGGCGTCTTGCTGTTGTCATCAACACATCTCACCCTCTTATTACTCATACTGTCGACAGATCTCTTCCTACTCCATACGCATGATTTCCATAAGCTCACATTGAGCCCACAGTTTCTCTTGATATTTTGTAGCAGATGATTATGAATATTTCCGAGCTCCTCCCGAGTTGCATGCTAGAATTGCAGAAATACCATATAACTCACAAGCATCAATTGAGAGCTGATACCAACAACTTATACTTTATCAATGGCGTACTGAGTCGCCTACATCATTGATGCATCATCAAATATTGTTGCACTAGAGGCCTGATCCTCAGTCTCATCCTGACTCTCAACCTATGTCTAATACATCACAACCTAATATTACTCCTTCAATATAAATTTAAATTTAAAATAGTTAACATATTATTTTCAGTTAATTTTAAATCACAAAAAGAGTTTTTTTCCTGACTGCAATATTAAACTAGAGATCACCTCTAATCTCTCTAGTGAGAGGATTAATAGAAATCCTCCAAAAAACATAAAACATCATAATATTGGATTTTTTGACTTCCAATATGATTATAAAATAAACAATTTACATTTAAAGTTATATAAATTATTAAAAAAAGTACTTACCAAATGTCATTAATTTGTACTGAATGTATGACTACCGACTTGATCTGTCACCTCATGTATCCCCTATTTTTATCAACCTAATGATACTCTCCTATGAAAATTATCTCCCATAAAATATGTACATAATACATAATAAACCTAATATGATTTGTAATATGGTAATTGGGCATAGTAAGATTAATCAAAATCTTTGACTTCCACGTTATGCACTATTGTCCTCCTCAAATTATGAAAAAATTAACAGAAACAGTGATGTATAGAGCCCTCCCATTCCACCCATGTTGAGACCAACAATATAGCATAGAAATTATACTGTAAACACTACAAATAATTTATAATATGATATTATTAATTAAGAAAATTTTAAAAAAACTATTATTTATTTACATACCATCCAATGATCGAACATGAAATGAAAGACAACAATGGGAATCTGATCACAAGTAACCCATGCTGCAAAAAAATAATCCCACAATATATGAATCCCCTATGAAACTTACCTATGTAAAAATATCTGAAAAAATTAACAAATAATCAATCAATAATTTTATAAATAAATAAATTAATTTTTAATGTTCACTAACTAAAATACAGAAATGAACAGACCTCTACATGTGTGAATCAATTTCAATACACGGTATCTCTCGGAGATAGGGTCAGTAATCATAAATCACACAAGGCCATGACCCCTTAGATTAGTTGAAAAACCACCAATAGTCTAAGTGTTAGATTATGCAACATCATGCTCATCACATGGTAGATCAGCCCCCTCCAACTCACGAAATTTATTAGAGTCCATCTAAAACAGAAAATGATTATTTTTATAAAATAGTTCAAAAAATGTATTATATATTGATATATATTATATATTATTATTATAAGAATTTAATTGTGTAAAAATTCATTTCCATACTTATCTTCATCTGTGATGGTGTCAATATCTTTATATTCTTCCATAATATCATCAATTTCTATAAGTGTTTTAGTTGTATCACCTATTTCAATTTAAAATTCATTTTTTACATCTGTAAAATCATCATTAAGATCAACCCATAAGTATGGGGTGTCATCATTGTTATTCATGTCTGTTCATGTAAAAAATTGATTTGGAGTAGTTTATTAAAAAAATTCAATTCCATTCACTTCAACGGAACCACTTTCACATTTGATAAATTGAAGTTTCCTATATATTATTTTTATTATGCTTAACTAATGAATTAACTCTCCTAAATTAGTATAAAAAATTTTATAACTATTTTTTTTGTGTCGAATGAGCCAATAAAAATGGATCATTTACTAAAATAAGGATTTTAAATTTAATATAAAATATTCCATGTCGTAGTTGAAAATTCAAGCCTCTCTTAGTATCCAACCAATGACATTTAATCATCACCACTTAATTTTGTCCCAGATAGCACTGTTCAATTATTTCTTCCAGCATGTCATGAATGTAAACATCACTTTCTCTATGATGGGATCCTCTCAAGAAAATTCCAATATTCATTTTTTTGATTCCTCATATTCACATATATGAAATCAAAAACCATTCACCACATATACATTATATGATTTAACCATTTTGGATGGTGGATTTCTCAATACACACAATCTATAATCAATTTTATCATCATTGTGAGATACCAAAAAAATTGAAATACAATTTTCAATATAAATATTAATAACTTTATATTATATGTTAAACCATAAACAATTTATTTTAACAGTTTTTTAAAACAATCAGAAAAATTATTATTTCGACATTCTTGAAAAGAAGTTGCTATAATTTATGGAAATTGTTTCTTGATATGATTATCATATAATGTACATATAAGATAATATTAATTTTTTGTATCAAATATTGAATAAGTAATAGGATCACTCATAGTACAAATGGTTTCATTTCTTCAATGTTGAGAAGAACATATGTATGATCCCAATGATGTTCATAATCTGAAATCCATCGTTAATAAACTCCACCAACACCATGTTCTTGCTGATTAAGATCTCATAATTGATTTCCCATTTCATCATAAGAATTTTATTAATTATTTCCCATGCTGTTATGTTTTTAAAGATATTTAGAATTAAAATAATGAGACCATAAAAATGAAATTTACTCCTACAAATAAGCTTCTGCAATTGATCCTTTAATTGACACATTATTATGTACCTTTTTCTTCAATTTCTGCATGAATTATTCGAATGTGTAAATCCATTAAAATTGTATCAGACCTCTTTTTTCTTTGTGTAGAAAATGTAATATAAACTATTCCATTGAATCAAAGAATGCTAGCTGGAATATTTTTTTTTTCATGTTTATATAAAATTACAATAACATCTTTTGGAAGTCTATTTTGTACATCATGGTCTTTTGTCGCCATACAAATGTCTCAAAAAAATATGATATTTTTAGATCATTCCATATCATATAATTCAACAAAAACTTTAAATCCAATCAGTATAAGTATTTCTATTATAAATGACAATAAGGACATTTCAATTCCTTAATTTGACCATTTCTGAGTCTCTTTTGGCTTCATTAACATCTGCAATATATCATCTTTAAACAGTCCATGTTCTTGTAGCATCCAAATTTTCATAAGATCTAATATTTCTTTTACATTATAATTGGTCTTACCTAGTTTTTCAAACACTGTATAAAATATATTATCAAAACAGTTCTTCTTAATATGAATGACATTCATAATATGATGAACCAAAAAATTACACCAATATAGAAGATCTAATAAAATGATCTATTTAATATGATGGTGTTCATTCCAAAAACCATCAATTTTATATAGGTTTATATTTAGTCTAAATGTAATGGGATGTAATGAAGTGACAATTTATTTTCAATCAGTATCAAAGATCATTATTAGAGGTCCATCTCTTACAACTGTGTATTTTCTAAAAAGATATTTGGTTCTCCGAAATCGATGATCATTATGAATAAATTAGTGATGAAAGTCGAAGGAAAACTAATTCCTTCCATTAATGATCATAAATGGATTTTTGTCTCTCTTAGAGTAAGGAAATGATTTTGTACCATGTTTACTCCAAATATATATCATGTCATATTCTTGGATGTCACCATTTGTTCACATTAATAAAATTTTTAGTGGAATATTCTATTTTTCACCAACATAATACATATTGACACCAATACTCTATAATATATTTAACTCATTAGTCAACAGATTCAAATAAACATTGAAATTATTTTTTAGATTTCCTATAATTAATAAGATCAAAATGAGATATTGATCATCCATCATCATCCATGGTGGTAAATTTTATGAATTTATAAAGATGGTAGAACAAGAATATTGACTACCACAAGAACCAAATGGATATAAATCGTTAGGTGAAATACCTAATCACACATTTTGAGCTTCTAATGTAAAAGATAAATGAACATGGTCAAATTGTTTCCATGAATCACTCACATCATGATTTTTAGGACATTACAAGTTGAAATATTTTCTTTGTGCCATGAAATTAATGTAATTGTTTTCTCATACATAAATAAACACTAAAATCATGGTGAAATCAAGAAATACCTCATTTTTTTAATAGGAACCAATATATAATTCCATTGTTGAGCCTCTTTGTACCTAAGTTTTCCACGAATTGGACAACTAACAATGAAATTATTTTCATCATAATATAAGATTCAATCATTTGATCATGGATGAATTTTCTGATAACAAATACCAAAATTATGAACAATCCTCTTATTCTAATAGAAATTTTTTGTCAACACGTTTCTTTCCAGTAAAAGTGCTTTACAAAATATATATTCGATGAAATTTGTTATTACACATTACATTATCTACTTTAATAGCCATAAATATTGTAACCACTCATATTTTTATAATCTAATAAATAGGATATAAGGATTCATCAGTAGACTTCAATAACTCATTAAATTGGGATGGTTCCGAATATGTTAAACATACTCAGATCACATTTCTTTCATGGAAACATAATTGTACCTTCTAAAACAACGTCTAGTTTTGATGACATAAATAAAAAAAATTCTTTGTAACCCTCAATATATATAGGATTTATACCAGACCAATTTGAATTCTTGCGATGATTTATTCAGTATAGATCATGTAATAAAGACTATTGCTGACTTCCTTGCACCATATTACTGAAAAATAGAAGATATATAATTTTTTATGATTAATTTAATATAAGAAAAATAATATCCAAAAAAGAGTGAAAATGAAAACAATCAAAATTTACTTTTAAATATTTTCAATTTTAACTATTTGCTGCTGTTTTTTATAGTATTCAATTGATGATGCTAATCTATTCCAACCATGTCCAAATTTTTCATTATACCAATTTCTGTCAACCATGTCCGATCATCGTTGTATATCATCCTCCTTATCCTCCACCTACTATCAAAACATCACATCATTTCTATTAGAGTTCTCATGAAAAAATGACAAATTTGGACATGGTTGGCATAAATTGGTCAATTTTAATCACCTGAATATCGAAAATAATGTGATTTACTAAAAGTTATAAATCATAGATTTTAGAAATACTAGGTGATGAAACCCATATAAACCATCCATGTCCAAACTTATCATTACACTAATTAATGTCAATTACGTCAGGTCATCGACATATCTCCCCCACCCTATTGTTGATTCCTTCAACGTGTCATTTCATATCCATCCGATTTCATGGTGACCTAATGACACATTTAGAGATGGTTGGTGTAAATTGAACATTACTAATTTATATCAACCATGTATGAAAAAATTTATAGTTGGCATAAATTGGTCATTACTAATTCTGTCAAACATGTATGTAAAATATTTTGGTTTTCGTAAATTGTGTCAATACAAATTTGTGTCAACGATGCATTTTAAAAAATATTTCCCAAGGGCTGCAATATATTGCTAAATGTTCCAAATTGTAGTTAATTTTTACTATTTATTCCTATTTATTAATTATTATTCGTATTTATTACTAATTATTACCATTTATTACTAATTGTTGATATTTGTTTCTAATTATTACTATTTATTGCTATTTATTACTACTTATTACAATTTATTACTTTCTATTAAAAATTATTACTAATTATAACTGATTATTATTATTTATTACTATTTATTGTTATTTATTGTTATTTATTACTAATTATTATTATTCATTTCTAGTTATTTCTAATTATCTATATTTATTATTATTTTTTACTATTAATTAATATTTATTACTATTTATTTCTATTTATAACTATTTATTACTAATTATTACTATTTATAACTATTTATTACTATTGATTACTAATTATGACAAATTTCTAGAAATTACTACTAATTACTACGAATTACTCTAATTAATACTATTTACTAATATCCACTACTAATAACTACTATTTACTACTATTTACAGCTATTTTCAACTATTTTCTACTATTTACTACTAATTACTATTATTTACTATTAATTTTTACTAATTATTAATATTTATTATAATACATTCATATTTATTGTTTTTTATTCATAAATATTACTATATATTAATATTTATTACTATTTATTCATATTTGTTCCGATTTATTCATATTTACTCCTCTTTATTAATAATTTTCTTATTTATTATCAAATATTACAAATTATTACTAATTATTACCAATTGATACTAATTATTACTAATTTTCACTAATTATTACTAATTATTACTAATTATTTCTATTTAATACTAATTTTTACTAACTATTACTATTTATTACTATTTATTACCATTTATTCATAATTACAACTAATTATTCATAATAAGTGCTAATTATTTCTAATTACTGCTAATTTTTAATGATTACCTCTAATTATTATTAATTACCACTAACTATTACTATTTATTAGTAATTATTAGTAGTTATTATTAATTATTGCTAATTTTTAATAATTATTACTAATTATGACTATGTATCAGAAATTGTTACTAATTATAATTGATTATTAGTAATTATTAGTAATTATTTGTAATTATTACAAATTATTATTAATCATTACTAATTATTACTAATTATTAATATTTATTTCTATTTATTATTGATTATTACTATTTATTAGTAATAATTACTATTTATTAGTTTTTATTACTAATTAAAAGAAATTATTTCTATTTATTACTAACTATTAATAATTGTGAGTATTTATAACTATTTAATTTTATTTTTAACTATTTACTATTAATTATTTCTAATAATTACTAATTATTACTATTTACAACTATTTATTAATATTTATTAATATTTATTTCTATTTATTATTATTTATTACAAGTTATTACAAGTTATTACTATTTATTACTATTTATTACAAATCATTACTATTTATTACTAATTATGACTAGTTATGACTAATTAATCTTATTTATTACTATTTATTCCTTTTAATTACTAATTATTCTTATTTATAACTAATTATTACTAATTAATAATAATTATTATTAAGTGTTACTATTTGTTACTATTAATTCCAATTTCTTACTATTTATTACAATTAATTACAAATTATTACTAATAATTATAATAATTAAAAGTTATTATTTTTTATTAATATTTATTACTAATTATTACTAGTTATCGCTATTTAATCATATTTATTACTATTTATTCCAATTTATTACTAATTAATACCGATTATTACTAATTATTTCTAATTAGTTCTATTTATCACTATTTATTACTAATTATTGCTATTTATTATTTTTTATTACTAATTATTATTAATTAAAACTGATTGGTGGTAATTACCATAGATTATTATAATTTATTACTATTTATTACTATTTATTTATATATTTTACTATTTTTACTATTTTTTGGTAATTAATTCTAATTAAATCTAGTTAATACTAATTTTTACTAATTTTCACTAGTTTATCCTAATTAATAATAATTAATACAAATTACACATAATTATAATAAATTAATGACAATTGAACCAAAATATTACAAATTAATACTGCTTACTTTTAAATAAAAACATTGAATCTTAATGAAACAATATATTTGTACAAATAAAAAATATAAAATTTACCTAACTAATTATAATATAATTTAATTATAGCTAATTAATAATAATTATTACTAATAAGTCTAAATTAACTAAAAAATAAAACATAATAAATAAATACAGTAAAACGTAATCTTTCATTGGATCCAAGTCCTGCAAATTGCTCCGCCGTAAAATTCAAATCATAGAGAAAAAAGAAGAGAAAATTATGGCTGCAGAGAAGGATATATGAGTTGAGAGGATTATGAGATAGGAAAAAATCAGAATGAAGAATATATAGGTTACATCATTTGCGATGGGGGTATTTGTGATCGGTCTCATCGCACATGTTAGCCCCTATTAATTAGGGGGTGGATTAAAAAGGTATTTGTGATAGGACCCGTCAGAAATACATACCTACCAATATACTATTTGTGATGGGAGTAAAATCCTGTCGCAAATACTAAAAGACATGAGATAACATTTGCGACCAGTGAAACCACCATTCGCAAAATACCCTTCCTGCTGTTTGGCGTCCACTGTGCGCCAAAGCCTTTTGTGACATGATATGTATTCCCATTGGAAATAAATTATTATAATGAACTATTTTTGACGGGAATAGAGTCCCGTTGAAAATAGTTGACCCCGATGGACTATTTCTAACGGGACCCCGCCCTATCAAAAATACCACGTTTTCCTGTCGAGATTGTTTCAAATAAAACAAAATGACTAAAATAAAATCGATTTGATCTGTCAACATCCCTTACAGGAAACATAACCCATAAGGTAGTTTATATTCTACAAGGATTTTGGTGTTATTAATATAACCCAACATAGAAAAAATGATTGATACCGCATAAAAAATCAAGGGTAGGATGTATCCTTCTTATTTGAATTATTTTCAATTGGAAGATCACAACTCAATGAAGTAACGATGAGATACCAATAATTCTTACTATAGGGTTAAAAATTGAATAAACAAAAATTTGAATAAGGTAATAACATTCCGAATAGAATAACCCATTAAATACAATGTGTTATGAGAAAAATAAATCCAATGGTAGAATACAATGAAGTCATCATGGATAAAATTTATTATATCTCAATGAATCAGAATTGAGACTAAGAAAACCACTTTGGGCATTAAATGATTTTAAATCAAAAAACTTTCTCAAGGATGGATATCAAAACGAGCATAACTTACCATGTATAGTGATAGATTTTTGATATAAAATTTTAATTCGGAAGAAAGTGTAAAACCATGAGATTTTAAATAATAACTATGTTAGGTAGATGAAAAAACAAGGGCCTCTGAGTGGAGTCTCCCCCCTTCCCTCCCGAGCGCATAGGATTTCCATCACGTGTTTTCTCCTTCCCTCCTCCGGTCTGTTGATTCATCCTAGCGTCGGAGATCTGGAACCCAGCTCGGCGTTGGTGTGTTTCATCTTGTCCACGGCGTGGTATGGATCTCGACTCGGCGGGCTCCGGCGGTCTGGATCTTTGCATCGGCTTCTGGCGACTGGATCTTGGCTTGGCGTCAGCACAGTGGCTGGCCTGGTTTTGGCGCCCGTCGTTGTGGCTGGCGACAACTTCTGGTATCCAGATCTTATTTCATCTGGCATCCGACTTCGGGTGAGTTCCAGTTTGACTCGGCGCTGGTTACGCGCGAATCGGAGGGGGGAGGTTTGGTTTCTTCTGATATGTTATATTTGAGATGTTTGATTGTTTCTCTTGTGGAGGGGTTGTTGCTGGAGAATCCCTGATTCACTGCAGGTTCATTTGTCCTTCTACGACTTGTTTGTTTCGGAAGCCAGCATGGGTTCTACTGTAACACCGCGAGATTTTATGAAAAATGTTCTTTTTAATTTCATTGATGTCTTGTGTTGTACGCTAGACCAAAAGATGATTTCACTACACGCATCCCTGACTTGGCTTGCATTACACGCAATCACGACCTTCCATGATAGCATATGTTGTACGCAATACCGAGTTTCACTAAACAATGATTTGTTATATAAACTAGCCATTATGAATAGTAATACCCACTTTTTGAAGTTTTAGTTTTCAAAATTGACTTCATTTTTGGATTTGGAATATCGAAATTAGCCTAGGGTGAATTTTTGGTATTTTTCTGAAAACTTTCAATTTTTAATGAATAGTGAAAACACTGGGTTACTATTTAAAAACCGACTTTTTATTTAAATAATTATTCATTTTATTTAAAATTATTTTATGTCAAAATAGATACATAATACCTATATAAGTTCAATTTAATTCATTGGAATCATTTTATAATAATTTTAGAAATATAAAAAAATTATTGAACTTTTGGCCCTTTTTTACCCACCTCCTATGAGAATTTGCAAATTTACATAAAACATAATTTTACCACTTTTGTGAGTGGAATTTCAAAAATCCGAGAGACACGGTTGATATCAGTAAGTAAAATGTGGTTCAATAAGATAAAAATAATTTTTGTTGAATATTAACTTTTTACTTTTATTTACCATGGTTAAAACTAAATAGGGTAATTAAGGGTTAAAATGATATTATTTTTACCGAAAACATGTCCTAATTCTATTGGATAAGTGTATTTCGACCAAAAACAACCTTAGGGATAAAATATTACCCTTTAGATCCACTTGGATTAGATTAGGAAATTTATTATTATTTTATTTAAAGTAGAATTAAAATAGTTAAAATCAAAGTTTAATAACTCAAGCATTTTTAATATAGGGTTATATATAAGATAAATTTGACAATAAATATTCATTATAAATCTAAAAAAATTTCCTACATAATGGTATTTTATTTATAATTTTTAGACATTAAGTAATTTAATTTATTTATGACACAATGATGATGCAGTAATTACCTTATTAATGAAATATTAACATAATTGATGTTATAAATTCCCAAATAAATGTAATTTTAGACTTTTTATGTATTAAAATAATTTTATAGGTTAATATGACATGTTATTATTGATTTAATTAAGTTTTTTAGAACTAAGAAAGCTTTTATAATTTTCACAAAAATCAAGTACCAAATAGTGTCAAAATTGACATAAAATAGTTTTTAAAACAAATATTATATTATTAATTTTTATTTTATTCCTAGAAATATAAGGTTCGACCAAATGACTTAGATAAGGATATATATATTAATAATGAAGCACTTGGGCTATGTTTGTCTTGTTATAGTAAGTTTATTAACCATATAGTGTAAGAAAACAAAAAGACACAGTAAAAGTTAAATTATTTAACTTAGAGTTAAATATAAATGATAATGCTAAAATAGTAACGTAAACCTGTCTAAAACCTATTGTGTGAGAGGATTTCGACCCATACACACCTTATCTTTGAAATAAATCAATTTTGAGCTATTAAAAACCGAATAAGACTTTATTATAAAATAATATTTTAAGTTTTCCTACGGTACCCCTCTCCTCCCTTATAAAAAGTACACCCCTTCCCTCTTCTCTTCACACCCTTTTGAGCCTTGATGCTCGGCCAAACCCTACTAATTCTTATTCTCAACCATTCTATTTATATCATAGAGATTCTAGTATTCTCAAAAGACCAACTCTAGTTCCCTAAGAAGAAGTTTAAAGGAGGTGCGTCGAGGAAGAAGTAATCTCTTCTACTAATTCTTTCATGTTTTATTTATTCTTCAACTATTTATTCATTAGTTGTTTCATTATAAAGTAATAACATCAGTATCACTAATATACTGATATGTTATTATAAATATGAAACAACCCCATTTCACCTTCTATCCATCCTACGGAAAATGAAATCACTACGGGTGCGTACGTATGGAATATCGTCTCCACGTCGTGGTGTAATCAGTTTTTCCATCACCACCTTACTTGGATGGGTATAATGGTGTAAAGGATAACTATATATGGTTATTATAACATCATACTGATTCTGAGATATTATATCATCCAATGAAATTCCATTCAATAATTATGGGAACGATATCATCGCAAATGCGTACGTACGGATTACTGTCTCGACGACACGATGAGATTCATTCTCCATGTAAACCATTCAAGAATGATTATAAAGTATATATATTGAATAATAATGAAATATATGGCATAATTAATCTACTGAATTTATGTATATATATATATGTCATATACTTACTTCCATTCTAGTCAATAAGGAAAGGAAAACAACGTTCATGCGTACATACGGCCTACCGTCTCCATGAACGATGTATTTCATTTCATTTATCTAGCTATTATATATATATATACTGAATATATATGATATATAAATCCTGATTTAAATTATTTAAGTAATTAAATCATGATATAATTAATAATAATATCAAGAACAACAAGTCCAAACAAGAACGATAAATAAAACAATTTTACCCAAAACATTGCTTTAACATGGAATTTACAAAAGAACGGGTAATATAAAGTCATAAGTGAACCATATATGATATAATACCAATGAATATGATTCTATAATAAGTAAATGACATTATTTAAATCATTATACAGGAGGTTAAGATACGTACGAAGCATATCAGACCTATGGTAAGGGATAATTTTGTAATCTCATTTTTATCTGAGATTGCTTATACGTAAGTATTTACTAGGGTTATATTTTTCATCCATGTTCATATAAATGTGTTTCATAAACTGTATAATATTATTCCATGTATGTTTAAAGTAATAATTTGTGTTATGCAAGGAATTTTTTTTACCACATGTGGTACTTTTTTACTTTTCCGTTAAAAGTACGAGGATAATGTTTTTTTAACTTATACGACATGAATGAATTTTTATGGTTTCATAATTAATAATTTTCATGAAGATTAATCTACAAGATTTCATGATAATTTTCAACAAAATCCTCTTTTTAAAATTTAATGTCATTTTGTGACAAGAAAATGATTTAGAAGAAGGAAGGATATTTTTTTCAAGAATTAATTTCAAGTGTTTTGTCAAAACTATTTTCCATCTAAGATTAAATTATTATGTATGTTTATGTTTCAAGTATAATGTATATATTATTTAAATGGTTTGATTTTTCTTTTGATGAAATGATATCCATTTCTTTTATATGGATTATGTTATACTGGGATGATGTTTATGAAACCCATTTTGTTCATTGGGTTATTATGAATGATGTATGTTTATTTTGTGGGACACAAAAGAATGATTTCATTATGAGATGGGTGAGACCTATATATCCCTACAATGCATTGGGAAAGGATTTATATCTCATGAGATATACATGGATGGAATGACATGTTAATCTGGTTCAGTGATAGAGGACTGGAACGAGGAGTGAACTTGGTTTAGTAAGGGACTTTTCCACTAAGATGGTCTTGTAAGCAATGCCTTGGATACTATGGAAATAATATCATGTGCTTAATGTTTTTCCACAATTACATGTTTCATTCCCATGCTATTTTATCATGATTAATGTTTCTTTATTATCTATTCCTTACGTACTGCCATGTTTTATGTCATTTCTCGTGATTTTGATGTTTAAATATTATGTTCATGTTTTGAAGTTCTAATGTATATGGTTTGTTTTATTTTCTCCATGCCTACCCTTACTAAGAATTTGAGCTCACCCTTTATATGTTTTCTTTTCCCTAGGATATAAAGAAAGGTTTTAGGTAAAAAAAGAAGATCTTTATTGGAGATGTTGAAGATATTTCACCAAGATTAGAAGATTATATTCTGAGTATCCAAAGACACTAAACTATTACTGTCCCTTGGTGTCTGTTTTTGTTATGTATTAGATATTCCACAAAAGTAATGTAATGTCTATGTTAGTCATGCTTTGGGTCTCTACAGTTGGTATTAGAGGTCCGGTTTAGTCAACCTTTGGAAACTAGGATAAGATAAATTTAGTGAGATCCCTAGAGATATTTCTAAGGTATGCCTAGTGATGTCCCTAAGGTTAAGTATAAGTATAGGTTATAGTCCTAGAATTACGGAAATGATATTATAATTAAACCTAAGATGTTAGATATTGAAGGTACTCTACCTTTATTATGTTGTTTTCCTAGCAGGATTTTTTCCTCTCACACTATTATTTTTGGGTTTTAGATGATGGATGGAACCAGAAAGAACCGTGTTGATCAATGTAATGGAAAATTCAACGATTTTCCTCTTGAACAACCAAATGTGATGGGAGATTGAATGAAAAATCTTATTGATATACTTACACAAGCTATGAATCATTATGGATTTTCAAATGATCAAAGAAGGGAACAATATTCTATTGAGTCTTTTATGAGGCAATGTCCACCGTCTTTCAATGGGTCTTCTGATCCACTTGTTGCTGAACAATAGATCAGTACCATTGAAAAAATATTTTACATACATCGCTGTTCAGAACATGAAAAATTCATTTTCATTTTTTTCTGTTTAGAAGGTGAAGTAGACCAGTGGTGGACTCTAATTAATAATACAAGCCAACAAGCCTGTAATCGAGTGGTAAGGGTTCCTGCTTGGCATCCAAGAGACCCGGGTTCAAAACTGGGTGGAGGCGAATGTCCGGGTACTGTAGCAGTCACTGTAGTAGGTAATGTTCTATACTGTAGTAGTCGGAACTATTCACCCGATTTGGGCTTTCGGGCCATCGGTTTGTGCCTACGGGTGTCCAGGGCCTTCAGGTCATCATAGGCCTTCGGGCCACAGGGCCTTCGGGTCACGTAGACCATGGATTAGCCCAGTTCACATACAACATGCCCTAGAAGAGGATCATAGCAACAGGAGTAGCAGCCACCAGATGCAGAGCTAACCAGATTGGAAGAATAAGATGGTATGGTAGCCGCCATCGGGACCAGGCACCGTGCAGCTTTGTACGGGGAAATGCTATCCGATCAACAATGCAAGGTGGAAAGCTAGGTGATCAATGATGCAGAAAGATGGGGAGTGGCAGTTCAAGTGGGCTGGGCCTACGGCTCATGTATTGGGCATGGTATGCCTCTGGGCCTTCGGGTCATGTATTACAAGTTTTTTGGGCCTTGTGCCCTGGGCCTACGGGTCATGTACAGGTTCCCCTTATACCCTTAAAAGGGGGATTATCCATAATAATATAAAAAATAAGGCCTTCAGGCCATTCATAGTAATTAATAATACAATCCCCCAAGATGAAATTGAATCCATGGAATGGGACAAGTTCAAGAACTTGTTTTTCAGTAAGTACTTCCCTCGTATTCTTCGAACAAAGATGGAAAAAGAGTTCCGTGAGCTTAAGCAGAAAGATAATGAATCTATTGGCATATATGAAGATAATTTTACAATACTTGCAAGGTATGCATCTGGATTTATCATCCAACCAGAAAGTAAAGTTGATTGATTTTTCAGTGGCTTAAAACCAAGTATTCGAAGGGAATTAGCTATAAGAAACTTCAGTAGCTATGAAGAAATTTTGCGTTGTGCTATCAAGGTAGAACTGGAAGTTGGTGTAACATATACATCTCATGGTTTTGACAAGAAACGAAAGATGGAGTTCTAGAAAAAATTTCAAAACAATGGTGAAAAGAAGGTGAATGTTTCTTTATGCTCAAAGTGTGGAAAGAATCATGGTGGTGATTGTCTAAAAGGTACTAGAAAATGTTTCAAGTGTGGAAAAGAAGGTCATCAAGAAGCTGAGTGCCGAAGTAATGAGAAAAAGTTTTCTAATGATGTGAATAGAGAAAAGTCTACATAGAATTCTCCACCAACACTTCAATGCTTCAAGTGCAAGGAAATGGGGAATTATTCTAATCAATTCCCTAATCCAAGGGTTAATGATGATCAACGTGAGAAACCTCTTAAGGAAAAAGACCAAGGGAAGTCACATGCGATCACTATTAGTGATGTTGAGTATGACAACTATGTAGTGGAATGATTATGTGTTTATGTAACGGGATTCCAAAATAATGTTGTGAAATATAATTTATAGTACTGTGGAATATAGGAATATCTATGTATTGGTTTATTATGGTTTTCAATAATTATATGGTACTGGTAACCATGAAAAGTAATTAGAATATTTTGGTAAGCAGATGATATGATTAAGAGAAAATGAAATGTTTAATTGTATTCATGAGATCATGATTGATATAAGGACTATGTTATATTATGGTTTGAGTATATAGAATTTTTAGGATTTTGGTATGTGGAAAGAGTTAACTTTTGACATCATTCATGTTCTCACTAAGGTTCAATGGGTATTCATTTTTTTTCAATAGAATACATGATTAAGGTATTCACATGTTTTTAGGTTGACCAATAAGATATATCGTATGATATATGTGGTATAAATGATGGTATTCATATACTCAGACGATGGAATTTCTAGTAATTGTTTTCTTTATACTATGAGCTTGGACAGATGTATTTTGGATAAACCTAAAGAATGGAATAGATTATGTTGGACATAAGCTAGTATTTTTTCAATATTATTGAGGGGATGTTATAATAATTTAGTTTTAGAAAAAGGACAACCTGCAGGACGGGCGATAACCCGTCACGTCGGACAAGGCTGTGCGAATCGAACCCACCACCGAAGTGCGACATGCCTTTATTTCCGACAACTAGCCTACACAAAGTCCCTGGTTAGTAGAAAATAGTTTTATTAAGTAGTATGATAGATGAAGTATATGTCCATTTTTGGAATCATATACGATTAACCTCACCATAGATGGAATTATGTATATTTGATAACTTTTTATAAACTTTTGTTTGAGACATATGGAATGACTCATCATTCTATCACATGATCTGCTAACACTAGACGATTGAAAAATTCAACTTAATTTCTTTAAGAGATGAAGTGGACATTGTTCACGACACGAACAATGGTGATATTATACTGAAATAAAGTAAGTATTTCTTCTAATTCAAATTATTTAACTTTAGGGAAATCATCTTGAAAACCAAAAATTTTGTCCTAGTGCCCTTATATCCGATGAATCAGATGGTACCTTAGATAATAAAAAATATTTGGCTTTGTGATTGTTGGATTTTTCATAGCCATGTTCTCTACCACTCTCCATCAGAACTTGATGGTTAGATTTCTCTTCTGTATCCATATTTTCACCTATGTTCTCTTATGTGGAAACCCAGTGATTAGTTAATTTGGGTAACCGTTAGGTATCATACTTTAGTTTTTAAAGATAAGTTTTGGAATTCCTTTTTACGATGTGGGTTTCTATTAATACTTTCTAGTAGTAAACCATTTATAACCCCGACGAATTTTGAGGGAGAAATTAATTTTAAGGGGGGTAGAATGTAACAACACAAGATTTTATGAAAAGTGTTCCTTTTAATTTATTTGATCTCTTGTGTTGTACGCTACACCAAAAGGAGCTTGCACTACCTGTATCCCTGACTTGGCTTGCATTACATGCAATCGTGACCTTCCACAATAACGTATGTTGTACGCAGTACCGAGTTTCACTAAACAACAATATGTTATATAAACTAGCCATCATAAATAGTAATACCCACTTTTTGAAATTTTATTTTTCAAAATGGACTTTATTTTTGGATTTAGAATATCAAAATTATCCTAGGGTGAATTTTTGGAATTTTTCTGAAAACTCTCAATTTTTTATGAATAGTAAAAACACTGGGTTACTATTTAAAAAACTACTTTTTATTTAAATAAATATTTACTTTATTTAAATTTATTTTTGGTCAAAATTGATACAAAATACCTATATAAGTTCAATGTAATTCATTGGAGTCATTTTATAATAATTTTAGATATATATAAATTTTATTGAACTTTTGATCGTCTTTTACCCACCTCCTAAGAGAATTTGCAAATTTACATAAAACTTAATTTTACCATTTCTGTGAGTGGAATTTCAAAAATCTAAGAGACACGGTTGATATCAGTAAGTAAAATTTGGTTCAATAAGATACAAATAATTTTTGGTTAATCATAACTTTTTTACTTTTATTTACCACGGTTAAAAGTAAATAGGGTAATTAAGGGTAAAAATGATATTATTATTACCCTAACACATGTCCTAATTCTATTGGATAAGTGTAGTTAGACCAAAAAAACCTTAGGGATAAAATATTACCCTTTAGGTCCACTTGGATTAGATTAGGACATTTATTATTATTTTATTTAAAGAAGAATTAAAATAGTTGAAATCAAAGTTTAATAAATATATTTTTTAATATAGGGTTATAAATAAGATAAATTCGATTATAAATATTCTTTATAAAGATAAAAATATTTACTAAATAATTGTTTTTTATTTATAATTTGTAGACATTAAATAATTTAATTTATTTATGACACAATGATGATGTCGTAATTACCTTATTAATGAAATATTTACATAATTGATGTTATAAATACCCAAATAAATGTAATTTTAGACTTTTTATGAATTACACTAATTTTATAAGTTAATATTACATGTTTTTATTGATTTAATTAACTTTTTTAGAACTAATCATGCTGTTATGATTTTCACAAAAATCAAGTACCAAATAGTGTCAAAATTGACATAAAATAGTTTTTAAAACAAATATTATATTATTAATTGTTATTTTATTCCTATAAATTTTAGGTTCAGACAAATGGCATAGATAAGAATATATATATTAATAATTAACCACTTGGGGTTCTTTTTAATTGTTATAGTAAGTTTATTGACCATGTTGGTTAAGGGAACAAAAAGACACGGGAAAAGATAAATTATTTAACTTTGAGTTAAATCTAAAAGATAAGGATAAAATAGTTACCTAAACTTTTTTAAAACCTATTTTTTGAGATGATTTTCACCCATACCCACCCTATATTTGAAATAAATCAATTTGGAGTTGTTAACAATTGAATATGACTTTATTATAAAATAATATTTTATGTTTTCCTAAGGTGCCCCTCTCCTCCCTTATAAAAAGGGCACCCCTTCCGTCTTCTCTTCACACCCTTTTGAGTATTGAAGATCGTCCAAACCCTGAAAATCCCTATTCTCAGCCTCTATAGTTATATCATAGAGGTTATGGTCTTTTCAAAAGACCAACTCTAGTTCCCAAAGAAGAAGTTTAAAGGAGGTGCGTCGAGGAAGAAGTAATCTCTTCTACCGATTCTTTCATGTTTTCTTTCTTCTTCAACTTATTATTTTTTAGTTGTTTCATTATAATGTAATAGAATCAGTATCACTAATATATTTATACATTATTATAAATATTAAACAACCCCATTTAACCTTTTATCCGTCATATGAAAAATGAAATCACCGCGCGTGCGTACGTACGGAATACCGTCTCCACGCCGTGGTGTAATCAGTTGTTCCACCACCACCATACTTGGATGGGTATAATGGTGTAAAGAATAACTATATATGGTTATTATAACCTAAAACTTATTCTGAGATATTATATCATCTACTAAAATTCCATTCAATAATTATGGGAACGATATCATCGCTCGTGCGTACGTACGGATTACCGTCTCCACGACGCGATGAGATTAATTCTCCATGTTAACCATTCAAAAATGATTATAAAGTATATATAATGAATAATAATTAAATATATGACATAATTAAGCCACTTAATATATATATATATATCATCTAGTTTCTTCCATTCAATTCAATAAGGAAAGGAAAACAACGTTCATTTGTACGTACGGACTTCCGTCTCCTTGAATGATGCATTTCATTTCATTCATCTATGAATTATATATATATATACTGAATATATATGATATATAAATCATGATTTAAATTCTATAAGTATGTAAATCATGATATAAGTAATAATAATATCAAGAACAACAAGTCCAAACAAGTACGATAAATAAAATGATTTTACCCAAAACACTGCTTTAACATGGAATTTACAAAACAATGGGTAATATAAAGTCATAAGTGAACCATATATGGTATAATAACCATGAATATTATTTTTTAATAAGTAAATGACATTATTTAAATCATTATACATGAGGTTCGAATATGTATGAAGCATATCAGACCTATGGTAAGGGGTAATTTTGAAATCTCATTTTTATTTGAGATTGCTTATACGTAAGTATTTACTGGGGTTATAATTTTCATCCATGTATATAAAAATGTTTTTCAAAAAGTGTTTAATATTCTTACATGTCTGTTTAAAGTCATACTTTGTGTTATGTAATTAATATTTTTTTACCATACGTGGTACTTTTTTAATTTTCCGTTAAAAGTATGAGGAGACTGTTTTTTTAACTTATACGACATGAATTTTTTTTTATGTTTTCATAACACCTAATTTTCATGAAGCTTACTATAAAAGATTTCATTACCAATTTCAACAAAATAATTTTTTTAAATTTAATGTAATTTTGTGAAAAGAAATTTATTTTGAAGAAGAAAGGATATTTTCCTCAAGAATTCATTTCAAGTGTTATGTCAAAACAATTTTCCATATAAGATGAAATTATTATGTATGTTTATGTTTCAAGTATAATGTATGTATTATTTACATGGTTTGATTTTTCTTTTGATGAAATGATATCCATTTATTTTATATGGATTATGTTATGATGGGATGATGTTTATGAAACCCATTTTTTTCATTGGGTTATTATGAATGATGTATGTTTATTTTGTGGCACACAAAAGAATGATTTCATCATGAGATGGGTGAGACCTATATCTCCCTCCAATACATTGGGTAAAGATTTATATCTCATGATATAGACATGGCTGGAACGAAAAGTTAATTCGGTTTTGTGATAAAGGACTGGAACGAGGAGTGAACTCGGTTCAGTAAGGGACCTTGTCCACTAAGATGTTCTTGGCAGAAATGCCTTGGCTACTATGGAAATAATATCATGTGATTAATGTTTTTCCACAATTAAATGTTTTATTCCCACACTATTTTATCATGATTAATGTTTCTTTATGATCTATGCCTTTCGTACTGCCATGTTTTATGTCATTGCACAAGATTTTGATGTTTAAATATTATGTTCATGTTTTGAAGTTCAAATGTATATGGTTTGTTTTATTTTTTCCATGTATACCATTACTGAGCATTTGAGATCACAATTTATATGTTTTCGTTTCCCCTGGATATAAAGAAAGGTTTGAGGTATGAAAAAAAGAAGATCTTTATGGGAGATTTTGAAGATTATTCACCAAGATTAGAAGAATATATTCCGAGTTTCCAAAGACACTAAACTATTACGGTCCTTTGGTGTCTGTTTTTGTTATGTATTATATATTCCGAAAAAGTAATGTAATGTATATGTATGGAAAGCTTTGGGTCTCTGTATATATAATGGTGGTTTCAATATTTTGGACTGTTGTTATTGTTTATTTGATTGGTTTGGCTTCGAAGGTGGAAAGTTTGTGATTCAGACTCGACTTCACTTGCATCTTCCGAAAGGTTGTTCCTTTTCTATTACTCCAAGACTCCTCCGCTCTCTCCAAGGCGTATTTGAGTGGTGGTTTTCATGGGATTTGGGATGTGAGTATGATCCACTGTAGGTGTTAGTGGTCTAGTGTTTCTGAGGATTGTTTGGGATGGTTTTGGTGGTTTCTTCTCAGTTGAGGCCCCATTCAAGTCTTTACTGCTCTGGTTTTGGTGGTTTCTTCTCAGTTAATAAAAACGTTTTCACCACGATAAGGGTAAAATAGGTAGAACATGGTTAAAACAATAAATTATGGCATAAAAATAATCTATAAACATTTATATATTTAATTTTATGAGTTCAATTTAGCCACCATAGTCAGATCATCTAAAATATGTCATTTTTTTACCTTTTACTTTGATAACGACAATAATATTATTTAAAAAATGGAATATTAAAAAAATGTAACTTCTTGCTGTAAAATATAAACTATTTTGTGGTACATGAATTGAAACTTGTCATTAATTCCTATGAAATGATATTTTGAGTAGTAATAATATTTTTCTTGTGGTGATTTAACTTTAATACCTAATTATGATATAATTACATTAATTGTGCACCCAATACCAACCTAGTGCTTCTTCGAGTTGTATAAAAATGAAGAAAATTATATTTAAAATAACTAATGTATTATTTTTCCACTAAGTTATGGTGTTCCAATTTTTTTAGATAAATATAACGAATTAATGATGTTTCATATGTTTATATTCAAATTGAGTTCTTTTATTATTTTTAATTGTTAATTATTTGAACAGTAATGAAAATTTTCATTAATTGAATTTTATGTTAACCAATAGTTTATTAAATTATTTGACGTTTCTATAAATATTAAATGTGTCCAAGTAAATGTTATATTTTCTATTACATCATAAAATTTCTACCTTATCATCACTTATAATTTTTTATAAACAATATTGACACCTAAATTATAAAAACATTATCTTAATAATCAATACAAGGGAAATGAGGGAGATAAACTATTAAATAAGGGTATAAACATCACATAAAATTATCTAGATTTTATTTTATGTTATTATTTCATCTTATATTGATATTATCATCCAAATATATAATTTTCCACATTATAATGGAATTTAATTTATATTATTTTAACAATTAATTTAATTCAATGTGATCCCCTACCCTTTCTTATAAAAAGACACCACCTCTCTTCTCTTACACGAGTTAATTGATCAATATAGCTTGAATGAAGCACCAAAAGACTCTTATAAAAAACACCAGATACGCTATAACGGTTCTAGTCTAAAAATACCATATCTCTGGTCTTTACAGAGATATCTAATTAAGGAACGTCATAGAGGTTGTAATTGTCTCAATCAAACATGTTCATTTTATTTCATCTTATACCTCCTTAAATAATTATATGAACATTAAAAAATACATATATTATTTATTCTTAGATGTTATTTTTCTAATATCATATCCTTATTCATCTAATTTTTTATCCTATAAAAAATTCCATCCTTTGTGAGTACGTACAGACTATGACCTCTCAAAACATTCTATTTCATTTCTCCTCATTTTCATTCATGTTTTGTAATTATGATGTATTAAATTTATATTTATAATATTGATTAAATAATTATGATTCATTCAGTGTAATATATCATCAATCTATATACGATTCCAATCATTAGAAGTGGAATTATTATATGTGTGTAAATATGAACTACCATCTCTATGTAGCGATGTACAACATTTTTCAAACACCAACTATCATGGATTTTTACAAGGATGGATTAAAATAAGATATTTAATGTTTATTGTATTATATCAATTATATAAAGAAAATATTTATTTTTGTTTATTTATTTCCCATCCAAAAAAGAAAAAAAAATTCATTTATGTGTTACGACTCCCACCTCATCAGGTAATGTATTTTTTCTGTGACCACTTTTCGTAGACCACTATGATGTTGTAATTGATGTATAAAAATTTTACGTATTTAATAATTATTATTCTTTATATAATGAATTATTCAACCATTTGACCACAATCAACCTACCTAATTCATTTCTCAATTACGAACCAAATATCCTCAAATAACCAATGTGGCCTTAACTAATTAAGTAACTGAATATTTCAATGAATTAAATGAAATAAATAGTGTAATAACAAGTATATAATCCAAATTTGATATAAAGAATTTAATTAATTAATATATTTTTATTATTTTGGAATTAAAGGACATATATAACATGTTGTGGCTTAAGATAAAGAGTTTCTTAACAATATTTCCTTATATTGGCTTATAACACATATTCAATGATATTGTTATTCCATGGTTATTTTTGAATTTATATCTATAATGTTTTATTTTACTACTTAAATTTTTTTAATGGTTTAAATATTTTCATATAATGAAACATGGATTAACAATCAGTTATACTTTAATGATCTTTGCAAGGGTTTTTTTTCACATTCTCATTTTAATGAGATATGTTCTATATCATGCACCATGATTTATTTTTTTGGTGTAATTACTATAACATGAATTATTTTTTGATTTATTACATCATCTAATTTTTATATTAATATGTCCATATAATTTTTTTTCATTCAATTTGATGGTATGTGAATGTTAACAAATTAGTAATGTCATTAAGTTACAATCTCATTTAGTTTTTGGATTATTTATATTCATGGTAATTTTTGGCGAAATATTGTAATATTAACTTATTAAACCACATATAAATTCATATAACAAGTTAAATTATGAGTTTTACATGATTTCCATTAATTATCATATCTCTAGTACTATAAGAACCCATGTTTTCACTATCATATTAATCCTTTTAAATTTGGTCTCATTCATTATTTTAGACCAAATATGGACGTCTAATGGAATTATAATGGATTTGAGTGTCTTTAGGTCTTGTTTGGAGCTCAGAACCCTGACCGGTGGAGAAAATCATTGGGCCTCATGGTCAGTAGATTCTATGTGCCCCATCCCACACAGTCTCTTCTGACCTCTCAGGGGTGGAATGTCATGTGATGTAGGGAAAACAGTTTTTTTAAACAGTGTTCCAGGATCTTCATTCCTTTAAAGATTATAGACATTGTTGAAAATGATTTTTTATGGTGAGCATATGGTTTCCCATACCTTATAAAATAACCGTGCAAAGTGTCCCTTGAAGCAGCAGATGGAACACTATTTGGAAAAAAGTGGGAAAACCATTCGACCAATACTTTTGGGGGAATTTACCAAATCTACCTTAATAAAATGTATAATCAAAATTTTATAATCCCTTTATCATTATCGTGTAAATTCGCCTCCATTGACCAATTTTTGAGCTCTCAAGCCCTCTTTTGTAGAAATTGTTTCCAATTTTCCACCCAGTGTTTGATCGAAGCATTGTTCATCTTGTTAGAACAGTGCTAGTAATATATTAATTATTTTTTAGCCATTTATCATTATCCTTTCTATCGATAATAATATTAATATGCCAATTCGTATTCCCAAATTTCAGAGCATCTATCAATTTAATTTTTTTTCTTTCAGTCTATTCTAAATTATAGGTTGATACTAGATGAAGAGAGTCATACAAGTATGGGGTTGGTGGTCTATAACTCCTCTATCAATATTTTTAATTTTATCAAATGTCATGTTTTCATGCGAATTTCACTGGGTGTGATTTGTTAAATTCAGTATTCCTATTTATAGTATTTTGAACCATATTATCAAACTCCTATTATATAGGTTGTACATATTTTGAGGTTTTGGCCTCAACAACGACCACCCCAAGTAGGGTGTTTCCCTTAATTATGCCTTTTAAGGTTTCTTGTGTGTGTCTACACGACCATTTGGGTGAGTTTCATCTTAACCCTGATAATGGTAACAATTCCTTAATTAAATTACTATTGAATCGATTTTTAACTATCCAATGAATTTTTTAGTGTCACTTGACCCATATTTAGTAATTTACCCACTTAATCATTGAATGTTTAAATGGTTAATTTGGAAATTATACTATGTATATGAGTTGACCTAATAAAATAAAATTTTTATTGGATTCATGTTCATAGCACCCTATCAAGGTATAATTTAAGGTAATGTAATGAACCTAATGAGTCAATTAGAATTTATGTAAACAAATGGGTTGTTTCATGTCCCTTTAGCCTTGTCTCTCATATAAAAGGAAATGTAATTTAGTAAATGAGTTATTCAAATGAAATGATTTTCACATGGCCCTAATTAATTAATAAATTATACAAGAATAAGGTGCCTATTGAATACCAGACTTGAAATTATTAATGGGGTGGTAAGACTTGATAAAGCCTTGGATTTCAAAGGTAATTCCTTGAGAACTCAAGGATGCCATTCCGAATCAAGGATGTTGGATTCCAATGGTGAGATTCACCTTGGAACCTAATCATACCCTATTAGTGGATGACCGACATGAAGTTATAGGATCTCACTAATATCATTATAGAAATACTCAGATATTCTCCTTTGATTCCACGTGATGTCTATAGAAATGTTGTGCTTTATACACAAAATTATCCAAAGTCATTTCTTATCCAGTTTTACATTGGATTTATTAGGTGTAATCGATTTGAATTACATAATAATGGTACTCCTAGGGAAATGCAACTAGTATTACATTACTACCACTATATCTAGGCTATATATACCACCTATGTTGTCTTGTCCCCTTAGGTCTTGTATTTTTAGGTTATTACAATAGATCCATTTCATTATTAATAACATTGTCAGATTCTTAATTATATCTTGGATTCTATTCCAATGATCATAATTACAGGATTCCTTGTTACATCTTAAATCTTATGCTATTATTATTAATTTTATAGGATGTTAATGCCTATTATACCTCTTGTGACATACTTATATAAACTAGAACTGAAATAATTAATAAAATGGTTACATGTTCAGACACCTGGTGAGGCTGAAGCACATACATGGGTGTCTACGTTACTATACTTATTTACATTTATATGTGATATAATGCACACTATTTGATTTCATATTACACATAACAGATGTTATAGACATCATTTATGGTCTACTACTTAGATTAATCTCACATATTATCTACACCACCTTTGGCACACAAAAATATTCAGTGTATGCAGGTGTTGATAAGTGGAAGATTACCACATCAGAAACATGATTGCTTGTTTTCTTTAGGATGGACATTGTAACAGGTTATTGGGCCAAGGATTCGGATTTTGGGTAGTTTTGATTTATTTTTTACTTGTATATAGAATATTATTTTCATTTTTTTGGATCAATGTTTTCCAGCTTATTATATACATGAAATATCATATTTATCTTTTGAGTATTAGTATATGTTGTTCAATTATTCATTCCTTCAGTATGCTTTTATTGTGTCATCAATTTATACTTCTTCTAATATTTACTTGTTTTACTATTTATCCAATATATTATACTCTATTAGTGAGGTACAAATATACCACATGACACACATAAGTCCCTCACTACTTGTCAGCAGGCTCTGACATTTAGGGAGATGTGCTTGAGGCAATGTGGCTAACCGAACTCTGGCCACATTTTAGTAGAAACAAGGTTTATGACAAAAAGATTTTGTATTAGAGGGGTTTCATTCATTCTTTAATACTTTTATACAATATAATGGAGATTAAAAATTCTTTGGAACATGGAAATAAGTCATTCATGGGTGTAACTAACCCATTTTGGGGTAAATTACGAGTTTCTGGAATTATAGTGGTTGTTTTTATTTTTCCTATTATAGTTAATATCATTTCATCATTGGACGATGAACATCATGTTTTTTGGTTTTTAGTATTATTATTATTGAGGATTTTATATCTTACTTTACCTAATGATATGAGGGATACTATAATTGTTACATGAATCATCATGTAATCCTAAAATTCACATGTCATGCATATTTCCATGAAATATAAGTGCATTTCATTACATTTATTTCATGTTTTCCTCTGATATTAGAGTGATATATATATATAATTATTCATCTCTTAGGATAACATGGAGTGATTTCTAGTTTCAATTCCTAAGGTGTATGTGCCCTCTTTGGTTGGAATGGGTAATTTTCCCAATCGATCCATTAGAATAAGATCAAACTGGTTTGGATTTCAGTGAAAATATGTATGTGGAAAAATTCTCGTGGAATGATAGTCCAATTTTTATGGAAATTGATATATTGAAATAAGAAAATAAAAACTGTAAAATTGAAACATAAATTATAAAATCAAGTGTTTTCCAATAAATGAAGTGGAAAATTACTATAGAACTTTCACCTATTGGAACCTATGTAATTTAAACATGAAAAATTACTAATACCTAGCCATATAAGTAGGTAGTTGGGGTTTTATTCCATGGGTATTGGTCCTATTTATTACGTTCAATGTTCTCTATATATGTCTGTCTAATTAGATATTCTTATGAGGAGTGTGATTTGAATTTATAGACCAATGTCGCCATTATGTCATCATGTCATTCACCAGGAGGGTGGAAGAAACCATGATCTAGATGTGGTTAACCTTGATCCATCATAATTACCCACTGGTGTGACACATGAGGCGTAATCTATTATTCTTAATGGTAACTGAAACTCATCATCATGATAGTTTTCTACATCTGTTGTAATTCATGCATGGTGCCCCGTGACCTCCACCTACGATGGATGATTTGACTTATGTGTTCCAACAACAAAATCCTTCTACTTTATTAGGGGATAATAGCTTATATAATGCTGATACTTTCTTGGAGGCCACTCTGTCTATCTTTTATAATTTGGAGACACCTCCAGTGTGGAGGGTCAAGCTAATGTGTAAATGTTGCATGATTCCGGCATGTGCTAGTGGGATGTGATTACCCACTCTTGTTTCCATCAAGGTATGTTATGGGATGAAATCCAAACATCCTTATATGATCATCTCTTTCATCATATGTTCATGGATTACCCATCCAAAGAGTTCAGGAATCTAGAGTATGCTGAAACATTAGTCATGAATTATTTAGTGTGTTTTATCAAGTCATAGCACTTTTCACCGCCTCTATTCGGTGATGTCCTTTCATTTGATAGATTCTTCAAGGATGGGATTCATTATGAAATATATAATTTGGTTAATTTATATTGCACACCTAACTTCTCTAAAATAATAAATCTCAATATTCTCAATAAACAAAAAATGAGGGATTACGATAGTACCTGATATAATGGATAAGTTATGAAATAAGCCTTTAATTTTTTTTGGTAGAAAAAAACTTTCATTATTGGATTCTCATCAGGGAACTGGAATATAGAATACCCATTCTGGAATCTCTTTGGTGTCTTAATAGTTGAGACCATATTGGAATATGAGGCCTTTATGGGATAGAGACCCTCTGAAGATCCAAGCATAAAATCGTATGGGGAGCCTTTAGAGATTCTGTTGGACCTTTCCATCATCTTCCAGTGGAAGATGATCAGTACCAGCTCCACCATTAGGGGACATTTCATTTATGATAAATCTGTCAAGGAGTCGGAGTAGCACAAATAGGACTAGATGAGGAAGAGTATGTGGTTATAGTAATTAGAATTAATGTTTTCAGATGTTATATTAGTACAGTCATGATCATGGTACACCCACTATTGGACAATGGCATGGATCTGGTTAGTTGCATGCACTACATATGATACCTGATGATCCAACTACATGAATATATACAATATGAGGTACTATTTTTGTAGACTCTAATATATTATCTTCTCTTTTTGATACAAGTTCTTCACAGTCACTCATCTTCTTATCTATCAGTGAATGTATTGAGTTAAAAATAATGTATTACTCTGTCTTAATAACCCTGGATACAATATTGGGAGTATGATCAGAAGGAATACGCCAATGAAGGGAATTTTCCATTGTGGTATGTAGTTACACTTTCTTCTGGTACCTCTTTGTTCTATAGATGATTGACATTGATGCCATTATTGAGTTGAATTGGTAATTTCTATCTCACACCTTTGTAGACTGCTATCGTTGTAGGGTGTTGTTTACATGCCAGAGTGTAGCAGTTATCTACATAAGGCTACATTCCATCTAGTAGTATATCATTACAGGGAAAATTTTCACAATGATATTTTTGAATTAACTAATGATATATAAGTATATTTATGAGTGATCATGTTCTAGGAGAAGCTCTAGTCTCCATTCATCCATAAATGTGGGTACCAACAAAGATCTAGGATATCGAGCAGAAGTTGGAGGACTTAGAGGCCAAATATTATATATGGACCAGTACTTCATCTTAAGGTTCTCCCATACTTTTTTGCACGATGGTGGATAGGACCCATCAATTTTTTTTCTTATAAATGGTTGAAGTAGCTTACAATAATGACCTGATATCCACTTCCTCGATAATATTATATCTTTGAACACCTTTACAGAGAAATGTTGTTTTTAATTATTGGCATGAGATTAAGATATTATCATGTGCGAATCAGAAAATAACGATAACTCATACAACATTATGTTGAAGGTATGGTCTTTAATAGTACCTTCTTATGTCTTTGCGTCTAACAAAGACACCCCGTCTTTCATGTAATTGATGAATATGTCTTACCACTCTGATCTATATTTTTTTCATAATCTATGTAGAAGAAATCATGGTGTATTCTCACACTCTTAGAATCTATTCTATGCACTGTGATATTATTCAATTTACACTGATAGAGCGCCATCTTTATGCCATGATTCCTAAGTGCCTCTTCTTGATAAAAAAAGTTCACTTCTTGGGAAATATTATCAGTGAATCATGAATAAATGTTGACCAAAATAAGGTGTGTTTTATGGTTTCTTGGGTGAATCCCAATAATGTGATTGATATATGAAGTTTATTGTGGATGATTGGATATTATAGGCATTTTAAAATGGTCTTATCACTCTTTTATGCACCTCCTAATGGATTTACTAATAAGGGTGTTATGTTCCCATAGTAAGAAGTGTACGAGAAATCTATTCATGATATAAAATGTATTTATGTCTCTACATATATTACGACTCTAATTAAACCTAACATAGGTTATATAGTGTTCTATGATGCATCATGAATCAGCATAGGAGAAGTGCGGATGCAGGAAAAAAAATTCATCACATAAAGTTATTAACTGTTGAGGCCTCATGAGAGAAACTACCGGAGGCATGAACTTAAACTATCCACATTTGTCCATGACATATGTTGTTGGAGACACTATCATATGGGTACATTCTTTATGGATTATACTGACTAAAAGAGCCTAAAGTAAATATTTACAAAGAATGAAATCATTCTCATACAATGAAAATGGGTCAAATATCTTCAGTCTTTTCATTTTGAGCTTGCCTACATGCCTATTCAAGGCAATTCTTTAATAGATATACTAATTTAGTAAACTCAGGCCCATGCCAGATGAGAATACGAAGGTGAGTGGAAATTAATGGAACACTTTTCTAAGAATAATTTTGAGTTTCATGATAATCACAAGTAGTATTATCTCTCATTCTTGAAAATTACCTCTTACCGCCATGGGAAGGTGAAGAGAACAAAATGTTTTCTTCCTTATGACTTGGTTCTCTATGATAGTGTAATAGGAGATAAATAGTCTCTTGAGTGGTCTATGGATAGAGATGAAATCTTATGTATACGTGGGCATGTTTGAGTTCCTATGCATATAGAAGAAGAGTTGATGTGATATCGCACACTATTAATTAGGCTGTTCATCTTGGAATATTCAAAATATACAACGTTTTGTGGCACCAGTATTGGTGGGTTGAGATAAGAATTCAGATAGTAGGTTTTATCACTTGGTGTTCCACCTATCAATAGTTGAAGGTGGAGCACCAAAGACCATGATGATTTTTATAGCCACATCTAGTCTCAAATTGGAAATGGTAATATTTCCCATAGACATTGTAATTTGATTTTCTAAGGTCACCTGATGGTATAAACATTGTATGGGTTATCATTAAGATACTAACTAATGTATCCCACATCCTTCTTATCTGGGAGCCTTTCTCATTTGATGAGATGGGATTATTATCTTTATTTGAGATCATCTCACTACATGGGGTCAAATGTAATTTAATTTCATATAGGGAATCTTGTTTCATGTCAGGGTTTTGGAAGGTGTTACTGAAGGCTATGGGTAAACAAGTTCCTCTGAACATAGTCTTTCACCCCCAGATAGATGGTTCGTCAGAACGGATAATAAAATACCTATAAGACATGCTCCATGATTATATCCATGAACATAGTTGTTCATAGGATAATAATATTTCTCTCATTGAGTTTTCATAAAATAATTTCTATTAGGAAAAAAATTGGATTGGTCCTTCTAAGGCCTTGTTCGGTATGTTGTGTCATTAAACCCTATGAAAGATAGAGGTTGGAGAGGAATCCTTACTTGTTCCTAGTATTGTGTAGGAGACTCCAGAGTTGGTTTAACTAACTAAGAAGTGTATGTCAAATGCTCAGTCAAAATAGGAATTTTATGTTGAGTTTTGTTGAATCATTTTAGAGATCAAGGAATGGGTTCTTTTTTCCAGTGGGTATCACCCAATCTAGGGAATATATGGATACATGGGAAAGGAATGTTGACGATGCGATTTTTCAGGAAATTTTAGACTCTATAGAGAGTTAGGTTGGTATATTATCAGTTGTTACTACTCATAGGTATCATTTTGTGCATTATGTCTTCAATATTTCATAGTTTCTCTATTATAATCCCCAACCGTCTCATTATTTAGATCCAAGGGATGATGAGTTGGATTCTGATTCTTCGTTTTTGGACTACCCAATACAAATCATTGATAGGAGAAAAAAGTCCCTTCAATTCTAGTCTATCCCTTTAGTATTGTTGTAATAGAAGAACAACTATTTACTTGATGAGACTTGGGGGAAAGAAGCCGATGTCAATGTTGAGTGGCTAGACTTGTACCCAAATAGTGATTCACCTCCCTTGAAAGGTGAACTCCGATATGAGTTATTTTAATAGGGGAAGAATGTAAAACCCATATTTTATCTCAGGTATGGATCCATTAATATTTGTCTTAGTTCACTATTTTTGTCCTAATATGGGTTCCAAATGGAATTACAAAGGGTTTGAGTGGTGTTCAGGACTTGTTCGGAGCTCAGAACCATGAAAGGGGTTAAAAATAACTCAGTTGAATGATTAGTATATACTAAGAAACCTAAACTCCATGGTCTAACCGAACAATTTTGGATGGATAGTGGAGTGAATTGAGGTGAACATATTTTCCCAACTATTCACCAGGGGTTGTATACCCATGCAAAAACTGCATACATTATTGTAGATGATTTTTTCAAGGATGGTGTGTGGATTCCTTAACTGCCTGTCCCAATCACGTGAAGTGAACCTTGAAGTAGTAGATGAAACATGATTGGTGCAGTGTTTGGAAAATCTTACAAGAAAACCATGCAACACATAATTTTGTGTGAATTTACCAAATCACCCTTAATGAAATGTTGAATACAATATTTCTTTCTCCCTTGCTAATTCTAGCAGATACCCACCACCATTATCCCATTTTGGATATCTCAATCACACTTTAGTATAATTTTATATCGTTCTTCTATATAATGGTCAATTGTATAATTTATCTCCTTTTTTTATGAACATTAGTAATATGTTAATTCATTTTTAGTTGTTTTTCATCATTCATTATATTGATGAGTTATTAATATACTAGATCATATGTCTTAATTTCATAGACACGATATATAATTCATATATCTTCCAATGTTAGAAATATTCAAGGCTGAAACTAGATGATGAGAGTAATAAAAGTAATAGGAAGTTGGTTTATAAATCATCCCAGAAGATTCATTGTTTTATAAATTGCAGTGTGGGCACACATATTTTTATCAAGCGTGATTTATTAAATTTATGTTCCTTGATTATATTAATTTTAACCATATTCTATGACTCATGTAAAATATTTTTTTCATTATTGTAGGTTTTGACCTAAATGTTGACTATAACAACCAAAGTCCATGCTACCATATTCGATGATAAGACATGTTGTGTAATTTGTTTATAGAAAAAACTTAATAATTACAAAACACATTATACAATAGAGGACCATTACCAGTCTAGGTTTTTTAGAATAGAAAAACCTTGAATTTTTATAATAACTTAACAAAAATAATGAAGAAAAAAACATCTAATTTACATCGCATGAATTAAGCCTTTATTGAAGCTAACCAACTTAGACCTTCATAGTTATCTATGAAAGTAATTTCTAAAACATAGGGTGAGGATTTAATGTTCCCGGTAAGGGGATGTGGAGAACATTAATAAAAAATTTAAAAAAATTTATTTGAATAAATATATATACATAAAATTGTGTTTTCCAAAACATTGGAATATATATATATATATATATATATATATATATTAGTAGACCATTAATTTATCATAATAATTATAATTGAAATGTCTTGTCAGGATCTCTCCATTCAAATTAATAATTTTTTTGAATCATTTATTATAATAGGTAGACCATAATAAAAAATGTAAGGCCACTAGAAATAACATATATGGAATGAATTCCCATTAAAACTTATGGGTTCACTCCCAATAACATAACATAAATTATACTCATTCTAATATTTTAAAACACTTTCAAAGGACTTTCCTTTCACAATCCCAACCCAACACATTTGAAAAAAATAAATAAATAAATTTATATTCTAAAAAATAAAATAACATTATTTATAACATGTCCTCAACATATTATTGAGTGTTTCTAAAATCATTTTTGGAGAGTCCAATTCACGAAAATTGATACACTTATATAAACGTTATAATATAAAATGCATTAAAAAAATATGTACACACTTGATTAAAATTCAAGGAATGCCACTTATAAGTTAAATAATGGCCATACATAATTATTCATGAAACACCGAGGGGTGAAGATACATTTTCAAACATGAAATAATATCTTGATTTGTATTGTCACAAAATATCATTTATTAACTAATGTTACACATAAAATACCAGCCATAAAATTATAGACTAAGTCCAATTTCAAACCATTGCATATAGAATTGAACATGAATATCTAATACAATTTATTTCTTAAAATAAATTGATATATGGACACTTATATATAATTATATAAATAATTATACATAAAATTATAGAATGAAAATATAATCAAACCCTTTGATAAAAAATAAACAACCCCCTTTAAAAAATTGAATTTAAAAGAAAAAGTGATATCCAATAAATTCTAAAAAATAAATTTTTTAGATAGATGTCAATATATATATGTGTGTGTGTCTATATATATGTATATATATTTGTTAACAACTTAATTAGATTAAATGAAAATAAAACCTTACAACCTATAGGCATTTTAAAAAAATATATTATAAACCCTTATTTTATTTTTTGTCATAATATATAATCATACATGTATATATAAAAGTATATATTGACATATATATGTGACATATATACACATATATAAGTTAATCCTTGTGAAAAAAAGATTCATTGATACAATAAAACAAACCCTTATGTTTTGTGTTTTGAAAAACACATAAAGATGATAGAAATATATTCGGATACATACATATGTATAAATCAGTATATATATATGCTTATAAATTAAAAATAATTTTATCACTTACCATAGTTTAGATCAACAAGGGACTATGAGCATTAAAATTTTAGAGTTGGAAGTAGAGGAGAGTTATGGAAAATGTGGGTTGGGTATTTTTTGGGGGGAAATAAATAACATGATGTTTTAAAGCGTCCTTATGATGTTGGGTTTAAAAACCATTTTAAGATATGAAAATACTCTATAAAATGTGATCTTTTGAAGGTTTCCAATTTAAAAAATTTGATTTTTGTTTACATTTATTATTAAAATTTTCCCCTTTTCAATAAACATTTCATATAATATTATATATCATATTATATTTGAGTTACATTTTTATTCATGAGTCTACTTGTGTTTATTGATCACGTCATTTCATTTTTCCATTCTATCCACGCATTTCACCTTTTATAACTATCGATTCTTTGTCCTTATTTTTAGATTTGTAATGCAAACATATTAATGATATATTATTATTTTATTATATAATCATTATAGTAATATATTATTATATTATCCTTTATTATCTATTTAACGTGTTTTCATCAAATTACATATCATTTTTTAAAATACATAGTATATTTTTTAAACCATTATAGCATTTTTTTTAAAATTTTATATATAATTCATCTATGTAAATAATAAAAATAATTTTTTTTATTACTATATTGTGCATTTTTTGTAATAATATAATTATATATATTTATAATTAAAAAACTTTTAAAAACAAAAACATAAATTTTTTTCATAAATTTATAAAATTCATAACAATAATTGTTTTATAATCATAATTTATAATTCCAAAACTAATTATTATAATTCAATATATATAAATATATATATATATATATATATCATATATTTAATATTCAAAATTTATGAAACCAAAAAAATATATACTCGTATATAAATTTCAATGTATTATTATGAATCATAATAAAATTTCATAAACATTTAATTTATTTAATTTAAAAAATAATTTATTTTTAAAAATGTATTGAATAAATTAAAAAAATTCGGTGTTGTATTATTCCCCCCTTATAAATAATTTTTTTTCTAACAATTCATTCACATACTAACAAAATTCGGAATTTCCATCTTCATATTTTTTTAAAAGGACCTTTATATTCTACTACTTTGACAAAAACATATAATCTACCAAGTTTTCTAGAGCTTTCCTCTAATACCATGTATAAATATCTGAGCCTATGCTTCAGGATTTAGTGCTATTACATAGAGTGTGATTTTTTATAGTAGAAAATTAATAATTACACAACACATTACACATTCAAAAAAAAATACCGATCTAGGTTTTGGAGAAAAGAAAAACCTTACATTTTTATCATATCTTTACAAAAAATAAGGAAAAAAATATCTAATATACTTTACACACATTAAACCTTTATCGAAGCCACCCAAAATTGAACTTCATAGTGACCTGTGAAAATATGTTTTAAAACACAGAGTGATAATTTAATATGCCCGGTAAGGGGGTTGGGAGAACATTAATAAAAATTTTAAAACATTTTCACAGAATAAATGTATATAACTAAAATTTGTATATACATGAAATTAGAATATATATATATATATATGAAAAACATTAATTTATCAAAATAATTAAAATTGAAATGATTCGTTGGGATTTCTGTATTGAAATTAATAATTTTTGGTGGGATATTTTTTGATACTTAGTATACCATAATAAATACCATAAAGCCAATTATCATAAAAAATATGGAATAAATTTCCTATAAATTTTATTGGTTCACTCCCCAAAACCTAACATACATTATAGTAGTGGTAGTTGTTAAAAACACTTTCAATAGACCTATATTTCTCAATCCTAACCCAAAACATTTCAAAAATACATATATAAAATTATTTTCTTAAAATGAAAATAACATTTCATTTAACAGGTCATCAAAATATTATCATCAGTTTCTAGAACAACCTTTACTAGAATCCCATGATTGAAAATGAGTATAATTATTTAAACATTATAATATAAGATTCACAATAAAATATATGCACACTTAATTAAAATGAATGGAATTCCACTAATAAGTTAGATAATGGTCATACCTAATTACGAATGGCATACCAATGGGTGAATTTAAAATTTCACAAATCAAATAATTTCATGTTTTAGATTAGCACATAATATAGTTTATAAAAAATTGTTCCAATTAAAATATCATCCCAAAAATGATAGACTAAGAGAAATTTAAAAACATTGCATATAGAATTTGACATGAATGTCTAATCCCTATTATTTCTTAAAATAAATAAATATATATATATATACACGTATATAAATAAATATACACAAAATTCTTGAATGACAATATAATCAAACCCTTTGATAAAATATAAACGACCCACTTTCAAAACATAGACATAAAAAAACCCATATATTATAAATTTTGAAAAACAAAAAGTTTAATAGATAGATATCAACACACACACACAAACACACACACACACACACACACACATATATATCATTGTAAACAACATAATCATGGTAAATGAAAACAATCCCTTATAACCCGTAAGGTTTAGAAAAAAATTAAATAACAAACCCTTTTCTTATATTTTCTATAAAATATATAATCATATATGTATATATATACACATATATACACATATATATGTAATATATATATACACACACAAACACACACACACTAACATATATATATATATATATGTTTGTGTGTGTGTCTGTGAATCCTTGTAAAATGGAGATAGTTTGATAATATAAAACAAACCCTTAAATTTTTAGTTTTGAAAAATATATAAAATAAACATAAAAAATACTGATATATACATATGAATACATATATATGTATATATATATCCTTATAAATTGAAAATAATTTTACCCCTTAACTTAGTTTGGATTAATGAGGTATTACCAGTTGTTGAATTTTTATAAAGAAAGAAATATAGTTTTAGGAAAAATGAGGGTCAGGTATTATTGGGTGTGAAATAAATAGTAATATATTTGAATGCATATTCAGAAGTTGGATTTTTTTAAAGAACAGTTTTTAGATCGGTAAATTCTCAATGAAATGTGACTATTTGATGGTTTCAAATTAATAAAATGACTCTTTTTACTGTTAATATTTATATTTTCATGTTTTCAAACATTTCATATTGTAGTATACTTAATATTATATTTTTGTTACATTTTTATTAATGAGTCAATTTTGTGTTTTTTGACATGTCTTTTGGTTTTTCCCTTCTATCCAAAGGTTTCATATTTTATAACTCTCGATTATCTCTCCTACTTTTTTTTCATGTATAATATAATTATAATATATTATTATTTTATTATATAACCATTAGAACAATATATTATAATATTGTCTTTCATTACCATATTTAATGTTTTTTACCAAATAACATATTTAATCAAAATTGATGAATATTTTCTTTAAACCATTTTAGTATTTATATAATCACACACATATATATATAGAGTAATATTTCTAAATAATTCAAATCAAATGTTTTTAAAACACATGTATATATTGTTAGTTTTCTGTAATAAAAATAATTTTTTATATTTATAGTTTATAAATTTTATAAAACAAAAACAGAAATTTGTTTTATATATTTAAAAAATTTATAATAGTAATATTTTATAATTATAATTTATAATTTGAAAAATAAAAATAAAAATAATATATATATATATATCATATTTCTAAAAAAATTTATAACAACAAAATTTTTATATTCGTATATAAACATCAATGTATTGTTATTAATATTAATAAAATTTTATATAAATATTGTTTATTTAATTTAAAAAACAATTTATTTATTAAACACTTATTTTATATTTTAAAATTTTTGGGCTGTTACATCGACCACTCTGAGTAGGGTGTTTCCCTTATTTAAGCCTTTTGTGGTTTATTGTGTGCGTGGGCACCACCATTCAGGTGTGCTACAGCTTGACCCTAGAAATGGAAATACATTCTTAAGTAAATGACTATTTAATTGGTTTTTAACTAGCCCTTTAATATTTTACTATCACTTAACCCTTATAAGGTAAATGTTCCACTTAATTAATGAATTTTTCAATAGTTAATTTTTCATGAATAAAAGTATATGACTTGGCCTTATAAAATGAAAATGATTTTTTTGTTGCATGTCTGTAACATCCCGTTCAATTTATAATAGAAGGTGTGGAATGAACCTAATGAATTGATTATAATTTATATTAACTAATGGGTTGTCTCATGTCCATTTAGCCTTGTCCCAAGCATGAAAGGTAAAAAACTATCGAATGACCTATTCAAATGAAATTATTATTACATGGTATTAATAAATTAATGAACCAAGAATAAAGTGCCTATTGTATAAATACCACGTCATTATTATTGGAGCGGTTAGACTTGGTCTAGCCCTTAATTCACAAGGTGATGCATTGTGTACTAGTGGACAACATTTTGATACAAGGATGCCAGTTTCGAAGGAAGAGACCCACCTTAGAAACCGACCCTTCTCTATAAAAAGATTCATAGTATGACACTGTAAAATCCATTAGTTATCAATAGAGGATGATTGGACCCATTCCATGGATCCAACATGACCTATATGAACATGTGGTTCCATGGATTAACCTTTCGGCCTAGTCATTTCCTATCAAGTTTTTCTTGGGTTTTATACCTTTTCATTGGTTATAATTTCATTGTTATGGAATTCTGCGGGAATTCCCCTTGGATTACACACTTAATTATGTCGAAAAGTGTTAGTTACTACCTGATTTGGCTTGAACCATTATTCCATGGTTACCTTGTTTATTATAATTAATCACATTCATTGTTAATTACATTAAAGGATGCATAATTATATCTTGGATCCTATTTCTATTATAATCATTAATGGATGACTTGTTATGTATTGGATCCTATACTTTTATTAATAGAGTTTTAGGTTGTCAGTACTCATTATACCTCACGTTACATACTTATATATAATTGAACATAAATAATTAATGAACTAGTTACATGTTCAGGTACCAACTGATGCGGAAGAAGATACTCGGGTATTTACATTACAGAACTACTTTACTTTTATATATGCATTTTTGAACACTATTTCATTTAATATTACATGGATTAGATGTTGTAGACTCCATTAGTTGTGGCCTAGAAATATTTATATCACACCCTATTCGGGAAGACATTAACATCTAGGAATATTGAATTTATGAATGTGTTGATAAAGGGAATTGTAACACCTAATAAACATGACTTAATGCATGCTTTATGAGGGTTCATGGTAGATGATTATGAGAGAATGAATCTATTTTTTTGTTGATCTTTGGATTCTTTTTCTACTTTTTTATATAATTTATTTAATGTTTAGTTCTATACATGTTTTACATAATATTAGATACATGACATATCATCTTTAGTGTTTGATTATTATTATTAGTTGTTATATTATTATTACTCTGGTATGATTATTTTGTGTCATAATTTTTTCCTTATTGAAATATTTACCTATTATTATAATTATCTTCTATGATGCACTCTATTAATAAGGGAATATTCTCCCCACAAACACACACTAGTCCCTTGAAATCTAGTAGGAAGCCTCTATCATTCTAGGATATTTTCTTGTGTCCATGATTCCAACCAGGCTTGGGGAACCTTTGAGTGACACATGGGTACCAGATGACACAAGTATATTAGATGATCAAAATATTTTTTCTAAAAAACATTATTTCCCTTTTTATCCAAGAATATTTTCTATTCTATATCCGTGATCAAAAAAATGAATTCAAGAATATTCTTTTTTATGAACCAGTGATTTTTTAAATAAAATATCAACTATAATTAGCCTTGAATAATTATTATTTAAAATTTAGTTTTTCATCTTTAGAATAAGGTACTTTTGGATTTTACCAAATTATGAATCGTATCTTTATTATGAAATTTACTATGAAAATAGAATTTTATAAAACCATAACTATTTTTTTTAATGATTCATTTAAAATATTCCATTTTTATTTCCAATTAAAATAATTTTATCAATAATATTGATTTTTTTATAATGTAATGTAAATAAAAATTTATTTTCTCTCTTTCCAATAAAATCCCTCAAATGTTATTCTAAATATGTTTTTATAGATACATCATTTTTTTTGTTTTTCCATGACCCAATTAGGATAGATTACAATGATACCATCCTTTTACACTTCTCTTGACAGATTGTGATTATTTTAAAGATATTTTGAATTGACTGATTTCTTTTCCACCAGATAATCAAGATAAAAAAGAATGAATTTTGTTTTTAAAGGTTTCATGTGAAAAATATTTTGTTTCTAAATATTTTTTATATTTTATATTATATGAATATTTATATGGATTATTGAAGAGTGAATATGTTGTAATTCAAGGATGGTTGGTAACATTATAATTCATAGATGGGTGGTTTTTTATAAACCTAAAAATTATTTTAACATGTGAAGGAGTTAATTTTTGTATGTTAAGTCTATGTGAAATAAAATTTGAATATTAAAATTTAATGTAAATAGTATATGGATTTTATTAAATATGGTTCAATATAATGAGATGATAGAGTTTACTATTGTATGTTAATTTTATCTGAATGTTGAAATTATATAATTTATCTGATTCTCTAATGAATGATTTATGATCTATGATACCATCATGGTTTCATTTTGATTACAATTGGATTTGATGATTTATTTTATGAAATATTATTTTCACATGCATAATGTTTTTTAACTCATATGTCTCTAAAATTTTCTTAAATTTCAATGCATGTCTCATTTCCAATGTTCCCTATTTTGATAGATATTAATTCTTTTATGTTAGTATCTTGAACATTGAATATGTTCTAATACCATTAGTCATATCTTATTCTTGTTGAATTTATTTAATTATTAATTCCTATGTTTACACTTCTTGACAATTTATTCTCTCCCTTATCGTGTTTATGTAAAAACATAGAGTTTATAAATGGTATTTGTCTCATAAAATAAATTAGTTTTATAATATACTATGTGATATTATAAACATAAATAAACCAAATAAAAAGTTATTTAAATGGTAAATTATATTACATTAATCATAAATGAAACCAAATAAAATTCAAAAATTTCTATTTCCCAAAAAATATAAAATAAAAAAGATAAAATTGGAAAATATAGATTTCCCCAATCTACTAGAACAATCAACCCTACTTCCAACACTATATAAAAGAAACAATATATTTTTAAACCAATAGAAATTATATAAAATTAAAGTATAAATAATTTATTAGAATTGTTTTAAATAATGAATGAGGGAATCAAGTGATATATATATAAGAAAATGTGAGCATTGTTAATAGAAACATGTCTATAGAGAATAGAAACATGTCCATTGGAATATAAATTTTACCTCAAATTAATAATTTTTTATATGTATAACATTTATTATGATTAATTTAATGAAATATAATTATTATAATTCATCAAAAACATATCATGATTAAAAAATGAGTGAAATTATAAGCACATTTTTAATAAACTATATTTAAAAGAACATTAAAAAAACATAATTTTTATATTAAAATTTAAAATTTCTTATTATAGAAATTTATTTCAATAATATTAATATAAATTGTAATATCACCCTGCCAAAAATTTCGAATGGTGATTTTTGGTAACTTTTTGAAATGCTTCAATTAAATATTGAATAGTAAAAATATTATTGTTTGTATAATTGGTGTATCTTAAATAACATCATTACTAATGTAATAATGAAATAAACCTTCATCTAACATGAGGTTTTGACATGAAATATTCTATTTCATCAGTTATTCATCAAAATAAAATAATCTTAATTCTCAAATGTAAAAATAACTTTAAAAAATCTCAAAAGTGATTCTATAAATAACCAATTACATTTTTTAAATATAAAGAATATTTATAGTCTCACACACATTATATTATATTTTTATATGAATTATGTTATAAAAAATAGCCAATTACATTTTTTAACCTTTGATATAAAATTTTATTAAATATTGTATTCTTAAAATACATCTCTCCTCAAATATAAATAAACCATCTACCTTCCAATGAAATACAACTGATCCCACACTTTAGAAATCCTAAACTACTAAAAAATATTAAATTTCAATCCCCTTAGTGACCTTAGGGTGTTTCTAGAGTAATACAACTCCAAACATCAAGGGAGTTTTACTTCTGCACAAGAGATGCTACATCAAAGATTATGTATGTTTTGATCAACTGTTATTATTTTTATTTATTATTCTTATTATATTTCATTTTTTCACCACTAATTTCAATCACAACCCATAGAAGATTAATTATACATTAATATAACATTATATTAATTATTTAAACCTAAATTAAATATAATATGTTCTATATATATATTAAACTTCCCTTTCTCGTTATCCTGAAAATGCCTCATCAATGGTCGGTAAAATGCCTATAGAGACATTTATATGTCATAAAATATAATCATAATCCATGACGGATATTATAAACTATTTATAATATATTAAAATTTATTTATATTTATTATATGATTTTTAAATTTGTTATAGTTATGTATAAATTACATTGAAAAAAAGTATCGAAATTGCAGGAAAACAAGTAATTTTTATGTGATAGATTATATCAATATGGATACAATATAACCAATTAAATTAATAAATATAATATAATAAAATTAATAGATAAGTATTGGTAATAATTACAATTATTTAATTCTAGATCACAGTTTTAATAAATCTACATTTATTATTCTAGAGTAAAAAAAGAGACGAAATTGGGTGGGTATAATGGTAAGTGAATTTTCAAACCCAACTCCCTTTATTTGGGTCTTCCATATTTCACATAAATTTCAGCGTGTTTATTCCTCTAATGTTTCATTAATATCATATAATTATTCTTATCTTTTCTTTTGGGGATATACATATTTCAATGTGGAATTGTAATCCTAATAGATTGATTTTCTAATTGATATATTTCATTCCAAATTAAATATTTCAATGCCCATGTGTTGATTCATATTCAAATAAAAATGATCACTTATTCCAATTTATAATCACATTTTTTCTTTTGGGAACCCCAAAATTAAATCAAAAATTTATTATTTATGAAATCATTACCAAACCCATTACATTCCATTGGTTATTTCATGAATATGATTATTATATATTTTATATGAAATGCATGATTATGTAAATATTATGATGTTATTGGGGGATTTTATATTCTTCTAATGCATTTGGTATTTTGATTTATCTCAAGATATAATGTTAATAATCAAGAAAATAGTGTTATATCAATTCACAATGATGATGTTATGATTATGCACATGTGTAAGGCATGAACATGTTTATTTCTTTGTTCAACACTATATGTGGAATTAGAAAAATATGAAATGTAGTTTCATTTTTATGAATTGGAAATTTATGTTCTCTTATCACACATTACAATAATTATTTTTATGATAATCTTATGCTTATGATATGATCATGAATATTATTCTCACATTTGTTATATTGATTCACGTCGCATATTTATCCTCTTATAGGGATTTTAAGTCAGAAATTTCATTGATAAATATCCTTATGTGAATACATGTATGAATGAGAACAATATATTTTAAATGATAAAGAGGAAGGATTTGAATATATTTTTATGTTTTATTATGTTCATGATATGTATGAGCCAAATTCCCCAAAGACACTAAACCTTTTTATATTATATTTTCATCTACATTATGTAGTTTATCATAAAATTATGTAACTATTTTGAAAGAATAATTGTGGTCTTGGTAGTTGCTATCAAAGTGTGGTGTAGTTATTTTGAGAATTATGATATGGAAAAAAGAGTGAAAACCAGAAGAATATTCATATGTACAGGTAAGACACACAAATAGAATATTTTCAGAAAATAATAATAAAATGGATCCCAAAAGATATGTCTTTAGTGTTAATTGTGTTAAACATGAAATTATTTATTCATTGATTACTAACATTTTTTTGAAACCATTGATATTTTATAAAATGTTATAATAATGAAAAATGATGCCAAAACCCTTGTGAGGGACAATGCAATGATTTCCCAAACTACATTCCCATTTCCATGGGAGGTAGAATTAGAAAAACATTATGGTGATACATTCCCTAATTTATGTGGGTATGAAAAAAAACCCGAACCACATGGAATATATTTCATCACCTAATAAGGATAAATTATCCATTGATTTATTTATGCGGAAATGGTCACTGATATTTAGTGGAACATTAAATCCACGTGTCCTAGAAATGTGCATTAACTCAATAGAGAATATATTTTATGTGGTACATATTTATGATAATGAAAATGTCACTCTGGTCATATATCCTTTAGATGGATAGGATTATCAATGGTTGTAATTGAGAAATAATGCAATGATAAAGGTTGAATGGAATGATTAGGAGTGGGAAGACATTATGAAAATATTTCATAACAAGTAATTCATTGAGACTAGTCAAACAAATATGGATTGATAATTCAAAGAGATAAGGAAGAAAATTTTTATCTATCATTACTTATGGGGAAAAAATCCCAAGTCATGAAAGATATAATTGTGTTTTGTTATTAGAAATGATTAAAAAATAGATAGATTTTCATTTTGTTTAAAACAAATCCTTTGAATGTATTTGGTTATATGAGATATTCAGAGTTTTGAATAAGTTGTTCAATGTGATATCAAAGGTGAGATGGAGTAAAGAGACTACTATCATGGTTATAGAGATAAGAAGAGAATAACAATGTTTCAATATTGCGAGTCAAATGAAAATGTTTAAAGAGGACCCAACTACAGAAATGTTAGAAAATTGGGAACAAAAATATCAGATCATTCTAAATGGGATGGGGAAATTATTGAAGTACATGAGATAAGGAGACTAAACTCTTGAATTCCGAAGAGACATGAAGAATCCATCCAACATGATGAATGACATGAAGGAAACTCATAATTAACCACCCATTACTCAATTAATCATCTATAGATAGTAGGGGAACTATGAAATAGAGTTAACTAAACCATGGGTCGTTTTGGAGATAATTATAAACAACCATCCATGCTATATGAGAAATTGGAAACATATTCTATCACTATAGTTTATGTGGAACCTGAAAATGAATTCAAAAAAGGTAAAACTCCAATTCATTCAAGAATGGAAAAAGTGTTATTTGATTATAGTTCTATAAAATTCATTATATCTAGGAGAATATTCCTCTACAAAATCTCTAAATAACTTCCTTGGTGAAATTCTACAATATATTAATCATATATTGGGCGTCAGTATATAGGCAACACAAAAAAATTCCGGGAAAGGAAATCTATTTTCATATTATGAACGTTCCATTTATTATTTAAAAATTCAAGAAATATCATCAATCCTCTTTTGGAATGTCCATCAATAGTGTGGGTGTTGATACATTATGAGGAAGCATACAATACCCAAATAGTCGAGGGAAATATGGGTATCAAGCTAGAGGAAATTCCCATATTTTGGGTATATAGTAACTTATTTTACAAAGAGTTACCTAGAATTCCCCTATATAATGAGGTAGTGTAATCAATATAACATCTTCTAGGTTCCACATCTATATAGATAATACCGTATATGATGGACCTAATCGAACTAGAGTAGTTAAATAATTAGTTGAAAGATAATATGGAAAAAGGGTTCACATACCCTAGTGAATCACCTTGGGGTTCACCAATGATCTTTTTTCATGAATAAGTATGGATCACTGCAGCTATGTATTGATTATTAAAAGATCAAAATAATCACTGTAAAAAACACTTATCATCTTCTAATAATTGGTGACTATTTTGATTTACTAAGTGGATCTCAATACATCTAAAATGTTGATTTTCATTCAAGATATCATCATTTGAAGGTGAAGAAGTAAGATATTTAGAAAACTACTTGTCATACAACGAATTGACACTAGGAGTTCTTAGTGATTCCCTTTGAACTTACTAATTACCCAAAAATATTCATTAATTTAATGAATATGGTCTTTATATGCTACCAGAAAAAATGTATGGTAGTGTTTATCAAATATATTCTCATTTACTCCAATAAAATGGAGGAACATGTTGATTATATATGCATTGATTTGGTGACATTAAGGAAGGACAAAATATATGCTAGTATTAGTAGGTGTGACTTTTGTATGTAGAAAGACCCATTTAATGGGAATATGATCACATGCGAGGGAATTTATGTGAAACTGTCAAAGAAACAAAGAAATTGAAGAATGAACCATAACTACTAGTGTCATGGAAATCCATTGTTTACTTGGATTATCTCTGTACTATTGACATTTTTTTAGAAATTTCACATGATTTTCTATCCTGATAACTATGTTAACATGGAAAGGGGTATATTATATCTAGATGGAAGAATGTGAGGAAATCCTTAAGGATGTCTAGAATAAGATGATCACTATGCCTGTACTCACAATTCTAACATGTGGAGAAGGTATTGTGACATACCAAAATGCTTAAATGAAAAGATTATGTTGTGTACTCATGCACAAAGATAAAGTGATAGTATATGCCTCATGAAATTGACGATCAATGAGCAGAATTACCTGATTCATGATCTAAATATAGCAGCTGTGATATTTTCTCTAAATTTTTTGCAACACTGCCTATATGGTGATATGTTTGATATAAATACCTAGAAATAGTATAATGTATTGATTTAAACTGAAGGAGGTAATCATGAAATTTTTTTTTTCTTATAACTAATTAAGGACTATGATTTATCTATTCATTACCATCCATGAAAGATAAAAAAGGATTCAACTGCTCTTAATTGAAAAGAACCATTTACTCTATCCATGATGGGGATTGAGAAAGACCTCATCATCAAGGATATAAAAATAATGAATATATAAATCATAAGATTAAGGAATACATCCTACCTTACTCAAATAAATTGATAACTTTATGCCCACATCAAGATCATGGAGGCACAAAGGGATGATTTGGAGATAAAAAAGAAGGTGAAAGTAGTAATATAAGGGAAGAAACAGAAGTCCCTCATTTATTATTATTTAATTATTAAATTTTTATTGATTCTTAGTGTGCCCTCTTCACCTGAGATAAAGAAGTATCTTTTGGATAATTCACATAGATCATATTTTTCAATCCATATCAAAACAACCAAGATGTACCATTGTCTTTGAGAACACTTCTTAAGAGAAAAAATGGAGAAGGATATATCGAAATATATATCAATGTATTTGGTTTGTGAGAAATTAAAATTAGTGCGACATTAGTCTAAAGGGATGATGAATATATTTTATATACCAATATTTAAATGGGAGAATGTCATTATGGACTTTTCACTGGTCACTAGAAGACAACCAAAAGAAATATTTCCATATGGGCTATGTTGGATCGACTCATCTAGACTACCCACTTCATTTCTATTCGATAAAATTCCTGACTTGAAAAATTTCCCAGATATTAGTGAAGGATGTGGAGAGGATTCACGGGGTTACAATTTTAATTTTTTGTGATCATGATCCATAGTTCACATATTAATTTTGGAGAAGTCATAATCATGATATGATTATTAAATTTAATTTCATCATGCACTATCACCCCAAATATAATGGCCAATCTGAATAGACTAACTAGATATTCAAGGAAATTCAAAGAGAATATTCAATGGATTCAATGGTGTATAGGATCATCATCTTCGATTAGTATTGTTCTCATAAAACAATATCTTTCAGTAAGTTATTCAAATAGATCTGTATGTAGATCTGTATAGGAAGACATGTAGAACTCCAACTTTTTGGGATGAATTTGGAGAATAAAATATAATTGGACCTATACTTGTGAATGAGATGACATAGAAGGTTAAATCTATCCAAGAACATAAATAAGCTGCACATTGTCGGAAAAAGATATACAATGAAAACCATTGAAGTGACATGAATTTCAAAAAAAGATACAATTTCTTCCTTCCAATATCACCATGATAGTCATTTTTTTTGGAAGGAAAGGGAATTTTAGAACAAGTTACATTGTCACCATTGATATCTTTCATGGAATATGAGCGGTGGCATATCATATTGAATACCCAACAACTATGGCCCACGTTTATGACGTGTTACATTTATCACTCTGGAGTATGTACATACTCAATCCCTCACATGTACTGAATCTATATGTTTTACAGCTGAAGAATACTCTCTAATATAATGAAAATCTTGTGAAGATCATAGAATGTAGAGACATTTTTATAAGAAACTAGCCAACTCACCTTGTCAAAGTGTTATGGAGGAACCATAGGTACGAACATGGGACATGAGAACCAGACTAAAAAATGAATTAGACGTACCCACACCTATTCTAAACTGATAATACAAATTGATATTTTAGGGAACATTATTATAAAGGGTATGAATGTAACAAACCAGTGTTTAAAAATGTTATTTTTCTCCTTAAATAAATTGGTGTTATAATATAATATATATAATAAATCACATAAGACATCAAAAATAAATATTTCATTAATATTATTTTTCACATTAATCATATATTTAACTGATGAAAATTACAAACATTACAATTGAACAACAAATATCAAATAGAAATGATAAAATGGGAAAATATGGATCACCCCCACTACAAACACTATTTCAAAAAAAATTTTGTAAACCAATCAACATTATAGAAAATGGAAATATATAACCTTGAGTGTAATTTGGTTGAATAAATACTAATGGAGTGAAGTAGTATATATATGAGGTAATGTAACTTTATGTAATAGTAACATGACTATTAGGAATAGTAACCTGATAGTTGGAATAATAATTTTAACTAAAAATAATAAACTAAATTATAAAAAAAGTTTATCATATTTAACATATTTAAATATAAATATTATAATTCTAGAAAATATATACCAGGATTTAAAAACAAAATATAAATATAAGCACATTTTTATTAAACTGTATATTAAAGTATTTTTTTTTAATATTTAATTTTTATATTATAAAATAAAATTATCAATTTTATAAATTAATTTTTTTAAAATGAATAAAATTTTTGAAATCACAAAATTGAAATTTTCTTAGAATTATTCTTCATATTTTTCTCAAATACATCAATTTTTAGGTGAATCGTAAAAATACTGTTTTTAAAAAAAACCTGTGAATCTTAAATTTCATCATTCATGATGTAATAATTAAATAATAATTTATAAAACATTTTGTTCATAATTGATATATTTTATTTAAAAATTGATACATTAAAAGAGAATAAACTAAAATTTCAATCCTATACAGAACGTTCTGAAGCCTAATCTCAAAAGTGATTCCTAAAAATATCAATTTATCATTATTTCTACATTCCTTTTTAATAAACTAATGAATTAGAATTAAAAATGTGATTTAATTACTTAAAAAAATTATTTTATATTGATATATTATTAATATTTCCAAAAAATATACTATTGCACATTTTACCTTTGATATAATATTTTATTCAATATTTTATTCTAAAAATACATGTCCCCTAAAGTATAAATTACCCATATTCCACCACTTAGAAAACAAAAAATTCAACACATTCCAGAGGAAAATATATACAAAAATCCCTTCCTATCAATCCACTTAGAATCCATAGGGACCTTCTAGAGTAATGAAACACCAAACATCAAGGGAGTTATAATGGCATACAAGAGAAGCCTCACAGAGGATTAGGTTTGTTGCAATCAATTATTCTTCTTTTAACTATTATTTCTTTTGTTTTTCTTTTTCTCACCATTAAATTATAAAAAAATATAACACTAAATATCCTGTAATTTAACATTATTTTTATGGTGTTAACCAAATATAAGTATCATATTGAATATATAAATAAATTTCAAACATCCTACTCCCAGTCTCCCGACAATGTCACATTATAGGTCAGTTACCCACCTACGGAGACATTTCCATGTTAACACATATAATAATAATCCTTGTTTGATATTATATCTAATATTTAATATCTAAAAATGTAATTATTTTTATTATATGTTTCTGTAATAAATTATAGTAATGAGTAGGTTACTTTGAATAAAGTAGAGAAATCGTAGTAAAATAGGAAAATTTTACATTAAATATGATATCAAAATGACATCCCTGAACCAAAAGAAATTATTTAATATAATAAAGTGACCCTAATTTATAAATATTTGGTAAAATAACAATAATTAACATCTTTATAACTATTTTAATAAATGGATGTTTATTTTAAAGAGAAATAAAGGTGTTGAAATAAAGCTGGAATAAGTGGATTCTCGAGCCCAAATAATTTTCTTTGGGTCTTTCATATTTCAAATAAACATTTGTATGGGTATTAATTTTATGTCTATAAAATAAAATTTAACTATTATTCCCTTTCTTTCATCTATATACATGTTTTAACCAAGAATTTTAAGTCAAATACATTGTTTTTCAAAAAATGATATTTTTCTTTCTAAAACAAATATTAGAATCCTCGAGTGTTCATTGTTATACAAAGAAAAAATTTCTCTTACTAGAATGTATTATGTACCATTTTTATTTGGTTACCCATAGTTTATTCATAAATTAATTATTCATGAAATCCTTATAAAACCCCTTCCATTACATTCCATGGGTTATTTTATGACAATATGTGTTATACTTTCTATGTGGAATGCATGATTATGTAAATATTTTGACATCATGGGTGGATATATAATTATATATACGTTCAATTTAATGATAATTGTGATGTATCTCATGATATAAAGTATAATATTCATGAACATGATGTTATCTTGTATCACAATGATGATGTTATTAGTGTTCACATATATAATATGTGAACATGATGTGATCTTTGTTTATAAATATGTGTGGTATTTTACCAATATGACATGATTTTTTATTTTTATAAATTTCCACAATCCATGAATTTATAAAAAAATTCTCCTATTATGTTTATTATTATATTATTGTTATGATACAATGATGTGGCTTATGTTCATCCCCACTATATTGATTAATGTCGCATATTAATCCTTTTAAAATGAATTTAAATCACCCATTTATTTGATGCACATACATAGGTGATTACATCTACTAAAAAAACAAGAAATTGTAAGGATAAATATATAGGATTTAAATAAAATTTTCAATTTTATTATAACTAAGTTATGTATGATCCTATCTTTCTAAATACACTAAACCTTTTGATAATGAATTTAAATCAAATATTATGTTTTTTTATCATAAAATGATATAATTGTTATGAAATAGAAATTTGGTTCACCTTGGTTTCTATTCACCATGTTGTAATATGTGTAGATGAGTTTTTTGGGAGATAATAAATATATAATTTTTAATAATAAATGCTCGTCATAGTGGAAAAACATATTAAGTAATGTTTTGGTAATGTTATGTCAAGGGATTTTTTAATTTTTAAAAACAATCAACCTAAAAGGTCCATCATCATATAAATGATTACATAATTATATTTGATTTTGAATATTTTTATAGATAAATTTGGTTCATGTTTATTGTTATCGAATCATGTAATGTAAGGATTATGTTTTGATCTCATGATCCTTGACTGCAGGTTTTGGGAATTTATATTTTGAATCATAGAATGGATTATATAAATTTGGATATTATGATGTTTTGATGGGAGTTTAACTTAAGGGATTTGGATACAAAAATGGGTTTGTAATATCATGTCTGATCATAAGGGAAATGTATTATATTTCCCTTTGAGTTTTATTTGATTTAATTTTAAAGTAATTAATCATATTTTGGTGGGGCTTTCATTGTGTTTAGGTATATCTAACCCCTATGATTAATATTAATAATTATTTATGAAAAAATAATGTTTAATTTTATTATATATAAGCTAAAAGGTTTTTTACAACCTTTTAAAGTAAAATATTCTTTAATATTTATGTTTTTTTATTTTTATTGGGATACAAGGATATTTATTTATGGAATTATATTCTCTGATACATTGGTGAAATAGTATAAATTTTAGAGTAAAATGAATAAATTTTTCATAAGAAGGATTATTGATTTTTTTATTATCTTACCATGTATATATAATTTGTTGTTTAATAAATATAGGTGGGTTATATTTTTATATGTGTGTGGATCCTAATATATATTAAAATTATTTGTATTGTGAATGAGAAAAAGTTAGCTTGGATTGCGGTCGCATGGAATATAGGACTAGATAGGGGTTGAAACATGTTGAAAAAAACAACCAATGAATGAAATTTCAGTTATGTATTTGAAGAAATAATGTATTTATATTATTTAAGGTTATATATATAAATAAATATAATTATATATATATATATACTCTTGATTACATAAACCATTGTGTAACATAACACTATTAAGTAAAATTAAACATATAGGTCAATGGACTTGACCCCGTGACATTCACCTCACCCCACAGAACCCTAAAAATACTACCACCAATGTTGGAGGTTCTATATTACAATAGTAAACAAATCCATCAAATTTAGATAAAAAATATTGAATGTGAATTTTTTTCTATTCTTACAATAAATTTGAATGATTGGCTATCTTTCTCACACCTCATAGGGTTATTGGTTTATGGTCATTATAATTCTCATGATCATTCACCTTCTTGTGATTCATATTCTCTATCACTCTTTATCATTATCTAGAAATTTAATTTCTTCTATGTGTAAATAGTTTCACTTCTCTAAAATTTTATCCCATATGGAAACATATTTATGTTCTCTTCAAGATGACATTTTTATTTTACTCTACTTATGTTCAAAATGATGTTTTATTACATCTATTTAAAATGTTGGTTTTAAAAAAATGTATTTTAAAATAATAAAACTTTTAATTACCATGCTCAAGATAAATTGTAGAGGAAAAAATTTATATAAGGTATGTAGGGATATTTTCAAATGATAGTGTTTTATGATAATACTATTTTCAATTATTATATAACACAAAACATCAAACTTAAAAAACAAAAAATTAATATTATTTTAAATATAATCATCATAACCAAGATGTTTAATTTGAAGGTATGAATTTGCATAACCTCATTTTTAATGATATTAATAATTTTCCTACTCAATAAATATGCTTTAATAAATTCTTATAAAATAATAATTCTTTTGTTTAAATTTATTTAATGATCCAAAATATATTTTCTTAAAAAAATATTTTGTATTTTGTTGGGAAAAATTATTATTTTTAATTTATTCAACTATTAGAAATTGTATTTTATAAAAATTATATCATTTTTTAAATCAACGTAACATTTTATTATTATGGTGATATTTTTTATTTTACAGAATTATTTAATTTTCCAGTTAATTATTAAAAAATAATGATTTTATGGTAATTTATCCTTTCTATTCAAGTGCGTACAACATACAATTTTTTTATCAATTAGTTTTAAAATATAATTATTTATTTTTTATGAAACATACACCAACTTATTTTATTTGAATTTAAATTATTCAATCTTTTGGTAGAATACATTTTCATGATAAATATGTTTTATTCTAAAAAATAAATTTTCATCACATTTTATGAAATAAAATTACAAGTAATCTCTCACAGTAGTTGGAATTGATTTTTTAAAATAGATTAATTATTTTTATTCATCATTTATAAATTTGATAAATTGGAATCCATTAAAAAAATCATATTGAATTCTAACCTTATTAAAAATTATGTCACCACAATTAGGGTAAAATGAGTAAACAAGGAAAAATCATTTTCCAAAGGAAAAATAATAATAAATAAACATTCTGATAAATCATCGGACGAGTTTCATTCAACCAAACAATTATTTTTTTTGAAATTAAATAATTTTTTTGACCTCTATCTTTGATAACAATCTTTTTATTTTTCTAAGTAACTAAAATTTCAAAATTATTTTTTTAACATAAATATAACTTCCTTGAAAGGGATAAAACCAATTTATGAATGGTTCAAAAAAATAAATTTATATTTGAATAATTTTTATTATTGTGATAGTTTATTTTTTTCTTATAATGAAATAATTACAGTAAATTCATATGTAGCTCCATCACAGTACGTTTGCAAGCAGTAAAAATTCATGTAATTTATTTAAAAAAACTAAAATAACATATTTTTCATTGAATCGTGGTCTTAATAAAAATTAAATAAATATTATTTAATAGAAAGATATGGAAATTAAAAATTCAAGTTACAATAGGTACTAGATTTTTTTAAAAAAATTAATTTTAAAATACCTAAAAATGACATCAATGGTATTTTATATTATATAATATTTTATTAAATAAATATAAATTCAGAAAAATTATACGTATCAATTTTTATTGTATAATTTAATTAATATAAACCATTTTATAATTATAAGTAATATTTATTTTTATAGAATCATTCATGACCCCTAAATTGTAAATAAATTATTTCTCCTAATAATCATACAAAGGGTTAATTGGTTGTTTAAAATAGGATACATGGGTTAAAACATTATCTATACTTATATAAATTTAATTTATGAGAATGTTTTGATAAATATACTTACTATATTAGAATTATAAGAATTATAATACACATGAACATGAAAATATATTTATATTAATTCAATACTTTAAGTAATATTATGGGTTCCCTTTTTTTATATTAGGACACCACCACTTTGCTCTTCCTCAAACATCATGAGACAATTAGTTTAACCAAACCTTACCTAAAACTCTAATGATCATACTTAGATATGTTTTATATGTATTGGACTTCTTATACAACCATCCATAGGTCCATTAATATAACACCCAGATGTTGTTATGAAATATTTTCTCTAAATAATATTATTTCTTCAATAGATTTCATTGCAAAAAGATGACAGTTTCAACGAACTGCGAGATTCCATAGAATAAAATTTTTATTTAAAACTATACATTAGGTTAGTGGAAATAAATAATACTAACTTATTAAAATTTATAGTGAATTCATTCGCTACCAATTATTTATGAAAAATATAAAAAATATTTATATTTTCATTTTTAATAAATTGAGTGAATTACTAATAGTTAATGAAATAAATGAAATATATATGTTATATAGTTAATAATTTTTTTCATATTCATAAAATAGATATTTTTGTCATAGTTTATGAATAAAACCTATTTGATGTATAAAAACCTATATTTTTCAAAAGGGCAATTTTCCACTATTTAATGGATAACTCCTTTTAAATTACGATTTTAACACATTAATAATTTTTATATGACAACATAAACATTTTCATTTTATTTAGGATATAAAATATTACTTTTTTATAAATTTTTAATATTTATCTGATAACTTTCATGTTTTGATGAATAGTAAAAATACACTAAATTTATATTGAAAACAACATTTTTTATCGAAATAATTTATATAAATAAATTATAATATTGAATGGGTTTAATTTATAAATATAATATATTTTTATAATTAAATATAATTTACGTCATCAACATTAATTTTACATAGAATTCAGTTGTAAGGTCATTTCAATGTTTTGCAATGTTTTATCCTTTAAACCACGTTCTCTCTTCCGGATAATGGGATTAATTTTAAATTAATTAATACAAATTCTATGTTTTGAATTTTTAATAATGGATAAATATTTTTAAATAATATGACCAAATTATTTAAGTATTTTTATTTTTTTGGGTGTTTATGAATAGAAACTTCGATAATTTTTATTAATAAAGTAAATGTGTAAATAGATTAATAAAGGGTAAGAATAATATTACAAAAATAATCTAACACTTCTCTTAATTTCATTGGATGAGTGTGTTTTGACATAAATCATCCTTGGATCGAAATGGTGTCCTTTCGGATCCACTTGAATGTGATTAGGGGAGGTATTTTATTTTATTTAAAAAAAATCAAATATGACATACAAATTTTTTTAATGAATATATATTTTTATACAAGGTTATAAAGAAGATAAATTAGATTATAAATAATAATTTTATAGAAAAAATGGTTTTATTTATCATGGTAGGTTATTTATAATTTTTAGGAAATAACTCATTACCTTAAAGACTTATACATTGATGATGTAAAAATTAATTAATTGATGTGAAATCAATAAAACAATTTTTATTTAAATGATAATAAAAATCAAATGACCCAAAAACATGACCAACTATTATTTGTTAATTTTATCTCAACTGTAATCTTCTAAGGGACTAGTTAGTGACCTTTTGGATCCTTATAGAATATATTGTGACACTTATATTTTTGTATTTATAGTGATGTTAAAGTTTTCACATTCCTAATCTAATACGTATAACATTATAAATTTTGGATTTTCCTAAATCTAAATTTGAATGAAAATATTCTCCTAAAACCTTGTTTATTTATCTTCATCAACATATTTTTTAATTTTTATTCAATAAATAAGTAAATAAATAATTATCAAAAATTGATGTAGTAAGTATTTTATTAATAGAGATAACATATAAATGTTATTAAAAATAACAATATAAATATAATTTTTGATAATTAATTCATCTAATGAAATTTCAAGATTAATTTTACCTCTTAAGAAATTAATATAACAATTTTATTGAAGTTATATTATTACTAAAATATTTTTTAAAATAAATTAATTGGATGGTGTCAAAATTGATCACATTGATTGTTTACCAAAAAAATGTTTTAATAAATTATTTTAAATTCATCAAAATTTTAAAATGTTTAATAATTACTATACAGTCTAAATTGTTGTTATGTATTTATTTATGGTCTAATTGATATCAAATAAGTAAATATTTTACCCTTTTTGTATAGAAAAATTTGTTACCCTACTTAAGAATTAAATAGAATCATTATGTGATATTTAAAATAATGAGGTTTAAATTGAAATTAAAACTTGTAAATTTTTTTTGATAGTATAATAAAATTAACTCATCTCATATTAGGAACTATAAAATTTTAGATGTTTTTGGATGTGTTTTGATTTTATTATAAATTAATATTTTTTGAGATTCCAAAGGTGCTCCTCACATCAATTTTAAAATGAAACGACCTATATCATTTCATCACGTGAATTTGAGACATAAATATCATATATCCCTTGCCATAATACCTTATTAACATCTATAGTAACATTATATAGGTTTTTTCTCCATTAAGGACCAAATATATTCCTTTGAAAGGATATTTATAGGACACACATTGAAGAAGAGGTAATCTCCTCCACCAATTCATTCTATCTTTTTTCTTCTTCTAATTCATCATCATGATTTGATTAATTATAAAAAAATAACTCCTGTATCACTTATATACTGATTTTTTATTATTATTACGGAAGAAAAATATTCCACATTCAATACATCCTATGAAAAATGAAATCACCATGCGTGCGTACGTACGACATACCATCTCTATGTCGTAGTGTAATATGTTTTTCACCACAATCATGCTTGGATGGGTATACTGATAGAAATGATAACTATATATGAATATTATAACCCAATAATGATTCCTAAATATTATACACCATTCAATTTAATAACATTAATCAATTATAGGAATGATATTGTTTCTCGTGTGTACGTATGACCTACCGTCTCCATGATGGAGTGCGATTCATTCAACATGATATTCATTAAATAAAGATAATATAAATGTAAATAATTAAAAAAATATGGTATATATTTTGTTGATATAATTTTTTAAAGATATAAATATGAAATAAGATTGATAACCATAACTTATTATAAAAAACATGCATTATCAAATGAAGTAGTTAATACCCGAACGGAAAGTAGTAATGATATGTTATCAACAAATGGATGATAATATGAACATATATAATATTAAAAAATTGAATATCATTATTTATTAATTAAATTACATTATTGAAATCACTATACAGGAGGTTCAAATACATATGATGGATATCATACGTAAGGTAAGGGATAATTTCACAATCTCATTATTCTTTGAGATTGTCTATGTGTATGTATTTATTGGGGTATATTTGTCATCTGCATGCATGTTTCATAAATATGTAATATATTTTTTATTATTATAAAATTTTGTAAAGTAAAATTTTCTAAATGTCTAATTTTTATTCAATTGTATTAAAGGAATCTTTTTCATTATTCAACATGTGTAACTTTTTGACTTTTCTAACAAAATTACGATGATAATGTTTTTTCACTTATACAACATAAATAGATTTTTATGTATTTATAATGCCTTATCTATGTGAATATTACTCTACACAATTTTATTTTTATTTTAAAATAAATTAGTTGAAGTAAAATTATAAGAAATTTTGAGAGAAGATTTTTTTTCTGAAGAAGAAAGGTTATCTTTCAAAAGAATTAATTTCAGGTTTTTTATCAAAATTATTTTCCACCTAAGATGATGTTCATTAAATAGGGTTCTATTTCTATCCCTATTATATTTATGATTTATTTTGTTAGATCTAATTCTATTTATGAAATACATTTTTTTTATGTGGATTGTGGTGGAATGATGATTAAGAAACTAATTTTATTCCTTGGGTTATGATATGATGAATGATTTATGTTATCACGACACATGTAAGAATCATTTTATTATGATATGGGTAGGAACTACATCTCCATATAATGAATTAGTTAAAGACTTATATCTTATGATTTATACATGGATATAATGGGAAATGATCTTGGTTCAATAACATAGGGCTGTATTGAGGAGTGAAGTCGGTTCAGTAATGGACATTTTCCGTTATGATTGTCTTAGAAATGAGCCTTAACTAATACAGAATGATTTTCTCTACTCATGTGAATGCCAAAAAACATCATGTATTAAATTATGAATTTTTTATGTATACTAATTTATTCTTAATAACATTCATGATTTATCACATGGAAGGATATCACGATCTTTCATATGAGGGATAAGATTTTCATATGTTATGTTTTTATTTCTCATGCTTATGAAATGATTGCTATCTTCCTTGTTTACCCTTGATTACAATATTATCCCACCATTTCATATTTTTATTTTTCCCATGTAATGAAGACGGTTATTAAGAAATATATGTCATAAATAAATCTAGTTATGATGAAATAAGTGGGAGACAATGGAGATGTCTATTGAACATGTTGTTTATGTTTTCCAGTTTCTAACCACATTGTACCTATAGAGTCTTATGATGTATTTTTTTAAATTTTATAATGAATTATCTTCAATACTAAATTAATAAAAATTTATGTAATGTATATGTCATTATAATTGGTATTAGAGTAAAGGTATAGTTAAACTTTGGAAACTAGGATAAGAAAACCTTAGTAATAACCCAAAGGATATGTCGACGTATAGGTTACAATTATAATGTTTTATAAGTGATCCTAAATAACCTAGTCAAAACCACAAAGTATTCTAAATTAAAATTATGTTCTTGATTATGTGGTTTTCCCATTAGTAATAGTGTTTCTCACAATATGATTCTTTGTTTTAGTCAAAGGCGGAACCTGAAAGAACCACATTAATGCTGAATGTAACATGAAATTAAATGATTGTCCTCCTGAGCAACCGAATATTATGGGAGATGTAATGAAAAATATTTTAGCTAGTATAACACAACTTTCTCAACCTATGAATCATGTAGTACATACAAATTAGAAAAATAGGGAACACCATTCTGTTTATTCCTTTATGAGGCAGAATCCACCTTCATATAGCGGATCTTTTAATCCATTAGTGGATGAACAATAGATCAGTAACAATGAAAATATATTTTTAGTTATCCAATGTTTGGAACATGATAAATTCATCTTATCTATTTATCATTTGGAAATAGAAGCTGAATAATCGTGGAACCTTATCAAGAATATGAGGCAAGATATGAAATTAAATCCTTAGAATGTGAAGAGGTCTAGATTTTATTTTTCAATAAGTACATTCTTTATATTCATTAAAAAAATAAGGAGAAAATTTTCCTTGAATGTAATAAAAAGGATAATGAATCTATTGGTACCTTTGAGGAAAATTTTATGATATGTGTAAGGTACCCTTCTAGAATTATCTTCCAACATGAGAGTAAAATTGATCAATTATTTAGGGGTTTAAACCAATTATTTTTAGGGTGTTATCGATAATGGTCTCTAATATCTACGATGAAATATTTCAACATGATCTCAAGGTTTAGAAATAAATTGGAGTAACCCATTAGTAATATGGGTTTTATAAGATGATAAAAATGGAATTCAAGTGAAAATATAAATAGCACACTTAAAAGAAGATGAGTTTTCCATTATTCTCATTGTATGGAAATAAACATGGAGTAAATTTTCATAATGGAATTTGTAAATGTTTTATGATTGGAAAGGAAGATCATTAGGAATTTGAATGTTGATGTTATGGGAAAAAATGCCTAATTATGTGAATAGAGAAAAGGATACACAGAATGCACCTCATACACATCAATGTTACAAGTGCAAGGAAATGGGACATTATACCAATAAATTTTCTAATCCATGGGTTATTGATTATGATTGACATCAGAAAAATATTAAAGAAAAATACATAGGCATGTCATAAGTGATTAAAATTGGTGATGTGGATTTTGATAATGAAGTGGTGGAAGGTACACATACCATGCACTATAAAGTTCAAATTTTATATTTTATTATAGATCCACCTGATCTTTTATTTATGAATAATTTTATAATGGTATTTCCAGATTACCTAAATAATTAGATGTTTTGTTAGGCGTGTCAAAATATAATGGAACAATAGTCACATAAAAACTTTTTAATTCTTCCCCTGTTGAAGTTTATGGGAATGTTCTTCCTTCAAATCCTGTGATCCTTCCTATAGTAGAATTTGATGTGATTCGTGAAAGGGATTGGATTTATCTTCCTGGATCTCATATAAATTTCTAAGGATGTCAAGTCACATTTCATATTCCAGATTAATCTATGATCATCTATCGATGCAAGGATTAATATAACATTCCAATAGAATGTTCTTCCATATTATGGGTCATGATCCCTATAATTGTATGTTATCTATCACATGTGATTGAAGAAACACACAATTAATAATGCACCTATTTGAAAGAAGTTTGAAGATTTCATTCTGGAATAATTGCCTGTTTTTCCACCAAATTGGGAAGTTTAGTTTTCAATAGAACTCATATTGGGTGGTATTCCAATTTAAAAGTTACACTATATAATGACCCCAATTGAGCTTTAGTAATTGAAGAATAAACTCCAATAGAATCTTGAAAAGTGATTCATACTCCCACGATTGTCACATTGGGGAGAAATTGTTATGTTTTTTATAAGAAAAATGGATCAATGAGAATATTCATTGATTATCAAGATCCTAGAAAGATCACTATCATGAAGAAATTTCCTCTTCCTCTCATCAATGAATTATTCATCCAACTATATGGATCTAAATACATTCCCATGTTTGATCTTCATCCAGTATATCATCAATTAAGGGAAAAGAATTAGGGTATAAAAAAATATATAATTCCCAAGAATGTATGTACACTATTAATTTAAAGTGATGTGTTTTGGTCTTAATATTTTTCTCACTATATTAATTGATCTAATAAATAGAGTCTTTAGGGTCTTTCTTCATCAGTTTTTGCATGTATTTATAGACGATATTCTTTTTCATTCAATGAGAATGGAAAAACTTGAAGATCACTAGATACTTGTAGTAAATAACCTAAGAATGGATAAATTTTATGAAAAAATTACCACAAGTTAATTTTGGTTTGAGAAAGTTTCATATTTGGGTCACATAATCTCAAGAGAGAGGATATCTATGGATCAAACAAAATAATGTTATTAAATGTTGGTTGAGACCAACAAAGGTAACTGAGATCCAAATGTTTCTTGGTTCAACATGATATTATCGATATTTTGTGAACGAATTTTCATGATTATCTAGTCAACTAACAAGGTTGACTTGGAAAGAACATAAGTTTGTGTAGACGTAGAAATGTGAAGTGAATTTCGAAGAGCTCAAAAGATGGTTATCTAGTGCACCAAAGATCACATAACCTTGTAGTGGAGAAAGGTTTGTGATCTACAATGATGCTTCAAAAAATGGTATTAGATGTTTCCTAATGAATAATTATATAGTGATATCTTATGTATCGCAAAATTGAAAATCCATGATAAAAATATGCCAAAAAATTATTTGGAGTTATCAGAAGTAATATTTGCATTAAAGATATAGAGGCACTTTCTTTATGGTGAAAGGTGTAATATGTATACTGATAATAAAAGTTTACAATATATTATCACACAAAAAGAGATTAATATGCATCAACAATGATTGTTGGAGTTGATTAAAGATAACCAATTCTTAATACATTACCACTCTAGGATAGAGAAAATGTGGAAGATACTATGAGTGAAAATGGCCATTCTAGCATACCCATGATGAGGATAAAAAAGATAAAATATTTATGGATTTGAAAAGGATGCATCTGTAAATTTTAATGGAAGGGGATAAATATTATTTTTCTCAATTGAAGGTTAAACCATCTATTAAAGTGAATATTAAGGAGACATAGAAGAAATATGTTGACATACAATAATGGTGAAAAATGATCTTTAATTCAACCTTGATTATATTGGAATAGTAATGTTCATGAATTGGGTTTGTATCCACCCCTTACAAAAATTAAAGAAGGAGATATTGGATGAGGGACACAATTATTCATTTTCAATTCACCCTAGATTCACAAATATGTACAGTGACATGAAAGATTATTTTTTGAGGGATTTCATGAAAAAGATGTGCCAAAATATGTCTCTTGGTGCTTTGTTTTTCAGTAAGCTAAGGCTGAGAGACAGAAGTATAAGGGGATGTTAGAACCAATACCCATACCAGAATGGAAATTGTAAAACATCACTATTGACATTGTTATCAGAATTACCAAAATATCTATAGGAAACAATTATATATTGGATATAGTTGACCGCCTTATTAATATGGAACACTTTATTTCTATTAGAGTGGATTTATATGTTGATTACATTACCAATATATATATAGGAAGTGGTAACATTGCATGTAGTACCACTTTAAATTATATCTGATTGGGAATCGAGGTTTAACATGATGTTCTGGAGATGTCTTCAATAGGATCTAGATACAGAGTTATGTTTCAGCACTGATTATTATCCTCAGATAGACAGTCAGCCTGGGAGGACAACTCAAACTCTAGAATACATATTGAGAGATTTTTCTATGGATTTACAAGGATTTTGGGGCCATCACATAACATTGGTGGAATTTTCATAAAACAATAAAATTCACTCCAATTTTCAGATGTCACCTTATGAAGACCTCCATTAGGACCTGATCATTTTGATGAAATGGAAAAAAGTTCATATCTATTCAACAACACATAAGAGAATATCAGAGTCAAATAAATATTTATGTTGGAAAAAGAAGAAAAGACCTAGTATATGAATTGGGTGACAAGGTGTTTCTACGAACACCTCCATGGAAGAGGTAAATGAGATTTGGAAAGAAGGGCATGCAGAGCCCTAGGTATATCGGTCCTTTTAAAATTCTGGATCTTGTTGGGAAAGTATCTTACTGAGTGGTGCTTCCATAAAATATTGCTCAAGTTCATGATGTGTTCTATATATATATCTTAAAAAATTATGTATATAATCTTTTCATATGTACTAAAATTAGATGTTAAACCACTGGAATAAGATACTTTATTTGAAGAATAATTGATAGCGATTCTGGATTGTAGTGAATAAGTAATACGAAACAAGAACACTTTCATTGTTAATGTTTTGTGGTGAAACAATAAATTTCAGGAAGATATGTGGGAACTTTAGGATATGGTGAGGTTGATATAAAATCATCTATTTATATCCATGTGATGAATTTAGAGGGTGAAATTATATTTATAGGGGGTATAATGTAACCCACAGATGTTTTATGCAATATTTTCTGTAAAAAAAATTTAATTCTTCAATAACATTCATTACACGCAATCATGAGTTTAAATGAACAGTGAGATTCCATTTCTTTAAAATTACCATTTTAACCTGGCTTTTAGGTTAGCTAGAATAAATATAACTAACCAACAAAAAATATATGGTGAAGTCATTCACTACCAATTATTAATGAAAAATACAAATAAATTATATATCTATATATATATTTTAATAAATTGAGTGAATTTATATTATTTAATGAAATTAATGAATTATATATGATATATACATTAAAAAATAGTATTGATAATCATCAAAAATATATTTTTATCATAGGGTATAAATAAACTTAATTTTATGTATAAAAACCTATATTTTTGAAAAGTATCATTTTTTAGATTATAATGGTTAACCCCATTAAAATTAATATTTTGACACATTAATAATTTTTATATGAAAATTTAAACATGTTATTTGGAATCAATATATAAAAATTTTCTTTAGATTCATTTTTAATATTTTGCTGATAACTTTCAAATTTTGATGAATACTAAAAATAAACTATATTTTAATTAAAATCAACTTTATTCATTGAAATAATTTGTATTATTATATTATAATATTTAATGGTTTTAAAATATATATACAATATATATTATCATTCCAAATAATTCATGCTATTATAATTAATTTTACAGTGAATTCAAATGTCAAAGAATTTCAATTTTTGCAAGGTTTTATCATTTTAAACATCTTCTCTCTTTATGGCTACACGATTAATATTAAATTATTTATCGGAACATATTTGTTTTTAATATATAAAAAATTATTCCATATTTGGAATCATTAGTTCCAAATTATGTATATATCTTTATTTTATTTTTTGGTTTTATGAATAGTAATATCGGTAACATTTATTAATACAGTAAAACAGAAAATCATTTAATTAATGGTAAGAATACTATTATAAAATAACAATAACACCTATATAAATATCATTATATAATTTTTTCTAGAAAAAATCATTTTTGGGTCAAAATGGTGTTCTTTGGAAGCCACTTAGATGCAATTAGGATATTTAATTTATTTTATTTAAGTAAAAATTATATATGGCATAATTAAATTTTAATAACTATATCATTTTTTATATATGGTTATATAGATAATAAATTAGAATATAACAAAAAATTTAAAGATAATATTGTTTATTTATCATGTTATTTTATTGGTAAAATTTAGAAAATAAATAATTACTTTAAGACTTATTCTTTTATGATGTAAAAATTAATAAATTGATTTGAAATCAATAAAGATTTTTTTTATTTAAATGATAATGACCATGAAAGAACCCAAACACCGTCCAAATATTATTTTTCATGTATATATCAACCATAATCAACAAATAGTCGAGTTGGCGACCTTTTGGAGATTTAAATAAGTGATCGTGACCCTTATGTTGTTTTTAAAGTGATGTTAATGTTTTTACATTCATAAGTATAACATTTTAAATGTTGTAATTTCCCGAAGATATATTCCACTAAAAAAATTATCTAAAATCTAGTATATTTTTCATCATCATATTATTTTATTTTTAATTTCATTCAACAAATATGTTTAATAAATAATTACATAAAATTGATGTAGTTTTTATTTTACTAATAGAGATAATAAATAAATTTTATTAAAAATAATAAAATAAATATAAATTTCAATAATTAATATGTCAGATGAATTTTCTAAAAAACAATGACCTCTTTGGAATATAATAAAATTGTTGGTTTGAATTTAACTTTTTTTCTTCATATTTTTAAAAATAAAGGAATCAAATAGTGTCAACACTGACTTCATTGGTTGTTTATAAAAAAATGTTCTATTAAATTATTTAAAAACAATAAAACATTTTTAAAAATATATAATAATTACTATATGGTCTAAAATTTTCTATAGTTTTTATTTATATCCGAATTGAAATCAAATATGTAAATATTTCACCCTTTTAATATCAAAATATTTGTTACCCTAGTTGAAATTTTAATAGAATAACTAAGTGATAATTAAAATGATATAATTTAAATTGGTTTAAAAATTTATCCAAAATTTCACCTTTGATGCGATTAAAACCTTATCTTATCTCATCTTATAAACTAAAACATTTTGGAGGTTTTTTCAAGTGGCCTTATTTTATTTTAAATTAATATTTTTGGAGATTCCAAAGGTTCCTTTCACCTCAATTATAAAAGGAATCATCCTCCTTCCTTTATTCACATAAATTTGACCCATCAAGCTCAGTAATCCCATGAAAGTTTCCCTTAAAAACATCTATATTCACATTCTTGAGATTTTTTTCTTCTTTAAATTCTATCCCTAGTGTTCTAAGAGAATATCTTTATGAATACTGTCGATGAAGTGGTAATATCCTCTATCGATTCATTCAAAATTACTTCTTTTTATACATAATTTTAATGAGTTGATTCATTAAAAAGTAATAAATATAGTGTCACTTATATAATTATATTTCATTATAATTTTTGGAAAACAATATTCCACTTTTTATCCATCCGATGTAAAATGAAATTGCCAAATATGCGTACGTATAACTTACCATCTACACGCTGTGGTGTCATATGTTTTTCACCACCACCATACATGGACTGTATAATGATGAAAATAAAAACTATTTATGATTATTATAACATTATATTGATTATGAAATATTAATAACTATTCACTTCAACATCATTAACCAATTATGGGAATTATATCTTTCCTCGTGTGTATGTATAACCAACCGTCCCCATGATGCGGTGTGATTCATTCTATGTGATATTATTTAAAGAATTATTATATAAATGTAAAGAACGAATAAATAGGGAATAAATTTTTTTAATATCATTTTTGTTGATATATCTATGACCTAGTAAATATATCCTGAACTTATTCGACAAAATATTGATAAGAAAATGAAGCAGTTAATAGCCGAATAGAAAGGATGAAATTTTATTAAAAATTGATGATAATAAGATTATATATGATATCAATAAAATTATTATTATTATTGGATAAGTAAATGGAATTATTTAAATCAATATATAGGTGGTTCATATACATATGATACCTATAGTAAGGGATAATTTCACAATCTCATTTTCATCTGAGATTGTCTATACGTAAGTATTTAATTGGGTATATTTATCATCCATGTACATGTTTCCTAAATATGTAATATTTCTTTATTCTTATAAAATTGTTTTATGTCAATTTTACCAATTTTTTAATATTTATTAATCAGTAAAAATGTAATATTTTTTTTGTTATTTGATACAAGGTACATTTTGTCTTTTCTGAAAAATGTATGTGGAGAATGTTTTTAAATTTATATGGCATGATCAGATTTTTACGTCTTCATAACTCCTTATATACATGAATATTACTCTACGTGATTTAAGGATTATTTTAAAACAAATTCATTTATTTTAAAACATCATGACATTCTGAGAAAAGAAAAAGTATTTGAAGAATAAAGGATATTTTCCCCAAGAATTAATTTCAAGTGTTTTATCAAAATTATTTTCCATCTATGTTGAAATTATATATATATATAGTTATGTTTCATTCCATATTATTAATTTTATTTGACTACGTTTTTATGGAATGTTATTTGTGAAATCTATTTGTTTTATATGGATTGTGGTGGAATGATGTTTAAGAAATCCGTTTTACTCCATAGGTTATGCTTTGGTGAATGTTTAATGTTTTCATGTCACACATAAGATTGATTTCATTATGATATGGGTGGGAGATAAATATTTCTCAAATTCATTGGGTAAATATTTATATATCAATATATAGACATGGATGGAATGGGAAAGGATATAAATTTTATAATACATGGTTAGAATGGGGAGTGATATTAGTTCATTAATCGACTTTTTCTACTATGATGGTATAAACAATGAGACTTGATTAATATGAAATGATTTTATATAATTATGTGTATTCCAAAAAACATCATGTCTTATGTTATGACTTATGGGATTAAATTCATTTATTCTTATGAACATTCATGATTTATTCCATGGAATGATTTTCCGATCTTCCATATACAAGATATGATTTTCAAATGTTTTGTTCTTATAACTAGTGATTATGATATGATTGATATCTCCCTTGTTTACCATTAATGAGTATATGAGATATCTATTTCATATGTTTCATTTTCCAAAGTCATGTTATAGGCTATTAAGAAATATATGTCAATAAGGTGTCTAGTTATGATGAAATAAGTGGGAGATAATGGAGATAACTTCTGAACCAGTTGTTTATGTTTCCTAGTTTCAAATGACCCTATACCTATATAGTCCTATCATTAATTTTTTATATTTTTAATTAATATTCTACTAATTTGAATACATATCAATGTATGTAATGTATGGTTCATTCTACTTAAGAAGGGAATGAAATGAGTTTCTGCAAAGAGTTGGTAATTGTCTCAATCATTTCTTTTCATTTTACATCTTACCATTCATCCACATATTATTTCCTAAAAATTACATTATAATAAAATAAGTTTCTAAAATATATAGGGTTGTTTTTATATTAATTTAATTACCTTATTCATCACCATTTTCCTTCAAATGGAAAACAAAACATTCGTTTGTACATACTACTGACTACCACTTCACGAATCGATGTATTTATTTTCACATTACTTCTATCTCTGTTTAGTTATTATGATGAATTTAATGTTTATATATGATATTAATAAAAAATTAATGATTATATAAATATAATATAAGTAATATATCATTATACCTTTCTAATTTTTCAAATATAATCACTTCACATACATATGTTTGAACTACCATCCCTAGGTGGATATGTACTTTTTCTAAAAAACAACATCTCATGTATGGTTAAGGTGATCAATTTAATGATGATATGTGAGTTTTATAATAGTATAATGATTCAAAAAAATTAATACTTTATTTTTTTATTTCCATCCTATATAATGTAAAAATATCCCTCATGTGTACGTGTAGACAAACACCTCCATAGCTAATATATTTTGTTTTTCATAACATATTTTCAAGGAAAATAATAAAATTGTATATGATATATTAAAATTAATATTATGAACTTATTATTATTATTGATATGATGAAAAAATTAACAATTTTACCATGAATAACTCACCTATATTGTTTTAAAATTCTGAACTCAACAACCTCAAAAGAATCGACATGGACTTAAAAAATTAAGTAATTAAATATAAAAAAAATAAATGAAATAAATGGTTTAATGATAAGGGAATAATCCTAGAAAATGTTCTGTATAATATAATTTTTTTATATTTTTATTATGTATTATTCAAAGTACATGCATATAAATTTGGGACTCTATATAAGGGGTTTCATGACTCATTTTCCATTCATAGGGTTATAACATTTCATCATTGATATTTTAACACCTTGATTATGTTTGAATTAATATAAAATTTATTTTTTTGGTCATTTAAACATTTTTTATTTGGATTTACATATTTGAACATATTATGATATTTTTTAACTATAGTATTCAATGTTATGATCTTTATAAGGGTTTTCTTTTTCTCATTCACGTTTTTCTAAGACATGTTCCATGTTTTATATCATGATTTATTTTTATGGTGTAATTAAATTCACAAGAATGATTTGGTAACAAATTATTTTGCGTGATTTTGAGATTCATAGATCCATATTATAATCATTATTTCAATTAATTTTTTTGGGATTTTTTTAAAGTAATAATAGATTTATGTAACAATCTCATTTCCATTCAGGATTGTTTATGACAAGGAATGTATATAGGTAAATTTTATATTCCTAATTTATTAAAATATATCTATATTCTTATAATTTAAAAACTTCTCAGGTTTACCTGATTTCCATTCATTTTCCAATCTTCATTACATAGAAAAGTTAAATTGAATTTTTTACATAATTACTAACTTTATATATCTCTTTGATTGAGAGTCTTCTATTTTCTATGTCAATGATATTTTTAAAAAATCATTTTTTTTTCTAGGAATAAATTATTTTATAAATTTATTTTCAACAATATTTTACTTTGTATATATTGTTTTAGAAGTATTATTTTTTTTTAAAATTATTGAATATTTGGGTTTTACAAGATATTGGAAAGTGGTGTTTATTTTAACCATTATAATTTCAATGGATTTTATAGCCATAAAAATTTTTATATATTTTAAAATTCATTTACATGTTTCTATAGTTATTTTAAATGAATATATTTTTCTCAATATTCATGGGTACATTATTTAAATTTATATCAAAATAAATGGATATTTTCCATATTTTCAAATAAATTCTTCAAATGTTCTTCTAAATTTTACTTTCCCATAAGACCTAGAAGAATTCAAATGAGCCCATTGTGAATAATTCAAGAAAACCTAGTAAAAAATTTATAAATCAAATTTTCTATATGTGATAATGTACATTACTGTTTTCTTTTGATCAAATGAGAATATATTCCAATTATACCATATTTATTATTTCTATAAAATTATTATTATTGTTTTAAATAGGTTTTTATTGATCCCATTCATTTTACATTATTTAATTAATCTAAAATAGAATGATTTTTTTTCTCAATAATATAATTTTTAAAATATCAATATCCTATATTTTTTCCATTCCATGGTAAATTTAAATCAGTATTGATGATTGAATAGTGTTTCCATTTTTATCTGGAGATGGTTGGTTATGATATAAAACCTGAAAGGGTGTTTCCACTATACCCCTACAATGCCTTGGGTAAACTAATAAATTTAACAAATTTTTTGTACTCTTAAAAGACATTGAATTTAACTATGGTAAGATTATCTTATGAGATGATGTATTCTGATGAATATGGGATTCTTTATAGAAATTATGGAGTTATCTATTTAATTTTAATCTAATTATAATGTTGAAATTATCATATTTAGGTAATTACATAATGAATGTTTGATATTCCAAGAAACCATCATATTTTCTATAATATTGAAAATACACTCTAACGGTTACATTAATAAAGGATTATTTTAAAATGGATCATGAGTATCAACCTGCATGTCTCTCTTATTTTGATAAATTATTTTTCCATGTATATTTATTTAAGCTCCATGTTTTAATGGGTGTGAATTGTGTTATTTTATGCTCATGTACATTGAATATATTCCCATACCCTTATTCTAAATTGGTCCTCATCATTGATATTCAAATTTAGATTCCAATATTTCCCCTTACATGTCATTTTAAATCACCATTCTTATATATATTTTCCTAAGGTTATAAAGTAAAATGTAATGTAAGGTATTCAGAGAAATGATTCATTTGGGTAATTATTACACATATTGAATAATAAAAACATCTACATAAAATGGTAAAAAATATCACATAATGATATGGGTATTGAATTTATTTTATTAATGTTCATAAATTATAAACCTAAAATATTACTGGGTATGTATGTTATTCAATATTTTCTTTTGAGGATTCATGGTTTAAATAAATATGATTGGTCCGTGTTTATTAGTGTCAAGGAAATAAAAGAAAATATTATGTTTTTGGAAATGTATTTTGGACTATGGTATTAGAGAACTTATAGAATGTAAACTATAAAATATAAAAGAAGGTGTCTAAAATAAATATATTTCAAGGAATTGATAATCAAGATAGAGACCCCACACATCTTCTATGTGAATCCATGAATTCATATTAACATTTTATATCAAATACATAAACATCATAATCACATATTTTAGAACCATACTCATATATTTTTATATTATAATATTAATTTATAAACTTTATATATATGAATTCTAGTTAGTTAAAAATTATTACTAATATTAGGTGTAAGTAACATTGATCATTTTGAGAAGTATCCTAAAAACAATTTCTATTGGTTCTTATAAAAAATATTTATTATAAAATATTTCAATCATCTGTAATAGATTTTTTTATAATTAGATATTATGTTATAATTTCATTCAATTTTATTATTGGTTATTATTGTTAAATTTAAAATTAGTAATTGACATATTTTAGTGATTTATAGTAATAAATGTTGTCTTCTTCTATTTTGAGTTATATTTTTTTATTTCCATTACAGAAAAAATTAATTTTTACATATTTATATAATATATTATAGTAAATTAAATTCCCATAGTTATCCACGTTATAAATATATTTCATATTTAAGTAGGAGGTTAAACAGGAAAAACTAATAACATACAATAAATAATGGATAATTATGAAGTTCTGTAGTTGTAGTGTCACTGTAAAGTAAAATTAATGGATGTATTAATTTTTATTATTGTCTTATATTATAATTGGAATGATATTAAATAAAAATATAAAATATATAATGTTATTACATTGTATGAAAAAAATCATTTTTTCTATGAGAATTCCCTTTTTAACAGTTGAATTTACCATGATTATGTATTGATAATATTATTAGTTTGATTGTAAGTTTTTCTTTCTAAAAACATAAACCTTTCAAAAATATAATATTTATTCATTAAAAAAATTCCAAAAATGTCCATGTATATTGATGATGAGAAAGAAAAAATTAAAACTTTCACATGGAGGTGGTAGTAGATAACTACATATGGTTAATGATTTCATGTTCTATATAAGGGGAAACTTCTATAATAGTATTTTTCAATTAAATAAAATTGATTTTTATCCTGATTATTCATTTTATTATCTATTATGACTAGCTGTGCATGATAGTTATGAAAAATGAAACATGGGACTTTATAGAGGCCATAGTCCACACACAACACAAACACTAATTTTTTGTTTTCCTTAATGAAAATATTAAAAGTGACTAATGATTAGTAAAATAATAAAATATAATTAATTATATATCCAATAATGGGGATTAAATTTAGTGAATAAAAAATAATAATTGTAATAGAATTATAAAAAATGATTCAATTTATGTAAAAAAGGATTACTCACATTGGACATTATGGGACACCCATGGAGGATCCAATGGAAATGGAGGGAATATGATAAAATTTTATCTCTATAATAAAATGAAAGTAATAAATGGTTCATGGAAAAATAAAAATGATTAGGTTTATTGAGGAAATATAATATTATGAGTGGTTATTAAGGGGTTGTGGGAAGACCCTTTTATATGTTAGAAGGAATGCCATTTTTGAAAATACTACGAACATATTAATAATGGGATGTATCAATCATGAAAAATTTATCCAGTATTGAGAAATAATGTATTAGAAAACACATAAGTTGTATAAATATCATACAATTCTATTGTACACATATTATAAACATTTTTCTAACTCATTACCATTATAATTTAATCTTTTATCAATTCAACTATTATTTACCATATTAATTTATAATTTATTATTAAAATAGAATTTTCTTTTTTTCATAGTATGGACCTACTGATTTATAATGTTATATACATTAAATAGAAAAAATTATAAATTTGATATATTTTAGTTTTAATATAAAAATTATATAATGTATTAAAACAGTTTTAGAAAATAATATAACATAAAATATAAAATATCAAATATTATGTGTTTAATGAAAAATTAATATTTTTAATTGTATAATGTTACTTACAAAACATATATATTTTCATGGAAATTTTTTCATAAATATTTATATACAAATAATGAATTAAAATCATGGTAAATGTAAAAACATTATATTACACTGTTAACCATTAAACCCCCCTAGAAAAATCCCTAAAATCTATCTCATTATAATATTGACATGAAAATACCCAAAATGATGCTTTTTATCTTCTAAACATTATAAAAAATTATAATGTATCATATATATAAAATGATGAGATATAAGTAAAATCTTTTTTGAGGGAAAATAACATTTTTATAATTTTAAACTTTCTCATTTATATTTGTTATCAGATATGAACGAAATTATTTTTACCCAATTTTTCATATCAAATATATAACATCACAATTAATTAGATGTTTCTTAATGAATAAAATCATATATAGAAAAAAATAATATTTTGAAAAATATTTTTTTGTCCATAATTTATTATTATTATTTTTTTAAGAATAAGTATAAAATTTAATAAGTATTAATAGTAATCCTTATATTACATTTAAAAATTATTTTTTAAATTGGAAACACCCATTTATTCCAAAAAATATATGTACTGTATTTTAATGGAAATTTATAATATTAATATTTATGTCTAAATATATTGAGGTTTTGTTTAATGTTAGATTTTACATGGGAGAATGCTATCAAACACATTATATTATGTAAAGGTAATCATATATAATTTTTTTGTGCTCCATGAACCTAGGATAATATAACAAAACCATTATTCATGCTCCTCACACGTGAAAAATTGAATAACATATATGACACTCTATTATCCTCTTTAAAACATTTAATTACTACAAATTTGACCACATACTGCCACAGTATCATTAAAAAACCTTGAGTTCCTATACAAACTCTAGTTGTCATGCAATAAGTACAACAAAAAATAACTAAATCATGAGTCGAACAAACCCTACCCTCTTATACCAATCATGAAACCATGTTCACTCTTAGTGCTATAACTATCAATATAATTTCATATTCATTCATATCATAGATCTTCATTAGAGTATCTCATTCTTGAGGGAAAAAGGGTCTGATTTAAGAAATGTCTCAAGAATCCATTCCCTCAATGATTATACTATATAGTACCCATATCCCAAACCAACCCACAACATACTCTACACATACCTTGATGGAGGGATTTCATTTATTCTACTAGATAACATCGAACTAAATAATCCATATGTCTAGTTATCCGAAAAAAAGTACATGAGGTTAAATTGAGTATAATCCCACCAAAGATCCATATGGGAAAATTCTATTTAGGTTATTAAAAATACATTAAAATACTAAATATTCTCCATATATAAGATAGCACATATATTTTAACATTTCATGTGAATCCTACATTCCAAGAATTATTCAAATAAACTAAACATTGGATATCCGGACATGAGAGAATAACTATAAAAAAACATAAATAAGAAACTCCAAAAGAGTAATCTCATTCCCTGATAGGAATGATTTTTTATGAGAAATGGTATTCCTATTGTACCCTTCTGATATACATCACATGATCATATATATATATATATATAGTTTGAAAACCTATAAATCAACACCTAAATAATAATAAAATTGAAATAGAAAAGGATTTCATTGCAATTTTTTAATAATTTGACCAAGTAGGCATAACCGATCACCTGATCTGGCTTATGACAAGGCCCCATGAATGATTCCCTTTAAGATATAAGCCATCAACTAGAGATGAGGTACTGAATTGGTACGATTGGGAAAATATTACCTAATGTTTTAGTGAAATAAAAATGAAAGATAACCTAAAACTTACACATATATGATCATCAATGTATGAATAATAAAGAAAAATACCAAAGCATATTTTATAGAATAAAAAACCATCATAGAGGCATATTTTCATGGTATAAAACAATAATTGATCACTAATTTTATAAATTAGGAATATAAAATTAGGATATTAAATAACGATATAATGTCTCTAGCACAATCCATGACATATATAATGTACTCGATATCCAACATTTGATGAAATTATCTAGTTTGGGATTCAAACTCTACATGAGTGGATATTATCTATAATGTAATTCATAGAATCATTCCCATACGCCATAAATCATATTATAAACATAAATTTATACACAAGGGTCTACACAGACAAAACTGTGTATATAAAATGGGTGAAAAATAAATTTTATTAGGCCACCCTAACTGAAGTCTCCAAATATGATATTATAAGAAATGTATGAAAACATTTATATTATTAAATTATTCAACTACTAATTAGATTTATAAATATAATTCTAAAAAATGGATGAAAAAAACCAAATAGAACAATAAAAAATCAGGATCTATGGTTTTTCTTGAGGTGAATCTACCCCTGTATTTTCCTATGATAGGAAACTTATAACATGTGGCTCACCCCCCCCCCAATGACATCTATTGCATCATAAAAACCATAATAAGTACTTAAAAATATAATATATTAATATAATTGAGTTACAATAACTAATGTCTCACCCTCATGTTCAAAAACATAATAGAAATTTCTACCTCGTACTGGGAATCCAATGACATGATCTAATTAAGACATAAGAACATTATTGCTAGATACCAACCTAAAATTGTTTTAAAATTCCTACAGAATAATCCATGTTACCTCACTATATTTTGGATAATTTATAATCCATGGGATTCAGAATCAAAATTTTCATGTGAAATAACATATGAGGGTACAAAACCCATCATTCATGGGTGTACTACTACAGAAGAGAGGATTATATATTCTTGATCATCAATTACTTCGCTAGAAACACTGAACACCAACCAAAAAATGTTGGAGAGCATACAATATAACATGGGGATTATAAATAGTCAAATAAAATGAAAATTTCACCTATCATATCCAAAATATAAATAATATCATCCACATCATCCCATATATACATCAAACTTATATAATTTATGTTAGACTATCGATGAACACAACAACAACAATAGTAAACACATCAATGACTATATAAGAGAATATACACAACTAACTAATAATTTAATGATTTATTGAAGGAATATAATTATATATATTAATAGAACCTTTTGGTTTTATTTTTTAAAAGTTAAGTCAAATAATTAACAAAAAAATATCATAAAATTAATAAATAAATGAAATTTTCCAATGTAATAAAACTTACTTTGCCTATTATAAGCCTAAAAAACTCTACTAAATTTACATAATATGATTCTTCTCTAGACATATCACGTATACTAGTTTTCATTATAACATAGGGAAATTGAAATGAAATAAGGGTTATGCTCAAATGATCATTAATGATAATCATAATAGATAAAAATCAAGGTTCATATGTTAGAATAATATTAGAATATAGGTATGATCATATAATCGAGGAACATGAACACATCAGAAAAGATTCATACCTTATAAAACATGGAGTCAAAATTTATGAATTATAGAATTTGTATTTTAGAATAAATAAATAAATACCATTAGATCATCTCATCATTGTAAAAATATGGGTCATAACATATAAACATGAAAATATGAACATGGGCTTTAATATGATCATAAGAACCTAATAAATAACATGAATGTGTGTCTAAATATATAGATGAGATATTCTAAATAATAAAAAAAATGTTAATAACCATGGTTTCTTAAAAGAATATTATTGTAAAATCCTAATTTTTAAAATAATAACAATTCCCTATCATGATAAAAAATTAAGTGGAAAAAAATTATCATAAAAAAAGATCCCTTTTTGTTAAAAGCATCTCAGAGTGGTAAAATGTCCAATAAATACTCTAAATCATTCAATTAAATATTTTTCAATGAAAAAAGTTCTGTTAGTGAATGTTTATGAGGTATTCAAAGCCTCAGCGAAGACAGAATCAAAAAATTAAATATATTATTTTATGCATGGGAAAACTGTTCAAAATTATTGAATAACTCCAAAAAATGCATCGTATGATAAAACCAAGAAAATAGTTAGGTTTTTAATGTGATTTTTAAACTAGAATAGGTGTAACATTTTTAAGCATTAGACATTTGCATGCCTCAATCATGATAAATAAACATTTTTATTTAATTACTTATTTATTATATTTGCTGATTAAATAAAATAATATCTTGTTAATGGTGTGTGGTGATGAAACCAATAACATTGTTGAATCCAGAACATGGTGTTTACCCTAGTAGGGCCATAAAATTCGATGTAAGTGAGATTTTGGATGCACATCTCTCTAATTATTATTTTTTAAATTGTTTTATATATTAAATTATTTGAAATAATTTTATATCTCAAAAATGGAGAATCACAGAAAAATTCCAAAACTATCATTATGTCTGAAAGGGGGGGTTTACCCTAGGCATTGTATAATTTATATACGCAATGGGATTTCTATTACCATGTCCATGGAAAAAATAAATGTATTTGAATATTTAATTAATAAATTAATTTATTAATTTTATAAGACACATGAAAAAAATGATAATTTTACTTCTACCTCATGTGAACCACTATTAACACAAATGGGAGTTTTCAAAATCTTTGTTTTTTACACGGGTTGACTCAAAAATGATTGCAATGGTTTCCTACTGAGAAACTAATGACTCCACTTGAATTTATTTGTGAAGAATGATTGAAAATCATATAACAAGTTCTAAAAATGAAAATCCCGTTTTTTAATCCCTATAAATATAGTCTGTTCTATACTCCTTATTATCACACCAAGCAACTCCCAAACTAATTTTTGGTGATGAGTAAAGTGTTTTCCAAGAGACATTGAAGATCTGCAACATTTTTATTCCATATGGTATGTAACGTCCTGGTTCTGGGTTCCACTCAATGGGTTCCCCGAACCCGGTTCACCACGTGACCTCAAGCGCATTTCCCCAAACACCAGAGGCTGCCGACTAGCAGCGAGGCCCCAGGTCTGATAGTGGGGAATCTATGCCATCATTTGTTAAAGTGTAGTGCAGAGGAATAAAATAAAAAACATAAAACAACAGCGAAATAAGAATCCATACACATTTAATATAATAACTGCAGTAAAAGATAGCCAACCAGATATATAGATATGATGCAACATGTCTCAAGTTCTAAGAAAATAGCCATAACATGTCACACAATAGTACAATACAATACAGAGTACAATAAAACAGAACAAAAAAACCGGTAGCATAGTGAGCCTAAGCCCGGTCTCATGCTCCCCTACTCCTCACCAGCAATCAAGTACCTGTATAGGGACCCTTTCCCTTATGCACACCTATAGAAATATAATCTGCTTGGGCCGAAAAGCATGAAAAAAATAGGGTGTGAGAAATAAATCCTAGTAGGCACCCAGCAAAGGCCCGTGCCCAAGTGTGTGTAAACATGAAACAATAGTGTGCAGTAGTAAAATGCAATAACGTAAGCAGTACAGAAAAGTAAAAAACTTATCTAGTTATATTTCCATTTAAATATCAATTTAATCATTTAATTAAAAATATCACCCCAGTGAATATTCTAAGTAAACAGCCAATGTCCTTAGACACATAAACATCTACCCTCGGGTAAAGAGAATCCAAACCCAATAATCTTCCCACAGGCATACAGATATTTCCCACAGACGTAAGAAGTGTCTCCCACCGACACATAATGAAATTCCCACATGCACGAAAGAAGTTTCCCATAGGCTAAGTAGTACATTTCCCACATGTTAATCACAACACTTCCCTCAGGCTAATAGGTAACTGGGCCATTCCCAACATGTAAACAAACAATAAACATGCAACTCCTCCCAAGGAAATTCTATAATTATAATTACAAAGGCATACCCACGTGTATCTTGGCCAAATGGCTAAATAGAGGAACGCACCCCCGGGGTGGTCCTAGATCAAAGCAGTGATCCCAAAAAATAGTTTATTATCATATTTAAATTACATAAAAAATTCTATGTATTTAATTCAAAAAGTCCACATCCATAAAACACCCCATTCATGGGTTTGTATCTCAATGGTACACAAAATGCATATCAGTTGGAAAATTATACACCAAGCCACCTACCATAAGCATCGAAGAACAATATACCCGAACGACGCCTTCTAAAACGTCTAAGAACAACGTAGACATGATGTAGAATAAAACTCATTCATACTCAAATAACATCCATTAGAGGAATAATTGGCGAAAACTATGAAAGTTTATGGGATGGATTACCCATGGGGTTCCAACATGATCGACGGAAGCCGAAACAAATTCTCGACGCTCGATCTGGAGTTCCTCAAAGTTTCGGTCGTCCCCTCCTGAGCTCCCATCCGGTTCTAAGCCAATCCTATGAACAGGGTTAGCTACTGCCCATTTTAAGTGAAAAAAACAATGTACACAATGTGTACTTTTGACTACATGGTGTGTAATTTCCTCATTTAACCATTCCTCTAGCAGCACCGCCAAACTATTCATTCATCGAAATTAGTACACGACGTGTATTCTCGACTACACGGTGTGTACTGTCACCCAACTGGCGGCCGCTCCCACCACCTTACTGTTTCTTCTGCCGACTGAATACACGACATGTAAAGGACCACTACATGGCGTGTAGTCGGTTTTTACATACTTATTCTCCAATAAGGCTACACACCCTGTGCACTCATCCCACATGGACAAAGTACACGCCGTGTGGAAAATTACATGGCGTGTTGTCCCAAAATTTATGAATTTTCCCCATTTTCCTTATTTTCTCAAAAACACATAAGGAAAAGAGAAAATAAGAAACCCATACCTCAAAAGTAAGAGCCGAGTTCTTACCAACTTCACCCCTTAAAGCAATTCTTACCTGAATTACCCTTCCAAGGGTGGTGAAGATATAACCAAGAACAACTTCAGCCATTGAGCATGTATGTCAGTCTCCCACTCCCAGATTTCATCTTGCACTCAGCCATGTTTCCATAACACCTGTACGAGAGGAACTAACCAGCCTCGGAGAACCTTTGTGCTCCTATCAACAATAAGAATTGGATACTCCTCAAAGGACACATCTACCTCAAGATCAACCTCCTCAGGTTGAAATATGTGAGACGAGTCTGAATGATAACAGCGTAACATAGATACATGGAAGATGTCATGCATGGCTCAGTACCTCTATAGTAACTGCAACCAATAGGAAACCAGAACGACTCTCTCAAGAATATCAAATGGTCCTATGTACCTCGGTGAAAGTTTTCCATGTCTCCTGATCCGCCTGTGTCCCTGCCTCAGCAAAACACGCAGAAACACCTGATCCCCGACCATGAACTCCAAGGGTCGTCTGCGGTGATCAACATAAGATTTATGACGAGACTGTGCGGTAGCCATCTGCTTCTGAATAAACTGGACCTGCTCAGAAGTCTCCTATATGATAGGTGGTCCAAGTAAAGCTGCCTCACCTGCCTCTAACCAGCACAAGGGTGATCGGCATGGCCTACCATATAAAGCCTCATAAGGTGCCATCTGTATAGTTTCCTGGAAACTATTATTGTAGGAAAACTCGACAAGGGGTATATGCTTCTCCCAAGAGCCCCCAAAGCCTAGGACCCATGTAGGTAGCATGTCTTCTAGCACCTGTATCATGTGCTCTGACTGGCCATCGGTCTACGGGTGGTAAGTTGTGCTCAGAAGAACCAGTGTACCCAGTGCCCTATAAATTTTCTTCCAGAAATGAGACGTAAAACAAGTATCCGTATCCGAAAAAATAGAATGAGGGACCCCATGAAGACGTACAATCTCTTGGATATACAACTTTCCGAGCTTTCCAACTTCGAATGTCTCCTTGATCGGCAAAAAGAGTGCTACCTTCATGAGTCTGTCAACAACAAACCACATGACATCACTGCCTTGAGGTGACCTCGACAACCCAGTCACAAAGTCCATCGTGACATAATCCTATTTCCACTCCTGAATGGGTAATTACTGTAACAGTCTGGCTAGCCTCTGATGCTCTTCCTTCACCTAATGATAGGTGGAACATCACGTAACAAAACTAGCTATCTCTCTCTTCATACCCAGCCACCAGTACTGACATCTCAAGTAACGATACATCTTGGTAACTCTGGGATGAACTGCCCAGACTGAAGCATGAAACTCTCGCATCAGATCTTCGTATATATCCACTGGAACCCACACTCGTCCATGGAAATGCAATACTTCAACATTGACCATTTTCCAACCAGGAGAAGGGTCCTTACTTTCCACCAACTCCCGTAGAACTAGGACTTCTAAATTGGATAGCTGTCTCATTCTCACTTTATACAGGTGGATAAAGGTCACAACTAAATATGAAATACAGGTCTTCCCTTGACTATCGTGTACCTCCAAATGCGTCTCAGATAACAAAGCCATCAACTTCCATTCACCACTGGCCTCCTGCACTTCCAGTATCTGAGTCTTCCGGCTCAGTGCACCAGCTACTGCATTACCTTTACCAGGTGTATATGCAAGCTCAAAATCAAAGGACTGAAGGTATTCAACCCACCTTCACTGTCTTAGGTTCAATTCACGCTAGGTAAAGATTTACATGAGACTTTTGTGGTCCGTGAACACCACAAAATGTTCTCCCAAGAGATAATGTCTCCAAGAAAGCAATCCATGAACAACTACAACCAACTCGAGGTCATGAGTTGGGTAATTCCTCTCATGTATCCTCAACAGCTGATACCTGTACGCAACAACTCAGTCTCCATGCATCAACAATGCTCCCATCCCAATCCCCGATGCATCACAGTAAACTGTATAGATCTTCCCCTGGTCTGGGAGTATCAGGATCGGGGCTTATGTCATCTTTCCCTTCAGCTCCTAGAAGGCTGTCTAGCAAGATTCTGACCAAACGAACTTCACACCCTTCTTAGTCAAACCCATCAACGGTGATGCTAAGCGGGATAAGTCCTGTATGAAGCATCTGTAGTAACCAGCCAGCCCCAAGAAACTCCGTATCTCAAACACGTTCTTGGTCTACTCCCAGGAAACTACTTCCCACACCTTCTCTGGGACTACTGCAAATCCTTCCTCTGAGATGATATGACCTAGTAAATGAATCTGGTCCATCCAAAAGTGGAACTTCGAGATCTTGGCATATAGCTGATGCTCTTTCAGTGTACTCAATACGATCTCAAGAAGGGTGGCATGGTCGTGTTGAGTGTGAGTGTACACCAAGATATTTTCCATGAATACTACAACAAAAGAATCCAGATAGGGATGGAACACAAGATTCATCAGAGCCATTAAAATTGTTGGCGCATTCAGGAGTCCGAACGACATAACTGTATACTCGTACAAACCATACCTGCTTCTAAAAGCTGTCAGAGGTATATCAGATGGTCTAATGCACAACTGATGATATCCTGAACTCAAGTCAGTCATCGAGAATACCCGTGCTCCACGATGTTGATCAAAAATATCATCAATCCTTTGCAAGGGATATCGGTTCTTAACCGTCAACTAGTTCATCTTCCGATAATCCACATAGAGTCTGAGGGTACCGTATGCCTTCTTCGCAAAGAGGAATGGAAAACCCCAAGGATAATTACTGGGTTGGATAAAACCCTTTTCCTATAACTCCACTAACTATCACTTGATCTCCTGCAACTCAGGTGTAGCCATCATATATGGAGTAATGGACACCAGTGCTGCTCCTGGAACAAGCTCAATAGAGAAATCCACCTCTCTCTCCAGAGGTAGACCTGAAAAGTTGTCTGGGAAGACATCCCTGAAACGATCAACAATTGGAGGGAAATCCTTCTGAAAAGTACCTTGGTCGTCCAGATATAAGCTCGAAATCTGGGCTGTGATACCACCTTGACCATGATGCTCTGGTCCAGCTCGACTCTCCTGAACATCCCACTCACCCTTTTATAGAAACTCTCCACCCTCCGGTGGCGTGAAACTCACCCTCCGATGATATTAATCCACAAAGGCCTGAAAGGGAACCGGCCAGTCCATCCTGAGAATGAAATCATATCTCGTCATATCTATTACATAGAGGTCCCAAAGGAAGTGACACCCACCAATATCAAGGGGGCACTCGTTGCACTGATGCACACCAACCGTTCTAGTCCCCAACAGAGTGTCTAGCTTCATGATACCAGAAGAAGTAGAAACATAGAGACCAAGGATATCCACAATGGGTACAGATATGAAACTATGTATAACACTCGTATCAAAAACTACTGAAGATAAGACAGAAGCTAATAGAGTAGTACCTCTAATGGTAGAAGGTCTGGGATCCTGCTCTTTCTGGGTCTGTTGCACTGCATAAGTCTGCCCAGTGTCGCGGCCTTGTGACATAGCCTGGCTACCTTGAGATGTCCTGCCCTACTACCCCTGTGATCCTGGTGTCTGGCTACCATGACCATGTCCACCATCCCTGCCTGCATGCCCTGACCTATTCCAGTTTCTCGTCTGGTAAGAAGATGCTGGTCCTGCCCCTACAAGTGGAGTATTCACATAACCCCTCTCACTAGCCACTGGTGGAAACACCATGCAAAAGCACTGCAAATGACCCATCCTGCCGCAAGCTTGGAATTCCACTGGGTCTCGTAGAAACTATGGTTACTTGTGCCCCTCCTTACCACACTGGTAGCACATGACATGGCCACCTAAAACATTCTTCTGGCTGGTACTGCCACCCTGAGGGAAGTCCATCTGTCTCTTCCTTTTTCCAGTAGAAATAGTACCAGAAACTAGTGCTGAACCGCCTTGGCCCACACCACTAGCTTCCCAAAGGCTCCTCTCTGTAATCAGTGCCTGGTTCACAATAGCATGTACTGAAGGCAATCTGAATACATTCACTAGTGCTCGGATGTCATATAGAAGACCATCCTCAATGCATCTGGCTCTCAGCGTCTCATCGCCCACAAGAACTGGTGTAAAACACTACAGCTCGGTGAAAAAAGTAGAATAATCCATCACCAACATAGCACCCAGCAGTAGGTTCATGAACTCTCGAGTTTGATCTGCCCTCAGTGTCTCTAGGAATAAGAAGTCATAGAAGGCTATCTAGAAATCTTTCCATGCCATGTCTCTATGATGATCTGACTGGGTGGTAACATCCCACCACCCTTTGGCCGAATCACACAGCATATAAGTTGCGAGCTTGACCCTCTGCCCAGGAGGCATCTCAAGGTGCTTGAAAATAGTCTACATGGACCCCAGCAAAGACTCCACAGCCTGTGGTCCTCCATCCCCTAAAAACGTAGGGTGATGCTGCTGCTAGAATATACGAGTCAGCTCGACCATATATGTGGCAGCCAGCGGTGCTCCCTGAAAGGTATGAATGAACTCCATAAAGCCTTCACGGAACTTCTCCTCTGTGCCTATGTCCGGTATAACAGCTTGTGCCACATCTGGCTCTACTGGATGATCCACTAGTAGCCAATGGCACACTCTCTCTAGAGTATAATCGTTGCCGCTCTCCTGGCGAACAACGCATGGTCGTCTCGACAACATGACACTACAAGGTCAATGCACACCTTTAGAACAAGATTATAACAGTCTGAAAATGAAGGAACTAAAAGGGGAACTGGAGGAAGAAGGTATTCAATATTTTCACAATAAGACTACACGGCGTGTATTTTCTGATTACATGACATGTACCTGACTTCTCTTCCCCTTCCTGGGTCCTTCTACACGGCCTAGCCGCACGACTCCTGTTAAACAAAACTACACAACATGTATATAATCTACACGACGTGTATGGTGTAATTTTCCAACTGCCCGTGTCGTTTGTGACATGGATGACTACTCAGCTTGAACCACACGGCATGTTACACCCACACATGGCATGTAAACTACCCCGTTTTCTAGCCACATGGCTAATTCCACATGGTCTGTCACTGGTCAAGACTACACGGCCTGTCCCACAGGTACACGGCAGGTACTAGACAAGCTTCGCCGACACGTGTTGTTAGTTACACAGCTGGACACATGACTCACACTACATGGCGTGTTCCACACACACACGGCGTGTATACGAAAGGATCACACTGACCCATGTTGTTAGATACATCGTCGGGTCCCCAGGTCAGACTACACGGCGTGGTCCACAATGGACACGACGTGTATGTCTCAACATCTCCTCCGTCCGTGTTGTTAGTTACACGGGCGGACTCCGGGTCAACACTACATGGAGTGTACAAAAGCTACATGGCGTGTTCTCCCCAAGATCTTCCCTTCCCCGTGTCGCTACCCACATAGTTTGTGACACAGAAAGAGACTACACAGCGTGTACTTAAAAATTTATGTTTTTCATTTAGAACAGAAGAACATACATGTCGTGTTTACGGTACTACCGAGCGTGTATACTGGGTTTCTAGATAGTATGCCACAAAAACTTCTTAGGAACCCAGAAAATACTAAAAAACAACCGATCCGTGAGGGACCATACTCCCCGCGAGTCAAAGATTGGCATCTTATATGAATAATAACCAAAAGAAACAGCGAATGATCCACCAAATTCCGGTCGATGAGGGCCTATAATCCCCAAAAACCAAAGTTTGGTGTCCATTCTATAAACAGGATTACACAATAATACCCTATCAAACAACAAGTATCTATCAAATAAGCTATCACAACAACATTCTTGTACTAGCACAACATCTATCACAACAACATGCAATTTCTAATGCACCAACTTTTCATGGAACTATACATGGAATGTGATTTCTAGCATGTGCCTAAATGATGCATGAGATGGAATACCCTTATCTCTTTGGGTTGCAACTAATAGAACCCATGGATAAAATATAAACAACACAATCACAGGTGTGTCACCCTTTGATGAAAATCAATTCAACTGTAAAATTGCAAAATCAGAAAAATTTCAACACGAGGTAAATTTTCTTTTCCCTGTACACGGGTTAGCTTCACCCGGGCACAACTTATTACCAACTACCTTTATCGTCCTATCCCTAACTAAGGCTCTAAATAATAAGTCAAAGAAAAGAACCCCTCTGATACCACTTTGTAACATCCCGGTTCTGGGTTCCACTCAACGGGTGCCCCGAACCTGGTTCGCCACGTGACCTCAAGCGCATTTCCCCAAACGCTAGAGGATACCGACTACATCAAAGGCCCAGGTTTGATAGTGGGTAAACTATGCCCTCATTTTTGAAAGTGTAGCATAGCGGAATAATATAAAAAACATAAAACAACAGAGGAAGCAATAAACCATACCCATTTAATATAACAACTACAGTAAAAGATAACCAACTTGATATATAGATATGATGCAACATGTCTCAAGTTCTAAGAAAATAGCCATAACATGTTACACAACAGTACAATACAATACAAAGTATAATAAAACAGAACAAAATAATTTGTATCATCACAAGCCTAAGATCGGTCCCATTCTCCCCTACTCCCCAGCAGCAATCAAGTACCTGTATTGGGACGCTTGCCCTTATCCTCACCTACAACAATATAATCTTCTTGGGACAAAAAGCATGACCCAAACAGGGTGTGATAAATAAATCCCAGTAGGCACCCACTAAAGGCCCGTGCCCAACTATGTGTAAACATGCAACAGTGTGAAATAGTAAAATGAAATAACGTAAGCAGTACTGAAAAGTAACTATCATAAACAGTTATATTTCCATTTAAACATCCATTTAATCATTTAATTTAAAACATCACCATAGTGAATATGCTAAGTAAACAGCCAATGTCCTTAGACACGTAAACCCATACCCTTAGGTAACGAGAATCCAAACACAAGATTCTGCCCACATGCATATAGATATTTCCCACGGGCGTAAGATGTGTCTCCCACAGGAACAGAATCAACAGCCCATAGGCACGGAAGAAGTTTCCCACAAGCTAAGTAGTACATTGACCACATGCTAATCACAACACTTCCCTCAGGCTAATAGGTAACCGGGCCATTCCCAACATGTAATCCAACAATACACATGCAATTCCTCTCAAGGCAATTCTATAATTATTCTTACAAAGGCATACCCACAGGTATCCTGGCCAAACGACTAAACAGAGGAACACACACCCGGGGTGGTCCTGGATCCAAGTAGTGATCCCAAACAATAGTTTATTATCACATTTAAATTACCTAAACAATTATAGATATTTAATTCAACAAGGCCTCAGCCATACGACACCCCATTCATGGGCACATATCTCAATAGTACACAAAATGAACATCACTTGGAAAATTAAACACCAATCCACCTACCTTAAACACCAAAGAACAGTATACCCGAATGATGCCTTCTGAAACATCCAAGAATGACATAGATCTGACTTAGATGAAAACTCGTTTAGACTCAAATAACATCCATTAGAGGAAGAATTTGCGAAAACTATGCAAGGAGATGGGAGGGATTACCTGTGGGTTTCCAACGTGATTAACGGAAGAAGAAACAGATTCCCGACACTCGATCTGGAGTTCCTCGAAGATTCAACCATACCCTCCCGAGCTCCTGTCTGGTTATAAGCCAATCCTATGAACAGGGTTGGCTACTGCCCATTTTAAGTGAAAAAAACAAAGTACAAGACGTGTACTTTTGACTACACGACGTGTACTTTCCTCATTTAAATGTTCCTCTGGCAGAACCACCAAACTATTCATCCGTCGACAAGAGTACACAACGTGTATTCCCGACTACATGTCCTGTACTGTCGCCATGTTGGCGGCCGCACCCACCGCCTTACTGTTTCCTCTTCTGACTAACTACACGGTGTGTAAAGGACCACTACACGGTGTGTAGTCAGTTTTTACACCCTTAGTCTCCAACTAGGCTACACACCATATGTACTCATCCCACACGGCCAAAGTACATGGTGTGTGGAAAAGTACACGGTGTGTAGTCACAAAATTTAGGATTTTCCCCCATTTTCCTTATTTTATCAAAAACACTTAAGGAAAATAGAAATGAAGAAACCTGTACCTAAAAAGTAAGAGTTGGGTTCTTACATGGTATCCTCTCCCCCCTAACGACCTCCCTACGTAGCATAGTGGATTACCATCTTTTTCATTCTTATTTATATTTTATTTAATTAAACTCTCAATTATTTTCTCCCATGTGTTTTATATGAAAATGTTGTTAAATAAATTATAAATATTAATTGAAATTAACTCAATGAAATATCAAATTATAATTATTTAAACATTATCAAATGGTATATTTGAGTGTTCATTAAATGATTTAATGGGAATTAAATTTATCAATGTATGGGATAAATTTATGTTTTAGAAATAATTTTTTTCAACACATTTTAATTATCTAATGAATATAATTACCAACACATATGAAAAATGTTTATCATTTTATGTGATGTTTTAAAAAAAATTTAAAGTGGTAAATTAAATTACCAATGAATATGAAAAATTATTATCATTTAATGTGATGTTTTAAAAATGATAAAATGATAATTTAAATTATCAAGGAATATGAAAAATGTTTAGGATTTTCTGTTATGTTAAAAAAAATGAGAAAATGATAATTTAAATAATAAAATCATATGAAAAATGTTTATCATTTTATGTGATGTTTTAAAGGATGATAAAATTTAAATTTATATTATCAATGAATATGAAGAATATTTATCACCTTATGTGATATTTTAAAAGGGTAATGTTATAATTAAAATTTATCTACACGTGCGATAAATTTAATGATATTTTTAGAATTATTCAAGGGAAATAAAAAATTATAAAATGTGTTTTTTATTTCTTTTAAACAAAAATAAATTATATGATTATAAGAAAAAATTTGACATAACTCAAGCACCGATGTGGGAATAGATTGAGATGCTGGAATATCACCCTAACGTCAAAAAATCTATAATAGTTTTTCCAACTATTAAGGTAGGATGTTTTCTAAACATTTGGGTTTGTTTACTAATGATTTCCTATAATTTGATGATGAAAAAACATGTTTAGTGACCATTCTAGATTGTGATTGATGGTGGGTATGTGTGTAGTCCCAAAAACACTATATTACGCTTGATACCTTGAGTATTTGTAGCTATTTATTCACATTTTTGTGTGATTTCATGTACTTTGTGTGATACATTACTCAATATGATGCAATGATTCATTGATATATATATATATATATATATATATATATCCTTCCATGCTATGTATACCTTCCGGTTTTTTTCATGGAGTTCAGATAGGTGGACTATCAACTTGCATTAACCTTTCGAGGAGGGATGTACATGATTGAAGACAACAGTCCAATGCATGGGGTAGGCACATGAAAATACCTAGGGGAATCCATATAGTGAGACATTGTGACTTTTGTTAGCCTCTAGAGGGGGATGTGCATGACTAATGACAATGGTCCAATACATGAGAAAGGCACACAATGATGCCTTTGGATTCACATGAATGAAAAGGAGGGATAAGAAGATGCCTTGGTAGTATCATGTAGCTAACCATCATGACTTTGGTTGACCTTTTTAGGAGAGATGTTCATGACTGGTGATAAGGGTTTAATTCACGAGAATGGAATACGATGATTCCTTTGGATGCACTTGATGAAGAGGGGACTGACTATCTCTCGGTCCATAACATGTCTTCTTGACAATGTCCTTTGATGGATAAGTGACATGATTAACACTTATTTCTCAGTACTTCAACTTGATGACTATGGTAAGCTGTTTTTCTTTCATTTCCCTTATACACCTAGAGAAACTTATCTTCTTATAGATAATCAATACTATCACACCACACCAATGAGAAACATGATTCATGAACTTAATGGTTAATTGTTGATTCATCTAATATCATGGTTATCAATTCTGTTATAGATCCAATGTAGGAATGACCAGGGGTTGCTGCAGCTTGTTTAGCACACAACTTCTCAGTTATTCTTTGGGTATTCACTTATCAATATTTATTATGGAATACATTTTTATTTTGGTCACATCAGGTTTAGGAAGAATTGGTGGTGTCCTACTAAGTCTTGTACTCACACCCTACTTTGGAATTTGGGTGTGCTTGTATATTTTTTCAGCAGGGATCTGTTGAATGGAAAGTGACCAATGGTGGAGGGATAAGTGATGGATCATGGAGAAGATGTGGATGAGGATAGGAACCAGAGCACTCCACAGATGATTGTTTAGATACTTTCTAGTGTTATCTATTACTTACTTGGGTTTTCATTCCACTATGGGGAGCTGTAACATAATATGAATGTCATCATTACATTTATTCATTTTAATCTGATTATTTTTATTTTTGTTAATCACTGATCCTATAACTCAATACATAGGGTATAGTGTCCCCAATGATCCACTTCAGACTCTCACTACTAGTCGATGACCTCTTGCGTATGAGGATGTCTGCATGAGGCTACGTAGCATTCCGGATTGGACCTAGTGATTCAGGACGCGATGTTAAAAATCTATATCAGAGGATCGACTATTTAATAAAAATTTTCTCCACTTTATCTAGGGTTGGGACATGTTAGATAAGATCTAGGATGGTTGGGACTCAGGGAGGGGAACTATGTCAGTGCAGGGCCGTCACTACATAATGGACCTCTAAGATTCCATAAAGTGGAGGAATTTGTGATATGTTGTTATATTGATTCACCATGTCTTACACACTTGATGTTATATGTGTTTTATAAGATTTTGGGTATTTTCAGGCATCAGAAATAAGAACACATCTTCAAATTCCATATATATACCTATTGTTGTGCGGCACAGTAGTTCATTAATTAAATTCCTCGATTTGTGCTATCTGTTCGAGATAGTTTATTTGTACATATTATCTGTGTTTCTATGTTATAGATCGTTATTGGAATTAATTTTTTTGAACAAAGCATGTTTTTGTGTCAGTATATATATCCCTGTTACCAACAAGTTGAGATAGAAACATGGGTTAATTGTAGGAGGGGTGTGCCTTAGGTTAAGGGTAGACTCCTAGGAAAACATTTTCTGATCACATAGAATATTAGGAGAACCTTGTGTGATCCTATATACTTGTTAGGTTTTATTCATGTCTCTATTATAACTTATTTTTTTGAGATTACACCTCAATGTTGTGTAATGGGACTTCCATTTTCAACAGACCGGGATGCTTCCATACCACCACCCATGTTACATGGGGATGTTCCGAATGAAAATCTAGCTTTATGGACTCTTCATCTGGGACTTTTTCGGATATTTCATGTCTGGGGTGTACCCACATAGAGGATCATCATTGACTATGCTTGGTATTTCCATCTCCATCACCCTCCAATATTCCAGGGCACTAGTGGTGTACAAGATGGAAAGGATTAGATGAAATATATAGAGTGTATTTTTTAGCTGGTCCATGCCCCTGAGGAAGGTTGAGTGATTCTAAAAACCATTCTATTTCATGGACCTACTAGGAGATGGTGAACTACCATGAATCAAAATATGAGATGAGAAGGTCTTATGTGGAAGAGCTTCAATGAGTTATTTCTAGAACAGTATTTCCCAGACCTGATGATTCTTGACCATGCCCAAGAGTTCATGGAATTACGACAAGGTTCTATGACTGTCTATGCTTACTTTTCAAATTTTACAATGTTTCATTGCATTGCTCCTTTGTTATATCAGAATTAGGCACATAAGGTTTGGATGTTTGAGATAGAAATTCGACATGAGCTCAGATTTTAAGTTTGGTTTTTTACATGACGACATATATACAAGTCTTCCTAGAGGCCGTAGCCTTTGAAAAAGGACTAGATGAGGATAGGACAATATGAATACGTCTGATCCACAGTGAGATAGGGGATGCGTATTCTCTTACTACTGTCGGAGTACCTTCATATGGTAAGAAGAGAAAATTTAACTATGAGTGGATGTGTGATGATCATTTGGTTTGTAATAGAACTTTTTTTAAGAAAGTGCAATAATTATAGGCAATGGGGACATTATAACATCACTTGTAGGAAGAGAAAAGTGGATTAATTCAAGTGTATAAATGATTAGAATCATCAATGTTTTCACTCATAGTCTCCTAGAGATGTGCTACGATGTTAGGACCGGCTGGTAGTGGAGAATCCTAGCAAATAATATAGACTCCCCAGATGAAGACGACACATGAAAGATGCAGATATGATCATGGAGTTAAAGAATACAATATCTATGAAATGAACCGAGAACTAACTGATGGTGATCATGATCATAATTTTTTTGAGGTTCCCCTTAAAGCATGTCTTTTTGATCTTCTTCCTTGTTTAATAATGTTGTTTTCCCTATATTTTTTAGCAATGTTCAGACTTGTTTTACTAGTAGAGTTAAGCTTCCCTCACATAACATTTTCTAATACATCATCAAATGATGACATGATACCATAGTATATTAGATGGTGGTGGTTAGTACTTCTTTAGTAGATAATAGGGGACTTACACAGTGGATAGGGGTAGTGGCATAATATCAATGCCTCTCTTCCTACTATCGAGTTATGTACGACATGTTCTATGTGTCATTGTTTTTGAGGTGCATACCCAACCCTTCGTGTTTCATAGTTTTTGAGGATATTGGTTTGGGGATTTATACATATTATGGGAAGGATTAGGGTGGATCAAAATTTTTTTTGAGGAGGCACGGAGAGGAAAGATGACAACACTAGGTGAATTTATAGGAAACATGGACGTATTTAGTAAGAGACAAGAGAGGATCTATCTAATCATCGTGCTTAGTGGTATGAGTTGTCTGAGAAATACCACACGAGATGATTTTTGAGGACAATATGACCTTAGAGTTGGAGAGTTGCAGCATCCTGGTTGTTACAATAATTGAAATTACCTTCTATGATAAATTCTTAAGTGGAAAAAAATGTATTAGCAATTTTTTTGTTTTTTGTTATAGACATCACAAAAGGGTAAAAACCCAATTAATAATCAGGAATATTCAAGTATGTAATTTTCCTAGATAAAAACTAATTTTGTGAATGTTTATGGGGTCTGAAAATCCTCAGTGATGGCCAAATGAAAATATGAAATATATTATTTTATGTGTGGAAAAATTATTCAAAATAACTGAATAACTATAAAATGGTGTGTTGTATGATAAAACCAAGAACACTGTTAGGTATGAGACACAATTTTTACCCTATATGAGGTATAAAATTTATATGCAACAGGAGTTTGGAAACCTCAATCACAAGAAAATCATGTTTTGTATTTCATTAATTAATTATTCTATTTTTTTGAATATATTAAATAATTTCGTCGAAACGGGGGGTCGAGTTATAAAACAGATACCACTGTTGGATCCAAATATGGTGTTTACCCTAGTGGGAATATACCTTTCGAAGATAGCCGGCTTATGGACTCCTCAATTTCTAATTAATGTGCTTAAATAAAGTGAATAATATATGTAAATTATTGGAAATATTTTTAAATCTCACAAAAGGTGTGTCGTAGGGAAATTACAACACAATCACTATGTCCAAAATGGGGGGATTACCCTAGGAAGGGTATAATTGTCATATAAAATGAGAATTTGATTACCTTCCCATGGAAAATATTAAGTTATTTGATAATTGAATTAATAAATTAATTTATTAAAGCACAGAAAACAATGTTCATCATCCTTCAACGTCACGCAGACCACCATTAATGCAAATGATAGTTTTATAAACTTTTTTTTCACATAGTTTGACCCAAAATTGATGACAATGATTTCCTATCGAGAAACTAATGACTCCATGTGAATTTATTGGTTGAAAATTCGATTTAATATTGGATAATAAATTCCCAAAATAAGTAAAACATTTTGGAGACCCAATAAATACAGGGTGTTCTATACTCATTATAATCACACCAAATAACACCGAAACCATGTTTTTGTTATGAGTGAAGGTTTTCTAGGAGTTTTTTAAGATCCATGATGTTTTTATTCCACCCCGTAGCCTCCTCCCCCCTTACGGCCTCCTGGAGTTGCGTGGTGACTTCCTTTATTCATTATTTTTCATATTTTATTTAATAAAACCCTCTATTATTCTCTTCCATGGGTTTTATAAGAAAAATGTGTAATGAAAATTATAAATATTAATTGAAATTTACCCAAAACAATTAAATGATAATTATTTATTAATTACCAAAGGGTATTTTTGAGTGTTAATTAAAATATTTAATGGGAATTATATTTATCAACAGAAGGGATAATATTATGTTTCTTGAAATGATTATTTTCATCAAATTTTAATTATAGAATGAAGATAATTACCAAAAAATATGAGAAATGTTTATCATTTTAATTGATTTTTTTAAAAAATAATATGATAATTTAAATTATCAATACATATGAATTTTTTTTACCATTTTTGTGATGTTTTCAAAATGATAAATTGATAATTTAAATTATCAATGAATTTGTATTTTTTTATCATTTTATGTGATTTTTAAAATAGTATTGAAATGATAATTTAAATTATAAATTAAAATGAAAAAAATTATCATTTTAAGTGATGTTTTGAAAATGATAAAATGATAATTTAAATTATCAACGCATATGAAAAATGTTCATCATTTTATGTGATTTATTAAAATGGTAATGTTATAATAAAAATTTATCAATGTGTGTGACAATTTAAATTATAATTTTATAATTGTGTAAGTGAGATAATGAATTATCACATGTGATGTTATATTTATTTAAAAAAAATAAATACTATGACTCTAGTAAATCATTTGACATACCTCGAGCACTAATGTGTGAATAGATTGAAACCTTGATGTATCTCCCAAACATCATAAAAACTCTAAGTGGTTTTTCAATTGTTACGTTCGGATGTTCCTTAACCTTTTGGTCTTGTTTAAAAATTATTTCCATTAATATGATGATGAAAAAACATGTTTAATGACCATTCTAGATAATAATTTCATGTGGTTATGTGTGTAGTATTTGAAACTCTATATCATGCTTGATGTCCTCAGTATTTGTAGCTATTTATTCACATTAATTTTTGATAAAAGTAAATTGTGTGATTCATTACTCCTGATGATGAGCTGATTCATGAATATGTATATATATATATATATATATCCTTTCATGCTATGTATACCCTCCGGTTTTTTTCATCGAGTCAGGACAGGTTGACCGTCAACTTGCGTTATCCTTTAGAGGACGAATGTGCATTATTGACGATGAGGGTCAAATGCATGGGGTAGGCACATGGAGATGCCAATAGAAGGCATATAGTTGACCATTGTGACATGTGTTATTCTATAGTGGTGGATGCGAATTACTAGTGACAAGGGTCTCAAACATGAGGAAAGAACACAATAATACCTTGGGATGTGCATGTCTAACAATGAGGGATACGATGATGCCTTGGGAGTATCGCATCACAGACCATCGTGACTTTTGTTATCCTTTGGTGGAGGGATGTGCATAACTAAAGATTAGGGTTTAATGCATGTGAATGGAATACAATGATTCCTTGGGATACACTTGATGATGAGGGGACTGAATAGATCTCAGACCCTTGTATGTATTCTCAGTGGTCTGGTTCAATGACTAAGGGATATTAATAGAACTCATTCATCAATACGTAAACATGAAGATTAATGGAATATAATTAGATATCATTTCCCTTGTATGTATAGAGAAAGATACTTTCTTATAAAGAATCGATACTATCACACAACGACACCCAGAAACATGATTCATTAACTTAATGGGTAATCATTGATTAATTTAGCACTGTATCTATCCATTATGTCATATATTTGAAGCAGGTAGGACTGGGGGTTGTGGAATCATGGTTAGCACACAAATTCTCGGTTTTGGTTTGTTTATTTACATCACTTTTTTATTATGGAATGAACTTGTATTTTGATCACATTAGGTTTAGGACTCATTGGTTGTGTCCAATTGAGTCTTGTTCAAACAAAATACTTGGGAATTTCAGTGCACTTTTAGATTTCATCTCAAGGGATCTGATGAAGGGAAATGGCACTATCGTGAATAGTAGAGTGGAGGAGAATGGAGCTGAAGTGAATAAGGGTAGGCACCAGAGAACTTCGTAGATGTTTTTTTGTCCACATTCTAGTTTTTTCAATTGCTTACGCTAGTTTTCATTCTATTTTGAGGATATCTTACATTATATTTATTTCATATTTAAATTTCCACATTTTACTTGGATTATTTATATGGTTTCTAATTATGGATCATATGACTCAATGAAAATGGTATATTCTCCCCAATGTTCCACTTGAGACCCATACTACTAATAGGCAGCCTCTGGCCTTCGGGGAGGCATGAACGAGGTCATGTAACATTCAATCTCAGACCTAGTGATTCGGGTCAAGATGTTACAATTACAGTGGGTTTTTTCACAAACTTACCATATCGATTTACTATGTGAAATTTTCAGGGGATCATAATCATGTTATCTCTAGTGATTAGTTCCTTACCAAATTCATTGGAGTGCTATCATTGTGAACCCTTCAAATATCTATCATTAAGTATGCCGAATCAAATAATGATCATTATAACATATCAATTTAACCCAATAGTAGTGAATTGGGGTTTCATTCATTAATTTCCCAAATTAACAAAATAAAATTAGATCAAAAAAATAAAACTGAATAATATAAGGTCTTTTTAACTCACAACATGATGATATAAATTGGATAATCCATGAGTGATTTCTCTGACATAATGGGTATGAAAATGGTACTGTGGACTTATTTTAGAAATATATTATGAGATTATCTAATAAATAGGTAATCATTTGTAATGAAAATGATTAATTATGTACAGATGGTATAATAGTCACATTTAAATTAAATTTCATGTAACTAAGGATGTTTTCTAATTAATAATAAGAGGTAGAGAATGCTGTACATACTAGAAAATACATTAATAAAAAATAAAATGAGAAAGAAAACTCATTTTTTATTTTTTATCTCAATAATTAATTGTATGAAAGTTATCTAATTGAAAAGAGGAGGGATAAAATTTTATACATATTAGGAAAGTCATTAATCTAGAGTAAAATAAGGAATCCAAATCAATTTGATTTTTTATCATGAATTAATTATAAAATATATTAAAATACAATACTATAAATTAAATAAATAAACACCATATTAAATGAAAATGATTCTAATAGATTAAAATATCATAAACAGTAATTATGACCATGAAAACCTTATCTTTTTCTTCGAATATGTTAGAAATCCCCTAACCTTATTTATAATTTTTTTTATTAAATTATTTTAGTTTGTTATTCTTACTAATTATCATTTATAGAATTCATTTATACCTTTTATATACATTTATATTATATTTTGATTATTAAATTTTACATCTGATTTTATTAATTTTAATCATATTTTACTAGTTTCCTAGTAACAATGTAGGTATTAATTACTGTTAAAACTTTCAATAATACTATATTATTAAATTTAATGTTATATATAATGATACTATGTAAAATGGTAATTTCATTTCTTATGTATTTTTTTTGTTTCTTGAAGAAGAAATCATTTTTGAGCTTGTTTCAAAGATTTTTATTGAATTAATGATGGTATATTAATTAATTATTTATATGTTCGTATTACTATTATAGATTGAAAATATAATTAATATCTTATAAATATCAAATATAACGTGTAATTATGTCCCTAGAGAAATAAATGATACAAATTTATTGAACTGTTCATGAATGTGAATAAATCGACCAAAATAAGAACATGCTATAATACATGTGCATGTATGACAGTGGAATATATATTTTATATATAATTTTATTTTTAGTAAAAATTATTTAAAATAATTAGTTGTTTTTAAGGTGATGTATTATAATAAAAAATATTTAATAAATGGTGGAAAATGAAAAAGATGTTTTTACACATATAAAAAAATTCTGTTTCCTCTTTTTATTTTCCTTTTAGGTGGTAATTTTTACATTGATCTCTTATTGATCACATTATAAACAATGTGCCAAATTTATATTTATATAATATAAATACAAAAAAAATAACATATATATCAACTAAATTAATTTATAGAATATTCCAGGAATTTTAGTGATTAAAAAAATGCTTCATTCATAGAGGAGGTAGTCCACAAACATGCATGATCGATGTTTTCATTTTTTTAAAGAATATATGTGAGGGGAATATATAATCAATATACCATTTATAAATTAAAATGATAATTTTATTTATATTGGCATAATTATATACATATTTTGAGACTATTTCCATATGAGGGGAGAGGAAAAAGATAATGAAATGGTGGTTATAGGGAAAACAATACTCATAATGAGAGTTTAGATGTTATCTGGATGTATTCATTCAAATGGATGACATTATAGAGATTGTTTATACTACAGGATTCTAAATTGGTCAATGAGATATAGGGGAAGAAATATAGGTATATTTCTAATAGATTTTTGAACTAGAGGTGTTCCTTGAAGTGTGTGATAGTGAGATCCTTTTATTAGTGAAAACTATGGACAAATACATGGAACATTATAAAATTTATAGGGTAGTAATGGAGTTGCCAAATTTTTTGGTGAGTTATGTATGTAAATGTTTTTTTAACATGTATGTATAACAATCAACCATAAAAATATTATTCTAGAAGGTATTTATTCAAGTTTTTAGTAATATTCTATCCATATTCAATTACCCATTTTCAAAATTATTAATGACGATATTAAATGTTGACTAATAATATGTAAATAATTTTATTTAATTTAATTTATAAATTTGATAAAAATAAATTTAAAAATATGTGTTCATAACCCATAAATTAATTTTAATAAAATTTATATTATCTAAAAATTTTACTATTTACCTCATGATAACTATTACAAGGATTTTAACATATATTATTGTATATATTGTTAATATATTTCAGTAATAAAAATATTTATCCATAATATAATAAATGGAATAGAATATAAGAATTGATTTTTAGTAAAATAATTTTTTCATGAAATTTCATTATTAGCAATTAGTTATTGTAGTTGAATTTTATTATTTAATTACAATTATTTTTCATCCAATAAATAATTTATAATGGGTTTTTCCTCATTTTATATCTTTTGTGTCTATGGATAATTTATAATGGTCATTTTAAATGAAATAAAATGTGGCATAGTTATTTTTTTTGGTTCCTATAGAGAATGAAAAAAACACATTGAGATTATTTAAAATAATATATATATATATATATATATATAGTTGATACATCCCCCACCATAAATAAATTATATCATTGAAAATTTTAAACTCATATGATGTGATTAATATTCATATGAAGCACATCATTATCCATACATGAATAGATGATCATGGGTATATTAAAGATATGCTGTAAGTTTTACCTATAAAAAATTAAGGTCAAAACTTCATAAAGTGGACTTATCATGCCTAATATCTTGTATAATTCCAATGAGTGTGTAATTTCAAGATCCATAAGGTTTAAAATACCAAAATCTTTAAATAATATTCTTATCCATTAAAAATAATAATAATACCACTATGAGTTTTTATTTTTAATTAATTATTTAATAGTTGATGTTGTGAAAACATTCATGATATAAGATATATGAATATCTAGATTGAAAAATGATATCCACTACAATAGAAATAATTCATTAGAATTATCCTTATTCTTATAGTCTAAGAGGTTGTTGCTACCTATTTACATTATTAGCAATTATATGGTGAATTGATGTGTATAATGACCAATTTACTTTTAAATTTAATTAATTTTGGTTTTTATTCTCTTTTTTTAAATACCCCATTATGATTAATGGAAATTATATACACATTTATAGAATTCAAAAATCCATTTAATGAAATTTTCCCCATGTCACTTTTCAAATTTCAAATACATATAAAATTTTACCATCATTACTTCATTATATTTATCACCTAAAATTATTTGATACTCAATCCTTCCCTTTTTTGGTATGATAGGAACGTCAACTAGGTTCATTTTATTATTAGGGTTTTTACATAGTTGGTTATGTATAATAACTTGATTTCTCAGTCTAGTTACATTCATATTTTACATCATGTTTGAATTAAAACTGCACTTTCTATCACACAAATTGATAACATGATGCATCTTAGCATCAGAAAGTAATGAAACATATTTTTTTTGAAATTTGAAATAAAAAATAACATTAGAGAGATAGATTATATGAATATATATATTTAAAATTTATTTCATATGAATGTGATACTCTATAACACTCATATATTATCTAATAGTACCTTTTGTTCAATTTTTATCCCCTATATTTATTCATGATTTCTCCACTTACAATTTTTATCCTAAAAAACAATATAATTAGAAATTAAAACCTTAATATTTTTTATAATGATAATAAAACCACTCAATGAATATCCCTAGGTTATTCCATGTTATGTGTACACTCTTATGCCTACTCATCATGCATGGGTGATGATTGAGTTTATACTCATCCAATATTTTTCTATGTAATTATGAATAGGTGCATATATATCACACTACATTCCACATTCTAGTATGATGAAAATTATATAATTTTCAAGAGACCAACAAATAATTACATTAATAGAATTATTATAATTTTTCTTATAGGTAAACATATCGATAGGATTTTCGCTAATGTTTTCTCAATAAAATTCCTAAAAAATATAAAATATTCAATATTTTCTCATACAATCTAAAAATTTATCTATACTATTTAAATTATGATAACCATTAATTCATCAACCCAAAATTTCTTTTGTAACTCATAAATATCCCTCAATTGATAACACCATAACATCTTATGTTATCTAATCCAATCTATAATACCATCTAGAAAAATTGTGATGTAACTATCTAGAAATATATGTTTTATATTAAATATTTAACTACACACATTCCTAATAACATTTAGGTTTAGAGTTTTAGAGAGTTGGGATGGATAATTAACCAATAAATCCCATACATTTCACAACTAATTGTACTTTCTCTGCAATACTAATTGAAGCATAATCCATAATTTATTTTCCATATCTCCCATAAATTCTTCACATAAAAAACACATATAATAAAATCAAATGTATTGTTTTTATTCATAACCAACGAAAAAGTAATGACAAGAAGGGGTGTGTGAAAATTCATAGTAAAGGTAATTACAAAAAAATAGCATTAAAAGATCAAATGTGATCATAATATGAGTAATAAAGGAATATGAACATATCAGAAATTATTAATACTCAAATTAACATGGTATTGCGATATGTTTATTATGTGAATTATTTATTAGATTGATATATTTATGGATTTTGTGTTTTATTCTTGAGTTTATACATGTGGTTATTAATAACATATGGGTACTGAAGGAATATATTTTCTATTCAGTAGTGATTAGGATGTTATTCATTATTATTGAGGATATCCTATTTTTTTGAATCATGTTATGAAACATTGTGTGTTCCTATTTTTATTATCATTTCTTCGATTATGTTTTTAGATTTATTTATTTATTTTGGAATTTATGGAAATACCGCCTCATAGTTGTGTTGTAAAGACTTTTTCACCCCCATTTATGCAGAAGTATTCAAAAGAACATGTTACTATGATTTCACTAGTGTGAAAATATATAGAATTAGCATAGTAAAGAATCTTCTGGATAGTACATATTCTACTTGGATGATCCTACAATGGAAGGCCAATAATGGTCAATTATACTCACAACCTAAATCTCTATAATACCCTCAAACTTCTAGGGATACTGATTCTCTTAAGACACTAATGAATTGATTTGTATCATAGAGTGAATATTAACATGGAAGAGACCCATGAAAAATATATATGAAACATGTGAAATTTATGCTTGAAGACGTAAAAGATGATGGTGAGTGGTCATATTGTGTGTTTGATGATGTTATTGGATGACATAGAAAACTATCCTGAATATCTTCCAAATGTTGTTCATTAAAATGGAACTTATGTGTGACCAAGCATTGGATTTCATGGAGATTCATCTGGGGATTATGACAGTGCGTTTCATTCAACACATCACATATAATGGATTCATAAGGAACCTCTTCTAGAAGGGAAGGAATTTTAGAAGGTAAGAATAACTGATATTAGTGCACTAGTGGAAAAAACGTTTAACACGTTAGCATTTTTCACATCAGTTCTATATAACCAACGTGTAAAGCTTTAATGATCGAGATATCACATCGATTATTTTATAACTGACATGATATATCGACCAAGATCAATTTTTTACATTGGTTATTTTATAACTGATTTAAAATATACGGAGATTAGATTTTTTACGTCAGTTATTGTATAACCGACATGAAAACTGAATCTGGCGCACTTTACCATGACAGTTATTTTATAACAATCATTATAAAGTAAATATCGGCACTTTACCACATCGGTTATAAAAAAACCAATGTGATAAAGCCAATATCATCAATTTATCACGTCAGAATAAAGTGACATATATTATGTCTGTTATAAAATAACTGACGTGATAAATAGTTTTCTACTTTGGTTATTAAAAAACCAACGTTAGAAACAATAAAAAAATATTTTATCATGGTGTTTATTAAGTAACTGATGTGATAAATTTTTTAAATGATTTATCGCACCCCGTATTCAGACATTCTTTTTTCTTCGATCGGGCGACCTGTGACTCATCTCTCTCGCGCGAAAAACCTAGAATCGATTTGTCGAAGTCCTTCCCTCCATCCTCTTTTTTCCAACATCATTCTTCATATTTATTATTATCAGATCTATCAGGTCAACTTATAACACTAAATTAATCATCACAGGACTCCTTTTTAGTTCTTTTTCTGTGATGCCCTAAACTAATTTGTTGAGATGTTTTCTTATTTAGTCTTGATATCTTGGTAATTTTCATATTGTTCATATATACCATGATAAATTATTTTCTGGTAAAATAAACCTATGGAAGTGATATAATAAATGTTTACAATTTTTGTGTGTTCTATCATGTGTGTGTGCGAGAACAAGGGGTTTCCAAGGGGGTGGGGGGCTGTGCAAGTGGGTGGGGGTGTCCATGCGGGTTGGGTGGGCTATACAGTTGGGTGGGGGTGTCCAGGGGTTTCAAAGAGGGTGGGGGTGGTGTCCAGGGGGGTTAGGGGCTGTACAAGGGGATTGGGGGTGTTGAAAGCGGTGCGGGTGATGTCAAAGGAGGTGGGGGTGGTGTCAAGGGGGGTATAGGGGCTATCCATGGGGGGTGGGGGTTGTCCAGAGGCTTTGGGGGGATGTCCATAGGGTTGGGGGGGGGGGGTGGGATGTCTATGGGTGTGTGTGGGGGGGGGGGGGGTTCCAAGGGGTGGGGTGGGGGGGTGTCCAAGGGGGTGGGGACCTATCCAGAGGGTTTGGGGGGTTGTGTGGGGGTTGGGGGTGTCCAGGGGGTGTCTAAGGGGGTGGGGGTGGTGTCCGGGAGGGGTGGGGGTTTCCATGGGGGGGATGTCTAGAAGTGTGTGGGATTGTACAAGGGGTGGGGGGCTGTCCAGAGGGGCGGGGGCTGTCCAAGGGGGTGGTGGTATCCAGGGGGTGTCCAAGGGGGTGGCAGTGGTGTCTAGAGGCTTCAGAGGGCTGTCTAGAGGGTTGAGGTGTGTCCATGGTGTCCATGTTGGTGGTGGTGGTGGTGGTGGGGTGGGGGGGGGGGGGTAGTCCAGGGGGTGTGGGGGTTCAAGGGGGTGGGGGGGGGGGCTGTCCAAGGGGGTGGGTGGGTGGGGGTGTCCAAGGGGGTGGGGGCTTTTCCAGAGGGTTTAGGGGGCTGTCTAATGAGGGGGGGGGGGTGTCCAGAGGGCTGGGGGGGGGGGGGGTGTCCAGGGGTTGTCCAAGGGGGTAGGAGGTGGGGGTGGTGTCCAGGAGGGGTGGGGGTGTCCAAGGGGGTGGGGGATGACCAGAGGAGTCAGGGGGCTGTCCTAGGGGGTGGTGGTGTCCAGGGGGTGTCCAAGGGGGTGTGGGTGGTGTCCAGAGGGTGGGGGGGGTGTCCAAGGGGGTGGTGGTGTCCTGGGGGTATCCAAGGGGGTTGGGGTGGGGGATAAGTGTCAGTTGGGATTGACTATTGAATCATGGTTTGTGAGATTACGACATGATGATTGTATTGTTTAGTGGTTATTAGTCTATAATTTATTAGTGTTGTTTAAGGGGGTGGGGGTGGTGTCCTAGGTACTGGGGGGTGGTGTCCATGGGGGTTGGTACAATCTATGTTTGAGGTTTCCGCAATGATTTTCTGGGATTCAAGAATTATGAGAATATGAGGGGAGATGCAATATGATTCTATTTGCTTATATATATTTTGTCCAGTCATTGACTATGAGAAAATTATGGGTTATGGGGGAGGGAATGACGTGGTTTTCAAAGATGCACAGTTATCATGAGCCCATTGTTCCGTGATGATAGGCTTTACACTATGATTTTCTCCATCCAAGTTTTTATTTTAAATTTGATTTCATTCTCAGGTTTACGCCATTTTCTCCAATTTTCTATCAACCATTGGAGTCCCCATGGTTTTCTTGGATTCCATGGAATTTACATAAATATGTTACTTATTCCATATTCTTCTTCCTTTATTCATAGTCTCTTTTTTTCTTCTTCATCCACTTCTTCTTCTCCATAATTCTTTCTATTATTAGGGATGTTTGGTCATTTTTAAATTGATGGTTAAATAGTAATCGATTTGTTCTAGGGTTATTAGGAGGGTTGGGGTTGTCCAAGGGGGTGGGGGTGTCTATAGGGGTGGGGGTCTGTCCAGGGGGTGGGGGGGATTTCTAGAGGGGTGGTGGCTATCCAAGGGGGTAGTGGTGTCCATGGGGTGTCCAAGGGGGCTGGGGGTGGTGTGAAAGTGGGTGGTGGTGTCTAGGGGGTTGGTTGGTGTTTAGGGGGGGGGGGTGTTCAAGGGGGTAGGGGGTGTCCCGGAGCGGAAGGGGTGATGTCCAGGGGGTGGGTGTGGTGTCCAGGGGGGAGGGGGGATATTCAAAGGGGTGGGGGATGTCTAGAGGTTTCAAATCGTTAGGATCTGTGTAATTTTCAGTAGTGAATGTATACATATTTTGATATTTATACTTCATATTTCTATTTTACGGAACGGTGAATTTGGTATCCAATTTCACCAGGATGAATTCTTTGTGAACCTTAAGAATAATGGATCCAAGATGGATTTAAAACTATTATATATAACTATATTTTCTTTTTAAAATCATATTGAAGCATATTTTTTTTAAATAAGGATATATATTTTTTATATTTCAAAATTTTTTTACATTCAAATTATGATTTTTTTAATATAAACATATATTTGTCTTATCTTTAAAAGATGTATAATTTTGATATTTGTTATAGGTAATAATGATTCAAAGTTGGATTACGACACATCGAATGAGTAATGAATATGAGGAAGGTGTTGATGCATTTTTGGAAATTTCTAAACAAAATGTTCCAAGTAGTGACATTTGTTTCTATCCATGCCTGTAATGTTTGAATATAAAGATATTGAATATTAGGGGAGATAAAATATAATATGATTTGTCGTGGTTTTAATCCGAGTTATATCCCTTCAATTTAGCCTGGTGAAACTGGATGGAATATCACTGATGATGATGATTCACAAGATGGTGACTCCGATGGAATTGAAAAAATGATTCACGATATTGAAGCAGAACAAATTGAGATAGAACCAATAGTTGTGCGTCTATATGGTGATGCTGAAAAACCATTATATCATGGTTGTAAAAATTTTACGGTTTTTTTGGTGTTTTTAAAATTGATAAACCTAAAGGAAAAACATGGATGGAGTGACATAAGTTTTACATAGATGCTAAAATTGATGAATGAAATTTTTCCAAAAGATAACGATTTTCCATATTCACATTATAAGTCCAATAAAATATTATGACTGAGGGGATTGGAATACAAGAAAATACATGCTTGTCAGAATGACTGTATGACATATAGTAATGAATATGAATTTCTGTTAGAGTTTCCTAAATGTGGGACATCACGGTATACAGTGAAAAAAAATCACAGGCTGATGTACAGATTACAAATATCACTTGAAAGGTATTTTGGTATCTTCCTATAAGTCATCATTTCAAACGTTTATTTTCTAATTCACATGATGAAAAAAGGTTAAGATGGTATGCTAATGAGCAGTTATGTGATGGAAAAATATGTCATCCAGCTGATTTTCCCCAGCAGATGAAAATTGATGAGCAGTATCCTACATTTGGAAATGAAATTAGAAATCTCAGACTAGGGTTGTGCACAGATGGAATGAATTCATACCGAACCCTCAGTAGCACACATAGTTCATGGCCTATTTTATTGGTAATTTGCAACATCTCTCCTAAAGTTTGTATGAAGCACAAATATGTCATGTTGAGTATAATGATCTCTGGTCCGAAGCATCCCAACAATGATATTGATATTTTCAAGTCACCATTGATTGATGATTTGAAACTTTTTATGGGAGTATGGTATTAGTGTGTATTATTAATATAAAATGGAATATTTTCAACTGCATGAAGTGCTTTTGTTCACTATAAATGACTTCCCAGCATATGGAAATTTTTCTGAATACAGTGTTAATGGGCATAAAGCATGTCCAATTTTCGAACAATAGACTTCATATTGTTAATTGCATCATGGGAGGAAAATAGTGTACATGGGGCATCGAAAGTTTTTTCCTATAGATCACTCTTATTGAAGACTAAAAACGACATTCAAAGGATCACAAAAAGTTCATATTGCTCCAAAAACAATTATCCCCTGATCTGTATTTTGAGAGGGTGAAAAACCTAGATGTGACATTGGGAAAGACACAAAAATCTGGTAATAATAGATATATTTGGATGAAAAGGTCAATATTTTTTGAGCTATCATATTGGAGATATCATAAAGTTAAACATAATATTGAGGTTATTCACATGGAGAAGAGTATCTATGATAGTTTGATTGTATCATTGTTAGATATTAATGGAATGACTAAATATGGGTTGAATGCAAGATTAGAATTACTATCAATGGGAATATGTTTGGGGTTAGCTCCCACTCCTAAATGAAGAGGACCATTTCTTCCCCCGGCTTGTTATACATTATCGAAGAGTGAGAAAATTATCTTTTGTCAGTGTATTCAAGATATCATAGTGCCTCAATGTTATTCGTCAAATGTAAAAAAAGTTGTCGCATTGATGTACTTTAAGTTGATAGGTATGAAATATCATGATTGTCACGTCAAGATGCACCAACTTCTACCAGTTTCATTGCATGGAATATTTCCCATCAATGTCAGAAATAATATAATGAAGTTCTTTATCTTTTTCAATTCAATTGGTAATAACGTGCTTGATGTGAATACTTTGAACATTTTGAAAAAGAATGAAATTTGTATACTTCTTCAATTGGAAATGTTTTTCCCTCCAACATTTGTTGATATAATTGTGCATTTAATGATTCATCTGGTTCGAGAAATAAAGCTTTGTGGACTTATATATCTTAATTGAATGTATCATTTTGAAAGGTATATGAAAATATTGAAGGGGTATGTTAAGAATCCATATCGTATTGAAAACTCCATTATTGAAAAGTAAATTTCTGAGGAGGTTGCAGAGCTTTGTATGAGAAACATGGATGAAACTCAACACATAGGTTTGCCTCAATCTCGACATGAATGAGTTAATAATGAGGGAAAGGGGATTCATGGCTTCAAAGTAAAATTATTGTCATCTGAAAAGATAAAGAAGTTAAAATCACACATCTTGAATAACATAGCTGATTCTCAACCATATATCACATTTCATATTAATGAGTTGAAACAATGTCATCCAAAGAAGAAATAAATGTGGATTTTGAATGACCACAACAAAACATTTTTTTCATGGTTAAAAAAGGCCTTTCATGGTAGATCAGATGTATCCATGAAATTAAAATGGATTGTGGGAGGTCCTTGTTTAAATGTGATAACATGGCCTAGTTATGACATTAATGGCTATACATTTTATATAAAAGCTCAGGACAACAGAAGTGTAGTTCAGAATAGTGGTGTATTGGTGTTTGCAGAAGCAATTCATTTTACGAGTGAAAAGGACAAAAAACAATTACTACCTCAAGTGCATATTATGGAGTGATTGAAGACATATGAGAGGTTGATTACATTAAAATTAAAGTTCCATTTTTTAACAGTAAATGGTTTATCTATAACAAAAGTGTCAAACACGATGAATTTGGAATCATAGTTGTTAATCTGAATAGATTTGAAGACACACCTAATTCTTTTATAATGAAAACACATGAAAAAAAATTTTCTATGTAGTAGATCAATCAAATATGCAGTGGGATGTTGTTTTACATGGGAAAAACAATACGTTGGTGAGGATGAACTTGATAAAGATGCTGATTTATGTGATATCCCTACATCCATGGAATGATTAATAGAACATGATGATGAGCATGTTGAAGACATGGTTTGAGCCATAAGGAACGATAACAATTAAGGAGTTTGGAAAAAAAATTCATTTTTACAATCCTAAAATTACATGTAACATTTTTTTATTTCTTGTTTACATTTATTATTTTCATAAAATGTTAGATATTGTAATTTTTTTCTTTATTAAAACATGTATTAAAACTAAATATGTATAAATTTTTGTTTGTTTTAATTTTGTTTAGTTAACTTTATCTTGTTTAAAATTACATAAATTATATATCTATTATTTTTGTTCAGTGACAATAACTATACCATGTTTACCAGGTTTACCATGTTTACAATGTTTACCATCTTGACCATCCTTTCCATATTTTCCATTGTTTAACATGCTTACCATATTAACCATGTTTATTATTATGTAACTTAGTACAATTTTCTATTTTATGATTACAGTACTATTGTAATATACAAATTTCTGTATTTGTGAACTAATGTTTGTTTTTTTGATTTGATGGATAATGACAGATAAATCATTTGATCGACCATAGGATTCTGGAGATGAGCATATTAATCATACCTCGGGGGAGTAACATTCACATTCTCCTCTTGATGTTCCTCAATCTTCCTAATGTGCTCCCATTATGACAAAGAGGTCAAGAGTTGGTAAAGGTGGGTGCTCACGTTTACCAAAATTATCAATTTCACGTATACAAGATCAAGGGATACGCATTGAGTTTGATGAGGATGATATTCCTAGAGGTCCAAATGAAAAATATTTTATGATTTTTGTATCAAATTAGGGTAAGAGAAATGTAAGAATTTTGTATGATGACTGGAGAAGTGTGGAAAAAGCGATAATCTCTCAGTTATGGGAGATGATTTTTGTAAGATCTTTTTCTATTGTTTGCCTATTATTTAAATTTTTCTAGTATATATAATATGTATAACTTCTTATTTATCATATGACATTTGATATTCCTGACACTGGAGGAGTTAGGAAGAAATGCTTATCGATGGCTGCTAGGAGATGGAGGGATTTCAAATCAACCCTCACATTTGATTTCAATTTGGTCATCGGAGTCATGACAATCCATGTCGAATATATCCTTTCATAGACGGAGACACATAAATGCAGTTTGTTGAATGTAGATGAAAAAGATTCATTTTTGGTATGGTCAATGTAAAATTTTATAAGCTTTCATATATAAATGATCTTATAAATGTATTGTTAATGATTTATTATTCTTAATTTACATCGAACAAGGAAATCTCATCAGGAGATCCAATCTAAAAATGTATAACCTCAAAGTTTATCTCGTGGAGGGTATACATTATTGGAAGAACAAATGATGGTGGAAAAATTAAAAAAACTAATAGCTGAGTCTTCAAGCTCTAGAGAGGTGGCCCCTCCATCCTTTCCATCTAGACATGAAAAATAGAAGAGAGCTTGGATGGGAAAAAATGGCAATATATTTATGAATATTAGAGAATCATAGCTGAGAGAATTATAAGATATCTACTTTATATATTTAAGTTAACTATTTTCTTCATATAATTTCAATCATTACAGAAATGTTCAATTAATTAATAAAAAATTATCTTGAGGAGAAGAGATCACATTGGGTATTTACAACTGCTAGGAGGCATGATATTTTATCTGTAGCATTGGGAAAGCCCAAAAATCCTCGTCATGTACGAGGATATCCGGAATGTATATATATATGAAAAGTGTAGCCTCGTTATTCAACTTCTCACATTGAGGGTGTTTATAAAAAAAATTGAATCCTTGGAGGCTGAAGTTCATAATATTAATGTGAAGATGGAGGAAAATATTAGAGCGTCGATATAGACTATATTTTCAGACATGCAAAGAAAATTTTAGACTACAGCTCCCACTCCTCCACCTCCCACTATAGACCCCATTATTTATCCTCCACCTCCGCCATTAGCTCCTAGTCCCCAACTTTAGCCTGCAGACCCCATTTTTTATCCTACTCCTCCGCCACAACTTCTTACTTATTGTGAGTTGTATGTTGATGATCCTCAACATCATATAGTTGCATATGGGTTGGTATATTTTATAGGAGATATAGTTCATCATCAACAATTAGAGGTAGAGAATTAGAGGGTCACTGTAGAGGATATTATAGATAGATCAGCTCGAGTACCATTACCTACAGATGAGGTGATGACAGTTGGACATAGTATCAGCTATTTTTTAATTTGTCCATCCAGACTTCTTTGACTCATTACCATAGAGGTATGTATGTTATAACTTATATTATATTTTTTTTATTAAAGTTATTTTATCATTTGGAAACTAATATATTTTTCTATTTATTTTTACATGAATACTTCAAAGGTAAAGAAATACTATATCGAAAACAACAAATACAAATGGCTATGACATCAAATACAGATTCTAGTAGTCTTGAAATATTTTCAAGATATTCAATTTTGATGGTGGATAATTATGAGATTCCAGTGGAAGATCATGTTTTTGGATGTGTAATAACTGTAGGGATTTTGAAAACTGATATCATGGAGCTTGTTACTAGAGATAAGTTGGGAATCAACGTGGGGAAATTTTTTTCCATGTAAGTCTTAACAACTTTTCCCTGCATTATATTTATTAAAAATTTATATTTATGTTTGTTTTTTATTAGGTATCATTATAAAATTTGTGAGAAGAATGAGAGGATAGATGTACATGGATTCATGGACCAGCATTTGATTTCCCCTGAAGCATGTGCATTGGATAAGGAATAAAGAATGCTTTATATTAATGAAATACTTGAACAAAATATAGTCGCACAATATTGGATGATGCCTTTTTTTGATAGGTATGAAACACATCTCTCTCAAAGAGTTCATTATATTTTAATAAAAAAACCACTAACCTAAAATTTTCATTTATCAGTGATCATTGTATGTTAGGGGTTTTTTCCCAAGGGAGAAAACACTTTATTGGATATGCTTTGTCCATGGTGATGTGCGGGAATGTTTTAAGAAAATGTTGGAAAAGTAAGTTTCAATTTATCAATAGTTTTATATATTATAATGAATTTTAAATTTATCCCATTAATATTAATTTCTAACATGGGATGGGTCTACTTTCAAAAAAAAAACAGAACGAAAAAGACCATGAAGATCAAATATGTAAATGTAAAGGTAAATATCCATTTATAATTTGTACTTTTTAATTTATTACAAAAAAATAATATATTTAATTTACAGTAATTCGTATAAAATTTTCATGAACAACGAGGCTTCTTCGAATGCAGTTATTATATGTTAAGATTCATGTATGAAATAATAACAACAGGGACAGTTCTGAACTATGACCTGGTAGGATTTAATTTTAAACATTTCCATAATATTTAATTTGATTTATTCATTATACATGTTAACTACTATCCTTTTAATTTTTATCTATTTTATGACCCTTAACCCAATAGTTCTCACGACATTCAAAACTTACAAGTATAATGGTCAAATTATTTTAATGGTTTGACATAATTTTAGTTGTTTGTACTATAAAATGTAATTTTGAATATTGTCATTGAAATTGTATATTTGGTAGTCATTTAGGTTGGATATAGTTTTTTAAGTTGATATTGTAACTTTTTAATGTTATAGATGTGAATTTTTAAGTTTTCTCTACATCTTGTTTTGGTCTACTTTTGATGGTTTTTCTGGTATGGATTTTGGTCTGGGGGTGGGGGGGGGGGGGGTAGGGGTTCCAAGGGTGTGGGGCTATTCAGTGGGGGGGGGGGGGGGTATCCAAGGGTGTGGGAGGGCTGTACAGTGGGGAGGGGGGTATCCCAGGTGTACATAAGAGGGGGAGGGAAGTCCATGGTTATGGGAGCGTTTCTAAGAGGGTGGAAGGGATGTCCAAGGGATTGGGGGCTGTCTAGGGGGTGTGGGGGTGTCCTGTGGGGTGAGGGGGGTTTCCAAGGGTGTGGGAGGGCTATCTAGTGGGGTGGGGTGGGGGGGTCCAGGTTGTCCATGGGGATTGGGGGGGGGGGCAGTCCAAGGGGGTGGGAGAAGAGGTGCCACCATCCCTCGGGGGGCTGAACGCTGCTGGAAGGTACTCATCACTCCCACATGCGAAGCTTGAGCTCTCAAAATGTTTCACCAATGCTTTCATCCCATGTAAACATCATTCATTCTATCACTTTGATGCCAGTATAACCAGGGGAAACATCATCATGTGTGATAGTGTTTTCCCATGCTTATACTATCATCAAAGTGATAGAATGAATGATGTTTACAGGGGAATAAATAATTGGTGAAACATCATAAGAGATCAAGATTCGAATTTCAGAGTGATGAGTACCTTATAGTAGTGTTCATCCACCCGAGGGATGGCGGGGCCTCCTCTCCCAACACCAACTGTTGAGGGGATGTTCATGGGGTGGGGGCAGTCTAGGGGTGGGGGTGTCCAGGGGTGGGGTGGGGGCTGTCCAGTGGGGTGAGAGGGTGTCCAAAAGGGTGGGATGGATGTCTAGGTGGGTGGGGGGATGTCCATGGGGTGTCCAGGTGTGTGGGGGGATATCCAGGGGGTGCGGGCAGTCCAGGGGTGTGGGGGGGGGGGGGTGTCCTAGGGTGTGGCAGGGGCTTTCCAGTAGGGTTGGGGGGTTCTGGTCTAGTTTTGGTCGGGTTTTGGTCTGTTTTTTGTCTAGGGGTGTCTAGTGAGGTGGGGTGTGGGGGGTCTCTAGGGGTGTGGTGGGGGATGTACAGTGGGCTGGGAGGGTTTCCAATAGGGTGGGAGGGATGTCTCATCCAATGGGGAAATGTTTAGGGGGTGTCCAAGGGAGTAGGGGGCTGTCAAGGTGGTGTGGGGGCAGTCCACAGGTGTGTGTGGGGGGGGGGGGGTGTCCAGGGGTGTGGTAGGGGCTGTCCAGTAGGGTTGGGGGGTTCTGGTCTGGTTTTGGTCGGGTTTTCGTCTTTGTTTGGTCTAGGGGTGTCTAGTAAGGTGGGGGGAGTCCAGGGGTGTGGTGGGGGCCGTCTAGTGGGGTGGGAGGGTGTCGAGGAGGGTGGTATGGATGTCTAAGCGAGTGGGGGGATGTCTAGGGGGTGTTCAGGGGGTGGTGGTAGTCCATAGGTGTGGGGGGGGGGGGGCTTTCGAGTAGGGTGGAGTGGGGGTGGGGGTATTGGTCGGGTTTTGGTCTTTTTTTGGTCTATGGGTGTCCAAGTGTGTAGTGTGGTCTATTCAGTGGGGTTGGAGGCTGTCCAAGAGGGTGGGAGGGATGTCTTGGCAATTGGGGGGATGTCCATGGGGTGTCTAGGGGTGGGGGGGGGGATGCCCAGGGGTGGGGGGGGGGGGGTTGTCCAGGAGTGTGGAGGGTGTCCAGGGGTTTGGTGGGGGCTATCCAGTGGTGGGGGGGTTATTGTATGTTATTGGTAATTTTTTGGTCTATTTCAGGGGTGTGGGAGGGCTGTCCAGGGGTGTGGGAGTGCTGTCCCGGGGGGGTGAGGGTATACAGAAGGGTGGGTGGGGGTGGGGGGATTTCCAGGGGGTGGTGGGGTTGTCCAGGGGTTTGGGGGGCTGTCCAGAGGGTGGGGGGTAGTCTGGGGGTGTGGATGTCCTGTAGGGTGGGGGGTCTACGGTGTGGGGGGATCTCTAGGGGGTGGGTGTAGTCTTGGGGGGGGGGGGTGTTCTGGAGGGTGGGGGCATTTTCTAGGGGTGTGGGGGGCCGTCCAAGGGGTGGGGGGGGGGGGGGCATTCTCGGGGTGTGAGGGGAGGGGTGTCCAGGGTTTTGTGGGGGTAGTCCAGTGGGGTGGGGGGGGGGGGTTTGGTCTGTTTTTGGTAACTTTTTGTTCTATTTCAGCGGTGTGGGAGGGCCGTCTAGGGTGTGGGAGTGCTTTCCAGGGGGTGGGATGGGGGGGGGGGGTATATAGAAGGGTGGGGGGTTGTCTAGGGGGGTGGGGTGCTGTCCAGGGGTGTTGGGGTTGTCCAGGGGTGTGGGGGCTGTCCAGGGGGTGGGTGGGGGGGGGGGGGCAGTCCATGGGTGTGTTTGTGTGTGTGTGTGTGTGTGTCGGGGGGGGGGGGGGGGGGTTGTCTAGGGGTGTGGGGGCCTCTCCCGGGGGTGGGGGTAGTCTAGGGGTGTGTGTGTGGGGGGGGTTTCCATGAGGGTGGGGGGTTGTTCAGGGGTGTGGGAGGTTGTCTAGGGGGTGGGGGCAGTCTAGGGGTGTGGGGGTGTCTAGGGATATGGTGGGGGATGTCCAGTGGGGTGGGGGTGGGAGGGGGGGTTCAGGTCTATTTTCGGTAACTTTTTATTCAATTTCAGGGGTGTGGTAGGGCTGTAAAGGGGTGTGGGAGTGTTGTCCTGGGGGTGGGGGTATACAGGAGGGGGGGGGGGGGTTGTCCAAGGGTGTGGGGGGATGTCCAGGGGGTGGTGGGGTTTTCTCGGGGTGTGGGGGGCTGTCCAGGAGGTGGGGTGTAACATCCCAAGTAAGTAATGAATAATAGATATTCTTATCTATGTCTATTTATGAATTATATAGTGTTTTAGAGTCATAAAATGAGAATAAATCCAATCATAAGCATGAAATTCTCTAATATTTTTAAACGATTATTTTACCGCCTTTTGATGGAGAACCATTTTTAAATCTAACTTTTTACAATTTTATAAGCTATATTTTTCCAAATAAACTTATTCATTATGATTGGGACACTGAAATTTGCTTTGAATAAATTTCTGGTATTTTTCTGATAATGTTCATTTTTTAATGAATAGTGAAAAGTGTTGTATTTTAATTCAAAACCACTTTTTAATATAATTTATATATAGTTAGATTATCTTTTTAATTGGTTTTAAAGTGACATTATAATATATTTTTACCATTTAATCCAAAGGTGATCATTGGAATTAATATCACTTTGAGATTGGACATAAACGAGTGTCAATCATTTGATAGATATTGTTTCTTAAAAACACGCTATTTGATTTGACAGCGGGATTTAATTATAAAATTAATTAATGAAACTTCTATGTTATTAATTTGTTAAAATAGACATAATTTTTGAATTCGGAATATCAAATATATCTTAGGGTGAATTTTTGGTAATTTTCTTGAAAAACCTTAAATTTTGATGAATAGTGAAACCACATAGTGGTAGTTACAAAAACTGATTTTTCATTTAAATGGAACTTTACCACTTCTTTGATTTGAATTTAAAAAAATACACTATAAATTATTTTCATTGTTAAGTAATATTTGGTTCAATGGGATGAAAATATTTTTTGATGAAAAGTAACTTTTAAGTTTTATTAATCGCGATTAAAGGTAATTAGTGTGATTTAATGTAATGATTATATTATAATAAAATGTAAATATCTTGAAACTCGTCCTAACCCTATTTAATGATTCATGGCCGGCCAAGACAACCCATGGGATGATTTTTGGGACCCCATGGAGCCACTTGGGTAAGATAATGACATTAATGCCTTTTATTTAAAGTAAAAATAAAATTGACAAAAACATGTATTGTTTTACTAAAATAATTTTTACATGGGATTATACAAGTTATATTTTTGACTATAAATAGTAATTGAAAAGATAAAAAGATTTCCTTCATCATATTTTTTTTTTAATTTTTAGACATTAAATAAATTAAATTATTTATGAAATCATGATGATGCATCGATTACCTCATTATTTAACGATTTAAATAAAATGAAATAATATTGTAAAATATAAGACCTACACATGTAAAAAACCTATTTTATGGGTGGATTTAAAACTATTATCACCTTATCCTTGAAATAAATCAATGTGGGTCATTTAAAATCCGAAACTCATTTGAAAATAAAGTAACATTTTATACCTTTCCAAGAGTGCCCCTCCTATCCTCTTATAAAAGGCCCCCACCTCTACCTCCTTACCCACACTTCTCAAGCCTTTGGCTCATCCAATCCCTGATAATTTTGTCTCTCCACATCCCTATCCTCATCCTAGAAGCCTTACCTTAGGCAGTAAGCTCTTCAAGAAACCCTTTTGGTTCAAACCAAAGGGAGTTACCTGATTCAAAGGTAAAGTCTTCTCTAATGCTCTTTTGTTTTATTTTGCTTCTCCAACCCCCTAAACTCTTTTTATTCATTTATTTTGTAACAACAATAGTATCTTCCATATACTAGGATATTTTTATAATAAGGATTCTATCTACCCTTACAAAAACCTACATCTAATGGTTAATGAGTATACTGTTTCCGTGGATGGCGATTTTCTGCCTCAGGAAACGATGATTGTTCAATATTCTTCTAACACCTTAAAAGGTGGCCATTAAGATGTCACTATATTTATATATGATATATTATATGTTTATTTTTTCTTTATGCTTCTTTATTTTTCATTTATGTCATACCTTTGTGGTTTCCATTATGGGTAAACGCGATATCTTCATTTTAGGAAGTACGGACTACCGCCCCCTCAAAGTGATTTGACTCGTTAATGCCATATGTGGGACATATAAAGGATAGGGTTAATGATATTATATATGATATTATACTGGAATTATAATATATCTTAATGTCATTATTATTTCATTCCATTAATTACGTAATAGAAATGAAAGTAGAGTTCATGCGTACATACGGCTTACCGTCTCCATGAACGGTGAATTTCATTTATTACCTCTAAATATTATGTAATATTAGAAATGCATGCATATACTAGATATATATGATCTATATTATATCTACATCCTTAATATAATTCTGGTTATAATGGATATTTTACCACATGAACAACCTTTAATTACAATGAGTTTATTTTTGACTCAAGTACCAATGATCAACAAAACGACCATTATTAACTTAAATAATTACATAGTGTTCATGACATGGTAATAAGTGATATAAAAGGAATAATGAAATTTAAAAAGGTTCTCAAGCAAGTAGAAATTAACTCAAGTTCATTATTCAGGAGGATAAAGAACGATCGAGTCAAGTCGGACCCGAGGTATGGGACTTCGTCTCAATTTCCTATCATTGAGGCATATTTTGTTTTATACAGAAATTTATTTTATACGGTGTATAAACCCCTTTGACTTTTACATTTATTAAAAAGGAATATTTTTTATAAGAAGTGTTTTACTAAATGAAAAAAGGTAATTTTTTTGTCGTACGTATGCGGCGACAACGACTTCTCCACCTCCGTGACCATTATTTGAGTTTCAGCTTCCTCTACAAGCCATAATTTTTTTTAAAATGAAAAAAATAAATACCATGTTTTAATTTTCTTTTATTTTGGTATTGAAAATGGTTTTCATAATGTTTTTATTATATCAATGTGTGGTATTGATATCTTGTAATTTAAATATGGAAATTTTATGTTTCCATTATGCATGTTTTATGTGATATGATTATGTTTTAGTTCTTGGGCATTGTTTATGAAGACGGGTGGTTCCGTGATAAAATAAGGGCGGGTGATCCAAATATGGCTCTCTAATTCATTGGGTAACGCGAAGGAGTTAAACGTTATGGTTTCTCTTAAGAGATTTAAGGAATATACTGTGATGGGTATTCCAAACGTAACAAAGAGGGTTACTCCCTACGTGAGAATGTTATAAATGCCTCAAGTTACCTTTTATGTCTTATGATTTTTATGATTTGTTTTCATGATTTGAGGTGGTATGTTGAAGTGCTTATGCTTAATGGGTAAAATATGATTTCACTGATTCTTATGTATACATTTACTCATGTTTCCTTTCGATATTTTTATATCCCTTATTGAGATTTTTATGCTCATCTCATGTTTTTGAAATATTTTTTTCACAGGTCAACGGAAAGGTACATGATATGATGATAGTGTCAAGGAAGTGTCATGAAAGAATCAATGTTTTATTTTAAATATGTTTCCGTTGATGGGAAAAATGAATTCTATATTTTATGTAACCACTTTGTTTAAATGTGGAATGTAATGCATGTTTTATGATCTAATTCTCTAAAACTATAAAACTGAAAAGATCCTCAATGTGTATTCTTGAAATATCTCAAGATTAAGTAATGTTTAAGGTTGGGGACTTATAGTTGGTGTCAAATGTTGGTCTAGATAACTGTAGGAGTTAGAATTCAATTAAATTATTATCCAATTTTTTTTATGGTCAAATTGAAATGATATAGAATTTGACGATTACCATGTTGCTTCATCTAATAAATGTTTGTTCAGAATGGTTTTCTGTAGAGGAAACCGGGAAGCAGTTCTAGGAAGGCATACATAAGGAAATGACCTTCCGAATCAGCATCCTGATATGGTCGGAATTGGAACTGAATAGTTTGTTGCAGTGATGGGGTAGTTTACTCAAGCGACAAATGGTGGTGGTATCCATGCACGAGATCAGCCAGATCAACCACAGAGGAACATGTCAGTGGTGGAACATTTCATGAGGCAACATCCCCCATCATTCAAAGGATTATCTGACCCTGTGCTAGCTGAAGGGTGGAATAAATCACTGGAGAAGATTTTCGATGCCATGAGGTGTTAAGAGAATCAAAAGGTCAGTCTTTCTATTTACCGTTTGGAGGGTGAAGCAGATCAGTGTTGGTTGATGGTTAAAAATATCAGGGACGCTGATGAGATTGATTCTCTCGATTGGGATGAATTCAAAGGTATGTTTCTTGAGAAATATTTTCCTAAGGCTGTTTGAAATAGGATGGAAAAACAATTCTTGGAATTGAGGCAAGAGGAAGACTCAGTGGCTGCTTATGAAGAAAGGTTCACTCTATTGTCAAGGTATGCACCAAATTTTATCTGAGACCTTGATAGTAAAATCAATCATTTTTACTCAGTATTAAATCCAAAATATCGAAGGGCATTAGATTCTCGTGAGTTCAAAAGTTATGAAAATCTTGTTCGGTGTGCTGAGAAGGTGGAAATGGAGTTTTCCGATGATCAAGTGTTCTATAACAACCAACATAAGAAGAGACCGAGGTGGCATTAGAAAGGGAAGAATTTTTCAAAAAAGTCTAATGGTAAGAAAACAAAGTTTCCAGTTTGTGATAAATTTGGTTAAAGGCATGCTAGGGAATGTCTTCTGAATTATGGAATGTTCTACCGATGTGGTAGGATGGGACATAAGGCTCGTGATTGCACTGAAAAAGATCAGGGTGATGGTAAGACCAAATTTGATTTACAGTTAGTGAAATGTTTCAAGTGAAATGAGATGGGTCACTATGAAAATGAGTGTCCGACAAAGAGCTCGACTGATGAGAAGCAATTAGACTACAAGAAGAAAGGGGTTATGAAATCCTTTGCGACTACTTCAGAAGATGTTGGGCCATCAAATGAACTGGTATCAGGTACTTTTTTTGTTTTTTCAGATTATGCCAGTGAGTTTTTTGATTCGGGGTCTACACATTCTTTCATCTCTGAAAACTTTTCTAGTAAAATGGGAATACCATTTCAAGAAATGACTCTTGAACTTGTGGTAAAAACACCTGGGGGAAATGTTGAGGAAAAAAGAAGTTATAAGAATCTTCATATCATTATCCGCGGAAAGAACCTACTTGAAAATCTTATTTTTTTATCTCTAGTAGAGTTTGATGTTATCCTGGGTATGGATTGACACTCTATTTACCAGGCTATGATTGACTGTATAGATAAAGAAGTTTTTTTCCCAGAAAGACTTTCAGTTTGTGTACAAGAATGAACCCTTACTATCGATAACACATCAAGATGTTGAGAAACTTGTAAAATATGGAAATGAATGATACCTTGCACATATTGTTGAAAACAAAGGAACTGTTTGGATTAATGATGTGCCAGTTGTAAATGAGTATCCTGATGTTTTTCCTGATGATTTGCATGGAATAATACCAGATCAGGAAGTTGAATTTACTGTTGACTTAGTTCTTGATGCTAAGCCAATTTCAAAACCCCCTTATCGAATGGCTCAAATTGAACTTTTAGAGTTGAAGGAGCAATTGCAAGATTTATTAGAGAAAGGTTTCATTTAACCAAGGACATCACCATGGGGTGCTCGTGTTTTATTTGTTAAAAAGAAATACGGTTCTTTGAGAATTTGCATTGATTATAGAGCCTTGAATAACATCACTATTAAGAACAAATATCCTTTGCCTCATATCGATGAATTGTTTGATCAGCTTTAGGGATCTCAGTTTTTTTCAAAGATTGACATGAGATCGGGGTAGCTTCAGTTGAAGGTAAAAGAAGCAGATGTTCCGAATACCGCGTATCGTAAAAGATATGGCCATTATGATTTTTTAGTATAGCCTTTTGGGCTAACCAATGCACCTGCTGTATTCATGGACTTAATGAATATAATTTTCCATGAGTTCTTGGATATGTTTTTGGTGGTTTTCATTGATGATATTTTGGTGTTTTATAGAAGTAAAGAGGAGCTTGAAAGACATTTGATGGTTATTTTTCAAACCATAAAAGAAATTAAATTTTATGGGAAATTCAGTAAGTGTGAGTTCTGGTTGAAAGAAATTTCTTTCCTTGGTCACATTGTTTCTAAAAATGGGATAACTATTGATCCTGAAAAAACAAAGGTTGTTGAATAATGGCCAAGACCCAAAAATGTATCTAAGATTCGTAGCTTCCTTGGTTTGGAAGGCTATTGCAGAAGTTTTGTTAGAAAATTTTCCTGGTTATCTAGTCCAATGACTAAGCTAACTTGGAAGGGTGTTAAGTTTATCTGTACAAAATAATTTGATGATTGTTTTTAGGAATTGAAAAGAAGATTGGTGAATGATCCAGTTTTGGAACTACCTTCTAGGAATGGGGAGTTTTTTATCTACAGTGATGCTTCATTGAAAGCACTTGGTTGCGTCCTAATGCAGAAAGATCAGGTAATTTCTTATGCTTCACGTCAGTTGAAAACTCATGAGGTAAATTACCCTACACATGATTTGAATTAGCTGCTATTGTTTTCACTTTAAAAATTTGGAGGCATCATTTGTATGGAGTAAAGTGTGAACGATATACCGATCACTAAAGTTTAAACTATATATTCACATAGAAATAATTGAACATGAGATAGAGGGGATGGTTATAATTAATCAAGGATTATGATTGTTCAATTCATTACCATCCGAGAAAAGCAAATAAAGTGGCTGATGCTTTGAGTCGAAAAAGTAATGCTTCATTAACAATGTTGCATTTGGAATGCGATCCTTTGGTTAAGGATTTGATGAAATTTGGAATAGAAGTTGTTGGTGCAAGATTTCCTTCTGTTTTTTTTCAGGTATTTGTGAAATATTCTCTATCAGACAGAATTAAACAAGCACAGAAGCAAGACAGCGAGTTGCAGAAAAAGGTAGAGCTGGTTCAGAAGGGTATGTTTCCTGAATTCAACATTGATAATGATTGTGTTTTGAGATTTGGGAAGAGATTGTGTGTGCCTTGTGATTCATAGTTGAAGAGAGAGTTGTTATGTGAATCTCATAGTTCTCCGTTTTCAGTTCATCCAGGCAGTAATAAGATGTATAGATATCATTGGGAGTATTACTGGTGGGACGGAATGAAAAGGGATATTGCTGATTTTACTGTGATGTGTTTGAACTATAAACAGGTAAAAGCAGAGCGGCAGTTATCGAAAGGGATACATCAGCCTTTTCTAGTACCATAGTGGAAAGGAGAGAATATATCCATGGACTTCGTTCTGGGATTTCCGGGGACACCTCGAGGTAATAATGCAATCTGGGTTATTGTTGATCGCTTGACTAAATCTGCTCATTTCCTTGCAATACGAGATACTTTTTCCATAGATCAACTTTCCCATTTGTATCATAAAGAGATAGTCAGGTTACATGGATTTTCTCTCTCCATTGTATCTGATCATGATCCCTATTTACTTCTAACTTTTGGAAAGGCCTTCAGAAGTAGTTGGGTACTGAATTAAATTTTAGTACAGCTTTTCATCCTCAATCTGATGGGAAGTCAGAATGAACAATTCAGACTTTGGAGGATATGCTACGTGATTGTTCGATGGATTATCAGGGAATTTGGGACCAACATCTTTCTTTGGATGAGTTTTCTTATAATAACAGTTTTCATTCTAATATACAGATGGCACCATTTGAGGCATTATATGGGAAGTGGTGTTGAACTACAACTTTCTGGGATGAAGTGGGTGAAACGAAGTTGATGGGACCAGAATTTTTAGAAGTGTTGGAAGGAAATGTTCGGATGATATAGAGACACATGAGAACGGCTCAGAGAAGGCAGAAGAGTTATGCGGACAATAGGAGGAAGGATCTCTCTTTTGAGGTAGGTGATCATGTTTTTCTCAAAGTATCACCATAGAAATGTGTGATGCGATTTGGTAAGAATGGAAAGCTGAGTCCAAGGTTCATTGGACCATATGAATTCTTGAGATAGTTGGATCAGTTGCATACCGAGTGGATTTACCTCCAAGTTTATCTCAGGTACACAATGTTTTTCATGTTTCAATGTTAAGGAAGTACATGCCAGATCCATCTCATGTTTTTAGTCCAGAGGTAGTTCAGTTGGAAGAGAATCTATCTTATAATGAAAAACCGGTTCAGATTCTTGATCACAGGGAGAATGTTTTTCCGAATAAGTTGATTCATCAAGTAAAGGTTTTGTGGATGAACCACATGAGGGAAGAGGCAACATGGGAATCTGAAAATGCAATGAGGGATAAATACCCCCACTTATTCAATAAGTAAATAAATTGCGGGGACACATTTTTCTAAAGGGGGGAAGGATGTTACATCCCAAGTATGTAATGAATAATATATATTCTTATCTATGTCTATTTATTAATTAGATAATGTTTTAGAGGCTTAAAATGAGAATAAACCCAATCTTAAGCATGGAATACTCTAATATTTATAAAAGATTGTTTTACCGCCTTTTGATGGAGAACCATTTTTAAATCTAAATTTTGAAAATTTTATAAGCTATATTTTTCAAAATAAACTTATTCTTTATGATTGGGACATTGAAATTTACTTTGGATAAATTTCTGGTATTTTTCTGATAATGTTCATTTTCAATGAATAGTGAAAAGTGTTGTATTTTGATTCAAAACCGCTTTTTAATCTAATTTATTTATATAGTTAGGTTATCTTATTAATTGGGTTTAAAGTGAAATTAGAATATATTTTTACCATTTAATCCAATGGCTGTCATTGTAATTAATATCACTTTGAGATTGGACGTAAATGAGTGTCAATCTTTTGATAGATATTGTTTCTTAAAAACACGCTGTTTGATTTGACAGCGGGATTTAATCATAAAATTAATTAATGAAACTTTTATGTTATTAATTTTGTAAAATAGACATCATTTTTGAATTTGTAATATCAAATATATCTTAGAGTTAATTTTTGGTATTTTTCATAAAAACCTTAATTTTTGATGAATAGTGAAACCAGAAAGTGGTAGTTACAAAAACTGATTTTTCATTTAAATGGATCTTTACCAGTTCTGTGATTTGAATTTCAAAAATCCAATATAAATAATTTTCATTGTTAATTAAAATGTGGTTCAATGGGATGAAAATAATTTTTGATGAAAAGTAACTTTTATGTTTTATTAATCGCGATTAAAGGTAATTAGTTTGATTTAAGGTAAAAATGATATTATAATAAAATGAAAATATCTTGACACTTGTCCTAACCCTATTGGATGAGTCATGGGAGACCCAGAAAACCCATGAGTAGATTTTTGGGACCCCATGGAGCCACTTGTGTAAGACAATGACATTAATTCCTTTTATTTAAAGTAAAAGTAAAAATGACAGAAACATGTATTGTTTTACTAAAATAATTTTTACATGGGGTTATACAAGTCATATTTTTGACTATAAATAGTCATTGTAAATATAATAATATTTCCTACATAATAGTATTTGTTTATAATTTTTAGACATTAAATAAATTAAATTATTTATGATATCATGATGATGCATCGATTACCGCATTATTTAACGATTTAAATAAAATAAAAAAATAATATAAAATATATAACCTACAGAAGTCAAAAACCTATTGTATGGGTGGATTTAGAACTCTTATCACCATAGCCTATAAATACATCAATGTGGGACCATTAAAATATGAAACTCATTTGAAAATAAAGTAACATTTTATACCTTTCCCAGAGTGCCCCTCCTCTCCTCTTATAAAAGGCCCCCCATATCTACCTACTTACCCACACTTATAAAGCCTTTGTCTTGGCCAAGCCCTGCTCATTTTGTCTCTCCACATCCCTCTCCTCATCCTAGAAGCCTTACCATAGGTAGGAAGCTCTTTAAGAAACCCTTTGGGTTCAAAGAAAAGGGAGTTACCCAATTCAAAGGTAAAGTCTTCTCTAATGCTCATTTGTTTTATTTTTCTTCTCCAACCCCCTAAACTTTTTTATTCATTTATTTTGTAACAAAACCTGTATCTTCCATATAATATAATGTTTTTATAATAATAATTCTAGATACACTTACAAACACCTACATCTAATGGTTAATGAGCATACTGTTTCCGTGGATGGAGAATTTCTGCCTCACGAAACTATGATTGTTCAATATTCTTCTTACACCTTCAAAGGTGGCCATTAAGATGTCACTATATTAATATATGATATATAACATGTTTATTTTTTCATTAATCTTATATATTTTTCATTTATGTCATACCTTTTTGGTTTCCATGATGGGTAAACGCGATATCTTCATTTTAGGAAGTGCGGACTACCACCCCCTCAAAGTGATTTGATTCGTTAATGCCATATGTGAGATGTATAAAATATAGAGTTAATGATATTATATATGATATTATAATGTAATAATAATATATCTTTATATAATTATTATTTCATTCCATTAAATACGAAATAGAAATGAAAGTTGTGTTCATGCGTACGTACGACTTACCGTCTCCATGAACGGTGCATTTCATTTCTTACCTCTAAATATTATGTAATATTATAAATTCATGAATATACTGGATATATATGATATATATGATATCTACATCATGAATATAATTCTGGATATAATGGATATTTTACCACATGAACAACTTGTAATTATAAAGTGTTTATTTTTGACTCAAATACCAATGATCAACAAAACGACCATTATTAACTTAAATAATTACATAGTGTTCATGAAATAGTAATAAGTGATATAAAAGGAATAATGAACTTGATAATGGTTCTCAAGAAAGTAGAAATTAACTCAAGTTTATTATTCAGGTGGTTAATGGATGATCAAGTCATGTCGGACCCGAGGTATGAGACTTTGCCTCAATCTTCTTACATTGAGGCATATTTTGTTTTCTACACAACATTATTTTATATAGTGTATAAACACCTATGAAATTTATGTTTATTCAAAAGGTATATTTTTTATACGAATCATTTTACTAAATGAAAAAAGGGAATGTTTTGGTCGTACATATGCGGTGACAACGACTTCTCCGCCGCCGTGACCATTATTTGAGTTTCAGCTTCCTCTACAAGCCATAACATTTTTTAAAATGAAAAAAATAAATACCATGTTTTACGTTTCTTTTATTTTGGTATTGAAAATGGTTTTCACAATGTTTTTATTATATCAATGTGTGGTATTGATATCTGGTGATTGAAATATGGAAATTTTATGTTTCCTTTATGCATGTTTTATGTGATATGATTATGTTATGGTTCTTGGGCATTGTTTATGAAGACGGGTGGTTCCGTGATAAACAAAGGGTGGGTGATCCCTATATAGCTCTCCAATGCATTGGGTAACACGAAGGAGTTAAACATTACGGTTTCCTTGAAAATATTTAGGGAGTATACTGTGATGGGTATTCCAAACGTAACCAAGAGGGTTACTCCCTACGTAAGAATGTTATGAATGCCTCAAGTTACTTTTTATGTCTTATGATTTCTATGATTTTTTTTCATGATTTGAGGAGGTATGTTAATGATCTTATGTTTTATGGGTAAAGTATGATTTCATTGATTCTTATGTATAAATGTAATCATGTTTCCTTTCCATATTTTTATATCCCTTACTGAGCTTTTTATGCTCATCCCACGTTTATGAAATGTTTTTTTCACAGGTCAAGGGAAAGGTACATGATATGATGATAGTGTGAAGGAAGTGTCAAGAAATAATCCATGTTTTATTTTAAATATGTTTCCATTGATGGGAAAAATGAATACTATCTTTTATCTGACCACTTTGTTTAAATGTGGAATGTAATTCATGTTTTATGATCTAATTTTCTAAAACTCTAAACCTGAAAAGATCCTCAATGTGTATTCTTGAAATATCTCAAGATTAAGTAATGTTTAAGGTTTGATACTTATATGGGGGGCCAGTCCAGCGGTGTGGGGGGTGTCCAGGAAGGTGGGTGGGGGGGGGGGGTTTCCATGGGTGTGGGGGCTGTCCAGGGGGTGGGGGTAGTCTAGGGGTGTGGGGGTGTCTAGGAGGGTGGGGGGTGTCTAGTGGTGTGGGGGGATATCATGTGGGTAGGGTGGGGGCAGTCCAGGGGTGTGGGGGGCTGTATAATGGGTTCGGGGGAGTCTAAGGGTGTGGGGGGTGTCTAGGGGTGTGGTGGGGGATATTTAGTTGGGTGGGTGGGGGGGGGGGGGGTTCTAGTCTGTTTTTGGAAACTTTTTGGTCTGTTTCAGAGGTGTGGGAGGGATGTCCAGGGGTGTGAGAGTGCTGTCTAGGGGGTGGTGGGTATACAGGAGGGTGGGGGGGGGGGGTTGTCCAGGGGTGTGAGGGGCTGTCTAGGGGGTGGTGGGGTTGTCTAAGGGTGTAGGGGGCTGTCCAGGGGGTGGGGGTAGTCCAGGGGTTTGGGGGGGTGACCAGGGGTGTGGTGGGGGCTTTCCAATGGGGTGGGGTGGGGGGGGGGTTGGTCTAGTTTTTGTAGCCTTTATCACTGTTTCAGGTCATTTGGATGGGAATAGCAGTGGTTCAGTTTTATTTAATTTTTTATACGTTAGTTATCAAATAACCGACGTAAAAAATGCTTTGCTATTTGGTTTAACGTTGGTTATTAATAAACCAACTTAATAACTTCATGGGAAATGGTTTTTATTTTTGGTATTTCATAACGGACGTAATAAATTGGAATGGATAGTTTTTTATGTCAGTTATTGTATATCTGATGTCGTATATATGTTTTTTATGCCGGTTATTATATAACCGACATTGGAAACCTCTTGCCAGACCGGTTTATCACGTCGGTTATAAAAATATCCGACGAGATAAATGCTTCAGAGGGGTGCTTTATGATGTCGGTTATATAATAACCGATGTGAAAGGGTATATACCATGTCCATTATTAAATAACTGAAGTAATAAACCATGACTTCAAATCATTTTCCACATCAGGTTTTTATCAAATGATGTGAAAAATGCTTTGAATTTGTCTTTTTTACGCCGGGTGTAAAATAACCGACGTAAAAAAGTATGTTTATACCGTCTCCAGTAATAACATCGGCCAAAATATGATGTTAAGAATAAAAAATAACCACAATAATTTTTTTTCAACACTAGTGGTGTTTCCCATAGCTGAAGTAAATGGTTAAAAATAATAATTTAATTACCTATTTGATAAATATTTTTATATTACTAATGATCAAGAATGTATTAGAGGAAGAAAAACATGTTTTCCATCTCTTATCTATTAATGTATAATTATATACATTGTCTAATAAAAAATTATTTTATTATTCAATGAATATGTTTAAGAAGTATGAGGATGGACACCTAGGTGGATCTCATCAATCAATGTAGAGAATAGGTACCTTGACTGCCCCTATTGAGGGCGATTCTGTTATGTGTTACCACTATGGGAGAAAAACACACATTATCTTTGACTATACCTATTATCTTAGTAAATTCCACTAATTTATAAATAAAAGGAATGTAAACTAGTTAAATAAGAGAGATTTGATGATCAAAACAATTAAAAAAATTATATGACCTCCACATCACGTGTAAACACTATAACGATTGTAAATTTATGTGACTCGTAATCCTCTAGGGCGTCGTTGAGTGGTGGATGGTAGGGCTTATATAGTTGACTCGTCTTCTGTAAATAGTTGAAAGTGTCCATTGAAAATATTTTGTACTCTTCATATTTCATCAATGTTTCTAAAACATTTTCTTATGTTACTATTATTGTATCATCTTGAGTTTTAAAAAAAACACTATGTTCGATAATGTACATCATATGTCACATCGAGTATAAACAAACTAAAGATTATTATTTGAGTGTTATGAATATAATGTAGCTGTTATAATTGAAGAAAAGAACTATATTAACTAAATTATAAAAATTTGGTTTACACATGTATATATAATTTCTACTTTGAAGAAAAATTAATTATAAGTGACTGTAAAACCCTTTTAAAAATAAAATGAATTGTTTTTATGTAAAACTATTTGAATATGAAAAAGTGTGTTTTGTACAAACAAGTAAATAATTCACATTTATTTGACTATAATAATGAAATATATTAAACTTATTGGTTACAATTTATAGTATTTATTTTCTTGGCATAATATAATAACAAATCCAATTTTAATAATAAATGAAGTATTTTTCAAGAAATGCTGTCTTTCCACCTTTTAATAATGATCCCATTTTAAATATAGTTTTTATCAAATTAATAAATTCAATTTAAAAACAATTAAAATCTAATTTTTATGATTAGTATCATAATTTAGGTTGGTTCAATTATTTATGATTTATTCTCATAAGATTTGTCTTTTTATGAATAGTGAAAAAACAATGCATTTTAATTGAAAACTACTTTTTCAACAAATTTATTAAGTGTAAAATTATATATTTTATTATTATAAACGTATAATTAAATAATTTTTTTATCATTTAATCCAACACAGGTCATTGAAATAAATTTCACATTTAATTTCATATAAAAATATTGTGAATTTTGATTGTTTTTTCTTTAAAATAGTATTTTATCGTTATATTAATTTGATTAATTTTAAATTTATCATAGAAACTTTTGTTATATGAATTTTGAAAAAAATACATGCATTTTTGTGATATTTATTATATTTATATCCCAATTTAAGAAACATATTTTTTTTAAATAATAACATTAGAATTTGATTACCATGGTTATGGGAATTTCAGATAATTAAGGGTACGAATTATATTATAAGCATTATAAAATTACAATTGATCTTGTCATAATTGGATTATATAAGTGTGTTTTAACAGAAAGAATCATTTGTTCAATTTTAAGACCACATGGAGTAGTTTGGATTACTTTAATCCATTTATATTCCCTATTAGAAATATAAACTATCCCAATAGTTTGAAACTATTGGGATAGCCTATCCCAATGATTTCATAGACTATTGTTATATAGTTCATTTTTGTAGCCCAATACCAATGGTTTACATTGATCCATTGGTATAGGATAGTTCATATTTCAATTTTCCAAGGGGTTATTATGAACTATTGGTACATTTCTATACCAATAGTTAAAACCATTGGTATAGCTCTATCCCAATAGTTTAGAACCAATTGTAAAAATCTAAACTAATGGTTCATATTGAACCATTGGTACAGGGTACTAGAATTAAACTTCTACAAAAGTTCAACATGAACAGTTGGATTAGAAATATACTAATGTTTTGAAATATTTGGTACACCACTATACCAATAGTTCAAGACATTGGTAAAACTCTATCCCAACAGTTCTAAACCATTGGGATATTATTATAACAATGGTTAAAAAAGAAACAATAGTATATGTTTATGGAACTATGATATTATAAATTCATATTATGAACTATTGAAATAGAGGTATACCAACTGTTTCAAAATTGTTGGTATAGAACCCCTCAAACTCGTTAACTAGTAGCATCCCCACTATCTACTCACTGGATCTATAATGCAATCAGACATAGTAGAAATATAGAATAGATGAAATCAAACACAAATACACAAAGGAACTACAGACACGCAGATCATCTTCAAGCACTTGTAATCAATCACACCAAATATATGTAATTAAAAAAGAACACTACTAGTCCTCAAGAACCTACAATCAAACACATAGATTAGCTGTAATGAAAATAGAACAATATTAGTCTTCAAGAGCCTGTAATCAAACACACAGAACAACTACAATATTGAACACCACTAGTCATCTACCTATATGAAAACTCTTACACAAGGAACCTACAATGAAACCAATAAATTATCCTCAAATAGAAACAAACCAATACAAAAATAATGATAATAGAGGAAATAAATTGATTCATTAAACTAGTGATAATAAATAAACATAAAAAATATTACATATTTTCATTCACACCAAATCATCAAACAAATATTTTAGAAATATAATTAAAAATGTAATGGATTAATATGCAACTCATCACCATCACTTTCATCATTATCATTTTCAATGTCATACACAACCTCATCCTTAGGCCCACCATCTTCATTTCCATCATCCCCATCATATCCCTTGACGCCACCCTCTCCCTCTTCCTCACCATGATCCCCACCATCTCTAGGAATGTCATCATCCCAACCACCAATAGGACTACATACTATGGCACTATAAAATGTACATATCCATGAAATATATGCATTATGATCTGCAGAATTTTTCGGTGGAAGTGATGGACATAATAATTCCATCAGGTTCAAAAATACTGTATTCCCCATTTGAGCTCGTTCATCCACCCAATTTTCACTTTTTTGGTATTTTCTACCTTTTCCTCTCGAATTGCTACCAATTCAGAAATAATGTTACTAGAACCTATAACTTCTATGATCTAATAACTCATTGAGACAATAATCTTTTCTAGTCAGAAAAGTACTTTTCCACGGTGCTCATCTCCCAAAACAAGATGTAAGTGATCATTTGGGACAAATTTATCAGGTTCGGGAGCATAAAGGGTTTAAAAATAAGACAGTTACAGATATAAATATACTATTATGAAAAAAATAGTTATTAAAAATTGAAATCAACAATTTAAAATGTATAATTCTCTTTGATGTCTGTTCTTTTACCACGCTTCCATATTTTTTCTTTCTTATCGAGAAAAACTATTTTTCTCGAGGAACACATCCTTAAATATTTAATACATATATCTGTATTGAAGCTATAAATTAGTACATTCATGAGAATAAAAATAAAATAAAAATACTATCTAAAATTCTTCCAATATTATTCTTCATGGACATCAGTTCTATGAATGGGAACTATATTGATTAAATAAGATCACAAGATGTTCATGAAGAGCTATTAGAGGTGGAATGACCATAAAAAATCCCAAAATTAAGTTAGGATACAATAAAAAATGAACCAGAGTTAAAAGACACTAAAAATTAATATTTTAATAATTTTACTCTAACTAATATTCAAGAATTAATTTAGGCATGAAATTAAAAAATGTTAAAGGGAAGTATTAAAAATTCATTATAGTTGGCCCATCACATATATTTGAAAACTAAATTATTGGATGTTTGAATAATTTTAGTTTCTGTGATGTGGGGGTATCTTGGGGTTAGGGAGACTCCCTATAATATATATATGATTATGTGGAGTTGGGTATATTGAACTCAAATAGATGATGGCATGACTTATGTATATGTAAGTCCATAATTATCATACTAACATAAAGGTAAGGTGTTATACTACATATGAATCATGTGATGCCAAAATAGACAGTGGTTTGTGACCATGTCATTGAGAATTTCATTTTCAAGATAGAGGGAAGTAATTTAAAGGTATATAAATTCATTCACAATGGTGGATATTAACTAATCAGGCTATATAACGGTTGATCCCAACTCATTTGAGGTTTTCAAAATGGGTATTTTAAGGACTCTACATTACAGTGTCCGTCATTTTAACATTAAATTTTTCTTATGAGAAATGAGGATTCTAAAACTCGTGTAATAAAGGATTTGGTGTAAATTTTCAAGGTAATTTTTATGATAATTTGTTACGCCCTAATTTTTCATGTTGATAAGGCTTAAATTGTTTTACCGAGCATGCTGAAGATTGGGTTTCCAAGGATGAAATCAAGATGGATAGTGAGAGTGGTGTTGGGTGTGTGAAAAGTAATTTCCGAAGAAATTCAAAAAAATATTTTATTAGGAACAATGGTGTTTCATAGGTCATGGTGTTTTATTTCTGTTGTCCATGAGTTTTATTTTTTATTTGGTTCCTATATAACTAATTAGATGTTTTGTATCGATAATTAATGATCAAAATAAATTTCTACAGTGATGATTTACATGAACGAAATTGGGTGTATTGATCTGAAGACATATAACTTATATGTAATATTGATATTTTAATTTCAAATGTAAAATTTAATTGGAATTCATGATAAATAGAAGAATTTTTTATGAGAAATATGTGAGAGGAAAATGTGGTGTATTAAAATATCGGGATATGTTTTCTAGATAAAGGGTTGGAAAGAAGAAGGAGAAAGTTTGGAACCTATTAAATATTATGCCAATGTATAAGGGGGTAGAATAATAAATATTCTGAAATTATGATGATAATTCTATAACTATCCTAGAAATAATTAGGTGGTTCTATGATATATAATGGAAAAAAGATTATTTTTTACGTAGATGAATTTACAACATTCATATGAAAAGCAGTGAGTGGAATGTGACTTCTCAAAAATAATTAAAAAAGGAATATCACTAAGAAAATAGGAGATACATCATTAAAATATTAGAATAAAAAAATTCAATATAGCATTGATTTGAGAGAAGGATATTTAGAACACTCAGGAGGGTGGAACCAAAAGTTGCAGTAAGATGGAGAAACTACAATATATTCAATAGTTGTTATTAAAACTTTTTTAGTTCTCATAAAGTATACTATTTTTTATTATGATCATTACGAGTATCATATATATGCTAGACATGGATCTTGTTTGATATATTAGTGGATATACAATTCTCTATAATCTACCAAACCAATAAAAAATGAAAATATAGATTTCTCTCTATTCTATTTTAATCATATAAATCCGAAACTATTGATCAAAGGATCATCACTATGAAAGGACCATTGAACTATGTAATACATTGATGAAAAAATCATTGAATAAAAACCTATTCTTATAGTCACTTTGTAATTATAATAAATTTGAGTAAAAATAGAAACCATAATTAATAAATTTTGGAAAGCCCAACAACACTATTTTTCATCTACTAGTCAGTTTCCCTTACTCCATTTTTACCCCATTTTTCATCATCGATTATCACTATATCACAAAATTATTCCATTATCATCATAATACACCATCATTATGAAAAATATATATCACATTTAGGTGTTTTTCACCATATTTTTATAGGAAATGATATATAATTTGAGTCACTTCCTATAGATATATTCATAGAGATATATTCATGTATGGTGAAGAGATTGATTTCTTTCCAATACTTCATAGAAACTACATCTTTATAAATGATTGGAAAAGAATGTTAAAATTTTTAGGAATCAAACTAAATGTTTTTGTATGTAATCAATTTAAGAAAATTTGAGGAGTTATAAATATTTTTTGTGTTAATAATATTTCTATCGTGTGTTAATATTTCTAGATGTTATATATCTATTAGGTAGTTGATTCCACATATTAAGTTGATATAATTTTTGTGCTTTCATGTAACCTACATAGTTCTAGGATAATTGGTTTAAGGATAAACCATTGTCTATGATTCATTATGACAATAAATGGGACAACATTTCCCTATTGTATAATAACCATTTACACAAGGGTTATAGTATTTCATATTAAAGGTAAACCCCATGATCAAATTAAATCATTCTTTATTGTTTTACATTCATACATATATTATTTGGATGAAAAACAATGGAAAGTAGAGGAAGTGAAACTCAATACTTAAATAGTTTGAGATGTAAAGTAAATGTTTCACTTAATGATAATTGAGAACACTTATTAAATTATATCCCAATCTTGTAACACTAATCCTTGTAAAAAAATGCGTATCAATTTCCAACATTTATAAGATGAGTTATTAGACACTATTTTCTTTTCCTATGTTATTTTTTTTGAGATATGAGGTCACCAAGAGTTCCCAATTGTGAACCCATTTAGAGAATGAAATTATATCATTCAATAGGAATTATCAAAATAGAAGGTATATAGATATATTTTTTAAGCATTTTGAATGTTCTATAGAAGTAATTATCACACAAAAAGGATATTCATTTTCTAATTTATTTAATGAATGATATTCACATTTAATCAAGGATTATAAAGAATGATTTTTATGTTGTGATGAAAATAGTATTGGGCATTTATTTTATTGGTTGAGACTTTAATGTCATTTTTATTACCACTTATAATATAATTCATTGATATTTTAAGATTTTTTGTAATTATTGTGATAGTTATGTACCTACTTCCTCTCTTGTTCCAACATCGTAGTACATCCCAAAGTATAGAGGTATATCATACCAACCTAGTTTTTTTTCTTGATGACTCCTATAAAATAAAATAATACAAAAGTAAGTATTAATGAAATTTATGGTTATTTTCATTTATTAATCACAATATTATTATTACCTTGAACTCAGTACTGATCCAATGAGTAATAATTTCCCGATAATTTCATACTATGTAGTCATCCATGAACGGTGTGGCCTCTATTCCCATGACAACTCTAGCATGCCATCTCGTATACATTTAATGTTTATAGAATCTCCAAATAACACCTAATTCAATTAGTCGAGCTGGCCTGACAACATCACCATTGGGAAAATTAAAATACAGTTGAAACCAAAATATTAATTCATATAAATATAATAATAATATAACATTAAATCCAATGAATTTTATTTATATATTTTTTTCTGAAGAATTATCATTTATTTCATTTTTATGGTGTTTCTAGGTGAGTGGAAGGACAAGATTGATGTCAGCGTATTTGGAAAGCGTCACCTAAAATCTCTTACATTCTTGCCCTTTTTTTTGAACCATCCATTTTTCTTTGTTACACTCCACCATCGGTAGGGTGTGGGGGTTCCACACGACAGACAAGTGTGTACACCCTTGTTGCTTAATGATAGATCAAACTGTAAAACAATTTATTATATCAATGCATATTATAATGAAAATAAATTATGATAATATTTTTACTATGGTTCTATAAATACCCCAAAATCAACCAGACCAGTGGGATTCACTAGATCCTCAGTCTCTGAAGGAACATAAACCTGTATAGATGTAGTGGGTCCTATTGTATTCTCTGTAGGTTCAAAAGGTATCAGAGAAGTAGAAGAATATGGAACGTAGTAGCCTCTGGGGAGGGATGTAGAATTAAAATTAGATGGAACAGATGGTTGTACAAATTCATAATAACAATGAGGAGTTAGAATCAATTTCAGATATAAGAAAGAGAGGCGGGGATGCTCAGAAAAAAATCTAGTTGAAAACATGGGTGTTATAAATATCTCAGATGCCTATCATGACACCATAATATCAGAAAATATGGTATATGGTATGTCAGGGCGATGAATCGGGTGTGATCGGGCACACCGACTAGAGCACCTAGTTATAGTACCACCCCTCTCTAATGTCCAAGTGAAGCACTAGAACCACTAGGATAGTCAGTGAACAACTAGTGACGTGGTGGTGGATTATTATTAAATGTTAAAAAGAAAATTAACCACATGAAATTATATTTTTTTGATATATATTGTAGAAATAAAATTTGGACAATGGGAACTAGAGGATTAAATCCTATCTCACTCATTGGGATATTTTTATCTTCTATATTTTTACTCCATTACTACTGAGTATTTTCCATTTACTATATTTAAAACAAATATGCAATTAATTATAAATCCCAAACTATTATGTAGAAGTATAAATCATTTTATAGGGAAACTATAATAAATGAGACGAGAAAAAAAAGCACCTTAATAGTGGGGATTATCCTACCTTGGGAACTAATAAAAATTATAATTTTAAAAAGAACATTCCAAATATTTATATGAGAATGGATGATTATTTATCAATGGATAAAAAGTGAAAAAGTAAATTTATTTATATCAAAACCAATATTTAAAAGAATAATTTTTGACCAATGGTAAGAAGAATATAAATATTTTATAGAAATATTAGGCACATCCTTTATTTTTTTAATTGAACATGAATATTTTTATTTATATTTCCAATTAAATTAGTTTAATAGGTCCAATTCAATTCAACTAGGTTTTTTTTTGTTAAAATATAAAAATTTATGGTTGGTTATTTTGGAAGGTTTGAATATAGTTCAATTAAATATTAGAAAATAAAACTCAAAGAAAACAACATCCACTAATTATTGAAAATGATCATATATGTCCATATGGATATAAAATATTTATAATCAATAGTAAATAAATTGTTTATAGAACCATCCTCAATTACCAAATTATAGCTAAACCAAAATAACTAAGAAATAATTGGATTATGGCCAATGGGAGTAGGTATAGTGTCCATTCCATCATCACTATCATCAAAATTATGTCTTGGTATTACATTAATAATGACAAGAAATTCATGTATAATATGATCTTATACATAATAAAAATTTTCCATCATTAATTCCAATACATATGGTTCATCAATAGAAAGAGTGTGGTTCATGTCAAAAACTAAAAATCCATAGCCATAAATAAATGTTTCATCCCTCCTCATCAAATAAAACCACTAGAATTTCATTATTCTGACTCGAACATGAGAGTAATAATTCAATATTATTATTTTCTCAAGGAATCCATGATAAGATACATTTTCAAGTCGAGTTATACTATCCGATGCACTGGAATAACCGTCTACTGTGATTTATTTGATGACTACATCATGTAAGAAAATTTAACATAATCATCATGAGTTCTCATCTTCTCTGCTCGTTGAGTGATAATAAATCGATACCCATTGATCACAATTTATTTTCATTCACGAACAACATAATTAGCCCAAAGAGCCATTGATCTCATTTTCTCAGATATAGGTCCATCAAGAAAACTCAATACCTGAAATATATATTAATGTTAAACATAATTAAATATTGATTTTATTAAATTATTATAGTAACATTCTAACCTTCAATTTCAACCAAGCATAAAACTCATTTCGATGAAATGTTTCTCTCCTTCTCAATGGTAAATAATGGAGCTTTTTATTAATCATTATTTATGTACCATACTAAAAAATAGAAATAGATTAAAATATATTTAAAATTAAAAGACATGAAATAATATATACATGTTAAATTGTCTTACATGATGTAGTCATCAAATAAATCACAGTAAAAAAATATCTGATGTTTCATATCCCACACTTCACAGATTAATGTTGTTGATGTATATGATCCGAGAATTCCCCCTAATTTGGGAAGTGATAAAAAACAAGGTTCAATTTTCTCATACTAGTCTTCATTATTTCTGATTGGTCTGTTTTGTCTCTTAATAAAATAAAATAAAAAGATTGATTAGAAATCCATCCATTCTTGTTCCAATTAATCTTTGATGATTGAACCTTTGAGATGATTTCTATTCTTGACATAATACTCCAATATGAGCACGTTTTATTTAGTTGGACACATCAAAAAAATAAACATGTCTTCTGGGAAGTATTTTAGTTGGATGATTGATAGTTATATGCATCGTGTATGTGAAAAATGATACATGAAATATTTTCTCTAACTCGTAAAAAATTAATGTGTCCACTACCAATATTCTTTTCAATAAAGACATCAAAAAATTACTCGCACAATGATATATAAATAAATTGAACAACTAAATAAGTGAGACCATTATATTATTGTACAAAAAATACAAATTTTTAAAGGAATCAACTCATGATGAAGAATGTGATAACCACGGGTCTTCAAAGATTTCTTCCTCAACACTTTTCTATTAACCTGTTTTGATATGTTACTTAAATATCCATCAAGAACTTTAATACTCTCTTGTACTTATAGAAATTTATTTTTTGTCTACAGCTGTCTTCACATATAAATCACATGGATCTTTGTATTTGTCTTTACTGATAAACATTGGATGAGATTTTGGTCTCATGCCCCAATCCATAAAGTCATTCCTAGATCATAAATTATCTTTTTTTCCTTTCCCTTGACATTTAAAAGAATTAAAATTAACATTTCACATATATTTTTTTCTATGTGCATTACATCTATGCAATGACATAAAAAATATTTTGACCAATAAGGAAACTCAAAGAATATAATCCTCTTCTTCCAATTGTAACACGTTTTAGTTGAAACATTATTCCTCTTTTTATATTTTATCTAACCATACAGAATGAAAAAAATGAAATTATTTAATTCATTAACAACATTTGTTCTTGACATATGATGAGGTGGATTGATGATCTCCATAATATTTTCAAATCATTGTGGTTTATTCCAATATGTACTATCTATCGAAAAGAATAACTGATGCCCCATAATGATCAATCTAAGAATATATTTTTGTCTTCTGAATTGTGTTTTATTAAAAAAGGTGAAATTTTATTTATCCCTTTTTGCTCCATCTAGACATCATTGAATAAGTAGGGAAATCATTTATCATCCAAATAAGTGTATCATTCATCTGAAATATATCTTTCAAACAAGCATCATATGTTTTCACACCCACATTATAATGATGTTTCAACTCTTTTAAAAAAGTTTTATTGTATAAATATAAATCATTTCCATAATCAAATAGACCAAATATGAGTACACTCTTGAAAGTGAAAGTATTTTTCAAAACGATCCATGGGGGAAGGTTATAAATGTTAATGAAAATTGGCCATGTGTTGTACAAAATAAGAAACATACCAAATAGATAAAATCCATCACATGAAAAACCCATCCTCACATTACCCACATTAGCTATGAAACTAGGCTATCGAGCATCAAGTATCTTCCATAAAAATCTATTTTTTGGGTCAACCAGCCCATTATTAATCTTCTTTCTCTTGGTATCATTCAATCACATTTTTATTGAAATTTCAAATGATATTAAATGATTCAAGAGTCCATGGATTAATGGAATGTGAAACATTACATTTTTTGGCATATGATATGTTGTTCGATACAATTTTGGGCTCTATCAGGATGTCCCACATTTTACACAATCATTTAATTCACCCGTTTCCTTTGAGAATAAGTTACAATCATTCTGAGATGCATGAATTTTGTTTTTGGAAATTCATGTTTCTCAACTAACATGCATTCCATTGGTGGTTTGAGGGAATAACTTCACCATATAGAAGAAAATTCTTCAAAATGTAAATAATTAAATTGATGGAAGTATTAGAAATCCCATACATTATTTTCCCATTAAAATATAGGAATAAAAATTCCATATACTACATTTTACCATATTGTTGATATACTCAAGTCATGGAAGTATCATTCCATTTTTTCATCTAATCGACATGTATCAAAGTCTTCTTAGGTCATAATCCATCCCTTCTCTTGATGATGAATAAATAGAAAAGGGTCATCTAAAAAATTCTCCAATACATTCCTCTCATTTGGATAATGAGCATTTGAAGATTTTATTTTTCCACATTATGATACCACACATTGTAGCCAAATTGAAATCCATATCTAGTTATATGGCAGCTAACTTATTCCTGGATCTATCAATGTCTCCCAATATAATGATAACATGGGAAATGTATGTGGTCACTATCGAAAGCATTGTAAAATGGAAAATCTAAAAAATCTTTCAATCTTGTTATGAAATTTTCATGATATCTAATCATTTTTATATATCCAACTACATTCCATTCTTTAAAAAACCTTTTATATGAAATTTCATAAGAATAATTAAATAATATTTATGTTTAATCAAATATATATTCTTAAGGAACCAATAACTCATCAACTTATATGAATCCATAACCGAGACACTAGTCTATAAGAAAATCAAAACATAAAAGAAAAAATACTATTTTTAAATAAGACAATTGAATATAAATTGATGATTCATATGGTAGAATCATATTGATTCCTTATTGAATCTCCCCTTCAAGTGGGTCTTGGTCATTTTTAATTGATTCGATTTGGATTGGTATTTTAATTAAATTAAATTTGATTCATTTAAATTAATTTTTATCTATGTTAGGTATATTTTTATTGATTTAACCATATTCTATTCGGTTTGGGTTGTATATCATTATTTCAAGTGCATATGGTTTTGTTCAATTTCATTTGTCTCAATTTGTGAGTGTTTGATTCATAGTGGGCTAGTTTGGTTGAAGTTTGTTCTATTTACATTGGTTCAAATCAATTATATTTGGGTTTTTTGGTGTTTTTTGATATGGGTTGGTTCAACATGGCACAAAATGGTTCTATTCAATTTGGCCAGTTTTGTTTGTTTATGATTAGTGAAAATGTGGTATATATTTATACTATAAATATACTTGAGGTTTGATGTCCCATATTTGTTGAGTTCAATATTTGCATGAATATTTAGATTAGAGAACCTAAGAGAAAAAGTGATTCAAATCTATTACATCTACCCTAGGTTTAGGCTATCATTTAAAAAATATTCAACTATATATATCTAAAATAGGTTCACTAGAATCTATATTTTAAATTAGATCAAATATGATCACATTCATAAAGTTGAGATACTAAATTCCTTCAATATAATATTTAAATTATCTCATGTTATATCATATATCATTTCAGCCTTATATAATTCACAAGGTGACACTATTATCTAATATCATCCCACATATTATTTGGAAAAGGCTGTCAGAAATCATGGTAAAGAGAAATCAGAACATGTTTCAACATTGATTATAATTCCATGTTTCTTGTTAAGAATAATTTTTTTTGATATGGAGGATGTATTTCAACATACAACTTATTGTCACAATAAATTATGTTATTAAAAAGAATAAAAAAATCATATAATAATAATCACATTCTATATAATATAACTTATTGAGAGACCACATCGTAAGGGTATATGCCACAATGTTACCTATTCAATGTAATAATACTCTAGAGTTCCAGATGAATTGATACACCATGAAATAAGTGATAAATTTATTATTGGTCTTTCACAATATTATGCAAAATATTTTTATTAGTGAACATCATTAGGAATATCGATGGAAATAACACTCCTTGTTTAAGTAATTAAGAAAAATATGTTTTTTATGATAGTGTATAATAAAATATCCAAAAAATGTTTTTATATTATAATCATATAAAGGTTAATAAATGTTTTGGAATAATTTTATAAAACATATAATATATTTTAATTAAATAAAAATATCACAATGAAAACAAATTAATAGTCCAAAGCCTCCATTAATAAATTAAACATTTACGAACAACTTTTTAACTAGTATTTATAGTTTTTAATTTTAATATACTTTAGCACTAAATTTATCAAATGTATATAATGACTAATATAGAGTAAAATCCATAGTAGATCAAGACACAATAAAATAGGCTAATTGTATAAAGAAACATTTAAAGAAATATAATATAAAAAATGTTACATAATAAATCACACTATTGTGAAAAATTAATGGGAAACCTAGATCTATGACCTATGAAATTTTTGAACAAAAAACTAAAACACTAGAATGAAGAAACATTTACATCACTATCCAATGGAATTACATATTAAGTGATAAAAGGTGATGTTGATGATTGTTTTTCAATTTTTTGAATATATCTAAAAGGAGTTTTCATTAATTTTACAAGTAATTATATATGATACAATATATGATTAAATGACACATAGTTTATTAATATTTAGTCAAAGTGGTAGATTTATGGAGGTATAAAATAATTAGATATTAAATATATATATTTTAGATTATATTGTTATTATGTATTTTTATCATTATTTTTATTATATTCTTATTATATATATATTTGATATTTTTTTATTTTTTTAAATATATTAAGAATTATAAACTCTAATGTTTTAAGAATTAGAAATCATTTTAAAAAATTTTATACTTCTAATGTAGTCATTTTTCATGAATTTGATAAAATATATAATTTTGGATACTTATGATTGAATTTTGTTTGGTTAAGGGTAAAATAGGTAAGATGTTGCGGGTTAACTGAGAAAAAAAAAATGATCTGGTTTGTAGGAATGTCCTCATTACAACGAATAAATAATGAAAAAATATATTTTCATCTCTTGAAGTCAGACCATTCGTGTGATCATCATATGAAGAGAATGTTTATCCATGATTATAGGAACATCAATAGTGAATGTAGGACCCATGCGTGTGGGGTGGTGCTATAGGAGAAATATAGGGCACAGAACGAGGCAACTCTATATGATCAAAGGGAGGGAACCTCATGGGAATCATCCCCAAGATAATAAATTGTGTTGGATTCTTGATTAGATGATGGAATCATTGAGGATTATAAGAAATGTTTCCTCCCCATCGAATTTTGGATGTGTGGATACATTTAATTCTATGAAGTGTGAAACACACTACACTAATTACCAATTTAATTAGGGTACCTAAAACCATTTGAATCAAGTATCTCAAATATGTGAGTCATCCTTACAAGCATTATCAGCTACATTAACCAAACCCAAACCATACATAGTATATCACAGACTCCATTTCACTCCTATTTTTAATATAATTCCATATTTCATCTATTATCAACCCTATAATTGTGTACATAAGTATAAAACTATTCAGGGAATTACGGTAGGTTGTGGTATTGGAACCAATCCCATATAGGTTATCCTACACAAATACATCAGAATCCCATGATGTTTGAATAATAATAATAACCATTGAAAAAATAATAAAAAAATCACTAACCAATTTTATTGTTATCACATCTATAAAAATTATGTTACCAAGGAAAGATCTAATTCAAACTCCCAATCTACTTACAAATAGAAATCCAAACAACACCAAAGGGTGATCCATTGAAAATTAGTCACTGGTTCAATGAAAAACTGGATGAAAATAGAAGGGTAATACTAAATGAGTGATATATATCTCACCAGGTTGATAATTTTGAGAAACGGATAAAAATATATGCTTGAGGATGGGGTGTCATGGTTGGGGAATATGTTTGAAGCACTGCTAGGTCTCACTGTTAGGAGAAATTGGATGTGATGGGAGAATGTGGATTTGATCTCAAAATTAGATTCATATGCAGATCCATATGGTTATGATTCTTGTGATTGGGATGTGAGTTCTTCATTGATGGTAGGGATCATGATGGGAGAAGGAAGCCAATGGGATGGGATCACGATTGGAGGATGGATCCACACGCTAGGGCTGGGGATTAGAGGAGGGGAGAAGAGTTGTTGGGATTTAGGATCAGATAAGGGGCAGTTTGAGTGGAGGAGGGAAGCTATGTGCTAGGGTTGGGAATGGTAAGAGGGTAGTGGGGATGTTGGGAGTCGGTATGGGAGAAGGAACAATGTAAGGGGATCACTTGATTTAAAGGAAATCGGGGTACCCCTATTTCAATGATTTTAATAACCCATTGGAATATGATTTCCTATCAAAATAGTTTTAATAGAACCATTGGGATATATTTCATTATAATATCATATCAAAATAGTTTGGGGATACCATTGTGATAGTCCCATTTCAGAAAACCCTCATTCTAGTAGTAAGTATTTTATTCAAATAAAAGTCAATTTTTCACTAATTTGTAACTAATTTGTTTTTAACAAGAGAAATATTTTTAATATGGGGTTATATAAGTTATATGTTGACTATAAATAGTATTTAGAAACATAATTTTTTTTCTATATCATGTTAATTTCTATAAATTTCATTGGAAATAAAAAATTAAATTAAATGGTGAGAAAGTGATGATGAAGTAAAAAATTTATTAATTGTAGAATCAAATAAACGATATTAAAAATATGAAAATAAATATAATTTGACATAATTGATGCTATCCAAAAAATTTCAATATGTCTTTGACATGTTTAGGATGACTACATGGATATTGTTCTAAGACATCAAAAGTTTATGATATTTTTAAAAAGACCTGATACGAATAGTATAAAAATTTACAATATCGATATTTTAAAAACAATATTTTACTAAGTGATATAAAATTAGTAAAAATATAAATTTTGGCCAAAGGATTGGTATAAGTCTAAAAAATCATTAATAACTCATTTATTGGTAATTTTTTATTTTATATTAATTAAATGTACCTTTAATGTGTAAATTACATAATATCATGGTTGGAATTAAAATTGTTAAATAAGGCCTTAAACAAAATGATATGGATTAAAATATAATCAAAACATGTATAATTTTTTTAATTAATTTATTTATAAACATAATAATACTATATTATAAATAATTAAATTTGGATTCATTTGGAATAGAAAATTAATTTATATTAAGTTAATATTCTAAAGAATTTCAATAGTACCCCTCCCTCTTCGATAAAATGGGACTCATTCTTAATTAATATTCCAACCTCAAAACCTATTTTTTGACAAAAACATCCTTAAAAACTTTATAGAATCCTTAAAAACATTCTTGATTCCTTATTTTAGTCATAAAATCTCCTTAGAGTTCTTATATTTTTAATAAATGGAGATCAACTGAGGAAGAGGTATCATTGTTTATTATGTGTTTCTATTTTATTTCTTCTTCAAAATTATTAAAATATTATTAAACCATTATGAAATAATAACTACATTATCATAAATATACATATATTTTATAATGTTAGTATTATCACCTAAATCCATATCCACTTAAATCAAATGGGAAAAGAATTAATCATCTTTGCGTAGGTGTAGACAATAACATCCACAAAAAAATACAATTAGATTTCCATCACCATCTCTAAAGATAGGTTATAATGATATAATTAATGATTATATATGATATTAATGAAATATTTTAAATTATTTTAGAATAATATATCAATTATGTTATTGTATTCCATGCACATAAAAATGATAACCCTGTTTGTATGTACGTGTGATTTACCACCTCCACAAAGCGAGACGATTTGTTTTTAGTCACCACATAAAATGGATAATATAAATACGTATATTTCAATTATTGTTATTATATTAATGATATTATGATCATTATAGAAATATAAAATAATATAAACCTTTTCTCCATAATGATCATTGAAAAATGGAAACTTTACTTTTTCATACGTATGACCAACCGTCTCTCTGATTATAGTGTTGTTCATTTTCATGACTATAATTAATGGTTTGATTGAGAAGTGTAAATTTAATATTAATATGATAACCATTTCCTGAATATTATTCTATGTATAATGAAATAATTTAATCTTTGACCATATTGATCTTAACAAATTCATTTTGGACTCATGTACTAAATATACTCAAAACATTCAATGGGAACAGAAATAATTAAGTAATTGTTATAACATGGATATAAGTGATATAAAAGGAATAATAAATTTGAAAATAAGGATCTAAATCATGTTTAAATTGAGATACGTTTATTATTTAGTAATATTAATATTGAACATGATGATTCAGACTCTAGGTAAGGGTATTTTTAACAAAAACACCATTATGATTATTTTACAGATTTATTCATCAAAAGAATTGACATTCATGTAGATATTTTCAAAATGGTTTTTATGAAATAAATTATATGGGTATGTTTTTATTAAAATTTTAATTTATTATTTTTATTATAATGTTTCATTGTGGTATGAGACTCTTTGAATCAAAAATAAATTTTAAAAAGTTTTAAATGGGTTTTAAAAATTGACTGGTTATTTCAATAAATTGAATAGTTTTCTTATGTGTGTGAATGAAATTTTATGAGTGAAATGTTTAAAATTTAATTATTTTATGTGTTATGATTATATAATGGTACTATCACACTAAATGATTGGTTTTTTGATAAACCATGGATGGGTGGTTACGTTATAACCACCAATACATTGGGTTTGAAAGTGGGTCATATGACTATTCCATTTGTAAACAAAACATGTATAAAAGTTATTTTATGGTTATTAAATTTTAGTATAAATATATCATAGGTTACAAAATTGTATACTATATGTTTTCATATGAGTTTTCATGAAAATATTTTAATTTTCAAAAGGTAAGATAATGATCCATTTCAAAACGATGATCCTTTATTCATGTTATTAGACATGTTTTCAGGGAAACATTCTATAGGTTTTCACTAGACTAATGCTTTTTTTATTCATGTTCTTAATTAGGTTTTTTTTTCTAATTAACTATTTTAATTTTTTTTCACGTTTCATTATATTTTTATGGAAAATAAGATGTCAATATGAATGAATTGAAGACGTTTCTTGAAGTGAAGTCATGTTTATTAAGGGTTACTTTGGTGAAAAAATCGATAATGAGTATAAGTGTCCACATGTAAATATTGTTATACTATATAATAGTTTTCTTCTAATTGTATAAAACTATTAACTGAAAAGATCCGATATAATTATTTCTAGTTCCAAAACAATAAAATAAGTTATCTTTAATGTCAGGTCATTATAGTTGGTATCCAAGGAAAGGTTTAGACAAATTTAGAGATTAGAAAATTTAATTTATAGTTTTGAATATTATAATGGGTCTATACTATTAAGGTTGATCATTTTTTAAATTTATTATAAACTATTTTGAGGCTATAATATATGAAATATTAAGGTGATTAAAGGTATATTTGGAGGTATTTAGTTTTTAGGTAACTATGGATTTTTACATTTTTGAATGAAAAATGAAATATATGATATAACCTTTATTGTGAAAACATGTCATTGTTATTTTTGCGGATTTTATCATATTTTGGGAATGATATATAGAGTATAGAGTTTTTGAAAAATGATAACCCGTAGGATGGGTGATAGCCTATCATGTCTGGTAATGCTGAGGGAATTGAACCCACAACCAAAGGGAGACACAGGTGCATCACCGACCACTGGCATAAGTGAATTCATGGTTAGTATGGATTTTTATTTCCAGTTAAATGATTTTTTGGATTTAGAATAGTTTGATTTTGGGAAAATATCATTTATTGGATAGATAACCTTGGGATTGGGAAATTATTTAGTGATTATGGGATTATTGTTTTTTTGTAATACATTCACTATTTTGGGAATGTTATTTAATTTAGGTAAATATAATACTATTTGATTTAAATTGAGGATTAAATGACGAATCAAATTTAAGTAGAATATATGATTTAATTCCAGATTTATGTTCATTTGGGTTATTTATGAAAATGGTTAGCATATATGGAAGATTTCTTGGTTGATTAATTTTGGGTATGAGAATTTATGATTAATTGTTGTTATTTGGAGACAATTCTTAAAATTTATCTTGGAAAAAAATATCATCAAATTATTATTATTTTATTTTTTCTAATCCCAATTATAATATTTTGGTGAAATTATATTTATATTTATTTATCTCATTGTCTATGATGAACTTTGGTATTACAATTTAATTTTTTAGATTTAAAGTAGTTCTATAAATAAAATGGTGTATTATTCTTGGAGAATTGTTTTATCTATTACTAAAAATATGGGTTTTGGATAATGTTTCAAGATAATAGAAATAAATAGCTAATATTTTATTTATTATGTCATTCAATAGAATTTTAATCTAGTGCTTTAGTTGTGAAAAATCAATCATAAATACAAATCATTTAGAGAAAAAGATGATTGTGTGGTGGAATTTTATTAATGTATGAAACTATACACGTCAATTAAGTATATTTCCTTATTTTCGTAGTATAGGTAGTACAATAATTACTCAACTCTATGAACATGATCTCCAATGAATCATTAACCATTTACTTTTCTACTAATAAATCAAGTACTTTTTAACTCATCACAAACATATTGTTTCGTGATTATTAAATTTCTCATGATCATGTTTTCTATCACTCTCCATCATAGCGTGATATTTTGTTTTTTATTTCATATCATTGTTTTCCTACATGTAACCCAAGTATATGTTATCTCAAGCGACCTTCGTACTTCGAATCCTTTATTTTAAAGTGGATGTTTTGTTTATACCTTTTTAAATGTGGGATTTCAGTAAAGTTATTTTGAAAAGTCAAACCCCTAGTTTTCAATCCCATGTCCAAATTTAGAGGACACAATTTATAAATGAGAGGGATAATAAATCATCTTGTATTTTTATGAAATAGACACTATGTTTGATAGCGTACAACATACATCACATCGATCTTAATTCAATGACTAAATATTATTATTTAAATGGTACTTTTATAACATAGCCATTAAAATGGGAGGAATGAACAAAATTAATTGAATTATAAAAATATCATTTAAAAATGTAAATATAATAAATTATTGGATGAAAAAATAATTATAAATTAAGGTAATTCCATTCTTTAAATAGAAGGAAATGTTTTTCTGAACAACTATTTTAAAAAACCACAAGTGTGTTTTATACCAAAAAGTTAATTAATCCATGTTTCCAGATTATATTAATTATATATATATATATTATTATTGTTTAAAATTAATCTTATGTATTTTATAGACATAATATGACAAAAAGTCAAATTTTAAGAATATTAGAATTATTTTACAAAAAAGAATGTTTTCCACCTTTTGAAAGAGAACCCATTTTAAATCTAGTTTTTTTAATTTAAAAAATTCTATTTGAAAAAAGAAACTTATTATATTTATGTGTACTATCATAATTCAATTTTTTTTAATTTTTTATTATTTCTGATAAGATTCATTTTTTGATGAATAATGAAAGAATACTGCATTTTAATTGAAAACAGTATTTTATTAAAATTTATTTATAGTACTAAATAATATACTTGAAAACTTTTAGAAGAAAAATTAAATATTTATTATATCATTTAATCAAATTTAGGTAATTGGAATTGATTTCAATGTGAAATTGGTTATAAAAATATTGTCAACTATTGAATGGTTCACTATAAAAACAATTTTTCTCGATTCGTCAATGAGATAAATTATAAATTAAATTTATCTACTTATGTGATTAGATTTTTGAAATATTTAAATACATGGTTATAATCAGTATGTTATTTATAGCCTAATAGGTTCCAATAAATTTTTTATTAATAGCAACAAGAGTAATGTTTCACCATTATTAATGGTAAACCAGGTAATTAAGTGTAAAAATAATATCATAAGAATTAAAAAATTAGGCCAACACATGTCATAATATAATTTGATGAGTTTTTATCTACCAAAAGAGTATTAGGGTCGATTTTAGAACCTTATGGATCCACCTACAGGACTTTAATTCATTTATATTATTTTATTCAATGAAATTTCAATTTTGTTAAACTTTTCTTTTTAACAAGGGAAATAATTTTAATATGGAGTTTTATATGAGATATGTTATACTATAAATTTTATTTAGGGATATAAAATTTTTATCTATACCATGATAATTTATTTATAATTGTTAAGAAATAAATAATTTAATTAAATGGTGACACAATTATGATGAAGTAATTGATTTATTAATTGTAGAATCAAATAAATGTTAATATCAACATTAAAATAAATATAATTTTATATTATTTATGTGAAACATGAATTTTATATATGACTTATATATTTTAGATATGGGGACATGGGTATTTTCCAAATATATAATGTTGTTATGATATAATTAGAAATTCATGTAATGAATATTATCAAAATTGACATTATTGGTATTTTAAAATAAATAATATTTAATTAAATGATATAAAATATATAATAATTTAAATTATGTAAAATAACTCTTAAATATCTTTAAGTATCATAAATGAATAATTTATGGGTCTTTTAGCATTTTATAGTAATTAAATTATCCATCAACGAGTAAATTATATTATATCACTTTAAACATTTAAATGTTTACATAAGGGTTAAAAAAATGATAAGAATTAAAAAACAATAAAAACATATCTATATATTTATGGATGAATTTTGTTAGATCCATCCTAATCGTATATTATAAAAAAATAAATTTTTATCCATTTGATGCCGGAAGGTAATTTATGTTAATTTAAGATTTTGAATAATTCAAAGAGTGCCCCTCCCCTTTCATATAAAAGAGAACCCATTATTCTGTATTAATAACACATAAAAAACAATTTTTCGGACAATCTATTCCAAAATAAATTAATATAATCCCTCCCAAAATTATATAGGCATTATGATATGTGGAAAACCTTCCATATAAGTGTAAATGTGTTAATCAAGGGAGATCATATGAGGAAGTGGAATCATTTTTAATTAAGTTTTTCTGTTATGTTTCTTCATACACTTCCTTCAAATATTCATTAAATATGATGAAATAATATCTCAAGTATCCTATATATATATATATATATATTTAATTATGATAATATAATCACATAAATCCATTTTAACATACATGAAATGGGAAAAGAATTAATAGTTCATGCGTACATGTGAACTGTCACCTCCACAAACCGATATAATTGGTTCTCCATCACCATCTATTAATATTGGTTATAATGATGGAAATAATGTTTAAAATTGATATTCATGAAAAATTTATCATTATTATAGAATAATATATCATTTATTTTATTACTTTCCCTACACATAAATATTATAATATCAATCATGTGTATGTGTAAACTATCACCACCATGAAGCAATGTGATTCATTTTTAATTACCACATCACACAAATAATATATCTAAGTATATTTAAATTATTTATATAATATTATTTATATTGTGATAATTCTTTAAAAATAAAATAGTACTTACATTCATTCCGAAATGATTATTTCAATATGGAAATGATACTCAGGCGCACATACGACCTACTATCTCCATGATTATAACATTGTTTATTTTACCTATCAATTCATAATGGTTGGATTTAAAATTATTATTGATATATAAATATGATATGTTAAGGTTATTATTCTGGATATTAAAAATTAATTACCACTTTGACCTTATTTTACATAGTTAAGTGATTTTGGAATCATAGTCTAGTTCTAAACTAAATTAAACCATCTTCGTCTTTTTAGAATTTATGATGTTTCCCCTAAATTAGATATTACTCGATTATTTTAATATCTGCATCTTCCATTTTTTCCTACTCGATATTCTATTTGAATTATTATTATGAAATCATTTGGAAAAAGTATGATTTGTTCGTTGTTGTGATGATTTTATTATCTACTATTTTTATATCCATGATTATAAGAACTTTATTAATCTGCATCATAGATTGATTATTAGGTTATTTTATGTCACGATAATAATTTACCATATTTGAATTTCAATAATGGTAGTGAGTAGAGAAATCAATGTCCATAGTCGACTCTAATAATGTTCAATGACACATGTTCGAATCATTTTTTTCCAAATATATACATTATAATACTATAATAGAAATATTTGAAACATTCATCACAATATAGATTTTGACACAAAATATTCAAGGTGATGATCAAAACTGATAACTCCAGATCATGTTTGAGGTAGTTCTACTCATTGATTTAAAACAATCATGAGGTAAAGGGTATCATTTTTTCATTCTACATGTGTATAAAACCCAATAATTTCTTTGAATAATCACTATATATATCACAAACCATTCTCCATATGATGGTATTATGAGTATATGTGTGGTGATAAGACACTCCTAAATATCCTTAAAAATTCCAACACATTCTTTCATCCATATTTACTTTATTTCTGTCAATGTTACATAAATCAGTTATCTAGACAGTAATGAGAAATTTCTCATAAAACGTTTATAGTTCCCATATTTTCCATGAAAACTAAGAATATCCATTAATCATTCAAGTTATGGCCATCATTATTTTCCATTTTCATTCAATGGTCTATATATGTTTCATAACTTCTGATCTTGTTCGCTAATATTTTTAATTGATTTATGAAAAATTCACACTTTTAGATATTATCATACATTTTCTCCTTTCTTAATATCACATAAAAATTCCATAGATTTTCTTAAAATTCCTTCTTTATCATGTAGAAATTGATTATATCCTTAATAAATTATAAAATAAATTTGATAGGTTATTCGGTAAATACATTATTTTTCGAAACCATGAATACTATTGGTGCATCGATATATCTAATGGGAATCACTATAAACTCATAGTTTCGATACCTTATACACAACTATATATTCAAAATTTATTCCATAATTACCATTAGTTGATGATATAAATATTTAATAATAACATTTTCTATATGTTGAGATCCCTATAGTTAACCAAAAAATAAATCATTTTTTGATAGGGGATACTTTTTCTTAATGGTGATCTTATTGATCTTATAGTAATCAATAAAAATCCATTATGATATATCAATTTTCTTGACATGGAGGACCATCAGAACCAAGGTGATGTACCAGAGTGTATGAATCCTTTTTATAAATGATACTATAATTTCTTTTTTAATATCTCCAGTTTAATCATGGATATCATATTAGAGCTTTTAAATATAAGACTATCTCCATGTATACACTCTATTATAAAATTTACCTCACCATCTTAGAGATGTATAGGTATATATTCTAAAAATACAATATTATATTCCTTTAAAATAATAATTTCTATAATTTTGGTGTTTTTCATTGAAAAATGTATTTGATAATGGTATAAATGTTCATTGGTAATCAACACTCTTGTCATTGAGGGATTCTCCGAATGTGATTAATGATCACCGTTGAATTTTTACAATATCATGGGATTGTTTAGAATATTTAATGAGATTTACTTTTGAAAATAGAATATATAAGATCAATATAAATAGAGAAAATACATTTCAATTATAACATCACATTACACTATGTGAAGTATTACGAGATTCACTCGAAAAATCATCCCACAAATGCTAACTATATAATTATTCAAAACATGGGTGGAAATGCTCACAATACTAGGTATTTGCAAGGATATATCTAATTCAAGGTATCGAGGTTGTGATTTAACACTTCTATAAAACAAGAACCATATAAAATAATTTATTGAACCGTCATTAAAAAACATATTCTATTCATGATTGAAAATTAAGTGTGCCTTTTTTGAATTCACATTCAAGATCCACCTGAGTGGTTGTGATGGAATAAAATTTACCTCTTTTCATTGTATTTGGTGGTTGTTGATGTTTATTAACCTCAAATTTCTGTATGATAATGATCAATATTTCATAGTCTCCTTCCACCTTACAGTTGAATCGTTTTATAATTGGTGTTGTATTAGAAGGATACATCCATTACACTATCACACTGGATAACTTTTTCATATCTCTTTTAAATTCATGATCTTGGTGGGTTTATATCTTACACTTAAGGAATTTGTATTTCCCACTATGTCATCTCACATGATGATTATTCCCAAAATTTTGACATCGTATTTTTTGGATATTATTTCATTATTTTTTTATTTTATCCTCTAACTTGAAAATCTATTCATCTCTTCTTATCTCCAAGAACATTTGTCGATTCACAATACTCCATATATACATTGAGAGAAAATAAAAAAAATCTATGTAAATCACAATACAAAAAATGTATAGATATTTTTTTAAGTTAGTTTTAACATCACTAAAGTATCTATTTAATTTTTTATGGTATTTTATAACAAAACCAAGGGAAAATCTTGCACGCCTTTCGATGTTTTCCACATATGTCCTGACAGATTATCTTCAGTTTGTTTGAACTCATGAAATTATAGATGTATCTTTTTTTCAAAGTGATCAATGGATATACTAATTATAAAATAACTTCTTATTGTCTTCCCACTCTATTTTGTCATTTATCTTGGTATTCGTTATCAACATACACAATTGATCATCAAATTTATATAAATGGAAAATATCAAGGGTGAAATTATCATTCTCAGAATGGTGGGTAATAAAAATATCTTTTCTATTGAGTTAACCAACTATTTTTTATAATTGAATCATAATATCTATAAATAATTGGTTGTTTTTTCCTTATAAATGACATGATGGCTAGTTCCTCCTTTGAAGGCGAAGGAAGATATTCCACATGGTTATGTTTTTTTATATCCAAATACAGTTGGTTAAGAATCACCATTATGGTTTTAATACAGCCACCCATTTCTTTGGGAATGTTCTTTAGATAATAAATATATTTTACCATACATGTGTTCTTGGATGGTTTTTTCTTAGTTCTGGCCATATTATAAAATTGAAATGTTTTGAACAAATATAAGTCAACAAAGCATGGAAAAAATAATATATTCATTTGTGTAAATTTATTATAATGTAAAATCATATTGTATCCATATTATTATGGTTTCTAATAAATTATTCTTCTAGGATCATGTATATTCAAAATTTTATTGAATTAATAGGAAAAATATTATTAGTTATATATCTGTTATACTTTTTTCATAAAGCATTTTATTAAATAATATAGGTATATTAAAACTAAGTGTGATGATAGGATCCATTTATATACACTAGGAGATGATTGAGGTAATACCCAAACAATTATTTTTGTGTTATTACCCCTTGGTATGTTTTCCCTAAATGACCATCCACTTGTAGTTTCAAGGGAGAGATTTTATCACTCTAAAAGCACATGCACTTATACGTTGAAAAACATGAGGATGTTTCTATTAAAATTTAAAAATAACCCTTCAGTCTTCACTAAGGTTTTATTTTCCTCATACCAAAATAAACTATATCATTCACATGACACCAACTATTGTGACATAAGTTTTTATTATGTTAATATCAAATATTTTTATGAAAAAAACATTATATTAATACATTCAATGATTGAATGGTTTTGTATCTTGGGAAAATATGGTTCATCAATCTCTTTTACATAATTAAACATAAAAAATATTTAAATAATTATTATTTATCCGTTTAATATATCCTACATTATCTATTTCAGATGTAATCACCATAGAATAAACACCAAATAAAGGGTTAAGCTAAAATTTCGATATGAGGATGAATATAAAGGGTGGAACATGGGATATGAATCAATATTATAAGGGTAAAAATAATCAACATTTTGATATCATCATGGTTGGGTCATCATCATAATAATGTGGGGAGAATTTAATAATATCATAGAATTTGGAATATTCATAATAATGAAACCCCGTTACATAGTGGTCAAATACCAAACATATTTTTCAATAATGCTAGCTTTATGTTTAAATTATACATATGTTCATAAATAATAAAATCAAAATAGCGAACTCAGTTGAAATGAAGTTCACATATAATACATATAATATCATGATATATAGCACATATCCTAATTCATTAAATAGTTATAATATTTTGACCCCACCAATCACATCATTAATTGTCATATCCATAGATACCACATGGAAATAGAACATATAGAAATCATAGAAATGAAATTAACCCAATGAAATTATTTTATTACATAACAGATTCATAAATCATAGTTTAAGGAATAAACTTTCTGGTTACCAAATTAATAAAGGGGATCATATTTCATCATAAAATATAATTTTTCATTAATGAATAACTCACTAAATTAGATTCAAATATATTTTTTCAAAAATAAATCACATTTCATCAGAATTTATATAATTGGATTAGAAGTCCTTTCAAAACTGTAAAAACGTGTATATACCCATAAATTAATGGGATATAATTTATATAGTAAAATTTATGAAAAAATATAGGGGCATCCAAATAGAGAATAATCATATTGGGTAGATAACCAAAAAATATGGAATTGGGTTCTAAAATCCATATACCTTAAATCTTGCTTCATCAAATTACTTTTCTACCTACTAATATAATAGAATTTTTAAATATCAGAACTAGAAGTTAATTTGGATCATTTCCCCCTCACGATCAATTATAATCATTGGATTTATTCCTTAATTTACATTGTTATATGTGAAATGTATTGATATCATAATTTTCATATATTATCTTATCTTGACTCGAATTGATTAAATTCATGTATTTATATGTAATTATTATTATTAAATGCAGAACCATAGAAATGAATTTCTATACATATATTTATACATATTCTATATTATAAATAATTTATTATAACTATCGATATGGGAGGTGATATAAAAAGAATGGGAGACATCCTTGTTGGAATATAACATACCCTTAATGGGACATTATTAAAAACAAAGAAAAAAAGTATGAAATATAAATACATTATAAATATATCCATTAAATTATTATAACATAATTTAATATATTTTGAAAATACTACTCCATTAATTTTATAATATTTTGTTCAGAATAAATAGGGAAATAAAGGGAGATAAGGGGAAAATGAGTAGTGAATTTGATGAAAACGTACATACTTCTCGGTGTTAATTCTTTTTTATGGAACTAAAAAACATGATTTACTAGATTTGAGTGGGTCCAGAACACCCATACGGATTATTATAGGATAAAGGACTGGGTTTTGGTAGATAATTCTCTTTGGCTTGTAGAAGGTAAGTAGTTTGGAAAGGTAGTTGTCAGTGGATTATTTGTACTTGATAAGAAGGGAATTTTAAAGATAATATATGAAAAAAATATATTATATCTATGGTAACACATTCAATAGTAAAATTTTTTAAAATAGATAATATATGGGAATAAATTTAAATAAATTTTTTACATAGAATCAATTATATTAAATGTTTATGGGTTTAATCAAATTAATGGAGAAAATTTAAAAAAGTGGTTATTAAATGGGATAGTTTGAACATATAAGCATTAGAAAATACATTTTATATCTGGAAATTTTTTAAATGGTTCATATATATTACTTCACAAATTTTGAGGAAAAATAAGGAATTTTTCATTTATAGTTCATTATTATATCATATTTATTTATTAAAATTTGTAGTATTTGAATTGTACTTTTTTTACTATTCACATAGAAATGGAATTCTGTCTAAAAATTATCAAAAATTTACCCTTGGAAAATTTCAATGTGATGATTAAATAAATTTAAATAATTTTATCCAATTATTTTTTTATCATATTTAATTTCATTAATTAGCATAAAAATTTCTATTTTTTTGAAAGCAATTAAAATACCATTAATTAAAATGTTAGTATAATTTCTTATATTTTTTAATCCATTGATTATTTTACTGTATTGTAATATTTATATTTTCCCATTATTAATAATACTTATTTTATATTTTATTATTTTGTGGTCAATTTACTTTTTAAATTTTCATTATACAAGTCCTAATGGTTATGATACTATTCATAATGGCCACGTTACTATTAGAAAAGTCACATTACTGACTCAATGGTCATAATATTATTCCAACAATAATAATACCTCTTATAAATACCAATGAAATTATTCAATAGTTATTCACTAAAATTCTTCCCAATGTTCTGTACTCTCAATTTCTGAGATAACAATTGGTTTATTAATATTCTATTTATTTTCTAAAGTGTTCTTAATAGGGTGACATTCTAGTCGATTATAATGATCCTAATATTACCATTATATATATTCAATTTTATAATTTATTTTCCTTGAAATATTTGTAATTTTCATGGATTTTGATACTGACTAATGTAATGATATCCATTAATTACAATAGACATTGTTTGTTTCTCTATGATTTGTTTTTCGTACAATAGAATATAATACAATAGAGATTTATTGAGGAAACTAGTATCATTAAAATTTCTTGGGTCATTTAATATTATACTGAGACTATTTCTTTTTCTAACATATAAACTTACAATTCATTTATATCAAATCAAGTTTTTGCTGGGTTGGATTTACTAGATAAATTATCTTCTGAGGTACTATTTATCGATACACACTTGTGAAAAAAGTAGAACATATTCTTATCTATTTATATTATTTGATAGTGGTGTAAAACATAAAAAATTCTTGGAGGATCAAAATTGTGGAGATGATATGTTTCGATGTGATCCTTAGCATTGAATAATTGACCAGTTTCCATGAAAACATCAATTGTTATCAGAGACAAGTGCCTTTTTTATCCCATAAGGGGCAATATTTTTATTGACCGATGAGTGAGACATCGAGGAAGGAAGAGTGTGACTGAATCCTCACTTAAGGGGATAATTATTTATACATTTTCTTTTCATGATAATTTTATTGGATTAGTTGATGACTCCACCCTCTTTTCGTATGGTGGTTGACTAATATTGGGATGTCATTCTGGAGGATTTCTAAAGGTTTCCCTAATAAAAGGAAAAATGATTTTGACATCGAGTTAGTGTCTAGTATGAAACCAATATTGAATAAATTATATAAAATGGAAATATAAGAGTTTAAAGAAATCAAGGTTGAACATGATTATATTTAGGATAAAGGATTCATTTTATTGGGAACTTTCCCATAGGGTTGTCCATTTTTATTCATCATGATTAAGGCAGGTATTGTTTAACAATATGTTCCATACCATAATTTCAATGAGATCACTATAATTAACATGTACCTATTACAAATTAATGTTGAAATTTTTGATTAATTTACATGATCATTGTGGTTATCAATTATTAATCAATATTATGGTAATAGTAAACTCTATGTCAAAGAGGAATACATAATAAAGAAAACATTTAGGAGATGGGGTGTGTTTTATATGTTTCTCTATTTACACATTAGGTTGGTGAAGTCTTAAAGAGTGGCATAGAATCTCATAAACAAGATCCTTTTCCCAAACATGGGATCCTTTAATTGATATATTCATTGAATTCATCTCATTATATTCCAATATGTCAAAATATAAATATAGATTCTTTGATATCGTATTGTGTATTATTCAATAACATGAACGTATGATATGCACTCAAAGTTTATCTATTAGATATAGGTGTTGGTATTTTATGGGAATATAGATTCTATAGAATTAATACATCTTATCTAGAGGTGGATCATTCAATTATGTATTAGTCATATCCAAGGAATGTGTTTATCAAACGGAATATTCATATGCTGGTTTGGTAACACATGAAAATCATTAAGAACATTCTCTCTATGAGGAACCCATTCCCATACATATCAACAAGAGACTAAATTATTAATGTTTATATAACTGAGAATAATATTTATTATAGAATAGAAAATCCTTTATATTAGCTCCAATTGGATAACTTCAATAGCATTGAGTTGGGTAGGTAGTATATTGTACAGAATATCACATAGGAATAGGATCTATCCTGATGGAAGATGACAAGGTTGTTTTTAACATCTCTCGTCATCTATAAACCCATGTGTAGAACTCTACTAAATGTCACCTTGATTTAGTAACTATGGTATAATCAATGAAATGATTCCAGAACTACCACATTGGTCATATATTTTTAGGTATACTGGCCACATGATTCTGTTGTATACCATATGTTGGGTTGAGTTGAATCATTGATAAAGTTATTGGGTAGATTAAAAAAAATCAATTTTGATATTTATAACGAGTAACATACTCGGAAATAAAATGTAGTAACAAATTCACTTATTAGAAAGAAACTAGAATAGGGTGAATTGGTATTTGAAGAATGTTGGAAGCTCATGGATTTTTTGGAAGACTGGCTGGTGGGAATAGTTGAGGAATGATGGGCATCCATTTTTCCACCTTTAGTGATCACACCCACATTGGCATAATGTGTTATGTCTTGTTATAAGATTTATCTAGTTTTTTTAGTGATGGGTGAGAGGTTGGTAGAATGTGTTTCCATGGTAGATTGGGATTTGGATAGATGTGGAGTGATTATGGTTCATTGAAGGGTGATAGTTCCATCATATATGAGGGAAGAAATGATGATACCCTCTCATATTCTACATTAGATATTTCTCCCTATTTTGACCACGATCTATTAGGAAATCAAGCTGTATTTGGTCTAGAGAGTCATGAGGATGTAGATTTTAGTATTTTTATCAAGTTTTCAGACATGTTAGAGTCTCTTGGTCCAATTTAAGAGTCCAATCTGGTAACACTATCCAATTATATTGCCTATACCAATTTGGTTTAAGGTGAAGAAAAATATAGTGAATGGGTTATTGAGGACATTTAGTGGTAGAGCCATAAGTTTGGTGGTTGTGGATCGATTAACTAAGGTGGGAAACTTTATATCAATATGATTGAAGAACATAGTGGATGAAAATGCCGCAAACTATGATTGAGAGATTAGAAGATAACACATAATACTATATAGTGTGGTATCTAATAGAGAATCATTATTTACCTTATGGGTAGTAAAAGGATTATCTATGATGATCATTACTCACCTGAAGATGAGTTTGACCTTTTATGCTCTGATTGATGGGTAGTTAGATACAATGATCAATAGTTTTTAGGATATTAATTAATCAGGTATAATTGAATTTCATAGGGGACAAGGATGGTAATGTGTATCCATTGTATTTCACCAATATTAAAAACTTTTAGTCATTGATTAATAGTCTCCGTTTGAGTTAGTATAAGGTTGTCTATATTGTTCATCAAATTGATGGCATGTTACAGTTGAATATTCAATCGTTGGGTAGATTTTGGTATTGGATACCATAGAGAGAGTGCATTCTATTTTGAAATGTCTAGTAACTCATCATAAATTGTAGAGGTCTTATGATAACTAAATGAGAAAAAACCCAGAGTTCATTATTGGTGATAAAGACTTATTATGGGTATCCCCTCATTTTGGGCATATGTGTTTGATGATGAAGGGAATGTATTGATGTGGTATATTGGTCCATTTGATATCTTCAAATATATCATGTTGGTGGCCTATAATTTGGACCTTTAACAACTATGTCATTATATTCACAATGTGTTCCATGTGTCTCAACATCAAAAGTATAAGCCTTATTCTATGCCTTTGCTGGACTGTGATAGTGTTGAGATAGATAAAGATGTATCATTTATGGAAGGACTTGTTCAGATAGTGGACCATCTGGATAAATCATTTTGGTGAAATATTATGCCTCATTCTCTAGTAAAATGTATACATCGTTATAATTAATATGTGGAATAGTAGTTAGAAAAGAAAATTTTGTCACAATTGACAAATTATTTTAGGCAATCCTCAAGGGAGACATATAAATAATTATATGTCATATGAGGTGGAGAATTTTGAAACCTATATGTCCATGTATTTAAATTTTCAAATTTTTAAACATTTTTATTTATTTTATGTTGATTGTGGTGGGTTATAAGTATTTCAGAGTTCATAACATGGGTGAGGTAGTGTTGGGAGACATGATATAGCATCTAGAAATTTAATAGTCCCAATAACATGATGGTGCTTCTCTTAATAAGATCTAATTATTCATAGAATCCATCATCACGCTAGTGGTGCTTATGGGAAAAACCAAATCTACCCAATGATCACCCGGCAGATAGGAGAGGACATTAGTAAGATGGTGGCATTGGATGGGGCCTACTAAGGATTGCTGCATAATGTGGGAAATTTTAGAATCTAACCCAAAAAATATTTATCTAATTCTCATAGTTAACTCTCAACATCAAGCACCCTTAGAACCATATATGAGGCTTTATTAATTTTATCCTCCATTATAACCCCTCTGTTTCAAAATTGAACCTTGGATCAATCATATATTCTTTATACAATGTGTTCTTATTTATTAGGGATAAATTACCTTGAATTCCCATTAATCAAAAAGAACTATATTTTCAATTATTTTATTATGTATAACAGAGTTGGACACGAATAATAAGTAATTTGTAAATAATTGATAGAATTGGTTCTCATATTTATGGTTTTGTTTTCATTACAGTAGTAGTAGAAATATCATTATCAATAGAGGATCATCTTTGGATTGTTTGACCTTTAACAACATTGAATGTGTTGATTATTCACAATCCTTATCCTAGGAATATAGTATGGTATGAATATTAATTATATGTAAAATTTTGTGGTTCTTTTTCACTTGAGAGGTAACACATTAATCTATATTAATTTAAAACCTATGATAGGAGTCCATTGACTTTAGTGCATGATTTAAATGGGTTTTTACATTATTTTTCGTTTTTGTTATTATCCCTTGAGACCTATGATGTTGATTTTGTATAAAAGTATTTACCTATTCAACATTTTCATTCATACGGTTTGTGGTGGATACGATATATTATTAATTTGATGTAAGTTATGATATTTTATTTGTATCATTTATTTTATGTTTGTACTATTCATACTCCATGTATAGTGGAGTGTGTAAGACGATCTATGTCCATTGCTTCCATAGTGGACCATATTAAAATATTGTTTAGCATGGATTGGACTATTCAATCAATGGGGATGTGTCAGTAATATTTTTAGATTATCTCATCAAGAGGGGGAATGGGTTATCAAGCTTGTGGTTTTCATTCCTTCCAACATAGTGAAAATATAGGATGATATGGTCTCTGATGACCCAATGATAATATTGTTTTTATGTTATATAAATTATGTCAATATCAAGTCTGTTTAATTTTATGCCATTCACATGTATACCTTATTCACCTATGTTAATGGTTAACATTTTTCCTACCTAGTGTTTTACTCACACCCTACTCGGTAATTTATGTGCAATCTAATATTTCATTATGAAGGATCCAATGTTGTGTATGATCCCATTGGTAGAAGTTCTTATATGTTCAAAGGAGTATGCAGACATTGCTAATCGATTTTAGATGGGGTGTTTGAAGCTAATTTAATAAAATAGAATTATCTAGGAAATGGATCATGTTGCTTAGTTTTCAGAAATATAAAAAATTCTATATTGACACCTCAAGAGACATTTTTCTATATACTAAACTATACATATTATTTAAAAATGATTTATTCATTATTGGTTTATATTTTTTTATCATTTAAATCATTATAAAATATATTTAACCGGGTACATAGGGAATAGTATACCCATTATGTTCAGTAGGTTTCCACCACTAGTCGAAAAGATCTTTCATACGAGAGGTGTGTATGAGGTCGTGTGACACTCATTCATATGTAGGGTTGTTTGGTTCAGGGCATTACAGAGGGAACGATACTATATCATTCAAAAATAAAAAACAATATAACATAATGAAAACAACATGAATTTTCTCCAAACATAAAACCCAAACATCTATAAGACCCACCCACAGTCCCCAAGCCCATAACATCATGATATTCTTCTAGAGAAATATTAAACATTACACTAACCATTTTCATAATAAACATTTTATACGTTTTCACCAATGTGTATATGTTGGGGGTGAGTACTCAACCCATTCTCAAGAACCAAAGACATCCCAACAGATTCCTCGAGTAACCAAATAGGTTATATCATAATGTATATATATATATATAATCATGAAAATTATATCAAATATATTTATATCAAATTTATAATTTAGCACACTTTTTATTAGAAAAGTCATTAGTAAAATAATAATATTTTGATAAAAAAAATAAATCATTTCATTCCTCTTAGAATACCCTTTCTATATACTCACACACAACCAAAAATCCAATATTAAAATAATAATATTTATTAGGGGTAACTCATCTTCAATGCCATATATCCACTAGGTAGTATAACCACAAGACCTAATTAGCATAGGTAACCAAACCAAAATTTAAAATGGACCCACATAATGAAAACATGAATATTCTATAACCCATGTGTAACATGCCCTATTTTTAAACCATTATTTATACATTATTTTCTATCATATATTTTACCAAACACATAGTGATAATAAACCAAAATTTACTATTTTGAACTCATTTTCAAAATGGTTATCTTAAAATAAGATTTAATTTATTTTTTCAATGGAAATGAAAATAAATTCACTTTTGAAATCAAATAATTTATGTTTTTAGAGAGAGTAGAGAGATATATTTATAGAAATTCCTCCAATCCCTAATAAAGTCTATTTATAATGAAATATATTATGATCTTGGTAAATCCAGATTTCACCCCCAATAATTCAATAAATTTTGACAAAATTTCATCAGAAAATTTTCTCAACCATATATCAATTAATGATAGATAAAATCTACGGTTTATTCTGAAATAATATGTGTTTTTCAATGAATAAGAAAATGTAGATAAATATTTACCTTTGATTACTAGATAAAATTCACCATAAACCTTTAATTAAATCTCTTAATGATATAAAATCTTGGAAATAAGCAAGAGGAGGTTTATTGGATGACACCCTATAACATAAGATGAATAATGATGGTGTCAGAGGATATTACATGTTAAAAATAAAATAATCATATTTATTTAATTCTATCACATAATAAAGATACATGGGTTTGGAAACTGTGTATCATAGTGTAACACTCATCCAGTTTCACATGGTTTCATAAATAATCCATATGGTTTCCCCAAACTATGAACTAAAATTTTACATCCTCTTAAACTTACACATATTATCACATGATCAGCTAAATAAATTTCATGTTTTCTTATAATCCTGAACTGGATGTGGACCTTATACACACCATCCAAAACATTGCAATCCTCAAAATGGGGATTTAATATTTTTCTAACCATTTGGAATTTATATGCTTGAAAATCTAGATATTTGAGGATATTTCAAAGAAAACTTCAAATTAATTCACTTGATGTCCCCATTCACACACCTCCACCAAAATATTACATTTATTCCATAATACGCAGACCAAATAAACATATTTCCCATGAAATATATTACATTATCTATGTAGAATATGTATTATTAAAAGGATAAATGATGTATATCTCTCAATATTCATATAATCCCATCAAATTATATGGTAATGTTCTGGATCATACTTATTTAGTTGACATAAATGAATCCCATTATGAACATTATTGATACTTTTTGGAAAAAATAATTGATAATACACATCACTAATTTGTTAATGTATCTAAAAATGTATAGTATACCAAGGAGACAACAATTGTTACTTAAAAAACAACAATTCTGCCCCATTCAGAAAGACCTTCATGAAACATGGTATCTAACAATAAATAAAAATGGAAAATAATGATGATACATAGAACATTTCTGATTATACTAATTCATTAATATTCCATTCCTTATCATCTAAATTTGTTTTGCTTCTCATGTACACAACTAGTTACAATAAGTGAAGTTTCTCATGTATCCACACAATAAAGTGGGGTGTGAAATGAAAGGCACTAGAATTTATCTAATATAAACATATGTATTTTTTTACTCATAAATATGATTATATAAGAACTCTAGTAAAGGTAAATGATCATCAGATGGGCCAAAAAAATTAATTACATAATCTATAAGAATGAAATTTTATTTATTGTATGTTGTAACAATCAATCAATTTGAGCATAATAATTCTTTTTCATTGTGAATTAGGGTTTATGGGATAGTTTTAATGATATCAATAATAGATAGGTAATCCAAGTGTCTTAGTCATATATGATCAAAATCGGTACACCATATATCTTCACTACTTCTCAAATATAAACTATAGTTAGGTCATCATTCATATTGTATTGATGGATTACAATGAAGAGGGTTGAACTTTTTTAGATGGTCCATAATCACCGAAAAAAGAATCATAAATTTGAAATTTTTCTTGGTAAAACCATGAAAAAATTCATAGAGATTTTATCTCATTACATATTGATATATTTAAGGTTTATAACATAGAATATAGTCATTGCCTTTCTCCTTAAACTAAAAATAGGTGATGTATTTGGAAATATATTATATTGGCCTTTATTTCATAGTTGTCCCAATTAATGGGTTATTAATACCTTCTACAACATCTCGATTCCTTGATGAATAACCCAATTTGAATGGTTATAAGATGAAATAAACTATTCATGATAATATGGAGTAATTATAATCCTATCTCAAAAATAAAATATGATGTTCCCATATTATGAAGTAATTATTACATTTTGTGGGTAATGTAGCAGAACTGTACACTGTACATTTACTGTAGCATAACTGTACACTGTGTGGGTACTGCAAAAGGAACTATAGTAGTTACTGTAGCAGGTACTATTCGGGCCATTCGGGCGGAGGAAGAAGAATACAAAACATTCCTATTTAGTACACTCCTAATACGAGTAATAAATCACTATCATTATTTACCACTGATCCTAAAAACATTAGTAGAATAATTTTAAAAACTTTTTCTTGATGTATCATCCGTTGAATTTAATTTATGTGGCGAATCTACAAATTCAAAGTAAAAAATATGAGTATATTTCATCTATAAATACTTGTAATGGTCAAAATCCCTTAATAAAAAGATATTTTCCACGATTTTATGACCTATATATGTAATAAAATTTTCTCCACATATATAGTAACACTAGTTTTCCAATGAATAGACTACCAAATCATGAAATTGACTGTTCATTGGTTAATTATTTTAATGCACATCTAAATTTCATGTTCATTATCATATGAAATGACCACTTTTCATGCCGAAACAACCCAAACTAGATCCAGAAACAACATAATATACCACAATAACCTTCCAAGCTCTTGTATAGGTAAGGAAATGTGTAAATGTAAGTATAAACACAAACTACAAAAAGTATTTCAAAAACATATAGTTCTATTGGAATAGAATTCTATTTCTCATCAAATCTATCATCAAAGATGAAATATATTAGAAGTCACAAAAAATAAGATAAGAGAAATATACTATGAATATTTTTATATCCAAATGAAATTTATTCGATTTTTTTAGGAGACAAAAACTTATATAATTTCTAGATCTAATGAAACACACTTCACCAAAACTACATTTACAAGGAATCACACATCTTAGATCCAGATGTAAAAATTCTATAATATACTATAAATATGGTTTTATCAGAGGTTAGTAACTAAAATATCAATGAGTTTTTTCTTATAACATTATTTATAATAATTCACTTGGATTTCACTAAAAAATACCCTAAAAAAGAGTCATGGTACATATGAATGGTGAATTCAACTGTGGAAATGAAACTAATGATGTATTTAGGAAAGAAATTGATGTAAAATGTGATCATCATGAACATAAAAAACTCTAAAATTTTACATTATAATATTCTCCTTATGAACATGGAATTGGTGATATCCTAATGATAACGAAATTTTAATGGACAATTTAGATCACATAAATTGATAAAAAATATCATAAAATCTTGTAATAAGATATTGATTCTATTTATTAACATTTTTTCTTATGGAGTTATGTAGAAAATAATAATATAACCATAAAACATATTCAAAAATTGAACTAGACCTTCCTAAGGTGGTTCAATAGGTGTTATGAAACCTTTAATTTTACACTCCATAAACTGATCCATCAATTCCCTCAATTTTTTTGGTGTCATCCAATAATATAGAAAATAAATAGGATTATTCCTTGATAGAAAATATATCATAAATTAATAAACACTTTCATGTGGGAATATATATATATATATATATATATTCACGGAAAACATCATGATATCAACATATGGTAGATAAGAAATATATTTTCATGATTTCACAAATAGTTTACCATGTTACTTACAAACTGATAAAAGATAGTCATGGCCATTAGTTCTAATGGTCCAACTCTATTAGAATTTAGATCCTAATCTCCATAAAAGAGATATACCACTCCAACATAAAAAGTAAAACTCTCTCTATATTAATAAAAACATGTATAATTCTTAAAATATGATAACTAGAACATATCTATGATTTCATCAATGATTCCTATATCTATAATAGAAAAATACCACACAAATAGGAGCCCATAAATCATTATAAAAAAATTGTACATTTTGACACTCTATGCTCTCATTTCCAGAGTAGTTTATAAATGTTAGTAATGTAATGAATCATTTCCACATGTTGGCCCATATCACTTATGAAATGAGATGAAATAATAGTATGTGATTCACTTATATCAAAAACAATAATATATTATTTGATATTTTAAGGATGAAACTTTCTCTATATAATGACACAATTGATCCTCGAAGACTATTTTATATACCCTATACAATTTTTTAGTAGTACTTCCTGTATTCTTTAGGCATCATTATTTTTTGTCATCGATTTCATTTTTGATGTGCTCATAGTTTTAATGTCCCATGCATTGTGATTGTTTCTATAACTATTCTGATGAAACAACCCAGTATGACTATAATATTCATGTGACACATTATATCCACTTCCTCTAGTTTTAAATTGGGTGTTATTATAATAATGTATGAGGTGTCTAATTTCACAATTATTTTGACACTTATGAGTTGTTTTTTACCTATCCATTTATATTTCTCCAATGAATTACAATGAATACAACCACATTTGGTGCCACAACGAAAATTAAAATAAATATATTGAGTTAATTACTTTATAAGATCATTGGTTACTTTAGAATTGGTTTTCTATTTTCACTTGTTTCTTGAAATGGAGTTTTCACTTATACCCATATAGAAAAAAATTCCAAATATTATTTATCCCATTGATGTCTTTTCCACTAAAATTTCTCTTTTTACCATCTGCATATTATAATTAATATAGAAGATGATTATATCATAGTATATGTTTAGATGAAAATCAACATCAATAATGGTCACTTTTATGTTCTCTCTATCTATTTTATTTGAAGAAAAAGGAATTCGCATAAAAAATTTTGTTTTATAATATTTGAAAAATATATTTTCTTGATAGAGATTAAATAAATCATTATTTTATAATATCTTGAAGGAATGTGGGTTGAATTGTTTGTTAAAAAATTCCTTGAACTCTTGAAAAGTACGGTTTTGGTCTAATTTAGTTTGAAATGTCATACCCAACCATTACCTAAAAAGATCATTAAGAATATATTTCACTATATTTACATTAATATTGGTTGGGGTTCCAAGAAAATAGATGAATATATTAATTTTACCAGGCCATACATCCTCATTTTTTGGTCTTGAACCCCCTAGAATCATTGGTGGAATATTCTTCCAGAATACCAAGGAAAAATTCTCATGGTGTATTTTTTTGAATTTAGATTAAATAGTTAATATCTTTAACAGATTGAAAAATTTACTAGAAAAGATGTTGACTCACATATGTTTCATGTTTAACTCTCTATTGATTTCATTATTGTCTCACTCGTTCAAATCATTCAATAATCATAGAAGAGAGAATAACTTAAACACTATATAACAAGAAAACTAAAGGTATTAAATATTTAAAATCATTAAAAATTAAATATTTAGAATATGAATGTATAAATCAGCAAATGAAACATGGAAACATATTTTATAGTGGTAAATATCTCTTCAAATTAATTATAATCAATAATCTTCAGCTAAACCCTTGATGATTATGTGCCAACATTTCTAAAGATATATATGAAAACCTTTTTACTTGAAACACTCTGCTAAATATTTGTTTTGTATAAAAACATTATATATTTAATTTAATTCTCTATGTACTTTTTGAGACACTATATATTTTTAGAACTACCGTTCTGATAGATAGAACATTCCAAACTAAATGTATTTATAATATCATAGACATAACCCTTTAGATTTGGAAGAGGTAAAAGTGGTATATACAATAGGTTTCATGTCCCAGACACTAAATGATGGAATGAAATACCATAGTATTAAAAGATTATTGATAAAATGAATTTATTTCAAACATTCAAAAACTTTTAGAATAAATAATATAAAAAACCATGTTATAATATTATTCAGGGGAGTGTACCTAGATATTCAAAATCAATGGCAAATGGATAAATATGATTAGTATTATAATGTTAGATAATATATCTCTTGAAACCAAAAATATACCTTGACACAATAACACCAATATGAAATCACTCCAAACTTCCAACAAAAATATCTCAAAACTCCACCCACCTTCAAAAATCATATCGAAACATGATTCACTAGTAGAGAAATATGATTCCTCACTATTAACCATGTATTTATAAAAAATATTCATATAAATCAATGTTCATATGTATGGGTGAGTATGAAACCATGTTGGTAGACCTTAAGATAATAAAATTTTATATCACAGTTTAAATAAAATAATGAAAACGGAATATCAAAACATATTATATAAAAATCACAATTTAAAAATAATTTCATTATGAAATAGATTTATAAAATAATAAATTTTTATAAATGATGTTTTAGTTATATTATTTTGAAATAACCTTTCCATATACTCACACATACACACATGGATCCAAAATTATAATGCCAATACTCACGAGATTTAACATCACATTTTTATAAGGATCTAACTAACTCATTAACCCACATTCCCCAATTGAAAAAGGATTCCAAGTATAAATCTAAAAAGTTTCCTTATAATATAATCATAAACACCCATTAAAATATTAATTAAATCTTATATTGTAAACTTATTTCTAGAAATCACTGTTCTTTAAATCATTTTACCAGTCATAATGTTATATTAAACTAAAAACCATTATTTCAAGTCTATTTAAAGAATATGATTATTTAACATAGATTTAGCAAGATTTTACATTCAAAATCTATAGAAAATAATAATAAAAATAATTTAAATTTATTTATAGGGATATTTGAGAGAAAGAACAAATCCAACTAGTTCAAGAAGATTCAATTTATATGGAAACACACTAAAATCATAGTTGATCGAGATTCATTTTTTACATCAACAAATCTAAAATAAATCTCCACAAAATGTTTTCTCAACTTAAGATTAATCTACAAAGGATCCATTTTAATGATAATTATTTGAGAATATGGAAATTCCATGAATGAAAATGGGAGATAAAGATTTATCTTCGATTACAAGATCCAATTCACTGAGAACCATCAAAATTGACATCTAGTGGAGAGAATATATGTAAAATAATTTAGATGAGGATTGAGGGACGAAATTCTAGAATGAAAAATAAATAATGAGTTATTTTTGGGAATTTTATTTACAAAAATATATATTTTTTAATATAATTAATCATTTCACATGGTTATTTAAAACATTTTACCCAAAAAAATAATGAAACAAGATTTTTTCATAGTCATAAAACACTTAGATATATAGTTCGCCAACATTGATTTGAAAACATTATGAAAAATCCCATATCCCATGTTAGAAGTTTAACATAAATATTTTTAATTGTTCCCCTAACAATTCCATTAACATGAAATCCTTTACAGACTTCTTCGGTATGCTATTTGGATACATTGATAATTTTAAAATATTCCCTTGAGAATGTTATAACTGTTATCCATCCAATGTACTTCCAAAACATACCAAAATACTCTATAATGTTCCCAAGAATCCGAAATTACAAACCAAATTTAAAAAAAGTAGTACATTACTCAAGCTCATGGGGTTACATATCCATCCCCAGTATAAATTTATTAGTAATTACTGTTTTAATATCCATACATTATAAAAATTTAAAGAATTATTCAAGAATGTGGTTATAATGATTAAAAAGAAGACACTACAATATATGTGTGATAATTATAGTGGAATAAATTATTTTAATATAATTATATTATCAAAAAACATTGTTGACATAATTTAAAATTTACTATGGAGATAAATCATAATTTTGAATAATTTAATAAAGGAGGAGGTAAATGGAAAATATTTTGTTACATATAAGAAAATAAATAACTTTTACTCATAATATGATCATTTTAGGTGTTTAGTTTTACAATGATATCTTATTTCTTATATCATTTATAAGATTACTTGATCATATTTCCAAAACTAAATCATGAAATATAAAATAAATCTGGTAGTTTTCATACAAACATGAGGAATGTTTTCATTATCTTTAGTAAATGAGATGGTAATTGATCATGGCTAAACCATAAGAATAATTTAATATAATTTTTTTCTTTTTGAACATTTCAACATAATATTACTGTATAAATATTTGTTGAGGATGGTGTATTGAAATGATACTCAATAGCACGTTTTATGTTAAGTACTATGATCATTGACAGTTTGAATCTTATATTGAAGTATCATTTATAAATAAAAGAATTGTATAATATATGTAAGACTAGGGGATTCAAAATGTATATATATATATATAAATAGTTTATTATTATGGAAATAATTTCATGTTAATTGGAATCATGATGTGTGAAATGATGTTTTTGAGAGTGAACAACTTTTATAGGATAAAAAGAGGTACAAATATAGGGAAAATGGTGTTTGATAAGAGGTAGGAATTGAATTTTATAAGAGTTAGTAGGAAATGTTGGAAGGAAATGTGTATAAAATTTAAAATAAAAAAGGTATTCTACAATTCAAATTTATCTTGTTGTTTCCAAATTTTTTATCCTCATTAGATTATCTATTTTAACTCTTATACTATATGAATAAAGAATTTTCATGGTAAATATTTTATCACTAAAAATAGAATATTTTTCTTATTACAAAATTTAAAATTGTTGAATTATAATTTGGACTCTATTATTTATATTTAAATAACAAAAAAAAGAGAATGTTATTGTTTTAATTAATACATAGGAAGAATAAAAACTGTTTTTTATAAAATTGTCACATTAATCACTATGTTTTTTAATATTATTTGAAATTAATTACAAATTAAATGTATATTTGTATAATTTTATATATGTATAAAAAACATATTATAGTCCTAATTTTAACTATATTTTTTCCATTTAGAAACACACAATATATTTGGAAAGTATCCATATTTCAAAAATAACATTTTTACTATGATAACTAATATTTCCATAAAAAACATAATTTTATTGATAAAAATGGAATTTCACCCATTACATAACATGATAATTTTAATTAAAACAATAAAAGACATTTTTTTAATTCAATATCTAATTTTTTAAAAAAATATAAGTTTTGATATAAGCATATATAACGCATAAAAGTTTACTACTAAAATAGTACATTTTATGTTTATATTAAATTTATTACTCGTCTAGTAAAAATTATTGAATCGATTTTAAATTATTTTATCATATATAATACCAATAAATTACCATATATTCATAAATTAAAAATACTATAATAAAATTAGGATCATAGAAGAACGTAATTTTTTGTAAAATAGATTTTTTTTCGCACAATATTATTTTATTAATTATGTAATATAGTAAATGGATTTAATCAGTGTATCACCATTAATACTATAATTAATTGTTTTTTATTTTCAAAATTACCCATAATTATATATTCTAAATTTTTTAATACATTATAATGGTTATATTAATTATTTAAATGGTTTTTTGATTCATTTTATTTTGGTAGAGTTTGTGTCGTATGCTTTGCAACATTTTGAGATTATTTAAAGGAGTAGATGTATCATGGGGCACTACAGAATATCCTTATAAAAATTGATCAAGTGGGAGACTTATAATACATACAATAGTCAAATATAACATGTCACCCTACTAGTATCTACTATATCACACGAAAAACGACATACCAAGAATATCATATGAAACCATAGCGAACCACTATGAAACAAATAGAAAAAAAATACACACTAGAAAGGAAATAATGAATGGGTAAATAAGACCCAACTCATTAACATACCAATAACACCAAAACATACCCCACACACAATTAATTCACCCACAACCAACGGATTCAAGAGAACTTAGCCTCCTAAATCAAACTAATTAAACCAATCCAAGAAACTACCTGATACCCCTTTTGGGAAACATCCAATGAACATGAAAATAACCCCATGGAATCACTGATGAAAAAAACTCAAATGAAGCTACTTAAATCCTAAAATTATCCCATAAGACCCTCAATCATTCCTTACACCCAAACTTCACCTCAAAGAGTATTTGGATATATAATCCTCAAATAAAACCTCCCCCTAAAAATAAAACCATGAAAATCCATCATACTATAGCCTCTAACCTATCCACAATCCTTATTTTCATTTATAATATGGAATAATATTTAGAATAGACAAATCATAAGTCCAATTCATTATTTCGGGACAATATTCTAGGGAAACACCAATACGGATGGTGTAAACTATGTGTTCCTCATGTCTATGGTGTGTAACTCCTATATTCTCACATGGTTATGCACCTCTAATGAACCCAATGGGTATATACAAAGTACATGGATACTAAACCCCAGAACATGGTTTCTACATAACACAATTTATATATATATTCAACCCATAATGGGTATCTCACAATATCTATTATGGATTCTATTTGTGTACTCCACAGGGGGACTAGTTGTGTACACTAAACGACCATATACCATTGAATGTAGTCTCTGTAAGAGCACTCATCCCCACCTGAGCAACCCTATAATGTTTTTATGGAACACACATGTCATAAAATCATAATCATCTACACTTTTGTGAAAAAATGATCATAGGTCATCTGACCTTGATCAACATGATGTGTTATTAGTTTTTTCGATGAGAAATAACCAATGTGATCATCTCAATTTTTTTCCATGATCATGACACTATAGTCCATAAAATTATCCCAACAGAAAAAAAACAAATTAAAATTTAACAAATTGACCTAAAGGGAAAGTTTTTGAAAAAATTATTTCCTTACCACATGTAATAAATTAATTATGATTCGGGCATAGATCCATGCCATCACATATTGACATTGATTCAATGTGTGATAAGAGTCTTTAGCGTGATCATTCAAATCCTGCCATATCTCAATATCGAATTGACTAATGGAAGGAATCCTTATTCTGACAGTAAATACTGATAATTACAAGTGGTTGGGAGAGAAAAATTGAAAATATTTAATTTAAAATAAAATAAAAACATAAATTGTGTCAAAATTCACAAGCTCGCCCCAACAACTGAAATGACATTACACCTCACCAGGGAAGAAAAACCTACCTTTTTAGACTTAAAAATGGATTTGTATTTTTTATTTGAAACATCATTAGTGTTATATATCTATTGAAACCTAAAAAATTTAAAATTATTTAATTAATTAAATGTTAATTATTCTAGGAAAATCTGACGAGCTCAAAAATCTACAAAACTCTTTTCTATATGTAAATTCCATATTCCAGGAATAACATTGGATTCAAAAAATTAATATGAGTTCTAATAATATGATAAAACATGTGTTCCCCCATAAAAAGACTAGGGGGATGGCGAATCCAAATTTCATCATTTTGTATATCCTGTATTGATGGATCTCTTTAGAAAAAAATAAAATTGAACATTCTAAGAATGTTATGGTCATTACAAGTGAGGTATATCATAGGGAGAAATAAATTCGTATTAATTTATTTGATGTTCATGTTATATTTTATATAATTTATTACAATATATAATCATCATCTTGAGTATGTCAAACCAATTGATCAACACTTTTATTAAATTTATTGTATTTCAATTATATCACATTGATTTCTTTGTTCTAAATCCATTTTTAAAATTTAATAATTTAATGATGAATTTTATAATTTATTTGATGATAAAATAATTTACAATTTTTTAGGGGTTATCATTAAATCCATTAAAGAAATAATTTAGTACCAAAAAAATGGGGTTATTCCAATGATGATTTCATCCATTATTAATAATTTTCAAATCTACGATAATATTTCATTTCTACTTTTCAAATGAATAAATGATTCATCTAGATATATAGTGAAAGATAATTTTACAAAGTGTAAATATTATTAACTTACACATCATGGGATACCTATGATGGAATTGACCTCTATTTATTTCTTCATGATCTATATATACTAGAAAAACTAAGGATTAGTTTGTTAAATAGATAGTATGATATTCGTTTTTTTTATTTATTGTAAATTACTATTCATCATAGATATTTTAATTTTGGTTTAGTATATATGAATTATAATAATTTTTTACTAAAAAAATACCTTCTTTATAACCATTCTATATTATTATACTATTTTATAAATTTTTTCAAATTTTACTATATTTATTAAAATTCAAAATTTCTGTAAAGAATATGTATGCAATATGATGTGAATTTTGATTTATAGAAGAAATACATTGAAGAAGCAAACCAATTAATAATATCATAGATAGTGATTTCTGTCACAACTTTCTATGATAGGTGTGAGTCATGTGTTCTAAAATAGAGTATTGTGTCCAACTTGTGATAAAGGGATATCTATTACACATAGAGATTTTAAAATAATTTTATTTTTAATAGCGTCTAAAACATGAAACATCGTGATTTAACAAAAAATGAAATATTATTATTTTATTACAATTGTAAAATAGTTGTAGATGTATTATAAATATGATATAAATATCTATAGTTAATAATAAAAAAATATATTGATAAATTCTTATGAAATAATCACTCAATTTTTATAAATGTCATTATATTGTTCAAAATATGTTTATATTTCATTTTACGATATAATTGAACAATTAATTAATTAAACATACAGAAATTTATTTCATGTATAATGTTTTATTTAATAAATAATAACATTTAAAATATCTTATAATGATTATTTTTGATATTTTTTAATGCATTTGTTTAATAGTCAGTAGAGAAAAATATTGATTTTTATTGAAATTTGTATATTTCTTTTCAAGAATTTAAAAATGCACAATATTTTTCCAAAATGCGTTAAAAATAATATTAGATCTATTATATTATGATTAATCTCAATAAATTTATTTTAATAAAATTTTCCGTTGAATTTGGTGTAACAAAAGTTATAGAAACAAAAATCATTTTTTCTAAGAAATGATTTTTTTTGAGTTTTGTATTATTCCTTAAATTTATTTACTACACTCATATAAATAGAATAATTAAAATTTTAATATTTATTTGGAATCAGGGGTTCCAGATTTTGAATATAGATCCCTTTTATTTTCTGTCATTATTAATAGTAATGATAGTAATTTTTTATTATCACTATAAATGTAATATATGACAATAAGTGTTAAAACTGATGTCATAAGGTATCAAATTCTTTTATAAACATTCATTTTTCCTAGAATTATCCTATTTCATCCAAAATCATCTATAATTATATAATATGACATATTTTTCTGTTTAATTTTTTTAACAATTGTAATATTTATGTAAAAGTTAATCTAAAATGGTCATTGTCTTACTTTTAATATCTAAATTATTTTATCATTTTCATCATTTTGTTTAAGAGTCTTGGTTCTAAATAATAGTGAATGGATTCATCATTATATTTTTTTCTTTTTTATGTAAATAATTATTTCTATAGTGGTGACATTGATGTTTTTTATGATGATGATGTTGATTTTTGGTGGGCAGATCTTATGGGTATCTTCTGTCTTCGATGATGGTGGTATGATGCTATAGTGGTTTGGTTATAGTAATTAAAATCTGGTTAGGAGAGCTAACATGGTTTACTCATCAATCCATGGCACTGCTCAAGGTGGCCTTCGAAGTGTCATTCCCAAATGTGCCTCCATGGAGATTTAAGGGAGCATGGTTTGGTTTAATTTCAAAATTGGGACCTTCATTATTTTTTATATGTTTTTTAATATTGAACATGGATGATTGGTTTGATTCGTATTTTTATGTTAGTGTTCAAACATAAAGTAGTTTATTCAAAAATTTAATAAAAAATGAATTTTTGGTCATGCATTTCTTAAAATGTCATTAATAATTTTTTTTAATAAATAATATTTCATGAAAATATTTAAAATTAAAAAATAATATATTAACCTAAATTAATGATAGATTGTTAAAAATATAAATCATGGTTCATTTATTGATCAATTTCCATTTTTAGAATATTATTAGACTATTTAAATGGATGAAAAGATTAATAACACAATAGATCACATAATTTATTAAAGAGGTTTTAAACTAAGAGTTAAGGGTAAATAATAATCTAAATGTGTTAAAATCACAATTTCTATGATTATTTAAAATAAAAATCATCTTATATTATAAGTAGATTAATTTTTTCTTTTTTTTTTCTGTAAAAATTTTATTTATAATAATTTAATACTTTAAGTAATTTTTGTAGTGCACCTCCCATCACTTATAAAGTGGAACCACCACTCATTCATTATTCAAAATTTTTATCATTATATCATGCTAATACCAACCCTAATATTAAACTATAATTTTTCACCACATCCTATAGTTTATTTTATTACCCAAAAATTACTACAAGTGTTAAATTTTATTCCAAAATAGTTTTCTAAAAGAATAAATAGAGTTATAAAATGAGAATTTATAGTATTTATTCTTCTTTAACCTCATTAAAATAATTAGTATCCATTATTAAATAATTAACTCAAAAAATAAATATACTAAAATTGTTAATGTTATGGTGTAAAACAATTTTCCACATTATTTTCATCTTATAGAATGTAAAAACATCCTACATGTGTACTTGTGGATTACAATCTACATGTAGTGGTGTAATATTTTTCAATCATCCATTTACATGTATTGTTATAATGACAGGTTTAGTAAATAAATATGGTATTTATGATTTTAATTTGATTCTATGAAGGTGAATTATTTTTTAACATTCTTTTATTCTATATATTTGAAAATGGAAACAAATTTATTGTGTCTGTATGGCATGGCGTCTCTATGAACAGTGCAATTCATATTTCATTATCTACCTTTTATCTATGAATATATATATATATATATATATAATATTTTAATGATACTTATATCATGAATAACATTACAAATATTATAAAACCATGAAAAATATAAAATGATATAAACTGTATAACCCAAACATCCCAAAAAAACAAGTAGAATCACACCTAGAATTGTTGATTATAAACAAAAAATTATTAATAGATTGGTATTAAAATGTTATAAAATGATCAAATAAGATATTATAAGTAATAAAATTGGTTTTAATGGAAGTATAATTAATTTTAATTTAGTGTATTGGAGGTTCTATATGTTTACATGAAAGTGGAACTTGTGGTATGTGTTTTATGTTACAATCTAATTGTGTACCGGGACTACTCAATATTATGTTTTGAGTGATTAAATTTTATGATATACCTATGAAGAATATCATGCACATAATTCTCATCTACATATTTCCTGATATTACATGTTATCCCTTCATTATCTTCTCTTTATGTAATTAAGATACATAAAGAATATTTTTTTGAAATATTACATTGTATAACTCTTTGGTCAATTTTTTTTTCTTTTTATGTCTATGATTCCTAATTTTTTTTATAACATTATGAAATAAATGGTTTAAATAATTTATATAGATTATTTATGTTTAATGAAAAAATCATCAAACCAATCTTATTTTCATTTTCCATCTTACTTTTGAATTTTTAACAAATATATGAAAGGGACCATTGTATTAATGTACATGACATGAATAGTTTTACCTGCCATCATAACTGATCAATAATTTTAATATTACATTAAATGTTTTCAATTTTATTTTTAGTGAAAAAATTTAATATAATACTTATAAAATATTTATATTTTATATATGTTATATAGATATGAAAAGGTAATTTTCCACAATGAATTTTACAGATATATTTTAATGGAATTTTTATATAAGATAGTATAAAATAATATTAAAAATGTTTTACTAGGGATATGATCGAATGATACCATCTATATTCATTCTATGAATTTTTTTATGATGAAAAGATGTTTATAAAACCCTTTTTTCTGTGGGTACTATATTATGAAATGTTCAAATATTTATGAAACCATTTTCCATTCCAAAGGATATGATAGGATGAATGTTATATGATCTTATTTAGTAGATATATATTATCATTACAATGTTATTTCTCAACCATTAATTTTATATCCCTCCAATGCATCTGGTAAATATATAAATATCATGAGATATCAATGAATGTAACTAAGATTAATCATAGCTTATTCAAGGTATCTTCCCACTATGATTTCATTGGGTGTGTAGATTCACTAAGGATATAATGTAATGTGAAGTGACTCTAATCCACTTTGATTTTGATGGATCTGATCCTTGAAAAATCAAATGATTTTCTATGAATATTTACATGCCACAAATATATAAATTATGCCAATAATATGATATCATAGGTCATATTCTTTGATTCATGTATTTATATTGAATTATAAATGTAAAAGGATTATTCCACAATCCAATATATTTATTTGTGATTTGTTGGGTATAGTTTCAAAATGTTATGTTCATATACGTATATCATTATTCTCATGTTATAATAATTGTGTCATTGATATCTACCTTTTTTGCCTTACCCAGCATCTAATTTAACCCTTTTTTATTTCCCTTCCATATGATATAAAGGATGGTTTTAAGTAGTTTTTGCATTATAAGAATATTACTTGGGTATTTTATTTTGAGGATATAGAATATCATTCCTAAAATAAGAAGAATGTATATAGTATCCCTATAAACTAAAAAATTATGGTCTTTTCATGGATTTTAATGTTATGTATTTAATATTCATCTCAAATTATGTGATATTTATGTAATAAAAGTATATGCTGTTGAATTATTCATCAGAGTAGGATTTAGTCGATCATTAGATATTATTAATACAGAACATTTGTTAAATCCTTGGTATTATGTATATGTGTAGGTTAGCATCCTAAAGTACTATTATGGTATTAATTATACTGATTTCATATAAATACATCCCTACCTATATATTACAAGTGGATGATATTTTTGTATATCTGTATCTAATGGTAACATCCCAAAATATTATGGTTATATAAATCTTAACAATCATTCTGGTACATGTTTACTGTTCCCTTACTGTGCACCTAGATTGAACCCCCCAAGGGATATATTTGTCTTATCTAACATTTTGAATATAAACCCTTATAATAGTTTGGATTAGATTATAACTATAGTTTTATTAGGTTAAACATATGGTTTTATATAGAAAAAATTATATTACAGGACTTATATATACTATGAATAATTTTTTCATGGTAATATGAGCCCTCACTATAACTATTTTTCCTCACATTATATATTTTGATTTTACTCAAAGGATGGAACTTGGACAAAACCTATTAATGTAGAATTTACTGGATAATGGAAGTATTTTCAACATTAGAATCCAAATGAAATCGATGATGGAAAGAAAAATAATTTGATTAAGCCTAACAATATTTCCCATTATTTGACCTATAATCTTACCATGGGTGAGTTTTCTAAAATACATTGGAGGATAATAATGAAGTTTAATGCATAAAATACAAGAAATATTATTCTACTTTATATATGTCATATATATGGGAATAATAACTAAGGGAAATGTTTGAAATGGATAGAAAAATTATTTATGTATTGGAAATAAGGCCATAGAGCCTGTAACTACTAAGGAAAATTAAATAGTTTTATATAGGGATATAATGTTCATCCTAAGGTACCATTTTTAGTTCAGTTTATTTTATGTGGATAATAAGGGAATTATCCAATCCAGTGCCCAAATCCAATGGTTAACTTAAAGGACATAAAAGCACATATGATACTCCAATCTTTGATGTTAATGGATTGATGTGTTCATGTATTATGGTTAAGTAATCTTGTTATATAAGTTTTATATAAATGATATTTTTTTGATAGAAATTATAAAATCATATAAGAATATTTCCGAAGTTGTAATTTTTTATAGATTTGAAACCATATTTACTGATAAGCTATATTTTTGGGAGAAAAATTATTGAGGTACATATGAACCATAATAATTTATTGATGTTGATAAAATATATTTTAGTTGGGATAATTTGATGATGAATTAAGATGTATAGTATTGATTACCTTTCAATTTATTTTTGATTTCATTATAATGTGATTAATGTGATATTTGGTATATATTAATGCATTTTTTGATTTATATAGTATATTGGAATTATTATAATAATTTTTTTTTTCAATGAGGTTATATTTGATTGTATTTTGTAGTGACATTAATCAATTAATGATTAATTTTTATTCCACTATTGAGGTTTAAATAAACTATTTGGTCAATATATTTATTGATTTTATACTATTTATGATCTATTGAATAGTGGGATATATATATCCTTAATTTTTAAAAATTTATTCATTCACTAAGTGATAATTATTGATTAATTTTTATTGAATATATTTTTCGTATTTTAACCATTTGAAAAAATATATATATATTTCATTGTAGTCGACAATGTGTTTTTTTTATCATTAGACCGTCGAATTAATATATTACTAATATTAATATATATTAAATAATTTGAACATATATTTTAAGAATAAATGGTTTCTTCAGTTAAATGAACCATAGATGAAAAATATGAGACCACAATTGTTTCTATGATATGGGGTTTACACTAGAAAAGACATAAATTTGGTCGGCATTGGTTGTTCTAGGGAATGAGAGTTTTGATAGGTTCTTTAAAAAAGATAAATTATTTTGTTATATATTTCAAATAAATTTCCAAAAACCTTTTATAAATCAATAAATATTCAACTTCAGAATATATAAATGTATTAACGCATAACCATTAGAGGATATATATTATGAGTAGATCCAATGTTGTTGTCATGGGAATCAGGAACCTTGATAAAAAAGAAAAATTTAGAGGATTCATGTACTAAATTAAAATAAATTAGAATCACCATCATCATTAAAATATATTCTCTTCACTATAAATTGATCTATTCTTGTAGTAGATATTTTAATTTAATATATTTCCACCAAATGATTTAATTCCCAATAAGGAAATTCATATCTTATTTATTTCTATTATTTTTTGTTAATTAAATGACCTTGGATTTATTTAGAAATCTTGAACCTAATTTTTTAAATTTATTCCACCCTTGGATCCCCCTTTATTTCCAAAATATGTATTTCTTAGTTGGGATCACATTGTATAAGGATAAACTAAATTTGTCCATGTACATTTCTTTGCACCATCCATTACATTCCTCACTGATTTCCCATGTGGTTGGTGATATGACATTGTCAATCCATATCAGAACATGATTAAACCACCAAATCCATGATAAATTCAGAAAGGATGTACGAATTATCCTTTTGTGGCTGAATTGATATGAATTTATGGGGTGTGTTTGATGGCTTCGTGGGACCTCAAATGTCAATAGGAGTTGTGATGAATACCACACAAGAGATTATATTTCCAATTTATATCCACTAAAAGGCCATTAATAAACAACAAGTTATGAGATAATTTTATTTTAGTGGACTATGGGGGGGAATATGGCATTAATGTTGGTAGAAATCATGGATATGGAATCCAAATAAAGTCCATACTTAATAGTATATAAAAATCTGGACTATATGTGATGTAATATATAGGAACAAACACTTTGTATATCATATTATCATGGTTTCTTTTTTTCCATATGATTGATATATCACTTCCCATGTGGCATATACCACTTGTTATGTGATAATACATGGGATAGAAAGCTTTGTGTTAGGGGAACATGTCCAAGACCTCATGTGAACAAACACACTTTTTCCATATGGGGGCATGTTGGGTGTATCTACATAGGTAGCCAAATTGTTGGTCGGGGCCACAAAACCTTGACCATGGGTGAACATTCATGTTTTGTTATAATCATGACATCTGATGTTTAGAGATATGGATAGCCTTGATGGGTCCATGTGTGTACATTCATAGTCATTTAAATGGGATCACACATGGTGTGACTATATGTACATGTCATGTACATTCCCTAATAACTTTTATGTTATGTATCTTTTTCATTGAGAATCAAATTTGGGGCCATGAGTATCCTATAAATTTGCACATTAATTGTGATTGAAACCTTTGTTTTTTTATTATAGATATAATAGTACGTGTTATGAGTGAGACTATTTTTTACCAATTCATGGATAATGACAATAATTGGGTCAAATCACCAGAGAGATGTTGAGGTTAATACTCCCCTGAATTACAATGGAACAGGTCCCCAGTACTCCTCATATGGACAGAGTTGGTAATATTCAACATTATTATGGGTGTATTTCCTCTCTCTACATAGTAGTATACCCACAAAATAGTGCTATGTTGGAGTGCATTAATTCAACTAGATATAGTGTAACCTAATATATGGAGCATAGTAGCGAGGAGTAGGCTCTCCACTTTGATACTTGTGAGGATTCACGTGGTGATTTCCACCGAATATGGGACTTTTATAGTTTTAGGGTGACTCATCATTCTCCATATAAGTATTTGTAGACTGACACATCAATCCTTTTTTTAGTAAATTTTTAGTATGTTCACTTTTTTTGTTTAGTTTTCTCAACCCTAATGATTTATGGGTAGAGATGAATATTTTATTATATTATTTCCCTCTTGGGTTTTTATGTATCCTACTAGTTTTGTATACACTCACCCATATAAAGGCTATGCATACACATGTTGTGACTTATAATGATGATAAAATTATAGGCATTGACCAAATTCAACATCATATTAGTGGGGTATATAGGTACATTGAGGCATATACTAGGTTAATTGGTTAGTTTATAAGATCATGAGATAATCTCTCTTTAGTTTTCCCACATCCCAACCATTATCTGGATGGAAAATACTTTCATCCTGGGTGTGTATTTTCCCCCCTTGTATATTTTATATCCCCATGTTGTGCATTATGTGTTTCGCTGATGTTATTTCTTTTATTTATTAATGCATTGATGTTTCATTTCTTTAAAAAATCTAAATTATTACATTGAGTTTTGTGTGTGTGAATGTGTGTAGTTATAGTCGGATAAGGTCTCAGATTTATGGATTTTTCCTAATTAATAATTTTTGTAAACCCCATGTTTTTTAGAGGTGGGATAGGGGTGATACCATCAGCATAGTACCCAACTAGTTGGAGCATCAATGGGTCGGGTCATGAAATAATGGAATCAGAGTAGGTTTTTTATGGGGTTTGGAGTTCTTCTTGTCTCGAGGATTTGTTTTGGAAACTATGAAAATGGTTTCATAGTTTCTCAAGTGTGGATATCAAGCTAGGGAACCCTATGATGGTGAGGAAGATTATGTATCCATACATCTAGAATTCCACTTCCTTCTGATGGGTATGGAATGTTTAGGAATTATTTTTAAGGAAACCAATGTTACATGGATCATATTGGATTGAGTAGTTTTTTCATTCATGTCCTTCTTAAGAATACTCCATAGATATGCTCATCAATCTATGGCATGTCATGTTTACTATAATAATGATTCTTAAAAAAACAAGCTGTGATACCAATACATGGTCATGATGACTACTACTTGACTATTTACATCTCTTTTAGATATCTACCCATGAGGTATTTTCTATAGGTGTGCATAGAGATGTTATTAAACCCAATGGTAACCATTTGGATCTAATTATTATGGTCCTGGGAGAGGTTGTAATATACATTGGTAATCCTATACCATCATTAGTTAAATAATAATTTGAACTTCATATTCATAAACTACATGATTCTATATAATGTATAATGCTAAGGTTTCCTATAGAGCCCAACCCTTTTGCAATATAGGATTTTCTCAATGTAGTGGGTCATTTATTTTAGCATTTATTGACCCCATATGGTATGATTGTTTCATATGTGACCTGTAATCTTCATATAGCTTAAAGTAATTGGTGGGATAATTACACTCATACCCATGATAAGTCGATACTTTCATTGTAAGAACATCAAAAATTATTCTATGGTGAGTATAACCCTTAGATCCTACACTCAGTGTGAATCGAAGAGATACTCAAGTTTTGATTAGTTTATATGATTGTTTATATGTTTTACTAAAAAATTATCAACCAAACAAATAATTCTATTGATATGGTGGGGGTGAATACATTCAGGCACCAATGATTGATAAATGGATTTAACGATTCATCCCATCTTGAGTGGTCCCCCTATACATTATCACTTATTCTGGAGTACTCAGACAGTCTTTAAAAACAGAGAACAATGTAGAAGAAGGACTCGATGAATCCAAATACAAATTTTGACATCGCGGGGAAGGTTCATTTGAATTATCTAACTTGCATCATTTTTCAGGGTCTCGGTGTAGTATAATTCATACATCTTCTTAGTTTTCGACATATAGATCTACATAATAGGGTTTTCAAAGAGTGTCCATCCATTATAGAGAGGGGTGATGCAATGTTTATGGTGGTCGATGTCACATGGATCATGATTTTATGAATCATCCTATTTTATATACTTCGTAAGTTGTGGATATCACTCCACATGATAGGAACCTTCATGATTAGGCATCTCCTTGGCATTCTTAGGGCACAACCTACATTGGTGATTCTAGAAAATAGGTAGGTGGAGTCATAGAGTGAGCATATGCAAGTGTAGGATGACATTATAACCTACTCCTCCCCAGATATCCCATACTAGTCTCACAAGGTCGGTGATTAGGGGCCTGGATAGTTTCTGTCTACAGATGGATATGATAAGGCTACACAAGAGTTGATTTTAGGGATTAATTATATCTTCTATACATTGGTTTTGGTACATATATACATTGGAATCTGTCTTTCCTTTTTCTCAATATCCCTAATATAATATCTATATATTTTGTTAGAGTCTTTATCCCATCAACTCGAGAGAGAGGTTTCAATAGGGAGTGTTTTATATATATCACATATTTATTGAAATCGCGAGTTGGTTCTCAGTTGAGAGATCTTCTTGTGTGATTTCATAGTTCTTTAACTAAAATATTATCTTTTTATTATAGGTGTCATCTATTTTATATAGTTCATACTCAGATATAGTATCATAATAATAACGTTATATTCTTATGTGTGGATGAGACATGATTCAACTTATTGGACCAGAAGGATCTTATGGTAGAGTGACTGGGACACATGAGAAGGAAGATAGAACCTATCACATATCATTTAACTATTTATACATTGAAATAGATTTATCTTCATGAATCTAACTTCCTATAATAGTGTGGGATTATATATATTTTATTCCAAAATATGTTATGGGACTAAATTTGAGGAAGGATATTTATTTCTACATTAACACCCACCATCAGAGCACACTAATATATTCTATGGTATATTCGATAGGCCCTAGAAAGATCCGAGTGATGAGAGTGGATTTGTATTTTCCTTTGGCTAAATGGTCTAGCAGCCCTATTTTATCCAATATGGTGGTTATAGTATTTTTCTTAAAAATATATATGAAATCATGAGGCATTTTACTAATTAATGTTCCCGAAACGAAGTGATGATCAAGAACAAGTACTAATTGCTGAGTATTGATAACCATTTCACCCAGGGGAATGGTGTAATATGGTATTAAATAATTGATCTTTGATTCAACTAAAATCATCTAAGGGTTCACCATGATGATATTTTGAATAATTCATTCCTATGATTATATTGATATAATATGTACATGGTGATGCCTTTCAGTGTAACTAATTCCACCGTTGTGTTCATGTAAGTAGTAAACGAGATCTTCTGTCCATACATGAACTAATTTTTAGTTATATTTATCTATAAAATTCTAATATAATCTCCATATATGGAGGAGTATATTTTGAAGTTTGGAATGGTCCTTTACATACTAAAGGTTAACTGACTATAATGTAAGCACTTGAAGTGTCAGGTTTGGATTCATAAGGTTCACCCTATTTGGATTTTCATCTCAGGGCATGGTGTAAATTTAGATTCTAGAAAGATTGATGCAGTTCTTTCTTGGGAACTACTTTCGAGGCAGTTATAGGTGTTTACTTTCATATATTAAATAAGAAAATATTATAGGTTCCTAATAGATTTTTCTTTGGTATAATCCCCATTTTATTAGATAATGTTGAATTGGGATGAATTTAATAGGATGAGGAAATTGAAAAGAGCCTTTAGAAAGATGACATAGAGGTGGAATAGTGCCCCTATTCTGTGAATACTAAGGGAGGTCATTATGTAAGGTGTGATTTTTATCTTCTTGTGATGGGATTGGATTTATGTTGATTCAAATTAAAGAAGTGGTCACTAATGGATCATTTATATTGATACCCCATGATTAGAGTTAAGAAAACTATAACATGGAGTTGAAAGTGGTAGTGTTATAATTGTAGTTGTCGTGTAACTACCTCTCAGTAAGATTTCAAATATTTACTCAAACTAATATAGACTTTGGAATATATTAATCGAAATAGATAAGAACATATGATACATATAATTGTTAGATATGATATAGGTCTATGACATTGAGATAGCCAAAATGATATGGAAGGGAATTGGGTTAAAATATTTAAATAGAAATAAATCTCACTCCAAATAAGTGGATTAGGTTATTGAGAAGTTGGATTCAATATAGTTAACACTATGGATGAGATTGATATAGCATACCATCAGCCAATGGTAGTTTATCCACCACATCGTCAATGAGTGAGGAAAACAATGTGGGGATATTTCAATAGTGGTGTATATCATGATCGAGTGCCCTAAATATATTCACTATATGTATTCATTGAATGTGGGGATCACATATTCCTTTCCCATGTATGGAATGGAGTTATAATAAAGTTCCATGATAAGTGTTGAGGGAGTATCGAACAACTACTTTAACATTACATCCAGGTGTCAAAATTTTTACATTGACCTTTAGAGTCTATTTTGGTGGAATTTCATGAGCCAATAATAATGGTTATTGTTTATTGATGCCTCACATGTCAGTAGATAATGAAGAAGATCATGATCATGTAGGGTTTACTCAACCATTTAGGTTCAAAAATTTATGTGGGATGATATATCAATGTATTTTGTGATGTGTATTTCAAGGAAAATGAGTGAACACAAATCTATTTGGGTGATTGTTGAGTAAATTACCATATCATTGAACATTCTTATAATCCTGGAGTACATTTCATTTGATAGTTTGGATATGTATTACATTCATTATAATATTTTTTTGATGATGTTCCCATGATGATCATCTACGATCCTGATTACCAATTTATGTCAGGGATATAAATAGGATTGATGCTTCATTTTGGGACCTAGTTATGGAAGATCATGAAATTTCACTGCCAAAAATATGGTCAGACAAATAAGACCATCCATGTAGAGATAATGTGTTAGACTTCATCCAAATCCAGTTGGATTACTATCAATTTTGGGACTTATTTTATAAAAATATCTCTAACCCCACTATTAGTACGGAACCTTTTAGGGAACTGTATAGGAGATAATGTTGGTCATCCTTGTGCAATATTGTGTAAGAAATAAATATATTTTTATGAAAAAATTGGGGTAGAGAACCATAGATAATGTTTAGGTGATCTATTAGTGTTTGAAAATTGCTTGGAGATGATAAAAATCATACAAAAACTAATTTCTTTGGCCTTTGGAATTTATACAGGGTGAAAATGTTTTCCTAAGAGACTTTACATATTGAAAATTGTAGTGATTTTAGAGGGGAGGAAATATCTCCTCATGTTTTATTAGGCTATTGAGTATCCTATGGTTAGTGGGTATGGTTTCTTACCACTGTTCCAAACCCACGTCATTGGACCATGTGCAATATATCATTCATGTTTCACAAATTAGAAGACAAATGTAAGATCATATAAATTTAATTGACTTTGGAGAGCTGTAAGTTGAGGATGTAGACACATTATTCAAGTTCCTAGTGTAGAACAAGGATTAGTAGGATAATATCCTATGTGGATAAGTTATTCCTCTTATTCAAGTTGATTAGTAGCATGGTGTGGCATAAGAGAGATAAGGGAGTGTGTTAAGAAGATACAGGCATAATTCCCCTTAAATTTTTTCTATCTTTTTATTTTGGAAATGAAAATCCATAAAGTATGGATGAATTTAATGAATAGGGTTTCTATAGATTGATTTAGTGAATATTTCAATATATATCTCCAGATTTTTCATGGAATTCAATAATGTGTTTTGGGAGCCATATGACCCTGATATTAATATATAAAAAATATTATTATATATATTTCCACGAATGTTTACATATATATATATTTAAATAATGGTTTCCCCATTTATTATCACATCAGATAGAAAATTGGGGACTATAATTTTTTTTGAGATGTGGGGTTTTTAATAGGTGTGAGATGAGGTTTAATATTGTAACATGATCAATGAAAGGTGTAATTTGGAGAGTGCATTACATAAAATAAATAATTTATTTATTAATTTTAATTAAATATAATAAATACTAAATTACCTATATTAGTACATCATTTTTCAAAATCTCTATGGATGGCCACATGATATTAGGGGGTTAGAGAGGAGGAGGAGATCCACCATTGACATCCATGAACATTAAAAAGTAGATTAGTAATAAATTATCTAGGGGATTTGTGAGATAAATAATGATTGTATAAGTATTATAATCATTAAAATAGGATATTATATTCATTAGAGATTGATCCATTCATGAGTTATGCCATGTTTTTTAAGGATTTCCACCAATTTATATAATTTTCATGCATGGATTACATAACTTATTTATTTTTAGGATTTCATTTCTTTGCATGTGACATGATTAATTAGTTTTCTTGAAGTAAAATTCTTATATCTACAAAACCCATGTTTTTTAATTTTCTTCAAAAATATTTATCCATTTGATGGGATTAAATCATCCAACGATGATCACACTTTATTCATGTGTATTTCTAACCAGTGTTATTATTAGTTTTCATCATTGGTACATGAGGTCGATGATTTGACATTGTTTTGATGGATTTGAGTAAGATCAATGCTCTGGATTCTTGATAGATGAACTAAATTTTATGTTATTTGCATTTTTGAATTGATCATGAATGATTTACATGACCTGTGTTGATTTAATAGTGAATTGTGACCTTGAACAACGATGGGAGGCACAACAGATACAACATGGGAGATAAGAATTTTGATTCCCAGCCACCATAGGATTAAAATACAAAATATTAGATCAATTAATCTGATAATAGTGGTTTTGGGTGGGACATATGGAATAATGGGTAGTGTAACGCAAGGATCTGACATCCTCATGCAGACCAAACATCGCTATCTACGTAAAAATAAACAAATCACTAAATAATCTAGAGTAATAAAATATGTGTATCTTATATTATATCGATGTATATGGTTTTGTATAGTTTATGTATCACTCACCATGTGTATAGGACCCAAATTCCATGTGAAATTAAACTATCTACTGATCCATGTGCTGAGGGAACATGCCTGATAGACCAGGTAAAAAACAGGAAATATTTACAAAGGGACACCCCATGTCAATCTACAAGATTGGGTGAGCTATGTGTGGAGGGAACACACCCTGATCCCCAATAAAAAATACGTGAAATATTCATATAGTGACATTACATTTTGAGATAAATGTCAGGAAAATAAGAGTATAGGGGTCAATACAAAGGTTATTGGTAAAGGAAACATGTCGTGTGAACTAATGTACTCAACATTTAATTCCATATGAAGTTCCACCATATGTATCTACATAATTAAGACCTGAATTTGGGCCTATGAGTATCATATCATCAGTATTTTACCATGTATTTCATGATGGTCATATTTTTTTGGAATAAATAATATTACATGCAGTTTTATCATTAATAATCTTGTTCTAACAATACTTGGATGAGGACTATAATTGGTTTGATCACCAATGATATTTCAGGGTAAGTACTCCCCTGAATCACTAATGTTCTGGACCCCCATAATCCTCATACAAGTAGTCTCATAACTCCCCCAAATTATAGTAGAAAATATTACTCTATCTGTGGAGTGTTACTCCTCCATCATCAAGATCTGGTAGGGATTGGTTCTTCTACTGGTGATAGTTCTCCCCAAGTTATGAAGTTTAGTAGCAAAGAGTGGTCACTCTAATATGATTCTTGTGATGTTCTTCATGGTGGTTGGAGTAAAAGATGATACCTTTAGAGATATAGGAATACACATAATATAATATAGCTGGATGTGGGTATTGAGATGTATATCATTTTTAATGAGGTTTTAGTTAGGGAAAATTTGATTTTGGGTTTTCTCTTCTGTTTTCATCAATTGGTAATGATGAATTTTCTACAATATTTTATCCCACATAGTTTTGAGGGAATCATATAGGGTATTTACATAATCACTCTAGTAGGTTATATTCTCTCACATTTATTGTCTCATAAATACAATGAGAATATTAATGGTGACCCTAGTCGAACCCATATTATTGGGGATTAAAATTTTATAGATTTTTTTCCTTGTTCGGTAATCAGTCGTAGAGATTGTGATCCAAGATCACTTAATTTTTCCCTCCTACGAGGTGTAGTTAGGTTGATGCCATTTTTCTGGGCATGTAATTTTTTCATAATACAATTTATATCACATTTATTCACTTTGATTTTGTTATGATAGGTTGTTTCATTCATTGATTACACTCTATTTGTGTTTGTTATTTTATAACATGGTACTCTTTTTTATATTTGTGTGTATGTTTTGTTATAGTTATTGTTGTGTAAGGTCCCCCATTTCTGTATTGTCCAACACTGTACATTCCACTTTTCCCTAGTTTATAACATTGAGGCCTTGGGTGTCACTGTTAAGTTACATTAAACCCAGAAAGGGCCCTATTTTTTTATCTCAAGATATTATTTGTGGTAAAGATGAGGATTTAATCTCAATTATGTGTATACATTTAGTTAAATATAAATTAGGATGTAAATGAATGATAAGAGATAACCTTTATTGTAAAAAAATTATTAAATGTTAAGGATATTGAGGTAATTTGGGATTTACGACCATTGGTATATGGAATGATTAATCTAAAACTATTACTGTTATTATAGAAGTTTTGGAGTAAAATGAATTATTTCATCATGTGATGGTTTATACATTTTGGTTATTATGTTTACATTGGATCAATGTTTTTGTATTTTTGTAATTTTTAATGATAATAGGAATATCCACTATCATTTAATGTTAGTTATTTAGGATTCCAAATTCATCTATTATTATCATTGTTTAAGGAAAAATGTGAGATTATTTTGGAAATTGAGTAATAATTGAAATTATCCTTCTTATTTATGTATTTTTCATGATGTTATTATATTAAAAGATAATGGAATTCCAAAAATCTATAAAAAATCTCTTGAAACAAAATTTATTTTCAATTTCAATAATAATGGATGAATTGGTGGAGTTTTTCACACATCATTGATTTATGGTTTTATAGTGATTAAATTTCACATGATTGATCTATTTATTGTGATCAATGTTATATTAACATCTCTATTATTATTTAGAATTTAATTTTTTTCTTCCATGTCTACATTTACACATCCCAAGAATTTTCTCTTAATTAGAAACCAATTTATGTGTTATTCTAGATAAACTTCATATTTCTCTATACCACATTTCAATATGATTTTTTGATTCACGAAATTTACAATATCAGTTTCTTAAAAAAATATTTTCAAATATCAAACCCCTTATTACTGAGAAAATGTTCAATTTTTGATGATAATATTTATTAATTTGGGTGTGGAATGTAGAACACTGGGATATTAAACGAACTAAATGTTTCATACAATATAAAGCATAAAACAAAGATAATTAACACAACATCAAATATAATTACTTTATAACCATTATAACATAACTGATTAATTTTTGGGGGTGAATTAAATTAATCAAATTATGATATATATATATATATATATATATATATATTTCTCATAATCAATATAAATATATTGATAAATTCATTGAATATAAGAATTAAATATTTAGTTGGTAATTTTTTCATCAAAATACATTTTTATTTCCATTTATGAAAGAATATTATAATTTATTTTTGGAATCGTTGAAAATATGAATTAAAAAAAGGAATAATTTTTTTAAATCATCATATCATAATAAAATTTTGAGGAATTTTTGGTATTTCAATAAAAATAATAATTTTCTACTGAATATTGAAAAATACATATTATTATTTAAAGTTTTATTCAGGAATCAAAAATTTACAATGCGTCATTTTTTAAAAATGATTTAAAATTAAAAATAGATCTATAATATTATGAATAATACATTTTTGTTGCTTTCAATTCTTTTTTTGAATTTAGTATAAATTTTGTTCTATATAAAATAATGATTTTTTTTAGTAAAATTGATTTTAGTTTTGGTTTTTGTTTTAATATCAAATTAATTCCATGAAATTCAATAAAATAAATCATGTTAAAGGGATTCCAATGGAATCAAGATGTATAAATTTGTCAAAAAAGGCCCTTTAATTATTTTTCATTATTAATAGTAACGATCGTATAATTTTATTATCATATTAAAGGTAAACAGGGTTAATTAGGCTTATAACTAGTATGATAAGGCATCAAATTCATTCTAAAACTACATTAATATCATTTAATTACTCTATTTATATAATAATAAACTTAAATTATAATATACGATGTTTTTTCATTTAACATTTATTTTTACCTTTATAATATTTTTGTAAAAGGGAATGTAAAAAAATATCACTATCTTGTTATTAATATCTATAATATATTATGACATGGATAAAAAGTATGTTCAATTACAAATTATTATGTAAAATATTAAATAGATTTTTTAATAACATAATATTCTTATATTCTTTAGTGATGAAAAGTTAAATTAAATTCTTAATAAATACTGAAAAAGTACTTGTGAATGTAGTAATGAAATAATGTAAATGACTTTAAAAACCATAAATGTTATATTTTATGTGTGTATTATAAATAAAAATATATATTTTTAAATTATAAAAAAAATTTGTTTTTTAAATATTTATATTCAAGTTCTCCTTCGTTCAGGATGTTTTTAATGTCAAATTCTATGAATAGTAAATAAAATAAAATAAATAATTTCCAAATTCGCTCACGTGAGGCCCATTTATTAAAAAACTAAAAAGTTAAAAAAGCCCTTTTAAACTGGGTAAGGGAAAACCCGTTACACAATCGTAGAGCCAAAGGGATCAAACCACTATAAAACTCAATATTGAACCCATTATAGAGGCATGAATGAACAGAGGGAGAAAACCCAATACATTCTATAAGGCCATAGATTCAAAATCATTAAAAACAACAACCCCACAAAAGATACCCATAGGTTCATGCCCGAAGACCTTAAAATAGATAATATCCCAGAAAAAGAACCCTAATCCAAAACTGTCAATGACATAGGAGCTCAGATCAACCCTAGGTCCTCACCCCACCATCTCCATAATTCCACTACCTATTTCAAGGAAAACCACCATCTAGCCAACACCCCTACCTTAAGGAAATAATTGGCCCTCCGTCATGAGACACCCTCAAAGGTTTCTACCGAATGATATGCTCTAAGCCTCCATCAATCCCTTGAGCCTTCCACCACCATCAGTCCCTAAGCACCATATCCCAGAGAATCTTCACATCACGTAGATCATGAATTCAGCCTACCTCACACCGGTCACCCCATCGCTCTACAACATTGAACAAGGAATAATCTGTGCCTCAAGCCTTCAACATCTACCCTAGCTAACAAGACACATGTATCCATATGAACATTCAAAACCAGGAGCACATTCCCCCACCTATCGCCAAACTGGGATATCTAGATAAATCCAAACTAGATAAGGATTTGAGAACAAGATCTAGATTTTAGGACTAAAAAATCGATAAGCACCATCACACACAATGGTCCATATGATATTGGAAAAATTTTAGCAAAGTTACTTCTTTATAATATTATATTATTGCATTCATTTCAAAAAATGACATTAATGATATTTTATAATATAATATATTTTATTTAATTATTTAAATTCAAAAAAATCATAACCTCATCCAATGGAATGGATATTGTTTGAAATATCAATCATGGTTAGTTTAGGAGTCACATGGCTTTTATATTATCTTTCAATGCCACTAATTTGTAAATTAATATTGATATCATGGTATGTTCTAAAAGGGTTAATTAGAGGTTAAAACTTACACTCAACGGTAAAAAGATAACTAAAACATGTTAAAATTTTATTCAATGTGGATATTTACCCTCATACTAATATTATATTCTATTTACATCAATTAGGACCCATTTTATATTAAATTTTATTTATATTATTTATATACATTAAGTAATTCCAAGAGTCCCCCTACACTCAGATATAAAAGGAAACATCCATTCCTTTATTATTTACAATGATTGATCCTTATAGAGGATCCAAACAAAAAAATAATGTCATCCTATCTTCCTTTACCTTTTCATTGATATTTTTTATTGAAATAAACTATTAACTCATGGCATAATGTTTAATCGAAATGATTATTCTTAACAATGTGGTACAACTCTTAACCAAAAGTTTTTAATTTTATTTATTCTTCAACCACATATAAGTCTAGGATATAAATTATAAAATATTGAACTATTTATATTTGATATAATAAATTGTAATTGTAAATATTTAGCATCCAAAACCCACCTTTTTTCACCCTATGTAAATAGAAAAAATTGTTCATGTGTTTGTATGGCTTATTGCCTCCAAGTAGAGATGTAATTTATTTTCATCATCACATTACATTGATAGTTATAAGGACATTTTTCATAAATAAATATGATATGTCTGATATTAATTTGATTATGAAAATGTGAATTTTTTTTACATTTTATTCAATTTATCCATTGAATAAAAGAAACATGATTTATTCTTATATATAGACTACCATCTCCGTGAACAATGTAATTTATTTTTATCTATCAACCATTTATGGCTGACTATATATATATAGTGAATCTATTATATATTTATATATATATTTTTACATTATATATATGATGGAACAATGATAAATGTACATGGGTCGAAACTAGAAAAATGAATGTCCCATGATCAAATGAAATAGTTAACACTTGGAAACGATGATGTTAATAATAATATATTAATAATTAGTATTGAAATGTTAAAAGTTGATAAAATATAATATTTTATGTATGAAAATTATTCTTTTTTTAATTATAAAAATATAATTTAGTTATAAAGGAGGTTAGATCACTTTTGAAACAATTGTAACTTGAGGTATTGGTTTTAGGTTAAAATCTCATGATTTAACATGATTGTTTATCATTGTGTTTCCAATGATAAAATTTCATTAAATAACTCTCTGTAATATAGTTAATTTTCTTATGCTTCATATTTTTTTATATTATTTCATGTTTTTTCATCTTTCTCTTTTAATGTACTATGGTAATGAAAAATTATATTCCTGAAAATCTAACATTATTTCACACTCAGGTAGAAATTCATTTATAATCGAAGTAAATTTTTTATAAAAATTGTTTCATGAATTCATTTAATATAATAAAATGAATTTTTATATTTATTTTTATCCATGTTTTAATTTTTATAAAAAAAATTCAAATGAATCATCTTTTTATTTACCGAACAAGGTATATGACATTTGACCGAGAATGTTAAAGGAATCTCTATTTTAACATGGATTAAATGAACTGAATTTCCTACTATATTATTCGATCAAGGATTTTAATCTAAAATTATATGTTTCTATGATTATATAAAAAGAAAATATTTTCCATAATATTGGAGAAATATTTTTATTATAAATTACTGATTTAAAATCTAAAATATTATATTCAACAAGGAATATTCCAATGATCTTTTAAATGAATTTCTATCTAAGATGACATCCATTTATATAAAATATGTTTTTAAGGGCCTATATATATGTATCCATTACCTTTTTTTCTTAGAATATGGATCTTATAAGGGTCTTAGTGGAGTTCTAGTGGTGTATGAATGTAGAATGTTGAATACATGAATAATTTTGATCATAACAGATAGTTTATGGAGTATGTTATATATACCGATAAAAAGGGTCTTACAGAATGGGTGTATATTCCCAGGGTATTTAAATAGTAAAAATAACATTTAATTTTTTAGTTAAATTATTATTTTTAGTTTGAGGTGATGTATTTATCTATTAAATTTAATGTTCAATGACTTTACGACATATAGTATGGATTTATGTCATAATTATCCTCAATGCAATTTGATTTATAACCAAAACATCCTCAGGTATTCTCTATCCTAATTAATTATCCCCATAATAACTATTCATCCCATAGTGTTTCATGAGATGTTACCAGGGCACTTCAATATAGATCAATTCCCAGATTCCCATGTTGGATTAGTTATGATCTATGGTTAGTTCTCCTTCATTCTCTGTGGGATCTTAGAATTTATTCCTCAAAAATAATTATTTACATGATTTCTTTTTTCAAATACATGATCATATTTAGTTGTGTTTTTTTATCTTTTATTGTTGTGGTGTGGCAACCTTGGAGTGAAGTAGCTTCATACATGATAAGGGATTTAGATCTACAGTGTTTTCTCATTCTCACCTAAATAACTTTGACACTTTTGATGTTATGGATTCATTGCTTATTTTTATTTATGTGAATTTTAAAATTGAAAATTATTTATCCATTTTTATTGAATTATAATTTTTCAAATAAATATTTTTCCAGATTAATAAATAAAATGGATAGATATCACATTCCTATTTCTTATACCGTGATAATGGTTTTCCTTTTGATTATTTAAAGATTTTTTATTCTATAATATGATTTTGAATCTTGTTTTAATTCTAATTTGTGCAAGATTATTTCATTGTAAAATTTTAAATAACATAAATCTTGAATTAATTGATTAATTTTTTTATCAGTAAATTATGTGGCATGTTTGTAATCTAGTTTTGGTTGAAATTTGATGGTAATAAATTTGGTGAAAGTATGAATATTTAATAGGATATGTTATTCCATATTTCATTGGAAATGATAAATGTCATGAAGAATATAAATTCTTGTTGGGATGAATAATAATAAGACAAGTTAATTGAGAATAGTTCTTCTAGATTTTTCTTCATGAAATTTTTTATGCTATTGAGATTGTTTAAACATATTTGTAACTTGATAAATTGAATGGCTTAGGTTTCTCATAGTTCAAACCTATGAATAATGAATCAGTTTATTCAAGATGGAATATGATTTGGTTGTTTGATAATGATAATACATGGGGTCGAGAGTTCCTGTTTTCTTTTGAAAGCAAAATGCCTTTTGTTTGGGGAAGTGAGATCATGTTTTCAGGTAAAGACTGAGTTCCGTGTTTTGGTGAATAGTTATCCCTATTGACTATGTTTGTTTTCTTACTATTTTGTTATTATATCTAGATGTTTTTTCATTGTGTGTTTTGAGAATGGGATGGATGATGATATATAGATAGTGAGGCCTAGATGTTATCGAATCTATTGGCTCCTACAATGGAGCGATTCATCAAGATATGAATAAGGGTGATAGGAATGGAACCAGAGATGATGAAACATATTAAATATTGGATTACCCATTAATGTGATGAAGATGGATTCCATATTGATATTGAATACATGTAATGACTGATGGCCAGGTTTCTTGAATATATGCATTCCTTTCGTCATTGCATGAGAATATTGGATGTTCATTTCTCCATTTCTCTTGTTAGTCTCCTGGGATGGTTTTCTTATAGTAAATGCATATATGAAATGGTTTATGATATTGGTTAAAATTTTAACCCAGGGGGTTGGTTGTTGTTGGAATGAAAATCAGATGATCATGGGTAACTGTGGATACAATTATGAAGCTTCGTCAAGGGAATGGACTTCACACTGATGATTAATGAAGTTTAATTTGGAATAATGTTGTTGGTTGCCTAATGGAAAAAAATTAACTAATTAATGGAAAATTGTAAAAGTAAATAAGTAATATATTGTATCTCTTTAAAATGATTTTGTTTTATGAGATATAATTTCCCCAGTAGTGGAGTATGAGTTTCTGAATGATGATTTCGGTATTGGATCGAAGGACTAGGTTATACCCATAGTGTGGTTTTGATATATATTGTATCTTATATATTATATAATTTCTTACACTACCCCACACATATTTTTAGGAAGACTGAAACCCAATTGACATTGAGAGGGTGTTTTCCCCAACATCCCATGGGGAGGATTGATGGCTGACTACGCCCTCTAGCCCTTTTATATTCATATGGAAATATTATGTGTTGGTATGAATGGTGGTTAGTTTTCCCACACAAGTGTGTACTGGGATGTTATGTATCATGGTTATTTCATGCCCATGTATCTCTGGATATAGAATCCAAAGTATTATTATAGGTATATTGTATGAGTATTTTGATGGCTTGAGGTAACTTAATCCATGTATGGGAAGTGATGGGTTGAGGTATAATACCCGCTGAATGATAAATTTCATATGGGATATGATGGAACTTGTAGAATACTTTTTTTTATAATATATGGTTTTGTGATATGGGATGATGTGATGAATGAGGTGCTTGTTTTGATACACATACCCAGTTTTTATGGACTAGATTACTTTTGAATAGAGTTGGCTTAGGATGTGTGATAATGGGGAAATGAGAGAAACTAGTGGGGTTCCAATAATATTTTATTACTATAATAAATGACCGTATTCATGATATAAATGGTTATATATTTCCATTATTAGGATAAAAAACTTATAACTATTTATGTGATGAGTTAGTTTCACTTGTTATTCACTGGGCTATAATATTATTTCATTATATTTTTCATAAGAGGAGCCATGGGGAATCTTATTGAATATATTATTATACTAACCCAATGTTTTTATAAACTGTTTTTCACGTTACCTATATACATTTAAAGATAATGATGGATATTTCTATCTTGTGGTTTATAGAACATGTTTAGGATTCTTGTTAACTGTGATGTTTTTCTATTTGGTACTTGTAGTTTTCATTTCATTTATTTTAGAACTGTATGGCATTAAATTTATTCACATTAGTTATTTTATTTATCTAATAAGTTATTGATTGTTTTTATGAATTATAACTCTTTTACACATATTCTCTAGGATGTAAATGCCTCTCACTGGTTGTTAATTCAACCCTCAATGCAATGTCACCAACACTGGTCCCACTAGAGGAGGGACTCATAAAATCAAGGTATCCCTTCTCCCATTATCATCCAAGGAGGGGTACATTTTTTTGGAGGGGGTCATCAAAGAGTAGAATAAGAGGTTCATGTTAAGGTATTTGATTGATATTTATGTTAGGAATATATGATATTGAATAGGTTGGTGGGAAAATAATTTATGTTCTGTTTAGTAAGTAGTGTAAACACAAGATTCCAGGTGATACACATGACTATGAACTAATACCAATACTTACTAGTTTTCTAAATCTACTAATGAGAGTGATTTTAATATCATTTTAGAGACCTGATAAAGAATCATGCATCATTATTCTTTACATATATGGTAAAAATGTATAGACCATGGTATATATTAAAACAATAATCAATAATATGAAATAAATATTTAATATATGTTAAATATTATATATTCTTTGTTTATGAGCCTAATCATATGTTATTTATACAATCATGTCTACTTGTTTACATCCTAATAATTTCCATTCAAATGATTTTTAGAAGAAGGTAATATCATATCACCATATAGTAGAGGGAGATGATGATGACACTAAGTGGGAGAAACATTTAGTGTTATATTCTTAGAGATTGGATAAGTATAAGTGATCTATTTCAAATTCATTCAGAGAATACAAGTTGTGTATGGTTGATATATCCATTAGAATGATTTATTTTATAAATGAGAACTATGTTTAAATGGTTGTAATGATGTTTCATGGAGTAGAAAGGCATTGACATGTATTTTTTTATTTGATCGTGATGAGTAAGACGTCTTGTTGGAGAAGTTATGCTACCATTTATGAGTAGAGATTCTTTATCCAAATTTGAATGCAGATAGTCATTAATATATTCTTACCCTTAGGTAGGGTTGTTTCAACATGTGAGAGATAGGATCTTTTTTGGGCCCTCATATAACATTTTCTATACCTATTACCAAACGAGGATGCTAATGTGATATATTGGGTGGTATTGTATCTAGAGATCTAGCTCTATGTCACCCCATTCATGTTTTCATCAATTGATGGAGATAGAAGACTATGGTTGGAAAAAAATTTCAGAACATGATACTCATCATAGGGGGGCATTATGATTAAACATGGTGCATAGCTATGGTCTAGGGTTAATTGTTTCTTAGATATGATAGATTTTTGTCAGTAGTGGGTTGGTCCCATACCTCCTCGTCCCATTTCCGCATCGTTTTCATATCTCACACCAATTCTTCATGTTCATATTAATTTTTATACGTTATAGGAATATTTCACTATTGGTGAGAGTTCCTAAACAATTCTGAGAATTCTATTTTCTCAATTTTCTTCTCTTTAGGTTTACCTATTGAGATAGTTTCAGCTGATGGAAAAGCAATATGGTGATCTAGTTTGGGATCAGTATAGAGGATATGAGGTATGTATAGGATAGCTATGATATTATCCTCACCCCTAAAGAGAAGAGAACAGTAGTGGATGGAGTCTTTAGAAAGGTTGAATAGGTCATGAAGATAGTAAATGTTTGATTTATGCTCGTTAATTTCTATTACTAGGTGAGAGGGACTAAATTCAATGTATATATTTCTAATTTTATAAATGTTTTCCTTCATTAATTGATTCATGTTATAAATACACATTTATATAACCTTCTCTCAACCATCTTTTGTCAATATATGTAGGGGGAATATAGTTCACTTTTCATTGAATAAACAGGTTAGATATTGAATTAACTTATGTAACATATGTAGAGACTATGATATAGTTATGGGGAAGGCCCACTATTTGGGTTACCATCTTGGTTTTTAGATATATCCATATGAATTCTTCCTTGACATGGACAAGTTGTATTCTATGAAGGCTATCATTTATTTATTTAGGAGGAGGGAATGGTCTATGATGATGATTAAGAACCGACAATGTTAATTATTTAGAAAGTCCATCTGATAGACGAGAGGCTTGTTTAATCCTTGACATACATGATAGAATAGCTTATGATTCACAATTTGGATTTTCATAAGTATGTTTTTCCTTTGGTTGAGGATGAGTACCATGATATATTTCCTATGGAGGTTGTATTATTTCCCCCTTAGTGGGATATCAAGGCTAGGATCATCCTAAAATTGATTGTTTATTATATCTCGATTTCTCCATATAAGATGGTGCCTTTTTAGTTATTTTAGAAAAATATAATGATTTATGATGTATTTTAATATGATTTTTAGGATTAGTATTTCACCAAATGGTGTAATGGTTCTATTCATGAAGAAGGGCGATGGTAGTTGGAATATATGTATCAATTAACTTTACATGAATCAAGTGATATTATGAAAAATTATCCTATTATGGGGATGGATGACTTATTCAATAGGATAAAAGGAGTATATGGGTACAACAATATCAATATGTGGTCAAGATATCATCAGATGTAGGTAAAGGATGAGGATATTAAAAAGACCAATTTTTGATGATGTCATCAGAATTATGTGTTCGTTGTGATGTTTTCTTTTTTGATGAACACTCATGCGCTATTCATGGGATTGATTATCATAGTGTTCAGAGAGTTCTTGGATGAGTTCATGGTAATTTTCATCGATTAAATTGTTTTTTACATGGTGTTTGGGGTGGATCATGTTGAGAATTTTCATTCCAATTTAGGAGTTCATCATCATATGTTCATGAAGTTGTCGAAGTGTGAGTTTTGGGATCATGATGTTTGTTTCATGGGGGATTTCATATTCTAGAAGGGAGAATATTTTTATTATTCAATGATATAGGTACGGATTTATTTTCAATACCCCATGATATTGGTAGAGGAACTGTGTTTCCTTGGCCATGAATGAAATTATAGGAGGTCGGTTGATGATTTCACATGGGTTGGGGCACTATAACACATATGCATTTTGTAAGAATAAATTTATGTTCGATAGCATAAAAAACATACAATAAACATTGATGAGAATGAGAAAATCAAATAATTTATTATATCAAACTTTTTAAATAAATCAATATTTTTTGTTATCTATCAATATATATAGCACTATAATATTTTATGTTCGATAGCATATTGCACACACAACACCGAATATAAATGAAACATGATATATATTACCATTATAACCTAAACGTTAAATATAAGGAATATAAACAGATAATTAGAAATATATCGTTTACACATAAATATAATTGATATATATTTAATTTAAATAAATTATTAATCATTTAAAATAAAAAGAAATGTTCTTCTAAAAACTGTAATTTTTCTAAAAAACAATTTAATCTCACATTATGCACTTAATTTAAAATTATTTTTTACCCATTTTAGAAAGTTTATTCGAAAAAATAAATTTCATTTATTAAATATTAATACCAAAATTATCTTAGTTTGATTTTGTTTTCTTACAAGTTTCATTTTTCGATGAATAATGAAAAGTACTAAATTTTACTTGAAAACTGACAATTAATATAATTGAATAGAAACGTTAAATTATATATACAATTGGTTTTTAAGTATAACTAGTTCATTAATACATATTTTAATTTAATTTAGGTCATTGGAACCAATTTCATATTGTAATTGGATTTTGGAATGTGGTAAAATTTTGATCTTTTTTTCACTCTAATTCTCTACATTCACGTCACGTCACATAATTAATATAAAATTAGTCTTTACCACATATGTGGATGGAATTAATAACAATAAATTGAATATTTATAATCATAATTATTTATAATTTATAATAATTAAATCATAATTTTGACAAAAATTATTAAAGAAAAGAGTTAGAATTAATCACAACAATTATGGTAAAAACGAGTTTAACAAAATATTATACATTAATATTAAGATGAAAATGACCTATAAACATAAAAAACCCAATTTTGTGACATATTTTGGACTTATCCATTATATTATTGAAAATTTAACATTAGTTTTTCTTGGTAACATGAAATAATCTTAGGTGGAATTCACTCTTTCAGAACATTACAAGTGCGCCACTCACCGCTCTTATAAAAGGCCACCCCATATACTCTTATCTTCACACCTTAAAACCTCTTGGGATCATCCAGGACCTAGAAAATTAAAAACCCAACATCCCTAATATCATCCAATAATCATTATTTTTGGTTACAATTATACCTAAGAAGGACTTTGGTGAAAATCTATAGATGATACCTGTAGAAGAGGTAACATTCATCAATGACCATCTTTAGTTTATTTCACACTCCACCTCTTTAAATTATTATTAAATCATTATAATACTAAAAACATAGTATATTATAAATATATGATATTTTTATTATAATGGAATGACCTAAAAATATCTGCATTTCCATAAAATGGGTTACGAAATCATTATTTGTGTGTACTATGGACTACTGCTTAACAAACAGTTGTCGTTCATTTTTCCATTACCAATTCTCACAGTTGGGTGTGATGAAAGATATAATGTATATATATGATATTTATAACATAATTACAACTCATGAGTAATTATATCATATATACCATTTTTAATTTCTATTCTTTATGGGGAAAGATAATGTTGCTCATGTGTATGGGTGATTACCGCCAAACAAAGTGATGTTATTCATTTTTCACTTACACATTATATAGAAATTAGAGAAAGATGATGATATTGAATTTATGTGATATAAATTAAAATTTTTTGATATTTATAAAAAAAATTTCATTATTTTTTTATTATATAACATTTTATTTTTTTCTTTTTCACTAATTGAAAAAGTGATAACGTTGTTCATGTATGTGTGGACCACAGCCTTCATAAAGCGATGTGACTCTATTTTATATACAAAATCAATATAATTATATATATAAGTATATATAATTAAATAATATTTTTTATGATATATATTATTCTGTAAATATGATATATATATTATTTTCTTTCCATAATGATCATTGATAAATGAAATTGTTACTCATGTGTACATATGGCCTACCATCTACATGATGACAACATTAGTTCATTCATCATAACCATAAACAACAACATTTTTCAAATGAATGATTGAAAACAAAAATATTATAATTATTTCATGATGATTATTATTTAGTCAATATAACTATATAATGTTTACAAGAGCTATATCTTTCAAGATAAATAATATGAGAGAAAAAAAGTACATTAACACACGAAACAATCAAAATAATGAAATATTATTAACAAATGAGTGATAAGATATTATAAAAGGATCATATAAGATATAATAAATATTAATATGTTTCATTAATATGTTAATAAAATATTTATAACCAAAATTCATGAGGTTAAATCACATTAAACAAAATGAAGTGTGAGATATGGGTTTTCTCATCTCACTTTTTTTTATATAAGTTGTATACAAAAATTTCCACTTATTCTTGTTTTGTGGTGTATATATGTAATACCGAAGATGTAATAGAGTTTTTATTATAATTTATTTAATCTTTTTATAGAGTGATATTGAGTTCTTATGGTTGGTGGGCTTAAATTTTATGTTTTTTATGGTTTTTAGCTGTTGAACGGTTATGTCACATGGTTAGTTGTAACCTTGTGAGGCTGGTATTGGTGCCCAGGTGAGGGAGTAGAGTGTCACATGGATTGAACATGGTCTATTCAACAATACGATGAGCATGAATATTGGTGAAGTAAGTTGGCAGTGCCAAGTTTCATAGTTTTAGTATGGTATGGTCAATAATGTGTGTACGTGAAGGATACCATGTGGGGTGCCTAGCCTAGGAAATGGCCACTTCATAGTTAGGACATGGTATTGTAGCTTGTGTGAAAACCATGTACATATTCATAATTTTAAAAATCTAAATTTTATTTTATTTCTATTTATAAATTTTATAATTTTTTATTCCCTCTTGTTTCTTTTTCCTTGTGTGTCATGCAGGAGGAGTGCCTCCCCTCCCATGGTCACATGTCTCCCTGACTCTCTCTCCTCTTTATTCGAAAAATGATCTTTTCTCTTTCATGAATCTTTATTTATTCTTTGGGGTACGTCTGTCTGCCCTCATATCTCTTTATTATATGGTGAATTTTTCCCTCCCAGTTTCCCTAATTGATTCGTCCAAACCCTAGGGTTTGCATCTAACCCATATTTCAGTTTTGCATCGTTGTAAGGGTTTAAGAATGGTATATCAGGGCCCCTTGTTGTATCTTACGTCATCTTATGCTGAAGTAAATGTGGATTGGATCATATTGGAATGTTTCTACCATCTGAGGTAAGTATTTTATTTCGTTGTTTCATTTTTCACCTTCAGTTTGGGTTCCAAGATTATTTAGGGTTCCTAGAAAAGATGTAGAGTGTTCGTGGCTCCTTGAAATGTTGCATGCACAAGCATAAGAATGTGTGTATATGTATATACATATAACATCCATGTATATTTTCTATCATGACATTGGGAACTATACATTATAATAAATGGTATATATACAAATATTAGAATCTATGCGTCTATGCATGTGCATGGAGGTCTTCGTCAAAGGATTCAAGTGTCGATGTTTTTGGACTGGATCTTCTCTTTTTGATGTAGGATTCACTATGAAATTTGTTTCATTTTTAATTCTAATATGAATGTTATTTATTTAACATTGATGCAAGTATATGTATATTTTATATTTTTCTGTTGATTTGAACCCATTTTAGTATTCCTTGTCCTTGGCATAAAATTTGGTTTTTTGAATCCTGGTTTTATGATTTAAATTGGAATACATAATTGTGCAAGGCTTTCTATGAAATGTATTTGGGTCATTTTAATTGTTTAAGAGTAAGGCAATGGTTCTTGGACCGGTTTGGTTCCATTTTAGTGAAAATGTACTTTTAAAGGGAATTTGGTTTTAAATTTTGGTGCTACCTCAAATGATTTCAGTTGATGTTTTCACATTTTTATCAAATGGTGGATTTAAATGGGATTGTAGTTTATCCCTTGTAAAAATTCCCTTTTGTCTTACTAAAAATGGGTATTGATGGAAATGAAAAGAATTGTTCCTTATCTGGTTTTTCATAGGGTATCTAAAAATTATTTTTGAGATAAATGATTTGGTTGAACCTCTAATATTTTTATGTGTTGTTTTATGGGAAGCGTGATGGAATAATTGACATTGAAAATACATTGGATTTTTTCATGAATAAACCCTTTGTTGGTGGGGGGGGGGTGTAAACATGATATTATTAAAGTCTTGTGTTTTTTAAAGTAGTCTAACATTACGTGTTTCATGGTATTCCCTATTTAAAAATGTAGTTTTGGTTTAATAATATGGATATGAAATTATCCATCGATTTGCATGGTTATGATTGGATATAATTATGTCTTCCTTGAAATTGTTTCTCAAATTTCATATTGTTTGGAGATGAATTTTCAAATGTTTATGAAAAGATTGAAGGCCCGGTTGTAACTTTTGGTGTGATGTTGATTTCCATTGTTCAACCATAATTTTATAGATGACTATTTTGTTGTTTATGTGACTAATGATTCTGTTGTGATAAATGGTTGGGTCATTTGTTTCTCTTATTGTGCATTGGGGTCCCCTGGGTGTAAGATGATAGATTGGTTTATTATTTATTTAATTAATTGAAATACCCATGATCCCTATGGGATGCATGGAGGTTGTTGGGGTTGGTATTGAGGCTACCTAGGGGGAGTACCATGTTCAATAACATGGGTTTGGGTTGTTATGTATAAAAATGGTGGAACTTAAGTAGTTAACCTAGGGTTGTTATATTTAATATGTTAATGTGGGATTATGAAATAAAATTGATAGAACTGGGTTAACTTGTAAATATGGGTTGTAATTTTGATTAGTGTTATTTATGCTAAATTGATATCACAACATAAGGGATTGTTTGGTAATTGTGTCAATGGGTTAAGGCATAAAGGGGATTCTTGTGTAAAATAAAATATGAAGTGTGATTGTTGTGATGGATAATGTTGGTTTGTAATATGATATATTTGGTTCATGGATATATATAATAATGTCAAAATGGATTTGTAGGGTGGGATATTGAATTTAGGTCCTACGCCCATGGGTTGAATTAGACTGAGACTCTAAACTCCACCCCCACAATGCACAGGTTAGGGAAGGGTATAGAGCTTTATTCCCCTAATGGTTGAATTCCACCCGGACTAAGGATATGAGGTGAGGAAAATGAGTTTGTTATTATGTTTTTATCCCTAGTGAGAAAGGGACTTGGTTTATTCCCCAAATGAAGGGAAAATTACCTACTTCATCCATAATGCATGTTATTTATTTCCTAACACATGGAAAAAATGATGAATGCAATTTAGATATGAAAACATGTAATGGTGATGAAATAGGAATAATGAAGAAAATTTATAAAGTGATTATGGTTAGTTAATGACACCTTGATTATTATTATTTACCTTTTTCATCCCTCTTGTGTGTGTTCCGTGTTTGTGAACTTGTGAGCTAGATGCTAGGATAACTGGACCGGGAATTCCAAATCAATTAAGATGTTTCTTCTTGGTTGGGTTGGTTTGTTTGTTTGATGTCTTTTTTAGTGCCATGTTATCATTCCGTATAGATATATGTCATTACAATTTTTTCAATTTAGTATGTTGTTAATTTTTTCCTCCTTCCCATGCCTTGTTGTTATTTGTGTATGATGTACCAAAGTGGCCTTGGGTGTTAATTTGACCATTATTGGAAAATGGTTTAATGTGATTATTTCTTATATATAATGTAAATGGGTGTTTTTGTGAATGTAAAACTGTGTGTATGGTTTTGATAAGTCTTCAAACAATGACTTGTTTTTCAAATGTGTGTGTTGGGGTTTTGGAAAGTAATGGGAATTATTTTAGTAGCTACATATGGAACAAGTTTTTTCCTTTATAGAAGATTATTTATGTAAAACCCACTTTCTTCATTTATTTTAAAATGTTCATTGATGACTATCCTTAGGATACCTATTTCATTATTTTGGTTGGTTGTGATGACCTACTGGGATTTGAGCTCACACCTATATCTTCTAGGATCTCAGTTGGATTTTTCATTCTCTTCATGGCCATCATGGAGAAGTGTTTAGTGGAGATGTTTTGAGTCTCGACATAAGTCATTTTCCCCTTATTTCTTGGTTATAGTCAATTAATTAGTTAGATGTTTCCATCTGCTTCTTTCTTATTTATTTATTTTTGTTATTCAATTTATATACATTGTTATTGTTTATCTTTGTTTCGGGATAATCCATTCCAAATATATTTCTAATGATTCCTAAGTTCTAACAGCCTGCCTGTGGGGAACGGGAATTGTAACACACTGATATTTAATGAGAATTATATATATTTTTTATGTCTTATATTATACAAAAAATCAAAGTAATCTTTTACTACACACAACAGTAGCTTTGCTTGTGTTACACACAATCGTGACCTTCCTCGATAGCGTGTGTAGTACGCAATACCAGATTTCACTAAACAACGATATATTGTTATAATATTATTGTGGACTAGCCGTTATCAATAGAATTAAGTAAATTTTGAATTTTATAACACTATTATTCATCTTACATATTTTCTAGTACATGCTATTAGAACAAAATCAATTTTTCGGGTAAAATAAGTATTTTTAATAAAATGCAGTTTTTCCACCTTTTGGTGGAGCACCCACTTTAAATATAGTTTTTGACATGTTTATAAGTTTAATTTGACAAAATAAAATTATTACTTGGAATCAGAATATAAAAATTTAATTTGGATAACGTTTTCATATTATTCTAATAACTTTCATATTTTAATGAATAGTAAAAACATGCTATATTATAATTAAAGAAGTGTGGATCTTTTGAAAGTTATTATTTCTTAAAAACATGCAATTTGTTTTGATAACAAGAATTAATTTTAAAATTAATTAATGCCACTTATATGTTTTTAATTTGAAAAAATAGACATCATTTTTGAATTTGGAATATCTAATATATATTAGGCTGAATTTTTTATATTTTTCTGAAAAACTTCAATTTTCGATGAATAGTGAAACCACTTAGTGGAAGTAAAAAAACCGACTCTTTCCATTAAATGAAATTTTACCACCTATATGAATTGGATATCAAAAATATGACATACATGTTTTTAATCAAGAATTAAAATGTGATTCAATATGATGAAAATAATTTTTGGTGAATAGTAACTTTTGACTTTTATTTACTGCAGTTGAAGGAAAATATGCTAATTCAAGGATAAAAGAATATTATAATAATTCAAAATTACCTTAACACTTGTCCCATACTTATTGTATGAGTATTTTCCGACCATGGGCATCATTGGATAGATTTTGGAACCCCATAGAGCTACTTGGTAGTGATAATGAAAATTTGGATAAATTAATTTAATGTAAAGACAAAATTGACATTAACAAAAATATTTTAGTAATTAATTTTTATAAGGGGTTATATAAATTATATTTTCGACTATAAATATTAATTGGAAGGATAAAAATATTTCCTACATGGTGGTATTTTGTTTATAATATTTAGACATCAAATAAATTAAATTATTTATGTCACAATAATGATACAGTATTTACCTCATTAATAAATGATTTAAATAAATAATATTATAATTATTAAAATATTATCCAAAACATGTCCAATTCTGATGGGATGATTTTATTTAGACCATGAGTCATCTTATATTCATATTTAATGATTTTTGGAATTTTTGAAACCGAAAATATGTTTATAATAAAATAATATCTTCAGACTTTCCAAAGGTGCCCCTCTCCTCCCTTATAAAAGTCCACCTCCTCCCTATAATCTTTAAAAAAAAATTAGCCTTCAAGATCATCCAACCCATTCCCATTACTCTTATAAACTCCCCTAGTAATATTCTAGAGGTCCTGGTCTTCTTCAAAGACCCTCATTAGTTCCCTAAGAGGAGGTTTCAAAGAGGTGTGTCAAAGAAGAGGTAATATTCGTTACCGATTCTTTCAAATTTATTTCTTCTTCTACTTCCACATCTTTATTTGTTTAATTATGAATTAATAACATCCATATCACTAATATTATGATATGTTATTATAAATTTTAAACAACCCTATTTCACCTTCTATCCATCCTACGAAAAAACGAAATCACCGCGCGTTTGTACGGACAGAATACCGTCTCCACGCCATGGTGTAATCTATTTTCCACCACCACATTACATGGATGGGTATAATGGTTCAAATAATAACTATTATGATGATTGTAAAGTGATATTTATTATGAAATAGTATAAATACCCTTCAATACAAATCCACGATCATGGGAATGATATTATCACTCATGCGTACGTACGGCCTATCGTGTCCACGATGTGATGTGACTCATTCTACGTGATCTTCATTGAATAATGATTATGTAAATTAGTTTAATGAATAAATACTATATATATTACACTAATACCATTCTAGAAATTAGGTATCTATAACCTAAAAATAAGAATAAGAACTTATTTGACAAAACATGCATAGGAACATAAAGCAATGAACACCCGAATAAAAAGTAGCAATGAAATATTACTAATAAGAAGATAAGAATATGACCATATATGATATCATAAAAATGAATATGATTCTGTAGAAATTCAGTGACATTATTTAAATCATTATACAGGAGGTTCATATACGTATGAAGCAAATCAGACCTAAGGTAAGAGAAAATCTTACAATCTCATTTTTATCTAAGATTGTTTATACATCAGAATTTACCGGGGAATATTTGTCATCCACATCCATGTTTCCTCAATATGTAATATTATTTCTATCCTCCTACAATTTTTTAAATCCAATTTTACCCTTTGGAGAGTAAAAGATATGAAATGATTCGTTTGTCATTTTTAGTATGAGGTACTTTTTGAATTTTCCAGCGAAAGTATGAGAAAAATATATTTTTTAACTTATACGACATGAATGGATATTTATGATTCCATAGAACATTATTTGCATGAATATTCCATTACAAGTTTTCAAATTTATTTTTAATTAACTTCTTTTTGTTTAAAATTGCATGACATGTTAAGAAAGCTAAAATGTTTTTGAGGTAGAGAGGGTATTTTCCTCAAGAATGGAGTTCAAGTGTTTTATCAAAATTATTTTCCTTCTAAGATAATATAGGGTTCTGTTTCTATCCCAATTTTCACATTGATTTGATTATGTTATGATGGAATTAATTTTATGATGTTCTTTTATCTTATATGGATTATGATATGATGGCATGATGTTTAAGAATCCCATTTTTATTACATGGGTTATGATATGATTTTTTATTTTGTGGAACACATAAGAATGGTTTCATTATGAGATGGGTGGGGCCTATATCTCCCAAAAATGCATTGGGTAAAGATTTATATCTCATGAGATAGACATGGATGAAATGACAAGTTAATCCGGTTCCGTGATATAGGGCTGGAACGAGGAGTGTACTCGGTTTAGTAATAGACTTTGTCCATTATGATGGTCTTGGAAAAGAGCCTTGACTAATATGAAATGATTTAATATGATTATGTGTGTATGTCACAAAGTTTCATGTTTTATGTTATGATTATTGGGATTACATTTCACTACTATGATTTATCCCATGTTATGATGTTATGATCTCTTGTGCAGGTTATGATTTTCAAAATGTTATGTTCTTATGAATATGATATGATTGATATTTATTTTGTTTACCCATACTGAGCATTTGAGCTCTCCATTTTGTATGTTTTATTTTCCTCAGGCCAGGAAGAAGGGTATTAAGTAGGATATGCCAAAAGGGACTCTATATATGATGAAATAAATGGGAGACAATGTAGATGATTTATGAACCGGTAGTTTATGTTTCACAATTTCGAAAGACACTATACCTATACGGTGCTATATTGGCTTTATTATATGTTGTAATAAGTATGTTTCAATTCTAATGTAATAACCATGTATTTAAAGTATGGGTCGTTATAGTTGGTATCGGAGGAAAGGTATTGTCAACCTTTGGAAACTAGGATGTGGAAGACTTAGTAAGAACTCTAAGGATATTTCTAAGCATAGAAGACAATATTGGTGTTTTAGAAATGGCCATGAACAACCTATGATAAGACCTAATGTGTGAAATGTTATTCTTGATTATCTGGTATTACATTTATGATTACTGTTGCTCACACTACGCTTCTTGGTTTTAGTCAATGGTTGGAACCTAAAGGAACTGTGTTAATGCTGAATGTGATAGGCAATGAAATGATTGTCCCCCTGAGTAACCAATCTTTATGGGAGGTGGAATGAAAAAGCTTGTAGACATGCTAACACAACTTTCTCAAGCTATGAATCATGACGGACATCCAAACGAGCAAAAGAAGGAGAAACATTCTGTTGAATCCTTCATGAGGTAACATCCACCTTCATTTAGCAGGTCTTCTAATCCATTAGTGGCTGAACAATGGATTAGTACCACTGAAATTATATTTTCAGTTCTACAATGTTCTGAACAAGATAATGTCATCTTAGCAGTATATCATTTGGAAGGTGAAGCTGATCAATGGTGGAATATTATTAAGAATATGAGGCAAAGAGATGAAATTGAGTCTATGGAATGGGACGAGTTCCAGAAATTATTTTTCAATAAGTAATTCCCTCATATTCTTCGAACATTGATGGATAATGAGTTTCTTGAACTGAAGAAAAAGGATAATGAATTGGTTGGTACGTATGAAGAAAATTTTACAGGACTTTCAAGGTACGCTTCCAGAATTATTATCCAACCTGAGAGTAAGATCAATCGATTTTTTAGTGTCTTAAAACCACATATTAAAAGGGAATTATCCATAAGGGACTTCAATAGCTATGCGGAAATTGTTTGATGTGCTCTCAAGGTTTCTATAGAGATTGGAGTAAGCCATCAGTCATATGGGTTTGATAAGAAGAGGAAAATGGAATTAAAAGGGAAATCTAAAGACCACAATGAATAGAATATGAGTTTTCCCTTATGCTCAATGTGTTGAAAGAAACATGGAGGTAATTGTCTTAAAGGGACAAGTAAATGTTTTAATTGCGGAAAAGAAGGTCATCGGGCAATTGAATGTCGAAATAATTGGAAGAAGATGTCTAATGATGCGAACAAAGAAAGGGACACATAGAATTCACCTCCTACACTTCAATATTTCAAGTGAAAGGAAATGGGGCATTATAACAATCAATTCCCTAATCCAAGGGTTGTTGATGATGATCGACGTCAACAAACTCTTAAGGCCAAAGACAAAGGAAAGTCACATTCAATTTCTATTGACGATGTGGAGTACAAAAATGATGTGGTGAAAGGTACACTTACCCTCCACTCTAAAGTATAAAATGTTTTATTTGATTCCGGATCCACCCACTCTTTTATTTTTATCGAATTTTCTAAGGGTATCACTGTACTACCTCAAAAATTAGATGTTGAGTTAGTTGTGACAATTCCTAATGGCACAACGGTTGCATCAAAAGTTTATAATTCTTATCCAATTGAAGTTTGTGGGAAAGTGCTTCCTTCAAATCTTGTAATCCTACCTATAGTGGAATTTGATGTGATTCTTGGCATGGATTGGCTTTCTTTATATGGAGCTCATATCAATTTCCAAATAAGGGAAATCACATTTAATATTCCCGATCAGTCTACTATCATCTATTGATGTAAGGATGAATATAACCTTCTATTGGAAATTTCTTCCATCTTATGGGTCTTGATTACAATAAATGAAGGTTATTTATCTCAAATGGTTGGAGAGAAACTCACGATTACGAATTTTCCCATTATACGAGAGTTTGATGATGTCTTTCCGGAGGAATTGCCAGGTCTTCCACCAAATCGTGAAGTTGAGTTTTCAATAGAACTCATACCGGGTGCTATGCCCATTTCAATCACACCTTATAGAATGGCCCCAATTGAGTTATAGGAATTGAAGAAGCAACTCCAAGAGAATCTTGATAAGGGATTCATAGGCCCTAGTGCATCACCTTGGGGAGCACCTGTTTTGTTTGTTAAGATGAATGATGGATTAATGAGACTCTTCATTGATAATCCAGAACATAACAAGACCACTATCAAGAAAAAATATCCTCTCCCATGCATTGATGACTTATTTGACCAACTACGTGGAGCTCATTAATTTTCCATGATTGATCTTCATTTAGGGTATCATCAATTAAGGGTCAAAAGGGGGGATATACCATATATGACTTTCTGTAAAAGGTCTGGACACTATGAATTTATAGTGATGCCATTTGGTCTTACTAAGGCACCTAATATCTTCATGGATCTAATGAATAGAGTCTTTAGATACTATCTTGATTAGTTTGTGGTAGTCTTTATAGATGGTATTCTTGTATATTCAAAAATCAAGGAAGAACATAAAGATCACTTGATAATTGTATTAAAGACCCTAAGAAAGGAGAAGCATTATGAAAAATTTTCCAAGTGTAAATTTTGGCTTCAAAAAGTTTCATTTTTGGGTCACATAATCTCAGAAGAGTGGATATCTATCGATCCAGCAAAAATATAGGTTATCGAAAGATGGTCAAGACCAACAATAGTAACTGTGATCTGAAGTTTTCTTGGTTTGGATGGATATTATCTACGTTTTGTGAAATATTTTTCACGATTATCTAATACACTCACCAGGTTGACTCAAAAAGGAGTTAGGTTCGTGTGGACGGAGGAGTGTGAAGACAATTTCAAGGAGTTGAAAAGAAGGTTATCTAATGCACATGTGCTCACACTGCCTTATAGTGGAGAAAGGTTTGCGATCTATAGTTATTCATCCATGAAGGGATTGGGTTATGTTCTCATGAAAAATGATATGGTGATAGATTATTCCTCACAACAGTTAAAAACCCATGAGAAAAAATTCCCAACTCATGATTTGGAGTTAGCTGCGGTAATATTTGTATTAATGATTTGGAGGAATTATCTTTATGGTGAAAGGTGTGATATTTATACTGATCATAAAAGTTTAAAGTAAATATTCTCACAAAAGGAGATGAATATGTTCCAATAAAGATAGTTGGAGCTAATTAAGGATTACAACTAATCAATTCATTACCACCTTGGGAAATAAAACAAGGTGGAAGATGCATTAAGTCGAAAAGACCATGCTAGCTTATCCATGATGATGATAAAAAATGATCCAATATTTATGGATTAAAAAAGGATGGATCATGGAATTATAATGGAAGGGGAAAAATCTAATCTTTCTCAAACAAATGTTCAACCATCTGTACATGTGAATATCAATGAAGCACTGAAAGAAGGTGTAGAGTTACAAAAGAATGTGAGAAATGTTCCTGAATTCAACCTTGATTGTGATTGGATAATAAGGTTCAGGAATCAGGTTTGTGTTCCTCCCATCCTAGAATTAAAGAAGGAACTACTGGATGAGGCTCACAGTTCTTCATTCTCTATTCCTCCGGGAAGCACGAAGATGTATAGGGACCAGAAAGAGTACTTCTGGTGGGATGGAATGAAAAGAGATGTTGCTGAATATGTCTCTCGATGGTTGGTTTGTCAACAAGTTAATGTTGAGAGACAGATGTATGAGGGGATGTTACAACCATAACCCATACCAGAATGGAAATGGGAAAAAATCACTATGGACTTTGTCACTGGACTTCCTAAAACATCCAAAGGCAATAATGCTATCTGGGTTATATTTGATCGTCATACAAACTCGACACACATCATTGCTATTAGAGAAGATTTCTCTCTAGATCAGCTTTCCAGGATATATGTGAATGAAGTGGTAAGATTTCATTGATTACCACTTTCCATTATATCTGATCGGGATCTGTGGTTTACCTAGAAGTTCTGGCGAAGCCTTCATCATACTTTAGATACATAGTTGAGTTTCAGAACTGCTTATCACCCTCAGACAGATGGTCAGTCTGAGAGACCAATTCAAACTCTAGAAGATATGTTAAGTGCTTTCTCTATGGATTTGAAAGGTGGTTGGGATCAACACCTACCTTTTGTGGAATTTTCTTATAATAATAGCTTTCACTCCAGTATTCAGATGGCTCCTTATGAAGCTCTCTATGGAAAGAAATGTACGACTTCAACTTTCTGGGATGAAGTATGGGAAAGAAAGCTATTAGGACCTGATCTTTTTGATGAGATGGCAGAAAAGGTCAGATCTATTCAACAACATATAAGAGTAGCTCAGAGTCGACAAAAAATTTATGCTGTCAACCGAAAAAAAGACCTAGAGTCTGATGTGGGTGATAAAGTGTTCTTAATAATATCTCCTTGGAAGAGAGTGATGAGATTTGAAAAGAAGGGAAAGCTGAACCCTAGGTATATCAGTTATTTTGAAATGCTGGATCGTGCTGGGAAGGTAGATTACCGATTGGATCTTCCACCGAATCTCTCTCAAGTTTACGATGTGGTCCATGTATCTCTCCTGAGAAAGTACATACCCAATCGTTCACATGTACTAAGCTCAGAAGTTTTACCGCTGGAGCATGATCTTTATTATGAAGAACATCCGATAGAGATTCTGGATCGTAGCGAAAAAGTTCTATAGAACAAGACCACTCTCTTCGTGAAAGTTTTAGGGAGGAACAAAAAATTAGAAGAAGCTACATGGGAGCTTGAGGATATGATGAGGGAGAGGTATCCTCATCTCTTTGTTATGAAGTGATGAATTTTGAGGGCGAAATTCATTTTAAGGGGGGTAGAATGTAACACCCTGATATTTTATGGGAAGTATATTTTTTATGTCTTATGTTATATAAAATATCAAAGAAATCTTTAACTACACACAACACTAGTCTGGATTGCGTTACACGCAATCGTGACCTTCCTCGAATGCGTGTGTAGTACACAATACCCGATTTCACTAAACAATGATATATTGTTATAATATTATTGTGGACTAGCCGTTATGAATTGTATTAACTAAATTTTTAATTTTATAAAATTATTTTTCATCTTACATATTTTCTAGAACATGGTATGAGAACAAAATAAATTTTTGTGTGTAAAATAAGTATTTAAAAAAAATGCAGTTTTGCCACCTTTTGATGGCGCACCCACATTAAATATATTTGTTGACAAGTTTATAAGCTCAATTTGACAAAATAAAATTCTTCGTTGGAATCAGGATATAAAATTTTAATTTGCGTAAAATTTTCATATTATTCTGATAACTTTCATATTTTAATGAATAGTAAAAACACGCTATATTTTAATTATAAACAACATTTTTCCTCACAATAATTTATATGGTTAGATTATCTTTTTAATTTATTTTAATGTGTAATTAGAATATATTATTACCATTTAATCTAATTTTGGTCATTGGAATTAATTTCACTTTGAAATTGGACATAAATAAGTGTCGATCTTTTGATAGTTATTGTTTCTTAAAAACATGCTGTTTGTTTTGATAACGGGAATTAAATTTAAAATTAATTAATGCCACTTCTATGTTTTTAATTTGGAAAAATAGACATAATTTTTTAATTCAGAATATCAAATATTTATTAGGCTGAATTTTTGGTTTTTTCTTGAAAACATCAATTTTTGATGAATAGTGAAATCACTTATTGGTAGTTAAAAAAACCGACTCTTTCATTTAAATGAAATTTTACCACTTTTGTGAATTAAATTTCAAAAATACGACATACATGGTTGTTATGAATAAGTAAAATGTGATCCAATACGATGAAAATATTTTTTTGGTCAATAGTAACTTTTGACTTTTATTTACTACGGTTAAAGGTAAATAGGGTAATTCAAGGTTAAAAGAATATTATAATAATTCCAATTACCTTAACACTTGTCCTAACCTTCTTTTATGAGTAGTGGCCGACCATGGGCATACTTGGATCGATTTTGTAACCCCATTGATCCACTTGGCAGTGATAATGACAATTTCGATAAATTAATTTAATGTAAAGACAAAATTGACATTAACAAAAATCGTTTAGTAACTAATTTTTATAAGGGGTTATATAAATTATATTATAGACTATAAATATTAATTGGAAAGCTAAAACGATATCATACATGGTGGTATTTTTTTTTATAATTTTTAAACATCATATAAATTAAATTTTATATGACACAATAATTATTCTGTATTTACCTCTATAATAAATGATTTAAATAAATAAGATTATAATGATTAGAATATTATCCAAAAGATGTAAAATTCTGATTGGATGATTTTATTTCGACCATGAGTCATGTTATCATCATATTTAATGATTTTTTGACCTTTTAAAACCGAATATATGTTTATAATAAAATTATATTTTTAACATTCCAAAGGTGCCCCACTCCTCCCTTATAAAAGGGAACCTCCTCCCTCTCCTCCTTACACATCATTGAGCCTTCAAGCTCAGAAAACCCCTGCCCATTACACTTATAAACTCCCATAGTAATATTCTAGAGGTACTGGTATTCTTCAAAGACCAACATTAGTACCCTAAGAGGAGGTTTCAAAGAGGCGTGTCAAAGAAGAGTTAATATTTGTTACAGATTATTTCAAATTTATTTCTTTTTCTACATCCACTTATTTTGTTGTTTCATTATGAAGTAATAACATCAGTATCACTAATATACTGAAATTTTATTATAAATATTAAAAAACACTCTTTCACCTTCTATCCATCCTACGGAAAAATGAAATCACCACATGTGCGTACGTATGGAATACCATCTCCACGTCGTGGTGTAATCTGTTTTCCACCACCACCTTACTTGGATGGGTATAATGGTGTAAAAAATAACTATATATGATTATTGTAAAGTTATATTGGTTCTGAAATATTATACATACACTTAAATAAAATTCCACGATCATGGGAATGATATCATTGATCGTGCGTACGTACGGCCTACCGTCTCCACGATGTGATGCAACTCGTTCTACATGATATTTATTGAATAATGATTATATAAATGAATTGAATGAATAAATATGATATATATTACACTAATAACATTCTGTAAATGGGGTATCTATAACCTAAAAATAATAATAATAATTTATTCGTCAAAACATACATAAGAACATAAAGCAATGAACACCTAAATAACAAGTAGAAATGAAATATTACTTATAAGAAGATACGAATATGAACATATATGATATCATAACAATTAATATGATTCTTTAATAAGTCAATGATATTATTTAAATCATTATACATGAGGTTTAGATACGTACGAAGCAAATCAGACCTAAGGTAATGGAAAATATTGCAATCTCATTTTTTTTCAATATTGTATATACTTCAGAATTTACTGAGAAATATTTATCATCCACATCCATGTTTCCTCAATATTTAATATTATTTATATCCTCCTAAAATTTTTTAAATCCAATTTTCCCTTTGGATTGTAAAATATATGAAATAAATATTTTGTCATTTTTAGTATGAGGTAATTTTTGACTTTTCCGGCCAAAGTACAAGAAAAATCTTTTTTAACTTATACAACATGAATGGATTTTTATGATTCCATAGAAAATTATTTACATGAAGCTTCTATTACAATTTTTCAGGTTTATTTTTAATTAACTTCTTTTAGTTTAAAATTTTATGAAATTTTAAGAAAGGTAAAATGTTTTTGAAGTAGATACGATATTTTCCTCAAGAATGTAGTTCGACTGTTTTATCAAAATTATTTTCCATATAAGATAATATAGGGTTCTGTTTCTATCCCTATTTTCGCATTGATTTGATTATGTTATGATTTAATTAATTTTATGATGTTCTTTTATCTTATATGGATTATGTTATGTTTTCATGATGTTTAAAAATCCCATTTTTATTACATGGGTTATGCAACGATTTATGATTTTGTGGCACACATAAGAATGGTTTCATTATGAGATGGGTGGTACCTATATCTCCCTCCAATGTATTGGGTAAAGATTTATATCTCATGAGATAGACATGGCTGGAATGACAAGTTAATCTGGTTCAGTGATACAGGACTAGAACGAGTAGTGAACTCAGTTCATTAATGGACTTTTTACACTATGATGGTCTTGGAAAAGGGCCTTGACTAATATGAAATTATGCTCTATGATTATGTGTTTATTCCACAAAGTTTCATGTTTTATGTTATGATTATTGGGATTAAATTTTACTACTATGATTTATCCCATGTTATGATGTTATGATCCCTTTTGCAGGTTATGATTTTCAAATTGTTATATTCTTATGAATATGATATGATTGATATTTATTTTTATTACCCTTACTGATCATTTGATCTCACCCTTTTGTATGTTTTCTTTTCCCCAGGACAGGAAGAAGGTTATTAAGTAGGATATTCCAAAAAAGGCTCTATATATGATTAAATAAATGAGAGACAATGTAGATGAGTTCTAAACGAGTTGTTTATGTTTACCAGTTTATAAAGACACTATACCTATATGGTCCAATCATGGTTTTGTTATATGTTGTAATAAGTATGCTTCAATTCTGATGTAATAACCATGTATGTAAAGTATGGGTCGTTATAGTAATTTCATTCAGGCATTGTGGAATTACGGCCCATGTGTCATATAGGACAACATACCAGGATGAGACTTTACAAAGTGGTATCAGAGCTTATATTCATAATGATACATAGGTTTGTTATATCCCATGTGATTTTGTGATGTTCGGGTCAACGAGATGTTCAGGTTATAAGAGTTTGAGTGGTAAGAGTGGGGATAGTCTATCTAGATCTTTCATATCCTAATCCTCAATATATTGGGGAATGTTGGGTTTTGAATAAAGGATTCAAGTTGTCCTAGGAATTTTGATGGTTTTGATGAGATTTTTCTTTTGATCCCATATGAACATATGTCTGATATTGGGGGATGAATCCTGGCCTCGGGTTGGAAAGGAATGAGAACATGAGGAATGTGTTTGGTACACATGGCCTGGGAAACAATGCAGTGCCCATGTAGTCAAATTTTTCTCTTATATGTAATGTATTTCATGGTTGGCTTGCGGTCCCCCGAATATTGGGCCAATGCATGCATAACACTATTCCATTTCTATTTGGTTTGTTTTGAACTCTTTGTGATTCTGGATTTCTTCAAAGGTGATTTCTATACATTGGAGATGGATTGAAGAGTTTTTTGTGGATGTGATATTTGTGATACTTCTATGGGATCTTGTGTAGTTCTTGTGTGTACTTGGTTTTAAATGTTTTGATTTGGAAATAAAAAGGGGTTTTAATGGATTGATTTATTTTTAAATTTAGTTTTGATGAATATGAGGAAGGGTGAAATTACATGGTATAATAAAATGATATATGAAAATGCATCCCTTATTGGGAAATTTTGTTTTAATAGGAATGTGATTTTGGAATGGGAATCCTTGGGTGATTGGTTTTAAAAATTAATTAATATTTTGAAGAATATTTCATGTGGTTTTCTTTTTTGGTAAATTTATGGGTTCCACAAAATTTGTTACATTTCAATTTGAAATGTTTGGTTATTATAAAATACCATGGTGGAAGGTTATTTTTATTTATCATTTTGTGAATGTGATGTTTTCAATAGAAAAATTTATTATTTAATGATTGTTGTGCCACTTTTTAGGGTTTTTGGGTGTCATGTTAGGGCTTGAAGTTTTTTTATTCTTTGTTACAGGAGGAATCATTTGGTTTGATTAAATAAGAATGGATTTCAGAGGTCCATGTGTAGTGCTGATGGTCTATCCCTTAGAATTATTGATTGAGTTTCTTCGGATGTAATGCTTATCCTTAATCTAAGTGGAGTAGTGGATGTGGAACTATACTTGTGAGAGAAGATGAGTTATGGATTGTTGGTTTTTGTTATGTTGAAGAAGTGAGTATATTTGTGATGATTTTCATTTGGTGGCCATTATCTCATTTTTGGAACATGAGTCATGGTTCTCTAGATCATATGGATGTTGTGCCCTATTTCTCGTTGATCAGTTTAGGTTCTCATTTTTTGTAAAAGTGAGAGGTTGGGATACACAACTTGGTAACTAAGTGTTTTGATCTACTAAATGACCATGGAATAATAGATGTCTTTTGACTGTGGCCATTTGGACGAACCATGTGGGGGGTGGTCCTCGCTTTGAGCCCTAAGATATCTCTGTGGGTTTTGACCAGAGGTGAGATCTCTTGTTGTCCTTCAAATATCCTTATAGTGGTTCTTTCCTTATTGAGTTTGTAAATTCCTTGTTTGAGAATATGTTTCTCATATATGTTCAAGTGTTTTAGGTTTTGTTTTCTGGTTATTCTTCTTAGTACCACTATTCAATAGGAACTCTAAATGGATGGGAGGCCATGTTAGATGTTCCCGTGAGATGTATGTCTACTTGTTTGGGGTTATTGTTATAGTAGCACTTGGATATGTTGATGATTTACGATTACCTAGAGCTTTTGTTTTAATATTTTTGGTTGTTAACATTGAGGTTATGCTACGTGGAGTGTTTTATTTGGGTAATCCCACTCTGAACATTTTTATTATTATTTATTCCTCTAATAAGGACTTTCTGGGGAAATAAAGTGACATGGTGGTGGTATTGTAATTCCACATATGTCACAACATTTTTATTTTAATTTATTTAATATTGTTATGGATCAGGATTGAGTTTTAGTGTTTGGAGGACTGAAAATTTATGTTTTTGAAGGTTTTTAGCTATTGCATGGTTTGATCGCATGGTTAGTCGAAACTATGTGGGGCCCACGACAGTCCCCAAGTGAGGCAGTTGAGTGGAACAAGGCTTGTGCACGGTCTATTAAACAGTGCGGCAAGCATGGAGACGAGTTTTATAAGTTATCATTACCGAGCAGTGCAGTTTGAGCATGGTATTATCAACTGTGCACCTATATACAGGTAACCGTGGAGGGTGTGTGGCCTAGGAAGTGGCTAGCACATAGTTATCACATGGTCTGGTAGCCCATTCATAAACCATGCACATGTTCAGAATTTGAAAAATATAATTTTTATTTTATTTTTATTTTTCAATCATCTTAGTTTTTCGCTCTTGTTTCTTTCTCCCTATGTGTCATGCAAGAGGAGATCCTCCCCTACCATGGTTACAAACCTCCCTCCCTCTTGGTCTCCTCTTTATTTTGTGATTACACTCAAATCATTCATGGATATTTGTTGGTTCTTGATGGTATTTTCATCTTCCCTCATCTACTCCTTTGATTTGGAATATTCTCCCCTAACCATCACCTTATTCAAATCAGATGAACCCTTGGGTTTTGGGATAACCTGTATTTCAGTTTTCTTGGGATGTTAGTGTATGCAAATGGTATATCGGGACCCCTTCATGTGAATGACGTCATTGGATGCCAAAGGAGAAGTTGATTGGCTCTTATAATCTTGTTATCACCGTCTATGATATGTATTTTATTCCTTTGTATCATTTCTCACTGTCAGTTTGGGTTCCTTAATTATTGAGGGTTCCTAGAATTGTTTTAGAGTGTTGGTGGCTTCTTGAAATGTTGTGCTCACATGCATTATATGTGTATATATATATAAATTACTTGCATTTTTCCCTCATTGAGTGGAGGAAAATGTACATTATGAATAAGTGTATATATAAATATATATGAATTCACATTTCAATGAAAGTTTGGGGTGCTCTTCATCAATGTATTCAAGTGCCGATGTGTTTAATCTTGATATTATTTTTTTGAGGTAGGTGTCACTATTCAATTTGTTCCCTTTAGAATTCTAATGCGCATGTTCTATAATTCCACTTGATTGAAGTATACATATATTTGAGATCGTTGTGTGGATTTGGACCCATTTGAGTATTCATTGTCCTTGACATAAATGGTTGGTTTTTTAATCCTTGTTCTCTGATTTAAATTTGAATAATTAATTATGCTAGGCTTTCCATTAAAGGTATTTGGGTCATTTTAATGGTTTAAAATTGAGGCAATGGCTCTTGGCCTATTTTTGTCTCATTTGGGTGAAAATGATCTTTTAAAGATGATTTCGTTTTAAATTGAGTAGTGACCTCAAATTATTTCAATTGTGGTTTTCAATGTTTTTTCAAAAGGTTGTTTGAAATGGGAGTGGGGTTTAACCCTTGTAAAAACTCCCAGTTGGCTTATTAAAAATGGGGATTGATAGAAATGAAAAAGTTTGTTCCTTGTTTATTTTTTCATAGGGTAAGTCAAAATTCATTATGAGTTAAATTATTTGGTTGAACCTTTAAAAATGTTTTATGTGCTGTTTTATAGAAAGTGTGATGTAAGAAGCGTATTTGTACACACATAGTATTATTAAAGAAGTAATACTTTGCGGGTCTAGGGGGGTTAACATTGATATTCATAAAGGATTTGGTTTTTAAACTTGGATCCCTTTTGGTTTTTGATGTATTTTCTTATTGAAAAAAGATTTTTTTGGTTTTATAATATGTATATGGAATTTTCACTTATTTTATATGGTTATGCTTGGATATGCTTATGCCTTCCTTGGAATTGTGTCTGATATTTTATATTGTTTGGAAATGGATTTTCAAATGTTTATGAAATTAGTGAAGGCATGGTTGGCTCATGTGATGTGATGTTGATTTTAATTGTTGAACCCTCTTGTTGTAAATGTTGAAATTGTTGTTTATTTGATTGATTCTTGTGTTGTGATAAATGGTTAGGTCATTTGTCTCACATGTAGTGCTTTGGGTTCCTCTGGGTGTGAGATGGTAGATTTGTTTATTAATTATTTAATTATTTGAAACCCCCATGATCCCCATGGGTTCATTGGAGGATGTCAGGGTTGGGATTGAGGATACCCATGGGGTGATCCATGTTCACGAACATGGGTTCGGGTTGTTAAGTTTGAAAATGGGGTCACTTATGCAGATGACCTATGGTTGTTATGTTTAATGGGTTAAAACTGTCTTGTGAAATGAAATTGTCAGAATTGGATTAATTAGTTAATATGGGTTTTAATTGAGAATAACATTGTTTGTGCTCATTTTATGGCATATCATATGGGAATGTTTGGGGATTTTGTTAATTTGTTAAGGAATATGGGTTATTCATTTGTAAAATTAAATATGATATGTGATTTTTGTATTGGATTATGTTTGTTGGTAATGTTGTATAGGTGGTTGATGGATATATAAAAACATGTGAACATGGCTTGGAAGAGTGGGTTATTGACTTGAGGTTATACTCCAACGGGTCATGTTAGACTAAGTCTCTATACTCCAGCCCACAATCCATGGGATAGATAAGGGGGCATTTCTCGACTCCCCTAATGTTTACATTCCATACGGACTGAGGCTTCGAGGTGGGGACAATGTGTTTGGATTATGTTTTTATCCCCAGTGAGATATGGACTTGGTTTATTTATAATATGCAGGGTAATTTATTGTCTTCGGCTGTAGTGTAAGTGATTTAATGAATATCCCATGTAAAACATGATAAAATAAATAATGTTATGAAAACTGTTAAAGGTTATGAAATGGGAATAATGAATAAAATGAATAAAGTTAGTATGGTTACTTAATAATTTTTTTATTATTTACCTTGTCATCCCTCTATCATGGGCTTAGTTTTTTTCAACTTGTGACCTAGAGGATAGGATAGCCGGACATAACATTCTAGATCCCTTGAAAAATTGATTCTTGGTTAGGATTGTTTGTTTGTTTGATGTGATTGTAAGTGCCATGTTTGGCATGGAATATTGAGATATTTTATGCCCATTGTTTCCATTATGTATATTGATGATTATTTCCTCATTCCCTTATCTTATTGTTATTTTTTATGATGTTCCCACATGGCCATGGATTTTTGTTTAACCCTTGATTGAAAATGACTTAAAGTGGTTCCTTCCTACAAATAAGGTAAATGAGTGTTTTGTGAAAGGATAATGGCATGCATGGTTTTAATACGGTTTTATCCCGTGGATTATTTTTCAAATGCGTGTGTTGGATTTTTTGTATGTAAATGATTTTTTTATGTTGGTTATGGGTAGGCTTTTTTCCTTAGAGATTATTATTTATGTAAAGTCCACTTTCTACCTTTATTTTGAACCTATCATTGATTACTAGCCTTATAATACCCGTTGCATAGTTTCAGTGGGTTGTGGTGACCTGCTAGAATTTTAGCACATGAAAATATCTTCTAGGTTCTTAGTTGGATTCATATTTTTCATTTTGGATAGCATGGATTAGGGTTGGGTGGAGATGTTTTGAGTCTCACACTGAGTCAGTTATTTCTCCTTCTTTCTTTCTGGTAAGTACATCTTTAGTTATTTATTTTTGACAAATTATTGTTTATGGATTTATTTTTATTATTTAATTTATATCCAATGTTTTTATTATCATATATTGTTTGGAGAAATAGTTTCCAAAACATTTTGGATGGTTCCTAAGTGCTAGTCGCCATCCCATGGGGATTGAGAACACCCTTCTGGAATTGTGGCATTTAAGCACAAGTGTCTAGTAGGATGGCATCTCAGGCCAGGATATTACAATATATATCCCATTATTTTATGTTATGATTCTTATAAATAAATTTATGTGTATTTACTTATAAATTTTTTGATATCTCTTTAATGGGGTCTATTGTTTCAATGTTACCGGAGCTGTAAGGGATTTTTGACTCAATATTCCTTCTTTGAGAAATATGTTATATTATATAGCTATATTATTTTATAAGGTGTATATTCTACCTGTTTTAAATATAATATCATGAATCTTCTTGTTTTCAAGATAATATATGATTCATTTAATGATGTTATTTTATGTGGGTGACACATCAAAATACCAAAGGGGTATGAGTCTTTTGTTAAATCTAATTTTTTATCAGGGTTAATTCCGATACTGATTTCAATGATGAGATAATATGATCTTTCTCTAAATAAACTTGTAAATTTTCTAATAATATGGTTATTCCATGAAAATATATGTTTTACAATCTTTTTTCTGATGATGTACTCAAGATATCAACTAAATTTGTTTATTTAAAATAATCCATTCGGTCAAAAACTCTTTTTCTTGAAAAACCATGTTTTCTAAAATGTTTTCAAAATTATTTAAAATATTTTTCTCAAATATGAAAGGATATTTTAATAATGAAAAGTTTTAAAATATTTTAGATATTCCATTATACAATTCCATATTTTTTATTCAAACAAAATAATGTTTACAATATTTTATGAATTTTTATATTTTTAAAAGTGATTTCAAAATGAATTATTTATTACCTTAAAAATGTATTAATTTTATTTTAATGGTATTTAATAACAAAAATATCAAGAGACATTGGAATTACTTATGATGCATTATTTAAATTTTGTATGTATACCCTCTTTATTCATTCTCTCGATGGATTAATATTGTTTGAAATAGATTGTTATGAAACCTATATCTTTTCAGGTGATTGTATCCTATTAAATATATTTTTATAGAAAAATTTTATTTTTCATTATTTAAACATGTTTCAATTATATTGACATGATACTAATATAAATTCCTTGAGTTAATCATGCTACTAATGAAATAATTACTATTTTTAAGAGTTTTATGATGAAATGAAAGATGTTTACACTTTATTAATGTTTTAGTTCTTGGATATTACTTATATAATGGGGATACCTAGATAGAACAGAGTGAGCCTATTACAGTCGATATGATAGGGTACCCTAGATAGAATTTGGTGGGATCATTTTAGTTTATAAAATGGGGAATCTTATATAGAGTTGGGTGAGCCTAATATAACCTATACGATTGGTGCCCGTAGAGAGTGCTCTAATTTATTTTCCAATGTACCATGTATTGAGAGTCCTGAAGGAAGTATTCAAATAAGGGATTCAATTATTTATATAACTAGGCTAAATTTATTTATGAGATGGGTTTATCAAGAGTTTTGATGAAAAATGTTCCAAGATACTAATACATTTTATCTATGATTTCCATTGGTTTTTAATGTTTCCTCTGATCAAGATTTAGATAACATGTCTCATGATTATTGATACTTATGAATAATTCCATTGATAAAGTTGTATTCCATGTTTCATGGTTTATGATTTTGGTATTGATTGGTCTGAGTTCTTTGTTCATTCTATCAATCACTTAGATTATGCAATCATACTCATCTAAACATCCTATGTTAACTAATTAAATTCAATTGTTAATGTTTTTTTAACCATACTAATTATTTAATATCACCATTATAATGTTTCCTTTTTTATATGTTTTGAAGAATGAGGTTGAATAAACTATTTGGTAGAAGGTATTTTATATCGGTGATGATGATGACTTAATGTGAAATAATAAAATCATGGTTATGTATAAGAAATGCACATTTAATGGCCCATAAATTGTTATTGTTAGAATATGTCCTATATCTAAAAGACTATAAACATTAATGTTCCTTAATAATATAAGTGATATAATAAATCCTTTTTTTGTTAAAAGGATTGGATGGAAAAATTTGGTTCATAATTATCGGTATCGAATATAGAAATGTACTGTTTATGATTTCTTCAACAGATCGAAGAGTGTAGGTTTTGATAAGTTATATTTGATATCATAGGCCAGTTTATATAACATTAGAGATTATAATTTGTTCACGTGAGTTTATATTAATAAGTATGGATATGGTACTATGTATGTGCCATTAAGGATGATCAAGAGACCCAAATTATTAGACACCCAATTTGAGGTGTTATATAGTAAAACATTTCAGGTTATCAAAGAACATTTTGGAAATGTTTTATTAGTTTGGGGTGTTTGAATCCAATAGGATTACCATTAAGTGTTATTTAGGGAGGATTTATTTTTTCATTACTATGGAAATATTAGAAAACCAGAAATTTGAGTGACAACCCATTGCTTCTGGAAAGATCGTAGGGCTTGAACCCAAAATTGAATGGTGACAGGGGTATAGCCCCTTGCACTAGACTTGTGTAAAAACGGGATCCCTAGTCCCAAAATGAATAGTATATTTTATTACCATATCATATGTATAGTAAGATATAAATGTTTTACTATAATTATAGTGTATATATTATTTGCATCCGCTTTTCAATGGAGATGTCTATAGATTAGTTATTATACCAAACGGCAATAAAAGATCCAATGATATAATTAGAACATAGAGATAATATAAAATTATTATTAATCAAAGATATTATGGTTTACATACATCTTACTGACTATAGATAGTAAATGTTTGACTATATGGTGTTGGGGGATTGTAATCATTTAGATTTATTCTCATAAACTTATCAATTGGTGATATCTTGAAGTGAGATAATGATGATAGAATTTCAAATTGGAACAACACATGTTTTTGGTGAAATTTGATATTCACATCCCTGATCATGTCAGTTGGTCTCTATACATGAGATAATTAACAGTGTGTTCCATTTGACTTCATTCAATGATGCAAAGAAAAAACAAAGACATTGAAATAAGGGGTATGTATCTTGTGCTTGGTGTATAATTAGTGGAATGGAATTTTCTGAATGGTGAACCCCATTATGGACAACAGATCAAGATTCCATTGGCCGTTTTCATCACTCATGGCCACCTCCAGTTTCCTCTATGTGAGCTCCAGGCATGACCTCGCACTTTCTAGATTATAGGCCATCTCAGATATCATGGCTCTACTAGCATAGAAAACTACCTCGATAAAAACCCTATTTTCTTCTAAAAATAATGCCACATCAACCATCTTCCCTCATCAGACTAAGATGAACTACCATCCGTGACCCAGTCCATTTTTCCCACTACTAACAAGATATGGTGTTTCAAGACATAGACAACCGAGTGGTACTCTTACCTTACTTTTAATGGGTTATATTAGACCTAAGTCATCTCAAAGGTGTCTTGGGCATGTCTTCCCAAACCAAAATAGGTCTGAACAGACTTGCATGACCTAGAATAGTCCATCACGGTCTTTTCTCGGCCTGTCCTAGGTCTGTATAGGTTTCATGCCACTGAAAATGGATTAAAGTGGTGTTTCAGAGCATGAATTATTTTTTTAAATCAATCAAAATTTAATAATTTATTTAATTTAAATTTATAATTAAATTGAATTAAATAATATTTTTAATTTTCAATTAAATTAAATATTTTAATACCTGGGATTAAATTAATTTAATTCTGGTTTTAAATTTCAATAATTAATTAAATTAATTATGGGTATTAAAGTTAAAGTTATTAAAATGATCGAATATGAATTAAATAATTATTTGAATTTTGTAATTAATTTAATTAATTAATTATAAATCAAACATAAAATACTATAATTTAATTTAATTATACATAAATTTATATTGATCGGTCTTGAGCAACTGAAATGAGCACTATATGTCTGGTTATTTTTATTTAATTAATTACTTTAGATGTGTTTGATGATTGTAATTAATTAATTAGAACATCGTTCACATTGTCTTTTAAATTCATTAAATATTTATAAGGGCTATGTGTTCAAATTCATCTTATGTACATTTCAACCATAGTCTCCCTCTCATATGCATGAGTAATTTTTACATTGTTGAGGATGATGTTTGGTGTGTACACTACCACGATGAGGTAGTCAAAAAGATGTGATGTGGACACTATCAAGACAAAGGGTTAAACCCGACCTGATGTGGACCCTGCCAAGATGAGGCGATTTTCAGATTAGAAGAATACATGTTTTACTAGGGTGATATGCATCTTAAGTCATGTAATTACTTGGTTATGAAACCCCCGGACATGGTTGATTCATTTAAAATAAATGGATTAACAAATATTTCATGCTCAAGACTAGGCTGGGTAGTATATTTATCCTATGCATTTATTTATTATTTTATGAATTTTATAACAGCATTAAAGTACATAAAATAATAAATAATAATATGCATAGAGAAGGGATGAAATTTTTGACACTATTTTTTATATGTGAGCATGAAAACAAAGAAGACAAACTTTATTATAAATGGATTACATTTTTTTAGAGAAAAACACCAAAACACTCCAAGGTATATTAAGATGTAAAAACCTTTCATTATTAGTATTTGGAAAAAAATCATGTGTTTGAAGTATTTGTTAACCAAAGTTGAGGGTGACTCTTACTATCAGGGAGTTATTATTAATCTGGTGGGTTGAATTAACTAATTTGGTTTTAATTATTATCCAAACCTAACATTATATTATATTAGATGCAAGAATTGAGAAAATAAATTTATGATTATTAATGTTGGGACATTAGTCAACATATTAAGGAAGTATAAATTAATGTGGTTGATGAGTCAAATTCCAACCTTGAACCCTCAAAGTAGTGGTGCAATCAAATATTATAGATTATGAGGGGAGGTTCATGGATCCATTCAACTAGTATAATTACGTGATGAATTATTCCAATTATAGTATAGAGGGTTCCTAGAATTTGATAAAATTTTGGAAGACATTTAATGACTAAACTAATCGGTAATGGATAAATTAGTAATCAAGATAAAACTATGATCTGATAAATTTTATTTTTGTATAAAATAGAGTTTAATGAAACAAAAAAACACTTAGATAATCATGGAAAAAGATAATTTCCAATCTAGAAAGAATTTACATGGTTAGTACAGGGACATGCAGTCAATATTACGATATAGAAAATTCAAGGAGATGGTGTCTCTTAACCTATTAATACACCTCATGAAGATAGGGTTTAATGTTTCTTAAATTATATAGAAGCATGAATCATATGACTATTGTGTTATAATTGTATCACAAAAATCAAATTTTTTTAGTGATTAAAACACTAGTATATGGATGGTTACATATTTTGTATCATTAGTGAGAAAAATTAAAATGATAAATTGAAGAAAAATTGTAATTAATGTTAATTACAATATAATTAAATAAATATGAATGATGGATCACAATCATTCAATCCATCAAAATATTACATATTTTCAACCCATTTACTGTATTTTATTTTATGATTAAAAAATAAATAGGATGGAGTAAATGCATCATTACCTATTTACGTATGGTTCTCCGTGTAAATAAGAATTTAAAAGATATATTAATCATTAATTATTATGAAACAAAATTGAATAGAAAAGAGAAAAGTAATTTGGAAATTGTAACTCCAAAGACACATTCACATTGCCCTCCAATGAAATGATGTTGGTTATTAAATAAGAGGTTATTTTCATTGCATAAAATAAAATTAATTTATGGAACTTTTTATGTAATGACCTGAATTATATAACCATGTAAATACTTCCACTTCAGTTTATTTTCATCCATTAATGTTATTAACATGCTTCATGGGTATAAAATACAATATTCTAATCATATGTGTATTTTAATATAGTAACAAAGTATAAAAATGTTATAAGAAGGAATGTGTATTCTCCAAGTAGATGAGAAACATTGATTCCGAAGTTAGTGGTGAGAAACACTTAACATCTAATTGAAAGGATAAAAATTTAATTCAAAATATTTTTGAGTATAAACAAAAAAATCCGCATGTTGTAATTGAAAACATGGAGATGTTATTCCTTATTTAGGAATGACTATTTTTTCGGAGTTTCATACTCAACTAATAGTTCAGTGATACCTGAATAATATGAAATTCATTATGAATATAAAATGTAATTTTTATTTTACCAATTGTGGTTGGATAATTAATTTTCATGTAATATTAAATTTGGATGTTAATGCTATACTAAGTCTTGTATTTAGAATCATTATATCAACAAACCATTGGATTTATTTATGTATTTGGTTTTAAAAAAGAATCATATTTGTATAAATGTATGCCACAATGATTTTCAAATTTGTTTCGATAGTGATAATGTACTATTTCAAGGGTAAGATAGTGGTAAATATACTTCATAATATTCCATTAAGTAATTATGTAATGTGAAAGTGATGTATATAATTTCGATGGATAGAAAATATAAGGTACATTTTGTTGGAATGTCAAAGGATATCTTGATCAATCATTTATCGATCAATATAATGTAGTGTTGTGTTATTATAATACATACATTACCTTATCTACATCAAAAAAATGATTTTTATAAGGAGGATTAATAATGAATCTTACATGATAACACTGTCCAACACAAATTAATGTGGAGTAATAACAAATCACACATTTTATACATCATATTTATGATTTATTTAGTATCAATATTTCTAATTCCAGAAACTTATATTATTTTTTCAAGACATTAGTTGAATATAATGGCGATGTCCCATAACCCCATTCCAACCATAATAATAAATGAATACCATGTGATTAATAGTATGATGTAAGTCTATTATGTCATAGAACATGTGTTTAGATGCTTAGAGTTTGTTAGGACAAAAATAAACTTGCATCAAGATAAACACATTATGCATATATGAAATTATCATAGTTGTTTCTTAAAATATTGTCAAAATTGATAAGATAGAAATGAGATAGTTATGTTATTGAACTATAATTATATATAATTGTGCACATATCTTTTTGATATAGTGGGAGCTAGATTAACTTGGAATTTTTTAATTCTAGAGTTTCCCAAGTAGATAACATAGGAACAAGTTTCAAAAGAGCATGTGGAACATGAATGTTCCAAAGACACATACATTATAGGAAGGTTGAAATCGTAGTTATGGTTTTATATTCACCAAAAATGGTGATATATTTTTCTGTAGAATAATAAATCTGATATGTCAATAGTACTTATAAATTATCCACGTTTTACAATAGAAAGTAAAATTAAATAATGGATTCCATTTATCAGAGTGAAAATGGATTAATAATATGAATTTTATTGTCGGTATTCAAGAGAGATGACACATGGGTGGTACTAGCATGGTTCGAATAAGTCTTTATTGGTAATACTAAAAAATTATTCCTAAATCCAATTGAAATTTAAATATCATAGATAATATTTTTGATTATTTTATTGAGCATTATATTTCATGACCACCAATCGTGGAAGGAATCTATACCACCCATCCACAATGGGATGGTCAGATCATAGAATGTAATAAAGGTTGTGAGTTATTAAAATCATGTTTCGGTTTTATGTAAGAAAAAAGATCATAGAATATTCATTTGTAATTATTCTTAACCATTTTATACTATAGGTTGGTGAGAGTACCATTATATTCCATGTAAAATATGATAAAAATAATATATAAAATAACTATTTGTCTTTCACTTAGTTAAGACCAGAATGAATGTAATTCTCCATTGATGGACTTAAAGTAGCAACCTTTGTTCTAGAGAACATGATCTATCATTGTAGATCTTTCAGTTTCATCATCCAAGGAAATCCTACATATAGTGAAATTGAATTGAAAAATACAAGTTGGAAAAAATTGATAGAGAATTAATTCCACTATCACATGGCATAAATCCCCCCACGTAGAAATACATGGGCATAGAATTAGATAATATTTGTGAGTTCAGTTCCACATCCTTTAGCGATGGACCAATAACGTATTACATGATTTAAAATAGATATGATATTTCCAATATATACTTTATTATAGTAAAATATCATTTATATATAGGGTAACCACAAGTATATCAGTTAGAACTATTATATTGTACATGGTAATGTAAAGAAAATATGTGCCTTGAATGCAGAGAAGAAGGGATACTAGTTTTGAGGGGGAAGAGAATAGTCTTACTTAGATCAATGTGATATAACAACATAGTTATTCAAATGTGATGACCAAAAAAATAGCATATATGATAGTGGTAGTCATACATACAAAAACTGAGTATGTTGCATCTTCTATGGCTGTGATGAAGATGTTGGTAAATACAACAATTTGTTTCAGTTCATATAATCACACCTAGTTTGTAAATATTTTATCATTATGATGATTATTTTACATGTAGTAGCAAGTATTTTATGTTTTGGCAGTGAAAAAATATATATAATTAGGGTAACCTTATCTTGAGATGTTTAACTTAAGGAGGCGAGGTCTCATATATTAGAGTAGCTATGTGGCTAAAACACTATTGACACTAAATCTAAAGACGATACTCTACAGAAACATGATCTTTATCAAGTGAGTTTTTACAATGTGTGATAGTAAGAAGTCTCTAGGGAATGTGGTATTCTTGTAAAAGTGTGTTCCCTAGATGCAACATGAAAAATACATTTCATTACCATATCTTATATACAATTATATATACAAGATGTACTCTTAACATTATAGTGTTGATATTTCTATGTCCACTATTTAATGGTAATGTCTATTGATCCATTATCATATCCAATGGTTATAGAATATCCCAGGATATAATGAGAACCTTGAGATAATAGGACATTAATCATAAACAAAGGTTACATGGCCTAGATAAATCAAACTAACTGTACATAATAGATGACTGACAATCAGTTTTCAGGCACTCATAAGCATTGATACTTCTTCTGCTTAAGCTTTCACTTTTTGATCTTAATTAGAGAGATCCTGTGGAAATACCCACCAATTGGGATAACACATTTTGTAGGTATCACTAGATGTCTCTATATATAAACATGTTTATTTTTCTCCTAATCTGATATCATTAATAGTTTTTCTAATTTGATTATGTACGTTGATGCATGGAAAATCCATAATATTGAAATCATGGTGAGGTAGCTTGTGTTGGGTGCATCATTGGTGGCATGGTATTGGTTGAATGGTTAAGAAAGGATATGTCACTTCCATGATAAGGGATTAATATATATTAGGAATGGTTTATTATGATTTTATGACATTCATACATCATTATCCAATGTAGTCATAAGGTACATCGATTTGGTTAGATCAACAAAAAATAATGAAAGAAAAGGGTGATGTCAAAAGTGCACCTCATGGTTTATGATATATTTAATGAAAAAGAGATTATAGTACCTAACAAGTGTTTGTAGAATATTTTTCATTACTATAAAAATACGTTTCTATTAAAAGGCCTAACTGGGTTGCTAGACTCCAATCTTGGTCTGTTTATTTTATTCAAAATTATCAAGATAAGGGATTGCAGGTTCACAATCAATAATATATTCAAGAATATTCCTTCCTCTTGAATATGTATATTAGATATAGTAGGCCCCACCACAGCATCCGAGTGTTATCCAATTTATTGATCACAAATAAATAAATAAATTCATATTATTCAGGTTATAAATAATTATGTTGAATATATTTTTTGTTTTTATATGTTATGTAAATATGAATAATATTATTAATAGAAAAAATAGTATGTTAAAATCTTATTATTTCTCAATATTAAAAGTAATTAAGATTCATGTTAAATACCCTAATTTCATCATGTAATATATTTAATATATATTATAGGTATGTGAGAAATTAATACATAATATTGATGTAGTTTATTTTTTTATATTTTTTTATTTACTGGATGGTAAATAAAAGGTGGTTGAGGAACCATATCGGGTATTTTGAATATCTATTATAAGTAGAGAAATGTGCTTTCCCAAACTATTCATGGAAACATCACCAGAGCATCTCTCCCCTCCTTCTTATTAGAGATATAATCACTTGATCTAAAAATTCAGATTGAGATCTCCTACACGTATCGAAGGAATGTCAATGCTCTGATCATTGAGACATTGAAGAATCATTGGATCACTGCGGTATTACCTAGATTCCAATGATCAATGCTCTTATGGATTTTTAAATTGTATGTGTTCAATCAATAGGGACTCATATCTTGATCCATAAATAAACAATAGACGGGGAAAATCATTTTTCAACTGCAGTTTCTGATCAAGAAGAGGTATGGATTAATTTTATTTTTGGGATATATTTAATTTACACGTCATCCTTGAATTTTACCAAGATAAGATCATAAAATATGATAATTCCTGTCATCCTGACTATGAATGTTATTAAAATCCTTATCCCATTGGCTTCCGCTCTAACTCCTGTACCTTAATGGAATATAAGATATCTTGGTAATTATGACATTTTTATAAATAATTATTATATTTACTTTAGAAAGTTATGGTATTTTATTTGCAGAATAATGTTCTATTTATCAAGGAAGAATATTTTATCATATCCTTTTAATATTTTAGTTTAAATGTAGTTAGGAAATATTTTGATGAATTTTATGTATTGTTATTTGTAGAATCATAAATTTTAAAATTGGATATTAATAATGAATTTTGAAGAATATTGTATCATATTAAGTCTTACTCAAATAAGTACATATATTAATATGGTTTAAATATTTTTGGTTTTTAATGTATATAGATAGGAGGAATTTCTTAAATACACCTTGTATAGTTATTTGGTGTTTAAAAGACTATTTTAGTGCTCTCCAAATTAAAAATTTATCCGGAATACATATCATTCGTAGAAATAGATGATTTCGTGGAGGAAATTGATTAAAGGGTGATGATATACAAATCATGTAATTATATTTTAATATTATTTTATTTTAAATGGTAATATTATTCCTAAACACTAGGAAAATGATCTTGACACCAAAAATGTTACCATAGTTCTCCCAATTATAATGAAATGATGGTTTTTTCGATAACCAAATATTTATTGTTTTTAGGCCCTTAAAATTGTATTCGTAATTCACTTGTTTTTTATCAATGAAATCAATAACACTATCTATCTATTATATTTTTTCTTCTATGTTCATATCTCTATATTCCATCTATGTTCTCATATTAAAAAACCTAGTGGTGTGTTACTTTATATTACCTTTATACTTATATTTATATATATTCATATGTCGATGTTATATTAACCCGTTTTATGATGTGGGTTTAGAAAAAAATTATTTTAAATTTTAAAACCTTTAATTTCTGAGAGATTGTTCAAATTGTGAGGGTACAAATTATTAAAGGCGAGGATGATGTAAAAAACCAAGATTAACAAAGAAAAAAATTTTGTTTGATACCTTAAACAACACACAAAAACTAAACATACATGAGACTAAAACTCCTAGAGACATTATAATATACTTATTTTTAAATATATTTATTCTCTAAGATATAATTTGGTACACACATCCCTAATATTTCTAATCTTCGATTGAAAATTAAACATGCAACACTGAAATTAAACGACTAATGATACATATTACAATAATAATATAACTCTTAAATTGTATGGTATGAATATTAATATCTATATTATTAAAATATAATAGTTTACAGAAAATAGAAATGGATATCTATAGAATATAAGTGAAATTATAATGATTTAAAATAAAAAAGTTATGTTTTTGTTAATACTATTTTTTTTCTAAAAGATGATTCAGTTGCACATTTCACGAATAATTTAAAATTAATTTTTACCACATTTAGGAAATTAAATTTAAAAATTAAATTTCATTTGTGAAATTTTAATAACAAAATTATATTATATATAAATTTTGGGATTTTTATAAGAATTTTCAATTTTTGGTGAATAGTGAAAAATAATGAATTTTAAATAAAGAATTACTTTTAATTAAATTTAATTATAAAATGAAATTATATATTAATTTTTTTAAATTATAATTAATTAAATTATACATATTTTAATTTATTTTATTTTATTTTAGTAAATATAATATTGAAAATTTATATAAAAAAATTGTATGATTTTGATGTTTTTTCAATTTAAAAACCACGCATTGTGGTCACACCTTTGGGATTAATGTTAAATTAATTTAATCCACTTATATTAATGGAATTTTTAAAATTGGATTATATATTTTGATTTAAAATAATTTATAATTTATAATTAGTCCAAATTTATTTTTTACTGTACTTATTAGTGAAAACATTTAAATTTTAACACGGTGAATATGTTAAAAATGAGTTTACTAAGGGATTAAGATTCAATATTAATGGTTAAAATGAGTTATAAATATCTTCAAAATCCATTTTGTGGTCATATTTATATATTATATCTTATTTTATTAGTAATTAAAAATTAATAGGTCCTGGTTATTTGAAAAAACGTCCATTGGAATTCATTCTATCAAAACATTACAAGTTTTCCACTCACCCCACTTATATAAAAAGCTACCCCATATCCTCTCCTATACACACCATGAAACCTATAAAGATCATCCATTACCAACCCAATTATCTTCCCAAAATACCTCATCACATTCTAGAAACCTTATTTTTGGGATAAATCTATCCTAGGAAGGCCTTCAATTGAAACCTAACATGGATAAATAAAGAAGAGGTCACTCTCTTCAATGAGGGTTTTTATATTATTTATTTCTCCACCTATTTCAATTAATCATAGACCATTATCATATAATAAAATCAGTATCATACATATAATATTATTTTTTATAACAATTACATGACCTAAAAACATCTCCAATTTTATAAAATGGGTTATGAAATCATTGTTTGGGTCTACAGAGGACTACGTTTTCAGGAACCATTGTCGTTCAGTTTTCAATTTCCACCTCTCATGGTTGGTTATGAAAATGGATCCCAAATATATATATATATATGATATTATACTTATTATTATACCTATTGATTCATTATATCATATATATATATATACCTCATTTTATTCTATTTTCTAGGCTATATAATAATGTTTCTCTTGTGTATGGAGGACTACCGCCTCGTGAAGCGAAGTGATTCATTTTCTGCTATTGTGTTTCATGGAATTTTAAAAAGGTAATTATAATGAATATATATGATATAGACGATATAATTATGATATCCAGGAGATATTAATCATTTTAGTAATATTAAATATCTTTTTATTTACTACCTTTTCACTCATTGAAAAATTTTAAAAGTCGTTCATGTATGAGTGGACTACCGCCTCCATGAAGTGATGTGACTCTCCTTCATTCACCACATTGAAAATGTGATACATACATACATATGTATATATATGTATTTAAAATCAAATTATAATTTGTTTATTATATAATTATATTTATGTATATATAAAATATTACATACCTTCATTCTACAATGATAATTGAAAAATTGAAACGTTACTCATGTGTACGTACGACCTATTGTCTCCATGATCGCAACATTGGTTCATTTTTCATAAACATCAGTCATTATTTCTTTTAAAGTTATACTTTCAATATAAATGAGATAATTGTTTCTTTAGAAATATTCTGGTGATGATGGAACAACATAATTTGTACAATAAGTGTAACTTTCATAATAAATAATGAAATAGAAAACAATGCAATTAACACACAAAAAAATGAAAATAAAAAATATTTATTAATGAATGGGTGATAGGATTTTATAAAAGGGTCATACATGATATTAAAAATAAATATATTATTATATACTAAGTTAATAAAATATTTAAAACAACTATATATAAGTTTAAATCATGATCTACCAAAGCGAAGAATGAGGTAAGAGTTTTCTCATATCACATTTATTTCATTAAGATGTATTCTCTATTCCCCACTTATTGTATTTTTTTTGGTTCATATACTGAACATTAATATATTTATTGATTATTAAACTTATTTTTCCATGAATTAAAAATACTTTTTCTGATCTCTCTTTCTTGGGGTTTACTATCAAAAATTTACCAAAGTAGAAATATATTTTTGTCTCAATTTAATTTCTTTGAGAGGTATGTTATGTTATACACATATATTATTTTATAGGATGTATATACTGATAATTTGACATGTTATATAATGAATATAAATATTTTATGATAATATATATTTCACTTAATTATACTCTTTTATCGGTATTACTATTAAAAGTTACTAATGTGGTAAGAGTCTTTTATTATGATCACATCGATTATTGAGATTGTTTATGATTGTGCTTCTAATGTTGAAATATTATGATCTAACTCACAAAAATGTAATTAAATTTCATATACTATTGTTATTTCAATAGAATATATGATTTCCCTTCAATTTATTCTCTTGATGTACCCAATAGATCGAAATATAATATTTATAAAAAAATCATCTTTTTGGTCAAAAACACATTTTCACCCAAAAACACGTTTTTGAAAAAAAGCAATAATGTTTGTAAAAGTTTTTTGCAAATTTAAAAGGATATTTTTTCAAAAAAAAATTTTAAAATTAATTTTATAGGTTTCTTTACATGTTTCCATGGTTTTTTAATGAAAACGATTTTGACAACATTTTATGAGTTTTTAGGTTTTTCAAATCAATTTTGAAATGAAAAGATTATTTTAATAAACAATGATTTAATTATTTTTTTCTGGTTTTTATATTAATAAATTTTAACATGTATTTTTGTAACACATGATCCATTGTGGATATTTTTTAATGATTCTATCATCATTATTTATATATTTGGACTACGATTGTTTCAGTGAAATTTTTATAGAACAAGTTTCTTTTCATAAGTAAATAATTCATCAAATAGATTATTATAAAACCCATTTCTCTTCCAAGGGTTAATCATGTTTCAAATTTAATTAATTGAAATCTATTCTTTTTCCCTTAGTTAATCTCTTAACGGATTAATTATTATTATTTGTGAATTTTATGATGAAATTCATTCTCATTGCACTATATTCATTTTTGGATCTTCAATATTACTTATAAGATGGGGAAGCATAGATAGTTCATATTGACCCATTAAAACATAGAAAATGGGGTGGACCAAATATACAGTTTTTAATATGGAGGTTCTTAGATGACCCCATATGAGCTGTTTATCATTAATATGATGGGTTCACCAAGATAGTGCACTAATTCCTTAGGTAATATACCTTGTCTTTAGAGGAAAGAAATAGAGTGTTATATGAGGGTTTCTATTATGTATTTAACAATTCATGCAATATTTTTGACATCGTTATAACTTGGGTTATGATGATTAATTATCCATGATATCAATATGTTTTATCTATTTTTATGTGGGTTTATAATGTTTTATTTGATAATGATTCATATCACGTGGCTAATGATTATTGATTATTATGATTATTTATTTTGATAATGGCTTATTTCATGTTTTATGACTGATTATTAAGGTATTGATGGGTATTGGTCACTTTATGAGTCACTCATGCGCCATGAATTTGTCTTCATTCCCTTTTTCAATTTTTATTTTCATTGATGACATTAAATTATTAATTATTATTTATAGCCATTATATTAATTTGAGTTCACCTTTCTTATATTTTCTCTTCAACATGTTATAATGAATAACATTTAAGGAATTATTTTCTGGAAAGGATTTAATATGGATGTTGAAGATGACTTAATGTGAAATATGTAAAGCATGGTTTTGTGGGAGAAATGGTCTTTCAAGTACATGGGTGTTATTATTATAGATTTTTTTACAAATTATCTGAAACTCAAAAACAAAAAATCCTAAATAATTAAATGATCGAATTGTTCTTTTTTCATGTTGTAAGGTTTTTATGAATTTTTTTTCATAACTATCAGCATCAAATATAGAAATGGAATGTTTAGAATTTCATCATAGGATTTAAGAGTATGAAATTTTTGATATTATAAACTTCTATAGTAGCCATTATAAAATAATATTAGGTGATCATGTGGACCAATATGTGTCCAGATACTTTTGAGTTACTGTACGAGAAGTAGGTCAGTGCCCTAATACACATTTTGATAGAGGGAGTTCATTTAGAGGTTTTTTTAATGCTTCACATCAGGGATTGGTCTATGTTTTAATGTAGAATATATATTTTTTTATGATGGGTTTATAAATTTATTCCCCCAAGAGTGATACTATGGAATCCATGATCCTGGGTTGTACAAAGGTGTGTGGAATTTGACCTTTTTTAGGCATAACCTCATTGGAGATTGTTTTTTTATTTTTCACCAATCAATAAATCTGGAGTTTTGTATTTTCCCTTCATAACATGAACTTGCAGTAGTGATGGTGGATGTAATTATTACACGACCATGAATTTGAGATTTCATATAAACTAGGAATGTGAGATGTGGTAGATTACGTACTATATAGGATGTAACATTGTGATTCTGTTCATGAATTTTGTGATTCCTGGAGAGTGATAGAATATCACTAAAAACTATCTCAGTATATGGGGAAGATTAGAGAAAAAGGTCATATTTTTAGATTACTATGAATTTACCATTTTTGAAGTAGCTATAGGAGTCCCAAATGAATGATTCTGATGTAGATGTTTAAATAGACTGACTTATCATTGGTCATTAACATGTTGGTTGGTCTTAGGATTTAAACACTGGGTGTTGTTCTAGGGGATGTTTTTCATTCGTCAAATGATGTGTTAGATGGTCATCTGTGTGTTAAATATATCACTTATAGAAGTATATCTTGTAGTAAAAAATAACTAAAGAGATTTAATTCGTCAGTTTTGGTGTCCTTGTTTGAAGCATGAAGTTGCGTAGTGTGGGTCTTGATAGTCATATTTCTAGAGGTTGAATGCCAATAACCATGTTCACAATTGGTTTCTTATACCATTAGATATTCCTAAGTGAAAGAGGGATGAAATATATACAGACTTCAATACTATTTTACCATGATATAAGGGAGTCTTCTATACCATATGGATGATAGTGAATTGTTTGAGGAAATCAACTAACATCATAGAAATCATAGATCCATGATTAGTGGAGGTTATTTTGATGCAATGTATAGAGGAGGGGGTGAGACTCCTTAGAGTTCCAAGGATGATAATACATGATCATGATCCTAATCTTACCTAAAGGGTGTGGATAGGTCTCCTCCAAGATTTTGTTCATTAAAACTACTTCACATCCACAAAAACATATTTAAATAGAGTGAAAACTTCTGTCAATTGATGACATATTGTTCTCATGTGTCCTAGATTTTGAGGGTTAAGAGATGAGGGACCTTACCTTGGTCATGTATTCTTACATAAATATATTTCAATCAACTATTGTTATGGAATAATTATACGTATTTTTCAGATAAACATTATATTATCTGTTATGCGGGACTAGGGTCAATGTGTCATCGATTCTCATGATCGAATAGGTACATATTATAGTTGAGACAGTTTAGGTAATTCATGAGAGGATGAAAGTAGTGAATGTTCATAAAAAGACTTATGTCATTCATAGTATTATACCTATAGACACTAATTATTGAGATCATGATTTTCTAAAATTGGCTCCTCATCAAGGGAAGAAATGTTTTGTTCATGGGTGTAAACATTCTCCCAAATTTGATGAAGGTTTTGAGGTGTTAGATCATGAAGGATCCATTGTGTATTGAGTAGAACTTACCACAAAGATGATTGAAATACATGATTTTATCACTTTTTATGGCTCCTCTTTTAATTTCACGATGACTCTAATGTAATAAATTTGTGGTATATTGGTGTTAAAAATGATGAAAACTTTTAGGAGTGGCCTATAGACATCCAGAACTACCAGGATCAAGTGTTGTATAAGTGTGATATTCACTTGGTACATGTCTTGTGTTGAAACAATGGTGAGGAAGAGATTACCTAGGAACATGTGTTTTGGATACATTCTAAATAACTAGATATGTTTTTATTTATGTCTTCTCAATTTGTAACTATGGATTTTGAGGTTCACAATTTTCTAAATGATGATATTATTTCCTCTTATTGTTAATTATGGGCCTTCTCCCATTTGAGATGTAACTACCCCAAGAGAGTTCTTAGGTGATGGATAACGTGGTTTCATTTTTTTTCATTGTTCATCTAATGAGGTGGTCGAGAACCAATGATAAAAAGACCCTTAATAGGTATCTTGTGGGGTGAATATTTGGATGAACCTTTTTTCTCTCTCTCTATCTTTCATTTTATGTTCTTTAGGATGATAATTTTTAATCATGAATTAGATGTGAGGACCTATAACCATCTATACTAACCATTTTAATTTCTTATAGTTCCATGGAGCATGGATTATGGATATTGGAGGTTTTATAGTATTTTGATACTGAATAATGAAATAAAATAAAATTTAAATCATAACAAGGGATTTAAAACATAAGTGTGTTTTATATAATAGTGAGTTTTTTTATCCTAAAAGGGTCTTATTGTATGTGTGATCAAGCACATGGGATTTATGGAATAATCCTAGATTTATTATATATGTTAAATTTATGTCATTCCATTTTAGGTGAATTTTTTTTAGATAGATCTTAATGTTCAATTACATTATGACATAAATGAGGTTTTTTCACTATAAATATCCCTTATGTAGTGCACTTTATAACCTAAAGGGGACCATTTTGTCTCAAACCCTGTTCATTCCCACCCAATACTCCAAGCGGCCAGCATTGATTCTTCTGATGTTTTGGGATCCCATCAAAAGGCATATATTAATGAATTTATGTGTTTTACCTATGGTGATTTGAGGTTATTAGCACATCATTTTATAGAGGAACAATGATACTGTTCTTCCCATTTCATTCATTCCATGTGTTGAATATTATTCTTCATGTCCATAGAGAATATTGGTGTTTTCTAGTGTGGCATTCATTGAGGGTTACAACTTCTTATTGGAGAAGTTACTAAGATCCCCATCATGGGACTAATATCAGGTGAATAATGCTAACACTTTCATGGTAGGGGATTAACTGCACCTATTTTTTTTACAAGAAATAGAAAATTGGAAAATGAACATAAATTAATATTAAAATTTAATTGACCTAGTAATAATTTAACTGAATTAATAATTAAATTGTAAAGTGATATATTGGTGATATTTTATACCATGATAATTGGTTGGCACTGAATTTTCTAGAAACTTTTATTTTTTATACTATGATTGGGTATCATTTTGGTATTCTTCGTATATCATGTTGAATTCATTATAAAATGGTAATTATAATAAATCCATGATTAATTGGTTAATTGGATTTAGAATTAATGATTATTAATGTTAGTAATATGATTTTTCTTGTAATATGACTATAATCAACATAATGAAAGTATGCATGTTTAATGGAATATTTTATTCCTTTTGTAAATTAACAAGAATCATGTTAATTATTGTTGAGAATAATAATAAAAGGGAATGTTAGATGTTAACATTTCTTCTCTTAGTTTGATGAATTTTTTTAAGTGAGAGAGCATGTTTAAACAATTTGATAGCTTGTTTTACAAAATAATTAAGTTCCCTATAGTTTGACAATATGTATAATGAATATTCTGTTTCATGATGTAATAAAAGCCATTTGTTTGATAAATATAATTCTTGGAGAAGAGATTTCCCTTTAATGTGAGAATGATTAATGCAATGGGTTATGGTCTATGAGAGATTATTTCCATATCAACGGTGATTGCATTATTTTATTTCCTAGTTTTCCATGTTGAAACTAGTGAAAATCCCACCTATAACAACAAAATATTTCTAAAGGATTAAAAACATGTAAGGAAAATGATATTATACTAATGGTTATATAGAACAGTTGGTATATTCATACGTTTTTTTTGTTTTTCCAATGATTTAATGAAACTATTGGGTATAGTACTGATTAATAGGTTTTTCCCAACGGTTTAAACAAACCATTGTGTGTAGTTTTGAAGAATATTTTCCCAACAGTTTTTTAATAATTTTGTGAAACAAATACCTAAATATTAACGCCTCTAGGGATCTCCAACTCGAGATATCTTGAATGTTTTTTCCTAAATGAGATCCCAACGCGCCATCTCGAATATGTTTCCCTAAACCTCTACAATCTAGAATATTTGTCCCTAAATCTCGATGTGAACGCTACTTTAAAGCATAATAGGTCTGGTTTCCAACGATTTTTTATGTTGCTTTAAATTTATGCATGAGAGACCATTTATTTTAGATTTTGTCATTCCATTTTTCTACATTGTAGTGTGTATTATGATCCCCTTACCAATATAAGGCATATAACATTTTAGGATGCCATTCAAACCCTACTTCCCATCCTTCTCTTGTGGGCGATAACTTTAATTTCCAAACAGGCACTTAACTTTGATTCAAGTAATTATATTTCCTCTAAATAAAATCGGTACATGTGCCTTTATTTATTTTATATTTTTTCATCCATTTATCTATAATGTACTATGTATTATTATCCCCTTATAATCACATGAAATATATCATTTTAGGTTGCGGTTTTGTTGTGATTTCTTTGTATAGAATAATTTTGATTGATTTTGAAGAGGTCAATATGATATTGAGTTATTTTATCCTTGGATTATTTTAAATTCAATGTCTATTGAAATGATTTCGTGTTTAAACATAAATATAGTTATATAATTTTTTATTCTTAGAGGAATTATAAGATACTCATGAATTATGAATGTACCCATAAATGTTGTCTTTGAAATATCACACTCTAACTTTGTGATGATGATACCCACACTATAAGTCATTAAATAAAGTGTCACATCCACCTAAACCAATAGAGTGGGATTTGGGTAATTTTCATGTGTGAATTTTGATAGAACGAAAATTTACTCTATTACATGATCATTTATTCATAATCCATCAAGAAATTTGCTCATACACTTGTAATATTTTTTGAAATTATAAATGAGTGATACGAATTCATGTCACAATTTTCTTAGGTAGTTATAATGAATTATTAAGGTATTTATATAAATTTTTATCCTAGGAAGAAACACATAATAAACGAGTATATCCATCATAAAACTCACCAATGTAGTTCATGCCTACACATTATTTAGTCTCTCATATATATCTCACAAAAAAATAGCATGGTCATGTGTACGTAATTATTCACTGCTAGTTGATTGTATTAGAAGTCTGTGAAGGTTCTCCTGAGGGGTTGTTGTCCACTTTATTGTATTATATTGTTCCTGGACATTAGGAATCAATATTAGAGTGTTTTCTTTAAATATTTGAGCATAATTATATGGTGATAGGTTTATGTTGGAAAGGTGACTCATGAACCCATATACAGTGATAATTAAAGGTTAATAGGGTTATGAAATTGTGCTCCTTGATGATCAATGTTACCTAGACAACCCCCACCCCCTGGACACCCCCTACCCCCTTGGACAACACCCCCAAACCCTGGATATCCCCCACCCCTGGACACCCCTACCCCCTTGGACAACCACCCCAATCTCCTAAACAGCTTTCCGCGCCCCCAAACAGCCCCACCCCCTAGAAACCACCCCACCCTTGTGGATAGCCCCAACCCCCTGGACAGCCCCCACCCCTGGACACCCCCACCCTGGACACCCCAACCCCCCTAGAAAGCCCTGCCACACCTGTGGACAACCTCGCCACCCCCGTGGATAGCCCCCCTCCCCCCTATCGACAGTCCGCCCACCCCCTGGACACCCCCAACCACCCTGGACAGGCCCCCACCCCCGTGGACAGCCCGCCCACCCCACTAGACACCATGTACCCCTAGGAAAACCCCTCCACCCCCATGGACAGCCTTCCCACCCCCTCTGGACACCCCCTACACCCATGGGAAGACCCTACCACCCCTGTGGACACCCCCAACACCATGGAACACCCAAACTCTTATATGGATAGCCCACCCACCTCCTTGGACACCCCTACCTCCTGGATAGCCTCCCCACCCCCGTGGAAAGCCCACCCACCCCATGGACACCCTGATCCCCCAGGACAACCTCTCCACCCCTGGGGATAGCTTGCCCACCCCCTGGACACCACGTACCCCCTGGACAGCCCTGCCACCCCCATGGACAGCCCGCCCCCTGGCCACCTCATATCCCACCTGGACTTCCCCCACACCCTAGAAAGCCCACGACCCCTTGGATAGCCCTTCCACCCCCATGGACAGCTCGCCCACCCCTTGGACACCTCATACCCCCTAGACAGCCTCCCCACACCCTTGGAAAACCCAACCACCCTCTGGACACCTCGTACCCCCTCAACGGCCCCACAACCTCCATGGGTATCCCACCCACCCCCTGGACACCTCTTACCCCCTAGACAACCTCCCCTGGAAATTCCCCCGACACCACTGGACAACCCCTCCACCCCTGTGGACAGTCTTCCCACTGCCCTGGACACCCCGTACCTCTATGGAAAGCACCACCACCCTCATGGATAGTCATCCCACCCCCTTGGACACACCGTACCTTCCTGGAAATCCCCGCCACCCCCGTGGACAACCTACCCACCCCTTGACACCTCGTACCCCTTAGACATCCCCACCCACTAAAATCCCCGCACCTCGGCCCCCTGGATAGCCCCGCCACCCCCGAGGATAGCCCACCCACCCCTAGACACCCCGTACCACCTGTACATCCCCCCACAATATAGAGATCATGCCCTCCCCTGGACACCATGTACCCCCTGGACAGCCCCACCACCCCCGTGGACAGCCCGCCCACCCCATGGACACCTCGTACCCCCTAGAATCACCCACACCCAGGAAATCTCCTAACCCCCTGGACATCCCCTCCACCCCTGTAGACAGCCCTCCCACCGCATGGACACCCTGTACCCTCGGTACACCCCCTCCCCTGTGGAGAGCCCCCCACCCCTGGCACCCCGTACCCCCCTCAACAGCCCCACCACCCACATGGGCATCCCTTCTACCCCCTAGAAAACTAATACCACCATAGACATACCACAGCCACCTGAAAAGCACTCTCGCCCACTAGACTAGCCCGCCACCCCCATAGATAGCCTGCCCAACCCCTAGACACTACGTACCCCTAGACATCACCCACCCCTTTGGATAGACCGCCCACTCCTTGGACACCGTTTACCAACATTAGATAGCCCCTCCACCCCAATGGACATCCCACCCACCCCTGGACACATCGTACACCCTGGACACCCCACCCCCATAGAAACCCCCCGACCCCATAGAAAACCCCACCAACCCCGTAGACGAACCCACCACCCCTGGACACCTCGTACACATTTGGACAGCCCCCACCCATGTGGACAGCCCGCCCACTCCACTGTACACCCACGCACCTTTTGATAGCCCCACCACCCCCGTGGATAGGACTCTCACCCCCTGGACACCTCGTTCCCCCTAGACCGCCCCCACCCCTAGAAAGCCCTCGACCACCCTCGATAGCCCCACCACCTCGGTGGATTTCCCGCCCAACCCCCCTAGACACCTTATACACACTTGGACATCCCCCACCCTATGGAGAGCTCGCCCACCCCCTGGACACCATGTACCCCCCCCCCCCCCCCCCCGCCACTCCCGTGGACACCCCACCCACCCACTGGACACCTCGTACCCCTGGATAACGCCACCCCTGGAAAGCCCCCTGAAACCCCTAGACAGCCCTTCCACCCTTTGTGGATAGCCCTCCCACCCCCTAGACACCCCACAAAATCAGTACCGCTTCCCAAATACCCATGGATAGGCCTCCCCATGGACACCCCGTACCCCCCTGATAACCCTACCACCCCTATGGACAGCCCGCCCACCCCCCTAGACACCTCATACCTCCCTATAATTCCCCCATCCCATATAAATCCCCCTCTACCCCCTAGATAGCCCCACGACCCCCATGGATAGCCCTACAACCCCCTAAAAACCTTGTACCATCCTAAACATCCCACACCCATATGGACAGCCTACCCTCCACCCTACACACCCCGTACCCCCTTGGACAGCCCCGCCACCCCCGTGGATCGGCCTCCCACCCCTGGAATCCTCGTAAACCAAAGAACCCCCCCCCCCCAACCCCTAGAAAACCCCACCACCCTCGTGGACAGCCTACCCACCCCCTTGGACACCCCATACCCCTAGAGATCTCCCCCATGGATAGCCCACCCATCACCCTGGACACCTCGTTCCCCCTGTACATCCCTGCCACCCCCGTGCACAGCCCACCCACCCCCCTGGACACCTCTCACCCCCTGGACAACCCCCACCCCTGAAAATCCCACCACCACCTGGACACCCCAACCCCCTGAACAACCCTGCCACCCCCATGGACAACCTACACACCCCCTGGACACCCTGTACCCCTGGACAATCCCCTACCCCCTTGGACACCCTCCCGCCACCCCTGGACAACCCCATCACCCCGGACACCCCTACCCCTGGAAACACCCAACCCCTTTGATAGCTCCACCCCCCCAAGATATCCCCCCACCCCATGGACACTCCCACCCCTGGACACCCCCACCCCCTTGGATAGTGTATGTGATCACTCAAATAATCAACTAAAATATAAAATTTATCCAATATAAAATTTACTCAACTTCTGAATAATTATCCTCCACATGTGTACATGATCATGTGAACTCATGTATATTTCTTCAATAACATTTTCTTATAAATAATGTATTTTTTGTCTTTTATATTATGATTCTCATATAGAGTAGTGTGTCTGTTATGGTTTCATATAAAGGGAACAATTTTCCTTTACTTAAATATATTTTTGATTAAACTTCAATATTATTAAAATTCTTTTGAAAAAATGAATTACAACAATTTTTTCAGAAATGATATAAGTTTTATGTATGAAACCGATCAGTTCTCAAGAAATTTTCAAAACCATTTGGAGAGTTTTTTAGATTTTTCATTTCAAAATGCTTCAAATAGTGGTCACATACACTTCTCATGTTGTAATTGTGTTGGAAGACCTTGGTTGTGCCATGAAGAAGTCAGATACCACATAAAAAATGTGGTTTTCAAGATAACTACTTGGTATTGTATCACAATGAAGAAAAACTGAAATCTCAAATTACTAGTGATCCAAATGAGAAGACTGCATTGGAGAATTTGTTATATGATTGGTTTCTGTTTATTCATCATCATAAAAATGAAAGGATTACAACCTAAGAATATTTAGATATGAGAACCCATGATGTGTCAAATATAAATGATGATGTTTTTAGGGTGAAAAAATTGAATGATGCTACCAGGACTCCAGTATATCGACAATGCAGTTAAATGAAAAATATGGAATTTTTAATCAGATTGTTTCATGGGAAAACTATGTATGGGATTTGTAATAATGCATTTGATTACATTCTAACCTTATTGAAGGACTTACATTTAGATGATGAAGATATTCCCTCAAACCACTATATGGCATAGAAGTTAGTTGGGAAAGTTGAATTTTCATGAAACAAAATTAATTCTTGCCCGAAAGATTTCATTTTATTCTGGGAGGAAACTACAGAACGAAATGATTTTATAAAACATGTCACATCCTACTAGAAGCAAAAATATAATTTAACAAGATCTCGTGTGCCACAAAAAGTAATGTGGAACTTTCCATTGAGCCTCATCAGCTAGTTGTACCATATCCAATGATGATTCCCACTCCCCATCCAGCATTTGGCCATCCATCCCTATCATCTTCTTTTACTACTTCATCATTATCTCTGGGATTTTATATTCCATATTCTTTGACACCTGCTCCAGTAGAGTCTATCCCTACAGAGCATACATTGGGACCCAATCCACCTGTATAGGGTGTTCCTTCAGTTTCTATGGATCCAGAGACACTCATTGATCAGAATACCGCAGGTATAATTATACAACCCCAACAAATTTTTATTCTATTATTTATTTTTATTTTAAAATGTATTTATCAAATATTTGTTTCTCCCTCATAACAGATATATCTTCTGATAGGTGGTTGGGGATGGGGCATACACACATGTGTGCAGTGTGGAACTGCTACATGTAGTTTATGGTGGAATATAATGAATATAGTCAAATTATTGGATAATCAGGGCAACAATTTTAGAGTTTTTTGGAGATGCTTTCCAAATACTCCGACATCATTCTTGTTAGCCCGCACCCAGGGAGACAACTACCAAATGAAGTCAAGGATAATACATGGGCTGAGATATGGGTAAAAAAATGTGTTGTATTTAATGAAATATATTATATTCGGTTTTCATATGAATTAATATTTTGGTTTTAGCTTTAGTTTAATTTCTCTGATGGTGAGGGTGCACGACCAGCACATATATAGGATTTAGGTGAGCTTTGGAGAGCTTATAAGAATGAGTTGGATATTGGATGGAATGATAGAGTTGGAAATGAGTTATAGGTGGTCCCTATTGTGGATGATTTTCCATTATAACATTATCGACAGATGATTACTAATTGGTGACTAGGCAATTTAAGGTATTAATCACATTAGAGGTATTTAAATAAAAATATCCTTGTTTTTAGTTAATACTAATTATTGAATTTTATTTAGGAATCATCCAAAATAAATATAAAAACATTGATGCTAAAAAATATCTCCACATATTGAGACACACTACATTTCCAGATAATAAGAAGCAGTAGGAATGACAGTTAATAATTGTTCTTTTCAACTTGCACTTTCTATTTCTTCCTCCATAATTTATTCGATTGATAATGTTGTTATACAATTTTATTTATGTAATTAATTATTGGTATACTATTTTAAATTATGGTTTCTTGCATTCACTACTACAAAATGAAGCTATAACCATGGACCTATAGCCATGGTTTTATAAGTCCGTGGCTATAGCATGGTTATACCAACAGATGAAAATTCATTCGTGGATATATGTGCGATTTGTCCAATATTCTCTCGGTCTCCTCCTACGGAACCCTCCCCGACTCACTCCCCTCCCCCGACGCACTCCCCTCCCCGGAAGACCGCGCCTCCCCCCTCCCTAGTCGACAGCGCCTCCCCAGACGCCGACGGACTCCCCTCCTCCCCCGACGCACTCCCCTCCTCCCCCGACGGACTCCCCTCCTCCTGACGGACTCCCTTCCTCCGGACGACCGCAACTCCCCTGCTCCTGACGAAATCTCCTCCTCCGACAAACTCTCCTCCTCCCGACGGCCTCCTCCGGACGACCTCATTGCTAGTATCTTTATCATTCCATTTTTTATCATTTCCAGTATCTTTATATTTAACAATAGTTTTTTCAAAATCCATATGAGTAGTAATTAGATCCTTCTCAAGAATATTTCCACTATTTTATGTAAGATATTTCTACTGCTCGGGTCGATCCTCATGAATAAGGATACTAAATCATACCATTTTCGAATCTGAGGAATCCAGAAATTATATAGGGTATGTCAACATTTTAGAATTGTGTTCCATGGATTTTGGTTTGATTTACATCCCTTAAATATCATATGAGGCATCGTGGTTTTGTATAGGGTAATACTGTAGATTAACATCAAGAACTAGGAACATTAGTGTATGATATGCCTTCATCTTCCAATTATTTTCTACCAAATATATATCTATTTTTGGGGGAATACTAGATTTTTAATTTTTCAAGAGAAATCAATGGGGCTTATTCCCAAAAAGGAGGAAAATATGAGAATATCAGGGTGATATAACCATATGTAACATATGATTTTACAATTAATCTATGGTTGTTCCTAGAGATAGATGGTCTATCCATCATTGCACATCTGATAAGGATAGGAATCATGCCTTATATAGTTTTGTATGGTAGAGCTGTTAGATTTATGCAACACCAGAGATGGTGAAAACCATGTGAATAATGGGTGCATGCATATAGTTTGGGTTCACAATGCCTTGATCTAGTTCTCTTGTTTGAGTTCATGGAGCTTAGTGAAAATAAAAATAGTTTATATTCTTGATGATTTGAGTATACATAGGATCTTTAAGGACGATAATGTAGTGAAAAATGATTAAAACCCATGTGAACAGATACCAGGAGGTCCTATAACAAATGAAGTGATCCTGAAGATGGTTGATCAATTTTTAATGTCATACCTCTTGGATGATAGAAAACAGTTTACATTCATGATTCATGGGCTACTGAAACAGGTATATTTTGGAAAAAAATTCAATTCATGAATGAGTTTGAATTTGATTTGAATTGAGGATATGACATCCCACGCACCAACCAAATACCTCAGAAAAAAATTCCATATCGTATAATGTTATAATGATCAGACCGAGATGAATGTAGATGATATCTTAAATTCATGATGCTTGGAATATGTGTAATTTGGTTTCACAGTAATATATGTGTCACGGAAGTGGTAAAACCTACTGTAAATGGACCCAAATAGTCTTATATACCATGTTCGCACCATGAGATGGACTACACACAAGTTAAATTCATAATGTTGTGTGTGTAAATGGGACTAAGGGGATGTAGGGTGGAAATATATTTATCTAGACCTATAAATGAGGTGTATAGGAATTACAACGTATCCCATGAAAATGGTAGTCAATCCACACATGGTTCAAAATTATGTAATAGTAGGATTTCAATTCCAAAATTGGGGGAAATCCTCTCTCGTTAGGGAATCCCAAATTTATGACATGGGTAATGCTAGAGTTTAGCATCTTGTTATATGGAATTATGGTTTAGTTCGTCTCATATCATATGATTCATATTGAATCCAAGTGGGGTGATTTTTAGACAATATCATACATATATTATGAGGCACCATGGTTATAAAAATTGTAAGACCTTTCATATCATCCCATAGTTATCATATGAGTCATCTTAATTTTATATCGAGTAAGATCATTATTTAATTTTGTGTGCCTAGGATGTCAATATCTATAGTTTAAAGTCATTAAACTCAAAAAATATTGGTAGAAAATAGTTATTTTAATAATTCATGGAATATGACTCCTTGTTTATGTTCAAAGATTTTAGATTAAGGATATTTTTAAGGGTCTTGTTGCTTTGACCAGTTATGAATATTTTAAGGTCATACTAGCTTGACCATGGGGTTTCTGGTAGTTTAGGGTCATAAATTTATGAACATTTGTGAAGATTTTATATTCATAATTCTTGGAACAATGAAAATATTTTTAGGTTTTCTTTCTTGGACCATGGGTATCCTCATGTGAAGTACTACTTCAGAAACATCACATTGGTGGGAGGTGTGATACGATCTCTATATATGGTGATCAAAGAGTATACCCCGTTGGAATAGACCTTATGAATGAGGTAAGGTCATTCCCACTTGGGCACCAACGTCGGTTTATTTATTTGGGTATCATCCTTGTTCTGAGACCCAGTACCATGTCACGTATTGTATGGAGCAGAGGAAACCATATTTTTGAATTATATTTTCATCTAGTTTTGGTTTCTCTCTAGATTGGGAAATGCTTGGAAGTTGTTCTCTATGAGGGATTCCAAATCATCCAAGTGATCTTCTTTCATTCTTTCTATACTATTGTTTTTGTATAAATCTATTTAGATCTATGGTATCTAATCCTCAATGGAATGACTTACTTGGTTTCACATACTAGGGATATGAGGTCACTGTGGTGGAATTAAGAGTCATCATCCAATAGGTATAGAGGAATTTCAAGAGATTATCAAGCCAACTCTTATTTTTTATAACCCAATGTTTTCTATATGATAATATATTGTTTCTTATTTCATTCTTCAATCTACACATTTTCCTATGAATTCTAGTAAGTAGTAACGTTGGGCCAGATTTTGTACTTCGTGTAAAATTTCATTAAATCCTAATCCTAAAAGTTAGTGCCTTATTATTTGAGAATGGAATGAATAAATCCAAATTGATATATGGTGTGGTAGATCAAAAACATGATCAAAAACATAGATTTAACATCATTGAAGATAACTACTTCTTCCCACTTGGAGAAAAATACCATTTCGGTTAGAATAAACTATAATAGGATATATTTTTCTAGTGGGTATGGCCCTATGATACGAGACCCCATAGTGAAAAAGGAAAATATTACCTGGTGGTGTGGAGGATCTATAATGGTTGATGGAAAATAATTGAATGTCTCTAACACACATGAAAACTCAGAGAAAAAATGGTGTAGTTGTGGAGCATGGAGGGCTAAATGTATCCCAATAATAGTATCTGTTGAGAGTGCTTCAGTCCCACATGATGGATGAATTTGGACCCAACATTGACCTCCAAAATAACCTGAGGTATCCCATATATTTGGTTGTAATATACGATAATTTCATTAAACCCAGATCTTTTGAGGGTGGCATTAATTTATTCATACTCTGGAGTGTAAATGGCAAGGCTTACCGGTTGATTCACTTATGCTCAGCTCAGTCGTGATGGAGAGTACCATGCTAGGGATACTCGATATAGGGAGGGATCTAATAGTTTATTTCCTCTACTATGGGGTGACTTTAGGGTCATAGAATATAATCACTAAAGGAAAGTTGGTTTAGGTTCTTGTTATCATCATCTCAAATTGAATGGGGACAATGACCTTGGATAAGCCACATTGATGATCAAATCATCATTTTCAGGATCATATAAGAATGTGGCTAAACTTTTCAAGTGTTCAGCTCAACCATTATATAACATGGGAATTTTATTCACCTCCATCATAGAAGGGAATTGTACCATTAGTTGGTGGGTGTGATCCAGTAGGGACATGAGCTCTTTCATCATAACAATGTGGTCATCGTTAATATATTTGAGGGCTAACTTGGATTATCCCTTCATATCCATTTGGGGGAAATAAATATCATCTGATAACTGATGACCAGTAATGAGAGCCTAATAATTGTCCTCATCATCAGTGAAACCTTATAAAAATAGGAAAAAGTATGATTGGACGTCTTGTGTTGGTGTGATAAAGACAAACACCTGGCCTACTCAATTAAGATTGGAATTATTAATCATTATTTCAGTCGATCTTTGAAAATCACCATCAAAATATGTTTTCTAATACTCTTTGACATGATCAACTAAGAGGGTAGCCTCATTTGGGAAATCAACATTCAGGGGTAGTTCTTCAGGGGTGGATGTGTGTCCATGAAATCATCTATTGCCTAGAATTTGATAACCATATATGGGATGAACCTAATGTTGAAATACTATAGGATCACCTCCAAAAACAACATTCATCCAATAAACATAGGGTAATTGAAGATATACTTTAGGATTTTTACTTGTGTCACCAATTGTGTCTCATGATTCTATATATAATATCACAACATCTACACTGTAAAAACTATTACGAGGAAACTCTTATCTATAGGGGAGTATCTCTTCTATATATCGAGGAGCATCCGACTATGATATTATAAACAATTTTCTATTACCTCTTTGTTTTTTTGGGTTAGATGGGTTACAAGGGATCATTCCAAGGAAGTCCCATAAATGAAAAATGTCTTTCCTAAAATGGAAGAAATCAAAACTGACAGTTGTAAAAGATAATGCTTAATGTTATCAATAATAGATATGGAACTCCTCTTCCAATTTTTTAATAGGTACTTTATTCATTGGACACTATAGGATCTTACACTATCCAAATAGATTCACATTAAATCAGTTTATATAGTTGAATAGACCTTGGAGGCCCCACAACTCGTAGAGATTCCATGGGGGTGGAATCCGATCGATGGACTTGATCATCTCTAGGTCAATCTCGATGACCATATATCTTGTAGTAAAGTGGGGAAAACTAATAGAGGTAACCCTCAATGTGAACTTCAGGGAGTTTTATCTTAATGTGTGTGAAATATAGGAAGATAAACAATTTCTCAAGATCATTGAGATGGTCCAAATATGGTAGGATTTTTCCACCAAATATTCCTAGTAGCATTCCACAAATTTTATGATAATTGGCTTGAATATGTGGTTCATGGACATTTGATAAGTGGATTATGCCTTATTCTATCCCATGAGAATCAATTAAAAGTAGAAATTCCCCTATGGAACCATAATTATGGGAGACTCTACATCCTTGGGGGCCATCCATGTCTGATCATACCTGGAGTATCCATCCATAAAAGATAGGGGCTGGAACCCTGTTACAGCATTGATTAATAGCTTTTTCATTGAAGGGATAAAAAACACTTTAGATAATGGTGGTTGAGTTATAAAAAGTCAATATTGATGATTACTTAATATCTTTTGAAACAATACATATAATGTTAAGTCATTTTCTAGATTATTTATCTAATGTATGTTTATCCGCCTCAGGATGGATAGATACTGGATATAAAACATTGATCGGATCACTGATGAATTTTAGATGGAGTTATAATATTTTTTGGACTTTGCATTCACTAAAGATTCAGATGGCGGGTTGATTGGATGCATGTGTTTTGATTGTGTTGGAAGACCTTGGATAACTCGTGAGGAAGTGAGTTACCATATCACTAAAAGTGGATTCCAAAAAATTATCCCGTGTGGTATCATAATGGAGAAAACGATCAAGTGTT